>JALXJV020000011.1:12076854-16876854 GCA_024633595.2 Lepomis macrochirus | reverse complement strand
AAGTACTTGATCCAGGATGTTAATGGGGCAGGTCTCTGTATAGATGTGGGCAGAAACTCAGAAAATCTGAAACTGCTAAATTTCTGATTTCCTTTTCACCGCACCTGCCGTGGGGCCTGGTCGGTGGTGGATCGGCCCGGGTGGATCGTGGCTCGCTGCTTTTTAATCCAAAAAATCGTCCTTTTCCAGTGATGTGTTTCAGCACTAAAGAAAGTTTGAAAGTTACCAACTGCTGCTTCTACAAGCATTGCCGGTTGCCAAAGAATAATAAAACACTTTGTAACTGTTTGAAAAGTGTTATAAGTTGTTGTATTATATTATCACTAATAACTACATTTTTTACATTTTTTATGTTTCACCATTCATTTATTCAGGTTTTTCCTTTTTGATTTTATCTTCAGCACCTGTTCATTACTGCATTGTGGGACACAAAAAGTATCCAGTCCAGGGTTTAAACTGACGCAAAGTTGCAGAGAGACAAAACCCACCCAGCGACAAAACTGTGCCAGGCAAAATGAATGTCGATGGCATTCCAGTGGCCTGTTTATGGCTATCGATGGATATTAAATGCTTGGCCCCACGGGAAGACAGAGCTGACTCGGAGACAGATTAGCAGGTGTGTCAATCCCTCCATCACTTTGCTGCTACTCTCTTCTTTCTGATGTTGGGCATGGGACAATACACTGGGATGAGCAGCTGGATCTATTATTAGTGGAGAACGAAGTGAGTGCCCAAGGGGAAAGCAGGGGAGCCGGCCAAACCTCACTGACATTATTTTAAGAGTTGCTGTGGTGACAGTTTCTGCAAAAGATGACTTCCGTACCGCAGACTACTAAACTGTGCGAGCATGACAGTTTAAAGGACCGTCCCCGTGGTTTTCCATGTCGTAGATTATTTATTACACATCACTTAAATCAAAACATGTGGATATGTTTTAAAACTTTGGATGTATTTTGTCTTCTGTTCAGGCATCGGTTTCTCTATTTTATGAATGAATGTTCTTTTAAGTTTTCCCTCTTAATGATGTAATCCATCACTTTCCGCTGTAATCCATCACAGTAAACAACAAGTCTGTATTCATTTTGATCAAAATTATATTGTCGTTGTAAAAAAAATGTGCTGTTTCTCCCGCTCTGTGTGCATTGTTTTTATACTAAGACAGATTTATTTAGTGAAATGCACTGAGCAAGCACAATTGAAACTGAAATGTCACAGATTTTAACTCAGAGCCCCAGGTTAATTAATAATGTGCTTTAGTGGTCCATACAGTATTAACAAGCACATTTGCAATTCATTAAATTACCACAAGCTAAATGCCACATGGTCAACCTGGTGCCTTCAGGCAGACTGTGGGTCCGGAGCCCTGGGGTCCAGTTGCCCGCTTGCCTGGATGGTAATCTAACCTTTATTGTTATGATGTAACACTGACAAAAAATAAAGCAGACATGTTGTTTGGTGTGATGGACGGTGTTGGGCAAGTTACTCAGAAATTGTAATAAGTTATTAGCAGGGCTGGGTATCGAGTTCAATACTTTTTAGGCACCGACCGAACTGCTTCAGTACCACAGAGTATCAAAAAATGCCTCGTCTTTCGGTACCAAAGCTCGATACCTAAAGGTTCTTGTTAACACCAATGAGCCAATAAGCATGCAGCATTCTTGATGTGCCCACATCTTAAAGTGATTGTGATTGGCTGCGGTGATGTAAACACTAGCTCACGCCGGTTACGCACAGAGACGTGGCTCGTGGATGTAAAAGACGTGGAGAAAATCAAATGTGTGGCTTGATGAAACAGCGCGATGCAATATTTGCGACATAAGTTAATTGCTGCCAATTTTGACTGTGCGTGAAATAAACTTAAGAGCAGAAAGTCGCTCCGTCTACGCTGCTACAAGACAGAGCCGGTGCATCATCGTCTCAGCGCTCTGCTGCCACCGAGCCTGCTTCAACACGCCCACCGTAACTAGTTTAACGACATTTCTCAGTAGCTTGGTGGCAGCGTCGCCGTTTTCTGAATCAAGTCAAAGCTCTTTTATTGACAGAGTAGCGCGGTAGCTTCCACACACGCTACATTTTCCCAAGTGTTTAAGGATCAGTTAAGAGTGACGCCACCGCCGCTCACGGACCTGTACGTGCAGCCGGCGGAAGCGCTTCCGTGTGATAGTGACATCATGTACCGATATTTGGGCTGATGTCTGCGACTTTGCCGCAGTGGATTAAAGAGTTTACTTTCTATTGTGATAGTTGTCGCCTGGCCACCTCATCCTCTAGTGAGGAGGAAACTTTGATTTAGTGGCAGAAACTTGTTTCCATAAGATGAGATGAGAGATTTCTCTCTTTCTCTCAGGCCTGTTGCCATGAATGTTTAGGTTGCAAATTCACTTATAAACAATAAAAAAATTATAATTAATAAACAATGAAATGACATAAAAACTAAAGAAAGGAATAAAAACAACAAAAACACAATATAGGCCGATGTTACATGTCTTGGTTTTGACAAGCAGTAGCATTTTTCAAAGGAACAATTATTAAAATAAACTATTAATGATAATAATGTGATAGATAAGTTACTTTATACAAACAACAATGGTTCTCCGTTTGTTGAGAAAATATACTGAAAAAAGTATCATTCAGGAACCGGTATTGAAGTTGAGGTATCGATATCGAAATCGAAAATCTTTGAACGATACCCAGCCCTAGTTATTAGTTAACTATTACTTCTTCAAAAAGTAATAATATTACTTTACTTATTACTGGTAACTCGTGATACTATGTATACTATACTTTCACTGTTATGCTTTTCATTATTTTCTGGCATATCTAGTTTTTCATGTTAAACTTAAAGAGACAGGAGAATCTACTGCTTGTTTCAGACAGAGGCTGAAATGAAGGCCTGCATGAAGTGCTGAGATTCAAAATTTTTGTAAATCATGTAAAGCTATAGCATACCCAAGCCACAGAACTACAATGTAGTGCTGGAAATGCAGTATAATGGGTCTCCTTTAAGTGAAGTTAAGTGTGATGCCCAGTAGTTTGTTTGGCTGGCTGTGAATAGATTAAAGTGTCAATTTTCTTTGTTGCATGTCTGACAGAGTCATTGCTCTAGGCATGTTTTCTGCCCTCTGTGTTGCCAAATCAACAAGGACTGAGTCAGATTAAAAGAAAAAAAAATGCTGACCAACACCTCTACAGCTCAGTAATTAACATGTTGTATCTCATTTGGGAAATCTGCCCACAAACAAAAGTGACAGGCTGTGGTTTGACAAGTAGTTATTTGCTGTAACTATTTCTCTACAACAGCGGTTGGGCATATTTTTTCAGGCTAGCTGTTTCCCCTTGCTCACTCTTTATGCTAAGTTAAGCTGATGGCCTCCTTGCTCTAGCTCAGTAATAAACATACAGGCATGAGAGTGAGAGAGAGAAAGACCAAGCAAATAAGCGTAATTTCCAAACTGTTTCTTGAGGGGGATTATAACTTTTAGGAGGCAAACACCCTGGTATGGTCCTTGGTACAGCTATGTGTGCAAATGAAACACAAAATAAGTGAAATAAGTCAAACAGCACCAGATGCATAAACTGTCAGTACAGTTTTGAAAGAGAGAAAACATCACTGCAGTTACTACAGCATGTTTGACATAACATATACCACAGAGGGCTGCAGTGTTTTTTCAGCACAAACAGCCTGCACAGCGACCAATGTGTCCAATTTATTTGCAGCTTCTGACAAACCCAAACCGTCAAGTCATCTCTTCTCCCTAAAGGACACTCTCCTCTTCGAAGGGGGGGTGGGTCATTCCAGCAGCTTCAGCAGCAGTTTCATTTGGCTTGTGCTGCCTGTCGTTCACAGCAGTGCCATTCTCAGTACATACAAGATAATCTGGACTTTGGTTCAGGGGACCAGGGGCAGAACCACATGAAAGTATAGCTGTGTATAAGGCAGCAAAATTAGCAGTGAAAGACAGCAAAGGACACTTTAAAAGATGAAACGTGTGAAGTGCTTTGTTTGACTTAGAGCCAGATGTCTGCCCAGTGGATTTTGTTGTTGCCATGTTGCTCCTTCCTGCTGCCAATGTTGTACTCACTCATGATCATCGTCCTCCCTGCACGATAATGCCACTGTCTCCATGGTGATGTAGCTGTCACAAACCACCATCACCGCTACCACTACCGGCACCACAAACACAACCACACACATTCCAGGCGAAATCCCAGTGTGTCATTTTGCCATTAAAAAAACCCAACAAATCGCCGCTCTGTATATGGAAATTAATTTGCGCGGTCAACGCCTTGCTCCATCTTATTCAGTATTAATGCCGTCTCAGATTACCAGACAGCTTTCCAGCCCTCTGGGGCCACGAATCTCTTAGACTGGAGAGCAAGACAGAGGAGGAGAATGACAGCCAAACCATATAAACTGCTCTCTAATTGGGGGTGACAAGAGCTGATGGTTTCATATTTGAGGAGTTCTCCCAGAGGTGGTTAATGCAATGATTACAATGAAATGTCAGCTCCCGTGACACCTTTGGCAAGGAAGACATCAGAAACATACTGTATAACCATTCGGGCTTGCACGCTAGCTGTCATGTAGAGTTCCTAGGAAGTGTTGCAGTCCAATGAATCCTCTTTTTTCTTCCATCACAAATATATTTCCTTTTACATTGTGTGACCATGCTGAGGACTTGGCTCTCCCCTTGCCAAGCACTAAAAGTGAGGAACATCAGCCCCACTGCCCTTCAGCCCATCAATCAGGCTCTCCAGCAGGCATGAAATGAGCCATATGCTGCATGGGCAGGGCACAGAGAGAAAAACAATGGTTTTGTATGCTCAAGAGCTCTTGATTTCCTTTCTTGGCTTTCACACTGCCTCAACTTGGACTCGCTGAAAAAGGGACTCGCAAAATCAAATGCTGACTTTGGCAAGGATGATTATGATTGCAGAGGTTGTGTGAGTGTGTATGTGGAAAAGGAAATGCTTCGACATAGATAGCAGGGTAAAAAAAAATTCGATCAAGCATTTAAGACAAGACAGGGGACTTGCACACCCTCCACCCCACCCTCTTTCCGCCATAAGAATTTGCTGAGGACAGTGGCATAGAGCGCCATAATAAGATCTACAATGGGGGGGGGTCTCCTCAGTCCCCAACATATGGTGCCACTGTAATCTGCAGCCACTGTTCCATGAGTATTGCCGGTAGACAAGGTTTGATTTGAACTGATTTCTTGCTTAAAAGCATCTAGGCTTCAAAAACCAAAGAAGAAATACTATGAATACAATTTGAAGTATCCAAAAATAGGACTGACAAGTATTCACAAATTATAAATGAAAGGATCTTTGTGCTTTTCGGTGAAATTCAGTGCTGAAAGAACAAATTTCCAAATTGAAGAAGTTGCCAAGGGAACCAGAAACTAGAGGCTCTTTTTTTTAATAACTTGATATAATAGCACTTCTCTGGGAGTGAGGGTGGCAATTTGCTTCCTTGTTGGCCGGGGTCATGATCTTACATCCATTAGGGAATAGAGTAACCCCATAGGTGAGCCCAGCCTCAGACCCCCTAATCATTAGGCTGACACCTGCTAATGTTGTCCCCCTTGATCACATGACCCCCCCAGGGGGCGACTGAGGCTGGTTTTGCTGGGGTAACGTGCCCCTATGGACCTTCTCCTCCCATCAGGCCTTCTAATAATCCTATTAGACACAGTCATCTGCGCTGCATTAAAAAAATGCGGTGATTGATTCTAAAACACAAACCCTCTGTGTCCCGAGGACTCCCCGTGTTTCACTTTTCACATGTGGTTATTATACGCCACAAATTATGAGACCATTTTATCCTTCTTCTGAACCTCTTAAACATTTCTTGTGTAACAAGAAAGTTGGATTAAATGTGTACCCAAATGTTAACAAACAAACACCCCCAAATGGAGTTGGGGCAGAAAATAGATGTTGTGTTACTAATAAGTGCTCGGTTTGAAGGGCTTGTCTGTGAAAAAAAAAGCTGAAAATTGTTTCGTAGACTGAGGGGATCAAGTGTAGGGTTAAGCTCAGCCTTATGACTTTCTTATACAAAAGGCACCAGGATTCTTTTTAAACCTTTGCACTTCAGAGCATTAAGTATATAACAAAAATCTTTTAAATATATTCTCATATTTAGGTAGATTTATTACCTATAAAATATTAATGCAACAGACTACTTATAGCATCCTCTAGCTTTTCTGCCGTGCCTCATAGGTTTATAGACTTGTGTGTGAGCTTGAGTTTTGTAACCCTTAAAACACTGAGCAATCCACTGGGAATTATCGTGCGGCACTGAGGGATTATATTGTAGTTTGACATAAGCAAGTTAAATATTTGACCACAAAGCAGCCCTTTGTTGAAGTTAAAGCTGAAATACACACACTTTTCTCTGTATGTATTTCAGTCTGTAAGGTAAAAACACAAACTTAATAGTCGCTTTACAAAGCTAACATGCTGATGTTTAGCAGGTATAATGTTCACCATAGTCACGTCGTAGTTAGCGTGCTAACATTTGTTAATTAGCACTAAACACAAAGTACAGATGAGGCTAGTTAGTTTTGATGATGACGACAGATGAAAAGTCAGAGGATCACCAATGTTACATACAACTGATCCTGTAGGTAAGATGAATGTTGGTCCCAAATTCCATGGTAATTTATCCAATAGTGGTTTAGAAATTTCACTAAAAACCATAAAAATGAATCTCTTGATGTGGCACTGTAGGAAACATCAGGGGAATACCATTAGGATACATCATCTGGGAACCAGGAATGTTTATGACAATCCGTCTAGTAGATGCTGAAATATTTCACTGGATAAGTGAAATCTTAAACCTGCTGGTGGCGCTAGATGAAAAGTCAGAGGATCACCAAAGTCATTAGGGTTCATCCTCTAGGCACCATGAATGTCCGTACAACATTTAATGGCAATCCATCCAATAGTTGTTGAGAAGTTTGAGTCTGGACCAAAGTGTTAGACTTCCTACACTGCTGCAGTTGGGGAAGCGTAACTCTCAAAGCTATCAACAAATGTTTATTGCATCACACCTGGTTGTTTGTCATCATGCATCTGTGCCACTGACTGACACTGCGTTACGAGACTCCTTGTGGCTCTGATTGGTTGTTTTGTTCAGGACTCTGTGAGCTTGCAAACAGCATTAGGAGAATTCCCTGCTGCAGCTTTAAGTAAATAACAAATATGTGACAACATCACCCGGTTCAGCTATGACATTTTTACTGGATACCTACAACAGCGAAGTTAAACGAAAAATCCATCGTTTTGCTTGAATGTGTGGACAACTAGATTCCAGCTTTAACTCAAAATCTCCTAAAGCTTAAAAAAGCTTTAGGCCTTTGTTTGAATTTTAACTCTCTAGGGATCTACTGCATGTGTTCCACCGCCTGCTGTATAAGCTTTCAAATACTCCCAAAAAGCAATACTCAAAAATCTCCTTACATAGCACATTTAAAGCAGCTATTTCCTGTGAAGGGACTTATTGGGCTCTTTTACCCCTTGGGTCCCTCTTGGCGCAGAGGGTGACCATCAGTGGGTGGAGGTGCAGATTGAAGTGGCATGGCTGCAGCTGAGGAATGTGAGGAATTCCCCTTGTAAACACCTCATGCTCCGACGGTCCCCACGCTCTTATCTCCTCGTGCCCCCTTTAATCATCATAATGGTTAGTTATCCATTACCAACGCCCCCTCTTCTATTTCTTCTATCTGCTCTTCCTGTGGCCTCTGCTTGGTCAGGGCAGGTGGGCAGGCTGCTTCTACTGCAGGCTTTTGTTTACCTGAGGCCCCACATGGTGTATTATTCTCCCTGATACCCCCCAATGGGCAAACAGAGCCTACTCTGATACTACTGTATACAGTACAATGGCTTTCAAATGTCAACAACTTGAAAGAGAGAGTTTTTTTCTTTCTGCACGACTAACCCAGGCACATTCTGTTCCTATGGGAATGCTCTTTAGCTGATAGGACCATAAGTGGCTGAAGGGGAAACATATTTTTCTTCTTGGTTGAATTGAGCGGCTTTTGCTTGTTTTACAGTGTGGCACCTTCCCCCGCGGTTCCTGTATATGAGCTTAAATGAAAGTAATTTCAAAACAGCTGAGGGTCTTCGTTAATACCGTCTGGCATTTAGAAAACAGGAAAAGAAACGGTGCAGGCACAGGCCGGGTTTTTTCCTCCCTTTGCTTAGGTGAAATCCTGTTTTGGACACTTGCTGTTTTGGCCAGGCTGGAGGAAGGTGCAAAGTCCATCCTGAACACACACACTGTGCAACATGAGGGGCCCATGGGGGCTGCATTCCACCTCATGGTGTACCACTCTCTACCAGTCATGAGGGACACTTACAAGTGTGAGACCTGCTCACACTGCCGTAGCTACATTCCCCAACAGTTTCCCATCGGCTTGGACTTTCTGCTTCAAGAGTCAGAAACCAGATTTTCCCTTTTCCCGTGACTTCCCCCTCTAAGTTTGTATAAGGGAGGTCTGTTGCTCTGAATGGGAAAGCTGATCCGGGTGTTTTTCAGTGTCAATGTAGACTTTTCCTGACATTGGTGATAAGAGGGCAGCTGTGAAGATTGTTCAGCCGCTGCCCTTCCCCATTTGGAAAAACTTCCAAATGTCGACAGTAGATTTCACACCAAGTAGACATGCTCCATCATATGTACAACAAAAAATAGGCTGTCGGTAATAACTTGTAGGAAAATTCCTCTATGTGAAATGGTGACAGTCCTTTTTATGTCATTCATCCAGTCTTGACTTTCATGGCGTTTTTTTGGGGGAGTTTTTCTTTAACCAAATCAACAGTCACATCATCCAGGATGTCATGTGCTATATGCCCATTAATCAGCTAACTCTTTAGTGTAAAAAACTTATGGAAATATTAAAAAAATATCCAACACGTATTCCTAGAGCCCAAGATGACATCTTCAAATTGCTTTTGTTTTTTTCTGATCAAAATACTAAAACCTGAAAATATTCAATTAAAAATTAAATTAATTATATATTATAGCAAATCCTCACAACTGAGAAGCTGAACGCAGAGAATCTTTGGTGTTTCAGCTATGCCAGCAGTATAGCTGTAACGTGTGGCAATGCTGGTCCACCACTTTTAGTACAGACTGAAATATCTCAACAAATACTGAATGGATTTTCATGAAATTGTCACGGTTCCCAGAGGATGAACCCGAATGAATTTGGTGATCTCCTGATATTTACTACCACCACCTTGAGGTTCACATTTGTGTTTTTCTTTAACTATCTCATGCATTTCTTCACAACTACTGAAAGGAAATCTTCAGCAGCCTCAGCTATACTTTGTATTTAGTACAAATGTAAGCATGCTAACACGCTAAACTAAGATGGTGATCATGGTAAACACTGTATGCTAAACAACAGCATGCTGGCACTTACATTTTCATTATATGTTAGCATGCTGATATTAGCATTTAGCTATAAGTCTGTGTAGACTAATTCTTGTTGCTTGATAAATGACTTCAACAATGATAATCGATTACCTGGTGATTAATTTTCTGACACCCAACTATGCATTGAATCGACTATGTTTCTGCACTAGATTTGGGATGGTGTAGGCTACAGCAGGCTAAATAAACTTGACTTAAGATTAACTTCAAACTATGTCAAAGCAATTTAATTCCGAAAGTTTGCGGAAAAAACAAAGGGATTTAGAGCAAATAATGTCAATGTTTTCATAAAGTATTTTTTTCAATTCAACTGCAATCTGAGGATGGAGCTGCACAAAGAGTTTGCAGCATTACATGATCTCGCTCTCTCTGTCACTCGGTCCCCAAGCATCATGCCCAAAGAATAAATGTCCTCATTAGTATTAAGTGCTCTGCTCATATGTTCCCTAATACCCATTCATGGTATCACAGCATGTCAGCGCGCCCTGAGGAAGCTGTCAGCTACAGATGTCAGTACCCCCGTTGACCCCTCTCCCTCCCCCCACCACTGCACACACATGGCACTGGAGGATTGTCCCCCCAGAACAAAGGAATGGGGGGTTTCTGTGGAGAACAGGCATCCAAACATTCCTGTCACAATGGAGAGGGTGGCCGGCAGGTTCAATTAGTACACACTTTAAACTGTGTTCTATACGATCCAACTATGTTTGGAAACAAAGCTGGAGATCCACACTTGAATGGGGTATTTGGTGATGTCGGTGTGTTCCTGGTAGTGTTACGTTTTAAGAGACTTTCTTCTATTATCTGCTTTGTTGCTGCCATGTTGCCTGAGAAATAAACCACTTGAAGGGCTGGCAGGACAGAGATCTTCAAGTTGCGAGACTGATGGCAATCTCTCTCTTCAAAACCTCTTATTTTTGGAAGTAAACTTACACTTCCACTCATGTAAATAAAGTGGGACTACAGCCAGCCACCCTAAGGAATCTTTACGTAAGAACAAAATGTTACCCAATGTCTAATGAAACACTTCAGAACCCATTTTCCTAATTACCCATGATACTCTTATTTAGGATTGTCAAGAGAGTGAAACATCAATGAACCCCCCCACAAAACATGATCAGATGAATCCACCAAACTATAGAAATGCAATTCTTTTTACTTCCAAGGAAACTATGATTCTCCAGCTCCCAGAGAACTGACCAGCAGTAGCATAACTTCTGCTCAAGGCATTTCCCCCGATAGCTTGCCATACCTTGCAATGCATAAATGATGCTCTAAATCAATATATTAAGTTATATTGCAGTGGATGCAGAACTGAAAGGGTTCTGATGCTTGTGTCTGTCCGTGTGTCATAATTGCCTGGAAACCTCCAAACAGGATTTCAGCAAATCGGATGCTCACCATGATCAATACGCAGAGGTATTCAGCCAATAAAACACACTAGAGGCACAGAGCAGATGGAGAGCTGGCTGAGCTGAAGTAGAGAGATAAACTGATACTTACCTACACAAGGTGCGCCGTAACGTCGGGTACTTTGCGTATCCGAGAGAAATGAAACCCCAAAGTCGATGTGTCACACTTCACACCATCCAGGCGCACATGTTGCCAGTGCCCAGCAGAGAAATGTCACAATCGTGAGCGGCAACAAGAAGCGTGCGGGCTGCAGGATCAGACCTTGTCGCTGTCGGTCGCGGCACCGGGTGTCCAGGAGCTGGACGAGATGCGTAGGGCGCCACCCTTTAGCTGGACCTTTGGGACTCTGCGCCCACCTTTCCTCTCTCACACTTGACGCCGTAAATAGCGGGACGCGAAGGAAACTCTCCGCCTCGAGACAGCGTCATCCGCAGCCACCGGTGATGAAACTGTGATCCGTGATCGCTGGTTAATGCGTGGTGCGCAATTAAGAGGCGCGCAGGACGCCGGTGCCACCCACTAAAGGAGGTTTTCGTGGTGAGCGTACGGACAGGGAATTTTAATGAGGACCTCTGCGGAGTTTCCTCCCTCTTCTGAGAGTCGTGCTCTATCCCCCGTGCTGAAATTCACTGTCCCGAGAAGAAGACCTTAAAGTTACCTTACGGGGAGGGAGGGAGGGGTATTGACGAAGCAAAGCGTCAACAACAATCAACTCTTGGCCACCTGCCAGGCAGCAAAGTAGCTTATCCCACATCTTTGGGGCACCTGTTGAAAATGGCCCAGACATCCAGACCAAACTGTGACTGATATTGTAGGCTACTACTACTTCATGTTCTGCTACAGAAACTACCTACTGACATTAAAGCTGCAGGACTGTTGATAGCTTTTAGAGCAGCTGGAACACATTCATGTGAAATGGTTAGTCGATTAATCAGCAAAACGTTTCCCTACAGCTTCAAATACCCAAAAATTCTTTTCTTAATTTATTTCAGTTTTTGGCTGACTCAACTCAACTTGGGCTCCAGAGTCTTATGTTGAGCATATAACACAATTAACAAAACTAATCAATTAGAAAAGTGGCAGACCATTGAAAGGCCTATTCATTCGTGCTCCGCATAGCCTGTCAGGGTAGGAAAAACAAATAGGATGGCTGCACTCGCAATTAGTTTCATGAGCATTAATTAAAAATAATACATGTTTTTGCAGATAATGTAGGCTACATGTGGAAGGCTACAGTGGGCTTCTTTACCCAGATAGGTTTAATCCTGTTTTTAAAGTCTGGCGATTAAAACAGGGGTTTTCCAAACCTTTTAGTTCGAGATATGCTAAAAATAGAAACACATTAGACCTTTTGGTAAGATTTATAAGTTTAATACAGAGTGCTTCAGCTCAGTGGTTCTCAACCGGGGGGCTGGGACCAATTGAAAGATTCAAAAAAGGAAAGGCAGGAAAGGTAATGATTTTTCCCCTGATTTTTTTTATAAGATCGGAAAGGATGGGGACCGCTGCTGTAACTGAATAACTGATTCTGCTGGTGGTAAGCAAACCTCTATCAAGTGACCTTAAGCTACTCCCTTCTTTGCTGGAGTCCCCTTAGAGGTTATGTCATCTCCTCTGTCCGCACAGCTCTTTCTCCTTTAATCCCACACTTCTCAAACAGATTCCCAACCCTGAATCTGTAGCCAGGCTGTCAGCTGGTCCATCTATTATGAGGTTAAACCACTTATCTGTCCATATGGGAGGGAACACAGGCACCTAACCTCAGCTGGCACCCTGGTATGAAACAGCACATCGCTCCACCAAAGGCCTAAATTAACACCGGGTAAACAAAATCTGGTGTTTACTGCACATGGAGATCAACAGCCAATCCGAGTGCCCCATAAACCCATGGATTGCTCATTTCAGCCAGTGGATTAACTGTATTCACTTTTTTCACGAGGAAAGAGGTGATAAAACAGCCACAGTGAGAGCAGTTTTGGTTTGAATATAACGGAAATAATAGTCAACCCCAAACATTAAATCAAGTTATTAAATAGCCTATACCTGGTAGTCATAGTTTTTAAAGAAATAAAACGGGACATTAGAGACTCATCGCCTGTAGCACCGGCCTGAGTCTTACAGTAAAGACGTATTGCCCCCTACAGACCAGAGAATATCATTGCACCCAATTACAAAATGTGACTCGACATTTTCTGCAGACCATCATTGAATCATCCATCACAGCTGCAGTCTCCGTGAAGGCAGCATTAAGATACAAAACAAACGGTACATTTATTTTATTTTTAATACACAAGATAAAGAAAAAATCTTATTTACAATCATTTTCACAGACATAAGGATTTTAATGACAATAGTTAGTAGTGACATTTCAGTTCAGCCGTGTCTTTTTCAGACTGGAGTTGTCTGCAGCTGCTTTACGCTTACGTGACGGAGTGCCTGGAGCTTCTTCAGGCGGAGCTTCAGTCAGGCAGTACAGCTCAATAGGTGGGGTTGGCTCCTGGAGGAAACAAAAAGCACACCCTTAACACTGAATCTACTGAGTCTAACTTAATTCTGACTTAATACCAATGAAGTGGTTTTACTTCTTGCAAAATAATGTCATTTAGAAATCCTGAGACAAGTTAAATGGTCTATAAAAATGAGATTCTGTTGGCATGTTTTTAACTTCCTTACAAATAGTCAGAATATAAAAATAAAACTTTCAATGAGATCCATTTAACACAGTTCCAGCATACAGGTATGGTTGAACTGATGCAACACCCTGTGATATGTACAGAACCGTGATCCAAGATTTAGTTACTCACTCCAGTGATAATCCATAATGATAATCAACAGCTCCACTAACCTGCATCAGGTAGTCTGCTATATATTCTGGCTTCAAGCATGTGACTCCGTGGGAGGTAGCCTCAGATACATTGACTCTGAAGTCTCCGGGCTTCAGCCGACTAAAGTCTGCAAACAGGTGAGTGGCGTCCTTGTACAAGGACGAGGAGGGACTCGGCAGAACCTGGAAAATATAGCAGAGAGGGGGGTCATGGTTTTATTGGTGAGGTAGGAAAACTGGCTAGTTGGCTCTGCCCATTCCTCTTCCTTGTTTTTTATGTGTTCCAGTAAAGTTTAATTCATTTGACCAACATTTTTTCAGGCCTTTTTGGTTAGCTGCTGTTTCAATTCTCGCAGTCTTAATATTAGTTGTTTCACTGTGTTTTATAGCGAAGCTGAGCCACCTCGCCTGATACAAAGAGCACCTCTGCTAACAGCATAAAAGGTAGTATACTTTTAGGAGACAAAACAAAAAAGAGGAGTGGCACTATTTTGTTTAGGCGTCACCTACTAACTAAATTGATCACAAGGCAAAATGTTGAGATCTGAGTAGCTTACTGCCTCGACTGAACCCTTTCCTGGAGAAAATGTAAAGATTAACAACTAAATGTAACCCTACTGTTGATAAGAGGAAAACCACTCTTCAATTTAAAACTTATTTGTTGGACAGAAATTCTCTACAGGGCCACTGTGTTAAACACAACAACAGGAACAAGCAGCAACCTTCGCCCTGCCAGACTGCAGTAACCGCCTGAAGCCAGATTCTCTGTTGTGGTCGATGTTCAACATGACTGTCCATCCACTGAAGGCTCCCTGAAAAGCAGAAAAAGAATACTTAGTACATTTTAACACTCAAGTAGTAGATAATACAATACAAGAGGCAGTAATTAGGATTGTTCTGCTAGCAATGTGTGTATGTCGCTGTAAGTGTACCCCTTGCTCAGAGCGTCCCTGCAGGGTTTTTCTCCAGCGCATGGCAGCTAACGCCAGTCTCCTCTGCTGAGAGGTAATGGAGGGCAGCGCATCCAGAATGGAGCTACTGCCCCACTCGTACTCATCCTCCTGGAACACAAACAGACGTAGAAATGTAAAATCTGGTTCATGGACCATTTTGTGATAGTTCAATGAGTGAACTTCTGTGAAACTTTGGAAACCTTAAAACTATTTAAGTAAAGTAAAAAAACACGGTTATGTAGCTAATGGCAAGACTGCTTGTCTTAAGTTTCTGGAAAAGTAGACCCTAGAGATAATGTTTTCATCCTATTGATGCTCTATTCTATATGATAAAATGTAGTTGGCTACTAGTATGAGAGCATAGTTAAGGTAGTTTGTTTGCAGAGTTACTTTTACAGGGTATACACAGGAACCTGGAAGTAAAATTCAATACCTTTTTAAGACTTCTCATATCTTAACATATCTTAAGACTGCCACTCCACCTTGAGCTAATCGATTAAATAAGCCACACACCTTCAAAAGGGACATTTTTGAGAATAACATATTATGCCTATATGTCATCAGGTTGTAACGTCACCTAAAAATTGAGGCATACACCAACTTTCTCAGTTGCCTATAACAGCCTGAATGAGCCAACAGTTTTCTATGTGAAGGGCTGGTCAGATTTCCTGCGAAAAGCAGCTGTCTTACAAAAGCTATGACGTTTATGTTCACAACATTACAGCAAATCATGTGACAACGAAATTCATACAGGCCTGGAGGGAACAAAGATGAAGAGAATAAACTGAGTGATGAATAACGTACGTATGTAGGCGGTGTAGCACAGACACAACCTGGAGGAGAGACTAGTCTAAATGACTGGATTAGTATACTATTATAACATTAAATAAAAAGTATGTTGTTAATGTAATAGTAAACTTTAAGTTTGATATTAGTATATTCATTATGTTACTATCTTCAATATAATTTCGTATAATACTATATAACTTACCACTAGTATAATATTGATTAAAATTATATCTGTTTCAGTTTGGGGTTGTTTTTATTCATTAACTTTGTGCAAGAAAAATGTTGGAGGCTACAAGATAGTCTCCAACCTTGATTTTGGGCAGACTACTAACTCGTCAATAATCATAACCTTTTATGCAGCACATTGAGTTCAACATTTATAGTTTGTTGCAGCACAAACTTTTTTAAAATCCCAGCTGTGATTGATCTGTTCCCAAAAAGTGACACTAACGAGAGCATCGGCTTTATGAAAAGTTGAATGTATTTTAATAAAAGGTACCGATTTAGCTAAATAGCCAGCTAACGTTATCCAAACCCACACGCTCCTTGAATTTTCCCTGTTGTCTTACCGATTCAGCTGCTGGTGGCGCATCTTGCTCTTGTTTTTCAGTAACGGGGCTGTTCAAGGGGCCACAGAACGAGCGGCTAACCGGATTAATCCCGTTACTTCTGATCGCCACTCCGACTATGTTTTGGACGATCAGCATTGCAGGTCCGGCGGGGTGGGAGATTACGGTCGGTTGTAATCGCAAATCATTTTCCAGTTCGCACGGACCTATTTTTTGGAGCTTTTAAGAGTGAAATAGGCGCTCGGAAAATCCCTGCACATTACAGAGACGAATCACACAGTACTCTCTGCCTGTCTAGTATTTTTGGCTATACATTATAAATAAATAACGTTCACATACACTTTTAGCAAACAAACATTTGGACAAACAGGATTTTCACGTTGAAAAAAATATCTTCAAAATTTAATACCTTGTTAAATGGCAATTAAGACTTTTTAATACTTTTTAATGGCCTTAATTTTCGCAATATTGATTTATCACCTTTTAAGACTTTTTAAGACCCTGCGGACACCCTGTTTTAACTTAATTTTTTTTCTATTTTAGACACTAGATAATGTGTTTTTCTGCTGCCGTTTATTTCATCTTTCAGGCCATTTCATGCTGAACCATAAACCTGATACATGAACATAGCTAATGAAAACCCTGAACATTAAAATTGTCAGTGTTAGTGACAACAGGACATTAACTGACATGCTACAATACATCATTTGCAGGGTGAACAACATTGCTGCAAATACAGTGTTAACTGTCTGCTGGAGCCACTAAACAGTGAGAAATTCAGATCCTGACCTGGATGAAGCAACCCACAGAGCGGCAGGCCTCCAGGTACGAGCGGTGCAGGATCCATTTGCCAGCCGCCATTGCTGCCAGGTACTTCTCGTTGCGCAGCGGAGTCCCTACGATGATGTGGGAGCAAGTGGGGTCGAAAGACTGCTTGTCCAGGACTACGCCACCTACAAAAAGAAAACTGTGGATTAGATATGCTGTACCTATACTGGAGTTATAGTTACAGACTTTATCATAAAACATTGTTTTATAAATGTATGTAAGACTCTTTGAACAGCTGTAAGTCCACATCAAAGTGTCCTTAAATAAGACATTCATCTCTCCTTGCTGACTATAAGATGCTGACCTATCACTTTCATCTTTAGTAGCAGAAGTAAACACGGCTTTCTATAAAGAACTGAAGAGTATGTCATCAATCTGTCGCTTCATATTTATTTTCTTTTTGTAAATGCTGCAGTTTGGTGGAATATATCATATACGCTTCAAGAATGGTTCAGCACATGATGTGGCAGTGGTTTATTTGAGAATACTGAGCTCACAACATTTTTGTGAGAGGAAGCATCTGCAGGAGGAAATATTCCCAGACCCTGGAGGCAGCTCCTCCTATTTAGTCACCAGGGATTAGCTCCTCTGACTTCAGGCTTGTGATATATTGCCTTTTTTTAAAGGCAACATGCAGCATGATGAACCACTGATAGAGCCCTAATTAGGTGGTAGACTCACCAAGCTCCTCAATGAGGTGACTGTAATCAATGCGTTCCTGGGGACTGAGGGAGGACAGCTGAAATCTGGGTGGCTCCTTTTCTTCCTCTCGCTCCTCCTGAGAAAAAGAAATAATCTTTTAGCACCAGTAGCTTGTTTGACAGAGACAGTATATGGTACGTATTACAGCTGATGTACTGTAGATTAAAACTACATGTTAAATATGTGATGTAACAACATTAGCATGTGTATGCAGATGTCTGCAGACATGTTGCCAGTGTAAATGTAAATCTTCACCTGTGGCTCCGGTGCTACTTGGGGGTTGGCGAGAGGGAAGGCGATGCTGGGGGCATTAGGAGTAAGAATGTCATTTTCTCGCTCCTTTGTCGGAGGCGTTGTGACTTTCTGGCCCATATGCTGGTCGATGACGTCACAAGCAGCTGGGAGAGGATACAGAGATTGCAACAAAAGTCCAAATTCATTAGTTAAAACCGAACTTACAGTACAATCAATCGAGAGCCATGTGTTTCTATGTTTGTGATGAAATTACTCTCAGGTAAATAAACAAACCTATCTTAAGGGTCAGGGTCTCTACAGGACTTGATTTGATTTATTATGGATTAGACAAACAACCATAATCCAAAGGATAACATGATAAGTGTAAACACTTATTTCCAACATGGTCCTTGAATCATGACATCACTCCATTTATGTGTAATGTCCTGTAATCATGGTAACTACTAACAATTTACTAAATCAGGTTGCATCATTACGACACAAAAGATGACTCAGTGACATGTAAGTTGCTAAAAACAACAGTAGTGTGGCCAATCAAAAGCATTCAACTTTGTAAACAAGTGGAGCATCACAAGCTGGTATTTAACAGCTTTAGGAAGCAAAAGCGGTATGACTTTTTTATTTATATATGTATACATGATAAAAATACATGTTTCAGAATTAGTAGTATTCACGTAGCTTAAATTGAGCAGGACATATGTGATTACACTAATCTAACTGAAGCTTTGGTCATTTAATCTAACATTATTGGTATAATGATTTAAAATGTGAATTTTTTGTGAATTGTATTATAATATATTACTTCTTTTACTCTTCAATCTTCAGTTGGGCTATATGTTAACAAGCTAAAGTTGCTTTTGTTGGTTGGTTCAGTTAGCTAGGTAACAAATACACCTGGCAGTTAGGTGTAAATCTTTAGTAAGAATTACTTAATGTGCTGCCACTTGTGATGTGTTAATCTCCTCTTGGTGCACACGTAAGTTATAACAACGCTGTGTTTTAACTGAAATTCAGTTGGTGCCACTGGCTCCTTAATCTCTTACCCATCTCCACCAGCTCAGAGTCCGTCATGGAGTCCCTGAACTGGGGGCCGTTTTCTGCAGTGGGAGGAGGAGGATGTGCGAGGGGCTCCGAGTGCTGGGAGGGACTGCCAGGCCACTGTAAATTATCAGCCAGCTTGGCCCTCTCCTCCCTGGCTGTGGGGTCATCCCAAACGATCTGTTCACTCTGAGATGGCTCTGTGTTTATGTCCATAGCTGCTGCTCTGGAAACCCTGAAATCAGGACAGAACGAGGTGAAATGTTACCAGTTAACTTTGAGACGCTTTACATTAACGACTGTTACAGTTTGAACATAAACTAATTATCTTCTCACTACGTGGCGTCATTACCTCAGAGCTTCCAGGGTACGTCTGCTCCCACTGCGTCCCACACGGTTCCCATCGGGTGTGTGGGGGCCCGAGTCGGCCCCTCCTGATCCCATCCTGCTGAGCCTGACTGAGGTACGCCTCCCTGTCGTCAGCTTGGTGGCTGACATGATCTCCTGGAGCTGTCTCTGCAGGTTCTCTCTCATTTCTAGAGTCTCTGAAATGTCTGGACACAAGAGATTAATCGAATCATAAAATACAAGCAGAAGCTTTGTGGAAGTAATTGAAAGTCGAAAAACCCACCACTTTTATCTGCAGCATCAGGCATCTCATCTTGATCTGTGCTTCCGTCGCTTATACGACGCAAGTTTGTAGCTTCTTCTGTGGTAATGTGTTCACACTGAGGGACCAATTAAATATGGAAACAGAAAGACGATTTAATGAGACACCCCTGCATTAATAAAGTATGTCTTCATTAGACCTTACTAATAACATTAAATATTGATTCCCAAGAGAAATTCAACGCAGAACAACATCTAATGTCCCACTGAATCTTGAACTCAGACACAACAGACACTGTCACAGAGATGAAACTGCATTTTTAGACACACCTTGTCATTCTTTGCCTCAGGGATGTCTCTGAGTTGTGTTCGTGTTGAAGGCGGAGATCTTTGAGAGCTGTTTGGCACCTGGCTGAGGTTCAAGCTCATCTTGGGGTTGTAGGTGAAAGGATACAGAGACTCTGGGACATGCCGCTGCTCCTCAGCACACTGCGCAAAACGACAGGTTAGCTTATTGGTTCTAAACTTCGGTGTGTGGATTATGTAATGTGTGTGCTGTCACAAGACTGAATTAAACGATTACAGAGGAAACACAGCTGAAACCCCCATGTGTCTACAGCATTAGCATATCAAAGCTGTTTTTGATTAAATATTCTGCTTCTGTTGGGGTGATAATTATTTCCCCCAGGTGAAAAGTGAATACTGAATGATAACTGACGGCACAAAGCGGCACCCACCACTATGAAAATGAGATCCCAAATTAAATCAAGTGTATCTTAATATCACTTCTGTATCTTCTTGAGGACATAATTTCTTTACAAGCTTGTATAAAGACAGTCAACAAAATATTTTGCCTAATTCTTCATGAGACTGGCGTGGTGGTTACATTTTTGCCCTAATCCTTTTCTTTGTGATTTATGGATGTGTTTATGTTCTCGGTTTGAAGGAAAGCAGCTTAAGTAAACTGAAGATTAATATGAATGGGGTTTGTTGAAACTATTTAGATAATTGACTGATCCTTTAGTAATTTTTCAAGCAAAAACGCCAAATATTTTAAACTCAATATCTTGAGGATTTAAACTGTGATCGGACAAAACTAAACATTTTAAAAAGATCACTTTGGGAACTTCTCTATAAAGACTGTCACTAAATTGTTTAATATGATCCTGCGCAGTGCTGCTAAGAGTAAAATAAAAGTTGAGCAGCAAAGTGAAGCTTGGGTTCTATTTATATTTTCTACTGGGAAACGTACCGCCTGCAGCCAGTACTGGGAGATCACATGCAACCCTCGCTCCTTCACTCCTCGGTATTCCCGGGTGTTGTCCCCCACTCGGCCCTGGTAAATGTAGTGTGTCACCGTATCGTCACAAGCCCACCTAAAATCAAGTTCATAAAAGATATAAAAGATGTTTATATTATTCCAAGTCTTTTTTTAAAACAATCTTGTTGTACATGTACATTAAAAGGGTTAAAGGTCACTGTAATCCTTCCGTCTGTCCATAAGCCTCTATTACCTTCTAATAAACTTTATGTATTTTTCCACAGAGGACACTTTGTCCCCACATCACTCACAGAGAATATGCTTTAAGGAGTCTCTTTGCGGCCAGTATGGAGAAAAAGAACCAGTACAGGGGCGTGATTAGCTCAGTTGGTAGAGCGTGCGCCCCATGTACAAGGTTGAGTCCTTACTGCAGCGGCCCAGGTTTGAATCCAGGCTGTGTGCTGCGTGTCACCCCCTATCTCTCTTCCCATTTCTCTCTATCCATTTTCATATCAATAGAGGCAAAAATGCCCAAAACAGAATGATTACAGTGACCACTATTCCTTTATACTGTACAAATAGCCACATTGGATAATTGAAGTTTGCACAAATGTGTTGAATACCTGAAGTCAGCTCCAAGCGAGGCAGCGATGGCATTGAGCTCACTCTGCATTTTGCTCAGCTTCTTTCCCACACAGACCACAACACCAGCCAGAGGACTGGCTTCTTTTTCTGGCACCTAACAAACATCGTATTTTCGTTTTTAATAAATGAAGTGATTCTGAGATTAAACCAATGTCAAGTATGCAAACACACTGACTGTATTTTAATGTATTTTACTTTACCTCTTTCTCAGTCGCCTTGGAAAGTTGGGGGCTAGCAGAGATGGCTTCCATATCTGTGACGCTATTTCGGGTGCTATTGGCCATAGCCACCTTCAGGTTCCTGTTGATGACATCAGTCAGAGGGGTCTCCACCCTCTCTCCTGGTTTGGCTCGTCCCCCTGGAGTCTCCAATGCTCCCAGCGCATCCTTAACAAAAGAACAGCCCCATGTATTTACAGGATTGTCTATCAAATATGAGTGCACTATTTATTGCTACAAACCCATGACATAAAGCAAAAAATGTAATTCTAGCACAAGATTCTGCTTCTATTCAGTGGGTCCCAACCTTGACATTGAAGGAGGGCCTAAAAAGCTGGTCTCTGCTGAGGAACCGAGAGGGAGTGTCCAGCTGCAGCACGGGTTCCTTCTGAAGGGGGTTCCTTCTGCCGCCCTCCTGGTTTTGTTTTGGGGTGCCGACGTCCTCTTTTGGCTTCATCTCGTCCAACACGGAGCGGAACACTTTGCTACGGAAGCGACCTAAATCCAGCGGGGTTACAGCCTTACCGCTCTGAGGACCCAGCAGAGGGATCTCTGGAGACGAACGTGCTGGTGGAGGCATGTCTGGCTTCTGGGAACCTCCGATGAAACTCTCATCATCCCTCTCTGTAGACGAAGAAAATAAAGTCATTGTCATAGCGTAGAAAATTTAGAACTGCAGAATCACATCCAACAACCTCTACAACCAAATTATATATTAGTTAATCCAGTCAGGTTCCCCAAAAATGCCTGGTGGAATTTCCTTGGAAATAGATGTTATTTTAATTTTTAAAGATAAAGATAAATTAGATAAATTACCGCACGTAAGAAAAAAATATTACAATAACTATTGTCATCCATCATGTTTTACACCCAGCTAATGCAAATAAAACATGCATAAACATCCACATATAGGATTCAAGCAAGACACTTTTCTAACCTGGTGATGGTGGTAGGTCAACTAGAAAACGCCCCTCCTCCGCCCTCTGGCCAGTCCGAGCAGAATGTAGTATCCAGTGCATGGTGACGGCAGGGAGGCCCCATTTCTTTGCTGCCTTGTATTTTGTACCTTCGGGGCTCTGCAACACCAGATGAGTGCTGGCTAACATGCCTTTCTTCTGGTTGGCCAGGCGCACAAAGTAATCCTGGACGCTGCAGGAGGGAGAGAAGAAAAGACCCAGATTTAAGATTGGTAATTCAAATTAGTCAGGCAGGGCACATGAGGACAAATTTATGCAGGAGAGAGAACAATGAGCACAGAACAGGACTTCCTCTAAATTCATCTTTTGACATTCTTGTCCTGAACACAAAAACAACTGCTATTACAATACAACGGTTACATAATAATATACCTCAAACTACTAGTATTGTCACTATATTTCACTGGTAAAAGGAACTTTACCCCATAAGATTCATAATTTTATTATAGAGCAAATGACATTTAAATACCATATTCAAACCAATAAACATTTAATGTAAGTACCAAAATACAAACTAAATAAGTCAATGAACTCTGCTATTTAAATACATTTGCTTTTAAGACTCTTTTAAAGACACATCCACATCAATTTAGGAAAAGGTAAACAACAAACTCTCCTGCAGCTCATAATGTTTATACCATGAAGTCATACCTGGCTCCAAGCTGTTTGGCCAGCTCCACCAAAGACTCCCTCTCCACTCCGGTGAACTGGCTGACAGAAAGAACGCAATCTTTAAGAGGAAAACGTCCTTCCATCACAGGAACAGGGGTGAACAAAGGGTTAGACGACAGCTGCAGAACACACTCCTTCTCCACACACATGGTCTGAAAATGAACAAAGACAAAACATCACTGTTAGAAGACAAAACTGATAAAGCAAAATCAAACAATTAAATTCAATTGTGTTGGGCGACAATTAACATTTCACTATCAATTGATCTGAAAATTACTTTTTAATAAACTGATAGCTTAGTCTTTAAAACATAAAGAAAACTGTAAAAAATAAATAAATAAAAAGAGTTCCCAGAGCCCAAGCTGGCGTCTTCAGTTGCTTTTTTTGGCTGATCGATAGTCCAAAACTCAAAGATATTCAATTTAACAGAATACAAAACAGAGAAAACAAGCAAATTCTCACAATTGAGATGCTGGAACCGGATGATTTTTGGCATTTTTTGCTCAATAATTGACCTTAACTGTTAATTATTAAAATATGTCGATGACATTGTCTACACAAAAAAACAAAGAAACTCTTTGTCAAAAGGATGATTAACAAATTTATTTGTCTCTTTGTTCAACCACCTGACAAATCAACAGATGGCACTGAAACCACCATTAATGCCTCATCCTTCTCCCTATACAAAATAAAATGAAAACATTATGACTGCGATCTTACCAGCCAGGTATCAGTGACCACCTCGTCCACTGTGGCCTCCACTGAACAGCCCAGCAGAGGGACCACTGCATAGTCTGCCACAACACGTGTCCGGCCCATCAGCACCTTGCCTCCATTTTCTGTCACCAGCAGAGAAAGCTGGGCTTCGGACTCAGAGCCAAAGCCCACCAGAAGGAAACATTTCCCCCAAAACAGGCCTGCCTCGCTGGCTTCCTGCAGGATGGAGTCATGCACTGGTCCCCTGGTCTGGTTTTGTGCCCACGGTTCAGGCTGAGGCTCTGCAGATATACTGATGGACCTCCTGCTGTTGCCCTCTGCTGGCGGGGGCATTTCAACTGGAGGATAAAAGGAAAACGAGATAAGCTGCAATATATAAAACTATATCTTGTAACATCTCTTAATGGTATTACACTATGCCGAATTCTTCAGCAACAGATACTTACCTACTGTAGGGTCATCATCCATGTACTGCGAGAGCAGATCTTCCTCTGCTCTCTTATGCCTGGGAGTGCTGGGACTGGCTACGGGGGGGCCAACTGAGGGCCGGGAGGTGGGAGTACGACGGGCCGGCACAGACACAGCAGCTGGAGCAGGGGGCAGACAGTCAGGGTGGAGGTAACCTGCTTCTGGAAGTAGACTGCCTTTGTTGAAACTGTCCAGCAGCCATTGCACTGTTACTACATGGGGTCTGGAAATTAATATACAGACATAACATCAGTAACAGTATTCTCTGTCTTATGGCTCACCTTCTCTGAATATTTCAGTTTATACTCTCTTCTTCATTTCTTGCTTTGCAGGCATCCGTGTATTTTCTTATTTGTGACAACATATGATTCTGCAAACCAACATTACCATTAAGGAGATATAAATAACTTAAACGGTACTTAAGTCAGTGTGAGCTAAACTTATGCATATGGACTCAAAAATTCCTCAAACCCCTAAAGTCCTCTAATTAGATCAAATATATTATAAACATGTATATTCACTACATACATATTTTAAAATAGGTAAGATCTTGTACTGTACGTGAGGAGGCAACTTGTTTTCATGTAAAGTAAAATAACATTCTTAATTTTGCAGTTCAGACCTATGTGTTGCTTTGGACAGGAAGCTCTTGAGGTCCTGGTCCAGCTCTCCCATGACCACATGTGTGAGTTCCTCACTGAGCTGGTTAAAGCGCAGACCTCCCGCAGCGTTCACAAGACGCCGCAGTTTCTCCAGTTTCTTCCCGGGCAGGCCACACAGATACAGCTGCACAACATTTAACACTTGTGAAAATTGTCTTTCACAATCAAGAGATCACCACAATTCATTTGAGGAAAATGAATCTTCTTCTTCTTACCTTACAGCCATCCAGTAAATCATCAGCTGGGCAGACGGTGAGGTCCAGACTATCTATGGGATCAGGAGCTTCCAGTTGGCTGATGGTACCGTTGGTAAGGGCTGTGTCATTTATTGTCATGCTGGCATTGACAGAGATGTGACTCACACCCAACAAAGATGAACCCTCTGGGATAAAAAAAATAATCTGTATTATAATATATTACTGACACTTTATAAGAGGTACTAAATGTTGTGCTCAACCCCCATCACACCATTAGGACACATTAAACAACAAACAAGTGCACTATCAGTCTGGGGCTCACCCTCCTTCTTGCTGGTGCCCGTAGGTGTTGAAGTGTGCGGTCGAGTGTTTTTTGTTGCATTACGCTCCACAATGTACCTGCTCTCGTCTTGACAAAAGCCTTTCTCTATGCTATCAAACAGCCAGTGTAGGGAAACGCAATACACGTTCCACTTCCGCGCACACTCGTACTTCTGACCTGCAAACAAATACTCAGAGTCAAAATGACACCGATGATGATACCATAATCAAGAATACAGCTAGAATGACTATTCAGACTTTTGTTTTTAAACAGTGTGATGATTAGTTAGATTCATTAAGATGTTTTATAAAATATTTACCTGTTGAACTACTTGTATTTTCAATTATTTTCAAATTCAGCAAAAGCTATCATACAGAATTTAATGGACATTTATACTTAACTACAATGACAAGTTATCTAATGTCCTATCACTAACTGAGTGTCACAGACATTTTTAATTGGAAGAAATTGGCCAATTGAAACTGCTGGTGACTTGCCTGTTGGTTCACTAACGATGAGGTGGGTGCACTCATTCATTTTTAGCTGCCCGGTGTATGTGGCTCCATGCTGCTCACAGAGCCGCTGCACCTCTTTACGCTCCGTGCTGGAGAGACCTGTCACACAAACAGTACATCCAAGCAGCACAGGGCACAGATAGTCCTCAATGGGTAGATCTGTATACCTGAAGAGACTGGAGGAAGCAGAACAAGGTGTTCAAAATAATTAGAATAATATAATAATTATTGTCTATGTTAAAGTGCATTGTTTTATTATTATTATAAAACTTAATATAAACTAAATTTTATATAACAATTGTATAATTTGATGGATTTTTACAATAAAGAGAGCATGGAGGAGTTCATTTGGGCAAGAAAACATCACAAAAATCACTATGTATCTTTCTGTAGTAGACATGAGAACATAAATGTCACTTTTAATGAGAGTGCATACCTGTCCTGAGATTTCTCCCAGCAGGCTTTGACCCATGTGGGCAGCAGGATGGGTTTCCCCAGGCTGGCAGCTACCAGGTATTTCTTGCTGCCCACCTCTCCTGCTATCAGGTGTGTAACAGATACATTTAGGTCAAGATAGACCCGTCCACCCATGAGCTGCACCAGATCCATCACCTCTGTCTGTAGAGAGACAGACATTCAGAGACAAACATATAAAACACTTTAGAAGACATTGTTCTAACTTATATTTCTTCTTGTTACCCCTTATGTATTTTAGGATGAACATCTATGGTACAACAGAACAAGCTTCTTTCATATGAATGGGTCTTTTTCAGACTTTCACCATTAAGGGCCATGAAAAGTACATCTCTGAAAGTGTTGCACTATTTCATAGCAAAAATTAAGCTTGCATTCATCAACATGTGTGGCTTCCTTTTTCCTACTAGCTCTTTTCTGTGTTCCCTAAACCTATGTATTTATTTTCCTTAATACATGTTTGTATCACCTACAACAGGCAGCTGAGATAGACACCTGATACATCCCCACCCTGCCCGAGAGAGCACCTTGTAAGTTTAGAGATTTCCGCTCCTTGATTTGTATCTGCAAAACATCATTTATCCTTTACTATTTCTTTATTTTAATTGTGCAGATTCATGTTTTATGTCTCATCCATATTCTCGCTGATGTATTTGGTATTTATTAGACTGCTGATTTAAAAAGACGCAGTGAACTAACCCGTGTTGTTTTATCCAGGCTGGTGCAGGAAATAGTGATGCCAGCCATGGCCATGTTATAGACAGGCGTGTCTGCTTTGGGTACACAATGCTGCTGCTGCAGGCAGTACAACACCACCAGTGGACTCACCACTCGGCAGCCAAGCTACATGAAAAATAACAAAGAGTGAGACACCGAACAGTTGTGAAATTCAAGATCCAGGTTTTGATGCATCGAATGCTGAGTTATACCTTTGTGCAGTGCAGAAACCCTGGGGTGGTGAAGCTGCTGAAGACAAACAGAGACTTGTCGTTGTGGTCCATCTGTAGAACAGCATCTTCGTCTATAGTTTTTAAGTATTTCTCTGACTGCAGTGCCAAAATGGCCTGGGTAAACGTGAGACAAACATTATCATCAGCTGCAAACAACGAGAGAGCAGGGCAGTGGCAAAAAATGTGATCATCAATAACAGGTTTACAGGCAGATAATGTGAGTTTACCTCATACGCCTTGACAGCATACTCTGTTTTATGTCCTCTATTTTCCACAAATTTCACAATGAAGCCTTCCCTGTCTCCTTTGGACATGGTTAACCTGTAAGAATAGGCCTGTGAATAGACTGGCATTAGCAGCAGTAGCCTCTGAGTCGACAATTATCTTCTTTTAAAGCTGCTGATATTTTAGCAAGCAAGGCTATTGACTGGTACAACGTTATTTGTGTATATAAGTAGGCCTATACTACTATCTTTAAAATAGTAAAATCGCGTTAATGTTAACTAAATTAAATGCTACTTACGTTAACTATCTTACCTCTTGATGGACCCAGACCGTGTCAGGAAACTGAAGAGGCAGAGTCTACACTCCGATAGTAATCAACATAAACTATAACTAGTCATGGGGAATTAGCTTAAATTTCATAACGTTATGGCTCGTCAACAAGTAAATTTTCGAAATATAGCAGTTTATCTAAAGGTACTGTCAGTTTTAGACAGGCATGAAAGAAACTGTGTAACCGGGTTAATGTTGTTAAGCTAAAGTTAACAGCGAAACATGCAGCCGGTAAAACGTTAAAAATGCTTCAAAGACATATTCATATGATCATAAACAAACGGTTACTAGTCTCCATAGTATTGAAGACATTCATATACATTTTATATTAATTTAATGACAACAGTTTGGTAAAATACATATATCGGCTTTGTTGTTGTTATTCGCGCCAACGGCGTAACTTCCGGTGTTACCTGCTAATTTGACCGTATGGAGTCGGACTCCAGTGTTGAAAAGATCCGCTGCAACTAAATATTTAATCATAGACTGTAAAAGTATTTTACGTGTAAAAATAAAATCCACAAGAACCAAAGTGATACGAGTATACATTAGGTTAAATATAAGTTCAATAACAGAGGCAGAAAAGAGAAAACTGGTTAGATTCATGGACAGCTAATGGGTTATATAAGAATAACTTTCCAAATGATGAAATTCAAAGGATTATGTGAAATCAGCACTATTTAACATGGTTTAAACCATTTTAGACATGGGCCCTATAGCTTCATTCAATACATATCTGACATCAATATCAGACAATCTTCCTCCAGAGAAGAAATTTATCTCTCAGCAACCTGACTGTTGACTTTAGTCTGAGATGTAAAAACACAAAATATTTGCCCAATACATACACAATATAACAAAATATAAAGGTCTGTGCAAGTTTAAGATAGACTTAAGTGGACTTTTCTTGTGGCGGATGAGTTTCCAAACTTCTAAAATTGCATATCCTCTAAAAGTATTAAAATATGCAAGATCCTACATGCAACCAATATTTTCTCTTCAAGTTCAAGTTCAAATCCCTTAAAAACAAAAGTTAATGGTGGAAGTTTGGACTGTTAAATTCTGTGATCAAAATGTATATCAAGGTGCAAGTCTGTAGCCAGTGAGGAAAGTGATGTCATGGGTCCATCTTTGAGCGGAAACCTAACATAAAGTCTCTAAAACAGTTTAATTTTTTTCTATTGAGTTAACTATTCAGATATGCTAACTTTTTTCATTTCCCCTGAAATATGGAGGTGTAAATAAAGTCTCAAGACCTTGTCCACATGTAAGGATTGAAATTATTAGATTTACTTAAAAGTGGTTTGCCTTTAAAGTGGTAGAATTTGAATATACTGAGTCTTAAAGTACAAGAATCAACCGATTTAATGAGGTAAAAACTACAAATTCCTACTAAAGTGACAGAGGGCAGCCATGTCCACAGTGGTAACTTTGGCCCTCAGCTAAAAGTCAACTTGCAAAAGATCTGGGGCCATATTTATCAAGCTTCTCAGAATTACTCACTGCTAAGAACTGAGTTAAAAAAAATCTTGGCTCAAAGCTGTGCTTAAAGTCAGTTATCAAGCATCATAGTCCTACTTTGAGTGAAGTGTAGGACTAAATCTTAAGTGTCAGTCTTGATGTTGATTTACTACACTTGCTGTGCCGCAAACAGGATTTTGGATGACAATGTAGGCAAGGACCAAACACTGAAGAGATTTCCTTAAGAATATTCTCATATAAATTCACATTGAATGGTGAAATTCCTAAAAGGACTTTATATTCAACACACAATCAAAAATAAAGAATTTTCAAGTGAACAGATTATGATATAGGGCTACACATTAATAAATGACAAAAAAGTTTATCTTTATATGAGCGCCATCAAATGCGCCTACTGCTCCTGTTTTGCCGGTGTTCTGTCGATTTATGCTATTTGCATGAACTGCGTTTGCTTCTGTCGAGGGTGTTGTTGGGAAGTCGATGAAACGCGTGGCAATGCGTGGAGCTGTAGCCTTAGTGCTATAGTTATTTCCATGACTATTCGGCTTTTTGATGGATGTGACGAACCAAAATCATCAACATTGCTGCGTTTGTCCTGGCGCAGAGAGACGAAGCGTCATCACCACCTTCAGTTTAACTGAAAACGCATTACTGTGTAAAGTCAGTGGTGAGACGACGTGCCTCACACATCAACTCACTGACAAGGATTATGCTTGCGCTGTGCGACCCCGTCTTATTAACAGCGCTTTGTCAAATAATTCAGAAATGTTTCCTTTCCTGAAAGATTTGCGCATGTCTCTGTCTCCACAGTGACATCACAAGCCCTAACCGCAACTCCTAACCACTTGAGATACCTCGAGCTGTCTTAAATAACTGGGAGGGTAAGAGTGATTCTTAGCATAAAGAAATTTGATAAATTGCTTTTATTATTAAGTTTAAAAGCCGGAGTAAATTTCATGAATTCTCAGCACTTAAGACTAAAATTGCACTTTGAGAAGCTTGATAAATACTGGCCCACATCATGACTGACCTGGCTTGGAATGGAAATTCAATCCAATAATTAGATTTTTTAACCCTCAATACAGAAATACAGAGAAAATACATTCATTTTGATCAAATTTGACCAAACAATAAACAGCTCATTCTGTTGAGATGTGTGACTGCGACAAACACAAATGTAAATACCAAAGAACAACAGTGTGGGTTCCCTTTTATTCTTAAAATTTTATGTACAAGTGCGACTGATTTATTTATTTTTTAATGTACATTCAATATAGAAAGTTTATATACGCAATATTACATTGAACATTTCACAAATTGCACTAGTCTTTCACATAGATTCATAATCAGAGTCATTCGTCATGTCTTAGCAGAAGCTCATTTCCCGTGGTTATTATTCACTTATAAATATTCTAGTGCTTTTTGCATTCTGGGGGAAGAAGAATTACTTTATAAAATATGAGGCAAAAAGGGTAGCCTTCAAAGAGACCGCAGAATGAACTAAGAATTAAGATCAGAGGAATAAGAGGCTGGACATTTGGAGAGTGGATCTGTGTCAACTTTGGGTGGATCGAACTAGACCTGACCAAACCAGACAAGAGGTCAGCATCAGTACGAGGCTTCAAGTCACATTTTCTTGTGGGGGGAGACACATCATACACTTATTTTCTGATTTTAACATTTTCCATGTGAGAATCTGTAATATAGACTAGCAAATGACATGTTTATGTAATAGGTGGATAGGTCCTGTGCACTAATGTGTCACAAACGTTCTTTCTTTCTATCCTTCTGTTCAGGATTTAGTGTAAGTGCAGCCAATCAGGATATGACAAAGAGGAATAAGATAGCAGAGAAGAGCAAGTTAACTTACAATAAGTCTCAGTCTTCCAATGTCTTTCTCGTGAAAAAAACAAAACAAAATCTAGAGTAAAAAATATATTCATACAAAAAGTAAACTCTTCTGTTTGTCATTAGAAGAAACAAGAAAAGTAGCACAGAAACAAAAAAAAAAGTGTTTATGAAGACTTGAGTGCCATTTTCAAAGGGGAGAGGAGAGGGATGCTGGAGGATTTGGTGACGATCAATGACGACCTGCTCTCCTCCATCTTTCTCTCTCTCTCCATCCCCTGGTCTGGGAGCTAAACAGTCCCATACTCTGAGCTGCGGCCGTGAAGCTGCAGGGCAGTCTGGGTGCCTGAGCGTGACTGTGTGTGTGTGTGTGTCCGTCAGCCTTGGTCTCCAATGTCGTTGTCCACGGGGGGTGGGACGCTGGGCATTACTGTGGTGCCAGTTCCTGCTGTAAGGTAACCTGCTACTCCTGGACCTACAGATGGCGGGAAGATAGAAAAGATTCGGTGTTAAGTGTGATTGGGTGGAAAAACTGGCGCCACTAGTGATGAACTACAATGACATACTGAACTAAAATACTAATATATGTATGGAGGGGTGAACATTTCTGATATCTGGCCAATTATTAGATTAGAAATGTTCAAGGATGACACGAGTTTGGAAAGTAGTGCAGCATTTATAAATATTCTTTTTAAATGTAAGGTAAAGTACGTGTTAGAAGTACATTGATTTCAAAGTGATTTATGCTTTTGTAGTTTCGGAGTTTGGAAAAAAATTTTTTTCTCATTTAACTTACATTTTTGATGTTTTGGTTATTTTGGAAAACAGATATCACACTGTCACGTAAACAACCCTTTCTTATTCCCTTCACCTAAATAAGTCCAAGTATTTAAGGAACAGAAAGACGTGGAGTATTCGGATTTTAGTTTAATTATTTAGAGTAATTTTAAAGGTTTATAACCGAACCTATGAGTTTATCAAAGTTAGCATAACATTTTATAACACACTGTGGACTCATGTATATTCATAAAGAGGTGTTTTGCACTTGCATGAGGGATACAACACTGTGGTTGTAACATGAAGACAATGGTTTGAGGTTGAATGCTGAAGTAAATTTGATGTGATGTAATGTGAAGCGGTTATCTTAGTAATCAGGCTCAGGTGAAGAGAACATGAACAGGAATATGAATGTAAACATATTTTAACTAACTTTATCTTTTGGACATAGTAGACATAATAGAGTTATCTAGAATAACTGTGGAGGTCAGTTGTAGGTCAGACTCTAAATTACATTTGCCTCTAATTATTCTTTGGTTTACTTGTCTTCTAAAGGCACTTTTTTCTTCCATTGAAGGCTATATCCTGCCAACAGTTGTAATTTCTTCAGGCTTTATTGTTTTCCAGCCCACAGCAGACTGGAAATCCCCTGGCCTTTCCCAAACCACATCACATGGACACTAATCACATTCATGTGTGCGAATGTGAAGGGCATTTTTTTTGGTTCATTCCTAAACTTTAGTGATAAAGAACTGGTGGACAGAGATGAGGATGGTATGAAATTGTCAGAAGAGTGAAGATGGAAAGGTAGGAATGGAAAATTAAGTGTGGGTCAAAGATGGAGGAAAAGAGCTAAGGGATGGCAGTAGGAGCTAGGTCCAAGTCTACCTGCATCAGAGCAAGAGAGAGGAGGGCTGTGAGGGCCCAGCTTAGGAGTCTAGAGCCCACCTCTCAGTGGGCTGCTGGCGGCCAGGAGAGAAGGAGTGGATACCCCTGAGGAGGAAATATGGAGGACAAAGAGGAAGGGAAGGGCAGAGCCGGGAAGTTATAGGACGTGGAGAGAGAAAGGGTCGCTGGGTTTAAGCACAAGTGAGGAGTCAGCCACAAGGTGGTGTTTAGGTTAAAGCAAAGCATTAAGATTCAATAAGAGCTCAGAGAAAAACAATCAAAACCTACCTTTTAAACATTCACAAAAAAAAATGTTAAACAGCTTTGCTTGTTAAGAAAATGTCAGGTTTTGTGATGCTGAGTGTTCAATAGTTTATGGAAACACAGTACCTGTTAGGTAGCCTGCGGTCTGAGACTCTGAGATGAAAAGATCATGTTTCTGGTCTTTGAAGGCACTCCACACTGAGGATTTCGCTAAAATCTCATTCACCTGCAAATTGGTGAACGGAAAAGACTTTAAAATAAGACAAATAACAGTACTAATAATCCAATGGTTTTAACTGATAATCCTGCTGGGGATGTATTCCTACCATACCTGCTCTCCGTACTGCAGACTGCGAGTCATGGACTTGAGAGCCTTTACTATCTGGGCCTTGGTAGCTGAAGGGTTTTCTAATGTCTCCAGTCCGATTCCTTCTAGTAGCTTCAGGAGGTATGGAACCAGCTCCACTCTTAGAGCCTGTTCAGTTCATTAATAAAATACATTATACATTTCACATGGTCAATAAACATGATGCACGCAACACAATAAAAAAAACAACAATGAAGACGTTTACCTGGGCCACTAGTTCAGTCTGCTCCTTCTGGAACATGCGGTTGAGAGCTTCACAAGCCAATCCAGCCATGTCTGCCCGACATTTCATGCCAGTCATGAGGGGGCCGATGGTCTCCAACGAAGCCATGGAGCGTACACACAGCTATACAACACAGTTTTAGGTAATAATGTTTAGTATATCATGGTGCAGAAAGGAGACAAACTAGTTATAAAATTATTCATTGTTTAACAAAAAGAGTGTCATATTTTGAAGATGTTAAGTCTGGGCTCTGGTTTTCAAGCGGTAATCTTTACAATCAATACAATTTAGTATTGCACTTCCAGAAAAAAGACTTTTGTGAGAACTTTCTTTTGTAATTGGTCAAATCTACACAGCAAAGGCAGAGATTGCCTGCCTCAACTGAGTATGTTGACTGAAGCTCAAGCTAGAACCCATAGACTGTATATAAAAAGCCAGAACCTCTTAGTCTGAAAAGTGAAGGCAGTCTTTCTAACAGCCAGTAGGGGGCGACTCCACTGGTGGCAAAAAGAAGTCCGCATCAGAGTCAATGACAAAATGACTTCTTGCTTGCTTTATTACTTCAGTAAGCACTTTCCTAATGAGCTTATGGTCTTAATTGCTAGTTTTAAGTCTTCTTCAATACAGTTTGTGTTTCACTTTTTAAACCATTTCAAGGAAAACAGACGATAAAGCAGGGCATGCTTTAGGGAACGGCTACTTTATGATTGACAAGACGCCACCACAGCAACCAGCTCTCGTCCCAATATGGCAACTTCAGGCTCCAAAAAAAACTAGGATGTCGACATCCAATATGCCAAACCCCAGGCTTCAAAACACTTGTCCCCAAACCAATGGGTGATGTCACTGTGGGTACGCCAACTTCTTTTATACCGTCTATGATCAACCTCCAAATGCTGGGTTCTACTATTCCTATACAGAAGTGGTTGGCAATAGGTGGCCAGAACTGGCCAGAATTGAGAGCTTTTACTTTGAAAAGTTCTGAAGGACATTTGAAAGAGTGTCTGGCTTACTTGACACACCTCTGCAAAAGCTGTCAGTAAACGTGTGATTGGATTCCCCTCAATTTCCTCCGGGAAATGAAAATTAACTAATTTGACTGTAATGATGTTCTGGTCCACCATACGATGGCTTGAAAAAAATTTGTCCCGATGACCCCTGCTATACAGCATCTTTCCTCTGACCCTGCCTGATAAATGTCAACGTCTTTTAAACCTCACACAGTTGTTTCACTCACTATAGCCTCACCTGAGATAACCTTAAAGACATCTCCAGGTTTAAATGAGATGCACTGAGCTCTGAAAGCTAAAAAAAAAGTCATATTTAAAAATAAATAAATATTTAGCTCCTCACCTCATTGTCTGACAGCACGTGGATGAGGCGGATGGCGCTCTTGGGCACAGCGTTGTTCTTGTGGTTCAGTGCTGCCAGGACGCGAGGCAGGTGACCCAGGGGAGGTACCTGGTCAGCCAGCTGGCTCTGTGTGCTGAAAAGACATACTGCTGCCGTTGTAACTGTCTCCAGGGCCTCACCCTGCAGGAGACCAGACATGTCAGGAAGAGGTGAAACTGCTAGTGTAAGAAAACAAAGTGAAAACATAAAACGCTGTGTGTGTGTCTGTTTCTCAGTAAGGCAGCTCACGTTGGGGTTGTTTTTCTCCAGCAGCTCAGTCAGGGTCTCCAGGAGGGACACCAGGAACTCTCGAGGCTTGCGTAGCACCCAGCCTGGCTGAGCAATAAAGATACGCAAGAAGACTCCACCAACTTCTAGCTCGCTCTGTCCTGCTCCATAAGCCACTGTGAAGTCTTCTGGCAACTGAGCACACAAAGCAAGAATTTATCATGACATGAAATCTTATATAACAGTTTTAGTTCGTATATATTGTACTTACTCTCCAGTTCACATCAGGATTATCCTTCTGCTGTTTAAAGTGCCTTTAAGAAAGTAAAGAACATGATATTAAGCATAATATTAGACGGTGAGAATACTCCAATTTGTCAAACTCAACTAGCTATTTATTGGTTAAATATGGTATCAAACTGGGCTCATACTCAAGCATCATCTCCCGGACAGTTGTTGACACTTTCTCCCTTGAGCTGTCATTCCAGATGAGTTCAGGGTTCTCGTGCGTTCCCTCAAATATGTGCACTGCTGCTTCAGCGTTGTCTCGCATGGCGTCCATGAACACACCAGGAAGAAAACGCATCAGCATTAGACGCACCTGGCAGAGAGCAAATTAAGAAAAGGATTAAGCAGATCAGGATATATGATGATGCAGGGTAATGCAAAAAGGACAGTAATTATTTATCTTGATTTTTTTAAAATTACATCTGTACAGACTGACCTTTGGTCCGACCAGCTTGTCAGAGGTCATCTTGGAGAAGAGCTCTGCAGTCTGTGTGCGAACCTGGGGATGTGTGCAGTTACAGAAGAGGTCTAGCAAGTAGATGAGAGCACCTGGGGAACAAAGAGATTAACATGAGCATACATGCACTGAGAAATCACAAAAATGTGGAGCTCTCTTCAGAAAAAAAAAAAATTACACTGACCTTTGGTCATCGCCTCTTTCACTATCTTTGTGTTTGAAGTCAGTGCATACAAGGTTTCCAGCACTATTTGTCTGCCTAAATGATGCAAAACCACATTTTAGTCCAAAGATGCAATAATACATTGAGTATATAATTATGTTTTACAGTGTCTTCTTACTGGAGGGGAGTGAATGCAACAGCAACAGAAGGTTGGACAACACCAGCGACTCAGCAATGTTGCTAACACATTCTTGGTTTGACGTGACTGTATTCACAACCTGCAGAGGAAACCAATGCCATTAAAATGCAGAGAAGGGCATATTGGGAATCACAGCAAATAGTTATCAGGACCAGGAACCTCTACCTCCAAAACCAGCTGCTGTACTCTGCCAGCTCCATGAACCCGCAACAAAGAGAAGAGCAGTTTGAAATGGCCGATGCACTCAGACTCTGAACCTGAAATTATGCAAGGACAACTGCTTAGAAAAGGAGCTCCAGAATAAAGACTCCTTAACAACAAGTATTCTTCAGACAAAGAGGAAGCGTCATGTCTCACCAGGGTTGTTCTTGATGACATTGCGGAGAGCCTCTAAAGCCATTTCAGCAAAGCGAAGCCTCTCAGCATGCTGCTGGGACTCCACTTTGTTGCTCTGACTCATGGCCAGCAGAGTGTGGAGGTACTGGGCCTGGGAGCCTACGTAGTCCAGAAGGCTGGCTGCAAATGCTTTGGGGTACTAAAACCAGAGATTGCAAAACACATTACAGGTTGACATAACAAAAGATTTAAAGTCTATTTTATGGGGAAAATAAATAATGAAATATACAATTAATTGTGAAAATAATACTACAAATAAAATGTTTTTTGAGTCAATGCCACCATCAATATTTCCAGCTATAATAAATAAGGCTATTCATGCTTTATCTCCTATAAAAAAGCCTTTGGTAGACAGAAGATTGATGTGAAAGAGCAAACAATAAAAAAGGCGAAATGAATGTGGCTGTAAGACCATCTTGTTGTTCTACTCACCTCAAGGGGAAAAGTTGGTTGCTCATTGTAGACCCGGACAAAGATCTCCCCAACTATCAGCTCTTTGCTGTGATCGTTGAACACAAACTCTGCACCGAAGCTTTTATCATTTTCTCCCTTATTAAGAGATAGGAGAATGCATAAAGAACTTTTTTTAGATTACGCTGATATATATTATCAATAATATCTATATCAATTTGTGACCATATATGAACAATTACATAAACAACCATTGCCACAATATAAACCTCAATAGCTATTTAGATCAATGCCAAACTTATTTAACTTATATCACTGTTCTGTTTTATATCCATTTAATACCAGAATTGAAGCTTGTCACTATTTTGCATCGTTTGTTTGGAAATTTAATAAATTAAGTTTGGAAAATAAAAGAGTATGCATGTTATTCCTACCCTCTTGATGTTTCCCTCCTGCTGACGCTCCAGGAACTCCAGCAGCTCGGCTCGTGTTCCATTGTTCCAGATCAAGTACGGGTTCTCCGAGTTACTATTCAGCAACTTCAAGACCTAAATACGGAACAGGGCATGAGGAACTCAGTTTGGTATTGGGGGGTTCTGTATATAAATGCTTTGTATCCACCCGTGCAACATACCTCAGCAGGAGATCCTGTTCCCAGCTTCCTTGAGATGTATGGTGTCAGCATGGCTGCTAAGCTCTTGCGTATGGTGGGGTTCTCCGGAGGTATGCTCTCCATGCCGTTGGTCTCTGAAACAGGATTGCTCCCGTCTGGGGCGTGTGGGGTCTGGGTGTAGCCTCCCAGACGGCTGAGAGCTACCAGGCTGAGCTTGGCTAGGCTGTTTGCGACCTCCTGCTGGTTTGTGTCCTGGCTAGCCTGCACGCCGCTCTCCTCCAGAGTGTAGTCGTAGTTGAAGAGGTGGACCAGCAGGTGCCAGAGAACACCAGCATGGTACAGATGGGTCTGTAGGAAGAAATCCACTGCGAAGGAGCTCACGCACTGTACAGCTAAGGTGGCAGTTTTTGGGAGACCCTGAGAGGAGGTGAGGGGGAGAACAAGCAGATGATGAGATCATAAACAAGCAAGATGTCTACCAAGAATAATGGCGGTGGCCTCAAAAGGAGCTGCATTTTGTACAAATCCAGGATGAAATCAAATGAAAAATACATCTTTATTGTAAAAATGAGCTGTCTGTTAGAAACTATATTTAAAATCATTTTAATGCAGCTTCTTAAAATGGAAGATGTTGAAAGGAGAGGATAGCTTGTGCTAAAGACACACTTTCGGCATTCATGTTTTCTTTAGCAAAGCAAAAAGGAAATTTTAAATGTTTTGCAACTGCAGCCTCTATTGCTATTGGGTATCATTATCTCAGATAATCTTATAATGACATATCACTGTTAAAAAAATAGTACAGATAGAAGTTTCCTTTGTAATTATAGACAGAAAACTCAGAACAAAGTCAACCAAGCAGGTGCAGGAATCTCACCTTTCCATAGAACAAGATGTGACAGAGGTCCCTGATGATATTTGGCAGTTCGATTATCTTTTCCCTGCATTCCTCAAACTGGGCTGCTACACTGTAGCACTTACAGATGTGCCCGCACACCTGTGGACCATTAAAGTGTTGAAAAAGTGTTAAAGACATCACTATATGCATTACAATACTCATTCTGTAATAAGAAGCGTGAGTGCAGGAGAACAGAGTGACTCAGTGCTTTGTAATAATTTTACCTGTACAGCCATGTCATCAGGCTTGCTCGATGCAGTTAATACAGCTACACACCGAGAAAGAGCCTCCAACAACACCTGATGAAACACAACAATTTATGATTTCTTCAAATCGGTTCCTCACACACCACGGTGCACAGGTCCACATGTAGATGGACAGGTATAATGTTTCATTTAGACTGGATGATATTCCAGGATTTGTGAATGTGTGAGTACCTCAATGCCATTGTCACGGCGCAGCTCCTCTGCATTAAGGGCCGAGCAGTTCACGGTGTGGAAGGCCAGTTCAACAGCAGCCGGGAGGAGAGGGGAGGTCTTGGAGAAGAGCTGGTCATCCTCCGTTTCCATTGTGATTGTTTTGATGAGCATGGGGTAACCGGCGTATTTGTAAGGTTCCAGTTCTGTAGACAACAGAAGTTGTCAGAGGAGAAGTGGTATTTGTTTCAAATATCTAACACAAAGGGATTAAATTACTATAAAATAAAATAAAAAACTGCCTGATCTTGTTTCTTTCCAAATGTATAGATAGAAAGAATGATAGCAAGAGTGAAAGAAAGAAAGTTGATCCATCTACATACCTTGTTTGTGTCGGTTGAACAGAATGCTTTGAGTTTTGAGGATGAGGATTATGTTTTCTGGGTCAGGGCCGTCCAGGATTCGTGCAGACTTTGTACAAAGGAACTCGTAGGCTTTGTTGACTTTCTCAAACATGTCCTAAAAAGATACAAGTTGAAATTAAATCAGCAGATAAAACTATGTAAGCCCTTAAATACGTTTCATGTCAGTAATGGTCGTAATACGTACCCTGCCCTCTGGGTTCTTGTCAGGATGGTACTTCTGTGCCAGTCTGAAGTAAGCTTTCCTGATTTTACTCTCCTCGTGCCTGAAGACAAAACATTTTGTGAGTCCTACAATCTAATTCCCACATCCTACCCACCGCTATCCTCGTCATCAGACTCCACATTTCTTGCTACCAATCAATAAAGTTGATTCAGGATACAAGGCGAACAGTAACAAGTGATAACATAAATCAAAAGGCCACTCACTGCCCCTGTCCTTTGGGGAGGTTCAGAACTTCGTAGGCGTCATCTACAGACATAGAGGGGGGCTTTTTCTCCACCTCCCTCTTCCAGGCTTCAAGAGTGTCTTTTAGCAGCTTCACCTGTAGCAAAAATGGTGGCGAATCATGAAGTTAGAAGAAGGAGACACACGCAGGACATCGAAGTACAAGCTTGGATGAATAAGCGGGGAAAGAGAGACATACAGCATCTCGAATGGGCCAATTAGGGAAGCGAATGGTGTCACACAGATGTCTGAGGTAGTAGATGTTGCAGAAGAGCTCGTTGTCCAGCTGTGGGAAGCTGATCACGGGGATGGGGCAGTACTGGTACAGGGCCCGCGTGTTGCTCTGCAGCCTAGGGCTGAAGTCAGCTACGTGGGCAGCTATCTTCTCGATCATCATGCGCCTGAAACAGAGAGGCCATGCAAATTTCTATGAACCTTCACACTACATGAGCACAATAATTACACATGGTACAGACTAATAAATACCTCATCTCGCTGCTCCAAATGGCCTCAGGTGTGTCAAATTCTCCAAGGAATATCTCAGAGATGCGCTCAGCCTCGTAGTTCTCCAGGTAACAGACCATGGCCTCAGGCAGGACCGGACCCAGAACACTCCGCTGAACTATGTCCTGACCCTTGGACTGGGGAGGTACAACAAACACGTGTTATTTTCAAATGGATTCATAAGATACAATGTGTAAGAGGATTTATTAGAGAAACATCTACTTTACCTCCTCTGATTTGAAGGCTTGTTTCAAATGTGTGTACTTCAGGAACCTACAGAAACACAGGAATGCCTCGATAGGTCAGAGGTAAATATCAACAGTGCACGTTATTAGGCTAGACTATTACTTTTACATAATAATATATAAACACAACAATAAAAAGACTAAATATCTCAAAGTATCTGGAAATAACTTTAGCATGTTTGGATATTTTATGTGCCATTTGTTGTGTTTCACCTTGCAACAGGAAGCACGTTGGAGCCTGTGTACATCATGATGAAGAAGAAGACCCCAGTTAAATAGAGACGCTGCAGATTAGGGTTGTCCTGCATCACCAGGTACAGCACGTTGGCTACCTTTTCCACCAGGATGGGGTCAAAGGTCAACAGCAGCTGGAGTGGACAAATATGGAAAAATATGACACCAAGACCATCAACACTTACATTCAGCAATTCACCAGAGTGGATGCGACACCCTTATATAAACAATCAAAATCCGATTAAGATGCAAATTAGAGGATGACAGCGGTAGTGGATTTTCACTCCTGTCCCGTCCCACTCCCATAGAAAGAAATCTTGTCACGTCCCACTCCCAGACCAAAGTTTAAAAACTAATCCCATCCCATCCCGCTCCTGGTAAATTGAGTCCGCTCCGTACGCTCCATATATTTTTTTCTTCAATTAGTGTTTAGTTGATACATAGAATTTGATTTAATCTGCTCTCCGACCAGTTCTGTGAACTTAATAGACATGTCATTACTTCTGACTTTGCGCTGTAAATCATTTTTTGCCACATCGACTTCTCCGCGGCTGTTAGCTCCCTCCATCACTGCTCTTTGAATTACGGCGGTAAGCCGTGACAAAAGCACTGATGGCTTCTGGGACGGCTGGGTCGTAGTAGTTATTTTTAATTGCGTTACACTGTAGGCGTATTAAAAGGAAACTACAAAATGGTGCATTTACTTTTTTTTGCATTTAGGTGCATTTAGATTTTTTTGTCGTCTTTGCTACTGGTTGATTCCCGCTCCCGTCTGCTCCCTTTAACCATTTATCCTGTACCGTCCAAATCCCGTGATTAATAGTAAATATGACTCCCATCCTGCAGGAAAAAATCAGCCTCTAATGCAAATACCTGGACAATGTGAGGGAGGCAAGCGTTGTCACTGATCATCCTCTTGATCTTAGGTAAAGGACGGATAATGGCATTATCTTGGTCCCTGAGTAAAATTAAATAAACATATGTGTTAGTCATGGCCCATGGGCTCAGTTCAATTCAATTCTAGACCTTTATTTGTGCATGAGGGGAAATTTGTTTTGCCACAGTAACAATAAAACAGACATCACACGACAATAATGACAAAAACAACAATTAGCAATACAGGCCTGACACATATGGGTATATAAGAACATTAAAAAACATTTGTTTCAACCAAAACTCTTTACACATACTATGCTTAATGGAATTATATCATAACATCATACAAAAGAAATTTCCAAAAATAGTGTTTGCTAGACTTACAACCACAGAGGTACTTTCTGCTATACCCACCTGCTGGGGTAGTAGGAGCACATGGTGATGAGCATGTTAAGGATTAGAGTTGCCAGGTCAGACTCGTTCATCACAGCCTGTCCAGTGGCCAGGAGGCACCATTTCAGCTGTGGGATGGCCTGCAGGGGACGCCAACCATCCATCCCCTGAGCCCAGCAGCGTGTCTTCGCCGTCAGGACACCTGTGCTCCAAAACTCCTGCATCTGGAGAAGGAGGAGTAAAAACATAATAAAAAAGAGAAGCAGGTCTGGTTGCTGCAAAACAAAGTAAAAAGCAACAATAAAACATTTGAAACATACACAGACAAAAATAAACCATAGCAAATGCAAGAGACCAACTAAAATGAAAGAAATAACAATCAGGGGATGCAATGATTTCTCAATATGTCTCCTCTAACTAACATCTAATTACATTAATTGGAAATTTTCACTCAATTATACAGATACATAATAGATGTGATGAAAATAAATCAGTTTCAGGTATTTCATCCATGTAAAGTACAATTCACAAGTACTTGTACAAACAAGTAACATGTTAGAGGGAAATTCTTTTATTTTATTACATTTTGATAAGTTGTTCTTAGCACGTAGTATTGTGCAAAATTAGAGAAATCCCAGTTGTTGACCTTTTAAGATCACGTACCTCCTCAAAACTGAAAGGTCCTCTTCGTTCCTTGTCTGCGTTACCGAAGTACCACTCTTTCTCACTCTCCCTCTTCATGTCTGGGGATGCCTCCAGCACGTTGCTCTGTGTAAATTAAAGAACTCTGTTTGACACTCCAGATAGATTAATTAAGATTTTCCCAAGTGGTTCAATGTTGAATTAACTCTCAAGTAGAGTATATATCAGAGAATTTAAATAAAAATTAAAAATAAAACACAATACACACTTTTTCATATGATATTATTTAAAAGCTTTAGCCTTGTTTTTACCTGTAGGGGCACAGTAGCTCTGTTGGTATGCAGATGGGCCAAAGTGAGCAGATCCACCAATATACGGACTCCATTTGAGTCCATCACCTCCTTCACATTTTTCTGCACAAGGAAAAAAAAATATTACTCAGGATGGAGAATAAATGAGCAGGTGACTCTAGGAGGCACTGTTGCTTTTGCTTACCCTGTTGAGAATGAGTTTGTTGAGGAAGAGGATGAGTCTGTCTCTTTCCAGTTTGTCTGTACACTGTAACCAAACAAGAGTATTTCAAGTTTGAGGATTAATTAAACACTTCCATAAAACATAAAATCACTTCCTATTAAAAACTATAATAGTTCTTGCAGAAACAGTTTGTACTCACTCTGTCAAGCATGCCCACAATGTATTTTGTGTCTGTGAAAGGGCCAATCTCCTCATAGCACTTCCCATAGACTATAGCGAGCGCCTGCAGGCACAGGCACTTCATTGAAACTTTGGGTGTAAGCAGAAAGCGATGGTAGAGTTCATTGAAGAACTCATATCTAAGAGCAAATAGAGAGAGAAGCCGTATCATCTTTCTGGACTCACTGCAGAATGAAAATAGTAGCACAGTTGGTTCCTTTTGTTGTATTGTCGCCTTACGATCTCTTGATGGCACTCGATTCTTCATTTTCATCCTCCTCAAGCAGCAGACGCAGGTAATAATCTCCGATCTTTATCTCATCTGACAGGCACTCGTATTTCACCTGCAAATACAAACATAGACACATTTTGCTCACAGCTTGTGTGTTAGTTCAGAACTAATAGGAATACATATTGTATGTCTTGCTGGGATTCGAAGAAGAGAAATCGATGGTTATAATTAAATAACAGCAGTGAGTGCTACATACTGCAGCTGAGCACAAACCTCAAACTCCTGGTGGTTCCAGGAGATGACTGTGGCACTGCCGAGCTCGCGGTCCACGCTGAAGGCTCGCATCTCGCCCTCCAGAGCGTCTCGCAGCTCTTCCCTTGTCTTCAGGTTCCAGATGAGGTTGCACTGTGCATGGTCGAGCTGGAATCTGAAAGAAAAAAAAAGTTTTTCAGCCTGATAATAAACCTCCGACTTGAAGGTTGGAGGTTTATTCTCGCAGAAGCCACACTGTTTCTATCAAAAGCTATGAATGTATTAAGAAGCTCTCATGTAAGGCAAGTGTAACATAGCAAACATCAGTTCTACTGAGATACACTCCAGCAAGACGCTGAGTTCCTAAATAGCTGGAGATAACTCTGTTATTTCAGGAAGACAAAGGCAGGTTCAGTAAAACACATGCACAACATAATAGTTTAACAAAGCTGTTTTTCACTACCTGTAGTAGAAAAGTTCCCAGTTGACTTCAATCTTTATTCTCTGCCGTCTCTTCCTCAGGATGACAGGCTTTTGGTTTGGGTTCTGAAAACAAATGAAAGATGGAAAAATTCAGTCTATCATTTTTCACAGCATTCAGTATTTTGTCCTTTTTCAGCTTAAGACATAAAGAGAGCTGTGAAGTTAAAATGAGCAACACGTGCAACATTTTACACAGACAAGAACACAAGAAATGAAATTCATGGAACCAGTGTGTATAACAATGTAAATGTTGTGGAGAATGGAGAAAGTCAGATATTAGAACAATGACACAAATTAAGCCATTCAAAAACAATGTCATCATCGCACCACCAGAGTGCGCACAAAAAGTTATGACACACAAAAACCAAGATGGGATCCCATAATTGGGTGCTTTCCTTAATTCTTGCAGGGCGAGACAAATCTTTGGCGAGGCTGCACTTTATATGCCATGCGAAGCATTTTGTGCTTCTCAAAATAAATTCTCATAAATGCGTTGATTCCTGTTGCAACGACGATGTTGCTACTTGAGCCTTGAGTTGCAAATATCCTGCATAATCAACAATGTTGTGAGCAATGTTGCAGAGGCCTTACAGTCTGCTTGGCAAAGGTCCTTCAGTTTATGCCAATTATACTCATGTTTCAAACTGAATGGGGTCATTATTTATTGATGACAAAACACTACAAGTACTCTGGACATGTCCTCTATTGGCAGCAGGACCAGAAGAGGCGTGTTCAATGCTATGCTTTTATTGTCTACAGTATAATATACTATAGACTTATTTTTTTTCTCTAGCATCTTTTTGAAGACGCACGATAACACGTCATCGCCTGACTGAATTTAAAAAAACACACTCAATATGTCACATGAAGATGAAAAACTGGTTTGGTCAAGACAAAGAACATGGAAAGAAAAAACATCGATCCCATTGGTCTGTCCTACTTACCAGGTTATTTCTGTCCTGCTGCAATGTTTGACAGCAGATACCACACAAGACATGGGGAGGGTGGGGCAGAGACAATACAGAGGTTATTGTTCCTCGGATCAAACAGAGATTAATCGAAACAAAAAAGGTCACAGGTCACTAGAGTACATCATACTAAGAGATCGACATGCAAAACTATCACTAAAGCCTTCAGATTTATTAGTCTCCACTAGATTATTATATTTCCCAAGACTACATTATTAATGGCTAACAATAAATATACATATTTATATTTATATGTGTGTGATTAGTGAATATTCAAAGCAAGCCAATCAAAATATGCAGTTGATCAGTCATTTGAAACAAAAGGCTAGAAAAGGAAAAGGAAATCTCAGTTTTGTAGAATCATCATCAAGCTGGCAGGAGCTTTATTTAGGAGGTTTAGGAGGTTTTATTAAACAGTTCAGATGACACCAACAACACCACCCCAAACACACGCTTTCTATAAGCATGACCAGGTTCAGTCTGAAAAGCTTTATGTCAATTACGTACAATAATAGAAAACCTTTTCATAGCTTAAGAAGAAATGTCTGCCTAATGTATATGAAAATTTGCACAGGCAGTTTGAAACGCAAATATGCTTCTTGAAGTGCTGTTTCCCCAAGGTCAGGCAGCTTCAGAGCTGGCAGCGCTCTCTTCAAGCATAATGACGCAGAAGCTGAAAGGTTATTGAGTTTGCCTCTGAATTCTGCAGTAATATTCAGCATCAGCAGCCGGAGCAACAGTTAAGAGACACCTGAGCAGACAAAGTCAGCAGCAGCAGCAGCAGCAATAGCTTTTCTGATAAATAACAGGTAACTCAACCTTTTAGTCCCTTTGTAAAAGAAAATAAATCCTCACCTCCTTCTGGGCTATGCCCATTTTATCTCTCCAGTGCATCAACACTAAATCCGCCTTCTCCTTGGCAAACTTCTCCACCTCTTTGGCTGCTTTGCCCGCCATCCGCTGCCACTCAGGCACCTTGTTTCGATTGAGCTGGTCCTGTGGGAAACAAACATAAAAAAACAATTACAGATATAAGGTACTTTCAAATACAGATTTTTATTCATGCTGCAAAAATGTACAGATGTGATGTGTTTGATCCTAATACCGTGGCGATTTTCAAGTTGTCACGGATGTGCATTCTGTCCACATCTTTCTCCGGGACTGGGTCAGGACTGTCCAGGTAAGCGAGAAGGCCTGTTGGCTGAGAGTACAAAAGACATAATTAACTGGGTACCACAGAGAAGCATTGGCTTACATCCTGGAGTGCTTTGTCTGTATCATCACCATTATACTAATAGCTTCTGCCATGAATATTGAACCGGCATCAGATATTTGTTTAAAAGTCTAAATTGAGCTGATTTGTAGCTTTACCAGTATCCTCTTCAGGAGGTTCATCGCAATAGGGTTCTCTGCCGTCCACAGGCCCACAAGGTGACGACTCAGCTGCCTGATAAAGAAGAGGATGACAAAGAATTACTTTATTAATATTCTTGGGGGAAATTATTTTATTCACTTCATTGTTATTTTACACACATAGATCTGCAGTTGATGAGGCTGCTGCATAATCAGGCAACACCGAACAGTTAGGGGTTTGGTGCAGTACGAATACTGGTATAAATTCAGTGCATAATAGGTGAACCACTACCGGTCCAAACTCTAAACAGCTAGAACCAGTAAATCAAAATGACTAAATTATTGTGCGAATGTGTGGATTTATTGAGGTTGGACCTGTTGGTAAGCATCCGCTGGTCAGCGCTGATGGTGAACAAAGAAGTGTGCAGATGCCTTGGAAGAGCCCCTTCACTCAGAGCCAGCTCCTGCATCTTAGTGGCTATTTCCTTGTCTCCCTCCTAAATTTAAACAAACACAGGTTGGTTATCATCATAAACCATAAACACATCATGAAATTATTCACACTGTATACCACATCACCCCCAGAAAGGATTTACCTCGATAATGGCCTTCATCACCAGCCCTGCTCCCTTTACTATCGCCATAGACGGATGCTAGAGAGAAGGACAATATAATTCAAGCATTCACAAGCATCTGCTGAATCTCTACCTGCCATTTCAAAAGGATATTCACACAAGTGACCTACCTGGAAGAGTTTGAACAAAGTGCGTCCATTAGAGGCAACCATCTCAAGCAGCATGTCAAACTGCTGCCCCTCTGTGGTTTCACTATAGGGGGCTCAGAGGGCAAACGTTAAGAAGTCCAGCAAGGAGCTGATGACCAAAGCTCCTGTTCCATGGTCCTGGAAAAAAAAAGACATTGAGAGCTGAGAATTTGGATACAAAGCAAAAATGAGAAACTATACAAAACCAACTTCTGTAGTACAACTTCTAAATTTCCAAATTATACTGAGCTCAGGTTGCTACCAGCTTACTGACAATAAAAAGAAATGTACCACATTTGTGATGAATTTTTCAAGTAGGTTTTCCAGAAACTTCTTGGAGGACAGCAGAGAGGCTTTGTTCAGCTGCTCCTGCCTCAGGTCATAGTCATCATGCATCGGCTGGAAAGAGACAAGAAAGAATAGGTGTCAGCCAAACAGCAGGATGTGAGTCAGTTTCGCCTGATATACAATCACGCAGAAAAAAAGACAAATGTGTTAAATGGTTGATGTTTATATATGCATTTGGTTGATGTCTAGATATTTACGTGATACTTACACACATAAGGGCACAAAGCATGTCTACAGCAGCATGTGTCACACCATTGTTGTTCCGTTTTAAAGCTTTTACCGTCTTTACTCCCAACTTTTCCCTGAACCTGGAACACACAGACATATATTCACAGATTTATCAACGCTACTAAAAGTACCATCCCTCGAAAACATTGAGTAATGAAAGAAAAAAAACAGAAATACAAAAGAATATAAACCATACAAATACTGTATTATTTAGAGGTCTGGGGTTGGATACACAAAGTATTCATTGCTTCAGAAGTGGCTTGTTTCACATCTTCCACTGAACTACTCAGTGTAACAATATAAAAGAGAATTTCCTTAAAGTAAAAATAAACCATTTATGTATTTATAGTGATATGGGTGTGTGAGGAAAACACCAAGCTACTCTAGCAATGAATATGTAAGGGAAACCAATAATGGCTCATTCGCTTCAGAGGAACAAATAATAAAGAGTAAATACAGTTCCTCTCATACATCTCAGTGACCCGGAAAGACTACATTCTTTCTTAAATATTGTGATATACAGAAATGTCAAGGACAGAATGGGCAAAGCAGATAGTGGAGGAGAGATGGAGGCACAAAAATAAGAGTATGAAAAAACGGGAGTGGAAGGTCGAGACGAATCGAGGCAGACAGTTCGAATGAGGGACATAACCTCCCGTCTGAAGTGCCTGTCTAAAAGCCTGAGATGAAAGCGGAACAAAGATAAAAGAGGAGAAGGCTGATCGACAGACAGCTAAGTAAATCTCTGGAAAAGAACAAGAAGGAGAAGAAACAGAGAAAGGCAAAAGGGCAGACTGAGATGTATGGATTCATATTTACGTTGCATCTGTGACTCCAGACCCTTGACCAGACCTTGGAATGACAGAGCATGCCTGTTACAAGCAGCTCAGCAAAAAAACTTTAAACAAATAAAACAGATAAAGTGAGATAACTGTAACTGTATTCTTACTTAGGCAGTTGGGTGAAAGCCTGGAAGCCAGCCTTGGAGGCCACCAAGCGTCGAATGGCCTGAAAATGGCTCTCTAGCTCAGCGTTGAGCGCCGGCAGCTCGGCCTCCTGGGATAAAAGAGCCAGGATGGCATTGTTGATGAGCTTCTCTTTGTTCTCAGAGAAAAGACCCTGAAAAGATAAAGAAAGATAAGAAACGGAGAGAGAGACAAAGACGGGGCAATGAGTGTGTATCCTGCTCGGGCACACGCATAGACATTAATCACACAGGAACTGAACACACTCACATCTTGTGTTACTGCATGCAGCACTCCACTGTAGGATATGTTGGCGTTGAATCTGAACACTGCATCTGCAAAGTTTCCATCTAAGCAAAGGACAGAGGGATGGGATAATTAAACAAAAGAATATATCACCTCCAAATGAGACTAAGAGGCTACGTAGGCACAAACTGAGGCTGGGCACAGCAGAGCTTTGATGTAAAAGCTAACATGCTGATGTTGAGCACGTGTTATGCTTACCATCTTAGTTTAACATGCAACCATGTGCTATTCAGAACTAAACACAGTAGTGTTGGACATATTGATTTTCAACAGTGGTGCTGGACAAAAAAAGATAAGGGATCACTAAAACCAGCAGGATTCATCCTCTGGGTACAATGAATGATATATATAATTTAATATCAGTCCATCTAATAGTTGTTGAAATATTTTTTTGTTGACCAAAGTGGCGAACCAGCCGACTTTGGAATCACAGAGCCACGCTGATGGGACTACTTTAGTAAAAACATTACTAAAAGTAGAAATTGCCTAAACCATCACAGTTAAAATGTAAACCTACGTCTAACCCAATGTGAACAAATGATATAAAATCCAATACAAATCATTAGACGAAGGGCTTGGACTCACTTGGAGGTGCAGCCAGGAATTTGAGATGCAAACTCTCCACCTCCTCATCTACGGGCATGCTCAGTAGGCCCCATCTTTGCCCTCGCTGCGTTGGGGCCATCTTGACACACACGTCCCGGTTGCCTGATGCGCGGACTCCATCAAGTAGGCTGGCTAAGAGGGAGTCCCTACAGACGCACATACGAAACAGACTCAGCTAAATGCATTAGGAATGATCTGTGTAATGGAGAACCGACTGTGAGCAGACAATAACAGGAAAGAGTTAAGGCTGTGCAGCAGACACACGCACACAAGGAAATTACTAACTGACAAATAAGGTCAACAGTACAGAAAAAAAGCTGATAGTTTCAAAACATTCAACAAAAACACAGGACCAGTAGTATCACTACAGTCATAAAGAATGGTGTATGCGTTCAGTCTGTGTACCTTTCTGTGGAGGAATACTTCCTAATCTGACCTCTGATGAATTCAACTGTAAACACCTGAGGGTTGTCTACATCACAGATGAGCGCAAATACCTGAAGGGAGACGAGACAGAGGACAAGAGTGAGAAAAAAAATTGTGGGGGAGGGAGGGAAGGAGAGTTTACACATATCACACAGGTTTAAGTGCTTTAATCCAAGCTGTTAATGTGCATCAGCGCAGTTCATACATAATGAAACAAAGACAGGCAGTTCAATTAACATTTATCTTCACCGGAGTACAACTAGACAGAGCTAAATGGATTATGAGTGTGAACATTTCAGCCTGAAATTTTATGACTTGATGTCACTGTAGCTTCTGAGTGCTCACCTCTCCAAAGGGTTTGATGGTGACTATGTTGTATGAAGCTGGGTCTCTCTCCACAAGACAGGTCTCTGTCAGGGCGAGTATACGCTTGACAGGCTCCTAAGGAAAGACCAAAGATAAGCCATACCAAGGAAAAAACTGATTAAATGTATAGTACTTCAAAAAAATAAATCAGAAATGCAAAAAAGCCAGTGTATGGTACAAAGCTCGAAATTGTATTTAACACATTTAATACTTAAATGTGGATCATTTCACAGTAATAAGGGCTTTTTAAGGATCCACAGATGTACTGATACTGCTGTAATCTGTTAAGTGAGTCCTGGGGGGACTCCTGAACCTCACTTTGAAAAACCCAACAGCACTGAGAGGAACAAGGAGAAGCAGATTGTTCTAACCGAGTGTCGAGAGGTGACCTTCTGCACTACGAACTCGGCTAGTGAAGTGATGCTCTCGTCCGAGCTGTACTTCCCCAACCTGTCCGTCACAAAATCTTCAAAAGTCAGGGCATCCTTCCTCAGCCGTAGCATGATACCGATGAAGTTCCCAGCATGCTCTATGGCGCAGCGGATGATGTCATCCCGGTGCTCCGAGGCAAACAGATGCTGAAAGAAAGAGGCAATGGGAAAACGGAGAGGAAGGAAATCTTAATTTTGCTTTTCTTAAGACAACACACACACACACAGAGAAACTCTATGACTGCATACCAGCCTGCTGAAGCCCCCATAAAGGATGCAGAATCCTCCCTGGTAATCAGAGACTTCGACGAAGCCCTCGACATTACGATAGTCGTAGGAGCACACCACCCGGTTGGTGTGCGGGTCTATTTGATCGATGCCGCCTGGTGTCACCTCTAAACTCACAGGCTTCCGTGTGTCGCTCCAGTGGTGCTTGTAGCAGTTGTAACGCTATTCAGAACACGTGCGGGAAGACATTCATTTTGGGGTCACCACACTTGCAAACACATACTCAAATTAATATTTTTTCTTTATATATCTCAGTACTTACCCTGCCAGTTATTTTCCCCTCTGAAAACTCTGTTCTGAATCTCTGTGAATAAGAAACAAAAAACCAAAAATGTATTACATTTTAGCGCCAACTTACAAAGCTAGCTGTTACAAATTACAAACATTTAATTAGCTCTGGGGGAAATCCCATCCTCGATGCTGTTTTCAAAACACCTCAGCATAATGAGTTTTTTTCTTTACAGCAACTATCTGCTGATTCACATATCTGATAAACACCTATAGTACAGTGAGTCAAAGGGCCTGTGATTTGCAAGATTTGCATTCCCAAACAATGCACCGTACATTATGTGATTTAGCTGCGATTTAGATTTTGTCAACACAACAAAATGTCCAGCTCTGACACATCTTAAAAGCATGGAAAAGCCACATTAAACACCACATCAGACAATATGTTTATGAGGTCTGATTAGTCATTGTGAAGAGATGCAGCTGTGAGTGCTGGTCCTCACCAGTGCTTCTGTGAGCAGCTCTGTCCGGTGCTCCGTTGAGAACTTGAGCGTTTCAGACTTCTTGCCGCTCCCTTTGCGGAATGTGAGGTTGAACTCTGTTCCTTGACCTTTTCCTACTGGACCGATGCCACAGATGTCTCCATAAGGCCACTGGTACCACAGACAGCAACAACAAAGAGATAAACACTTTGTTACAGCAACACACAAACACGTTCAAGCATGAAAACATATGTTGTAACATGTTACTTTAAGTCCTCCTACTTAGAATTTATAAACTGTATCTAAACATTTAATAAAGGTTTACTACTGTGGGCAGATTAAGGGTTTGTTTATGTATTTACTAACACCTGTAACTCCTCCTACAGGTACCCATATGTGTATGAACAGCTAAAGAATGGCCAACACAGATTTAATAAATTCCTTTCCTCATAAGAAAGTGCTATAATTGCTGACAATCCTGTACATTAATAAACACTTCAATGTCCTTTTAGATGCGTACATCTACATTTTAGAGTGTAATAAACCATTTATTAAATGTTATTATACTGCTTATGAATGCTGAAAAGGGGGACTTTAGGTAAAGGCTACTTTCTGCGTTGGTTAATGAGTGAGATTTCATGTTGATTGGGTATTTCTTCTGCCAAACCACCAGACTGCAGAGCAGCTTTTTCATCCTCAGCATCGACTATAGTTTATTTCTTGCAACCATTTTTTTATTGCTTCAGTATTAATATAAATTGCCTGCTCCGTAGCAGAAGGGAGTTACAAGCTCAATTTCACTCATAACCTGTTGTATTGTGACAAAATAAATCTACCTTCCTACTGATTGCAAAATGTCTCATGTTCTAATCAGTGTAAACATGCTGTTGCATGTTCACTGCAGAGCTAAAAGCTTAGCATATTTGTCAACTCAGCACAAGAAGTAAAAAATACTGTGTTTTAGCTTTTGGCGAAAGAGCAGTTTGCTTCAAATGGATGTCCGATAGTCACATGTATCCAAGAACAGCAAATTCCACAAGCAACTGCGAGGCACTGATAGCTACAGCAGGGAAGAGCTTCCTGAACGACACTCTAGTTCCTCTACGACAGCCTGCATGCACACATACTGACCTGATTTGTTACTTCTAGCGTGGTAGGATTGTACGTGGTAATGCCATGCGTCCCCACTGAGAAGACTCGCTTGTACCTGGAACACAGAGATGGGATGAGTCAGAAACACAGCTTACCCATCACAGAGCGCTGAAACCAACAGCACGGGCAGCCACATAACATTACCAGTGACTGCTGGAAAGAGGCTGAATATGTTGTGGCCTTTCAAACATGTGGGATCTAGCTGAAGCAAAGCTAACACATCAAGTCAGCCCTGATAACTCTGAACAGGTGGCCACAAGCTTTCTGATGTGCCAAATATGTCTAGGGCTCAGTTAACTCATGATATCATCCACATACATGTTTATAATGTCAGTTTCCAGACATGTATATGAGACTATGGTTGAGATAAGGCAAAAACAGGGTTAAAAGATGATGAAGAAAAGATAATAAATTACCACTTTCAAAGCTGAAACAGCAGGACAGTTAGCTGTACTGAAGGTGATTAACGTGTTGCCTTAATTCTCATCATCACCATTCAGTAAAGACATGTTATATCAGACTGAAACAATGCATCTATGGTTTCTGATTATTTACCTATTAGACCCAGCCACAGGAATTTACTATTCTTACTTTTCACTGACCACATTAGGTGTCTCATTAGGTGAATTTTAAATTTAAGGTCACAACTTTTCATATGTTAGCAGTTCTGTAATGAGTCAGTCTTTGACACTGAAACAACTAACACTTATTCATCTGAACTGTTATGAGAGTGGGTTTTGTCACACAGTAGGAAGGAAGTGTGAAATTCTATTTCTTCTGTCTTTCTGCACGTTACTCTGAGTGAATGTACGTGTGCATGAGCAGGCGGGCATATTCTGTGTGTGTGCTTGATCGTGGTGTGGTTTGCCAACAGTTTCAGTTGCCATTTCTGCCCAATTCAAAACTCTGCCTGGTGTTTGATTTGAAAACGGGTAATTTGGGGGATTTTTGTTATGTATGAAGTAAGGTTTGGTGAGTTTTTTAGATTTGGGGAGAGTCTCGGTTCAAGCATGGAGTATGTTGAAGTGCTAAATGTGAGGATTTATTTGTATCTGGTAAACGTATATATTCATTAATGTACAACACGTCTCCACAGCACTATTTCACTGCACAGTAACAATGCTGACTTGGCTCCTTTTTCTCTTGTATATCCTCATAAGGGCTGGACAGCATTAAGTGTTCTAGTGATGTTACCAGCTAGTCCTATCAGAAAGAAGAGTAAAAGGAAGTCAAACTGAGACGTTACTTCCGCATAATGCATTTGTGTATGGAGCACAAGGCTAACATAAACAGACAGGACAGGCAGTGGCCTGAGGCAAGGCCAAAGTGGAGTATGAGGTCCAGGCACAAATCACAGCCAGTCTCCTTCCCTCTCCACAGTTATACGCCATGTCCTTTTTTGTGTACCTTCCCCATCAGTTACCCTGCACAAATGTATTCATTCTGTTCTAACAATGTCCACTCATACTGAGGTTTCCTTTCTCTGCGTCCATCATCTTGATCAGACCATGTCTCTGTCCTGACTCAGTGTGCCGTCTCGCCACACGAGCTTGACCTTGGTGCCAAGTGGCTGGCTAAACTGGGTGTCAGCACAAAGCTAGTTAATTATTTATTCTCTGTCGGCTGGTGTTTTTTTTCTTAATTCTATCTTTGAACACAGGCAATATCCAACCCTCTCTGGATAGTGCATTTGTATGTCTAACAATGAATCACATTTTTGCTCCATGGGTCTTTCTTTGTGACCACACAACATGCTGGATAACAAAGATAGACACTATAAGATTTTGGAGAAATCTGACATAGTTGTGATCTGCTTGTCCAGTTTGTTAGTGTTTGTTAGTTTAAGCAGCTAGCTGGAGTTCATCTTTGAAATTAATTTAAGCATGCAGCATAAAGATGACCATGGTGGACATTCCTTTGAAATATAACCAGAAATCCATCCTTCCATCGTCAACTGCTTATCTAGCTAAAAAAACCCAGATGATTTTCTGACTGAAGCGTGCCAATTACATTATATATAGAAGTGCCTCTCTCGCCAAGTCCATAATGAAAGTAATGCTGTGATAAGTACATAAGAGGAGCTGGTGCTTTGTCTGATGTCTGCTGTAAATCAGTACAGATTTATTATAACATGCAGAGACCAAATAATTTAAATAACCTTATCAATGGTTTTGCTTGTTTTGACCCATCTACCACAAATCACATATAATTGCAAGTACTGCTGGTAACTTATGCTGAGGTGGTTCAGATTTCCATTCATACAAAAGATATGAAAATCAACTAAGCAGAGATTTGAAAAACTACCTTGTGTTAGGTAGGCCACAATAGTATGCCTTGAAAGATGGTCAATCGTAATGTGATGAATATGTGATTTGTACTAAAAGGTCCAAAACAGTGTTATGGTCCTTTAACTGTTTTATAAAAGGAAACAAGCAGACTATAAACTTTACAAATAGTTTACACCTCATATATAGTTTGTAAGTAACAGGTTACTCTTCATTCAGTCCTACTGTACATTCTTTGGAGCTTTTCCTTCCACTTCCAGGGTTTCATAATGTATCACATTAAGCAACTTCCTGTGTCTGACTAATCCCTCTTAACTGCCGCCTCTCCTCTCTAAACAATATTTCTCACAAGAAAGACTGAGTTTTGTTCACCAACATACAAAGCTAAGACAAGGCTACATAATCTCCCATACAAGAAGCTATAAACAGTAGATTTCAGAGATGCAAAGAGTGGTTAAAAGTGAGCTGAATGTGAGCATCAGACCCACTGTGCAATGATGGGAACAACTGAAAAGACTGGCAACCTTGATAATTATCACAAGTTGCAAAAGGTAGTTACAGCACATTGTATGTACTGGTGTGTACAATAGCTGGGAAAAAAATCTAGCTTGAGCACCTGTATTGTTTGGGGAACGATAAGGAGAAGTATGAAAAGATTTTAAAAAGATTCAAAAGGAAATTGTGAAATTGTAGAGAAGTGCTTTGCTTGAATAGCAAATCCCTTAAATGATACAGAAACTCTGTGAGACTCCGGTTGAGTCAACAATCATGCAAATACCCATCATTAGGACGACACACAGGCAAATCTAATATACTCTACAAGCTAGAGTCACAAGACTTGAATTAAACATGATCATGAGCACAGAGCATCGGACAAATGCTGTCACTATACTGTTGTAGTAAAGGTGAGATATACCTGAGAGTAACTCTCGGACATCCAGTGATTTTCACATATTTGATTATGTCACCATACATCCTGAAACACTTGTTTTAGCCACGTAAAAAAGAACCCAGACAAAAATAGGGGAAACTATAAAGCAACACATCAGCGTTGCTTTTTAAAATTTTCCTTCAAGTCCCTGCAGCACAGATGACCAATTATGACTCGACAGTCTCCTGTTGCCATATAGTCTACTTATTAAAAATTTGAGAAAAGCATGTGGAATGAAAATTTGTGTCAAAACTCACAACTAGGGGCTCATGCTTGATTTTTGTACATGCACTTTAATTCAAGTAGACCTGGACCTTTTCATATCTGCACTTGAAATAATCATTAGTCATTCACATGGAATAAAGTTCTTGGAGATGTTGGTGCATCAAGTGAAGATGAATAACGTCTAACACACTCACAATTAACATGACAAGTACTTTTATATATGGCTACAGGGGCATGCTAATCATAGATGAGTCTAATTAAAGTTTACTCTTGGGAACCTGTTCTGTATTCACAGTGAAGAGCTGTGCTCCTCTCATCCTTGGCACAGTAACTGTTGAAGTCTTAGCTGATCCTGTGGCTACCTGAACAGTTTCCTCTATCCAAGGGTAATTAAACCATTATGGATTTAGGGTACATTTAGCAAAGTTTTGCAAACAGTTAAGTTTTCCCCGTTGGCTACTGGAATAAAGTTACAGTTTGAATGTAATGTTATTATCTAAGTCTAAATTTTATTAGATTTCAAGAATTATGATCCATTGTAGGCAAAAGTACCCCACTGTTTTTGATGTTGGTATGAAGCAAGATGACAGAGGATATCCTGACATAACACCTTCTCTTTCGCTTTCTGTTGGCATTTTAAAGCTCTGTGTGACCTTTTCATGCAGCAGACAACCAGTTGACGGGGTTCTACTGATTTTCAATTGACCCATTGATTCATAAGAGACTGCTGTGAAAAATGAATCTCTGGTTTCCACCATTTGCTCACTTGTGTCTGCAACTATAGTTACACTTCACTGATAAAACACAAAATGGCATTACACAAGCACCAAAAACAACTTTCATTTTTATTTCTCTCTGTTCACTCGCTCTCTCTCAGTTGCCCATTAATATCCTGTGCTCTCTCATCTTTCTGTCTCTCCATTCAGAGAGCCAGTTAAATGACCTTCAAATGTTAATATCAATAAATAATAAGTTAAGACAAATAAAGTTTCCATCCTTGCTAGAGATGCCTGTTCACCAAAGCCGGGCAGTGTACGGGCACGTTCAAGCCAGGCCAGGAGCAGGGTCATGGACCCAGGTCAGCTGACATGTGTTGACCCATGGGAAATTGGTGTCTCCACTGTCCATCACACATACATCAACACTCGCCTCTGACAGACACTTCAGGAAGCATTAGCAGGATGAAGCCCTGATGATGGCTAATGCTCTGCAGCCCTGCTTAAGTTACCCGAGTCAATGGCAGGGGTTAATGGGACAAAGAAATTTGTGAAAGCAGGTATTGGTAATGTGATCCCACTGGCTCACTGCTCACACAGGAAGTTCCATCCTTTAGCTTTGAGGGCCACCAATTAGCTACATCACATCCCAACTACTTGTAGGCCTATACTGGCTCCATTGTGTAACTTAATAAACTGAAAAGAAACAGATATCCCATGCACTGACAGAATTCAGACAGCCATTTAGACATACAGTTACAGTATTTTGGCCTAATTCTCCTGTAATGTACTGTACTACAAATTCACATCTATTTTTATGTTAATGACTCATATCAGGTTAACATAAGGTCAATATGTTAATAGCCTCACCAAACATACACTGCACAAACATGAGCGCAGACATTTCCGTCCTGTTATAATAAATTCAGAAAAAATTAGGAAAACAATATGTTAGAAACGCTGTTAAACATCTTACATTGGGTGCATTACATGACAAACAGCTCCGGTAGTATTCTATCAGTGTACTGTACTTTCCTGTACTGTGTGTGCTGCCTTATGCCTACTCAAGATGTAATACACCTTAATCTATCTACTACCACTCCTGTAAGAAGTAGGCTGAAACTAGGTTTACCTTCTATGAAAATATTAAGATAAAGAAGAAGGACAAAGAATTATATATGTACACTTGGATAAAGAAGCTGTTCATGTTTTTGTATTTATCCAAAACATGAACATAAGTACATGGACGTCATCTTGCTTAAGACTAAAACTTGGGTTAATTTTGCCTTGTAAGCCAATGAAAAGAAGACGGGTGTTCCTATGGGTGTGGGGGTAAAAACAGGTTAGAAACCAAGCTGTGGGTCTTACTTTCCCCTCCAGGAGTGTTTGGTGGTGTAGAAACAGGCCAGGTCTTTGTTGTCTTTGAGGACATTCATCTTTTCAAAGGACCTGAAAAACAGAAGACAAGATATTATGACTACAATCAAAAATTAAGCCCTTTCACATTTTCAACACAAAAAAACAGTTCTTCATTTGAACATTACTTGAGGGAAAATAAAATATTTTTAGTTACACAGCAAAAGGGAATGATGAAAACTAGCTGCTCTTGCATGTCTCAGTTAATGTCAGCGCTTTAAGAAGTCAACAAACAAGCTGCACCTTTACAAGTCATCACGCCATCCAGTTTATGTAACACACATTCCAATATACTGCCACACACGCTTCACACAGGTATTCAACATTTTGCAGCTCGAAGGGAAAGACTCCCACAGGACGCTCGCTCGGCTACAGAACTAATATGTGTAAACTGTGATTATCTAACAACAGAGCGTAGTCCATCGCTCCTGGACCGACTGATTCTTGACTGTCATTACATCTGCTATGAGCCACAGCATCACTGCAGCTGGTAGCACATGACTTCGATATCCTCACTCTCTCTTTTATGTGTGCATTTTCACAGGCTCACTTTGAAAATAGGCATACCTGAGGAACCTCCGGGATACAAGCTGCTCAACAAAACAAAGAGAAAGTAAAGGTCTTTCATACCAGACTGAGCATGTGTCAATAAAGTCTGGGTCCGGGCCAGTGTGGCCTATTGATCTCTTTAGATAAACAGGGGTTAGGGCTTTGTGTTTTGGCTCAGTGTCTAATTTGTGTGAAAAAGCATTGTAATTTAAATTTATGACAGCTAGACACTATCAAATCTGGACATTAAATTAACTGGGATCCATATTCTTTTCCTTTATATCCAAAGTGTTTCCTTTTATAAATAGGACAAAATTTAAAGCATCAGCAGGATGGTTAAGAGTAATACTTTGTGACAGATTGTTTCTAACAAATTAAAGATGAAGGCATCAAAGACAAACCAGTCAACAGACGAGTAGAGAGAAAATTCAGGGAATAACTGCCTTGCCTTTTCTTAGTGCAGTTATTTGTTGGCGGCTGTAGTGTGACAAGAGGAACCTGTGTCAGCACTTTTCCAGGATCCTGGAAAAATCTGACTCTGGTTTTCCTTCCTCTCCGTGTGCAACTGAAGCAGGGAACAGCAAAATAGCCACAAATGATGGAATCTACCATTCACCAAGGGGACAAGTGTCTCGTGTTCAAGGAGGGCAGCACACAAATACAAGCTACTCTCAGGTGCCACCACACCGGACGAGGACCGTTACAAAGCCTGTTTTCACATCTCAATAATTGATGCCTGTGCTGGAGAAACAAAGGTGCAAGGAACAGTCAAGATCCAAGATTTGCATCAACATTTTTTTCCCAACATGCATTCATGGAGCTGCATAATGAATGTAATCCAAGGCGAGGGGCTGATGGAAGGCACAATAGGAGATGTTAGCAGCAAGCAGTGCACAGTGTGCTCTTTGCTGCTGCAGAGGGCAGAGACGTTTGTATTATATTACTGTGATGAGTGTAAACAAAACAAATGAAAAAAAATAATAAAAGACTAAGGCAGACTCCAGAATTGGGTCATGTGATTACCCCTCTCAGCTCTTCCTGTCTGTATGCAGATCAATAGCAAATTATTCATAGAGTTCAGCAAAAAAAAAGAAAGAAGATAAAAGTTAATGGAATGACAAGGCCCAAATCAAAGCACACAGCATTTACACGATACCTTGTTCCAGACAGGTCTTACAACTTTTCAAAAACTTCAACAGCTTCTGATCATTGCCCACATAACTGTTGCCATTATGAAGAACTGCTAATAGAATTGTATCAAAGCTCTAAATGGTAAATATCTGAATCTGTCATTGGAGGTATCGAACAACCAGACTACAGCTAGTTTAGTGTGTCATAATAATTAAGGATTAGGACTGTGCCAACAGCTCTTTTGCTGTGCCTGTGTTTGTTTCTCACAGCTCAAAGGAAAAAAGTTTTAGATAGCTCCAGCATCAGGGTGAGTACGAAGGTCACACCATCATGCCCATTACATCATTATATGGCCCTAACCATACAAAGTTACTGACAGAACAATGAAAGTAAAAGATGATGAGCCAAAAACAGAGCACTAGCCACCAAAACAACATCTACATCTGGATCTTCAGGTTCACAAGTTAATCTGCTCAAATATTTCATAGTCTTGACATAGCCAAAAACATATGAATGGCTTGCTGGTTTCTGCAAAGTGGTTTTCGTCTTTTCCTGCATAGAAGACATGTTGCAATGTCCTCCATCTATTTGCCAATAAAATGAAGCAATCTCTCTACCGAGACGGGAAACATTAAGGTCAGAAACTCTACTCTACTTCATCGTGTGTGGTTCTGTAAAGATTGCATGAACCACTTGTGTGCAAAATATAACACACTTTCAGATTTTTTTTCACACGTGCCAAGAAATGTAAAAATAGAAGACAGACAAAATGCTTTAAATTGGCTAACGGCGAGTCTTAAATCCATTTGGAGGATGTGCGTTGGCTCCCGATCTGTCAAGTAAATCCATGACAAGCAGCATTACCTGGCTTTCAAGCGGCTAGCTATACTTCTTCTGCAGTGGGCCTAACACGATCAACTGTCTGGCTAAAAGCAAGCACGACAGTTCCGTTTGTGGAGGTGTCGACACTACTGCTTCACCTAACTAGAATAGCAAATAGCGCAGAGACATTTTGTTATTAGCGTTTGTTTGCCAAATGCAGAAAAAAGGGGGGGGGCTGTGGCAGGCTAACGTTGGGTTAGCCACAAGCTAGCTAACTAGCATCGAGGATCAATCAAGCAAACATGTAGAAGATAGCTTGAAGACAGTGGCAGCTGGTAGCGGGGGCGTTTACCTGTAAAATCGCTAACGGGTGTTATTCGTAGCCGTCCCTCGGCCCCCCACCCTCCTCTGAGTGCGACCGGTCTCAGTTTTCCCACTATGATGCTGAAGGTGCTCAGTTACGGCTTTATTCCCCCCAACAGGGCTCAGGACGCTGCCATATTCCTCATACCAAAAGTGTGCTACTGCGCAAGCGCGAGCCCTGCCTGTCATGCGGCTGTCAGCTGATTGGTTTGTCGGGACGTGGGATTATCGAGATACCTGACCCGAGATCAGTTCTTCTTATTTTTCTTCAGTGTTTGTATTGATACATACAACCACAACTGACCACGGAGCAGTTCTATTGTGGGGGGTACTGCGGACTGGCTTTAACAGCAGAATCTTTCGTTTAGTGAATAAAGGACAGTTTGGAAGCCAGGCAGATATGGGCAGATCACATTGAATATATTTCTCATCCACCAAAGAGTCAAATATAGACTGATAGAGAATCATTCAACTGATGGATCAATTGAATGATTGATTTAATAAAACTTACATCTTTCTACATTTACATCTCTATAGCCTATACTTTCCTTCTCAATATTTTATTGGAAGTTGAAAAGGAAATACAACCTGTACATTTTTTTGCTTTACAGGCTTCCATATAACAGTCCCTGGGGGAAGAAGAATTATTGTGCCCTCTATTGACACTGTCCCACCGACGCAGCAATACATTTCTTCAGGGTAAAGTTCAGCCATGTCTACAGTATTTATCAGGTTTAACCACATTAGGCCTACATGAGTGACACCAGGACAAAAATTAACTGGCCACACATACACACATGCAGACACAGAAATGTGTCTATTCAAAGTCGGAAGAAGTAATTTAAAAGTCTATAACTTAAAAACACCATCCCATTGCAAAATATATTTCCTGAGGTTCACCATTTACAGTAATATGTCAAATATAGATGATTGACTCTATAAAAACTGAGTTAGATGGCAACAAAGACTCCCCAAAAAATGAGTACACACAACTTTCAGTAGCCTAAATTTTACACTACAGCAGTTTATTTAACATTCAGCTGTGAACTGCTTGCTTGTATAAGCCATATGCTTTTGTTTATTATATTTTTGTGCTTTAAAACATACATCTGCTCTTGCAGTTACTAAAATGCTTATAAAATGTAATTTCTTTGTCAGTTTGCTAGTCACAGTATTTTGTAGAGCAACTGCAGATATGACATCAACATCCACTAATTTTGGTTCTGCCACAAGCAGAGCTAAATACATGGAGATAGTGAAAAGTAAGCACCATGCTCTAACTGACTGTAAAATGGCAGCACCAACATATGGGACGCTCAGAAAAATTCAGTACTAATCCATGACTTGCAAACCTTCACCTAATGGTGTCTACCCTCTTTCTGAAATTGTTAGTGACTCACCGCGATTGAAGGTAAAGGGGAAACATCTTGGCATCTGTGTCTGACTGATGTTGCACTGGGAACTTGAGCGGGGCAGCACAGAGTGGTCACGTTATGAGGCATCTGATTAGGTGACCAACCATGTGCTGCCTGTTAGTCTAATTTAATTACAGCTAGAGAGACATGAGGAAAAAAGTTTCCTTCTTTTTCTTAGGAAACTCCTTAACAAAATAGTGGTCTCCTTTGGTCTTCAGTGACATAAGGACACATTGCAACATAATCTCTGTGATGTTTTGATTTGACTTACACAGAGTCAAATGTGTTTAACTGATGAATAAGCAGTCATGTTGGCTCATAGCAGTAGATCTGTTTAAAATATGTATTAAAGGAATACTAATAGCTGTGTAATTATATTATAAAGAACTTTCTGTGTAATTAGTGTCAAGAATAAATAAAGTTATGTCTTTTTCTATTTCTATTTATTTTATTTCCACAACATCTTTTCTCCAATTCTTTTCTAAGTGTATGAGTTCATATCCACTTCCACACAACCTTCGCTTACTCCTATACTCAAAGAGAAGTTGCCCCAGCAGTTCAACATAACCCAATATTTCATGGTCTATTAAAAAAGGGTAGAATATGAAACTTCTTTTCCAACTCTATACTGCCATCTACTGCTGCATACACTGAAGCACACCTAATTGCTAGTTAGGTGACACAGTCATGCCTACATATTGTACTTTAAATTAACTTACCTAAACTTTTCAAATAACCTGTAAGTTACATTATTAAGAAATTCCTTAGAATTAAGGAGACGAAAGGATCAGACCTGCTTTGGCTAAAAACTACAAAATTATTCCTTTTAGAATAATTAGAATAATGGTGCGCAAAGATGGCAGGCTAGATCCATCCATCCATCCATCCATCCATCCATCCATCCATCCATCCATCCATCCATCCATCCATCCATCCATCCATCCATCCATCCATCCATCCATCCATCCATCCATCGTCAACCGCTTATCTACAGGTCTACAGGGTCGCGGGGAGGAGGGGGGGGGACCTGGAGCAAATCGTTTCAAATCGTTTCAGAAAGGAAGCCGTTTTTAATGTAAGTTTGGATAGGCAGGCCTGTGTGTTATCATGAGTAACAAGGACATTGTTTGTTGAAAGATGCTTTTAGGTTTTGGAATTTTTCAAAAGAAAAATGTTTTTCTTTTCTTAAAAATGATCAAACTCTCAGCAGCAGATATCTTTCCAAGAAAAAAGAAAAATACAGAAACAGAAATAAAGTAGCAGCCAAATGAATGACTGTTTACTATTTAGCCAATATTTATTCTCTTCACTAATGTTAATTTATTTGTTGTTTGTTTATGTTTAGAGTGTCTTTTCATATCCATTGTGAATTTCACAGTTGTGGGCTTAATAAAGGATTATGTAATTTTATTGACCAAATAATGATTGGCATTGTGTAACATTTCTTAAAGATGATAGTCACCATTAATTGTCAATGTTTCTGGGTAAGTTTATGTGTCAATTATGACAATGCTGATTCATTAATTGTGCATATGTTTATATTTTAGTAACGATGACCGCAGCTCTTGTTGTTCTGTGATGTACGTAGCGCCGTTGAACGCACCCCTAGTAACCAAGGCAATGACGCTATTCTCAAGGCAAACATAGCTGGATAGCTAGGCTAGTCAATCTGTCAGATAATCTTACAGCTATGATTTAACCCCCGTTAGCGAATTGATCGAGTTTAGCTTTAAGTATAAAACAGTTTACTATAATCATCGACTCCAGTAGCTTTAGCGACTTTAGCTTCTTGCCAGTTCGCTGCGTGGCCTGACGTTAAATCAGAGGCTGAATCAAACACCCATTTTTCCTTTTGGATCTGCTCAGTCTACAGGCTAGCTAACGTAGTAACATTAACGTTAGCTCCAAAGCCACCATGGTAAGTAGCTGCTATCATCTGCTATTTATGGACTGCATGGCCACCTGTTTGCTTGTAGAAGTTAGCAAGCTAAACGTCTCCCCTTCTCTTTTATTCGAAGATGAGTCGACAACTAGCAAGCGACTCCATAGGCAGCACTTTGTATGTGCAAACTCATGTTAATAGGCCCTGTCACAGCAGGGGCAAAATCCTCTTCAAGCTAGCCTATCAGCTAGTTAGTTGTGGTTTCCATTACAGCATCTCTCTGTCTTTCTCTATGTCCATCCTTCATGACAATGGTTTTACCAGTTTCTCCCTTCCTGTCTCCATGCAGGCTGAATTTGGCTTTAATGAACACCATCAGAATGAAGTCATCAATTACATGCGATTTGCACGTTCAAAGAGGGTCCTGAGACTAAAGACTATTGACTCATGTTTTGAAGAACTCAAAGATAGCAGGTGACTGGTCATACTTAAGTGTTTGGTACCATGGTTTGTATGTTAATTCAACTTTATTTTACTAAACTTAAGATGCTTATTCAAAAGAAGGAAAATATGTAACACAATTAAGTGCTTTGCAGTTTATGTATGCCTGTGTGCACGTTTGTGTCTGAAGGCTGGTGGACGAAACCTTCACAGTGGACGAGGTGAGGGAGATGCTTGATGGGCTGCAGGTGGTGGTGCGTGGGGAGGTGGAGATGGAGCTCATCAACACAGCCCACACCAATGTGCTGCTGCTCAGGCAGCTGTTTTCCCAGGCCGAGAAGTTTTACCTTCGACTGCAGAGTGATATCTCTGAGCTGGAGAACAGGTGAGCAGTGAGGAAGGAAGAAGGTTCAGGCTTCCTCTAAATTGTTGAGTAAATAGACTCACCCAGTACCATTTGACAAAAGGTGACAGATTTGCTCCCAGGGGAGTGCAAAATGTTCTTATTCAGATATTATGGAATATATATCCACTCCAAAGTCCTGAAAGAAAATTGTTTCTATTTAGGGTGCACTGTTATTATTATCTTGTTCAAATGAAGGTGTTTCCCTAACATCATAACCTGTGTGCAAAACATAGTAGTTTTATATCTTAGTTATATCTATCTATCTATCTATCTATCTATCTATCTATCTATCTATCTATCTATCTATCTATCTATCTATCTATCTATCTCTCTCTATATATATATATATATATATATCATATTATAGTTTTATATTTTTTATGCACAAAAATAATCCAATGACAACATGTCACATTCAGTTAGCTTTAGAAATATCATCAAATTAAAACTTTTAAATTATTTGACAATTCAAGGTCAAATAGAGTGCCACACCAAAATGAGAAGTCAGCTGGGCCTCACGAATTACACTTTCATGTTTCCGAGAAAAAATCCTCCACTTGGTCACACTTCCTCCTTAGTGTTACATTATATGCCAGGCAAAAAGGTAATTGCCAACCGTTATTAATGAAAAGTTTGAATACGCAGGCCTATGTGTTATCTTGAGTAAGAAAGACATGGTTTGTAGAAAGATGCTTTTAAGTTTTCAAATATTTCAAATTAAATGTTTTGTTTCTTTTAGCCCATCAAAAATGGCAGAAATCCCAGCAGCTGATATCTTAAAGCTTTCCCAACAAAAAGTAAAACTTTCTGCATTGCTAGTAACCTCTAGGGGTACATAAAATTTTTTTTATTTTGTAATGTGTGTGAACTCATTCTTCAATTCTTACACTTGGCAAAATTACATATTACTACACATTTACAATAATTAAAACAAGTACTAATGTTTTATTAATAAAGTCATAATATATATTATATAGGTTATAATATATACTGCAGTATATAGTATATACTGTTCTGTTTTTGTTTTTTTTACTGTCAGTGATTATTAGCAGCTCATGTTTTATGAGTGCATATGTTTGAAGTGTTTGTGGGCATGTGTGTTAAAATGATCATCTATACAGTAAACTTAAAATTATCTAAAAGGCCGTTCTTGCTGTTCTTACCAGGCAAATATGCCGAAAGTGCCTTAAAGTGTCTGACCATAGAGTAATGCATGCATGTACATGTGAGACCATTAAGAAAGATAAATCACATTTGAACTCTTGTCAGAATCTTCTTTGCACTCTGCAAATGATGTATTAAGGCTTTTTTGCACCAATATATTAATACAGGTTAACAATAATTCACAGGATACAGAATATCAATAGCAGTTGTGTGAAATGTTTGCCTCGTTTCACAAATTTGAATGTCAAACTAAAGCATTGCCCTGTTCCTCTTTTTGCCAGTGAGATGGAGGGAAGCAAGGTTTTTCAGTAATTTTCACTATCAGAGCAAATGTTCTTAAATTCACACCTCTGCAGCTTAACATATCAATGTTGCAATCTAATATTGTTGGCCAGTGAGATCATTGTAAAGCTCCACGGTACACGTACACAGGTTTGAATTTACTTTTATGATATTCAGATGAACTTAATGTAACGTGTGACCTCTGTAACCTTTCACCTTGTTAAAACTCTGAGTATGTTTTGGAAGAGGTTCTTTTGTTGTAATGTGCACATGATGGGTGGATACACAAGCTGTGAAGCTTCTTTTTTTCCCGCAGGGGCTTACGTGACTGATGGGGTGTTTAAAGCAAGGAATACGCCCCATGTTACAGTCTACGTGTGTTCAGCTGCTGTTTTGAAAACCACATTTAAGCTTTTCAGAGTACTGTTCTCCCCACCACAAGCACATATCTCATAGCATAAGTGCTAAACTGCCATCAGGAACAAGGGTGTTTGTTTTCCTTGCCAAAGATACATAACTGTCAAATTGCAGATTATTGTAATGTCAAAAATCATAAACATCAACTTTGAGGTGGCAAGACGACCGTTGTGTGAGGAGATAGCGCACCATTCTGTTCACTTTCACTTTATTCAGTGTTGCTCACAAAGTTTTGACATTAACTTTCCACATTTTGTATTTTAGTGGCAAAAGAATTTAGATATTATTTGCTAAGATTTCAAGATTTGTTTTGTACTGCTTTCTCTGTAACTTTTTTCATTATTCCGCCGTCCAATTCTTTGTTCTTCTCGACCCGTATAGGGAGCTGTTAGAACAAGTGGCTGAATTTGAGAAGACTGACTTTAAAACCGCTGATAAGGTGAGTATAATGTGCAGCTCAGACACTTGCAGACCTTCAAACATCACCATACATGTAGTTGCCATTAATCATGTGTTCAAAGGATATCTACACCCACATGGAATTCAGTAACTAGAGAGCAGTGCAGTGCTCCTTTGCATTTTAAGTAGTTTTATATGTCAGCTCGCCTGGCCTTCGCACGTAGCCGTGCGGTTCAGAAGTCACTGAGGTTGACTTGTGGTTTTACGATGCAAGCCGAAGAAAAACAAATCAACTTTGTAATACAATACTGGGCTCTTTTATGAGCTCAGCTATTCACACCTTTCTCATAAGGGAGACCCTAGTCAGACTCATGTTTCTAAGAAAAGTAAGAATAGACGGAAATAAAAATGGTGTTTTCATTTCCATACACATGTAATAGTAATAACAAGATAGTGCCAACATGTTTTAGACAAAGGAATAAGAGCTGTTTGGTCAGTGCTTTAGTTGTGAAATGTTTAATACTACATTCCCAGATAAACCAGGAAACAAGCAAACCCAAGTTGGCACCACTGAATGAAGGTGGGGTGTCTGAACTTCTTAACAAGGTAAAGAAATATATTGCATGAATTATATAAACAGATTTATTGTAGAAAGTTTTACCATAATTATCATATTTATACACCTTAATCTTAATATTTCTTCAGGAGATAGCAAGACTACAGGAGGAAAATGATAAACTGAAAGCCAGGCTGCGGACTATAGAAACCCAGGTATAACAGTTAGCCATACATTTTTTAAATGCACAGCATCAAGTTTATGCCGTTCACTCTCTGATCTGATTAATCTCCTTAGGCAATGAGTGCACTAGATGAGAAAACCAAGGCAGAGAGGGCTCTGAAGGACCTTCAGAAGGTGCATGGTGAACAGCAGGTACTGTTTGGAGTTCGGCGTGCAAGTAACATCACCTTCTTTTGTGATATTTTGAGTTTGCTTTCCATTTTACTTCTCTTTATTTATTTATTTACTTTTCATTTATTTATTTTTTTACTGCATCTGAACATTTGCTGTCATTTGATTTGATCTTTCAACTTGGACTTCAAATGGTATGTATCCCGCTGACCACAGTGTTGCTTTTGCCTATCATTGTGAAAAGGGTCTAGATTCTGTAGAGTGATCTTATGGTGATGACGTTTATTCTATCTGAACTTGTGTTTTTCTCCCCTTCAAGCTGGCTGCTCAATCTCAGGAGATCAGCAGCCTCGAGGACACAGTGGCAGCTCTGAAGGAAGACTATGAAAGGTCTCTTAGTACCAATGCTGTCTCCCAGAAGGATCTGCAGGAGAACCTGATCTCGGCCAGACACGACCTTTTGCGAGTGCAGGAGCAGCTGTCCTTGGCAGAGAAGGTACATCACTGTCGTCTTTGCAACCAAGTTAACCCCCACCAAATGTCAAATGTTGGTCTAATATGTTTGGGGAAGATAAACTTGCTCTACTGTCCAGTTATTGTTAGGTTGTTGGGGCAATTGGTTAGGTGCATTGAAGGTTCTGTGTTTATGTAAATGTGTGGTGTGCAGGAGTTGGAGAAGAAGTTTCAGCAAACTGCAGCCTACCGCAACATGAAGGAGATCCTAACCAAGAAGAATGAGCAGATCAAAGAAATCAGAAAACGATTGCAGAGGTGGGTATTCATCTTCAAGAAGAAAACAATGCAAATAGCATCCCTCTAGAGGGTTGCATTCTTAGAGGGCAATGGCTGCCTGAAGAACATAAAAAACACAGTCAAAAAATTGGAAACCCTACAAGCATAAACACAGGCGTGGTCCTGTGGAATCATGTTTTTTTTAACCTAAAATGTGATTTTACCCATGATGCGATATTTTTACGATACTTATGTCACGATACGATATTGTGATTTTAAACATATTGCGATGTATTGAAATTTATTACCCTTTTCCCAACTTCAGATTGTGTCCCCAAAGGAAACCTCTTTTTCTAGTGGACTGAAAAAGCAATTGATTTTGTTATAATAGTACCAAAAAGTAAAATTCTTGCGTACAATTTATATAATAAAAATTCAATACTTAGGGTCCTTGTATTGATACAGTATTGCCTTGAAAAATATCGTGATACTATGCTGTATCGATCCCCCTCACCCCCCCATCCCTCCAAAGGAATGTGTCTAATTTCAGATTTGTAATGCTGTTATTGCTCTGTTTCAGATATGAGCCCAATGAATGAGTTCTACCCAAGGCAGCTGGTTCTCCAGGTGTCCGGATTGTAAAACAGATACAAATACATGATGGTTTGAATAAACCAATGCTGTAAGACAAGAGAGACAGAAAAAAGCACTTCCACGAGGAAATGTTTCTTCATGCTTTATCTGGCATCTTCAGTAGTTATTGGCTTTTGTAAAGTAAGCGGGAGCGGGGAGGTTGACAGTACACAACTGAACACGGAAATGAAGTAGTGACAAATGATAGCCTTCTTCAGCTGTGCTTTTTTTCTACGTCTCAATTTGGAGCTCACGTTCAGTAGCTAGCAGACGTCCCTCAGTGCTCTATGCAATTACTATCATGTCCCTGTTTGAAGAGGCCTTGTCCATTTGCTGAATTTGACAGATACGTACTGTCTGCCTGAAGCTTTGCAGTCTTATGTATCTGATGGTTATAGGTAATATTTAGCTTTCTAGCACCGGGTAATTGATTGTTAATATATTCCTGATCAGTCTTACTTTTAGAAGCCCGTTTTGTAGTCAAAATTCGAACCTTACTGAGCTAGACCCAAGCAAACCTTAAACCATTTTTTAATTAATAGTGAACAGCTTAAGTAATGACCCTTTTGGTCAACCTTGCTTTAATTTGTTACCCAAAACTTTAGTAGCATTTCACACAACAAATAATGTATTTCCAATGATCTAACATTCTGTGAAAGTCTGATCATTGAAAATGTACCAAATTTCTTGCATTCATTTTCATTTTGCTCTTGCATATTAACTGACATGGATAGTGATCTAGAATGATTTCCCTACTTCCCTACACAAAGGGCATAGAATATTTTTGTCTGGAATCTTTAACTGTGTACTTTTCGTATTGCTTTGGGTGACGGGGTGTAAGAGGAAAAAAACCTATAAATATACATGATGTTCATGAAGTAATGCTCTTGTAGAGTATGATACATCTACCTTGTATTACACTAGATGTGCATTTGTTTGTATTGTGCAACGTATGGGGTAATAAAAGCTGTTACCAAATAAATGTGTGGTATTTTTACTGAGTTAAGTCATGGTAGGTTGCCTTCATTATATTGCTTTTAAGTTTTCACTTCATGTTTAGGATAAATTTTAAATAATCTAAACCTCACTTGAATTAATTGAAAATTAAGAAATGGCTTTCTGATTTTATTTTAATATTTGAGCTGTAATACATGTTCTGGCCTCATGAAAATAGACAGTAAACATCCAGGGTGTCTCTCTCCTCTGGCCCACTGCATGCTGGGATAGGCTTCAGGGATGTTGTGACGTTGTGACACAAATAAACAATGCAAAGGTGGAATACTTAATAAGGCAATATGAATAAATTGTGATAGATTTAACTACATATACAGTACAGCACTGTTTCTGGAAGTGACTGATTCAACAAGGGGGTGCCATACTGCAAAAATGCAAAGTATTTCTAAAAGACATGTCCCTTTATATAAACCAGGAAAAGCTGTATACTTAAATAACATAGGAATGTATGATCTCAGTGGCTAAATGTGGCCTTAATTCATACAATTCCTGTTAACAGATAAATACAAAGTATCAGCATATGAACTGTTTTCAAATTAAAGCTGCAGTGTTGCTGCATGTGTTAACCACTGTATGGTTTTACAGGCCAGTACATCTATGAATACTCCAGTCTCTTTTTTTCCCCCAACATTATTTTTGTCATGTCAGCCTGACTTGAGCAGAAAGTCTAAAAAAGGGGGAAGAAGGAGAGTGGGCTGACATACGTCTGGGACTGAGGAGATCACGGTTACATGGTGCACACTTTAGTCACAGATCCTCCGGGATCCTCTGATACCTCAATTATCATGACTAGAGTGGATGCATATAGCGTGCAGGGGAGTATGAATAGTGATTTTAGCAACACAGAAGGTAAGGGTACTTACTGATAGTGAGATATTTTGCTCTATTGGATAGGACTCGTGTAGAGAGAGAAGTTGGATGACATGCATTGATAATTGTCCTTGGTTAGATTGGAGATGTTGCTGTTACTGTACTTGTTGCATGCCGGCCCACCAGGACACATCAAGCTGTTAAGTTTAATTTATATTTGCCAAAGCAGACGAGGCCTGGGCTTACATATATTTTCAGCAGCATTGCTATTTTGATGGTATCTTTTTTTGTCCCTGTATAATGTGCTGAATTAAAGATAATGACCAATTTACTTATTTGTCATTTTTCAACTAATTAAACATCAGGAAACCAGAAAGGGACACAAATGACTGTGAGATCCATCCTTCAGTTGTTTATAACAAAACTCTAAATTAGGGTGTTATTTTATCACTTGCAGGTTTTTTTATCACCTGGTCTGACACATCGCAGTTGCGAGTTTGTTGTTGTTTTGAATTCAACACATTTAATCTCTGTATCTGCTCATCTGCTTCAAGTATCTACAAAGAGACCTCATTGTTTTTGTCTTGTGTTAACCAAAGTAGACTGAGATAGTGGCAGAGTAAGAAGCAAAGTGGGCATCAGTCAGTCAACCGTCAACCCCCCTTGTTGTTTTCAGTGAAACTCATCAAGCCACAGTCTGTTCTAACTTCAACCTGTGTTGGTTTTGCATCATGTGCAGGGGTTGTATGCATGGTGTACTTTTCTTCCTATAGGTGCAAAAAAATGGGTGGGGGGTACAGGGTACCAATGAAAACCACATGTAGTAGCATAGGAAATTTAACACATTTTATTAAACCACTTTTCCCTGCTGTCAAAGCACGAGATGTAAAAGGTGATACATCTAAGAAAAGGCATATAATTTCTTATCCACTTTCAGTTACTTTTGAGTGCTTATGCATGTGAGTTGATTCTTGTGTGTGTGCATCTGTTTTCTGTTAGTAGCTGAACAGTGACTGTCATGGGAAAACTGTTGATAATTTCAGATAGGATGCAAATGCTGAACAGTTGTCTATCAGTGCATGAAATAAATCACAGCGAGCAGGTACACAGGAAGTGGTGACTAGTTTCTCTCAGCACCAAACTCAATCTTCGCACTGCTGAGAGCAGTGACAGTGGCAGTACTTTCCCACAATATGGGGCAATTGTTAATATACTGTCTGTCAGAGAGTGGCATACCCATTCACAGTAGCTTCCTGCTCACTGACAATGCATCAAAGGGGTTTTCTCAGTTTCACTGGCAAGACAAAAGCTTCGGTTCTTCTCCAGAATCATCAAGCAGACTTTTACTGGAGAAATAACGCACATTTCAAGAGAGTTTCATAAAGTACAGTGATGTCCAGAGTGCTGCTTGAAGTTTAAAAATAATGACTGTGATTTTTAGAGGAACAACAAATTGCTTTATCTGTTCAGCCCTTCATTACAAATGCATGTTGCATGCCCAGGCATTCGCAGGCAAATTCATAAGTAAAAAAATGTGACCTAGCTCAATTAAGTGCACTCAGTGGGTTTGCTGCTACAACCTTACTTGGTCTGGTATGACCAGAAGTTTGTGGGGGCCAATGTTAGCAAACTTTAGAAACAGTGAGCTATATAATGGACTTGATGACTCATACTGTTACACTATACTGCTGTTCATCTACAGTTATATGGTCACACTTTAAAGAGCAAGTTTATTTGTAACTATAGTCCAATATCACATACATGTCTCAAAGGATTTTGCACAAACATTCACAAACATTCTCCTCACAACCTAGACTCTGCCCAAAAAATTTGGAAGTCACATATGATGGCACTTGGGGAAAAGACAAAGGATCACCAAACTCATTAGGATTCATTGTCTGGGAGCCATGATTGTCTATAAAAAATAGATTCTAAATACTAATTGTTGTTCAGATATTTCAGTCTGGACCAAAGTGGTAGGACCACCGACTGACATAGCGACCAGCATGGCTCAATCCCGGAAGAGCCAGTATTTTTTGAAGGTTTCTGAGTGACCCCAGTATCATTATTGTACCTTTGTACCTCTTATTTCCAAAAAAGATTGAAGAGCTCTGGAAAAAGTAAGTAAATGGACCTTTTGTTGAGATTGCTGGTCAACTACTATTTCTGGGGGATGAATAATATCTGTGTTTTAGGTTTTCCCAGAGATCTTTTGCCTCTGCCTGCAACTCCTGGCTCCTCATCTTTATCTCCTGATCAGTAGGCGTTGGCTATATGCATGTGAGTTGTGGTTTTGTTACAGGCACATGCCAGTTCAGAGGCAGTGATCAAGGTTGTAAAAGATAATGAGAGTTAGCAGGTCCTAGCTTCTAGGAGCTGCTCTATATCACTTTAAAATCTGAATCTCACACTTACAGAAAGCTGCCACATATTAAGATTATCAGATTACTTCTGAGAATGATTGCTCAGTGTGTGAGTTTTCATCTTGCTGATATCATTTTCCGTGAAATATCACATCTTCAGTCTAAAGTTAGGCTTTGATTGAAGTATGCTTCTCATTTGACTGTTTTTCTCAGGATCGTGACCTCAGGTATAAGTTGTAACGGCTGAGTAACTGCAGGTGCATTATTTGACCACATGAAGGTTATTATTTGTAAAACTCATTGAAGTGGACTAATTACAGTAGATGGGTTTCCCCCTTTCTCATCATGCACTGCACCGTGTTATCCAGCTGAAACCCTACATAATGCCATACTGGTGACTAATTCATGGCTTTTCAACCTTATCTCGACCTGTGAATCTTAGGCCTCAACATTTTCACTACCAGTTAGAAGGCTGTCAGGTCAAACCAGATGTGAACCAGATATTTATAACAGCATAGAGATATAGAAGAAGTTCCCTATTAACGGAAGTTATCAAATATTTCAAAATCCTGAAATGTTTCGAAATTAAAGTTATGTTACAGTAGACAGTAGAGTATAAGTTTTCACATTGCGGTCATCGTCCTACAGCAAAGGTTAAGAAACAGACACTTGGTGCAGATTTGGTGGCTTTTGCTGTCATATATGTGTGTTTTGTGACCTCTCCATTGTGAGTATTAGTAACGGCTTCTGTATTATTCATACATGACTGTGAGATGATACCGTAAGTGCTTAATCAAATCCATGGTGATGTAATAAAACTGAGGGGTCTCAGCACAGTAACTCAGCCAGTTGCTCTGTTCTTGCAAGAGCATCAGGCCCTTTGTTTGTGGAGTTAGCATGTTTCCTCCACATATATATATATATATATATATATATATATATATATATATATATATATATATATATAGAGAGAGAGAGAGAGAGAGAGAGAGAGAATCAGCCTGTCAGTGCTCAGACCACACGCCTTTCACTGCATCAAACTGGTCTTCATGGCTGTCGTCCCAGAAGGAAGCCTATTCCAAAGATGATGTACAAGAAAACCTGTAAACAGTTTGCTGAAGACAAGCAGACTAAGAACATGGATTACTGAAACCATGTCCTGTGGTCTAATGAGACCAAGATAAACTTATTTGGTTCAGATAGATTCAAGCATGTGTGGCTGCAACCAGGTGAGGAGTACAAAGACAAGTGTGTCTTGCCTACAGTCAAGCATAGTGGTGGGAGTGTCATGGTCTGGGGCTGCATGCGTGCTGAGGAGCTGCAGTTCATTGAAGGACATGTACTGTGACATACTGAAGAAGAGCATGACCCCCTTCCTTAGAAGACTGGGCTGCAGGGCAGTATTCCAACATGATTAACAACTCCAAACACATCTCCAAGACAACCACTACCTTGCTAAAGAAGCTGAGGGTAACGGTGAATCCTATAGAGCATCTGTGGGGCGTCCTCAAATGGAAGGAGGAGGAGCTCAAGGTCTCTAAGATTCACCAGCCTCATGATGTCGTCATGGAGAAGTGGAAGAAAATGTGAGGGGTGTACTCACTTTTGTGAGATACTGTATATATACACAATGTATACACAATGTATACACACACACACACACACACACACACACACACACACACACACACACACACACACACACACACACACACACACACACACACAGATAAGCGTGTTATAAACGTGTTATAAGACTCTTTGTTGCCTGGAAGCATGTAAAATCACTGAATGAACCAAAGGGCAGTCTATGTATTCTTTTGTCTTCTACAAAAATAATAACAGTATGCATCATTGCAAGGGATTAGTGAATCAGCTGTGTGCATAACACAATATGAAATGTCAGCCATAAAGTTCATAAGGTCACAATCGAGCTAAAAAACAGTAGTTCCAAGTATTCTCTTTGCATAGATTAAAATTCGTCATTGTGTATCTAATCTTCAACTTGGGACCTACAGTATATATGGCATTGTCTTCTATTTTTGTCAACAAGTGAATACATTTTCATTTTGACCTTCTACAGTATGTCATGCTCTCTTTTCTGCACACACAGCGTTTTATATGGCCACCGATCTGAACAATGCAGTCAGTTAGCTTTGGTGGTTAGTGTTGCTGTGTGAGTGAAACCACTTGGTCTGCCACTTTCTTCAACAGCTTGTTCCCAGAAGGAAAATATGCTTGTGATCATGACACGGCCGTTTCCCTGTGCCTCTGTGTGATCAAAACCGAGAAACACAACCTGCATTTTGTAGAATTCTGAAGAGCTGATGCTCACACGCTCAGCGGTGAATGTTCACGAGATGCAGATAGTTATATCAGGCCGGGAAGTGAAACTGAGAAAACTGCTCTGTCTTACAGAGAGCCATCAAACGCAGGGGCCACAACAGCCCCAACAGATTAAGACACACAAGGAAACACAACTAGAAATCTCATTTAAACACATTCCTTAGTTTATAAAGTATTCAAACCTTACTTAACCTAACTTTGTAAACTCTTGTTCAGAAATGGTCCTGATAACTCAAGATGATTTTGCTTATTTCTTAGTCTCGGTTTTGTTTGGGCTTCAAATGAAGCAGAATGTACAACAATGACTTAGGGACTTTTTACTTTGTCATGTTTGTCATGTTTGTTCCAGTGTGGTCAGCTATGTGACTATTTGTCATTTTGTTAATTTCCCCTTACTCCTGGGTATACCAATGAACTATGTATTTCCCTTTCCTAACAGCAGGTTCTTGTTTTTTCACGTCACCTGAATGCCTTTTACCTTGGAAACAAATGATACTGGAATATAGGTTTTTTAAAACATTTTTTTTACAGTGCTACTGTATGAAGCTGAGTTATATGTGTTCACTTTTGTTTCTAGAATTAGAGAAGATTAATAGTACTGTCATATCTGTCTGTTGACTCTTAGCCACCAGATTGAATGTAACAAAAATAATGAAAATGGAGAAACAACTAGCCTGTTTCTCACTTTCCAGCACTTCAAAAGCTGACTCATAAACTCTTATATTATTACTACAATAAGTTTAACATAACTTTACTTTATGATAAATGGGGATGTTGTTTTTCTAAGTCCATTTCATCACTCCTTAGTACGCAGGAAATCGAAACCTCGTGAAAAGACTTCCATCACACATGACATACTTCTTTATTCCATAAGAGGACACTTGACAGGAAAGTTGGCTGACAGTCATTTTAGGCACTTGGCCACACCGCCTGAGCTTTGGACGCTATGAAGCAGCGGCACTAACAACACCTCAACATCGACTACCTCCTTCGGTTTTGGTCTTTAATCACAGCTCATGGTTTTCAGTTTCATGCATCACTCATCTGTGGTGTTAAGTGCTCCACCTGTGTACACAAAGTGTGTCAAAAATGGGCTTCAACTTGATCAAACTTAATCGGCTGTGAAAGGAATGTGAGTGCATTGTTTTGGTTCCAGCCTGATGGCCATGCTTCAATGGGCAAAATCTAAAAGTCACAGCTTCCCTCTGAAACTGGCACACTGTTATTACTTTTAAAAGATCACACAAGTCTTTCATTGTGATGCATATTTTTCTTGTGTGCTGTATTTGGGCATCGACATACAGTCTACAGCATCAGGGGTCGTGTGTTGTTCCTTTTCTGCAGACTGACACAGAGATGAAGTGATAGGATATCGACACGTGATCCTGTGGTTAAAGGGAAACCATATAAGCAAGTGAAGATGAGTCTGGTTTAATTTACCAGTTGAACTACCCAGACAAAGAAACAGAACTGTGACTGAGGGTTGCTCTCAACGTCTCATCAGTGAGTGGGTAAGTGAATTGTTGCACTACTACAAAGTTGTAGAAAGTTTACAAGGCATTTTCTATTTAACCTTTAAGCTATTTTATCCTTACAAGGTTTTGGTGTATTGTCTTATTTCAATATCCTCTGGTTCTTTGTAGATAACATGGATGAGCCATTTACAACTTTAATGACCACAGCACCTACAGAAATACAATACAACACTGGAACTGTAAGTATTACTTTGAGATAATTATTTGTAGCCATGTTCACCAGTGAAAAAACAATAAAGCAGTAAACTAGAAATGGGGATTTCTGTGTGACTGAGAAGGTTAAAAAGGCTGCTAAGGAAAGTGAAAATGTTGCTAGAGAACTTACGATCACAGACACGAAAAAAAGATAAAATCCACATCTGTGTTTTTAGTGCATGTGTGTCACCTTATTTGTTTATGCTGTAGTGTTAAAAGTATGACTTTAAAGAATACTGTATGCTAAAACTTCAGGAACTTCAGGTTTCTTTGTGAACAAAACCATGTTGGAGCTCTTATTAATTCTTATATATTTTGCATTCTTTTTTTTATGTTTATACTTTTGAACTCATGCTCCAGGTACTGTAGATTTATGTAAAGCAGACACCTGTAGGATACTCAAATGTCACAGTCTAAGCTGTATCAGCATCAAATTTTCCATTGTTTGTGAAAACCTAACCCCTATCCTCACCCCGCTGTTTATCTCTGCCCTAAATCTAAGTTTGGTGCCTCTGGGGTACCGAGTTCTGCTGTGGGCCCCTTTCTAGAGCCCCTCAGGATCGTTCACCCCCCTCAGGCTTGGATAGCAGCAGGAAGTTGTGCAGTAGTGTGGTTTCTCCTGCACAGACACAACACCTGCACCTGTCAACAGTTTTTTTTGCACACTTTGGTTAGCTTGTACGTCACAGACAGCGTTTGATGTCATAACATCATCTCAGCACTAGAAGCATGCTACGTTTTGAAAACCTGACAACAGTTAGGCTACTGAGTTGGGCAACAAAACCCCACGCCTGACAGGAAATGAATAAAAGGGCATGTGTTACATGTACCCCTCTTTAATGCCACATCAGATGATCAGATTTTCTGTTTTGATTGCAGGGCCCATCTGACTACCCTGACTATGAATCAGAGCCGACTGGAAACTCAGGAATGTGTGACAGAAGCTCGGTCAGGGTGTTCCGTGAGCAGTACGAACCACCTCTCTTCTGGATAATCTTCATCCTTGGTGCTGTGGGCAACCTGTTGGTGGTTTGGATCTACACAACTGTGCGCAACCGCCTGAAAACAATGACCGATGTGTATCTGCTAAACCTGGCTGTGGCTGACCTATTATTCTTGTGCATGCTACCCTTCTGGGCTGTCGATGCCACTAAGGGATGGGACTTTGGCATCAGTCTCTGCAAAATAGTGTCCGCTATCTACAAAATCAACTTCTTCAGCAGCATGTTCCTGCTCACCTGCATCAGCGTGGACCGCTACATTGCGATTGTTCAAGTCACCAAGGCTCAGAACCTGAAAAAGAAGAGGCTGTTTTACAGTAAACTTGCCTGTGTTGGGGTCTGGCTTCTCTCCACTCTCCTGGCCCTCCCTGAGTTTATCTTTGCCCAGGTGAAGACCAACCAAGGAGGGCCGTCCTGTGCTCTGGTCTACTGGAACAACGCAAACAACCGGACTAAGATCCTGGTGTTGTCCCTGCAAATCTGCATGGGCTTCTGCCTACCTCTACTAGTTATGATCTTCTGTTACTCTGTCATCATCCGCACACTTCTACAGGCCAAGAGCTTTGAGAAGCACAAGGCCCTACGTGTCATCTTTGCTGTGGTGTTTGTATTTGTTTTCTCACAGCTACCTTACAATAGTCTGCTGATAATGGAGGCCACGCAGGCAGCTAATACCACTATCACCAACTGTGACACAGTAATTGGTTTTGATGTAGCTGGACAGGTTGCCAAGAGTCTGGCATATACTCATGCCTGCCTGAACCCATTCCTATACGTCTTCATTGGAGTTCGGTTCAGACAAGACCTCCTGAGGATTGTGAAGATGTGTGCTGGTGGTCTGGGCAAAGGAGGGCTCAGCAAAGTGCAGGCGGTTCCCAAACGTCCCTCCATCATGTCTGATACTGATACTACACCGGCCCTTTCCATATGAATGCCCATTTTGCTAAAATCCTACACCTGAGACCTGAACCTAGTTCAATATGATCACATTTTTTAATCTTGTTCCTCATGCATTACTTACAGAGCAATTATAACATTTCCAACTCTTTACAGTTTATATTCATTACATTCACAGTCACAGTTACAGTCATATTTTTTTCTGGAATCAATGTATAAACTGTAAATTAGTGTAAATACTGTTTTTTAAGTGTTTGTATTTTTCCATTTGTTGCATCATATATTTGCTGTGTGCTGCTGTAACAAAATAAAAAAAACTATTGTGTTTTTGATTTTCAGATACAAAACAAAAATTAAAAATTATAAAAAACTAAAGCATACATCACTTTTCTTCATTGCTATGTTATTAAATATTGATACCATATTGAAACCAAAGAGGGGAGGTAATCTGTCCTCACAGCACAAAACAAAGCAGGAAGGAGGAGCAACTGTAGTTTCAAGCACATGCTGTAAATGAATACAGGTTAAAGTGATGAGGTCAACATTAATATCTACTTTACACAGGAAAGCATCCAAGTGCTTTTGCTGGTGTAACGTACCTGGTGTGGTGGGGAACACACTAGAATGTGGCTAGTTCAATCCACAAGGTTTTCGATCTGACTAGACATCTTCCTAGTGAGAGTCTGTGCCACAGTCTGTGCCACAGTCTGTGCCGACACTTTTAACTGTTGAACCTCATCTGAGTTTGGCTATGACTTGGCAGTTTCACAGTGAATGCTAACGTATGCCCATTCAAACTGGCATGAAAGAAGTTTCCCACAATGGCCTCACAACGGTTACAGCTCAGACAGGTGGTAGACAGACAGGTGTCGCTGCCTTATAAAAATCTCCATGTTCAGCCACAACTTTCAATGCAAAGGACAGCATGGTAGAGCTGTTTTTAACTTGTGCAACAGAAACTTAGAACATCAAAGCCATACAAGTCTAAATGGTGGGTTGGTGGCCTGCTTTTTATTCCTCTCTGATGGGTGAGCTTTGAGCGGTGATCTTGCAAAATCACAGTTTCATGACACCTCCACACAGAAACTGCTCGAACCAATCTGTTATAAATACAGACGAATGTTCAAAGCTGAGGTTTGGGGTTTGCAGCATTGGATATTATCTCCATGAAGCAAAACAAATCAACACAACTCTCTGTTTACACATTCAAAGGTCAAAGAAGCAAATGTAATGTAAGTATCGCTGGGTGTTAATTAAATTTAGATATTTGTTTAAACTGTAAAGAAAATGAAATGAAAGGATCATTAATTCTGTCTGTTAAATGTTATTGGAAGTCTACCTACACGTAGAAAGTCAAGGGGAAAAGACAGATGGAGGAAGAAAAAGTACCACAAAGTACATGTTAGCTACAGTCTCGCACATCGCCTGTAAAAAAACAAAACCTGGGATGTTATTGTGGTCACTGAGGTTTATGTCAGACAACTGCAGCCTACCTGCTGAATTCAGGTGAGACCACATTCTTTTATTTTCCTTCTTTGTACTGCTTCTTCCTCTCACGACAGGAAGCCATCAGTCAAGTCAATAACATGCTCCTGCTTAACTGCAGAGCTGAGGGCCTCACCATGGATGTCCGTGGGAACCCTGGCAGCTGTCTTGAGAACACTAATGTGAATTACCATCCAACACATCTTTAGTGTTTTCTGAATATGTTTGCCTATTCCAGTTTAAACCACACATTTCCTTTGATTCTTGCCTGTTGTGACATGATGCATCGCTTTGACCCTACTGCATTGCTTATGTAGACTAGATCCCTTAGTTCACATTAAGAACAGCAGGAAGAAGTGCTTCTCGCTCCTCGTTAAAAAGATTAGATGGGGTCTGTATTGGATCACATTTTGCTGAGTGAACAAGTCAATTCCTCTGCGGATTTAGTTTGACCCTAAATAAGTACAGGATGAAAATATAACCCTGAGAGAAGAACTGATTCATATGTAGGGCATCTGTTTTGCACAGCAGGTGGACAAAATAACACAGACACCTTGCAATATGGTGCAACTTACTACACCAAAAGAAGTTATAATCTCACGTGTGTCTCACCAGAAACTCAACATTAAAAGCCTCAGTGAGGGAGTAATGTTTCCAGAACCATCAGTGGTGCCAAAACCTTTTGTTTGCCGTGTCCTTCCAGTCCTGTCAGATGGGCTCGAGTACCCTGACAGTTGTTTGATAGTATTTTACTGCAGAGAAAACAAAGTGGTCATATTGAATACTTAATGCGACCCTGAAATTGTTTATGTTTAAGCTTGGTGCCTTTTTTCTTCTCCCCAGTAGTCAGCCAAAATTGCATTTACACTACCACCATATGAAGTGAAAGAAACTGGATGACTCAACCATTTTTCCATTACTTTTGGGGTTTGTGGCTTTTTGCACTTGATAGTGTAAAGTAGGGAAAGTACAGAAGTTTTGTCTGAAAAGTTGAAGTAATTGTTCTGCAGTAAAATAACACCCGTGGATGATATTGCGAGATAATGTCACAATAAGGGTCAGGGCCCTCCAAAGTGTCACAGATAAATCTGACAGAGGAAAGATCAACATTCTGTGACACAAATTTCTATTAGTTTTTCGGACTTTTTCCAGATCTTTGCTTTTTGTGAAATATTGGATAATATGACTTATTTGAGTCTTAAATAAAATAATAAATGTGAGAACTTTAGAGGGGAAATCTCTCCATGTTGGAACTGCCAACACCTCATAGACACTAAAACATGACAATGGGGCACAAGCAAGCACTGCTTTTTGTAAGAGCTAAAATGTTTGTACTAGACAAAATATTTGGAAAAACACTGGTTTAAAATTTTAACAATGTGTTGTGTACCCTTTGTTTTTAGATGAAGATACATAAACTGAAAGTAACTACAGCGATTAAATGCGGTGGAGTAGAAGCAAAAAAGATCATGAAGGGGATATACTCAAGTAAAGTATAAGTACCACAAAATTGTAGGCTACTTAAATATAGTACTTCAGTGAATGTACTTAGTTACATTCCAACATGTCTGAATTACACCAACTGGTAATCCCATTTGTGTGTTTATATTCCTCCCAAACACAAATATACGGATAAAGAATCAAAACATATTTTCTTTTTTCCAAATTAGCTGAACAACTCCACAATCTCTCCTGGCAACTGCAGGGTGCTCCCTAGGGTAAAAGTACCCATACTTGGGAATCACTGCTTTATTTTGTGGTATTATTTTGTCCACCCCCTGTGTATCGCAACAACTAGACTTCCTTTATTTCTATTATGAGCTTCTGGTAACATCCACCACAAGATGGCGTAGCTTGCACAGCAGCGTTAGCCTGTGGTTTAGGTTTCAGGGAGAGTTACCAACAAACACACAAGTTAGAAATGAAACTATCCCCATCTAGTGGCGGTCTGGATGGGAGGTCTGTGGGAGCAAAGCTGGACATCATGTTTCAACTTCATGAGGTCTGTGATGTTCTTGCAAAAGAATCTCATTCCCAAAGAGCTTTTAATAGACAAGCAGATTGATTGTATACTGCATTAGTAATATTCCATGTTCCTCATTAGCCTACAACTAAAGCACCATAGTAATCACCACTGGGGAAAACTGTAAAAAGTAAAAAACTGAGCTGGTCTGGACTGTGTGGTGAAGAATGCGAAAGACTCACAAGTAGAGCAGCACCTGTGGTTTGGGAACATCCCATCCATCTTTCTGCACAAGGGGAATTGCGTGTGTGTGTGTGTGTATGTGTGCGTGAAGGAGATGTGGGAGAGAAAGAAAAAGAGGGATAGAGGGAGGACATGGTGAAGTCTATGAGTAATAGGAGGGACAGAGTAAGCATATGTGACCCATTGACATTGAGCAGGCTGCAGTCTGGTTTCAACTGGCCTATGGTCTGGTGCTGTGGTCCACAGAAAGCCTCTGGGACGATGGCTCATGTATAAACAATAACCCACTGGCCTTGAGTGCAATTTACTACTATAACAAGTCACAAATAGCTCATGATGAAAGTTAGAGTGAACCTTATTGGCCAACTGTAAGCATATCGTGAAGAAAACGGTGAATGCGGCATACATGAGAAAGCAAATGGAAAAAGAAAGGTTTTTCCAACAAACAGGATCTTCGTACCGCTCCTCAGTGTAAAAAGAAATGTAATAGAACTTGGACCTCCACAATTCCAGCTCAAACAGGTAGCCTCTTATCATCCGCCATCTCTCCCATAGCTAATATTTCACTTCAGCTCCCAGGCCCACAGAATGAGAGACGTTTCCATTTCATGTCAGTCATTTCCAGGCCTGTGTGTTACCTGTGTGGTGATAAGTGTTTGACTGACTGGGAGTGTCGTTAGTCACTGTCCAGCTTCGAGTGACAGCCACAGATTGACGCTGATGATGAGGCCCGGTGTGGGACAACAGAAAACCACGGTTGATATAGGGGGGAGGAAACACATTTACACACATGTAATGAAAAACACAACGGCATGCTCACAAACATACTAAGCCCGTCAAGGTGGATTAAAAGAAAATGATTGCTGTCTTTGTAATGTCACAATTAAGTGACATGAGGGATCATATGCCATCCTGACATCATCTACTGTATATTTAATCTTAAAGATGAAGAATTCACATTCAGTTAGAATAGCAATTTGTCGCTGCTTAGTAGTGTGATTAATTAATTATTGGACTCATTTTGGTGATGTTTTCATTTTCCTAAGAATTTCCTTGGTGAAAGATGGAAAGAAAGATCAATTTAGTGTTAATCTCAGGGACAAAGTTCTGATAGATTTTATTTAAATATATTGAGTTTATGAGCAATTGTTGATTTGCAGTGATTAATTTCTCTGGAAATTACCTGCTAGGAACCCATTTTCAATTTAAATCCTAGTAAATTCATTTCATTCAAACTTCATATTTAATTACATTTTTTGTTTGTGGACAAATTTTAAACGTTTTATGTTCAGCTGACTTTAAGACTAATTAGGTAAAACTATCGTTAAATTGGATTTGCGATTCATGACAATAGTGCTTTAACACTTGTTACTTAACAGTAAATTAAAAGAAACCTTCCTACAAATACCTGTTACTTTCAAGGAAATTATGGTAACCATAGTAACCATACAAAATGTTAATCTCCATTTTTCTTGGTGATTACACAAAAAACTATGAGCTAATCCACTAGTAATTTTATTTGTATTATATTTATTTTTGTTTATTTTTTAAAAAGTAGTTATTATTGAGCTATTATTGTTTGGGGGAATGGTTGGATTTTACTGACCACTTGTTTGATAAAATGGTATGGCCATGTTTGCTGTAAGTAAATTATTATTGCATTTCAGTTTGCATTCAACTGTGTTATGTTGACCTCTTTTAGTTAAACCTGCAATAGTTGATTTTTCTGGACACTTGGAGGCAGCAGAAACAAGTTTTGAACACAACATTTTATGTTGATACACCGAACTTGTAGGCAAACAGTTACTTATTTACACATTCAGCAGTTATAGGTCAACATGTTCATTCATTTGGAGTCTTGTTTCTGGCCACCAGATGACTGTAGCCCAAGTCTAATTGCCTACAAGTGGTTTGCTAACCACGCTAGCCACTATGCTGGTTGTCTGAAGCTAATATGTTGCTTATAACATTCTTAACTTTTAACTTTTGAATTAGGCCTACTGTTGGGATAACTGTTGGGTACTTTACTCGTTCTTACCTTCACTCTTGTGGACTGAGAATATTTATTAGAACAACACAATGCTGTAGCCTACGTCTGTACTTCTCATGAAAACGTTATGTTGATCTTTCACTATCACTATCACTATCACTATCACTATCATACAATTTATTGTCCTGTTTTGCTTCCAGTGAAAACTTCAAAGGCAATCCACTGTCTTCAACCTTTATTGGAGTTGTGTTTAGCTTTCTGCATAGCTGTGCAGCCACACGTATAATGAAAGCAAAAGACTTAAGTTAATAAAATAGTAAACAAATTGAAAACATATGACCCTGCATTTCAACGTCGCCTGTGAAATTTGGGCCCTCGATGAACCATGCTCCAAAAAACTTAGCCCATGGTTGAAGCTTACTTGCTGACCTCTGGAATGACAGGATCTTTGAATGAGCTTAACTATAGGAGGCAGCAAATATATTAAAACAGCAATAGCCTAATGATGATAATGCAGATCACAGTGAGGAATGAAACACTATTTCAGTCTTTCGAAGACAACGTACAACACCCTCGGCCTAGTTTCACCATTAATTTCACTATGGGCCAACCTGGGAAAAAAACAGGAAATAATGTAGTACTACAAGGCCAAAAAGTTCAATCTCTGGACATCTCTGGAACATGTTTTCACCCTCACGGTCTCTACCCTTCCTTTTACCTCCTCTTTTAGAAGCGAGGCAGTGTGAGATGGATGGGCTGAGCATTGCACGGTTTCCAAAAGCGAACAGAGTCTGACTGCTGCTCTACCTGAGGAGCAAAAACAAAAGAGCCATCTCTACCTGTAGGACTGTGGGAGTCGAGGCTTTGATCTGGACCAGAAAGAGAGAGTATTTTGATGAAATATTGATGTTTTTTTTAACTGTGTCCTGTGGGAGCTCAGTCTGCTCTCAGGATGTGTGCGCTGATCCACAATACTTCTCCGTGCCTTGCTAGATGAGAATGGACTCGACTACGCGGCTCAGGGAGTCTTATCGGCCCTAATGGGCCTAATGATGACCCCCCACTTTGGGCCCGAACTGGTCTGGGACTTTTCTTCTTGTTGATCAAAAGAAGAGGTGCTTTTAATCAATCAACACCTATTGCAAAACACAAGTGATGTGTGCCTAAAAACATCTTTACAGAATCTTGACAGCAAAGGCTGCACATGACTTAAATCTTTATTTGGTTTTGGATGGGTTATTGTTCAACCTTGAAACAAAAGTGCAATGGCTTTAAGTTTACATGCTATACTGTAACATGTACACTTCTAACTGGAGAATGCCACCCTGAAAAATTCATCAGTGGTAATTTAGCTTGACAACTTAAAAATTGCAACTGCAACTGATTCAAAGTTTTAAAATGACCACAACTCTAACAAATAAATAAACACTGGAACATTTGGTGCACATGTTTAAAGTGACTTCTTCTTCACAGTGATACTTTCTTGGCCCAGTATTCAAATATTAAGGCCTTGTTAAGCCCAGTATCAGACCATGTAATATGATTTCAACTGGGTGCTCAGAAACTTTGATTTGAGTTTGTATGAGTGACCCACATTCTTCAAGTAACAATGATCTCTGTGCAAGAAAAAAAAATCTGAATATTGATAATTGCCTAGAGTGCTTTTGTCTGAAAGTTAAGAGGCCAACACACTCCAATCAGGCCGGAAAAGAGGGTGAAAGACGAGGGGGGAGGGGGGTTATCACTCTCCCATGCTCACGTTCATACACAGAGATAGACGGCGGGCATAATGACTTTTGTGCAGAAAAGCAGAATGATTATTTAAACTTAAAGGAAGAGGAGAAAGAGGCAAGGAAACGGGTTGAGAGGGGGAAAAGGGAGGGGTCTTAGGAGGAGCCAGGGGCAGGAGATAGTCTGGGAAAGGTCTCGCGTTAATGTGGAATTAACATGCCTTTCCATTGGAGTCCATTAGATAATCATATTCATACCACACAAGGCTCCAAACCCTTCTCTGTTTCATTATTCCCTTTTAATCCAGCCTGATAAGGGGGTGCAGGCGTTGTGGTTTTATTATGTCGTCATTTGGATTCCACATGAAATCCCCACGGGATGTTATCACGGGGAAATTGCTTAAATAGCCCAAGTGGATATAGTTTGGCGTTTATTATTTCTGACGGATTCAAAATAACTGCAAATATCCTTTTTTGATTATTTGTGGCTGAGAGTCTTATCAGTCATTCACACTAATGGCCCACTCAAGCCACCCGATACCTCCGGCAGGGGGGAGGACGAGGGAAGTGCTGTGTATTGTGTCCTGAATGTACAAGTGTGTACAGGTACAGGACATGTGAGAAAGAGGACAGAGCGGAGGAAAAACCAACGAGAACAGAGAAGGGAAAGAGGCAGAAGGGGACTTTTCAATCTCTATAGCTCTAATACAGTCCTGGCAGTGGACTAGAGGTCACCCAAGCTCTCTGATATGTTTGTTTGGCCCCAAATCTCTGGTTCCTGGCAAACAGGCCCAGTGTCAAGTGGCTGTAGTCATTTGTTGGTTGGCACACTTGCACTTGTAGTCCAAAGATTAAGAGCAAATAAATCCTTGGGGCCTTTATAGGATAGAGAGAGTGTAAATACAGACAGGAAAGTGGAAGAGGGGCACAACAAGCAACATCCCTAGCCTTATATTTGTAGTTACATTGTACCTAGTGGTTGCTGTCTCCAAATTTGATTTGTTTTCAGATTTACAGAGAGAGTGAGTGTTCATGTATGGGTTGAGAAATGTATCCTACATACATAAAGAAAGCATTTAAAAACCCATAAAAATGTAAAAATGCATTGCCACAAAGGTGAAAACTTTTTTTTTCAAAGGACAGTGACCAGGACACGAGATTCAAATTAAATTGTTACAGAACTAAAAGGATTAAAAATTACATTTACAGTTTTTAACAGCAACGTTAGAAATTGTGTCTTCTTATACTTATTAACAGTACTTTCTGGGTGTTTTGCCATGTTTTAAAAATTAAGTAGTGACTGAGTATAAGACAGCCAGGAAACATCGGAAGTGAGAGGGCTATATAACGTACAACAAGGGTTTCAAACTGGGAACATTGCAGTTAAATTGTATGCATATTAGCCACTAGGACACCAGATGCCCCATCCTTGTTACTCTCAATAATCTGCAGGAGATAATCACAATTATGAATAAGCATTCATACTGTACATATATAAAATCCACAAGATGTTGTCAACAGTTTCCATTGGGAATTTGGTAGAAAGTAGTAGAAATAGGCATTGTTGTAATTTGGATGGACTGGCCCATTATTATATGGATTTCCACTTCCACCTTTAAAGGGAAATCAGCATTCACAAACCTAAATGTACTTTATGTTTAGACTTGGCAGCTCAGATCAAAATTATGTATTCCCAGTGGTGGGAAATATAATACATTTACTCAAGTACTGCATTTAAGTACAGTTTTGAGCTACTTTGATTGAGTATTCCCATTTTATGTCACTTTATACTTCTACTCTACGTTTTACATGAAAATGCACTTCTAACACTCTACTTGCAAATGTTTGACAGCTATAGTTGCAGGTTGCTTTGCAGGTCAGGATTTTACACATTAATCATATGGATGATCATCTTCTAAAATGTGATACTTTTGTATGGTAAGAAACTAGCAGACAGTTTATGTAAAAGTCAAAATGGTCTCCACCTCCAACATCAAAATGTTGCTTTACATAATAGTAATCCAAGAATATGTACATTAATATACATGATAAACACAACACTCATAGTAGCATTCTGCATAAAGAGTACTATTACTTTTGATGCTCAAAGTACATTTTCCTGCTAATACTTATATACTTCTACTTAAAATATTAAATGCAATACTGTTGCTTAGCAATCCAGGGTTTTCATACTGTGGTGTTGCTGCTTTAATGAAGTAAAATACCTCAATACTAACTGAAGCCAAATATTCCTTTATCTTAAAATACTGCCTTTGTGCTGTGAGTCATGAGTGTCATTCCTGTGTTCATGTAGCCAGTGCATTTCCAGCGGTCACATCTGTGTGGATATAATATGCTCATTCTGTCGTATCCATTTCACAGTGACATCTGTCCAGTGGCGAAGAATTAAAGGCAAAAATCCAAATGCCTACACAACATTCTGCCAAGTATTGATTTACTGTTACTCGTGTAACATACATGGACACACTGAGTGCTACATATTATTTCAGTGAGATCATGGCTGAAACTGGGAACACGCTCCGTCAGTTGGTCACTTCTTTTGAAAAATAAGCACAAGACGCAGTGCACAGGATTTATTTGAGATTTTTGATTTGCTGTGAGGAAAAGTGACAATAAGTGAGCGTGCATACTTGTGCATGCTTTGTGAGCATGCCTGAGCATCCACCTAGTAGGCTACACCTCCCTGTCTGTAGATCTCAGGGTCTGGAACAAACAGTAGTTCCTTCTTAATTGGGGTGAGATCTGGGGCTTAAAAGGGGCCAAGAAGGGACCCGAACCCCTTTTTTTCTCCTCCAGAATCGCTTTGGCTACAGAGGTGCTTTTGATGTGTGCTTTGGCTCTGCAAGCCCTACTCTGGAATATGTTCTTGGGAGACCATTGGTTACTTGCCTCCAGGCAGAATCTCAATCCCCTGGATCCTGGCCCTCTTTGATGAAATACTTTCGGGAGCCGCTAACCCTACTGATGCCCATGTGCACCCCCTCCCTCCTCCTTTACCCTCTTGTTCTCCCCCACCTCACCCCCACCTCCACGTTCCTGGGATTCTCTTTGAGAGATTCATAACAAGGACTTTATCTCTGTGTAGTCCAGGCCAGATGAGCACCGCCTGACAAACTGACAGGAGAATTAGTCGTGTCTTACAGAGCACCTTTGACTGTCTCCTTTCTCGGCCCGACTTCCTGTCGTCAAATGCACAAGCATTTTCATTGTATTGACACTGATTTATATCACAGATCATATTCTATCATGGGTAGCATTTCTGTATTTTTTTAACTCATAAACTTTATTTGTTATTTCTGCATTGAAATTCAAAATCAACAACTGTAAACACTTGTGCTTTTATTTTGACATTTTATGGATTTTAGGGGAAAACAACCTGCAATCTGTAGATTTATTGATGAATAGAGACACTATTTGTTTTTTGTACTAGACTATTTAAAATAGTTGCGTAAAGGCTCATCATAGTCGCCTAACTTTTACATTCAAAATCCATATTTTTAACCTTCATATTCTGAGAAAATCAGAATCAAACATTTTGAGGTGTATTGATGACACAGATGTTGACAGTTGTGACAGAAGATCATAGGCTCTGATTAATTAAAGCAGCAATTAGTCAATGCAGACTTTACTGGCATAATACACAACAGGAAACTGATGATTTTATAACAAAATATTCCTTTAAATTACAGACTTCTTTATTTTGACACAGTAGCTCATTGGATGTTGTTACAATCAAGATTAATACTAACCAAGTGGGTATTGATGGACTTGACCTCTCGGCCACACACACACATTCAAATCCTAGTTAAACGATAAACTGGTGATTTTCCTCTCCAAACTCCCACCTCTTCATTGATTGAAACTGCACCCTAAAGACTCCCTGTTACCACACAATTTCCCTGTATATTGATTATGTATATTGATTATAACCTAACCCTACAGGAAGGCTTCTCTCTGCTTTACCGCAGCATTAGGTATCACTCTGAAGGCTGAGCCCAGGAGACTATTTTACCTCTCATAAATCGACAGTTTTCAATCTGTGAATTAGATTGCTCCATAATGTAAATTACGGTTTAAAAGTTGGATAATTGAGATAAAGGCCTGTGTGAAATACCTGGACGAAAGCAGTAAAAATGCCACGTATACCTTGCTGTCTAACTATAAAAAAATCCTCATAATTGCAATTGGAGATTTGATCTGATCTGCTACTTTTCTCACAAGCTAATGTATCCAAACAGTTGTTATGTGATGTATGAGGATTTCTTGTCATAATACAACCTTGTGTTGATACCTTGAATGTATACAGCATTTGATGTGAATGTTTTAGTAATCATTTTAACTGAGTTATACAGGTTGACATCATGCTGAATGTAATGTTCCCTATGTCCCATACATTTAATTGCAAGTAGCATATTTATGGAAATGTATACAAGGCAACATATTCCTTGTTGTTCTTTAAACATTTGTGAAAAGCAGCTTTAAAGGATGTTACACTGCACTGGTGCTGGTTTAGCAGGTGGAAACATAATGTCTTTTATAAAGCAGAGTCCCACTAGTGCTTGATGTGGTCCATATTGCCAACAAAGGTTCATTCAAACACCCATAAGTGAGTGACATGGACAAAAAAGAAGACAATCATTGTCATTGAAAACATGTTTTTTCTTTCCTAACTTGGGTCAGTTGTAGACTTCCTAATGTGCCAAGGCCTATGAGGAATAGGAAGGTGGGTAAGCTGATTTTAATGTATTGGTTTATGCTCATAAACAGTAATATTAGGACTAACTAAGATTAAAGTTTCAAAAAATGTTGGCTTCCAAGTATGTAAGAAAGAAAGAAAAGAAGAAAAAATGGGGTACACGAAATAAAAAAGGAGGGAGGTAGTGAGTAAAGGAGGGAGCAATCCGAAGGGAGGAGTCAAGCGAGGGAAGGAGCAGCTGGAGTCCCACACTTCGCCCTCTCTCTTCTCCTCGAAAAAGCGCACTAAATGTAATAACAACTCTCCATGCGCTTCTCTGACGCGTATGTTGTTTTTACGCACATCTGCGGTCTGCTATCGGCAGATATTATCGGCAGGCTGATGGTGTTAGTCCGGCGGTGGTTTAACACAGCAAACTGTGAGAAGGAGGAGAAAGACAGGCAAGAGGAAAAACTCTGGCAGCGCCGTTTTGGAGTTGAAGTTGCAGCGTAAAAAAAGTCCCAGGCAACTCCAGAGGCACATCTGCAACTTAGGAAGAGAAGAAGACGAAGAGAGAAGCCAAATACATTTTTTTGTCTGTGAAGATAAAAGTCAAGATTTAGAGAGGAAGTCACCCAAAAAGAAGTAAGTAAATCCACACACCGGCGGAATAAGCTTTGAACATTGTTGCGCTAATTTGTCTACTTTTAAAGTTTAGTTAAAGAGAGGCAGTCAGACTTTGTGAGGCAGCGGATGTTTCACATTTTCGGAGCGATGGAATTTCATACAAGTTTAGATGTAGACATGAAGTAGATCAACAGAAGGAACACTGGTACGAAACAGCTGCTTTTTAAACAAGATGAAAGCTTTCGATCCCAAAACAGCCGAAAACGCGCCACAGAGCGCCTTACACTTGGCCTGGGTGTGATTTATTCTCTGTGAAATAAGTGTTGGTTGTTAGAAACCCCGGATGGCACACTTAACAAGTATCAGACAGGCAGATGAGCATTTTAACTCTAGTTTGAAGTTGCATAAAGTTTAATAGTAATGATAAACGTTTTGGATCTTTGACTAGGTGTAAGACAGAAGAAGAAACACGTGTAATTCTGTTGGGAGTTTGGAACTGGAACTTTATGAACTTCTGCAAACATGAAACTTTATTGGACTTTTGCCTGAAGAAACGGGCATGGCCGTGGGGGTGGTGGGGGCATGCATATTATGTATGTCATGTGTGATCATATTTCAGTGTCTGTTATTGATTTGGTTCATCCCGTTAGAGTTCTGCAGAAATAATTACATGGACATGCTCAGACACAATAGTATTTTTAATTCCATCCAGGTCTGTGACTGACCCTGGCCTTGACCTTTTACCATTTAGCCATATTTTCATTTTTTAGCAAATTTTACACAACTAATTTCTCACAACATTTCTTCATCACTGGTTTTTATAATATTTTCAAAACTTAAAAGTCAATTTGACTTTTTTATACACAAGAAATATTTTCACTACAAAACATGTCCATAACACTTACATTTAGTTTCAGATTTTGAAGTGAACAGATATTTTTAAACAAGTGGAAAATGCAGTGTGTCACAAATGTAAAATAGTTAATAATAGTTTGTTTCCACTGCACTTTCAGTTTAATTTCTGCTGAAACAAGTGTCCGTATCTGGAAACCTGAAGGAGTCAAAGCAGAATCAGGGAATCTATCACTTTCAAAATGACAAATTGATTTGCATTGGAAAGTTTTAAAATGATTATCTATTTCACTTGAAAGAAAAAAAAAATGTTATACAGGATACATCATAGCGTGTTTGAAGGCATGTGCATGCGCTCAGAGAAATATAAGCCCATTACAGTGGGGTGTGGCCCTGCAGGGGTCCATATGGAGAGATTTATGGGGCCCCAAGCAAAATTAGAAATGCTGTGAAGTCATCATTATTTAGTTTATTAGAATTCACTGGATTTATCACAATTAAAAATGGATAAGAAGGACTAATACAATCACACATTTGTCCCTTTCATAGACAGTCTTCTTTTATAAACAAAATCAACACTAAAAAAAACAAACTCTCACATGGGCTTGTGCAGTGTGAAAAAATCTCTCTAACAGAAGTCTGTGTGTTCGTTTTGGGGGTCTGGGACATGAAAATGTTTGAGAGCCCCCAAGCCTCCACATGTGCGGATATTTGTTTGAAACTTTCCCTCCTGTCTTCGCCAGCTGTTCCACATTTTATCTGCTTGTCTGCTCTCGGGTTTCATACAGACGACAAGGGTCCGAGGTGCTCAGCCATGCGGTGCAGCTCAAATCCTCCTTTTTTTGACACTTGGCAAATTATTAACGGGGGTCTGGCTGCCTTGAGACGGAGCTGTGAGTGAACACACCAAATAAGATGTTTAACAGCGCAACTTCACACAGATAAAAATCTCCATTTAGCTGTTTTTATGAGGCTGTTCCATCATTCATCTTGGCTGTGTGATTTGGCTTTGAGCAGAGTTTTTGCAGGTCATGGTTACATTTGTCTAATAAAATTAAAAAGGCAGCTTTCACATAAACTGTCATTTAATATGTCTCCTGTTTTATTTATAATAACAGAATAACATGTCACAGGGCCCACAAGTAGGAAATGAATAACTGTCATGTCAACGATTCAGCTCAGTTAACATGAAAAATAAGGAATAGACGGATCAGGCCTTAAACCACTCAGATTTTAGGCCTGATATTTTATATTTTAAAATGACATCATTAGAATTTTAATATTCTTTATTGAGATTAAACAAACAGGGCTGTGCATGTGTCCCGTATGTGTTTAGTTTTTTGTAGCATTGACTTTTTCATCATTTTTAAAATATAACTGGTACTTAAAAATGCCATATAATTGCCTGTGTATAATTATTATTTGAGAAAATGATGATGGCTTCTGATTTTATTTTCCAAGTGTAGGCAAAATATAATATATGATATATTTTCATGAGTCTTAAATTAAGTGTGATAAAATAAAATTTCAGAGACAGAAAAATCTGTGACATATTTGGATTTAATATTCTATTGAACAACTTTAAAAACAACTAAGTTTAATTTCATTTTTCTCTCACAAATTGTAGATGTCAGTAAAATGTTTAACTATGTGTTATATAATAAAACATATAAAACAGCATCACATTGTGAAAAAAAATCACTCTCCAAATTATAAATATGACTTATTATTTTATGAGAACAGTCAACTTTGTTTTTGGTACTATTATATTTTACCTAAAGGAAACTACCAAGGGTGATACTGATGTCAAACAGGTGCAGCTTTACCCCAAAAAAAGCACATTGCCTCATTATGATGCAGCAGCAGTGATGAATGCAGCAGTGTTTAAGATGCTAATCTGCTGGAATGAGATGCACAACTCAGAGCCATTCGCTTACTGTAGCCAGCAAAGATGTATCATTGCCGCTCTCTGCTTCTTCAGCTCCACGCGTGAGGAACAGGCGGATAACATTTCCCTCTGCAGGAGTCAGTCCGTCAGATAGCAGCAGCATACTGTTTTATCTCAACTTTAAGCACTCCTTTAAGTAAAATTATGCATAGCGACACAGGCCCAGTACGCCCGTGACCTGGCGACCCGGCAGAATAGGGGCTGTCATGTTAATGCAGGGAGATGACATACTATTAGCTTTTGAGGTATGGCCTTCTTCTCTTTTTAAGGGCCTTGCATTCACAACTAAAGGCAGGTTTTGTCCTCAGGCCTTTTACACCCTGCAGAAATAATACATGTTATCAGGTTTGAATGCAAGAGGCCCTAATGAGCTGTGTTGTTGTGCTAATGTTGCACCCTGAAGCCCTCAAAGAGGTGGCAAATGTTTCGTTAAAACGAGGGTAATGTGAGGAAGTTGATTTTCCTTAAGATAATGAGGACTGTAGTTTATTTTTAGTGTTAGCTCACTTGTTTTGCAGGTTTTTCTCCAGGTTGTGTGCTATCCCCCCTTTTGTGTGTTTTTCTAAATGATTTTGCATCTTGGGAGTTTTCAAGAATCACACTGAAGTGGAAAAAAATAACAATTATTCTGAGTTGTAAAACACACACTAACCCCCTGACCAGTGAAAGTTTGGAGGAATCCCCTGTATAATTTGATTAGCTGTTGCTTCCTGTGCATATACCTAGTGTAGTTGAGTAGATGGCCCCCAAAAGAAATCTCTCACTTTGATGATTTGGTACTTTGATATGTTGACATCAAATGAAACAGACACAGTGGGGAAAGAAAGAGGACAAGTCAGACAGAGGTAGTGATTGAGGAAAAAAAGGCAGCGCATGAGAGCGGGCGGAAATGTGTGTGTGTGCTGGTGTGGTTTGCGAGGCACGGAGGAGCGCTATGAAAAGTTGGGCTGAGATGGCAAACCTGAGAAGCGTCAAAATGTCTGGATGCATTTGCGTGCGAGCAGAGACAAGAAGGGGTCTTCGGGTGTGCAAGGGCTTCTCCTTGGCCTCCTAATCCCCAGGCCCAGCCATCCCTTCAGGGCATGCCTCAGATCTGGCTCTCTGGCTCTCCGTGCGGACAACCCAGCTCTGCCAGCAGATTTAATATGCTATGTGTTCCTGCTCCCCCGGCTCCCCTCCACCTCAACCATCATTGTCCCAGAGCGGGACCCCTGCTCCCTGCTTCAAGGAGCCTGCTAAAGGCACCTTTCAAGCTGGGTGATGTCTTTGGATAAGGCGTACGTACGGTGGGGGGAAAGTGGTGATGAAGAGGCTGTGAAACAAGATATTGTACTGTAATTTCAGATATGTATATTACACACAATCAGGAATCTTAATACACTTGGAGCTTTCGCAAACAGCATACTGGCGCAACAGTCAAACACCTCACCACACTCAAAATGCATGCATGTGCTTGGGTTCTGCTGCTCATTCACACACATTTAGGTTTTATTTATTCTCTTTTTCATTTTCTCTCTCAAGTGAAAGCAACTTTTTTTCATTTGTCTGAAGAAATAAGAAATGGGAGGAAAAAAAGTGGGAGCTCATGTTGCCTTAGCAGGGGCTGAGAGAGGGCTGGTTTGTTTTCCATGGCTTTGGCCTGTTGGAAACTCCTACTGGACCTGACAATTAGTCTGGTCAACTGCTCTCCCAGAGTGAGGCACCGAATACAGCAACAAAAAAAGATTAAAAAAGAAGAGTGAAAACAGTCAAGTAAATTTGAATCAAGTGATTTGCATTTATGATTGATTAAGTTGTGTTTGACAGCTTAACATAAGCCCTGTTTGTTGGTCATGGTAAATTTTATTACAAATATGCAGGTTTGTGTGCAGAGTGTGTCAGCTAGCGACTTCGTTTTCTTTTCTCACATACTTGAGGAGAAACAGGACAGGTCACGCCTGCACGTGGGTGCCGCTCTTCACCGCCTCTGTTTGCTGTAGCCGTTGTAAAAATGTCTTTAAGTCTGCGGTGTGAAGTATAGCAGCAAGAGGTGAAGTGCTTTGGTTTGGGGCCCATTTGCTTGTGGGCTGTGTGTAAAGTTCAGCGCCTAAAGACCCTGAGTCCCGGGGGCTGGGGCTGTTATTGCAGATGTGGCATTGTGTCAGCTTTGATGGGAGCCGGTTGTGGCATCCGTGAGGGGGTCTGTGCTTTCTCGGCCGGGGTGGTGATTGGGGGACAGATGAACTGGCTGCTTGCCGTGAACAATGATCTGTCACTTACCCCTGCTTCTTGATGTGTGAAGCCATGAGTCAGGCTCTGTCTGCACCAAAACACCAGTACCCAGTACGCACACACTTTTCCCACTCCAGAATGATTTGAACTAAGCAAGAAAAATATGTTAACTGTGCATTTTCTAAACAAAATTCCTGTCCTTTCACCAATAATTAACTTATGCATTGTCATGCAATAATGTTCACAATGTGAACCCCGTGTGTTTGCAATCCCTTGCTGCTTGTAGTTGTCTTTCAGTGGGAGTTATGCTTGGTGTCTTGCTGCATCCTGGAGTGGAGGTCAAGGAGGGGTCTATTGTTTGAATGTGAAATGTAAATCCCAAGGTTAATACCTGAAAGAGGCACAGGCCCAGACATTCTCTCTCCTCTCCAAACATGTTTAGATGAGTACCTCTTCCCCCTCTTGCTCCTTCATTTCCTTCTGCCACAGACTTGGGGCAAGTTGGAAAAGGAGGGGGTCGGGCATCCCGTATAAACCCCTATAGTGTGTTCTTCTCTGCAATGAATGCTAACAGACTGGCTCTAATAATGCTTCATCTTAGAAAAACAAAAGGGGAACTCTACTATCTGAGCAAATTTCTGCCCCAACCTGAAAGAGCCCTCCTTTGACAGCGCTGCATTTGAAGACTAATCGTTTTTTCTCATGCAAAGCACGCTGTTTTAAGAGCCTGGGCCACAGAAAGAGAGGGGGCTGTGTTTTAACAATACTCCGCAGGGAGTGAGGAACAGGGTTCAGGGAGGGGAGGTAGGGTTGAAGGGAGGGGTGGATTTCTCTCTCCTTTGCTCCTTAGACAAAGCCCAGTTCCTTTCAGGGATGCATGGGGGGTAGGGTGCGTGGGGAAAAGGAGGGAGCGTCCAAGAGTTTGAGTTCCTTGAAAGAGAGGGACTCTAGCCGATTTAATGACAGTTTGTCATCATGGCTCTTCTACCTTCCAGAGAATATGTAGGCCTGGCCTTGCGGTGACAGGCCTGGAAAGAAGTGGGCCTGAGAAAATTTATAGAGAAACAGAAATATTAACGTGTACATGGGGCCCTTAAAACGGCTTTGGCTATTCCTGCCAGACTGGTGTTTTTATTAAGAGGGGTCGGCATGCTTTGGAAATATATCTTATTCATGAAGAAAGCCAGGTTAGACTTCCCAAAGAATTCATTATATTCCCCCAGATGCGGCTTTGCGGGTTGCAGCCGTCCCTCGGAGGACGTGGAGCGTGGAGTGCGACATTGTAAAGCCTCCCTCAGTGGGCACGGGAGTGCGAAGGGTCCCATTTGTCAAAGGTGCTGGAGTCTTTTTCCCTCCTCAACACTTTCCCGGCTCAGTCTCAAACTCATTGTCTGAGCAAAGGCAGGACATTAGTCACCGCAACACCACGGGAGCCTGCAGGGCTAAGGACCAGTGCTCTGGAGCCCGGGCTGGGACAGAGGGGAGAGAGGGTAGATGGCATGGAGGAAGAAGGGGGGTGGGTGGAAAAAAGGTGAGAGAGGTGCAACAAGGGAGGAGGAAATGTGGGGTAGTAGGAAAGTGAGGAAGAGGGAAGACGAGAGTGCAGAGTATGTGTGTGGGAGAAGGAGAAAGACCATGGGGGGGTTAGATGGAGTAGAGTCTGTAGCTCTACCTCAGGGCTCAGTATGTAAGCCCCTGTCTACCCCCCAAAGCTGCTTTCACAAAGAGATTTACAAGACAGGTCTCCGGTGTGCTTTCCTGCCCTGCATTATGAGTGAGTGAGTGAGTGAGTGTGTAAATGTGTTTGTGTGTGTGTCTTGCCGAAATTGACTTTTGGGTTTTTTTAGGACTAGTTTTCTTTTTGTATCCTCTATGCAAGAGAGATATTCACCACAATTTACCAATCGAGGCAGGTCAGACTCAAAACAGCCCCAGTGGAGCAGTGTGAATAACCTATTCCCCCTGGTGGCAGGAGTTGTGTGTGTGTGTGTCTGCGGCTGAGTGTGCATTCACGTGTGAATGTATTTCCCAGATTCACACATACACGAGATCCTGTTAGCTTTTGGAATTATTTATAAAGCCCGGCTTTTGTGTGGCTCTCTAAGTCCCTGTCTCCTCCCATTACTGCCTATGACTCTACCTGGGGCTTCCTTCAGCCCCCAAATGCTCCCTCAGCCACCCTCCCAGCACAAGGAACTGAGTTTGGTGTTTTATCTAAACCCTTTACAGCTACTAGTTTCCAGAGAGAATCACTTTCTTTCTTTTTGTATTTACTGGCTAAAGATTTGCTCCTCTGAAAAAGTAGTTTTCTCATTTAGGAAGTCATAACCTGCAGAGACAAACACAATCTATACACTTCAGAGAGACACACAAAGTTATGCCGACCCATCCCATATGGCCCTAATTACCCTGTAATCCAGGGCCTTTATTCCCCCCCTTTTCTTGCACGGACTGAGCAGAGTTGAAGGTTTTAGTGTGTTTGAGATGGTTTATGTTAATGTTGCTTTTATTGAAACAAGCTGGGATGTGATTATAGTCCTGCTTGGTACATATGAGTAGTGAACTGCTCTAGTTTCCCCATCTCCCTCTGGCATAGAGATCAATGCAAACCAGCTAACGCAGGGTAATAAGCCATTAGTACACACATTGTTGGAGAGATTTACATACATCGACCGGCGAACTGATAAACTAGGTTCCGTGTCCTAGAGGTAAGAATTATTGTGCGTGTGAGTGATTAGCTGAATGAACTCTGGGTTAAGAGTGTGTGTGCGAACCCTTGCCGGGTGATCTCTTCCCAGTGACTGCCAGTCCTGTGTGATAGGAGCCAGATTGCGTAGCTGGGAGCCAGGTTGTCTCTGCTTGTCAGGAGAGCAGGGTGGAGGAGGGGAGATGTGTGGATGATTACACTGTACACTGTTCCTCTGATCTGATTCATCACCAACTGTCTCTCCCGCAAAGGGTGAACTTATTATCCCTGTCTCAACTTCCACCGTGGAGCCAGCTGCTCTCCATGCTTCCCAATTAACCCCGGGCACCCGTCAAACGCTCCAATTAAGGCCTCCTCCTCCTCCTCACAAATTTATTTGCCTGCAATAGCCGGCCCTGCTCCAGTTGGGATGCTCCAGCATGCAGAGAAGAGTGAGTGAGTGAGGCGGCAGGCGTTGAGCGTGTTTGTTTAGGAGCTGTCCTAAGCAATGGCGTTACAGCTCCCAGATTTATTTGAGGCGGGGCTGCAAACAGCTGAAACGAGTAAATACTCCCAGATGTTTGGCTTCCTCACGATCAAGTCGGCGGGCCTGAGGGGGCTGCCTGTCTAATGACAGTCTTGTTCCTTGCTCGTTATGCCGGGGATTTTCAGGGGGCCATTTTGTGTCTGTGTGTTTGGAGTTTATGGGAAGTTTTTTGTTGAACACTTGGCAGCGCTGTGAGTTTTATGGAATCTCATTCCAGTGTTGTGTGGTGTGATATCGTCTTGGTATTTGAGTTGCGTGAGTCTCTTCCGAGAGTTTCTTCCGAACTCAGCCTTTTCGAAATCCAAAATATTCAGTGTGTTTTTGATGCGTTGGTTTTTGATGAGCAACTCTCTGTGTGTGTGTGTGTGTGTGTTGCTGTAGGTGGTGTACAGGTTTGGCAGCACTGCGAAATCTTCTGAGACTGTGTGCGTGTGTGTGTGTGTTGCGTTTGTGTGTATGGAGCTGGCGCAGAGGGATGGGGGGGCTCACTGGCTGATATGAAAGTGAAGGGAGAGAGTTGTCTCCCGCCGCTGCCGCTGGGAGAGCCGTCAGGGAGCTAGAAGTCTCCGGGACTCCCTCTGAGCTTCAGCTGTCTTTGATCTCACACCTCTGCTGCTGTATACTCCATATTACTCTATAGAACACACTCTCACCTGCTGCCAATCCTGCAACACAGACCCACAGTTAACATGGATGAGACTCACAACTTGCATGCTCCACTAGCGACCTGCACAAAGGCCAGTGAACCCATTCATTGTGTTGTGGTTTCATATCAAAACACTACTTATGCATCAAAGAGGGAGGAAAACTTTTAAAACAGCAACTGCAAGAATACTTGAATGAAAATAGTGTGCCACAATAACTGACTATTTACATGTTCAGCTAATCTGTGAATTATCTTTGACATTGATCAGTAAATCAGTGATTGATTGTATAAGATGTCAGAAATGAGTGAAAAGTGCTCTTGAGAAGTCATTAGATGTCTTCAAATGTCTTGTTTTGGCTAATTAGATTAGATTTTATTTCACTTTTTAGGAGCTGGAACCAGCAAATGTTTGGCGTTTTTTCTTGATAAATTACTAATTGATTCAACTAATCAATTTTCAGCAGGGCGAGTCAGGCAGTCGTCAATTTAAGACCAGCACAGCCACCTCATTAAAAGCATGTACTTTGTGTTGCATGCACTCCCTCCCCCTTTTACTCCTGTCCGTCACCATCACAGGCTGGAGTGCTGATAGAGTGACCTTATTTTAAGGTATTTGTCAATCCGTCTGATGAAAGATAAGGAGAATGCACAGATATAACAGAATCACCCGTTTTTGCATCTGTGGAATGTGTGACCCAGTGTTACCCTTTTGAATCCATTCCCATCCACACAGGAAGCATTAAAGCAATGCCATTTCTTCCTTTTCTCTTCCTTTATCCCCCGCTCTCCCTGCATTCCTTCTGACTGACTGCGGCACATTTCAGGACAGCTTCATTCAGCATTCCTTTACATCCCTTGCCCTCCCCTCTTATTTTTTTTCAAGTCTCCCTCTGTTTAGGCTTGGCTTTATCACGCGGGAGCCAAACACCAAGACAACTTCATCTCATCCAATTTTCACCCCTTTAATTCGGTTTAAATGGCATGGCCGCGAGGGCCAGAGTGGGAATTAATAAGAGCCAATAAAGCTCACCACTGGGGCATCGAGGCCAGTCTTTAAGTAAACATTATGACTTCTTGAGGGGGGAATCAGGGGCAGTACTTGATGAATTGTGGCGGTGCTTGGGAAGGGCTAATTTCTCACTTAGCCGTCCTGATGGGGCTAGCTAATAGGCCTTGCTTTGCCTGGCTGATTGTCTGCTGGCTTTATTATTGTGCATTATAGCGCTGCCCCCTGGCTGTTGTTAACGTTCAGCTCCGGAGACGCCAGGGCCCGTCATTAATCACATACCAGCACTGACTCACTCGGCTCCAACACTTATCCCAATGACACAAAGGAATGAAGAAAAGGAAAGAGAGATGGAAAGGAGGAGGGAAAGAATGAAAGTAGAAGAGGGAGTATGCATGAAATAAGTAAAGAGGAAAACTGAACAGAAGAAAAGAAGGGGAAGTCCACGTGGCCAGGGCAGCCTCACGATGACTTTGTAACCTGTAGCTGTACGGCCTCTGGATTGCACTCAGTTGTTCAGTTGCCTCAAATAGTGCTACTCTTTGTGAAACACTTCTGTCTGAGGCACAGAGAATAAGAGGAGTGTATTCTATAGTCCCCAGGGCTAGTGTGAAGACCTTGTGTGAAAGCCATACCTGCTGCCACTACACTCACACAGGACCATCTATCTGCCTGATCCCTCTCTGAGTGCACGTGTGAGGAGGAGACAGAGAGAGAGAGAGAGATGTGTGTGAGGTTTTCATCAGTACAGGAATTTCTCTTCCTCAACTCATCCCCTCCCTGGGGTCCCCTCTCTTATTTATGTTCTGCACACAGTGATCGCACTTGCATACTGAGAGGCGTATAGAGCACCTGGTGCATCTAACTCCTATATGCAGCAGGGCTCACACACTTTCAGACATAGTCGAAACAGTCCCTGTGCCATGTTCAACCCCCCCCCCCCACACACACACACACATATTGCATAGGAACTGTGCTCTGAAACAACGCAGCACACGGCGTAACATGTTCTCTTTCGCTGTGAAAGCACAGTGAAGGATGTTGTTGTCGCGCTCTGGTTGTGGCATCGTGCAGAGTGCTTTCTAAAGCCTTGTATGAAGGAGACTGTTTTCACTGGAGATGAGAGGCCCACTGACAGGAAACAGACCTCACTCTCTTTTGCTTTACAGTGTGTGCAATGTACAGGGGCCACTCGAGTGGAAACCTTAGCTATAGAGTATGTGGTGGCTGCTGCTACAGACAGTGATTTTATAATAAACTGAATTTCACCTGGTAGATACAAGCAAAGTGTGCTATAAAGTAGGGAAAAGTACTTGTAATAGAAAGTTAAAGGCAAAAAACTTTTTCATATATAAAATTGTTTTTCTTTTCTTCCCAGGGACCTTCATGGTATTTGCGGAAAAGATAGGTTGCATTGTTTGCTTTGGCCTGCAGTAAATAGCTGAACAAGCATATTTCCCTTCTTTTCAAGAATCAGGAAAAGTGTCTGATCAAACAAAGGCACTACGTTTTAGCATGGGAAAAAATTAATAAAGTGGAGAGCAGGGGAAACCAATACTGCATAACTGGGCCACCACTGCAACAAAGCTGCCTGCATTATCCATTGTCTCAGTCTTCACAGCCCCACTTGCCCTGACACAAGTGGCTCACGAACAAATGCAAAGTCAAAATAAATAAACAATTTAATAAGCAGGGGGCTGTGGGGAAAAGGCTCAAGATTTCCATTGTGGCGCATGCTTTATTTGCTCCTTATCTACTGGGTAGCGAGCGCAAAAGAAGCATCGTGTAAGCATTACGATTACATCATGTGGGTTTGTTACCCAGGAATGTAAGATGCACTCAGCTCATTCTGCAGTGCAACACACAGCGTCCCTCACCAGCCCTCCAAAGCATCTCAAGTGAAGAGGTCTGAGGGACCAAGACGCACGCGAGGATAATCTTATTAGCTCCGCTGAAAGCTACTGATGGGCTGTGTTGTCACACTGTTTGTCCTTGACAAAAAATACAAACAGTCCTCATTTGCACAGGCTTTCCCTTTTCAAATATTGAGTAGTGCACTTTGTGATAGCAGCCCATATTGTTTGCGGAAGGAATGCTGTTATAATGCTGTGCCCCTGGTGTGAAGATAAATGAAAGACAGGTAGGTCTTTTGTAAAACTTTAATGCAGAAAAAGCATAAAATATGCATTCACTTTTCCATGCAGTATTCACGAGATGATTTACTGATCCAAAGCATAAACCAATAAATCATCTCAATAAATGTATCAGCTGAAAGTTTTACAGTGTAGCAGTAAAAAGTGGGACTCACACGTCACAATAGGTTGATTTATAAACATGTAAATGAGCAACAATCTGAATAGCTCGACCATGTCAGTGTATACAAAAGGGTGAGAAGGCCTAGCACTAAACCAGTTTGCATGTGCATATCAGGGATTTGATATGTGTGTCTGTGTGTGGCGGGGTGTGACTAATTCCTGCTAAATGGCCCTTACTTGAGGGGCTGGTCCCCATCAGCTGTAGGCCAGACTTAGTGCCATCTGGGCACAATGTTAAGTTTCACTGGTGAATGAGAGCCACAACCACCAAATCCCCCCCACTACCCCACCCTTTGCCTTCCAGGGCCGAGGACAAGCCGTCCTCGGCCCTGTTGAACACAGCACGGAACACAGCACGGAAACCTAAGTATGTGGTTTCCTCAGAGAGCCATTGAGTTTAAGAACACCTCCTCAGTAGGGATTTTGAACCCATGACAGGTCCTCTAACCACCAGTGAGCGCTTCCACTGTCTCCTTAAGGGGCCTCATCCCCTCACTGACCTTATTCAATGCAAACAAATGCAGTCTGAGCCAGCTCGTTCTGTTTTATTGCTAGATTCAGCTAATCTTGCTGAAGGGCTTAGACTCCTCCTCCCTCTTTGCCCCTCAGTGTTTTAGTTATTCCAGCTGTGCAGGAGCCCTTAATGTTGTTGGCATAGCTGTGAAATGTGCAAAAACACACATTGTACTCACAAAAAAACATGCGCAGGCATGCAGGGGGCACAGTGAGGTGTGCACACACGCATGCACACACACACCCACACACACACACACACACACACACACACACACACACACACACACACACACACACACACACACACACACACACACACACACACACATTCTCATGCTCCTCCCTTTCTCCATTCATTTTCTCCCCCTCTTATCCCACTTTTGCTCACAATCTCCTTCAATCGTCTCCATCTCCCATCTCTCCCTTCCCCTCTAACTCGCTGTGCTGTGGTGCGTTTGTGCGGTGTTGATAAGCCTAAGATAGCAGATCTCGGTGGTCGCTGATGTAATGATGATGAATGCCGCGGTGCTGCCAGTCTCCCCCCTCAGGGGCCCTCGACACTGAACAGTCGCCCTAATGAAATGAACACAAATACAGTACCCAGTCTGTGAGGGGGGGGGTTGCTAAATCTAAGAAGACACTTCAAGAGTTTATATGAAAATGTCCCCCAGTTTCTGTGTGTACCATGCATTTTCTAATGTGTTCCTAAGGACGGAATGCAGTGCAACTGAAGGTACACCTTAAGAACTTTCAGAGACTTAAGCTTGTAAAGATGTAGCCTTTAAAAAACAAAAGGCAGTGATTATTTGATAGCGTTAGTAGTTGTTTGAGCTTGCACGTAGAAAAAAAGAAAAAACTGCATTTTTTTCTATCAAAGGCAAAAGTTTATTTTAGTGTTTCACTTTGATGCGTACAATTTGCAGATGACTTTCAACTCAGTGCCTTTGTCACCAAGGCGTATAATTTATGTTAAATTGATTTGCTTAATGTGCTTATAAAATAAGAATGTTTTTTTTTCTTTTTCTGAGGGAACCGTCTGAATTGTGGTATTTTAAACCTCTTTAATCGCCTCCCTTTCTGTGTGGAAGGATTACAGTTGAGCACAAATAAAGATACACCCTCTTTTTCTCTTCTCTAATTGGGTGTAGGACAAACATTTCATGGGAAAGACATTAATATGAAATTAACATTTATTTTGGGTAACAACAGCAACCAATGCCTAGTTGTAATTCCTTCTTTTGTGCCAGGCCTCTGTGACACACCACAGATGCAGGCTCTGTAAGGTAGTCCTCCATACAGACGGTTATTTCTGTGCTATGTCGTGTAAATGTAAATTAAAAAATTGGTTTCTGCATCTGGCTTGTAAGTACGTTAGTGTTTTCTTCAGTGAAGTTTCAAAGTGCTAAATGAAAATGACATGACACTCAAACTAATTTTGTATGGAGGAAGGATCTCCGTTATTAGATTAACATCTTATGCAAAAGGATAAACACAGAAAAACTTTCACAACAAGAAGAATTCTTTCCACATGATAAAGGCTTTATGTAAACACAGATGGTGTCTTTGTGTTGGTGAATATGTGAATGTTTTTAAGGAGTTGGACAGGGGCGAAAATGAGCAACACCAAAGGCGAAAGCGGAGACAGGAACATCTGCAGGTTTGGGTTTGAGTGTCCAGGTCGGAGGGATTATGGGTGAAAAGGTCCTGCTTTTAATTGCTGCTTTGGAACTGTGGCCTGCCTTGTGGAACACAAAAGGCCGGTCAGACACGCTTCAGTGGCTTGGACTTGTGAATATTTGCCCGACTGGTGGAATGCCCCGCTTTCTCTTCACCTCCCCTACAAACCCCAATCCCGGCCCTCATATTCACTGCACTTCCAGCTCTGGTCTGACTCACCTGGGGGTGAAAGATAAACACACACATACACGTCTGCACACTCTGCACGCAAAGCATGTTGGGAGCTATTCAGTAACAGCTATAAAGTAGGTTCTCTCCCTGTTCTTTTCCCCTTCACTGCTTTTGCTCAAGTTCAATCATTAAAATGATGTAATGGCACTTTCAAAGAGGGAGACAAAAAAATGTTGTTGATTGCGCTGTCGTTTCAGTTTCTGCTGAAGTGAATGAGCACTATGATCAGTTATCATAGTAAGAACTTGCAAATGTGCATGTGCAGACATACATGCACTGCACATATTCTAATGATTAACTCATACTGCAAAGACCCCCAGAAATGAAAGCATTCACTCTATCAAACACATGCAGCAGTGATTTGAGATGATATCTGTGCAAGTAGGACAAAAATCTTTGGTTGGGGGATGATGACTACACATGTATTCATGTGGGAATGATTAGAGGACAAGCTCTTGTTTAATTCTATTTTGATTGGTAAGGGAGTAATTGCATTGTTTTTTTTTTCCTTCACTTTTTTTTGTAAGCCAGCAATTGCTTACAGATGTTGTTGTCGGGTCAGAATGGAAGACAGACTCTGGTTTTTCAGGGGGTTGGGTAAAAAAAACAAACAAAGCGCACAGTGTTTGTCTGAAGTTTACCCCTCACCACTTCCCCCTCGCCTTCCCTCCTTGGGGAGTTTGTAAAAATCAACCCCCCCATCCCTCCTCTTGTAGTTTCAGGAGCACTGTTTGCGTTATAGCTGACTTTACGGCTGGTCTTTGTATCCATGCATGTTTATAGGGTGGAGGACAATCAAATGGTACAGTTGTGTAATTAACTGGTCTTTATTGGAAAGAAAATGTTAGTCAGACTAAATATTTTAACTAATTATCCATGAATTATGGAGTCTAAGTAAAGGCTTTGTATTGGACCAAATGAATCTGTCCTGTACTTTGAGTAAATGAGTGGTTGTGTTGTATCACCTTGTTGTCTCCATAATCAGAGACCTCCATGACCTAGATAGAGTTGAGTTTGTAGACGGCCTCTGAGGTGCTGAACTGAGCAGCATGTCTGCTAGACTGTTGGCTGAACCCCTTCTAAACCCACAGACAGTATTAACTTGAACCACCTTTATTCTTTGAAAGAAAAATTGCCCGGCACCATGATATTCCCAAAAGGGCCTTCAAACAAGCCTTGTTTTTTCAGGACTGTGAACGTTTCTCTCTCTGTGGTATCCCCTTAAGGTTTCTCCTTTCTCTGTGGAAAGACTGCTTGAGCAGGATTATCAGTATATCCACAAGCTGCCTTTTACTTCTATTCTGAGATATAAAACCTAGTCAAGATGTCCTGCCTTGCTATGTTTATAAAGTTGTTTTTATTTTTGACAAGAAGTCAGAAGTTTAGTGTGACACAGTTGAAAATAGGGAAAGCAAAATGTTGATTTTGGATATTTAACCACAGTTAGCAGAGAAGGAGATCAGTCCCCTGACAAGCAGATCAGAGCCCAGCAGGTTTTAGTTAAAATAAATCGGGGTGAGCTGGTGGATTGACCCATGGTCTGCTCTGGGCATCATGAAAAGGGAGCACTCGATCTGAAGTTTTCCTTGCAAGGTTCTAAGTCTCTAAGTCTTTTCCTGAGGCACACTGTTGTTAATTTTTTTTACTTAGACCAAACAAAAAATACTTAACTTTGTGCAAAAATTAAATCAAAGATATACTTAATTTTTTTTTACCACCAAAGAGGCACTTGCATCCCGATTCACCTTGTCTGATGTGCTTTGTTTCTTTGCATTCACCCGTCCTCTCTACCTTCTTAATCTTCTCCACCAGTTATCCCGTCTCCATGAGGTGTTGAGGAATGAGCAATCGCCATGGAAACCCAGTCCCAGGCCAGTTCAGCAGCTGAGAAGAAGAAGAGGGTGGAGACCATTGTGGCGAGTAAGGGCTCATCAGCGCGCAATGACATCAGCGAGAAGGCGGTGGCCTCCAGCACCACGTCAAACGGTACGCGGCACCACAAACTGCATATAACGTAACTGCCGCTGTGGTTAATGTAAATATAATTTTGGTCTTTTGGAATACACCCAGTTTTGTAAAGTTTGGTCTATTAGTTGGCTTACCAGTTGAGTAATGGTAACATGAGTCCCTAAAACTATGAGTCACTGTGATGCCACTGAGACTGTTTCAAAAATAATACATTCTCAAATTCTGTGCATCCACTCGTATAAATAAATAGGGATGAAACAGTATGAAAATTTCATATCATGATTATAGTGACCAAAATTATCACAGTTATCAGTAATATCACAGTATTGTAAAAATGTGCCGAAAAAGATAAATACACTGAAACCATTTTAACAAGTTTTATATTGAAAACTACACATAAAATTGCCATTTTGTTTGCATAAACATTAAAATAATAGCCAATACCTTTTGTAAACATGAAAACCAAGTGTGCATTATCATTATGAAGATCTTACATTATATAGATAATGCAATGACCCCATGCACAATTACATGAAAATAAGTCTTTAGAAGACAGTGACAGTAACTGCAATGAGCCCAACAACTGACATAAATACAGAGGAGTCTGCAGAGTTTCTCCTGTTCTAACACTTTTACAACCAATTTGATAGCTAATGGATTTAAAATGAACAAGATATGCTTGTTGGTTGACAAAACTGCATAATGTATTATCGCGTGGTATGGGCGAAAATAGTCTGCAGACACATAACGCAACACTGAGCGCGTCAGTTTATAAGCTGATAGCAAGTCAGACAGACAAACCAACGCTAAAAGTTAACTCATCCTGTGTTCACTATAAGGTCATTTTCCTCAATCAAGTTTCCCTCAACGCTCTCATAAAAACTTAAAAAAACGACCAGACTTCAGAGTGACTGAAAAATCTCTGACCCAAACAAACCTACGTTGCATACTGTGCATGTATGAATGCTTCTTGGAGACTGTTGCTAACTTTGGTTGATGCCAGTTTTTGCCGTGAGCTTGTAATAGCACAGTAACTGAACCCTGTATCGTGGTAATTAAAATGGGTATGGTAGTAATAACCATTGGGAATTTTACCATGGTTTATCATTAAATCGGTAATCGTTTCATCCCTACAAATAAAATGTTTTTAGTTGGATATTGTTGGTGACCTTCTGATCTCCATCTCAAGATGATTCTGAAGTGTGGAGACATTCAACTTCTCTGTGCAAGCTCAGGTCGGCCACATCTGTTGATCAAACTTCATCACCATCCTGTGGCTAAACATGCCATTGAATCACAAGTTTCATCCATTGTTATCATAAGTATATTCAGTCACAAAGGCTTTATGTACTGATGTGTTCCAGACCTCTGTGAGCTAGAGACGGAGGTTCGGCTACCTGCTGTTATTCAGCATATTTGAGGATCGGGGCCACTGACCTACTGGGGATCAAGGAATGTTTTTTGTGCTTATGTTCTCATTACTTTAAGATGAAACTGACCAACTCTCAAAACACATGATTTAAAGATTAGGACATGCACAGATCCTTTCTTACGTTACTTATGTTTACTTTTCCCCTATTCTAGTGGGTCACAGTGAGTCACAATCAGCCCTCACTGGTAGCAAAACTTTGACATAGTTTACATAGCAATGTCTTCAACACATGCTATTAAACGCGGTGCAGAGCTTATGGATCACTAAGCCATTCAGCCTTTCATTTTTCAATTTAGATGCTGGAATGAGGAATATATATATATATATATATATATATATATTTTTTTTTACTGCAAAGCCCTGAAGCATCAAGCTAAAGTCATAACAAAAACAAAGTTGAGATCACTACGGCCCAAAATGCAGCTGTGCTCATTAGCAGTGAAAGAATTTGGAAGTTGGTGTGGGTGTGGAGGGTTTGCTTCAGTAGCCGGAGCTGGTGCACCCCCCCCCACCCCCACCCCCCCGGCTCTGCTGATCTCATGTGTAATCATCCCAAGTGTGAATCTGAAACAAACAGTCCAGGAAAGGGTAAATAAGTTGTTTTGACTTCCTCCCCGTATGGGAGTTATCTCAGGAAGTGGGTAAGGTAATGCATCCTGAAGCAGCTTGGGAACACTCTCACTCTTACTCATTCCCAGATGGCTGGCACTTTTTTATTAATTAAAGGAGCAGCAAGGAGGCGGGGGGGGGAAACAATTTTGTTGTGGAAAAAGCATGGGTGTAATTTAGCTCTGTGATTGTGGATTTTTCTTTGTAATGTACTGGTAATTACAGCTCTGAACAACATAAGGTTTGTCTTAGAAACCTTGCAGAGGATTCTCCTACACTGACTCAGCCACGTCAGAAGGTATGCTACAGCTTTAAGCAAGGTTGCCCTCCCTAAAATACAGTAGTCTCATAATTCACTTGATGAAGGGAGGGATGATACTTATCTGCAGAGAAAGGTCCCTTTTAGATCCCAATCTCTCTCTCGGTATCAGACGATAGCTTACACATTCTTTGTGTTGTTATAATTACAGCACATTCCCGAGTTGCCCCCAAAACTCATAACCTCTTATCAGGTGTAACCCTACACTCGCCTCAACTTTAACCCGCGTAGCCCCTGCCCGACCGCCTCCATCCAAACAAAAGGTAATTGTGAGCAGCTGTGGAACCCCAGTGGCTGGTTCTTCTTAGGAAGGCCCGACGAAATATTTCCCCCCGTCGAACAGAGTAGCGGCCCCTGATCTCAGCGCAGCGGAAACCCCTCGGTGCGCCCCGGCAACAGCATGCTACGATAAGTTGTGAAAAGTTGAAAATAAGTCATGTCGGGGGTGGTGTGTGGACATGGCAGATGTATAGCTTTCCAAAGCACTCTCTGCTACAGAGAAGTGCAGCCCTTGATTTGGATCAGCTTGCAAACAGGTATTGATCAGATCAGATCAGTGGCAACTTTTTTCTGTTCTAATTAGCAAACTGTGCTTGTTTCTTGTTTCTTTTCTGGAAACTGATTTAGCGCTAAAATCTGCACTTACACCACAAGAATAATTCTCAATTTAATTTCCCTCTTGTCCCCAGTCTGAAAGTTTTGTCCAAGTTGAGCAAGCCCAGAGTAATTATTGAGTCCTGGTAGAGCGTTCCCACATGGTTGGCTAAATGGTGGCTTCATCCTGTGTGCCATTCATCTCTGTGCCCCCTCCTCTTGCACTGACAGCTCAAAAGAGCCGACTGTGCCACAACAATGCTGTGATTGGTGCTCTTTAGGAGAGGTTCGGGGGGGTGCTCTCCCCTCCCACCCTCATCATTCGGCAGGCAGGTGGACCACAAAGTCCCTCTGATTCTTTTGTTGGTTCCAGAGTGAAAAAAAAAAGATGTCCATGCTCCTTGGCTGAATAAATCCTGTCGTCATGGGATAATTTGCTATTAAAAAAGAGAGAAAAAACAGGGTGTGTGTGCAAAAGGAGAATAAGAAGGGTACAAAGTTTCTCGTTGGTTGGACTTTTATGATATTGGTGCTGCTGATTTGAGGAAAGAGAGGGAGTTAGTGTAAATAATAGGATGAGAATTGAGAAATGGGGAGGGGAACATGTGGACACAGTTCTAAAAACTGTCAGGGAATGCTGTTTTAACACGACAGGGCCTCTGTCATGCAGGTTATGAAGTGGGCGAGTTTTTAATGATCATGCTTAAAAGGGCAAGAGCAAGGAGGCAAACAAGTTAAGCCTTAAAGGGCAACATTTGTTAAGCTTTCGTGTAGGTTACCAGTGAAATCCCTAAGGAAATGGAAAGCGTGGCTAAAGTATTTAAAGAAGAAAAAAAGAACACTTGACTGCTTTGGGGGGAAAAAAACTCCTGATGGGAGGAGAAGGAAGAATGATACAGAGAGCGGGGAGAGATAGAGGAAGAGTGAGGGCCACCTTCTTTTTAGGCAGCCATTTAAATGATCAACAGTAAATAGAGGGGAATGTCATCTGACAGAAATAAAGTTCCCGTTAACAGCAGGGATGGAAAGTAATTTACAGATACGCTGTCCCCGCCATCTTTGTGCCTCCCAGATAAGGTTTCATTTCAGAAACGGATAGGAGACATTTTCACTTACGGGCCCCCATTCTGGGACACCTGTGATAACAGCTTGTGGACCCCTAATTGAAAATGGGTTTCAAAATGGATTTTCACTTTTCTTCCTCCCTCCTCTCCCCCTCCATTCCCTCCCTCCCTCATGACTAACCCCCCTCCTCCCCCCCGTCAACACCCAGCTCCATCCCTTTTTTCCTTGGTGTTGCCTTGTCGTTGGCAGAGGGAGGCAATATTGGAAGGACAGGGAGGGAGAAAGGAGGAAGGGAGGGAGGCTTGGGGGAAATGGAGCGTTGGGAGCGGATCATCCCTCAGCCCGTGTCACAGCTATGACAGGCGCGTGATCCGTCTTATTAATGAAATCATTGATCACTTGATGGGACTCATAATCAACTGTTTCTCCACTGTGTCCTGCCCCATCTCCTCCTCCTCCTCCTCCCCCCTCATGCTGCCACCTCTGCTTTCCACTTTTTTATCCCTGTTTGCCCCCCCGAAGGGATGAGCCACTTTGGCAATCTGATCTTTTTGGTGTGTCTGAAGAAAAAAAATTGAAAGATAGATAAATACATAAAATTAAAAAGAACACCCAGACACTGCCTGACAATAAATGCTGACAAGGGATTCAGCATCTGGAGAACTGATGGGGATTTTGAAATCCCAATACAAGAACTGGAGGAAATGTGTCTTCTTACTTACTTAAATTGTTTTTTTTGTTATTTTTTAGAGGAAACACGTTGGTAGTAGTTGGTATTGTTTGTGCATCTCTACTGGTAAAAGGTGATCTCTGTATCATCTGTATTTGTGCTGTATGTATTTCATGGGGACCAGAGGAGGAAGCAGGGGTCCCTCTGTGTTACCCTACTCTGGTCTCTGCCTGTGGGAGCTAATGAGAGAGGACTGATGGAGGGATAAGGGACCTCATGGGAGCTCTGGCTGGCCCACGGGTCAAACAGCACAATGGAGGAGGCGTTATAGAGCCTGACACACAACCCTGCACAGGAAAACTGGCTTTTAGTGTCAAAAGACCTCTGTTTGGTACATCAATTATACATAAACTACATAAAAACGTTTAATATAAGCAGAATTATATAAAAGAAAATTTTATTTATATTGCAGTTTTCATGATAGTACATCAAGAGGTTTGAGAGATACATAGGTATCAAATATAAATTCTACCTGTAGATTAGGGCTGGTACAGTCACACTGGCCTCATGTGCACACAGTGGATGTGATTTGCCTTCACTGGTGAGCCATAGCCATTTCATGGACCTCTGCACTGAAGGCAATTTCCTGCAGCAGTAGGGGGACGGGCTTTGGCAGAGCCACCTCACAGGGGCCTGAGGCGCAGGATTAGCTTAGCCTCGCTGCTACTCAGGGCGGAGGGGAACGTCAGCTGCCCAGCCCAGTTCAGCCTAGCCTGGCCTCTTGTCTGGCACACTTCCACATGCTCAGATCTGCCTGCTGGAGCTCCACTGTTCCTTCACTGCTGGAAGATGCAAATAAGCCACTGCCTCAAGACTTTTACACGCTTATGGAGATGCAAGTATACAACAAGTATATAACAAGTATAGCTTTGAACCTCAATGAAAGCCACAAAATTTGCCCTCAAAGGAAATTCTGTTCATTACAACTTGTCAGGTTTTTGGAGTTTTCCCTTAGTTTTCTATCAGTTATGATTTATTGCACTCACCAAGATATAGATATGAGAACATATTGGTACAATGAAGCCAGACAGGACAAGAAACATGAGCAGTCAGACAATTGGACAGGTTGTAAATAAGCCAGATTATTTTGGTTTTCTCTTCCAAATAAGTTTGGCAGCCTGGCGGTAAAACCTGTATGGTTGGGTTCCTTGCTTGGAATTCCTTTTAGTGATGTTGCCACATTCCCCATCCTGGCAATCAGTTTGGTGGGTGCAGTAGTTATTATTATCAATAGCGATCATGGCCAAAACTTCAAAAATATGACCCAAGTTGTAATCGTGTTTTTCCCTTTATTTTGACTCAGAATTCAAGTTGTGCACTGTTACAGCGAGGAATCGCAATTTGACATCTCAGTCATAGATTTAATTCTAATATGTTGTTATAATTCACGCTGACCATCACAATGGCTCCTTAGAAGAACCTGAGATCATTTTCACTGACACGCTGAGAGCCAGAATAGCCTGGGAGTCAGAGGTCACTCGGGTCAGAAGGAAGTCTGTGAAGCAACAACCAGCCTCACAAAGACAAATCAGCCTGCCCTGTGTGAGAGGATCGGGGGGTACATCGACCAGCCTGGCCATGCTGCATCCCAGCAGCACTGTGGACCTGCCAGATCTCCGAGAGGGAGGCTCAAGGGCGACCATGGGCCCCATAAACTCATAAACCCATAAAGTGGGGAAACAGTAGTTGATTATTCTACCACTCTGTCCATTTGTCGGTAGGCATCAGTTGCCTCCCTCCTGCCAGGAGGAACAAAGCAGGAGTGTCCCGACCCTGCCAGGAGGATTTATTGTGGTGTGTTCGAGTCTGCGTCCTCTCTGTTTTGTTTGCTCATTCACGCCTCCTTACCACAGTCGGGTTCTTGTTGAATGGGATGAAATAGCAACTAGTGGCCTTACCACCAGGGTTGGATTTTATTTGAAAGAATGGATGTGTACGAAGGACAGGTCCTAATAGTGAACTCATTTTTTGCATTCTGAAATGATTTTGTTTTGATACTGTAATCAACAAAGATGATCAAAACGGCTATGTTAAGGCATTTTCTGCATTTTCATATTTTAGTTGCTTGTTTTGTGTTTTGTTGACATAGATGTGGTAAGGGCATAAGAAATAATCTGTACCATAGCTTGTGAATAATTGGTTCTCACATGACATTGCTTTGCATGTACATGTTTTATGTGTACATTACAAGAAAACGCACCACAACCCAATCAAGAAGACTACTTGTGGTGTATGCACAATGAGATTCAACCAGTATGTCATTTCTAAAGAAGTCATTGAAAATAAAAACAGACAGTTTAAATAACATTTTGGTATTATAGTTTTAAAGTGATAGCATGTGAACTTAGTTTGTTGTTGTTGTAGATCTGTATTTGATGCTCCGTTGATACTTTAAGTTGTTCCTCAAATGTAAGTCGCTTTGGATAAAAGCGTCTGCCAAATGAGTAAATGTAAATGTTGTACAAGAGCACATGAAGAGCTCATTCAAGTTGTTGGTTGATGTCCAGTTAAGCAAACCATCCAGAAATATCTGAATGTAGCAGAATTTTTGTTTTGTGCCTGAAACTCATTTTTCACTTTCGTCTGTCCGCTCTGCACTCAAGACTCACTGGATTACATCAAAACATGCTTTCAGGTTTGAGAGAGCAAAAGGCCCGATACCCCATAATCTTTCTCACCTGACCTTCACACCCTCTGGGCCTTGACTCTCACCCTTCTCCCTGCTCCCCCCTCCCCTTTCCCCGCCCAGCACTCTACCTCGCAGTGCGAAAGAGGAACTAGGATCAAAGGCCATAAACCATGGCAGTGATTTCTGGTGATTGATTAGAAGCAGAGGTTGAGAAGCAGCAGCTCTCTACCCTCTATTCTTCCCACCCTTCAGTGCTGCGTACGCATTCTCCCAGGGCTCTCGTAAATAGCTCAGGCTTTAAGTGTGAAAAGAGTTGCCACGATTGGCAGACAGAGCCCAGAAACACATCCGTGCTGGAGCGGCTTGGTCAGTTTTTCTGCCTCTTCCTCCTGGATGGCAGGGGGTGTCAGTTGATAAGAACCATTTGTTGTCTTGCTTGGATCTGGGGAGGGACAGTGTAATCCCCCTCGCCCTGGTCTGTTCGCAGAGCTGGAGGAAAAGAGCAGAGGAGAAGAGGAGGAATTGATTTTCAGAGAGAGGGCATGCGGAGAATTGAACTCAGATGTGTAGCAGAGACAGGGTTTGAAAGAAACATTCTACTTGCGGGGAAACAAATCTCTGTAGCTTACAGCAGAGGGGCCGTGCGATTTGAACTTGAGCAAGTCCTTCTAATGTTAATCAATTGCATAGTTGTCTTTCACCATTCTTTCCCCGCCTCCTCCTCCTCCCCCTGTCCCGAGCCCAACTCAGCCTGGAGGCCTCTTGACAAGAAAGTGCTCCTGTAAAGGCATTTTAATAGGCCGTGGCCATTCAGAGGCACTGAGATTAACGCTTTGAACCACATCTCCTACATGCATGCTTTTGCACAGAGACACAAATACACATGCACCTCTCTCTGTCTTTCGTACCCTGCCTGATCTCACCTGGAGCTGAGTCTAATGATGTTCGGAGTGTGGGCCTTGCAGCGACAGCTCCAGTCCCGGGGAGATGTGTCTCATGTCAGACTTTGCGCCAGACAGACTCCAATAAGGAAAGGGGGGCGGTGGCGGGGGTGGGGTGGGTGTTCAACGCAGCTGGAGCGAAGCCAAAACTAAAAGTGCAATTCTCTGAAGGTTTTGTTTTTCCTCTGTGGTATTTACAAAGTGATTGAGCGCATTTTTGAGTGTCATGGAGTATCTCATTACGCTCTTAAAAGCCTCTTATCCATCCACATGTTCTAAGATATTTACACATGCAATACATACTGTAGATAGTCAGTCAGTCACGCATGCAAGCAGACACATAATCTCTCATTTTCTCTCACTTTCCTAGACTGCACCAAACTGTACACACACACTTGGTGCAGCTGGAGGATGGGCCTTCATTATTAACTGTTTGGCGACCTCATGACTTCATCTTCGAAGCTGTCAGAGGCTGCCCACATTATGTCTCTGCTCGGCTCAATGGGCTCTTTGTTCTGGCTTGGCTCTGGAGCAGCTCAGCATGGGGCTGCGTGAGTCCGACAGTCCCACTGCGGCTCTGGAGGGAGGGAGAGGAATGGATGCAGGAAGGTAGTGGAGATTTGAAAAAAAAACATGGGAAAAGGGAGAAGACCTGGGAGGATGAGGGATTAGATCAGGAAATCAGGAGTGAGAGATTAACGGGAAGAAAGTGCAAATTAGATGCAGAATGTGAGAGGTAAAAGAGGGGGAATGAAGGATAGAGTGGAAAGGAAATGCTAAATGCAACAGGTGAATCTCAAAGTAGCCTATAACAGCCGTGCTATTACTATGATCATTTTAAACACTGCTCCCCTTACGCCCCACGGATTCATTCCAATATGAACACCACACCAGATTATAAAGGCAACATGTCATCCGAGCTGCCCCGGCCATCCTTGTGTGGAATGTGGGATTAATGGCAAAGTAATGCAGAGATTAGAGGAGGAGGCGAGAGTGGGGCGGGAGAGGAGGATTCGCCAGGCGAGAGTGACAGGAGAGGTCATACATGAGGAGAGCTCATTACCAAGAGAGGGGACAGAAACAGGAGGCAGAGAGACGAGGGGAGACAGAGAGAGTAAGGGGCAAAGTAAGAGAGGAAAATGGACAGGAGATATGTTGAAGAAGGAGATATGAAGAGAAAAACTAAGAGGTGAAAAGATGAAAATGATTTAGGAAGTATGTGGCCAAATAGAGGAATGTGTCCCATATATGGAATATTAAAAACTTTCACTTTTGTAGACTTTTGCATATTTTAGAACAAATATAATATCTGCAATTGGTAAGTCAAATGGACACCATCTGCTTCATTTTATTTCTAATGTCCTGGTGCCATTATCTGGCTGTGTCCATTTAAATTTCTGTTGATGGGGCTGGGATATGTGTTCTGGTCATATTTTCCCATTGTAAATTTGAATTAAAAGCTTTCTCCCCATAGCCCCTTAAATAGAAAACTTTATTTCTGATACATGGTTGTTTGATCGGTTATAGAAAATACCACTTTCTTTCAAAGAAGTCAGTTTGGTATGACGACTGGCCATGAACCTGACATCTGAAAGTGAACTGATTTGAACTGCTGGATGCATTAACATGGTTCTTCAAAATCAACCTCTAGCTTCAGCCCTTCCATTAGTCTAGCAGGAAACAGAATATTAGCGATTGGATGCCCTATTGCTCCATCGAAGTTGTACACAGTTTTGTATCACTGACTTTTTGATCAAAGAATCAGATTTTTTCCCCCAGGTAGGCCCCATGCTGCTAGTCACCTCTAATTATTTATTGAGAAAAATGATAGGATTTTTATTTCTGGAAGATTAAATAACTCCTCTCTCCATTACACACCACGTTGTATACTTAGCAAGCATATCGGGAGTCAGTGACACATACTGGCTGATCTAACCTGTCACATACTGCTCCAGTCCATCATAGCATGCAAAGCTGCAACTTTCACCCTGTATTGTGCTTTTTATTGCACTACAGAGCCACTTATCTAATCATATAGAAAGTCTGGTGCCTTTTCCTTTTCCCTACTCACTTCCACCCCCAGCCCCTCCCCAGCAGGCTGTGGTTAAGTCAACACAGCAGATCCTCTAATCTGTAGAGCTTTCCATGCCTGCTGCAGACACTGTAATGAAGGGGTCCAGGTCTCACCTGTACTTTAAGGGAAAAAGAGGTGAATTACACCTTGTTTATTAAACGGGCACTCCCATTCATCTCACACACTGGGGGGCGGGTGAAGGTAAAGGCTGGGGTTTTATTGCAAACATGGCCCAACTGTCAGCCATAATGATGATAGGATGTTGGAAGGCAAATGACGATTGATAGGTTTATAAAGGTTTCTTTGTGAGGTAACTTGGCACCTTTGAGGTCTTGGTGGAAAAAAATGTGGAAAATGAACTAATGTTATTTTAGATAATTAATGTGTCAAGCTGTAAAGGCAAAACATTTATTCAATTAGCGTTTTTTGAACACCAGGTGACTTAATGTGTGTGCTGAACAGCCCCTCATTGTGGGAGCAGAGTGAAGGAGTCAGCTCAGTTGTGTTATTTTATGGCGTTTGGCTTGTAGTTTGGAATTCTGATTGTCATGCTGTCTGGTAAAAACACCTTATGTCCAAATGTGACGGGTTAGAAACTGTAAGCATTACCAGCTGCACCATCAAAGGCCCATGCATGCTGTTCATTTAACCCAGATCCGTCACACTCATGTGTAGCCCCTGATTCAACCTGTAATGTAGACATTCAGCAGAAGGCATTAGACTGAGACTAATGTAGAGTTATGGTTGCAAAATTAACATTGAGCACCTCTCTACCTGTGATATGTCAAAGGTTGCTGACTATGTTTCAATATATTTGGATTGGGTGCTGTTGGAAATTAATACTGGTTTACAATGAATAACATCATTACCAGCAAATATAACCTACTATTCTCTGCTAACACGCAGAGAGTGCATCCACACTAAGCTGGGCAAATTTGTTTTTTTTTCTCTTGCTGGCATGTGTGACACTTGTCAATGAAGATGTTCAAAAATGGTGTTCAGTTCTCTTGTAACAGAAGCAGAAAAAAACCCATACATGAGAACAACTAATTGTGAGCTCAGCAGGTGGTCACAGACAGAACAGACATTTATTACCAGATCTTACCATGTGTTGGCTGAGATGCAGAAAAAAGGAGTTTTAACCATTTTCCTATTGTTTCTGCATTTTTGTGTGGACTGAAACGTTTACGAAAATTACCTGGAAATGGTATTCTGGACAAGGTTTTCACATTTAAATACCATTTTCAAAGTAGTAGTATAGACGTAGTCTAAGTGTTGTTAAGTGGCTCTTTAAACAGTTTTACCTTTGTTTTCTGACCTGCATAGCAGGTGCGAGAATAGATCAGCAGCAACAGAGCAGGCAGTAAATTAGACAGACAGATCTGAACATCCACAGGACTAATCACCACAGAAGAGAGAGTGAGAGAGAGAGAGAGTCCACTATGGACTTCACCAGTCATTGATAAAGTGCTTAGCAGCAGGAAAATTAATGAATCCGGCCTGACTGGGAGAGGGGGTTTTGGGGTTGAAGGGGAGGGAGTAGAAGGAGTGGAGGGGGTTGTTGGGGATGTGGCGGGGGGGTAATCCTGTTCCAGCTAAATGGCTGATCCCTCTCATTCCTTAGATATCAAATGTCAAGAGTTAAATTAGCCTGCTAGCCTCTGATAGGAGTTAACATGCTTTTAAATTGGGCGGGGCACGGTGATTCCTACCCTCTCTGGGATGGCAGGCAGGTGCCTTTGAAGTGTCTAATTATCCAGGCCCAAGTAAGTGCTGGCTAACTTTCCTAATGGGGGGCTCAATGCCTCAGTACAGTGCACACTTATGCAAACATGTACCAGAATGTGTGAATGTGTCTTTTTAAACAAACAAAAGCACGCATCATACTTTACATATGAGGAACAAATGCACCATGAATGTAAAGTTTGAACTTTATGATATCATTCTATACTGTAAGATGGGAAACATCCACAGTGGCATTTTGGATCGTATTTGATGTGCTTGAAATTACTGTATTATTTTTTCTATTTTATCCTAACTGCTGGCTCTGTGTTTCTTTGCTTTGGCTGGATATCCGTTTCTCTTGGCGAGCCGTTCCTAATCTGAGTGCCACAGACTTGGTCCGGATCACTCTGGTGTCAGAAGTGGGATTCCAATGCTGAGGCCCAGTGGAAAGCTGGCCCACTCTGGTCTGGTGGGCAGTGTGCCCAGATTCACCCTAAAAGACCCACTATCCCAAACGGACATAATTCTGCCCTACTCTGCCCTAGCACACAATCATTTTACATTGTTACAGAGGATAGTATAAATAACTAACAGGTTATGGCTGATCATAGCTGGCTTGTGACCATCGGAAGCAATGCTAATACAGTCTCTAAGCCAATCAGACCGCTAAATGGCATTTTTTGCTTTGAAGCCTTGATAAAATGCTTCTCTTGGTGTTTGATTCCTCAAAGAATGCAGGCCAAGGTGCCCTTTGAATGAAAAACCTTAAAAGCCATAACTATCCATGGTCAAAACGCATCAGTGTGCATTTTAGAGTCAGAGGCTTTTAGCTCTCTCACTGCAATGCTCATTGCTCCCTCACAATGTGGCCCTGATGAAATGGTAGTGGGGTTTCGGGCTGCTCTATGGTGGGCCTGTGCCCCTAATGGGTGAATAAGGGGTAGCTAGGGGCAGGCGAAGGCTTGGCACGACACAACCCTGCTGTGAGGCTGATTTGAGGTGAGCGCAGGGAAGATGGAAGGCGCCAAGCAGGCTTTGATTTGCTCCTCCCCAGCCCCGGGGCCTGGAGGCTGGGACTGCGAGATGCTGAGCTCTGGGTGCGTCCCAGCAGACCCCTGGCGGCAGAGAGAACAGGCTGGGAATGCGGGCCGTGGAGCGGGGGGTTGGGCTTGGGCTGCCGAGAGCCAAATTGAGATGTGGGAGTCGTCAAATTTGGCTGGATGAATATTGAAGAGGGCATTTGTGGGTGCTGTGTGGGAAATCAGCAGCTGACAATCGACTGCTAACCAGGAGAGGGAGCATCCTGTCCTGCCCATGCCTCTCTCTGCAATTCATCCAAACATCAGTCACACGCTGATGGTTAAATAATGTACCACTACGGATACAGTCTTCAGGGACAGAATCAAACATGAGTGCAAAGTTAAAGGGAGTGAACTTTATGTTTGCTAAAATTCTCCAGGGCTCTGACAAATACTTTGATTGGGGATTGCTAACTATCCTGCCCACAGATATCAGGGTAATGACCTGATTCTGCCTTCTGACATTTAGAAGATTTGTTTGTCAAGGAGTTTCTTGAATGTCACCCTCTTTAGGCAGATACAGAAAGGTCCATTAGGACTTGGTAACCTTCACATTACGCAGGACTGAACTGCGTTGTAGGTAGGCACCCAGCGCCTTGTGGCACTGAGCCCGTCAGCAAAGAAGTTGATCAGAAAAATACCTCACACAATTGCAGTAATCCCCTGTGCTCTTGTTGTGTTGGGTTTGGTGAGTTTGAGCGGTCTCTCTCTCCCTCGTCTTTCAGCCTGTGCTAATCGTGAATGATTCCCTCTGTCTATAGCGCCAATGCCAGGGCCGGTGAATCAGGTACATAAGCCTAAGCTGCTTGGAGAGGTGCTCTTATTAAACTCCAGCCAGCTGCTGGATTTTTTTCTTCCCCCTCTCATTGTTAATTGGGGAGTCTTGAGTCTTTCTCGGGAGTTGATTTGCAAGAGAAAGAAAAAAGGAGCAAGAGATTATTGCACAGGAGGAGAGAAGCTTTGAAGAAGTGTTTTGTGATTTCACTGTATATCCTCCACTCCTCTCCTCCTTGTTCACTCTCCATGTGCTCCCCAGCCAAAACCTGTTTGTGCCATTGACAACAGTGCTTTGAGGAGTTCGAAGGTGGAACACAGCATACGTCTGGCTTTGGCTCAGAGGTACAACAACACCTCCTCTGATGTTTAGGCTTTTAGGAAAGGCGGTAATGGGGGGGAAAGAGTTGCAATGTAATGTGCAACGGCCCTTTGTGTACCTCTGAAACATACATGTCCCATTTTTAGAGACTCTGACTGACTGAGTTCAGGCTGGAGGGCAAATAAGATGCTTGAGAGTCAAGGACAGATTGGCATGTGGGGGAACAGCAATCCTTGTTCTTAACCTCTGCCTCTAGAAAATACCTTCAAAAACAACAAGCCAAGGGTTTTGTTTCACTTTTTGTTTCTTTAAAATGACTGGGCACCCTTAACTTAAGCCCCCCTTGTCCCAGAGCCCAACTCTAAGAGGAATTGGCCCCACTCCATATCTCATTATCTCTTTTGAAAATTTCATTTTGTCATTGCATCCACTCTCTCTTTTATGCCGCTGTATTAAAGGCCATGCATAGGGTTTTCTCTGAAGGTATTCGTACCAGTTTTACAATAGAGACCCCAGACAAGGGGAAAAAAGGGAGAAACCTGGGCTTTAGGATTTAATGAGTGGCTTGCTGGGGGTGAAAGAAGGATAGAAAGCAAGTGAGGGAGAGCAAGAGAGAGTGCATTTGTAGAGGGTCAGAGAGAGAGAGAGAAAGAGAGAGAGAGGAGAAAGAGTAGTAAGGGAGGAAGAATGCAGGAATGGAGCACCAGGTACCATAATAGTGGCAGAGAAAGCTCCTGAAATACTAGAGCTGGGGCGTGTGCTCTGATCAGGATGGCAGTGAGCACAATTACCTTCTTTTCAAATCCTTCAGTGACACTGCGGGAGGAAGGAGGACTTTGAAACTTGAAAGGCAGGAGCTCGCTTTCAACCTCAAACGCGAGCAGGAAAGGGCTCTGAAATTTGTTCAGTGCTCCCCATCCACCATTAGCTTGTTTCTTCCTCTCGCCTCCAGGCATTTAAGCGCTTTTTGAAAAGATGTTAAGAAATTCAATCACCATAGAGAGAGAGCGGGATAGTTCTTTTTTCTGTTTTTTTGAGAGGCATGCTTTCCTCTGGTCCACAGAGGACCGGCCTGCTGCTTTTGTATTGGGCTGAATAGACCTGCAAACTGGTGGAGGACTGGATGTGGCAACCATGGGAAAAGAGAGGGAAATAAAAGAGGAATGAAAAATGAGGGAGGGAAAAAGGGAAAGGGTCTGTTGGGCGGATGGTCAGAGAGAGAGAAGTGTTGCAGGGTTGAACTTTTCAAAGTTGCATGTGTTTACTCTGTCTGCTCTGTCTTCATTAGCCAATTTTTGACAGATACCTGACATGGTATAGGATAGGATAATAAAAGTTTACAGCAGCAGGTACAGGGAGCACACAAGACAAACCTTACTTGAGACTTCAGGTTCTCTTCCACCAGTATGAGTAAATTGACCCTTGTGCTGCTGAGTGTTTGTTTAACCATTTAAGGTGCTATAAACTGTGGTAATGAAGCCCCTTAAGGTGGTGTGGTAGAATGATGAACCATCCTGTGGGCTTTCCATGGTGACTGGAGGGGGATGGTGGAACTGTGGCACTGCTGTGATTGAACTATTAGTCGCTTGACCTCCCTTGGAGGAGACAGACATAACTGAATAGTAGTGGGGCTCACTGGAGAAGGAGAAAACAGAATTACGAAACAAGAAAGATGAGGGAGTGGACAAGGCAAATTAAAATAGTGAGAAATAGTAATGCAAAGTATATTAAAGTAAACAGTTGATCTTCTTAGTTAGTTAGTTTCTTTTACTTGTGGGCTTGGCAGAAGATGTTTTAGGCCAGTTTTACTGCCTTCTAACTGTTACATTATCCAAGGCAGTGATGTATCTATTTATAAAACATCAAATATCTGTATGAAAGTAAGAAACAGAGCTCATAAATATGGACACCATCTTTACTTTCCCATATGTAATGCTAGATATTCTGTATGTGATCGAGCTGAGAGTACACAGTGGAAGCCTGTGCTACACACAGCTACATGCTCTACCCTTAGCAGAGCTTGCTCCCAGCATAGTTTACAGTCTCGACTTCTTTCAATCCATGTCAGGAGATGAACCCAATTCCAAAATCTCTTTATGTTAATGTTGCGCTTTGCAAGAGCAGACCTATTAATCCAGCTTTAACCGTATAAGTGCCATTATTCCCTTAATAAGATCACTGGCTGTGCAGTATAGGATTAAATACTTATATCATAACTGACACTGTCATTTCCTGCGGATGAGAGTGGCTTGCCTCTCTGGCTGTCAGTTCCGCGTTAAGAATCCTTGAATCTGCTGCCAGTGCTGCGCTGATGCACGGCTGGCCTGAACGTTGGTAATGGATGTGGGAGAGTGAGGGGAATAAAAGCGGGACCCGTGGGTTGCTACCCTGCTCTCTCTTCGCCTCTCTCAGTGTCATTCTCTCTTTCTGTTTCCCTCTCTTAACCTCCCCCTTTCTGATCGCTTCTCTTCTTCTGTGGAGTGGTTCAGCATTATGGCGGCCCTCTTCAGTGCTTAAAGTAGTGCTCTTTAATCTGGCCCACTCCTCTGTTCTTAATTGGCAGTTGGATGCTGTTGGGTTGCAGTGCATAGTGGGGGAGCCTTGCATGGCTAGGCTCCTAATACTGCAGAACCTCTGGCGCCGGCACAGAGGCATTTTGCCAGGTTCTCAGTGAGCAACATTAACGCAAGAAAGAGCATTGGGGTGTACTGACGATCAACACCCTCAATGGTGAAATCATAATTGCATATAACCAGGGCTGAACATCAAGACCGTTCACAGCAGCATCTGATAAAGATGTCAAAGCCTGAATAGAGCGACCAGATGAATTGGACTGGATCAAAGAGGTTGATTTGAAAAATGTGGCTTAGCGCAAAAAGTAGGGGATGTCACACTGCAAATGATCTTTTTAATAGTTTTAGGCATCTAGCCTTCGTAAGTGTGACATGCCATGCTAGTTTCTGAGTTAGCCTATATAGTATCGTACTACAGAAAAGACTAATACCAGGTCAGGAGGCTAGCTGACCCTTATACATTGTCAGTTCAGAGGTCAGGCCAAGGGTCAAGGGTCGAGTCTTTCTGGTAGAGCTCAGCCCTTGAACTAAGCTCTACATATATCCTCTTTACCCAGTCTGTCAGGAAGCTTTCTCCCCACTACTCCTAATTTTGTCCTTGGAGTAAGAAAGATTAAGTTTGAGAACAGAGAGAGTGGGGAGAAGGAGCAAACAAGAGAATGAAGAAAGGTGGAGTTGACACAACCCATGACGCTGGTTAATGGGCAGCCTGGAATGCAGGCAGAAAGCCTGCAGGGGAATCTATTTCTTTATAAAAAAAAGAGCAGACAGAGCTGAATTTAAGAACGGACTTTTAGGAAACGCTGCCTCAACTGTGTGAAATTAAGAGGTTGGGATTTTTTCATTCATGGTGTCCATTTGCTCAAACACCATCTGCCTCTGAACTCCCACATCTGGCGCCGTGGAAGGCAAAGCCAGGCAGATTTACACCCTAATGCCGAGTAGGTTTCAGGTGTACAAAGCTGATCTCCAACTCCTCCCTTTACCAGCGCCTTCTACGTGAACTGACTTCCTCACCATGTGTACAGGTGTTCAGGACATGCGTGTTGGGAGCAGATGTGAGACATTCTCACTTCTGCTCCCAACTTTTATTCTTATATCTACTTATAATAAATCTGCAGCTCATTGTTTTCCTCCGCCAAAGTTTTAACATCAGATTCCCCTTTCTCTTTCTGTCTATCTACCCTTACAGAGGACGAGACTTCAGGCACGCCTTATCACCGTGAGAGACGCAATGCGATCAGCTCCCAGGCCCCAACACCCGGTGCACCCGACAGGAACATAAGCGAGGAGCCTTCCACCTCGACAGAAGAACGCCCATCTCTGCTCAAGAAGGAGCTGCATGGTTCCCTGCCCCACCTGGCTGACCATGCCCTGCCATACAGGGGCACTCTGTTTGCTATGGACCCTCGCAATGGCTACCTAGACTCACACTATGGTAAGTAGTCTCTCAATAGTGGGTATTATTTATTTTTAAAGTGAAAAAACTTAAAGATTTTGTGAAGCAAAGAAACGACACAGCTCAAGGACATTTTTGTAGCGCTCCAAATGCTGAGGCCAAGTTTGTCTCTTTACTGTAGGTGAGAGGCAGGACTGCCAAATACTTGATTAAGCCTGACAGATTAGCCTCCCTCTTGCACCCGCTCTTGCCTCCACACACACACACACACACACACACACTTGTGAACACATGCACGCACACTTGTCTTGTTTTGTGCCTGGGAAGTTAGTATGGGGAACGACCAGCGTAGCTTCTTAATTCCCTCATTAGGGGCCTGTCTGAACACAGTACTCCGCTTTCTCTCATCAACACACACTTCAAAGCCCCATAGCAGCGCCGAGTCAAACCTCACCACCCCCTACTCTGCGTCTATCTCTCTCTGTGGGACTCAGAGACTGTGTGAGAGAAAGCCGGCGAGAGAGAGAGAGAGAGAGAGCAAGAGAGAGAGCAATCGAGATGAAGCTAGAGAGATTGAGGTGAAGGGGAAAGCTGTGGCTTGAGTGAGATACTGATGATAATTTGAAAAAAGGTGAGATAGACAATAGTAGTTAGATGAAAGCGAGGCTGTGTGGGTATGTGGAAAGAGAACAGCAGATAGATGATTGGGGAGTAAGAGGCTGATTAGGAGGTTAATTCGCTGGCCACTGTAGCCAGGACTTAGCCTGCAGACAAGGATTTGATGTGATAGCTTGTTTAGTTTGGTTAAATTGGCTCTGAATTGGGGCAGACAGAGTGGGACAGAGGGATTTTAATCCAGTGGCAATAATGAAAAGTCCAGTGGACCCCAACCTTGTACTGTAACTCTATTTATTCAGTCACTTCATTAGCAACTGTTCCCTTGTGCTTGTGTGCCTGAGTCACCAAGGTGCCTCTTTAAGGGAAAGGTTACTTAAAACCAGGCAACGGTGCTTTGGACAAGACCCTTGAGGGCAGAACATTACTGCCCATTACATCCTGACCTAACTCAGCAACACTGCCACTTCTCATTTCATGCATGTATGTGGGTATATGTGAAGGAGCTCTGGAGGTTCCAGACCACTGGAGCTGTGGGGTTGGAGTGGGGAGAGGGGGGTCACTCTGAGGCTTGGGGTCATGTGGAAAAGTCACAGTCTGAAATGGAGAGTTCAAAAGCAGCAGGAAAAGTCAAAAGGGCCGTAGAGCTTCAAGAGGTTTTCTTTGTGCATTGGGACTCGAGAGGGCTGGAAGACTGCAATCATATGAGGCAGCGGAGAGCACAGTGATATTTGCTGGGAAGCTGCAGGCTTGAGGCACATAGATTTTTATTCTCCTTCTGCACTGCTTTTTCCACATTTTAATATGAAAGTATTAAGTGTTAGAGCTAAAACAATAAGTCGATCAACACAAAACAGATCTGCAACAATTTAATAATTTTCATTTATCAAGCAAAAATTGCGGTTTCTGAAATGTCTTTTTTCTTATTTATATTGTCAATTTAATATCTTATGGTTTTCAACTATTAACCAGAAAAAAGAAATCAATTTGAAGACATCACCTTGATCTCTGAGAAATTGTGATTATTTTACAGACAAAATGATAATGAATAATCAATTAACTGATAGCAGAATAATGGATAATGGAAATAATAGTGTCAGTAAATATATAAGAATTTCACAAAACAGTTAAGATCTGATTCATTACCAGTGCTATAAAGAGAAATAACACCAATCAATTTTTTTCATCGATGTTTCACCTTTACTTCTCTGATCCTGACTCTGCTCAGGAAGACTTATGATCTGAGATGAGAGCAGTGCTGTGTAAAACACCTCCTCCTTGCCCAAGGGGTTGAGGACATGGGGTGTCCCTAAAGGCTGCGGTCCCATTCTGTCTGATTGAACCCAGCACCAGAGCTCAATCCCCACGAGCTCCAGCGGTCTGAGGGTCAGAAGAACGAAAGGGTTCTCCTAAACCCCCCACCCGCCCCGGCTGCTTTGAACCTGCAGCCTGTAGTGTCTGTCGCCACTCCTGCGCCACAAGGTGTAAAAAGCCACAAGCTCCTGTTCTGGTTTCTGGTTCCATACGCATGTGAGCACACACAATTTACACACACACAGCCCTTACTCCACCAGCGGTAGTCCTTCTCTATGAGGGCTTTGTCACCTCCTAAATTCATCCCAGGTGTGTGCATGTGTGTGTGTTTGTGATGGAGAGGGGGCCCTAAGCCTTTGTGCTGTGCTTGCATAGCTTGCCACGCCATGCAGCAGACAGCCAGGTAAATCCGATTACTCTTAACGCTGGTGTGTGTCAGTGCTTAATGTGCCTAAATGCGACGGCACCTGCAGCCTCCTCACACCTGGTCGCTGGGTCGTTAACATGGTGGTGTAGCTCTGGGAGGCGTGGGAGTTGAACAGTGAGAAGAAAGCAAGGGGGGTTTATCTTCAGGAGTCTGTGCTCTGGGTAAATCTCTGCTATTCACCCAGACTTGTGATCTCCCACTCCTCGTACGTCCATGGAGTAAGACTGTGTTTACTCTGGTTTTTACACCCACTTCAGTGCAGAAAAGAGGAGGCACTAAGGAAACATTACCCCTATTGTTAGCATTAGCTAATCGTGGTGATGCCTGAGTCTTAGCTGCTTTTCTTGGGCAAACACTGGATAAGAGTCCACATCCTTCTTACCACAACACTAATACATGGGGCTTTGCAGTGGGATAAGAAGAAAGGATTGAGATGAGGATTAATGAGGGAGAAGTCTTTTTTTTTTTTAAGATCTTAATTGTGTAGAAGTGTGAATGGGATGCTCAGCGCCAACATCTGTTTACATTGTGCGCTGATTAGCCGGTCAGTGGTCCTGCAGCAACAGTGAGCCCACTTGCTGGCGAAGCATCTCTGCTTCCTCCGAGGGGATCTTTTTCTTTAAAGTGTCTCTTTCTTAAACACTTGCCCTTCTTTGCCAGACTAAACACATCCACGGAGGGTCTTAACGCACATCCCGTTCACTGGCTTTCTTGCAAATGTTAAAACTGCATTGAAACACCCGAGAATATTTAGTGAAAGGAAGGCAACTAAAAGAAAGTAAATTTGCCAATGCCGAAGTATTTTGGCGCTGAAGTGACATAAGTTTTGTGGCTGTTCTGTATCTGTGATACAGTAGGTCATTGATAGGAGTAGACCAGACACATTAAGTGTGTCTCCAGGCTGTTATGGCTGCCTATCAGTCCTATAGTCTTTGGGTTAGCTCTTTCAAAATCTAGCCCAGATCTGGCTGCCGGAGCTTAATCCCCACACCAAAGCCTTGCTGTCCTGATCTCAGAAACCAAGCCTACTAATCTAGAGGCAGTGGAGGTATGGATCTCTTGGCTGAAGGATTCCTTCACATGTATCAATGTAACCCTGCTCGCTGAGCCTGGACCAAGGTGACTGCTACCTGGATCATACTTGCCCTGTGTTCTGGGAAAGCCAGCAGGAACACTGAGGCATGGCAGAAAATCTGTCCCAGCGTTTTATGATGTGGTGGGGGGTGGTGGTTGTACAGTCACAGGGGTTAAACTCTATACTGCTGTGCTGAGCTGATCTCCGGTCTACTGGGCCATAGCATGCCAGCCGCTGCTCCAACGTCAGTCTTTTTGCCTCAGTATCAAAATGCAGCCGACTACTGAACTGAATGAACTAGCTGTCACCAAACTGAACGTGATCCGCACAACAATGCCCCCAGACTCTATAGTTAATTACAGTGCAAAGAGAGCAAGAAAGAGCATTTTTGAAGTGTGGGTATAGGTGGAAAAAGATTACAAACAGAACACTCTTCTGAACTTCCACTCAAAGAACAAACTTTCTGCCCTATTGTTGGTTCAAACATGACAAGTACTTGCTGGGATACAGGTTCAAACATCCTCCACCACAGAACTGTGGAGCACAGAGGAGAGCCTGGGGTGGGAGAACACGTGCCTGTTTCAAGGGTAAGTGTTTGTCTTTGTGATTGTTTCAATATTGGCTTTTTGAGCGTGGTGGCACGATGTAGTCCCCTAGTGGTGTGCCGGCACAGAGAAGCCTGGGGCACACTGCAGGCAATGGAGAGGGATCCCTTCCATCCACCCTTTCATCAAGTAAGAACAACATGGGCCTGTGCTCTGCTGTGGCCCCTTGGTCCAGCGCACCAGGGATAATCAGATGATCCCCTTTTATACAGCTTATTAGAGGCATCTCATGCTGTAAGATTGGTCATATTCTCACATGCATGCCCCTTTGTAGCGCTTGATGATTTAAGGGGGTTAAGCAGAGTCTGAAGTGCTTCAAGAATGCACTTTCATACCATCTTAAGGTCATGTGGTGCTCTTACCACAAAGCTGATGCGTGTGAACTGAATATCTCAGAATAATGGCAGTTCTTATTAACAAAGACAAGATTAAATGTGAAGGGGCTAAGAAGAATTAAGAATAATTTCCAGAGAACTTCAGATGTTCAAAGAAGAATACTCAGCATTTCTTGGTATCATTGTCACAACATCTGTCAGTGTGTTTTACTTCTTTTCACATGAGATTGGTTAATCAGTCAAGTCACAGAGGCAAGTAAGAAGGCTGTGAAGGCTTAAAATGATGAATTGCTACATCTGGTTTCCTAAATCCAAAAGGAGAATCAACTGCAGAAAACAGCACTGGCAACAATACATTAAGTACTTTACTATAAAAAAAAACAAGACTAAATGCTCATGGGGTCTTCTCCTCAGCTGGTTGAGCTTTTCTCTCCTCCTTAAGTTACCCTGTAGTTGCCAGTAGGATAATCACCTCTGTGTGCTGTGGGAGAATCAAGAGTTATTTCATGCCTTTCTACATGTTTGCTTCCTGTGTATCCAAATCTCATCGCTCCTTTTTGTATTTTGGTATTTGCGTTCCTCTCACATAGTGGCAAAGATAAGCGCCCTTATCCCTTCAGCCAACAACCCATATCTTGCTCTCATCTCTGGAGGGTCGCAAGTATACATTGTTCTACATGAAGAGGAGACTGATGAACACAGTATAATTAAAATGTTTCTAGCAGCCTGGTGAAATGTAAGATATCGCTGAAGAAAAGAGAAAGAGAGTCAGGGGCTGAGTCTAAGGGTGTAAGTGAGACAGAGGGGTAAGAAAACGAGAGAAGAGCCAGAGAGAGTGGAAGAAGACGGAGGAGGGGGTGTAACAAAGCAGAAAATGAAGAGAGACATAAAAGAATGGGAGCTCAAGGAGGTCAGGCCCATCACAGGCTTTAGTGTTGCCTTTAAAGATGCCTGGGACAGGTGGCAGCTCCAGACAATCTCGCACCACAGAGCAGCATCCTCTCAGGAGGAGATAAGGGATTCCTCCATCCAGGCACCCTCCTCTCCTGCCCCCCCCCCCCACCTCTCTTTCACTCACACTCTCCACCTCCCTTATGCCCACCTCCCTCCCCTTCCTCCCGTCTTGGGGTTCTCCCAGACAGGCTGCTTTGATGTGGCTCAGTGTGAGCGGGCAGCTGTAGGCCACAGGGCTGCAGCAGCGCTGCTGGGCCACTGGGCCGGCGGACCGTTGGGAGCCGACTCGAGCGCTGCTCAATCAGAGGAGCTCTCCGGTGCCCGGCACTTTCAGGTCTCATTAAAGCGCTCCGGCAGGGTTAATCCTCTTTAAGGTTTACATGGGCCCCAGTTTGTCTCTCTGCCCAGGCTGAGGGAACCCCTGGACGCCACCTGCGTGACAAAGACTCAAATCACTGTGACACAAGTTCCCCTCCGTCTGTTGCCTAACTCCTCTGCTCCCCTTATATGTTCCTTTCTCTCATCCCTCTTCTCTATGGCTCTCACTTGCCTTGTGCGTTCTGCCTCTTCTTCACTCCACTTCCCTTGATAGTACCTAGGCCTCGTTGTAAGTCTTTTAGGATTATTTGGGTGGAATCTGTTGACAGGGGTGCAGTAAATGGATTACAACTTTGTCCTTGTTTTGGGATGCTGTGAGGAGGGAAAGGGGAGAGATCAGGAGGATGCGCTTTGAATAATGAGAGAAGCAAAGAAAAAGAGATAGACCGGGAGCAGGATTAACTGAAAGAATTAGGAGGACGATGCAAGAGTGAAATAGAGGGTGAAAGTGAGGCTAAGGTGACAGCAAAGCAAAGAGCACAGAGAGTGGAAAAGAGAGAGAATCAGAGTTCCAGATGTTGTTGCACTCATTCGACCTAATTGGTCCAGAAGTGTCGACCCCTGTCTGGCCCTGCAGAGCACAGGAGCCATTTGTCTGATTTCTATGACACTGGGCTTTGTCTTTGCTCTGTGACACACAGTTTCCTCCATTACCCCAAATAATGGCCATGTACCTCTAGAGGCCTGCACAGACTTTGTCTAATGTCTATATGGGTTTGGTGGAAAATAGAGGAATAGACTTACAGTACAGGGGGAAATACCACTTGATTGTATAATATATCAAAGGGCTGCAATGGTGACCTTGAATGTTAAGCTTATAAACATAAAACTGTATATGCACGACCATTTTCTAAAGGATACAGTATGTTTTTAAATTGATTTCCCACCTTCCAGGCAGCCACTGGTTTTCTCAAATTTTAAAACATATGAAAATCAGCTTGCAGAGGTTTACAACTTGCATCAGATATATCGTCCAGAACATGTTGCTGCCAGTTATGAACTCAACTGTGCTGTGAATTCAAAATTTTTCCAAGATTGAGATTGCAGAGTTGGTTCTCAAACTGCAGCCATTGTAATGTACGAGACAACATGGTACCCTTTTTGCAACATCCATGTCTCTTCACTTATTGAATTCTATTTTCTTCTGCAACATAGTTAATTAATGCATCACTTGTTGGCAGTTCTTCCTGAATACCCTTGATTGCACCACTGACAAGAACTTTCAAACTGGCCCCTTCTTTTAACCCCATTACCATGCGATAATATATAATTTTGACATAAAAATAAAGGTGACGAAATGGTTACTGTGATGGATGGCCACTCTTAACCAAGATTAAAGTCTCTGCAAGTTGATATTCATAGCACACAAACTGAACTGGGAACAATGGCTACCTGGGATTGTAATTTTGTAAACAATAGATAAATAAATAAAAATGACCAGCTTGTGGCCTCTCAGCATAATTCAAAATTGAGAAACTGTGTGATTTCCTTTAGCAGTGTCCAGCCTGTGTGTTATTACAGTGCAGGTGTATTAGCCTCACAGTCACTATCACACAGCCCCATGCAGTTTCAGTATCACCTGCATAGGGGCCCAGTGAGGAGCTAGTGACGGGTGAGGGTCAATCTGTCACAGAGTAGCCTGATACAGCTGCGGCAATCATGCACACTGTCACTAATATGACCTTGGCTCATACAGTGTATAGCTGTTGCAGTAAATCCCAAATAATCATACATTTGCTAGGATACAGGCATTAAAAGAAGTCTTTAAATAAATGATTGCTGACAGATTTTTTCATTTCTTTGGTGACCCCAATTCCTAAATATTGATCTAAAAAAAGATTGAGTTAAAAGTATTTGAGTTGAATAAATCACACAGGGGGAGTTGAAGCAAAATAAATGTAGCAAAGTCCTGGTGAGTTAACCTGAGGTTTAAATCAACTCTCTTCTCTCTGAGAGGTATCATTGTTTGGAGAGAAGGAGATAGACAGATGTGAGACATGAAGTGAGAGAAGAGGAAAGAGGTGTAGCGCGGTGTTTCAGCTACTAAACTGCTGTGTAAATCTCTCCCCAGCTGGGTGGGGGGAGAGGAGGCTGGAGGGTGGGGTAGGGTAGAGAGGGTACTGGAGCGAAGGGGGGAGGGCCAACGCATAGCGCTTTGTTCTGCTCCCCAGCTTATCCCAATCTGGAGAAATTCACCAAATGTAGGAGATAGATTGGTGCTCCACAGAGGCTTTGTGAAATAACCTTCACTCCCCGATCCACACTGGGATAGCGGGAGGAAGGGAGGCGGGGAAGGGAAGAAGAACAGGGCATAGCTGGGGTTGCATGGTGCTGGGGGCCCCTGGAAGAGCAGTGTGCGTGCTTAGCTCCGCTCTGAAGCAAGGCAAGGGTCCTTGTGCTGGCGTGCAATTTGTTAAGATTGACTCGGCTTGGTAAATGTCTTGCAGATGCCGGAGTTCCATTAAGATATTTGTGTGACTTATGGAGGAGGGAGGGGAAAAAGGGGTAACTGCAAGCTGCTTTGAGCACAGCCTAGATCTTGATCTTCATCATTCTGGTTCCTGACTCCTGGTTGCTAGAATCAAGGTTTCTTACTGTATATTACTTCAGATATATGTCCTGCAAATGGATACATATTTCACACGGGATACTTATCTGTAAAACTTTGAAGTTTTAGATAAAGTTTGTCAGGGAATTGTTGCATGTCACATGGATGATGTATGAGCAAAGTGAACCTTGCGTGAATGAAAAAAAAAATCCTGTGTGTAACTTTGTAAATATTGGCACAAAGAGATAAGCTGCTTGAACATTAAGTCCCAGAGCAAATATGCATAGACTTGTAGAACCATGAGGAGAAAGGATGGGCATTGACCGACTTGTTCAGTGTAGACAAACAAATTACTTCTGACAGCGAGTAGCGATGGAATGTTTGCTTGTACAGAGAGCATGTTATCGCGCATAGCTGACGTTTCTCTTTTTACTGCTCACTTTCTCTGTTCTGTTTTTCTGGTTCGCCATGTTAATTATGTTAACCCACAGAAAGACTGTTTGTGTTTAAGGGTGTGAGAGCAATTGAGCAACAGAGACAGGGAAAACAGAGGAGAACACAGCTGAAGAGAGGGGAAAAATCCATTGATTTACAGAGGAAGGGCAGAGTGTGATCTGCCAGCCTTGCGTATATGATGAATGGCAGAGAGATTGGCATGGCAACACTTAACATTCTTCTGTTATTTAACCTCTCTGCTTGCTTTCTTCTGCTTCCTCTTTAGTATTGCTCTTTGCTGAAGAAAGGCTTTCTCTGTTCTAGTGCCCAAGCATTGCATATAGTATAGAAAGCGCTGCACAGCAAGAACATTAGGCTAATTTATACAGCGGTAATTAGGCCATTAGACCTGAAACAATCTGGGACCCATAATTAAGCAAAGCGCTCCAAAAGTCAACAGCAACTCCCATTGAGCTTAGCTAAACAGTCTCCGAAAGTGTTATTTACATGTCCAAACAGCTTGAGGTCTCAGTGTAAGCAAACACGATGAGAGAAGGGGTGTGAAGGGAATCAGCAGAGGGAGAATTCACCTTCACAAGAGAGCCAGCTTCAAAACTACTACTGATAGTCTGCATGGGGATTCTCCATCTCCTTCTGTTGCCAGCGAGATAATTGTAGAGAAGCTCAGTATCATAGTTTTAGAAGAAAACGGTTTAAGACAAGTACACTAATTTATAGAGTCTAGGCACAAACTAAATACTCATAGTCATGCCTGTCATATCTGTGTTTATTTAAAGGAAAATTCCCTCATATACCCTCAATCTGAAATGTTGCACATTAAAGGGGTTATTTTTAGGTTTTATTTTTAAGTATATTTTATTTTGTTTTATGGTGATTTATTTCTTTTTCTATGATGGTTTAAATATGGTACAAAATACTGAAACATTTTTGTGCTTTGAATCTCCACTGCTGATGTCCAAACCCTATGTTACAAGTTGGTGTTTTAGCTATGCTGTATGTCAGTATTGTGTAGTAGTCAGTAGTGTGTATATTTTAAATAGTTTTCCTTCTTTGGGCCTATAAAAATTAAAGGAAACAATACGAGAAGGGAAAATCACTTTTGGGTGGAACAGCTTAAAACTCATGGACATATGTAAAGTGTGTTGCTGTTAATTTAAAAAATATTCCTGGAACTACGTTGTCCTTTTTTTGCACAGTAAAGTCATGTACATGTGCTTGTATTCACTCCTACAAAGGAGCAACAGAAGTTGCAGGCATCTGCACTTGCAAACACACAAACAAACAAAGTCTGGAGCATCTTTCACACACTCTTCGAAGTGTTGCAAACTTATGGTTTAACTGCGGGCCTTGCTGCACACGAGCGTGCCTGAACAGTGAGATCATGAGGCGGGAGAGAGGTGGCATAATGAAATCTGGCAGTCACAGCCCCGGCACAGGCTTCATATGTTCCACATTAGCAATTCACAAACCTCTGGAGCAGGACCCAGCAGCCCTTTTCTCACTCCGCCTTAGTCGCTTATGACAATCTGTCACTGGCTCTTTGTGCTCTCGCAGGAGAGCGTCAATGAGAAGTGCAGTGTTTATGGAAGAGTGTTTCGTCCTCGCCTGCGGGTGACACTCTGTTAGAGCAGAGTCAGTGAACCCTCACCAGAGAAGAGGAGGAGCCCAGGTTTAACAGCCAAGACAATAAATTCACAATGCTGAGTTGACAACAAAAGAGAAAGAATAGAAATTGTTTGTGTATTATCAAAACCAAAATCAGAATTGTGAGTGACAGCCCAAATTGTCCTAAAGTATCACATCACAAATGTTCCAAAGCACAGTGAAGATCCTTTGTGTTAAAACTTCCATTATGAAAGGAGATTAACCAATAAGGATATTGCAAATGATGTGCTTTAGGCTTTATCCTCCCCTTGTCCTCCCCCTTCTTTTGAAATGATTCAAGTGTCCAATAAAGGACAAGGCAATTACCATCCTCTCTTTAATGAAGGGGAAGCTGGCTTTTGGTCCTGAGCACGGTGTGTTTGTGTTGAATTAGAATTAATGAGCCTGGTCAAAGTTTGCCTCTAATTGCCCTTTCATTAGGACCCATTTGTAATCATATCTTAATGACTTCCATCCCTTTTCCTAAAAGAATTTAAAAAAGGAAAAATTTAAGCCACAAATTAATACTGCTGCTCTGAAAAGTTACACTGGGGTCATTAAAATGTTGGGAAGAGAGTTCTGAAGAGCTGATGAATTGGTAGAGACGTATACAAACTTCTACATTTCAAAAGATGCATCTCAACAAGGTATCCAGTGTTCCTGGATTACTGACTTTTTGCATTTGATTGGTTGAGATGCCTTCTTAAATCTCTCTCACTTTGCCAGTAGTGGTTCACCATAAGCGACCAGGACAAAACCGTCGTGATTACACTTTCCTTAGGAATGCTGAATCTGCTGTGGTGTGTGGCCGCAGTGGGAAGGTAAAAATTGTGACGTGTGTGTCGGCTTCCTATGTGCCTTCCAGCTGTATTCTGTATTAGAGGACAAGAATACCCCTGAATATCCAGAAGAGCTTGGGCAATTTAGTCGCCGAGTAAGGAGTCCCTACTGGAAACACTGGAGATGGATTGCAGGATGGAGTCTCCCCCCCTCTCCTTCGCCTTCTGTTCTAAGCGACTGTATACATTCCCCCTAGTGACACAGGGCTGTTTGCCTTGCTAATGGAGAGCTGCGCTGGCGTAAAAGAGGTGGCAGGCTCTATTTAGATAGGGCCGTGGTAAAGTAAACTTCTGAGTTGGATTTAAATAAACCTCGGCGGAACGGTTTGCCATGCAGCAAAGTCATGGGCCACAGCGAGAGGAGGGAGGGAAGGAAAGAGTGATGAAGGAAAAAAGCGTCCAGTCTAGGCACAGGGCTGTGCTGAGTGAGGAGCTCCAGAGACATAAACATAAGGGGGGATCTGGGTAATTCAATAAGGAGTGGCGGATGTGGGAATGAAGTGTGTGTTGTGGGGGTGAAGGGGTGGGGTCTGTAACATTATTTCACTGTTTGTAATCTCTACAGTCATCCCCCATTGCCCAACAGGACAGAAGTTAGTATACAGTTCATGCAATGTGGGCAGGGATCAGTAAGATTAGAGAACAGGAAGCTTTTACTTCCATCAAGCTAGAACAGTGCATAGGCCCCGGTAAACCTGAAGGTTCGTTTCCGACTCTAACAGCCAAGGGCCGACAGCCTTGGAGTGGAGCTTTGGAGAGAAAAACAAAGCAGATTCTGCCCTTGTCTACCACAAGCCCATCCCTCTATCCCAGCATCCCCTCATCCCTCCCTCCCTCAGCAGCTCTGGAATCAGCCGAGGTAAGCCAAGCCAAAACTGAGTCATCAGGAGGAAACTATCAAACAGACAGAGACGAAGTGGTCAGACGCTTGCCAGAGCTGTACGGAGGAGGCTTTTTTACCACTTATCTCTATGGTTGCAAAAACAGGATGAAATCCCTCGATTGGTTTCTAGAAGTTTTCTTTTTACTTGTTACACATTAAGCAAACCCTAATGTGTTCTAATATTACTATATTGCTATATTTCAGGGTGTATTTGAGGACATTACACAATAATCAACAAGAAGTAACGTCATTTCCAATAGGACCATGCAGCAGACAAACATATGAAATAAAGATAAAATTAATTTGGATTTTGATCTGGATTTAAGAGTTGTTTGTGCATTATTTCACTTGATTCCTGACCTGCAGAGCCAGTCAATCCCCTAGACTTTTTCTATGTCAACAATGGGTTTCTCCTCATTCTTTATGACACCTCAAAGTGTGTCCTATTACCCGGCGAGAGAAGAAGGCCGTTCAATAGATTGTGCCAAGCAAGGTGTGAATTCTGAAAAAAAGGCTTTCTGTGGCATCAACAGCGACGTCAGTCTCTTTGCTACAGGCTCGTGGGTCTTTTCCGAAAACAATAGAGGTTGCTGTTTTCACACAACGTATAGTGTGCTGGTGTTTTGGACTTAAAGGGGCATCAATTCAACAAGTCAAACTCGATTTTCTTGTCACAGGGAATACTATATAACATGTTAAAACAACTGTATAATGTCTTTGGCTCTGGAGAGAGCCTTCCATAGTCTTAGGTTACATCACCTGGGTATGAATCTGGAGGCCTAAAGAGGCCTCTGCTGCTTCAGTTCTGAGAACGTATCTCTTGCAAGTCCCCCAGTGCTAAATCCCTGAAGTACCTTTTAAAGACTTGCATCCTAATGCTGAAGGATTACAAACACCAAATTGATCCCCTCTTAATTGTTGGTGTGTTGGTCCAAGCTGGCATTTATCATACAAATGAATGATTGGGTGATGAGGTAAGCAGACCTGTGAGGTGCTGGGGGATCAACACCTATTGCGCTGCCATTGCTGCAGCTGCTTTTGGCATGGACCAACACTGGTAGAACTGTCGGGCACCCCACCGTTTGGCCATCTGCCCTCTTGGCACATGCTTCTAAATGTTTACAAGCAAAAAACACATAGCTAGCAGCCTCATAGACTTGCTGCGTGAAGGTATGCAGATGTTGACACATGCTTTGCCTCAGGGTGGTGATACACAACTTGGCAGTGGTCTCAGTAACAGGCAATAAAGTGACGTGTTCTGGCTATGAGAAGTGTTCATATAACATGTGAATGAAGAAGTGATAATTTTTTTGTTGTGTGGACACAGTAAAGTTTCCTTGTGTGTGTGCGTGTGTGTTAGTAATTTACTTTTCCTGTTCCTGTGTTTCTGTACAAGTTTTAACCCATTTAAGTTTCACAACTCGACCCTCAGGTAGGCAGCATTTGAGCAAAATTCCCACTCATGGTTTGCTCGTTGTAACTTGTCCAACAATGGATGTACAGTTGCAACACAAAATTCCAGCTTCAAGTTTTAAAGATTATGGTGTGGAGTGCAGTTGAGGTTAGAGAATGAGTGCGTACACATGTGAATCCAACCTTTCAATTTCAGGGTTAAAAATAGAGATAGAGAGATCATATTATGCAAATGTTTTAATGTTTTATCTGGAGGGGGGAAAATGAAGCCTCTCGATTCTCTCTGGCAGTTGTGACAAAACACTGAAACGGAAAAGGATGTTTTTGTTCTCATTTTGTACATGGTTGTACTTAAATGTTATCCTTTATACAAAACCATATTATGCTTGGTACGGTGAGAACGTGCTATTGGGCCGCTTTTCTTATGGTTATTTATCGCTGTTTATTTTGAGTTCTGTCAGCCTTGAGACATTTACAAAGACTTCCTCGGTGCACATTTTTGAGCAGTGCAGCTTTTAGTTCAGTGAATTTAATGAGGTCTAATTTGGGTGGGTCTGCTGAAAGATAGCCATCAACCACTGCCTTTCATTATAGCTGCTGTTTAGATTAGCTGAGGAGGGAATGAATTCACATGACAATAATTATTTCTTATAGGAACCAGGAGTGTTAGCATGTGTAAGGAAAAAAAACACATCTTATATTTCGTTTCTCTTTCTCTTCCTGTTATTCTTCACAGCTGCGCCACAGTTCTTCCCCACCTTCCATCCTCCTGTGCCAATCGACGACAGACATGCCCAGGGACGTTACATCTACGAGCCTTCCCCTGTGCCTCCTCTTCACGTGTAAGTCAAACTAGTCACACACTCACACGCACACGCACTGATCATACCTGAGAACACGTTTGATTCAGCGTTCGCATCGTTGGCGAGCTCCCCCCGCTCCAAATGGCGATACAAATCAAGCTCCTAAACTTCCTTCCGCCTGTGGGCGTGGAGCATCCTCCTTGTGGGTGCTGGGGTGCCTCTCTTTGCCTTTCAGGATCAAAGGCCACGGCCCTGTACGTGCGCAACATGATCCGCATGTCAGAGACACGCAAATGAACATGTGTCAGAGACATGGAAATGAGAGCAGGGCAAGGGGAGCCTGGGAGCGTGCAATTCTCATAAGAGCAGTGATCAAGCCTTGTCAAGAGAAGGAAGCAATGCCTCTGCTGACATCTAGCCTTCTCTGACAGACACAGATGGGCTCCTGACACACAAACTGTGTACAACTAACCAGCGCGCGCGCCTCATCCAATCACATGCACGAACAGGCTATCAAATATGAAGTACGGTAAAAAACACGGTGTCATGCCTCGTAAGAGAGACTGGTAAGTATTTATAAGCAGGGGAAACTCTTATTACAGTAGTCTCATATTTCCCTGTAGGGCGTCTGACGGTGCTGGCCAGGTCAGCACTGAACTTCAAAGCACTCTTCATTCCCTCAGGTCACTTACATACACTCGTGTACAAATTGCCCTTTTTTCCTCCTCACTGTTAGTCACCTTCTTTCAGTCTTTCTGACTCTTTTACACTTTCCATCATTTGTATTCTTCGCATCCAAACAGTGAGTACCATAAGGAGATGCTTCATCGTCCTTGCGGCGCTTGTTTCCTACCCGCAGACACGAAGGAAGCGATCACCGTGCGACGAGGACAAATTGAATGGGGCAGCTACTTGGGCCGCATTATGTTTGATATTCTTCATCATTATCAACTTCCCCCTTCTCCTTCTCAGGAGTCATATCTTTCCCTTGCTGATGTGCCACTAAGCGTAATGAATTTTTTATGTCCCCCCTCCGCCTCCCCACCTCCGGCCCACCCTACCTCTCAACCCCTCATCTCCTGCTCAGGGGCTGCAAGAGAGGGAAAAAAAGTGTGTGTGGAGGAGGGGAGGCGAGGAAATAAAATAGGGAGGTGATTGATGCCCCGTGTCACTGCAAACAAAATGGCAAATATAATTTAGCATTTAGCTTATGCGGAGATAATGGGGCGAACACGCACCGGCAACATAGGCTTGAACAAACAGCCTGGCTTGTTATCCGTCAGGAGTGCTTTGGTACGATCTGGGGCACAGGTTAGGGAGGGGGAGGAAAGAAATGAGGAGGGGGTGGAGGGACAACACGGAGCCAGGGAATCAAATTAAGGGGAGAAGTTACGCAGCGCTGGTGTCTTCAGTCACTCTGTCCGGACAGGAGTTATCTGTGCGCTTGGTTTGCTGTCACTGGAGACACGGCCGTGCTCTGCCATGCTACTTATGGCCTATTTATCCAAGCCATTAAGCATAGAGCTGTTTTAATATGACATGCTGTGCTGAGGGAAACTATTTGTCATTATTATAAGACAGCTGTTTAGTGGCTAGCCTTATTTAAATCAAGTCTGTGAACCCACTGTCACACATGTTATCTATAAACTTACGTGGGTTTCATGCAGAAATGATCTCAACTACTTTTGAGTCTTTGCACAGGGAAGCAACAATATTGCCTGCTTGATTAAAAAAGCAGCACTGAATTCCATAGCGAGAAGAAGAACTCATCAGTTGCGGTATTACAACTGGGTCCAACCACCTGATGGCAAATTAGAGTTAATTACACTTCCAGGTTTGGCTTTGTGCAAGTTTTAGCTGTGGCTAAACTTTACGACCGTGGAGCTGCAGCCAAAGATTAAACCTCTCTGAGGATTTAAAACTGATGCATTCTGCTCAGCAATGCTGCTTGAGCAGCCAGAGCAAATAGAGGCAGTCAACGTATAGGTGTCGCTTCAGGGAAATGGAAGGAGGCGGCTTATGGAGAAATATTGAATTGTTTTAAGACAAGTTCTCCTCGGTGAGCAGAATTAATCGTTATTAGCCCTCTCAAAGATATGCCTAAGTACACAGGGACTATTATTGCAGTACTTCCCCATGCAGCCTCTCATTACGGCCTGTAATTACGGTTGGGTTGGCCCTGCGGCAGCTCCATCAATCCAGCCAGCTTCCCCCGCCACGCACACAAGCCAGTCACCACTGGGCATCCGTGGCCAGAGCAAAAACGCCGCAAACGCCCAGGAGCTTGTTTCCTCTCTGCCACAATGACACATCCACCATCCGTACGTGGCAAATGAACAGAATCATATCCTATTACTGTGAAGGGCCTAATTGAAACATGTTTATTTATGGCCCCCGTTTTCAGACGAGGAGTGGGTGTTAGCAGCGCAGCTAACGGGCTCCAGCGATATGAGGCGGTAGAATTAAATTAAAAGCTCATAAAATGAAATATGCTCTGTATTAGCTGTTTGACACTTAATTTGCCTTCAAATGAGCAGAGGAAATCACAAATTAACTGTCCTTTGTTTTTTTCCTTCTTTACCTCACCTCCCCTATTAGGCAACTGAGAGCGCAATTACAGACAGAGGCTAATCGTTTAGTTTATGAATTCTTGTGGGGAAGGTACCAATGTGCCATTCAATATTAAAGCCTCAGGGTCAGTAAGGGGGGTGGGGTCCCCTCTTATGGGTGCTTGCTTTACTGAGGAACCCGTAGATTCACAGGAAAGAACGACACTTTACAAGGGTTTCAAGAACCCCAGTTTGAAAATAAACCAACACCAACTAACAACAAGCCTCTTCTGAGTTTCCATAACCTCTGAACTTAAGCAAAGCCTGTACTGATCCAGGACCAGCAAAAGTCTTTCCTGTCCTGAAGGTAGTGCTTTTTCTTCAACACATCTGTGGTCTGGAAACAGCTGACCTCCAGCCTAACCAAAAAAGAGAAAGAGCCCTTCCTGCGCCAGAGAAGATGCTTCCTGCTTAAACAAACACATTGATTGGTGAAGAGCAGGCTCTCCATGGGAGCTCTGGTCCCCTCTGCCACCACCATTGTGCAGGACTGGCTTAATGGGAGTTTGGGGGGAGGCCGGGGCCAAGAGAAGAGACCGCTCCTTTCATTCCAGCTTTATTGCCTGACCACGGTACACAGCAAAACAAAACAGCCCTCTCATGCGGCTCAGCGGCGGTTCTCGGTCACCCGGAGACCGCTCAGAACAAACAGAGGTATTCGTCACAAGTCAATTATCAGCATCGGAGTTTGCTCTGGAGTCCTGGGCCCTCGTGCTGTGAATGGGGCCACTAAAACAACAAAACATTCTTATGGGATAAGCAATTGACTCACAACCTTTAGCGTGGTCACCGTATGTGGATTTAAGACAGAATAGAGTCCATTTAGGAGTTTGTAAAGTTGTAAAGTAAAAAGAATAACTTGAGCTTTTACTTTCCCCTCTAATTTCATTGTGGGTTAAATATTTGTACCATATATACAACTTAACAAAAAAAGATTTTTGATTGAAGCATGGGCACAAATAACTTTGAACCACAAAAGTAACATTTTAACTATCTGGAGAAGTAAAACATAAATAAATATATAAATTAAGTATATAAATAACAATAATAAATAATCCACTCTACACTTTCCAAATTACAAAACACAAATTAGTTTATCTACTGTATTGTCTACTTGATTGTTATATTTTTTCTGTTCTGAAATTCAGACACTTTTTTTAATGAAAAGAAAACCTCTAAGGGTGACTGATGAATAAAGTCATGGACCACATTTTTTGTCAGTGTGGAAGTAGAGTGCAGGTGGGGGGCCTTTGGGGGTGTGTTTCCGTGCTCCCAGCCTGTGTGGTTATTTCATTCAGGAGTGTGTTTGTTCAGCTGCGGGGCCGGGCCTGACTGGAAGGTATTCTGTAGGTACCCGGGGAGCGGAGCGGCACGTCTCTGTCATGGCAGCACAACTTCAACTCTGAAATGATATACCAGAAAGGAGTTAACTGACTTAAGGGCTGCGTCAGCTGTTGCTTCATTTTATGTAAAGATTGCAAAAAAACCAAGTGGATTGTTTTATTAACCTCCGAATTCCAATTATATTTTCTGTAGGCACCCAAGATTCTCACCAATTTCACACTGCTCCTACACCAACTCTCAGTCACTACCCCCTCGATGTCCTCTGCCTTTGGCGCAGAGAGTTTTTTTTTTTTTAAGATGTGTGCCGTGTTGTTTTGTTATTTACATAAACTGTTGTCAGAGCGCCCAATCTGGGTATAGAGGAGCGGCATGTTGCTTAGCATAAAGACCATGGTCTTATCTCAACACCTCCTTCCAGATGGGACGAGGCAGAGCATTGCAGTACACACACACACACAGTACAGACACACACACACACATTGCAAAACAATAGAAAGACAAAAGGGTCTAGTGCAGCTTTTATATGAGCTAGAGGGGGAAAAAGTGTGCAGCTTCATCAATGGCTATTTATGGTGTGATTTGACTTTGCTGTGTCAAGGCCTAGTTTAATAGTTTATATTTCAGTTTTATGCCATCCTTCAAGGTAGTTCTTTCCAATTGAGATTGCATTTTTAGTCAAACATACGACACAGCTGCTGGAATTTTCAACTATATATTTTTTGTAATGTTGCTGTTATTTACGAGCAACATTTTTTCTCTGTAATTAAAAAAGAAAAAAAAATCATAGCCTGCTTGACGATTTGCTATTAATATTCACATTTGAATATCGTCTAGACTAAAACAGAATGTGAAGTGGTGCCATAAATTACATTAAGAATTAATGATTATTTCATAATCTCATCAGATAATTTCTGTCCAGATATCGCTGCTGTCACCGAAAAGCAGGGCAGAGAGACGAAGGCCACTTTTTCATCCTCCTCTCTAACTGTCCAAAACCCATTCTGTGTGACTTCATAGGTCACCCTTCTCTGGTGCAGTCACTGGTTTCCCCCCATCCTCCCTTCCCATCTCTCCTCCCCCCTCTTTAATACTTTCTCTATGGTGTAAGTCGGGGGGACAGGCGGTCACGCAGAAGCTGGCTTCATGATTAATGGTGTTTATTCTTGACAGAAGGCTCCTTTATTTATCTGCATTGCAGTTTCTCTGATATTATCAGTCACCTGAATGAAAAATATTCAGTCATACCAATTTTGCAGTATAATTGAGTAGAGTCACTTCCTTTCAGTTTTTTCCCCCTCTCGCTCTCCTCTCCCACTCTATCTGGCAGCCTTATCATCGCCACAGTAATTTTCGCGCTGCGTTGTTTGATATGGAGAGGCTGGCTTTAGCCGTATTTGACATAAAGCCTCTTCAATTTTCACTGGAGAAAAAAAAAACGGAAGAAAGAAAGTTGTGCACCACTCTGTGAAAATGTGCGAAGAGGGGAAAGTATCTCCCCTTTTTTTTCTGAGGCAATTTCAGGATTTAGAGAGAAAGGAGATAAATGCCTAAGCAGAAATGTGGGCAGATTGAAGTTACAGTATATCTATTTTTTGTAATACACCAGTTTCAGAAGCCTAAATGGGCAGTGTAGTCTTTTTTCCTATTCAGCTGGTGCACAGGACCATGATATTTTGAAGGCACCTGTGTATTTTGAGAATGATGGATCCAGCAGGTTGGAGGGAGAAAAAGAGAAAAAAAGGTTTGGCACAGCAGATATTTGACATGGTCTGTAAAGGTTTTAGGGTTGAGTCATTACCCGTGGAGATCTGTTAAGACATGTTCCAAAACTCTACTTACCAGGCTAAGATTACCTGCACTGAGGCTACTCCTTCTGCCGTGTGTACATTTGAATTTGCTCCTTAGTTTTTAAACATCACATGCATTTATAATGTTTTTTTTCTCTTTGCTTTACTAAATGTTTTATGACTGATTAAGTATTTCTTAACAGCACACAGTAATAACAACTAAAGAAAGGAATTCAAAGTATTTCTAATCTATAAATGATTCCTTATATAACACTTTGATTCATGCAAATCAAATCCTTTCTGACTAACAAATATTTCCTGTTCATTGTAATGTCTTCAGTGTTAGTCCTTTTATTATGAATTTAATTTTAGGGTCCATTATAAATATCTTTGAAAAAGGTACATTTTGATAAAAGAGGAATACATTAATCTCTAATATGAGGCCTGTGAATTTGCACATGTAACACATTAGTGGATTTGATTTTCTAGACACAAGTCATTTGCCCCCCTCTTCATGTTTGAGATCTCAATTTGTAGCTCTCCCATGGAGCACAATGGAAAACCAGGTCTGAGGGGAAGAGATAACAGGCAGGTGCCAACAGCTCTGCGCTAATGTGTGTGTGTGTGTGTGTGTGTGTGTATGTGTGTGTGCTTGTGCATCCATGCTTACACACACACACACACACGTTTGAAATATTTTCTCGTCAGTGTTTGAGCGTTGGTTTATTTATTTCACTGCCGTTTTTTTTTTTCAGTTTTCACCTTTTATTTTATTTAAATTACACTGAAATATCATTCCTTTCCATTTAAAAAAAAAACAACTATGTTTGCTTGTCACCTCTTACTAAAATAGTTCAGGCGATATTTTTCATCTTAGACATTTAATAATGTATAGTCTGCAAAAGAATGATTTTATTGAAAAATTTAAATAATTACAATATGAATTATAAATAGGGCTGCAACTAATGATTATTGTCATTATTATTAATCTGCCAATTACTTTCTATATTAATTGTTGTCTATAGAATACCAGTAGTCTATAGGGAAAAATGCCCATCGCAGTTTCCCAGACCCCAAGGTGACATATTCATATTGCTTTTTTAATCTGACAATCAGTCAAAAAACCCTGTGTGCAGACATATATAAGAAAAATATTAAATCCTCGCATTAAAGAAGCTGCAACCCGATACTGTTCTGTATTTTAGCTTCTTGAGAAATGAATGAAATGAATAATCGATTATAAAAAAATTTGCTAATTAATTTTAGGTCAGTGGCTTTAATTAATTGACTAATCTTTTCACCTCTCAGTCCAAATATCATGGACAGCAACACTAGACAAACCTTAAGGAAAACGTAATTTCTATGATGTATTACATTCATGCGGAGCACATAAAAGCTTACGGTCTTCAGTGGCTTTGGTGGTAACTTACTCAACGGGTGTGGCAGACTGTCACTTTTATGAGCCGTGCCTGTTCTTAATTGGCTTTGTAAAAGACCCTCCTCTCATTGGCGGGGAGCTATTAGAGAACAGCAGTGACTGTCAAGAAATTACCTTGGCAGCACGCCGCCTCACATCGTCTCCACAACCTCAGGCAGCCGCTGTCCTGATGTCTGCTTCAGAAATAGTAGTGGTTTAAAAAAAATGAGCCTCCCTCTAAAAGAAGCTGTCACTTAAATATGCCTTTCTGCAATTGGAGGAAATGTTGATTTTAGAAAGGAAATATTTAGCTCTTTACCTAGTACACAGTATTCAATTTTATCTTTAGACTCTTAAGAAATTGAGTCAGTTTTCAGCTTTTATTTTGACTCGTCCACTGCCCTACAGACGTCATGCTGTAGCAGTGCAGAAATGTGGAATTTCCATTATTCTGATCTCTGGGCTGGGGACTACAGACCCTGCGATCCCACTCTGGGGGCCAGTTACAGCAAGTAACGAGACCAGGGGAACAGGGTCATAAATCCTCTCCAACTCTCCTCATTTTCCATCCTCCCTCTGTCCCTCCCTTCCTTTCCTTTCCTCCCTCCGTTCCTTTCGCTTCCATCTTTTCTAGTCAAGCCTTCAATACATGATTTACGAAACCCAAATGCAACAATGTGAAATATTACCACATCTTTAAAATGCCTTCAGTCCTTCTTAAGTTCTGCTAAAGACCGTTTACACTTTTAATGCAAGAGGAAATGAGTCGCCTCCCTCACAGCCTCTGTACCTCCTCTCCTCCCTTTTTCTATTTGTTTATCTTTTAAATCACAGAGAATTTCACTCCTTTTACACTCTCCCCACCAATGAAAATTAATTCATATCACATAAAGCGATTCTATCCTCGCAGCCCTTCGTTATCTCCCTTATCAGATGTGGTGTCCATTACATCTGATAGTGTGATAGAGAATAGTTTCCTCTAATAATGTTGTTTGGAGTCTGGAATGAGCCAAAACCTTTTGCTACTTATGTCTCCCATAATGCTTCACTTTTGTTTTTTGTTTGTTTTCTCAAGAGTGGGGGTCAACTTATGATGTTTTTTTTTAGTTTTTCCCCCCTAAAAGCGTCCGGCGGGAGCTGCACAAATATGCGCAGTCATGCACACAGCTGCAGGCTGACCGCACTTGTACGAATGCAGTGAGCTTTTTTATTGCTTGTCCATCATTTTGTGACATCTCTGTGTGAGAGTGACTTTACTACATTGGGAATGAAAGTTTATTTAAAAGGATTAAATTAAGCTGGGAAACTTGTTCCTAGGGTCAGGAAGGGTAAGTCAGGAAAAAAATAATGTTTCCCAAAGCAGGCATATTAGGAACTCCCTCCCATTCATATCAGTTGTGTGTCACTTACGTTGCAGGTTTGTGAAACGTTCTCCTTTGGGTATATCCAAAATGTACACAGGTCTGTGTTTAAGCCTCCCAAAGCTGCAGCAACCCTGAGCTTGGCACCACCACGCACTCTTCATGATTAAATATCAAGGAACTCCACTTGACATTTTATTAGTCCAACAAGATGGATGAAATGGCTAGAATAAAGTAGGCTGTGTCTTTTCACTTTCCCACCAGCACTTGCCTTTCTTCTGTCCAGATTTTCTTTCCTTCCCCTCCTCTACAAGAAGTGTATTAGGAAAACGTGATGGATTTCATTCTGAAAAGGAGATTTTCAGTGCTGAGAAGGAAACATATTTTTTGTGTCTTGTACCTGATGCTCCTGTTTTCCTCCCTCTGTGTCTCAGTTCTCCCTCCCTCCTTTTCTTCCCGACCCCCCTTTTTTTTCTCTGTTGTTCTACCTCAGATCCCTGTCTGAAGGATTAACCATCTCCAGCAGTGTGTCTCTGCTGTCTTGTAGCGCTGTGTATTGTTTGTGATTTGCTCAGGCCCATCCGTGCGGCTGCTCATTTCAGCAGCCCAGCGTGACGTGGTGAATTGAGGGGGATCCACGCCGCTCCTGCAGCCGTGGGCCACACTCGTTCACCTCACCTGAGATGGGCTGTACACACGCAGACGCGCACGCTCATTACCGGACCTGTCGGGGGTAGCAGAGGCGGTGGGGTGTGGAACCTGAACCCTGTTTGGCTGCAGGCGTCAGCTGAGTTTTTCTGTAAAGGCATCAGGGCCATCGAGACGTTACTTGAGAGGAAAAGGAAAGATAGATGTGCTTCCTCCCTGTTTTCAGAAGTTTAACACTTCAACACCCAGGAGTCCCCTCCTGTCTTCTCTCTAGCCCGAGGCATGCCAGAGGAAGTCAAAACACTGACTGAGAGCAGCGCTAATTCCACCTGCGCTTGCTTTGGGGGAGAAAAAAAAGGCAGCAATCAAGTAATTTGTGGAGATGAAGGTGGAATGTTCCATGCAAAACAATCGTTCTGTTTGTAAAAGGGCAAAATCAAGCATGTGAGAGGACCAAAAGGCAACAAGAATTTTTTTTTTTGTTCCCTGATTCCAGCTCCCTTGAAATTACAGGAAAAAGGGCAGGCTCATTTTGTGTAATTTCACTTTCATGTTTTCATTTTCTTGCCATATACTCTGTTGATTCGTTTTGGTAGACATTCTTATCTCGAAGGCTGAAATTACATTTAATTGCAGTGTGGAAAAATGGGTTTCTGAACAGCCTGTGAAAAGAAATAAACCCCTGCTGCGTGGCAAAGCCAAACATAAACTTTTCAAAACAACAATTGCATTCGGTCGTAGTTTGGAACTGGCGCAAATGTGCAGATACGATTCTGTTGATTCTGATAAAGCATAATCCTATGACTTTGTTTGTCACAGGAGCGCCGAGGAGACTGGCTTTAAAACAAGAAGCATTTTTCATGAGTGACGCACCTTCAGCGGGTTTGTAACTCTTCTGGAGTTCACACAGTTATAACCAGATTCTCTGACACCTGGACCCGTTTGTTATGACTTGAGCCTGTCACACTCACTGGCTCCTGTTGATAAACATATGTTATCACTCCAGTGGCGTGGAAGTGATACGTGCCTACAGGGATGTACATCGTTCTGGCAGGTCAAGTGTGTGTGTGTGTGCTATTTCTGCTGCTTATATGTAGACAATGTGAGTGTGACTGAAACACAAGGGTGGGGAGGTGGAGAAACTGAAGGAGAGTGCTGGGTATTCAACTGGACAGTGTGTGTGAACCGACTGTGTAGTGTATGGGAATGTCTGGCACGCCTCCAGAGGTATCCCACAGGGAGGGAATCCTGCTTGATGTGACCATGAATAGAAAGCCATCCCCACACCCCCTGAACGCACCCAGCCCTTTGATGTCAGGGGGTCACACAGAGCCCTTGCAGCTCCGGGGGCACATAGTTCCCCTGAACGCCTGGCAACCTCACCATGCCATGCCAGGCCCACGGTCTGCTCTGCCCAGCCAGAAGAGGGAAAAAAAGCAGAGAGGAGAAATTCTGATTAAATCAGAACACAAACTATAACTGTTAGTGTTCATTGAAAAGAAGCAAAATGACAAGTTCCTGGCCTTCATTTGTCACTGAATATATACCATTTGAGTTCTTAGAATTACAACAAGTTCATTTCAAATGCATCCAGGGAATGAGTCTGACCCCTGCTTACTTGTTTTGGTTTGCTCGAAGAGGGTGAAAGCCTAAAATATAATAACCTCCTCTGTGTTTGTCTTTGTCAAATGCTGTCTGTTAGTGCTAGCATTTTTCAGAATGTTTTTTTCTAAAGGTTTGCTGCCTACAGTTAAATGCCAAGACAATATGAAAAGCTAAAAACCACATCCTTTAAATTCTTGCATTTAAGAAAAATTGTGCATTACTAAATATTAATTTATAGTTAAGGGGTTACAACGTAGCTATGGAACCTAAGCATGTTGCCAAATAGGGATAACATGGGAACTGTGGGAACTGTGATTGGTCAACTTTTGCTGTATTTGGCTGGTAGAAATAGCTGATAGTGAAGACAACATCAGTATGGCCAGATCATCTACAACACATCCATCTAGTGTTGCGTTGGTGCTATCAACGGGTAAAATCCATCACTATAAATCAAAACCTAAACTGGAAGTGTCTTTGGCGGCACTCCTGTTAACCCCTTGTGTCAACCATAAATCCAACTGTCAAGCTCAACTTTCAAGATGGTCAGCACAGATAACAGGTCCTAAGAATGGAGCAGACTCCATCTGCTGATGAAGATGGAGGCATTCGCTCGAAAGCTGTAGAACAAGCTGGTAAGCCAAACTTGGTTAACAGTAATTTTGGCTTGTTAGCATTGACACCCATGACCAAATCAGGAGCATTTATTTATCCAGCATTAAAACTCCGTAAGATTTTCAGTCTCAGACATAAACACTTAAGACAATTTGTGACTATGTGACAATAGAAACTGAAAAATATGAAAAAATAAACAATCAAAGAAAGGCGAAACAAAGTTGGCGTCATGTTTTAACTCTATATTCTCCATCTGCATCACACCATCTATCACCTTGAAAAGCTCATTATTGGGGGTAGAAATCATTGGCTTGGATGTGTTTTGAGATGTATCCACCTTTTGTGGGATCCAGAGGCCCGTGGTTTGACTGAAGGCAGGCTGGATCTGAAAGTAAAATGAGTTCAGATGTGCTGCTGTAATTGTCATTGCTAATGTGGAAAATGAAGTCATTGGAATGTGCTTCAATGGTAGAACTTAATGAAGATTTTCCCTTCGAATCATTAGGAACCCAGAATACAGCTACCTTCCTCTGTTTGTGTCTGTCTCTCGGCCTCTGTCTGTCTGTCTTTCTTCTCTCTTTCCCCTTGTCTCAGCTCCCTTTCCTCTCTCCTTGGGTCTCAGCTGGCTCTGTTCCTGTGGTCCTTTGATCTCAGTGAAAGGGTTTGGAGCTTTAAAGTGCTTCTGTTTCCGCTGTCAAGAGCCCCTCTCTTCCTCCTCTCTGGTTTAGGCTTTCAGAGTGGTGGCAGCCCTGTGCTGTGGCTGGGTGGGTCAGGGGGGGGTGGGGGGGCAGGGTACAGGTTTTTTATGAGGTAGTGAGATTGAGGTGAGGTTGGTGTGGGAGTGCGTGTGTTATGCTGTCAGCCTTGGTCAGGAGAGGATTGACCTGATTGATATACCTGGTTATTGTAAACAAAGTAAGTAATGGCCTCTAAGCATGTGAGAACTATTACAGTGGCAATGTTTCCCAAATTTAAGACCATATTTCCTGTTTCTGTTGTTTCCTTTTGCAAAATCTACGTCGCTTTACTGAAGAAGATAAATATGTGGGAAGTATTTCCATTGTCTTTCATGCTCAGTTTTCTCAGTAATTCTTAATAGTGATTTCTCAAGTGTCTGTGACATTGCATTTACATTTAGCTGACGTTTTTATCCAAAGCAACTTACAATTGCTGTATATGTCAGAGGTCGCATGCCTCTGGAGCAGTAGGGGTTAAGTGTCTTGCTCAGGGACACAATGGTGGATGGGTCACAGTCTCTCACACCAAAGGCATGCATCTTATCCACTGCGCCATCACCACCCATCAAGTGTAAATATTAAAGAGGTAAAAGATTTACCAAGATTAATGCTACAAGGGGGTTTAATCTAAGTTCTATTGGACTTGGTTGGTATCGTGACTCACTGCTCCCTCTTGGACTGCACCAGCAGCCAGTGATGGAAAAATTATTGAATTATTGGATGTGGACTCACCAATTTCCTGTTCCCTTCTGTGAAGTACACATCAAGAAATGTTCATTTTATTTCATGCGCAACCATTTCATGCTCAAGCTAAAAGTATTTTGCAAAGCACGGTTCCTGTTTTAGCAGACCGCTGTGTCAATACCACCAGGTCTAACTGCTGCACCACAATGATACCTTCTGTCCTGAGTGAAGTCCTCAACCTTCACCGCAACTGTGCGTTTCTGCTGCAGCTTTCACCAAACAATTTATTAGTGTTGCTATAACCTTGTTCCAAACAAAGATTCAAGGCCTGTTTACATGAACACACCCCTCCATAAAACCTCGAAATCTTTTGGGGGCATATTTACACTTGGCATGTGTATATTCATCCGGTGAAGTAAGACGACAGTTTAAAATCCACAGACCGCTCCGTGTAAACATGCAATGTCCTAAAGAGGCGCTGGCTGGTTTAAGCGAGGCCACGTGAAAGGAAATGGTTTCCATATGTCGGGAGCTCAGACTTTCCTTGTGCCCTGTTTGCAGGATGTCTTCTTTGTGGGTTAATAGGAATTATAAACCTAGGATAGGAAGTAGAGGAGCGAAGGAAAGGTTTTTTCTCTGCTAAGGCAGAGAAGCCTGCAAACCCTGCGGTACAGCTTTGATGTAAATCTTAAATGAGGTGTAACTAAGACGCTACTTCTCTGGTGCACACCTACTCGCACATCAGCACACACGGAGGGTGAACATTCCTGCACACACACTGCACGTTGTCAGATTACTTGCTTTCGTCATGTTGATTAATGCATACTGGCAGACGCTAAGATGATCACCACCCTGCAGAGAGCAGCTGAGCTCGGAGGATCGGACACTCTCTTGCCTTTTCCCTCACAAGTACAGAGACACACCACACTCCTCCAAATCGTCCATCTCTGTCCTGTCCTCCTCAAATCCCCTCACACCTGGCTCTGTACCCCTTGAGACCTCTTTTTCTTTCCTCCTCCTCCAGCTCTCCCTTTCTCCTAACTCCTCTCTGTCCACCATTCCCTCCCATTTCACAGTCCATATCTTCACATGCTCCCTCCTTCTTGTCCTCCCGACTACTGTTCATGCTCTAACTGTCTTCCCTCCCTCTCTCATATCCTCTCTCCACACCTCTCTCACTTCCCTTTCAGTTCAAACTTTTTTCTCCCTTTTCACCTTTCAACAGGTTGAATAATACAAATAATGATAAGATGCCACATCGTCCTGCCAGTCAGCATGTGTGTTCTCTTTTCATTTGTTTTCTGACCACCTCTTTTCTTCAGTACTCCTCGCTGTTCCAGTAGGGCTCTGTTCTTATTCGCTAAGTTAATTGGAAAAACAAGGCAAGCAGAGGCATTTGGCCAGGGTCAGTGTAGGGAGATGCAGCCAACGCATGACAGGGTTAATCAGTGTCATGGCAGCCAGAGTGGGTGTCTGGCTCTCCTCAAACCGGCATGTGGAGGGCCAGACGAGGAAAAAGAAGTCATGACATTTTTCTACGTTTGCTTCTGGGGTCTTATAACTATGTCGAAAACATCATATGCAGCCATTTCAGAGACACAGAAATATTTGTCCGATATACTTGTGGATGTTTGAAGTGGGGCTTTAAGAGGCATTTATCCATAGTGTGCTACCTGCAGTAGATGGAGGTCAGCGTGTCCGCAGTTTGGTGTAACAGAGTCTTGTCCACAGCAATGTACTGCTGTGGACAGGGTCAGCAGCATAACGTATTTTATCCACCTTAAAAAAAGGCCCACTGAACAAAATCAATATCAGTTGAAGTGTACGCTATGTGCTTAATATTTTCAGTGCTTTACTTTGCCATCAGACGGCCATCTCCTTTGGAACCACATTTTCTCAACTGTAGAACTTCTCTATTCGCATGAGTGCAACTTGGTTGTGCACTAGTTCCAAAGTAGTACATTGTTTAGCTTACGTGCCAGTATTACTCCACCAAACTGAGGACGTGCTGACTCCCATCTTTTGGAGGTAATACACCGACTATGGATACCATACAGCTCCACCTCATACAGCTCCACTTCAGAAATCCTGAACTATCACTTTAAATGGGCCCTTGTACATCTGGGAATTTATGGATTTTAAATGCATTCCACTTTCTGACTTTTATTAAAATGTTTCTAGTTCAAGTTTTATTCTGCCATCAGTGACAAAGCAGTTTATTCTTTTGTCTTTCCCCTCAGCTGCGTGTACTCCTGTGTGCAAGAGATGCATGGTTAGCCATGTGACATCAAAGTGAGCGTCAGTCTGCAATTGTGTTGTGGTCTGCGTAAATGAGGCATGTAATGGTGGCGTGAGGGCACATAACTTGCTTATCATAAACGCACTCTTTCACACACACCTGTTTTGAAGCGCACAGTTGCCCTCAGCCTGGCTTGTTAGGTGTGGAGGAAGTAAAACAGTTTCTCATGAATCTTTTTGACAGGTGACGTGCAGGAACACACCAATCAAATGGAGGTGAACAAAAAATTCCGTCACCATTGTGTTGCAACGTGTGATGCGTTTCCTTAATCTGTCACCTTTTGCACACTTTAACAACCAGGCTTTTACTGAGATTCCTCCCAGGACTTCTCTCCTGAGAGCGCTGTTGTCTTTTTCACATACACCTGCATCAGCATCACAGAGACGTGTTGTCACACACTTGAACACAGTAAAAGCCTTTAAAACCGGCCCAAAGCCCCTTTGGGCTCATTACAGAAAGGCTCCTGAAGACAAAGTTTGTATGTGTGAATGCCTGTGTACACATAAGTCTGTGTGTTTCTGTCTTGAGTGTGTGTGTATATTGTTTCCGCTCCTCAGTGCTCATTATTTGCACTGTCCTGAGCTCTTTCATTAGGGCGGCTGTGAAGAGGAGGGTTGTAAGGGCCGGTAGGGGATCAGGGGAAGGGGTGGAGGTCGTAATTGGGCTGTTCTGCTCCCCTGGCCTTGGTCAAGGTCACTGTGAGACAAACCCTGGGCCAGTTCTCTCACTCTTTCCTCCCCTTTCTCCCGTTTGTTCCCACCCTTTTCCATCTCTCCTACTCTTCCTCACCTCCCTATCAAACCCCCACTTTTTCTCTCCCTCCCTCCGTCTCTCTTCCTCTCCTTCTCCTGGGGTCTTTTGTCACAGTAGACTGGTCCACTGGGGAGCCACAGAGAAGTGGAGGGGCTAATTCAGTCTAATCTCCTAGCCTGTTAATGTCTGGCTGATATGTGGATTTCTCCACATCCTCAGGGGAAGGCCTTTGTGGTGAAGGCCATCATTATGAAGTTTCCTAGCCCTCCTAGCCAATTATAAGAAGGGAGACAAATTAGTTCATCTCAAACTTGGCTCCTAAGAAGTTTTCTTGATTGTTCTCAACTTTGTTTCACATTTCTTACCATTGAGACAATTCACAGTAAAGGTTTTTGATAAAAAAAAGAATAGCCTGATAGTGCTGCTGTCTATTTAAAGAAAAAGATTGTGCATCTTGTATGAAACTTGCTGATGGATTTTGTTCGACATTGTGTCCGTCATGTGCAATTCTGTACACGGTTTCAGCTCAAAGCCAAGTTTGAAGCTCTGAGTAAAGTGGTGTAGCCTTGCCTGTCTGACGCTGGCCAGCGGTGAGCTTGGTCTAACGTTTCCCTCTGATTAAGACACAGTGGTGAAAGCTGCCTTTGATCTGAGGAAATGTCTGCGTAGGGAGCAGTTGGAATGCAGCGCTCTCTTCTCTGCCTTGCAGATGGAGAGAGAGAGATAGTGTCACAGTCCATTTGTATGGCTTTGCCACGGCCGGTCCACCCACGGTAGTAAAGCCTGGATGGTCATAGCCTGTCAGGCTTAATGAAATGAGTATGATGTCCCTGTTGAAACTGTGGACTCAACTGTATTATTATTATTATTATTATTATTATTATTATTATTATTATTATTATTATTATTATTATTATTATTATTATGTATTATGCTGTGTTGGGGACATAAAAGCTTAATTAAATTATGAGATTATTATTAATATTCCACATGGTAACTTAATTATTGAGGAAATGTATGTTGTGATTTAATTTTTTAAATATCTTTTATAGATTTTTAAATATTCCACTTTTTTGAGCACTGTTCATTATTGGTTCAACTATAATCAAACTTCATTTAAACTGTAAACTGCAAATAAGTTTTCAAATGATTATCATCCAAAAATCAGTCTGATAAGCGTCAGCTCATTACAGCATTCCTCAATAAATGTGTGAGTTTGAAGCAATATGTATTTATGTTCTCTCTACACTTCCTTCTCCATGTGTCTCTGCAGGCCTCCTGCGCTAGCGGGCAGTCCAGCGTTCTCCGACATCTCCCTCATCCGGATCTCGCCCCAGCGGAACCCTTCTGTGGGGGCGGAGTCGCCCTTTCACCCTCCGCACCCCTACATCAACCCATACATGGACTACATCCGCTCACTCCACAGCAGCCCCTCCATCTCTGTTCTGTCAGCCACCCGGGGCCTCAGCCCTGCAGATGGTGAATGAAGTGAAACATACACCGACGCACAAAAGCATAATGCGTAATACGTATACACTCACTGCACAGATGCACACTCAGCACACACTTCTGCACACAACCCCAGCAGAGCAGAAACAGCCAGCAAAGCCTCAGTGGACCCTTAAAAATTATATTTGAAATTGATTAGAGAGGTTTGATTGCTACTAGCAGGAATCCAGATTCCCTGTATCAGTTTAATTCCTGTTTGAGATCAGAACAGGTCAGGTGAGAGGCAACTAGATCCATCTCTATTAAGACCCAGGGGTTGGTGAGATGTTATCTGAGTGAGGGAGCGGATGGAGTGGAGTATTATGAGTGTGTTGCGATCCGTGTGGGTGGGGGCGCAGGTTCGAGGAGGCTAATCCTTTTGATCTGTGAGTCATGTCAGAGACCTCTGGAGGATGCATCAGTGAGCGGCAGGGTCACGTACAGTTACAATGTGCACACCTGAGGGAGGGTCGGATTCAAGTTCGGGGTGGGGGGTTGGTATGGTGTCCTACAGGGAGCATTTGTTTCCTGAGATCTCATTATGGATTTGGACTGGGAAATCGATTAAAGTGGACACCAGAACCAGTTTGAAACCTTTTTAGAAACTATTCAAAAGGAAAACTCACACTCTATAATTAATACATTTTTTAGCTACTTGGAATCTTTTAAATAATGTGATTTTAGTATTAAGTGGTGGTGACATTACACAATTAATCGATTTGACAGAAACACATTTGTTGGCTTGTTGGTGGGGATTTGAAAAATTCCCACATATTTGCTGTCTCCAGCAATGAAAATGTGAGGATTTGCTATTTTTATTTTGTTTTCTATTATTTGAAATTGAATACGTCACCTTATGCTCCAGAAAACGTTTTTTTTCTTGTTGTTTTCTTTAGACATTTAATGGACAACATAATTAAGTGCAAAAATAAATGACAGAATAATCAATAATGAAAAGAACAAAGGGCACAATCCAGTTGTAGTATTTTCTTTTAAGACTAAACAAAAAACCCAAAAAACAGCAAACTTACAAAAAAAGCCAAACTGCTGCAAATGACCACCCCATAAAAAGCATGCTTACTAAAGAGCGTCTTTGCCAAATGTCTACATTCACCGTAAAGGTATTGAAATGGCCTGATGACCCATTACGGCCCTCATGTACTCGTCCATCGAGCTTTTGGCACTTCAGCAGCAGGGGCCCACTTTAGCTCCTCACCTTGTGTTGAAGTGTATTTCTGATAGGGCAGATAGCAGGGGGCATTTCCTCTACAGCAGCACACTCGACCTCGTCTCATCCAGGTCTGTTAAAAGCTGTGTCTAAGTGAAGACCAAGAGTCTCTGCTCGCAGCCTCACTCATCCCCTCTCCGTCTCTCTTGCACTCCCAACATTGCGAACAGGAAGCTCAAACTCTCTACCCTCCAATTTTCCATTACCACAACATAATGTACACCAGTCTCAGCTAGCTTTAAATCAAAATAGTTTCTCCAACCTACCACACGATCCCCTTTCAGTTCATAATGCTGTGAATTGTGAATGAGGCACCTAATTACTCCTTTAATCAATTCAGTGATTAATTAACCCATCAGTTTTTTGTTGTTAGTGTATCACCACGCTTACAGGGAGCCTCCTCCTTCAATATGCAATTTTTTTCCTACCAAAAAGTACATTTGAATAATGATGAATTAATTAACAGAATCTAATGGAGATTTAAAGTGGGTGGGATTTAGTGCCACCCTCTTGCTGCCACACATTTGCTTTCACATCTTTTTTTTCCTCCCTCACAATATTTCTCTCTTTTCTGAGTGAGGTGTGGTTCAGAGGTAGGCTTGCCCATGATCCTATTGTAATGCTGAAGCAGCACCCGGTGGCTCACCAAGTCCTGAGGCAAGTCTCTGCCTTCTCCACGTCGAGTGCCACACTGACAGCCTTCCCCCACTCCCCCTTTTTGCCCCCAGGATCGCACTCGGATGCCAGAATTTCTGATTTAGAAATTCCGCAAAGCCCTTTTCTGTGTGCGGATACTGAATGGGCCATATTATGGTTGAATGCAAAAGCAAAGCTAAGATGGAACAGTGTAGACAATTAAGACACTCCCCCCTTCCACTGAAGACATAATACCCAGATCGAATTAATTTAGAATTTTTTATTACATTCATTCAACCAATCATGGATGCATATTGCAGAGATACAGGCCAACCTTAAGAGGAAATCTCCCCACACAGGGTTTCTTTATATATTTTCTCTTTATTTCTTCAACTCGGGGGCTGCACCACTCTGTGGGCCTGAACCGATTCTATATTCACATCCAAAACCACAGTGTTAGTCTTTTCCCTCTCTCTTTCTTAGAATATTTGCATAAGGAAGCCCACCGCCAGATGTTTATTTTTAGGCTACGGTTCAAGGACTTACAACACTCTACTGTATAACTAAGGGAATGAAAAGAGAGGCAATTTGAGAAAGACAGAGAAAGTGACGTGGAGGCAGAATCGTTTTCGATCTGGGCAGATTTAGGCCTTTTGTTTTCCTGCGGAGTTTAAGGGCGCACAGTCGAGGAGCAGGTTGCATATCTGCAGACTGCAGCCCTGATGTGTATAACACACAAGCACCATCTCTGGCAAAAGATGTGTCAGCCCACATACTCTTACCACACACACACACACACACACACACATATATATATATATATATATATATATATATATATATATATACACTCCAAAGTGATCAAGGAACAGTAAGAAGAAGAGAGAGGGCTGTTTAAGAATTGTATTGTAAGATGATCAGTTATGCCATGCTCAGTATAAATGCATCAATCAAACACTAATTCACACTCACTGTAATCTCTGAGCAAGCATCCGGTAATCCCCAGTGAGGCTCTCCACTTCAGGTGATGCTCCCTGTGCAGCTGTTTTGCTTAACTTGATGGTGTTGCTAATATGCTCATTACTGTTCTGCTGAGCTGATTATCGTCTAATGTGAATGAGCACAGGTTTATAATGCAGTGCAGGTGCTCTCCCTGTCATCTTTTTCTCACTGCCTAATTATTTTTCTGTCCTCCCTATCTTCCTCCGTTTGCTTCTCTACTCTCTCCACTTCAGATAGTCCCTCTGTGAGAGCCTCTTTTCAAAAATGCCCTTCCGTGCATTCTCTTCGTCTCCTCATCTGTCACCTTCACTTTTTGTTTACCTTGTTTCCACTTTGCTGACCTGATTGTTCTCCTGCTCCAGCCCCTCACACAGGTCTGACCACAGCCGAGTACTACCACCAGATGGCTCTGCTGGCGGGCCACCGTAGCCCGTACACGACTGACCTGCTCCCCTCTGTGGCGTCCACAGCTGGCACCAGCAGCGCCAGCGCCCTGCACATGGAATACCTGCAGGCAATGGAGAGTAAGTCTGCACTGATTGTGCACATGACTGATAGCAAAGTTTATGATAGCATAAGGAATGCTGATCTTCCATACACATGAAGTCTGAAATTGATTCAGGGTCATTCAGGGTCAGCAGACATTTAGAGAGTAAATCTCACACAGGAGTTTTCGAAACATAACTTTAATAATACCAAGTTCAGGTTTAGAAAACATAAACTCGCCAATTTGTTCATTTTGTTTATTTATAGAGGCCAATTTTTCATATAGTATTGGCTACAGTAATAAAAACAGCCCTGTTTTCTGCTTTGTGACAATGTGTTTTTCAGATAATCCAAAAAGTTTTTGGAAATTGGAGAAATGAATCAATCCATAAAGGAATGCATAATTATCTTTTTTCATTTTAAATCTAAATTCAAATCAACAAAGAGATACATGGTTTTCAGTGGACATCAACAATGAATTTGATGAATTCCTTAATCTCTTTCATTAAGAATTGACATGCAGGTCAACCAGTTTCTAGGCATTCAGACTAAAATGGGGCTAAATATGGTTAAATAGGTAAATGTTTCTTTAAATATTTACATAAAAATATTGTTTCAATACCATTGAGGGATATCGTAACTACACATTGAAATCTTATTACTGAAATGATGTATAAGCCACCAAATCCATGCCTACTGTAATTGGACCTCAACGTGTTATGAGTGCATATCTGTACATTGTAGCATGGGTATTCAACTTCTAAAATGCACCTTCACTGCACACCTATCTTGTGCTATATATAGATCAAGCTACAGCTCAACCACGGCGAGGAGGGACCTGCAACTTAACTTTGACATGATTTAAATGAGCTATTGTCTTAATGTGTTGGGCTCAGGACTGTGTGCAGAGGACTTATGCTAATGAGTTATTTTAAAGTGTAAATAGGAAATTAAACGCACACCGAATCTTAGAGAGGTCAGACAGCCTCACCCCACTCCCTTTGATGAGAATGTATTTAGTCAGGCAGACGCCGCTTTCATGGAAATCCGGGGTGAAGTTCCCCCTATTCCTCTGAACAAACTAATTAAAACTAGCCAAACTTATGCGGGTATCAGAAAATTAATTGCTATTAAGTGGGAATTGGAATGTCCCACCATTCATCACTGGAGAAATCCTTTCTTCTGTGTCACTTTTTAAGATTAATAGACTGAAACAAAACAATTAGGGCCAAATTTAAGTGGAGATGTGATGCTCCTCACTTAAAAAAAACGCCTGTGATCATCGCTGGCAATAACTCATCATGTTTCAACAATGTGTGTTCCAACTCCTGAAAAATTAACACTTTAAAGCTTTGTTGGATTTCAGAAAAAAAGACATACAAAGAGCAGAGTCTATCAAGAGGCCTCCATTGAAAATCTTCGCTACCACGTTACTGTGGCTATTTTAGTCTATTTCACATCAGTGTAATTACCTTCAGTGAGAGCTGGGCTAATGAAACAATGGGCCTGTCCTGCCTATTTGTGTTTTAATGGGCTATTGTCTGTGTGCGTACTGCCTAATTAGTGCCATAGCTCTAACAGATCACTATACTAAAGTCTGTGTTTGTGGTCTTTATTAGTTCATTTTAATATAATTGCTATTTTTTTTATTCATAAGGCATTTTCTCATTAATAGGTTCACGTTAAGTAACATTTTGAATACTAGAACTCATATTTGATAAACAAACCATTTCATTTTAGTTCTTCTTCTCAATTATACTTCCCGAGTTGTAATTTTAGCAGACTACCAATAATTGTATCTGAATAAATTTACTAAAACACTTAAAAGTGACAGCTAGGATTGGCTCCAGCAACCCCGCGACCCTGTACGCAGGATAAGCGGTTGACGATAGATGGATGGATGGATGGACTTAAAAGTGACATATAATCTTTATATTAAAAATAAATTGTAAGTAGGCCTACACAAATTATCATAAATAGGATTGCTGACATTTTTAAACATGTTCAGATTGTTTCCCCTTAGTATCTTTACTCCTGTCCTAAAGTGCTTTTTCTGGCCAGTCTTATAGTGTCACTTCAGCCCTCCCCTGTGAAGGTGTCCCTCTCAGGTGGCCCAGAGCCATGTCTGCGAGGGCTCAACCCCAGTTTTGGAGCCAGCTTTTATTTCCAACGCCGTCAGTCCGGCCTGTCTAAACCCTCCCTGGCCACGAGAATTAATGATGCGCTACGTAACCAGCCATCCCGTCCATAAATCAAGAGGAAATTAGAGGGACAGTCCTGCTACGAGCCAGGACGCTCCTCTCTCTGTCTCCCCGGTTGGCCGATTTATCATTTGGGCTGTGCATTAATAAACACCACTCCCACGAGGCTTTGCAGTGGTGGGATGCTGGCCCTGCTGTTGAATTAGGAGAATTCACTCGCAGTGGATTCAGCTTGTTTAAAAAGTGTCAGGTGTGTAAAATTTTAGATGTAGAAGGTTGGATTTGTCCAAACCAGGAGAATAAAGGATGATTTGTTTTGCAGGATTATATGAATTATTGGAGCTGAATAAAATGGTGAAAAATCACACTACATTGTAGTTAGCCATTGTGGGCACTCAGGGATTTGTTTATATTTGTAAATGCACCCCCCCTACACACACACCCCAACACCCCCGTTACTAAGGCATAAAAAAGACAGATTTTCCATACAATGACAATGTAAAGGGGGTGTTGCTCTCCATACAGCTTCATGCTGTAGTCGAAACTCAGGCCTATCTATGCCAGAACACCACCGCTGCCACCACAGAGGCATCCACACACACACATTCACATCCACACACTGTGATTACCATGTGAATGCAGCGTTCTGTAATCGTTGGATGTGTCAAACGAGAGATGGAGCATTTACGTTTGGGAGATGGATGGATTGTGGGGGACGTAAATATGGAGGGGGGTTATCGGGGCTGCATAAGCTGGTTTTGTTTGCCTTTATAAAATAACTCAAAATGTTTTATTTCCAAGTCTTGAGTCACAAAGTCATTGTGTCAGTTCATGCACAAAGCTCGACATCCCCTCAGCGCTTCCCCCCCTCTCCTTCCATCTCCCTCTGTTTTTCCCTGTCTTGTTTGTGACATCTCCATGTGAAAAGACAACAAAAGTCATGTTTTAATCTCTACCCGTGGCTCATTGTATGTGCAGAGAGAATGGTTGTGCCGATTCCGCCTTTTACCTTTTCAAACCCCCTTTTAGTATTTCCAGTCAACACTGATTGCATTTGAATAACGAGTCAAATTGGACTTGATTAAATATTACCATACACAGTCAGAGCATTTCTCCAACATAAAAGGCATGTTTTCTCATGGATGAAATGCAAGCAGTGCATCAAGTGACAGCTGAACACTCATTCAGATGAGCCTTTTGTCTGATGATTGACAAAAATGTCATCTGCTGGGGTTAGATTAGGTTAGAGTTTGGTTGAAGTTAAAAAAAAAACATGTAGAAACCAGCAAATGCTCTTTTTTTGATCTGTAACTTATTTGTAGGAATTTAGCTGATGCTCTTATCCAGAAAAAGACATGGAATGATGGAGCAGATAAGGGTTCATTTGCACTTTTACAGGGCATTTTAACCTTTCACTTTCAGAGCAGCCACTTGACAGTCATTCTTTTCTAGTACCTTACCCTGATCTCCTCTTTTCTCACCCTGCAGGCTCTCGTTTCTCGAGCCCGCGGCTGCCATCACGGCCCAGCAGGAAGCGCCCTCTTCCTATCTCGCCCCTCTCCGAGCACAGCTTTGACCTGCAGACCATGATCCGCAACTCGCCCAACTCCCTCGTCACCATGCTCAACAACTCTCGCTCCAGCTCCTCCACCAGTGGCTCCTACGGTCACCTCTCTGCTGGAACCATTAGGTAATTTTCCTGCATGAAATATTCTCAAAGCTCCCAGGTCATTATTATTATGATAATTATCATTTTTTTTAGTATAATTTTATTTGCTTATCTCAGGTTGGGTTTAACACTTAAAATCTTTAACAGAAAACCTGTGTTACATTGTGTGGGGTTTGAAAAAAAGTGGGCCTTGTGGAAGTCCAATGAAAGACAATAACAAGTTGCATTATGGGAAGTGTCGGATCCAGTGTTTCTGGAGCTTGAACCAGAATATGAACAAAAATCTGGATATTTCTCCATTGTCTTTACATAACATTTGGGGACAAAAGGAGGCTTTATTCACCTCAGATGTTATGAAAGTGTAGTACAAAATCACTGCAATACCCCTTTAAAGTTATAAATAATTTTTATCCTGTCAGGATGTCTTTCAGGAACTTTGATTTATTGAGTTTCTCTCAAGGTGGTCATTCACAAGCTATGTGCCAATAATAAGTCAAACAACAGGATCTCCTTGGGGGAATGATGCTGTAAATGATTTTCTAACATCATTGATTGGTTGATTTTCCATTCAGCACACTTGGTGCAGAACCCATCAGGATGGCAAGATAATATAGCTTTAATAACAAAGCACTCTGTAAAATGTGTTTGAGAGAAAAAGGGGAAAGTATGTGTGTGTGTGTGTGTGTGTATCGGCCATGTCAAACCCCCATGTGGGTGACGATCTCCCAGCCAGCCATTCAGCTTGCCTCCCCGGCGGCTCGTGTCAGTCATCCAGTACACCTCATGGAAACATCACATACATCACACCCTGGTACCTGAGGCGAGGAAAAGGAAGAGAAAGAAAAGAAGAGAAGAAGGGAAAAGGAAAGATCCATCGCCCCACCCACAGACATTGATCAGCGATCTGTAAGAAGAGCCTGATCAATCACACTGCACACTCAGCCACTGTCCTTGTGACAGGACCCAAATAGCCAGAGCCAACAGACTGATGAGTGATATGACAAGCGGATGGGCCCCCAAATGTGTCTCGGTCCATTGATTTCCACTCGGCTCGTAATAAGATCAGCAGACATATGGGTCGCAGCGAGCCCGAAGCGCCAGAGCTCAGGATGAATGGAGGCCGCTGCTGTCGAGCCACACAGATCTGTGTTTATCTGGTGGTTCACCTGCGGTTATACGGACCCCAGAGGAGGTTTGGTGGCTTCTGGGATTTTTAGGATAAACAAAGTTAGCTCAGGTTGAGGGTAAATAAAGTGGGAAAACAAGTGTGTTGCAGGAACAGGGAATTAATTTTGCTTTATTTACATGGCTATACAACACACTCCAGATTCTTTATCATCTGTATCATTTGCCCAGTGGAAGAATGACATACTGCCTTACACAGACCACGCGATAATTCACTGTGTGTTAACAAGCTGAACATTCATTGGCAGGGATTTGCCAGCAGCCCCGTGGTTCCAGTATTACCACACCATCTCCTGTCAGATTGTCCTGAGGGAGGAGGAGCTATCCAGAACAATCCGTTTATTCACTGTCTTTCCCCTTTTTTGCCTCATTGCCTGAGCAACTGATGTTTTAGTGAAGTTGCAGTTCAGTTTTATGATTATTTTACCCAATACGACTAATCAGCCTTTTGCTTTTCTGCTCTCTCCAGCCCGGCATTAAGCTTCGCCTACCCTCCAACCCCGGTGGCTTTGCACGTGCACCAGCAGCTGATTGGCCGCCAACCAGGCATAGTGGGCTCTGCCTTTGGCCACAGCCCTCCCCTCATCCACCCGTCGCCGGCCTTCGCCACCCAGAGGCCCGTACCTGGCATCCCCCCCTCTGGGCTCAGCGCCAGCGAACGCTCTGCCATCTCCAACGACTCCTCACAGGTGAGAGCGGCGGCAGTCGCCTGTGCGATTCATCATCACAGGTAATAGATAGCAGCGTCGCATGCCAGCCACATCTCAGGGAAAGGCAGCGAGCTAACATGGTACAGGCAGGACCCCCCTCCACTCGCTCATCTCCTGGGACTTTCTTCCTACTTGTGTTGTCTCTTGTTTTTAGACTGCCGAGCACGGCCCAGAACGCGCCTGCAGCAAACAACAAGGGGCTTGTTAGCATAGAATCCCACTGCTGACTCCATTAATCACTAGAGAGAGAACAAGGATATAGAGAGAGAATATTGACATGGATGGATGGATCCAAAGGGCCTTTTTCTCCCTTTCCCCAGCCCTTACTTTATGTGCGGGCCCACATTTGAAGTAAATATTCAATGTTTATTACCCGTCCACCCTTCCCCTCCCATTGCTTGAATTCTGTGTTATCGCGAATGAGGCCTGGTTCAAATTGAGCACACCAAAATTGCCTTTTCCTTCTACTGAATAAACAGAATATTGCTTTAAGGGCTGAATCTCATATGTTTCAGCTAAGATAGAAGGGCAAATGTGTTACATGTTATATAGACAGGACCACTATAACTCCCATCCTGTGAAAAACACCAACATTAGTTAAAAAACCAAGGAAACTTTTCCTTTTACAAAACCTACTTGAAAATTATTTTATTCTTATTAGGACCTTAGTATGTAACACGAATTCCCAAGGGGTGAATTTAAGCCGGGGCCAAAATCAGGTCATCCATTGGTTCAGTGAATGGTTCATTGAATTGGTCCATGAGTTTGTTTTAATTGCTGTGATTAGAGGAGCTAATGCCATACAGTGAATTGCATAGTTTTTCATTTGTGCAGTTAAAGCTCTTGCCCAGGACTGAGGATACGGAGATCATTATGGTGCAACCACAGTTGTTTTTGTCAGCTTGATTAAGTAAACGATTAATTGACTTATAAGCATCACATGCATTTTTAATATTACAGGACAAAAATCAGTAAAATATAAAATTGAATCATCTGTATGGTCAAGTTCATGTCATGAGAAGCTTGAAATTATTTTCTTCTCTGCAGACCAAACCAACAAGTGAATCTGCAGTGAGCAGCACAGGAGACCCAATGCACCACAAACGCTCCAAAATGAAACCAGAGGAAGAGTTGCCAAGCCCAGGCGCAGTGAGTGTCCAGGTGAGGATAGTTAATATTTTTCAGCAATATAAAAATATATTTTCAGTTTCTAGCTCCATAGGATATTCTTCAGCTATGTGGCAAAACTAGCTGAAATAAAAATAGCTGAAAAAATTCACACTTCAAACTGGTTGGTAAATCCCAGAATTCACCAGCCGCCTTTTATTTTTAGATTTTCACAATAGAATGGGAATCCCATATAATGGCTGGTCACCTGCCAAAGTGGCTGTAACAATAGGCAAGCTTTCCAGCCACATTTTGTATTTATTTACCTGCGCATGGCTGTTTGTTGGTGTTAGTTTTCCACCCTGCTCTTATCACTCTGTGTTTCCTAAGCGAAACAATTCATTGATCTTTGGGAGACTAGAAGGAAATTGTTTTTTGCTTTTGTTTAATCAAAACTGTGGCTGGAAAAATGAAAGAGAAACATGATAACAGTAAGTGTTTGCATCTGCAGGAAAAACCTTATTAGAGTCGATATTCAGGCTGCCGCAGATTCAGCCTGAGGTGTGTGGTGGAAGCCCAGGCGCTCCTGAATTAGCCCACACCAACCCTCTGCTCCACTCAGCCACCTGTGACAGTGAAATATGTCTGGGCTAATAGAGCAACTTACAGCAGGAAAAGGGGGTTAGATTCCTCAAATACCCGACCCGGTCCTGTCGTATAACCACCCCCAAATACAGAGTTGGTCTTTCAGCGCTACATTTCCGCTCTCTACACTTTTCTCTCAGGCAGCCAAACAAGGTCAGATTCATAGGGGCACTGTGGCTGAGACCTGTAACCAAATCATTCTTGCAAACCAGCAGAGCAGGAAAGTGTTACTTTTATGACAGATTTGGATGGACTGAGGTTGGGGAAAGGAAATCAGCTTCGATGCTCTCATGTCGAGCCTGGTATTAAGTCAATATATTTACATTATTTTCATCACATAGTTGAACTACAGCTTTTTTCACTGTTGTTCCTCAGGATCACCCTGATGGGATGACCCTGGTGAAGGAGGAGGGGGACAAGGATGACGGCAAACAGGAGCCAGAGGTGGTTTATGAGACAAACTGTCACTGGGAGAACTGCTGCCGCGAGTTTGACACCCAGGAGCAGCTAGTACAAGTGAGTAGCACACACAAAAAATGGAGTCACATTAAATGCTTGTTTAAAGTCAGAATGTTTCATTGTCTGCTGCATAGCAGATGGTTTGCATTTCACTCTTTAGCTGTGATTCATCAGTTCCTGTGGGCAGAGGAGTGTTTACACCTGGTTGTTCTCCAGGACCAGAGTTTCTTTTAGGGTAACACAACAGGGTGTTTTACTGATGTATGACTGGTGAAGACTTACATAAAAAAGCTTTCCCAGTGCAGCTCAGAAAACACACACCAAAACTACACTGTCTTTTGGTTTGTGTGCTGTTTGTGAGAGTTTTCAGCCCAGCAGATCCCAGCACTGTCTGCAGCTGTACATTTCTGCCAATGCCTTCTATCAAGCCACAACCCCTGCCTGCGTGTCTGTGCAGCACCAACCTACAGTAGAGTCAGAGCTGCAGGCATTGACTGATACTGCTGCTGGATTCCTGATTGGATCCAGGGACGGTGGTAATGGGCTCAAAAGCTGGAGAGCACATCTCACAGCTGAACTGGGCTAACTGATTTGGCGGGTTAAGCCTGCCAGAGTCAGGATGTGAGCTTTGTGTACAACAGTGGACCGGCCCTCCTCCTGGCTGCTATCAGAACTCTCACACAGCCCGGGAGATGGATGGCTCTCATCATATTGCGCCAGAGGGTTCACTGCTGAGCTAAATATTAATGACATTATTGTCGTGTCGCCCCCACTATGGCTACTTACACTGACGCTATTAGCTCTGCAGCTCTTTCGCGGCCTGTGAACCTCTCACCCGTCAGCCAACTGAGAGAACCGACTGAAGTTGAAGTGATGAAAATACACCAATATGATGCTGTGAACAAGGGACGCTGGAGCACGCACACACACACACTCACACACACACACACACACACACACACACATCTGATAGAAAGATCCTCAGCTCTCCACAGCTGTCTATTTGCCGTCTTGACATTGCAATCCTCAGCTGCGGTGGTAACCCCTATCTATAATTGATATCCTCAACGCGGAATGGGCTGCCTCCCGTGTTTGAAGGGCTCGGCTCAAAGGTTGAAAATCTTGACAACTTCTTGCCCCTGTTTCAGGGGGCGGGATGAGTTAAGGTGGTAGAAGAGGAGGGGAGGATGGCTTCTTAATAGAGGAAAAGCTTGCTCACATCCTCCCCCTACTGTAGTCACACCAGGTGGCCATCTGAACAAAAACAATGTCTTCTCATTCCTCCACATATACTATCCAGCCTAACCTTGCCATGCGGCACTTATTATCAGATTGCCGTGTAGACAGACACCAACACAATCCTTATTAGTTTTCCATTTTTCCATCTTGGAATTGTTTTCCTTTTTTTCCTTCTTTTTCTGGCATTAGACTTTCTGATATTACATTTTATTTCTCATTTTCTATGCACATGCAGATATGCAGAGAGATGCCAATAAAAAGTCTTCGTCTACAGAATCCCTGCCCTCTAATTCAGCAGAGCGGACGAGAAAATACTCTTATCTCTCCACACCCCCACCCCCCTCAGTAATAGGATAAGTACAGTATTTGGACCACAGTGGCTCTGCTCACACACTGGGAGGGGTTTGGGGGTTGGGGGGGATTTCCATATAACCAAACAATGGAGCGTCCCTTCCCCCTGTGCTTGTCTTCAGAAATGGCTTTGGGGAAAAAAAAACATGATGAGAACAAACCAGTTTCTCCTTGGTTGGAACCACTTTAACCACCAGCTTTTAAAGTTTACGCATGTCTGTCTTTAAACATGCTCAGAAATTTGACTGCTGTGTCGACAGTCTACTGTCATGAAATAAATGTTTTTTCTTAAAGTTGTCTTAAAGTATTAAGAGTACTGCCACGCTGGTCTAATTTTAGAATTTAGGCTTTACGCCGCCCTCATCACTTTTCCACCATTGGTGAAAGAAGGAGATCATAAACGTAGCAATAACACGCTGTGAAAATGCATTCAAAACCCTTCTTAAGCAAAAACATGTAAGAATTATCTTCAAACTGGACTTAAAATATCAGAAGTAAAAGTACTCATTGTTCAGAAAAATGCTCACTGTCAGTGTTTTACCATCACATGATAATATTACTGCTGCATTAATGTGTTGCATTTTTCAGGTGTAGATGTTTAAGGCTGTGCTAGTTTTAATGTTATATACTGTTGGTCAGTTTAATCTACAGCAATTCATCATATTCTATAAAATCATCATATTTTTGCAGCATTCCTGTTGTGAGAACCACATATTTCTAAAAAGTCAACTTTTTATGAGAAACAGCCCTGTTTTCAACTTTCAGTATATTTAATTCAAGAAGTTGGAGAATTTTCCCAGCCTATAAAAAAGCTTAATCCTCAAATCACCACATTTGGAGACACATGGTTTTCACTGGACAGGAAGGATATGAACATTTGTAATCTGAAAGGTAACTACTACCTAATGCTGTCAGACAAATGTAGTGGAGTAAAAAGAACAATATTTGTTTCATATATGGAGAACAATTTAAAGTACCTTGAATTTTTACATAAGTACAGTACTTGAGTAAATTTAGTTACATTCCACCACTTCTTTCCACCTTGTTCAAAAGCACTCCTGCCGCGTCCTTCATGCATATTTTTACACACCAGCATGCTCTCACCATGACATGCCACGGCGTTCCTTTATCATCTGCGTTTAAACGCTCTCGGTGCAGCCGATAAGATAAACATCAGATCTATGCAATTTAGCTCACTTATCTGGCCTACCCAGTCAGCAAAAGCGAAGCGGGTGTCAATTTTAGTTTGCTGTATTTATTTCATTTATTACATTTCAACTCTCTATGCCTCTCTATCTCGCTCACTGCTTAGCTCCACATTCGTTTGCCTCCTCAAACCTCACCCTCTCTCGTTTTCTCTTTCATTTTCTCTCCCTCCCCTCTTTCCCTTTGGAGGGAGTACTTTTTAAAGATAAGGCCTGGTGGCTTCTTTAATGTCTCTCTTGAAGTGGGCTTTTTTTTCTCACTCGGTTTTGTCGCCGGAGATGCCAACCCCACACTCCCATAATTCCCTAATATGGCCTTGCTCAACAATCTTTTATTATTTTCTCATGGATCTATTACTGATACTTGACCAAGGAGAAATCTACAAGGGAACTATGCATTTCCAGTGCCTTTGTATGATGAAAAAAAAAAATCATGAAAACCATATTCTCCTCTGTGTTGCAAAGTGGGGACTGTAGAGGCATTGGATATGGTGGACAAAAAATATCACTTACTTGAAATGTGTGATCTTAAGTGCACATAACCTTCAACTGCTGAACCATTCCTGGCTTGCAAACTTGAGAATTCAGTTTTGGTCTTGTTACTGTGGGCCTGCTGATTTTAGAGGAGGTTTTAGACTGTATATGGAGGGTGTCTGTTGGGGTTGGTGGTCTGTATGTGTGTGTTCTCACGGCTCATCAGGCCTTTCCCACCCTCCACAGTCTCCCATTCTGTTCCAGGTCATCTACATAGGTGGCGCTGTGATGTCCTTGTTCTTAGATGGGGAGCTGGCTCTCCCTGTGTGCAGCCTTGTTGAGGCGGCTGCTGTGCGCCTCCCCGGTGTTAAATGGAGATAAACGTGGTCGCAGTTTGAAGGCAGCCCCCTCTCTGGCTGCTGGCACAGGCTTTAATTGGTAAAATGCAGATTTTTTTTGATCAGGAGAAGGATTAGGCCCCTTATCTGTCAAGAGTATCTTACTCAAAGATGAAAAGACTGCGCTGAATTACACATGCCAATTCTAGCTCCCTGCCCCCTGCTCGCTCACTCACTTACTCACTTACTCTCATCCTCCCTCCTTCCCTCACACACAGTTTTACCCCCTTTTACCTCCTCCCTCCTCTTCCCTCCCTTCTTTGCCTTTTCTGTGCTCTTTTTCCCCCTCTCTTTACACAAAGCACTTCAGCAACTGACATCACAAAAGAGCATATGATTTATTAGGCGGTGTTTGATAAAGCTAAACGGTGTTGCGGGTCCCACAGCTTAGTGAAATTGCCTTGTAAACAGGCCCTCTTTTCATGCACGCTTGCATTCTAATGCATGAGGGCTATATCCCAGAGAGAGTTTGATAAGGAGACATGGAGATGGATACTGAAGTGGGCAATGCAAGAAAATAGCAAAAAAAATGATAGGATTCTGTGTATTATAATAATCCGTGTCAAAATGTGTGGGTTTCAGCATTCGCATAAATGGATGGAAAATAATTTTAAATCAGAGGCTTTCATTTTTTTGAAAAACATAAAAAGTGTAAAATTGTTTGCGTGTTGCCCTGTACCTAAGTAGCAGGGGTCTGGACCAAGAACAGTGCCTGCACCTGTGTGTATATGTACGTGCGTGTGTGTGCACCTCTCATACGTCACAGACGCCGTCAGTGTCCCATGTGTCCGTGTCCCTGGTGCTGCCTGTCGTGCGACTCCCTCCTAAATCCATCTTGGTGGCGTTTTTACAGTTGTTGGCCGATAAACTGGCAGGGGGAAGATGAATAACCTGCCGCGCCGCTGCTATCAGCACCTGTTTGTCGATTTAGCCGGCCAACGGGGCCTGTCTGCTCAGCATGGAGATTATTGATTCAATAAGAATTGCCATTAGATCATGCCATTAGGTTTCCTCGGCGGCCCCTCTCCCCGTGATGTCTGTCCCCCTCTCTGTCAGCTCAGAGGCTCATGCATCACACCCGTCAACGACCTCCTTCATTTGTACAAACAGGGTGTGAGTGTGTATCCATCTGTGTGTGTGGAAGTGCGTGCATGCACTCTTGTTGTGCCAGCCACCCGCGTGATCCAGCACCATGGCGCTCTCCCATCGCTCTCCAGCCAGGGGATATTGAATGCTGTTCACAACAGACCGATTGCTTGCCACAGGGATTCCCTCACATAGAGGAAGAAAAAGAGGAGACGAGTCAGGTTTTCGGATGCTCTGACCGAGGCGGAGGAGGAGGAGGAGATCAATCTTGGGGAAACTTCACTAACGTCTGTGGTCATCTAGTCCCCAATCATTTTCTGTGGAATTAGTCTTGTTTTGTCACTTTGAAATTAAAAAATGTCAAGGGAGAATAATGGGGGTCCTTTGCGGATATATTAATGTCAATTTTACTCTTTGCTTTTACTGTCGCACACTGCCGTTACTCCGCTGACTCATTTGTCGATACTCCTCCTCTGGTAGTGCTAGGAAGTGTTGTGGTTTTGTGGTTAGAGAGGGTCAAAATGTCCCAAAGGAAGATTAAAAATAGGTTTCTGGATGTCATGGTTATTTGTGGGGTCATGTTCTGGCCAGTGGGCAGTGCACTGGGAAGGTACAAAGATGCCATTGTCAAAGCAGTGTCATGCCTGAAAGGGAACTGACCCTGGGTACTTTATTTTGCTTTGGTCCTGCATGTTTTATAGCTCAACAATCTTGCGAGTAAGTGCTCAAAGAAAGCAAGTTTTCCCCAGACATTTAAGAGCATTCAAAGTCAAGTCTCTATTTATCTCCCTCCCTACTCCCTTGTTGCCATCCGTCCCTCTTCATTCACCCCCAAGGTAAAAAAAACTCCTCTCTGCTGCTCAGGAATGTAATAATACTGGTTTCTTTTGGTCAGGATATTGTGTCTGTCTCCTTGGGTTTAAATTGCTCCTGGAAAGGCACTTCAGAGGCCACCACAGTGTTGTCTCAGAAAGAGAGCCAGATGTTGACTTCGTCCCCAGAGGGTCTATGCCTACATGACTTTTTTTCTCCTCCTCACCTCCTTCATTCCTCTGTAACATCCACCACTTACCTGGTTTTACAAGACAGTAAGTGAGAAAAGAAGAAGGAACACAGAGGCGAACGAAAAGGGAAGTGGATGGAGGAAGGAAACAGGTGGCGCTCACAGATATAATGCTTGGCTGGAGTTGTAAAGCCCTCGCATTTCAGATGCCTCGACTGAACTTTTGATTTCTCGCCCTATCTCCTCACCTCCCTCCCACCTCCCCTTCTTCCTAAGCCTCAGATTGGAAGTTGCCACGGCAGCACAACTGTCAGCACTTGACATGAAGGGGCGAGGGCCCAATGTGATGCGAAGTGACAGGGTTTTATTTGAAAATCCTGCTCAAATCGGACACCGAGACTCACAAGTCTGCCTTTTTTCCCCCTCCTGTGTTTGTGTAGGTTTCAACAGAGTGAGGCAGAGAAAGAGAAAGCCTGGAAAGAAAGGAAGGAAAGAGTAAAGAGAAATGAGATGGAAGAAATTAAATTGAGAATATACCACATGAAAAGAAACGGAAAACAAGACAGAGAATGTTATATTTGACTCCTATGCTGCAGATTTCCTCAAGCTGAACATCAAATCAGTTCAAGGGAAAATAAAATTACACTTCATTCTCATGTACAGACCCAGCAAGAGCTTATAATAATCCATTGATTGCTTTAGTTAAACTTCTGTCATCTTCTTTTCTAGCACATCAACAATGACCACATCCATGGCGAGAAGAAGGAGTTTGTGTGCCGATGGGAGGAATGTTCTCGAGAGCAGAAGCCCTTCAAGGCACAATATATGCTGGTGGTTCACATGCGCAGGCATACCGGGGAAAAGCCCCACAAGTGCACAGTAAGGATACTGCTATTTGCTCAGTTGACTTAATTTATTTGCAGATGAAATGCCATTTCACATGTAACCTGCTAACACAAGATTCGGGCTGTATGAGTGATGCCCTCTTCCTCTTCTCTCTCTTCCTGCAGTTTGAGGGCTGTGCCAAGGCCTACTCCCGCTTGGAAAACCTTAAGACTCACTTGCGATCGCACACCGGAGAGAAACCTTATGTGTGTGAACACGAAGGCTGCAACAAGGCCTTTTCCAATGCCTCAGATCGGGCGAAACATCAGAATCGCACACACTCAAATGAGGTACTGACAAACATAATTTCACATAGGTATGCTCCTTTGACTTTGCTGCTTGAATGTGGTGTTCACAAGGAACATGTTTGTCACAGCTCATCTGTCTCATTTTGTTGTTTTAGAAACCGTACGTGTGTAAAATCCCAGGCTGCACCAAACGCTACACAGACCCTAGCTCCTTACGCAAGCATGTGAAGACAGTGCATGGACCGGAGGCGCACGTCACTAAGAAACAGCGGGGAGATTACCCTCGCCCCCCGCCCCAGCCCCGGGAGCCTGGGGGCAACGGCCAGGGCCGGTCTCCAGGGCAACTGGCCCTGGGTGGTTATACGGACCAAAGGGAGTACAACCATGCTACCTCAAAACAAGATGAATGTCTGCAGGTCAAGTCCATCAAGACAGAGAAGCCCATGGTGAGATAAATTTTGCTCACACACTCACACCTTTAACAACATTTCGATTCTTTTTCTAATACTTTTACTAGTAATTTTTTTAGTGTAACATAGTAATTTAAATGTCTAATACATAGGTTTGTGTGTGATTTAACATTGAATTGGGGGCGTGCACATTTAACACTGAAGGCTTCTAATGAGAAAACATTTTCTTCTATCCAATGCTTCGGCATTTCTCTCTTTCTCTTTCTAAGGACAGTGGGTAATCAGGTGAGATAGGTGTCCCTTCATCTTGCATTCATAAAATATTCTGTCACTTTTCCCCTTATTGCTCGTCATTTGATTGTTGTGGACTTTTCTCATCCCGCATTCTCACAACTGCTTGACTTTCACCCATATCACAGCAGATTTGTACTCATTGTCCTCATCCCTCATGTTCATAAAAACATTATTCTTCTCATTCTATTGTACAACACTTTGAAGAGTGGCAATGATATTTACCAAAGGCAATGCATTTTTTCTGAGCAATGCACATGCCTGTGAGGGTACTGACAGTATGCCTGATACTGCCCATTGTGCAGCCAAATTCATTCACACAGTAAACAGAGTAAGTACCCTCTAAACAATGTTGAAACTTGATGCCAAAAAAGTACTTCCATTATTCTTCAGTGCAACATAGTTCCTGAAATTCAGTAAAACAACCTATTTAGGCACTAGTTGGTCTCACAAGACGTATTTATCCTATTTGCCTGTCCTCTGAAAACCATCCAAAACATGATTTGTCTTTTAATTTTTTTGTCAGTCCCAAGTGGATCACAGGGGGAGGCATTACTCATGCCCCAATAATTGTCTCCCAAATACCTCTTTTTTCCTAAAAGAAAAAAATGCAGAATTTGGTTCTCAGGTTTGGACAACCAGCTCAAACAGCAGTGATTATGCAAGAGGATAATATGAATTATCTTTCATAATGGTCAGTCATCTATCATTGCCTAATGTTTCAGGGAATGCATCCTTCAAAAGATTACATTTTATCATTGCTTGTTACATATGACTCTTTATACATTCTACAGTGTTACCTGAAATAAACCTAATAAAAAAATAAAACTGCTTTTCTTTCTTTCCTCCCTTCTCCCAATCTCTTCGTCTTTCCTGGTCTGCATCTGTCAGACGTCTCAGCCAAGCCCTGGCAGTCAGTCTACATGCAGCAGTGACCAGTCCCCCGTCAGCACCTATCCCAGCAGTGGAGTCCAGCTTGTTGTGAGCGCCGGACTCTCGCCAGGGGAGGGGCTGGAGGAGGACGAGGAGAATGAGGAAAACGAAGAGGAGGCATATGAGGGGTGTGAGGGTGAGCCGGCCCCCATCATGGACTCCACAGTCTCCACGGCAACCACGGCCATGCTGACCCTGCAGGCGAGGCGATGTGTTGGCCGCCCCCTGCGCTGGATGGAGCACATCAAGATGGAGAGGCTGAAGCAGGTCAATGGAGCGCTGCCCAGGCTGGGGCCCCTGTCCCCTACGCCGCCCCCAAAAGGTTCCACATTACCCAACATCCTGGGGAAGGGTAGGGTTAACTTTTTTAACACAAAAACCTTTTTCTAAATGATCTTACAATGTTTTCCCAAAGTCTACAAGTCTCACACATTCTCAACAGCATGTAGTATCCTTATTTCAACATGTGGTTGAGCTCATGTATACAGACTTTACACATCACCACAAATATGTGTATAAATCATGCTTTGAGAAATAAATTATCCTAAATTCCATCTTTCCCATTTTAGCTGAAACATTCAGGCAAAACAAATGCTTAAAATGTACTGTTCCGCTGGAAAATGGTATCAAAACCACATCAAGCCGTATATCATATCAGAGAACACAGCATGTAACAATGTTTCATGGCCGCTGCCTGTTGTCTATGGCAACATCTGTTTGCGGAATCTCTCCGCACTTACACTGGCACAGCTTTTTCTTTCTCATCCTCCTGTAATCTCCCTTTCTCCACATAATTTCCGTGTTCTCTCTTATCAGTGTCCAAACTTTCTTCATCCATTTCTCTGTCTGTGTTTCTTCCCAGGGTCCTGTCTGGGCAGGCAGTGGGGGGTGTCTGCTCCTCAGCCACCTGCTCATGCTGAGCTGGGCTGCACAGAGCTAACAGTGCTTAATTTGCTCCGAGACCGGCGTGACAGCAGTGGAAGTGCCACCAGTTCGGCCTACCTGAGCAGCAGCCGCCGCTCCTCAGGCATCTCCCCCCTGCTTCTCCAGTCGACGCTCCAGCCAGGCTTCCCAGAGTGAGGGTACGATGGCAGCCTCCCACCACCGCCGCCTCCACAACCTTAGCTCCACCGACTCTTACGACCCCATCTCCACTGATGCCTCCCGCCGGTCCAGTGAGGCAAGCCAGTATGGAGGTGGGGCAGGAGGAGGGGGTGGAGGGATACTCTCAGGTGGGGGCTGTGGGGGTGTAGGAGGAGTAGGTATAGGAGGGGGAGGGGGGTCACGGGGGATGCTCACTTTAACCCCAGCACAGCACTACCACCTGAAAGCAAAGTATGCAGCAGCAACTGGCGGCCCGCCTCCCACGCCTCTACCCAACATGGAGCGCATGAGCTTGAAGACTCACATGGCCATGATGGATGAGTGTGGTAGCAACCACTCTTTGCCGCCTCTAGTCAGGCCACATCGCTGCAGTGATGGCACCAACGGGTACACTAATGGGTATATGGGAAATGCAGGTTATAGGAGGAGGGTTCTCTATCCTGGCGAGGGACCAATGAATGGGAACCGGAGGGCCAGTGACCCAGTGAGGACGCAGGCTCCTGATATTTGCAGTCTGCCCCCAGTGCAACGCTTCAACAGCCTTAACAACCTCCACCCTCTTCCTCCTCTGTCTCATCATTCTACACCTGAAACTCGCAACTTTAGCCTGCAGAACTACACACGCTCAGAGAGCAACCTGCAGAGAGGCCTGCAGCACTCACCATACACTCCTAGCATCGCAGAACACGCAGCCTTAGAAGCCCTGGCTATGGAAGACAATGGGGAGGCTGGCCTGTTGCTTGGGGATGAGGACGTGCTACCAGATGACCTTGTGCAGTATCTACACTCCCAGGTTCAGATGGACGGTGGCTCCTTCATGCACATTGAGGACCAAATAGCTTCTAGCCAAAGGGACACCTCACATCCATCTATGGAGGAGATAGAACCGATCCAGACTTCAGGGTTAAATATGGCCTACCCTGGGTCCCACAGTCTCCAGCAGCAGCAGATAGTAGAGCGGAAAAGCCCTTGTAAGCTTCCCATCCAGTGGAATGAAGTGAGCTCCGGGAGTACTGACAGGTCTTCTCAGAGGGACCAAAACCAGCAGACACAGTGTGGAAGGTGGTCTGGCACAGAACACGGACAGCTCTTTGGCAGGTTCGGAAACATGGTGGTCCAGCAGCAAGTGTCCCTTGATTTCCAGAACAGTTGTGCCCAGGCTAATCAGTCTCAAAGTGTTTGCTGTGTCAACCCTGGGGTGAAGCAAGAGACATCGCCTAAGTCCTGCATGGAGATGAGAGGTACCGGTCACAACTCCACAAACACCTTTAGAAGGCCAAACGTCTCACAGATCATCGATGGGTCTCTTCCGCAGAGCTTCAAACAGCAGGCCTCCAATGGACCTCAAAAACAGAGCCACTTCCAGCAGAACCACAACAGTAGCACCTCTTGCCAGGTTGGGAACAACCTAGTCCTTAGCAGGGCCCCCATGGACAGCCTAGTCAGCCTCTCCCAGGGAACGGCTCTTCATCACAATCGGCAGATCCATCACCCCCGCCCACCGATCAACAGTTACAGGAACTTGGTCAGGACTCAGCAGTACCTCAACACAGAGAACACCAGTGAAATCCAAACTAGTCTCAACCAGCAGCAACAACTGCAGAGAAGTGGGGACCACTGTTCCCTTGCGCATCAGGTATCTGGGCTGAAACTAGAGGCCCCAGACCATGCATACATAGAGCCGGGCTTTGGTGACTGTCTCTCTTATGAACCAGTGGATCACAAGGCCTCCTCGTTCCCTGTGCTGGAGGACCAGTGCATGCTGAACTCCATGGCTGAGTCTGTTGGACAAGGTGGCAGTGGGAACTCGGTTGCCCTTCTTTCTCCTGGTGCAGACCAGGTGACCAGCACGGTAGATGGCAATGTGCCTGGTATATTAGATGAAGGGGTAAGTCTGGACTTTGGTGTCATGCTGGAGGATGGCTTTGACCAGGGTAGCCTGGTCTCAGGGGTGTTGAGTCCTTCCATCTTCCAGAGTCTGTCCAGGACCTCATCACGCCTGACCACCCCTCGAGCATCCGCAACCTTCCACAGCGTGGCCCCTGGCCTAAACAACATGGCAATTGGAGACATGAGCTCTCTCCTCACCACACTCGCCGAGGAGAGCAAGTTCCTGGCTATCATGCAGTAGCTGCTCTCTCTCTCAGCTTTCTCCTCCCTTAGGAAAAATGGAAAAAAGGAAGAGAAAAACTCTGGTGTATGTGAAGATTAAGACCAAAGTGGCAATTATGAGAACTTTATTATGTACTTAAAAGTGTTGCGGAACAGGCAGTTGCCATACCCATTTATTTTGTAAAAATGTCATCCCAGAGACAAACTGGGATGTGTCAAAATGATGTATAGATAAATAGTTATATTCCTTTTATGGAGTGTAGGCTATTTTTGGAAGCTCTTCTCTTTGTATTAAGGTGTGATGGTGAGCAAAAGCTCACTTCTTAAACAGTATTCTGTGTATTGTCACTGTTTTTGCTGTACACGCTGATGGTAAAAATGCATGTATTCAAGGTTAAACATGAACACTGTCTATATAAGTACATAGACTAGCCCATGTGCCAAGTATCTGCCATTCTGATCTCACAGGTACAAAACCGCTACATCCATTCTCGTTACAGGTCAGACATGGGTCGTTGATTTAACAGGCCCTGATGAAAACATTATATATCATAGGTTTTAATAAGTGGTGTATTTACATTTGTTGTCATTTTGTTTGTATGTTACTTTTGTGAACCTGTAAATGTTTCAGTGCTTCTACCAAGTGGTGTTTTTGTCAAGAGTAACTGCGGAATGGTATCGAGTCCAAAAGACGGACACATCCAAGTCTTCAAGGCATCGTAGATAGTCGTCTATTTGATATCTAAATGGCTCGATTTAGTTAGTCTGGTAAGGTACTCACAAGTGTATATAACAGTGTTTTTATATTCTGTTTGTGATATCTGATTATTGACGTTTGATTGCACGGTTGCTTAGAGCTGACGGACATTTTTTCCTTGATGATCAAAGGTCCCATTTGGTGCTTTATGTATGCTTACATGAATAGACAGTTCTTTATGTGCTGTGGACCACTGTTACGAATTAAGACCAACAGTGGTCCGCAGCACATTTCTCATGATGATAAATGCTGTAAAGTGATGTGTTTTGTTTCATAGGAAATCTGCATCTGTATTTTCTCCAAAGCTCTTAAATTCAGAATGTGTACTGCCATCAAGTATTGCAGTGACTTTGTCAACAGTGTTAGTATTGCCTTGCAGTCGTATGCGACTGAACACAGAATATCGAGTAGTTTACCTTTTATTTGGCGTCAAAGCAATGAGGTACAAATTGTTTTATTGTTCTTTGGTACTTTTGTCATTTTTGTAGTTGTGCATTGATGGTGTTTTGTTTTCCAAAAAAAGTAGAAATAATTTCCTTTTGAAAGAAGGAAATCACATTGAGGTATGTGCCTTATAAGTATCTGCCTGTCGGTAAAGAGAAAGATCACTGCCAATCTTCCATGGTGAATTATAAAAAAAAAATTAAAGATAAACATTTAAAGTGTCTTGTGAGACCAGAAAATAGATAAAATGACAGAACATTTATATAAGAAAAAGTCTGAATATCAGAAAAGTTAATTTGCAAAATGCATTCTACTTTTGTTTGTTTTGGGTTTTTTAAGTTTTCACATTTATTGTGCTCTTTTATATATAATGTGTAAATACAGTACTTTCTGTAGGTTTAGCAGAGGAAATTTGGAGTATCCTGGGGCCAATAAAGAATTGACTTTGAAAGCAGGGATTCCCAGGCCCTGGGTAGAGGCCAGACAGATATGGCTCCAAGCGGAGCTTCAAGGGCCCAGCACTGCCCCTCCGCCAGAAGAGCCACTTTGCTCTTTTATTACTGACTACAAATGTTTGTATGGTTTTAATAAAAATGGAAATTATATTTTAAGTCTCTTTTCCTCTTTTCATGCTGCTTTTGATAATATATGAAGTGTGTTGGATTGAATTATAATTTTGCATAGGGCTGGACAATATGGCCAAAAATGTTATCACAATAAAAAGTTCCATATCTTTCAATATCGATAATTATCAGGATAAAAATCGTTATTTCTTTTGAGTTTAAAGACAGAATTTTGCTCCTGGTGAACTGTTAATTGTGGTTTAAACTCTTCTTTATGATCAACACTTGACGCCAAACAGTGGAACATTCAAAACAGTTAAATAAAATGATTGTTTACAAATATGCGCGCATAAAATTAATTGAGCTTTTTCCTCAACAAAATAAACTATTAATTAAATTAATTAAAAAAAGTCCTAATTCTTGTACGATTCAAGTGAATAAAATCAAATATTTATGGAATATTTATTGAACATTTGTAATATCGTTATTGAAATTTTTTTTATTGTTTTATTGCAATAATTATTGTTTTATTGTCCAGCCCTAGTTTTGCTTCTTTGAGAAGATAGAAGATAAACAGAACTACTTCTGTAGTTGTGCACACACTTTGTATGTTAATATATATCAAAGTGATTACCATCCATGAAGACCATCCTCATCCAAAGAAACCAAAACCAAGACAGTAAATAAATATATAGCTGGATGTTATGTATATGCAAATACAGGATGTATCACTCCCTTTTTAAAAAGAAAAGTTCCAAGATCAGTGACCATCAGTAAATTCATTCATGGAGAACATCTAGTGCTTCTAATGCCCTCTTCTGATCATCTCAAGCAATTACAATTACATTGCAAGCCATGAGCTATGCAGTGTGTGAATTTCATCCTCATGAATTTGATAGCATGGTTATCCAATTACTTGTTTGGTTACATATTCACACTAAAAGCAGGTGTGCCCTCTTCTCTCTATGTTGAATTAAAGCCAATAGGAGTGAGTATCCCTGCTCATTCACACTGACATCTATACCAGTGGTTATTCCACTACAGCCCACATCTATTTACAGACCCTTCAAGGCTTACAGACCCATCAGCTCATATCAGAAGTCCTTTTAGTGAGCTCTTGCACCATTCCCTAACTTCCTGGACGGAGAAAAATGGGAATCTATTCTAAGCTAGTCTCCCATTATTGCTTTTTAGAAGCTCAACACAAGTGCAATCATGTGACCGAAATGAAGGGTACAGTAACACTTTCCACTGCAGAGCGAGCATGAGAGCTGCAAATTGTTCCAACTGCATACAAGGTCTTTTTACTTTTGATGCTCTGAGGCTGCTGCAATGTCCCCTTTCACTCTTGTGCCATCTGCAAACTGCACTTACTGGGGTACAAGCATTAAAAATACCCTTTTGGACTGCTGACATCCAGTTGAAAAATCTGTGCAGATGTTCCAAGACTGTTTCACTGCCTATCCAACACTTTCCAATTTTATATGAATCAAGCTTTTGATAAATAGGATGTACAAGACGTTATTCACCATTCCAACATGTTGGGGATAGAATGAAGAAAGGGGGGCTGGTATACAATAGGAAACATTTTATTACTAAAAAGTTGTCTTATACTGAAGGTCCTCTTTCAGCAGCGTTTCCACAACTATTCTTTATTGAAATCACAAGATTGTTTTTTACCACTTAAATGGAAAAAAACCCTCTAATAAATCACACATGAAATGACATTAACTGTGGACTATATACACAACAATGGGAGAGGAGGGGCACAGGTGTGGCGTCAATAGGCCAGCATTGTTTGGTGTTTTAACACACTAGGCTCGTACAGGAGGCACTTGAATGTGAGAGCCTTAAGAGCCAGGACCTAGCCAGAGTGCTGGAGGGGGAGGAAGGTAAAAAACCAAAAACAGAAATGCCCAGCAACAGAAAACAATGACTACCTGCTTTGAAAACAAACAAAATCATGTTGGAGGAGTAACATAATATGCTTCTATTCCTTCGGTTCAGACCTCAAGGCCTGACACTTGGTTAGGGGTTGGCAGATGCCGTCACATGTGGGACACTGATGCACATACAGAGCATTTACACAGGCCTGCACCACAGAAATCTAGAGCACAAAGGGTGCACATTCAAAAGCATGCATCGGCCCACAACAAGAATTGTGGTTCAATAAGAAATGATGTATTTAGATATCTGCAACTACAACAAAACTCAACTGTCTGCTGCTTGAGATTGTTAATGCAATAGACATACAGTATTTACAGGATTTATATTTTTCTTTAAAACATCTGTCACTTCAATGCCAGTTAAATTTAAAAAAAAAAAGAAGTCCATAACTGGATTGCTGGGTATAACGGGAAGTTTACAATGATAAATCGCAGAATGAATGTCTTCAAGAATGGCTACCATTTAAGGATTTATTTACAATAAAACACAATTATGTATCAATAAAGAAAATAAAGTTGAGGAAGAACAAAAAACGATGACGGTCAGCGGAGTTCCTGTCAGAGCTGGTTTAGTGGTTGGTTCTGTCCGCTCTGGGAGTGTGTGGCATTCAGGGTGTCAGATCTTCTCCTGGATAAAGGGGTGCTGCAGAGCCTGGTTGATACTGATGCGTTTAGCTGGGTCCAGCATCAGGGTGCCATCCAGCAGGTCCTTGAGCTGCATCACCTTCTTCCTCTGGTCCTCAGGCAGTCGCTGGCCTCCTATCATGTCTGCCAACAGGTCTTTGGTGGGGTTGATGGTGCTCATCACAGTCACCTTCTCCTGATAGGGCAGAGAAATAAAGAAATGACAGAATCAATAATGATGATAACTACAGCACATTTTCAGTACGTGTCATACAGTAAGATCTGAACAGCTACTAAATACTAAAAACATTATATACTTATATATAAAATCATAATTATACGTAACAATTGTAGATAATGTTAATTTTCATCAGGTGAGATGTACCAAAGAAGTGAGAAGGAACACCTTACCCTTTCTGTCACTTTGTCTACTTCGATGTACAAGAAGTTCAAATTCTGATCGAAGTGCTGGTCTTTGAACAAGCCTTTACGGATCATCTGAGGAGAGAAAACAACACTATTGCATCAGGCATAACTTCTCTAACACTGCATGGAACAGCAACACGTCTCACTACATCTAGGAAAGGAAAACAATAACTCAAGGAACTGAAATTGTATGATGCAATTTCACCTTGTTGGGCATCTTGCCCTTGAGGTCCATCGCTAGTTTGATCATGTGATTGTTGGAAGATCCAGGAAACAGGATTTTGCCGGTGTAAAGCTCATATAAAGTGCAGCCAACAGACCACATGTCAATCCCATAGTCATACGGCTTTCCTATGACTGAGAGAAAGAAATTGTGAGCCACGTCCTGGTTTGAATTCAACTGTTGAATGGTGAGATTAGTGATTTACAGAAATAATGCAACTTACTGATTTCTGGAGCTCTGTAGAATCTACTGACCAGGTATGGTGTGATGTCGTTATCAGCAACATGGGATGCAGAACCAAAGTCACACAGCTTCAAAATGGTCTTTGACTCATTCACCTTTCAAGGACAAAACCATAATTAGTACACACACAAGATAATGCCATTTTAAAATCATTCTATAATCTGAATTAACTTGATTTAAGATTGAGTATTTACACCGTACCAGGATATTGTCTGGCTTGATGTCAGCATGGAGGATGTTGCATCGTTTGAGCAGCTTGAGGGCCAAGAAGAGCTGCTGACTATAGGAGCGCACAGCCTTGATGTGGAGCCCAACATCTTTACCGTATTTCTTCAACACCTCTCGCAAATTCATACTACGGATGAGATGGAAACAGGTTACTTAGGATGGCCATCACTCTGCAGACACCAGTGGATGCACACATCTCAAACGACATGAGGAATAGTGTTTCCTTTTTCAGTACCTGAGAGGCTCAAATACCAGACAAAGATGCTGTTTGTGGTAGAAGTGCCTGAAGAGGCGAAGGCAGTGGAACTTGTCATCAGGATCTGCGTCATTCAGCTTTTTGAGGAATTCTAACTCTTTCAACCCGGTTTTCTGCCTGTTGACCAAAAAATAAAAATACATGTTGTTCATCTGTATTTGTTTAGATATAAAATGTTCACATTCTTATAAAATTGTTTTTAGTTCCTATAAAAAAAAAAAAAAAAAAAAAGAAGGTCTGACTCACATGAGCTCATTGTTTCGGATGATCTTGACTGCCACCTCCTGGCCGGCCCTGGCAGTGTCCCTGGCTCTGATCACGTTGCTGAATACTCCCTGGCCAGTGTAGCCGTACACATCATAGCGCTTGTCAAGTGTCTCCCCGATGTTCACCCCTAAATAGAAAAACAATCCACACAGTCTTAGCGACAGGGTTTTAAAAAGCAAACAGACATAGATGAGTGTGATTAACACACTCGTCAAGCCTTCACTGCTTATATTAAGTTGTAATGGTACATTGCCAGGACGTAAAGCAAGCACTGATAAGAGTTTCCACCGATATTGACACAGACCATGTCACAGACATGACACCTGTCATGAAGCAGCACTTACGGTAGTAACCCTCAGCATCCGTCCAATTGTCCCTGAGGTTGGGGTTCTCCTTGAAGTCCTTCCCTACACCTGCTGCTCTCATCCTGGCACTCTGCAAGAAACCACAAAAACTAGGTCATTTGCTCAGCAGCAGCGGCTCAGTCTTCAGTTGTTTCCTATTATCTTTTTCTTTGCAGTGTAAATTATGGATATATTACAATTTAGAGGAAAATTAGAGTAACTCTCAGATGTACTACAACATTTGACATGTAGATTTTCCTAAATCCCAAGAGAAAATACTTACATCAAAGTCAGCAGCAAACATGTCATCTGACTCTGTAAACATGTCAGGGGCTGAAGGTTTCTTTGGGTTGGCTCCTGAAACAAACAAAAACAAACAAACAAAAAAATAACAGGATGAGTTTCTAGTCACCCACCATGTTGTAAAACAGAATATCTGGAACGTGTTTGATTCACATACTCTGCAGAGATCAAAATATGCTGCAGGTGGCAGAGACACCCAGGCTTTGGATTACAAGCCAGCAACTGAATGAACACATGACAGAAAGAAACAAAATTAAAATCCCTGCATCACACAACTCTGCATTTTTCACACAAATCAAGCCACCAAATTTCATTTTAGTTTTGCATAGGCCTGTATTCTCTGGCCAGTCAGTGACATTACAGTGTGAAATAGGCCACAAAAAAAATCGGATAGTTTCAAACTGCAGGGAAGTGCAAATATGAATGAACATTTATAGTTCAATGAATTTAAAAGGCAGGCAAAAATGCTACCAATCAGGTATCACCATTGTAAATTTGACTTCCTCCATATCTGCTAAACTGACCATGACTGAACTTGGAAACCATAATTGTAAGAACGAAGCCATTTGGCTTCCAACGAAAAATCAGAGAGAAAACGGAGATTGCTGTCCCTGGTAGAGCTTTTAGCTGTTCGGGTTTTGATCACCTCCATGTTCACAGAAGTCAGAGCTCTTCAGTGATGAAGTGGAGCAGAAGATTTTCTTCAGAGCTACATTTCAAAGGTTCAAGTGATGGATGAGGCAAGAGGGAAGATAAGCTGCAATATTCTGTAGTTACCTCAGTCAAGCTAACCCCATTCAGCCACAGATATATGAACATATGGAGCCACTTTTACACTTGACCTCTTTCCAGTTTAACTAAGATTTCAAGCCAAACAGGATTGATGTCTTCTTGGAAACCTGTGTAATCATCCCTCAAACTAACAGATATGGAGGGGAAAAAAGCACTGATTGGTCATGATGAGAGGAATTATATCCGCCAAGTGTGTGTTTAGGATTGGCCGGTCCGCGTGCCAACATGCACATAAATCTGATCTGTTCCTGTGTATATATACATATTAGGGAAAGATATTTCATTTTTGCATCTTGTTCCAATATTCCACAAACAAATAAATTAATTGCGTGTTGACATTTGCAATTGACTACGGAGCACACACCTGGCGGTGTGGTTCATTCAGTTGGCCTTGTATGCCAACAGATTTGATCATTTTGACCAGGACATTACCGTCTTTCTCCTGGGCGATGAGGTTGTGCTTGGCTTTGATGCTGGCCTCAAAGGTGTTGAGGTTCTCTCGTTCATACTCCTTGACATCTGCGGCTACTCGCTCCAAGATGTCATCAGGTGAGGGTGATCGGCTGCGTGTGCTGCTCTGAGGGCTGCTGGGCTCCGACACCATGTTGGAATCCTCATTTCCAACCTTGTATTTCTGTACAACGGCAGAAATTGCGTGACCATAAGAAAACATCATAAGTCATGGACATTCGTTGTGTTATTTGTTTCCAGGTAGACAGACCACTATATTGGGGCATGACTTCTGTAACTTCTTCACAAATACTGGGCAGATATGGCAACTAATAAAAAAGCAGGCTTGGATCAATAGAAACATACAGACCTGGACAATAGCCATCCGCTGCTGGCGGCGCTGTTCAATGAGAGCCTCCTCATCTACCTCCTCTCCATCAAAGTCCTCTAACCTGGAAGCACACACAAGGCTTTAAGAAACATGGAGCACACGTTACTGTTCTCATCAGGACCAACGTGAGTAAATTCTGAGGTAGCACATCTACCACATATTGTCTGACCGATTTCCTAAATGTGAACGCTTTTCTTTTGGGCAATGAATTCAATGAATGAATCTGACATCAAAAGCAGTTGCTAAGAACAAGCTTAATCCAATATTAGTAAATTAGTTAGCAGTCATGGTTGCCGTCAACATACATTGTTTCCAAATAAACTTTCAATCGATCGTAGTGATTGTAGTGTCAGATCAGCATCCTGTGTGTTACATACAGTGAATTTAATAACACAGAATCAGAAAATCAAACAATGCCTTTTTACATTTTCTTGACATTTTGCATTGTCTTTGAACTAAAATAAAAAGTAGCTCATGTTTCCTTGATATAGTTTCACATGTAATGCACAATATTGAATCAACTGCCTCTGTATGTAGAGCAGATGGTCCACGGTTTGCCTCATATATGCTTTTTTTTACTCACACGTCTTCCTCTGAGGATTCCTGGTCGACTTTCATGCCCTCTGAGAGGCTGCCCTTGAACTTGTCCTCGTCTCTGCTGCGTCGTCTTCTCCGCTCCCGATCGCGTGACATTGAGCGTCGGTACTGCCTGAGTCTGCCATATCGGTCTCTCTCCCCAGACCTACAAAGCACAGATTGTTTATTGCCTCATAAGTTTTAACCTGAAAATGTCTTTCCAAAATTATACTTTGTTACTACTGGGAGACACCAAATGCAAGTAAAGCTCCAGAGAGGAACACAAACACAGAATAAGTCAAGACAATGTCCCCAAAAACATGACAAATGCCCGACTGAATATAGAAAGTCAATTTGGTTACATTTAAAAACTTAAGTGTAACTTGCTGCTGTGAGCAGAGACGAGTGAAAGTTGAGTAGAGAGTGCCATCACCTGTGTCCCAGTGGAGACCGTCTGCGGGGGGAAGAACGGGAGCGTCGTCGTGGTGATGGGGACCTTCGTCGTAGAGGTGAGCGGCTCATCCTGCCCCGATAGGGTGCTCTGGGACTGTTCTCTCGTGATCTATCTCTGCCTGGCCCCACATCTGGCCGTGGGCGCTTCCTGTAGAAACACCAGGTGAGTGGATGAACAAGCTGAACTGGACATTCAACATAAGCCCCTTTTCTACTGCACGGTACCAGCTCAAGCTCGCCTCGACTCTAATCGCCTTTTATGTTTTTCCATAAGGGAAAAGTTGTACTTGTACCTGGTACTTTTTTTCGTATCACCTCCGTAGAGGTTCCGAGCGAGCTAAGGTGATACATGTGACGTGAAACCACAGCAGACTGCTGATTGGTCAGAGAGAATAGTCACTATTCACTGCATCATCATTGCGCGCCGGACAGAGGCCGGCAACAGAAAGTTTTATATTTAACAATTTTTATACATTAGTTTTAGAAGTTTTGAGGTGAGAAATCAGCTGTGTAGATTTTGAATATTGACAGTTTTACTAAAAGTGATGGCAGAACAAAAATGTGCTTTCAAGTTTTTGGGAGTTGAGGAGCTCTGCAAGTGGCGGCGGGGGAAGCCTGCGCCAAGCCGTGGGAGGAGCTCGCGAGTCCGGCCAGCCACCCGCTCTCAGAGCCCTCTGCTCCCACCGTCACACAAGAACGGCAGAGGAAAACACAGCTATAAGGTTTTCATACCGCTTATCTGTCTTTATATTGTGAGTAATGTTAAATCAAGAGACAGCTGTATGTGGGTCACTTTTGTGTGAGTCGCATTGAAAATTAAGTTGCAGCAGTTGTGTGTAACGTCGCTTTGATGACCAGCTACACTGAGGGGTACTATCTGCAACAGAAAACTGAGGACGGCGGGTCAAAAACCGAGTCGAGGTGAGTTGAGCTGGTACTGGTAATGGAAAAATGGCAATAGTCATTTGAACAAAACTGTTACTGTGCAGAAGAACCATGAAGGACCATCCGTGAAAGCTTTCAAATACTGTACATAACTGTATTTTTGCCATTTCACAAAGCCACTCTGAAGTCCTATGTTTTATAAATGAACAATGAAATGTCAAATACTTGATCTCTGTACAGCTTTTAGAATCAGTCAGATTGTTATTGATTTGTGTGGCTTTTCACTCTGATTCACCCACTGCAGTCAACTTACTTTACTAAGACAAGTTATGAAGACAAAACAACTGTTGTGCACCAACCTCAGCGGTGAGTCCTGCCTGTCAGCATCCCTCCTCCTGACATCTGGCGAGCGGCTGCGGCCTCTCCTGGGGGGGGACCTTGTTCTGGATGGAGAGTTGCTCTGTTTCGATGTCCTGTCCGAGGCACTGGCCGAGGGGTGGTGGGAATCTCTGTGGCGAGGGGATGCGCTCCTTTTTCGCATGGGGCTTTGAGGCCCTCGTCTATGAGGGGAGCGATTCTCTTTTCCAGATGAAGCGTCCTTGGACGGGGACTTGGCCGGTCGCTTGTCACGGTCAGCATCTGAGCGACTTGGCCGTTCTCGTACAGGTGATCTGGAGCGTCTGCCCGCTCTCTCCTGGTTTGGTCTGTCATCCCGCTGTGGAGAGGAACGTTTATCAGTGCGGCCTTTCTGCTCTCCTCTCGAGCTGGAGGGGGAGTTGGACTTCCTTGTTCTCTCCTTGGACCTGTCAGTGCTGTCTGAACGCTTTCTGTCTTTTGATCTGCTCCTACCGCGGCCTCGATCTTTAACACCTGAGTCCTTGGAGGATTTGGTCACCTTGTCCTGCTTAGACTCCTTGACCTGTGCTAGCCTGTCCGCAGACTTACTTCGACTACGACGCTTGCCGCTGGACTTACTGCCCTCTGTTGAGTCCCGTCTAGATTTCCCACTCTTTCCCCCTCTGGGAGATATGGGTTTACCTGAGCTGCCCCCCTTTGACGCTGTTCTCCATTCCTGATCCTAGCTTCCCCATCCTCTTCTGATCCAGAGTTATAACCCTGAAGGATCAAGCCCATGCCCGACTGAACCTTGCCTTCCATCAACTGGCTGTCCAGCTCAGCTTTGATCATGGCCCTCTGCTTCTCCAAGTCCTCCAGCAGGGCCCGGTCGTCCAGACTTGGATTTCCGGAGGAGGGGGAGGATTCAATTTTTCTGTGGCTGGAGGCGCCGAAGAGGACAGCACCAGAGGTGGCGGAGGCCTCTTTGCGTTTGTGTTTCCTGTGTTTGTGACGATGCTTGCGTTTGCGGTCCTTGTCCTCATCAGAGGCATGCTTGTGCTTTTTGTGCTTACTACGATGCTTGTGTTTTTTCCTCTTGTGTTTACCGCTGCTACTGTGATGTTTGGACCCCTCTTCCGTCTTTTCGCCATTAGTCACTGCCTCCTCCTAGGATGAGACAACATATAGGACCTTCTCATTATTTACATTTTTAGATATATAGATATGAATATAGCTACAATCTCTTTTGTTAGATTTTATGTGGCTGCACTCTTTTAGATTGTATGAGGAGAATTACAGATGAGGACTACAGATCTATTGAATTCTAATTAGGGATGAAAAGATGAAACATGATCATAACAGCGTGGATATGGGCATTATTTGAGTTATGTATTATTTCTCTGTATGCATGGTAGTTAATGTAGGTTTTTCTTTAAGTATTTGTAATGTGCTTCTCCATCATAATCCTATAAAGACATTCAAACTTAATACAAAAACAAATTAAAAACAAAATTTCAGGAAGGGGACAGGACTCTACAAAGAAAATTAGTGCTTAGTGCACAAATTAGTATTTGTGCTGTTAAGCTGGGGTTGAATATTTGTGAAAAACTGCCAAAACATTATATAACAAACACTATTTGTTGTCCAGATTAAGGTGCAGATGTGGAGCACCGCTGCCACTTCAGTTTGAGACAAACAAAATTGAGACTGTTTCAGTTAAAGTGGATTTAAAACTACATTTAAGGTAGAAAGTTTAGATTTATGGCTTCATACCACTGACGACATTGGGGTCTTGCTGCCATCCACCCCTACCTCTTCTTCTTCCTCCTCCTCGGACATGTCTCCGCTGTCTTCATTTCCACTTCTTTCATGGCTTTCCAGATCCTGCTTCCTGTTTATAAGAGAACAATCTTAAACACTGAGCACACAATATTACACATTAATGCAGAAATGCCCGGTCAATTAATCACAATTGACTCTGTGGGCAACACTGGTCCAAAACGAATCCAGATGTTATAAAGCTCATCATGTGTCAGCCATGACATGATCGATCCACAGTAAGTACAGTTTCTATACAAAAATTATAGTGTATATTGCACATGAAAAGCGAATCACTGCATTAATTGATAACGACTATAATCCGTAGGCCTAATAATAAGTCATCCAATGTGTACAGGAGCTTTCAATTGTTGTCTGTCCCCCAACACTAGTGAAAACCAACAATCAGGGCACCAGTGACTTTTAGTATTTCTCGACTATCTATCTGTGCTGTGGTGAATCGACTTATTTCACTTCAGTAAGACGACCACAAACAAAACAAACTAAAGCAGAGGTTTTATATACAAACCGGTAGTATGTAATTTGTGAAAACACAATTTAACCTGTTCCCGTCGTCTTCCAGCGTTAACTGGCAGATAACGTGCAAATATGTTGCGAAATAATCCATTGCTTGCACTATTGTGTTTTTAGCAGGTGCAGTAAGCTTGCATTTAGATCAGGTACACCGGGGTTACGTAATGTGCCGAATTAAAACAAAGCAGTAACGTTAACGATAACGGCCACAACTTTTAGCGACAGAAAGCTGCTTGTTAGTGTGACAACGATCACGCAAACCTATTACTTATTCGCTCTTCCCCTCAGCATGACCGCCAAGATGATTTTCACACACTAGCTCAGATCCGCTAACCGTTCTTAGCAAACTTAAAGCTAGCAAGCTACATCCTAAAGGTAGCTTCTAGCCATGCTAACTTACGTTCAAGGAGCGCTGTTTAGTATTAAATAGCGATGTTTGATTACATGTATACGGACACGAACATTTTAAGGAAGACAATACACAACACTGTAGTTCATGCACACTTGTATTTGCTTTGTGTTCAGCGAAACTTAATGCTATGTAAGCTAAAGACCGTTAGCTAGTTGGCTAGGAACGTTAGCCAGCCGCTGACATGTAATTTGGCCCCGGCAACAACGTGAACCTGCTTCTCTGCGGGGCGCTGCTGTTCTGACTTACGGAACAGTTCGCGTTTGATTTCGGATGAGGAAGACGCTTGCACCTTATTCCCACGAACGTCTTATCTTTAATTAAACGACTTACACGTGTTCGTTCCCATTATTCATTCTGCTGGACGCGATATCCATCTCAACGTCGGCCATTTTCCTCGGCTGAGGAGTCTTTTCTTCTTCGGTTATTTGGACCACAGAAGTGCAACGATAAAGAAAATACTGATGTGCCCTCTGTTAGGCTGGCGGCACACTGCAACTGGGATGTGCTGGGATGAAATTTGTATTTTGTCCACCAGGGTGTATGTTTGTGCAGCTTAAAGTTTTCGGGCCGTCAATTAATTAACACAAAACGAGGTTTGAATAAATATCAAATCAAATCATCAAGTTATTTGCAGTGCAAAATCACCATGCAGCATCACCCTAATACGCTTTCCAAAAAATACACAGGATTAAATACACAAGATATATCATGTCAGGGTAAAAAAAAGAATGAATGAATAATGTCAAGATGTAAAATAATAAGCCGGCATGAGTTGACAGAATGGTGCCAACAGGACTGGTCTGAGCCAAAATAAGGCAAATAACTGCAGAAACTATTCTTTTTTTTGTCTTTTTATTATTAAAAAACCTTTCCAAATGTTTCTATTGATTCCAGTATCTTGCCTCTAGTAGTCTAAGTGTTCTTGAAACTTCCCCTAAATATTGGACATAAGAAGGAATTCTAGTGCTTTATTTTAAAAAAACAGTAATTTTAAAAATAATTTAGACACCCACCACTCTTTTTAAGAATGCCAAAATGATCCATAACCCCCAAAAATACACAGTCACAGATTTTTGGACGGAGAGCTAGGATTTTTAACATTAGAATTAGAAATTACATGTGAACTACACGGTGTTCAGATTTTACTTGTGTTGAGAGACACTATCACACCACACACACAGCTTTGTGTGCAGCTTTTGAGAGAGAGCCAGATAGGCCACCAAAAAAAAGGTAGAGAGTAAAACAGCAAAGGGCGGTCTCTAGGCAGTTGCTTAGTTGTCTTATACCACAGGATGGCCCTGGAAGTCAATTAATGGATCATGTGGTTTTCGGGGCCCCTTCATGCTCCCAGGGGGGTATGTGTCTGTGTGTGTGTGTGTGTGTGTGTGTGTGTGTGTGGGGGGGGGGGGGGGGGGGTCACTGTGCCTAATTGGTATGCTCAACAAAATTGTGACATGAGTGCTTGATTTTAAATTTCTCTCCTCCAGCCTTGAAACAGCAAGACTGGCAGCTCATTAAGGAAAATATCAGAAGAATGTGTCTCAAGACATTATTTTCCTGAAGATCATTATTTTCTTTGACCTTACAGCAGTTTTCACTGTAATAAAAAGTGTAAAAGCACATGACTGCGTGGAGAGCAGAGGAAGGAAGGAATTTATCTTGCATCATATGCAATATATTTATCCATAATCTCTCTTTGTATTTCGTATTTCATCAGGCTGTTTCCTGTGTGAGTTCTGATTTCAACTGCACTTTTAGTAGGCAAGAAAAGTGACACTAAACTTTGCTGTTGCTTTAACTGTAGGCCACGTAACTGTAACTGCAAACTTCTGATGCATTCAGCAAAAAACATATTTTAATTTGTTGATACTGCAATAATACACACCATTTATCCTCCATGATTAATTAAACAGAATTGTCTTGAAAAAAAAAACACCTTTCAAAAAATAGTTGCAGAACAGTTTAGTTTTTGAGTGGAACGAATCAGTCTGACCTATATTTACTGGTGCATCTCAGAAAATTAAAATATCATGGAAAAGTTCAGCTTTTCCTGTAATTTAAGTCAAATAGTGAAACTTGTGGTTTCCCTTCTGAGAAAGATTAACATCTCTGATAATGGACTTGTTCTTTACGTGTGTTATAAACAAGATACTGCAGACGGGCAAAAAAACCTAACATTTAGCTACTGAGGTATCTTGTTTGTAACAGCAAGACAAGCATACAAGTGTGACTGAAATCTTGGCCATATGATATTCATCAGATGTACACATGCAAGGAACAAGTCTATTATCAGAGATACCAATCTTTCTCAGAAGTGAAACTACATTAAGGAAAAGTTAAAAATACCAAACACCACATCTGACGTGTACATGCCTTGTATAAAACGTAAGCATAATCAGATCTGAGACATTGTGCCACAACTCAAAAAGTTGCAAAAGTTAAAGTAACTGTTCCTTCCAACACAGCTTAGTGAAACCACATGACATTCAAGGATGCAACAGCATTCACTGGATAGTTATTATCCACAGCTGACAGTTTTATATGAAGCAGTAAATCATGTTATTGTGAGGCACCTGGGGTTGCTTATTCACAGCAGTGTAAAATAATGGAGGCGTGTAGATACAACGGCATTAATGTTGACATCTTGGCAGATGGGACAAGTGCTTTTGGCAGATGACAGTCCTGCAGGTGCAATGATTATCACCATGTGTTTTAATTACTGACATCTAGCTTGGTGTATGCTAGACTAAAACATTAAAATGTTTCCTCAGATTCTGTTTCAGATTATAAAGCAATTTATATTAACAATATATATTTAAAAAATCTAATGGGACTCTGGTTGTTGCTTGAGCCCGTCTTAAATAACTATGTATACAGAGGGTCTAAAGGCTATAACTCACAGTCTGGGCCTTCTGTTGGTGTACAGCATATCTCAGATTTATATGGTAAAATACCAAGCGGGAGGACTCACAACAGATTAAAGTGTCGGTCATGGAGACATTAGATATTCCATTAGTTGAGACCTCTGTCCCAGTATGCCCAGTAAATCATGGACCTATGTGGTTAGTTTATGATTTATAATGTTGTGTGACCAGTTTGTAAAGATGAAGCTTGGGCTCTTTTGTTTGTACAATGTGCTTTTCACCTTCTTGCTTTATGTTTTTTTAGTGTATTAACTTAGTAGACCACTTACTCACTTTCCTGCAGAGTTACATGAGATGATCAATACCACTCTCATGCATGTCCTTAAATTATGAAGCTGGAGCCGGGAGAAATTTTGTTTTTTTCACTTTGGTTTTTGTATGAATGAATTAAACCAAAAAGATATAAATTGCTATTTAGTCGGCTTTAGAGGTGTTGGTGGATTTTGTTTCCTTTGAACTGGCTAGCTGTTTCCCCTGTTTTCAGTCTTTATGCCAAGCCAAGATAACCACAAAATCTCAAACTTTTTCTCTAAGTCACCCTGAAACTCCAACGGGTTCGTTGGTAAATCTTTCATCACATACTCATTGTGTGCAGTCAAGCAAGTTGAACACACAACTTTATTTTAAATTCAAATGTAGATCCCATGTGTCAGGTATGTCACGCTACACGTGACATCTGACATTTATACGTCTATAAAATATCCATATGATTTAATTGTGTAGCCATAAAGGCAATTGTGTTTGTATATTTAATTTACCGAAAGAAGGATCATCTAGCATAATAAAAGTATAACAAGAAGAAACACACACATACAGTATATTTATCTATAATGTGACACTTCCTGCAGTGTGGAAAATGTTTTTCTAAACTAAAGTTAGAGGATACATTTAAAAGTCTAAAGGGGTTACATCTATGTTGCTAAATGTACCCATTGGCAAAAATAACCTTAGTTACAATAATTAACATTAACATTATCCTTTGTCAGTAATTTCCTATAGTCAGCCTATATAACCATAAAATCAGCAGATCATTTCATTCGTGCAGTAAAAACTGTGATAACATTACTGATGGAACAACATTCACAGAGCCAACTGCAGAGATTTCTTGATGCTCCAAACCCGCAGATCTGATTTACGACTTATAGCTGGAACTTGGATTTCAACAGAGAGGTAATAAAGTAGGCAGACATTAGGTCTGCCCTGACTCTTATAGGGCCTCTGCTCTCCAAGTTTCAGTGGAGACACAATAAGGATGGGGCCATAAAACATGAGGTCCAACAGATGCGCAGTGAAGACAACCACACTCCATTATGGAGCCCGTTAAAAACACTTGAGCAGTTCGCTAACCCACTGTCTCCTCAGCCCTTACACTCTTCATTGGTTTTTGTCCGCTGTTGTGGACAAGGACAGAGTTATGGCTCAGAACGACTTCCTCTGAGTGAAGCTCTGCCACAGCTCACAATGCGTCTCCCTGAAAAGGGAACGCCTGCCTCCATCAACGCAGATGTTCTTTGTTGCCTGACAGATGTGTCCATCTTTATGTTTTCTCTGTTCCTTTCTGAACAGTTTTGCTTTATGAGCCTCTGTTTGATTTTCTGAAAGAATAGGGGCTGGCAGAGCATTTACAAGGATAAAGAAGCAGGTTTGGCTGTACGACCTAAGCATATGGCCAAGTCAGAGGCTAAAATTTATGTCTGCTTCAAGGGAAGGGATGAGAAAGCAGGTTTCCATTGACATGGCTTGTGAGCAGCTACAGCAGAGTTGTGAAACTGGCGATCGCTTCATTGTTGTCATCACAGGTTATTTTAATGTAGAACTTCTTTTAATTTGGGGCCTGCTTGACTGAAGACCTCTGTTTAACAACGTCCCTGCAGGTCTGGGCTGTGGCAGTTTGGAGTTTGGCATTGGAGGAGTTGGAAAAAAGGAGATGTAGAATTCCAAATTTTCCTCATTTCAGCTGCCTAATTAAATATGGGTGTAAACTGTTATTAATCAAGTCCCCAAATGTCAGCCTTTGACTATGTTATAGGTTTACCACCCAGGTTACAAGATAAACATCCACCATAAACTGGAGCTCATGTAACGTATTGAAGCTGTATAGTTGTTTTTTTTTAGAAAATGTAGTTGCCCAAACTTGGTGTGATCAAAACACAATCTGCCACATTATTATCCTGGGTGAGAGCTATCAAAATCAGAGCTCCCTTAGATCAAGGAAGAAAAAGAAAAGTCATTCCCATACAAATCTGTGGTGTCAATTTTTTCATCTTACTCTTGGCAAGAAAGTGAATATGCATATTTCCCCTAAATTACATTTCCTTCAAGTGTTAAAAGTTGTGAGGTCTGTGATGTAGTAAATTCTATGCTTAAAACCCCAATGAAATAACTCTCACCCTTGTAAATTTAGTCATATGCAATTCATAATCCTAAACTAATCCTGAATTAATCCTTATGCTAATCTAAGAAAAATCCAACTTCTTATAAAACCTAAATCCAGTTGCTAATCCTAAATTAGTCCATTGAAAGTGCAGAGTGGCAAAATGCCTCCTGAATTTGGAGGATTTTTTCATATCTTTCCATCCTGGTAGGACATTTGCAGAAACACAACATCGTCCATCTGGTGACACATCAGTCTCTCATCAAACAAACCAACCCTGAACAATTCCTGTTGCTCTGTTACTTTCCGCCCAGAGTTTTGGCATCGGCTCTGTTGTAACCAGAGACAAATGTGTTTAGAATTCATCTTGAGGAGACTTTTAAGGATGAGTAGGCAAAAGTATATTTTTCCATTTAAAGTTTTCTCTTTCAGAGGAATTATACTGGAATGGGGTATTGAGACAGAATGTGCTGATTCTGTAAATGTGGCCAAACCACAAATTGAAGCCCTGTTTGAAACAGACAGATCCTATTATTATACGGGGGAGAAGGGGGTTTCCGATAATACTGAGGAGGTTTCACTGTGTAAAACAATCATTCTCTAATCATTCGTGCTTAAAATGAAGTGTGCAGCATACAGCATCTCCACACTCGAAAGAAGTCTAACTGTATTGTCAGTAAGAAACGGATTATTTCATCATAGGACATGCTTCATTGTTTTTCTAACTCTTTAAAGTTTTGCATGGGCTATTTGCCGGTTAATCGGTCCACCACTTTGGTCCAGATTGAAATATCTATTATATCTATCTATAATAGATTTTGGATGGATTGCTTTATATACAGCCATTCATTGTCCTCAGAGGATGGGACCATTAAGGTGATCCCCTGACTTCTCATCTATTGCTACCATGAAGTTGATGTTTTTAATTTTAATGGAAATGTCTCAACAACCGTTGGATGCATTGCCGTGAAATTTGGTACAGATATGCATATTGCCCAGAGGATGAATCCTAATATATTTGGCGTTTGCCTGCCTTTTTATCTAGTGCCATCATCAGGCCAAACTTGCCAAAATCAGCATTCTGGTTATGACCAAAAAGCTAACATTTGTAGAGAAATCATTAATTATTTGTGTTTTGTGCTTATAAGCAAATGTTAAACTAGCTTGAAACCTTTCAGTTTCTTTGAAATCACAAAACTCTCTCTTTTTTAAAATTAAATCTCAATAAAGGTGATCAAATGGTGCCAAAGAAGCACCTTTTTTCAGGTTGAATGTTAAATAAGTGCCAGAGCTGAATGGCAAAGAATTTGTAGGCAACCGACTTTAAATAGAAGCTAAAAGTTGGCTTGAATTTCTATTCATTTAAGCCAGAAGGATGTCTCTGACTTCAGTCAGCCTGATGTTAGTCAGAAATTGTGGTTCTCTGACGCTGTCCACTGAGGTTGGACTGAGTCATTACAGCATAATCAGAATCCCAAACCTGTACTTCACTACATGACAAGTCACTGCTGGTCAGAGCTACTTATTATTACAGCCATTTTTTCCCCCACTGAATAATTTCTGCTATTATAATGACAGAGGTTAATGCTTGGTACTGTGCAGACAGCAGTGTCTGAAGTAGCTCTACAATGTGTTTGCTGTGTGCTCCATAGCATTCTTGATATTTCCCTATATAATTTTCAATATTCAGTACACGTAACTGTTAATGAAGTATGATGGGGATCCAAGTACCACAGAACAGTTTGAATGTGGAAATATAATTAATTTAACTACTTCAATTACACTGAAAGCCTGTCTGAAATATGTGTTTAGTATTAGTCATGTATGTTACTTCATTATTCTCATAAAGCAAGATTTTGTTACTTCATTATACACTTTATTTCATCTCCATTCTGAATCATGGATTTTTGAATAAAAACCTGCATTTTAAATTTTTTTTTTGGGATATTAGGATTTATTAGGATATTATTAAGATCACTTACAAATCAAGATTCCACTATAATGTTTACGACTAACACTTTCAGTTCACATTTCTAGACAACTTGTCAATAATACAGAAAATTACAGAGAAATGATATGCCATGCCATGTCTGGTTGACAATGTGGAACTTCCAGAGAATCCCTCTCTGAGTATCTTCAGAGTGTTTCCCTATTCTCTGTAACGTAGCAACATCTTTAAAATGTAGTTTGGCAGCATCACCATTTAATGTGTATTATTACGGGCAACAAAAAACTGAACTCTTTACAGTTTAAATGGAGCAAATTTGAACTTCATATTTTTCTTGACTGGCTGCATTGCCTTGTTTGGAGTCCTCACATCTGCAATATTGAGACTGAAATACTCACAGAAGTGCAATAGCGAGATCAAAAAGAAACATGAATGCAGACTCTTGCAGCAACCATCTCCTCTGTCTCATAAAACATGATGTGCACATTACAGAATTGCTTCCTCTAATCCCATTGGGACAAATTTCAGCTTTCTGCTATATGAGCATGTGTGCATGTGTCCAGTAAGGACTGTTTTACAGCTTGCTTTCACTTGCAGTTAACATTCCCCGAACTGTTCTGAATTGCCTTTATCCGAACTGTTTGCAGACAATGCCTTTCCCACAGTACACTAGTTAATTACAGCTGAATCGTCATTACTTGACTTGGCCATGACTTCCTGTAATGCTCTTTTACAGGTCTCTGCCTCTCCACTCAATGAAACATCAGTGTGCTGCTCAATCGAGCTATGTTCAGATAATTAGAACCTTTTTCTGTTAACTGTGGTAGGAGACAAATCATAAGTGCATCTTCTTTGCTGTGGCTAAATATTGGCTAAAATGCTGGTATTTTCTGAAGACGCAAGATACGTGAGGTCAGAAATGGAGAATCATGCATAGGCCTACTTGATTGGTCCTTAGCTGGATCACAAGCTTCTGGATTGAAGTTGTTGGACATTTCAGCAGCCTCTTCTCGGATTTTGTCCCGTGATTACTTCCAAACATCTAATTTAAAGATTAAGTGACAGACATGCATCAAATCCCCGGTTGATAAAAGCTATTTGAGTGAAAAAGAGCAAAATAATCTATTGGATAGTTTCTTTGCAGCCCTTTGAATTTTTTGCTTAATAACAGGCTTTAGTTACAGAGCGAGGGAGGAAGGAGAGGGGAGGAAACTGTGCTGAAAGAGAAGCGACTGCTTGTCCAGACAGTGTGAAGTGAAATGTTGTGGGTATAAGGAACTAACGGCAGACCGGACGGGGGACTATAGGCTACTTTCAGACATGTAGTCCTTCCGTAGTTTTTTTTTTGAAAAATAGGCTATTTTCTATTCTTGCCGAGGATGACAGAAAAATAACTGTCGTTGGATCGATAGCCAAATCAATGTTGCGTGGGCGGTTTCTTTGACTCTAAAGTCTGTGTCTATTTTTTCTCAAATCATGCCACGTTTGTGATGCGCAGACCAAGTCCTCCTCCTCCTTCTGTTTACGCACAGCTGCTGATAGACCGCTCAGAGCGGACAGACCGAAAAGTTACCGACGTTGGTTTTCGTTGTTATCCAGAATTTTTATTTCCAAATTTCTGTGGCCTCGACTCCTTCAAGCCCACAGGTCCGCCGACCCGCCCCAGCATGCTGGACTGACGTCTTGAGGAATGGCATCGGCTGTGTTTGAAGGCACGTCGCTGGTCAACATGTTTGTCCGGGACTGCTGGGTCAACGGGATCCGGAGGCTCATCATCAGCCAGCGCGGAGAGGAAGAGGAGTTTTTCGAGATAAGGACAGAGTGGTCTGACAGGAACATTTTATACTTGCATCGGAGTTATTCCGATCTGGGGCGGCTGTTTAAAAGACTAGTTGAGTCCTTTCCTGAGGACAGAAGAGACCTCTCCAAGTCTCCACTGATTGAAGGTTGGTCGATGGGAAAATGTCTCAGAATGTGAGAGTTAGGCTATAGAAGTGAAGATAGAGCATTAAGTATCAAAGTATCACAAAGCCTATCTTTAAAGTCTGACCAGGGGAGTAGCTACAAACTGTGGGGCCATAGGCTCTATGCATGAAGTGACCGGGGCCACCTCAACTTCTCTATCTGTACTACTATTATTACTGAGCCTTATCTAGCAAACATTTGGCATTTTTGCTTAATGAAATACTTAAATAACTTCCAGTGTTATATAAACTTTTCTAGGCTAGATTAAGTTTCTGACTAATTATTGAACAAACTGTGTCAGCTCCTCAATAAGATCCTTCTCCACTTCGTTGCAACATGTAGCCTACCTAATACAGCAAGACTATATCATTACAGATCACTTTTTGGAGTAGTTGGAAACTTTAGGTTTTGGATCTTTGGCTCTTCCAGATAAGGAAAATATTCCCCAGCAGTGGAGTCTGAGGAGGAAAACCTTTCATATGCATGCACAGGACGACTCCTGCAAAATGATGTTCATGTTTTCATTTTGCCTCAGAAAGCACAACGACGGCAGTTTTGTGCATTTAGGAAAGTTTATTTAGCCTACCCATACATTTTTGTGGATTACAGTCAGACCCTATATGCATTATGCATATCTGTGAGACCCATTAAGGTATTTCTTAGAAACCTCAGCTTTGGGACATAAATGTAAATGGCAGGCATCACTCCACTATAGGGTTTAGTTAGCGTTAAGATTATCTGATTTATAAGTTTGGTACAGTAAAATAAAAGAATATAGAACATCGTCATTGATCAGTACAATCAATAGGGGTTTAGGACTTTATAGTTATCTGCTTTTGTTTGAACAGGTTAATATTTATTAAAGTCCACTGTCAGATGTTACAAGAACAGACCTGTCACACAGCAATGAAATCACAAGACCAACATGCTGACACCATGTTTCTAATGCTTGTCAATATTTGGGAGCTAAAAGCCTGTATGGTCTACTGTCACCTCTTTGTGGCCTAAAAGTTGTATTGCCTGGGGGAAACACCAGAAGCACCAACACTGACTTCCATATGGAGGTTTACTTTCTGCATCTGACGCATCACAACTCTGGGAGGAGTGGATGCTGCTGGGCTGTTTGGGCAGCAATGATCTGGTGCTAAGGAACCAACCCCAGTTCTGAGACCAGTGCTTTGATCAAAGGCAACGTTAGATGTATTCATAATATCTAATGCAGGTCCTTGGTGTGGGAGTAAACAAAAACCAAGCACAGGGAGAACTTTCAGCTTTGCAGAGAGAAGAATAGGGCTGCTGAGGTGACAGATGACACAGTATCACAGTTCTCAGTAACGCATCATTCTGTGCTGCGCTTCACCCAGACAGTGACATGCTTTGTAGATGAACTAAAGGAATATGTTTTCATTTGTATGCAACAAAAAAGTTGATAATTTGGAGATAAATGTTTTTCACAGGACAGCGACAATGTGAGACATATGTATTCTGTTTGTGTGTATGGGCAAAACAATAGTTATATATAGTTATTGTTTAACATAAAATATTTAAGAAGCCTGAGCAAATGAAACTATTCTTAATGATCATGAACCGTCCATGAAAAATAACTACAGTGACATTTATGAAAATGTGGTGTGACTACATCTGCTAGTGTCATCTGTTAAAACTCTAAAGCAAAGTTTTAGGCAGAGCTTTGTAGAGGGTGTATCGCCCAAACCTATTGCCCTCATGTTTTGGATCTTTGACACTGTGGTGCGCTGGCACTGCCAACAGGATTGGCAAAGCTCCCAGCTTGTTCTGTGTGTGTGTGATCTCCCCACACAGTCTCCTTGGCACTTTTCTTTTGTCTCTACCCACTGAGCCTATACAGTGTTTTGGAAACATCCCTTTAGTGGCGACTGGAAAGCTTTGCTTCCTGCCCATGCACTGAAATAGCTGACAGGGTTGTTGACAGCTCCCTGTTTTGCCGCTGCCAGTGTGCAGTGCATTTTGGGAAGCGACATTTCAGATCTCATGACTCACTTTTCTCTTCTTTTTTTACTGTCTTACTTCATATGAGGAGTTGTCGTGTGACTTTAGTAACTCAAGCTGGTTTGACAATTTCATTGATAGATAGCAAGCCCCGGGGTCAATAACAACAACAATAATTCATCTGCGTCCACTCTAATTGCAACTCAGATTGAAAGTCCTCATGAAAAGATCCACCGGCTCCGCTCATGTTTTCCTGTTTCTGTGCTGCGCCTAGGCAACAAGGAAGGCGTGCAGAGCTTTCAGACTGATGTCATGATGAGAGAGTGCAAGAGAGAGAGATACAGAGAGAGGAGTGGACTTCCCATATTTAGTCCTTCTGGTCTGTGAAGGCCGCATAACACTCACCTTACATGTGACCCCAGAGTGAACACAGACAGGAAGTGATTGCTCACATTCTATCATGGGAGCCAGATTCCACAGATTTCAGACACAGGCTGTGTCTGAAATCACTCTTATACTCTAATAAAAAAAACCCCATTATATATAAAAAAAATATAGTTTAGTCATAGTTTCAGTTGGTTATCATAGTGCTAATCATTTATCATCTATCAAAGGAGTAGCATTGGATCATGTTTTAGTTTTTAGTTCAAGATTCCTTTCATTTGGGAACTGTTGTGAGAATTATGGAATAGATGCATTTATAAACAACTTGAAGCGTGTTATCACACTTTGATAGAGAGCCAAACCCCTCACTTCTGCTTCCGCCCAATGGGACCATATTTCGGAAAAAAAAGAAAGGTAGTCAATGGTGAGAGACAACAAATGTTTTGATCCTGTTTGAATTGTGCCCAGAAATACACATATGATGTTTGTCAATTTAAAGGATAGTTTTTATGTCAAGAAAGGCGCAGTTTATCGTAAAGCAGTGAGGTAACATTTAGTTTTGTGTGAAATGGCTCATTGAATGACATCTCTTGTGTCACGTCACCACCATGTTAATGGTGTAATGCTTGCTTTGTAACTTAGCTGTGTTTCACACACAAATGATGTGTTTAACCCAAGAACTCCCGTTCGTTTCATCACATCATCTACACTTTGAAGTTCTTTGACGTTAGCTTCAGTAACGTTAGCTCCAGCTTCAGTCATTGAGAGAAAAAGTTATGACATCACCAGTGTTGGGCAAGCTACTTGGAAAATGTAGTGAGCTAAGCTACTAGCTACTCTACATTAAATGAAGCTTCACTACACAGAAGCTACCCCCCAGTGAAATGTAGCAAGCTAAGCTACAGCAACGTGGCAAAAGTAGCTTAGTTACATCTAAGCTACTTTTAATTTTTTTAATAGTTTATAGTTAGGTCATTTATATATAAATATTTATATACACACACTCACACACACAACATAGGCCTAGTTTATATTGAACCAACTTCATTCCACAGTAGCAACAGAAGAAAGACTAAAACCTGCTCCAATGTGTGTTGTGTGGAGAGCTAAATCAGACACAGAAACTCTCCTACTTACTGCCATATCATTGCTGCTAAATGTACTTCCTCATGCAACAAACGGAGAACCATTGTTTTTTGTATAAAGCAACTTAATTATCAAATCATTAATAAATTTAATTAATTAATTATTAATTAATTCTTGATTTTTTATAGTTTATATGTGACTTTGTGCTCTGGCAACATTGCAACCTAAACATTCATGGCAGAGAAAGAGCGAGAGAGAGAGAGAGAGAGAGAGACACTCCGTCGCACGTGTCTTTATTCCCCTGCAGCAAAGTCGCAAACATCAACCCAAGGATCGGTGCGTGATGTCACCATCACAGGGAAGTGCATCTGCCGGCTGCACGTACAGGTCCGTGTGTGGCGGTGGTGTCACGTACTGATCCTTCAGAAATGCTTGGGAAAATGTAGCGCAGTGTGGAAGCTACCGCTACTCGGTCAATAAAAGAGCTTCGCTACTGAAAAGCTATTTGATTCAGAAAATAGCGACGCTACCACCAAGCTACCGAGAAATGTAGTTAAACTAGTAACGGCGCTACTTGTAGCGACGCTACTGCCCAACACTGGACATCACAAATGCGACTTTTAAGTTTGTGGTCTTTGTAATTACGTATTTTCACTTATACTTTCAGTTTTTTGACAAACTGCGACTTCCTTGACTTTCTCTGATAAATATGAACCTATTGTAAAGCCAGCTGCTGGTTAGCATAGCTTAGCCTAATGACTGGAAATAAGGGGAAACAGCTAGCCTGGCTCAGTCTGAAAGTAACAAAATATGTCTACCAGCACCTGTTATGATCACCAATTACTAGTATTTGTTTAATCTGTACAAAAACATGTTAAAACAACATATTGTTGTTTAACACTCCAGGAAGTTACTGTGTCTGGTCAAGGCATAGACCGGCATATAACCTTCATAAAATCGCAACGGGCTGTTTTTACATCTCGGTTTTTGTATGGCTGTAGCCTTAAATTTAACTTTGGAGTGGTATCAAACTTCTCCCCATGCCATTTTCCCAAAATGTCAAACTATTTTAAACTCTATGTAAGGACAGCTACTGTGAGGCTCAGTTACAGAGCTCTGAGTTTGTGTTGTTTGTGTTATAAAAAAAACAACAGCTTAGCAGCTGTTTAGTGAGAACCATGCCAACTTAACTAAAATTTCAGTATTGATTGTGAATTTTAATTTGGTTACCTGTGATGTTGTGATTATAGAAAAATATCATTGCTTTTAAAATTTGGAAGCTTAAAGAAGATTAAGAAAATACAAGTACAGTATATGTAGATAGGTAATGTGTTTGGAGACACATTACTGACATACAGTAGTAGTAGTTGTACACACCAGGTACAAGAATTGTGTGTAACATCACCTGATCTTCTTATGGGCATGGATACTTACTGAGGTTTGATGTCCTCGTTGACTTGTTGACTGAGGCGTCTAGAAATAACTGCGGAGAGTTAGTAGTTGGGTGATAAAGGGTTAGGCTGCTGACATGTGCTTATCAGATCTGTGCAGAGGATTGCTGTGAAATAGCTGGTGCTTACAACATCTGATGACTGTTTAGATAATGTGTTTGAGGATGACTTGGACACAGTCAAGTTCCTACTTCTACTGTGTTATTTCAGCTAATAGACAAAGTAGCTTGTCAACATGGCACGCTGTCACAGAACTTACAGACGAGCAACTTTAGTGTGCAATTACAGAAATGATGAGGCGGGCACATCCACTAAAATTTTATGTGTCTGTGTAAGTACTGTTATTGTTACATTTTACTAACTGATTGCACTACCTGGCAGATACACTTAATCTGATCTTCCAATATGGAGATAATTAAGAGTGATGGCAATAAAGAAACAACCAAAATCACTTCCTGGCTAAAATAGCAGCAGGATACTATTCTCTAAAGCCAAATAAAGAAGTGTTTGTAGGACAATTAGACTTATTGGGGGCTAAATGAATACTCTCAGAAAGAAGACAGAAAATATTGAATAATTATATGTAACACAAGGACCACTGCAGCCAGGAAGCCCGTGCAGGAAATAGACTTTTTCACAGGAAATTGGAGGAATTCCACTCAGGGAACCTGGTAGGAAAAAACATAGCAGTATTTTGTGTCTGTGTCTTTGAAGTCATTTTCCGAAGGATACTGTAATTGTGACAGCATAGTGGCCTAGTTTATAGCACTGTGGCCTCACAGCAAGAAGGTCCTGGGTTTTAACCCCGGTTGTCCTGGCCTTTCTGTGTGGCCTTTTTGCATGTTCTCCCCGTGTGGTTTCCCCCACCATCAAAAACGTGTTAGTTATGTTCTCTAGTCAGTGCCGTTTGACGTGGCACTGCATTTCAATCTGGAGGTGGTCCCGGGCGCTGTACAGCAGCTGCCCACTGCTCCGTTTAAATGCAGAGTATGAATCTCGCTACATGTATGTGTACGTGACAACAAAGTGCCTTTACCTTTATAGCAAATCTGAGATGAAATATACACTGATGAATGTTTCATAGTTTTTTGAGAACACCGTGTGCCATGGTGTGAGTGGACGTGTACTATTAGGGGTTGTCACTGGCAATCCATTGATGCACTGCAATTTTGGTGCCAACACTGATTGCATTTTGTGCCACCCGCCTACTTGGACCAAGTTTGCATAGCCCACTGGAGTTTTGTGCCGCAGTTTTTTGACACTTTAATTGATGGAGGTGACCCACTTTAACCTCTCAAAAGTCAACCAAAAAAATCTTCTTATTCACTGCTTTTTATAATGCACTCTTCGACCTGTAGACATGTCTGACTGCACAGCATCTATTCTGATCATGGTAGTGATGCCAGGAAGGCAGAGTAAAGATGGATTTCTGATTCTAACCAGCATCTGTCATCCACAACAGTTTGCTTCTATGAAAGTCTTTGAGCTGATTAACATCCCTCATATCTTTCTGAAGGCAGAAGGTATGTGTTGAATCTGCTCTCTGTAATTGACATGCATCGTAAAATTGCAACTACACACACCAGATCCACTGTGGTCACAATTTAAATATTGCACAACTAGCGCCAAGCTGCTGCAAAAATAATTACACATACTTCTCTTTTGCACCTCCATTATTCTGGACTGGAGGTGTCTTGTTTTAAGTATGCTGTCCACATCTGGTATCAGTCTGTATAGTTGCCTTCATTTACATTACATTTCACATGCACTTATAAAGTCTGCTTTAATCATGTTACAAAATTAAATTTTGTAAACTCTCTAAATCATCATTACCAAAACATCCATATTGTTATTCGCCTTAAACAGAGTAACTTAAACTGACTAAAAACTTGACTCAAATCTGTCTGGTTATGACAAAATAACATATCAGTATCATAACATGGTCCGGAGGCAGTATGAGGTTCAGACTGGGTGAGAGCCTCACTTGGTTCCTTGTGATGATTTAACGGCCAGTTGCTCTTCACACCCTCGTAGGTATGATGTCATCACTGCCGGCCATTATAAATGGATGAGACTGGGACTGTGCATGCTTTGGGCTCCCTTAGTCAGTCCTTCCATGTAACAGTAACCTCTGTGTGACTACGTTTTGTCTGTACCACTTAGACACTCAGACAGCCTCATTGGTGCGGCCACAGTCTTCATCATTATTCTCCTCACCACATCCCTTTGTCAGCATGGAAGTAAATGATGCTTTGCTGACTGTTGCTCATATGGGCGGCAGCCTGGATTGCTTAAAGTGCTGATTTTACACTCCCACTGCCTCTTAAATTGCATTCCTACTTTCATGCAGGATTAACATGTTATCTCAGACATTGCTCTGTAGCTTTTCTCTCTACCACTGTTATTTGTTCCCTCTGTTATTACCGCTACTATGCAAATGTATGCAATTACACTGGCAGTTTTTCAGCGCCACTTTATACTATGTTTTTGTTCTAAAGACGATGATAAGTAGTCTGTTTTGTTCCTCCTCCTGATAGGGGTAAATATCAGTGGGCATTGTTAATAAAAGCGTTTCTGTATTAAACAGACAGCTACCTTTTCACTTGTGTTTGTGGCAACCCTTTTCCAGACTAGAGATAAATTCAGATATGTCTGGCTTTTTGTGTCCTGATAGATAACAGTCTGACAGCTGTAAAGGTTGTAGCAGGGGCCCTCTTTAATTGTTCCTAAAGGTTGTTGTATTGAATGACATTGGATTGCTCAGGTGTGTCTAATAAACTTTTAACTGTGCATTTTGGAAAATATTTTCCTCACACTTGGGCTGATGATTTCAGATGTTCGTATTTCTTTCTTTCAGGGCTTGTAAAAATCAAAGAGGCAAACGACATTGAGGAGAAACTGAACGAGGTGGAAAGACTACTGAAGAATGCTATCAACATGCCATGCAAGGTTGGTCATTCAAATATTATGAGTATTTTATTAGCATATGTACTGTACATTAGAAAGTTTACATTGCGAATAAGAGGTAGATGTTTGGGAACGTGCAACTATGCAGACTAAATGACTATAAACCTGACTCACTCACAGTATTCCCGGTCAGAGGTGATGCTGACTTTCTTTGAGCGATCGCCGCTGGACCAGGTGCTGAGGAATGACAAAGTCCACAGAATCCAGCCGTGCTTTCAGAGTCCAATCAAGATATCAGGTATACACATCTACAATTGTTTTGTAAGAGCAGAGCAAAGATGGAGCCACTGTTGACCTAATGTCATGTTGACTTAACAAATAGCACTCTGTACCTTTTTAGAAATCATGCGCTCCAATGGATTCTGTCTGGCCAATACGGAAACCATCGTTTTTGATCACAATCTCCCAGAAGAAAAAGAGAGACCCTCATCCACCGACTCGGTGGAACATACGTGAGTATTAGGACCACTCCTCAATACTCAGTACTGTCTCTGTCTTTGTCATGTTGGCTTTTTCGTAGATTAGAAAACTGATTGTTTCAATCCTTAAATCCATCAGCAAGCTTGTTGCAGCCTAACACAATTTACCTGCTTGTTGTACACAAAATATCAGGATTTCCATGTTAGCTCTTGAGTATAAGTGTTTTGGTGAGTGTGGGAGTCCTTCAATGTGAACCAAACCCAGGACCCTCCACCCACGCAGGAAGTGTGTCTGTGCACCTCTTCCTTCCCTGGGTGTGTGTAGGAAGCAAAAGAGGAACACGTTCCTCTTGGTAGTTCACTCAAAACAACACTTTATATCACTCTTACATAGCTGAAATGTTTTACTACTGCAGTGCTCTGACCTTGTACTAACAAATAAAGTCTCTATGTGTTGATGTAGACAATCAACACAATCAAATGCATCACACTTTTGATGCCTAAATTAAACTACACAGGTCCATCCTGTCCTTGGAGTTACATCTTTCGTCTTTCATTTTATTGCCAGGTATGAGGATGGGACAGAGTTTTTGCCAATGGAAGCAGACGTGTGTGATGAGGAAACAGAAGCATATGTCACCAACCTTTCCTACTACCATCTGGTCCCATTTGAAACGGACATCCTGGAATGAGGAACCGATGCCTGTTGATGGACGTATGTCGCTATCATTGAGGAACATGTACTCTTAAATGGAACCTAGCTATGCAACTCTTCACATAGCTGCTCCAAGTAAATGCTGCTACTGCTTAATCTAGAGACCCCTAGAGTTGCTTACATTTCTTTAGCCCGTTTTGGAGTCGCGCAGATGTACAGTACTCACCAAAATGTTGCAGAAGAAGAATCCAACAGCAGCACCACTTTATTTTTGCCACTTTAAGCGACGTCACCAGTGTGCCTCATTCGGAGCCTTACTTGACTTGACTTTCAGGTGTTGTAACACAACCTGTGGCAGCAGCGATGGAGGTCTTTCAGTTATTAGGCAGATGTAAACAGCTGGAGAGGTTTTTAAACATGCGGCTTTACCACTTCAGAAGAATTTACACATCAACCGAAGTTTGGAGGCAAATTTACACTATTGGGCCATTCACTGTTACTTAAAGTTATTGTAATTAACTGGCCCTCTTTCATTTTCTATTTTAGTTGTTTTATCTTCATACTCTATAGGATCTCCATGATGCCACTGGCCTGGTTCGCTTGGAGATATGTGATGCATCTGCAAAGCCTATTGTCTTCTCATTTAAACTGCTCCCTGAAGTGTTACCCACAGTGTTACCACGCTGGTGTTTTTATTCCTGTGGGAACGCAGGAAGTTGTCACGAAGCTTTGTGTATGATATTTGTTTATGGTGCAATTTCCACCAGCATTTAGGAACATTCTTGTTTGTAAAATACCAGCTTGAAACTCATAGGGAAATTCCTATGCTTCCTTGCTGTGATATCCAGTTAGTTCTTTAGCATGGGAGTTCTCTGAGAGCCAAGTGAAACTAGACTGCATGCGTTTGATAAGAGACATACAAATGTGTGAGGTTTTGTCAATGCTAAAGATAAAAGTAATCAAATTTAGAAGATTTTGTCCAAAGTCTTACTGATTTAGCAGAAAACAAAAACTTGATGGTAAATCAAGCAAGAATAATGAAGCTTTTATGTTAATCGACTCTAAACATGTGTTAGCATGAGCATCAGATACATTTTTTATGTGCATACACAGTATACTGTATATGTGTTTCACTTGGTTCTTGGACAAGTGTCGAGTTAAAGAATATAAAACAAATATGTGGCATTTTCCCTCTGTCACAACACTCTTTCCAAAGTGAGAACTTAATGCTGCCATTTTGAATGTTGAATGGTGATTTTTTTTTGCCTGAATAATAAATTAGAATGTAATATCTGTTAGTAATGCAGCTTATTTTATCTTTATAAACAAATACTTTGATATATATTAGAGCAGAGCATTGGGTGTCATCTCACTGCTCTTGTTGCCATGAGTGATAAAATGGGGTAAAGGAAGCTTTGTTTTTATGGGTCAGTTGAGGTCATATCTGACCCGTTCTGTAAGATGACGTGTGTGGGTTCAGTCTGACAGCTGACTGCAGCCTTACTGAATGTGGGAGTCTACAGCTTAGGCCTGCAACCGGGGAACAAATCCTCTCTTTATCTAAAGAATACAAATGACCTTGCTGTACTAAAACTTTCTATAGGACAAGTTGTGTGAAATAGGCAAGCACTTAGTTTTATTTTATGGGTCCTCCCAGTATAAGGAGGTTGCTTTCACTTCTCTTTGCGCCTTTTACAAAACTGTGGAACTCAGTGGAGCATCACATATGATTTGAATGCAAGTGAAAGGCAAAAAAGTATATTTGTGTAGGATTAACTATATGGATGTTTATTCGTCATTGTTTTGACATTTTTGTTAATGTAGAAGTTATTGTGGATTTACAATGTGGGCTAACAGCTTGTGTCCAGTTTTCTGCCCCTCCAAATTCCAAAAGCATTCAAACCGCGAAAACTTGGCACACAAGGCTACAATAGGACGGTCCTCCGCATGAGTCTATTTAGTAACACAGTCATGATCACCGTTCACCCCCTGAGAAAGTACAGCTCTTTCTCACGGTGCAAAACTATTTCTTTGTGTTGTTTTCTTTTCTCCAAGAATGACATGTTGAATTGATGCACATTGTTTAGACGTAAAAGTTTTGTGTTGAGAAGGAAAGAGAAAACAGCATACATGATTGTGAAGAATAATATGATTCAAAACAAATCTTTATTTTTAAGGTCAAATAGGTCAAATGATTGGGGTGTTGATGGCGCAATGGATAAGACATGTCTTTAGTATGAGAGACCCGGGTTCAATCCCCCACTGTGACCCATCCACCATTGTGTCCCTGAGCAAGACTCTTATGGTGCAATTTCTACCACCGCCCTAGTTGCTCCAGAGGCATGCGACCTCTGACGTATATAGTAATTGTAAGTTGCTTTGAATAAAAATGTCAGATAAATGAATTAATGTAGATATTCTCTCTTTCAAAGTGCAGTTTGATGTTTAACAAGTCCTGTGTTTAAGGATCAGATATATATTATCTACCCAGGCTGGGGTAATGTATTATAAATAGTTATGACTAAAATGGTACTCAGCTGATATAGTGCAGGGGCAGGGGTGAGTAACAAAATGCTTGAACTCCAGTTTCAGTGAATTTTAGAAATGCCAGCCAGAGATGTGAGGATTCAGAGGAGGACAGTGTGATAATATATTTTATTTATTTTGTAAACTTCAGCCAAACTCTGTGAAGCTAACCATTCTCTGCCTTGTAATTTCATTTTTTTATGTATGATATGAGACATGTGTAAATGTGTAAAATGACTGAATGAAGATTAATTATAATCTTTGAAAATGAAGTTTATGTGCTAACATGTTTGATAACTTTAAAGTTATTCATTTTAGATACAAATTATTATTCTCAAAGTTTCTCCAAACAAATATGTTTCCAATAAAAGAAATGTCCATGTCATGTTTTTTTTTGTGGAAATCATGATTGGAATACATTTAGTGGCAATAAAAGAGAAGTTGTGGAACATGTACATTACTTAGGTACTGTGATTGAGTTCAAGTACTTGATCCTTATACAGTACTTCTCTACATTTCAGACCACATTGTACTTCTTATTCCACCACATGTATCTGACACCTGTTAAATGTATTGTCTGTCACATAGTTATCTTAGGTTATGAGCCCACATACAACATAAATACATATACAGATGAAAGACTCACATAAAATTATATTAAAAACAATTCCATTAATACACAAGAGCAGTTGTGCAAAACTGTATTGAAAATCAGTGTCAGTCTATTTGGCTAGAGTCAGTAGTTACGATACAGATTCGTCTTTTACATACAAAACGTTGTGATCTTATAAAATATAATAAAGTATGTAACGGTTTGTCAAAATGTTTAAAGTGTTACTCAGTGCCCAAACACTGAAAATCTCTGGGCTCACTGCATGTCAGAGGGTATTGGAAAATAGATTAGTTGCAGATTTGTTTTCGCCACTAAAGAGGCTGGATCCTGCATCATTTATTAGTCTTCCCCAATCTTATTTGAATAATTTTATTATTTGACTTTATGTTCTACACACGATGCATATTCCTAAATCTGGGTCCAGGAAGTGTGCACTGTAAATCCGGCAGAGGAGTATTGTCTGGAGCGACACCTTGTGGTAAGTATTGACAGTCACCATCAGTATCCATTTATTCTAATTTGATGCGGATAAAAACATGATATGAAGGATAATAATAATAATAATAATAATAATAATAATAATAATAATAATAATAATAATAATAATAATAAGTGTAACACAACAAGACAACGTGCTTTCCAACAATGTAAACAGTGTACAATTATACAGCCTGGAGCAAAAGGAGCAAAAGGAGCAACACATGTGGGAGAAAGAGTATAATAAGTGAAATAAAACAACATAAAATAATGTCTTTTTAAATTTTAGACTTAAATAATTTGCAGCCTAGGGAGTCTGCGTAAATCCACGCATGCGCAAAAGCTGCCGATTTTGTAGCTGTATTTCCTGCTTGCTGTTTTCACTCGAAGCAATGGCAGAAGTGAAAGCTTCCCTGATTTGTGGCGGTACGTTCACTCTTTATTTAATGCACATTTAACTCTAGACTATACATATTATACCAGCACCTCTTAAATTAACTATTGAAGGTCCTGTTATTGAACTGTGAAGCAAATTGATGCACTGTTAGCTGGGGCGACAGCTTTAGCTGGTGATGCTTTGGTCATGAGGTTTCAGACTGGAGGGCTGGAGAAAAGAGACGGTGCAGCTCTTGTTCACAGCAATATAACATGTGCTTTATATCTGTTTTAAAATTACAGTTGCAGCGGCTTTCCTACGGCTTTCGGCAGTGCTTGCATTTGTTGAAGATCTAGATGACACGTAAGTGATGCTCTCCTCTGCTTCAACATGTCACCTTCCTGCCACTGTCACACTATAGCATGATCAGTGCAACTTCCGAGTGTAACAGCGGGCTTGATGTGGTTGCAGATCAGAGTTTAGATGAGAAAAACATGCAACAAACAACGTTTTTTAAATTCTAACTTAGCGTATTTTGTTTGATTGCTGATTTTTAAGGGTTCATCACATTTCCAAAGTATTGCATTCTTCTAAGAAACAGAAGAGGGTTGTTCAAAGCAGGAAAGCATGAGTAGAGTAGTCTTGATTTCATCTCAGGTTTCCAGTTGCACAGTGGTTTTTAAGCGGATGCCTGTGATGGGAAGTCTGTAGAGATTTTGTCTGTGTATTTGTGTTTGTGGGATCTTCTAATGTGTCTCTTGTTTTATAATTTAGGGGCTTTTTCTGCAACTTCAGTCAACTGTCATTCATTCTTCTTTTTGACAGATTTAAAGACACGAGAGTGAACGATGTCTGGCTGGTTGATGTGAGTCTGACATTACACACACACAAAGACACACAAAAATCAGTCTGTGTCCATTGAGCTCTGCTTTAGTTGATATCCAGCACGCCACTGTCCAGATCATCCCCCACGGAAGTGGCAGCAGTTAGGGTGGGATGTAGGAGGGCGGGGGCAAGCGGGGCCGTGCAGTCTGTCCTCTGTGTTTGTGATTAGTGAATGAGAAGTCATGCATGCCGGGCAAAGCCTAAGGGCTCTGAGGGGTTTATATCAGAGCTTGTGTCTGGGTCCATATAAGCAAATCTAGCTCTAGCACCTGCTTTCACTCCTAGTTTGGGAGGTAGGAGTGAGTCCTTACGCTGGGAACTTTCACACTGTGTCACATGTTACTATTGTTGTGTTCAGAGCTGAGTAATTATAGATTATATTTTACAACTCAGTTCACAAAGTCCAAATTGGCACTAAATTCTTTCATAGAATCAAATGTCTCATGTAATTTATAAGATGTTGTTTCCAGTGACTAACCTACAGAGAATTATCAACCAAATCTGCACCTCTTTTTAGAAGAAGCCTATTATGCTATTAGCCTCATTTAGTTAATAGTTTTAACTTTACAGCACATTAACTATGTCAGTCCTGTTACCAGCCGCCTCAAACGATAAACAAAAAACCCACTGTACACTACCTGCCCAGCACTAAACGACAGACAAAGTTAGAAACTAGCAGGTTAACATGATGAAGCAGTTAAAGAGATGATTTTTCCCTAAGGAGTTGGTGGAGACCAAAACAGAGCTAAAAGGGAAGTAATTCTTTGACTTGCATTGGTCAGGTGGCCAGAAGCATAACATCAAATTAATGAAAAACCCTAGAAGAATTTAGCCTTTAAGCCAAAATTGAGATTTATGTACAGTAGTTATTTGTAGCTAGCTGGTCTTAGGTGTAAATCGACGGAAATATTGTTCAGTTCAATGCACAGTAGGCAACCTGCTGGAAACCTGGAAAGTTGCTTGTATATCGATGAACCTGATCATCGCCTGAATCTAGAGCTCCCCTCTGATTTCCAGAGCTTTACAATAAGTTTCAGCTCATTGTTTAGCTGTACAAGCACACCATTACTGTTTTGGTTAACTCTCTCTGCAACTTTATTTGGCAGCTGTTTTTTTTCCTTTTTTTTTGCGAAGCTCTAAAAACCCACTGTACACTACCTGCTCATCAGACAGACACCGTTAGGGTCTAGTTACTGGACATAGTGGAGCAATTAGCAACTAAATAGTCAGATATTTCCCTTGTAGCCAGAGTTTGTGAAGAGCAAAACAGAGTTAAAAGAGAGTGAATATTGGACTTGCATCAATCAGGTGGCCAGAAACGTAACTCCAAATGAATGATAATGTTGCTGAATGTGTAAATAAGAAACTGGTAGCTAGCAAGTTTGCCATATCAACTTTACATCTTGTTTCCCCTGCCCCCAAGTGGCCTAAAAAAAGAGTTGTTACAAGATAGTCCTTTATCTGCACTGGGTTGCACCAGCTGTGTGCAACACCCTAAGTTAGGGTGTAAAGTTGACAGGAGAGGCTTAGTAACTACTAGGTAGTTTATAGGTAAATCAGCTACTAAAATGGGTTGCACTACCGTTACTTGGGCATAATCTCACTAGTTTGGCATCATAGTACATCGTAGTAAACTAGATCAATATTGAAACCTCATATCAAAAAATTAGAATTACTGTGGTGCAACATGACGCACATTCTGCCACATTATACTATGTGGCAGAAAAACAATTGTTTTACCATTAGGGAGGATTATTCTGTGACATTTAATATTTACACGTACCATGGGACGTGTGCGACTATTTTGTTGTTACTTTCAGATATGTTGTTTCTCATCTCTGTGGTTCAACCTCTTTTATTTTTGTATTGCATAATTCCCAATTTAGTAATAAATTATGTCATAACAATGCTAAGTTTGAACTTATTCTAAGCAGTCCTACTTAATCCGTGCATTCAAATGAACCCAGCTACTGCTGTGACCACATTTGTGAATTCCAGTGTTGCTGAAAAATACATCCCAAAGGTCATACACGATATCAGGCAGGCTTTCAAAGTACAATAGTAAAAACAACACTGCTCAACAGTTTTAAACACTTCAAGGTCATGAACACAAAATTGTGAGACAGAAATTTTAATCAATTTCAGCAGAAGCAAACAACATTAAACAACAGCGCTACAGATTTGCTTTTTGTCCTTTTTAAAAAGTCCCACTGTCAAATGAGGTGAAACTCAGTTTGGGTAATGTTGTATTTTCCCTTGTGTGAGCTGAAATCGAATGGAAAAACAAAGAATTTATATTGTTTTTTAATATTCAACCCTGGTACACACTTTAAATTCAGCACAGTAACTTACAGAGATATATGTGCATGATTATATAAGAATATAGAATTTAGGATTTGGTCATTAACTATATAAATAAAGTTTATATTTTGCATGATTATACATACTGTTGAAATATTGCACATGATCTAAAGACTGCTTTCTTCTCCTGGTTATTTTCAGTTCTATGCACCGTGGTGCGGCTACTGTAAAAAGCTAGAGCCAGTGTGGCATGACGTGGGAGTTGAGCTGAAGAGCTCCGGGTCACCGGTCCGTGTGGGAAAGATGGATGCCACTGCTTACTCTGGTGAGTAAATGATGAAGCACTGCAGTGTCTTCCCATGAAGCCTTTTTGTCCCCAGATTATTATTTCATATGCTAGAGACAGATTCGACCTAATTTACTGTGTTGTTCCACAACATGATGATGTATTGTATGTTAAAAGGTATTATTAAGCACTGTCAATAATGTTGATGGATGTTGAATATTTTTAATATTATTGAACATACAGTAAAAGTTTCAGGCTCATTTTCCTGATTGTTGTCTGAAATGAAGAAGATCTTTGAACCCTTTAAGAAGATGAAAACTAGATAGTTAAAACCTTTGAAGGGAAAGATGGTTCTCATGTTTTTGCTTGAGCCGCTATGTTTGTTTTCGATATTGCAGGAATGGCATCAGAGTTCGGTGTTCGTGGTTACCCCACAATAAAACTGTAAGTGACATTTGTCTCAACCTACTTTGTCCTTTACTTTAATTAAAATTTGACATTTGACAACATTTGAACTTAAAAGTTGTAACTCGCTGTTTACTTTTCTTAAAAACTTTGCTTTTTCTAATTATATTTTAAAACCCGCTGTAATCATGCACAATTTTCACTTTTTTGCAAATTGCTGTCATTTTATAGAAATCTATTTGAAGTTAAAAGGTTTATAGAATTTTGTATGGATCTACAGGGTCTGGACACAGTATGATAATGAATCCACTATTTCTGTTCAGTATTTGTGAAGCCTGTGCAAAAAAGGCATTGATTCAACTTTACAATTGGTGTTGTATTATGTTATGTGGTCTACTGTAGCCATTATTTTTGCTCCTGTACCCTTCACCTCCCGTATCTCAAGTGTGTTTTCTTACATTTGTGTTGTGTTATTATTAGGATCATTTTACCCCACTGTTTGCCCCACTTTTTCCCCTTGAGGTTTGGCCTGTTGAGATGCCCTTAGATGACTTATTCAGCAGGGAAGAAGGTGTTGTTGCAGCGTCCTTAAGGCATAACTAAGTGACAAACTCTGTTCACACCTTTTGAGCTTAAATTTGATTAGATTCAGCTGTGTTGCTGTTAATTATAAATTTTTGGGGCAATAAACTCTTTAAACTCAACTTTAGCAATTTAAATTTTTGCCTCTTATATTTTAATTTCCTCAGATATGATTGATTAACAAAGAGAATGTTTGATACCATATGTACTAGTTCAACTGTGATTATTCTCATGTTTTTCTCTCATCTCATCACTTTTTTCTTAAAGTACAAGTGGCATTTTTCTAATAAAATTAATGACTCGCCAGCTGCTCAACAGCAGAACTCATGTTGACTTGAGAGAAATGATCATCCTTCATAGTAGAGTTTCCTCCCTATATTTGAAACAGAATCATTTATATCTGCACGCTGCCATAACAGGCTTCCCATTTAGTTTCATCAAGCTCATTTGGGAAAGTGCCACAGGATCACGGCAGGGTTCATAACATTAAACCAAGCAAGTGATGAAACATCCATCCAAGAACACGATATACCTCCCTCAGAGTCAGAGGGAGACTTGATTTAGAGCCCTGTTTCCCCCTGAGTTCATTAAGCCCTGTGGGCTGATGCAACCTTAGCAATCCTTAATGCATTTTGCTTGTTGTAGGAACTCGACTCAAGCAGTTTCCTTGGCTGGAGCTCAGCGTCGTTTGTTTAGTTTTTTCATTGGAGGTGCGGCGATTTAGATTATCTTGACTTTTGAGCTGGATTTTCTGTTTTACCAGAACATCTTGTAAGGGAGAGAGAGAGAGAGACGGGTTATTGATTATTTTCATTGTCGATTAATCTTGATCTTTAGTCTATGAAAAATAATAAAAAACAAAACACGTGAATGATGGCTCTGATAATTTTGAAGTGATAAATTCTGTTTACAATGAAACACTCAGAGGCCACTTTATTAGGTACACCTGCTCGTTAATGCAGACATCTATTCAGCAAATCATTTGGCAGCAACCCCATCCATAAAAGGATGCAGGCATGTTTCAAGGCGTTCAGATGTTCTTCAGAATGGGCAAAAAATGTGATCAAAGTGATTTTGACCGTGAAATGATTGTTGTTACCAGAGAGGGTGGTATGCTGGTGATCTCCTGGGATTTTCATGCACAGCAGTCGCTAGATTATACAGAGAAATGTTTGGTAAAAATAGTTCTGTGGGCGAAAGTACCTCATTGAGGAGAATTGATAGACTGGTTGAAGCTGACATAAAGGGTGACAGTAACTCTCTGAATGAAGAATACGTTGAACCTTGAAATGGACGGGCTACAGCAGACACACAGGGTTTCTCTCGTGTCAGCTAAGATCAGGAAACTGAGGCTACAGTGACAATGGCTTCACCAAAACTACCCTATGAGGGTGTGGGGTCAGAACTAGGTATAAACAACATGAATTCATGGATCCATCCTGCCTTGTTTAATACCACTTAATGCCAATTGTGCACGTCACAGAACACACATCATCTTAAGCTTTTCCCACCAACATGACATTGAATGCAGTGAATTCCAGTGGTCACCACAGTCACCAGATCTCTATTCAGCAGAGCACCTTTTGGATGTGGCGGAACAGGAGATTTGCAGCACATTTTGAATCCATGCCTTGAAGTATTCCGACTGCTCTGGGGGCAAAGGGGAGTCCAATATTCAGTGTTATAAAGGTGTACTGAACAAAGTGGTCAATGAGTGTATCAAACAAAGAAAAGCAGCATTGACATTTGAGAAAACATTAAGTTTCTGTCGATTTGACTAATCAAACTATTTAGTTTGCCTCTGCTGTAATATTCTTTCCCTTTTGTTCACTGAATGATTTTTTCCCCTCTGAATGCCAAGTTCAGTGTCACGCAATCGATTTCCATTTATTTTTATTTTCACATAGATGTTTCAGTCGGCGTCTTCACTGCACAAAATGAATGGATGGTGCTGAATGGTTTTACATTTAAAATATCCGCCTTTCACTCTTGCTCTGTTTCTCTCTCTCCCTCTTAGGTTAAAGGGTGATCTCGCTTATAATTACAAGGGACCAAGGACAAAAGATGATATCGTAGAGTTTGCCAACAGGGTGGCAGGGTAAGTCACAGCCTTCACTCACCGCTTTAAAAAGAAGTGACATTAGACTGATAAATAAATTGAACGTCCCTTATTCCACAGGAACACATGCTGCACTAATGAGAACCGTCCAAGCAAGCTTATCAGTACAGGCCATATTTGTTTCATAGCTCAATGGATTTCCTCCTGTGACACTCCAGTTTAAGCCACTGTATCAACTGAGCCTGACAGATTTCTTCTCCTTGAGGGAAATCAAGCTAGAGCCATGACAGAGGGGTTGATCAAAAGCTTGGCTCTGATTTGAGCCAAGGGCTGCATGTTGTTGAGTCTCCACTGAGTGGCGCCACAAGCACAGAAATCAAAGACAGAATTGTTGGGAGTTTTGACATCAGTTATTACATTAGTGTGCCTTTTTTGGGTGAACAGGATTTTACTCATTAAAATGAATTAATCTGTGTGGGTTTTATTTCCCTCTCCAGACCGGCCGTCCGGGCGCTCCCCAGCAAGCAGATGTTCGAACACATGATGAAGCGACATGACGTGCTTTTTGTGTATGTCGGCGGGGAGTCTCCCCTCAAAGTAAGCACCGTTTATGTCACCCAGACATGAATCGAGAAAGCTGTTTTAATCGAAGCACCCAGCTTCTTCAGAATTACCACAATGCTATAACTGTATTGATGGAATGATAGAAGCACCAACCTGCTGCTGCTGTAAAATATTTTAACAAAGAATAGGCTGTGTAAAACCTTGTAGTGTGTCATTTTTTTACAGCTGTTTAACACAGATTCATTGAAAGCTGTTGTGTAAATGCTGAAAAGACCTATTTTGCCGTTGCAGGAGAAATACAACGACGTAGCCTCTGAGCTCATTGTCTATACTTATTTCTTCTCGGCTTCAGAGGATGTCTTTCCAGAGGTGAGGCTTTGAATTTGCATCCTTTTGAATTTCAGGAAAAAAGTGATATCACTTGTGGAGAGTTTAATATTTTTTTTCATCCCATGTTATTGGATCTCCTGAGTATTATGCATGTTTCTATTCTTGCTGGTTTTCTAGAAAGTAAATAATTATTTATTTTAGCATAATTTCCCTGAAACTGCGAACACACAGACACCAGACTTTACAGTCTTTACAGTATGCAAAAAAAAGGTATCAGTTTGCTGCAAAGCCCTGCAACAGTCTTGTCCCACATTTTGCAGGTGCACATACATTCATAGCGTCAAAATGATTTATGGAACTTGGTTTTAAATGAAGTATCTTTTGTGTTTTCAACAGTCAGTAACTTTGCCAGAGCTTCCTGCGGTTGTAGTCTTTAAGGATGGAGCCTACTTTACCTTTAATGGTGAGTATTGTGTTACGCTGTCTTCATCCACGGTTGACTTGGGTCAGTTTTGTTCTATCGGTTAGTAAAAATGGCATCAGAAACAGGGGCCGGCATGGTGAATTTGTGTACTGCTCTTTGTCTTCTTTTGCCATTCTTGTTTTCACTAGCTGTTTCCTCTAGTTTTCCCGTTCCCGTTGCTGTTCTTTCATCTTCCTCAACACACTGAGTTACGGTGCGGCAGACCCATCATAAAGCACCCAGGGCTTTACCCACTATTTGTGTGTGCGGTGAGGCCAGTGATGTTGTAGTGGTTTGTCTTTAGGGCTCACATACAGTACATAGCAGGCCAGGGTGGAGGGAAGTGAAAGACCTCAGTTTAGGGCGAAGAAACCAGTGCGGAGCTCGTATTGTATACAGCTGTCATTTCAAGCCAAGAGTTGAATCACTGAAGCAGCCATCAAGTCTCCACAAAAAGATCATATTTGAAGTAAGAGGTTTAGTGGAGCTGCTGTTTTCTGTTGCCCAGTTTTCTCACCGCAACAACACGAGTTCACCACATTCCTCTATGATGTCTTGCATTTTGCTGCCGCTGAGCACGTGCGCTGGGAGGTGGAAGCGGAAGCGAAGAGCATCAAGGCACAATGCCAAAACAAAGGGCCCCCAGTAGTGGCTGTTGGGCAGGTTTGGTGCACGGTGTAGTGCCCGGAGAACAAAATTCATCTCCGCCGCCGCATGCCAGTTCACATCCGTCTGCTCCACCTGGCCATTAAGGAAGGGGGGCTTCCTGCACCAGAACTGCAGCAGGAGGGGCTCGCCACAGTAGACCTTGATGACAAAAACTCCACACTCTGCAGAGTCCCCCAGGACCTGGATACGGAGGATGTGGTGAATGTCTAGCATTGCCATGGTGACAGCGTATTAAGCTTGTCAAGGACTGAGAAGGTGAGTAGCATGGCAAAATGACATGGTTGGATCCTTCATCAAATGACAGATCTCTCCTTTCAAGCCTCTAGAAGCTGTAGAAGAAAAGTGCTCTTATTATCGGAAGGTGAAGAATAATCAAGAGTGTAGCTCATTAAGCACTTACCTACAATGAGAGCAAAAAATACATTTCTCCACTGTGCATCTGGGTTAGTAGGTAGTTTGTATTTTCCCTTTTTACCACCTGTGGTTTCCAGCATCTTGTTTCTAACTGAAAAACCCCCAGACTGGATTTTGGATTAGGGATTGAATACGTCTCTCGAGGCACCGTATATGGTTTTCTATGACGCTCACTTTGCATGATGATCTTGATGTTCGAATGTCAGAAACGGCTTATCGGATATTATTTGGCTAAACTCCGGAGGCGCATTTGCATAGGCATCCAGTGACACTGTTTTATGGCAGACTATGACGTTTATTCAAGTTTGTGCGTGTAGAACGCACATAATATATTTTCTGTTAGCTGTATTTTTTGAATCTACCAGCTACAGAGGTTGGCAGTTCCCGCCTTATACAAGCAACTCTTTCATCTCCTACCCTTGTATTTGTTTTTGTATGTTTTCTGAGAAGATACAAATTTAAAATACTTCTTAGAATTTCAGAACACACTCAAAAGTCTGAGTTGTTGTGTTTTTTAAAGAATAGATGTCATTGAGCAAAGCCACACTGTCCAAATACGGTCTCTCGCTTTGTGTAAAATGATATTTGATGTATTGTTGTTGAGCTTTGATTGGTTTAGTGCACATCACAAACAGCAGCAACCCCTTTGAAAAGAGCTTTTAAAATATAGTACAGCGCAGAGGCTCATACATATTTAATAACTCAAATCCTCAGTTTCATGCTGCTATACAGGTCTTCGATGTTATTGTGCTTCAAGAGCTAAATGGTTTTGATCATTGTGCGTGTGCAGTGAAATCCACTGAGCCACATGATAGTGGACTAAAAAGACAAAAAAATGTAATTAGTATGTATGTAAGTCTACACAGCAGGCTATTTGCAAATGCTTCACTCCAGGAATGTGTTTTCAAACGTGTCTTTTAAGGGGTTAGTACACATTAGTTAACAATCAGAGCCCAACATCAGATCAGGCTTTCTGTTAATTAGTTTCAGTGGTTTATGGTTTGGCCCTGCCGCTCCTTGTATGGAAAGGTATATAGCACATCCAACTGTGAGGCAACTCTATTTTGCATAGTTTATTAGGAGCGCTTGAATGACAGGCCGATTAACAGTCCCAGAAATGTGATGACAAGATGAGATCACACTTAAAAATGTGATAACGTACAGATGACGGCACATGTGGACAGTATCGGTTATTTAAATTGGCAAAGACAACAAGGTCACTGTGGATAACATGCTGCTGAAAAGTGCAATTACTAATGGTGATGGAGCAGTGGCTGAGACACATGCCTTTGGTGGGGGGGTTGGGTTTGATTCCCACTGCGACACATCTACCAATGTGTCCCTGAGCAAGACACTTAACCAGAGGTGTGTGACCTCTGACATATTAGAGCTGGACAATCAAACATAACAATAATTATGTGATTTAATGTAGTCAGTGTTGACCATACTAACATTACGCTAATTAGCACTAAACACAAAGGACATCTGGAGGCTGATGGGAATGCTATTCGGTCATAAACCAAAGTATTTGATACATAGAAATGTTCCCCTGAAAATGGCACTTGAAAATCAGTCAGAGGAGAGGGACATGAATAAAAGTATCCAATAGTCGTTGAAACGTTCCACTCAAAAAAAACCCAACAACCTCATGGTGGCTCTAGAAGAAAAGTCAGGGGATCAGCAAAAGTCAGAAGGATACATCCTTTGGGGTCCCTGAATGTCTGCGCAAAATGCCCCAACAAACCCACAGTGAAACAAAGTGCACTTTCTTTTTTTAATATAAGAAGCAATACACATCCTGTCATTTCGCTGTTAAACACTCTTTTTTTCTCACCCTGTCTGAATTATCTTTGGCGGTATTACCTCTTTCCTCTCTTCTATGTCTCTCCATCTGATTTTGTTTCTACGCTATCTGCATCGTCTTGGAGGTCTTCTGCGCCATTAACCTTCATCCTTGCAATGTGTCGGAGCTCCCTCCTCCCTCCGCTCAAAACTCTGACACTGGATCATCCTCACTCCACACACTGTCTGTTTCTATTCCCCCTCCTGCCCCTCATCTTTCTCTCTTCTTGTCTCCCGCTGTGTGAACTCTGGGCTGACAGGCTCCTGTAGGGCAGTATGGAGATTGCGAGGTTGGCGCCCAGGAAGAGAGCAGCTCTAATTTGTTTCAAGGTTGAAGCAGGTTCAGATGGTGTAGAGGTTCATCGGGCTGTACGCTCCCAGCATGGGGCCTTCAGCTCTCTCTCTCTCTCGCTTCTCAAAGAACAGAGTCGCGCAGCTGCATGCTGTCTATAAAGCCAAAAACATCTGTGGAAAGAACACTGTGGAATGTCTACCAGATCGACTGACTCAGCAGCCTTAACAAAAACACTGCTCTGCCTTAGCACAGCAGCAGCACTGAGAAACAGTGCATTGCATTAAGGTCATTTTGAATCTAATACAAATATAAGCTTCGACCTTGGGGTTTTAAAAGCGTGCCCAGGTTTTAGGTTGTCATGTTCTGTATTATACTACCAGCTCCTTTGGGGCCCTGGAGCTTAAGAACCATGTAAAAGTCATCAGTGTTCTTGTAATTATTGTAATGGTGGCAGAAAGGTCACAAAAACTTATTAACATGTCATAATGAGGTTCCAGCTACATTTGACATCAATTATGAGCATCCCGTAGCCTCTCTCAACCGGAGAAAACAGTGTTGTTGAAGCAGCCTCTCACTACACCCTGTTTATACCCTGGAGGGACAGACTCTGGTTCCCGTTTGCATGTTGCCTCCAGATGTGAGGCTAGCAACAACATGTGGCTCTCCTTCAGGAGGCAATCCTTTATTATACGTCAGCTTATTTTTTATTTATTTGTTAACCTTATTTGCCTCATGTATCTGTGTAATTATGCATTTGCTCCAAATGTGTAAAGATCTGCCAAAACTGTGACCTGAAAATGAATGTAGGCATCTGTGGAGAATCATTTACAAAGCAAATGTGTCTTTTTCTTTCTTTTTTTTGAAGCCAGAGCAGCATAATAGTTGTAAAAATGAGGTCAGGTGAGCCAGAATAGCCCAGAATAAAACAGCATTTATAGTGAATAGTGAATGAAAACTACAGTTTAGAAAATATATTTTTGACAAATAGTAAATTAATCTTTTACAACATTTTTATGTGGACAAACCAGACAAAACAAAATGTTCTTTTATTTATGTCTTGCAACCAAACTGATACTTTGATTATGTACTTCTGGATCGATTGAGTCAGTGCTGTTTCAGATCCAAAATAGCCTGACTACTTAACCCAGAGGCAACTCTCTGTCAAAACAATGTCTGATGATTGTTTAACTGACCTCTATGACTGCTCAGCTTGTGTCCCACTCTTTATTCCCTTGAGAGTGTACAGGTGGTAAACACTGTGATCTTCTTTCAATCCAGGCATCAGTACACTGCTCTGCTTTGCTTTTAATATTGACAGGTTGTGTGGTGAATGTCAATAGGCTTTTTTTGTGCGTCTGCTTCTGAAAGATTCTGTCTCTTTGTGTTGCAGAGTACGAAGATGTTAGTTTGTCATCATGGGTGAACAAGGAGCGCTTCCAAGGATATCTTCAGATTGACGGCTTTACACTGTATGAGCTTGGTGAAACAGGTGGCGTATGCATTACAATTTGTCATCCATGAAACTGTGAATTTATTACACAGTTTTTATGTATAGATTTTGTTTATCATCCTCCAAAACTGTATCTTATCATGACTTGTTGTTCCAAATAGCCATAAATTATTTATACAGTAGTTATATTCCATATGTATAGTTTAATTTTAGGGCTGCAACAAACTATTATTTTCATTATCACCTCATTTGTAAGATTATTTTTCCATTGGCCAAGGGCAACAGTCCAAAACCCAAAAGATATCAGACAAAGAAATGTGGCAAATACTCACATTTGAAAAGCTTTGCTTAAAAAATCACTTAAACAGTAATAGTTGCCAATTCATTTACTTGAGCATAATCTGTGTGATTTTTTTGCATGCTTTTTACTCTTAATTATTATGGATCCAACGTCAAATATTTAACATTTTTAAATTATAGGATGATAGAACCAGGATATATATAAATTCAAGTGCATCATTGCCAGCGCTGTCATGGAGAAGTAATTTCCCCGCAGTAATATGTTGGGGCTCAACAGCACGGTGTGCAGTATTATCGCATTTTTCATCAATGAAGTATTTTGGTGCCATTTAGCATAGTAAGAGTGTCTGTGGATCTCACCTCACTGCACAGCGAGACGCTAACAGCAGCTATATGGTTGGAGCAAATTAGCTGCTGGGTACTAGTCAACAACAATGCGAAGCAAAGTCATTTTTGTAGTTTGATCGTGTCTTCTTCACACGTAACGTTACCTTAAGGGCCTGTCCATTGAGTCAATTTACAGACCACAGCACGTTATAATTAAATTTCCAGAAAGCAACATGAAAAGACAATAATACAAAAAAACAATACAAGATAAAACTTCAATGTTTTCTTGCTTGTATCTTGTATTGTTTTTGTATTACTGTCTTTTGGGTATTATTGTCTTTACACTTGTTAAAGCACTTTGAAACTCAGTTTCTCTCGACTGTCTCTAAGGATTACAACGTTAGTCCAACATCGCTGAGCCTGCTAGCTACATTAACGGCGCAATATGCTAACGCCAAGTTAGCTAATCTTTAAAATAAACAGTAAAACAACATGAACCACGACAACACGTTACAGCTTCCAAGTCCTTGAACCGTTACAGAACTCGTTACGGTTGTGGAACTTTTGAAACACTAATTTATTCATTTAACACGCCCTGAAAGGTAAAGTATGAACATTGCAGTTGTTGAGGTGCTTACCATCCTCCTTGGTAAGTTTGACCAGTAGCGCAGTATTTCAATTTAGCGGTTGTCGCACAACCCTAATCAGCACTCTTTACTCGGCTTGTCCCTTTAATTCTGTTTAACACTAAAGTCCCTCATATTTAGTTGACCACCCCCGAAAATATATCCCATCTACAGAGGGATGACTTATAATTAAAAACAAGACATTTTAAAGCTGCTCTTGACAAAAGCTCCATGTAGAAATATCAGCGTTGCTCGTGTATTGGGGCTATGATAGAAAAGACTGTCCCCTTCACTCTAGATTTAGACCATGTTGCTCTACTTGCTCAAATGAACACACACTTTCTCTCCCCACAGGAAATTTAAGCTCAAGAGTGAAACACAAACTGTCTCTTAAAGGCAGCAAATTGATGATCTGTGCAAAGAAAGCTAATATTAGATGCAGTTTTTGACCTCTTTGTGTGCTGTTTACTGAGACCTGTGTTGCTCAACGGTTGGATTTTGCTTACATTTGTTGCTGCTTACAGTCTATTTTTTTAACCCGTGGACACCAACTTTGCTGCTTAGTATTGGCAGTTCTGGAACAAAGTAATCTTTCAAGCATTTTAATTGGATAAACACTGAGTGACTGATTAAAGACGGTGTAGCCAGTGGCTTCAGTCTGTTACAATAACTTAGTAGAGTTTTGATTGATTGTTTCTAAAGGCTTTTCACTCAAGTATCAACTTTCATGGCTCATTGTGTGTGTGTGTTTGTGTGTATGTGTGTGGGGGGGTTGTTTTAAAGCTATAAAACCCCATCACACACTGACACAAAACTGTGTACCCATGTCTAAATACCATTGTAACCAAAATCAATGAATAGTCTCAAGATGTAATTTCGATCCATCTCAAGGGTTAGCAGCATATTGAAAACAAAATCTATTTGACAGACTCACAGTACAACAGTGTTTGTGTTCTCTGTGGAGCTGTTCTATAGAGGCAAAGAGTGGATTGAACATCTGATAACCACAATACAAACATATATATATACTTTAATGTACTTTCATGATGCCAGGCTATCCACTGCCTTTACATAACCTCAGCCTAACCACAATCAGCGAACACCAGGGGGCAGGCTGGTACTCTCATCCAAGCAACAAGGGGTTTCTAGCCTCAAACCATACAAGTCTGAATAACAGGCCTTTTAAGTTGTGTAACAGTTTTTTTTAAGTAGATCTATTTGTCATGTCATGGGTTCGGGTTTTGAATGGCACTGAAATAGCTCCTCTACCATAAAGTGACCACTTGTTTCCTGTTAAACCAAGTAGAAAGCTTAAGCTAGCTTAATGTTTGAGTGGTGAATGAATAAAGCGCACTCGTTGCCTCTTTCTTTCTTTTTCCCCTGCTGAGAGGCGATTTGTCTCCTCCAGAGCCTGACGTTGTCTTCTCGCCCTCTTTTTGTCTGTGTGATTGTGATTTGTAATCCTTGTCTGCCACATCAGGCAAATTGGTGGCGATTGCAGTCATCGATGAGAAGGGCCCCACAGAGGAGAGTGGCAGGTACAAAGAACACTGAAATTAAAATGCATGGCTGTATATAAATGACTGCCATACACTCCCACGGTTACCACAATAGTTTCACTTAAGTGCAAGGCTTTCAAATAGAGATAAGACTTGCTGTTATTGTTTGGATCTTCCCACAAATTGCAGGCACCGGCTAAAAAAAGGGTAGACTCATGTGGCATTTCACTCTCTTCTCATTTGCTTTTAGATTAAAGACCTTGATTCAGAGGGTGGCAAAGGAATACAGAGAACATTTTAACAGGTAAGGCACGGATACACGATGAGGTGAACGATGAACATCCAATTTATACATTTATTCTGGGATGGTGCACTCACTGGGGAACGCTGCCTGTCTATTCACAAGCAAGTTTATGCCTTTGTCAGGGCACGTCTGTTTTGGTTGAGGTTCAGTAGAAAGGTAATTATGCAAAATGTCAGCTTCCAAATATAGGTGTTCTTTTCAGCTGTCAGTCAAAAAGTCAGCTCGATTTGTATTAATGCATCATTTTCTGTTTTCCCCAGCTCCAATTGTGCAGCAACAGCTGGGGATGTACTGTACTACCTTGTTCTTTAACTGGAGAGGGACCAATTTAACAAGGCACTGAATGCCAAAAGGAAATGCACTCAAAATGTATAATTTCATAACAACATTATTGTTATTGCTGCTGTTGGTGGACAGTAAAGGTTGCAAAAAATGATGGTGGAAAGCAGAGATGATGCAAGAGCACAGACACCCTAATGTTTAACGCACATGCGTATGTGCACGGCAGCATGATATAGTGAGTACAGTAGGTAGGTCATCCTTCACCTGGAGGACCCGGGTTAAAACAAACCTGGGCTTTGCTGAAGTGGCTTTAAATTCAAATCCGCTCTAAAGTCGCTGTTCTGTAGCTGACCCCTATCTCTGATCAATCCCAGTAGGGCGGCAGGCGACAAGAGGATTTCCTTAAAGGGATTAGTACAAATAAAAAAGCATCACATTTTTATCATTAAGTTGAGCTGAAGTTCCTTACTGTGCCCCATCATTGACCATGTTGCCTCATCAGATAGATTTCTGCTTTTGAATAAGAGGTGTATCTCAAACCACCTTGATAAAAGTGTTTCTCCCCCTGCAGGAATTCCCATTAGGACTGATTGAATTACACAGATCCCTATCTGATCCAATTAGGCTACTATCCGCCACCCTACCCGGTACCGGTGTTTTATTTTTTGAAGACTTCTGTGTTTGAGAGCCCCACTGAGATCAGAGCTGCCTGCGGTGTTCTGACACACCTGAACGCTACTTGTAATCACAAGTTGCAGGTTTGAGTGTCGCCCCCGGTGGTGGGTGGAAGCAAGCGCACAGTGTCAACAGATCATAGGTGATGACTGACATTTGAATGAGCTGACAGCGTTTGAGGCAGTAATGAATGTCGCGGTATTCAGCTCACCCACCATTTGTAGCATTTTGACAGAACAGTGAATGCAAATCTCACATCTGAGGGAGCAAGTCTCCCTGTGGGGGCAGAAATAGGCACATCCATAATTGTGGGAAAGTCTGATTTTGTCAGGTGGTGGGTGTGTGTTGGGTTAAAATTCTGCACCAGTCGTTATTGTCTTGGCTTTTATGTGCCAGTTGCTGCAGAGAAAGTTGGTGCAACAAGATGAGATTAGACAAGAATCCTTGTCACAAAGAGCCTCTTCACAAACTGAAACCTTTGACCCGTGACTTTCTGTTCATAAATGTTTCTGGACTCTACGTTTCAGATTGTACTTACGTTTAGATGTTGAGAAACATTTTTAAAATTTCAGAACACTTTTAGAACATCTTAAAGCTGCACTAATCAATATTTTTATGTTTACAATTGATTAAATATGGATGAATCTACAGAGAATTATCACTCGATTCTGCAGTTCCCCTCAGCTCCACCGTGCTGCTACTTTGCTGTTTTGGTTCAGTCCCTTCGCACACAAAAACTCTCATAAACCCTCTGTTGCTACCAGCAACCAACGGGAAACATGGTAAGCTGGTGAACATACTGGAGTATTTAGTAGCTGAATATCCAGATATTTAGAAGGTGAAGGCTAAAACAGAGCTAATGAATGTTAATGTTATAATATGTTCGCTAACACACGCGCCACTTCAACTTCATTGCATCAACATTGCATTTACAGCTTGTTATGCTGTACCAAGTGGCGGAAATAAATAAATGAATACAGATATAACATTTTAAAGCCACTATAAATTTAAAAATTGCCAACTTTGGCGCACCCCCAGTGGTATTATTAAAACAGACGCAGCATTGAAAGCCAATTCCCTATCCCCACACTGGTTCTGTCTTTTCTTTTTTTAATGGAGACCATCTGTATAATTTGAGATCCTTAAATCACATAAAAATATTATGGACACTTGCCTTAAATTTGGTGATTTGTAATATTGCATGTGCTGATATGCGATTTAAAACATATGTGGGTGATTTTTCTCCCTATACTCTAGTATTTAGTAATTTTCTGCAAAGACACCTTGTACTTTAAGTTTATTTTTAAGCCTGCTGGTGACAAGGATGACATGATTTTCCTATGGAATATTCTTGGCTTTTATAAACCACCTTCTATAATTTGACTATGGCTATAAAGCCATTCACTTTACCCAGAATATAAATTCTGTTGAAATCTTTTCTTCTCCTCTTCATGAGAACCACTGGACATGACTGATGATGTCAGTAAATATCTACCTTACTTAGAAACATTTCGTAGGTAAATAAATAACTTAGTCACTTGAGAAAATAGCCAAAATCTCCACTTCTTGAAAAATCTGGAAGTAATTACCAGAAAAAAAGTGTTTCACATTCTTGCCCTCCGTTTGCTCCGTGCCGCCTCTCACACATGCAAGTGTCTCCGTTGGTTACTCACCCTTCTTGGCCAGTCTGCCCGGCGGTCTGGCCAAGAAGTGTCAGTGTGAGTGGGAAGATGTTAATACACGGGAAACAGAACTGTAAATATTTAAGTTATTGAGTAGGGAAAGTATTAACAGCAAAGTAAGTAAGTCTTGGACACATACAGACTATGTCTGATCCGTAAGTCACAGTGCTGCAGCTTTCAGAGCAAAAGTTGAAAACTGACTTTTTGATGAGCTTTATTCCCAGTCTGGCCCTCTCTTGCCAGCAAGAATATCACCAAGGCAGACTGATTTTTATATTTTATCCACCAGATTTATTATATAGTTCAGTCTCTTCATAATCGTGTCATTGATATAAGCGTAGGCAGTATTGTGTAACACCGAGGGGACAAACTTGCTAGATGTAGCTATGATTCAAAATGAATATAATATATATGTAAAGGCCCACATAATCAGTCATTCAGTGGAAGTCACTGCCTTCCCTGGACTTGTGCAACCCCCCTCCCTAGTCTACCCACAATACACTCTGCTCAGACATAGTACAGCACAATGACATACAAATTGAATTCCTCCTCCTGCCTTATCATTTAGATAAATCACCGGAGTCTTTTTATTGCGGTGGGAAAGATGAGGAGAAACAGGAGCCGGCGTAGGATGGAGCGTTGGGTATATTTTATTTTTGTGCAGTGACAAAAGTGATCCCAGTTTTCAGTAGAGAAAACATGCGATTCCATTTCATGTGGTTTCATAGGCGTGTCGTTTGGCAGGAAAGTTGGCATCCCAGTTTCATGCAGTCCACTGAGATAGGAAAAAGGTGCTCACTGTATTGAATGTTGTTTTTGATGCACTGTTTGTCTTTGTCTTGCATCCCCAGAGACTTCCAGTTTGGCCACATGGACGGGAATGACTACATTAACAGCCTCATTATGGGGTGAGTGTCTCACATCCAGCCTTACCTCTCTGTTCTCATGTCATCCTCCTCTTTCTCTGCCTCACATTACCTTCTGTCAGCTACTTGAACAGGTCTGGGCTGACTTGCAATGCCAGCCTCTGCCATTAAAGATGCTCTCTTGCTGGGAAGTCAATTACACAGACGGACTGTCATTTCTTTTTTAGTTCTCTTGGGAGTTTTAACCCCCCACCATCACCCACACATGCATATAAAAAAGTACAAGCTGCTGCAAATCTGCTAGTGGAAGGGTAGGATAGTAAGAGGGATATATGATGAATTTATAGATAAGGCTATGTATAGATTAGACCTATTGCGGTCATGTGTTTTTAATAGCTTGTCAGAGAGCACGGCTAATGATGCAGAGAGCTTTGCGCTGACTGTTGGTGTGTCTTGCTCTGAGAGGCCCTGCAACTGACATCCCACACTTTTAATTAGACACGACCCTGCTAGTGTTACAGGCCAGCAGGGCTGTAGCAGTTGCTGTGTCTGTTTTGTGTCTACTAATGTACAGTATCTAATTATGTGCCTTTGTACAACGTTGTGTTGTTTGTGTGGGAATCTGCGAGCGTAATAGACTGCTACAGGATGTTATTTTAATTTGAGCATGTTCTTGTTTGTATGAAGGAGATTATAGCAGACATCGTCTCCTAAGTCCTATGTAATTAAAAGTGTGTCAGTGAATACAGTAGAAGTCATATTTGAAATATGACTACATTCAACTGGCAGACTCCCGGTGAACGGCTGAAATTAGAAAGGCGGTGTTTATATTTAAGGATAAAAGAGGTGATTAGCCTTCCTAATTTTCTATGAGTACATGCAATATGTATTTCGCTGGGTTTAACAGGACTGAATTTGGCTGCGGTAGCACAGGATTAATTGCCCTCCTTTGAGGAATGAAATCCTGGCCTGTCAATGTCCACTAATTCTCTCCCTTAGGAGGGCCATGGAAATAAATCTGATGGCTTTTTATCCCTCTTTCTGTCATCACAGCGATTACTGTGTTCTGGCAGCGGTCTGTCTGGCGTAAGGCTGCCCCTGCTTTCACTGGAAGCACATAGACATAGTCATGAATACACACACATACAACATGAGCACCACCCTAAGCCTGAGGCTGTTTTGACTCTGTTTAAATGTGGGATTATCACTAACCCCTTATATGGAATGCAATGTAGGCTATGAAAAACTTAGAGATGTGAGGTGACTGAAAAGTCCGTGTGTGAAGGGAAGGATTGTAATCATAGAAGGTGAATGGCTAGAAAGATCATAATTACCACACAAACCAGTGGTCATGTGATTTGTATACTAAAGATTGGGAACATGTATTGTGTAAATTTAGTATAACTTGAATATCGCTTCCAAAGCTGACAAGTGACAAAGTCCCAGCTCACATGCAAATAAAGTGGATTTCTGTTCACTTCCGTGATTCTATTGTTTTTCAGTGTTTAATGTTTTCATGGAAAAATATGATTTTTTTTTTTTTAAAGGGGCAGAAACAGGCAGGTTTTATGTCCCCATGTGTCCAGAAAGTTATGTGGACACAGGGTGATAATCATTATCACAGTTTACAGTTACGTTTTTAATTAAGTCCTCTTGTAATAATTAAAGCTCAGAAAATGCCTCTGGTAAAGTGAAAAATAATAATAAAATAACTAATGAACTGCTGATAACGAGACCCAAAATAAAACAAAAAATAACAACAGAAAAAATCCCCAAATGGGTACAGATTGTTTGCAATGCATGTTATTTTAAAAATCTAGTTTTCACATTTCTTTCTAATCCGTATGCACCATCTTTTTTGTTTGTTTTATTATTGAAAATTTATCGATTTAAAAAAAAAAATCTTATCAAGAGTTAGACCAGAAGTTCGACAGCACTCGCATATCTCTGTTAAGTATGGAGCTAAAGCCATACAGTTAGCTTACAGTAGCTTAGCATATTTCCCAAAATGTTGAATTATTCCTTAATTTTTTTATGCCATGTTAATTTTTTCATGCTAAACCTCCTGGTTTTAGCTTCATACATGAAGCATAGAATTAAGAGTGGTGTAAACTTATCATCTAACAAAAGGCAAGATAGCAAATAAGCATATTTAATGAAATGTCAAACTGTTCTTTTTAATAATCCAAATAAACATGGATAAAATTCTTGTATGTTTTAAAAATAAAATAAAATGTGTAATTAGCCCTAATTACATGAAATCCGTTTTTTGGCAGCAGAAAGGAAGCTATTATTATGTGTGCTTTCCGCCAGTTTTTACTGTATATAGTACAGTATATGACCCTTCATTATGGTCGGCAAACCCCCAGCAGTCTCCACTCACATAGGTGAAAAGGCTAATTCATATTTATTTTAAATAGATGCCATCTGTTGGAGTAGGCTGGATGTCAGAAGGAAAACCCATTCATAATATGTGTATGTGTGTGTGTGTGTATATGTGACTGCAGATCTCAGCTGGACAGAGTAGTGAGGCGTTGATGACTATACTGCACGGGCGTGTGTGTATTGCACTCCTCAGCTGGGTGGTGGATTGGGACAGTGATGGATATGTGTGCGTGTGTGTGAAATTTGTTGCCGGGTTGAGTAACACCGCAGGGATGTGAGGTGGCAGCGCTGTGATGGACTGTTTGTGGGCCTGTGTGTGTGTATATGTGTGTGTATCTAAGCAGTAGGATACCTTATCTAAGCCAGGGTTTGGTGTTGTGCGAGACGTGTGAAAGAGGGATTTCTTGTTTATATGACCTTGTTTGTTATCTCACTGAGCTTTGTAATTCCTCTGCTGATTTGTTACAATAAGTAGGCTCCAGAGCGTACAGTGTCTCTGTTTCTGGGCTTTCTGCTGAATGATCACCGGACTACTGGTCTTCTCTGTGTATGTTTTGTGTATGGCTCAGCATGGACGCAGAGTTGCTTTTCTTCTAGACTCCCTGCGATTCACTTGTCAGCTGTAATTTGTAAAGGTCTCTTTAACTGTGACCGGCACAGACCCATAAAGCCCCTGAGTTGCACACAGTTTGCATAAAAGATAGAAGAAATGCCACTCTGAAATAGGCCAGGCTGCATCGCCGTTTTACTCTGATTGAAAATCCTCCCCTTGAAAAAATGCCTATGGGAAAAGTTAGGTTGCTCTGAGTGAAAAGGGGTTGTTTATCTCACTATTTTATTCTCTGTGTTACAACTTGTTCTTCACAAAATCACAATTTGTTTCCATCTAATGATGCACTTTGATAATGGTAAGCCAAGGTGCTGAGGTTAAGAAGATTAAGAGCTGTTTCCTGTTTTTCCCAGTGAAGTGACAGTGCCCTCCGTTATCATCCTCAACACATCCAACGAGCAGTACTTCCTGCCCAGTGAGCCGATTGAGACCATGGAGCAGCTGGTCCAATTCATCAACAGTGTTTTGAACGGTTCTGCACAGGTCCAAATCTGCTCTCCTCTCCCCTCTCCTGCTTTCTGTTTATGCATTCAGCTCAGTGTAGCTCTTCCCCCTCCTTCCCCTTGTGTTGTACCATTGTAATCACACTAGTAGTCTTCATTAATCAAGCATGTTGCCTTGCATTTTAAGTCCTCCCTGAAAATATTTTCACCAGATGAGGTATTTTTGCAATCTCCTTTTGCATGTTTAGATTTCATATTGCTTGCTGTCCTTTCTGAACAGATTATCTACAATAATTCCGCCTTCTAAGTCAAACATTGAAATTACTACATGACTGTATTGTAGAGTGTACACTAATCTGGAAAAGAAATGTCATCGCTTTCCTTGCACTACACTAAAGTCACCAGATGTATGAAAACGTAAGCCGAACAGCCAGAGGTCCTGTCCTTTTTTTCCCCCAAGAAAGGTCTTGGCTATTTTTTGCTTGGCAAAACAAACCACCTCCCACCAAACACACAGAAATGGAAACCTCCATATTTCTGCAGTCCAGTTTCTGCCTGGACAGTTTCAGCCTTTTCATGTCATGCTACTAATGTCTGTCATGAGGTGTCTCAGTGCTGGTTTGTGCTTCATATAGAAATATACAGAATAATGTGATTTAAATGCACTAAATTACATTTAACATAATACAGATCGTACAATAAGTATTGAGTTTTGGTCTTTCTGGTAATTTTGGGAGTGTGGAGAGCTGATTTTTCCCCACACACATAGCTAAAATTGTGTGTAAGTATTTTTCATAAGAAGCACGAACATTAAGAAAACACAGACGCCGTGTTTAGCCTCGCATGAAGCATGAACCAGCCAGAGGAGGACAGAGTTGACAGGCTGTGGCATCTCTAGCAGGTTTTTAGGGAATAGATGCGTCTTTGAAAGTATATCCCCACTCACTGCTCATGTGGTACTGGCTGTCTTTGTTTTTTTTAGTCCTCTATCCTTCTCTCCTTTGCTATTAAGAAAGAACAACTTGCTATAAAAATGCTTGGTAAAAACTTTTCAAACTACTTTACAGTCCTCTCACAGCATAGCCATAAGTCTGTGCAACACCTGCTTCTACAGACATCATCCCATGCCCACCTTCAGCTCATTCACAGTCGTCCTCTTTAGTCATAGCTCACTAATTGGCCATCCTGATGATTTAGTGTCGGGACAGATCACTCATTGGCTGCCCAGGTGCTGTTGCCAATTAATGAGCTCAGGCAGAGTAGAACTGCTGGACAGTGAACAAACTAGAGTCAGGCAATTTTGTGCAGAGAAGCGGTTAATTAAACAATATTTTCACTGTCTGGGATGTGCTGACCATGTGACTGCATACCTGTGATTTAGATCATTCTGTGTGTGTACTGCGTGACTATTTTGAGAAGTTTTTATCGACATATTGATAGTTTTTTGTTATTATTAACTGAGGTCTGGATGAAACCCTGCCTATGTACTACGTAAATGGTGAATATATAATATGGATAGACTAGATGCGGTAGCCACTCTGTCTCCATTAAATGATCTGTCTCCCTGCAGGCGTATGGAGGGGATGGCTTCATTCAGAGGATCAAGCGCGTGGCCTTTGATGCCAGATCCACCATTATGGTAAGTTGGTGAGAAGAAATATTAGCCGACTGTGTACATGATGCAGCCTAGAATAAAGTAAGCACAATACATTTAGCAATAATAATTGCAAAATAATAAAAATAATAATAAATCAGTCTACAGGATATTCTAACTTTTACTCAAAACTGCAAAAAAAGCTGGTATGGGGAACATGTAGCTGAACCGAAGCTGTGTTTGCTGGCTCTTCGCTGACCCACCCTTCTCTGCTTCTGATTGGCTAGTCCTTAACTAGGAACTGCACATGTGCAACTCCTAACAGAGTCTTGTAGAGTTGAGATACATCACTCCATAGCTAAAACAAAGTGTTCAACACACAGGTTGAAAAGAGGAGCTGCAGCAATGTGCAGCATGACAAAAAATATGGTGTTTTTTGTAAACCTGTTCTTGTACAACCCCTAAATAAGATTTTGCAATTCTGAAAATGAGCATAATACCACCTCTTTAAATGCTAAAAGTTCAATATTCATGCTCCTTTTGCAGGGTATATTCCAAAAATAAGGCCTTAAAATATTAACTTACATTTACTAAAATTAAATTTCGTTGATCACATTTACATTTACATTTATTCATTTAGCTGACGCTTTTATCCAAAGCGACTTACAACTGCTATACATGTCAGAGGTCGCACGCCTCTGGAGCAACGGGGGGTTAAGTGTCTTGCTCAGGGACACAGTGGGGATTGAACCCGGGTCTCTCACACCAAAGGCGGGCGTCTTAACCATTGCGCCACCCCCCCCTCCTGATCAAGGTCTTATTTTTTTTTTACTTGTCCTTTCGTAGGATTAAATGAATGTAACATCATAAATAAAATTCTTTGTGTGCATGGGACTTCATAATATACTCCATTTGGTTTGACTCTGACGTTATATGGCAGTACAGGTAACATATATGTTTACGTCAGTGTTAAGCTGTACGCTCTGGTCTGTGGTGTGTTTGTGGTGCACGAGGTCTAGCATCCAAGCTCTGGCGCGTATCAGTCACTTGTCAGGAAAGAAAACAAAACTTCTCTGACATGCTACTAACAAGCTAACGCTTTCTGGTCGCCTGAGAATGAGCAAGTGTCTGAAACTCAGAAAGCCAGAGATATGGACAAGTTGGCGGTTGAGGCTGAGGGCAGTGCCGCTGAGGTTAGCGCAACAAGCGCGTCGGCGTGCGAGCCAGTCACACTTGGGCGAGCGCTAATGAAACAACAGAGCTGGAAGACCCGCTGCAGGTTACTGGTCAGTTAATGTTACAACAGCAACGGAGAGACAGTTGTGTATAAGAGGAGGACGGTGTCTGTGTGCCGGCGTTGCGCCACTGTTGTAAAGTTATGTGAATGGAAACATCCAACTAACGGAAAGGCACATTAAACTTACATCACCAGACCGGGAGCGCAACTTCTTCTCCCCGCTGCTTTCAAGCCAATACTATATAATACTGTATTTCAAGCAGCCTTTAGTTGCAAACACAGAATAGAATTAATACTCATAGAAGCAATTGCCATATTATATTATACATTATTTAGCAAAGGTGCAACTAATTGCAACAACTTATATCACATAGTTTTTTGGTATTTTTTGATTTCACCCCTTAAGAGTTCTTAGTGCTCAAATATTGTACTCATTTCATAGTTGTCATTTACACTGTGGATACTGGGGACATGTCTTCATCACTTTTTTAAAGCATTTGTTAAATATGTTCTGAAAATGGCTTGCAACAAGAAATGTTAAAAACAAGTGAAAATACTTTGAGAAAGGTTAATTTGCACAATAAGAAAACATGCAATGCAATTTAAAGATAGAAGAAACAAATGTGCATTGTCTAAAAAATTTTCTTAAGCTAAAAAAACAAGCTGCTGAGTACTGCATTATATTCTTTTTATTATATTCTTTGAATTGTCACCTGAATCACTTTATATAAATAAAGACAATTCTACCATAAATTGGTGCAGAAAATGTCTCCAGAATGCAGGAAATTAAGTGTTTAGCGCTCAAAGTTTTCTAGGGGAGGACCCCCAGCACACTTAAAATAACAAAGGTTGAGAGAGGTGCTTCACAGGCTAAAAATACAACAACAAACAATAATTATACAGTAAAAGTACAGCAATAAAACATTATGATATACAGTATTTGATATATAGTTATATTAAAATTGCCTGTGATAATAACTGACTTAACTTGGAGGAAATGCCAAAGAAGCTTACAAGCAGTATTGATAGCGCTGATAGAGAGCCAGAACAGTAACATTGTGGGCCGTAAACTAAGACCATGAGTGGACGCTGACACTGAAACGCTCCTTAGACCCAAGGGGAACTGTGGACTTGGGTGATAATTCTGATGTACCTCTGTTCTAGGTATTTCATTAGCGCTACAATTAAACAGTTCATTATTATGATACTGCTGAACACCTTCTACTTGTTGATATTCTTCACACCATGCCTCACCTTGACTGTGTTTGCCAATTTAACTAAAATGCTGTATTTATGCAACCTGCACCAAGTTCAGTAACACTGTCAAACAAATGCCGTAGCGCCCTGCTCTTTCCTCATTCAGAGGACAACACAGGGTGTGCAACTGATAATATGCAATGCAAGCAGTAAACACAGTATGGGGAAAGAGAAACAGGCAACGGAGCAGGAGAAGGTGGAGTGACAAGGGAGGGGAGAGCGTCAGGGGTCTGACTTTTACTCTCCTCCTACTTTTACTCTTAAGTAGCTGGTTCTTTTGGGAGAACTGGTGTTTATTCCACCAAAGGTATGATAGGAATGTAAATACAACAGCTGTGCTGTAATGCTCCTCAGTTGGCTCAGTTGTACTGTAAACACACAGAGCTTAACTCAGCCCATAACAGTGTCCTTAAAGGGATGTGGAGAACTCCCAAAGCAAAATTACAGATTGTTTAAGATATAAGGAATTCTGGTAAAAGAGAGGCTTATAGAAATGTAATGTCAGGCCACGTTTGACAATTTTAAAATAGAATTAGATTCGTCAGAAAAGGTTTTAATACAAAAACAATATTACATTTCTTTGTGCAGCGAAGGAGTACCAGTGTACCAGATTTTTATTCAACTCTTACTACCTATTAAGTAAGTAACACCTGTACGAGAAAAGAAAGGCCATTCTCTTCTTGCTGCCCTAAATTTAGCAAGGTGCAAGCGTCACCATGGACGGTCTTGCTCACAGTGACATTATATGGTACAACGCAGATAGGCAGCAGCTATCACCTTGCCCCCGGAGAGCTTATCCACATGCACGTCTGACAGGAGCATGAGGAAGCAGCCACATTAGGCCCAATGACTCATAGCCAGCTGTGTTAGCATAGCATACCCATCTCTACCTCATCTAGCATCACACAGCACCAGCAATTACCATCCCTCTTGCAGCGACAATGACTGGAGGGAATGTGAATATTTCTCCTCTTCTCAGCTCAGTGGCAGTGACAGAAGTTGTGACCGAATACTCCCCATCTAGGTTCTAGGATGTATCATCCTATATTAAGGCCAAGCGACTCATTTGTCACTGAGATAATTTAAAGAAGAACTTGCAAAATTGTCCTTCAGTGACTCGGGCATTGTTGTGCCCTGCTGGAGGTAGAGGGATTGTGTTTCACGGGAGTGTAGTAGAACAAAAGTAAAATTTAATATGCAGGTTTAGAACATGGATGAGAATGAGATGCTCCTTTAATAGGCGAGGAAGACAGAAAATATGTTCAGAGAGACTAGCGTATAAAGGTGGATTGTTGCTTGTGTTTGAAGTTCATGATATCTTTATTTATCTCACTTTAAACTGTACAATGTAAAAGTGAAAGTGGCCTAAAGGATTACAGATAAAAGGGTACAACTCTCCATTGTGGTCATCAGTGTAAAACAAAACCAAAACAAACAAGACAGACGAGACAAGATAAATACAAACAGTGTAACATAATACAGACATCCTAGAATTACATGTCAGAAATTAAATTAATACTAAAATATTAAAGCCTGCCCGAGTTTCTGTAAATGATTCGTGACCTGTCTTCTAAACACACTCGCGGAGCTTAATGGTGTAATGCAAATGAGTGAATAAATGAATGAATAAAAATACAACATCGCTGGTAAAAACACAAGAGCCTGTCCGCAATGTTTTCCCACAAATATTGTTGGATCTACCCTTTAAATAGTTTTTTTTTTCACTCTGCCTAATAGCTGGGAGGCTCTTTACTATTGTAAACACTGGCTATTGAGAGAGATGTAACACTTTTATTAATCAGCCAGATACTCCACTTCTGTGATGCACTAAATTTGAACGAGCACTGAGAGAAATTGAGATACATTGTTAATGTGCTTGTTGTTTTATGGGTGAACTTAACAAATAAGGTCAGGGCAATTTAACCCATTAAGGGGCCTGGGGCAAAAATAGGCTTCTGGAAACCTGGTTTGCTGCAACTTTCTCTACTCTCTCACATGGCAACTTTTTAATATTTTGCCCAGAGGCCCACATGCTATCCAACACTGCTTTGCTAGAATACTACCCCCTACACCAGTTAGCCTGTTACTCAGACTGAATTGACATCTTGTTTCACTTCATACATTCAGCCCAACATTGTTTCCATGTTAGCTGATTTGTGTTGTGTTTTTCATTGATGTGGCTAAGTAGCTAGTTAGCTATGTAGGAAAAAAGATGATGAAGATCTCTGATTGGTCATTTTTTTTAAACCAGCCACCAGTGAGCATGAAACCAGATATATTTGAATTGCTAAAAAAAGATAAAGATATATGATTTCGAGATCTATTTCCACACTAGGCTTGTGGAAATTTAAATAAATAAACTTATTTAGGAATATGCACATGCACGCATAGTTTCCATTAAATACAAATAGTATTAAAACTAGAATTTGACATAGGGAGGCTCTACTGTGCAAGATAGTGCTTCAACATTATACAGCAACTTAATACCAGGCGAAGATGCAGTGATGCAGAAGTACGCCGGGGTTTGTCATTACACCATGACATCACTGTTGGGTGTGGTTATAAGTGCAAGACAGCACAACTTCAGCCATGTTGAGTTACTCTTTAAGTATAAATGCTGGAACCTCCGTCTGGCCCTTATCACTTCAGTGAATACATTTTAGTGGTTCTTAGTACCATGGAAATTTGCAATTAATAAAATGAATACAAACAAATTAGCACAATGTGAAGGTTCGGGGGCCCCACTGGGCAGTTCCCTGCTTTGCCTGACTGGTTATCCAGACTTGAATAAGACAAGAAAAAATACATTTTTGGAAGGTGTTCAGAATAATGTTTGTAGATAAAAATGTGAAAGTTCATGTATTGTTCTCTTTTCTGTCCTTTCTCGCTGTGCTTCTTTATTACATTATTTCCATATTTCCCTCAACCCTTTCGCAATTCTTTCCAACTTTACTTCTGTCTCCGTTTCCTCCCTCCATTGCACTCCCCACTTTTTGTCTCCCTTTGATCTTTTGTTGTCTCCTTTCCTACATCAGTCGGTGTTTCGCAGCTCTCCACTGCTGGGCTGCTTCCTGTTCGGCCTACCGCTGGGTGTAATTAGCCTGATGTGCTATGGCATCTGCACAGCTGAGTCGGATGACGGTTCGGATGACATCGATGCGCTCAAGAGGGAGGGCCTGACAGATGAGGAGGAGGACGAGGAGGAGGAGGAGGAGGAGGAGAGGCAAGGCACCGCTGAGCTGGAGGGCCCCGAAGAGGGCGAGAACGAGGACGATGATGCTGGAGAGAAGGATCCCGAAGAGAAGAAAACCGATTAACACAGGGGGTCCCATCGGCTAGAGGAGGATAGACCTAGTCAAATGCAGTGGCATGAAACTCAAAGACAAATCAATGTATTATTGTTCTGCTTCTTTGTCTTTCATATCACTTCCCCTCAAAGCCCCTCGAGCACAGACTGTTTCTGTGTCAGTGTGTAAGGTCAGCTGCTTGGTGAAGCCATCGAATCATGTTTATAAATAACAGCCATTTTAATGATGGAGTGTAAACAATATAATTTTCAAGATAAGAAGGGATGGCTGTGAACCAAATACACCACTTATTTATTATGATTCGACCAAACAGTGGTTTATTCCATGTGATCTATGACCCTTTCTCTGACATTGTTCATTGTTTTGTAACCACTTTAAATGCTCTTATATTTTTTTTGTCATTTCCCAAACTCTCTATTTTTTCTTTTTGATTCCATTTTGCTATGATATCCTAGAATAGTACATGTTGTAGATAGCAGATAGATCTTGCCTTCAAATACAACACACATACATACACAGACATTTTGTTCACCTCTGTTCACCTCCAACCCAAAGTGTAGGCTTATCATGTGTAGTGATTGGTGAGAATAGAAAGCAAAGGAAGTGCCCAGGAAGGAAAATCTGCCATAAATGAATTGTGCTTTTTCTATTGTACGTTGTTGCCTGAAAAATTTTCTTCCTCTAGGGATGCAAAGTGCTGAGCATTTCTCATGCCAGCCACCTGTTAGTGTCCATTTATGAAGAGAGCTAGAATGGTAATTGGTATCAGTCTGTCTGATACTGGATAAGGCAAATGCACTTTTTTCTTTTAACTCATTTCAACCAACCTGATAAAAATTCCTAGTATAGATGCATTGTGCCCGTACAGCAGACCCCCATAACATGCATCAGTAGTTCCTGCGGCTTTTAACATCTCATATTCCTCAGATAGACCGGCTCTGTCTGTCTCCATATTTCAATCTGTCGTCCATCACTGATTGCTGTATTGAATTCAGGAGACAGGTTGAAGTTTACATCCCGATGCACAGCAGTACACAGAGCGTGCAAAATATCATGACTGTCTTACTATCACTTAGGTTCATCCTTTTTTTGTTATATCCCACTATTGTCAGTAAAAGTCTATGTAGCAGCTGAAATTGAGTTGGGGTTACGGCTTCCTCTTGGATTTAGGTGACCTGCCTATTTAATGAAAACGGCAAGTGTTCCTAAAATCTGCTACACCCTCTTTGATACCATTTTTATGAAAAATGCACAGTAGAGTGCACGTTGTTGGCATGTTAAAGCACCTGGAAACATGTTTCATTATCTTTTAGTATCTATGAAATGAAATCTTTCCCACTAAAGAAGGAAACAATACAGCTAAAAATGTTAATTCTTTTTTAAAAACACAGAGTTGAAACTCAAAAACTCAGGGTGTGATTTGATTTACAGTGGTGTTTCCGTGGCAACAGAAGCTACTTTCACAACATCTGTAGTTACTCTTGATCTGTGAGATGAGCACAGACAAAACACAAACACTGTCTAAACATCCCTTGTGTTTAAGAACCAGGATGGTTCCACATTTGGCAGATAATAGTGTAATCACGTTGGACCCCATCACTCACAGTACGAGCTGATGATTTGATTTAAAGCAATAGTTTGAGATTTTGTAGAGTATACGGTACACTTACGCTTATTCAGTCTTGCCAAATGTTAGATGAGAAAGCTCATACCACCCATGTCTGAAGGGAAAATATGAAAATATTTAACTTAGCACAAAGACTGGGAACAAGGAGAAAGATGGCATAAGCTTGCGGTTTTTTCAACAAAAAAGTTTAACATGTAAATTGGTGAGCTTTAGTGGTGCTTGTAGGCAGGTGTTTCTTTATGCTAAGCTAAGCTAATGAGACATGAGCGAGGCATCAATCTTCTCGTCCAGATCTCGGTGAGAAAGCGAATAAGCATACTTCCAAAAATGTCAAACCATTCCTTTAGAGGGGTACGCAGGATTATTATTTGCCCTGCACCTGTTGCATTATTCATCTAAAACATTCACACATTTTATTTAACGCACAGAGCTGCAAAGCAATTATAAGTCTGAAATGAGCAATGAAAGCTCCTATAACAGGCTTTCTCTCAAGGGAACAGTGCATGGTAATGAATGAACATTAGGTTCATTCTTGACCTTGGGAAGGAGTATGACAAAGTAATCCTGACTCCATGACAGCTGTGCAAAGTGGACCTTGAATTAAGATGATCTTTTAAAATGGTAATGAATGTTTTGAGCTGTTAAAGCTATTCATTTGTAAAGGCAATGCCCAATCCGTAGCCCCATGTGTGACCCTTTTTCAGAAGTGTAGCTGAGTAATATGATGGCTACAGGATTTGTTAATCATCGTTGCTCATTTCATTGTGCTTTTGTAGCTCAGTAAATCTTGTAACTTGATAAACTTAGGCACCTCAACCTAAGCACACCTGTTGTTTTTGATATACAGAGGTTATCTGTAGCATTACTGTGAAACTGCACTGAAGGAAACCATGCCCTCGCCTTGCCTTCTGGTCTTTGTAGTTGCCTACCATTCTCTGCCAAACTTCCTCTTTGGGTTTGAATTGAGATTGTCATACTTTATTACAGGTTTGAAAGACTGAAATAAAGATTGTCCTCTTTTTTCTTGTTGGCTGGTATCTTTCCCCCATCTGATGCACATATGCTGTTTTTTCTCATTTAAATGGCCTGCCTGTCTTCCATTTAGACATCTAATTCTCCATCTATCTGCAATTATCACATGTCTAAATGTGTTTTTTTCTCTCCACAGTATAATCCTAGGTAGAGGTGTCTACTCAATTATAGCAGATCTAATCAAATTTTTGGAGATCTCGGTTTAACCGCGGCTGATTGCATTACTTGATGTGAAACTCATTTATTTCTTCTCTTTAGGGAATGACAGCACTCACAAGTCAAACTTGGCGACGTGACTTCACATAATGAAAAAGCACAATGTCACAGCATACTGTCTGAAACCTGACCCTCACGCAGGCTGAGAGACGGAACAAAAGTGTTGCTTTTGGGAGGTTTGATTGGTTGTTTTTCAGGTCAGATAAAAGAGGAGATCGTTCATTTTCCATTGGATGTCATTTTGGGGATAAATTACCACAGAGGGGGAGATAATGTATTACTACATCAGAATCAGTGTCATTGAGTGGTGCTGATGCAAAAGTAATTCACTGCTCAATTACCTCGCTATATATTGTGAGAATGAGTTTCATCGTGTGGCAAATGAAGGAGGCCTGCTGTCTCTTTCTTTCGGAGAACCAACAATCCAGCGCACTAGACAAGGGCAATTACACTTTGCTGCTCATTCTGACGTCTGTCTTATGTTGAAATGGCAAATTAAGGTGCGGTAGTAATCATCTCATTCCTGACTCACGTGGGAGGCGTTTAATGATTTCAGGTCGCATGTAGGGCCAAGGTAAAGAGAGAGGTGGTTATTTGAGTTAATGCTTCCAGCCTGTATTTCAAGGGTATTCTGAGCTCAGTTTGTGTCACTCAACAAGATGAGAAATAGCTGATTAGCTCTGCTCACCATGGAAACCAACCCACACTTGTTATCTGTGAGTCTTTGCAGATTCCATTATGGCTGATAGATGGCTGCAGCTGCTAAAGTCCATCTGTCTGGTGCCACTTTCAAAAAATACCTCATTGCCTAATTACACAAACACTTAAGGCAAATTTTCCTTTTTAAAGATATCACCTCCCCTCAGTAAACGGCACTTTTGTGTGTGTTTTTGCTTCCATCATCAGCACATAGATAATACCTCGCAGCTCTGTCTGTCTATTTTTGGTGCTGCGAACAGTTCAACTGGGTTTAATAGCCGTTTGTCAGCTTGTCAGTCGATAGTGGGTACTTGCTGATGTTGTTGTCTGAATGGCCTGACATTTTGGAAAACTTTTCTTCAGGGCTGTGTGAAAATGACTGCGTGTGAAGATGCCTGCTGCACATCAAAGCTGTTACAACTTCTCCCGCATCAAATATCATCAAACACACACACACACACGCAGAGGATTGTATCTGCCACTTGAAAAGGAGATAAGAAAAACACACAGTCAAAAATACACCCTTTACTGAAAGACAGATACTACAATGCTTAACTAAATGCTGATAACTGATTATTTCAATCAGACAAACAAAACAAAAGTCATAATACCCTAGCCTGATGTTATTGGTGTAGTGTAAATACATTTTAATCTCAATTTTCTGTTTCAGTGCAGTGTTATGTAAACCTATACTCCTATACCTATACTTAGTACCCCCCTGTGATTAAACATCAAGGGTCACCTCAAATATTGTTACACCACACATAATCACATCTGCAGATAGCATTTCATCACAAACCTATTAACCTTTTATCCCACCCCCCTACTCTACACTTGTCATGCATTTCCATTCTTATTGCATATAGTCTACAATGATAAGAGGGTAGGCAGATGTACAACTCATAATTCATAGTTATGTTTATTTTTATGTTTTTAGATGACATATTTAGATTTTAATCAAGAATTTTTAAATTTAAATGTACATGTATGACTACAACATTCAAACATGTTTCTCTTTTAATTTCACAAGAGAAAAGGCTTGTAGTGTGAGGACAATGAGTTTTGAGTATAAAATTCCTGAAATCCAATAAACATTGGATAAATGTTATATAAATGTTAAATATTTACATAGTAGCATCCAGGACCAGGTCCTACACAGGGTAAATATACTACACAGAGCTTTTTTAACGTAAACTCATATCCTACAAAATAAGTATGAAATGAATCTTGGCCTTAGAAATAACATTGGGTTATGTTAAGTAGTTTTGCTCTTCTATCCAAACTCTTACTAGAGCCATGTTTGCTGCTTCAATATGATAAGAAACCCAAAGCTTGACCTGTCCTGCGTAATTACCATTACTATGGTACGTTTGCACTATTGCTGTTTGGGGGAGTGGTTTAATAAAGGTCAATTAGAAAACATAAAATCGCAGCTCAGTGACTAATCCAGACTCCAAATCTTGGTCTGTCAAATGACAAATCTTTATTTATAACTGAAGAGAACAAATGATGTGCAGCTCTGCTGAGAATAACAAGTCCGTGGCCCATATTATCCTTGTCACCTCTAAGAGCACTGTAAGCATTTCCCAGCAGAGTGTTTCTGCTTATCACTCTGCCAAGGAGGTGCTGCCACATAGCAGTTCCCTAATGATGTTGCCCGGATCGCGATCATTTACTGGAGGGACCTGTCCCCTCAGGCGGGTCAGGGTGACTTACAGTACCTGAGACATAACTGTATCTGTGGGAGGTGACATGTGTCTGCATGGGCGCAGCTGATGACGCCGTCACTCCCATCGTTGCCACAGGGCTCTTTACATCCTCTAACCTGATTATCGAAAGAGCTTAAAAATCAGCTTTCACAGTCAAGGAAGACAACAGGTTCATCAACACACGGATGAGTCTTTGCCCTATGTGCATGTGTGTGTGTGTCACAGCTTGTATTTAATCTGATCAAGTCCGTTCACACAGATGTTCAGGGATGTTACGTGACTGGCATGCTGGGTTTGCAGAGCTTACTCCCAAGCCCCCTTATAGTGACTGTAGCCAGCTGGGTTTTAATGATGGTACAGTCACAACACTTACATTCATACACACACAGTGTTGTTGTGAGCACCTTTTGCTGCCAAGGCAACAAAGTGTAGGAAAAGGACAGCTTGTGGAAGCAGCCTTTAACCCCTATAAATGGGATATCTTAGGAAATACAACAGGGGCATGAGGAGGTGAGTGCTATATTCTGTGAAGAAAGTGGGATTTATTTAAGTTAAGAGCTTCTGCACAATAATCCTTTCTTTCAGGCGCATGTACATTTTGAATAGGTGGGGTCACAGGCTAACTGGATAGGGCTGTCTGTTTTTATAGACTGTACAGTAGATTAAATATGGTTATTATGTGTTCAAAAAGCCCTGAGACAGATTTAGGATTGGCCTGTTGTGGAGGCTCCCAATTTTCAACACTGAGCTCAGCAAACAAAGCAACATATGAAATAGGATGAATTTATTTTAATATATGAATGGGGTTCTCTAATTAATGTACCTGTAGCTGGTGTATTCAATTATGTATTGTTTGTTTGATGTCTGAAATTATCCTTTCATCCTTTTTATTGTTCACATCACCTACAGTGTTATCTGGTTAGTGTCAGTTTTGTATTGAACGGTTTGATTCTGTGCAAAACATGCACACACCTGAACAAATATTCACAAAACTAGAAAAAAGAAAAAGAAGAAATCAAGACAATAAATTCAATCCACCACAGGAAACAGACGTACTTAATAATCATAACATGTAATACATCTGCTTAATATTATTTGGTGTACACATGGCGCCCTGCCAAAAGAGAAGTAAAGAAATTGTTCAACATTTTCGGCTTTGTAGGTACAAAATGTAGTTTTGTTGTTGTTAGTTGTGAAGATAACAACCAGTCTCATATGTACACTAATTATTACATTTTGTTATTAGTAATGTAAATTATCTTGCTTTTTGCCCAGCATTAACACCTTTTTTACCATAACGGTGGCATCTACATGGATACAGTGATGCCAGTGAACCACTCTTGAAACTCCTTTATTAAAGGCGAGATGGACAATTTATTTACGCAGGAAAAGCCAATAGTAAGGAACTTACTGTTTATTAGAAATATCTAATTGACGAAGCCTTGTGTATTTTGTACTAGTGATGTCACATTTGCAAATAAGCAACTGTTAAAAAGGTACAATCGCAGAAGAAAGAGCTAGTTTAAGTTAACTCATTCAGTCTGCTCACGACGCCTGACAAATCAAAAGCCACTGCTCAGCAACAGACTCTCGTTTGGCGGGCTAACCCATTTGCACACACTGTGTGCAATGTATTCAGTTCCTCTCACACATTGTTTAAATATTCTTCATTAAAAACTTGAGTCAAATAAAGTTCAGTGCAAAAAAGATTTACTGTAATTTCATGAGTACAAATTGAGTCAAGTTAGTTCTAGAACAAAAATTCAAAATTCAGTTGTGTGTTTACTCATATTTTTAAAATGTGCTTGTCCTGACAGGTTGTTTGAAATATTCTCATTGGTCCACAAACTAAATGTCAATGCCAATCTCTGATTGGTTATATAATTAAAACCGGATTATATGCCGTTACGCTTTTTTTAGCATGGGAGGATCCGGGCAAAAACAAACGGTACATGGGAAAAGCGTCTTCTCTGTCTTTAAATGAGACAGAGAGTTTATCACAACAGATTTTGCACTATTTTAATTGGTAGACAGATTTTTCTTTAGTCAGAGCCAGGCTAGCTGTTTCCATCTGTTTCCAATCTCTAGATTAAGCTAAACTAGGCTAACTGTTCCCTGGCTCTAGTTTCATATTTAATAGACAGATCATAACAATTATATTAACTTGACAGCAAAAGATTTATTTTGAGGGGACTTAATTTTGTGGTTATGAAACAGAATCCAGGGACGGACAATCCCACCCTTGCCCTTTCTGTACACACCTCCGAATCCCTACACTGAAGAAAAATAATGCATTTAAAATTTGCCTTTGAGGCTTAATGTGAACAATGACAAGTCGAGTAGAGACAACCACTCCTGATGTGCTATTCTTTAGAACAGCAGCGCAAAGTGTTGTTAGTGGTCATTACTTCAGCATCCAACACCACGAAGGGAATAAAAACACAGCGCCTGCAGAGAGTAATAACATCTTAGTGCTCCTATGGCCACATTTAGCTCAGGCTAGTGGTTAACTTTGCAATCTAACAGGATATGTTTTCTCTTCAGCTGTCTCTGATAGCATTTTAATTGGTTTCAGTGACACGGTCACCTCTCTCCCTCAATGGCCTAGAGACCATGTTGTGTTTGTTACGACCAGGGAGCTCTGTAATGTAATCATGAAATAATCATAATTAGGAAAACATAATTGCAAGCAGTTATTTGGTTTAAAATGACCCTGGGGTGCAAACTAATCTCTTAAAATACATTCTTGTTGATAGTAGATGGCTTAGTAACACATTTAGAAACAAGCAATAATGAGGCTCGAGGGCTATTACTGTTTGTAGGAACCACAACGACAAGTCTATCAGAGTCCTCTGGGCTTTCTGTTAATACTTCTGAGAGAAACCTGCTGGGTTGTGATAATACAGGGTTTATTATTACTACTATGTTGAGCTATACTGACATGTGTCTATAATATTTGTCCACTGTGGGGAAAATATTAGAAGGACAAGTAGAAAAACAAAAAACAAAATAAAATGATCAATTACAAGTTCATGAATATAACGGTTGGTGACACTCAAGTCTAGTAGGATCAAGGAGGATGGGTAATCCTTGACATTTTGATAAAAAAAACAATAAGAGGGCATTCACTTAGACAGCTAAATGTCATTTTCATGTTTTCACGTTCAGTCAGGCGGTAACAGGGGAATCTAGTTTATCCACAACATGTTCCTTCTACAGTGGTTGTCCTGACAAATTTACTACATTGTGTTGTTACTGTCAATCATCCAGCTTTTCACCCAGCCGTACTACCTTTTTAACTATAGTAGTGTCAAGACATGTACAAGTAGACACGAGTCTACTGTTTCCCACAGAGGACACCTGTTCGTCTGCAGCTCTCGCTCTCCTTAGATATCACATGATAAGGTTTTTGAGAAGATAAGCTCTCTGTTCCTCGCTCACAGTAACATTTTCTCTATTTCAGTAGGTTTCTTTAGGAAGGGAGGATCCGGGACAAATAGATACAGCTCATGGGAAAAGTGTCTTCTCTGTCTTTTAATGAGACAGAGAGAGTTTATGACCAAATTTTCCAGGCTCTGTACAGCCTTGCTTCCCTTGGCGCTGTGCTACTTCCTGACTCATAATACAATATAGTTTCATTTGATTAAAATGAATATAAGTTATCCTAGTTTATTCATCACTAACCATGCAGTAAGAGAATATTTCAGATCATGTGCTCATTTCCTCTGTTGCTACATTTACATTTATTCATTTAGCTGACGCTTTTATCCAAAGCGACTTACAATTGCTATATATGTCAGAGGTCGCACGCCTCTGGAGCAAGTAGGGGTTAAGTGTCAGAGACACAGTGGGGATTGAACCCGGGTCTCTCAGGTGTTTTAACCATTGCGCCATCCCACCCCTACATGACAGGTGTGCTACATGACACACCTGTCTGCCACTTTCTCCTACTTTCTGGCATCAAGGCAACTCTCTTCTAGCATGTTACAGGTAATGACCTTTTTCCTTTTAATTTACATATAGTTACTTTCTGATCCTTATTTGAATGTTTTTTGCAGAGCATGGCTCTGCAATAAATGAGAAAATTCTGACCTTTGGTAAAACACATCTAGGATGTAGATAGTGAGAAAATATTTCCCACATTAAAGAGGCTAAAGAAACCCATACAGCGCACAGCCTTTGATCTGTGTTTGCCTGTGACAACGCTTCCAAACCATCTTTGAAGATCTTGGGGTGGCTTGTCCATACAGCACATCCCCCTACCATCATTCTGATGACCCCAGCTGTTTCCATACCATGGCAACTACATGTTGTCCCATAAAGTTTTTAGGCTCTGCACAAATGGGTTCTGGGAAGACTAAGTACTGAGACGTTATCTTTCCCCTGAGACCGTAAATGGTTCGCTTTACTACCATTTCTAGAGTTGTTGTATTTTCAGCTGTTTAATATTTAACTTTGTTTGCTTCAAATTCCATATTTGCTGTAGATTTTAGTGAAACTTTAATCTACAATTGGAGTGTTTTCATCCTTACAAACCCTCTCATTTATGTTGATATTTCTGTGTCTTTCAAGCAGGTATTTCTTTGCAATCTAGGTGTATTTTTATTCTCAGTTTCACTGACGTAGTTACCCCTTAGCTTGCATTACCATTTCCCATTTTCCAAATTCGTCAAGACTTCTTCTGGTAGGTTTGTCACGTTGTGTGTGTCATCAGTCCAGTATTTATTTATTTATTTATTTATTTATTTATTTATTTATTTATTTATTTATTTATTTATTTATTTATTTATTTATTTATTTATTCATTCATTTATTCATTTATTTATTTGTCTAGTTCTCTCTCCATGGCCAGTCTGCCTTGCATTCTTCTTGTTTTCAGCCTTTCATATGTCTCAGTCTATGTATTTGTCTCATATTATTGAAAGTTTGCATTAAAGTCATTATTTCGATGAACATCATTGCTGTACTGAATGACCTTTTAGTGGGTGAGATTCTCTAAAACATATAAAAAGATAATTATCTGTCTGTGAGCCAGATAATTAAACTTATAAAATACTAATAAATAAGTTATATAATATTTTTTTTAAAAACATGTAGGGATTCTGTATATACACACTTGTCACAATGGTAATGCGGCGCTTGTTTGTTTAGTCACTTGAGCCCATCTTATCCACCTGGGGTGGTGATGGTGCAGAGACTTGGGTTCAAATCCCAGTCAATTCACCATTGTGTCCCTAAGCAAGACACCCCTTGTTGCTTAAAAGGCGTGCGACCTCTGACATGTCCCCTTGACACCTTCACCTGGTTCCACCGGTCATTCAGTCTGGGTTTCCGGGTCTTTGGTTAACTTGCTTGAGGATGTATTTGGAAATACACTGATCTTACAGGTGCAGTTACATTTTTGTACAGCTCAGAATCCAGTACTTCTGGATTTGACACTGGCCTTTCTGTTCTTATGACGTCAGCCCTGTGATCATCATGTCCTGAAGCGAAGTATGAAGTTCTGTTTACAAAGTTAAGGCCAATGGTAGATACTCCACCCACATGCAACCTGTTTCACTGCATGCTTTAGTAAGAGTGTTATTATGCCATTAGATCTTTCTACTTTTTCCAGCTGATTGTGGGTGGTTCATGCAAATTTCTGGCATATGCCCAATAGCGTATATCTTTGACAATTTCAGTTGTAAAATGTACGCTATTATCTTATTGCAGAGTTTCAAATCTAGGACTGCTTTTGTTTGCTCTTTAGCTAGACAGTTGGCAACAGATTTAGCATCTGCATGAGCACACAAGAAGTCTTCCACCTATCTAGAACACATGCATTTATAATAAGGTGTCTTGCAATTGTGCATGGATTCAAAAATTGATAAATATGCAATATGCAGTCAAATAAGGGCAAACCCAGTACTTTGAAATGAAAAGTACCTTTCAGAGTGGCAAATGCCATGCACTGCTCTACACAGTTCAGATAATAGTGAATCAGGAGCCACAACCTTGCCTGTTATTAACTGCCAACAGAGACCCATGTCTAAGCAAGCAATACATCTTGCTGCTAGCCTTGAATCTTTCTCAGATTGTGTTTGATTTTTTTGTACATTTATCAAGTCAGCAAGATCACAATCTGTAATAGCAATAGGTCCACCACGCATGCTCATGACAGAGATAGCGGGATCAGTGGAGATTGCAGTAGTTTTAGCTATGGTGTCGGCTACATAGTTACCTCTAGAGGTCAATTAAGATTACGATTTCAACAATACTTCATAACCTGACACCCTACCGGGTGTTATAGCAGGTGTGTGTTTGTGTGTGTGTAGTGTTGGGGATGCATTTACTAGAATCTGGAGACTCCTCTACCGCTCATGTGTCTGTGCTCGCTCAAGTAGAGTGTGACTGGCTTCTTTTTTATATGCTAGTCGTAAACATGAAGCAAAGAATGGGGGTCATATTTAACCATTTGTGTAGGCGACATGATCTGCCTTGAAAGAGTGACTCCCTTGATATCACATATTAGAGCACACTGAAGGCATGATTTTGAAAGCTGTGTGTGTATACATAGCAAGCTTACAGCATTGTCTATTACAAATTTACTTTCTAATACTAAAATAGCATCTTGGATTAATTCAAGTATGTCAATTTTAGGTGGCTGTCAGTGTCAGTTTTCTGTACTGTCCCCAGTCTCATCTGCTTTTCATTGTGACCGCTCTCTGCAGCAGCAGACAAACGTCCTGTCCCACAGTCAACACAGTGTTTCTTGATGTAGCTGTTGATCTTTCTGTGCCTAGTTGGGTTCAAGCTTTATATATGAGGTAGCGGCTACTGCTCGTGTGCCTTTGCCTGCTGGTCCTCTGAGCCTGCTGGATCTGGCTGAGGTGCTGGGGCTGATGGCGGTGGATGGTGTGTTGGCAGGTCTGTTGACTTAAAAAACTGGTACAGTAACGACGGTAGAGGGCCCTGATAATGTATGTGCAATGGCTGCAAAAAAAATTACCCCTGACTTTAATAAACTGTTAAACACTGGTGATATCTCTGCTACCGAAGTGGGTATTATTCATCAATCAATCATTCCAATTCAACCAATGACTAGTGATGAAGTCACTTCCTTTTCCTTCCTGAAACCAGTTTTTCTTAAACTGTGTCTCTGCTCCTTCACGGTGGCTGTGCATGCTAATCAGAGGTCTGCATGGACATGTGCTTTTGATGTTGTGTGTGTGTTTTGTGTGTCAGTCAGGCAGAGAAGCATCGACGATATTTAGGGATGTACCAGAATCTGAATAAGTTATTTGGGAAAGCACAAATAATGTTATGAAAATGCATGTTTCTTCAACATGTTGCTCGTTATTATATAGGAGGAAAAGTCACCTCAGGAATAAACCGTGTGAGAGTGGAACTAAAGAAAGGTGTTAAGTCAGCAGCTGCAACAGAGAAGACGCTGCTGGTGTGTCTGCTCACCTGTCTGTCTGAAGCTGTTGGTGTGTCTGGCTGTAGGAGGCTAGACCTCCAGAGAGCTTCTCTGGCAGTCTCACCTGGGCCAAGCATAGTGGTTTGGTCAGGTGGGGGTCACCAGAGGCATACAAGGTCTATGGGTAACCCTTAAATGGGCCCAAGTTACACTTTAGTGGCGGTCTTATAAATAGCAAAGCTCTATAGGTGTATTACCCGGTAAATAAATGGGTTATCATTAAAGCATATTTCAAACTTGTCATCTGATAACCTGCCCCCCGCTGTAAAGCGAGTCTGTTTAAGCGAACACTGCAGTCTGTCAGAGGCCCACAAAAGAGCAGCCAAAACAAACAGAGAAGAATAAAATTATAGGGAATCAATGGCCAAATCTCTGGCCAAACAATGTGTTCAGAAGCACCATGTATGTCTGACAGGTGAAGGTGAGGAGCTAACAGGCAGACTAGCAAAGCTTTAAATAATGTAACACCAGAGCTGCCGACTCTCAGGCGTTGAGTGTGGCACACACGCAGTTGACAATGTTCACATGCTCTCACGCAACACATCAATTTTCTCACACAGTGAAAATCAAATGTATAACTGATAATAACTCCACCCAGCTGATGCAATGCAATCTCGCGCTGTGAGTTGCGGTAAATAAAATCTAAAATATGAGGCTCAGACTTGCTCTGTTTGGTACTGTGAGCTGCACTTTAGTTTCTAACTGAATTCAAATGAATTAATATCATTGAGGTGAGTACACAGTCATATTTAAGGAGGTTACAAAGACAAAGACATGAGGAAATATTTAAAACAATTAATGTGTATTCAAATATGATATTAATGTAAGTTCTGTGTACGCAGCATGAAGGGACTACAAATTTCTGTTTCATTATTCAGCATCTTTGTGTTGTATAATGACAAGTAAACAACCTTGTCAAAGTTAAACTACAGGAGAGCCTGTAGTATCTAAAAGCAACACAGAGAGCAGAGAGCTTTGCTGCATTATATTCTATTACATTTGGAATCGTCACCCGCACCTGAATTTGGTTTCCCTTTATATGAGTAAAGATTAGTAACACCCACAAGTTCCCCTGTAACAGCCTCAAGAAAATGGACCTAGTAATCACTAATCAGCAGCACATCACAAGTCATAGGATACAGCTGCAAACATGTTTATATATATATATGTACATATATATATATATATATATATATATATATATATATATATATGTACATATATATATATATATATATATATATATATATATATATATATATATATATATATATATATATATATATATATATATATATGAGTGGCCTGGATGAGTCTATAACACTGAATTTGGAACTGATTGTTAGGGACTCCATCCGTGTCACTATAAGGCCAAGAGCTTCTTTAAAATTGGCCGTGTTTCTACTAGAACTAAGGGTGAGTTGGTCGAGGCAGTACTGGATTGGATGTTGATGAGGGGCCCAGTTTGCAAAATGTTGTCCCCCTATCCAAAATTCCTAACAGCGGGCCTGGGTTTGTGAACAGTAGCTACAATAATGAGCATTTTTTTTAGCATTAATGCACCTTGGCATTGTTCAAAAAAAGGTTGCTTTTACCTTAATGAATCACTGATTTAATTAAACACCTGTTTAAGTGTCACAAATCAAATGCTCCCAAATTGTTGTGTGACAAACAGGTGCATGCTGGATTTGGCAAATTGCTAAAATGCTCTTTTCTTCAAACAACAAAACAGAGGGGTCTCTGGAGAATTTTAACTCTCAAACAATGCATGCTGGGAAGTCAGCTAATATGCTGATTATGTTTCTTCAGGAACTTAATTTAATGAGTTGAGTGAACTCACAGTAGTACATTCATTCCACTCAAAAGACTTCAAGTCAGTAGAAATCATGTTTTAAAATTCTGAAGAGAGATTGTTGCCTCACTTTATAACAGATTGCAGTAAGTAACATTACTGTAGTGGATGGGTAGCGTTGTTGTCCTGTGCCATTATTTTGCATTATTGTATATTTTGTGGGTCACGTAAGTTACAGCGACTGAGATGGTGGAGAAGCTGTGTACCAAAGTATTGGTAAAACGACAGTATAACTAAATTGAACACTATGAACCAAACAGCAGCAGATCCGTGTTTGTGTTACTTTAGCTAGCTGCCTCTGCATTGCATCAGTATAGGCTAGTATAATACCATTACATCCTTTCTTGCAGGCTAAAATCAACACTTTGACATGATACCGGTGGTACACAGGATAGTAATATGGGTCGCATTAGCTGGTGATGTCATGCGGAAAGCCATACAACTAGAGTAGGCTATTTTGCACCGGAAAGGGTAGCAACTGCTCAGCACTAGCCGGCTTGCTAACTTTATCAAACTTGAGCCAACTAAAGCACAATAATATTTTTCACATGCTTTACAGTAATGTTCGTTTACCTGTCCAACAGGATGATAGCCAACTCTGTGTCAGTTTTGTCAGTTTCAAAACAAAGCGGAGGTCTCTCTGTGACTCAAGGCTTTCGTATGGCTTCTTGATTTTTATCCTAATGTTGAGTTAACTTAAAATGTATATATATATATATATCTATGTGTATAGATGTGTTACAGTGTAATGTTTTGTATGTGTATCAGACAAATATCATGTCGTTCTCATTTGCTAAATCAATATCAAGTTATTTGTATTGTCGTTATTTATTTATTTTTTTTTTTACAGCTAATGGGGATCCAAATAAACAAACAGTACCATACTAAGTTTCAATGAAAACATCTGTAACTTGGTAAAACCTTATACTATTCTGCCTCAATACTGAACCAAAATAAAGTAAATACCAGATAAAAACAACCCCACAATGTCATTGTCACGCAGCATTGCTTTTAAGGCAGTGACATGTGCTCTCTATAGGGACTCGAGCAGCCTGGATGAGTGGTGCAGAAGTTGTCAACCATCCAGATAAATCTTCTCAGAGCTCCACGCAGCTTAGACCACCCAGGAGGATCTAGCCCGGAGGTTCGTCAAGGACAGCCAGAGGCAGATTCAGAACTGGCCCTCAGCCCTGTTTTTCCCAAAGTGGGTTGTCTTCTGTGACTTTACTTCTGTGCGTCTCTCTCTGTATGATATGCCTGTGTGGTGTAGCTGCAAGTAGGGCAGAGATTGTCTGTCATGCGTTTTCCGCCTATCTGGACTTGGTTTAAACAGAGCGGAAAGTGAAAGCACTGCTCTGTGTGTTCTGTGCAGCTCTGGCCAACGATGACAGAAGGGGAAAAGATGGGATGGCGCACCTGGAGTTAATGACAAAAATGTAACTCTCATACGCAACATGAAGGGTCCTGCAGGATCAGAGCCTGCCACAGCAACTTAGAGGCTACATTTGTCACGAGGAAAGACCGGGAAGCAGGCAGGTAGCTTGCCTGTTAGAGAGAGTCTTTAGCCGCACCAGTTTGTATCAATCAGTGTGCCATGACAGCTTCATGAGACAGAAACACAAACAGATGCCAAGTGATGCCTTTTTGGCACTCACACTACCACCTTTAATTTTTAAAAAAAATAAGTGTATATAATATCACCAGACATGTCTGTGTCCAATAAAATGATGGTTGCAGCCTTCTCCAGTCCTTTCAGGAAGCTAAGCTGCATGGGACACACTGCCACCAACTGATAGATAAATATCACTTTTTAACATTTAGAAATATATAAATTTACAAAGCATGTTTGATTGTTCAAAGACATATTTTGTTTTTATTTATATACTGAAACTGTGTTGCCTCTGGGCAACATTGTGCAGTTAGACCACTTTTGCTCTTCAAGCAATATCATGCAGAATGGAGACGTGCTCGAATGGATAATTACGGCCATAGTAAGTGGACACAAGCACATTTTAAGGGCTAAAAGACCATGAGCAAGCAGTTAGTTATTCCCTTTGACAGTGAGGACAGTGATCTTAAAGAGAGTCCCAATTCTGGTTCGAGAGACAGTTAGGAGGTCAGGGGTCGGTCAGCAGAGTAACGTGTTTGTTTTAAAGTGCGTCAGTGTATGACACATTCAAACGTGTGCTCCCTGCTTTCTTTTTTAAAGGAGAACAACTGTCTGATGACAATGAGACTGAGTCTGAGTCTGTAGATGAAGATTTACCCTGGTGAAGAACACCCCACAAGGCATACTTCAATGCTTACCCAGAATGACGGGGCCTTTTAATATCAGATGATATGTGCTCCCTCCAGTACTTTCAGTTTTTCTCTAAAGACATTCTGGAAGTTATTGTCAGTCAAACTCTACAATACAAGCCCCATAACATCTCTACAAAAAATTGGAGCAGGTTCTGGGTACTGTGGTGCATGCATGTTTTGGAACAAAGTGTTTTGCCTTACTCGTTGAGGAGCATAACAAAGAGGGAGGTGCACACTGAAAACATTTTAAATGAACAGAAGGATTTATTAAAAATAACTCAACTTACAATTAACTCAAAACACATTTATTCACCATGCCTGCCGAGTGTGCCAAGTAGCTGACACCATGACACTGAATAGATGGGAGGTCATCCAAAATCCCTGCACTTCAGTAACAACGAAGAGAGGGGAGGAAAATGATGATCCAGTCCACAAGATCCGACCACTGGTCACTCATCTAACCTCAAAACTGATGCCAATCCCAGTGTGTGAGATGCTTGCGGTTGAATAGCACAGGGTCTTTTTTCACTACCTGCCACTGTGACGGGCAGAAATGTTATCTTCTTGTATGTTTGCATGCACAAAGAACCCATGTATTTCAGTACATGGCAGTGACTTAACATTCTCTTAGTTAGTTTAAAAGGCACAGACACTACAAGAAACACAAATCACACAAGAACTTTGAGTTCACCACAGTGTATTATACAGTCAGTGCGCAAAAGCCACAGTTCAACCACTAATGAATGGGTCCTTATCTCAGTTCTGATCTCAATACAAAAGCTATCAATTGGCTAACAATAATAAAGATAAATGATGCATAAATCCTATTTTCACATATTTTGTTGTCAAAGGTTGTGTTCGAAACGGAAGGCAGTTGCCTCGCTGCCTCGATACCGTAATAGACAGTTGCCTCAGAAGGCATCACTTGCAAGTGAAGGCAGCTCTGTTTACATTAGTTTCGAACAGCCTTCTAAGGCAGCACTTACAGCAACGTGTGACATCAGTACACCGTCTTGTGTCTCTTCTGGCTGTCAGAAGAGACGCTAGCCTTAGCATAAGCTAACTAGCTATTGAAAAGCCAAATGGCTAACAGACGCCTCAGAAATCATACTGATCAAACTTGGTTGGTTACAGTCACGGGCTAATATTATAGGTCAATGATTAATTCTCACTAGATTTTCAAAAATCGAAGCGAGAAAACTTTTAATATATTTGTGTACCACTTCAGCTTGTTTGTCTGTCATCTTGACCAGCTTTTGAAAGCTCCGGGAGCCGCAGCCGCGCTGCTTTATGGGTAATAGTCAGTATCAAGTCACCATCGGTGCTGCCTTCAAAACTGGCCGTTACTGGGGCAGCTTGAAGGCATCTCAGGAGACAGGAAGAGATCGTTTGAGCCGTTTCGAACAGCACGCAATGCCTCGCTGTCCTGTTGGACACATTCTGAGACAGCAGTTTAGCTCGTTTCGAACACAGCCAAAATGTCAAGTGGGTACAAAAAGTTTTGGAATACGTGGATGGCTTCTGCCGGCAGACACGAACCGGCTGCAGTGGCTGCAATGTATTTCTTTGGGGGAATTGCACCTGTCACAATCACATCCACAAAAACTGCTTCTTTTTGCCACCGTCAGGCTTGGACCGTTGTACCAGTTGTCTGAAAACAGCATGGACAGAATCCCTACAAGTTTTTTTTTAAAAGAAACTGAAATCTCGCTCAATAACAAATTGCCATTCTGAAATCTTGTAAGAGGTGAGTTGTTGCAGGAGGACGACTGTGGAAATGTGATTCAGAGTTGAAGAGAGGATGTTGTTGTGTTGGAGTAACAAAATAAAATCTTGCAAGCAGCCCCCCCCCATGCATATGTGATACAGTAACCCTAAAATCTTGTTGGGTTTGGAGGAGACACATTTTATTTTTTATTGACGTATATTAACAGGGATTTATTATATTATTGACAGGCACAAAACAAAATGCAGAGCATGGCACTGCTGGGCTGCACATCTCTGTGTTACGTGGAATAAAGCGAAACACAATTAAGAGGACAATCTTACAAAATGATAAATGCTGGTGCTATTGCTCCACTGCTTTATCCATTTATCTTTGTTTGCAAATTACATATGTTTTTGGTGTGATTTTCTCACCCCTCTCCATCAAATGCAACTAGAGGACACAAGGGCTATTTATTTGTTTTAATCTACATTTTATTTTGGTTCAGCTGCTAGTGTCTTAATGCAATGCATCAAATATTTATATGCCAACATGCTGATTATTGGCCTTTTAGGCGCAGAGCTTGTCAAATAATTGATTGCTCGCTAAGCCCCACTGCCCTTTGTTAATATTGCTAGGCCTGTCAAGTGTTCCATTGTAGCACAAGGCAAAACGCAGTTTACCATGGAAACAGTGGCAGATTTACCACTTTTGAAACACTTGTGTCCCGTTCCACAGCAGCCTACAGTACTCCCCACTCTCTGCTCAAGGGTGACCAGATGAGAATGGATGAAATTCATTCAGTGTCAATGAACATTGAACAATGAAGCACAACGCTAAAATAAATTTTGTTCATGAAGTCACCTGTCTGTCATTAGGAAAACGACTTTGGATATGTAACAGTGGGTAAATCATGATCTTTTAAATAAATTCTATTTTATTAATTTCATCAGTGCAGTGTCACATCTGTCTGCAGTGTTGGATGTTAGGTTTCCGCAAATAATATCACAGACGGTCTAGACCGGCTCTTTTATGAGTGCTGTAAAATACCTGTTGTGATTTGGCCGTGGGTGCCTGAAGCACTTTCATTGTCTTCACGTAACTTCCACTTCCACTAACCACAAGAAAACAAAAAGGGAAAAAGAGCAGAGTACAACAGTTAACAATTTTGATAAAAACAACATCTAATTAAATAGATTTTGATCAGGAAAATTGGATAATAAGTAAATATTTAGAAATACATATGTTTTTAGAAGTTTTTTTTAGATCTAAGTTGAATGATCAACACTGTGGACATGGCGAAATCCCATCGTACCTCTTAAACCAAAGCTTTTAAAATGTAAATAAAATAACTTAGAAGCCTATCTCATTGTAGTCATATTATATTATAACATCATTTCAGGGGTAGCGTACTGTGATAGTCTAATATCCCCTATCAAATAATGCTCCCACAGAATCATTTTCTATTGCACCACTACTCACTCCATGTGTACTGTAAGGAGATGGGGAGCATGTTGAAATACTATATTGTGCCATCTTTATTTAAGATATCAGGGGTAGCGTATTCTGATAGACTAATAATGATTTTTTAAATTTGATGTTACTGAAAAGTTTGGAAACCCTTCAGCCATGTTAAGTTTAATATATTATATACAGAAGTGAACAAAAGCTACTTTTGTTTTGAAGCTTTATTGTTGACTATCAGCTGTAGCTTGCTTTTGTAATGCTAAAACCCAAATTTAAAACACAAAATTAATGTAGAGAGCCATAGGGAGGTGACAGTGAGGAAAAAACAACAAATGTGTGTGCAAAATGTAATACTTAATAATATCTGGTCAAGGTGATCCACAAAATATATAAGAACACATACTTAGGTTTCTTCTGTGAACATAATTGGTAAGATTTATAAATCCACTGCAGTTGTAGAGCCAAATAAAAAATATGTATATGTATGTATAAATGTATAAAGTACAAACACACATACACATTTATATGGTTATGTTATGTGGTTTGGCTTGCCACTGTGGATGGAAAATGGAAGGGTTTTCAGAAACCTAAATACGATTTATGACTTCCTAAAATGAATGTGGCACAAACAAAATTGTCCATTTTCATGGTCTTTGCAGGTATCAGAAAGCACCTTAACTTTCTTATTCACATGGGTACAACCAACCTGAGCAACTGAGACTTCTCTGTGGTTTATGGTAGATGACACGTCCACTTTATGCTGCTGTGGATTTTCTTTATACTTACAATCCCCCACACAGCTTCCTGCTAAACATGCTGGAACAACCTTGTCTTCTTTAACCTGAAAAATGCTTATCACAAATTGTGTTTAAATGAACCCACACAGACTCACGATGCACATGTGCAGATAGAAACATGTGCACACAAACACACCAGCTCTCTCTCACTAATTCATCACCTCCTCTCTCTTTAGCTTCTGTCAGTGGTGTCTGATATCAGAATGAATGTGAAAAGTTGCTTTTCTTTGCCTATTAGCATGCAGAAGAGACACCATATTTTTTGCATGTGAATAAACAGTTATTAAAATTACAGTCTGAATCTCAAGGGGATCAAAGATTAAACGGTTACACTGAGTGACACTTTCTGATCCCATTTTAAAGTTGGGGAACTTACATTTGAATAACTCCGTGTTTATTTTAATCTCACGACAGCAGGCACTTTAGGCAGCACACTGAATAGTGATAACCTTCAACTGGATGACCCGGGCTAAACTACTCATGTTGGCAAGGATCAGTCCTGCTGCTGAAGTACTGCATATCGAGCAAAACACCGCTTCAGCATTGATGTACAGAATCTGTCTTTTCATTCTTGGTCAGCACTAGAGTGCTCTTAAGGCTATATCTTTTAAAACATTGTTTATTATAACTTGGAGTAAAAAGCAAAGCATGTTATGACTTTACATTGTGGAATATAACTTAGCTTTTGCATTTTTACAAATTAATTTATCAATTCAAGATCTGAAAAAAGCATTGATTTCTGCTTTATGAATCAGTAATAATTTGTCCATAACAAGATTACTACACTGTGCAAATCCCTTTCTAATTAATTTTGCTACTTGTGACGTTGCTTATTTGCTTATTTTTGAAGTTCGTCATCAAACTCGGGTCTCCCACACCCGAGGCATGTGTCTTATCCACTGTTCCACCCCTGTAGACACACCACCCCGAGATTCTTCACTTAATCACAGCATATTAAACACGTATAAATAATTAAACAACGTTTATAAAGTAATTAATACAAACTAGATGAGAATGTGTGTGATCATTGAAGGATAATGTTGTCTTTTTTTTGCTTGAAAAGCTGAAAATAAATGGAGCAGATGAAGCAGAATCAGAATATGCAGTCACACAAAATATTTATTTGACTTATATTTTTCTACTGTTTACTCACTTTGTATTTTGTTAATTGATAAATATAATCTAATAACATGTCTATTTTTAAAAGCATTTTTACTTTACAGCATTTTTACACACATGCCTAAAACCTCTGCACAGTACTGTACAAAAATAAGTTGATCTTTTTGTAAGCAAGAAGTTGAGATGTCGGTTGAATTGTATGCAGTAAAAGGATCTGGAGTAACAATAAACCTTTTAGTGAATATTCTTTTTTTTTTTTTAGATAATTATTGTTATAAAGAGTCTCTAATTCTTTAAAGACTCTTTAATTCCGTGCACATGAAGCACAAAGTGGGGAGTCTAGATTCGCTACCTCTGCTAAATAGTAACAGCACATGTTATTTAAATACATTGACTTATTATCACCAAGTTTTCCAGCAGGCACAAAGCAGCAGCATTCATTTGGAGTGGCGCTTCTGGCCAACTGATGAATGAAAGTCCAACATGCATGCTTCTTTAAGCTCTGTTTAGCTCTACATCAACCTCCGCATGCTCTGGCCAAAAAAACGAGGCTCTGATAGAGGTGAGACCAGAAAACCAGTACAGTAGGCGAGCCGGAGAACCAAAACAATGAGCTGAAAGATACTAACAGGCTTAGAGCTGAGAGAAACTGTAGCTTTAGAGGATAATTCTCTGTGGGCTCATCACTGCGAGTGGCAACGTTCTCATGCAGTTTTTAAAAAATAAAAATATTGATAATTTTAACACCGCCACGTTAACACCGCACTTATCATGGGTATTGTACATATTTTGAACTGAAGCTTAGAAAACTACTGAGTTCAAGAGTCACAGTGTTAGTAGGGATTTTAAAACTGTCAATTCTCCATGAGCTGAAAAACTGCACCTCATAACTCAGCTGACAAAGACGAATGGCTAGTGAAGCTTTTGTCTGGTTTTAGATGGCGTCTTGTCAAAACGGAAGAAATGTTGATGATGGAAAGACTTGAAGCAGCAGCCCTGGTAAACTGCCCAGCTTTTAGTCAAACTTGAAGTGGAGACATCTCCCCCTCCAATATGTCTGCTCTGAATTCAGAAATTCAGACATCAGTATGCCTCTGAGAGATACACAATGATGGCTGCAGTGTCAAATACTGCAGTGTCTGGGCTGTGGTCGCAGCCAGTGATAATGAAGTGTTGTTTTCTCAACTAACAAGCGCTCTCTAACCGCCGCCGCCGTACGCCCTGCTCTCTCACTGAAATCCCTAGCAGCACATGATCAGAAGGCCTCCATGTTAGCTTGTTATGTGAATAATGAGTCATTGGCAGCAGTCGTGTTATGACACTTCTGTGATCATAGCAGGATACTACACTCTCCCTCCCTCTCGGTTTTTGTCACTAAACACACACACATGGGAAATAGCTATAGTGTGACTTCTGTATCCAGTTTGTCAGCCTCCCTAATGTTGAATTGTGTGCCTCAGGAGGAATTTTATTGGCACTACTGCACATACCGTGGTGTTATTCACTGGACCAAATTAATCAGTGAGCTGTGAAATCATTCAATGGGTGTAATGCGAAGCTATCACAGATCTGTTCTAGCTTTTGTAGCAATAAAAAACGCAGATAGAGTTAAGACTGTGAATATGCTGACACTTGGGAATGTGAAAAATCTGCAATAGCAGAGTTAGGAGGCACTGCACTTCCTGTATTTTTCCTCATTCATCTTAAAGCGTATTTCTTCAGAGCCAGTGGACACTTTTATTAAACCCCAAAAGCACCCAGAGGATGTCCACGCTCAGACTGTAATGAATAAAGTATATAATTAATTTTATGTTCCTATGTGGCCTCACAATGTTCTATATTTATTTTGCACAACAGTGTCATGTAGGCAGCAACAGAGAAAGGGTTCACAAAGCAATTAATCTCATTAAAATAATTTTCGTTCTCATATTATTACCAGCAGGTTTCAGCATCTCATTAAAAAACAAGCAGCATGCTGTGGAAGCTTTTGGGATTGACTGATATTGCAGATTAGTTTAGGATTGGGAGGTGACTGAAATGTAACAAAATTAATTCATGGAAGTCCAGAGGAACTGGATCTTCACTCCAGGATTTCCATTTTGTGACACATTTCACTTAATCAGAATCAGAAATACTTTATTGATCCCTGTGGGGAAATTCTTGTGTCACAGTTGCACACATTGCACATCAGGGAAAAAAGGAATAGAAATAATAATAGAAAGTTGGTAAGTAAAGAAATATAGAAATATAAAAAGTATAAATATAAAATATAAATTAAAAAATATATCATGGATATGTGCAATATTTACATTGTTGAGGAGGTGGTATTATGCTTTTTGGCTTTCCTTTATTGAGTTATATATCTTTTTTGTGCTTGTAATAGGTTTGCAAAGTGAAAAAGTCAGCCCCAAAGGGAGTTCCCATCTCCCACAGAAGACACTGCTCTGAACTGCTTGAAAACAGCTCGTTTGTAGTCCAGCCGCTTCCATTTCATCCCTGTGACCTCACAGGGAAGAAAGTTAATTGCGCCTCATATAACGCTCGCCAAGCAGCTAGTCTGATACGCCCTCAAAAACACGGACGGAAAAACACAGAGCTACTCTTCAGGCAGTCAGTGGACATAAAGTTGTTACTGTGATGTAGAGACGCAGCTTAGTTGAAACTTTATGGATGAAAGATACTTTTGTTACAGATTAATAACTCACCACTCTGAAACTCTTGCTCCAGTCTATGTTGCTAAGCTGGTTGGCAACATGTAGCCTACAGCTGAATCAAAGCTGTTACCCGCTCTTCTCTGCTTGTGATTGGCTAGTAGTCATTTACTAGGAACTGCGCATGTGCAACTCCCAACAAAGATCATTTAGGCTACTTCAGACTGCAGGCCTTAATGCTCAATTCCGATTTTTTTCCCAGATCCGATTTTTTTGGTTTGACAGTTCACATTATAGTTTAAATTGCCCATATCAGACTCCATTGTGAACTGTCCGCGGCCTGAAAGTAATCCGCATGTGCAGCCCCACAACTCCCTTACTCACTCACTCTCGCTCTCTCTCTCTCTCCCCACTGTGTCCGCTCGGACAAGTAATTGCACGTAACTCAGAAGAGAACTTGTGGTCCAGTGGATTTCAGGTATAAGAAAGGGAATCTGTGAGCAGATGATAGCAAGGTAGAAGGAAGAGTGCCAAATGTTTAATAATGGCTTTTTGTGGAGCTTTTTCGTTCACAGCAGCTCCTAAAGCAGAACAGCTGCTCTACAGTGATGTCAAAGTCGCATCAAATGCGGCCTGAGTGTCCAGACTGAGGTCGCATTTAAAAAGATCCGATCTGTATTGGATTTGGAACACATATGGAAGTGGCCCAATTACAGACTGGAAAAGATCAGATTCCATGTGACTTGGCCTGTTCATTCTGTCATAAAAATATCAGATCTGTTTCACATATGGGCAAAAAAAATCGGATTTGGGTCACATTGGCCTGCAGTCTGAACGTAGCCTTAGAGACAAAATTTCTCACTCCATAGCTCAAACGAACCCTTCAACACAAGGTGAAAAGCGGAGCTGCAGGAATGTACAGTATGAAAAAAAAAGATGGTGTTTTTTGAAAATTAAACCATGTAAACCTGTTCTGGTACAACATTTAAACCTGAAAATGAGCATAATACCACCTCTTTAAGAACTGTAATGATAGTAGTGAATAATTAGAAGCAGAATTGAAGCAGATACTATTACACATTGAATATTAAAAAATTATAATTATAATTAATGTGAAGTATTGCACTGTACAGTCTTATATGTAACTACGTAAGGGTGTGTCAGACAGTTTGAGGGAGGAGTAAAAATGTTTGTTGGACACAGGCAGGAATAACAACGCTTTGTGGTGCATTTTGGGATAATAAATCTTGTGCTGAAAGTGCTACTGTTTGAGCAGCACATAATGGAGTGGGTGGGAGACATTGTCCAAGATGACATGTAGCATGGACAGCATCCTCCTCTCTGAAACCACCGACAGAGTCCAGCTCCACCCCCACAATGTCATTGGCCTTGCTGATCAGTTTGTTGAGTCTGTTAGACTCAGCCTGCTGCCCCAGCATGCAACAACAAACGGGATAGCACTGGCCACCATAAACATCCTCAGCATAGTCCAGCAGATGTTGAAGGACCTTAGCTTCCTCAGAAAATAGAGATGGCTCTGGCCCGTCCTGTAGAGGGCTTGAGTGTTCTTGGCCCACTCCAGTTTATTGTCCATGTGCACTCCCAGGTACCTGTAATTCTCCACAGTGTCCACACTGACCCCTGGATGAGTCGCTGGTGGCTTGGCTCTTCTTAGATCCACAACCAGTTTTGTCTTTGTAACGTTGAGCTGTAGATGGTTTTTGTTTACACCATGTGACAAAGTTACCCACCACAGCCCTGAACTCAGTCTTGTTACCCTTGCTGATACATCTAATCACAGCAGAGTCATCAGAAAACCTCTGAAGATGGCAGGACTCTGTGTGGTAGTTGAAGTCAGTGGTGTAGAGGAAGGGAGACTGGGAAATATCAAATATTAATTTTTATAGTGTTCACATTACTGTAGTTTTTTACTCACTAAGTCTTTCATCAGGAATACAAACATATTGCTCCACTCCAACAATCCAGTAATTAGCCCCAATGCAAAACTGTGTATCACTGTTCAAGGGTCTCAAGGGCATTGTAGTCCTATAGCATGTGTTCACTACAAAGACAGAAGACAAGGAATACAAGTAAGAGACAAATGAAAGGGAAACACATTTAAATCATACAAAAAAAATGCAAACTTCATAAACAATGACACTAGGAAAAACAGCGGGGAACTGCTGTCACAGACCTCCCAGCACCAAACAGAAGAATATATCAAAGAAAAGCTAAACCGTCTGGAGGTTTGTGTGTAAGCCTGCTGTTCATTACACAATTAGGAATATGAGCCATCTACCAAAGCACCAAATAGTTTAGGCTGTTAATTTCTGTGTAAAACGCATGTGTTTTGGGTTATGGAGACTGAGTCCAACCATAATAATTTTTTTTCTTTTTTTTTTTTTTTACAATGATCAACCTATGATCCACAGAGGTATATATATCAATTATGTACTAGATGCTTTGTGTTGCTTTGTGTCCATTAGTACTTTTCCATTTGCTTTCCTTGTGAGTATTTTCACATAGCTAGACCAATTTAATTTCTTGATATTTTTTTAACCCAATCACAATCATCTTGGGTGGCGGTAAGCCCAGGATGCAGCAATGGTGTATTTGTAAAATAGTGTCAGAAGATAGTAAAAGGGGCTGTGAATTCTGACTGAAATAGTTGGCTAGTGGCAGGCTTATACACGTAGCATGTGAGATATACTACCCTGTCAGTGGTTTGGCACCATGTACGGCTTTGAGTTAAAGATTTGAAGACCTTTCTATCTCTGATGTTTGAGCAGTAAATGGCAGGTCAGACTTAATTTTTATGAAAAGATGGTTAAATGGGGTCAGAATTGCAAATGGTGCCAATTATGAGTCGTCACGTCATGATACGCCTCTCCTTTGGCAAAGCTTCTGTCTGTGACTTACATGGCTGATACCCCTGGCTGAATCATAAGCCTATTGCCTAGCACTGTATCGCCTACCCATCATTCTTTTCACAGGTCTTTCCCTCTTCTCCTCCCCCTTTCCCTCCCCCATGCTTTATAGGTGGCTCATTGCTGTCACCACACACTGTCTGTGGGTAAAAAGTGACTGCCACGCAGGCCTCTGGTATCTCAGCGCCCATCTGTCATCACCAGTACTGGCCGGTTCTACACTGTGTCCAGGGAACATCAGGCGTGGGCTGGCCGCTCCGCAGGGTGGATTGATGACTTCAGTGTATGCTCACAGTTACAGAACTGCCCAGAGATTGGATTTGTGTCAAGTCAAGCAGCAGGTTTTAGCAGATCTCAGCTGTAATCTTTGTGTGTCCGTGCCACTGCTGTTAGATTTCACAACCTCAGCAGTTCTTACATAGGTACTGATGACATCCATTCATATGACTTAACTAAATATGAAGGCTGACTACTGCACAGTATATGGGCCGCACATTTAGGATTTATTGTCGATGTTGGATACTTAAATGAAGTACACTGTTATAATAGATTAAAGGAGCTATATGTAGTTTTTCCATAAAATCACTTAATCACCTTTTTAGTTTGTTAACAGGCTGTAACCTCATTTTAGAAATGAACCACACTCCTGTTTTCACTGTTGCTTGGAGTAGCCACTATTCTGCTTCTTATGTGAAGGAATCGGGTCGGGTTCTTGCTGCATGCTCGCTCGCAAGCCTCTTGGCTACTACAGCGACAGCACTGCAGCTAATGAAATGCAGTCCACTAACATAAAACATATACTGTACAACCAGCTCCCTGCACAACACAAGCAACACAAACTCCAACAACGAAGTTTTATGTGCTGTATCCCGTCAGGAATCAAATTGGTGTTGGGTGAAAACACAGTCAACATCAGAAGGTCTGAGTCATGGAGAGACCTCCGCTTTGTTTTTAAACTGACAAAATTGACAGAGAGTTGGCTTTCATCTTATTGGACAGGCAAACATTACTGCAAAGCATGTGAAACATAATGTGATTTTTAACTTCAATTGGCTCAGGTTAGATAACATTAGCTTGCTGGCTGACGACGACCAGTTGTTAACGTCATCCTGTGCAGATACTATAGTTGTATGTCTTTCCACATTACTTCATCAAGGCAAGGCAAGTTTATTTACACCAGGTAATGGGATCCATATAACTATCCTGTGTACCGCTGGTTTTATTTCCAAGTTGTTTTAGCATGCAAGAAAGGATGTAACGGTACAAAGCGTTTGTGGAGCAATTTGTTTATACTAGCCTTTGATGCAAGGGAGGGGCAGCCAGCTATTGTTGGTGCGGATCTGCTGCTGTTTACTTCGTAATGTTCAATTTAGATTTACTGTCATTTTAGATAGATACTCAGGTACACACCTTCTTCATCTGTCTCCGTCGCGGTAACTTATGTGACCCACATAAGATACAGTAACGCAACATAATGGTGCAAGACAACACCACTAACCATCCACTACAGTAATGTTACTTACTGCAGCCTATACTGTCATAAAATGTGGCAACAATCTCATTAAATATTGAGTCTAGCTCACTAACCATTTTGTTGTCATCCAATACAGTTAGCTGTGCTCACATTGCTGAACCTCCGGTGTAGTAGTTATTGAAAAGTGGCAGGCGGTTAACGCAGATGTATCACGTTGACTAATTGCAGTTAATGGTGTTTTTGTCTCTGTCTGTCGGATTCTTCTCCCTCATGAGTTTGAGCATATTTGTACTGTTTGTAATTGTTAGAACTTTTTTCACATATAGTGGTGGGGTCTGTGGGATACCAAACAACAAGGAAGCAAACAAGTACACAAGTTTTAATGAGTATGTACTGTGCTGTACCAAAGTCCTTAGTAAATTAACAAAAAAAACACCTTTGACGACAACAGTAAATGCTGAACATGTGATTCTATCAAAGACCCATTTCCAGTGGTTTCAGCACTTTTAAATCACTCGCTAACCCAGATTTGGTCTCTGCTGAATCCCAACACAGATCTGGTGTCTTGGCTAGCAACTCCACAGGAAGCTGAATGGATGATTTATCAGTTCTTGGAGTGGTGGGAAACTAAGTGATTTACGGCTCAGCTTGTTTTTACCCAAATCATATTTATGTCACTGCTTCTGTAACTGTCATCATTATCTATTCTGACTCTTCCTCTCCTCTAGTCCCTTTTGCTTTCTCTCTCTTCTCCCTTTAGAGGTTGTGCTGGTGAGGTGTACTGGAGGGCAGCATTTCACCTCCATTTAACCTCTCTAACCTCTTCACCCTCTCCCCACCTTGCAATGTCCTCTAAAATGTATTGTGAAGTTTCCAAACTTCCAATTTGGCCTCATCTCAGAACAGTAATGCCAAGTGGTTACAATATGGTGAACCAACTGAGATTTTTTAAATTGGCAATAATATTCAAAGTCTGCTGAAATTCTGAGAGCCAGTCAAATTAACACTGCTATTTTCAAAAGACTATGTTATATCTTGCTTAGTTTAGTTTTAGCATGAGCATAGTAGAAAGAAACAGATACATTTAAACCATATATCGATGCCATTTGGAATGTCTTCTGGTACGGTTTGTCTTGTCATTAGTTACACTAAAGATATGTTTCTCTAAATATTAGATTACGTATCTAAAATTTTAGCAGTTAAAGCGTTAGGATTACATAGGTTTTAATTCTTCCTACTCCTTTTTGCACTTGTAAATAGAGGTGTTAAGTACTGGACATTGTGGAGGTTTGGTTTTGTTGCTCATCTGTTAGTTTTTAACCATTATTTCATTTTTGTTTTTTTTCCTAATATTTAACATGTTTAAAATAATCAATCAACATTAAGTGTTGCATCAAACCGCATCTCTTTACTCACAGAGAGCTGTCTTCAGCGGTGGAAAGCCACGCCAATATTTACTCTTGTTTGTTTTTTACATTGCTTCCTTTCTTTATCATGAAATGTGGTTTCTTGCCACGTCCGGGTAGTTGGGATGGTGATAAAGGTCGCTTGCCAGAGCTTCAGCCACCGCGTTCGACTGAGGGCAGGCCCTACAGAGTGGTAATAGAACAGGCTACATCTAGCGGGTTAGCATGCTTCAGCAGATATCTCTGCAACATAACATACTGACATCTTTGACATAACATAAGAACTGTTACTTCTTCATATTCGGTTGATAAGGTAAAGTTAATTTTTTTACGTAAAATTCTGCCCATATTGTGGACATTGCACAGTTAAAGCTTGATGGGTAACCCTGATATATGTTCTGGGATCCAATGACCACTAATGTCTGATCAGAAGCTGGAACTATGTGAGGGTTGCACTACTGACACACATCAATCCCAGCATGTATTCATGGTGGGATGAACATGGACATGCACTCAAGTACACTCACACAAACACATACAGAGTCTGTTGTCAAACTGAATTAATGCACAGGCCAAAGCATTGCAAACGCAAGTTATTGCTTATTCTCTCTTCCATAGAAAGTGTGCCCAATGAATAAAACATTGGTGAATAAACACATATATTGATTTAAATATAACTATGAATACACTATAGATTGCTCTTGAGATTTTGTCCCCTTCCTTTCCCTTTACCCATTATTCCATAATCACTGACGTTAGCATATTTCACCATCTCTCTTTTTGCCATTCCATCCCTTTATATCTTGCACAAAAAGAATTGCACCATTACCATCATGCATTCAGGAAAAGCAGCCTGAGGATATGAATTGGTCAGATGCAAACAAGTGGATCAGCTGATCCTAAATGTGATTCACTAAGTTGAGAACTTTGGGCCTTGAAATGTCGGACTGTCTGACAGCTTAAATCACCGTCACTCTGGGGAATGACGCAGAGAGAAATGGGAAGGGAGGAAGATGGAAAGAGAAAGATGGAAATGCAGGAAGAAATAATGAGTTGTCTTGCAGTGGTCTATCTGTAGGGCCACAAAGGCCACAGTAAATATGGACAACATTTAAATTTAAGCTTGTGGCTCTATGCCTGACGACCAAAGTTTGGCTTCATGCCTTTTTCATGAGCCCCTGTTGATAAAAATTCATAACCCTGATCTGCATTCTCTGATCAAAAGCCCTCCTGAAATGTGCAAACAGATTGTCACCTCATCTAAAACAAAGATGTTTCACAAAGAAGAGGGCTGGTAAAAAAACACTGCGGGACACAGGCCCTCTTTCGATATGAAAATTATACTTGAAAGGCGAGATAAAATATTCACCAGAGAGAAATATGGGAAGATACCACATAGCCTCGAGCAAGCAGGGCTCCTGTTGCGAGATGCAGGGGAGAGAAAGAGACAGAGGTGGAGAAGGACAGAGAAGAAGCTGGGGAGAAAAAAAGGAAAATGAGAGGGAATGTAAAAAGAGATTTATTCAAGAGCAGATAACGAAAGAATCGGTGAAAGAATGACGAGTAGGCAATTAACACCTCAAATCTGTAAATCTGACTCGGTGCCTATTAAAATTTTATTTTACCTGGAAAGGTCACGTCTGTTTGCAAACATGTTATAAAGCTCAGAAAATGAGGCTAACACATCCCTAAATTTGGCTTCAACTGCAAAAAAAATACACAATTTATCTGCAAATGCAGCAAAACTACAGGCAAAAACGACACGAATTTTGCACTTCACATTATGTTTCCCCACTCCTCCAGCATGTCAGACACATCCAAGAGATCATTTAGATCATAAGAGAAAGGCATGATGTATCGATTCAGGGCATAAAATTCTAGGTCACCACTGATTAGCAGACACTGGCTTTTTGCTTGCCTCTCTGTCATTGCAGGGCCCTGGCTTTATTTTTAGGCGAGGGCTGATCGATAGGAGGCCACTTTATGCGAGTCTCAGTGGCATTGTGCCTCTCTGCGGAGTCCGTGTAGGTCAGACCAAAGCACTCCGAAAGGTTGAACCAATGATGGGAATCAATGGATGGGAAATGTCAACTAACATGGCTGTTTACCACACTGGAGGACACTTTCTAGATACATATTGTTTCATGTGAACTGATGTCTAAACCCCATTTATATTTGTCATCCCTTTAAATCTCTGCTAGATATAAATTTAGGACTAGGTGGCTGAAGGAAATCAAGTACTTGTGACCTTTTCAACCTACAGTATGTAAATTAAGTGTCTAGTTTGTTTATTTGTGTGTTCACCTGGCACAGCGTTTGGTGGCCTTATCCATATTTGCAGCGAGTGTGTTGGATTAGTATTTGTAATTGTTAACCTTAATCACACATTCTGCTTTTCTTGGGAAAAATAGTTCTGTGGCCCAATAATTAAACTAGGTCATGGTTTAATAAGTATTTTGTTATGCACAAAGTGTATATATGCCCATCATGGTTTTACAAGACACCACAAGTGATTATAATCCAAATCCAGAATTCAGTATACATTTTTGAATGATATCACAGGAAGTCCAAAAATACAGAATACCACTTCTCATAACTTACATGAGCAGATTTTCAGACCTTCATATCCATAGCAAAACTCATGACTACTAATAACGACAACATCAATATCAACATCATGTCTTTCTCTGTCACGTTTGAGGAGTGGGGAAACAAAATGTGAGGTGTTACATTAGTGTAATTTTTGCTTGTAGTTTTGCTGTATTTTAGGGGTGTGACAATAAATCAATACTGCAATATATTGTTGTATATTTTTCTATGATATGTGTATCGATATTTCAGCCCATCATATTGACACTTAATATTAATAAAAATTAGCTCAATGCTAACATATAATGAGAATCTCCTTTAACGTGCTAACGGACTTTAGCATTGCAATCACGGAAATACATCTTAACATAAACTACACATTTTGCTTCACATGGGGAACATCCTGAGTGACATGTTGTGCAAATACTTGAGCTCTATGTGAAAAAAAACAGAGCAACTAACTTCATTGTCTTGATCTGCTACTCGACTGCTTCTGCACTCCACACAGACCAGCTACAGCAACCCCAAAGGGTCAAAACTCAAACCCAATATTCCCAGTGGCCTAAAAATACAGCTATCAGTAGGAAAAGAAAGGGCAACACAATGCTGTGTCACTGAACAGTTATTAATATAATGTGATGTACAGATTAGACTTAGGTGGTACAGAGCAATTTGTATTTGCAGTAAAAATTCAGTGAATTTGCATTTTATGTGGCTTTTATGAACAAGTGTTTTGATAATTTTTCATAGATGCTCTTTAGTTTTATTTACAGACTGGGCAGATTTATGCTTTTTACTAACAGTTTGAATTTGCAGCAAATGAATAGTAAACTTTTTCACTGGTATTTTTATTAATAGTTAGACAGATGTGGTGATGTATTAGATTGTTAAGAGATGGATTGATTATCGCAGAATTGTTGTATCGTGATATTATTGTTGTAAGTCATGTATTGTGTATCGTATCGTGAGGTACCCTGTGATTCCCACCCCTACTGTATTTGCAGGTAATTTTCGCATTTATTCGCAACATTAGCATTTATTTGGGCTCATGTTTTTGTTGACCTGATGAATCTGCATCTCTATTCACTCTCCTTTTGGCTTTGTTTTGGCCTCTACCATCTCCAGAGAGATAAATCTGTCTCTTTTAGCTGCTGAATGCTTCACTGTGTACACCAGCTATTCACTAACTGTCATTTCTTGCAAGGCAGTTTTATTGTTTATTGGTTCACAAAAAGCTAAAAGATGCCAAAATGCTTTATAGAGCTGAGGAGGTGGGTATTAATTTTCTCCGGGTTTATCACTGCGGACACCTCTTTTCACATTATAGAACGTGATTGCATCCATTGTTAATATTAAATATATTTGTTAGTGCAGCTTTAATGTCTACAACAAAACATAATTAATGTAGTAATTAATAAAATAGTCCAACATGCCTTCTTTACCAAGCTTTTGAGACAAAAAAAATTAAATTTTTGATCTTCTGTATTTTGAGTTTTTAGGTGAGTCATTTAATAATAAATAACAATTTGGCACTTTCTAGTTGAACATATTCAGTGTAGTCAGATCTGTTATCAACTCTTGTAATTCCCCTAATGATCAATGTGCTGTGATGAGTAACATCTGACCAATGCAGCCATGAAATGTTAAAGCACACCATATTACACAATTAAACAAATGTCGTGAACAAAGGTGACCTGACAGCCCAATTATCACTCCACACTGTTTCATGCTTCACTCGCTTGCTCTCTCATTTCCATGTGAGAGTTCACTCATGGAGCGCAGATCCACCCACTTCTGTGCGCCGCTTGAACTGCTCGATGACTCAGCAGCGTTACACAGTGAAATCACAATCTGTTTTAGAGAGGCACTTAAAGATCCTTAATCCATTCTGAAATTGGCCCTGATGCAAGTGGCCACATTGGGGTGTGACAAATTGTTGGCTTATGGTTTCAAACTGTGTTCAAAGTCAGTTATTTGTTTTGTGCAATATACTCTAAAAATGATGCAACTATGAGGAAAACTGTATCAACCATATATATTCCAAGGTCACATTGTTTCCACATGTTTTTCCTTTCATATAAAAGGCTTTTGTAGTCAGAAATGTCAAAAGAAATGAACTGATAAGGTTTTCATATTTAATGCATTATTGATTTCTGAAGACATCACTTGTAAACAACCATAAGGAGAATCCTCACAAGACCATAAATGCTGGATTATTAAATCACTATGTTTTTATTTCAGCATATCAGAGAGGACCACACAATAACCCACTCACGACATGAGAAACATTTCAGCTGTAGAAAGTTATGTTTATTTTGTTGAAAAAAATATTCAAATTAGCAGCTCTAGCATGTTGCACTTGCTCACGCGATAAAATGTATGAATGACGCTGATTATGTCTTCTTAGCCACAAGTCCATCCATCCATTTATTCTCTTTTATATAACCACTTGGCAGATATGCTCAGAAGTCTTGAGCTAGAGTACAAGTCAAGTCTCAAGTCACTCGTGGTTATAATGAATGTTTGTTTCACCTGCTGCATTCAATCCAGGCTGCTTATAAAAGGGCAACTAACCTTTTTTTCAGTTACAGAGCACAACCATGGATTTTGCAATGCAATTAATGACAAGTTATCAACTAGCCTACTGTAAGTTAACCGCCGCAGACTCTCAAACCCAGTGTAACGATAAATAAAACTATTGTTGCATGCTCAACAATAAACCTGTAACCTGTTTGCAGACACTGTTAATAATTACCACTGATGGCAGCCAGCTGGACGTAAATGATTACATTAATCGACCACTACAAGTTCAGCAAGTAAACAAACGCTCATTCATCTTTTCATAACGAACGATAGTCGGACCTAACCTCGGCTAGGTCGTAGCTAAAGCAAGAATCAAGCTAATGTTAAATGGCCAATGCTGAGCTAAACATGTTTACCAACCTCAGCTTACTAACTTATTTCGCTTTCTGTGTCAGGACCGGGGCTAGAAACTCAGACGCAGACCAGAGTATGAGCAATGAGGGGATTTATTTTACACAGGTGAGAAACAGAGGTGGCTTGGAGTGGGGTGGTTGTTCCGAGGGTCATGAGGTCAGGCTCCTAAGCTCAGGGGTTCCATGGCACAGGAGGGAGTCCGAGTCATGAACTTGCTGGTGTTCTGTGGTCAAGACAGAGAAAACAGGTTAACTCTCAGCTTAAGGGTAAAACTAGATACTAGTTAGTTCAAGACAGATAACATGCTGGCGTGTTCGTACTATGTGGTACAACAATCCAGTGGGGACTGGAAGGTTGGGCTGGATTTTAAAGGTGAGTTGATTGTTGGATGAGTCTCTGGTGTGCTGATTAGCCGAATGCGTTACAGTTGAGTGGACTGGAGCTCAGGCGACCACACCCACCAGCAACCCCAGAGCATGCGGGCAGAAGCAGAGACAGACAGACAAAAACCAAAACACGCCAAGCACACCACAAACACCCCAAAGGGAAAAATAACTCAAAAACTACAATCACACACATACCAACAAGAAGGTCAGGGTCACGACCGGGGGTTTGTGACATTCAGCGCTTCTTTATTTGGGCCTTGTATGAAGTTTTAAAGCCTAAGTTTATGATGAATGGCACAGCAGCTGCTGGTGTTTATTGTCCTCTCTCACGTGTGGCTGCGTGCAGCAGATACTAGGTGTTACGTAGGCAGGTTATAGGTAACGCAAAGAGGGGAATAACAGCAAGCTCATCAGACGTTTCCTGAAAATAAACATTGTTCATGAGTCCCACACCTCGAGTCAGAGTCGATTCTGAAGTCTTTTGAGAAGACGCAGACACCAAGGATATTTTGCAAGCACAGACCAGGTAAAACAACAGTGAACTGTGAACACACCACTGCAGATGTCATTCTGTACCACATAGGTGGCGACATCATTAACAACAAGCCACCTCCACATGGTACTCACCTGCTGGTGTGAACACTGAATTGTGGGTGAAGAAATTTAAAGAAGAAAGTCAACAGAGCAGACACATACAGGGAGCGAGAAACAGAGAGAGACAGTGGTGTAGGAGTGTGTCTGATGGGAAAAGCAAGGCGAGCAGATTCAAGTAGTTTGTTAGTAAACACTAAAATAAGGTGGAGAATTCAGTTAAAAATTAAGAATAGATGAGGCTTGTGCTAATGAATCCTAAGAAAGAGAGAATTTAATGAAAAGTTACAAAAATGTTTGTATATGCTGTCAATTATAGATCTTAGAAAGAAAGAAAATCAGAATGGGTCAAAGTCTAAACACCAGGCCAGACTTCGACCCATTCTGATTTTCTTTCTTTCTAAGTTCTATAATTGAATAAATAAATGAACAAATAAAAACTTTAAACAAAAAATTGGTCCCAGCTAAGAAAATTGCAAACAGTGCATTTACATTTACATTCACTCATTTGGCAGATGCTTTGATCCAAAGCGACTTACATTTGAGGAACAACATACAAAGAGATCATCAAATACAGCACAAGATCTACAACTGACAATACATACTAGTAAGAGAGGCACTAAATACTAGTAAGGGCTAATAGCACATATCACATCAATGGGGTAAATAATCAGGGAAAGCAGTAAGGGTTAACAAAAAAAGTGCAATAAATACAAGATAATTGTAAGGGGATAGAAGAAGAAGAGCACAGGAATTGCGTGTTAGAGGTTAGGAGTTAGAGGAGTTAGAAGAGGAAGTTTTCTTGGTTTGTTTGGAGTATGTGGCCAGGAATTACACAGCCAAAAAGTTCGGGATCAACTTCTATAATCTCTGTGACAATCAAGTTACTCTTTTCACTCAAACTGAGCAGCTTTGCAGGTGATGTAATGGCAGTGTTTTGTTATTACTTTCCTCCAATTATTTTCTGACCAAAATGATTAATTATTAACATTTCAGTCACCAAAATCTCCTGGAATTAATTATTTAAATGTAGCGGTGTGTTCAGACAGAAAGCGAGTAAGCGAGTTTTTGCTTTGCGTAATTTGTGCAAATTTTGCAGCTGCACTGTTAGTGTTTATTCACCCAAACAGCCCAATGTACCAAATGTCCAGACATTAACTGTAAGCAAGCTAACAATGGACACACCAACCATTTCTGTGGGAGTGGGCTGTGTGTTTGTGCTCAGCTCAGCCGTGCTGACCAGAAATGAACCGTAGCGGGAGGACTGAAGGCAAGCTTGTATTGGCTGATTGGCAGCAGCTGTTTGCACTATGCTTTACAATGTTTGGCTCATTTACAACTGTGTGGCTAGCAACCAGTCAAATTCACGTAGATGAACAGTGTGGACATTACAACTTGCCGCTTTTGAATACACTCATGCCAATGCCGTTTGCTGCCGTAGCTCTTTTTCAGCGTTTGTACAATGGTTCACAGTATCAGCGGCTCAGGTGCTGGTGTGGGAGAGATAACAGGTGATTATAGAAACATCCACACCCCTAGGCCCTGTGTCACCCAGAAAGTCTCAGCAGTGCGTGGGTCAGCAGGGCTGTGGTGCATGCAGGGCAGCAGCCGGTCAGGCTGGGGCAGCTGGTTCTCCGTCACACAGCTCAGAACATTGATCCCTGCTACCAAGCCGCCTCATGCTCATTAGTTGCATTACTTGGAGCACTGTGGGGCCCAGGGATCTGGCTCCAATTGGATGGCAGAGCTAGTCAGTGGTCTGAGGAGAAATGATAACATACCCAGTTTTCGGGCCAAGGAGCACACACAAGGGCCAGACGGATTAGAGTCAAGCACAGTCTTGTTTGGCCAAAAAAGTGAGTTTAACAATCTTGTGGCCAGCTGGTCAACTGTAGTGTATATTAGAGGCTGAATTGTGGTTTCAGTGCCTGAGGACATGATGACAACAGCATTCAGGCAGCCATGGTAATAATAACAAGCAAGTTTAGAGTGTGTTGGAAAAGGAAAAAAAACAATAGCTTTTTACAGATATTTCTTTCTGCGCTTGGAAAGTATTTACCTTCCCAAGTTTATTGCAGTGTGTCACATTCACACCAAAACACAGCACTTGAAATGTCAGCTATTTCTAGGCTTGCATACCAAGAGAGGCAGGTTCAAAATCCTCGTTTTCCCATGTGTTCATGTGCTGATAGACCTACAGCACGGAGGCAAAATTTGATATACATACCCAAGGCGCATTAAATGTGAGATCTCTGGTCATGGTTTTTGTGTAAATGCACACATTTACATATTTACCAGAAGGAAAATGTTATCTACAGGAAGTGCAGTTGACAGTTTACAGGTGCATACGTGTGTTTGAAGACTCCCACGCTTCTCTCGCTGTCCCAGTGCAAGACATTCACTGGTAATTTGAATTTGTCTTGTGTCTTTGATGCAGGATGATCAGTGATTAGTGAGAAGACCGCAATAACAGAGGGGTCATTCTTATTTGCTATATAATTGATAGTATGTTAACAAGCTTGTCTGTAATAAACCTTACAGTTGACATGACATGAAACCAATTAAAAGACCCTAACAATATAGTGACAATTTAAAATGTGACACTTGCTCAAGATTATAGCTTCACTGAACAGATAAGATGTAGCCTATTGCAGCTGAGAATGTTATTTCTGAAGACAAATAGCAGGACTGTCGTGGCAGATTTTTACATTGTGCATTTATTCCAGGAAACCGTCTCAATTCAAACTTTGTGCCTTGTTAGGGGATGAACACTTTTAAATGACTCCTCGTGTAGACAATGCACTTGAGGAGAAATGTTGGGAAGAATGTCAAGGACTCTCAAGTCTTTTGCATCTCAGGTGTGTGTGATCACAAAATGTCACTAATACGCCATTCACGATGCCTGTTAAAAAGGGCTTCATTTGATCCCTGTAGCACCACGATGCTCCCTCAGTACCAGCACAAAAATACTGCAGCAAAAAGCAGCAAAAGAGCACTGATGTACCACTACTTTCCTCATAAACAAACGTGACATTTGCTTGCACATTGAACATTGCACCTTGTACTTCTGTCAAAGAGTAACTTTGACTTCCACAAGTAATTCTTGTTTGAGGGCACCTGAAAGGAGGATGTGAGGAAGAAGGCTTCCAAAAATAGGCTGCTTATTTATATCGTATGTTCAAAGCTTAAGATATTGCTCGCTTTATCTAAATAAATATATATATATATCTTTCTCCTGAGCTGTTTGCTTGGAACGAGATGTGGCGTTGTCTCAGATAATAACAGGGAAATGTAAGAATATCTGAATGTCAATCTCATGCATGTAGCATCATAACATCAGTAAGGATTAATGTCCTGATAGGTAAAGCTGTAGTATTTAAAGGACTAAAAACAGCTGTGTCAGTAGAGCTGAATATGCTTTGTTGAAATTCCTTGTTGCAGAGAAAGTTGTACATTTTGTCCTTCAGGCAGAGATAAGGCTCAACTACAGAACACAACGATATTATAATATTAAAGAGGCCATTTAATGCTTTTTGGCCTTTCCCCTCACCTTTATTGTGTTATATCTTTTTTTTGAGCATGTAATTGATTGCAAAATGAAAAAGCCCATACTCGAAAACACTGCCCCTGAACTGCCTGAAAACAGCTTGATTGTAGTCCAGCCTTTACAATCTGCTTCTGATTGGCTAGTAGACATTAACTTGGTAAAACAGCTGTATTCAGTAATGTCTTCTGTAATCCAGAAGGGAATTAAGTTTTTTTTCAAAAAAGACCCTTTTGATGTCAACAGGGTTATCTCAGCTGTGTTGTAAGCTTGTAAGGGACATTTAGTTTGAAAGATGTGACATTTTTAAGAGACTATTTAATGGCCGACGGAGTCACTGTCTGAAGTCTTGTTGCCAAGCAACGGAGAGTTGAGGAGGTGACTGCGACCAATCCAAGGAATAATATGGCACATAACTACTCAAAAAACCACAATATATTGTTTTTACACTGTGGTTTTTGTAAAAAGCTTTAGCTTTAGAGGTGCTGGTATGCTTATTTCTTACTAATTTGGACAGAGCCTGGCAGGCTGTTTCCCTCTGCTTCCAGTCTTTGTGCTAAGCTACGCTAACGGGGTGCCTGCTAAGTTGATTTTTAATATTTATTTACATTAACAATTATATTTCTATCATATGTAAGTATTATTAATATAAGAAGAATATTAACTTTTATCCCCCATAAAGGAGGGGAATAAACTGAACTGTTTTAGTGACAATGATTTTGAGTGCAGTGTTAACTGAAATGCAGTTAATTGGTAGCCTATACTCCTGAAAGTCTACAAGCTTCTGATGTAGGCTACACATGGCAACATTTTCTCAGCACAGACAGAAGACAGCATGAAGTAACGTTAGATGTTAAGTGAATGAAGGTGTTATGAGGACTACATTCCGTCTTCCACAAAGTCGATTTCAGAAAAGAAGCAATTTGCAGTTAGTGGAAGCTGCTAAAGCAGCGCTAAAGTTCAACTACTTTGACTGTGGCGTGCACGTGAGCTCGTCGTGCGTGCGGTATTTAATTTAATGTATTAGGTCTACCTTTACTAGGGCATGCAAAGCTGGGTGGTGATCCCTCAGGTGTGCATCAAGTTCAATGTAGGTATTCGCTTCTTTAGCAGGAACCTTTTAACGGCAAGTTTTTGAACAGGTGATCAGTCATCTTCAGTAACGCTCCTAGTCAGACTTGGTGTACCCGAAATGCTCCCACATTGCCGACTTCATGTTCTTTGGTGGAAATTAAGGTTCACAGTCTAGTCCCTCTGTCAGTTTAGCCAGTGCACATTAACCTCTGATGAGCACGACACTTCAGCTGGTGCACCGCTCCTTTAACTTTGTTTTCGTTTTGTGCAAGCTGCCACAGTTTCCGTGCAACAGAAACACTCTGTGTAGCGGAGCCTTTACAATAAATTAACCGTGATGTTTTAAAGCGCGGTTAATAGTGAAATCTGGTAATTGCTGCATCCCTAACCCAAACTAGGCGCTAAAAGCCAGGATGTCTCAGCCTCTCCATCAGTTTTAAGCGTTCTTCTTTGAATCAGGCTCCTCTGTCCTTCTTCATGGAAATGCGATCCTTTAGAACCACTTTAATAACATTAATAACTAGTGTGTCTCCCTGTATTAAAGCCCTTTCTTTTAGTGGCGGGATAACCCTTTTTGTGGCTAACTGATTGTGCCTTTAATCACGCATCCTGTTTGATACAGGCCGTTACATTTCCAATCACTCTCACCACTCTACACATCCTCTGGGGACATACATTATCATGTGGGTGTGAGTGAAGAACATGTCATCTGAGTACTTAAGATTTAGGGCTCCAATTTGGTCATTTCTCCTCTTTGACAGCACACTGACATAATTTCATCCAGCTGTTTCTCAACCAGAGAGGCTTGCGGCAGTCTCTCTGCTTAGCATGTCGGAAATAGCAACTAACAACACTTCCTTCAATCGGCCCTGAATTAGAGACGAGCCATGGAGCCGGCAGGAGGAAGAGAGGCAGGATGCATCTCAATCTTGACAAAATGCAGTGATTAAAGCTCCCGGAAACCCACATTTCATCCCCTAGTTTTAGCCAATTTATGACAGCACTCATTACTGATGGGCGATGGCGCGTTGTCCCAGACGTGCCACATACTGCCCAAATTAGCAGTCCTACATCATACTGCCTGTTTGTAAATTCAAACTACACAGATTGGGCTGTAAAAGTATATTATGTCACAGAAGAGGCAAACCATAAACATGTGACAGCGCTAGTCTTTGAATCTGCACCTCCTTGCTCTGAGTATCTCTGAGATGGTAGCAATTTCTTGGATATTTCATGTCAGCTCTGAAAGTTCCCCCACTCCTTTTATCCTCTGCTATCAACAGTCCGCTTTCTGCCCATTGTGTGTTTTCAGAGGAAGAATATGAAGTTGGCAGGTACTGAGTGAGCCTGATTGGTGTCTTTAATCATTAAGCAAGGACAGCAGCACTGGTGTCTGCCTGTCTGACATTTCAGAGCGACATGAGGCCAGGCCTGTCACACTGATAACGTCCCTCGGGGTGAGGTTGCGAGCGAAACATGACTTTATTTATTTATTTCTCATTAATCCCGTGCACTCAAGGTGGCAGCTGCGTATTGAGATTGTCATGTTTGCAGTATCTTTGTTCGCTTCTCGTTGCTATCACAATGTTACACCTTGTATCAGAAGTGCAGCCGTTTTCTGAGAAGCATTCGTATTAGCTAGCGACCAACTTTTGCAATGGGAATGCTGCGGTAATGTATGCAAGCGCAGTATTGTAAAGCTTCATGGGGTGAAATGCTCCTCGCTGTTTCCCAACTGGGAGCCAGAGTTGAACATAACAGAGGAGAGACAGGGCTACCGGCCAGTTGGCGGTGGACCCTGGAGTAATAGCTCATGCTCTGTCTCCACTGCCACCTCTAAAAGTAGCATACTCCTTGTTTATGGTTGTGAAGCTTGCAGTTTTAAAATTCCAATGAGGCTCCATCCAGCACTGTCTTTATCAGGCTGGATGATTTAAGTGCACCCAGGGAGAAGGAAGCTGCCGTCACTGCCCTCTTTGCAGAGCCAGTACAGTTTGCAGCAGGGGGAGCAGTAAGTGTACTTGATCTTCAAACCTTCAATGACATTTGTGAGAGTAATAACAAAATCATTTGTTTACAGCTTTTGATCCTTTATTTCACTTATAGTATTATCATGACATGGCTTTTTAAAAGACTCTTAAATGGAATTACTTCTCAGTAGTTGTTGTAGTGTTTCTTAATAATGACTTCTAAGTCCATTTTGGTCATTTCTTGATTTATTATAATTTAATTTAAGGATATGAAATGCCCCACAAGCCACAATACTGTATGTACAGCTAAACTCAGATTTAACAGCCGAATGTCTCAATATTGACTTTAAGATTTGCAGTCAGTTTATATTTGAATAATTGAGGAGGTTTTGGAAAGGAGAGATTAATGGGCCAAATTATTTGCAAGAGCTGTGCAGAGATAGTGATCGGCCTACAAAGAGTGATTTTATTGATTAAGAATATGAAATGTTAAGAATTTTATAGTACTACATTGTTCTCACTATTGGTTATTGTCTTTTTTTGGCTTACATAAGCATGTATATGGTCAAATGTGCATTATAATGACCATACAATGGTCAAAGAGCTCATTCCCCCGAGAGCATGTACATACAGATGTACAGTAAGAACGACACGGTTGGGGGGCTCCCATGCTGCTGCATTTGAATTCAACTTACGTGTTCGCAGATTCAACATTCATGAGTGTTCCCTGTTTTCCGAGCATATGGTGCTCCGCTGGGGCTCTTCATCCCATACGGCATGGAGCCCAGGAGAACATGCCGCTTAACAGTTAACATCACTGGGCCTTTATAGGTGATGGTATATCACTCTATCAACCACAAACTGAGCACAAATGGGCATGAACAGCCAGAACTGGCGATTACTATATGAATATTACACATTAGAGCCACAGTGAAAGGGAAAGGGAAGTTAGAGCTTCTTTAGCTTCTGCAGTGTGACATATTTCTGCCTGAAATGAAATATTTGATCGGGGTTTAGTTACAAGAGGGATTTAATTAAATCCTTCTGATGTGATGTGATTGGATATAGAGCACTGTTCACATCTACACACACCTCCCTCACCCGTGTTCTTAGCTCAGGATGAGGTGGATGAGGGTGAAGTGAATAAATTGGAACCGCATTTTCTGGAAATGTAAATGTAAATGTAAATGTGTTTTTGTCAACTCGAACTAGATATATGTAACCAACACAGAGTTAAAAATATAAAGGTTTAAATGTTTAAACTTGACTTTTTTCATTTCACTGTCTAACTACAGTATGAAATGCAGTAAATATGTATAACAGCTAATCCGCTCAAATTACATTTGATTAATGCAAAAATAGATCATGTAATTTCTCAGTTAACCCCATTGGGTATCAATTAATTTTATTATCAGGAGGATCCAAGCTTTTTAAGTAATTGATCCCTTTTCAAGCATCTCTTTGCACATTTTGAGTTTTGTTTTCTACATAACTGCAGATTGGGGTTAATCTTTAAGAGCATTATCATTATTATTATCGCTTAAAACAGTACATTATTATTCAACAATAAATCATGGAATAAAATGATAATAACATTAGGAAAAGCAACATGATTCATGATTAAATTAAAAAAATAAAAATTCAGTATTACACACTATTTGAATGTGATGACCTTCATAATAAGGACAGAGTAAAAAGCGATGGAGATTTTATGAGATGGAGTATACTGCATGTATTTGTTTATCAGGTGGTGTTTCTTATGATAATACTCATTAATTAGATACAGGTAGGTAATTTGCAATAATTGGGCTAAAATTAGATTATTTGTGTGCACATGTATACTCGTGGCATGTTGCAAAGTTTTGAATAAAAAATAGTCCTATTTTTCTCCAGATGTTACCCTCAGTCCTCTTCACTTTATCATTTGCAAAGACTTTTATTTTAATGGCCTTTGCTCAAAGAAAGTATGTATTTAGTAAAAGACAAGCACTTAAACAATACAGAAATTGATTTCAACATTTTCACATATTTTTAATTCTCATACAATACAATTACGCCTATAAATGTTTAAGGTAAAGAGGTGTGAGTTTTGTACTTGCAATGAATGTAACATGAGCTCAGATAATGAGAAGATGTGAAGGTGATTTATGGAGTTCTAAATTTGTTATTTCTAAGCCCCTCCATTTGCACTTCCTCAGACTTTCTTCAATCACGCTGAATGTAATGAGTGAAGACATTTATCATTAGAATTGAATTCCCCGTTTCATTGTGGTCTCTGCATCTCAGCTGTATCACCGACGGGGTCTATCTCTCACGCTAAAATAACCGAATTACCAACATGGCAAAGAGGACACTATGGATTCAACCATTATTGCCATGGCAACATGAGCTGGGAGTGAGAGCTGCTGGTGTGATATTGCACTCTGAGCTTTAGCTCACTCTTGTTAAGAGGATGGGAGTTCAGACCATTGTGTTCTTTGAAAAATGAGGGGGTAAAAGCATTGCCTCTTTTTGTGCGTAAGCCTGCAAGAGATACCATTTTAACTGTGAGAGGTGGCAAGGTTTTCTAAATAAGCTGATTCCAACATTGAAACAAGATTTTTAGAGGTGTTACAAAGTGGTATTGCTGGATCTTAGCCTTGACATATATGTGTGCTTTTAGAAAATTCAAAAACTGGAACATAGACGGTCTTTTGAAAAAAAGAGAGATTTGTTTCTGAGACATACACAAAATGAAACCAAAAGTCAAAAGGAAAGATAATTAAAAGCACTGGAAGGTGACTTTGACGGTGCCAAGAGGAAAGAGATACACTTTCTAATTTGTGGGTGCTATTGCTGTCTGAAGTGTACTGTTTTTTATCATTTCTTCTGAATGCCAGTCATGGATCAGATCCCAAAATCGGCAAGTATAACAAAAAAAAAAAGTCTTAACAAAGCGCTCACACAGGGACTGTGCATACAGTTAACATTCAACAAACAGTGCCCGGTCGTTGATTGCAACAAGGTCAGTCCTTGAAAGGACATCTAGCAACTTTATGAGAACTTGTTAATGTTCTCCCCAGCCTTTTGGTAGACATGGGGAGAACATTAACAAGAATGGGAACAGGTGAGTGTTATATAATGCCCACTGGCAATGCAGTTTTTAAGGCCATATGAACCGCCCATAGAACCTGATATGAAGCGGGCAGAAAAGCCAAACTCCAGGAAGAGTAAAATGTAGAAGTGCAGGTACTGCGTACCGGTGAGTATTGTCCCACTTCAAGCTCTTAACAAGTTGTAGTTCTTAGAAATCATTGAGGAACAAATTTACTGTAGCTTCAGGCAAATGGTGTTTGTATCGTTTCACTTTTCAACAGAAATGTGTAAAGTCCAGTAAAGACGCAAAATGCCAGGAAAACTGGATGCCAGTGTTACTCTTTTACTTGTTTGTCAAGGTGTTTAAAGGGGTCATACATTGCTTTTTGGCTTTTTCCCTCTCTGTAATTGTGTTAGGATATCTTCTTTGTGCATGTAATAGGTTAACAAAGTGAAAAAGCACAAAGTCCTCCTCAAAGGGAGTTTCCCACAGAAAACACTGCTCCTGAACTGCCTGAAACCAGCTTGATTGTAGTCCATCCTTTACTTCCGTAAACACAGCGTCGCTTTGCAACACACGTCATAATGCTCGACTAACGGCTAGTGTGACAAGCACTCAAAAACACTGGTGGAAAACCAGTGACAAGACGTTCGTCTCCTGATTGGCTGGTAGGCCTTACCTGGGTACTGCACATGTGCTCCCAACTGTGCGATGCTTCACTCTGTAGCTAAAATGGAGCGTTCAACATACAGGATGAAAAGAGGTGCTGCAGCAATGTGCAGTATGATAAAAATATGTTTGTTTTTTTTAGAAAATTAAACCGTGTAAGCCTCTAATAAAATGATGAACCTGAAAATGTAGTATGACCTCTTTAATGTTCACCATTATCAACAATTTTATCCTTTCACAACTTTCTGAAAAAACAAAGGTAGAACATGAATACAGTGACTGCACTTATACACACACACAAAAAAAATCAAAACTATTGCTTTAATTTTGTGGTTTTAACAATTTACATTTGGATCACACAACTAAAACCAAATGAGAATCCACTTGCTCATTCTCTGAAATGAGATTCTACCATGTGTTGTCATTATTGCTGAAAATTTATCTCAGTCTAGATTGTCCCAGTAGGTCTAAATACAATTTCTTTTGTGAGTGAAGGAGTTGTAGACAATGATTCCATTCACATGGCACAATGTGGCCCTTTTTTTATCTTCCATTGATGTTGCTGGAATTCTCCGGTGGTAGTGAGGAGAGGGGTGAAAGATATTCATCAAATAGCCGCTGGAAGCTGTGTGGCTACATCGATTGAGAGGCACAGGAGCATTCATTGTACATACAAATGATGCATGAATTGCAACACAAAGTGGGAGATACTTAAAGTGAGAGCTGAACAATTTGATTTGATTGAACTGAGTCACAGACAACCCTAAACAGCTCTTTAAAGAGGTATTGCATTTGCTGAAATCGCATTATGTTGGGGCCTCGCTGGAAACCTTTTCAGCACAAGAAATACGCTGACATGAAGACCGATGCTTTCACTGACATAAATACTACAAAAATCTTTTCCACCAACAGCCCCTTTCTTTTATAATGAATTAAAATCCAATTACAAGTGCTCATTACCGTAAACAAACACCACATTAGCATCAAATATGCAAATGAGCGAGTATCATATTACTCAGTGTGATGAATCATTGTGCATTAGATGAGAGGGACCCAGTCATGTGTCTGTAGCATCCTTTGTTTTGTTCAGTCTGAATGCGTGGAAACCACCCAGCGTGGTTATTTGCAGCAAATAGTGTGTCTGAGTACAGTTATTCACAGCAAATATAATTCCCATTAAAGATTCATTAGTAAATCAATGTACCAGACACATTCTTTTCATCCTATTTGGTTCACCGGAAATACTAGCTCGCATGTAAAAATGACTCAGAAATGTGAGGTGGTTTGCTTCGGGTGCTTGCAATTAAGTCTGAACTGGTATGTGCTGTAAACAAGGGAGATTTTTTAAAAGTGCTACTTCAAAGGAGAGCTGTCAAACAGGAGCTGACAGAACTGTAGGGAGAGGCTATAATTCAAAGTTATAGTGAAGAAAGGCCTCATATGTTCTATAGGTATCACTTTTATTTTGTTTTCCACTTTCAGCTTGTGATATATTCACAATGCTCAATTGTGGCAGGACACCACGCAAAATCGAAATGCTTTTCAATGATTCCAAAAGCTCATATAGGTTTCTACTTTATGGCAAGCAGCATGGAGAGCTAAATTGCGCAAACATCATTTGTGTTTGAAAGGTTTTGCATGTCTTATGAAGATTGTTAACTGAATTTTGGCATCTATAAAACAGTTTTAAAAACCTAATGTGGGTTTCATGTGTAAAATAGTCTTAGCCATGCCGGAAGCTCTTTAGGCCTCAACATGCTAACATGCTGAAGTTTAACAGGTTTAATGTTTACCATGTTTACCATCTTAGTTTATGTGCATGCTAACGTTTAGCTGAGGCAGATGGGATCTTTATTAGTTCTGCAGTATGTGCAGTGTTGGACAAAATGCAAAATATGTGCTAGGAGAAAAGTCAGAGATCACCAAAGTTATTACAATTTCTATTTAATCCATCAAATAGCTGTGGATACAATTCAGTCAAAATCACAAACGTGGACCTCATGGTGGTAGAAGAGGAAAAGTAAGGAGTTCGTCAAAGCCAGTAGGATTCATCCTCTGGGAACCATGAATGTCAAAAATTTTTGTTAGAATCCATCCAAGTAGATATTGAGATATTTCACTCGATGAGTAAAAAATTTGTCCCGCTGGTGGCGTTACAGGAAAAGTCAATTGATCACTGAAGTCTTTAGAATTCACCCTTGATATATCCTCTGGGCACTGTGAATATCTTCACCAAATTTCATGGTTATACAGACAATTCACAAAAATAACAACCTCATAGTGGTGCAGAAGGAAAAGTCAGGGGACCCCTGAAGTCATTCAGCCTCTGGGGACCATAAATGGCTGTTCAAGATGTCATAGCCATCCATGTAATTGTTACTGAATTTATTCAGTCTGGACAGAAATGGAAATGACACAAATTATTGTACATATATTGTAAAATTTGTCAAAACTCCAGAATGACTATAATGTGGATAGAAAGCTGCTAGTTACATTCCAGACTGCTGCTGCTCTGGCCTGTAAATCTTATGTGAATGATTATAAATGACTGTAAATGATTATGTGGGACCAAAGTGAAGGAAAGGAAGGTGCATTTTAATTTTACGTCAATGTCAGATTGCATTGACTGAAACACATTATCCTCCATCAAAGTGTATTTGCAGGACAATGGTTGGACCTAAAGGGGTCCTTTTGAACTGTGGTACATGTCAGGGCTATTGCCAAGATAGTGGCAGTTTTCTTAGGACTACAGAGATAATTTCTCATACCAATTTGGTTTTGGTGAATTTCCAGAATTTATCCTTTTTTGCAGATAGGTTTGCCTTTAAGACGATGTTAATTTGTTAGAGTAGTTCCACTAAAATGGTTACTGCACATAATGTGTAATCTCGTTTGAAATTGCAAAAATTGGTATGACGCTTCAGACATGTAGGCTCAATGAATAATCATCATTCAGGATGTGTTTGGTCCCACTAAAGGAACATAATTCCTATTATATTGGAGATTATATGTAAATGTTTGGTGGTACATCTGCAGATTGAAGTGAGCTAAATAGCATATAGCCAGACCATATTTAACAGCATTTCAATGTCCATGTTTATATTTACTAAATTTGTTGAAGTAGCTGAAATAATCCAAATAGATGTCTATTAAATCTACTGTATTTTAACCTCAGTGACCAAACACCATATTATTGGATCAGATTGTGAGCTCACAATCATCTCTGTGTTTTTGATCTACAGTATATATTTTTACATCTTCAATTATATTTTTTGTCTTTATGTTTGTCTATATGTTTTGTCCCCATGAGATTAAAGATGAACAAATATACAGAAAAAGTAATGTAGGCAACGATCATATACAAAGTCACGTTGCACCACTTTTTTATCTTTTAAGGAAATGTAAGTTTTGTAAATGATAATGTAATTCTGAATAAAAAACTATATTGTGTTAACTTGCTCTTCACTGCTCTGACTCAGACTTTTGTTTTAAAAGATAAAAGTGCACATATACATGCATTAATCTCTACACGCACTGGATTCAAATGGAGGCTCTGCGTTTTATTTACCTGTTGACATAGTGAATAATAGTATCAGCTCGATTGATGAGGGGTTTTTTTTTATTCACCACACACAGGATTAACTCATGGTGAACATGCTCAGGATTGATTGAACTGACTCACATCAGCTGATTTGTGCCCAGCACAGAGAATGAAATACATTCAGTTCAAGGTAGTTTGGAAAATTATTTTAGCACATTTCATGACAACAAGAGCGCCACCTAGTGGCAGAGTGATGCCAAATATTTCGCAGATCCTCAGTGTGGCACAGGAAGCTAATGTCCTGAATTTCGTTTTAGACAGGCCTATGTGGAGATATGACATCACTTCCATTGTATGAGTGCAAGTTTTTCCTTTTGCAACTTATGCTTATTTTTGGATTAGCATCCATAGATACTATGAGCAAAGTTTCATGCAGATCTGACTCTTTGCTAAGAGCCCTGTAGTGGCCGATTGGTGCCAAATTTAAGTGGTAGTTCCTCTATAACTTGCGAATATTTTGGATTATGAAAAGTCTTAAAATGATTATAGATTCTATGTGTAGATTGGACTTATTATAGGTAAAATGGGCATGGCTTGGTTTTTGAATGTGTGATGTTTTTCGTGACTTTTACGGTATAGGAAGCTGCAGTATTCCTTTTACTAACAGAAAAAAAATCTAAGCTAATTCAGTAATTATTTGCCACCTCCCTCGCACTTGGTCCCCTAAAAACACAGCAGTGATGTGATGGTCTACTACAGAGAGCTGTCGCTATGACAGTATGCTAATGGTTATGCTAATAGAGGTAGTCCAAATGTAAGGTGATTAAAAAGTAAAAGCAGGAATTACAGGATTAATGATTACTGTGGATAATATTATAAGGTAAAACACAAGATAAATGTATAAACAAATGCAAATTGTGCATAAAGCTGACATGGACAGTCCAGCCTAATAACAGGAGCTTTGAATTTCACCTGCCATCGGTGGGAGGAGTTGTATAGTCGTATGGCCTTGGGGATAAAAGACTTCTGCAGTCTGTCTGATGAGCATGACTGAGACAGCAGTCTGCCACTGAATCTTCCTAGTGAATGTGCTATGCGGGGGTGTGGTAGGCATTGTCCATGATGGACAACAGCTTGTTTTGTGTCCTTCTCTCTGCCACTGACAACGGAATTCAGCTCCGTGCCAACCACAGAGCCCGCTCTCCTCTTTAGTCCAGCTGTATATTGTCCCTCTTCATGATTGTCATCTGACAGAGAACCATCCCTACATGTCATGATAGATGGAATAAATCTTAGCAGTAGTTCTGGCAATCTAGATGTCCAGCAATCCAATACATTACAATGATTCTGTTACAGGTGGTTCACACCACAGCGTGTTTCTCCTGTGCTGTAAAATCTCCCCAACACTTCATCCTTTATGTGCATTAGTATTCATGGAGTCATCCTATTTTGGTATATACATTCATGCAATATGCAATGTAACAAACATTAGATCGGTGAATGCTATGTAGTCATAAGGTCAAAATAAGGTGATGTGCACTTTTTTGGGGATGTGCTTATGTGCTCAGAGTCATTTTGTCTGCACACACTTGTTCTTTGAACATACTGGAAGCATATTTACAAAGTCAAATACATCTGTATTATTTGTTGCAATAAAACGACTGAATTGGGGGTCACATTTATTTTTTCCCAGTATCTTGCAATATTGTTTAATTTTATAACACGTTGTGTTTATATTATTTCAACATTATTTCATGTTGTTTAAGTCAAGTCGTTTTTATTTGTAAAGGCCAAAATCACAAATTTCCTTAGAAGGGCTTTATAATCTCTACAGCACATGTCACCCTCTTTCCTTAGACTCATGGTTCAGATAAGGAAACCACAATTATTTTAAAACATCCCATAGAAAAAATCCCATGCATCCCCTTCACGCTTCCCACCACTCCCCCAAAACCCATTTTCACGTTCAGTGAGTGCACAGGTATACACAGGAATGCCGTACCAGGAGTAAAAGTTGGGAAGGAACGGTGTTCCTGCTCAAAATTTTATAGGGGGAAATTGCTTATAGCTATTTTACACTGTTTCTAAAGCGTGCTCATGAAACAAATATAAGTCATTGTGCTTGAACGCACCACAAATACAGCTAAAGTCTATACAGCCGGTGGCAAGGTGTGACATTACAGGGTCCCAGGAACTAGTCCCCAAAGTAGGAGAGGCAAGCATCCTACGTCTCTGATGCATTCAAATCCACGAGGAGACAGTAAACTCACTATCAACGCACCCTATTTTTCCCATGATTATGCTGACGCTACACTGTCAACAATAAATCTGTGTGGAAATCATAGAAAGACTGCTCTCTGTGAGATCCTTCATAGTCACAAACGTACACACACAACATGAAGCAAAGTCAGTGATCAGGAGAGCAGAGAGACCGCAGTGAAGTGAAGATTAATTGAGCTGACGACAACTATGCTCGTTACTGTAAACAAGTGCAAAACAGACAATAATTAATCAACACACCTTTTCACCAAGCATAAATATGTAAACGTGTATACTACATACATAAAGTGTATACTTGTATAGGCCTATATATAGTAAATAGAGAATTTGTTGTTGTAGACATTACTGATCCTGCTCTACAAACAACATTTAGTTATATTTAAAATATTCAATTGGAAGCCTGTTCTGAATTTACTCTAGTTTATTGACGAGTCACATGTTTATTGTTGCTGGACAGAAGAGCAGGGCAGGAGAGGAGAGGAGCTAACACGCTTTTGGAGGCTGAATAAGCAGCGTCATCAAGAATATTATCAATAGATTTAGAGTCTTTGTAATGTTTAGTAACTTTAGTAAGATATTTTTTATTTAGCTCTCATGAAAATTAGTCAAACCAATAAGAATGTTTTTATAAAGAAAATCCACCACCGAGCTATCTATCCTTATCTGCTGAGATATAAGACAAGTGGACATTAGTACCTTCGTCAAATGTCCTGTCATGTGACATTTACCAGTTTGTCAATTCTAGATGTGAATGGGATTTTAGACAGAAAGCCAAACCAAACATAGCATTCTCTATCTTTGTCTAAATTCTATTCAACTTCACTAATTTTGCATCAGCACCAAGTGAACCGACTCACGTGTAGCATAGCATCTGTAGCATAGACCTGACTGTGATATTTTTACCTTTCTGTGATATGTACATGGAGTACGTTCTACAGATTTCTGAGAGTCAGCTTTGCATATGACTTCATAATTATCAACTACCATTTGGGTCTGTACAACAACATTAGCGTGAATGACTGTAGCTGGTCATCTCAACAATTTAAATAAAGGGAAACATTTTCTACATAGTTTAATGTATACACTCTCATTAGCATTCACTGCTGAAATGTTTAGCAACCCAAAGTTATAATCCACCACTGTGAATTAATGCATTCTGTTCATTTTTCCAGGGGATGAATTTGATGTCAGTGACAGTAAGTTCCTTGATATGGAACATTTTAATGAATGCAAATATGGCTTTTGTTGAAGCTGATAACAGTTTGATGGGTTTTATTCCATCCAGATTGTTTGTATTAGGGATGTGCTGAGTTTGGTGTTTTAGATTATGTTTACACATGGTGTCATTAAGTTGTGTCCTTTCAGTGGAAGGAACTGCCTAAATCCATCCAACAGGAATTAGCTTGTGGATAATGTAAAACAGAGGTGCAGAGAGAGACATGATCCCGCTGGCATTTCCATTTGAAAAGGCTGGCGTGTCTTTTGTGTGTGCTGGTGATGGCATTGCCTCAGCCAGGTTGGAAAGTGATTAGGGTTTGATCATGTTTAATAACTTAATCTTTAATAATCTACATATCTGGGTTATTTTTAAACTTGATCCCTGCCTTTTAGCTGAAGCACAGCCATGTGGAAACATTTAACCTTCAGTTACTTCCCATTTACCTCCTATGGAGAAGATGCCTTGGTAATTATAACCGTCAGCAGGGTTCCACAACATCCGAAACAATTTAAAGGCTTAATATCCAACAAAATCAACAAAAAAGGGATTGAGCTTCAGGCTAACATTAATGGAAGGTCTGGCAGAGCAGTCAGGTGTGCCGTTGATAAATGGCCGACTGTGTTGTCCTTTAAAATTACTGCCCTCTTTTTTTATACTGTACACAATAAATTATCCACAGTGTTAGAAGCTCCTTTCTACATTTGCAAACACAAGGCTGAAGAAATTTTTACCCCAGTTGTTAGCCACCTGAGAGTTTAGAGAATTGATTGGGGGAGAAAAATTGCCACTGGCAGTGCAGCATCTGCTGGGAACTGGGTGTCCCAGTAATCCCCAGGTGAAGGTGGTTCTTCCTGTTGGTAGTTTAACTTGAATAATAAAACACTGAGGTTTCAGGACAGCTCTGTGCAAGGCAAGACAGTGGCCGTAGCAACAGGTATCTCTTACAGTGGCTGCACCATTGCAATTTGGATACAGAGTAGATGCCTACATTGATGGATGTATTGTGTCTATTGTGTTCCATAACACTGTCCTGGAGACCTAATTTGCCTCAGGCAGCATGCCTCAGAGGGAGAGCAGTAATTCCAGCCGCTGGCAGCCAGACTGATAACAAAAATCTAAAGCTACTTTCAGCTTCAGACAGTAGGTAATTTCAAATTTCTTGATTTTTTTGTTTTGTTTTGCGTCCATGTATTCCTTCTCTCATGTTGACCTAATATTAAGTAATATAGATGAACCAAACTTTGAAAAGGGTTCCAGTTTATTATTATTATTAATTACAATTAAGTAATTATTTTAGTATAATAATGTCCCAAGTATACCCATGTCAGAGGTACTTTACATTAACCCTGCTATTTAGCAAATGCAGTCGGCCTATATAAACATTCAATTTATGGTTTATATCAAGGTGTAATCTAGTTGTAAGCAGATGTAAGTGTTTATTAATGTATTTTTCAACAGCTGTGGTCAACCATAAGTGGAGGCTGGTGTGTAAACAGATAAAGACAGATATAGTAACACACTGTGGTGGTAATAAAAAAAATATGTCTTCATAGGAGTAAAGTGTTACCATGTCTTCCCCACAGTAGTCAGTTATCAGTGTCGGAGTGGAAACCTCACCCCACACAGTATACTGTATACTACTACGACAGTATGAAATGGTCACTTCTGCAATTTTATGGCTGTTTATCTTGGTGAGCTTACAACCTTTTTTAGCTTGTCTTATTTCATGCACAGCATATGGAAGGAGAAAAGTAAGTAGCCGTGGAATAAAGACTAATTACAAGTATAATATAAATTTAAAGACCCTTGAGGTAAATTTGTGATTTGGGATATCAGGCTATATAAAAAAAGATCCATGTTATCCTGTCTCATTTACAGATTTTTGTTGCTGTTTTCTCTCTTTTAATTCAGATCTAGCCTCAGGGAAAATTCTGCTGTGGGCTTGTTTAGCCAATTTAACCATCTCTGACTGGTTCACAGGGGCGACAATTAACCTTTCTTCTCACAGGGGTCGTGGACAACAAAAAAACACAGAAAATCCTAGATGCATGGCCTATTAGAATACATTTATTACTTTGCCCCGTCCTTTTCGTGGATGCTGCATAGTATCATCCAATTAAGCATTTTGTCAGGTTCATCTGACAGGGTTATTACTAAGCAGTTATTATCAGTGGATAATGCCAAACAGATTGTGGGGAATAGAAACCTGAATGAAACTTTCACATGACTGCAATATATACAGTGGATACAGTGTATGGATTTCTCTTTTGGTGAGGGCTATATTGTTTTGTGTGCATTTAATCTGAACATTTCATTATTAAATTAAAGCCATTTTTAATGCAAAAAAACATCCATTCATGTGATTTACCTAACAATTATACATAAATTAATGATAGGAAGAGCTCTTGGAAGAGAAGCAAACCCTCGTCAAAAGGCTTTTCTACAGTATTCATTGCTACGTTGCCAATAGCAACCATTTGCATTTCAAAACATTAGATGTTTCTTTGTAGAAATCTATTTTTGTTGATTGTTTTGATGGTGCACAGGCTGAAAGTACTACATGTGGATGTCATGCTTGGCATGAATCTCTCCCTCCCATGAATTCGACATTTGGAAAACAAATATGCTGGTCGCAACAAATTAGGGAATCTGTTGTTCAAAAAGCAGCAATGTCAAAACAGCAGACATGTGTTGTAGAAAATGGCCTGACAGTTTTTATTTAGTGGTATAAAGGTTAGGTAATATTGTCTTGAAACCATCCTTAATTATCTTAGATGTGTAAATATACATAGTGCAGTTGCAACACACTTCTACTGACACATTAAAATCAAAGTGGGATATTCTCTTTTATCCAGATTGAAATATTTCAACGACTATTGGATGAATTGCAATGAAAGTTTGTGCAGACATTCATGGTTTCCGGAGTATGAATCAAATTAAATTTGGTGATCCTTTGACTTTTGTTTAATCGCCACCACAAGGTTGATATTTGTGGTTCAGAGTGAAATATCTATAAACTATTGGATGGATTGCCATAAAATGTGCAGATATTCAAGATATTCAGTGCAATATTTCAATATATATGTGATGGATTGGCATAAAATTATCTTGACAACCAATGGATGGATTTTTGTGAAATTTGTTACATACATTCGTGGTCCCCAGAGGATGAATTGTAATAACTTTGATCGTATAACTTTTCCTTTTGCACCACCATCAGTTCAAACTTTCTTTTTGTCCAGTATTTTCCATTCTTATTGGCCCCACCTTTACTTTGTAGAGGTGGGGCCATGTGGGGCCATGTTTGTTATGTTATGGTAGTTCATCGGATTTGAAGATGACCATCCACTTCTGCCTACTTGTGAGTCTTTGTGTGTCTGTAAAGCCCAATCCGTGACCTACATTGCCTCTTGCATACAGAGCAAGTGAAGCCACTGATTTGGGGTGTAGGTACCGTTCTGGCTTCATGTCTCTAAGGCGCTTCTTTCTCTGCAGTCCACTTCCATCTTCCTCGAGCTTCAGCACTCCTTACTGGCTGAGCTCGTTCCAGATGGCGTGTTTAGTGGCAAAGTCGCCTAGTTGGTAGAGACAGGTTGCACCTTTACATGACCATCTTCCGATTGACCTTTTTTCTGAACCTGATGAATGAAGATGTTCTGTAAGAGGTATGTAGGAATGTTGCAAATCAATCATGTATTTAAGGGTTAAAATACCTTAGTAAAAGAGAAAAAAACTTTAGAAACTAATTTGTTAAATGTTATAATCAAAAATTAGCTAATTTTCCTTGAATCATTCCAAATACATACTTTATGGCCCCGCTAATTGATCAGATTCCTCTCCTCATTACATCTTTCCTGAGTCTATATAAAGGGCAGACTTTCACATCGATGCTGCCACATCCATTCTAACTGTTCCTGACTGCAAATTTTAAGGTTTCAATTAAGTTAACTTTTCCACCCTCCAGAATGCTCCCGCACCAACAGATTGGCATTACAGACACAGGTTTCCCTCGTCTGTCATTTCAGGTCTGCCTGGGCGGGCCCCAAACAATGCGGCAGGCTATCATTCCTCTAGAATGTAAACAGGCCAAGCTGTGCCACAAGTATGTAGTCTGGAAAAACATCTATATGTATGAATTTCAGATTACATGCCAGCTGAGTATATAAATAACATTCCAAGAAAAAGACAAAATGACCTTTGGTAGAAAATTATTCCACACTACAGATTCAGAGGCTGCTGGCATATGTTTATTCTGACAGGTATTTAAGAAGTGGGGGGAAATGGTCACATATTATTTCTTGTATGCTTTTATAACCCCATCTTCTTCCAGACATTGTCACTGTAAACAACCTGAAAGGTTCAGTGTGTAAGATTTAGTGGCATCTAGTGGTGAGGGTTGTGAGTTGCAACCGACTTTTCGGTCTACCACTGCCCCCTAACCTTTCAAAGAACGAAGGACAGCTACAGTGGCTGACACAGCACAAAAAGTGTCTGTTCTGAGACAGCAGAGTGGGCAGTCAATAAAGGAGGTTTCTTTAGGTATATTTTATTGAGAAATTATATTTACTTAATTATTCAGTAAAACCATATGTTATTTTAACATGGCCACAGACAGATAACATGGAAAATGTAAGCTAAGAGTGTGAAACATTGTCACTGTTTCTGCACAGTCCATTATAAACCACACATTAGATAAAGTTTATACAAACATTGACAAGGGAAACACATTAATTCTCTCTGTGATTATGGAGCCTCACCAAAACCGCCTGCCGACAATAATATCTGACCCGTTGCCAGATTATGGTGCTTTGATAGTGGCAAAATATATAAATACAGTCCCTTCCAAAAGTATTGGAATGGCAAGACAACTTCCTTTGTTTTTGTTGTTCACTGAAGACATTTGGGTTTAAGATCAAAAGATGAGTATGAAGCAAGAGCTCATAATCTCAGCTTTTATTTCCTTTATATTGATCTGATGCAAAACTTATTTGCAGACCCCAGCAGTATCTTATTACTTCGTCTTCTTCTGACGTACGTATTCAAGACAGTGATGAGTGTCTGCACGGCCAGAATTCTGCCAGAAGTAGAACAAAAAGAACATAGTGACGAAACACGCTCTGTAGCGTTGTTTGTCTGTTTTCAGCTACTGTAAAAACATGACAATGCAACATGGCGATCTCCACGGAAGGGGGTACCCACGGTTATGGAGATATTTAATGTCTCATTCTAAGGTAATAAAAACATAATGGTTACAAATGTAAGGTCTTTACACACCACTGAACACAGTTATGGATCTTATATTGCATTTCTGTCGATGGATCCTCTGAAATATTACACACTGAACCTATAATTTCCACACTAACCTCACCTCAGTGGGGCATAGTCTGGGCAAGTCTAGTCTGTCTAAACAGGTGGTTAAGGCTGGCTCTGTTTGACAGTCACCGAGACGATTTGAGTTCTGTCAATCAGCTCCAGCATCAATGTGAGGAATCCTCTGGCGGTAGTGATTGATTTGGAGGTCTATCTCATCTAAGACCTCTGAGTGTTTTCTCCTCTTGGAGCCATGGGTTATAAACCGTCACGAATCCCTTAAAATTGTTTTTCTCTTCACCATCAGATAGAGAGAGACTGGGGTTTTGTTTGCCATTACATTTTAATAAGACAGATGAGAGAGAGGGGGAGAGTGTTTTCGAGAGGAAAATAAATAATCAGCGACCTGGCTGACTCTAGGCCATATTGCGAATGAATCAATGGACTATTAGGGCCTGAAGCCAGGCATGAAAATGCATCTATCTTGAGCTAAGAGATATAGAGGTCAGAGATGACACTGGAAAGATGTGTGCTCCCGTCAGATCAGTGGCGATACTGTTGTCATGTCTCTTCTGGCAGAGTGGAGCTTTTGTTCTTAATGGCGCCATACGTCAATATGGACATAACTGTCAACCACCCACCACTACCACGACTGGCGATGTTTCATCGCTATTGCATCACAGGGAAAATACATTCACTAGCATTTTGCTTGCATATCTGAATAAGATGTGGCATTAACTCCATTCTCTCTGCAGTGAGTGCAGAATTTCAAATTTGCATCATTCCTATTTCTGTGTTTAGGAATGCAGAGGGAGATACATATTGGCAGGATTGCAAAAAAACAATATAAAAACCATAATGATTGGCTGCCCGTACTGTACTGTATCATCACATCTCTCTGGAAATTATGTTTATATACTACTAAGTAGTAGGGAGGTGGTCAAGGTGAACAAAGAGACTTTGACACCAGAGAGTGAGGTTCGCCTTCTTAGGCTAGCGTATGTTAAGGTTTAGGCAACAAATGCACTTTGGTCGAGTAGGGGACAATTTGTGGTTTCAGTTCAATGTTAAACCTGCAATAACTGAATCTTTTGGCTACTTAGAGGCAGCAAAGAAATCTGCACTGACGTAACTATACAAGTTGATGGTAATCTTGTTAGATAACTGTTTACACATGCAACAGATATAATTAGCATTCATATGGAGTCATGTTTTATCCATACATTGAATATAATATTATTACATATTATTATAATATTCACTTGAGAGGAATATTAAGTCTTGCAAAACAATGGGCTGAAAGATTCAACAACCAGAAACTTTCACGTTACAAGTTGTTAATATTTAACCAAGATAACAATATTAACATAACCTAAACAAAAATATTTAGAGAAAGATATATTCTGTATGAACACTTTGAGACTTTGTAAAAACATTTCGTCATTATGTTGACAAATAATTTAATTCCAGTGGTATTCTATTTCTCTCAAAATTTATTTGCCGTTTCAGATAAGTAGAATAGATGTGTTCACACAGAAAGCAAAGTGAATTTTTGCCTCATGTTACTCACACAAGTTTTAGAATGTGGTTTATTATGGCAGTATGACCCCAAAATAAACAGAATTGGCCCTGATTTAATTGCAATAACCTGTGGGTGCCAAAATAACAGTTAAAATGCTTGTTTTCTTAAAGGACTTCTGTTCAATCAGGGCTACGCTATGCTAACTTGTTTCATAGTAAATTACATCTGATACCTGGAATCAGAAAACAGACACATATTTTCAGAATCTCTCAATTTTCCTTGCTTACTTTTCTCCAAGCAATATCCTCTTTGTCCGGTGTCTCTATGTATGCTTCAATAACAACAATGGTGGTCAGCCACTCAGTGGCTTGCTGCTGCAAAGTGGTTGAGAAGCAAGAGTGAAGATAAATCCACTTTTTAATCTCAAATAGTTCCTCCCGCTGGTAATCGCCTCCAGATCAGAGCAGAATCTGGTGCGACTCCGGATGTTTATTCATCCAGAATCTCTGGCTCTGCACCCCGGCTCTTTCCTCCAGAGCTTTACACCTCTGTCCCTCCGCTCTGCCCGGTCCTCACCACACATCACTCTACAAAGCCACTGTGATTGCTCAAGCTGAATATTTTCAAGTTGTGTGAATAGGCAAATTTTGCATATTTGCTTCAGTTGCATCATCACCCAGTGCGAATTTGCTTTTATTCACGTTTTTGCATTGGCTCTGTATGTAATCGCAGTGTGCAAAAACCCAACTTTTGAATGGAAAACACAAGTTTTGACTGTCATCTCTAGGAGACAAATTCAAACAGGTGGCTCATCGTTAGGCGGTCAGATGCCAAAACCGAGTCAAAGAAGAAAGGTTGCCCGGATCTTCAAATGTATTTGACAGATGTCACACATTAGTATCATTCATTACCATTAATCATCACTTTGTGTCTCCAGTAATTACTCTAAAGCGACCAGCCCTGGTCAACCCACTAATGAAGGTTAATGTGCTCGTCTGCCATCATTCCTCTGCATTATACCAACAATCACAATCTCCATCAACAACACAATGTGCTCTCAAGCATTTTACTGTAGCAATGCCATTATTGTGTGACTGCTGTCGCTCACCTCATGCAACAATTGATGGCAAACAATGCTGCGGCCACCTTTTCTATAATGACAGGTTGCAGGATTGTGTGGTGACCAAGACACAAAGCAACATATCTGTCTGGACTGTAAAGGCTACCGAGTGGATTTTCCGTAGGAATAGAAATGAGCTCATTTACATTGCACTGCTACTATTGAAATCCTAGAATTAATCCTGCACACATAATAGAGCTGCAAGTTGGCCATGTGTATATGTACTGTACATGTTTTAATGTGTCTCCATTTGCCAGATCATTATATTTTGTCTTGGGTTTGCTGAGCTATTTGCAAAGCAGGGTCCTAGTCCAGTCCAGAGTTTGGTGGTAATAAAGTATAATAAGTCTTTTAGCGGTTTAGTAGTTTAGTTACAACAATGACACCAAAAACTATCACAAGCACATGGATGAAAAGCATTAATGAGCTAGAAGCGAGACACAAAATGTAAAATGTCTATTTTATGTTTTTTTTTTTTAGTCTTTTTCTCATTCATGCTACTTCCTCACCCATCATTTACTGGCCAAACTGAACACGGATCAGATAATCTGTACCACTTATGTGTGCCTTCTGTAAGATCATGTACGTTGAAATTGCTGCAGTGGATGTTAATTTGTTTTGACCGCTTTATTTACACTTTTACGACATTAACTAGACATCCTGAGACCACCAAAGATACATGAAGTGTAAACGAGACATCGATATGGAGTCATGGTGGAATGCAGTTGCAACCAGCTGTTTAATTGCTGTGGACAAAAAATGAACATTGCAGTACAGAGCATTGGGGATTTATGCAGTATCTACATGCTGAAGATGCCGTTTTTGACAATAATTGTAAATTTAATGTATATAAATCCTTTCCAGGCACAATCTGGGTACAAGATGAATAACCTGACATAATGTTGCAACTTAAGTTTCATTATCAAATTATCTGTTGATTATTGAGTAGTTTATTCTCAGAAGATAATGACACATTTCCCAAAAGCCCAAAGGGATATCTTCAAATTTTATGTTTTGGCCAACAGTACAAAAATGTTTTCAATTCCTAATGATATAACACAAAGAAAAGCAGCATGTATTCTCACATTTGAGTAGCTGGATCCAGCAAATTTTGGCATTTTTGCACGATAAATGACTTAAATGACTAATGTCTCATTGAAAATTGTAACATTGCAATTGCAACATGTATTTCTCAACAAGAGGTAGTTCCTTAAGTTGACTGTGCTGTTGGGAAATATGTTGTAATACAGCCTGTTATGTGCAATGTTTGGTTCCTTGTTGACTGGATAACACTATGATCTCACTATGAATGAATCTAAGTTTTCAAACATTTGTATGGATGGCCCCACTGGCCATTTCCTGTTTACGTGTTTCTGTTATCTGTAACAAGTGAAGCATTTGTCAACAGACACAGCCCATCGCCTTGTCTGGGTGGCTGTGGGGGAAGATAAAGAGGCATCGAGGCAGGCTCTGCCCTTCTGACAGAAGGCAAGAATAGAGGAATGGAAGCATCCTGTTTGATCTCTTAGGAGGCAGAATGTGTCCCACTGTTGGCTGTAGCTCTGCATACTGAGTTTGATAGGAAGATAGAGTGTGTGTGTCCATGCAAGAACCTGTTCAGACTAAAATTGCTGGTGTGTAAAATGTATATATTATAGACATACATATTCAATAATCATACTTTAATTCTGTGAAATTACACCTACACTGTATCTTTCCCTGAAAGTTTCATTCTTAGCAGGCAGAGTGGGTCTCTCAAAACAACATTTAGAACCAAGACTTCCGACAATAAAATGCTCCATTAATTCTTTTGGATAATAAAAGTGTCTTGGATGGGCTAGTAGCTCTTCTAGACAGACTGACCCCTCCCAGCCATTCAATTGTAAAGGAAACTCTGGGTACATTATGGCTTTAAATAAAGGTTTAATTCACAAGGACTTAAATTAAGTTACATGAACAATACAACTTGTCTGTGCAGGTTTTACAAGATGTTTTCATATCTCTATCACACATTGTTGATGATATAACAGTGAACTAATGTCTTGCAATAAAGTAAAGTATTGGAGAAATAAAAAAGACATTGTACTTTATTTAAAAAAAAAAGATAATCACCTCGCCCAATTGTTGTGCTGCATAGACCCTGAAGCTCCCATAAACAGCCTCTCATTGATAAATGATCAAATTTAAATAGCTATATTGCCTTTTGTTTTCATCATTCAGAGCATAATGACACCCACACTGCTTAAGTTATTTCAGATGACACAGTTTTATCATCAGCCTCCAATAAACCAGGACAATCCACAGAATATAATGTAGTACACAGTGGCAATGGTATGCTAATTTGAAAGCTGCAAATAAGGTGAAATACTTCAAGTTGTAACTCAAGCGGCCCGGGAAAGCCTTGTGCCCTGTTTCTGCTCCTGTTGCTCACCAACACCCACTCAGCCTACTGTTCCTCAAATGTTGAAAACAATTACAGACTTTAACAGCAAACGGCAATGTAAGGCAAGTGTGGTAAAACTGTCTGGAATAGCTGGAGTCAGCAGCAATGTGCTTTGTACTGAAGCGGACTGCGGTTTTTCGTCTTAATTAAATCACAGCCACATTTTTAAGGGGAATCTTAAATTTTATGATCCATGGGTTTATGAAGGCAGTGTTCACTTTCAAACGTGTAGAACGAACCATATGGGCAGTGCACTCTCAAACAGCAAAACACGCGGTGCTCACGACGGCTCGCAGATGATAATTTTCACGTGTAGGCTGAGGGAGAACATAATTAAAGGCATATGAAACCTATTTCACCATGCAGTATCTTCATGAACATTAAAGGTTACCCATATAATGAAATTCTATGTACTCTGAGTCTTGACGCTGGGTGTTCTCCAGCGGTTGCTGCACTGCATTTAAACTCACCGGCATACTTATAATTCAGATTTTATTACACTTGGCAGCATGATTTTAATTTAATCCTCAGATTTTCTTTGGCATAATTAATATTCAATGACCTCTCTAAAATCAATTCGGAGAAATCTCCTACTGACAAAGCCCTGTCATGACCGTTTAATGGCTATCATCAGTCATTCTTTATCTATTGATATGCTATTTATCATTGGCTCCACTAATGTTCAGTTAATAAGCAGCCAATACTGTGGAATTGAGAGCTACAGCAAAAACATCGACAGATCACACCTGTTTAGAGATGGAAATCATGCATCTTTAAACAATGTTATACCTTAAAGACATAAATGAAGAAAGGTGGACCAAAGCACATGGCTATTATTTTTAACTGGCACTCACACTGCCAATGCTGTTAGACCACAACTGGTGTATTTCCATACCAGAGAGTATAATTAAAAGTTGTTCAGAAGTGCAAATTTGGCAGAGCAGCTACAAAAAAGCCCCTGGGCGAGGTTGGAGGCACCTCATTATCGGATAGAGAGGAAGACGCCAAGAGCCAGACAGATTACTGCCAGTAAAAAAAAGAAAAGAAAAGAAAAGAGAACAAGTAATTTATTAATACGATGACTGCTTTACTTGAAGCTGCCAGGCATCAACAAAACACTCACCTAGTCCTGGTAATTCTGGATTTTTTGACACCTCAATTTATCACCTGCCCTGGTGCTTTTGGCGCAAAGAGGTTTCCATTACAACATGACAACTGGAGTGGACATGGAGCTTTAAAATAGTGGAAGTTACGATTAGCCTGACAACAATACTTGAATGAAAACACTTTTGTCAAATCATTTTGCACAAATATATTTAAGTCACCCTGTTATAGTGGAAACGTCTTACAGCGATCACGCATGTCTGGCTCTAATTGATCACTATGAGTGGGTGATTGTTCCAACGGATTTTTTCTTTTCAAATTACTGTACAAATTAAATCACTATGTTGTGTATAATTCAAATACACTATACAGTAAAACAGTACTGTATATAAAATATACCTTACTGTAGTTCAAATTATAATTAGGCTATAGCCTAATGATGCTATTACAAAAATTGCATTTTCTATTCATCACTATGCCATTTTGTCACCACAAAATTGGCAGATAAAAATATTGTTTTAAAATACCAGAACGTGACAGTCGCTCGCTACTCTGATCAAGCACAATATCTCTGTAGCTCCCAGAGGTACTCTTTTTCTATCTCTTTAGTCTTCCAGTATTTAGTTCACCATGACGCATGCACAATTTCGACTCTCTTCTCAGACTTTGAAAACCCCTGCTCCAGGGACATACATGTAGAAAATTAGGTATGGGTGTCACTTTCTAGCGGGCACCAAAGTCTATAGGATGAATCCTCTCTGGACCATCATCACTGAATGTCTTTACAAAATTAAACAGGGAATCCATTTAGCAGTTATTGAGATATTTCAGTCTAGAAAAGTGATTTGTATTACACATTTCATGGAAAACATACAAGCACTGACGTCTCTGTTTATTGTTAATTTTCTCTTTCAAAGATGGTCATTGACATACAGTACCTGTATTTTTTTATTTTTAACCTAAACCCAACCTAAACACGTGCATTTAATCCTGGTTGGAACAACAGCAAACACCTTACTAAAGTATATCTGTGTGAACTGCTCAAACTGTATCTAGTAATGCATTTATCTTGGGACCAGCATGGAGTGAAACTGCACCTCTTTAGAAATTTCACAGATAAAAATATCCCGCTCTCTACGTGAATAAACCGATGACACTTCTGTAGTGCTGCAACACAGATGGTCCTTTTAGAAACAGCTTGAGAGGACACCATGATGGAGATTGTTTTTACTACATTAAACCAGACTCCTCCTTTCCCACCAAAACACAATCAAAGGCTCTATGTTATCAATAGCATCTCCCACTGGAAATACAATTTCAAGGTCTATTTGATGCATGAAAAACAATGATGCATTCTAAATTATAAATTCCACTATGGCATTTGTCATAGCTTTTGAGAAGAAATCTTTGATAATCCAGGTGCAGTGGAAAAAAAATAGGACAAAACATGCAGTGCTAGCAAATGCTTTTTACACGGTTTCCTACTTCAGTTATAGATAAAAAGGAAATTGTGTCTTTCTCAATGGACCTTCATGGTTTATTCATATATAATAAAGAGTGTCATAGTCATCTGTCTTGCTATATTCAGCTATATTTGGATCATATAAAATAATATTGATTTAAATTTGTTTCTGAATGTATGAGAAACACATTTGCTACCAAAGGAAAAACTAAGACTCTCTTCACCAGAAGAACTACAGCATTGGTGATTTAATCAAGTAGATTAACACGGTAAATGTTTAAAAGCAGAGAGTAGTAGTAACTGCCACGAACAGTCACAAAAGGTGTGTTGACTGATAAAGAGATTTTGTACCTTGCTTTAGTTGTGTGAATTTCACTGCTGGAGTATTTTTGAAATCTGTGGTTACTGGCAACAGCCGACTGTAGTGACTGTAGTGTACAAACGTTAGCTGTAGCTAAAAGCTCAAAGCTTACCAGGAAGTCCAGCTTCTGTTTTTTGTTTCTCCAGCTCCTCTCCACTTTCTGTACAATCATGATGCCGTACAACCGTCTTTGTGCTTTCTAGAGTGAATCCACATTCATCCAGTCAAGTCCACAGTAGTCACCATTTCCATCAAAGGGAAATATGCTTATTCAGTTTTTTGCAGAGAGTTACATGAGAAGATTGATACCACTATATCATCTGTATAACTAACTATGCTGGTAATGCAAGCAGCTAACTAACTCAATTTAGCACAAGAGGATGTTACTGGTCAAGAAAAGAGTACCAATAAAACTACAGTGTCATTTTCACACATTGGTGTTACTGGTAGGTGGATTTTGTTACATTTAGACAGAGCCAGGCTCGCTGTTTCCCCATTTCCAGTCTATTTAATACACGTTTAGGCTCTAATTATCAAAACATCGCAGCATCCACTGGTTATGTGTGAGTGGAGTGAGCTTTTGATCACTCTTAACTTTGAGCAGTCCTGTTCATTGTTTTACTGTGGCAGTTTGAAAGACAAACAGCTACTCTCTGCTGCACGAGCTGTGTACTTCTAATAAGAAAACATTTATAAAAGGAAGTAGGCCTAATATGCTCCAATACTGCACATAAGACCTAAGGTCCACTAATGTTCATGATGTTCATGGAAAATCCTTTGCAAAATCGAATCGTATCAAAGCATTTGTTTTAGCCTACTTATAATTAAGTTATGGACATTTTGATTTAATAAATAACAAAATACAGTTCATATCCTATTTTTGTGGCCTCACTGTTGTTGTTGGCTTATGTTTATTATTGTCATAGCTGTGTATTCAGCTAGTTGAGTTGCATAAGAGAGAGAGAGTTCCTCTGTTCACATTGATTTCAATAGCAGATTATAATGTCCATTGGTATCAATCTAAATACTTTCCTGAAAACATGTTTTAAGTTATGATCTACCACCACTGGCATACCATCAAGTCTGTGGTTGCCGGGCCCCCGAGGGGCACGGCCCCCGCTTCGGCAGGCGTCCCTTATTTTTCTGTATTAAAGGTGGTGACCCTAGCTACAGGCATGAGAGTGGTGCTGATCCTCCCGTGAAACTCTCAGCAGCTGCAGGTGAAATGTTGTCCTTTAACTTTGTAAACTAGCATGCTGCCTCTAAAATTCACTTACCATTCAGTCTGAACACACATCCACTGGAGGTGGTGAACTACTGTACCAACCTACGTCTACCGTGAATTAGGGCTGGACGATATGGCCAAAAATGTTATCATGATAAAAAGTTTCATATCTTGTGATATCGATAATTATCACGATAAGTACCAAATCATTATTTCTTTTACATTTAAAGGCTGATTTTGCCAAACAGTGGATCACTTCACAAATCTGAGGTAGACTTTCAAAACAACTGTGATAAAATCTATAAAGTCAACAAATATGCATGAGAAATAAAAAAGTTTAAAATTAAGTAAAAACCTTTTTCAGTCCTTTTTCCTCTACAAAATATACATCTTAATACAAAAATTAAGTCCTAATTCATGTATGATTTAAGTTAGTTAAATGAAACATTTATTGAATATTTATTGAACATTTGTTATATTGTTATTGAAAAAGATTATTTCGCAATAATAGTGATTGTTTTGTTGTTCAGCCCTACTGTGAATATGATCTTTTGAAAAGTACTGCTGGTGTATCTTTGTCCTGCTAATGGTTGCAAAAAAACTCATAGAGGTTGTTTTGGAGTGTGCTAACAAATAGCGTTGTTTGGTGGAGTTAGGGTTTCTTGGATATATCATGTTCACATGTTATGGGGTGACTTGATTTTTGGAAGGGTATAGCAATGAAATACAAATCAGTGTGTGATTTACCCCACTCAAGCATCTTCTGTTTCCAGCTAACATATATACAAGATGTGTGTTTATCATGCAAAGAGGTGTTTTTCTGTCTTTGTAATATAAGGGAAATAAAATAGCAAGATAACAGATTTAAGTAAATCAGGGAGAACAGTGCGTAGGTGTGGTTTATCTTCTAAAACAAGTGCAGAAGGCAGGCTATGTATAGATACGAGCAGGTTATTTGTAGTGCAGTGAGCAGAGAATAGGCAACTGATGTATTAATCTGTCTTCCTGAAAAATACCTTTCGCCCAGAGGAGTGAGATATACAGTAGACCTCTGAAGTGACAAACAACAAGGTGTTTTGCCTGTTTCAGCAAAAAAAGGAAAAAAAAAGAAAAGCCCCACGTCTGGTCTGGTGGCAGAAAACACATTCATTTGTTTAAGAAGAGCTTGGCAGGAACACATCTATTTGTCATGGAGAACACGGCGAGTGAAGGAGTGATTGAGTGGCCTGCAGTGAGTGACCCAGTGCAAGGATTACAAAGAACTGAAACAGTGGTGACAAAGCTGGGGCTGAAAATATGGGAGCAGGAACCTCTATTTCTGCTTTCCAACCTGTAATGCATGTACCACAGAAGTGCAATTCCCAAAAACAAAATGCACTCTATATTCTGTACATGCATTGTCCTGCAGTGAATCCCAAGTGTAATATGAATTAACATTTTTTTAGGAAGTAATCACATCATAAAGATACAGTTTTCATTTTAACACACCCAACAAGACACATTTTCTTTTACAAATGGCATCTTGTTTGTATTCTGCAAGTCACCAATCTTTAATGGTTTCTACTGGTTCTGTGGGTAGGTGAGAGAGGTGCATATCAACCTATTTTTCCCTCTCCTGTTCTGACTTTTATGTACCCTGGTACGTCTCAGAACATCTCTGAAAGGACAGAGGGCTCTATTTTCGTGACATTGCATAGAGTATGTTGGTGCTTTTGTGCAGCTAAAGTGGCATTTTCACCCACTACACCCAGGTTATTTTCTCACCAGTTCCTGTTGGGTGTTACGGTGGCGCCCTATGAACTATGTGGAAGGAGGGGCACGGAAGTGGGTGCGTTAGTAACAATCAAACAGTGCAGTGCAATTTTGGTGAAAACAATCTTCCTGATTGTTACTTTGGAGATTTGGTTGCTTGCTTGGACCACCAAAAGTGCATGACGCAAAGGACTCATGACATCTGGACATATGAACATACTGCTCAAAAAAGTCGAGTCTATTCTGCCCAATAGAAGGCAGCCTGTCAGCAGAAGGAAAAAAAGATACATTTCTCTTTTAAAGTGTACAAACCTGTGTGTCTGGTTTTAGTCTTTTCTATCTTAATACATCTGTCAGGATGTGTCATGATGGGGCTTGTGGAGGTGGCCTTATGCTATATCAGAGTCTGGCTGGAGAAAGCTTGTTTTTCAGTGGGCAAATTGTTGGTTGCAGCCCCTGCAGATCTGGCAGTGAAATATGATCAAACAGTCACCATGTGGCTCGGATTCAGATTGCCACCGTGTTCTACTGAAAAAGAAAAACAGAGGCTAAATGAGGACAGCATTGCTGCTTTGTGTTCACGCAGTTAAAAACAAGAAAATACTTTGGAATTTTCAAAGCCAGTAAAAGTAACTAAACTGGAAACATAATTGTCACCAGCTCTTTTCTCTGTTGAACAACTACTTCATATCCTACTGAGAAAACAGCTGATACTAGCAGGAAGAACAGAGAACAAGTCAAGAAAAATGCTCATTAATGTAGCACAAATGAAACCAGGTTAACATGGCATTTTGGGCCTGAGAGCAAATACTTGCATAATACAGGTGCGTGCTAAAACTGTAGATGAGTTACCTGCAGGTGCTGAATCACCCACTGCAGCAATTAATCCCAACATTTTGGAGTCCTGCCAGGCCGGAGCCCGCTTATTCATTCACTGTGTTTTGCCCAAAAATAGTGCCACTGCATTAATATTGCACAATGCCTCGATATATATCAGCCTGCATTTTTAAAATATATATATAAATACAGGATTTTGCATGAAACAGGATTTCTAGTTTCAGAGGTGGTATAACGTGACACAAATAACTTCTGATTTCTGAACGACTCATGAAAAATGAGACTAGCCCGAAGGTATGTAGGTCAGAGTTTTGGACACTGCATCACCAAATCCTCAGTGGTGCCAGCTGACTGGATAGTATTTGATGAAAGAACAAAAAAATGACAAAATTATTGTTATAACAATGAAAGTTGGTGTAAGTTTAAGATGACTGGTCCTTTGTTGAAGCTGTCAGCATACGAAAGATGACCCAACAGATTGTTGTTTCCTTGGAGACAAGCCAACCAAGCACAGCACTAAGAGCTACTTGCAGATGTCAACCTCAAATGTTAACACTCTCATGTGCAGGTGTCACAACCTAAGCTCCACAGCTGCCTTCAGAGAGAGCAATTAGTATTTGAATTTTTTGATGTTTGATGATAATAATGAACTGTACACATAACTCTCATGTTTACTAGGGTGACTGAAGACAGCAGAGGGATAAGGGTCCATGGATGTGGGGGTTGACAACTGTATAAGGGACAATTTGAATTTTTCACTTCTTATAGGTGGATAAATGTTCATATTTAGTGAATTGTGAATTTCATTTCATTTTTCAACAGAAACACTGTGATTTTAAATATGGTGGTGTGATGCTCTCATGAAAGCTCCAGTATCATTTACACTGATAAGACAAGTGACATAAAACTAACTATTTGTTTTAATCACTGAAATCTGCGGTGGCACGGTGGCCCACTTGATAGTGCCGTGGCATCACAGCAAGAAGGTCCTGTGTTCAAACCCGGTTGTCCCAAGCCTTTCAGTGTGGAGTTTACATGTTCCCCCCCTGGACTTGGTCCATGGGCGCTGTACAGTGGCTGCCAACTCCTCCCTTGAGGGATGGGTTAAATACAGAGAAAAAATTTCGCTACATGTATGTGAAAATAAAAGTACCTTTACCATATATATGGTAAATTATATTCATTTAATTCCTTTGGAAAGATGGTGAGTATGAATATTACTTAATTACTTAATAAAAGTTAGGCTCTTGAATATCTTATCAATTACAAATCATTATTTTGATCTAGCTCAAGCACACACAGTTAGCTTTAAGAAGCTTTAGACATTCAAAGAATGATATAATAACCAGACCAGGCTTCTAATTGAGACCTGGTTTATTTGTCAAAGTGTGTAGCCACACCAGGCCAGTAAAAGGGACAGGCGTCTAATTGGAATTCTGCTTTTTAACAAAGTTTTATGGTGTACAGTCAAGGCGAAACAAAGATAAAATGTTTCATTTTGCTGTAGGTTACTTTGACATTTCAATTATAGGGTAATATTTCCTCAGGCTAACATGTGAACAGGAATGTAAGTGGAATGGAATATACTAAAAGTCCAAGACCAAATATCTTCTTAGAAGAAGCAGCTGCAAGGCAACAAAGACAAACTCATCTGTGCTACAGCATTTGCAAATTTGTAAATTGAATCCCTGAGCTGTATTAGCAATCAGGAAGTTATGGAGAGGAGCACACAGGAAGTTACTTTGATATGATCAATCAACCACTATACGCTGCATGATGAATATGCAGTTAAACATGGTGCTCGTCTCACAAGAGGGAAGACTGAAGAAGTTTTAATTAAGATTCAGAGAATCTGAATTCAACCATGCACGCACAGCGGCAACCAAAACAGGAAGCAGGAAGTCTCAACAATTACCAGGATAGAGCGAGGTATCATCAAAGACTGAAATAATGTGTGTGCATATAAATGAAAAGGGGTGTAAAATACTCCAGGTTATGAGAAAATATAGCTCCAAGACAGACATTATAGTTTAAATATGAGCCATGCTGCATATTTATTTTTTATTTAATCATAATATAAATTGCTCATGTGAAAAATGAACTGAATTCCCATTACAGACACACTGAATGTTCAATGGTTAATTCACAACTTATTTCACAGCCATATTGTGTATGTATCACATCCTGACATGGTGATAAGTATAGCTTCCGTGATGGCCGTTAATTGGTTGGAGCAATTGATGTTTTAAAAGTTTTAAAAAGTATAATGAAACACATTCTCCAAACATCACGTCTCTTCACTTGTCATCACTAATTTTGTCTCTAAGATATTTTACATATCGAGGGAGAAGAGATGATGTTTACCACCCTGAGGAGAAAACTTTACACAACATCTTCACTTTGAATTCAAAGGTGCTGCAACTCTTGACAAAATCCAAGCACTGTGCTGTGAAAGCTTAAAGGACAACACCAACATGCTTTCCTCTCTCTTTAGAGGCTATAGTATACACAAAAGAGCTTCATGGCACTTCGTTGAAAATTATTTTTCACACACTGACAAGCCTGTGATGCCACTCAATTATGCAATCAGTGCAAAATAAATACTTTAAATTTAAATAATTTAAAAGCATGCAGAGCAGAGATCCCAGGAATTAGACATGGCAAGAATGATAAATTACCTTAGGGTAAAAAATGAGGATATTGTCCTCTAAGTAGGTCTGATACTATGAAAAATGCATGCTAGGCTACTAGGGAGCAAGTTTTGCTCTAACACAGCAGGACTTGCTGGGTATCCAAGGAGCAATATTTTAAAACTAAGTGCTCTAATGACGGCCTTTAAGGGGCATAGGCATCATTCATAATACACTTTGCATGAGGTTTCCCATTCCAAACTCATCTAACTCCAAGCGAGCCCCTATTATTTCACGGTTTGCCAAATTAAAAGTAGCTGGGTCCGTTCATTCACGAGGTGGATCTGATTACGCTTCAGGCCCTTTCAGCGCATTCAGCCTGATAAGAGGCTTGTACAGCGATTGGGCTGATTAAAGAGTGATGTTTTGGCTGGCATTGATGCAGAGTCTAGTGTGCCCTCAATGTTGATCAGGCTGAATAACGAGGTTGTTATGGTGACGAGACCAACTCTAAGCTCTGGTGTGTGAGCGATAAGACATGAAAAAAGAGAGAGAGAGTTTTGGATTTTGGACATTTCATTATTTTTTTTTACTGGTCATTAATTAATGACTAGTAAAATGGCTTGTGCAATTAGTCACTAGTAACTAAACAAAAGGTTGTATTCAGGCTGTCAAACTGACTTAGAAAAAAATAAAGCCTATCGATCACAGAGTAAAAGTGAACCACTCGATTACCTGACAATTGAGAAAGAAGACAACGATATTATGGGTCAACACTGTTCCTGAAAAGCTGGGTAGGTCTCTGTTCGCTAATCATTAAAAAACAGCAGAACAATAGGGCTTTATTATGTTACATTCAGTAGTAAGTTAGCTAGCGTTAGCTAACTAACATTACATTAGGAACAATCCACAGCCGACATTTTTCTGGATTTGTTTTAGGTTTTGGAAAAAGAATAAATTGTAGTTCTCCTTTCAACCTCTCTGGCTAGCGACTAAATTATTACAACTGCCCCAGGAATAGCGTTTGACCATGTCTTGGAAAAATGCAGCAAAAAAAAGAAGCTAGAAACGACTTTTTTTGCATTAGAGTCAATGGAGTGCAGCCATGAAAGTGCCAGACCTCAGTCCTATACTGCACTGTGGCCAGCTGCATATTTGGGGCGTGACTTAGTGAAGGGTCTATTAAAAGGTGATATCTAAACTGCAGAGCCAGATTTCAATGGCAAAAATAATCAATTAGTTACTAGTAACTAATGGAATAGTTAACTAAAAATTCTGTACAAGTAAGCAACATTTTCATTCTTACTTGTACATCTTTTTGGGTTACTAGTCAATTATTGATGACTAGTAAAATGGCTTGTTTCTAACATTTTAATTATTAGTAGAATAGTTACTAGTAACAAAAAATTCTGTATTAGTATCAATTGCAGTGTTTCCCACACGTAGGTTTTACTTGGGCGGGCCAACCAGGTAGATTAACAGCCACCCAAGTAAATTTGGCGTTTTTGATTGCAGCGCTGTGCAGCGCATATTTGCTCCCTCTCTCTCTCTTTAAAGTTATGTTAACTTTAGAATGGGCCTACAGCTGTCGAAGATAGCACGCCATTCATAACTGGTAGTCATTAGGTGCGTTCCAGATGACTGTGGCTGACTTTAGCTGATTTGATAGTCTAACGTGAGCTGCAGGCGACTGCAGGCACGGGGAATAAAAACACGATCTACCTCCGGTGGACTGCGTGAGCTTACTGTGAACTTAGAACAATGATCAGCACAGGTGGTTGCAACTTTGTGCAGCCAGAGAAAAATAACTGCATGCGCCGGACTCATGGTGTCATGGTGATGTGACATCATGGTGACATTTTGCAGCGGCAGGTGTTACGCCGAATTCCGCCTGCCTGCCGAGAATTACATGCCCCTTGCATGTGGTAACGCTATTTTATGCTGAGAAAAGAGGTGGACGCCAATCTTGGCAGATATGTTAGCCTACAACGTCTGTTCTGTCATATTATGCATCCACCTGTACAGGACCTTTTCAGACACTTTGTTGTGCTCTTTGATCAACAGCGGTTATCACCCAAGCGGCAACCTCCGGCTCTCACTTCCGATGCAACCAGGAAGTAACTGAAAACTGCAATTCATCGAGTGGCCACTTGAGGCTGGCTGCAGAAGGGAGTCAATCTCCATTGACCCCCATGTTAAAATGCCCAACTTTACAGCAGAATAAAACATGTTTACAGCCTGGTTCAAAAAATGGTTTTAGTGTATATCGCTAATTTTGCCCTTCGTGACAACTGTGAGGGGTGAATTTTTTTATAACTCACCTGCTTAAATTATATGAAGCCTTAAAGTTCTGCATTATTAGGGGCGTGGTCGCTTTGATTGACAGGCGTCTCTAGCCTCTACGACTCGTAACACTGGGTCGGCCGTCTGTTAGCCTCACTCAGCTACACGGAGCTCTGAGGCTCAGCCTGTCGGAGGCTTTTGGACATTTCTACATGCAGATACCGGATGAATAATGGCAGGCTGTGCAGTTCACTGGAGAGAGAACCTCCAGGAACTCCTCCGTGTTCTACTTGGTGAGTAAAATTTATTTATCAATGTTCAATCATCGCTTGTTAGCTTAACGTTAGCTCGTTACGCTAATTAGCCAGATACGAGTAGCCCCAAGCTGCTAAGTTAGTGTAAGTAAGTAATTTAGTGTGCTCTGACCGCAGCTTTTAATGAGTCAAAGACAAGTCAGCAAGAAGAAGCCAAAATTTATCGTTTTTAGATTAACCTTAGTGTTAGACATTAGTGTGATAATGCTTTGAAGAAAAGGCATCTGTGTGAAGTTGTAAGTAAAAGGCTCAGCTCTCAGTTAGCTGACGTTATGCTAACGGTAACTTTTACTAACGGGCGATGTGAGATTTAGCCACGTCCTGTAACGGAATCACTGTTCAGTTAGGTGCTAGTCAGGTACTATTATAAGTGGCTGCTCCTGATTCCAATGGACACAAAGGGTTTAAAAGCAGAGAGCCGAGGGGGCAGCGGCTGCCTGAAACTGTCACAACGAGGAGCACCGATGCTGCTATTTGAGCTATAGCTGTTTCTCCCGAGGGGAGCCGTGCACCTCTGAGTGTAACGTTACCGTTACGACACCGTTATACTATTCTTTGTGGGGTTTATCAGTGGAGATGATTGATTCAAAGTAAATATTAAAGACTGTTTAGTCATCAATAAGTTATTACACTCAGTAGATGTAACGTTAGCATTCATTGAGATTCAGCAAATAAGGTGAAAACTGCGTTTGATCAGCGACGTTTCTGAAGAGTTTAAGAGGTGGATGCATAATTTGACTGAACAGCTGTTGTAGGCTACATGCAGAGATTTGCATCCACCTTTTTGTCAGAATATAATGTGCGTTCTGCCTGCAGACAGGTAGCTGGGCTGTGACTAGGGCAATGGTTTAGTTAAGGCGAGAAATAAGGTGTGTGAGAGCCTCTGAGTTTGTTTGGTGGACTAGAATTTGCCAAAAAAGGTTGTACAGTTCAATAAAAAATAAGATCCTTATAATAAGCGTTAAAAAAGATCTGACTTGAGTATTTATTATTGCACAGTGTCCAACAGCAACCCATAAATTCCACAAATTAGTAAACTGTATTTTACATTGCCACCCCTAATTACTGTCACATGCCAGAGAGGTTTTCATGCTGAGGCGTCTCAGAGCTCAGTAGCTTTATGGCTCTTTGGAAGAAGCTGCTTAACTGTCTACCTATTGTTGTCTTTACAGGTACCAGAGGAGCTGATTGCAGAACCCTCCAGATGTGATTAGCTGTGTCCAGCTCATCAGGAGAGTACAGCTCCAGCTTCCAGCTCTTCAGCTCCTGCTTTTCTTTTTACTCAACACCTGAACACTACTGACGTGAAATTATGACACTGGGCTTATCAACAGATTCATTATTTTAATAACTCAACACATTTCAAGTCATACAAAACTACTTTTACATTTGTAACCTTTCAATATTGATGTTTTCATTAATGCAAGACAAGAGTTTAATTTATTAATCTATTGCTTTTGTATTAGGAACACTTTGTTAAAGTGTATCAAACTAATTATACATACATACAATAAAATCATTCTTCATTCATTATCAGTTTCATATTTTAATTTTAAATAGTGTGATCTAAACTTAAAAATATATTCTAGTTAACAGCTGTAAATGAAAAAAATATTAAGATGTTATTTATAGGTTAACATTTATTTGTCAGTAAAAAGTTAAACACTAAAGGTTGGTGTTGTATATGGTTTTATTTTGACATTTCTTTAAGAGACAATCGTGACATTGACTGAGAAGTTACTCAGTAGTGAAAAACAAAGAATTATCTGCACACTGAGTGGTTTTGAAGCCCTGTAGGTGTCATTTATTGCGACCTGAGAAGGTTTTCTGTGGTTTACATTGTATAAACTCACCTGTTTACTATATGTGCATTTGGTCAGCATGTGCATTTGGAGTGCTTTTTTATATATATAACAAGTGAACCATAAACTGTATATTTTTAAATGGATCTATGATACAAATATGGACAATATTAAAAAAGAGAGAAGGCCTTTCCACGTCAGTCCACCCCATCAGCACAATGAGGACTCCCAGGTCTCTACAGCTCTCTGGGCGCCAGGTGGGACATCTGATCCACAGTGTGATTCTGGGAGAAAATGGAACAAGGGAGACGGTCTTTAAATGTTTGTGTGTTGTCCTTTTAAGACAGACAATTTTATATTTGCTATAAAAATGTCCAGTAGCCAAGACTAGCAACGTTATTTAGACTCAGTTTAAGCTTTGAGTAGCAGATGTGGAAGCATCAGAACCGCAACAAGAATCTTGTGACAAATATAAAAAGTACCTTTCTCTCTCTCGAGTCCTATTCCAGACAATAATCCCACACAAGTTGACACAACCCTGCCGACAGCAGCAACTTTACTCAAAATAGCGGTGTGGGGAATTTACTAATGTGATAGCAGCCATAGCTAACGTTTTACAAGTTATACAGCGTCCATCATGTAACTAAGGACTCTACCACTAGCTTATTACGTTTATTACGAGTAACAACTGAGGTAACCGCTTCCTAACCAACGGTATGTAAAAGGATTAACTGATTTAATTGTTCGTTTGAGCTGTAACGTTAACGTTCAGTAAACTTAAGGTAACGTTAATTAATAACTGATTCATAGTTAACTGTTCTAACGTAACGTTAGTGTTGCAAAATAACGTTATCACATTTATATATTAAAAAGCATTTAAAAGCTTATGAAGTATAATGTCAATAACAGATTTGTGAGTTATTTTTGTTATTTTCCGGTGTCTTACCTTGACTGTAGTTGGTCATGTCCGTAAACTGGTAACAACACAGCCGCGCAGTTTCCAACCTCCACCGTACAGCACCGCCGAGTAGCATGTAGCATTAGCTCCTTAGCCTGAGCTAACTTCGGTCACGCGTCGAGCTAGGCGGGAGTGGTTTCAGCAAAACGTCACCTCAGCTACACCTCACGACCGCCTCTTTGCCCATTTTTGGTTATCCGGAGTGACGCTGCGGTGGCAGCTGTCAAGATGGCGGCGCCAGCACCGCCACTTTTGAGCTTCAAAGCGGCTCTTCAGAAACCAATGGGTGACGTCACGGACGCTACGTCCATTTTTATATACAGTCTATGTTATCACCACATATTTTTTGCTAAATCTCAAGGAATGCTGCTTCTACTAACTGTCATAAAATATCAACAGCTCTAAACTACTAAATGTGACACCTACAAATGTGCTGTCACAATTGTTAAGATATTTTGTGTAATAGCCTGTAAAAAAGGGGCATAATGTGAATGTATTCTACACAGGGTCTAAGTAGTATGTTTTGAGGGTGTAATTGCTTAACGACGCCACAAGAGGGAGTATCCACTTATGTGAGCGCTAGTAGGGCTGCGCTGAAGCTTCCGCCCTCAGACAGAGAACAGCCTGCTGAACGATCACAAGTGAAATCTCCTGTCTCTGCTTTTCCTGTCCAAAACAGGTTAGTAATGTGTGGTATTTTGCTGCAATACATTTCTATGGACTTTTAAAGCCTTTGTTATGTTGTTCTGACAACGTTGGATGTGTAAAACAGTGATGTATTCAGTTAAGAGACTTTGAATTAAAGTGTAGCTAGCACCCGTGTAGAAAGTGTAACCAACATGGCGGCCTTCCGACGATTGTTTTGTTTATGACCACTGCTACTGGACATTATACTTTTCTTTGTATTCGCTAAAGCTAAAAGGTTGAGGTACGATTATTTAAAGTTTGTTGAGTTGAGAGTATGTCAAGTCCTGCATTCAGATTCTGTCACCGGGATAATACTGAACACTGTAACATGTTGATAAGGTTAAGAAAATGTGTATTCTGCATAATGTAGGCTTTTGTATTGTTTTTATATGTTGTATCTGAGAATGTTGTGTGAAACAAGTAGGCTTAACAGTATTAAAACTACTGGATGTATATGACTTTGGAGCTAGTAAACAGCAGTAAGTTTGAGTTACAATACCAGTTGAGGCTGGGAGAGGTGAATTATTTCTGTTCAACTGATATATAATCTGTAAAATATGTCATCCCGGCAGTTTATTGCATTAACATCCTTGCTATAGTGGGAATCTAAAAGTGTAATCTGTAAAAGGAATATTGTCAATGTGGTTTAAGTGAAGTGGAAAAAATATAAATTCTGTTTAATAAAGACAGAGAACAGCCTGCTGAACGATCGCAAGTGAAATCTCCTGTCTCTGCTTTTCCTGTCCAAAACAGGACACAATATCTGTTTACAGGCAACTCATGCTTGAGGCCTGTAACATAAACATTCATGAAACATTTCAAATCATTTACCCCACAAAGAAAATTAAAGCGTTTAAAAGCAGTATTTGGAAGTGCATGCAAGTCTCGGCAAGACATATGCCAAATTCAGCGTATCACTGTTATCACCTGTTAAAGTCAACTGCAACCCCCCCTACACACACACATTTATTGAAAGCATACAACTTTCAATAAATGTTTTTAAACTGTGTAAATAAATCCAACATTGTAACCCTAACATTGGGTCGTCAGTGCGCATGTGTAGGCGTAGCGTCTATATGTGTGGTGGCAGAAGAGACAGAGACGGAAAATTTATCACCGTTGATGAACCACACGAGAATATTTTATCGTTTTTAAATAGCCGGCTACTTGAAATAGACCCGTGAGGTAATGCAAAGTGCACGCAGTTTTCGGCAGCACGGCATGCATGCAAAACTCTGCACAAGACTAGTGAATGACAGGCAAGAGAGAGAGAGAGAGAGAGAGAAAAGGGTCTTCAAAAAGCCTCAGTTTAGCTGGAAATTTACATTGTAAGTTGAATGAATAGAGACTGCATCTCTGCAGCTTCTCAAGATTAAAGCGGAGCTGCCGTGTGTCCTTTCTATATATGAGACGAACACAACACTGAGCCAGTGGGAGCTGCAGATGACTCAGCACTGCTAATGTTAGTAAGCTTAAGTATCTTCCACCTTAGCCAGATAGCCTAGCTTGCTATCATCCACTTTCCTGGTGGAATACAACAGCACAACGTGTCCTCCCACAGGCTCAGTGTTATAAAAGAGAAATATAGAATGCTAGCTAAAATCATAGAACAAATGTGGTGTCTTTTCATTCAGCAGCACTCAGAAGAATGTCAGGGTAAAGTCGAATTGAGTAGCTTAGCCGAGGCCTTTTAATACTGGTAACCCAAAGGGAAATACATCATCGGTGGCTGCTGTAGGGGACACGGGAAAGGTTATGAATGTCATTACAGTCCTCTGCGGACTTTGTGGTGAGCTCATTCAAAGTACTTCATAGTCATGGTTCTGAAAAGCACAGATCTGGCCAAAATGTATTATACTCGTAACAATGAGGTGATGTGGTTCTGGCCACTTGTAATGCTGTAGATAATCAGATAGGCAAGGGACACAATGAGAGGCAGTGGACCTGACAGCATGGAGAGCCTGGATTAGACCACTCTATGAAAACAGAATCACTAGTGACAGAAACTTGTGGCCTTTCATAGAGACAGCTCACAATAACAGAAAAAGAAAATAATTCCCAGTTATTTCTCTCATGAAACTGCTCTTTTCATTTCCTAAGCTCACTATTGAATTTTCTCATTCAAGCTCAACATGTGTGATGGGTTTTTTTTCTTTGTTATGTGTCATACACACACTGGTCTCGCCCAGGGGTTAATAATGAAAGTTAAAAGAGTGTTGCATATTAATGCTGAAATCTACTGAGCCACACGGCAGAGCAATAACTGTCCTTCAATGGCAGACTGCTGTCTTGAAATAATTAATACGCTAGACATGTTGGCTCATTCCATGCTCAGCTGAAATCACAATTCAGGCAAGTTCTCGCTGGGATTTATCGGCAACAGTGATAATAGGGGGAAAAAAGACATTTTCAAAATGACTTGTTTTCTTATATAAGTTGAAACCAAAAACTCTTTTCCAACTTTTACATTTTTCAAATGAATCCTCGTTTACCCAGAATGACTGGCTGTTTATCAAACATCATTTACACTGATGTACTGCGTGATATCTGAGTAATAACACTCGAGTGTTACCAATCGAATTACTGTAGATCCTTCACATATTAGGAGCAAAGTCACAAAACAAACATTAGATCTGGTATTTAACTCTAGATTTTGTCTATCCACATGACATTGTTACTCCTTGTACCAATACTTTTAAAATGTTGAGGACGGTTTAGTATGATTACTGTGTACCTTACAATACCTACTTTATGGATTAGATAATGATAGTGATAGTCTGTAATAGTGTTAATTTTAACAACTACAACAAATACTTGTTGACAACCTTTTTTTGAAGATGAAAACTAGAGAAAGACTAAATTTAATGTCAAAACAAACAAAATTTGCAAAAGACAGACGAATGGAGAAATTAACTAATTACTACTTGTATTCAACAACCTGTTTGCATCTGTATCTGTCGAGGAGGGAAATCCTTGGGAAACACTTATCTGGCTTGGCTTCAGTGAATCAGTGAAGAATCAGTGAAATATTACCGATCTGTATGTGTGTATCTGTGTATTTCAGGAATCACCTAAGTATCGTAATAAGCTCTGTCACAGCTTAACAACTAAATTGCCAAACATAATATCAGCAAATAAAAAAGTATTAGTATGAGTACAAATTACAGTTTCAAAGAAAAGTATCCTACACTGCAAGTTAACTCTAGTACTCATACCAGTTACTGAAACAGTCAATCTGATTAGACAGTACTAGCATAAGTACAAGAGTACTAGTACAAGAGAAAACATGTACTACAAGGTAATTAAGCTAGCACATGGTCGTAAGTGGTGGCTAGGCCAGCAACCATAAACAAATGCCAATATATGGAAATTAATGAAGGGATTCTTCAAATTGTAAAAGGTATCAAGGTTAATAATTACTCCCAGATATGACATTCATGCACAATATGGGACGGGAGGGCAGGGGTCTGCACACACAGCTCAGCTGGGCCAATAGGTTGGCAGTGAGTGATTGGTCTAAGGTGGATGGGAGAGAGAGAAAGGGAAGTGGTGAGCTAAGTACCAGAAATACTTCAAAAAAAGTTAGTGTGCACAACTTTACTGCATGACCATGAGACAACCATGTCCAATTCAATTTATGTGATTTTTGTATGTTCAACATCTTCTTCCTTCAAATTACCCTTTTAGTCAGATGTCACTGCTGAAGAACTTCAATAATGCCAACAGATTAATGAATGCTACATTTGTCCTAAAGATTGTGGCCTCTGGTGCCATGTGAAAGAGCATTGTCTGTCTTAATCTTTAAACTAATGCACATTTAAAGAGCTTTCTCAGACAAAATGTCAGTGAAGGTTGCGCCACTCAAGATAAGCGATTCAGCATCTCTTATCCAGATTTTCTAAATTTGATTACAGCTTTGCATATCAGGCGGAACATAGCAGACTGTGCCTCTGATGATGTTGTGGCATGTTGGTGATGTTGAACTGCTGATGATTTCTCTAAAGAAGGCAATATATCTCTTATAGAATAAATTCAGTGCTTGATCAAATTAATGTTTCCCCCATGTGTCAGCCAATTTAGATAATCCTCTATGATGTCGCTGGTGTGACGCTAGTGACAGATGTTAATATGCTGTGAAATATCACAACACTTTCAAAGCTAATTGAACCGGGGTGTGGCTCTTTATTAAGATCAATATTCATTTATCATTTGTCATGTTTCCATTGACAAAGTTTGACTAGATGGAGTCCAATTGCGACACAGACATGCTTTTTTTTATACAAAAAGTTACAGACTTACAGGAGTGGAGAAATTTTTAATATTTGTATATATGTTCTGAGCATAAAGGAGGGCTCATGTGTGATGTGTGTCATATGAAAGAAAAAAGATGGAAGGAAGAAGAGAGAAGTAAGAAATGCCAAGCAGCAGAACTGAAGGCATGGCAGGATATTGTAAATCTACCTCCAATTCCCCAAATCACTTGGGGAACTGAACTCATCTTGAGGTCACTTGCAACTCTCTTATCCATGCAGCACTGCTGAGTTGGCTCTTCAAGTCAGCAGGGTTGTCCCTTTGGCCGCCGCCGATGAGATCAACTGTGAGTTTATAAAGTATTGGAAAAGTTAGAAACTGGTTTAGAAATGAAAGCATGAGATTGAATTTAATATGACTCCCTGTTGCCAACTCAGAAAAAGTGATTCAATAGGACCTAATCACATTATCAAAGCTTTTACATTACATTTCAGGAACGATACATTTGCTGTTGCATTTCTGAGCCGAACCAAGTGTAAACATTAGTACTGCCTTAGATTAAAAGCTTTCCAAGATGAGAGGAGAAGCGGAGGAAGCTCTATGCTATTTATCAAGTTTCAGCCTTCTTTAGTTTAATGCATTGAAACAGTGGCTACATTTAAAAAAAAACAGCGTTACAGATTTTTCTAAGGAAGGCTGTGTTGGTCAGTCCGTCCATCACTTTGCTCCAGACTGGAACATCTCAACAACATTTGGATGAAATGACATTTTGTACTTAAATGTGGATATTTATTATCCCCAGAGGATGAAATCTAATGATGTGATCTGCTGACTTTTACAGAACCACTACAAAGAGGCTCACTTGTATGGTTTCAGTGAAATGTCGTGACGACAAGGATACTGAGGGATTTTCTCTGACATTTGGTATTGACATTTAATTTCCACAGGCTGAATCGTAATAACTGTGGTGATCTTTTCGTCAAGCGCCATAGTTAAGTGAAATTTTGAATGTGTCCAGTACTTTATTTAGCACATATATAGCCAAACAACTGACATTCTCATCAGCCTCAGCTTGTGTTTAGTGCTAATTAGCAAATGGTTTAGCGTGTCAGCATGCTAACCCAAGATGGTGAACATGGTAAACATTACCTTCTAAATAACATTGTCAGTGCCACTCATTTACTACTCCCTACTCCCTATGTAGTTAGTTCGATGTGGATGACTATATAGTGAGCTCACTGGCAAAATGAAAACAACACTTTCAGACACTACTCCGATCATTATCTCAGTGCTGTTAATTACATCATTCTTGCTGTGCAATCGGTCGGTGCACTATTTTTTTTCAGTGCAGCGCATGATTGTATATACAGCTTGGTTAGTGACCATCGGTTGTACACTACTTTTAAAAAGGCATTCTGGGATACTTTGAGTGGATTATATAGGGTGTAATAATTCTCACTACATTTGGACAGTATTACAAAATGGCAAACTCACTGTAGTGTTCACTATTTAGTGAATAGTAGGTGATGTCGGACACAGCCTTAGTGATATGAAACTAGAGTATGAATGTAGAGTTTTCTTGTAAAATTGGAAAATAAATCTAAGTACCACTTTTTCTAATATAATTTTGTGTAAGGAGAACGAGGTTACATCCTATATGTAGGCCTAAGCGAGCTGTCACAACATAAATATCTTAAATCTAACACTATATCATTTGTGTTCAGGGACAGAGCACTTATTTTCCTCCTTGTCCACCACTGATGCAGTTATGGTGCTGTTCGCCATTTTAGCAATGACCGGTTGTTGAGACTGCCTCATTAAATAAAGATTCAGAAAGTAAGGTTGTTGTGACCCTTCTAGCGCTTTGCATTGAGGGATACAGGACACGGGGTAGACTGGTGCATATTGGAGATTTTTTCTAAATCAGTATGGCGTCTGGATTTTTGGCATACTGCAGATTTTTCTTTTGGTTGCATACTACATACTGCATACCACATTTAGGCCAAATCAGTACATAGGTTTACTGATATTATCAGTTTTGATTACAGCCAAGGTGTCAGGATTTGCCAGGTGACTAACAGGGTTTGCCAGTTGACTACGCCTGTTCATTTAGGCATTCACACTATCACCGATTTTCTGTCTCCCCGCACGTTTCAGCTGCAGCCGTGCTACTTAGACCATTTCGCATTTTTTTGGTGTTACAGTCCGCTCTTTGTTTGTAAAATATGACGCTCTGATGCCAGTGGACTTATTCATGTCTGCGATTGGTCATCTGCTGCTAACACCGCCGCCACATGCTCATGGCTGAATTGGGAAACCCTGGTTTAAGTTACTGAGTTGATTACCAGGTTTGTGGTACTGCTTATGCCGATTGTAATTGTTAGGGTTAGTGAAGCCAGATAACGAAAAGATATCCTGGGTATGTTGAACTTGCTTCGTGGTACAGACCCCAGGATCGTGACACAAAGCCTCTGAGCATTTCCCTCCTCTTAAACATTTGCAAAGATATTTAAAATATTTTAAAATCGTGCATTTTTTTTACATTTACCTCCTATCAATTTTCTTCGTTATTGCTTTTCTTGTATTACTGCCACAAATTACTGATTGCTAAGAATAGTTTGAAAGCAACAGCAGGCTGTGCACACGTGCATGGACAAGCAGCCTCACACATACAACCAACATCGTAAAAACATGCTAGTGCTACTTGAGGTCAAAAACTCCACATGGTACCATCAATGCATAGATATTAGATCTGTGCCTCCTGGAAATCAGAGCTACACACTAGCTGATGACTTGCCAAGGGAAAACAAACAGGAGCAAAACAGGGCTAAGCTAAAAGACTTAACCCTCCTAGTAGTGAAACATGTGACCGTGACAATTTAAATCTGCAGTATAAAAAAAGACTTGCAGGCAGGGAATCATTTAAAATTAACAAGAGAGATGAAATCTCATCGCCATTACAAGGTCAAGAGCGTAACATCATTTGTTTTGCTGCGCTTTCCTTCAGCATAAATCATATCATCCTCCTAGTCTATACTCTGCTGCTCTGTCCTTCAAACACATCCGGTCGGACTGGTGTAATTGCACCATGACAGGACTGATTCCTCATCCCTATCAATCACTCCCATGGAGATATGGGCTTCTTCCTAACATGACTACTCCCACCCTCCCTCCTCCGTTTCCTCCCTGGTCTGCCTCTATGTTTTACAGTTATAGTGATAAATAACATCCAATGCCCCCCCCCCCCTTATCCGAGCCCTGATTTCCTGGCCTTCATCCTATCGGGGTTGGACCAGAAACACAGTGCACTGAGTGATATATTGACCATGTTGGGTTAGTGACAGGTTTTTTTATGTTAGTGCTGTTAGGGTGATTTTAAGCACTCCCTCTGTGTGGTCTGTTATGTATACTTTGAGCTTTGTGGACCACCATTAAGGAATTAATAGAGAGAACTATATAAAAGTACAATGATTTCAGGATCTGATTAAAATACATTATGTGGTTTGTATAAGTAGATAATTAAGAAAAATGTATGTAAAAGGTCATTAAAACATTGAAAATAATGAAAGAAAGTAAATAACTGCTACCTAAAATTAGTTAGTCATCATTTCAGATTAAAGTATCCTGCACAGCCTTAAGGGGGATCATTGTTTGGACAGAACCAGATACAGTAATCTGGGACTCCTCAGATCTGCAGTGGAAAGATAAGCCATGGCATTTCTAAATAGCTTGTTCTGCTGGACTAAGTGATTAGTCTACACAGTAATATTGACCTGGAGAAGCATCTTTATACCCTTTAATTTATATATATTTTTTGCATCCAGAAACAGATCAGTGCTGCAGCAGGTTCACAGGCAGGGTAGTCTATTCATAGCTGTATGTACAAATGATTCACTGGAAAGCCTCTCTTCATCTGCACCAATACAAAGATTGTTTGTGTTGTGAGTTTTGTTTCTTATCAAAAGAACAGAAGTGGAAAGTTTGCTTACAGAGCCTTGTGATAGCATCTCACTTGCACCGCTATGGGAAAACTTACTTACAAAAGCAAAGCACACCCAGTAAAAATACAAACCAAAGCACACTCAAATGTGGGTATTCCATGAAATTAGGTTCAGATGTACTTGAGTGAACTGAACAGAATCTAAATTTAAATCTAAAACTGAACATCCTAGGAGTCTTCAAATCTTAGCCCTCTATACTTTCTGTGTTGAATTTGCATGCATTCTGCATTTTTTCTGGAGGTTCCCTTTAAAATTAAAAGTCATGTATGCTACTGTATGTATAGAAATACTACTAAAGCTGCCCTTGACCAAAGCTCTTCCCTCAAAAGTAGACTTGGTCCCCTGGTGCTAAACCGTGGCTGCACATGCTCTCAAATAGTTAGGATGGGTTAAATGCAAGAGGACAAATTTTCCCACAGGGATGAATAAATAATAAGTTGGCCATTAACCCCAACTTTAGTTGTAACCCTAAGCAATATAGTTAAAATTACAACACATGTTATTGGGGTTATCATCTAAATGAGTTCACTGATGCAGTATGCTCTTGTGTCTGGTAAAGTTAGCCATGTGGCTCAGGATATTTAGTCTACAATACCATTTGTAAAAACCCAGAAACACACATATTTAAACAAATTCAAAATTCCATTTCATGTGATACGTCTGTGGTCTCCTGAAAGTATTATGATATCTTCTGATAGGACACCTGTCTCCACTGCAGCTTGGAATAATGACCAAAAATGGTATTTGACATCACTATGAATTTCTAGTGTGTTCAAACTTCCCATGAAGTAAATTTCTGTCTTGCTTTATTTTACATTTGAACACAGGGTTTATGCAATCTGTATATTCTATTCAGACAAGTCACTGTACTGGACGATTCTACAAAACTCCAGACTATGTTTAATGCCAGAGTTTCAATGTCCAACATTTAAAAAAAATCTCATATAATTCCACATCTGTACATGGAAGCTGTGGTAGGTCAGGGAAAGATTGTGGTTATGGTAAATAAGCTATAGTTAAGGTATGGTTATGAGTGTGCAACAACAGCTGGAGTTTTTTCAGTTTCACAAGAGAAAGAACTTTAAGGATAATGACTAACAGATGGTTTTGCAAATATATTTTTGTTTGGTTAACTTCCCCACCTCTGTTGAGCACTGCACTGCAGCTTCGGCAAATCTGCCTTGAGAAGAAGAAGAAGAAGAAGAAGAAGAAGAAGAAGAAGAAGAAGAAGAAGAAGAAGAAGAAGAAGAAGAAGAAGAAGAAGAAGAAGAAGAAGAAGAAGAAGAAGAAGAAGAAGAAGAAGAAGAAGAAGAAGAAGAAGAAGAAGAAGAAGAAGAAGAAGAAGAAGAAGAAGAAGAAGAAGAAGAAGAAGAAGAAGAAGAAGCAGCATGCTGATGCTACACTTGTTAGAGTTTTTCCTTACCATAGATTTAAGATACATAGAACACATGAAGTCAGAGGAATGCAAACACCTTATTACACACTTGCACTGCAAGACTTAAAAATCACGCAAAAACATTGGGATTGGGCCTGTGTCTATCAGACTGGGCCAAACCAATACTTTCAATATTGAGGGGGCACACAGGCATCCCCACCCAACTTGGACCTAACCTTGTTTTAGCTGAATTCTGATTGGCTCAACGGCACTGCTCAAAAGCTTTTACTTTCCATCTGGGACAAATTTAATTTCAACATGTTTTGTTGAAAGAGGAAAAAGAAATGTGTGGTGCCAAAAAAAAATTTAGAAGACAAAAATGTTGGCACAAGAGGCAACTAAATGCGCCAAATTAACCGACTTCTTCCTTGGTGGAAAGGTGCTGTGGCAGCACAGATGAGGCAGGACCCAGCACAGGCACTGATAAGTAATGCATTTATTATAACCTGAGATTATTTATATATGCATTTATGTATAGGCATATATAGGCTATATTATATATTCATATATATTATAAACAACATTTGAAGGAAGATGGAAAGAGGAGGAGGAACAGGAGGAGCTGTAGGAGAAGGATGAGTAAAAGACACAGCAGGAGGAGAAGGACAATGGAACCAGAAACAGGTACAGGGGCAGTGTGTAGGCCTGGGTAGGCAATTCTCCATGGATAGAATAAAAAATGGATTATTTTTAGTTGTATTTATGTTCTTAACATTTATGTATCTGTGTAATCAGTACAAGCAGAGTCAGGGTCCAGCACAGGGGAGCTGAGCAAGAGATAAGCCTACTCAGAGCTGAAGATGAGGGATTTGATGCACACATATACACACTGCTCTATTTTCTGGGACTGCATTGTAGTTTTTTGATTATATTTAACTACTTTAGCATTCTGACTGACTCGGGCTTGCCTGACCTGGTCTTGTTCAGTGCAGTGATGCCATGCTTATACAAATTTAAGAGGCGGGTGTCACAAAAGTGTCTTTAACGTTTTTTTCGGAATTTAATTAATGACTGTACACAAGTACAACACTATTTATTAAAATACTGCAAAAAATCTTTCACTGCACCCTCACACGGCGCTTGCATAAAAGGCCTCTTCGTCTCAAAGTCCCGAGCTGAATTTCAGTCCCAGTACATCCCTGACTGTCTTGGGCAGGAATCATCCAAAATGGATGTAGTTCCTACAGATATTGGGCTGATTCTACTGACGCATTATAGCTTTTTTTTGTGATGGTTGAAAACCTACCAAGAACACCAATTCTTTACCTATTTCCTCTTCCCTGTCTCTTTTATTAATAAATAATACCTACCCCAGACTCCAAAAGTTAAAAAAGTTTGTGAATGTGTCTTCACCTAAACCCATGCCATCTTTTCACATCCACATATTATTCCATTAATTCACACTCCCTCTAATTTGCCTTTCGTCAGTATACACAGTTAAAACAAGGTTAATGCTAAAGAGACTATAGACTACACAGAACATTTTTTATTGTCTTAAATTGTCTTTACAGTAAATAAAATGTGCTCCCAACATATAATAAAAGTCAGTATTTGAGAGCAGGCTAACAAAGTAGGCTACTGGAACTACATTTGACATTTGGCATAAAGGCAGCAGTACCTGTTAAACACTCAGTATGCTCATTTCTCTTCATCTGTGGAGTATGTGTTTCCAGCCTATGCATTTTGCCCCGCACACACACATACAAACAGAGTAAAGAGAGATATGGTGGAAGAGACAGGCTTAAATATTGGAATCTCTGTCCCTGCAGACTATTGTTCAGGAGGCTAGTGCATTTACAGTATGTAACCCTGCCTCTCCCCATTTTGGATTTGTGAACACAAACAAATCAACTCTCCGAAAGGGGGACACAACAGAGTACCAGGATAGAGTCTCTTGATCATACCAACTAGAAAACCTTTAAAGCAATGAAATCTCTAGGCTGGTGTGGCAGCATATGTTTCATAGCTTTAAGGCTTCAGACATTAGAAACCGTGGTAATCTGGATCCTGGCTGTGGGAGAGTATTGTTCATATATTGAGCTTTCTCATATTTCAGGGATACCACTGGCATTGTGTTTGAAGGTGGATTTTTGCTTTAAGAGACATTATTTTGGTTTAATCCACATTTACATTTAGTGACTCAAGAGATATGTGATTTAAAGTTGCATTAGCTACCTTCTGCCAGTCCTCTTTTGTAAGGGAAAAAAATCTCCTCACAATACCTCCATCACATATTTCCATGAAATAAATCCATGGCAGTCTGAAGGTAAACTCCCCCACTATACACTCCGCAGTTATTGCTTTTGTGTTGAGGAATAAAACAGAAAGTATAAACGTAGCTTCGATGTTCTTTTCAGGCTGTAGCTTTGAAAAATAGTGGTGGCCACAAAAACAGCATTCTCACTTATTCAAAAGAATCATATGAGACAACAACAGTTGCTTCCCCCCTGAAGTGATAGCTGTGACATTTTCCTTCACACAGAGATTTTACGAAAGTGAAACCGCAGTTCTTTATCGCTTTCAACACGTTTTCCTCATTAGGCTTGAGAGAGAACGTCAACAACTAATGGCCTTTCTGATAAATTTCCCTATATTTTAACTGTAACTTTTGGTTGATGTAGAAACAAGACCAATCAAAGAACAAAAATCCATATTTTCATTTGCAGAGATGCACTGGAAGTAATTATGGTACCTGTATGTTGGAAATATTGGTGCCTATTTTGCTGTATGCCTCTGGCTGTACCGAGAAATCAAGCGTCTGACAAGAGGGAAACTAGAAACCACTATAACATTGTGCTGCCTCCGTAATCTCACAGCTTATTATGATTTAAATAGAAACACCAACCACCTCAGCTGCTATTTCAGTGATGCTACCCTATGTTTTTGCCAAGCATGGGATTTTCCTTGTTTCCCTGTTTTGCAGATACAGCTGACCCCTCTGAGCTAGATTTCCTTACAGTCTTGGGATGGGTGGGAGGGCTGAGAGTGTATTTGTGCGTCATAGGAGAAGAGATGAATCCATATTTTGTCAACCCTTCTTATCCCATCACCAGCACAGGTGTTTAGCTCCAGAGTTTGCCTCTGTGTGGCTCCAGTTTTTTGGCTTCCCCCCCATCTGTGGCTGGTTCTCCGCTGGGTCTTCGCCCTCAGAAGTATGGCAGTCTGTAGCGTTTCCGAACAGGTTAATGGACCTCTAACCCCTCATCACTGATTAGCATGATTAATCAGACAGCAGCATACTCCATGATTCCCCTCCCCTGCTCTCTCCCCCGGCTCACTAGCTCTCTATTCCTGCCAGATGGTATCAATGCAAAGCTGAGAGCAGAGGAAAATCAAAGGTATGCTTCAGAGGCTTGAAATCCAAGAAAGCACAGCAGTTATCTCCTGCTGTTCAGATGACACATTTACAGGCTTCATGCACTCTATGTAGAATAACCCCAGGAGAGAGCACAAATGCATAAACACTTCAACGCTTTCTCTGGAACAGAACTCTTATAGCTACTGTGTTTTACAGGACAAATGTATAGAGATAAAACACAGGCTGCATGTGGACTTGATAAACACATTCAAAGGGGGGGTGGGGTGGGGTGGGGGGGGGGTGGGGAGTGGGTGGGGCTGAATATCCACACAGAAATGCAAAACACAGTAAAGGTGGTAGTGGTACATTATTACCACAGTGGTAATAATAATTGTAACAACACATTGTTCACTTACTAATTTATTTAATTTAAGCAGTTAATGCTGTAAACTAAAAGCTAAAGCTATAGCTATAAGTAATGAATAAACAGTTGAAATGATTAGCTAAAGGAAACTAATTAATGGTTGAAAAGACCATCTTCTGCCACCAAGTAATACAAATGCAAGCTTGGTCCAATTAACCTAAACTTTAACAATTGTATGAAAAAGTATGCGAATAAAATCCACTTTGGCTTCAGGCTGTAGGCCATTGAGACCCAAAGTTGATTTATTTCTCATATGTGACTCAATTCAGATTTTAACAGTGTGAACATCTCAAGTCACATGGAATCTGACATTTTCCAGTTCGGATTTGAGCCACTTTCATATGTGGTCCAAATCAAATAGAGGTCGGATTTTTTGAAATGCGACCTTAGTCTGCGCAGTGGGATCAGAATTCATGCGACTTTGGTGTCACTCTAGAGCGTCCGTCGTCACATTTCTGCTCACATGCATGCAACTTGTTCAGGCAGAAACAGTAGAGAGAGAGTGTTGCAGGGCATATACAGTGCCAGAAACTGTAATGCAATGAAAAGGAATACATAGTTGTGAACATCTGTCACAAATCGGGAGAATTGTGACCCTAAGAGGAAACCCATAAAAGATGGAGGCCACCTCTTCTGTACGACAGCATGCTGTGTGTGATGTCTTATTATTCTTTTGCGCATACGGGTCTCTTTCAGGCTGTGGTCAGTTCACACTGGAGTCTAATGGGAGCCACATTTAAAAAATAATATGAACAGTCAATCAAAACGAGTGGATCAGGGTAATAAATTGGAATTGAGCATTAAGGCCTGCAGTCTGAATGTAGCCTTTAATATTAATAGTGCTCCCATCCCATTTATAATCAATTCATCTAGCAACATGGCAGTTGGTGTCAATGAATGTGTACTTCAGCTCATCTGACAGGGCTGTGGGGTACGTAAGAGAAAAGAAGGTTAGGAAGCACTGGTTTAGAAGATTTAACCACATAAGCAAATACAGTTGCACTGTAATCCTGTTGATGTTAAAATCAAACCTGCATGACAAATGAGATTAGGTCAGTATTACCAACGTGTCATATTCACCTGATTCATTTCAAATTGTTTTTTTCTGTGAAGTCTGATCTGTGACATTGTTCAAAGGATGAAAAAATAATAATAATAACCTCCATGCAGCAGATGTGAACATCATGAATGCACCCTTGAAATTTGATACATTTTGAAAGAGATCTCTTGGTTCTTTTTTCATGCTAATTCCTGGCTTAATCTACTGTGTGTCTTCAAACTCATCAGATATTGAGAAAACACATTTGTCCCAGTTACTAAGATCATCATCTACCAGCTGGCGGACAGCAAGCACAGTGATTCATTTTCAAAAAAAAAAAAGAAAAAAGAAGACATTATCCAACATCACTTCTTCTGAAAGCCTCCTTCAAGGTGTACTTAAAAATGTAAAGACATGCTTAAGTGGAGATAAAGAAAATGACTCTGTGGTCACAGGGGGCAGTGTGGGATCCCAAAACTTCTCTGTGGAATGTCGACCTTGGAAAGTATAAATAAACTAAACAAAGCTATGTAGAAAATACATGGCCCCTACATCTTGGAGAGTTACCATGTCCCTGCACTGTACTTTGATCTTATTTAAATGAAGGCTACCCTCAACAAAACGGCCTCTAATTATTTAGTCTTTGAATCTGAAATGAGAATACCCACGGGACTCTGGTGGAGGTCTGAAATAGCTGCAGCTGAAACTCATTTTCTCATTTCCCTGCGTTCTGTAAACTCGCCCTCCCCAAACACAGCGACGATGAGAATAAGAGAATTGGATGTTAGATTAAATCATGCGTTTAAGGCTGGGGAACACGGGAAGGTCTTCAGTCAATGTGATATTCTAATGTTCCTAACACTGTATCTGCAGTTGTTCCAAATGGCCCCCACCCATTGAAAAATTTAATCTGCTTTGTCCACTGTGTTATAAATAATTAAAAAAAACTGGCACAGTCTCTCATCAACACTTCCCTCTCATAGAAAACACCATGGCAGTCTGCCATGTCACTCTGCTGAATCATTATATTCATCGCCATAACCACAGTGGAAGTGCGGGGGGGGGGGTGGGGGGGCAGACTGAAATATCTCACCCTCTCTTCTCCAGAGGCCAACTTCAGTGCCATGATTGTCACCCCTCAGATTCCAGGCTCACCTTGACATTTCCAGCTAAGGACACTGACCCATGCTTTGGATGTTTCAAGGCTTTGTGCGTGTGCGTGCCATTTCTGTGATTGAACTAATAACGGATTCTTAGATGTAATTGTGCAGGTCAGCTCAGAGCTGCTGTCCATGAACTCTTTGCAGAATGACTTTGTTTCTAATGTGGCTTTCCACAAAGACACTTTTAACTTCCCTTATTTCTAGTGCTTGAACACAAATATTTTGTGGTACATATTTATATTCAGAAATTACTACTACTACTATGTACGAAAAATTACACATACATGCATAAGGATTCGCACAAAACGATGCATGCATGTACTTCAACATTTGTAATTCTCTAATTGATAGACGCCTCCCTATTTACTGATCACTCTCTACAGCCATAACAGAAATGTTTTAAATTACTGCTAATGCATTCAGCTGGAGGCTGTTACTGAGATGCAGCTACAACAAATACAATGTATTTGTTACAGAGGTTAGTGCTCCCTGCAGTTGATTGATTCAGTGTTTTATTTTCTGCGCTTTTGGTCAGCAGATCATTTTCAATTTTTGTAAGGAAGGAGTCACAGTGAGATGTGAGATGAAGTGCTGCAGGTGTGACAGGTAACACTTTTCTGCAGTTTGTGAGAACCCCTTCAGAAACATCATCAAGGTAGCCTTTTACTATGCTATGCTCTTGTGTGGATGAAATCTTAAATGAGGTTGACATTTCGGGAAATTCTCTTATTAGCTTTCTTGCCAAGACTTGGATCAGAAGATCGATAGCTCTCTCACATCTGTATGGCAAATGTGTAGTTACAGCCAGTAGCTGGTTAGTTTATTCGTTTGCAAACTCCCACGAGAGTTAGCACCACTAACATGCCGGACAGGTGCTTTACCAAATTGAACCATCAGATTCTGTGTCTAAACTCAAACCATGATCTTTTTCCCTGAACCTAACCAAGTAGTTTGGTGCCCAAACCTAACCAAACTGCAGCCACTTCACAAACTTAATCACCTGAACCATTAAAAGCTGGCAAAAAGCCCAGAGGGCTTAAATTCCCATTTGAGTCTGATGGGACACAGACACATCTAGTTGAAGCATCTGATTAGTCTATTTCAGCTATATTTAGTTGACTCTATTCATTACTTTTAGCTATCTATTTAACTGTTTATCCATTACATGTAACATACAGTTTCAACAATTGTCCTACTAGCAGTCTATTCTATCTGTACTTTTAGCTAAGTATTAAAACAGTTTTTCCATTGCTACCTATTTCATGTATGCACAACTATCTCAACTGCAATGGCCATCTATTTAAATTGTTTTCCATTAGATGTACTAGTCATCAGTTTTAGCTAACTGTTTTACATTACAACTACAATAAGCTAACAATTTCAACTATTCATCAATTGTCATTAACTATTTCATTTGGCTAACTATTTAAACTGTTTATACATTTTTTGCTAGCTATTTCAACCATTTCTCCATTACTGTTAACTTTTTTATTTCAACTGTTTATTATTTTTAGCTCACTGGTTTACTATCTCTGCTTGCTGGATTCACACACTCTCAATCGCAACACATTTTAAAACTGACTCAGGTTGATGGGCAGCTTAACATCTGCATCACACAAATGTTTCCAAATAACTTTTACTCTTTAACACAAATATGTTGATATAAATTTGCAATCAAATCACCATTTCTATTTGAGCTTTCCATATACCATGGAAACCATCACAAGTGTCCCCTTGTGGTGCCCCGTACCCCTCTGCACTAAATGTCGAACCACTCAAAGTAAAACCTGCTTACTATGTCTGCTGTACTATAGGGCCAAACATGTGCTGTCTTTACGTGCATGAAAAAAAATGGATGTAACATCTGAGTTAGGGTGGCACATTGTAATCTGCTATTTGGTGCTGAGCAGGAAGTGTGCAGTGGGTTTTTAGAGATTTTGTCTCCGAAAGTATGAGATAACAATGAAGTCTTTTCTGATTTTTACCGTGATGTGTTGAGGCCTGTATCTGCAGCGGTGAAAGGTCAGCTACATACGTCTCAGCCTCTTCTACAAACTCACATAGAGATTCCAAAAACATCCATAATTAATGATTCACTTTCCTAGCAAACAAGTACGTCACCTGACTTCCTCAGTCCATTAAACACTTGGTTATCTTAGGTACATGGTCTGCTTCGGAATGTGTCCTCATGTATGTTTAAACACTATAATTGCCTGTCAGCTGATTCTGAAGCTGAAGAGATGATGTATGTGTGTGTGTGAGAGTTGTGTGTTGACATAGCTGACAGGTGAGTGACGGTTTACTGGAGTTTGCTGTAGTCCTGAGGTGTTGTAGATCATAGAGTGGGAACATTTAGTAAAATGAGAGTGATTCGCGTTAAATCTAATAGTACGTTCTAAGAATGTCAAATTGGCTTTCTGACGTCTAGGTAACAACCATTCACTGTATACATGTCAAGACTGGCCCTCTACAAATCAGATACTATTAATAGCATAGTGATAATTACTGTTCCTATATATCCATCAAAACAATTAAATTGATGGCCTAAATTTATAAAATTCTCCATAACTAAATGAGGTGTGTCATCCATGTATCTGTACTCTAGCTGCCTTTGATGTACCTTTGAAACAAACTTCAAAGCTCAGGGACCAGTGCTGGTTTGTACTGATGTCTTACAGAGAGTGCAAAGGGTGTGCTGGTATTGCAGAAGGTATGAAGCCTTTCACTGTGTGGCTGCTGGAGCAGCTGCAGGGCAGCCTCGGTCACAGAGTTAAAAGGAGGTTACACTTTCAACAAATGACCAATGTGCTGCAATAAGTGAAAAATAACTCAGACAGCATTTGGCCTTATTTGTGTTCAAGGTCAGAGAAATCTGGAGTCCATCCCACTAAACACAGGAAGAGAGGCACACTCATAGTAATAAATACACACAGTCAGTGGGGGCAAGTTGGTCTCTGCCTCCCAGAAACATGTGGCCGTTTCCACAAATGATTCACATGAATCATGTGTTTCTTTGTTCTACCACATCTGTTTTTAAAGTATAAGGCAACTAAAGGTTTTCAAAGTCAGGTGTGAAAGCAGTGGTTAGTGGTTTTCCCCCACCCATGACTTGTTGTCATTATTTTTGCATGATATTGAGATGAAAGAAAGTCTTAAATGACAGAAAAGCACATAGTACATTTCATTGATGTGGTGTACTGCGTTATCATGGATACATATTCCACAATCAATACATGTTGATGAAAACAAACCTGCAGCAATAACTCTTTTTTCCGAAATTATTATAGAAGACGAACCTGGGTGCAAATGCAAATATGGACTAAATGTGAAAACACCCTCAAACGACTTTGTTAAAAGAATTGTTTGACATTCATGTTGAGTTTTGTGAGCTTTAGAGGTGCTAACTGGTACCTTTGGACAGAGCCAGGCTAGCTGTTTCTCCCTATTTACAGTCTTTTTGCTAAACTAAGCTAACATTTACTGTACAGACATGAGAGTGGTATCTATCCTCTCATCTAACTCCTGTAAAGAAAGCGAACTTTAAGCTATTACTTTAAGGCTAGAGAGAAACCAGTGCTGACTGTTGTAGGAGATGTAGCATGAATGGTGTCTATGTCAAATGCATTGTCCGCCCAACCATCCACCTTGAAGTCCTCCTTAAGAGGTTTCACAACAGAATAACATCACACTACTTTTGCCTTTGCTATATAGGGAGAAAATCATTATTTGTACGAGTGCAAAAAGGTTCTCATCAGGTTAACATAGCAATAGGTCTTCTTTTTCTTCTTTTGGTGGTTATTGTCTGGGACAAAACATTAGGAGAAGATGAAAGTTCACATATAGAGGTAGCTTCTGCCCTTTTGTTCTCTTTAAATTCTTTAAATGCAACTTTTTTTTGCAGCTTTGTAATCACAGCATGTCCACTCAAATGCCATCTGGATATAGAACCACCCAGCGCCCTTATGTAGTGCTTTTATTTTAGAATGTAAGTAGCATCAAAATTTTAGTTGAAATATAACTTCAGGGGCTTTATGCCTGAAAATATACATTGAAGAATGGTTACATGAATTGTAAAAGTATGAAGCGAAACAAGCCAGATGGCTCTGAATGAGGCTATGTACTTGCTATGCCACATAAAGCCATCTACAGGCTGCATTGCTTGCTGATATTAAGTAAACAGAGACATGTGTTAGCAAGGATAAAAATTGTTACTCCAGCAGCAACACAGTATTGATGGTCTGATCATGGCTATTGGGTGTTTTTGTGTTGAAACAATGTATGTCAGTGGCTCAGTGGTTCAACTTTTAGTCTGTTTTCTGTCTGCCTCAGCATGGGATGGAAAGGAGTGGATGTACATAAATCTCTTCAGTTGCAGGATGTTGAACACAGTCAGTTATCAAAATGACAAGTGTAAAGAAGAGAAAAATAATAGTCCTGAAAATTCTGTGTTTCCAATTGTTGTATATTTATATATATATATTTTTTTTTGTCTGCTGGCACAGGCAGCTCACCGTACGACAAAAGTGATTAGAGCAGAGTTGCCTGGATTTTTCTTTGTTCTATGTGAAGCCACCGCTCGCAGCTGTCTGAGGTGATGCAACAGCGCCTCTGGAGAGAAACCCAGACCCGCTTATTTATAAAAGCCAAAGGGAAGATGAAAGGACAAAGGGAGCTTGAGTGACCTGTTTGGAGAGGGAGGTTCAAAGTCAAAGCGAAGTCATCTGGTCTTTTACGGGGACAAGGGTAAGATAATGAGCACTGAGAATAGCCCTTGAGAGGGAATCACAGAGAGTTCAATTAGGCTTCCACACTGTTGCTTTTGGCTCAGTCTGACTGCTTGGTGCGCCAGGATTAAATGTCTTGAGTTTTTATAACGACAAGAGCCCACTTGGAGCTGAATCCTGTAAAACCGAATCTGAATAATATCCCCTCATCACCTTGTAAGCAATAAGAGGAGCACGCTGCTTAACTGCTGATATTAAAGCCCTCTGTGGAGCTTGCTAATTGTTTTTACTTTGTTTTGCTGATTTTTAACTTCTTAATGAAGGTTTTTTTTTTCTTGTTCTCAGTGAGGTTCGAAGGTTGGGGGTGTCATTTTCATTTATTGTTTTCATTTCTTTACTTAATGTGGGCGTAGGCTGTAACTGTGATTAAGGGCTATACAAATAAACAACTGGAAAATAAAATAAAGGTCGGTTTAGCCCCAAGAATTGATACAACAGTAATACTCCTCTTTGTATACCGGTCAGTTGGAAACGGTCATTGGAAAGTATTCATTGTTAAACCCTGCATGGACAAAACTAACACATGGGAGTGACAAACCACTGTTAGAATATGTTTTCTTTCCATTTTCTTTTCTCTCTCAGTTCTTCAACTGTTAGGTAACTATAGGTTTTGGGATAAAAGTAATTCAAAGGCACATCACCATCTGCCAGAGCTCACAAGTCTTTGAGCTAGAGTCCAAGTCAAGTCTCAAGTCACTTGTGGTTATAATGAATGTTGTATCACCTGCCGCGTTCAATCCAGGCTGCTTATAGCTGTAAGTAATTCTGTAACTGTAACCTGTTTTTCATTTACAGAGTACAACCATGTAATGTGCAATGCAATTAATGACAGCTTATTAACTATTATAAGTCAACACATCCCCAGACTCTCAAACCAGTGGAACGTCAACTAAATAAAACTGGAAAGTTACATGATCAACATTAAACCTGTAACCTGTTTGCAGCCGACATTAATAATTAGCGGGACGTAAATGATTACATTAATCGACCACTACAAGTTTGACAAGTAAACAAACGCTCATTCATTTTTCATAACAAACAACAGTCGGGAGTTAACCTCCGCTAGGTCGTAGCTAAAGCAAGAAGCAAGCTAACGTTGATGGAGAATGCTGAGCCAAACATGTTCACTAACCTCAGGATACTAAACTCTTTTGCGTTCAGCGCTTTTGAACCTTTTGTTGAGTCTTATTGTGTGAACCTTTAAAGCCAATGTTTATGATGAATGGCACAGCAGCTGCCGTTGTTTGTTGTCTTCTCTCACGTGCGGCAGATACTACGTGTTACGTAGAGAGGTTATAGATAACGGAGGGAGGGGAATAACAGCAAGCTCATCAGACTTTTCCTAAAAATAAACATTGTTCAGGAGTCCCGCACCTCGAGTCCGAGTGAAGCCTTTGGGGTCGAGTCTCAAGTCGAGTCTGAAGTCACTGTGTGCAAGTTGGGCTCAAGTACGAGTCCTAACTTGAATCCCCATCTCTGCCATTTGCTGCACATACGTTACCTTTTAAACTCCATTACGTGTATCCGAGATATCACTGACAAACATCCTCATTCCGGTGCACTAAACTCGGGGGGCTGAAGTGGCAATGTAAGAATGAAAAACATTCAGTTTGTGCGGGGCAATCCTTATTGACCCATGTGCTGAAGCAACCATCCAGTGCAGGCTTTTGATCAGGTGGCCAGCAAACTGTGAATGGAACCGATGAAAATTGTCCTTCCTACTTTTGCACTTCATTTTGCTTTTAGTCTCCTGACCCACTTCACAATTTAAACATTATGATATAAACAGTAGTTTATCTAATCCAGTAAATAACTTTGAATTTCCATGGAGGTTATAGGCACAAAAATATGCAGTAGTTGCTATGGCAGCTGGTGTTCCTGATGGGAGGCTGAAACGTGTGCTCTTTAAAACCATTCAGATTAAAACAAAATTGATAAAGCAGGACAATGACATAAGAACTCACATATGCAAATATTCCTTTAGTTATTTGTTTTTCGTTGAAGTTTGTTACGTGACAAAATGTCAGGCTACAGCAGGAGATTTTAAAACATGCCTGCAACCTGAGAGCTGCAACATTCAAGCTATCATTTGAAACATAATTTCCTCTTGCATATGCATGAGTGTGGCTTGCAAACATACCTGCAATTTGGGAGTGACAATCGTTTGTGAAACCTGTCGCCATTTCCTTGCAAGCAGTGCTCACAAATTGCTTTGTTGAAACAGACACTAGGCTCCATGGGGTGCATGTTTGGCGGGAGGATGTTCCTGTTGATCCCACAACAGGTTTGACATACTCATAACTACAGGACAGAATTCACTGTGGTGTGGTAATGAAATTTATCCGTTGACTTAAAAACAAAATATAACAAGCCCTTTTAAATCACCTAATTAATTAAAATTCTATTAATAATGGTAAGTTTTGCTTATTCTGAAATTGTCTGAATCTGAATCTGTGGGCGCGGTGATCATTTTTAACAGCTAGGTTCACAAAGGACGTATCCACCTTAAATCTGACAACTGGCAATTATCACAGGAGCTGTTGATTTTTCTTGACCATTTAACTGTCAATTTAATTTCGTGCTGTGCCGATGGAAATAACAAGGAAAATCAGAAACCCCATTGGCTGACCTGCAGTGGCCTCAGCATTTGATATAATGGGGCAGGGTGGTATATTAACATTAACTACAGCAATAAATCTTCATAACAGCTGGTGTTGGCTTCAAATTTATAGCTATAATTTTTTCTCATGAAGTCATTTAACAAAAGGTCCATTCTCACTGTGGGGGGAAAGTCACTTAAATTGATTTGGGGGCAGAGGAGCACACGGTATGGATAGACGCCATAATTCATCAAATCTAAATTCTAATTTGCAGCAGTGCCCCCGAGATTAGCAGATATGTAAAGGAAGTGGTGCGGCGTCTGACTGTACTGCACTCTTGGCTGTTACAAGAGGCTTGCCAATGGATAAGTACTCTTGTTATGGTGGATGGGATGTTGACGAAAAGAAACAAATCAATTATTATCTAGCATGTTTTTAAGCCAATTCTTCAGAAATTATTATTTCTAATGTGTATGTGCGTATTTCTGTGTAGAGCGAGAGCTGTACATCAGCGGGCAATACCGTTCAGCATGAATTGACAGCTACCTGTTTGTGTGCGTTCACAGCACAAGGCGATTTATTTTGTCAGCTCAACAGCAACACATGAACCGTTCCTGCTCTCATAATCAGCCATGACATTACAGCTCAGTAGCTCACATAATGGAGGTCTCTCCTGATCACACTTTAAATATTCATGGGCTGCTGTTGTAATTCACACACTGCAACAGCTATTGCCTTGTTTCCTCCGTAGGCTGACTCCAGCTCTGGATCTTGATGTTGTGTACCTCAAATGTTTCTCTCGGGTGTTTACAGCTCACTGCTACAGTTCACCTAAAGTCATTGCGCTGGAAATAACAGTGAATACATTTTTAACAAAGTTGAAAGAACCTATATTTGCAGCAATGAACTTGGGTTCAAAACAGGACACAACCTGTTGAGCATTTGTAAGTTTAAATGTCTGAGTTATTTCCAGTCATTGCATATGTTTTATAAACAATTTTTTGCTCATGATTTTTTTTTTGGGGGGGAAATAGACAATAGCGTGAATGATTGGGCCTGGCATTGCTCACAGCGAAAAATCAAAGTGCTCCTTCACATGTGCATTAGCGTGTCATGGGTAATCACATCATTGTCGGATCGTTGGACAGAGCGTAAGCACATGAAATCCAAGTGGAAATGTATTAGAGATCCAACCCAAGCTGAGATCCTGTACACGTGGCTATTTGTGGTTTAGGACAGAAGGAAAGAGCAGATTTAATTTTATACATACAGTTATAACAACAAGGATAGGCAAAATAACAGAAACACCTATCAGTATAATTCACTTCAGCTCAACAGAACAACAAAACTTTCAACACAAACTCATATTATATAACACTGCAGTGTGTTGGAGTGCCCCTTTGTTCAGATACTAGTCTCTTCCGTACATTTAAAATCTAAAAGACAAAAATAAAATACAGTATAATTCCTGGAAAATCTCAATCCCAAAGCTAACTAGAGGTGAGTGAGAGAAAATGTTATATGGGGGAGCTGAAACTTTTATCACATAGACAAAGAACAAGCAACATTTAAAAGGCCATAAAAAATGAGGCCTTGCAGCATGATACCTACGTTAGTTTGCTGTCTCTGTCCTGCATGACCTAATCTCAGCTTTAGCTCATGGTTCAAGCCACTACATAGGGCTGGACGATAAAACAATAACAATAATTATAATTATATAATTTTTTTCAATAACAATATTACAAATGTTCAATATATATTCAATAAGTGTTTTATTTCCTTCACTTGAATTAAACACAAATTAGGACTTATTTTTTTATCAAGATGTTTATTTTGTTGAGGAAAAAGGACTGAAAAAAAGCTTTTACTTAATTTTACTCCTGCATATTTGTTGACAAAGATTTTATCAAAATTGTTTTGTATGTTCTGCCTCAGATTTGTGAAGGGATCCGCTGTTTGGCATCAAGTGTGTGACCAGAAAGAAGAGTTTAAACCACAATTAACTTTCACTCAGGAGCAGAAATCAGCATTTAAACCTAAAAGAAATAACGATTTGATGCTTACCGTGATATTATCTATATCAAATGACATGAAACAGATTATCGTGATAACTTTTTTGGCCGTATCGTCCGTCCCTTCCACTACGATAAAACTTTTTTAATAAAGACAGAAGACTGAATTTACATCATTGATGAATTTTAACAAAGCATTTCCAGCCAGTCAGTGAAGCGTGCTGTTTGAAAAGTGCTCTGTAGGTTTTGATGAATAAAAATCTCATCCTCTCAACGTCATTTTCAGAGTGACAAATGAACTGTTTGATCTGGAATAGACTGATACTTTGCTTGCATACAGTGATAACAATATGCTTTGAAGCTCCATCAGTGAGATGTGCCTAGTCACTGCTGCCCTATTTCCCAGACACAACACACACACACACACACACAATGTACTGTAGCTGTAACTGTAGCATGTGCTTGTTTGACAGCTATAGAGCTAATACTACATTTCCTTAATGCAGAGGTGATGAGAACAGTGAAAACAAAGTTGTTAAATACATAAAACATGGCAGCTGTGAAAAACTGTGACCAATAGAAAGCACTGTACAGACAAACAGTAACAGATCTGAGAATAGGCTGATGCTCATGACTTTTTCATGCAACAACATGCTGAACTTAGTGCCATGTCAGCATGTGTGGGCTTTAGACAAAAAGTGGATATCACAAAATTTGGCACAGGTTAAATCTGCATTAATTTAACATTGTGGCATGCAAACAAAAATATGTAAGGGTATATATTTGTCATCTTCCATACAAGACTGCTTTGGAAGTTTGATCTGCGTTTCAATCAGGCGAAAACAAGTCTCACCATTTAGTGAGATGCTGCGCTTCTGCCTTGTGGCTCTAAGCTCAAGAAAGAAGATGAAAGGCGAGGAAAACACTAACAATGCCGTGAGGCGCACGGAGTAAACACGTAGCTGTCTCTCATCTCATTCTGTATGTGTGAGAACCCAGTTTGAGTCAGCAGATGAAACTGCTGCAGCATTAAATAATAAACTGTAGGTTCTGCGGTTTGATAAGTAACAGTAGGCTTGGGGACAGGGAGGAGGAGGACCATGAGCTTTGGTCCTCTTTCAACTCTGTATGGGCTCTTTATCGGTAGGTTTGGTCCACGGACTAAATTAGCTACCACGAAAACGGCCCCAAGCGACTGCAACGCCTCCTCCTCGCCACAGTCCCTCCATCGTCATGAAAAATAAAACAGATACAACACCCCCGCGTTAGGGAAGCTTTCAACCCCTGCTCAGCCTCTACTTTAATATTTCATGGCCTCCTCTTACTTATTTTAGTAGGAATAATTGATCCGGAAAGAGCACTGCCATGCAGAAATGAAAGGCTCTGAGGAGCTGGGCAGAAAAAAAAGTTCTATTATGGTCTTGACGACTTGAGATTCTGCAGCTTTTTGTTGCTGTTGGTGCCAAATGAAAGGCTTTAACTACAATTTCTGATTTGTTGAGGAGAAAATGCATTCTGAAGTGTAGCTACAGTCAGAAAGACAAAATGTTCCACAGCTTGTTTAACAGCTAATGGATAGGTTGCTATTAAAGGTACATTCTAGGGCATTGTGCGCAGCTGTGGAAAGGCTGTTAAGAAAACATTTCTATCAGCAACCTCACTCCACTTTTACACAGACAAACATAGCTCATTCATTTGGCCAACTGCAGTCCTGTCCATTTAGACAAATACTTACCAGCAATACAAAAAATAAGCTCATTCAGTACTATGAATAACCCTTGTTCATGCTATTCACTGTTATCGTTAGCATTGTGTTCCTATTCTAGCAGCCGACACAGGCAGTCTGGAAACACAATTGATTCTTTCGCAGGCATAAGGGCTAAGGTCACCCTGGGCCAGGAGCTGTATTCATTGATGCACAAAACACCTCCAGAGCTCTGCACCTACAAGCATCTTGCCCCTTGTGAATTCCTGCTGCAACCCAGCTTAATGATTTGTAGCAAAAAGAAAAAATTTGTTGGTCTCAGGCGATGTGTGTGGACGACCAGAGAGGCAAAGTTAGGTAAACTAAGTTTCTGACAGCAGTTAAACAAAACAAGACAAAAGGCCTTCCCGGAAAAACAAGAAGTTGACTTGTCAAGCCATTTCGTTCACCGAAGGCATTTTGCTCTGAAAATTATCTGTGTTATTATCGAAAGATTTTCTGTTGAAGTGATGGAAGAGGTATTCAATATGTTTCTGTGAGTGTGATGCTGAGTAAAGGAAATAGAATACCACAGTGACAGGTAGCACTGCGAGCCTATGGCAGGCCAAGACAAATAAAGTCAAATAGCCATTTATCATGCTGACAGTTGAAATCCCATCTCAGTAATTACAGCTGATGCCTGGCTTTGAGATCAAACCAATCATTTCAACAGAGGAACAAATGATGTGGAGCCAGGGAACGTGGATTGCTTTAAAGATCAATGAACTTCATCAGGAAGTAAGTTAAGCTGAAAAACAATAAACAATTGTTTCACATCCAACAATACATTTGCTTTAGTGATGGATTTCAACAGTGGCTGGCCACGTTTTTCTGGGACAGAATTAGAGTGGGAGACAATCGATGCACTGGTGAGACAATCCCTCTCTACACTGTGTTTTACCACTCACCCGGCCGGCCACACATCACACATTGAAACCTCATCTTTCATACATTATGGGTGTATCGTTAACAGTGTTTCATCAAGATCCATTTTTTCTCCAGAAGATGCTATTAGGTGTAATTATACCATTTAAAACAGTTGGTAATAAAAACCCTGGAATAAAAAGAAATTACATTTTACAATGCAGTCCTTTAGGTTGACATTTTGGAAAATGTGTTTATGCGCTGTACTGCCATGGTGAGAAGATTGATACCACTCTTATGTTCACTATATTGCCAAACGTTTTGGGTCACCTGCCTTTACATGCACATGAAGGTTACTGACATACCATTCTTAATGGGTTTAATATGGTGTTGGCCCATCCTTTGAAGCTATAACAGCTTCAACTCTTTTCAGAAGGCTGTCCACAAGGTTAGGAGTTTGTTAAATTTTTGTGAGGTCAGGCACAGATGTTGGATGAAAAGACCTGGCTCACAGTCTCCGCTTTAATTCTTCCCAAAGGTGTTCTTTTGGGCTGGGGTCATCACTGCAGACGACTCTTTGCATTGCACTTGGTGATGTAAGGCTTGGAGGCAGCTGCTCGACCATGGAAACACATTCCATGAAGCTCTCTACGTACGCACTGTTCTTGGGCCACATGACATTTGGAGGGCTGTAGCTATTGACTCTTCAGAAAGTGGGCAACTTCTGCTCACCGTGCGCCTCAGAGTATGCTGACCCTGCTCTGTGATTTTATGTGGCCTACCTCTTCTTGGCCTCAACTTTGTTATGAAATCACCATTCCATGGTCAAACAGTTGACCATGGAATATTTAGTAGTGAGAAAAATTTACAAATGGAGGTGGCAGATTGCAACCTATGTAAATTGTAACTGGTGTGCCGTCTTGGCTAGCTCTCCCTCAGAAAACAAAATTCAATCTCAAGGGACTTCCTGATTAAATAAAGGTGAAATAAATAACAAAAATAAAAACCTATCATGGTACCACTCTTGAATTAAATGAGCTCCTGAGAGCAACCCATTCTTTTACAAATGTTTGTAGATGAAGTCTGCATGCCTAGGTGCTTGATTTTATACACCTGTGGCCATGGAAGTGATTGGAACACCTGAATTCAATGATTCTGAGGGGTGTCCCTAAAAATTTGGCAATATAGTTTATGTGCATTAAATATGTAGCTGGAGCCAGCAGCTGGTTAGCTTAAATAAAGACTGAAAACAACATGCTTAGCTCTGTCCAAAGGTGACAAAAATCGGTTACTAGCACCTCTTAAGCTCACCATTTAACACATTTGGTTGATCCATAAAAAACAATAGTTTTTGGCAGCACATAACCCCCCCCCTATAAAACCACAACTTTATATTTATACTCTTGGATTTTTGAACAGATTAAATTAGTGATTAGTGAAATTAGTGATTAGTGATAAATTAGTGAGCTGCTAGTTAGCGGATTGTGTTACTTTTGGACTAGCCAGGCTAGCTGTTTATAGTCTTTATGATAAAGCTAAATGGCTGCTGGATCCAGCTACATGTATGCCCTACAAAATGAGAGCAGTATCAAACTTCTCAACAAGAAAATACATTTTTAAAGGTTCAACTATTCCTTTAACTAAAAGCCTCGTAGGATCATACTGTCTGAATTTACAGTATTCTGACTTTTTTTTTTGGATAGTTTATGTTTTCAGGAATTGGAGCAAATCTGTTTCAGAGGATTAGTGTGTTTTTGAATTCACATTCAAAAGCAAAAGCCCATTTCCAATAAGCAATATAAATAGAGTTTGAAGGTGTCTGCTATGTCTCATGTTTCATTTGACCATAGTGAGTCTCTCAGGTTGCCGGGGGGAAAGTGCTGACACTGTGTGGTTTCGCCATCTGCTCAGTGTCCTGTGAGATCCCTGGTTTGTTCATACATTTGTGACTGGAGTGAATCTGTGGGATGCAGTGATATACTTGTAGCTTGACCGCTGCAGTAAATGTATTATATACTGTGCTAGGTTAAAAAAATCTTGTGTTGAGGGTTATCTGTCCCTCAATCTGTCCTTCATGAGAAAAATGAAGGAGAGATTAAAAAAACTCACTAGATGTACTGCTGAGACACTGGTATGATAGGTCACCCGTTATGTTTGGCTCAGCTCCAGAGGAATCTGTATTTTGCCAGGGCGATGAGTCAAAAGGTGAAGAACCAGATGGATACACTCTGTTTGTCCTTTCAATATGAAGGGCCCTCTCTTATCTCTGAAAAGGACAATACCTGCACACACCTGGATCAGTAGTTGTAGCCAAAGAAGCTCTCTACAGTCAGGTACACTCTACTTTAAATAATCCAACATGCATAATTTTACTTCTTCACTAACTTGTTTAGAACAGTGTATGATAGTTTTCCCCATTTTTGGGTATATTGATGTATTTTTCTTTTGAATACTGCGGTTATAAGAAAAATGCACAATTTTCTTTACATTTCTCTTGTTTCTTGCCATTTACTACTTCAAATCATGCCATAAATAATCAACTTATCAACTTATTTCCAAAACCTCTAAAGTGGAATTTAATAGAAAATGCTTCAAACGACCTTGAAACTGAAAAAGCTGTTTATTTAGCTAGTGTCCTTTAAAAAGAGCAAGCGATAAGTGTTGCACCTCCAATATGTTCAACAATCATACTGAATGAAATCCATCACAGAAGGGATAGAGATACCAATTTCACCACCAACAGTGGCATCAGTAGACCACAATACAATGCAGGCACAAGATATATTGCGTGATTATCAACACTGAGTCAATACTCATGGATAAAGTCTTTAACCTGCCTAGGAGAGACTAATACGCTTGAATGTACAGTGACGCTTCCTTAGAGTTTGGATGGACTGTTAATGTCTGAGGCTGGATTTCAAAAAAAAAAAACATTTACTACCAACGTTCATCCATTTAAAGATGTAATCTTTAAAAATATGTAGGATCTGCATTTTCAGCAATACCTATTCAATGTGTTTACACCCTGTAATTCCACATTAAATTCTAGTTTTTATGGTTGTGGAGTTCGCCATTCTTGCTGTGGATTCATATTGTCTACCTGTGCGTGACAGATTCACAGGAAATGATGTAATCCAGCACTACTAATTTTATCTCTTTTATATCAGTCTCACTGTTTACTGTTCACTGTGTACCGTCTCACACAGGCCACATTCAGTTACTGCTAATTGCAAATGGAACATTTCCTACTGCTGCGGCTCCACATTAAAAGCATTCAATTTGCGAAACACGGGGTGGCTTTTATTGTGAAGCAATCACAGAAATGTATTTGTATTAGTAAATATAATTGTCACACAGACAATATAGATGCTGATAAATATATCAGTGAATATTGTGATTTCTAAATAAAAAGGTTTTGAAACCTCTAGTTGAGAGCACTGTTTTATTAAAGACTCTGGAGAAAATTATGTCTTGTGCTGTAAAACTTTACTTGGAGATTCTTAAATGATTTCATATGTTCATGCTAGTGTATATTATAAACTTATTTGAATGTATGCTGAAAATGCAACTAAAACGGTCAGTAAGGTTTCAAACAGGACAATTTACAGATGTGCTGCTGCTGACGCAGGGTTGGTGAGGGTTCACCAGTGTGGGATAAAGGTTTGAGTTTGTCAGTTGTTGATCTCATAATTCTTTAATCCATCCCCTCTCAGACCACTTAAACCCAAAAAGCAAATCCATTCACTCTTCTTGGCCTTCATAAGTGCAGTGAAAGACAGATATTTTGGCATCTGAGAACAGAAAGCTTAGCCCTTGACAAACTTTTTCAGTCTGATGCTGATGGTGCAGCACGGGGACTAAGTGCTCTTATTTTCTTTTCCCATAAATACCAGTCACCCAGTAGATTACTGTTTTCATTTATGATTTAGTATCCCCTGTATCTGTTTATTTCTATCAGTGTAACAGTTTGTGTGCTTTAGAACAGGAACAGAAATCATTGAGTTTGCCAGAGGATCTTCTTCAGGCAAACTGCGGGTTCTAACTAGCATGAGTGAAAATTCGCTTTGGCAAATTATTGCGCTGTTGGAAATATAAAGGAACCCTGCAGGGCAGGCCTTCTGTGCAAGTGTTCCCTGCCCTTTACCATATTCCTGTGCTTCTATCTCATGTGCAAAATATACACTTTGTCTATTAAAACACATTGTAGTCAGTCAGCAGGCAATCTAAGCTGAACCATTCTTTTGGGGCAGGTATTACGGAGGTGTGACTCCACCGTAGTCTTCAGAGGGATGAGGGTGAATGGCATGACGACGAACAATAGTAGTGAGAGCGGGGAGATCTGCCTCTGCACCACTGAGCCTAAACAGCATTGATTGTTGTGAGGCGCTCTGAGTGGTTTTGATAACATTTCAATAAATATTGAAATGAGCACGACTCTCTGAGGGCACTCTAGTGCAGCTGGATTGACAACAGTCTGGAGAGGAGTTTCTGTGTTGCAGTGGTGGGCGTGCTTGTGATAGAAGAATTTTTTTTCTTTCTTTTGGCACAAAAAACATGCCACCAGAAATGCAAATGGAACAGTTACATTGCTTCAATATGATAATGTTCAGAATGTCATTAATAAAGCTAGAAGTATTCGAATGGACATGCACATTGACCACAAAGGAGCCAATCCAAACCTTTCTAGCCAACTTTTTTTCACTTCTGACCATTTCCTGTCGACAGGCCAACTGCCTGGATGCTTATCTTCTGCCTTGCAGTGTGCACACAGCTCTGTCAGCTGGCTCGGTACCCCTTAGGTCATTGCCAGTTACCCAACCGTGAACTTCTCCAAGCACTGCATGGTTAAATAGCCCACACACAATCATGTCTAACCCACGGAGCTGTGGTATAGCCGTGGACACTTTGTAAACGTGTCTGCACATCACTTTCATTCACACAGCAGAGTGACTGTGATTTGCTGCTTGCCTGGCATCCATGTCCGTGCTCTGCTTTTGCAATGATCAAATAGCCTCACTAATGGCTTAGGATGATGACATTGGATGAAATTTCTTTCTCTGCTGTTCTAAGACAACTTCTTTTAAGACAACAATTACTTGCATTCACCAAACAACCTTTATGTTCAAACACAATTGTGTTCCTTTAACAGCACAAAGAGTTTAGATTAAAAGATCATGTGGAACAACCACTATTCTTCCACATGACAGGTTACATTTGGTTTCTGTCTGTTGGATTGATTTGCATTGAACTTTGCTATTTTGGCTGCAGGGCTGGTGGAGGTCTGGGGCCTTGGAATACCAGGGAGACATTGATAAAGCAATGAATGATGGATGATCGTGGAAAGTCAAGCTTAGACATGGAATGAGAAGAAAAAGAGAGATGAATGAAAGATTACAGGTTTAGACCTGCAGGGACTGGAGACGTCTTGGATTGTTCAGCCAAGTCTATACTTTGTGACAAGACACACCAAAACTGCTGGTTGTTTATTGATTTTTAAGTCAACAGCTAAAAGATTGGCTTTAACAGTACACAAAATTGTAGTTTTATCCTTTCCCCAAGTTTGTGTTTTATCTTCAGCTTGCACTGCACTTTACTATCCGAATGATGGCATTAGAAATCTAATAAAACCATGACACAAAATTGTTCCTCTGTAACATGTGCTCTCGGGAGTAGTGTGCCTCTGGCAAATACATCACAACAAGCAATTTCTTGAAATTATTTTTCCCACAAATGTTTTCTACAAGGGCTGAAAGGTGGTCTATTTATATGTACAGAAGCTTTCTAGGCTTGATCACTTACCATCAGATATCTAAGGTCAAGCGTTCTCCTACCTTTCTCTTTTCAACCATAAACTCTTATACAAACATCTTGATACTAACCTCTAGTTGAAGAACAGATTCTGAGGCTCTCAAAACAGAAGAGCTCTAGTTTCTATGACAGTCAGGATTTAACATTAAAAATTAGAAATAGAGCTTGCTTAGTTTGTGTGATTTACCTATTATGTTACTAGTGCCAGTGAGCTTGATCCCAGGTCTTTGTTCTGATAAAGGGCAATTGCATTGTAAGTAAATCCACTCAGCCATCATCTAAATGAAATATGTGTTTTTGAAGACTGTTCTGACCCTCTGATAAGAAAACTAGCAGCTCTGTTACAGCAAATGAAACTTGAATTAACACATGACTTTAAAGGATAATTTGCTTTGAAAGGACTGAATAAATCTTTACATTAATCCCATATTCAGAGCTGTTTTAATGAGGTTGGATAATCCTGTTCCTGCTCTGATCAGTTACCAAACAAAGTTGTGTCCTTATTTTGTAACTGGACCTCTTCCGGTGTGTAAAATCAGCCATACATTCAAGCAGGAAAGATTTTTTTTTCAATCTTAGTAACTGCAATAAATCTATTATATGTCAATTAAATACATATATTTCATATTTGTAATAAATAATAAAATAGTCCCATAATCATTCAATTATGTGTTTTTTGTTTGGCAACATAGCCCTAGTTTGTAAGAATTGTAAATATTTCTATATAATAATGGTTGTTTGATTGACTGGCCACTGCCAATATATTTAACAAAAAAATATAATATGTAAGCAATTTCCGTTCATTATTTGACTATATATTGACATTTCTTAATTAAATAAGGAAATTACATGATTACCATATGAGCATTAAGTCAAATTAATATTCATGCTACATATTCAAGGAAATATAGCAAGGATGAAAAAATAACTCATCTCCGCTATCTCTCAGCAAGAAAGTGAATAAGCTTAACTCCCAAAATGTTAAACTCTTGCTATAATGCTTATGTTACAACCCATCCTAAACAAAAAATTGGTCGATTGTGTCCCAAAACAACATATAAGATCATTCCCCAAAATGACCTGAATGAGCTTTGGCAAGTGTTACGTTGTGACATGGTGGTAGTACTATTACTTGGTTACGTGAGAATTGTGGTTTGGGTTAAATTAAGTGCGTTATGTCAACATAACATGTCAACTTCGAGTTTCTTTCACACGGGACTCGAACCTCCGTGTCCTGAGTGAAAGTCCTGAGTTTACTTTAGTCATCCATCAACCCCACAACCCACCTTACATGGACTTTGTTGCTCTTTATACTACGTCACCTGACTTCTTCTGCCACTGGAAGCCTAACAAAAAACGTAAATATAGGTTGTAATAAGCTTTATAATAATCCAGCTATATACAGTTAGGACTAGAAATATTTGGACAGTGACACAATTTTCATAATTTTGGCTCTATAGGCCACCACAATGGATTTGTAATTAAACAACCGAGATGCAATTGAAGTGCAATTTGCCAGGTCTTTACTGCAGCTGTCTTTTGATGTTGTATGTTCGAGGGTCTTTCTGCCTTAAGTTTTGTCATCTGCACGATCGGGTTGAGATCAGGTGACTGACTTGGCCATTGCACAATATTCCACTTTTGTGCCTTAAAAAAACCTGGGTTGCTTTCGCAATATGTTTTTGGTCATTGTCCATCTGTAAAGTGAAGCGTCATCCAATCAACTTCGCTGAATTTGGCTAAATCTGAGCTGATAATATATTCCCACACACTTCAGAATTCATCCGACTGCTTCTGTCTTCTGTTGGTTTACACCATGGTTTACACCTTGTGGTGAAGTCTCTGTATCTGCTCTCGTGAAGTCTTCTCTCGTGAAGTCTTCTCTCTATGGTAGACTTAGATATGGATATGCCTACCTCCTGGAGAGTGTTCTTTAGTTGGCTGGACGTTGTGTTTTTTTCTCAGAATGTACCAAACTGTTGATTTGGCCACACCTAATGTTCCTACTGTCTCTCTGATAGATTCTCTTGTTGCAGCCTATGGATGGCCTCTTTCACTTGCATTGTGAGCTCTTGCTGTGAGTTCACAAACACAGCTTCCAAATGTGAATGCTACACCTGGAATCAACTCCAGACCTTTTATCTGCTTAATTGATGAAGAAATAACGAAGGAAAAGCCCACACCCGTGAATGAAACAGCTTTTGAGGATTGTGTCCAATTACTTTTGTTCCCTTGAAAAAGAGGGAACTACATATTAAAGACCTGTAATTCCTAAACTCTTCCCCCAATGTGGATGTAAATACCCTCAAATTAAACCTGGGAGACTGCACCTTAAGTCCATATTCATTATTTAATTGTAACTTTATTATGTTTTGGTAAACAGCCAAAATAACAAAACTCAGTGTCCAAACATATATGGACCTGACTGTAGCTTTCTAGTGAGGATGGGCTGCTTATTTTAATGTGTTTTAATTACACAAGACAGGAAGCCTAATTATATTTTGGTTCCAAATGCCAAACTTCAGAAGTGATATTGCTGGCTTCATTGTGATCACACATAGTAAATAGCTGGACAGTTTTACAGTTTTCTCATACAGCTGTAGACATCTCATTTTAAAGATATGGGAGGCTGAAGTGTTCATTGAGGAAAGCTGTGACGGTAGATAAGTCATATTCATTCTCCAGCGACTTTTTGTGGTTTGACCCTTTCCTGACTCTGCTTAACGTCTGAACAATGTAGAGGGATGGGCCATAAGAGTCACTGCAATCACACCTTACTGTCAACAACAGGCCATAACTTCACAGAATGACCAGCCATTTGGACCAATGGGGAAAACCTCTTAGTGCAATATGTCACCTTGCAAATGGACGTTGCTGCCAGTGCTGAGCAGCACAGATGTGATGCTGCTGCGATGAACGACGCATGACCCAGAGCCTGACTGGTAAGGACGACATTGGAAATATTCCAGATAATGGAATATTTTGTCAGGGATAATGGGATTATGAGGGCAAACACAGCCTGGCAGAGTAGGATAAACATTAATTGTAAAACTCGGAGGTCCAGTATTACAGGTTAATCTGCTGCAGAGTGAAGTCCAAGTTCAATTGGAGGATAGAGCTTTAGAAATCTTTTTTTTGGGCCCCTCAGAAGTCCTTGTAATGCACTGAGGCATCGCGCGTAAACAAATTGAACAAGACACATTACACTGCATTAGAGCACAGCAAAGGACATAACACTCACTCTACAGCCTTGCATTTGGCTAATGGCTGTCATGTCATCTTCCCCTCCTTATTGTGTGTGTGTTTTGTTTTTGTCGTGAGAAAGGCTCCATCACACCGAAGCATTCACCGGGATGGCCTTGGCACGCTCCCTAGGTGCCAGGATTCCTGTGCACTCACTGTGGGCCCCTGCTTGCTGCATATCCACTAAGCTTGTGGAAAATTACAAACACATACAAGGTCACAGTGGAGCCGAGCCAGCCTCCCACAGAGCCCATCTGATCCAGCCTGAAACGCAGCAATTACCACCCTCTGTGTGCCTCCGTGTGGGGCTGCAGCTATTTCATTATTTATTTGAACAAATAGGATTACGGTTGGTCTGCGGCGGATTGATTGTGACGAGGGAAGAGAGGCTCCAGAGAGCTAGGTGCTGTGGCCCGGGCTTGCTGAGCCACTCTGCTGTGTCAAGCACACGGTTGATCTCCCGTCTTGGTCTCAGCGACTCCTCCACTTTTCCTGGACAGTGGAGCGTCGCTGTGTTGACATATGCCATCTGCTTTGCTGCGTTCTCCGCTCCGATTGATGGGGAAATGTGTTGGCTAGTTTGCGTACACCACTTTGGGAAAATATACATTCATAAGACCATAAAAAGCACCTATCCGTCATATCCTCTGAGGCATAGCGCTCGTGTTTGACAGCATCTGACGGCACATTCGCATCCTCCGTAATGAAAGCTCTTTTTTAGGTGCTCTCGAAAAGATTGTCACTCAAAACATGGGTGGTTTTAATTTAGTTGAAATTCAATTTGCATCTAAATAATGAGGGAACAAAGTGACACCATAGAAGTTTCCAATCACTTCCAAATTAATTGCTTTGAAAGTGTCAGCTAAATGAAAGCGCTTTGATTGAAAGGGAAGAATTAACAGCTTCAAAATGTAGATTGTTGGCTTCACCACGCTGCACTCGACATCTTATTTGCGGCATAGCGATGCCAGCAAAATAGTAAATGGATCTTTTTAAGATCATTATGGGATGCGTCATGATGCTTACATCAATGTAAGGTTAGACTTGGATGTGCACAATCTCATGGTATTTAACATCAAGGGTGTAAGGTTAAGAGCACAACAAGCAGAATAAACAAGAAAAAAGCACAATCCTGGTGTTTTTTTGGAAACATTACCATCAGCACTCATTTTGATTCAGTGCAGACTGTGTGGTCTTTAATAGCTAATAGCTCATCCCAGATGGAATTTGACTTGGCAGCCTATGCCGCAACCCCCCAAAAAATATACCCTCCTTTGAAGTGATGAGGCTCCAGGTCTCTGCGGTAGACTTATCTGCTTCTGGAGATTGATCGAAAGTAATTTTTTGCCCCAAGAAAACCAGGGAGGAATGTGATAGATAGCTCAGCCCCTCTATCTCCCTGATGGCGATATTAGTCCTGATTAAGATAAATGGGCCCTCTCTGCCTAACCATGCAAATGCTTACTGCTGGCACCATTTATCCAAGAATGTGAAATTGCGGAAACAAGAAAAGCATGCTTTTTCTTCTGCTGATCTTTGCTGGGATAAATTACACTACCTTCAGACAAAAGCCATCATAACAGAACTACCCAGATATTCTTAATGTATTAGAAGGCATGTCCGTGTGACATCGGATTTGGTAATGGGGGATTTGAGGCAGAACAGGAAAGTGCTTTTATCCACGTATATGAATGAGTGCCTAGTCATTCAGATACACAGTGAAGAGGGCATTTACTGGGCTCTACCTGCATGCCAGCCTAAGCTGCTCTAATTGATGTTGATTAATCAAATCAGCTGCCGGGAGGGCAAAAAGAACAACCTTATCAAGCAGAAGGTGTGACCTCTATGCTAAAGAGCAGCCTAATGAATAAACAAAGACCACAGATATGCTGGGGTAAGCAGCCTTTAAATGCTAAGTGAATTGAACTGCAAAACACAACAAAAAGTGTTAATTGATGTTAAATGCAATCGATACATACGACAAATTACTCTCACTTTGCACATTTTGTAAGGCAATATTGATACTGTTAATTACACTGTAGTCTGAGGTTCTTTTTACTAGTGAGGCTTTATATAGGGATGGCAGTGTTGGACAGGCCACCATTTTGGTCCAGACTGAAATAACACCATTTTGTACAGACATTTATGATACCCAGAGAATGAATCTTACTGACTTTGTTCATCTATATTCATCATCAGTTCAAATGCCCCTCTGTCCAGTAGCCTACTGTTATAAATGACCGAAAACCTGCAACACTAATCACATCAGCCTCAGCTGTACTTCAGATGTTAGCATGATAACATGCTAAACTAAGACGGAGAACATGCTAAACATTATACCTGCTAAACATCAGCATATTGGCAATATTATTTTGAGCATTTAGCACGCTAATCATTAGCATTTGGCTAACAATAAGGTGTAAATATGTATATACAGCTCCTAACTCTTACATTTCCTGTCAATGAGCAGCTAAACCTCACTAAGGTATAGGGTGAGCAGACGAGGACAGGTGATATTCGGGACAGGGGAGCTGCGGGTGGGAGTCCACGAACAGGTGAAAGTCACAAACTCACCACTAAATTTAATTATTTTAGTTCATGAAGTTAACTGTCTGTCATTAGAAAAGCGACTGTGTTGTGTGTAACAGTGTAAAACATGTTCAGTTTTGCACAATTTATATAATCGTATTTGTTTCATCAGTGCGTTGGCGCCTGCGTTACGCGTGTCAGATCCCTTCCTTTCCATGGCTGCCTGCAGCTACACTTCCCTTGTCATTATGACAACAACTTCCACTAGTTTCTGCCCATCTGTGCTCAACACCAAAATGATGTTTCACAGTGATCAATATTTAATGTTTTATTTGGCCATAACTAATCAGGTTTAGTCACATTTTCTGGAAAAACAGGACAGGATTTGGAAATTAGGACTGTCCTGAATTTTTCAGGATGTCTGGTCTTCCTAGTAATGTGAAAACCTCCAATCTCAAACCTGTCATCCTCCCATCTCCTAACTGGCAATCTTTCAATGACTGAAAAAGAAAGATCTGTGGATTCTAAAATGGTTTAATTAGCCAGAAAGTCACAGAAGCTTTCAACATGCTGTTGTGTGATGTTTCATTTGAGGCTGGAGCATGAAAAGCATCGAATTTACATGTGTGAGGTTTTCATATGACAAAATGCAGTGAACCAAAACTGTTTAATTGTCTGCAATGCTTGGAATTTCCAGTATCTTTGCAAATCATAGCAGCACAAAGCAGATTAAAATGTTCGCATGCATACATAACACACTACTTTATTTGCTGTAATGTTTCTTTATAAACTGTGGGAGGGACAAGAGCAGTCACCTCACCCAGAGTCAAACCCACATCTACAGGGTACCAAACACGCAACTTGACCAAGAGCCAGGCTCATTGGTATGGTGGTCACAGTGCACACTCAACCGTAGTGCTGGTGGTCTGTCACACTGTCCTCCCCTTCAGGGGACGCCCCCCCCTGCGCTTCACGCATACAGGCGTCAGTCACAACTCCCTCCAACCGTACTTCTCCCATCTCAGGGTGCCCCCACTTACTAGTGCTTCACCCATCTCTGGGGCCCCTCACACAGGGATCCACCAACCCTGGGGGTCATAGCCAGGAGGTGAAGTCCCCCTAACTCCCCTAACATTTCTTATTTATTTATTTTTTAAAAATATTCTTGACTTGTTTTTTAAAATATTTTATTTATTCACTTCACGGTAATCATTTTCTTGCAAGTGTCCTCCTGAAATCAATAACATAAACTCAACACAACTACATAAATTTACTTTATCAGAACTGTCAAACAAAATGAAGATTTTGTTTAAAATGAACACCAGAGGAGTTCTTTCCAGGAAACCTGAAATGATAAAGAAATTACAGACCTGTACATAAAGTGTTATTTTTTATTTGCCAACATAAAAGGCTTTTTCAACTCCACACTGAGGAATTAGATTCTGGCAGAGAAATAGTGGATTTCATTTTTTTTCTCTCTTTCTTTCTTTGGCTTAAATGTAGTTAAATTAATAAATAATAATCTACAAATACTTGAATCAGCCTAAAAATGTAGGATTTAAAATCCCACAAAGTTGACATCTAAGTTAAACCCCCAAGTTTGCCTGAAAATACACAGGACATGACCTCAGGCTCCTAAATGGTGGCTGCAGCCCTGATGATATGGAAATGTTCATAGCAATAGCTGACGGAATACATTTTAAAATTTTGTCCAACTTTTCCCTGTCCTCACTGTGGTCTGCGGAGCCCAATCAGTGGAGCACTTGGACACTTGATACTATGTTACCCTGCTGAGTGGTGCAGAATTGAAGCTGCCAATCAAGAGGCAGGAGCCTGAAGCTAATCAATCCAAGCAGGCCATGATGTGATTTTTTTCCTTGTCAAGGGTTGAGATGGCTGACAGCCTGTTGGATGGTTGGATTCACTCACCTCCTGGAGTCTGAGTAAATCACAGAGCTATTGTAACACATGTTAATGTTTGTTGCAGGCTCTTTTTAAAAGGCTCTCTCACTGCTGTTGCTAAATTGACAAAAAAAGATAAGTAAATTATATGCACGGGCTGTTATTAACCTAACAACAGCACTGCATGTTTGAATGGGGCCAGGGATTGTTTCTTTGGTGAGATATTTTAATCTCATTGCTATGCTTTTATATGCAGATCCCTATTAGAAATCAGTGTTTACTTCAACAAAACAAATGTCTAGACAGAGATGAAAGTTTGAAACAGTGGTGCCATCGTTCTGTCATGTATCCATAGTATTCAGTAGAAAAACCTTAGTGGAACAAAGTGGAACAAAAGGCGTGACACAAAGAGGACGGGCTGTAACATGGAGGGTTGTTCATATAGACGAATAAGAATTCAGGGAATATTCCTCTGTGACTCCAACAGTGGAAAAATGTCCTGAATGTGCTAACCCCCTTTTCTCTCACACAGTCACATTTATGTTGCAATTTCATGTTTTATTTGCATGAAAATTGGACTATGTTGGAGATAGTTTCTTAACACTGTTACTTTGACATTTTTCAGTATTATAATCTGGTTGGTTTAAGATGGAAATTTAAAGAAATAATTTGACACTTTAGGAAAAAAGCATATTTGTTTCTTGCCGTGAGGAATGATGCACAGCAGAGGATTCTGAAATCTTAACCAATTTTAAAAATCATGGTATACCACAAACATAACGACTGAATTAACAGGGTTTTTTTTGTCAAAGTCTATCTGTGACTGATGTTATTACTAGTATTATTTTTTATGGTTGTCCTGTGTTTTTTTGGTGTGTTATGTGTGTGGGTGTGGTTTCTCTTTGGCACCTGGCTCTCCGGCACAGCTGCTGACTATCACCTAATCAAACTCCAGCTGAAAAACTCCAGAGCTCCACACAGTCGGCGTGAGATTGTTTTCCTCTCTGAAGTGGTAGCACACACTCAGCCAAGACCCCTAGTATTTCTAGAGAACTCTCTTTTGCGGATTACTGTTGCTAACATGTTTCCCAAAATACTGAACTATTCCTTTAATTTAGAGCCGCTATGTGTAGAATATTTATCTGATTAAAGAATTCCTCAACTTATTTTTTTTTAATTGTATTGTGGCAAATGGTAGCAGTATACATTGCTGTGTGCCACGCTATCTTGTAATTATCACTTTGTTTTATTTTTACTACCACAAGGGGGCACCAAAGTTAGAAATGTTGAAATTTTACACATTGTGGCTTTAACGTTTGTTTGTTCTGTGTTGGTTCATGCTCATATTCTCATAAAGAATAAAAGAGCAAATTAATTAATGCCAGCTGAAAGTCTTGTTTTTGCAGATATAACTTACTAACTCACCTTGTGGCAGTAATGTAGAGGTGTGTCAACATGCTGTAACATCACTGTTGGGTGTGGTTACAGGTTACTCTTTTGTGTAATCAGTTTGTTAGAAGAGAGGCAATGGAGTGAACTCACTTCGCCACTTACAAACACAACAAATCAATAAATGTCACGTTTGACTCCATTTCATTACTGATGGGAGAAAATGTCTTGTCAAGTGATTTCATGTCAACAAGTTGTGGTGCAATGAAGAGCTTGGCTATAATAGTCAGGATTTACCAAGGACCAGACCTGATGCAAATTAAGCATTTGTGCATTTGACTGAGTCTGAAAATGTGTTTGATGCAGCATTTTTCAGCCAATGGCATCATAAATATGTAAGACTAAGAGATTATCTCTCCAAATTACGACATAAATTGTAATTAGCACTGGCTCTGCTGCCAGAAAAGAGTGGATCCAAACCATGGCAGCAAAAGCTCCTGAAGCTATATGCAATAGAAATCATTGGTTGACACATTTATTTAATCAGATGCTTTATTTTATGAATACACAGTTGAGCGCGCCCGGCAGTTTCTTTTTATGCTTAGCCTTAAACTGGTAGTGACAGAAACTCCTCTTAAGTGTTGTTTCCACAATGCAGTTAAATTGATTTGGTGGCATTTTGCAACTGAATTAAGACATGCCCTTAAAAGTCATACCACACCGTCAAAAGGATGTTCCCCGTGGGGGGGGAAAGTTTCCGTGTTTTTGCAAGAAACTTCAAAATTAATTAAAAATCACATCAGGGGATGTCAAGGGATTTACTTCAAGGCTCAGGAAGGCAGCCCTTTTTCTGGTGAGGCATCCTTCAGTGAGGACAAGCCTGTGTTCATAATTCCATTTTTCATCAAAGTGTGTTTTAATCTCAAGATTCTCAGTGTGCTGCAGACACATCTGAACAGGGAATCCACTGTTCTTATCATTTATTTTATTCCCTACCGATCTTGCCTAAGCAATTTTAACTTTAAAATTATAGATTTCCTCCAACAAGACATGACTGCTTACTGTGCATAATTATAGTGTTCATAATTTTAGGATTTGGCTGTTGACGTATCTCCAATCAACAGAATCCAATGCATTTAAGGATCATATGAAGAAGAACTTGCTGTGTTGCTAAGAACACTAGTAACAACTAGTCTTTGAAACATCACACTGCCTTTTGTGTTTGCAACCTAAACAAAGCGGGGAACATGAGGTCTCAGCCTCGCCACAGAATTATGCAGGGAACATTGAGCTACTGGTCACTCCTAATACTGACTCCCTTTGAAGTCAGAGTCTCTGTGGCCTGCAGTGCCGCTTCTTCAGGCCGAGCCTCTGAGCACCATTCTGTGTCTGCCAGGCAGGAAATCATGGCAGTCTGACAGTAGGGACATGCTTTAAACCCTAGAGGACAGATGGAAATGAAAACACGCTTTTATGTATTTTCTCTTACCAACCAGCAAAACCAGAAAGTATATATATATATATATATATATATATATATGGTACATTGAGTCAGAATTGTAATTAGAATACAACAAGACTAAAGCTGGAAGTACACCAGTCCATCAGAACTGCTTGTCAGATTGCTGCATTGCTTCAGAAACCCCCTCATTCTACACATTTCTGAAGTTTGACCACTTCTGTAACTTTCTGAAACTGTCAATATGACATTAACGCCCTCTTCACGCCATGATTGGCCAGCTGTGCTGAAGTGAGAAAGTAAGATGGATTTTAACTTTTAAAAGTCTGTCTTTTTTCAGCGTTGGTGGAACTTTTGGTGTGTATAACTGAGTGCAACACTATGAATGTCTTACAAGAAATGTGTGCTGTTATCACCATATTTAAACGATAACGCTTCTGCCCCTTAGGCTGGCTTTTCACTTTGCCTTCCAGTGTGGTAGGTCAGATCATATGTAAACACATTTGATTTTCAAAACAAACTAGTTCTAATCAAGCGTGACTCTACCCTAAGAGTCTACAGAAATGCTAGCAGCTCACTAGGCAAAGTGAGTGCTCTGAGCTAAATGGTAACCCTGCATGCTATTATGCTCACAACGACAATTCGAACATTGATAACATAACGGTCTACATTGCCATCCATAGAGCCATGCTGCCTGCATAGCTAAAAAGGAGAAGGTGGATGCAGGAGCCATGGCATCTGGAGATATTTTCCTGTAACACCAAAACATAGATACCACAGGTTGAGATATAAAACCTTTGTAGCATGACTATCCATTTAGAAAAGGATTTTCCAGAGGGGAGAATTATTTGTAAACCGATGAATTTGCCCTGAAAGGCCACCATTCAGAATTCCTTGGCTATTACAAGAACACAGAAAATCAATGAGACATTTTGCTGTGAACTGCAGATGAACTTGCACTTCACTTGTTTATGGATTTTAATTAGGGCCAAATAGTCTCATGAATTTATGTAAACCTCTCATACACCAGTCTGTGTACATCACAGACAGAGCTGGGGGAATACGGCCAGTGGTGCGAGTTGTGGAAGAGGTCTGTGCTCTCCTGCCAAAACACTGCATGATGGGAAGTAGGCACAGTTATCTCTGCGCTGCGTCTCATCTTTTAGTCCCTTTTCAGAGACACTGCAGTTTCCCACTGGATGCTGCCGTGATTGACACTAGAAACTCATCTCCTATTCCCCTGCTTCGCAACGACATGTCAGCTGCAGAAGCTGACGAGATGTAGAACCCAAACTATGAGAAGCAAGTTTTTGCCCATTTGAATAATGTGCACCTAGGAGAACACAGATTCTCTCCCAGACTCTTTGATGTGTTTGCTGTGAAAAGATGACTCCTGACAGCGTCAGATTAAACCCCAGACTCTCTGAAAGTAGCAAGAAAGAGTGTGTGTGTGTGTGTTGGGGGGGGGCATAACATCACTGGAGTTGTAATCTCGTCCTGCAAAGAGCTAAACCACAACACTGGTAGTAAATGATGTATCAGTCACAGTGGGATGTTTCATTTGGCACCCTCGGAGAAAATCACATGTCACTCTTTGAGATTGGAATTAGTTTTGAGGGCTGTTTATTCGCTTCTGTACTGAGTCAATGTGTTGTGTTACACAAACCAATATCTGCATAGCTGTATCAGCAAATAGGGAAACAGAACAAAATCAATTCCAGCAGAGGAGGCACTGTATTGTGATGGCAGCAGTGACAGGGAATATTGTGAGCTTGAATTGGCTGTATGTTTGGTTCACAGTGTTTAAAAAAAAATAGATTTCACAATCTTCATCTCTTTTCCTGTCACCTCTCATAAAAGCATGTCTTTTTTAAAATTCAAATTATCCTTTGGGATGCTGAAATTAGCATCCTAAAATATTCATAGCAAGTTTTAGAACTTGAATTGTACACCTCAGAGGACTTGAACAGGTACTGTATCAACACCGCCTGTGTTGGTAAATTTTTCATGGGCACTGTGCAGCAGAACTCAATGAATCCTCCACGTTGCACACATGTCAGACACACATTAATTTTCTCCCTTCAAACTGATTCTTTATCAAAATACAGCAACCTAAAGTCCCAGTGTCCTAAACTATATTACCAAAGTATATTTAAAGGTTCTTACATCTTGTGTCTTACTTTCAGAGTTTTGTCCATCCTTTCTATCATGATAACATAGCATTTGCTGAGACGTGGAACACTTCAACATCAACAAAATCTGATGGGACAAGAATCACAAGCGGTCAAAAGATCAGACATCAATGTCTAGTTGTGGCCAATTGTCACAGGATTAATTTGGTATTAACCTTACGAGTGATTTTCCCTTCACAGATGTATTATAAAATGAAATTTAAAAAAAATCTTAAATATTATTCATCTCACAAATGCCCAGATTCATGTTGCGATACTTTGGAGGGGCCTGACCCCTAGACTGGGAACCACTAGACTACTAACCTTATATCAAGTGGTTAAAAAAGCTCCACATTGACAAGCTACAACAGCTAAATGCATTGATGCAACAATCTAAAAATAGAATATATGAGAACTTACTTTTGATTTTTCAATTACATGTTGCTGATAATAATTGTTTATTGGTACTTAAATATAAATATAAAATAATTCTACTATATTTAAGACTTTTACTTGTAATAGAATATTTTTACTTGGTAAAGGATCCGATAAAGGATCTTCCACTGGTGTGCGCAAAACTACAGAAAGTACAGTAGTACTTTGCCATGTTTAATGCTGCATTGGAATTCTTTTCATATGGTAGCAATTAATTCAATTCAACTTTATTTATCCCCACAAGGGCAAATGTATGCTGCATCTCACCACCCACCTCAACAAATACACACACAATGAAGAGGAGAAGAAAGAAAGAAAACACTGTTATTTACTAAGCTACAACAATCCAAAAATATAATCCTAAAAATCAACATCAGGGTTTGGTCAGCGATACTATGTGGAAACATTTAGCTCTTTGTCTTGACCCGCTGACCAAGGTCAACATCATTTCCTATTTCTTGTTTCTCACTTTGTGAGTCCTCGGCCAGTGACAATGTGAGAAATGTAAGTAGTGTTTACAGAAGAATAGGCTCAAATAATAAGTGGATAGTTCAATGAAGGGCATTCACACAGTGGGATTCTCAGTATGCTTTTAACATGTCGCAAATTCCACTAAAATGTTGTTGTTTTTGTGTTTAGTCTGATGTTGTTTTGGCCCCCTTGGAGCCACCATAGCAAAGGATGGCCAAAACTCTGAAAATAACATCCATGTTATAATAAGCTGGTTTTTGATGGTGTCTTATATTTACACTCTGAGGTAGTGTACCTTTTTCTCTGCCCTTCCCTCTGAATAATCTTAGGCACTTAATGGTATGGTTGACCTTGTTGTACACTATCAGGATGAGTTTAAAGAAACTTAAAAACACATCTCTCAGATAAACATGACATTTGAGACAAAATAGTGTTGTTTCACACTCATTTTGGAGCATTTAAAGCAAACATAAGTATCTGCCGTATGTTCTCACCTGCTACTCAATGTCAGCGGCTGTCTGTTGTTTCCATTTGACAGACGCTATGAAAAAACACAAATGTCTCTAGTGATGTGCAAACTGTAAAGACAGAAATGATGTGCAGAGTCAAACAACCAAAGAGATGTGCAAACTGAAAGGAACAGGGTGAACAATGGAGGGATGAAACGACATCAGCAAACAGAAACGACACCAGATGTCAGTCCATATTAAGCAGCAGGTATTAAGAACATCAGACAGATGCAAACGCCACTGAATGGCAACACAGTGTGGCCACTAACAACCAGTTACAAAAGCAAAGCAATAATTCAATGTACAGCAACATAATATGTTAACGAGACAAATATGCCTTAAAATCTGAAAAGAGTATATAATACTATTTTGTAGTTATAATAGATGAAGAAAGCATAACATTGAGTTGGGCTGAATATTTTTGTACGTTTAACACTGTAGGTTATTATGCTCTGAGGGGGGAGAATACACGCTCTCACAGCCTTGAAAGGAGATCATCAGGTGTGATAAACAACACAAATACTGTCAATGAGTCTCTCAAGACCTGAGAGTTTCTAGCAGCAACAGTCTGTTTTCCTTGAAAACTACACGGTATGATGGGATGAGTTGATAAACAAAGCTTGCAAGATAGTTTCATAGTAATCTCTCAGAGACGTCTTTCCCATCTATGTGAAAGGACATTATGATTATTATGAGGGCCCGTCTGCATTGAGTGTTTCCATTTCTAGGCTCATCAGGTAACCTATTTCCTGTGTTCTCTGGATGAGTAGATTTAATGGTTTTGAGGGATCACAATGCTTCTGAAAGCACCCACAGAATATTGCAGCTGCACTGTTTCTTTTGAGAAGACTGCTGTGATTGACAGACAGCCTCGTAGAAGGCACTGAAACCATCTTTGAAACCTTGAACAGTTGGAGCCAATTTTCCTTTTGCCTCTTCCCAGAGGGCCGGATGCAGGACGCAGGCTTGCTGAGCAACCACAGACTCTCGGGGGAAATTGAAATTCTCTGCAGGGAGAGAGAGGGGAGTCTTTCGAGGGCCTGGTTCGCACCTCCCTTTGCTCTCAGTATGACATATTTTTAATAAGGGCACAGTCTGTCAGTGCACACACACACACACCACCGTCCTTTTCAAATGTATGGCTGGAGATTTGTTTTACTCAACAAGCAAAGCCAAGATTTGCAAAGCTTCAAAAAGACAGCATAAACAGCAGGAGAGAGCTACAGTAGGCATGCAAACACTAGTTGCCACCTGTCAGTCAACTGTGTATTCAGAATCCATGTTTGACACGTTCTTGGCAATCTAGTGCTGAGCAACAACTTGAGGGCCTTCCTGCTCACCCGGAGCAGCTGTGGATGAGAGTGATTAGAGTGCTACTTTTCTGTGATTGACATCACTCAATCATTTCACCACACCGAGGCTTCCTCTAATTACGATGCTCAGTTGAACTTGTTCTCTCCAGTACATGTCTGATGAGAAGGACTTGACATGCAGCGCTGTGATGATTAGAAGTTATTCCAGTTAGTTTTGGAGTAAACTTTCAAAAGGGTGGTGGTTGGGTACAGCAGAAACACCGAGCCCATTTGGAGGAGCAATTTTCCAGTGAAGACAGGACCTAATGCAAGCGGAGGCGACTGAATGAAGATCAAATTAGTCAAAAGTACTCTGCTGAGAAACGAGGAGGTTGAACAGATGGGCAGTTAATGGAAGTGAAAGTCTGGGTAAAGCGTTCGGCAGAGGGGTGCACATTGCAAATAAAACGTCCATTTGAGTGATAAAAACAAAAAACAAACTCAGATTCAGTTTTAAAAATCACTTTTCTCAAAACAATTAGAAATAAGTTCCAGTATCTTACAACAAGGTATGCTTGAGGACTAAATCTTTTTATTAAATCAAGAAAATAACTTGCTTTAAGAGTCATAAGCCAGTTTAAATTCAGTGAATCTTTAACTCCCGGCTGCCTGAGTTAGCTTTTTCTGAAAAATACACATTTATACATATATTTTGGTTTGTGTTCTGTTAGTTTTCCTGTTTTATTTTCGGTTTTCGTTTTCTTTATTTCCTGTCTGCATCCTCCCTGTTGATTTCCCATTTCATTACACCTTTGTTTAATCATCAGTGTTGTTGTCAGATTGTCTTTCACCATTAGTCAAGCGTACCTGCCTGTTCTTTGCTGTCTCTCCATTTGGATACCCTATGCCTGTTGTCAGTTTTCTGTGGATTATTGAATTTTGATTTATTCAGACTTCATTCTTGCCTGCCTCTTCCTCTGGATATGTATGCTTTGTGTTTTGGACTTAACTCCTGTTTTTTCCCTTGCCTGCCTGCCTTATCATTATTTTATGTTATTGCTCGCCTTAATTTGAGTACAAAATTACATTTAACTGACCTGAAAGTCTGCACCTAGGTCATATCCATTATTACCTGTTACCATGTTTGACACCACCTGCCATTGTAAATCACAGATTGCATCTGAGAAAAAGTTCTTTGAGGACTTTGGAGAAAACAGTGCTCACCAGTGTGGGTTATATTTGCTGTGAACCATCCATGCATACCGGTGATTAATATGAAATGTAAGTCAGAGGACTGCCCTGATTACTGGCAATATGTAACCCAGCTGAGCACTGAAATAGCTGATGTCCAAAGATGGAAGAGAGAGAGAGTGAATAGGGATATGTTTTCCTAAATTCACACATCTGTACTTGGGTGAAGCAATCATTGTATGATCACTAAGCTGCTGCTGCTGTCAAAGAAGAAATACCAGCCCTGACATCACTGAGTGAGGTGTGGCCAATGTGGTTAAAACTCGTAGCCCGCAGAAATGCAACGATACTTTTCTCTCCAGAGATGTGGATACAGGATAGTGGGTCAGATTTCCGAGCAAATATGCAAATTTAATGCACTCACAAAAGGAAGATGCATGTCAAATGCTGCGGAGAAGAGCTAGGGACTGGATCATAAGCCAAGCAGTTTAGGTTCATTTTCTTTCTCCAAAAGAAACTACTACCTTATGTTTAACTATATAAAAACGCTTAGATAAGGCCATTATTTAACCATGATGCTTTAGGAATGTAGCTAAGGCATTGCATTGATTATTTCTCCATTCTGAAAGGTAAGCATGGATTTGGATTTACATCTTGCTGCCATCTTACTGCCGGAAAATTCAAATTCGGCCAAGAGCAATAATCATCATCATGGCTGTTGCACAGAGGAACTCGTATTATTCACGCAAACTTAGCTTTAAATATAATTGACTTTAAACCGTAACGTTATTACACAATACAGAACAATGGTTGTAAAATGGCCACAGGTATACATATTTTATATACTGGCATTAGCTTCAGCTTGTAGCCATGGTTTTAATGTTTTTACAATTAATTTATGGCAAACTACAGAGACACTGAACAGCATTTTGCTTCCCTCCATAGTTGGATTTATTCTGAAAAACTGAAAATCTGTGTTATGAAAATGAACCTGCTGAGACCACCAAGTTCCTACAGTTGTTGCCAGCAGATGAGTGTTAAGAGTACTCATCTGTTGTTTCTTAGCAGAGCGAGCAGTTGATGTTGTGAAGGAACATATGCTAAAAAACAAAATCCATTGGGAAGTCAGTATTTTTTACTTAAAATAAGACTTTAAAAAATCTGTCAATTGTTTAAAGAGCCGTGAAGCTTCTTGATTCTTGAAGTATAATGTTTATGAAGTGATTTAACTGATATTAGATTATCACCGTTTAAATTGAAGCAGCTTTTTTGCAGTGCATCTCCTCTCCATATGGAAGACTTTTGTCCTAAGAGAGATTAGTGTGTATGCTTCCTGCAGCAATACATATAAGGCCAACTGTGTGCCGGTAGCATGTGCTTTTGAACTCTGGCAAGAGAGGGGGGGAAAAAGCGTCGTGCAACAGTGTTCCCTGTGGGATAGCATGCTGCAGAACACACGCGTTAACTGAGTATAGAGAAAGCGATCCATCATTAAATGAAGATGCTGCACAGAAACCTAATATACACAGAATGAGGTGATCAATGAGTGCACAGTGCCACGTGTTAGGACAGGCAAATGTCACACATTTCTCCAAGGGGATACGCTTTTGAGGTTCTTGCATGCCTTTCCTGTTGCCTCAGGAAATGTGTTACAAAGACATGCAACTTGATGAAAACTGTAAAGAAATATTTGGGGCAAAAGGGGGTTTATTACAAATGAAATGTCTTAAAGAGATATAAAGGCTACTGTAATGCTCATCTATTTAGTTTGTCCCATTATAAATCTTAAATGGTGAACACAAAAATTTAACAAGGTAAATCGTATTCACTGTAAAAGTATGTTATAAGGATTGTTTTAACGTTTAAGATATTAATGTAGACAGTGAAATGAGAAGACTTTCTGTTGTTTGTTAAATATAATGTTATAGACAGCAGCCGATTAGCTTAGCATAAAGACTGGAAGCAGAGGGGAACAGCTAGCGTAATTGGTTCTGACAGAGTAACAAAATAACTACCTAGTAATTACGAGCATATCTAGAGATCAAAAATTACTACTTCACATATTTTAATCTATGACCAATAAAAAAGAAGAAAGAAATGAAAAAAACAAAACAATTCTGCCAGCAGCCAGAGGCCAGTCCATGAAGTTACTGGTTCCGGCTATAGACTGTAGTCCACCCCCAAATCCCCTTAAAACTGCAAGTAGCCCTACTAATTTTTACACTTTTCTTTAGGTACAGATTAAACAAATGAGATAGAAGGTGTTAATTCATGTGCTTTACAGATGCTGGCTAATTTGTGACTTAGATTGGGCCAAGATAGTCATTACCCCTATTTCCAGGCCTTCATGCTAAGCTAACCAGCTGCTAGCTATAATAATAATAATAATAATAATAATAATAATAATAATAATAATAATGTATTTCCCAAAATGTCAAACTATTGTTTTAATATGAGCTTGCAAAAAACAACAGCTCAGGCTCAAGTCTCTTGTAGTTAATTGTAGGGCAGCATTGTCCCCGTTCATTCCAGTGTTTTAGAAAGTCCAAAAGAGTTTCATTGCCACCTGTTTGATGTTAAGGCTGCTTACTTCAGCCTTAGGCTACTGGACAGGAACTTAACATGACAACAGGATCCTGAGGTTGACAGAAATGTATTCAGCCGTCCCACTCTCTGCAATAGAGATGAGGCCGTGCTACTGAAGTCACGGCTCCCTCTACAGTTTGTACAGTGGAAATTTTCCATTTAGTGCAGGAAAACAATCAAACTGGCTGTGTTGAACTGTCGGGAGGACACAACGGAGACGCGTCCGGAGATTACACACACATACACAGCTTTACTGTGAGACGTGTGTCTCATTCGGCAGCGGATACAAATATTCTTACAGATACAGTAGATTTACATCTGGAATACATCTCATTTGGGAGGCTGATTTACTGTTTCCTGCGGACAAAAATGTCTCATTCTTTGAATACTTGAGGAGTGACGACAACTTTCCTCTTTCCGGACTTTAGCCTACTCTAATCGCCGAAGATACAGCGTGGAGTCCCAAAAAACAACAACACGGATTTAACAATGCAAACAGATCAATATCCCGATCGGGATTTGCAATTTTAAGCGCCCGGGAGTTTGGGATCTCTGCAGCGGGGACACCAAGCAATGTTAACTGCAGAGATGCGTGGTTTGCTGAGGTCCATGTCCATGGATGTTGCGGCTCGGTCGGGCTGCACACGGTGCCTTTGGGTGGCTGTGATTGGACCGGACACAGACTGGGGCTGACTGATGTTTGTCCGAGAGGAAATGTGTTGGGTAGGAGATCGATATGAGTTTCTGGCGCACGCGAGGGGGGAGATGTCAGTCCACAGGAGCACACGTATTACAATGAGGACGGAGGAAAACATGCACGCATGAGGATTTGTTTCACTTGGATTTAAATTCTGAATAGACCAGGGAGATCTTCTTACATCAGACATTTATGTACATTTAATGTGATGTGTTTTGCTGCCTTTGCAAACTGTTTCAGGGTGGGATATGGAGAGTATTTGTTCTTGCACTAAAGTTTTTTCCCTCTTCTTGACTATGATGCATGGGACTTTGATGTTGCATCACTGGTCTTATAATACATCATTTTTTTGGACAAATCTATTTCACTTGGACTTGCGCTCATAACAGCTGAAATCATGGGACACTACATTTTTTAAGGAAGAAAACAACCAGTTGCCTAATTTTGAAATTCAGTAAAATGTATTCACAAATGCCCGGCAACATGTTAGTTAACTGGGTTGTATATTCTGCTTTTATATTACCGCTGTTCGCAGTGGGGACAGCTTTCTCGGGGGTCTTCAACGCCACAGATAGAGACATTTTTACAGATGATTTGCTGCAGGTCAAGCTCACACAAGACAGAGCAACTGAGCGGTGGAAACTCCAGTCGACTGATTCCCATCCCAACCTATATTTTAACCAAGTGGATGTGTTGCACTTGAGGCAAAGGTCCTCCACTACCCACAGTCACATATTTAAAGTCATTCGGGCAGCTGCACTAACCATGTTGTCTAATGTTCCCTTTTACATGCCCCCTGTGAAACATTCAGAGTTTACAAGCAAGTGGAATGAGATTTATGGGAACAACCTGCCTCCCCTGGCTCTGTACTGCCTGTTGTGCCCAGAGGACTCTGCTGCCCTGCAGTTTCTTATCAAGTTTATGGATAGGATGGCTGAATATCCCGACTGGAAGGTGACCAGTGCACCAAACGATGAGGTCCCCATGGCGCACTCTCTCACTGGGTTTGCTACTGCTTATGACTTCATTTACTCCTACCTGGATGAACAGCGGAAGGGTGTTTACCTCAAGAAAATTCGCTCTGAGACAGAGGAGCTGTACGAGCTGTCAAAGTACAGAGGGTGGGGGAAACAGTATCTCCAAAATCATCAAACCACTAACATACTAGCCATCCTGACTGGTGCAATTGTGGTTGGGTCACATGACGATCCAGAGTCGATGGTCTGGAAACAAGTGGCAGTGAACTACATGGAGAAAACTATGTTTCTCCTAAACCATGTTGTTGATGGCTCTCTGGATGAGGGGGTAGCCTATGGGAGCTACACAGCCAAGTCCATCACACAGTATGTCTTCTTAGCTCAGCGCCATTTCAACATTGATAACTTGCAGAACAACTGGCTTCGGGGACACTTCTGGTTTTATTATAACACTCTGTTGCCGGGGTTTCAGAGAACAGTTGGCATTGCAGACTCCAACTACAACTGGTTTTATGGGCCGGAGAGCCAGCTTGTTTTCCTCGACACATTCGTCATGAGGAACGGAACGGGTAACTGGCTGGCTCAACAAATTAGAAAGCACAGACCCAAGGATGGGCCCATGGGGCAGTCGTCAGCCCAGCGCTGGGCTACACTTCACACAGAATACATCTGGTACAACAACCACCTCACACCGCAGCCTCCCCACGACTTTGGCAAAGCTAGGATGCACATTTTCTCAAACTGGGGTGTGGTTACCTACGGAGCAGGGCTTCCCAACGGCCAGGGTAATACTTTTGTCTCCTTTAAGTCTGGCAAGCTGGGTGGCCGTGCAGTCTATGACATTGTCCATGACAAGCCTTACTCCTGGGTGGAAGGCTGGAACAGCTTTAACCCAGGCCACGAGCACCCTGATCAGAACTCTTTCACGTTTGCTCCTAATGGACAGGTATTTGTGTCTGAAGCACTTTATGGTCCAAAATACAGCTACCTTAACAATGTTTTGGTGTTCAGCCCCTCACCTACCAGCCAGTGTAACAGTCCATGGGAGGGTCAGCTGGGGGAGTGCGCTAAGTGGCTGCGCTGGACTGATGAGGGGGTGGGTGATACCAGCGGGGAGGTGATTGTCGCCTCCTCACACAGTGACACCATGTTTGTGAGTGGGGAAGCGGTGTCAGCTTATTCCCCCGCTATGAGATTAAAGAGTGTGTTCAGAGCCTTGGTTCTGCTCAACTCACAGACTTTGCTGGTGCTCGACCACGTGGAGAAGTGGGGGGATTCACCTGTAACGTCCCTCAGTGCATTTTTCCACAATCTCGACATTGACTTTAAATACGTTCCTTTCAGATTCATGGACAGATATAACGGGGCGATGATGGACGTGTGGGACGCTCATTATAAAATGTTCTGGTTCGACAGCCAGGGTCACAGCCCTGATACCCGGATACAGGAGGCAGAGCAGGCGGCCGAGTTTAAAAAGAGGTGGACTCAGTATGTCAATGTCACTTTTCCAATGACAGGCACAGTCAGCAGAGTAGCTTACGTGTTACACGGGCCATATGTCAGAGTATCCAGCTGTAGATTTATGGATAGTAGCAAAAATGGTGTGAGGCTTTCTCTAACCATAAATAACACAGAAAAGATAGTCTCTATTGCTACAAACTATAAAGATATAGGAGCTAGGTTTACTTATTTAGGATTTGGAGGTCACTGTAAAGTTGAGGATAGATATCAAATCACTCGATATGGCCTTGGGACGCAAATCATACCCAAACAAATCAGCAGCGATAATCAGCTGTTTGACTTTGGTTTCACAGTCAATGTGATAGCAGGGGTTGTTCTCTGTGTGGCCATAGGATTTTTGACCATACAGAGAAAGTTTTATGTCTGCTTCAGCAGGCTGATGCGTTACGCCCTCCTCTCTGTGCTCATTCTGTGGATAGCAGAGCTGCTGTTTGTGTCTAACAGCTGCGATCAGCTTCTCTGTGGGGTAAAATGGAAAGGTGCGGGTGCCAAAAGCGAAGTAAACAAACAAATCAGACTGTACGAGCAGCGCCGGCTTCCCCTTCCCACCGTCGTCATAACAACCCTTCCCGGATCAGGATCAGAAATACTCAAGCACCTTTTCTATAACAGCTCAGACTTTGTTTACATAAGGGTTCCCACTGAGCACGTGGACATTCCTGAGACTGAGTTTGAGTTTGACTCTCTGGTCGACGCCTGTGAGTGGTCAAGGTCAGACGCCGTGCACGGGCGGTTTAAGATTATTCAGGGCTGGCTGCATTCGCTGGTCCACAACACCAAGCTGCACTTGCAGAATATTCAGCTGGTAGAGGGCAGCAGGGTCAAACTGCCCCAGAGAGCTGGGCCCTCTAGGGACAGAAAGAAAAGATCCAGAAGGAGAGAGCCGGCGTCTGAGCTCAAGGGCAAACTGAGAGCCAGTCTGGACAGAGATGCAGAGTATGTTAGGGAGATGAGACGCCATGTGGCGGAGTACCCGAACGCCCGGGTGGTCCTTAACATGCGCAGTGGAAGCTGGGCGCTGAAACTGTCTTTCATTCAGGAGGTTGTAGGAGCTTCCCTGAGGACAATCTACTTGGTGAGAGACCCCCGAGCGTGGATTTATCTCATGGTTTATAACAGCAAACCCAGCCTTTACTCTCTTAAAAACATCCCGCAGCACCTTTCCTTGATATTCAAGGAGAATGCTGTCAAGGATGGGTGCCCAACTGTGGCGCCGGAGTTTAAGATAATCCAGAGGCTGCTGTCCCGTTCAGAGACAAACCCCATCCTGATACTGGCTCATCTGTGGCTGGCTCACACCGCAGCAGTGCTGAGGGTCACCGAGGGCCTCCCCGAGGAGTCCTTCCTCCAAGTGAGGTTTGAGGATGTGGTCAACTTCCCGCAGGAGACGGCGGAGAGCATACACACATTTCTGGGGGTGCCCGTCTCACCCGCAGCCCTCAACCAACTTATATTCACCACCTCCACGAACCTGTACAATCTAATGTATGAAGGAGACATTTCACCAGCCAACATTAACTTGTGGAGGCAAAATATGCCTCGAAAAGACATCAGACTAATAGAGGATGTGTGTGGGAGTGTGATGAAGAGGCTGGGGTACACTAGGTTTGCCAGTTAACTTACTGCTGCTGGTCAGCTGATATTGAGCTGTCTCGTTTACTGTAGCTGCCAGAGTTCTGTAAAGTAATTTTTCTTTTGCACTGACCTTACATTTTAAAAATATGTTACAAGTGGAGGAAGAGCTGGGTAGCATTTCTGCCTGTATTTTCTTCTGTTAGTTGTGTTAGTTGGGTGTATGTGCAGTGTTGTACTGACTACAGCAACAGATGTTTTTGAGGGAGGAATATTTTACATTAAAATAGGTGGAAGGGAGATTATGTTGTGCTTTTCCCCCCCAGCAGCCCTTCACACTTACTTGTAGCACTTTTATTGAATGAGACTTTAGACCTGTCTTACATGCAGAGGAATACCACAGAAGTTTAGCACAACTTTAATGTTATTGCAGCATCCCGCAACAGCTCAGTTTCTCAGAAGATTATTTACTGTATGTCTTAGTAAGAGATGAAACATGAATCCCTAATCTGTGACGTCAGAGAGCTGTTTGTTATTTGTTATCACTGGCATTATTTTAGAAATAAGACTCGCATTTATAGGCAGTCGTCTAATTTATAGGTTTGGAAGAGATTTGGATTTCATGACTTTAATTTGTGTGCTCATTCCCTTTAAATCTAAGGCTGCAATGTATAGACTATTTTGCAAAAGCGGATTGGAAAACAGATGATAGTAGTGCTTTATTACTCTAATATAGACATATGAATGATATGGATTGTATTTTCATTACATCAGTAGAGGGGCTTTATTTTAAACTCTGAGATGTCATGGCGGTTTGGTGGCTTAGCACTTTCACTGGGACTCCTTTGATTGTATGTGGGATTCAAAGCTAAACTTAACTGTATGTACTCGGTTAGCTTGGAAATATAAAAACCTCTGAATATATATGAACCTCTGAAGATATTACGTCTAGAAGAAAGAAAGTTAGAAGTATTTATGGGTTCCAAAGATGCATATCCCAAAGGATCAAGGATGAATATGATTATTATAACTCCCTTTGGCATTTATTGAATTAGATCAGAGGGAAGTGCTTAATAGGGATCAAACTGGAAAAAAAACTGTCAGCCTTGACACATTTCTAGTCAAAGCAATTTCCAAAGCATCCCCCTCAGCTACTCATATTAATCTGCAAAATGCCATAACTGAGTCTTACCCTGTGTTTTATTGCTGTGCTATCCTCACTATAAAGGCCTGGAGAAAATGCAAACAGCAAAAGTTGCCATTTTATGTCGTGGTCAATCATAAGATCATATAGGCTCAGCAAGCAGTGGACTGAACAGGGGGATGAATAGCTAAAAGAAAAAAAAAAAGCCAGAGACCATGTTTACTCTGTGATGTTATGCTCTTTGGCCTCCTTAGTAACCTTTGATGCTGTCTTGCTTAACATTTCTGTACTGTAAATGGATCACGTGTAACATGGAGATGGTACACTCAATTATATTACATCTGTACACAAAAAAACATACCGTGCCCATTTGGAAATATCCATCCTTCCTCAGCTAGAAACAGTCCTGTTTGTTTTCATTCGCTATGAACACTGAAACCCTTGACTGCCTGGAAAACCCGTTTGATGTTTGTGGTCTTTGAATGTGTAGACTTGGCAGACATGCTTTCACTTTGGTGTTGCAATCCTGTTACCAACTCTGTTTTGTATTTGCTCGTGGGGATATGGTTCCTTGCTTCTGTGGCCTTGAATTACAATCATTTCTTTATAAGGGTTTTTCTGTGGGCTCTGGAGCAGGAGGTGGAGATAATGTAAAGAAAATATTAAATTCATAAATATATAAGCAACCAGTCTTTGTTTGGATGGAGTGATTATTCTTGTGCTTTCATAATAGAATGTACCATGTGATTATATAACATCAGTCCTCAGTAGCTGCAGATATTCTTATACCCATGTTAAACTACTATTATCTATCACTACAAAAGGCAGAACATAAATCTAATTTGTACATAGTCTCACTATAGTGACTACTAACCCACTGGCAAAACGTCTGCTTATGCAGATGTCTCTGTGCTGCCACAATTAAGCAGCAGCGAAATCTCCATTTTATTAGACATGGGTGACAGAAGCCTAATTGCTTATATGGGTGACATGCATATGACAAGGAGGAGCCAACAATTACAAACATGTCAGGAAATTCTTAAGTCATGCTCTGACTGAGATGGAGCCTTAACAGGAGCAGGCTTCGAAAGAGCACATGGCGCGTCTCACGTCTCAGAACGGTCTCAGTGAGTCAGTCATTTCATTACTCATTTGTTCTTGATCCTTCCTGTAACACTCAAATGCTTGGCAGTGTCCTCAGTGCCTAATCCTTTCATGCAGAGGCGCGTTATTCACTGAAAAACCTTAGGCTTTGGATCGGAGGTTTGTAGAAGTCCAGACTTGTCTGGTTGTTAATTGGCCTAATTTTTCCCCACATTATTATTATTTTTTTTTTTACAGATTTTATAATTTGATGGTACCACTGACTCACAATATGTTGCCTTTATATAGCATTTATTGGTTGTAACTAATTACACACTGATGCTTTATAGTTGCAGTTATAAGCCATTATTGATCATTTTTGGGTTGCCAGGTTGTGAAAATCTTTATGGCTAGTCTTTATCTTCATCCAGCTTGCTGTTTGTTTGTTTGTACTGCAGTATTTAATCTTACTCTATTCTTGGCGATAAAATAATAATACTATATTGTTTTCTCTGCTACTTTTTTGACAGCTATAGTTACTATTTACTTTTCAGATTAAGAGTTTACTTATATAAACATATGAGTTTTTGAATAAACCACATTGGCTTGTTGTTGGTTTTTTGTTTAACCACAAAACAGTATCTAGTTGGGGCCCCTTGTCATGTTATGGGTATCTATAAATTGACAGTAGTCTGGATAAAGTGTGAATTCCCCTCTACATCTCTCAGATGGTTTCATTTGAATAGCTGTTGTCCAAAATATCCACATTTTAACTAAAAAAGCAGAAAGTTCATTCCAAAGTAAAAACTAATTGTAACCTTTCTTTGCATTTAACCTTCAGGTTGGGAACAGCTGGACTGACCATCCTAACTGTAAATAAAGTGGTTAAAACTAGCTCCACCTTGACCAGCAAAATGCTACGTATAGATTGATGCATCAGTATTTACAACCAAATAATTTCATATATAACAATAAATCTCTCACATGGGCCATTTTCTGCAGACTGAACTTTTTTATTTTGGTACTTTTTGTACATTCTGCTTAAAATACTGCAAAACTTCTAATGCCAGACTTTTACTAGCAAGAGTTCTGAATATTTCCTTCACTACTGCCAGAAGAAAACTTGCTTTGTCTTTTTAGCTGCAGGGTATCTGCACCACAGCCCAATTTATTAACTATTTAATATCATCTCCAACTGGACAGTTAATGAATTATTGTAAAACCTTCTGTCTCTTTACAACCTTTCACAACTGCAATGAAGTAATTATAGATTACTAAATTTTACTGTGACCCATGACTGTTTAAAAATGACTTGCATGTGTAACTGCAGACTTGATGTGTTTTATTTTGTAAATGTCAATATGTAGTTAATAGACTGATGTAATCCTGATGCCCTGCAGCTAAAAAGACAAAGGGAAGTGTCAGGCTGGAGGAGGAGAAAGACTCTCCAAAGAGATTTTTTTCTACTGGCAAACACTACTCCAAAATTCTTCCATTAAAGGCTCATAACGGATCTCTGAAGAATTGCTAAATGTTTTATTAGTAATTAGTAGCTATTTACAGTAGATATCTACTAATACTTTAGCCATGATTGAGAAAAGCTTTTGGGTTCCCAGGTATGAAAATGCCTCTCTGGTGCTTATTACAATCATGACTAGTCATTAATTACTTTATTAGCCCTTCATAAAGTACTTGTTAACATTTATAACAGCAGTCTTTTTTGCAGACTACTGGCTCACACTGACTCACCACCAAGAAATAACCTGGCAACCCAAAAGTTGCTCATATTAAAGGCGGGGTATGCGATTCTGGAGAATTCCATTAGAAATACCATGATATAGAACGGAAAGCAATGTAACTAACATTAGCTAACTGTCACTACAGTTGTTGCTGCAAACCTAACATGCAGAGAGGACGAGACAGTTCCAGAGCCAGCACACCAGCTCCAAACAGTGATATTCACAGCTCTCCTGCTACTATTGCTAACATCACAACAACAGCATGTCTTGGCGAACTAAAAAGTAAACTGGATGTATGTGGGCAAGTCATTTAACTTTACCTGACACACATACGGCTGGAATAGTGTTATGTGGCTCGATCTGAGCCACTTCGTTTGTTTTCCATTTACAGAGTCAGGGCTGAGTACAAACACCGGATTTTCTTTCCAGCCCACAGAGAACAGATATTTGCTGAAACTCGTCTTATAACTGATCTAAAAAACATTAGTAAATGATTTATTAACCATTAATTAAGCCATTATTTTAAATTCATTTAAAAAGGGTGCATTGTAAGATGGTATTATTGATTTAATTTTTTCTTAGATGAAACACAGATCACTTTTTCATTAGATGGCACAAAACATGAATTTCCTTGCTGCTTCCCTATAAATCTAATCAGACTAGTTCACACATTAGGTGTAGATAATGTGTACCAATGGAATTTAATAGAATCTTAGAAATGAGATAAAAATAAAGCTTTATGTCGGAGTGGGTTTCCCATCTGAAAAAAACGGCTGCTGCACAGACAGACAAATATGCTTTATAAAAACCTTTTGATGTGTGATCACAAGAAGCAGATTTGCAGAACTAATTTAAGCTCAAAGGTCGCCTCCTAGATTATCTTTGATGTTTGATAACCAATACATAATCATTGCATGAAATAGGGTTTTATGGAGAAAATGATGAAAAGCTCTCTTATAATCTAAATCCATGCAGCAGTTTGGGTACGTGTTAAAGTAGCGTTCTCAGACTATTAAGTACATGGGAGGTTATCCACATAAAAAAGGGTGGCTCAATTTCAGCTGAGTAGTCATACCCTTCCTTGTTCCACCTTTATCTTTCGACACTGGTGAGTCCATGTCCCAGGAGAGCCTCTCCCTTGCCGGCAGCCATCGCTCCTGCCACTGCTCATTAATTAACCTTTGCTGCAGCCACCATCAGTCACAGAGCAGGCTCATATTCTGGGGAGGAGTAATCATCGATACTGTATAAGGCTATTGTGCTTCCGAATTAGCCCACTGATGGAAAGCAACACCATCTTTGTTAAGAGTTTTTGTAACAATTTGATGTGCATGACTTGATGTGTGTCCTTCAGATGACAGAGGAGAGGCTCTGGATGTGTTCAGACTTTACTGACAAGGTGTAAGCAGCTGGCGATGCCGCTCTCCTATATTTCACTTTGGTAAACAATGCCTGTGAGGTCCTCAGATCCCACTGTTCGAAACGACCTGCTGATGACACCGCTGTGTTTGTAAATGGAGAGACGCGTATACCCAGGAACTGCCATTAATAAGAGTTGACTTGCGAGGAAATATGGCACATTGTCAATTTGCAGCTGGTGGCAAGTCATTTCTGTAGTGAAAATGGGATCTTCTGTGCCAATAAAGCACAGCAGCAACTGCTAATGAAGCCCAGTCTGGTCTTATAGCGCAGGGAAATCAGACCAGATGAGGCATTTTGAATATCACTTCAGGCAGATACTGTGGCAGGATCACATTTTTGAATCAAAAATACCCCTTAAACCCTTACACGGTCCCTATTGCCAATTTCTTTTTTTTCAGTTTGACAGACTATATAATACAATACGGTAATGCCGTCAAAATGAGATAATTCCACATTAACTGCTGAGCTGGATGATGGACAGAAGTCATGTTTTCTCTGAGGATTTATTTTTAAAATGTGAGGCTTCCAATGTCCTTGGTGCATTTCAATTAGAATTTATTCTATTTGATTATTTGCATACATAATTTTAGTGCAGTTTACTTTATTCCGAAAAGCTTCTTCAGACCATTCCTCTGTCTCAAAGTCAAATGAAAGTCTACTGAAATTGAATTTTTTCCCCATTTAGCAATATGACGTGAAGTTATGACTGAGGACTTTGCTTTGAGAAGTTATTGACTTTTTGACTTTTAAAGTGAGACCCTGTCAGCTTAACCTGTCTCTCTTGACATTTTGGTTAATCCCCTCTGTTGTGCTGTATATCACAGGGTTTGCAGGGCAGGCGGCGCTCTCTGACTCTCAGAAACTGAGCCACCGTAGTATTACTTTGTGCAGGGCTCCTATGTTTCTCCTATTTCAACCACTGTGGTTTGCTGGCTGTGCAGAAACGAGCAGAATGATGTGTAAGCTGGAAAAATAGATAAAAGGAAAAAGAAAAAACCCTCCACAAAATCGACTAAATGATTCAGTTGTTGTCCGACTAATGTGAGTTTACAAATTCTGTTATGGAAAGGGTTAGCCACTGCTGTGATTTAATGAGCTCTTTCTGCCTATTAAAGCAAAGGGTGGCCATTCTACAGCATTTGAGGCCTGGTGTTATTCTGAGGTGTAGGATCGAATCCAGCTGGCTGGCCGACAGACAGACGGGGGAGAGGCCCTTTTTCCTGGATGACACACTCAGTAGTCCTTCATTACCGGGACCCAGAAACCATAACCCGCCTGTCAAAGTGCTGCCACGGCCACCACTCTCCTGAACCGTGTCTAGGCAGAGTATGTCTGCTGAGGGGATCATTTTCATGTTTTATGTTACACACAATAGGACTGATAGGGGAGACAGAAAAAAGGACACGAATATATGTTTTTGTGGGGGCGTCCCATCCTGCCTAATTACATCAAGCATGAGTCATTGATCTCTAATTAATGGAATTTATGTCTAGAGGAGGAATGACGGTCGCTTTGACATTATTCAGTGTGCCTTGGAGATTACAGTAGAGCAACAGTTAAGTCTTTAGAAATGAAAGAATGAATAAATGCAGGGGTTTTCCTTCCTGTCCTCACTTACATATTCTCATCTCATAGGCTTCTGATAGAGCAGAAATGGAAAGCTACTTCCTATAATAAAGAATTGACAGGAGACCTGGCTGGGTGAGCGATTCTCACAGTGTGAGTTTCAGAGATAAGCCAATCATTATATTTCACACAAATGTTATATCATCCCCTTCCCATAACTGTCCCACCCAGTGTGGCTATCTACACCTCTGGAATCAGTCCAAGAACGCAAACTTAAAATGAGGATTTTTTTTTTGGTTCCCCCGCGGTTACTTTATATTTTTTTCTACAAAAAAGAAACTTCACTTCTAAGTGGGCCTTACATTTCCTTCCAACACACTATTGGATCTGTACAGCTTTCGACAACAGTGTTTTATTTTTAAAAGAGACATCTTGACACTGACAGGCGGCAGGAGACGTGGGACATTCGTCACTCTTTTCTGATCCCCTGTGATTTTCAGCTGCAGAGAAATCCAGATGGTCAGATTCTCTGCTCATATGGTTGCGTTCCTTAGAGATCACCATTTTTGGCCATTTTGGCATAAAAAAAAAGATATAACAGTGATGAGATGCTAAGAAATTAATTGAAAACGGCCAGGAGAGTAGTGTTAGGGGTGCAGTGTAACTGCTTCGCATATTAATTCATTGTGAAAGACATACTAAGAAAGAACACTTCATACTCTTCCCAGGTAGAACGGACAAAAGAAAAGAAAAAGAAACAACAAAAATCACCACCTTGTAAGAGGTGGTATTGAAAGGTTTCATCCTGTAGGTGATGCAGTGATGTTGATTTGTAGGTTATAACAACTGTGAAATTGTCCTTGAAGACATGTCCTGTCAAGGGATTAAATGACCAGAAGGGTAGGACGAAATGTAAAAGAGTCCCAGGGTTTGTCTTTTTCTATTCTAGTCTGCACACAATGCCTAACTGTGCTTCTTGTAGCAGGAGGCAGGACGGTTTGTCCACCACAGAGGTTGGATTGGGACCCAGGGGCAAAAATGAGCTGCCCCCATTACACCCTGAAGTCTAATGTATGCTTTTGGGTAATTTGATTGTGCACAGTATCATCTCAGAACTAGATTTTGACACAGGTCTCTCTTAAAGGCAGATAATAAAGCAGTACCCATTTGGGTGTATGTGTGTGCTTTAGAAGTGCTTGACCACCACACATCATGTCTTCTTTTGCACAACACATAGAAAGCTGCAGTCGCAGATTAAATCAGAACACACGGATTACACTCTGCCTACCACAGTAGTTCATATACAACATGTTTCCATTCCATTTGACCACTAGTAATGCTATAGAGCATTGTTTTGATGATAGCTTCAGCGTTGTGTTTGAATCATCACACGTGCACAGAAGACAAATGCAGTGAAGCAAAACACATACCTGCCGAAGTTTTTACACTAATGAGCTAATCAACATCTGGCAGGGGGAATTCTCCAAGAAACTTAGCAATGCGTCAAAAAAGGTAAGGAAGAAGATGAAGTTATCATAAATGGACGTAAGCAATGCAGAATTTAAAAGAAATCTGAATAAAAAAATCAGTTTTGCAAATGTTTAATGGAGATACGAAATGCATTCATTCACATTTTTGTTAGGCTTTTTTGTGTGTTAAGAGAGAACGTGAAGCAGTCTTCAGAAGCTGTGAGATTCCAAAATCAATGGATAAAGTTTGAAAAAGCCTGAATCACATGGCTTCTTGTGAATCTGCTTCATAAACTTACAGGGACTACAGGAAAATGTGGACTGCGACCGTGGCGGTGGTTCACTTCTTACCGGGGTACATCGCCATGGTAAGTTCTGTTGCACACCTAACCTGCTCTGAAGCAGATTATGTACAAGACAACACATCAATGTGTGTAAAAGCACCGTCTACTGACCAGTCAGTTACCTTTGAATCTGGTATCACAGTCCATAGAAGCTCCATGGATGTATCATTCTAAGATCATTATATTTAGGCTTTTCTTAATTTGCTTTTTAACCAGAGCTGAGATTCCCTGCCATTCAGTCAAACCTGAAGAAGCTGCTTGGATGGGAGGTAAAACATCTTCAAGTAACTTCAGCCAAGTCCAGTTGATTGGGATGACCTCTTCACAGCGTTGTGTGACCGATTAGTAACATTACGGTACCATTGCAGCTTAGTAAAGCCAGACTTTCTTCATAGTACAGGCCTCTGGTATGATAGATATGATTTATTTAGAGAAATCCTCTGGTACACAGGGGTCGGCGTGTTTAAATGTATACAAGCAGTCACAGAAGTTTGTTTGGAGTAAATGGAAGAGCTAGCATGAGTAGTGAATTGTTAGGGGGAGGCAAGTATGCTGCAAAGAAAAGAGACTGCCTCTAAGCCTTTCCCAGATAAAGCACTCTGTAAACCCTGCCTTTAAAATGCAGACAACACTCTCGCGTAATGACAGCAAGAAAGAAAGTGGAAAATGCAAAAGCAATGTTTGTTTATCACCAAATATAACACTGAACTCAAAGACAACAGGAACCTAATGGATGTCACCACAATGCCGGGATAATTTAAAATTTACTGGATAGTCAGGTCAGTTCCCCTCTCATTGAAGCACTTTCTGCTATGAATGCCAAAAAGAGGCTCTTCTAAAATGCAACACCTAATTTAGAGACTGTACAGCCCAAAATGTTTCACAGAATTTTCGAGGAACTACGAAATTTATTTTCAACAGCTGCTCTCCTGACTCTTGGGGTTGTGTCTTAAATCAAGGCTGCAATTTAACACTAAAAAATGTTTTCAAACCGGGACATTCTCCTCCGTCACAGCAAAGTTGGTTTTATTTATTCATCACTTGTGACAAACCTCCTCTGGTCTCTTGAATTCCTGCAGTACCGATTAGCAACGTGAGGTTTTCTATGTCTGAGAGGCGACACAGCCACATGCTGGCTCCCTGTGTGTTTACTTATTGTCCTTTGTGTCCTTTTGCAAACAGTCTTTGACAGGTTTTGATTTGACCTGAAGGCACAAATGATGGCATTACTTTAATAACCGGCCGTGGTCACAGAGGCTTTGCTCCTGAGCATTGACTATAATAGGAGTAATGTGTGGATGGTGTCCCTCTGGCTGGGCTGCCTCATTAAATGGCTGGAGAAGAGTGACTGGCTGCAGGGGTGATGCATTATTGATGAGAGTGCCTGATTAATTGAAAATATCCTCCACAACAGGGGAGGGAGTGTGCGTGGGTGTATATGTGTGTGCGGTTGGAGTAAGTGCCTTAATTTTGTGTGAACAACTTCATCAGTTGCTGCATGGCGCAGTGTTTTCATTGTTATTCTGCACATGCTTCCAAACATTTACTGTATATCCAATCACAAATATGGGCATAGTAAATTATATTATTTTTATAAGCACAGTCCAGGTGGGAGTAATAACCTTAGGCAATCTGCAGAATAGCAGATATTTGTGTGGGGGTACTGAGAGCATTGCTCATCTCCCTCGATGTTGCTCTCCTGCACCTGCGACACAGGGCCAAGTGGTGTAAATAAAAGATGAAGCCGTCAAGAGATGAGCAACAGGACCAAAACAAATTAGCAAAAGTAATCACTTGCTAACAACACCAAGGAGGGTTTATACGAGCTGTTTCAAATCAAAGGTTGATGTGAAGGCACAGTTGAACCTGTGTCTCTTTCACAAATGAGACAGTTTATCCTCACAGAGACTAAAACTAATGATGCATTTGGCTGCACCTCGTCATCTCGTAAAGTCAGACATTTCCAAGTTAATCACAGGGAAGATTCTTCAAATGGTCTACAAAGTGTAAATACACGTAGTAAACTGCAATAACAGTTTCATGATGGCTGAGTTTAAACAGTGAGTTGTGATGCTGAACACATTCAGGTGATTGGCTGGCAACCTGTCCAGCTGGGATCGGTTCACCCCCACGACTCCCGCGCCTCCGAGTGTCATGTGAGTTGAAATGGACAAAGCATTAATGGCTGGGGCCAATCTGCCGCTGGCCAACAATATAGATTATGTCAAAAATTATCAAAGTGCAAGTGCATTTATCTGTACACAAGGTAAACGGACCATGCCTTGCACTGTCTGGAATAAAATGAACTTCTTTCTATTTGTTTTGCATCTAAAACACATTTTCATGTCATGATGGAAAGTTTACCACTAAGCACCAGCTTAGTGGTAAACATCCAAAAAACTTTATTCTCTTATAACACTCAGCAATTAAGGCAAATATCAAGATCTAACAGTAGAGTCGAGTCCTGGATTTAATCATTTGGATTCTGCAGTTAGTTTTTTATAGTCTAGTTTGGTGGTGGGCAGAACCTCCCGAGAGACCTCAAGATAAATCTTAGGGGTCATTAAAAGAAAAACATACATATCAGTTACACAAAATAATGTTCATTTATTTTTCTAACTTTACTGGTGAAATACTGGACACCTTTAACTTTTCCCACCTCAAAAAGCCTCACTCCACGCAGGGATTGGCCAGTTGTGCGGGGGTGAGAAAGTATGTAGAATCTGAAGTGTTCTAGCTCTATATCTCGCTTTTTAATACTTCACAAAACTATTTCAGTCACTGTTAATGTGGACAAACGAGTCCCATACCATAAATGCTTTCAAGAAGAGATCCTCCACCACTGTGGACTGTGCACCATTATTCCCAGTTGACAATTATTGTATCTTGCCTCATTCTTGCGACATGTTTTTCTCCCAGTCTTTGACTGTGGCAGCTAGAAAGACTCACACTTACAATAATGCATGTTGTATGAACTAGTTTCAAGCAAACCCTGACTTCATTAGGCCTGGACAAGCCTTGTCAGTCTTTTGTGACATATTTCTTCTACAATTGTGGACTTTTGAAGATCCAGCCCTGATTTGGGACACAGCTACAGATCCTCCATAATCTTATTTCCTCCCATCTTTTGTCAACATGCAAATTTAGTTCATTCTCCTCACTCAACTTCCATTAAAACCCATCAAGGCTGCCATCAGGATTCTGTCTGAAGTCATGCCAGGAGAAATTACAAGCCCTCCTGGCAACCGCCAATAACAAATGACTTATATATAAACTCACATTGATTTGAAATTCATAAAGGCAGAATATATTACAGGCTGACTCACTTTTTAAAGCGATTTAAGGAAAAAAAACCCAAAACATTTTCACCACTTAGTTTGATGTGACATTTACTGACTCAAATGTGAATGTTACTGCATATGAGGGGATTGCTACATCCAAACATCTACATGTTTGGAAGTGTGAGGTAAACCTGCCATTAAGCAAGTCATTAAGCCCCTGAGGTGAGTTTGCTACTAACAGATAGAAAGAGATACTGCATTTCAACACTACCACTTAGTCAATAGGTTCAGCAAATAAGAAAAATATGTCTAAAATTTAAAATTATAAAGTAGCAAAGTGAGGAGTTGATGCTGTGGTGTGCAAAGAGATGCTGTGTGCTGTTTCTCTATGAATGTCTGGCTCCATGGCAGCAAGTGTAGCATAATGAGTCCCGGCGCTGAAGCTGCAGTCTCACACTGTTTACATTCATGTTAAAGGTTAGAGTCTTAAGCATTTCTCAGCTCTCTCTGGAGACAGATAAACAGGACATTTTAAGTACGGAAACAACACGCTGCACTTGGTTTACTGCCATGGCCGGGTGCTGAAACCATCAGCAAGTGCCAATGAATACTACATGACAGCACATTTGCATCGCCTTCCAGACCCTTGAGGCCTGCGAGTCAGTCAGTCCACTGACTGAGACCAGGTGTATGCAAGGCAAACAGGTGTGTTTAGCTAATAGATTTTCTTACTCTCAAAGGAAGAAAATCTGGTGGATAGCCTATACAATACACGTATGTAAACAAATTACCCTTTTCCATTAACGTATTGTTGTGGAGACTTTTAAGTCATTTAAAACAAAGTTGCAATCATTCGTCTTTAAGACCCTTTGGGGCCAGACAATCCAAATAATCTATTGTGCCTCAGACTGAATGAAAGCCTCTCTGCTCCTTGGGGTATTAACCAACTCCAATACCCATATAATGCAGTTCATTAACCACATGTCCATGTCTGCTGAAACACAGACAGTGTTTGATTTCATGTGTTAACTTGAATGCAGCGTTTATGTTCACTACTTCAGCTGTTTCATATTCCCCACATCGAACCTTCACCAGAATACGGACGAGTGAATATAACCCTGTCTCCTGCACTAAAAATACAGTTGGCATGAAAAAAGGAGAAAAAAACATTTTAGGCAATTGCACCATAACTAGATAAGCCTGTTAGCTTAGAGGCTTCTTGTAATAAAATCCTACAAAAGAAAGAAACACTGGAATCTGTAGATATATAATCGTTTTTTAAAATAATATCTTTAGTTCCATTTCATGGTTAGTTAAATGTGAAGAGTATTGGAGCACTAGAAGTGGATTTCTATTACTCTATTCTAATAAAGAACACAAAGATTTGTGATGTTAAAGGGTATTCCTTTACACAAGGGATCTCATAGTTGTTAGGATCAATCTTCTGAGTAACATGCATAGCTTTTTCCAAATTTCCTGGATATCAATCCAATAGCTGTCGAGATATTTCACTAAAAAACAAAGCTCCCGTGGGGGCACTTGGGGTAAAGTCAGAGGCTCATTGAAGTCATCAGGGTTCATGTTCTCAGGACAAGAACATTTCTTGGATAAAAACATACTGTAAGTCTACATGGAGTCTTGCAAGATGATATTTTTGTATCTTGTCAGGAAAAGATATAGAACTTATGCATCAGGTTTCAAACACAGAACTAAAATTGAGAATACTGCAGATTTTACTGTACTTAAACTTTATGGCTGCTAACAGGTGATTTCAGAAACATTAAGTGTTGATCGCTTCTGTGGCCTTCGTTGAAGCGTATATATATAGCTTGCAGCTGTTTGTAACCATCCACCACATCATTTGTTTTGTGCATTCGACTCTGCTGTGTCCTTACTGGCCCTTTCTCATCCGAAGACCACTGATTGTAGATAAAAGCTTATTCCTGAGAAAATCAATCAGATTCCCTTCAAAGATTGGTGGCCTGCATGTTGGCTTGCTGCTCATAATGGTGTTTGCTCTGCTCAGAGTGTAGGCATATTAAATGAGAATCCTTCAAGTCAAAACTCACTGAATTTAATTTACTAACCTTTGAGCATCAGGTAGCTATATAAAGGTGATCGTTATGTATTCTCGTCTTGACAATTTTCTCTCAAGGATGACTTAATTTGAACAGAAAGGAGGTAAACATTTTTCATTTACAGCAAGACCAGGATGAGGCTGTTAACAGAATTCACTTCCTGTTCCAGTGTGATCCAAGTAATTGGAAAATAATAACCCACTATAATAAATTAAAATCATTCCAACGTCTTGTAATCTAAAGGTGCACAATTCAGAAATTCATTTGAACATTTTCTTCACTGCTCCTCTGATAATACGCTCCTTCACTCATGGCCAATGTAGAAACTTGAAGGACTGAAAATTAGATTTCTTGATTTGATGTCATTTTTCATCAAAGTTTCCCAGCCCAGGCTGATTGCAGTGCCGATTTTTGGCAGCTGTAATGTCAACATCAACCCAGTTAGCTGTGTTTTCTTGTTTGCCATGCCAATTTACTATAGACTTTCATCGAGGTTATTGGCAAGGATGCTGGGTTAATATTTGATGGAAAAAGAAGAAAAAATAAAACAGGTCATTTGCTGTTTTAAGAAAGTTCTCATTATCAGACTGCAATATTTTGCAAATGATGGACAATACATGTATTGAATTGTCAATATTAATCAGTAAACAGAACTGAATTTTACTTCCGCAGCTTTAAAAACACTTCTTTTCAGTTTCCTGAGGGTTTAGTATTAAACAATATGTATCATCCACATGTGTGCTGTTGTTGTACTATGTCCTTGAGTTTAAGAAAAAAGGCTTTTTCAGATGCTTAAGAATCTCCTGATAGCTGTCTTCTTAACCTTCAGGTTTAATGTTTCATTTTAAGTCAGTGTAAAAAGAGAAACACAGTGGCACTGCTCTTTTTGCGGGCGCAAACCTGACACATATCCTATGTATGGAACAATTTAAAAAAAGTGGGTAATCTTAAACATTTAAAACTTAGTTGCTCCTAAAAATAGTACACTAATATTTTCCACCCAGAATTCAAACATCTTTTCCCTGCAAAAAATAAAATGTATGCCTCATATGTCCACAAGACTGTTACGTGCCTGAATGTTTTAGGCTCCATATGCCAGTCCATCTTAATAATCTTACCTTGATGAGTAGGCTACAGTTCATGTGCCCAGTGATCCCAGCAGCACACATGTGGCTGTGGGTCTGAAGCATGAGTCATATTTTTAGTATTAACAGAGAGGCATCAAAAAGGCTTCAAAGCAAGACATCAAACACAATCACAGCAACTTTTATAACAACTCTGATAAATAGTTAACTTATTTGACTTAATTCACTTTCAAGAGCTTTTAATTTTTTTTTTTCAGGAACACGTTTCTCATACTCAATGAAACAACTTCTGGCTTTTACAAAATAACTAGTAGGAGATTCTACCATTGATTGCAGTAAAACCAAGGAGCCAGAAAACAAAGCATTGTTTTGTCCCAAAGAATAGGTTTTCATCTTTCTGTCAAATTATCTACTGTGAGCTTTGGCAACCATTAACGGGTGACAAACAATCAATACATGCTATTTCACAACTTCACTTTCTTTGTCGCCATTGTGACAGCTGTCAAGAGTTGCCTGATCTTGTTACTTGGTCTTGTGTGTGCTGAAATATCCCTTAAGGAGACAAAGTCACAAAGGCCGTCAGTTGGATAGCTGACACCTGAATGATTCTTCAGCATGGAGTCAGTTTTTTTGTTACTTTGTACATTTCCCACTCATCCGTGTATAACTATAGATGTTATAGTAAGACTTTCATGGAATAGTTTGGTATTGATCGTATAATCTAACTCAAAATATCAATCTAATACCATACCATGTCCATTCATTATGAAGCTACGGTCAGCAACCAGTTTGCTAGCTAGCTTGACATAAATTGTCAAAACTGCCACCATAGCTCTGTCTGAAGGTAACAAAATGTAGTGGCTCCAGGGCATCACTGCTCCCGGCCAAGAAAATAGTCCAGCACATAACCCCCTGTAATAAAACAGTGAATTCTCTTTTTTACACTTAGGTTTTGTATTGATTGAACAAGAAACAGTTAATAAGTTAATAAGTACCAGGCAAGCTACTCCAGCAGCTGCTTGCTCCAGCTTCATATTGAAGGGACAGAGCTGAATGGACCTTCTCATACAACCATGTCCGGGAAAAAGAGGAAGTATGTTCTTTCTGACTCCATGGCCTCTTTTCGGGACTTTAAAAATGCATCCGGCTGGGATTTCTAAATAGCACAATATGTCCTGGATTTGGCTTTTGCTTTCTACAGTTGCCAATTATTGTGTGTGTTTTGCATGAATGCCTGAACAGTGTAAAAAAATGCCCAAACGCAAATGTAAATTCACAGATGAATTTCAGAAAATGCTGTGTATTTGTCTTGGTCAGGATCTGTTCGAAGAAGAATGCTTAGGTGTAACTGTCAAATAGTAGCATGGTTGTGGACTCTGTGGTCTGTGCAAATACAACACACTTTAAGAGCCAAACTTGTTTCAACAAAAAATGTGTTTAGTGCAAACTGGTGCAGATATGCTGCAGTAACTCATTAAGTAGATAGCGCAAGATAAGTCAGGTAGGACAACAAGCAATTGGTCTCGAAAAACCTGCAGATCAACCTGATCTTACACAAACACGTGAACTAACCACCACCTCATAACACGTATTCCTGTGAAATGCAGCGATGCACGGTTTTATAAGGTCTTCAAGACGGAATATTCTTTGCTGAATGTATTTTACACAGCCATTGTACTAGGGAGGAGGGCAATGTAATGTCATAGATTTACACAATACATTATGAACTTGTCAGAAGAGCTGGGAATACATTGAAAGCAGTTAGAGGTCTTGTTGGGGGTATTTAAAAAGATTCTGACAGTAAGTGGTGTTTATTTGAAAGATGATTCTTTTTTCTTCGAACCCTTCAACTCTTCCTGATTCCAGGTGCAGTGCCAAGAAGTGAGATCAAAGCAGCTCCTCTCATCTCTGACTGTTTTTGATGATGTATGTACATTGCCACTGCTTTTGTTGTGCTCCAGTTTTGTGGCGCCACAGAGATAAGAAATTGGCAGGAGGAAATATAGATGATTATGCCTTCATAATATGATCCCAACATCAACAGCATCTCCTCCGTCTATCCCCCGTATTATTAAAAGTGCAGTGGATTTTACACAGGTGTCCTGTTTAAAAATGACATATGAGGAGAACTGTGACAATTTCATTAATTTCAGAGGAAGGTTTGTGCTTATGAATTATATTTAGCTCACAATGAGTTGTTCTGCACTACTCAGTTAATCAAATCCTCCTTAAAAGTTTATGATTTCATTTGAATTAGTCCAATAATTGTCTTTAGAGACGGGTTTCTGTGCAACACCAAGATGCGCACGCAACTAGGGGGCAGAAAGCAGCATTCTGTCTTCGCGGCACATCAGTTTATACGGCATATCTAGCAGCAGTGTTGGGCAAATTACTCAGAAATTGTAATGACTTACTTTTTACTTATTACTCATTTAAAAAGTAACAGTATTGCTTTACTTATTGTTGGGTATTAAAAGTAAATAGTCATGTTACTCGTTACATTACAATTACTTTCAACCACCTCACCCCATCCTTAAAAGTGACGGAAAACCTGTTCAGCAGCGTATTTTAGATATGAATCCACTTTACTGGAACAGTAATTAATCTGATAAGTCAACAACCAGCTGAACTGAAAACACTGCAGCCTGTCAGATCAGAGGATTCTGTATCGTATAGCTCCCTCCTGACATTTTAGCTAATCTCATGTTCATAACAGCATCAAGGAGTATAATTTTTAAATAGCATTATGTTTTTTAACGCCACAGTCCGAGATAAAAAAAATCAAGCAAGTGTCTCGACTTTAGAACTAACGTTAATGTTTTGCACATGCATTTATAAGAGAAGTATTCAGTGCTTTTACAAAACTCAAAATGTTGATTAACGCCACTCTCTCTTGCCGAGCGGATGCATCACTGGCAGACCTATGTTCACTGGCAGTAACGTTAGCTCCAGGAGTTTCTTTTACAGGCTAAGTTTCACATTGCTGTGCTGCTTTAGCAGTTGCTTCAACAAAATTGTTTGCAGATGAAAGTTTTTTCTTGTCGCACAACGTTTACAACGGCCTTCATTACACTTTGCAGAAGTTAGACAGTGGGCTCTCCATTGAATGCACACATTATATTGTAGGCAATCTGAGCCTCTTAACAGCTGAATGAAGACTGTAATCAATTGTTGGATTGGCCACTCTTCCTCAGTCTGCCAATGAATGTGTAATGTGTATTTTAATATACTGATAATATGCACCTGTAGCAATTTACAATTGTACGTTAGCCTTTAGACACATCCTCTAGACTACAGTATGCCTGTAGAAAATATGACTATATGTGATATATAAATAATTTAATCTTGAATCTTTAATGTGCAAAATGTAAAACGATTTCCCATGACCTCTAGGATCACCAAACATGAAACATAGCCCACAGGCTATAATTCATTAAAATATCATTGGTTTCTTTGCAGAAAAATTACATTTTGCTTCTACTTTAGAAGAGATTTGTTAGAAGAGATTTGTTCCACTAGTTTTCCACAACAGCAGCTACAAGCAATGCTCCAGCTGAATTCAGCAGAGGATCCTAACTCATTCCAAGTCAATATAATGTCCAGTAGGGCTTACTAAAATGACCCATTAAACCTCCCCTCTAGAACTGATAGGTGCTGTTAAATCGTTCAGACTGATGCATTTTGGAGATGTAATTATGTTCCTCAAATAAAATAATTTACTCTGCACATTCCGGCCAGCCAATCTGTAATTATTGCTGAACCCAGGTCCTATAACGTTTTAATCAGGCTGTGATATTGAACTGCTAGAGTGGTAATTAAAAAATGAGCAGGAATTAAGCACCGCCATATACGAGGGAAAGGATTGACAGGACTGTCAAATACAGAAAAATGAGCACACCGGATTCCTCATTTGCAATGTAGATTACTTTTTGGAGGAAAACAATAGGATTATTGAAATCAGAATCTGACCAAATGAATAAAACATGTTAAGCTTCGAAAATAATGGCAAGTAGAAAATAGGCCAAACAAATGTTCATGAATTCACCACTGAATGTTTATCATTTTGGTGTGCTTTAAAGGGGTAAAACAGAATGAATTGCAGGTTAACTCCAGGGAGCCTTGCATTTTAATGGTGCCATGCCTTCCAGAGAGCTTTCGCGTAACACATAGCTGCTATTTTTTCACTCTGCTCGGTGGATTGTTGATTGTGTTGCAACCTTTTGATTTTCTTTTTTCAAAGCGAGCAACAACAACAGGAACAAGGGCACAAGGGAGAAAAGCATGCTATTTACAGCGTTGCTGCCACTGGGATCGGCCCCAGAGTCCCTGATGCTCAGTGTGAAGTTTGTCACCGAGGCGGTCGTTCAGGTAACAAAGAAGGCAAAACACCCTCACAGAACTCATAAGACTGTCTCAAGGCATCTTCACAAAGCTTTGTTTGTACCGCCTGACCTTTCCTGCTTATGATTGCACCTGCAAAAGTGATAAATTAGTCAGGGCAAAGCAGTCTTGGGCTCTTATATGCACACTCGGCTATGACTGAGCTCTAGACCATTTGATCTGTGAAGTGAGGTGCTTGAGAAAAACTTGTCTGCACAAGGACTATGAGAGACCGTGTAATAGAAACACTTGGCTGCTCATCGTGTAGAGGTTGGCGTCAATGTCAAAAGTGAGATCCTGTGACAGACGCGATTAAATATTTAAAACTGTTGATGGTGCAACTGGAGAGTGTTCCTGTGCTATTGAGATACAGTCACTCTAAAGAGGCCTTGTGGACAAGAGCTGTTAATTTTCTCCCTGCCACGTCTGGCATCTTCACGCCCAGAGACCGGGCCCTGTGTACATTCAATTATCGCCTGCAAGCCCACAATACAAATACAAATTGAAGTTTGGTTTTTCAACCATGTTGTTCTTAATTTCAGCGTGTCACAACATAAATTGAGTTATTAATGTATGGCCAGATGGCAGTTAATCATCTGTCTATAGGCCTATCACTCTGAAAGCATGTCTGAAGTGAATTTTCCTAATTAACCAGAATGTGTGATGATGATTTTTAGCTAAGTACTGGAGCCGTTTTCAATCTAGTCTCTGCATTTGAACAAGTGAATTAGATTTAGATAATATTTTAAAATCACACTAGTCAGTCCTAAAATAAAACTTTTCTACTTCTGACTAACATATAATAATGATTCTGATATTCATGGAACAGTTTGATGATAATGGTTTGGGGAATTAGGATGTGTTAGGATGAAATTTAATCTAGCTATATCAAATTTAAAGCACCACCTCCTGACACAAATGACACAGCTAATCTTAGCTAAAGCTAAAACTAAAAGAAATTATTTGTTATTTCCCTGATGAAATCTGAAATTGGACGTCAACTTTGAAGAGCCTAAGTAAGGGGCTACCGTAGGGACTATGGTGGCTTGAGCTTTTTCTAAGAAATGGTACTTTATGTAAATTGCACGTCTTATTTTAAACGCAATATTCTTCAAATGTAAGTCGCTTTGGGTAAAAGCGTCTGCCAAATGAGTAAATGTAAACACTAGATGTCACTGTCATCTTGAACAGCTAGCTACTAGCAAGCTGCTAGCAAGCCCTGTCATTGCAATTCTTAGTTTAAACACTAGAGGCGCTGTCATTTTGAACAACTACTTGACCTACAATGGATAAATGAAAAATGGATTACTAGTCGATGAAAACATTCTCCTCAGTTGATTACACATGACAGAAGAGGGTGAGTATATGCTGAAAATATAAGAATTTGGCTCATAGGCCTATGTTTTTCTGTAAATGGTCGAAACAGTTTGTCCACCCCTGATCTTAATTTCCCCATGATGACACTTTGTCAGGAGTTTTTCCCCCTTGACCAAAAAAGATACATACAGCTAACCTCATATAAAGTTGAAACTATATGTATTTTTTGTTTTATCCCCCTAGTTATCTGTAATACAAATTTTGATGGACCAACATGTTTCAACATGTTTCTTGTGCCGCAAAACTGCTGTTAGCTTAATGTCTGGTTGAGAAAATGAAAGCTCTGGCTAAAGTAGCTTAATAGATCTCTGTAGAAGTGATCCGCTTTTTACTCCAGTGAAAATTATGTGATTTAGTGTGCTACCTTTTTAAATAACACGTTGTATATTTTAACTGTAGGTCTACTGACTTGTAGATTAATTTGTTTAATTAATTTGTATTGATTTTTGACAACATTTGAGTGCAGAGTCTGCGTTTTTAGGCATTTTAGCCTATAAGTTCCACTATAGCAGTGATAATTCTTCGTTGTCCTGGAGCATATCGTATAAGCTCAACCCTAGGTGTGGTGAAGATTTCCTTAAAGAACCCTAGAAACCCAAGCAAAGAATGTAACTTTACATTTGTTATTTAAATCAGAAGTGATAAATGTAAGACTGGATCTTTTATTTTTCTTACATGACTACTTAAATGCTATTTTAAGTGAGTCCGTGTAATGCAGAGCTATAGAGTGTATCAGATATAATGAAATGAAAGTGAGTAATGAATCCCTAAATCCTTCATGATTATCTTTGACATTCTTCCAAAGCTTTAATTGAGAGAAACTCTGAATCTGTAATAAATAGCGTTTTATTTTCACTTTTTAATGATGGCTTCCTGTCCAGATAAGTATCACTTGAACTTCTATGAAAGATTAGTTAATGAAACTTTAGAATTAGGTCCAGATAATTTCACGTACCACATGAGTTATTTTTCCTGTTAGATTTACTTACAGGGTGAAAATAATTGAGACATTCCTGTATTTTTTGTTCTTTTGTCTGATGAAATACAATTTATTCATGGTGCATTGTTAAAGCAGCTTCAGACTCCCTGATCAATAATACAACAGAAAATCTTCAAGAGAGGAAGAAAGAAATGAGTCGTAGTAGAAGCGTAACTTTTGGTTTAGTTGGAGGAGGCTTTTTAATGGAGTATCAGGGAATGAGAGATAAGATGGGAGAGGTAATGGAGAATTCCCCTAGGGAAGGGCCGGCCTGGAAGCCAAACCACCTCCGCAGATTGGATTAATATTGCATGGCCGCTAGTGCAGGGCTCCCTCTTCTCTTGAAGCAACACTGATTGCCTCATTCGCGCTTTCACATCCTTCAAAAGAAAAAGTTAGTACAAAAGTGAGGGGGGCAATGAAAACAAAACCTTCTACATCCCTTGACAAACATCAATGACAAAAATCCCTCTGAAAGGGACAATAACAAAGAGCAAGTGACAGGGATCATTTATCCCTTTATCTTGCTCTAAAGGCAGCACATCAAATATGTTTTTGCTCTTCTGGAGGCCCGGTGTGGTAGTAGAAGCAAGGTCGCAACACACTTTTTTGTCAAGTAATGGAATATCGGGTTTAACAAGGTCTGTGCTTTGACACAGCCAATGTCTTGTATAACGAGGAGCTGAAACCTTGTGAGCCCTGCGTGTTTCTGCATGCGTGGTGTTAAAGGCGAATCTGTTAGACATTGACCCTTTTTGCCACTGTGCCGGGGGATTGTGAGAAGGGTCTAACTGCAGTCCACCATCCTGACGCCCCTAGTTCTGTAAGGCAATGGGTTTTGAGCATGAGTAGGGTTCTGTATGAAAGCTATGTAAACTTTCAATTATTTCACCTTAGCAGTCCACAAAAATCTGTTTCTAAACAGATTTAAGGTGAGAAACAAGAAATCCAGATGATGAATCTTTACTCACATTAGATCTACAAACTCTAATTAAAGGTTCAGTGTAATATTTAAGAGAATCGTTTGATACAAATGTAATATAATATACATAACTATGTTTTAAGTGGTGTATAAAGACCTTACATAATGAACCATTATGTTTTTATTACCTTAAAATGAACCATTTCTATCTGCACATACACTGTGGGTCCTCTTCCAGGGAAGCCGCGATGTTGCAACACCATATTTCTACAGTATCCCAAACAGACAAACTGCTCTCCACATTGCGTTTCGAAATTAGAAGTAAAAAATAAAGTACACATATTATTTGGCATAAGAGCTGAAAGAGCATGTCTACCACCATAGCTTCTCCTGCGAGCTTGGAAAGGGAGGGGTGAGAGGTGACTGAGTCGTTAATTGAAATTTGCAACCCTCTCCTTTAGATGGCGGTAAAACTTACACACTGAACCTTTAAAAGTTTGTTCCGACTTTTGTAAGGCAAGGCACTACTGCACTCCTTGTTGTCACTGTTAGCCTATTAGCTTGCCACTATAATTTCATACAGACGTTACCGAGTTAGCAAACATAGCTTGCAGTTTACTGCAAACGGTGTGCGGTAGCTCATTAGCCGCCAGTGTCTAGCTTTCCAACAAATGCTGTTGTATTTAACTTGTATTAGACGTGTGATCTGCCATATTCTCTCATTTTCCTGATCCATTATAATAATAATTATTATTATTATTATTATTATTACAACACACTGTTAGATATCTAGCAACAACCAACGGGGGCGATAATACCTACATGGTATAACATTCAGGTGCTGCATTTGGACCCTTTGGAAAAGAAGAGAGGAGAATAGTCGAGAAATATGGTACATTAGAAAGACATAATCATTAATATAAGGACATTTCCCTCCTGCTAGTAAGTAATGATTTAATAAAACTAATAGGCTAATATCATGAATTTATCACTCCCCAATCGCATCACAATGCGACTCATATGAAATGTCACACAAATATCATACATGAAGTTTAAAAACATAACCCCCCACCGTGGCACTCAGACTAAACTACACCAAAAAGGTACATTCATGATTGTCTCAGCAAAAATATTCAATCTAGGCTTTTTGCACAATAACATCTATATTTAATGCATCACTTCTGAACAAAAGTATGCAGGTTTAATAATAACACGCAGGCTTCTTGGACTTTTATAGCACGGATATGGTGGTGATGGGACAGTGGATAAGACACATGCCTTTGGTGTGAGGGACCTGGATTCAAATCCACTGTGAGACACCAGTGTTTCCCTGAGCAAGACACTTAAGCCTCTGGAGTAACCCCTATAGCAATTGTAAGTTGCTTTGAATTAAATTTTAATATGAGACTAAAACTAAGGTATGGTGGTGCTTCAGCCGCAGTCTTGAAGGGCTGCTATAAGTTTTAACAAGAAACCAGATGTCACTGTGTTTGCTGACTAAATGTTCTTTGTCTAATATTCAGTTCAGAGTATTGAAAGCCACATTTACTTTGCACTGTTGGGGATGCTTGATTTGCTATTAGAGCAGCACAAAGTATTATGGCATGGATTCAAATGTAGCAGGTTTTTAAACTAAACATTTCTTGTAAACTCTACTACAGCATAGTATAACAAAAATAGGTTTTAAGATTAATAATGCTGTTTGTGCCAAATTCCTACCCTACTTGTGTTATGTAACTTAAAAATTGTAAGATCAGACAATTTCTTCCTTCAGGCACTCTATTATCTCAAACGGCAGAAAAATACTGCACATAGCTGCTGTAAATGTGGAAGAAAAGTATCCCCAGAGGAGCATGTCCCCAGAACCACACAGATTTGGCCTAAGCCCTGAATGTTAATGTCTGTCTCCACCCGTGACTGACCCACACTGAGAATGTATGGAAGCCTGTATGGAAATGATTTGCTGCATTTGGTTTTAGTTTGAGGCTTTTGCTTGGATTTTGTGAAGAGATATCTAAGAAATTTACTCTGCACCGGGCATTGTCTGTCAGAGTGATATTTGTCAGTCTGGAGAGAGATTATGTGTGTCGGTGAATCACTGACTGCAAGACAGGAAGTTTAGCACAGAAGCCTCAACAGACACAAGGTCACGGTTCAGTCATACTGTGTATTTTCCCTCTCTCTGCTTTAAAAGAAACTGCCAACCTTTGTTTTCTGACCTCCCTGGTTTATGACCCTCTGTAACCCGAAAGGACCCTGCGGTGGAGGACAAGGAGCAAACAGCGTTTTCCCACCCGTTTGTCATGTTTTTCTCCACGGCCGTGCTGCTGCAAGTTTTTTTTATGAATGAGATGAGCCGTTAGGAGACCTTTACCCTCTCTCCGTCACGCTCTGTAACCGTGCACTTAAATGTGTCAGTTTGTAACTTAGGCCTGAGCTTGCTCCTGCAACACTGGATGAGTACTTAATTATCCTGATCAGGGTTGATTTTGTGAAATGAGCACAGTGCATGGCAGGATTCTGCACAGCAAACTAAACGGAGGATCACATTTGGGCTGAGGATCCAGCTTGGAAGAAAAGTAACAGATTTTCACTGCTATAGATTTTGGCAGATGTTATTTGTTTTCAAATGGCATCATGACGCTCAAGGTTTCTCTGAGCAGTGATAGATTATGTACTCAGTTTTTGATAGCAAGAACAAGAGTAACTTAGCTCATACTTCCAAAAAATCTGCTTTCATGAAGCACCTAATATGAGTTTGATAGAGTACCTGTCTGCAGCAGGTAAACAAATCAATGAATATGAGACAATCAATAAGGCAGTATAAGACTCCACTTCAGTGTCAGTGGCTGTGATGACTGTCATCTGCTGGCTGGCTCAGGTAACTGCAGCTCCTCACCTTTATCAACCTGTTAATCCTTTTAACTAACATGTTCACATGAACAGTAGGGGTTTGAAGTACTTGTATTTTGAGGTACTTCCATTTCTATTTTCTGCTACTTTATACCTCAACTCCACTAAATATCAAAGGGACATATTTCAGCCATAGCTACTTTGCAGATTTAGATTGTGTGCAAGATACTCCTGTGGGAAAGAGCAGGACACATTCATAAAAAATCCATCTTTACATGTTTCCTAGTAAAAAAGGTTGAACCACTTGACTATTGAGATTGATAATGATAGAGAATTGTGTAATGTTCTCATTTAGAGCAAGATGGGAAAATTCTCCACTGCTGCAGTTGACTAAAGCTTTGCTAAGACTCTGAGTGTATAGGCTTACACTAATTCAGCAAACACAAAGGGAGGAGTCCATAATGACATGCAGAGAGATCTTGTTCAAGCCAAGATTTTATGTAACTGATTCCACAAGGAGGGTTACGTCAGGTGTTTATTTGTGCATTTTTAAAAATAAAATGGCCACCTTTTCTGTTGTGTAAACAGTGTGTAAGGCATAGAAAGGAAAAGGGACTCCAACTGATGTATTCACAGATTCTTAACACTCACCTTAGATCTCTGAGCCATAAAGAACTTAAACAAACCTTTGTGGAACTCTTTCGTTTTAATGTGGTTTCACAAAAAGCAAAAGTATTAAGCTGAAAATCTAAACGTGAATCAAGCATTTATCTACTCAAAGACAAGCACTGGGAAACATTTCTGTGGATCTGCCAAAAAGCTTATTAAACCAAGTGTCTAATCACACCCAGGAGACGTCAGCTTTGTTTCTGCAGCTTGCCTGTCACCTCATTCATTAGAGCACAATTCTGCGACCACATGTTATAGCTGTGTTCCTGCCTTTGCCCAGTGATAAAATACACAATCAATGTCCCAATCCATGCTAAATGCATGGCATAAGGCAGTTTATGTATGACAACAGCAATTTCTTTGCCCCACAGTGATGCTTCTGGATGCCTAGTCAGCCACCGTAAATGCACCAGTGAAGGACTAATGCAAGCGTTCCAATTTCAGTAGGATGTAGACTTGATTAAGAAAGAAAGGGATTTGCATAATTTGGTACAATTGTGTGCTTTATACATGTAGAAGTTCATGGATACACTGAGGGGCTCTTAGATCATAATAAGCTTAGCCTAAAGTCGTTTTTGAAATCTGAACAAGGATGATTTTTGATATTACCTAATTCTCTGCTGACCAGGAGTACAAATTGAGTAATGAATGTATTGGTTTACTGTGGGTATTGATATGAAGAGAAAGAAATAAAATGTTTCAAAATAAAAACAGACAAAAACCATCACATTGCACAATCCAATTTGGAGAGCTGAGCTTTACTGACTTTCATTGTCTGGATTTTAGAAACAAATTTCAAATGAAAACTAAAAACAAATAAGAGAGGACTATAAAATAACACATAAACAAACCCACAACTTTTCTTCTGAAGACCTATTTATCAAACTTTGAAGAATTTAGGAGTAATAAAGCAATAAGACACATTGATTAAGAGGCTCACTCCTACTTATAGTCAATTGTATGGGTGGCAACCTTTATGAATAACTGATCACATGGTTAATAACATGCATGCTCTGAGCATGAATAGCCAATCAGAGAGAAGGATTGACCCTACATCTGCCATATTGTTTTTGAATTTTACTCACTGAATGTTTTTTAAACTTAAAAAGTACAATATGTCAGAATTTGCACCCTGTCAAATTCATACTCCAAACAAATAGGGGGCAGCAAATCACCAGAGTGGACACAACTAGGTCAGGAGAGATGTGAAGTGGGAGAGGAGTCGTCAGGCATCAGTCAGGGCCTACCTCGGGAGACCTGAGCGATGGTTACGGTGGAGTCAGCCCTGGGGTGCCAGGAGCAAGAAAATCACCAGAGTGCTACTGCATTGAGACTGGACAGGACAGGCCGAGGCTACGTGGTTAGCTTGTTAACTTCTGCAACACAGCACAAACAAATTAATTTTAGTTAATTGTTGAATTTACTGAAATTCTTACATATAGCTCCTTTTAATGTTATTTGTCTGAAACTTGTAATATGTTCAGTAGCTATTACTGAGTTAACTTTATTTTATGTGTGTATAATACCAAAAAAGGCTGAAATGGAAACAAAAAGAAAATAAAGCTGGAGAAAGAAAGATATTAGTAGAGAAAACAAATTATAAGGAACAACAAACAAAATCAATATAAGCATTGTTTTTGTTTTCAGCCCTGATGAAGCAAAGAGGTGTGTCAAATGCAAATAGTAGCCTTAACTTGTACAATCTCAGAAGATATGTGTTCATGTGTGTTTCTGTAGTGCAGTCATCTATGATCTACTCTCAACCAGCTTAAGAGACCTCTGTACTTTTTTTTTTATGTATAAGACTAAATGTGTTTAATCTTCCTGTAAGTGTTAAAATTTTACTTCCAGCAGTTTGATAAATACAGGCCCTAATTAGTAATTTATAAAGAGATTGCCTTTGAATTGTATCTAAAAATGGTGTCACTTCATTGCACTCTGAAACAAAGCAGCCACATATATTTTCCTTTCTACTAAATCTAGGCAGGAACAGGTTTTTCTAAAAAAAGGCCTTTGATTTAATTAAATCTTGCCGTGGTGTGCACGGGGCACAGCTGTAGGCTCCTCTGATTTGGGCAGGAAGAGCTTGGGAGTCGCCTGGATCCATCCATCTTCATCCTTGTCAATTATGCCGTTAGCGGGCTGCACATCTTCATTTCCAATGTGGGCACTGTCTCAAAGTACTTCCCAAAGTCACCGTAATCCAATTATATTCTGGCATTCACTACGATGCAGCCCATTAGAAAAGGCTTAATCAATGTGAGGTCTTCATTAAAGCAATTTATGAATATTCATCATGACACTCAATCCGATACTTTATGGGAACTTGAATCAGACCATTTCCCCCCATGGCGCCATAACATGATCTGGCTATAGTTTTAATGGTAGGTCTTTAAGTGGAGGGGTAATATTCTGTATAAGTTAGGTAATATGAAGCTCTCCCCACTTTAAACACCATTATAATCCACCGATGATACTTTACAATGAGGTCAAACACAAAATAATTTTTTTGTATAAGAGAGGTATGAGTAGAGCTTTTGATTCTTGGATGGTCCCACTTGTGTCTCCGCACTTATTCTTCCGGGCACTGTGCATAAATAGCTAATTGCTCTGTAACCCTCAAATTGGTTCTCTCAACAGACAATAACAAACAGCCAATAACTCATTCAAGGCTAAGTATCCATTACAAGTGCTTCGCCTTTTATCTCCAAGGAGACCACACACAAACACTCACACACTGCAACGTACTTAACTCAGTCACAGCTGATTCTCAGCCTCACTCACTAATGTGTTACAAAAATCCTACATATGGCAGGCTGTGCAGATAAATGGTAAATTATGATGTGGTGCAGTTTCATAGAATTTGATCCAGGAAGTGGAAGTTTATAATGTCCGAGTTGATAACGACCCCCTGACTTGCCCATGGACTCAGCTCTTCTGTCGAGCTGCGATGTTTGACCTGTGATGGTCTAGGGCTTTTGGGAAATGGTGTTTGTTCAAGGCTGATGAAAAACAGAAATGCTGAGTATACAATGTAATTAGATTGTTTTTAAAAATAAAAAGATTATTTGTAATGGGATTCTGAATCCTATTGCAAAAGTTTTCTTACTTCTGGAAGAGAACCCAGGCTTTTTATTTGCTTTCTTTGTGGAAGTTAGATAAGATAATCAATACCACTCTCATATCTGTCCATTAAATACAAAAATGGACAGCGGACACTTAGATTGGCTAACCTGGACTTTTAACTAAAGCTAAAAATCCACCTCTCAGCACCTCTTCAGCTCTTAAGACACTATTTCTTCTTTAATTTCTTTCATCCATACAAAAACCGAGGTGTAAAAACAACATTTTTTGGTTTTAGGGAGAGGGTTTGTGGGGGACTATTTGTTGGCAGGGAGCAGTGATTTCCTAGAGGGTAAAGTGGTTGTCTGGTGACCTCACTGTGACGACAGTGATCTTTTAACAAACAAACTAGACATGAAGGTAACTTCTTACCTTTGAACAAAGCAAAACTAGCTGTTTCCCCATGTTTCCAGTTGTTATGCTAAGCTAAGCTTATTGCATTTTGGGTATTAAGTCAAAATGTCAACAATCTTGTCATCTAACGCTCAGCAAGAAAGTTAGCTAAGCATGTTTTTGAGAATGTCGAACAATTACTTTTGAGAAGTTTAGAAAACAGAATATTAAAATCAAGTGTGCTGTCACATGCCACATTTCACATACACATGTGCACAACATATATTAGTATTTAATAGAAGTTAAATTATGTACCATATGAAAACTATTAGTGAAGTAATTGAAATTGTGTTGATAATCTAACCAGACATTGGACAGCGCCTTGAAAATTTATTCCGGCAGATTTGCTGTCTGTCCTATTTATCTTTTCTGTGCAAATGTACTTTCTGATTGGTAATGTGAAATTGTGGCATGGAACCACTTAGTCACCTCATTTGCATTTGCAGGCAGATTTTAAATGTCAGACATAATAAGCTCAACTCTGATGGTTTTAAAATATAGCTTATTATGCAAACTATGTTTGTTCCTCGCTCAGATCAGAACCATCTTATTGAGACCAACATGCTGTACCCTTCCACTATGCTCACTCACTGATTAGGATTCACTCATTAAATCTCTGATCATTTACGGCAATTTATTTCACTCTTTTCCTATAAAACCCATTAAAATTGATGACAAGGAAATCATTCAAAGAAGCTCAAAATAACTCTACCACTAAACTCCATTGATATGTACATGACTAAACTATATAGAGAAAACAAATGTATTTTTCCTCAAATTGCTTAGCAATACTTATTTGGCTTTGATAGCCAATTATTTTGTTCTGTTAGAATCACATAGTCCATGTTGTCCTTTGAGCTTTGAACTGACAGTACATACTCATACTGCATGTGACTGACACTCTTGTCGGTGTTGTCTTATGAACTGTCAAATACAACTGAAGAAGAATATGCAAACAGGTATATAAATGAAGAAAAGGGAAACACACAAAACGTGCTTGCTGTTTGCTGCCGGTGGTGTGAGCATCAGACAGAACTCAAGTCCTGTTGCACAAAGCATTGGATTAAGTCCATAGCCTTAAAGCCTTGGTACAGGCACAGATGCATTTTTTTTATTTTGCACCATTAGACCTCTTCTCAGTACCGAGTGAGCATATCAGACTGTGTTTGTCCCAGTTTTGTTGAACTTGAACCTGAGGTCTAACCCACCACAATAATTAAAAACACCTGTGTGAGTGTGCAGGGCCTTTAACTAAAGCCTTGGTTACAAAATTCAGTATAACTGTAAAGCAAATTAGTTCATTCTACAGGGTAAATCAGAGAGGTAAAAGGGTATGAGCTCCACCTAGTGGCCATAAACCTACAATACAAAAAAAAAAAATCTGATGTTACATCCTAGCTCCTAATAGTATACGTTTTAAATAGCTTTTGCACTTAAGTGTTTAAAACACCACTATATGCTCCACAACCAACACACAAAGATCAGGTGCACCAGTTCACACATGCATTTCTTAATTATTTCATTTCTTATTTTCAACATGTCTTGCTCCTATTTTTATTTTTCATTAAGAGGAGATGTTGTAGTCTATCCAAGCATGCATTTGGGTGGAAAATGTCCAGTCCATCACATGGCAAACACATTTAGTAGACAAATACAGAACACTTGCGATCAGCCTACACACACCTACAGGACATGTTATTTAGTCTAATTTATGATCTTATTTTCATGTAGTTTGACAGAAAGTCACTGCTTTCTGTACATTTTCTTGAGCTGTATCATTATGTATTTATCATTTTTTTTTCATGTATGCTGCGTCATTTTATTACATATTAATGGACTTTTACACAACACTTATACACAGCAATTTATTTTGTATGGAAAGGATGGCTAACACTCTTTCACATACATATAAATGATTCAAGAGCTTCTACATATGAGACAGTTTCTGTACTTGCACATAACTTCCACTAGATGGCGGTGCCTTCAAATAGGTTGTGTGTGGTCGCTTTAAGTGTAAAAATCTCCCACTTTACAAATACTGTTCATTAATTAAAGCAACAATTAAATTGCAACACACACTCACTAATCTCCTCCTTCCTCCCCTCTCTATCTTATGGCAGAAATGAACACAATATATTACATAATGTATGTAGCGTAGAACTACTGTAAATATCTGTGTCTTTGTGTTGAATGAGTAAAAAATACTGTATGTGTTAAGGGAACCTTTTATGAGATTAATCAATAATTCACAATCACTCGAAGTGCTACAGTATGTCTCTCTCATCAAAACTGCTTTTATCTTAAGTAAAAAAGAAAAGCTCTCCCCCCACACACACACAGTCTGAACTTCTTATTACAGTAGTTAAGACCATCCATCATAGCGAACGGTCAATACAATATGAAAAGAGCCATAACAATATTGAGAGCAAATTTGTTGATGCAGACCTGATGCACTGGAGTAGAGGATATTTAAACTCAAGCTGCACATCATTCATTGATCTGAACAAGCTGCTGTGAAAAATGTAGTATAATATCGTTATTTGACAACATACGGTGACAATGAAAGTTCACTTGAGCAGTTTTGCATTTTTACAGGCAAACCACTGTCTAGTATTGATGAAAATGGCATTAATCAATGAACTTCCACATGCATTTCTCTGCGCAGACATGAACACACACCATTTTTTGTCAAAGAGCATTGAGTGATGGAAGCAAGCTCTTTATAGGAGAATTTGTCTGGGATCCTATATGTGTTATGGCTGGTGGGCATTACCCCTCAGGCAGCACTGAAGCGTTTCCTTGAGGACAAGCATTGCTGTAGTTGGAAGGTCAAGCGCAGCACTGAAAATCATTAACCATTCTTTTATTTGCTTTCATACTCTGCCTGTATCGATGAGATCAAAAGTGACAAGGACAAGAACTCGCTATGTTTGAATCTCATTTTGAACTATTTTCACGGGTGTCTTTTTTTTGTGCTAGAAGAGGGGTGGGGGGGGGGTGGGAATTGAATTGCAGATGTCACTATAGCCATAACCTCTGCAGCAGAAAGGAAGGGGGGCAACAGACAAGGTTAAAGCTGTATTTGTTGGTGAAAAATGGAAGGCTGCTATATAAAACAGTGTGTTTATTAACATTTTAGAGCTGGTTGTCCATCAGTTCTTCCACAGGACCATTGAATCATGTAATTTCTGTCATGGGTGAAAGATGAGAGGCTGGCAAGGCGGGACGGCAGAGCTCACTAGTTTCACAAGCACTCAGGTAAGGACTCGGAAAACACAGCCACTACAGTCTCCCCTCATATGATAAGTGAACAGAAATTGCTTGCTTGAGAGTCTTTCATTTCACATTCATTAGAAAGGTTTTTAAATTAATGATGCATTGTCGACCACGCTGTGCGATGAGATGCAATAAACAAGCCAAGGATATTTATGATACTGAGGTGAGGTTTATCACCTACACTAGAACTCATGTCATGAGCACAGGGCTCATACACACATTACAGTTCATAGGCTAGGTATGGCATGATATTGTTTATTATGCTACAAACATAGATTTGTAAACCATTTCTTTCTTTCTTTAATATTTTATGAATGGGCAGCAATAATTATATAATAATTTTGCTGGCTGTGTGGAGGCAGCAGAATAAGCTGTAAACACAATATTTTATCGCAGTTTCAGTTAACGTTCTAGCAAACTGTTGCTATTTTCCATATAATGCAGATCAGCGTCAGCATTACATGGGTTTGAGTTTCTAGCAACCTGACAAATGTAAGTCAAATATTCACTCTCCTTTTACGCTCCGTTTTCCTGTTCACCGACTCCAAAGGCTAATATTCAGCTCTTTAGTTGATAAATGCTGCACTGTGTAACTTTGTTACTTTATCTGAGTTTTTTGAAATAAATTTGAAGCAGCAAAGCTTTATATTGTTGATTTTGAGGGGAAAGTGGAACACAACACCAACATTATCACCAAGCCGTTGTAGCGAACATGCTAGCAAACAGTTGCATATTTCCACTCCAGTGGCACAAATCGGCATTAGCATTCATTTAAATTTATGTCTCTGGAAACTTGATGGATGAGCCTAATACTCATTCTCCTTGGCTCTTTAGCTGCTAAATGCTACACAATGTTCACAAGCTTGTTGCTTACTTTATCTGACGATTTTCTGACATTTTATAGACCAAACAATTATTTAAGAAAATAATTGACAGATAATGAAAATAATCCTTAGCTGCGTGCCCTGGCTCCATCAGAGTCTTTTTTTCTTGTCGTTGAAAACAGAAATGTGGTTAAAGAAAGCTCTGAGACTGAATTAAAACAATAATATTAATGGCTGTTAATCCATTGTTAACATAAAAATATTGATTAGTGCAGCTTTAAGTAGTGAAGTCCAAACAACAAAAATCCTGTTCCTTTAACAAGCTGAAATGTCATATAAAGAATAGATGTTAGTGATATTTCTAGGTTTTATAAATAAAGTGTGCTACCCCTCAGACTTCAGTGCATCTCAGGTCCTTTTATTCTTTTATGCTGAAACCACATCTACTCAAAAGAAATGAAAATGGACTGTAAAGCACCTTCCTCACTTGAATAAATTGAATCTGAAGTGAAATTCATTTTATGTAACATATTTTATGTTAAATGTTTTCTAACAGATGCTGGAAAGATGTCGAGTGGAGCTAACATTGTTATGCAAATCAATAGTCAATATCAAAAGTATTTAGTATATATGTATCTTATCAAATGATCTGGCATATGAATAAGATAACAGAGAGTGGGATGCACAACACAGTGTTATATGGCATAATTTAGACTTTAGAATCAATGTGCCTCTCTGTAGGTGTCCCTGATATACACACCGACAAACAAACTTGATTTGCTCATGCTCTAAAATAATAATAATAATAATACATAATGCATCAGTGCATGCCACATGGATGATGCCAAGTGTACGTCCCCCTTCATTAATTCATCCATAATGAGTTTTGCGGCATGTAGGAGCAACTACCTTAGAGGCAGCCCCAAGAGTCAAAGCTAATTAAATCAGAATCTTAAATCCCAATCTACACACATCTGCTTTTGTTTGCAGAGTAAAACGCACAAATGAGCTGCACTCACACAAAACACACTCTCTGTCTGTTTAGCCACAGATGTGGACGAGGAGGACACAATTCTTTACCACATATAAACTCTTTTCAGTCTGCAACTCCTTTCTTTCTGCACAAACTGCTGAAACCCCAAAGAGATCCAAGCCAGTAGGTGTCTCTGCAGCACAAACAAATCCTCCATTATTAAACAAGCGCTTCATTGAATGCCAAATCATATTGATCTCCATTTTGTGTGTGTGTGTGTGTGTGTACACTCTCTCGAAAAGCTGAAAATACAACTTAACACTAGGTTCAAGTGTAATGGCCTTTGTTAATTGGTTGGTAGAAGTGTGATCTACATCTCAAGATTACAGGAACTAAAAAGTCCTTATGGAGCATGTCCTTGCAGGTGGCTAAGGGAAGCTTGGTTAATCTCCTGCTGTCTGTAGTCGCCACAAAGTCCTCAAGGACATTATCAGCAATGAAAGAACCCTGATTTGTGTGCTGACCATATCTTGCTATTCTCTCACAACTCATTAAGCAGCTGGAGCATCTCAGATATTGAGTGGAGATGCAACCTTTTCCACTGAGAGCATACAGGCCTAAATAGAGTTGGCTAACCTGAAGGTTCTGGAGTCTTTTAAAAGCTTTAGTTGAGAAGAAAAAAGCTACATTATGTCATGTTGTATCAAGCATGTTCACTTTGACCTAATGAACTGTACATCACTGACTCCGCCCTGCATTTGATTCAACACAGGCACAGTATCAAAACAGACCCTTATACATATGTATGCTAATGTTTCTTGAGGAATCTGTGTGCTTAGAAATCCCGACAATTGTTTATCAGTAAGCACCATGTGCCTTAAATTTGTCTTTGCCAACTCCCAGTGCTGAGGAGAATCTATGAGCTGGATAAAGATCCTCATCTCACATGCTCTCACAGAATACTTGAGCCCGTGGTTTATCTCTGTAAGAGGAGCTGTCTTTGAGACGACACGTCGCTGTTTGAGTAACCTAGCGCAAACGTCACAAGTCACCATTAATCATGTGAATGTGTCATGCATCACACAGAGGTGGTTTGCCACATCTGGTCTTTAGTCATATATCCTAATCATCACCACATCAGCGTTCCAAATCTGTCCGCGAATACATTATTCAAATTTAGTTCATTAGAAAAGTCATTTCAGCCGACAGTTAAGTCCACCTAAAACTTGGAGAACGGCCCTAATGACATTATGTTCCATTGTAATTCTCTGCTCTTGCAGTGGCGATATTGTAGTCATTTACCATAATTCATAATGACATATACATTCCCAAAATATAATAGGAAGCATATGAAGTTAAATATCTTTTCTTTTGGTCCAAGTAAAATCACATTTAAAAAGAAGTTTCTAATATTTTAAGACACACTATCTGGTGTCTTTCTTGTCATTTGAAATTCCTAATGATGAAGACATCATTAGGAAAATGAGCTAAAACAAAAGCCTCTGATATTGTTTTCCCCTTTCACAACAAACAAGTCATCATTGTTTCCAAACTGTCTTTTGCTCACGTCTTCCAAGACACAGGCTGTACTTTATATCAGCCTCTTATATAACTGCATGACAAATCAATCATAAAATTGTTGTTTAGATTGTTTTGACCGATAGGCACCTTGAGCCCCGAAGGACCCAAACAACCAAATAACTACAACACGCCCTGAAAATAGCTGAAAAGAAAAGAAAAACAGGCATTCGAGCTGTAACAATACGGCTGCGGGTATGTTTGTATGTCATTGCTATAATGTGATGTCAAGCTTGTAATCTTACTATTTTGTATTTTATAGGCTTGTACAAACATCAGTGGAGGCTCCTGTTGACCTTGAATAAATGTATACGGAATCTCTATAAGTTATTTAAGTATTATATGTGTTCTTTCACTGCAAAACTGTCTATTTTCAGACAAATGCAACTGAAGCTATACATCTTGCCTTGAGGATTAGCCCGGTTTATCCTGTAGAAAGCTTACCAGAGACAATGCATGATCCATCCGTCTGCACAGAAAGTCTCCCTTGCCCTTCCCTGAACTAATCTCACTTCGCTCTAACCACAAGTCTCAATTCACCTGTTGACGGAGGGCTGGAGGCAGATTTTACCCATGAGTCGAACATCCCATCTCCGCTACATTCACCAAGGACCAGCGAAGGAGATTTCACGTGGAACATGCAGCCCCTGAGGCCTAATTTCAGAAAGCCATGGCTTTTTTTTATTTATTACAGAGTGATATACTGTTCTGTGCATCTGGGCTCTTGTTTGGTTTGACCTCCCTTGTCCTCTAAATCCAAAAAGCTGAGACACTTTAGGAAATAATTCATAAAATCCTTTTATATGAGCCTCTTATTTTGTGTTGACTCAACTCTTTAGTTATGACCTACTAGAGCCAAAACATTTTCAAATTGAACTCTGGCCATTCAACAGCAGGCACGGGACTAATTTCCATTTTCTCTGCCTGCAGTGAAAAGAAATATAACTGCTGATGATCCTCAGGTTGACAAAGTGGATGGAAGAGAATGCATTTGTTTCCTTCTCTGGCTGACCTGGGAATGAAATACAAAAAACAAAAAAACAACAAAAAAAGCTCACTGTAATGTTGGGCAACTTGACTCGTAGCTGAAAACTTGACAAGCATGGCAATTATTATACAGTATTCTCATGTATAAAAGCCCTGAACATACTTAAAACATTATATAAAATGTCAAGACTTGTGGCAGTTTTCAACAAAGATCTAAAAATTATGTTACATTCTAATATTTCCACAATAATACAACTTTATCTTCATTGTATTGAAACAATATTGATTAAGGAAGCACATAGGCCTACATTAATGGTGGAGCTATAATTCTGAAGAGTTTAATAATAGCATAGAGGGTTTTAGCTCAGGAGTAGCTGTGGCTGAGGAGGTGGAGCGGGTCAGAGTTACATTATTATACCATTGAAACATTGATATTGATGCATTAACATGTATGCAGTGCTTTAATGTTGCTGTGGAGCTAATTTTAACTACTTCACATAGACTGCTGTCAGGTGGTTCAATCTATAACAATGCACCATTTTACAAACCTATTGTGTTTTGTATGTAAAATCTTACTCTGAAAAGCAACCACTAACTAGAGCTGTTAAATAAGTGCAGTGTACAAGAAGTAAGTACTTCAAAATTGTGTTACAAGGCATATTCACAAAGCTGAAAACAGGGCTGGTTTCTAACCTCATGAAAAGTTAAAACTGTGGAGATACTTGGTTTTCAAAGGGCAACAGCCATATTAAACAAGAAAAAGAATATCATGAATTTGCAAATGCAAAAAACTTTCATGACGGCTTGTATGGCTGTAAAACGGTGCAATATCAAAATTTACAAATGAACACAGACTAATTTGATGGCTGGGATTGTGAGGCGTGATTCTTCTCAGCTGTGACCCATCATTCCTCACCAAAATGGCCTTAGCTTGCCACCCTACAATGTAACAGATAATAGTGTTATTGTTATTGCATTGTTGCTGCCTGCGTTGGCCCAGTTGGTGTTTATTTTCCTAACACTCCATGTCCACAGACGATGGCAGTGATCCATCCTGACAGCCAGAGGCTGAGCGACAGATTCCACACAAGAGGGAACCCCAAGGTAATCATTTGCATTTGTTTTTTATTGCAATCATTAGGGCTCCCCTGCCGGGCCTCAGCACAAGTCTGTGTGACAGACCCCATGTTTTATCTGAGAGTCAGGGGAGGTATGTTGCTGGGAGCAAGCCAAAGAGTACAGTACTCTGCACTGATAAAGAAAACAGGCTAGCTACCATGCGTCATAAAGAAACTGTCATCTGTGTGTCCCTGCGTGTGCTTTGTAGAGCTGGAAACCTGTAGAATTTTCAATATAGAGAATGTGTGATTAAAAATGCAGCAGATATTAATTATCATATTAACTTGTATTGCCAATTTTCTCTGACAGTGTATTTAAAGACATGAAATTAGACATTAAAGGCTGGTACACAACATATCCGAGACTGCCAACAGCAAGAGAACACAACAGAGAGGAAAACTATGGGGAGCAAAAGACAGAGGAATCCTTGATCAAACTGCGTGGTGTCATGACCTCTCCTGTCCCCCAATGGAGGCCCGGTGAGATCACAAGTGGTGCTTAAATGGCGAGCTCCATGGCTGTGCATCAGGATCCAAAGATCACCCCAAGCTCCTACTTACCTTTAATTATCTTGGGGTCTTTGGGAGAATGGGACTGCGTGCAGAAGACCCTCCTGTCCAGCTTTATCTGCACGGGGAAAAAAGGCGGAAATTACCTTAATATTCACACAGCTGCCACCCACACGAGTGGGTGGTTCTCACAGCTGGCCACAATGAGAGAAATATAACTTAACAGCTTTACAAAAACGTATAGAGGTATTTTGGTGGTAATGAATGGTATTATTGCACTTTGAGTCTCTATGATAAAGTGCTATATAAATGTAATGCATTATTATTATTTTCAGTAAGTTAAGTTTTAACATGATATGGCCATGGTCAGATTTGTACATCATGGAACAAAAACAGACCCTGGTACAAATAATGTACCATAAATTACTTCAAAATAGCACTGACAGGCTGTAATAATATACAGGCAACAATCATTGGAAAGGCCTTCTGAGTGCTTGTTGAGCCTGACGGTAGACCAACATTAGCTTTGTCTTGACTTGTAGTTCACTTAGATTTATGCCACTTTCAAAGTACTTTATTGGCCTGTGCAGCATATTCATTATAATGGTGCCTTGTATGAATGCACAGTGTCACTAATATACCCCTGTGCTTGTCACAGTGCATGCAGGATCGTTAAGCTTTGATGAAACAATGGCAGGGCCCAAGGTGAGGTGGAAGAAGCCTCCCACGCCGAGACCAAACTAGACTTACCGCTGCAGAATATTACACTCATTCAGCTCATTACAGAGCAAACTAGCACTTTTCTGTATCCCTTGCTTACTTGTGTGTCCTGCTAGCAGCCCACACATACACCTCTAATAGATGCCTGGGTCTCCCCACTTTTTGTCTGTGTCCTCCTTATCTGTGCTCCTGTGGAGGAGGTATGCCCCCTTCTTGCAATCGCGGATGCTTCTCAATCAACGTAGCTCCAGCCTCCAAGACTCATTCCAATTTGGTCCTGTTCCCCTGATACCTGAGCAATTACCCTGTTCTGGCCATCTACATCCCTCGCCACACTGTATGCCACCAGCTTGTCACTGAGCCACTGCATTAAAGGAGAAAGATCTTTCATGGCTGTGAATGAGTAATGGCAGGGAAAGTTGTTGTGACACATAGATCTGTTACATCTCATGGTATAGATCCTGTAGGCACTGTATTGATTGTGCGTTTCTATATTTTGCACTGTTAATCCTACAGTGGGGCAAGGAAAAAACATTTGTGGTTAGCTATGATAGAGGCAGCCCAGGAACAAACTAGTGGACATCAACTATTTACCATCTGACTAAGTCTGGGCAAGACTATACATACACTATGAATTCAGAATGGTTGCATTTAAAAGCAGTGTAAAAAACCTGCTGGCAAGACTTGACAATCTCTCCTGAAAGACATTAATTAACCTTCTGCACTGATGCTTGCATACAGAGTGACTACTGGGTCTGCACCCACCTACCTAAACTCTATAATACAGGCTTATGTTCCCCTTCTAGGCCACTGTGCTCTTCCAAAGAACGATGTCTGGCTATGCTATCCCTACAAACATGGCATTCTCAGCCATGTTCTCATCTGAGACACCACAATGGTGGAACAAGCTGCAACATGCCATCAGAGCAGGGATGACCCTCTCTAACTTTAAGAAGCTCTTGAAAATAGTGATGTTCGGAGCAATACTAAAGTATCAATATATCTGATACCAACGTTTCCTGCTCTAGCATCGATACTCATATAAAAGGATCAATATCTAAACTCAATAATTTGGATTGACTGTGTGTTTTATCATAATTATCTTACTGTCACCAGGATGGTCTAATTATACTCGGTTGATAGGAACTACTTCTCCTTCCGCCTGTCAAAGTCATCCTTGTGCTACGGCTCTGTGGTGGAGCTTCTTTGAGGTGAGCCGCTGCAGCCCTTTACATTTGAGTACTGACTCTGGCTGACTGTAAAAGCAGACACGTCTGGCTGTATTTTAGCTGTGAAGGTAATAATGACGCTGTGTGTGATGTGTGTGCAAAGAGAGTGAAATAGTTTGGCGACACCGCAAACTTGGCTGAACAACTGAGATTAAGTCAAAATAATATGATGATGTTATGAAGCAGCAGTTCTGAACAGGATATTTTTAATTATAATTAAAGAATATGACAGTAGTTTGATGTCTTGTCATTATGCAGCCATTATTTGGAATTGGTAAACCTACAGCCTACTCTTTATTTCCCTCATAAATACAGAAACGGGAGGGGTGAGGTCACATTAAACTAGAAATAAAATATGTAAAAAGTATTGGTATTGATATCGGTATTGGCAAAACCAGCTTGGGTATTACTTAGTATTGGATCATATAGGAATTAAGTGGTATCACACATCATTACTTGAAAACGTAAGTCTTCCGAGAACACCCTCATAAAATACCTCTAACTCCTAACCTCTAACTTGCACTTCCTGTGCAGTGGTACAGAGATCGCCTTGGCCAGAGCCCTAAACAAGAACTCTAGCTGTAGCCACAGCAGGACATGAGGAAGGAGAAAGGGCACGGACAAGTAGCACTCTTTTCTCACATGCAAGGCATGTCTGGTGCCTCTCTCCATCAGTGTGGGCAGAAACTGCTGTGAAACATAGAAAAACTAGAAGTATATGGTTGGTTTCAGAGTTGTAGGGCAAAAAACAGCTGTTGTTCAGTCCTCTTTTTGAAGGTTATGAAGGAAAAACAGTTCTTGGACATTTCTATGTTATTGTCTATTTTCTGTGTTACTACATTTCTGTTTGTGTTCTTGCATTTTGGAGTATATTACAACTTATTTATTATTAACACTATGCTGATTTTAGGGATATAAAACACTTGATGGTTGCATAAAAACTCACTTTTAGCACAATTAGCAAAAAAACTAATGATATCCAAACAGTGGTTTATGGTAGGCTCCAAAGTTAGTGGTGTCATGGCAAATATATTATTGGTAAAATAATTTTTGTTAGGTCTAGAGGATTTAATCTCCATCAAGCCTTATGGCTGTACCAGCTACTTACAGTTCACAAAATGTGCTAAATGCCTTCGGGTGCAAATCAACAAGAAAACGGATGCAGGCCTTACCTAAAACCCTGAGAAGCTTCTGATTGTCGCACCATTCATTGCGTGCTTGAGCTAACCTACTGAGCTGACTGTTGGTTTCAGTTAATTGAACAATTATAAGCAGACAAAAACTAATCCAAAATACTTTCAAGAATGAGGGCAGCCATTTATTGTCTATCACAGTCTCACAAAATGTTGTTCTTTGCATTCATCTGCAGTATTCCACTGTCATTCCTCCATATTTTGACTCTCCCTCCTGGTTTCTGCCCTCTGACAGGCTTATATTAGATAGGACCCGCTATGACAATCTGTGACAGTTTGTTAATATGAAGTGATGGATGTACTAGTGTGAAGAATTTAAAAAAGAGCTTGAGAGTTCAAACCCTAGCTGCTTTCTGACCTCTTCACATCTGGCAAATTGCTGCGAGAAGGAGGTGTTCTTATCAGATTGTGGGTTTTGGGCAGTTACAAATATTGTTGAAGACAGGTGTGGGTGGAGGGGTTTTGAGACATTAAGTGACCATCTGACATGCACTCAGGATAAGTCATACTGACCCTTTAATCCAAAGATACCTTGAGGCAACCTCAGAGATTCAGGAAAAAGTCTTGAGAGATGTTCTTAACATTAGAAGATAAAAGATTACTGATAACTGACTGAAAATATCGTCACAATGTGGAAGAAACACTTTGAACAGATCCAAAACACCAACATTTACACCGTCTCCTAAGTATTTGTAAGATAGTACTTGCTCATCTCTTTGGCAGAGGTCACTGCATATGTCTCCACATTGGGAAGGTGCCAGGGGTGGACAAGATCTGTGCTGAAGTAATGAGGGCTCTGGATATCAGGGTGTCGTGGTTGATACATCTCTCAAATGACATTGAGATTTCAGAAAGAGTGACGTTGGATGGTGGTCTTTGTCTTCAAAGAAGGGCCCAGAGGGTATATTCTAACAACCCTATCAACAGGATCATGTAACCTCTTTGTAAGTGCTACAGAAACTGTAAAGGAGGACGAACAGTGTGGATTCATTCATCCCAAAACTCCAAACCGCGTTTAAGTCAAGAAAACACTCAAAATGTGAAACGGGAAAGCGATTCTGAACACTAAACAGCTGTTATTATAAAGACAAAGAATCTGGGTGAAAGGATGGGTTAGCACGCGCAGGTAGCAGGGATTGTCTGAACTACAGAGAGAGCTGCAGGTGAGTTAAAAGGTGCAGCTTCTCGACACCCAGTTAACTCCTGACTGTGAGGTTACACCTCACGGCCCAAAAAGGAGAACAACAAACGCACGTGGTCATATTTCAGCTGATGACTGTGGCTTACTTTAGCTTCAACTCAACAATCAATCATGATTTCAGTTAAATGCTAACCTTGTCTGTGGTGCGCTGGCAGAACACCGGCTGCTTTCTGATAAGGTGCCGTCGTGCTGTTGCCGTGGTGACATAAGTTTCGTTTTACGGTGGGTGGACGGTAACATTACAGAGTTGTTGTTTAGCTTGAAATAATCCCATACTTTGGACACTTTCATCTTCGTCCCTTGCTGTTTTCTCTCTCTTCTTCCACTTTGCAAACAGCGCCATCATAATCACGTCGTGTTCAGCATAAGGGCCATGTGTGACAGTAATAAATGTCCCTGTGAAACAGCATGGTGTATAGTTATATGGATTAATTGAAGCATCAATGCAAAGAATCTGCGTTGATGCATTTTATAAATTTATTTAATCAATTTATCGTTTCAGCCCTAGTCAGAAGAGACTGCTAATCATATCTTTATGTTATGGTTCTGAAAAAGGTATTCTCATATTCCCCAAGGGATCCAGTGGGGATGTGCATTACAACATTGGGGAATTGGAGCTGCTGCTGTTGTTACAAATAATTCATAATTCTTATGGACATGAATGCAGCTCTCACATAGATTGAGATACAGCATGTGTGCATTCTTGTTCATTCCAGGTAGATGTTAGTCTCCAGCAAAGAGGCACATTGTCCTACTGAGTGTTATATTTGTGGACAGGATATCAAGAGAGTTGGAAAGCATCCAGGAATCTGCTGTGCCTTGATATTAAAGCAGTGAATCTTCAGAGAACTATGTTATTTTGCCTCATTTTAATTTGGTTTGCTGCTCAATGTGATGTTGTCAGGATCTGAATATACATATGCTTACATCTGGAAAAACATGGCCTGCCCCAGTCAGATGAGGAGTGAGCAGCTGCCCCAAGTGGAAAATGGTAATTTATCCTAGTGTTTTCTCCACCTGTGTGGGTAAACTTGTGAGATTTACTGCGTCTGCGATTGATTGGAACAGTGGCAGCAGTAATGTAATGTAGAGTGTGGTGATAAATAAAGCAAGTGCAAAAAAAGACAACGGTTTTGATTTAACAGTCAATCCTTGTCCGACTAAAGTTATATTTAGGGATCAACAGAATGATGATGAAGATGGTGTTCCTTTGCAGGGTTAAGTCTTTCTGACAGGGTGACAAGGTCACCCATCCAAGACAATCAATTTGGTTGTGTTACTGTCTGCTACTCCATTTTTAGGGAAACTCTTTAGGGAGGCTTTGGGCTTTTGGGCACCTCCTGCTAGAGGTGTAACAGGATGAAAACCAGGGATCACACATATTTCACATCATTTCAGCTCCTCTGTGCCTTTGTAGCCTAACATTTACAGAATTTATTGTAAAATGCTTTTAATAATGGGTGTCAAAAGGCTTTGATCCACGCTGCATTAGCAATCTCCTATCCCTCCAGACTTCAAGTTAAAATCAAGAGACTTTTAACAATGGAACAGTGTGCCCCTTTTTGTCACATCTCCATCTCCATTTGCACCTTCAAATATGATGCTAATAGGGCAACTTTATCCTGATAGTTCACTGATATTACTGTTGTGTTCCCTGACTTTCCTCTGAGGTTCACATTTGTGGTTTTGAGTGAAATGTTTCTGCTGGATGGATCGCCATGAAATGTGGTGCAATTACTTACAATATGTTCCCCAAAGGATGATCTGTAATTGTAATTTGGTGAATACCTAAATTTTATCTAGTGCGATCATCAGGTCCAATTTGTTATTTTTTTTCAGCACTATATTTATGTCCACATATCAGCAGACTTCTACAAATAATGAGTACTTTGTGTTCATGCTAATTAACAAATGTGATACTAATATCTGCTACAATAAGATGTTCAACACGGTAAACATAATACCTCCTTAACAGGGATGTGACAAGATCTCGATCTCGCAAGATTAAGTTGTGACGATATTTCTCGTCAGGCAAAAAGCTGTCTCGAGAGACTCAGGCAGTTGACATTTTTCACATGCTGTCAAGACACATATTAATTTTCTCACGCAGTGAAATACAAATGTATAACTGATAAGATCACTGGCAAACACCCTGATTGTTATCAGTTGCACCATTCACGCTGTGAGTCCAGACAGCTGTGACGAGTGGTAGCTAAATGGTAGAGCTTTGCAACATAAACATCTAAAAACTGAAGCGTAATCTTGCTCTGTTTGGGACTGTGAGCTGCACTTTATCAGAGCTGCTGAAGTTAAAGTGTTGTGGATTTGTGGTGAGATTTCTGCCTGAAGTGATGCAGTCCCAAACTGCATCGGTCAAACGGTCTGAAGGGATAATGTTGCTTCCAGTGGATTAATAACTTAATGCACAGCAGATTATAGGGAAGGTAGACTTCTCATCAAACATTAGTCTCGTAATATTCTGACTTTTTTCTGGACATGTCGGAGAACACAGTTTTGTGGAGAGAGATTCTGAATGTGCAGAAAGTTTTGAAGATGAGCAGAAAACTTACTGAAACACAGGAGCTATTAAAGTCCAGGAGTTTATAACTAAATTAAAAATAATTTATTTATTATTGAGGTGCAAAGGTACCACATGCACATTTAAAAAGGTTACTTCCCCAAACCAAGACACAAAGAGGAGGGAAGACGAAATCATGATTCAGCAGGGATGATATTAAATAAGTTGATCTCCAGGGGAAACAGATCGGAAAGCAACCCAGAATGACTGAGAGCTGCACTGCATTATATTGTGTTACAGTTAGGCTTTAGATTTTATAATATATATATTGTCTTATATTATATATTATAATATAAAACTGTCACCTGAATTTTGTGTTTTTCTTGACATAAATAAAAAAATCACCCCTACTGCTAAACATCAGCATTTTAGTATTTTCATTGCAAGCATATTAGCATGCAGATGTATTTAGCCCAAAGTACAGTCTCACAGAGTCGCTAGTGTTGTAGACTTTCTCTTTATTAATTTGTTTCTGTTCATTTAGATAGGCTCCTTTTTATATTTCTGAGTTATTTTATGTGGAATGGAACACTTTTTTACAGATGCTCTTAAAAACGTAACTTAATGATTCACTTACTATTGTTAAGCTAGATGAGATTTTGCTGCAACTATATAAGTGAAAAGAACATTTTTGAATGTGGATAATAGGTGACGGGTGGCAGGTCGTGGGAGGATGTTTTTTGCTACAATAAATATTAGAACGTGAACATACTGTATTTTGTGTAGAAGGGCTGGTTTTCTTAAAATCAGTCACTTCCACCATGGCCAAGTCTTTGACCTATTGCTGCAGACAAATCCAAAGCTACTGGCAGTATTTTTGAGTTTTCAACAACTCAATATGTCATATCTCATAAGGAAAAAAGGTTATAATTACATTTTACTTACCCAAACTGCCTGTCTCCTTCTATCCAACTGGGTAAACTGAGGGTATCAGTGTCTTGCACACCCACACACAGGTCGCAGCGAGCAACCTCAGTCTCTCTGTATGATCATCTTGAACATAATTAATCAGGAAGACAGCAAGCCAAAGTTAAAAACAACATTAGTCAAAAATTACTCCTGACCTTTCTCAGTTCCACAATAAGCCTCCCTTCTGTTTTTTAGTAAATCAACTCTAATGAGAACACGATCTGAAAGTTTCTCCCCACACATGACGGACCTTGTTAACAAGACACCATGTCCTCCAGTATCTCCCCCGTTTACACCTCTTTTGCTTTCAACTTTATATTTTGAAGAGTTCAAAGGAACAGCCTCTTTGGCTTTCTGACAGTCTAGACTGGAGACTTTGAGGATGTTTCATATGCTGTTTGATGAGATGTTTTTTATGCTATAGAAACAGTAGGTTAAGCTACACTTGAACAGTTAAATTAACAGTCTTTGGTGCCATTTGTGCCTTAAACGTGTAATGAAAATTGCTTTGCTGTTTGCTTCTTGATGAGGTAAGATTGTTGTATTTGATAATATTTAGTTTCATATAATGTTTTACATTTTTTATACACATTTTTAATACTTTAATTTCATGGTTTAATTGAAGATAGTGAATACTTTAGTTTTCTGGTATTAATGTCTTCTCATAGACTGAGGTTGAGGCTTTACTCTTCATATCTCACTCCAGTTTGAATCGAAGGCAAGGCACTTTAGAGTGAATAGAGAGGGAGTTTAATAATACAAGATCAGACAATAAGTCTCAATAAACACGTCTGAATAATAACTAACTCCCTGGAAATGTCAGGACAATAAGGCAGCAGCTGTTTGAAAAGGCTTGCTAAATAGGAACGTGTCATCCTCAGGGATTATTTCCAAGGCCTTAATATATGGTGGAGGAATTCTGACCAACAACTATCTGCCTGTATTGGCTGTATTGCATATGCCTGTAAGACTACATGTAATACTGACAGAATATACTGTAGACGTGAAAGATATAAACAGTTCTAACCCTGTAAACAATGACAGTGCATTGACGACAGATTTTTGGAGAGAAATAGTGTCTCAACTTGTCAAATGTCTCATAGACGTCTTCATATTATATATAGCTTCAAATCCTGAGTGAACATTCGCTTCTGTCTCCTCATGCTGGAAATAAGAAAGAAAATGTTGTCCTGTGCCATAATGTGGGATGTCAGTCTGACTTCGCACTGAGCATATCCATTGGAAATGAATTGTAAATTATAGAAAATGTGACTTTGACAGTAATCCAGGATGATTTTCTGAGGATCAGCATGCATTTATGGTTCGGGATTCACAGCGCCGCCCGGATATAAGACTCAATCAAATGGAAAAGTTTAGACAGGCATTGTTGAAACTGTTTCTAGTGCACAAAGTCTCTAATTAATTATAACTGGAGCAGCTGAAAGGTGTTCATTGGGATACTATAATTATTTCTAATCCTATTTTCTAGCTCTTCATTTTCACAAATCCTGACTGACTGAATTTGTTAAACATCATTACTAACAATGACCTTATGCTGGCTATCAACAGTCTCCTTGATTTAAACAGTTATAACCTTTTAAAGTATTACGATGATCATTGTTATAAATCTATGTTTTCTATGGAATTGTTCGTTATTTGTTGAAAAATATTCTTATAATGCTACCATCAGCCAGTTAGCCTAGCATAAAGGCTGGAAACAGCTAGCCTAGTCTGATTCTGTCAAAAGGTAAGAAAATTCATCTTCCATTACTTCTGAAGCTCATCAATAAACAGGCTAACAGCAAATAATGACTGGCTCCCAGGACAACACAGACTCCAATACAAACTCCATATAGAATAGCGATAAAAAACAAACAAAAAGTATTATTATTATTTTTTATGTGCTGAAGCCCTTCAGGCCAAGTGAGAATTAGATTGATGCTGGGTGGAAACACTTAAACATCAGAAAGGTGTTTTGTTTTGGACATAAAAACTGACCCAGAGTTGGCCTTCAACATATTGGACAGGTAAGCTGCCATTAGTGGTGGAAGGAGTACTCAATTTTCATACTTAAGTAAAAGTACAGATACCACATGAAAAATGTTAATCAAGTTCCTAAATGTGGGGAGGACAAGTCTGCTTCATTGCTCTGCTGGTGTGGTAGCATCCCCTTAAGGCCGTCTGACAGACATAAAACCCCATTTGGGACTTTGGGTATGTTAAGATGAGACAAGGAGGCGGAAACCAAAACTAAGTGAAACACTTCTCAATTCACAATCTCACCAAAAATCCAAACATGTTAACTTCAGCACCTCTCATAAAGTGCAGCTCACAGTCTCAAACAGAGCAAAGTTGGCTTCAATTTTCAGATGTTTGTAATACAAAACTCTACCAGCTACGTTACCACTCGGTCACAGACTGGCTGCGATTCATAGTGCAAAGACAGAGCTGGTCTGCTGCACAGTCACACCTGACAGCACAATGTTCTCACTACAGACCTTCCTCTGTAAGAAACCTCAATAGAAACCTCTTCTAGAAAAATCCAGTGCTGGTTTGAACCTCTGCGCACTAACTCAGACCTCATGAAGTCTGATAATACTGGGGGCCAATCTGCTGGGTCATTTGTTGGAGCAGCAGCTGTTCCATTAGGGTCTAAGCTGCTTGTATCTGATGCTGGCTGTACATCTCTGGCTGTGCCTGTACTGGCTGAGGCTGCCCGTGTTTCACCAGGGCCTGTGTGACCTGCAAAGGATGTATATACTGGGTCTGTGTTGGTACTGGCAGAGGCTGGATGTGGATCAGCTGTGCATATACTGGCTGGCTGGCTAGAGTCTGTTCTTGTACTGGTTGATGATCCAGCATCTAATCCAGAGACAAACTTAAGCATAGGCCTTGTAAATTATTGCATCACATCCTGTCTGGACTGGTCCCACATATGTGACTTGCTTGAATGCGTGAGTTTAATTTCTTGCCGTGTGTATGAACGCATTTCCATGCGCAATGCGGTCATCTTACCAAGCTTTGGTTTATACCGTGGCCCGTCTGCGTTTATCAAACATAATAAAGAGTTGTGTTTCACTCTAACATTGTTCAGTCACAGTCTGGCAAGCAACCAAGACACAACAGACAAGAGCTGCACTGCTCAGCAGAACAGACAGAGAGATTCATTGCAGCTGCACTTGATCTACATCAGACTTGGTGAGGAGAGAACACACATGTAACACGTTTACCTAACTGCTGTTATCGCATTTCACTCTCTTTTAGTTTTTATCTTCTCGTGCCTAAAAGGATAGTCCCTCTCTTCATCCTCTCATCAAAGTTTAAGGTGGGGGGTCCAGCTCACTGCATATGCCGGTGTGGCATCAGCTGGCTGATTTGCGCCAAGTCGGTTTTATCAGTTTTACGTTTGTTTTTCAGGTGCAGGTGTGCTGCATAGGCTTCTAATATCAATGTAATGAGGTCTCTTGCAGAATGTAACATAGTAATAAGTCGATAGTTGGCTTTGAAATGTAACAAAGTGAAAGTAAAGAGTTGCAACAACTAAAAAGTACAGATACCGAAAAAAAACTTCCTTAAGTACAGTAATGAAATATTTATACTTCGTACTTTCCACCACTGGCTAATCTTACTGCAAAGCATGTCAAATGTATTGTGACTTTGTGTTTAAGGTGGCTTAAGTTAGATAACGTAAGCGTGCCGGCTAACGCCAACCAATTACTAACATTATCTGCTGTAAAATACTACAGTTTTAATATTATGGCTTTCGACATTAATTCACCAGCTAACACAATTCATTTTAATATCCTGTTTACCACAGGTAGTATGTCAGAGTTTTGATGTTAGCCTGCACGATATGTGTAATGATGAAAAGCAAATGTGGAAGGATTTGTTTCTTATTAGCCAGTAACAGATGCAAGGCAGAGGAAGCCTGCTACATTAGCATTGATTTGACATTATTTGCAATAATGCAACATAACAGTGCGGGACAATAACAGTGGAAGACCCATTCACTACAGTAACGATACTTGATACTTGAAGCTGATAAAAATATTACTGCAACATTGCAGTGGGAGATTACCTGAGTTTCCAGCATTGTGTGTGATCTGTTGGTCTCTGTTTAGGGTGGAAACTGGAAAGTAGATATGGCCCCTGTAATTAGTGAGCTTTAGTTTGCCTGTAAGTAAATTTCTTTCTCCTTTGGACAGAGTCAGCCTCGCTGTTTCTCCGTGTTTCCAGTCTTTTTGCTAATCTAATCAGCTGCTGTCTGTAAAGAATCGTCTCATCTAACTCTCTGCCAGAAAGCAAACAAGCGTATTTCCCAAAATGCCAAACTATTGCTTCAATGTTGTGAAAGACAACAAGTAAATGCTAAAGAAGGTAACATGACTACAATAACCGGAATGTAAAATCTCAAAACACACTGTCAGAAATCAACTCCCATCTTTTCAGGAAAAATGCACATTCTGTATCTTGTTCTGCAGTTTACAGGGGGGAGTTTTCCCACCACTGTTGTTACGATTCAATGGGGGAAAACAATCAGGAAAGCTTAATCGCCCCTTTGAAGAGTATAAGTCACACGCATTGATGCGCTGTGCTGCTATTGCCACCATTTTAATGTACCTCAGAGGTGTCTCCATCAACATATTGAATAACAGGTGTTGTTTGTAATGGATTAATTACAATTCTCCATGGAGAATGGGGATAATTGCAAGGCAAAACCAAATTATCATAATTAAGACATCATTTTACAATTGATATGAAAAGAACAAAATGCATGTTCCGATTACAGTATATGAGTGTAATGAAATCTGTAAACACACACTTTTGTTGTTATGCAAATCAGCAACTCATGACAAGATTGCAGCCAGCTATGAGACAGACAAAAGCACTGATTACAGGACAGGTGCCTAGCACTATAAATAAATTATTCTTGTCATCTACCTTAGCTCGACATGTTATACACGTTCACACACTGTTCTATACATTTTACTGCATCTGTGAAATTTGCATTGAACCATTCTGTTAAGACACCCTTTGCACTACTCTTATTCCCACCACTATCTAAAGAGCACATATCATACACATTATTTATTTTTAAATATACATACAGTATACATATACAGTTGACACTTTATTAGGTACATATGATCAAATAACTGTTCTGCCATAAACTCTACGAGTGCTTATAATTTTCAGTTTTCGTCAATACTTTATCAAAGAGGAAAGTCGTAAGTCTACTCTTAAATGTGGAGCTGTGACCATACCAAACTGGGACCTGATTCCCCAGGAGAGGAGCTTGATAGCTGAAGCCTCTGGGTCCCATTCTACTTTTGGAGACCACAAGTAACCCTGCATTCTGGGAGCCCAGTGTTTGAGTAGCGTAATAAGGTAATATGAGTCACTATCATCAATGTCACAATGGCAGAATTTAACAACCACCCAATAATAATTTCAATATAGGTATGTACATATTGGATTAAGACAGACCTTGAAATCATGCATACCAAACTAAGTTTTACTGCAATAAAAAAAAACTGTTTTGCTCCTGCTCATGTGTTGATTCTGTATAGTGAATGTGAACAAAATGAGCTAGACACCCCAGCAGCCCATGTATCCTGTGGGAGCTCTCTGCACAATAGGTGCTTTGGCAGCAATTCCCTAGTTTTTACAACAACTCTGAACACAACTAGGAACTGTTTAACACACTTCAAACAAAATCACCTCTGTCTCTCTCTACAGTACCTCTCACTTACTCACTCACACACACACAAACACACACGCACAAACAAACATACATGCACACATACACCAAACCAAACATCAAAATCACTTGAGTGAAATCTAATAATCATTCTCCATGAGGCAGCAGCTAATCAGAGCAAGATCAGACAACCCAGGCTGAGCATGTCATTAGTACTATAGCTGAGTTTACATGTAATAATGTCAGTATTGTCTTCACCCTGATTATGTACATAAGCCCATTAACTTGTTTGCAATCATTGTGGGGAAAGTAGCATGCTTATAATTCCATTTTACTGTAATCTAATCGGGCATCTTGTAATTGATTACATATAATGATTGCCTATGTGCAATGGGACATGAGTGATGTCAGACATTTCCCTCTTCTCCTGATTGCAGTTTCTACCTTCAGGGTAAATTCACCCAACAACAATAACAACCAAAAAACAAACATGTTTTCCTAATATACCCTTACAGAATATTTCTGGTGAATTTGTCTGCTGGGGTTTAGAGATTTCCTCCTATGATTATTTATTTACCATTTCTACACAACGGATGTGGTAGAAATGTAGTTTGTGGTGCTCAAAAATAACATTACATGTATATTGCAAATAATACAAATGTCTCTGCACATGTAAATATTCTTTCAGGCGTGCGACCTCTGACATATATAGCAATTGTAAGTCGCTTTGGATCAAAGCGTCAGTTAAATGAGTAAATGTACTCATTCTGTAAATATCATACACACACCTGGCACATTTTTATTGTTAATCTGTGTTGTTGTATATTTTTATATTGTCAATTTATATATTTATGTACATGATACTGTCTTCAGGGCGGCGCGGTCCTTTCTGTGTGGAGTTTGCATGTTCTCCCCGTGTCCGCGTGGGTTCTCTCCGGGTGCTCTGGCTTCCTCCCAAAGACATGCAGGCTAGGTTAATTGGTGTCTCCTTAGGTGAATGTGAATGGTTGCCTGTGATGGACTGGTGACCTGTCCAGGGTGTACCCTGCCTTTCGCCCTATGTGAGCTTACCAACCGCTTACCCTGTACGCAGGATAAGTGGTTGACGATGGATGGATGGATGGATGGATGGATGGATACTGTCTTCCGTTGCAATACGTCTGCACACAAACCCGGAATAACCCGGACAGGGGAGCAGAAATGGGGGTGTGGGGTGCAAACACCACACAAACAGCAGGAACAGCAACAGGAAACAGCAGAGGGAAATACCAATGGCAGAAAGCAATGAAACATGCAAGAGAACAGGGAGGAGGGGCTTGAGGCGGAGAAAAAACAAAAATGCAAGAAGACAACCAGCCAAGCAACAGCAATACAAACCTGACATAAGAAAACGATTGAAAAAGAATAAAAAGGAAATACAGTCAAATAAAATAATTAAGCAACACAGCACCGCCATGGGAACTAGAATAATAACAATACATTCAAATAAATAACTTAATGAAAAGCATAAAGGATAGTTCTACCTTTGAAAACCATGGACAACCTAAATTTGTTTGTGTGTGTGTCAAATAGATTTAAAAAATGCAATGGATAAAAAAAAATGAAATAGACATGAGGCACTAAAAATGTAATATGTGAATAGGATAAAATAAGACAACTACAATGTTAATAATGTCCCACCCCTCCTCCCGCAAAAAAACCCGTTATAATCAGAAGTCAGATTAAAGAGATATGTTTACATTTAAAGTTTCAGCTGCTTTTAACCTAAAGGGCCATTTCATATAATATTTGTCATGAGGAGTACTACTCAGAAAACAGTTGTACAGTATGTCTTCTGTTCTCTCTATCTTGATTTTTTTTTTTTACAGAAATCCTCAGTACAAGTGAAAGACTATGAAAAACAAAATGAAGTTGCATTATAGGAGATGTAGAATTGGCGTTTGACCAGGATATCTCGGCCTTTGCTTCGAGTTTTACTATTCTTCTTCTAATCTATCACAATTCTAACATTAGTGCCATGAAATACTAAATCAGTGGGGGTATTCCCCTTAAAATTACCCAGGTTTTGGTTGTAATAGAAAAAGAAGAAGAAGAAGTTGTACTTAATCTAAAATTGAATGGGATTGTTACTGAACACCCATCCACTGGTTTCATCTTTTTGTCTATAATCACAGTTATTAAAAAGTAACAATGGGCCACAATTCCCATTTCAATTCATCTAGAGACCTTTTTATTGAATACATCAAGTAAGCTCCACATTAAGCAAACACAATGGAAATCCTTCCCATTTGACTGCAATTTGATGATAAATAAAACATGAAATTAGCAGTCAGTATTATTCTCCAGTGATTTCAAACACACACACACACACACACACACACACACACACACACACACACACACACACACACACACACACACACACGCACACACAGATTTTCAGACCTAAAACATAAATGTTACATAACAGCAAATGAATGCATTATAAAACTCTGAGGCAAAAACTCTCCAGAGTGAGCCAGAGATTTGTCTGATATAATGTATCAGGAGACATATTACCTCAGGGACCGTCGCCCTACAAGGCCAGCCATGATAAATAATGCAACAAATATACATCATCATGATGTTTCTCTTTATCCAACATGTGTAGCTGTCAACTTTGATCAATAAGAACCCACTAAAGGCGATGGTATATAAACACGGTCTTGTTTATGTTTATGCATGCTGTTGAACCCAGAAACACTGCAAATAAGACATTTAGATGCAAAATATTTCACCCCTTAGGGCCAACAAAATATTTAAGGTTGACCTGGGGAGTGTTGTACAGGCAGGAATATTGTTATCAAGCTAAAAATATTGAGAAGGGCTGAGAGGTCGTTATTGCACATATGACATTCTCTGAGATTCTGCTAAAAAAAAGAGATTCCAGCAAGGCTTTCAAATACCAATTTATCTAGTGTACTTCATATCCACTGTATGTCCACTCTCAGCGCCACCATGTACCTGTAGCACACAGACCACATAATAAGACAGAAATTTGAAATTCAAATTTCTTTTCTCTCATCTCCCATCACGCTGTTGTACTGATCTAAGGACCCGCCCATCAATTTTGACTGTCAGATCAAAAAGGTCTTCATTTGCATCGCCTCATATGAATTTTCATCTCGCACACAAAGTTTTCATTGTCGGCGAACACGATGAGAAACTTGAATAATTAAAACACTTTGGTGTCACTGAAAAGCTTCCTTGTGCTTCATACACTGCCTGAAATGTTGGTGAAAGCTTACATGTCAGGGGTGTTGAAAGAAAAGTGACGTTTTTAACCCTGATGTTCTGTTTCGGGTCCTGGAGAACGTGGAGCCTCTCTAACACCTTATAAAAGATTCTTAATTTTGTTATCACCATGATACGTAATGACTTTTCCTTATTTTATGGCATGCTTACAAAGAGGATTTTGAACTAATGATATGTTTCAAAAGTACACTATAGAAATGAATGTTTGGATGGATGCTCTATATCTATGATGTGTTGTACTTTTTATGCATCACTACCCATCTAAATACCAAATAAATCTATTCGCTGTGTGGGATTACGTACTGTTCTTTGACTTTTTGGAAGTTAACAATGGAAGTTCAATAGATTATACATATTAGGTTTAAGAAAGGTCAGAAGAGAATACATTTTTGAAGGTTCATTTAGCAAATATTGTATTTATTTTACAATAGGCGCATTTCCATCTGCATACAAAAAACTCAGTTGACACAGAAAATTATATATAGATTGCAAAATGTTTAGCTCAGGTGGAAAAGTTAGGGTATAAAAATAAAATGCGTCAATGTGCAACAGAAACAGACATAGCAAATTATTCATGACGTACAGTACATAGAGCATGTGACTTAAACCTCCGCTGAAGAGACAAAACAGCGGTAGACGAAAACATCAGATCTGTGTGGAGCGATGTGGAGACTGTAACCTTCCTCAAATTAAAACTTTAAACAAACGTAAATGACTTATTTCCATCATGTTTTCACATGACATGGTTTAGCTGGTGCTCTTTTTATGCCATCTTTTTGATGGCACCCGACTGGAGAATTAGAGCCACCCACTGTTTATCTCATTGTGCAGAACTCCTGATATTCACATGAACAGCAGTGGATGGAAATGCACATTCATTTGCATTTTTTGTTTTTGCAGATTTTTGGACTGTGTTTAAAATTTGCAATAAATTTGGATGGAAACTTGGCTAATGAAGAAGTAAAGCCATTGTTAACGAAACACAAGGGTTAAAGTGGAACTCTTAAAGTTAAAGTGTTTCCTGATATCAGTAATTCTCTCAGTTATGATACAAATTTTTGACCCAGCATTAGCTTCTCAAATTGCTGCAGCCTGCTTCCACTGTCTAAAATGTTCGTTCACCATGTCTGAAACAGGCATGTGTGATTACCATCAATGAACTCACCACAACTCTCTGAATTAGAACCCTGCCGCCTTTAATAAAGACCAGAGAAGAAGATGAAACCAAGGAATCGACTGTACTCCTCATGCGGTGCTGCCCCAGAGATCCATGGTGCCCAGGGCTCTGAGGACTTTCTCTGAGGCATCTTTTTGATGTAAAAGTCAAGGAGTGATCTCTGTATTCCACTAGGCAGTCTAGCCCCTTGCCTGACCAGGCTGTAATAGCCTATGATCAGAGATCTATTACTCACTTCTTAGAAATGGGCTCAGGGAGCAGTCATTTGCCATTTTAAATTGATCTGTTCTTTTGGTTTCTGGTCCAATGAGACAACATATCTCAGTTTCAATTTCCACTGGCGGTATATTACTTTCAATACATTAGTATAAGAGTAATTTCATAGGTTATTCTGTAAACTCTGATTTGCATAAGTATATGCATTTCATTGCAGCACGGGGATGGGCAAAGGTTTTAAATGCAGAATACAGAATTGTGCAATGTGTCAGAGAGGACCGTGGGATAGTGTTGAACTTCCTCTGGGCAAGCTCTCTCCCACTTGTGTCCCTTCCTGCCCAAACATTTTAGCATCATCCACCACGGGCTGGGACAGAGAGGCACAGAGGAGGATTTGGAATACATTTGGCTGAGGTAACAAATTAGATTAGTCTATTTATCTACTAGCTACCCTCTCCTCCTGCTTTACCTCCTCTCTTTTCTCAGCAGGAGGCCACAGTTGTGTCACTCCTGTCCCCTCTCCTGTTTCCTCTCAGACAAAACTGTCCATGCCGATCAACCTCACCGCTGCTCAATGCAAGACAGAGAGGATATAAGGAATCAGAGAGGGAAGAGCTTACAATCTTGCGGCCAGATCATGAATATATTCAATGTGCGGCAAAAAGACTGCGACCCAGCTGTGTATTCGACGTGCAGCGAAAAAGGCTGCGACCCAGCTGTTATGGGAACATTTCATATTACCATCTTCCACATGTGAGGCAATAATTGTGTGAATGAAAGCAATGCATATTATATTTTCATTTCCCTTCTCCTTTTCTGCACTGACAGCTGCAGACTTTTATTTGACGGAGCTAAAAACCACTGTAATAATCTCACATTTTTCTGCATAAAGGCAATGTTCTCATTCTGGCTGCTCTGTCAATATTCTCTCACGACTGTTGTTATAATGTACAATAACTGAGTAGCAGGTGTGTACTATAAAGAAAACGAACACAAACATTTTCACTTTTATTTCGCACATCAGGAATGTTTATTGAACCGTATTCCAGAAAAGTCTTGGAAACCGCCTTAATGTTTAGTTAGTAATATGACTGGATCTCCTAATAAGATGAGATTGTGCAGGAAATATTCGGTATAGGGAAAATAAACTTTCTCATTTATGCTGTAGAGCTAGTCCATTTATTCAAGCTCCATAAAAAGATGAAAGTGCAAATGTTGATACCTATACTTTTAAAAGGTGATTACATTAAAGTGTGTAGAATGCTGTAAACAAGTTGTGACAACACTGTAAGTAAAAGGCACAACCTGGAGCCACGCCAAATGCCTTGTGCAACACAGTCTGGACAGTATTTTCCCCCTCACTTCATACCCCGCTCACGGCCGTCTCCATTGCACTTAAAAGGTCCTGTGGCAATGCATCAACAAAACGGCTTAATTCAAGTAAACAAGTGACTTCAAAGCCACAAAGGTGTCGCGGTAAATCCAAATGAATTAATTTCGTTATCTGTTAATTACATTGTGTGTCATTAGAGACAGTTAGAGCGAATTATGGCTTGCTCCCTCATTTACCCGCCAACATTCTTGGTGGTATTTTATTCATGCAAAGTACTAAATTAATATTTCACTTTCCAGCATGCATGCACTTACCATGATTCACATGCACTCTTATGGACAATGTATTGTTTATTATGTACACCACTGATGGGCAGGTTTACAGGGAGGCAGGGGTACAGGGCCACAGTTTTAAGCGTCACATTTAAAGCTTATGGCAATAATAACCTGTACAATATTAAAAGTAATAGTTCATACTGCGTGATAGATGAATACCAAATTAAAAACTTCAAAAACTTTAATATGAAATAATATCATTACAGTGGCTGCTATTTGTAACTTCAAATGGGTTACAGCCATGGATAGATTATAGACACAAATATCATGTCTTTTTGTAGTAATTATTCGTCTCATTGCACTGCACTGTTGTGTATTGTTTTGCATCACATTTTGAGTCTTGTGGTCATTTTGCGTTTGATTGACTTGCCAACAATAAATATTAACAGCCAATTCATACAGAGGCTCTGGTACAGGGCTCTGGCCTGTAACCGGGAGGCCTTTTCAATAATCAATCCATTATACTAATGGAATGGGATGTACCACCCCTGGCCACCCTTCTGGCCCATGTGATGATGTCAGTACATCGTGACAATTCATGAACTATCCATGTCACTTCCCCTGAGGATACCACCTACGCAGCAAGAGAGGGCGACTCGAGAGATAAGGTCTTATCTCGTTTTATACAACTAGACAACTTGTACAAAACCTTATCAGTGCGACAGTATGTGTATCACAATAGGTGGAGCTACAGTTTTGGGGTCTGTTAAGTCTGGCAACAATAATATATAGAAACAATTATCTTGTTGCCTGATATTAGAATTGGCAGCAAGATACTTAATGGGGCCAGTGTGGTAGAATGATGTTGTAGTTGTAAAGCCTTTGTGTGACATCCAATGACAGTCACTGCTTCTGTTGACCTAATTCAATTTTCTTTTCAATTACCTGTAGTGTATTACCATCACAGCCATTGGTATTGTGGTATAAATCATCCAACTGGACCCTGTGGCTACAGCAGACAGGCACCCCGCTGGGTGATGTAGAGCTGTGTCCTGTCTGGCCCCTGTCTCCCTTAAATATATTTTAGATTAAAGAAAAGAACACAAAACACTCACGACCCACATTTCAGCAGCCAGACTACGCCGCTGGGCCCCTTCATAGGAATGTAATGTATAATTACAGTGACTCAAGGTTAGACACAGACAAAACTGATAGCTGAGAACAAAGCTCAATGAGTTCTGGGATCTGAGGATTATTATTTGGGGATGTGTAATTAAAAAGGCCTTGGTGTAATGTACTCCCAGTCTTGCGTCTTTGTTTCAATCTTCACATCTTTCTTTACACCTAAGAGCTTGTGGCAGGTTCAATGAGGTGAATGTTGGTCAACGAGTGGGGGGCCCATTGACTGGGTTGTGTTACAAGTGTCACCTCAGTGTCCTACTAAGGTGAGACCATTGATCTATTCAAGAAAGGAGGATGGAGAGCAACAAGGTTTGAAAACACCCTTTAATCAATAGGGGCGGTTTATCCAGTGTGCTTAATGTGTGTGAGACGAATTAGCCATGCTGGCATATGATGTGTGCACAGACCAAAACTAAAACAGTGAGTAGATGCTAAATGAAATGTCATGCAGAAGTACAAGCTTTTGAAAGGTCATGTGCATCAGTGGTGAAGGTGTTTTTAGGTTTTATTGGCAGGCCAAGTCACGGATAACAAGCTGAGCTGCTGTGTCTTTTGAGCAATGAAGCCAGCGTCTGGTCTCAGTTTATAAGTTCATTTATACATTAATACTTTTTGCCTTGCATGGCTCTAGGGATGGCAATGCTGGTCTGTCTGTCTGTTGGTCGGTCCACCACTTCAGTCCGGACTGAATAATTTCAACAACGGTTGAATGGATTGCAGTGCACTTTGGTCGAGATAGACATGGTGCCCACAGGAACCCTAATGACCTTAGTGATCCCATGACTTTTCCACTAGCTGCACCATGAGGTTGACATTTATGGTTTTGAGTGAAATGTCTCAAAAACTACTGGATGGATTAACATTAAATGTGGTTCAGGCATTAACGTTCTTCTCAAGATGTACTGGAATTCAGACATTGATGGTTCCCAAATGATGATCCATAATGGCTTTGGCGATCCCTTCATTTTTACTCATTTACTCAAAATTAGTTTATCCCTGCAAAACTACTTTAGCCTCAGCTGTGCTTCATGTTTATTGCTAATTGGTAAATGTTAGCATGCCAACACACTAAACTAAGATGGTTAACATGAACAATGTTACATAAACAATGTAAATATTGACATGTTCACATAATTTTCAACATATTAGCATGGTGGTGTTAGCATTAACTCAGTGCACCATCGTGCCTAACATTTAATAATAACAATAAAACATTTAATAACAATCTAACAAGTCAGAAAAAAAATATTCACGATAGCTTCCGACTTGTAATTCTGAGTCAAGGATGTCTTTTTTCTGACAGCAACAACATTCCTCACTAAACGAAAATAACACAGTCTCAACAAACCTTTGACAAATGGCTGCAAAGCCAGCTTTGCTGGCAGTTGCATCAAAATACAATCCAATATTAACCCTAATACAAATGATTCAGCTAATTTAATAGCAGCTATAAACCTTTTGTTTGTGGTTTTACTCCAACAGAGCAAAAATAGCACATTTACATTCTGCCAACACTGCGTGAAGTACAGCCTTGCAGAGCATTTGGGGTGACTGAATAGTTAATTTTATAAGAATTATATCACATCATATCTTACCTTTATGTTTTTCAGTCAAATGTCAAAAAGTGAAAGATTGATGATCCATAACACTAGTAAACAAATATAGGTGAGTAACACTGAGGTGGAGCAAAGAACCAGAAACAGTGGCGCTTCTGTTGAATGTATGGGTGTGTTTTTGGACATGGAGGAGGAAAGAGGTAAAGCCAGGGACAAAAAATACAGATTCACTTTTCGGCAGTGCTAAGCGGCTTTGTAAATGCTAGTTAATTAAATGAGATGCCTGAGTTGACTTGCCTAAATTTGCGGTCTAAATGAGGTTGATAACTGTGTTCTTTTTAATTAAGCTCTATTGTCTCTGACAACCTGTAAATAGAGCTGTAGCCAATGGAAAAACATTGCAAATTACTTGTGATGTCCTACGACCTTTTGTTGAGAGATTTTCACACCAAATGAGAGATACAGACAGTCTGTCATACCTTGATAATAAGCTGTGAGCTGGAGGCTACACAAATATCATGCAGAACTAATAATTTACTAATGAATGAGACCTACATTTGCGTTACTAGGATCACTGTACACACTGTAACATCCATTTTCCTGAGCAGTGTTCTGAGAGGCCTGGAAAACTAGGTTGTAGGTTATTTTTATTATTATATGAACATGACCACTCACAAATTCACTACATATCAAACTTTCTGTTAATGTAATAATATAATATTAATATGAAAAACTTTCACTCATTATTTTGTAAGGCTTTTCTAACATTAGCTACAGTGACTTTCATACCTCTTGGCGTATCTGTGAGACTGTAAGAGACTGTAAACTAGCTAGATTTAATTACTACTAATGCTTGTCAAGTGGATTTTTATTTATAAACAAAGTACCAAATTAGACAAGTGTGTAAGATAGTTGTTTTTCAAATTACCAACCACAAACTCCTAACAAGTTTGCCTGATTGGCATTCACACTAAATCTGTAACAATTATCTGTGAGTTAAACTTGTCACTACAAGTTTAAGCATACTTAGGTTTGGGTTAAAATAAGTAGTTACTTAACTACTTAGTTATTTAAGTTAAAATAAGTCAAGGTGGACTTGAACTCCTGGGTTGAAGACCTTGTTTGACCCATTCTGCAACATATGCATTAAACTTGCAATTTAAAACATAAAAAGTAAATATTAGAAACATAAAGAAGATTGGAGATTATGACACTTTTGAGTAATACCTTTAACTGCATGGTTTCTCTCCTTGTAACATTTTTAGCCCTTATTGATTTGCATGATCAAGTGGCAGGGGAGCTAGGAGAGAAATTGAGTTTGGTTGGGAGGAGGACAGTGCGGAGAGGAAGCCTGAAGAGACAATGAGCAGTGGTTTATTTGCATTAAGCAAATTGGAGTTTAGTTGTATAAACATTTCTCAGAGGCAGAGCTGCTCCAGAGGCAGAAGTAATCTTATTAGTTTAGTTAAACCTGGCATAGCTAAATGACCAAAGTTTGTCTCTGCCCCAGTTAAGCCAATTTTCTTATAAAAGACTTTTCTTTCAAGGCCATGTACTATCAGCAGGAAATAATTAATTTTTAGACAATAAGATAAGGACAGGGTGTAGCACATTAGAAGAGGCAGTTTGTTAGCTGGGATATACATGGTTATCAAAACTCAACACATTCTGTGTACAAAATATCCTTCTGTCCATACATTATCTATAACCGCTTATCATTGCAGGGTCACGGGGGTTGGGGGGTGCTGTAGCCAATCGTCAGCTGACATTGTGTGAGATGACGGGTATGCCCTGGACAGGACGCCAGTTCATCACAGGACTGACGCAGAGACAAACAACCATTCACACTCACTTTTACACCTCACGGCAATTTAGAGTCACCAATTAACATATCAACCTGCATGTCTTTGGACTGTGGGAGGAAGCCGAAGCACCCCTTGACAAACCACGCAGACATGGGGAGAACATGCAAACTCCACACAGAAAGACCTGGGAGTGTGCAAAACATTTGTAGCATATGTAGAAAATCTATAATAGAGTGTCAAAGTGTCAAGTATCAAAAGTTGTTATGGGCTTCTTGGTTAGTTTTAACTTTTAACTTAAGACATATTTTATTTAGACATTTTTTTATTAAACACTGATGCATTGTGCAGTTTAATAGAATTGATTAAATGGATCTCTCATATGCAGTGAAATGCTGAACTGTAGAGGCCAGCTGTGTAAAGGAGAGCAGCACTAAGAGGCTGAGTTGGTAACACACAGAAGAGTACAGTAAATAATAGATTAGATTTTGATTGGTTTTCTTTTAGCCAATACTGATCTATCAAAATATGCCTGGATCAGACATCTGCAATCTATTCTTTGATTTATTTATATTTTGTTGGCCTGAAAATTGTCAAACTCGGGAGATACTGATTTAAAATAAACTGGAATAAACCTTGAAAATACACACCATGTGTATTTTTTCATTTGTGTAAAGCTTCCCATGTTGCTATATTTCAAGAAAAATACTGAGGAAATGGCCTCAGTGTTCAGTGTTAGCGACGTCCCTGGGGTTTGTGTGCTCTTGTGTAATGCTGATCCCTTTTGAGATGTGTCTGGGGAGAGAATTTTGCCACAATGAGGTATCTTGTATCGGGAAGGTGCACTTATTTAAGGGTGCCTGGTACCTTTTTGGCCACATGACTGACAGAAACCAGTCAGGGAAAGCTTCCTGTAAGAGACATACATTAGCTGTTACTGTTACCGTCCTCATACTGGACTCCTATTGTAGGGAGAATAAAAGCAGGCTATAAAGTCACAACACATCCTCTTAAAGAAGAGTGGGCATAAAACTGAATTCAGGCTTTTTCCTGTTTTATCTTTGTGGTGTTATTCTAAGAAAAAAAACTGGCTATTGTTCATTGTACACAAAATAAATTTAGGAAGCGTACGAAACAGGAGCTATAAATACTAAATATAATAGGCTTATTCTACAGAGAATTGTGTTTCCCTTTCCGGTTGTTTTTTTCAGCCATGATGTGGCTTGTTGTGGTATGGTCCATTGCCGAAATTTCACAGTGGGAAGGTTGAAAACCTGCCAGGGAAAGAGTCCATTTAATATTGAACTCCAGCCAGCCTGCATGTCATTGACTGACGATTAACGAGCCCACCCTGTAGGTGGTTTGCTGTCATTTGTTCAATCAGAGTTCCTATTCCTACAGCAGAGATAATGCCTGGCCCATTTTGAAGTGCCCCCATCTTCAGTGGTCCTAGATTTCAATACACTTCATTTTTCTGCCTTATATCTATTAATTAACTGAAGAATATACAGTTTGTGAGTCTTAGGTATGCAGTAACGATTAAAAAGGGGGAACATGGGGAAACAGACAACATGCTACAAGTGGAGCAGTGTGTGAATGCACTGGTTCATGAAAATCTATAAAACCCAGTCACCACAGAACTGCACAAAACAAGAAATAAAGAAAGATAAACAGGCAACCATCAAAAAGCTCTGGGGTGTAGCTTTCTCAGCACCGTCACCACCACATCAGAGCAGTTTCAACCTCCATGTGTGTATTTTTGTGAAGAAGCTTGACCGGCTTTGCAAATCCAGGATCGATCCTAAAGTATCACACGCCCTCAAATCAAATGAAAACTAACATTAGTGCTCATTAGTAGAGATTTGCAAATAAAAGTAAAGTAAAATCACACAGTTCACATTAACCTGAGAACCAACGCCCCTGGTACTGGGGGCAACACGCGATCTTTACAACTGCTGACTTTTTGCTGTTTTAACCATTTCCAGTCCAAAAAACAGGTGATTTGTTGCTTAAACTATCGCCGGGTGCCATCTTGATTATTGCACAATACGCTGGAGCTGTGGCTGCCTTCTCTTGCCTTTTTTTGCACAGAGGAGAAGTGCCACTTTGGAACACACGGTCTGGTGGCCAACAAGTGAAAGTGTATTTTTAAATTGACTCTTCAAAGGAGAAGCGTATGGCAGGAGACAAGGGAGTTCCATAGTTTCAGGATATCTATTGCCAGAGTACTTAGTCCTGAATTTTAGAAACAACTGTCAGTAAAACACAATACAGTTCAACACAAACTGCAGCTTCCAAAATGGCCAGAGACCAACACCTCTTTACAAACACTGAACATTACAACCTTCATGTAGGATTTGCTGCAGGACTGTTGAATACGACTCCATTGGTTTATCCTTTACTAATAAGCAAAATTATTTACAGTAATTTAGCCAAATGTCACAGTGCATGTGTACACGATGTCTAAGGGTCAGACTGACCCCATGACCACGCTAAGCGTTCAGAGTTTAAGTAGCTATATAAGCTAATGGAACTACTGACCATTGTTGCTATTAACTATTTTCTTGAAATGTCAGATGAATTGTGGTTTGTCACAGCTGCAATTAGAAATCTAAAAAGTTCTCAGGTTAAGCTTGCCTTGCTGATGTGTTCCTGTTTCTTTCCCAAAGAACTTTAACAACAGTTATGTTCTTAATAATTTTCTTAATTATTTCAGTCGCTTTAATTAGTTTCTTCCCCAACTAATTGTGTCTCCAGGTGATTTCCATATCCTTGTATGTTGTATGTTTATCTAATACACAGTATTAATAATATTTTAGAGGTTTATTGTATTTATCTTAGAGCCCTGCATGGGCCTCAAATCTAGGCCCATGCAGCCCGACCCGCATCCGACAGCTCATCAAAATTATTAGCACAAGCCTGTTTTTTAAATTTTTTTTTTTATTATACAGCGACAGCCTGCCCTATTTGCAGCCATTAAAATGTCAGTTTTGTTAGTTATGTTGCTTTTCATTTCTTTATTAAGTTAATTTAGACAAGTGTTTGGAGCATTTTTTTTTAATGACGACCAAGCAGCCGAGCCGACAGCGAGTAAAACATGTTTGCCTCTGAAATCAACGCTAATACTTTACTTAGCTACAATAAAATCCATATATATCTATATATTCCCAAAAAACGCCAGAGGCCCGGCCCGCATGTGAACTATGACGTGAAAATTGCCCCGAAGCCCAGACCTAGAGGCGTAAATAAGTTGAGGCCCGTCGGGCTCGGGCTGAAATGCAGGGCTCTAATTTATATCAGTTTATTTTTCCACACCTTCTCCTCAGCCTACAGATAGTCACTTTGTGGTAACAGAAATATATTTGACACTAACAGAGAAGAACACAGTGAGCACAGGCTACGCTGCTGGGTTGTTTACAGAAGGATGACCAAATGGTCTGAATCTACTGTACAGGATGTCACATCATTTCTGTCTGCCATTGGGACATGTAAGACAGCAGAGCACCTGAGCTACACTCTGTAACTACCACGGCCTGTAAATATCAGCAGTGACTGTAACTATATGTGCTCAGGCCTGTCTGTGTGTGCCCATGGAGTATTAATTGTGTTAGTAAGAAAACGCCACCTCTGCAGTTAGTTGGTTACTTTGTCATCACCATGGCAGGGCAACAAAGACGCCATTCCCATGCATCTGCTGACAGATCAGTCTCTCAGCAGTGGGAGAAACCCTTATGTCAACTCGGTGAGACTGCACGGCTCACCCTCCCCTCTCAACAAATAAGATCAGAGTCAAAATGTAAAGCATTATTAATGCTGGCATCTTTATTTTGGGTCTACCTTATTTAATAACCAATTTCTTCCTGGAGGAGTTCTTCCTTTGGGCAAGCATCTATTTGCTGCTGAGAATATGCAGTTTAGTTATGTACAATCTGTAGCCAGAAGGAAGAAGTGGTTTCATAGCTGTTAGCCTTATAGTTGCACAATGCCTGTCGCCCTGTCTCATTTTATGTTTATCCGAATAAAGCTCTGAGGAAACGTTTCATTGGGTGACTGTGTTTATAATACAGCACATGAAGCTGTGAGGCAGTGCTAGGTTACAGTCGTGCTTTGTTAAACGCTAACATGTTGACTTTAGCAGATGTAGTATTCACTGTCTTGGTTCAGTGTGTTATAATGCTAACAATTGCTGATTTAAGTCTAGAGTGGATGGGAATGTCATTTGTATTGCCGGTAATTCAAATCTGTCCAAAAGAGAATTGTGACCTGATGATAGTGCTCAATGAAAAGTCTGGGGATCAGCAAAGCCATTATGATTAATCCTGCGGTGACCAAAGTTCATGGGAGCCTGTCCAATATTTGTTGTGATATTTCAATAAAAAACAAAATGTCAACCTCATAGTGGTCAGTAGGATTCGTCCTCTGAGGACCAGGAATGTCTGCACAAAATTTCATGGCAATCCATCAAATATTTTTTGAGTTATTTCAAAGTGGTGGACCAAATGAGTGACAACCTTGGAGCTATGCTGCTGGCGAGGCTAGACAAAATAAAAGCATTAATTATTACATTTCATTTGGTTCTGTTATAATGTTTTGACACCATGAGTCAGTGTGTTGACATCTTGAAGAGAGCACTCAGCTGTTATTTATCAACCTTGACCTTTAAACCATCCAGGGAGCAGACAGTAAAGCTCAACACTCTTGAGTAAGACAGTGTGTCTCTTAGCTCTAGTTCTGTCTGCCACGGCACCATGGCATTGAAAACCGATGTAGAGCCCACTGATAAATGAAGTTTTAGTTTTAGAGTACAACATCTTTAGTGTGGAGTTTGTGATTGAGAGAGGATTTACAATTAATGGTACAGCAAAAGGGATCAATTGCAATTAGGTGTCTGTAGCACACTGTGGCTGATAAGCATCCCCGCCATCGATCAACGTGCCAACACCACGGTCTTGTGAACCTCAGACGCTCTCTGTGTCTTCTTACAGCAAACATAATTGACCCCACGGGGTCAATGAACAAAGCTCGGGATTTGTCATGGCCCCGGGATGATCCCTCATGTGAGGGGAAAATAGCAGGCTTTGCATTTGCAGTCATACTTATTTTTATGCAAATGCTCAATAATCTACAAACACAGTGACACAGTTGTGGCAATATGGTGGCATCATGCTGTATGCTAATGCTAAGCATGAAGAGTGTGGGATGTTTTGAATTCTTCTGCATGCTCAGCACTGCTCAGCAATCCAAAGATTAGCTCATGGAGTAGATTTTCAAAACAGAGCTGAAAATGTCAAGTCTGGTCTTTCGCCGTCTCAGAGTTTTTTACCTCTCATGGTCTTGGCCACAGTTGGATACTGAATGATATAAGTATTTCGCCTATTAATGTAACATAATAATAGATCACTTGGTCTATGTTTGGTTTATTTTCTCTGTAACACTGCAAACAGTTCAAGGGATTTTCAGCTGTCTAAAGCTGTGTATGTACTGCACCTAATACCTCTGTGCTTTGATCAGTCTGTTACTGCGCATTGATTAATTGGATGTTCTGAAGTACTGCAGTGAGTGGATTTTCAAAAGTGCAGCAAAATGCCAACAAATGCTTGAGCTTAATGGTCAGGTTTCGCTCAACAGGTTCCATCAAAGAAACTAAATGCTAAAGCAAAATGTGCAAACCTTCAGATGAATAGATATACATTGGGGAATCTCCAAGATTAAAAAAGTACAAAAAATCTTACTTAAACTTAAAATTTAGATTTTCATGATTTTAAAGAATTGACATCAAACCAATACAGAGAAGAACGTAGCAGTCTGCCTTTACATGGGCAAATTAAAAAATCTTTTAACCCTAATAAAAAGAATAATAAAAAAGCAAACAATTTTGTAATAGTGTATTAAAATCTAATTAAAAAGTTTCGTGGTCCTCTGTAACACGGTGGGCACTATTGCAGAGTAGTCTTTACTCAAACATAATCATAGTTTTAATAATGTAACTAAGAAGATAGTTGCAAATTTAATTTGATTTAAAGGGACTGGCTGTAATTTCAGGACAGTTTTCAATTTCATACCGTTTTCAATGGCGGCCATCACAGCAGCAGAGGGGCAGAGAGAGAACTGTGCCCGGAGGGACACTGACTCTGTCATAAGGCTGCAGAGAGAAATGGAGGACAAATAGATTAAGATGGGGAAAAAAGAGCATTCAAGAACTAACTGAAAGAGGCAGAGGCTAAAGTGAAGGAAGAGAGAGTGCAGCTCTTCAGAAGTGTGGGCTGAAGCCACTGAAGCCAAATGTTATCATATGTCAAAATATTTAATGTATTTTATACATAAAAAACATGTTAACATGGCAACTGACAAAACTGCTTATATGTTTATATTTACCTTACAAAAATATTTTTGTAGCCAAGTGAAGAAAGAGGTGGAAGTAGTTGTGTGATGTTGTAGTTTTTCTCCATTGCTTAAACACTATAACCAGGCTTTTGAACTAAAATTTCCAAACCATAAATTATTTTTTCAAAAAGCACACCCATTTCCCTAAACTCTACACACAAATCCCTTCATTCCTCATTGCCGACACCCTGTGGTCATTGAGAAAGCACTGACATTCAATATTGTTCACTCTATCAGCACAGGTTGAGCTCAGTTAGCACACAACTACCCAGGTGGAAAGACAAACAGTCAAAATTGATAACACACCAATCAGGAGCTTCACTAGAAAGATAAACGGCCAGAGTCAGTTCATTCAGTTTTGGAACAATGGATACAGAGAAATCTGAGGAAGAGGTAGAGGACACCAGAGAGGAGAAGGAGGAAGATGAAGAGGAGGAGGAAACACAGTATGGAGAGGAGTAAGAGGTGAAGGAAGAGGAACAGTAGGAGTTTGAGGAGGAGATGGGATAGGAGGAAGATGAGGAGTAGGAGGAGGTGTAGGGAGGAGGGGAAGAAGGTGGAGGAGGTAGGAGGAGGAGGAGTATGTGGAGAAGAGGTGGAGAAGAATCTCTGGCCTGACCCAGACCAAAGACAGGACGCTGGGGCAGAATAATTTGTTGTTTGGTGTGTTTGTACTGTCCAGTACACTAAGAAATAAAAAAGTGTGCAAATGTTTACATTTGTTATTCCTTTTGTTGTGTTCAACATGTGAAAAAGTTTTTTAGGGGGAGAACCACAAGCAACATTACGAATAACCAGTTTTTGTAGTATTTTTTTTTTAAATTTACCTCACCAGTGTGTAAAACTGTGTTGTAGTGGGTTTTTGAGGGCTTGTGTGTCATCTCTGAGGGCAAAGTTTGGTTTTTCAGCAAGATTGAATGGTTTTGACTGGAGAGCTTCATTTTGACCTGAAAATAGGATGTTTGGGGAATTGGGTGAAGTTGAGGATTTGTGTTTAGAGTTTTGAGAAAGAGAGGCATAATTTCAAGAAATGTGTTCAAGCAGTTGAGAAAATCTGTATTTAGAAAACACTAAATATCGGTAATATTATTTTGACAATATTATTCATTATAATTACCATATACTGTATTATTTTGACATTAGCAGCTTCCTATCTCCAACCAAAGGTCCTGGTTGTTTTCTTTACCTTAACCAGTGGTGGATGTAAAGTACATTTACTCAAGTACAAATAGTACAAGTACTAGTACAACATTTTAGAGACAGATATTCTAGAGCACTACGTTTGTCTGGCAGCTTTAGTTACTAGTTACTTCAGTTTACTTTACTAGTCAGATTACAGTGAAAACTATGAATCTCCAAATTTGGTGACTGACACTGACATCAATGCAGCAATACTGTTAATCCAAAACCATCATTTAATAGTAAAACACTGACAGCAGGACCTTTACTTGTAGTGGATATTTTCACTTTTTATTGAGTAAAGTGTCTGAATACTTTTTCTACCACTGACTTTAACCATGCAGTTTTTGTACCTAAACCTAACCGAACAGTAACTATAATTATAGGGCACTGACAAACAATTTAGTCCGACTGATAGGTGGGCAGGAGATAAAAATGCTCATATTAGGCGATTCAAATGGCAACACCAAACCAGTTTGTAGAACTTGTTGCACTAAGTAAAGCTTGCACTCATCGTTGAGACACACCTGATAATGATAACGAGTCTAATATAGATGTAGGAATACCAAAGTTGTTTTTTGCTAGCATGGTTATAGAGTCACTCAGTTGTTTAAATTAGGGAAATAAAGTGCACAGTTGATTGCCTGTTTGGTGTTGCTGCTGCAGAGACATGAGCTTACCCTGGTCTCGACTTTGTTCTAGGGCTTTTAATGCCATGCCTTGACGAGGACGAGATCTGTCCTTAAGAAGTGATTTGGATTGGGCGAAGCTGGACAGCAGCATCACATTTCAGAAAAAGATCCATGTTAAGCTCACACTCTATGAACTCTATTCTGTGGACACTGGACAGGTTTGATACATGTGTGCTGAAGGCTTCCCAGCTCAGCTACCCAACTGTGAGATCACTGACCTTGACCTTGAATCGCTCTCATGGATTAATATGGGCAACTCTTCCCCGGAGCATTCACAGCTCTGACTTATGATTTTCAGATGTTAGGCAGCAGCTATGGACCCTGAAATGTTTCTTATGCACTTAGAAACAAAAAAACTGTTTTTTTGTATAAGAGACTACTTGTACAAGCAAGCATTTGCTGATAAACACATTAAATAAAATGTCTAATAATTCAGCATGCGCATATTGTTAACTAAGACATTGTGTATGTGAAAACAACATCCCACAAAATGCATAGGCTAAAATATTGCACTTGCATTCCCCTCACCCTTCCTCATTATACTTGTATTATTCAGACAAATCTGCTTTAAGTTCCTGTTTGTAATGCAACATGTTATATACCCAAAAAACAGATGCATTAATTACAGAGCAAGAGACCAAACCTGCTACCAAAATGCATTGCAGTGTTCTGTGACTGATATTTCATTAAGGGTCAACTGTAGCATCAAAGGCACAGTGATAGCAGTGTTATATTTGACTTACAATATCATCATAAATTAAAATTCATTAGATGCATTTGGTAAGTTGTGATATCTGATTTTGTGCAAATTGAATATTTGTTTGATTTGAATAACTTGCAGTCAGTCAAAGAACATCTAATCTAAATCCATGTTTTCTCCTGGTTCTAAAGCCCTTAATACTCCTCTAATGCCATATGCATAATGTAGCAATATAAAGCTTAAATCCAGCTACGCTGGGAAAGAGAACTCCAGCATGGAGCATCGAACAGTATCACTGCTTGGGGAGAATGCTGAACTACATTCACTTTTTCCTGGAGCTAAATACAGAGAAGCAAAGTATAACAACAATCATATAGCCAGTCAGCCATCAATGTACTTTAGTTTTAGAGGAAAATCGTGAGATACTTCTCCTGTCTGTTTGTCTACGTGCCAAGAGGATTACACCGCTAACACTGGAATCATAATTTCCTTTCAACTGTATAAAGCAACAGTATGACTCAATCTAAGAGGGTTAATACCTTCTGTTATAGAAGGAAAAGCTTTGCCTATGTAAACTTAGGCTCATTCTAGAGATTGTTGTGCAATGCTTACATAGTTTAATTGGATAGTTTTGAATCTATTAATAAGACTGTGTTACTTATGTTCCAAGTAACTGTAGCCAAGACAAATTTCAGCTGTGCTAACACAATTTTAATTAAATATATCAACAATTTTGTCGATTAACCATTAGCTAATCCTTGATGCCTAGGTACTTAAGCTGTTTTTTGAATCTTTCAAGCTAATTTGCTTTAGAACTATAAACCTTTAAAAGTGCTGTTTGGCCCAGGCAAAAAGTCAGCATCTTCACCAGATGATGATCCCTGTACAAGAACTGGAAAGAAACAAACAGCTGTTTCAAGATCTTCAATGTGCAATTTTAAAGTAGGGATACACTGAAATGAAAATTCTTGGCTGAAGCCAAAATTTCCAGAATATCGAACAAGGACATTCACATTTTTGCCATTTTTTTGCCAATAGCATAAATTAAATAGTCTAAATGTGCTTTTTACTCAAGCGGGAAGCTTTGGTCTAAAACATGACTCCAATGCAGAAGTCCCTTAAACCTGCATTCTATTGAACCACCAGAGGGCGACTCTTCTGGTTGCAAAAAGACGTCCAGTTCCATTTGAAATAATGGGAAAATGACCCAAATTCTCAACTGAATAATTACCTCAGTAAACACTTTGAGTGATGAGTTTATGGTCTCAGTCGCTAGTTTCATGTCTTCTTCAATACATAACGATGTTCATTCAGTAAATTATGGTTCAATTTATTTTAAAATAGACCATAGAGCAGAGTATGTTTCAGGGTGGGATTATCTTTGATTGACAAGTCATTACCATGGCGACCTGTCAATCAGGCTAGAACCGACTCGTGCCCACGACACTGCGTAAATTTAATCAGCGCCGTTGAAAAAGCTTATTAGGAGTTGGCTGTTCACTTTCTCTGGTGAGTCTTGTTAAAATGACAGTTAACGTGAGTTACAGTTTCACCTAGCTAAGCAAGCTAGCTAGCTCTGCACACGGCCGTTAGCGCCACCGTATCGTCACTTCCGGGCACTTCCTGGTTGCAAAAAACTCAACATGGCGGCGCCCTATCGGCCAAACTCGAGGCTGCAAAACGGCAGTCCACTTCTTATATACAGTCTATGTTTTCAGTCAGTGTTTCCCACAGGATTTAGAGAGACTATGGTGGGTGGATCCGAGGCCCAAGAGGTAAAGTCTGGTAGAGTAAATTACATGTGTCTATTTACTTTTAATGTACACATGTAATATGTTTTATACTTTCTGTGAATATATTCCAATTAATCTTATTTCCTTACTATATCGACACCTTATTTTGAAAACCGGACGTTGTCACATGTGTATCCTCGCTAGATTCATCAAGTCCGACCCAATTTGTTAAATAATGTCGTATGTGGTTCTCATATCACATAACATGAAAACTTTATAGCCTCTCTTCAGGCAGGACACTGCAACACTTGTCACTTGTTATAAAGAGAGAAAATGGCAGGATAAAGTCACTAACCTGCCTGGCAGCTCGCTCTGGTCTGTTTCAGTTACCATAAATGCCTGAATACGTGTGTACTCCAAATGTAGGTGCCGGTAACTCTATCGCCTTTTCATAAACGAGTGACAGAAACACTCGAAGCAGGTCAGACAGTTTGTTGCCCTCCACAGATGGAGTGGATGTGCTAGGAGACAATTCAGCAGAAAAGTGTCTGCAAAACGGTGATTTTTCCATCTTTCTTAGACACTTTAAAATGCCTCCACACTGCAGGCTTGTCAACATAATTGTTCAGTAAAATTTAATTGACCTTTTGACTTATTAGTCCGAACACCGAAAGTGCTATTTTTACTATTTTCGACCAATTAATTTCGACGCAGAACATTCGGTGCTTCACTATTTTAAAGCAAATACTAATAATAGTCTATTTATCTGACGTTTTTATCCAAAGCCTTTCGTTGCTACATATGTCAGAGGTCCCACCCCTCTGAAGCAAGGAACACATTGTCACAGTGGGGAATTGAACCTGGGTTTCTCACACCATAAGCCTGTGTCTTCTCCACTGCCACAATGCCACCTTACATTACAAAGTGGATAGACTATACTGGCAAAAACATAAGTGACCAATTATGTGCGGCATGCAGTGCAGCATTGTGGTGGACGAAAGCACAGATGTTCCTGAAAGAAAATTCTTTTTTGAGAAGAAATGTTGTGCTTACTCACTCATAGCCTACATCAGGAGGTATGGTTTCAAACAGGTTGATGGTTGGCGAATTTCATTGTCTCCAGAGCACTAAACCACACACAGTTCTAGCAGTTAAATAAAGACTATAAGACAGAGTGTGGTGAATTAGTGATGGATTGCTGGAGATAGTTGTTCCGCAGAAAGTTGATCGAGCGGTTCGTGCTTTCCTGGACAGCAAGGGAAAAAACACAATCCAGAGTTTGTAGACCAATGCTGGATCATACACCTGTCCCTTCTGACGGGCATCACCATTCACCTGAACTCTCTGAACTTACAGCTTCAAGGGAGAGATGAGCTTCCCAGCAACATGCTGAATGCAATCAGAGCATCCCAGAGCAAAATAACTGCCCTGTATATACCGGACAAAATTTAATTAATTCTGGAGTTTGGTGTCTGATGCAAATTCTCACACTCTGAAAAACGTTTACAAAAAGGGATGTCCTTCTTTGTGATTACATACAAATGTGAGGCAATCAGGCTTGCAACAAAACATCACAAATATAACAAAGAAATTTAAGGATATGCATGCCTGCTTCTAAATTTTTAAATTAGTCTGCTTTACATATTGTGGCACAAAAAATAGTGCTCCAGGTGGCTTTTGGTATTTCGTGGTAAAAGTGACTCTCCTATTGACTTTGTCCTGCCAGTATGGCTCTCATGGAAAAGTGTTAGGACCACTGCTCTCAACTCTGTTACACTAGCCCAGTGGTCACTAACAGGCGGGCCGTGGACCCCCAAACTATATTCGATCTATAATGGAGAATTACTACCTCATGATGGAGCGTTTTGATTGTAACCCGTGCAGCTTCCCTAGCATTGACTGTACTGGTTTAGTGGCACAGGAAACTCACAGACCCCTTGCATGTGATGCAATCGTCTCATGTGATGCTGCTCATTCAATCAAATCTGTGCATTCCGATAAACAATGCGAGTTGAGTCAGTGAGTGAGATACACAGAGGAAGAGAGGAGACGACGGAGAAGAGAGACTTCACATGGCTTTCAATCAAGAATGTACAGATTCTTGCATGTACATAAAGAGACAGGAGCATCTACAGCTTGTTCTGACAGAGGCTAAAATGACGGCCTACATGAAGAATCAGTATAAGAAAAAAAATTTTTTTTGAACTTTGAATCATGCAAAGCTGCCGTACAGGAGTCACAGAACTACAATATATGACTGGAAAAGCAGTATAATAGGTCTCCTTTAAAAGCGGTAATGTGAAGCACCATTATGAGAAGTGTTAAGTGTTAATTATAAAATAGGTTGAGACTATACTTCAGTCACTTCAAGCTACACTTTTTATTTTATTTTTTTCTGAAATTAAGATTTTTTTTAAAATCCACATTTAAAAAATGCAGCCTTTATTTTACTTAAATTAAGAATGTTAGAGTAGTTCTTGTTTATTCCCTCCAATTTGATGTGAAAACTGACAGTAAATATTGTTGAAACATTGTTTTATTTGACTTTTATTTGATCAGTTTTTGACTAAAAAGATATGATGATACAATTACATTACGGTACTGAATGATAATGCAAGTTATGATGTTTTGGACCTTTGCTTTGGGAAAATTTCTCTAACTCGACCTCTTTAAATTTTAATTGAATACCCCTGCACTAGCCTATTATATATCAATAAACAAACAAAATAAGAATAGCAAATGTCAATAATTAATAGCAAAGGCAATAGAAAAACAAAGCAAATAAAAACAGTTTAAAATCTAAAAAACTATACCAGAAAAGTCTACCCAAATTAAACACCAAACTAAGTCTACAATTTCTGTTTAAAAATACAAAGAGAGATTACTGTTCTAAGATTGATGGGGAAAGTATTCCACAGTTTAGACCATAAAAACCGAAAGCAGCCGCAGCAGATTTCTTGTGGGACTCTTTGTTGGATGTTCTCAAAAAAGGCAGTAGAAGATCTGGGAGTTCTTGTTTGGACATAGAGAGGCAGTCATTGATATATGAAGGTGTTAGATTATGTGAGCCTTTGTAGATAAGTAAAAGGACTTTCAAATCAGTTGTAAATGTGATGCAAGCAGAGGGGGTAAAATTATCTCTTTTTTAGTACTGGTCAAAATCCTAGCTAATGCGCTCTGAAATTTCTAAACACTACAATGCTTCTCAGAATACAAGATGTTTTAGCAACCTTGTTAAAATGGATAATAAAATCAATATCACAGTCTTAAATTTGTCCCAGATCTGGTTTTTGATTTGCTTGGACAGGCTATAAAACACTGACTCTTTCTGCTTTGAGACCAACAAGTAGAATTTCAGTTATTGGCTCCTTTCTTTTAAAACAACTGTTTCACTCATCCAGATGTTAATGTCAGTGAGACAGGTAAAAAGAGCATTGAAACACTATTGTCTGGTGAAAATACTATCACTTCAGTAGCTAGCAACTTACTAGCTAGGTAGCTGGGCATGCCAGTGTTTGCAGTTTACATTAGCTAGAGCAGATTAACAAACAGTTTAATCAATTCTATACAAACAGCACAGTCCACTTCACACATTTATTACAACCCGATACACAGTGCTTGAACATGTGGAAAACTCTAAAGCTAGACAGACCTGCTGTGCGTAGATAAGGTTGCTAAGCTAACTGTCAGTAAATTGACCATTTGCATTAATGGGTGTTGACAACTTTAAAATACAATTCTATATCTTTGATGGTGCACATTACTGGACATGCAGTCAGTACATCAGCATTGCTTACTGCTTCGGATTAGTCTTCCACTTGAAGGATGTTAGCCCTGCATTCAATGGGAACTGCCTGTATTTGTTATCGCTCCGTGTCATCTTTGGATTTCTGTGAGGAAGTGAGACATGATGTATGCTTCTCTTGTCATCGGGAAATAACCAGAGGCAGTGCAACTATTGCAATTATTCAATTTATTCTGATGATACTGATGTTCCCACACTTTTATTCTTTGTAATCTATGATGCAATGGTTACACAAGGTGCATCAATAAAACATTACACAAATGTATAAGCCAACAAGCTGTGTGACATATGAATATGCTGATTTGCTGACTTAAATTTTTTAAATGGTTTGAAAATTTAGTTAAGATACTCTCTTTCTCCAACCAGACGCATCATAGTCTGACAGAATCAGGTAAAATAAATTCGAGGTGGCACTTGGCAACTCTAAGGAGACTGGCTCTGCTCCCATCTTAACTTGTAGATAGAAACTAAGATGTAGACAGGTTCAACTCGGCTGATTATGAAACACAGACCAAAGAGGCGATGCTCAGATCAAAAGGAAAGTTAGAAGGGGCAGAGATTTGCAAAGTCAATCCCCAGCACCCTGTTAGCTTCAGATACACTGCTTGATAAGGTCTTTGGATCAATACGCTGATGGACACAGTGACAGAGGCAGGGTGGTTATGTACTCCCAGACACTTTTCATGTGTTGTGTTCTTAGAGGATTGGCTCATCACGTTGGACCTCGACTGAACATCTCTGGCAAACAGTCTTTCCTGGAACGCCCATATCAGCCAAAATAATGATGTATCTAGTGTGTACTTCTTTTATTTATTTTAAGTACAGTTTTGATGTACACTCCCTCCTGCCCTGCAGTTATCTGACCTTCCGTGCCAATCTCTCACCTACACATTTCCCATTTCTCTGTCGCTTTCCTGCTGTCCCATGGACTTGATACAACTTCTCTTTGAGCTGTTTGAATTTGGCTGTGAGCTTTTGTATCTTTTCTTCTGTTAATAAATCACTGAACTGTCCCTGCCTGTCTCTACATAAACAGTAGCATAAGCATGTAATTTAAGTTTTGGTGTCGACATACTTTTGACTATGCAGTGTTTGTAGTAATATAAACTGGGCTATTCAACACAGTGATTTTACTTGTAATAATGTATTTTTACATTATAGGCCTACTAGCGATACTTTTATTTGAAAGAATACCTACACAGAGATCCTACACTTCTCATAATGCAACTTAATAGCATCCATTTCTGGTAACTCCCTATGTCTTTTAAAATCCAAACTACCTGTTTGTAACTTGGGGTTCCTGAAATTAATGTGGCCTGTTTATTTACAACTTGATTTTTTGATATGTGGCCCTTTAAGTAAAATACTTGAATAATTGTTCCACCATTGGGATTTCATTATCTATTACACTGAGTGGAGAGTTACTTTATCCTAAGAAGCTACATACTGTATTGTCTTAGCACATTTCTGAACTGCATACACAACATCAAGCGGTCTTCACAAAAACACATTAAATCACCAAGGTTTCCCCTCTTCACCTTCCTGAACTGAAACCATATTGCTGTGGAAAATGTATTGAGCTGAACTGCAGGAGATGTGCTCCCAAATGTTGTTTTCCTCGCCCGTCTAATGGAGATTCTGCTGTTACTGACACTAGACCGTCAAGAAAATAAAGTCCCCCTCCTTCTCTCCCTTCGCAGACTCCCTCTGTTCTTATCAGCGGGAGAGAGATTGAAAGTTTCAATTGGGTTTATCGTATCAATTGTCCAGACTGACATTCAGTGTTAGGCCTGGCAGCATTGTCATGGCCAAGGAAAAATTCACTCTAAACAGCAAAGTTGTGGAGCACTCTGAACAGAGATGCAATGCCAGAGTGTTGGATGTGGTGAGACAATTTTATATTACATAGGCTATTATAAAAAAGAACATTACTAATAAATAAGTGAGTATGGCTTTAAAATGTCTGTCCATTTAGTCCATTCATCTCTCAGTCTTATTGTTGATCCTCTTCAGGGTTGCAGCAGGCTTGTGTCTATCCCAGCATGCATTGTGCAAGAGGCAAAATACACCACGGACAGGTTGCCAGTCTATCAAAGGGATGACATGCAGACAACTCAGCTCTGAACAGAGGACCTTCTTTCTGCGAGGCAAACACTGAGCCACTATGCCACCCAGTCTTATCCTTGGAGGAGTTATATAGCCCTTTGTATCTTTTACCATTTTATTTTGTTGTTCTATTCTGAAAATGTGATGTCGTGCAGTGACCAACAAAGCATTATTGCTATCCTCTCTCATGCTGTTAGCATGGCTAAAAACATATTTGTGAACCCTGACAAATGACTCCGAGATTATTGATGTTATTGCCAAATCCTGGAGTTACCTCCTTAGCAATTAACTGTAATTCACTGGGGTCTGAGTCTGTATTCAACATTTGTTTGAGCTATCACACCCAAATGAGCTTTTGCAATAATAGTGCTGATGATAAGTCTACACCAGGAAGTTTAATCTGTCCATCTTATCTCATGAGACAAACATAGCAAAGATCCCTTTTTATGAATGGGATCGCTCTATCATGTCATAGCTTATGTTTGGTTTAGGATGTTCTAAAATTGGGATTTAGTTACTAAAGAGGTTACAGGTTTTCACTGTCTTACTTTCAAACAGCGAATAACAAGACATCTGTGTTGCCATGTTAGCATAATCATATAGTTTTTTTTAATGGTGGTCAAAATGGCGATAATAAGGAACGGATGTTGTACTAATGTTGCTAAAGTTGATTGTTTTATCTAGTTTTCTTTTGTGAGATGTTACCTGGCTACATTTTCCAAAAACAAGGTCTCAGGACTCTACCTTAGAGAGCTCTTGCTGTGGCTATTTTGCTGTGTAGTCACCTGGACTCCATTTCACATTTATCTACCGTTCTGTTTGGTGAAGTGAAAAGCGTTAACAAGAGCTGCACTTCCCTACACTTGTTACCTTGTGTCAAGGTGTCCTTTTGTTAGTGACTTAGCCTCCAACAGCATCCATAGAGCTGCTTGTGGTTGTAATAGATTTACAGGGTTTTTTTTAAAATTCTTGTCAACTTGTAAGGTTGAGGGGAAAAAAGTATCCTTGTAATGGGAAAATTAGGAATTCATATTCATATCAGTGATGTTATTCCAAGGGCACAGAGTCAAAAATTGCTTGTTAGGTTAACTTGTTCTTAGTCGACTGAAACCTTTCTTGATGATATAACATTACCATAGCAGGTCTAAGTATACTTTCAGCAACCTAAATGTTTTTTTTCAATAATAAAAATATTATAATATTACAAATATTAATTACAAATTACTAATTTCTAACTTGATTTTCACCTTTTTGGCTATGGAGTGACAATTTGTCTGATTAACATACTTGAATTAATGATTTAGCAACAAAAATAACTCTTTAGTATTTATTTAGTGAACAATTTACCACATTTGTCAAAATGGAAGCAACAGCCTATCTCTAGGTTTTAGAGGTGTAAATATTAAATAACAGTGTTTCAATTCAGTTTCAGTTCTTTGCAGCACATCATAAAATCTGACATTCTGCCCATGATTCAATTTGATTCACTTCAGTTTGAAATGATTTATTTCGATGCTTGAACAGTATAGCAGCTCTAAAAATGTAAAAGAAACGACAAATGCCTGAGGGATAGCTGATTTGTGATGGAAAGATTAGTGAGGCTTCAAATAGAGTCAAGTGTTTCCCTGATGATAACATTTTACAGGTGCCGATTTGCAGTTTACATAATGTTAGAAGTACAATAAAAAACTCTTTTAAGGGAAAATGTTATTCTTTGTGGATTCATTTAATATTTTTTCTTTTGATCTCCTGCTTTAAGGATGCACATATCACCAAAATATTCAGTGCCAACGTTTCTCAGTTGTTTTTTTCTGTTATGACAACATATAAGTATGGTTATTCGTTACCAGATGCTCCTGTTTATATGCAAAATCAGTCAGAAATGATACTCTTGACCAATCCTGCTGTTTGAACGGAAAAGAAGCTTGCCAAAAATAGGTGCATGCCTAAAATAGATGAGACAGCAAGATGCAGCCCTGTGACTCTAGGCCACGTAATGGCTTTTGAAAGACTTTCTTGCACCACTAAGAGTGTTTCCAGCACTCACACTGTAATCAGTTAAAATTAAAACGTGGACAATTTTACATAGATGTCTCGGTAGAGATTGCTTTTGCTATTTTTACAGAAAAACACAGACTATCATTTTAGCAACAGTTTTGGCAGCTTTACCATTTTTCTAAAAAACTGCAGTGGAATCAACTGAGTGACAGTGCAGACTTCCATCCAGAGAGAAACACACAAGTGTCCAATAAATCCCTCCAAAATATTAGCTAATCTTTTTTACAATTCAGAATGACATGGATGGGGATTTTTTTAACAGGTTCATTACTGCTGAAGTGCCTTGGGGGCAGAGATTAGCTACTGTGCCAATGCATGACTGGAGGACTGAATGAATAATGCCACAAGCTGAGTATTACTGTGACTGGCTACTTTAAGGACTGACTCTGCTGCAATCTGAATGTCAATATTTATGCTTATACTGTATATCCCCAGAACTGACATTTGTTCACCCCGCAGATATTTTGCAGCTTATAAAAATAATGTGAGAATCTGGAGTAATTTGTAAACTCATCTATTATTTATCATAGAACCAGCGCAATAAACTTCCTGGTGTACCAACATATCTGCACATTATTTGAGCTAATATTGTTTTTGAATGTGCAGTGTGTAATGAAACAAAATGCTGTCTTTTCAGGCTGTGTAAAATTGCAAAATTATTGGAGAAACAACTGGAATGTCACCTACTCAACCTCCAAGATTAGGTGCAAAAATCAGGGTGGCAAAAGTTAACAAGACATGCTGTTCTCACCAGTTGTCAACTTGTGTCAAGATGCCCTTTGGCAAGCACTTTAACTGTATCCTCTGATGAGCCGCTTGTGGCTGTAACAAAAGGTTTAGTTTGCAACTGTCCGTCCCTCTGTACCTGGTTCTCTGGGTTTGGCTTAATAATTTTCTGATTTGTGTGGTTATTTGGTCAAAATTCACCAAAGAGAACAAGTGTAAGTTCAGTCAGGACAACTTTCATCAAAGACTGATATTGCAGCATTTTAGTTATATTTGTTTTTATTATTTTTTATTATTCCTTTATTTAACCAGGAAGTCCCATTGAGATTCAGAATCTCTTTTACAAGAGAGACCTGGCCAAGGTAGCAGCCAAATCACAACACATGCATACATAATAAACACCAAGTTACATTTTCAAGATAAAAAAGTACAAATTGTTAAAAAACACAAATTAGACTCTTAAGAAAAACAAGATCATGTCTCCATCACAACCTTCTTTTCAGTAGTTTTAAATTCATTAATGGACAAAAGGGTTTCTAACTTTAGTGCTTTCTGTAGATTATTCCACCCCCAAGGTGCTGAATAAGAGAAAGCAGTTCTTCCCAATTCGGTTTGCAGTATGGCTATTTTCTGGGATCTACCTTCCCATCCACGCGCTTACGTGGAAAGCCATGAGGCGGGGAGAGCAGCTCCTCGCCCTTCCACATGCCTATGTGGAAAGCATGAGGCAGGGAGAACACACCTCTGCCCATCCATGTGCATACATGGAAAACCCGAGGGAGAGAGCAGCAGTAAAGAACCCCTGTACAGAAAAGAGCAGGCATATACGATTTACATGTTTAATCAGATACTAGATGGGCACTGAAGCATGGTGTTATACGGGCCTGGGGCTGAAGACTGTACTGTTTATTATCAGGCTGCAGCTTCTGCTACTCTGTGTTGCCTCTTCACACGAACACACACATGCAGGTTCACACACACAAACAGTGGCAAGCACAGAGATAGGCCATGAACATGCTGAAGTGAAGGTAACTCTAAGCTACTTGAGTTGACGATAGCTACCTTTGGTACTGTAGTATGTGCAATAAAGCCTCAAGGGTAAAAGACAACTTTGTGAATATATCCGTTAAACAAGCATGATTTGTTCTGCTCTGTCCACATCTCTCATCCTCTATGTTATTAAAAGCAGTACCACGCTAACGCTAGCTTGGCAGCTAGATGTACAACAAGTTAAATGAAGCGACATGACGCCCAAAGCGCGACAATGCGGTGCTGCAGGTTAGCATGTTTGATTCTATTCTGCCAAATTCATTTCTCAATATTCTTCTGATCGATAAGTAGCATGCATCACTATCAGATACAGCCTGAAAGGTGGAGCTGGGGTGGCGGTGGTTATGAGCGTTTTGCATAGGAAGAAGCGAGGGCAGGCAGGTAGGCTACGCAGCTTAAATACGCGCCAATGAATGCTAAGAGAGGAATCAGCTGAGCTGTCAGCTGATGTGCTGCTGAAGATGGCTGCTATCAGCTGATGTGCTGGAATGAGCTGAGCTTTACTGTTGCCTGCCTGAACTAACGCTATGCTTGATTTTTATTTATTTTATTTCTATTTTACTTACTAACATCTTATTAGAACATGGGAATTTCTAATTTGACCCACTTACAATCATTTTGTAACATTGTGCTGAGAAGTACATGCAATTATGTAGCAGTTATTTTAATTTTATATATGTATGCATGTTTGTATATATATCGTTTTGTTTTTCTTGTTTGTTTGTTTTTTTACATGTTCAAAATGAAGTTTAATACAATAATTAATAGAATAACATGACTAGTCCACATTGAGAAAGCAATTCAAGGTAAAATGATTAGTGCACGGATATTAACAGGACACATATATTATAAAATATGAAAACTATGTTACTATTTAGCTAGTAGGGGTCCAAATTATATGGCCAGTAAAGCAAAAAATGTCACTGCCATTGTGTCGCTATAATTTTATTTTATGTCAAAGTGGAAAAACTGACACATACAACTACCTTATGGAATCTTAAGATAATGTTTATCTGACAATTCTCACTTTATTTTGGTGTTTTGGTAGTTTTCCAAACTGACATTAAAAATGTAAACTAATTACTTCACTGGCAAAGTGGAACCGCAACCTATAGCCGTTGGGGCTTCGTACTCAAACTTTTATAACAAGCCGAGAAGTAGAAAGCAGGTCTGTTGTAGCCCCATGTCCCACATTACTTTATACTGTTTACAAGGTTCATTATTAGAGGATAGGTCAACTTAATTAGTGTAAATTATTAATTTTAAAATTCCCTTTGCTCCCAGTGGTCTTTCAACTGGACAGACAAAACACACAGTAAAAACTTTACTTATACCAACATCTAAGCCTCTTTTCTGATTTCGCTTTGAAGGCATAATCGGCTCATGTGTCATTTACTTTGTAACATCATTAGCTAACCAGACGTACCTGTAGTAGCCAGTGATCTCTTCTTTTACTGTCCTTTGCTCTTTGGGGAAGAAATCATAAATGTTTTTTTATCGTTTGTCGTGCAATATGCGACACTGCAACGTTTGGCCATGGTGCCACTAGTTTTTTCAATTTGGCGCTAGCACTTTTACACCGCTTGTTTTCACTCAACACTCAAGGCTATTTCCACAAATATAGTCCAAAAACTTTTATCCTCTTTTGAAAAATGGAAAACTCTGCAAAATAGCTGCAGTATAGTTTATATTGTTGCATGCTGTGTAGCCTTTGTAGTTATTGTTGCCATGCTGTGCTGTGATTGTATAAAAACTGTCAAAGTCTGTAGCACAACATGTTAGCCATTTTCCTGGAAATGGATCTCAGAAGCAGTGCGCCCTTAAAGAAAGACCTTGACGCACACTTCATAAGTGATCTGCCCAATAATTGCTGCAATATGGAACAGCTGTCTACCAGCAAAACCAGCACAAATCACTCATTAATCACCTGTTTGTCTTAAATACTGCAGCGCAGAGGTTAGCCAAAAGGTGCCAGCAATTTTATGCTTTCATTAGCGGCCTACAGTGATGATTACCTGTAGGTCGTCTGAAGGTGATATTCAAGTTTGACACAATTCAGAGATTATTAACTCTCCAACCTGTGCAGGAGTATCAGCAGCTTCATGGTATATATATTTTTTGGTAAGATACAGAGATAAGGAGCCTCTGCTGTGTGACAGAGATGAGATCACAAAGGAGCTGAGATGTTGACATCGTCCCTGTTGTCCTTATATAACACGTTCCTGTTGCAGGTCTTAGACTTACCACTTTTGTTCATGTCCCCAGAGGTGGCTGCTTTCCCACCAACTCAAGGTAGAGGACGTTGCCGGGACACGGCAGCTTATACATGTTAATGTTCCCTTTTTCCTATTCCACTCCTGTTAGATTGATGGCTCAGCAGTGGTTCTCATTGATCAATCAGACACAATCTGCGTCTCAAATGAACCCAGGCCAGGGGGATTGTGCATTCTTCCAGGGGAACCACATCCCTAAGGGTATGACAGTGTGGCGCACTGGATCGATTGTTTTCAACTTATTTGTGTAAATACTTTATAACCTTGCCGATTTATCATCTGCATTTCTTTGCCACAGAGTGAGAAAACTATAATAGATGTCACCCAGCCTGCTGACATGGGCTCCAGCTTGTAATTTTCATCTTTGCGGTCAAGTCTAGAGAAGGATTATGGGAATGATGAGAATTAATTATGCATTTCATCAGCATGATGGATACTGCACGTTCAACTCAAACCTATATTTCCCCGGAGAACAGAGAGGAGTCTGCTTGGTCTTCAGTGACTCCTTTGAGAAATGCTGTCAGTTCTCACTCTCAGAAGATGAAACTTTGCTGACATAAAATAGAAAAACAGTGATATGACTTTCTTACCGCAGCAGCTGGTGTAGGTGGCTTTACTTTTAGCCAACCTGAGTTCTTAACAACTTCTAGACAAATCTCAGGAATATGCATTATAATTGTCACAAGTAAATAGACTACAGAAGACAGGGAAGAATAACATCATGACGTGTGACGGTAACACACTAATGTTGACTTGTGGTATGCATGGATGTTTTAGGTCTACCTTCCATTTAATGTGTCCCCAAGAGCCTGCATGGCACAATTTTGAAATGTTCCTGTTTGAGTATGTTGTTTCCCTTGTACTTGGTTGGTCATTTCTTCTCTTGATACGGGCAGTTTAGGGTTTCTGTTATGAGTAAAAGCTACAGAACATTTACGTACATTTTATGTTTACGTCTATGTGCATAGAGAAATGTGTGTAGCATTTTGAATGTGGTTTTACTGTAAAACTGCAAGCTTAGTGTAAAGCAGAAACTGTGCTTGTATTTTAGCAGAAATGGTTCAAGGGGTACATCAATTACAGGTTGTGGTCATTTTGTCTCAGGTATCAGTGTTACTGTTTAAACAACTGAGAAAAACTGTATTGCTACACTGAAATTATAGGAACTTTATTTCACAAGTAAATTGCTGAATGCAGTTTTTCTCAGTCGCTTTGTTACATATCCAGAATCATCCTTAACATTTGCAAAACTATTTATTTTGGTAAATTATGGCTAAGGTTTAGATGACAATGATTGAAAATGCACAAGAATGCACTTTCTGTATGGCATAGATCAATTTCAACAGTACAGAGATTGCAGAGGACTGGACAGAATTCACAGTTACACTTTTACTGTATGCACTGGGCGAAAGGCGGGGTACACCCTGGACAGGTCGCCAGTCCATCGCAGGGCCACACAGAGATGAACAACCACTCACACCTAAGGACAATTTAGAGACACCAATTAACCTAGCCTGTATGTCTTTGGATGGTGGGAGGAAGCTGGTGCACCTGGAGAAAACCCATGCGGACACAGAAAGGCCAGGGCAACTGGGGTTTGAACCCACAACCTTCTTGCTGTGAGGCAACAGTGCTAACCACTGCACCACCGTGCCACCCTATAATGAAATACTGATTTATTTAAAAAAAAAACAGTCACATTTCAAAGATAAAATTTCATCACATTTATGTAATGCTACCTGTTGTTAGTGTTTTGTAGGTCAGTGTGTTATAAATGACATTGCATGCTTTCTGAGTGAGAATTGTAAGTTTATTTAGTGGCTTGTATGGAGTGTTTTGGTGGTTTGAATGACTTTTGGAGGTGAGATTAACTGTTTGGTCAAGATGCATGTTGGTAGTGCAGGCTGTGAAGTGTTTTGAAAAAGTGACTTCAGTTTTGACCATTGCATCTTAGCAATTGAAAAAAGCTGTAATACATTGTGATCAACATGACATAAGCAATTGATAATGTAGGACAGCAGACAATTGTACATAATCGTTTGCAAAAATGTGTCAAAGCATTTGCAATTTGCAATTTCTCAAAAGACAGAGAAATTGCTATATGCACAAGTGACTAGATGATGGGGTTGAACAAACAGAATTTCAATTCTCATCTGAGAAATGTACCAACGTGACTGAGAACAATGTTGTATTCTATATGAAATACTGATTTATATGAAAAAATCTGTCACATAAAAGTTCTTTATATTTATGTAATGCTTTCTGTCGTTAGTGTTTTGTAGACCAGTGTGTTATGAGAGAGATTATATGCTTTCTAGTCTTCTGACCACTCAAAGCGCCTTACACTACATGTCACATTTACCCATTCACACACCGATGGCAGTAGATGTACCATGCCAAGGTGCAGATACACACATAATCACACACAATTTTTACACAATTCAATTTGGGGTTCAGTCTCTTGGCCAAGGACATGCAGACCGAAGAAGCCAGAGATCGTAGGATTTTAGTAGGAATACAGCTGGGTGAGGAACAGCCAAACTAAGCGAAACAAGTGAGGTTGCTGAAGACAGTTCATTGTCAAAAGGCATTTACCATGGCAAGACACAAGGCAGTTATACTGCATCAGCAAGGTCTCTCCCTGGAAGACATTTCAAGGCAGACAATGGGTTTCCAGAGGTGCTGTCCAAGCTCTTTTAAAGAAGCACAACTTGCAATGCTGAGGACCAGAGACACAGTGGTCGGCCAAGAAAACTAAATGGAAGCAGATGAAAGACACAACATGCTTACTTCCCTTCACAATCGGAAAATGTCCAGCAGTGCCATCAGCAGATTACAGTTAGGCCCTGCTACACCCATCTACAGTCTGGAGAATTCTCGTTAGAAGTGGCATTCATGGAAGACAAAAAGCCATGCCTCCAACATGGAAATAAGACCAAGCGACTCAACTTTGCATGAACTCGGATGCAGAAAAATGGCAGCTGGTGGTCTGGACTGATGAGTCAAATTTAAAATTTTTGGCTGAAGCGGAAGGCAGGGAGCCCCAAATTTATTCTGGGACATGACAACAACCCCAAACATACAGCAAAAGTCATTAAGAACTATTTTCCACATAAAGGAGAACAAGGGATCCAGTAAGTGATGGTATAGCCCCCACAGAGCCCTGATCTCAACATCATCTAGTCTGTCTGGGATTACATGAAGAGAGAGAAGCAAATAAGGCTGCCTAAATCCATGTAAGGACTGAAGGTAGTTCTCCAAGATCTCTGGGCCAACCCACCTGCAGAGTTCCTTCAAAAACTGTATACACCTAGATGTAAACTATAACTAAATGTACCTAGAAGAATGGATGCTGTTTTGAAGGCAAAGTGTGGTCAAACCAAATTTTGACTTAATTTAGAATTTTCTTCTGTTCACTCACTTTGCATTTTGTTAAGTGATAAATGTATTGTATTAAAGTCTATTTTTAAAAGCATTCTTACTTTACAGCATTTTTCTACACCTGCCTAAAACTGTTGCACAGTACTGTATATACTGTACACAGGCATAAAGTTGCACAAGCTAAGTTAAGTATAATTGTAACTGAAATTAAACCTTTAGTGTACTTGACTTAATCATAGGCTTTTAATTACTTTTCAGCTTGAGCTATAAATTTTATGGACAGAACCACTTTAAATGTTTATGTGAGCTAAACATTGCTTCCTGGTTCCAGGAGATTTCCCTTGCTGCCCAGAGTGCAGAGTTAGCGCTCATTTGTGGAGGGTCTGGGTCTCACAAGTGCTCGTCCAGCAGCTGGTCGACAGTTGGCTGACAGCCATCAGTCGGCTGTCTCAGCTGTTGATTCATTACTACAAACTACTACAAAAATATAGATGAACAGTGATGTATGAAGTTTGATTTAGTTGAGCATGTTCTGAGAAAGTGACCAGGATTTATGTAAGACGATCAGCATTTATCAGGTAAAGAATTATGTTTGTGCTTGGATTTTATTTCTTAGAATAATTTTTATAAGTCTGTGCAACTTTTCTATCGTGACCCAATTTCTTTTTTCCTCCATCAGCCCAGGCGGTTGACAAATGCATGGTCTCATGTGGAGGAGGCAGACACTGGGAGAAGATGCTGATGTTTCCTGTCGAATAAGAGATCCACCTCAGGCAGCGTCAGCTCCGTCCTTATTTGTCATAAGTGCCCGCTGTTTCCCATGGCTAAAGACAAAGGCCAAATAACGTACGAGGAACATGCATTTTTAATGTGACATTCTCATCAAATTCACCACAGTGGACTGAGCAGAATGCCAATGATGCTTTATTCTTCCTCCAATTACCGTGAGATGATGCAACAGTATGAATGTAAGCCGTGAAGGGCACATCTGCCTCTAACATGACGAAGCCTGAACAGTTCAGCACTTCATCTGTTGTGAGCTTGAACTTGTGACCTTTATCTTCACATTGGTGTAATGTTTGATTATGGAATAACTTGTTTTTCAGGGAGAAAAGCATTCATCAGAAGAGCACACTAGTGGGGAAAAATGTGACAAACAACAATGTACGAATGTGTAAAATCATCAGTTCAATGTCAGAGTCACATTATCTTCTCTGTGCATACTGTCAAAAGAATGACATCTTCACTGATAGTGAATAATACAGGATATAAGCAAGGCGTATATCCCCATTACAGCTTACATTATTTATATCATGGCATCCTGGTGAATGCTGATTTGACCAGACTCACCTTTATCTTGTTGCAAATATGCTGACCATTACTCTGCACCCATTATTTGACAGCCCTGAAATGTCACCGGAGACTGAGAGATAGTTGGATTCACTGTTGCGTTCCAAGAGAAGAAAAGACCGGGAATGTAAATAATTCTTGCTGGCACCAAACTATAGCTTTCATCTCTGATGTTCTTTTGCAGTGGTCCGTCCACACTCCATCATTATAATGAGGGTGGTTCAATTAGACAAGGTCTACAATGGGGATTTGAAATGTCACAGTGCAGGTCCTGACATTTCTCTGTTTGATATGGAATCAGAACAGGAGCGGTGGAGTTCACAGGAAGAACTAATCTCAACTTCCGAAATAACAAATTCCACCCTGTCACAAAGCAGTGTGGGAAGGCTGGTGCGGCCACTTTGGAGACATTTACACCCAGCAATGCTAGCATGACCCTTGTAGAGCATTCTAATTATCGAATGTATTAGCATTGTTCAGGTTTGTAATTAGCCCTCGGAGGTTAGCATGTTTACGAGAAGTATGTAATGAAGGCTCTTTGGGTATTTTATCCAAAAGGTTATTTTGTCGTCAAATCAAAAATTAATCATGAATGACAAACTTTCGACTGTTGGTAATTGGGTTGACCACAATTACCAGCAGGGCTGTAGTGGAGGGTAAATGCTTATAAAGCCCTGTTTACCCACCTCTCATATTTTGAAATAATCTTTACTCCGAAGCATACCTTATACTACAGTGCTGAAACAGACCTCCCTCCCATAGTTTCTGTTGTATATTCAAGTTGTGTCCATTCTGTGCTCCTCTGAAAAGCTGTATCCTCATGTCAACAGAAGATCAACATGTGACATTCAGTGTTGGCCAGTAATGTGTTATAGTAGGCTAGTGTTAATTTAACCATCCAGTTTTATAGTGCAGTTTAATTTAGAACAGATGTTACTCTGTAACTTTTTCAGCTACATTCCTATGCCATTAAGTCAATCCACCCTTGCTGCGATTAACACAAATCAAAAGAAGACATTTTTTGGGAGGATGGGTTAAAGAGAGTGGAGAAAGCAGGGACGAAATGCAGGATGTAACTGTGGAGACACATTGAGAAAGTTAAGATGGTGATTCAGGGTTCTGATACAGAACCAACCCTGGACCTAGGCTTTGTAATGTTCATGTGAAGATACTTTGACTAGCTTGCAGAGAAAAGCACACAGGCAAGAACAGGTGAGCGCAACGTAATGCCCCCTGGGTAATACAGTTTATTTGGGGCCATTATGAATTGCCAGAGAGAACCTGATATGGAGAGGGCAGACAAGAGTATAGCTTGTGAGAAGTGCCGATGCACAAGAAAAAGTCATGGTACACCAAACAGTAAAAAAATGTAGAAGTGCCGGTATTGCGTACTGGCGAGCACCGGTGTGACACCAAAATGTGTGACCTATCAGATTCGCTGAACCAAATGGGAAGTTAGCACCAAAGTACTTGGTTGGGTTTAGGAACCAAAAGTACTTCATTGGGTTTAGGCACCGAAAGCACTTGGTTGGGTTTAGGCACCAAAAGTACTTGGTTATGGTTAGGAAAACATCGTCGTTTGGGTGTAGTCACAAAATCTGATAGGTCACAGATTTTGGTGTTACACTGGCTTACTTCATGCACTGACTAAATTCAAAACACAAGACTGGATATTGCTTTACAATGTCTAAGATATTTATTAGTATTTAGCCTATTAAAAATCTCAACTTACTCAACAACTATATTTAAATGATTGTGGTCTCTGCTGTCAAAGGTTTGGTTAAATTCATCAGTCATGAAGAGACACTAGTAAAACTGTCACATGGCAAGTACATGTAAACAACTGGAAGACTGTGGCAGACAACATGTTGTTTGTGATTTGCATACTTGGTGTCATGACAGGTCAATTTTTTGAATGTGACCATATCAGGACAGGGACAGCATGCTCCTTCGGTTTGAATGTCAAAAAGCAGACTGTTGCCTTCCTATCACTAGCAGAAATAGTGGTCGTACAGTGGATGAATTATCATCCCCTCCATGCTCCAGCTCAACTCTAATAAGCGCCGGATTGTTCACAAAAATAGGGAGAAAAAAACAGAGAGGGTGAAAAGATAGAAATCCATTTGTAAGTCTAGGCTGTGACTATTTGCATGGCAATGAAGGCTATGAGTGTTCTGCTCTGCTTAGATGTGAGTCCCAGACAATAGGGCCTGTGTTTGTTCTTCCCCGGGAAGTTTGAGAAGGGCAGAAAAGGGGCGAGAAGAAGAAGAAAAGGGGAGGTCGTCAGCAGAGGGGATTACGCATTGTGAGAACCACGCGCATTCGCTTCTGCTATTGTGGTGACTGAATTGCTTTCCAGTACCAGGGTATTTAGTCAAGCAGATTGTGTTTCTTTACACCCCGTGATGATCTCTCTTGACGGTGGTTGGTGACAAGTGGCTTGGGGGACAGCAGAATCACACAAACAGGTGGGTGAGTTGGTGAACATTATACATCCTATAAGAGCTGATCTTTTGTTTTCATAATTGACTGCAATTTTATGTATTATCTAGGGAAGGATGTATAGATGAATACAAAGCGTAAAGAGGTTCTTAACATAAAAGCAACAGCAGAACAGCTGAAATTCTTAATAACTGAATACAAACAATCTTAATTTTTTCCTAGTGTTGTACATTGGAAAAATACTGACAATGTTTAAAATTGCTAAAGACATAACTTTAAAGCTAATTTAATTAAGTGTAAAAAGTGATGTAGTTGTGTCAAAACGTTTTTGAGGCCTCCATACAGATAAGAAAGAGAAGTTTATTTCATTAAAATAAGCACTTTTTTCATTCCATAATGAGTAACAGATCTCTGTGTACTTGCCTATGGTATTTAGTAATAAAATATGAGCTTTGGTTATTTTCATTGGGGATCATTCTCAATATGACATTACTAAATAATTATTGTTCAGTTTCCATGACCTTTCTTTAGGTGGGTAATGTTAGACATGTTCTCAGGGAAATTTTAGACATGTTGTCAGTGAAAGTATTCAAGGGCAGTAAACATTAATGCACAATATACACCATCTGTAACTGCTGAACATCCTCACTATATGAGTATATAAAAAAACCTTGGCAAGACAATTCCGTGTGGAAAATGCTTACATGATGTTGCTTCCCAGCCATAGGCCCATAGAAAATTTGAATGTAAAAAATATTTGTCACAAACTTCTTTTTATCACCATAATTAAGTCTTTATAGATTGCATGTAGTTTAAATCCGCATCCTTCTTTTTGTTTTCTTTATTAATACTTTTGACAGCATCAGTTAATTGTTTACATTGAAAAAGAAAGGACACAAATCATAGGATGTAGTCCTTTCGCTGATAAATGTCAGTGGAAATGTTATGACACTTTGTTCAGCAGTAATGATTTCCACTTGTGCACATAACAAAATCAAACAAATTACTTACATGCAAGTACATGAAGGCTTGACATTCCCCTGTTGATCTTGCTCAGTCTCTTGACTCATTTGAGGTCCTGATTTAGGAAACATAAACTCGATGTCAGAGTTATTGTTTTACAGAGCTGAACAGTAAACAAAAAGTCCCATGATAAGTTCCCAAATGACCAATTAAGGACAATTTGTCTTGGAAGGGTGATCTTAAAGAAGTGAGGCTTAACAGAAGGAGATGGCAAGACTGTGGTGAAATGAGAGGTCTGAGTCTATATTTGGATCTTTTGTTTTCAGCTTTGCGCATTTTCATATTCTTCACGTTTCCATTTCTTATTTTAATGATCATACACAAGAACAAGTAAGAAGATTGATGCAAGTTAGCATCGCTTAGCAGTTAGCGTCGGCAGTGCATATTGATGTGTCATCTTCAATGTCAAGTAGAAGCTGCTTTTTCTTTATTGCTGCGTTTCAACATTTGCGTTGGCACATTAGACACATTTTAACAGCATCCTGGAACCATTTCTACAACAGAGCGACATTTTATTAGCTAGAGCACATCACCATATAGGAAAATAATGTGACGGTCTCAGCGCATCTAGTGCTTAACATTGTGAGACTGCAGCTCGTTGTCATTCTGTCATGTGGTAGAGTAGCGTACTGTACATACAGGCTACAGGAGGTCTGCTGGAAATGGGAGGAAGGCCTATTAGAGGTAATGAATGGCTGTCATCCACAGGGCATTCTGCATGTACTGCATGTCATGTAGAAATGTGACTTTCTTTTGAAAGGAGAAAATTGACCCTAGAGTTCAACTGTGTTTCTTCATTTTTTAGTTTCTTTAGATTTTTCTCAGAACTTATACACCTGTAAATGATAGCTTTGTATTATGTAAAGCTCATATGGAGCGGATCTATCACTATATTTGGTATGTTTAAAATCAGACTTTGGCAAGGCCATCATTATTATCAAGCACTATCAAGATAGCTGTCACACACGCCATGTTTTTACTCACTCCCTAATGCCTTTGCTATTTACAGACCTGGAGCTGGGAGTTTTTTGGCATACCCATTATTTTCCCAGAATTTCATCACTTATTTCTAGAAAGGCCCATCTTGTTAAATTGGCACCCAAACATCTGTTGACCTGTGCACTATTTCAGCCACATCAGTAAAGGCTAACACCCCCAGGAACATTTTTAAGCAGACTCCTTGGCATGTTGGCAGCTGAGATGTTGCTCAGACTAACATCATTGAGGCCTGTTGTCTAGCTTTTGCTTAAGGCGTTCAGTTTGGGCACGTGCTTGGCAGCCCTATGAAAGACCGTAACAGCTCACGATTCACTGGCCACTAATTGTAATGTCACTCCACAGTGCGTGGAGATATGAATATGGGTGGTAAAGACATACATAAGCACAAACACATATTCTCATTCACGCTCTGTATTGAAATTGAATTTCAGAAATAAAAGCCTGCATCAGTAATTGATTTTACCAGCTCATTACAAATAGGCCTTGACAGCTAATTTACTTTTACAAGATTAAATATGAACATTATGAGCTGTTAAGGCATTAATACTGCAACTACTCTAACTGCTGAAACAACTTCCTGCCGTATAGTCTATATTTCAAATTTCCTCTGGGACCACCCATGCTAGAAACGCATGTACTTGTGTTCCTGTGTAGCAATTTGGATTGAAGAATCCACATTGTGGGACTGTATATGTTATGTGCTGATATTACAGTGTCAAAAAACTCTATTAAAATGGTTTAGAATTATGGCTGTTGTGACTTCTAGCCCTTAATAACAACTGATCCCACTGAGTGCTGATGTATGGTTTGCTGCTTGACTAGAGAGCAATAAAGTTGAGTTTAGGGTTTCATGTCTAGACAAATAATTTGTGTTGCTTTTCAGAGTAAACGACTTCAAGACAGATGTCTAAAATGAGAAAGAACATCCGTAATTTTGAACAGACATACGCTGCAGAGACTAAAGACCCCCACTGAGAACATGTTCTCATTTCACAGGAGAAATTGATCATTTACTAAGATAAAGAGGTTATCAATTCCATCATGCATGGACACCAATGATCAACCTTGGTAACATAGGATGACAAACCTGTGGTGTGATATTTTGGTCTTTTTGATAAGGACATGCTGACAGTGGATGGTTATTGTTGCTCGTAGAAATAATATGAAGAAGACACCACAGTTAATGTACATAAAGGAAACTGATGAATTTGTTAAAGTTAAGGTCTGTTAACGTTGGCAGGATTGTCAGGGTTGTCAGTTCAAGATGTTTTATTTGTATGGTCCTAACTAATTTGCTGTTTGACTTTCATTGTCCTTACACTCTTGACCCTAATCTTGCTGCACATTATAATTGGTGCATCGATTCGACTCATAGTTTGTCAGAGGCATGTGTGTCTCTGTTTTCAATGTCTGGGGAGACATTGATCTAATTAGAAGTCTTCATTAGTCAGCTGCAGCGTGCAGTGTCATGCTTAAGGAATGATGTTCAGGCCCTGCTCTCCCCCATGAAACACAATACAAGTCCTTGTCTGAATTCAAAACAGAGGGCTGTTTTCAGGCGCCTGCAGGATGCAAGACAGAAAAAAGGGAGCCTGGACAAAGGGTTTGTCTTTCTCTTGTAAAATGCAATTCTGCTCTGGAATTCATGCATGAATTTGTTTAAAATCCAAGTTGGTGTATAATGGATTTTTTCTTTCCAGATGAACAAAAACGGATAGCAGTATCATACGTCTCATATCGAATAGTCCCGACCTTTTTTGTAGCCCTTTCATAAACACCACCCGTCATGCTAGATGTTATTCAACACTATAATTATATAAAAGTGGACATTGTTATCCTACAATAGTGTGTTCCTACAATTTCACCACTAATACAACAGGTGCATCTTAGAAAATTAGAATATCGTGAAAAAGTTCATTTATTTCAGTAATTCAACTTAAAAGGTGAAACTAATATATTATATAGAATCATAACATGCAAAGTGAGATATTTCAAGCCTTTGATATCATTTTGATGATTATTGCGTACAGCTTATGAAAACCCCAAATTCAAAATCTCAGAAAATTAGAATATTACATGAAATCAATTAAAAAAAAGGATTTTAAAAACAGAAATGTCAGCCCTCTGAAAAGTATAATCATGCGTATGTACTCAGTACTTGGTTTGGGCCTCTTTTGCATGAATTACTGCCTCAGTGCGGCGTGGCATAGATGCTATCAGCCTGTGGCACTGCTGAGGTGTTATGGAAGACCAGGATGCTTCAATAGCGGCCTTCAGCTCTTCTGTATTGTTCGGTCTCATGTCTTTCATCTTTCTCTTGGCAATGCCCCATAGATTCTCTACGGGGTTCAGGTCAGGCGAGTCATGGTCATTGAACCAGGTTTTGGTACTTTTGGCAGTGTGGGAAGGTGCCAAGTCCTGCTGGAAAATGAAGTCAGCATCTCCATAAAGCTCGTCTGCTGAAGGAAGCATAAAGTGCTCTAAAATGTCCTAGTAGACGGCTGCGCTGACTCTGGACTTAATAAAGCACAGTGGACCAACACCAGCAGATGACATGGCTCCCCAAACCAACACAGACTGTGGAAACTTCACACTGGACAAGCATCTTGGATTGTGTGTCTCTCCATTCTTCCTCCAGACTCTGTGACCTTGGTTTCCAAATGAGATGCAAAATTTGCTCTCATCAGAAAAGAGGACTTTGGACCACTGAGAAACAGACCAGTTCTTTTTTTTCTTTAGCCCAGGTGAGACGCTTCTGACGTTGTTTGTCGCTTGACAAGAGGAATACAACATTTGAAGCCCAGGTCCAGGACCCGTCTGTGTGTGGTGGCTCTTGATGCAGTAACTCCAGCCTCAGTCCTTGTGAAGCTTCCCCACACATCTGAATGGCCTTTTCCTGACAATCGTCTCCAGTCTACGGTCATCCCTGCTGCTTGTGCACCTTTTTCTTCCACACTTTTCCCTTCTACTTAACTTTCTATTAATGTGCCTTGATACAGCACTTTGAGAACATCCAACTTATTTTGCCACTACCTTTTGAGGCTTTCCCTCCTTGTGGAGGGTGTCAATGAAGGTTTTCTGCACAACTGTCAGATCAGCAGTCTTCCCCATGATTGTGAATTCCACTGAACCAGACTGAGAGACCAATTAAAGGCTCAGGAACCCTTTGCAGGTGTTTTGGATTAAGTAGCTGATTAGACTGTGACACTTTGAGCCTACAATACTGAACCTTTTCACAATATTCTAATTTTCTGAGATTTTGAATTTGGGGTGTGAGCCATAATCATCGAAATTATATCAAATAAAGGCTTGAAATATCTCACTTTGCATGTAATGAGTCTATATAGTATATTAGTTTCACCTTTTAAGTTGAATTACTGAAATAAATGAACTTTTGCACGATATTCTAATTTTTTGAGTTTCACCTTTATAGACAGTCCGTAAATGTAGCTTTGTAATAAAAAAAAACTGCACATACTTCATGTATGTATTTATAGCTTTGTAAAATTAAACACTACAGATCAATTTCCTAATTTTGCAATCTCTGTGCACTGCTTAATGAAACTGTTAACTTTTCAGAGACATGATCATGCATACGAACCACATCTTAACAAGATGGGATACAGCACTCCCGGGATCGTAAATTACTGTGGTGCGGAATGAAGAATTGGTAGCACTGGACCAACTATCTTCTGTCCACTAACCATGGGAAGTGCAGTGGAAATGCACGGATGGACTGTAAAAATGAGCATGCCGAGTGTTTTGGCCATGGTTACGGTCTTTTCTATGATTCCTGGCGGGGTGCTGAGTGATATGAGAGATACTCGGGGCCTGGAAGCCCAACAATTAGCCCAGGGGGCCACTCATCTGCACCGTCGCCTGAAGAGAGCCTGGATCTGGAAACAGCTGTTTGTCCTCGAGGAAGATCACACTCCTCGTGTTATTGGCCAGGTACTGCTTCAGATTGAATGTCCTCCATGTCCTTGATACGTTTCCAAACTTTGGAAATGCATGTTTTCTTGTTATCTCAGAAAAATGGTTTGAAAAAAATCTAACTTTCATGTGCCCTCTCCTCTTTCTGCAGCTCAAATCTGACTCTGACAGAGGGGAGTTTTCTATCAAGTATGTATTGTCAGGAGAAGGCGCCGGAGATGTGTTTGAGATAGATGAGTATTCTGGTGAGATCCGTACATTGAAGAAGCTTGACCGTGAGGAAAAAGCCTTCTACGTCCTTCAAGCCCAGGCTATAAACAGGAGGTCCAATGAACCAGAGGAACCCGAGTCAGAGTTCATCATTAAGGTTGAGGACGTCAATGACAATGTCCCCCAGTTCCAGAATGAACCATATGTGTCCAGCATCCCTGAGATGTGTCCAACCGGTATGTTAAAGAAAGACAAATCACCCCTTCAACAGTAAGAGTTGAAAGTACAGATATGCAGAATTAAATTTAAAGGGTCAGTTCTCCAAATTTCCAAAAGCAAAACACATTTTGTTACTTACCTTTAGTGGTACAGTATCCTGCGATGTAGATAGTTTCGTCTTTCTCATATCTGCTCAGACATTTGTCTCTGATATTTCTGCCACCACCTCAAATACAATTCGTCGAACAGATGGTGTACTAAGATTTAGAATATGCTTAACAACGGCATTATTCTAGATCAAATATGTAGCTATATTTTTAATGTTTGGTATGTTTCAGAGTATTATTAATTTAAGATATTATTCATACAGACAAATAATTAGTTTAATAAAAGTTCAACCTTTTCCATTGAACAGATAAAAACTTGCTTTGGCTTTCTTTTTTCAAAGGATATACTTTTGAAATTATTTTTTTAAATTAAATCTTGACTGAAGACAATGAACAAAAGGTTATATGAATGTCTGTCATCTGTCCCCATTCAGGAAGTTAAAAGTATTGGATTCTGTATCGTAGCTTGGATGCCTTTATGGATATATTTCTTAAGTAATGTTATTATAACCACTGCCCTTTCATACCACAAACATTACCATTTCAATTTATATGTAATCTGCTTTTGCAGCATAATATCTCACTCGTAATAAATCATAATGCATTGGTCTCGGAAAGAGAAAGTGAGAGGGGAAGGTTGGAGTGCGGGCAACTGAAAATAAGAAATGCTCCGATAAATCCCTGCCTGTGAGAAAGAAAGACCCCTCTCTGGGAAAATAAAGAATGAGATAAACAAGAGGACTGAGGGAGGGAAAGATCATCTAGAAAGCAAGGTGAGGAGAAGGATATGGTCAGTGGAGAAAAGGGTAGTAAGTGTGAAAGATAGAGAGGTGAAACTGAATCAGAGTGTGGAGGAGAGAAAAGGAGGGGCTGGTGGATATTGAGAGAGATGTTGCTATAGGGCTGGAGAGGCTGTCACACACACCTGCACAGTCCTACTGAGTTGTGAAAGGCCAATGCTGCTCCCCACCCCCGCCTCCCCGACCCCCGCCCCTTTGTCAGCATCCCTCCTCTAACTCTACCTCAACCTCACCCCCTCCTCTCTTCCATTTCCACTGCTCCCCCTCTGAGCCAGACAGACAGACCCTGCGGGACTGTGGCATAATCACTTTATTTCCCCGTCGACTGGAACTGCTGCCTGAGAGCTAACTCTGGCTGTGTGATCCCCCTCCCCCCACAGGGACCACAGTGGCCCAGGTGACAGCCACAGATGCTGATGATCCCTTGTTTGGAAACAACGCCAAGCTCATCTACTCCATCCTGCAGGGGGAGCCCTACTTCTCAGTGGAGCCAAAGACGGGTACTACAGATACAGAAGCTGTTTTGGAGGCGAACTCTTATAACACATTTTATAACAAGTAGGCTCTAAAAAGACAGAAGGGCTGAGATGTTTCCAATTTCTGTTGCGACAAGAAACTGTCTTGTCTTTGGGCTTTGTCTCTCTGGTCCTATTGACTTTTGACAAGTCAGACAATTTCTCACTTTGACAATTGTAAAAATTCCCCCGGCAACTTCATCTCTTAAAACAACTATTGACAGATTTAGCTACTCTTAGACCATTGGAAAAAAGGTGAGCATTTACACCAGAAAACTGGTTCAACTGATGCCAATGCATGTACATTTACACTATTTAATTGTGTAATGCAGAGGTCAGTTACAGCACTTCCCACACACATTATTGACCTTGAACTATGAAGAGTTGGGGGAGGCCATTATTGATGTCAAAAAATTGTTTACATGCAAATTACTACTATATGTAAAAGGGCAAATCTGACTTTTTAGGGAATCAGTTTTCATTGAGGAGTGGGCAGCAGTTGACTCCAAACCACTAAGTTGTAGTTTTGCTCATGGCTTCAGTTAACCTGTAAGGATAAGTCTGGACAGTGTCAGCAAAGACCAAAACCAGCAATGAACTGATCCTACGAGCTTGTATTGTCTGTGTTGCCAGCATCTGATGTACCTCATTTCTCTTTACCGAAAATCTCCGTTGTTCCTGTTGTTGCCAAAAACCTTATAACAACACATCAATGAACCACACAGGTGCATTGTGGTGACATATTCCTTCATTGTGAAGAACATATGCAGTGAGTCAATTTAATTTTGCTAGTCCTGGTAATGTAAAATAATCCACACTAAGTGTATATTAATCAACAGCTGACAAATATACTATTTACTCCTGTTTGGATAATGTTTGCTAAAAAACAGTTTTGTTTTAGTGACACTATATGTCATTTTTTTAGGAGATTGAAGTGAGTGGACTTGAGACTGACATGAAAGTATTGAAAGACTGACTAACAACTGTTTATTTTGTTCTTTTCATAGGGAAAAATAAAGAAAAACACCCGCCTCATCTAGGTTGCTTAAGCAGCTCTATCAGTTACTGAATGTTCAGCACAAGTCAGATGTATTTACAATACAACTGTTAGCTGACTGGATATTGTGGTTAGCAAATGGCAGCTGAAAAGCTTATGTCATCTAAACAGAAGATTAGATGACTCAGTGGTTGAAATGATGACTTCCAAAGAAAAGCATTTGCATTTGCCAGGTCCATCTAATTCTCTTGATTCAAAGTGTTCATCTGTTTACTGTTGCCCACAGCCTCCACTTTGGCCAGACGGAAGAAGCTCTTAATATTTATTTGTCATCATTCGCAGATTTTTCAGTCTATTGTGGTGCAGTTTTACTGTGCGTAGTGCACAGCGCTCTCAAGACCACTTGAGGCAAAGTTTGTTTACTAACATTTGGTTTTAAGAAAAAAAAGATAGAAAACCACCCACAGATACACTTTCTGCTGCCTTAATGAACTCAACTTGCCTCTTGTACACCTCCTCTCTGTCTGCCTCCTCCATCTGCAGGGATTATTGTAACATCTTGGCCAAACATGGACCGTGAGGCCAGAGAGGAGTACCTGGTGGTGGTGCAGGTAAAGGATATGCTGGGCCTCAGCGGCGGTTACTCCTCCTCCACCACAGTCACCGTCAGCCTGACTGATGTCAACGACAATGGGCCCACTTTCCAGCACCGTGAGTAACTTATACGGTTTGACTCATAGTGATGCAAACACCAGGCCATGCACACTCTGGGAATGAATGAAAGAGTACAAAGCGTTGCAGACTGCGAGGACATGTTTAATATTATACCTAAGAGGTATTTATTTGATCACACTTCTTCAGTTCGGGTGGGTGGTTTGTGCTGCCAGCGCTGCACTCGGCTGTACACATCTTGTTATTCAGCGGCAGCCAAAATTAAAAGGAGACAGTCGATGAATGAGACAGAGAGAGAGAGAGAGAGAGTGAAAGAAATGGGAAAGATGTGGATGTACTGTTCATCTGCGTGTGCACACGTACATGTGTCGCCCACTGGATGAATTTAATCATTCACACATGAAAGGACATTTGTCATGACCTTTGGAAACAAACCTAGCCTTCTCAGCGATAAACCTTACTAAACGAATGCCCAGGGAAGAAATCAATTCTGTAGAAATGAGGCAGCAGGGATGATACTTTTAACTATTAATGTTGCATTCACATTCATGGCTAGTGCTACTGTATCCCATTGATTCTATGTTCAGTCAAAAGGCCTTATTAATATTGTATGGCCACACTTTGACCTGAACCCTCTGTTTTGTCACATAATTGCAATTTATTATCAGCAGGGATTTTTTTTCAGAAGCAGCTGGTTGCTGTAGAGTTCTTCCCCGCTGTGGCAGCCACCCAAATAGAGTCCCTCAAAGACACAATCACATTTTCTCATCTTCTTATTAGAGTTAGGCTGGGATTATGTGGCGTTGCCACAATTTATCTATGACTCACACAAATTGACCCTCAACCACAATGTTCTCCCTTCTTATCATTTTACACGCCAGCAGACTCTCGTGACTAGCTGTTAAGAACTTACTGTCAAACTCTCTAGGCGATGGTTTAGTAAAGAAACTTTTTTTGTTGTTGTTTTCCTCCAAACATGAGTTATCATGATGTGCTGCAAAAGTACCAATTTGGTATCATCCAGATCTTGTATTCCCTTTGATATCCTATTCCAACGTTCAACTTCTGAGGCTAATGGTATCAGCATGAATTACTTTTAAAACGAGCTTGTTTCTTCAGACCTGTACGCCTTCGCCATCCCTGAAAATGCAGATGTGGGCACCACAGTGGGCAGGATTATGGCAGAGGATGGAGACATTGGCATTAATGCCAAAATGACCTACAGTCTAGAGGATGACCTGGAGGAAAGCTCCACTTTTATCATCACAACACACCCAGTGACGCAGGAGGGAGTGGTTCTGCTAGCCAAGGTGAATACACATTCAGCTGTGCAGTACCCGTGCTGTTTGATCAGCATCTTGATATGCCACACCTGTGAGGTGGATAGATTATTTCAGCAAAGGAGAAGTGCTCACTAACACAGATTTTGACAGATTTGTGAACAATATTTGAGAGAAATAGGCCTTTTGTGCACATAGAGAAAGTTTCAGATCTTAGAGAAAGTAGATCTTTGAGTTCAGCTTGTTGAATGGGGGAAAAAACAGAAGTGTGATGTCTGATGATGGCAGTAGACTAGTGGCCAAAAATCATGTATTCCTTTTAGGAAACTCTATCTTTAGCATCCTCCACAGCTGGCAAAAAACTGTCATTTTAGCAGCCACATTTTTCTCCTTACTGGCAAACTGGTAAAATAGCATGGGGGAGCTGGTGTTGTTAATGTTTAAGTATAACTTTCACTATTGCTTAAACAGTGTTGTTGTATAATAAACTCAAAGCAATACTACAGCCAATTAGCTTAGTTTAGCATAAAGAATTGAAACAGGAAGGAAAGAAATCCACGAAAAAACAACAATGGTTACAAAACATAAACCAAATCCAGAGAACACTGACTTGAATTAATTGATATATTAATTATATTTTGACCATATATGTGTTAGAAGCTGTGTGATTAGCCTGAGCTCTGTGTGTTAAAAAGTCAGAAAGTCCTAAATGTATTTCTGTTTGTCAAGAACTTTAGATTACTCTTGGACTGTGCTTCATACTTAATGTTTTCCCACATATAGTACAGTATGCATCTCCTTTATAGCACAGGAGATTTCAATTTATATGCTGTGATAATGAAATAAAAAAAATAACATTAATGGCTCTGTCTCTGGATCATTTTGGGAAAACGGTAATGGTTTGCATGCTGATTTCTTATTACTAGCACTATAATGTTAATCAAAAACACAGCAATATTTAAGTGCGTGCTCACAGCTGGTAGCTTATTGACATTGACTAAAGAATTGTAACTTCCAGTTGTGTCCTGCTCTCACTGTCTTAAATACAGCTGTTACTCTTTAACTTGCCTAATGATGATGAACAAGGGGCTCTCTTCTTATAATAACCACCGTATTATATATGAATATCAATATGTGACTATATGTTTATGAATTGTAAACAGTAGTTCTTTCCTTCACAGCCTTTGGACTATGAAACTAAAAGACGTTATGTCATGGCCGCCGAGGCAGTCAATGATCACGTGGACACTCGTTTCCTGAATTTGGAGGACTTCAGGGACAGGACAACGCTCAAGATTGTTGTGGAGGATGTGGACGAGCCGCCTGTCTTCCTCTCACAGGCCTACGAGTGGAAAGTTGCTGAAAATGCCGCAGTGGGAACTGTGGTTGGCAGTGTTAGTGCCAGAGACACTGACACAGTCAACAATCCCATCAGGTAATGTGAACCATCTAAACCAGGAAGAATGGCATCTGCCACCCAACTGCCAGTATGATAATGACGAGGTAGATACCCAGGCTGGTGGGGGTGTAACATCCCTAGACAGCCTGCCCCAGACAGCTTCCTCCACAGGGTGAAAAATCATTCCATTTCAAATAGTGTTACTGCCTCGGTGCATCCATTTTTACCCTTGATCTCTGGATACCCTGTACATGGTCATATTTATCTCATATTACTTTAGTAGGAAATGAGCCCTGCTGAATAAATCATGATGATTCTTTTTTTTTTTTTTTTTTTTTTTTTTTTACACCTCGCAGGCTTTTCTATCTATTGCCGTGGTATTATCACAAAGCGACGTGGCTAGGACGTGGGAATGTAATAAAGCACCATACGAGGTGGCATATGGAATTGAGATTTGCAGTCATTTGCAAGTGGGGCACGTTGCAGAGGAGACAGCAGAGACTGGTGCCTGTAGTCCATCTCAGCAGAGCTTAAGAGTGGCAGGTGCTGCATATCATCCTCAGCCTAGCGTCTATTACTGTCCCTTTGGTAACAGTGTCTCATTGATTAATACATTTAGGCTGACATTTTACTGGTTTCCATAGTTCTACTAAATATGATTAAGTTTGCTTTGGTCAAATTGGCTTATTTTCCATGTTGTTATCAACAAAGTGGCTCACAGAAATGATTCATTACTCTGTTTGTCTTCATTCCTGGGTACCCTAATTCACCATGGCATTATAATCCCTTATATTAATGAGTGTTAAAGGTATGGTGGTGTCAAAGATGTGTGCAATAACAAGCAAATATTTTTTAGAAGCACTTAAGCTTGCTTGGTTTGTGGGTGATAACATTTTTTTGTACATGCAGACTCTAACTTGTCACCCACTATCAGAAAACAATCACAGGGTTATGTATTATGTCACCGCAGCTGCATCACCTCAATCAATTCTTAAAAGACGGAACAAAGTTTCTCTATGTTTACACGAGTCCCAGTCTCACTGTTTTACTACTTTCTCTCATATGAAAAATATAAAAGGTCTGTGGTCAGATTAGAAATAATATTAAATCAAAATAACTGAGAAATACACAAAATTGTGTTGATGCCATCTGCGTGAGATGCTTTGTTTTCACAGTGTTGTTGTCGCTGTGTCACACGAGCTTGTGTGAGTGCTCTCTTTGTTGGAGATCAGTCAACAGATTAAAAAATTGAGCAGTTTGCCTAATTAATCTCCCTGTGGTATCACAATGTTTTCTTTGCCCAGAAAACAACCTTGCCTGCTAAATATGTGTCTCCGTTATGTTTCTTCCAGATATTCAATTGACAAAAGGAGTGATACCACAAAAGCTTTCAAAATAGACCCAAACAATGGAACCATAACTGTCGCTAAAGCTTTGGACCGAGAGACTTCAGACTGGCACAATGTGACGGTTGAAGCCAAGGAAACAAGTAAGGATAATTTCATGTCTTGTTCAATAGCATCTTGTTGAGACATGGCCAACTTATTCAGGAGTCACGAAACCTGTCCAGAATAATATTCACAGCACTGTGTTGAGTCTTTGTATAGAGCAGTGATTCCCAAACATACAGTTGTCAGAGGTTCTAAAGATGGCTCAACAACTTTAAAAAATATTTTTAATTTTTTTTTAACAGCACCTGAACAGCAGGTGTTGTGATTAAGAGTGCATTAAAATTAGTTAAATGCCAAAATAATGAATACACAGTTTAAGAAGCTAGGTAAAAGTGTGATTGGATAAATGGTTAAAATAGTTAGCAAAAAGTAACCAGCTGCAACAGTTTGCTGAACATTATGAATATAAACTTGTGAAATAGTCAGATACATGTAATGAACAACCTGTTGAAATAGTTTTCTAAAAGTTATAAATATATGGTTTGAAATTGTTATAGCTGCTAAAAGTAATGAATGGTTGAGGTTACCTAAATGTTACGGAAAAAACATATGAAATTGCTCGCTAAGAGTTTTGAATGAATTGTTGAAATGTAGCTTTAGTCACTCCAAGACCAAACCTCTCCACTGAACAAAACTAAACATTGACAGTTAAATTGCAAAAAAACAACAACATTATTCTATGCTAACAATTTGCAATTATATACAAGTAATAGTCCTAAATCACATTTAGTTAAAAATGAATTTAACATGACAGGTGGTGTCAGTAAAGGGGTACTTTATCTAACCATGTCTGTGTTGGGAACCACTGATCTATAGTGAATTTCGATAGTTTGTTTTTTATTTATTATTTGTATTGTTCAGTCCGTCTTGGTTTGGAAAACGCCGTTGCCCATTTTTTCACTCCACAGTCATGTTTCAGGAAGAAGAAACATTAATCAGTCTTAAGTATTATTTTGACAGAACTTTTACAAAGCATTTGTGAAACATGCTCCCCGTGGACTCCAGCATATGTCTATCATTACTACTGCAGCGCAGAACCATTTATCCTCCTCTGTGGTGGTGTTCATCAAAGTGCTGGACATAAATGACAACGTGCCAAGGCTTACAAGAGATTACCAGCCATATATCTGTGAGGGAACGCAGACGGGAGATGTATGTATATTATGATACACTGATGTTCATAACTTACTATAGTGTTGCAATGAGAATTTTCATGAATATGGACAGTAATAGTTTTCATATTGTGCCACTTTGTCATCTAAACATCTCTACTATTCTGTAGATCTTTTAAACACTGAAGGACTTTCAAATGACCATCTGACTACTGAGACGAATCCACCTTGTTAACTTGCCATCCCCCTCTCCATCCCCTAGTAGCAGAGAGAATGCAGGGACAGAGAGGTGGTTTAATATCTTAGTCCTAGTACGCCTGACTCATTGATCCTTTATCTGACTTAGGTTTGTGCAAGTTAGAATCTATGGCCCCAACCATGGCTCTGAAATATCAGTAGCCTAACTGTGCTTTGTATCGATAAATCCATGGCACTGTCCGTGGTGCTGAAGTAGCAGATGGATTTCTAATTGCGCCTTTTTCTCTCAGTGCCATTCTTCTATGGGGTTATCTGGGATATTTAATACTCTCTGAACTATATTATACAAAAACTACACTATATTGTAGACAACATACTCTATAGACTACCGTCACCTTCACCAAGTGTACAAGTGTAGTGGTGCTCCCATTGGGCACATTTTGTTATTTTTCAGAAATCAGTCTAATACTTTTAAGAAAGGAGATATGGAGGCTACATATGATTACGTAGATTTTCTAAGAAATCTGTTGTGGGTGGGTGGCACTTGTGTTGCTCATTTCCTCAGTAATGTGTCTTTATGTCTCTAAGCTCATTCAGGTGCTCAGTGCGGTTGATCCAGATGACCCTGCGGAGGGACACCACTTCTACTTCTCTATGGTCCCTGAGAAGCACATCAATCCCAACTTCACTATCAGAGATAACCAAGGTTACATTCAACTAAATAATTAGGCATGCATGTTACCTCGTTTGTGCTTAAAGGAAGAGTTCAACATTTTGGTCTTCTAGTCTTCTACTTTCTTCACACAAGAAGATTCACACACTGTCACTTTTGTATAGTAGATATGAAGCTACAGCCAGCGGACAGTAAGCTTAGCTTCACACAAAGACTGGAGACAGAGGGAAATATCTAGCTTGTGTAAAATTCCGCCTACCAGCACCTCTGAAGCCATGTTTAGGCATGCAAACACAGCAGTCTAGTCAGCAACCAGGAAATGAATAACGAATCAAGATTTAACACATTTTCATATGGCACAAGTCATATTTGTCTTCCAAAAAGTCATTGTTAAGTGCTTTGATTAAGTCTTACAGGTGAACCCGAAGCTGAGGCAGATTTTCCAAATTTACTTTTGTACACACTGAAAATTAGATTTGACAGGGCTTGGGCCTTTCAGAGAGCTTAGATTGTATTTTAAATTACATTATGTGTCTCAGTTCACTTGTTATTCAGCTTTGAATTCCCCTAAAATAACAGCACTCACTGTGGAAGTGGTACTCATGTTTTTTTTAGCGCGCTAAAAAAGTGCACATCTCTTCATTTTTAGACAATACAGCAGGCATTGTGGCACGCAGGAGTACTTTCACCCGCAAGGATCGAACCCAGTACCTCTTGCCTGTTGTGGTAACAGATAGTGGCTCTCCAGCTCTCTCCAGCACCAGCACTTTGACCATCAGTGTGTGCAGCTGCCATCCGACTGGCCATTGTCCCACAGGGGGGGTGGAGGCCCTTGCCATGTCTATGGGGGTCAGCCTGCAAACCTTGCTAGGGTTTCTGGTCTGCCTGGTCACACTCACAGGTAAGCAAGCACGGTCTTATGTTGTATTTACATCCCTCCTCACTCCAGAATATCAAACTATGATATAAAAAGGATGCATATAAAGGAATACTTTTGATTTTTTGGAGTCTAAGCCATCTGGTGTCAAAATCATCTCAGAGACTTTTTTCAAAATAAGATAATTAAGAGTTAAGGCTGGAAGATTAGTTCATTTAAAGGATGAAAAGATGTCTAAATATACAAAATCTTTTGGGTAAATTTTGGGTAAATTTTGGGTAAATAAATACAGTATAAAGCTTGAAAGATTAAGATTAATTTCTTAATTAATTTCTATATTTCCCTAGCTTCTTTAAAAAAACTATTTTGACCGTTTTTGTCACCACAATTCCTAAATTTCCTAATAATACAACATCAGCCAGTGCACACAATGTTAACAGTATATATTGTCCTTTATACTGCTGTAGTGTTACTGAAACTCTTGTAACAGTTTCCATAGCAGCTGGCAAGCAAACACTATCAAAGTTAGCTAGCTAATTCTACTGGGAAGTTTCTTTAGTTAAGTTTGTTTTACATGAGAAAAGAGACAATAAATTACATATCTACAAAATATCAAGGATGACACAATAAAGTCCAAGACTTATTGTGGTTCTTGATGAAGACGAGAGATTGAAGTATGGTGTATGTGAACTTCCAAGAAGCAATAGCTGGCTAACCTTTCAAGGATTGGCTTACCGGCTAAAATGATTTAGCCACTGCTCCAAGAGCTTACATATTGATTCCTATTTCTGTTTTCTCTCCATTACTCGATCAACAATCAAACAAGCCAATAAATAAATAAAATTGCACTAGGGTACAATTACAAAGTATTTACAGAAAATCATACCGATGTACATTTGGCATCTTCACATAGCCATAGTATTTCAAACAGCTAAATAAAGGGCTACTACAGGATTACCAAAGATCTTGTTCTGCCAATTTCTTGGCAAGAGTTTCTCCAAACCTCAGTGAAAGTGACAAAACAGATGTCTGGCTAAACAATATTTCTCTGAGGCATATTACAAATGTAGAGTGTTATATTTATACAATAACAGTGTAGTGTGCTAGAGAGCTGATTGTTTTCGCACTCCAGATTCACAAAGGGTTTCACTAATGATAAAGACTGAGATTTTCAGACGACAGAAAACATTGCCAACTTTGAATAATGCTAGATATCTATGATTACTTACCTCATAGCCGTTAGATATTAAGGTGACCAATGATCACAAAAAGTCAGAATATTCCTTTAGGAAATTGGAATTGACAAAGCTTATGAAACCACGACAATCTCACTGATACTATGCTATAAAAAAGTCATTCTTTTTCAGCGGGTCTGTTGAGCTAGAACAGTTCCACCTCACATCATTTTGGCAAGTATATAAACATGTGTTAAACAGCAGGATTTTTCATTAACAATTTTGCGCTTTCATTTGAATTCCCTTTTTAAAACTCACCAGCGTGCCTTTAACACACACTTTTAAAATGCTGAAAGCTTGCAGAGCAATGATGTCAGGTAATGAGTGTATTGGTTGCAATACATCAGTAGCAATGCCACTGTGGGACATTGATGGGTTTGCATAGTGAAGAGCTTTATTATGACCTCAGCTGCTTTGTGTCCTCCCTTTGCCCATCACATGAAAGATTAATGACAATACCTGCTATGCTAACATTCTGTCAGATGAGCACAATACCCTTTGAAAAAACGGCATTCTGTGCCACATGGAGCAAATTATTTCTTTATGGGTAAGCTGAAATTAAAAAAATTATTTATAGCCTAATTTACCCACATTTTGGTTTTTGCATCCACAACAGGTTGCAGAAAAACAAATCTCGCTGCTATTGTTTTCAGTGCACTTGTGCATTCTTTGTGCATGCTCCACCAGGAACCCTAGATGTTTATTTCTCACTAAACTCATGCCCTGGTTTTTGACTGTAATGATCTCCTACCAGTGCTGTCAATTCTAATGTTGATGGTGAGGAGGCACAGGCGGAAGCAGCAGATGGGACTGAAGGTAGAGGGGCAGGAGCTGGAGCTTCCTGAGACTGTGTCGCAGAAGGTGCTGTATTACGGAGAAGGTCGAGGATCAGATCTGAATTTCTGCCAGCCCGTGGTCCCACTGCGACCCCACCCCAGAAGGAGGGAGAGGAGGCTGCGGAGGGAGGACATCAGGGCCAGCATACGTATGTCCCTCCGAGAGTCCCACCTCATCGGGCCGGATGACGAGGTCTTCAGGCAGTTTATTCTGGACAGGCTGGCAGAGGCCGATCAGGATCCTTACGTACCACCATTTGACTGCCTAAGAACGTATGCATATGAGGGATCAGGGTCTCCCACTGGGTCCCTGAGCTCACTGGAGTCTTCTAGTTCAGAGCTTGAACTTGATCAACCTGTTTGTAATCCCAGACCCTACTTGGTTAGACTTACGCCTTGGTGTGGGGTAGGAGGGGAAGACACCACCTTCTGATGGGCTTCTTCTCCTTAAATGGCTGTCTTATAATCTTTGCATAATGGACCAGTGTGTCCCTCATCAGTGACATGAAAATGTAAAAATAAAAATGTTGTTTCAAGAACTGTGCTTAAAGAAAAGGTTCAGCATTTTGGAAAATACTTATTGTCCAATTAGATGTGATGATCAATACCAATCTTATGTCTTTATTGAAAATATAAAGCTACAGCCTGAGGTTAACATGGCTTAGCTGTTCCCCTCCCCATTTCCAATGTTTATGCTAAGCTAAGCTAACTGGCTGCTGGCTCTAGCTTCATATTATCGTAATGTATCATATTCTCATGTAACTCAACAACAAAGCGAAGTGTATTCAAAATTTTAAAGTATTCAGTTCTATTTGTGCTATTATTCCTTTAAAGACAAAACTGATCCTCATAAAGTTTCAGAAATGCCTTGCTGTATTTTGTGAGTTTGTGAGCATTTATAACTATAGATGTCTAAGTAAAAAATTTGCTCCCTTAGCTCTATTTTGTACTCCACCTTCTGAAAGAAATGATATGACCACTATATTTAGTTAGAAGCTTTGTCTATCTTTTACGTTGTGCTGGGTAGTGTGCAGTGGGTTTATTAAAGTTTTAGGCTGAAAACAGCTTCCTGCTGCAGCTGGAAAATAGGTTGCTGAGATCAATCTTTGTCGGCTGGAAGACCAAAACAAGCTTAAATAGGCTGAAGTGCTCTTCAAGCTGAAGGGAAATGCAAAGTTGGTGACTCTCTATATTGGATTATCACTGTGACTCCTTAACATTGCACACAGTCATTTAATCTATAAAATAATATTAATTCATGCAGCTTTAACCAAGTACGTTTACTTCAGTAGACCATAATGTGATCCAGCCAGAAGACAGGTTACTGCCCTGGCTTTCTTTTATTTAGAGTCGGTTACTGTAGTGTTTCCTTGCTTCACCCACACTTATAATTAGTCACTAGTGAGTGTACAGGTTAGTCTTCTTCCAGTTGTTGAGGCACAAGTTGTTAAAAGTCACTTTGGCAGATGTTTGCAACTCACAATCTCAAGTACAAGTAGAAAAAAAAATACATCTTGGGGGAAAGTGTGTACACCAAAAAGGTCAATTACGTCATCAATGTATTGACATAACTGTCATTGACATTTGAACAGGGAAATCGTATGCAACCGGAGGGGGGCTTCTTAAAGACAGGCCACAGTGTGATTCATGCTTTTAATAATTACAGTGTGACAATATTCCTCTGTATAATGCCAACAGTATTACTGACCTATGAAATTTCTGATGCTTTTTGTAATATTATTCAGTTCTTATCATTTTACTTTTATATTTGGCATTTTGCCAGTACAGTTCAAACTCTATGTGTATTTATATTTTGCATTGTGAAGTTATATAAATTAATGTATACTTCCCTTGGGTATGTGTATGACAACATATTTTTCTAAAAAGAGATTTTGTTACCTGATAAGCCTTATTCTCACAGAAATAAAAGTTCATATACAGAAGAGTATCCAATAAATATCAACTGTTTAATTTGTATTATATTGTATGATGCAACTTGCTGTTTTTTGCTGAGTTGCCAGAGACCACATCACTCTACCAGGGTTGGGAAGTAACGGATTACATGTAACAGCATTATGTAATCAGAATATGAAAGAAAAGTAACTGTATTCCCTTACAGTACAGAAAATAAAGACTTATTAGACTATGGGTACATTTTGAAAAATGTGGGATTACTCATAGGGATTACTTTAGGCAGAGAGTTTCCATGAAATAGAAAACGCAGTGCTGTTTGCCTCCGTATATGTTTTTTATATACAGTCTATGGTATACGTACACATGTTTCTGTAAAAACACAAAGCTAGAGAGGGACATGTCACAATGATTGCATTGATTGGGGTTTACATTCACCTCTTGCACCATATGTGTGTTTACACGTGCCTCCCTCCCCGTTATGCAGACTCTGTGTGGACTGGTTCCAACTCTCAATGAGTGAACATGGCAGCTGGACCTGGACCGAACACAGCCTTCAAGACCAACAGAGGCCAGTTTGACCACTAGCAATACAGTACCGAGGTGGTTTTCTTGCCGGGTTTAGCTCTTGGCACCCTGGGGTAGGGTAAGCTAACCACTAGCTGGACCAAGCTAACTAGCCACAGATACAGGCAGAATGGCTACAGTTACTGGTTTAGCAAAAAGTAAAGCTGTCCATCAAGAAGCTCTGTGTAAATCATCTCAGTACTGGATTCCCTGTAGGTCTTTGAGGCTGTGTTCCCTTCTGTTCATGCCGTGTTACTGGGAAGCTGCTGAAGGTTTCGTTGCCCGCTCAATAACGTCTGGCTGCCACTTATGCCACGTCCCTGGTCCAAGCCACGCCCCCCTCATGATATAGTCTGTAATGATTGGCTGTAGCTGCAGCACCTTTCTGCATGGTCTGTTCTGCACATGCGCACACTTATTCCCATCCAATTTGTACCACGCATGTGTGGACATTGTAGTTGACGGAAGCCTATGATTTAAAGAAAAACTTTCCACAAGCTAAATGTTAAAGTGATCTGGGAAAGTAAAATAAGTGATTAAAACAGAGCCTAAGTAGCGCAATATTATTTTTTAATTAATTTAATTTTTTTTTTACATTAATTATTTTTTATTATTATAAGTGATTCCATTCATAAGTATAGTCTGTCTAGTTATCTTTATCTTTAAGTTATTTTTTTTGCTATTTTTGTGTCTATGGTAGCATTATCGCAACCCCCCTGGGACCAGGTTGCGACCCCCAGGGTGGTCCCAACCCCCAGGTTAATAACCACTGATTTAGATTGACAGCTGAGATGAGTGACTTTCATTTAAAACATAATTATACTTATTTGTCCAATAACATCTTAAGTTCAACTTCTGCTGCACTGAGCTGTGATTACCTACCTGCTGCTTTTGCTGCACCATTACTTTATGTTATGTTGTTCTTCTTCAAATCCCACCTTCTAGTGTCACGCCACGCCCCTGAGCTACAGTCCGCAGCCGGACCTTTCTCTGCTCGCCTGGCTCCAGTTCCCTGGCACCGCACCCCATGTAATTTATAAACACCTTTATACAGTCTATGGTATACACTAACACTCCCCCGGTGCTCTGAGTTCCCATTACGGGCAGAGTGAGCTAATTTGACCAGGGTTTGCAGCTAGTTAGCTTGTTAACTAACTTCAACAACAAGTAAAGCTATCTGTACATCAGGAAACTCTGTGAATCACAGAGCTGAGGCAGAGCAGCAGGAGGACGTCAGAGAGAAAAGTAGAAAAATATTTTCTCCATATTTCTAATATTTCTCCATCAAATGTGATTCAGTTTCACCAACATCAGTGAAAAATATTGTGTTTTTGTTGCCCGGTCCCAGAAACACTATACTTCAGCAGCATTATATAGAGCAATCTTTGCATTGGACGCTAAATTAATACAAGTGCAGAATGAATCATCAAAATTTTAAAAAGATTTTCCAAATGACAATTTTAAATATCATAGAAAAACCTTCAAAATGACATTTTTTGTCATTGATGGGCCAGATACTGCCATAGGGATGACATAGTGCAAAGCATATCACATAAAAACATTTAAACATGTAATTTGGGAACAGGATGTTTTGTTATTCTATGTTTCTCTAAAAACACACTGAGCAGAAAAACCATCATTGATACTTCTCTTGTTTTCATTTGCCTATTTGGCATTGAATTAATCCAAAAGTGCCAGTAAGTAATCAGATTAAATTACTTATATTTTGTGGTACTTGGATTTCTTACTGATTACATTTGTAAACAAGTAATTAGTAATTGTAGTGGATTACATTTTTAAAGTAATCCTCCCAACCCTGCACTCTACACATGTAAGCCAATCAGCAGCAGAGAGTCCTCATGGGTGACTGGCATCAAAACTCCAGCAAAGTAAGGTTGTGAGAAGAGAAAAGGTTAGTCGGGGCTTGATTTGAAATGTATAAGGACATGAAACTCTTGATAAACACAACTGCTGGAGAGCTGTGGGAAGAAAGTGCATAATATACAGTGGCTTGCTCTCTTATTTCTTCATGGTCATTTACAGCATTATCGGCAAACACTAGACGCTAACTCTTAGTTGTGTGGGTGGCTGCTCGAGGGGTGACTGGAGGTAATTGCATGGGGATGAGGTCCAGCCCCCTTCACCTTCTCATCCACTAATTGGGCTGTTTTCTGTCTGCAAAGGTCAGTGTTTGGACCAGAGAGAATATAGATCTCACTGAAGAAAAAACTGAAAGAATTTCATACACAACCGTATTTGGAGAGAAGTTAGAATGTCTGGAGATAAGAGACAATACAGGGGAAACAACTAATTGCTTGAATCTCTTCTGATTTTCCTTTCATGCCATGGGTGCTATGAGTAGGTGCACCACTCAGCAGGACAATTTCCAGACATCCCTGTAACTCAAAGTGAGCTTCAAATATCTTCCACGGTTGGAAACAATCTATTCGGTCAGTGCATTTTAGACTAAACCATTGTCTCGCAATGGCTTCTAAAGACACAGGTGAGCACAAAAAAGGGGCCTTTTTAAAGTCCTTTCAAACCAATCTCCACAGTCCCAACATGTAGGGTATTGGAATTGCCAATAAAGGCTCTGTTCTAATTCCTTTTTTCAAAAGTACCTTAATGTCAAAAGTCATTCAGCTCCTGGTGTCATTTAACCTTCTGAATTTCTGTCATTACCCATGGTGAATATCACGGGTAATTTAACCTAACAGCCCTTTTCTTTGTGTAATTATACCCATTACAGCAATGTGAAGAATTTCACTCCGTCAACCGTCTCTGTCCTCTGGTCTCCTGCACAGGTTATAGATTCAGCTCTTCTTTTCAAACCCAGTGCCAAACTCATCACAAAGCGCCACAATGCTCACTAGAGGGTCTTTGAAAGGGGCTCTCATTTGGCAGACAGTGAGTTGATTGAAAAGATGCCTGAAAGGATTTTGAGGCCCATTTTTAAAAAAGAAAATCATTAGAAACATATGCCTTAAGGTTTGGCTGAAGAGAGATCAAATCATTCATGTGCAATTTGGTAATGTGAACATAATTATAGACTATAAAGATTAAGATTTGGACGAGATTCTAGGCATGACAATGGTGCATTAGTTTATGTGTCTAAAACTCACGGATGGATAGTGGAATGAATGTTGTAATAATCTCAGTGCAAATGGACAGGTGATGGAAAAAAATGAAATATCACATGTATTGCTCATATTTGCAGCAGTTTCAATTAAGGACATGGCGCAAAAAGTGACCAACGCACTTTGGGTTTCAGTATGTTGCTGTTGAAGACTTGAGTATTTTGTTAATGTTGAAGGCAAAGAGAGTTTGTCTACAGGCGTTTTCAAACCTGTGATGTTGTTTCTGCACGCAACAAGTTTACCAACTTATCCACTGATTCGGACCAGAGCAAATAAACCATAGGTTTGACTATATTACAAAATCCTGCCCATACCTTCTTTGCACAACATATCCACATTGACATTATGTTGCTTATACCTCAATGCACTACAAAAATACAAAATAATATATGAATCCCTCTGAGGAAAGCTGTTTTCTTAATGCAAATCTTATTTTCAAATCACAAAGTTGGATGCAGCTAAGTGTGTGCTGTAATGTAAATGTGTGTACAGTGAAAATGATAGAGACTGTCTTAAATGTGAAGGAGCCAAAGATATTCCTGCACAATCGGAAATCTGCATAATGTCAAAATCCTCCATGTCATATCCTGAATATGATTGAGATCTGCATTAGTCATGAGTGGGACATTAGTGTTCATGTACTAATTGACATGTGATGTTGATGACACCCAGGACACATAACAGAAGTCGGGTAAATTGGAAAAAAGTTTATTTAAACCAAAGTAGAAGCATTATGAATGAAAATGAAAACATCAGTCCTCTCACGTGGGCCAATGAATATCTGGCCGGGGCACCAAAATGTCTAAAATCCTAATCTTAATGTTCAGTTGCACAAGTTAAAATCACACAAAGTACCTAAAAATAGGCTGGCATAGACAGGAAAAAGGTCAAAGAAGCTTATTGATTGTAATTATGGTACTACACTATAATTTACCATTAACCTTTTATAATAACTTGATCAGAAAGATACTAATAAATTTAGTTGGATGTGAAAAAAAACATTAAAAATCAAAATCAAGTTCAAATCTTTTGAACATGTGTTGTAGGCAGAAAGATGGTAGCCCAAACATCAATAATCAATATTAAGCTCTTACTACACTACTATATTTAAGCAAACTGACACTGGCTAAAATTACTTTTATGTGTGATCCCTTACACATAAACAGGCTGTTTTCACCCTGTATGTGTGCTGCAGTAAAATCTGACAGCAAATGTGTTAAAAGATTAGGCAAACTTTAATATTTGAGGATTTACAGAATACATTTCCTGCAAGTTATTCCATGTGAGCCTTTGCTATTCTGGTCCATTAATGAGCTTTGCCTCATCGTGATGAGACTTGGGGATTGTCAGACTTTGAAATGAAATTAGTATTTAATAATGACGTGCAAAAACTTTGGAAACTTGTTTTGTTGCTCAACAGAGGCTAATTGGTGGCTGTTTTGGGGGGTAATGTGTAACCCCTTTTACAAGACAGTTGATAGAGCATATCATGCCTGAGGCAACTGGATTAGTATCAAGACAATTCATACTCAAGCTTAATTTTGTTTTGGGTGGATAAATCTAGCTGAAGAAACTGTTCCAAATAGCAAATTGACAATTTGCTAAACCCCTCCCTTAACAATGATTGTTCAATAATATACTGGAAAATATAGCTGGGTGGATAAAGTAACTGGGTACGGCAGGTGTGTCAAACTTGGAGTGTGTTTACAGTGTGTTTTTAGCATGTTTAGTCTAATTTAAATGGTAATCCTTAGCATGTCTGACTAACTAAAATTAGTAACTTCCAAGGTGAAGAAGCATCATAATGAGGTGTTTGTAATCTTACAGTTACAGTAAAAAACATCCCATTCACATGACTGGTACATCCACTGTGTGGAAGGATGCTGAATCTGCTGCTGTGGCTGACTGAGACAGGCTGTAGCTGTGATTATGACTATAGCACCTGGATGACATAACACTGGCTGCTTCTGTGAATGACCATTGATATGCTTGTGCTAGCTCATCGTTGCATTGATGCTACTGCATTCCTGGAGTCCTGTGGTGTATTGTTAACACATATGTCACATGAAAGTAGCACTGTGGGTTCAAATCCTGTGAGGATTAAATGTGCTTCCTTGGTTAATGTAGGAGCAGTGGCCTACACAGTACTCACAGTACAGCTACCATAGCCATATCCATTGCATCTTATATTACTAGTGCAATTACCATATCCACAGACACACACTCTTTGCATTGTGTAACATCATCTCTCCTGTTTGTAGAGTGTGTTTCCCTAAAGTGGCACCAGACTGGACCAACACAATAACTGTTCCTATGGATACTCAATACGAGGGAAATCCAAAGCAGTTCTGATAAATAATTCACACCTTGACTCTTCGGGGGCTAATGTTCAACTACTTCACAGAGCTAATGTTAGCTTAATCAGGTAGCTACAGCTTATTTAGCCATCCACGGTCACAGGGACAAATGAGCAGCCTGCTTCGTGACATTGTTGGCCCTAATTGAGCAGTGCAACATATACTTAAGGTTAGGTATTTCCAGCTTTAAAATACAATAGCCTACTAATGATGATGTAAATTTAGGAGGCAGCCATTCCCAAGCACCAGCCCGATTACTAACTCCAGCAGGACAGAGAGTAATTGTGTGCGTGAGTGTAGAGTTAGTGAGCCTGTTTCTAATCACTAATCATGACTCAACATAAAATCATACCCTGCCATTTCTTTTGACAAATCAGATTGCAATTCACCCATTCATGAAAAATCTGAACAGAGAGCTACACTTGATGCAATAGACTGCCGTTATGGAGAGGTCATCCTTTAACTAAAAACACTTCAGCCCCCATCACAGCCATCATAATTGCTGACAAAGTGCACTTCGTACTTACTGCAATCCTGTAATTTCCTGTTTGTCTTTAATTTGTTTTTGTTGCAAAGTTAACTGACCTTGTACTCCGATAAAATAAATGGATCTGTCCTAGCTGTGCCGACAAAGCCTATAAAGTTGCATTGATGTTAATGAGATTCCTGAATTCATCAATGATGTTTGAGCTTGCTATTGCTGATTTAGTTTTTGTTCATTAAATGCCCTGTCACCTAGTCAGTTTCTTCCTATTGCCTGAGTGATAGGATGTCTGCGCCTATTAACACACTATTTCTGCCAAAAAGGTTTTTAAAAACTTTTTGGTTAGTTTACGAGATATTTCTGTATTTCGATTTAATTCCCTGTGCTCTTTTCAGTGGTTTGAACTGGATTTAGCAACATGTCAATCAGAATCTGATCGCAGTAGCTGGCTTGTTTGGTCACTGTCAATTAAATCTGATCAAAAAACACCCACACAACAGATTTAGAGCAACATGATCTTTCATTTGTGGTTGTGTTGCTGTCCACCTGATGAAAGTAAGTCCAATATTCACTCTACTTGTTGTTCTGTTTTTGCCGCCTGAGGGGAATATCTGGCTCTGAAGCTGCCAAATGCTCCACTGTGTTCACCAGCTAGTCTTCAGCTGTGTCTGTCTGCCGTTTGGTGCTGATCAGGTATCATACAGCAGGTTTTTGGAGCTGCCTGCAGAAATCCAAAACAATGAGCTGAAAGATGCTCGATGGAGCTGATAGGAACCGCAGTGCCTGTGGGTCCTTCACTATGAGCAATACTTTTTATATTACACACAGTAATTTGAGCCACAGTTTTTCTAAAGTATTGATTATGGCAGCTTTAAGATTTAAAGCCACGTTTCAGGGGCTTTAATACTTAGGTTGCATGGTAGCAGTTGTATAAACTTGATTAATATTTTGACATTATTATCGAGTTTCTTTTCCAGTGTATCTGGATAGAAGGTCAGTGTTTCCAGCACCGGTGTGTAAGGATGAGGGCTTTACCCAACATTTTGTTTCTTTTTGTGTCGAGTCCTGAGACATACATTAAAACAAATAGCTGGCTTCATCTATGGCTGAACAATGGGTTTACATATTTTTATGTTTGTTTCATTTTGTGACGTTTACGAAACGTCACATTAAGAGTTAAATCGATGGGGTGTGAATGCAGGTTAGCTTTATAGTTATACCTTAGCAGTTATCTCATGAAGAACAAGGCCTCTGAACAGATTCTTAGGCAAGATTATTTAATTCATCAAACTGACACAATACACAAATTAAATTAACCACTAATTTTTTAAATGAAGCAACTAAATAATGTTTTTCTTTGTTGTCACAACACAAGACAGGTTTTCCCTCTCCACACTTGCCATGAGACTGTTCCATTGAATCCAAATACACAGAGTACTAGAAGCTATTTTAAGAGTTTGGCTTCTTACATCTCATCTTTTTCTTCTTCTTCTTCTTCTTCTGGAAGGCTGCTGCTGAATTTTGAAAGAAATACTTTCCACTTATCATACATAACACATCCACTTGATCTGATTTCATATTGTTCTTTCCTTAGGTCTGTAGTATGAAACTACTATTATGGAATACCAAAGGCCTCGGGTCCAAAGTGAAAAGTCCCATTAATAAAGAAGAGATTACTTTCACTTGCTGTCAAGGCCCTGTGCTGCTAAAGGATTGATGCTCTCACATTAAATCAGCCCCTTGAAAGGTCCTTCCAAAAGTGTATGAGTGCCAACTGTATAGGTAATTTTTTTCTCTATTATGTTTCACTTTCAGGGCATGTTCAGTGGCATTATCAAGGCATTGATATTGGGATTTTGCTTTGTTTGTTGGTTTGGTCATTTTTTAAAAACTGTGTATTTGTCAATGATGTTTGCACGATTCTTTCTTTCTTCCGTTCTTCCCTTACTTCTTTCTTTCTTCCTTTCTTTCTTACTTTTCCTTCCTCCATTTCTCTCCTTGGAGCCACAGGGTTTGTTGTTCACTTTTTGTTGTCTGAGCCATCACTCAAAATGCAGGGCTTTCTTCTGACAGGCACTGAAGCAAGGAAATGAGAAATGACTTACACAGTTTAGCTCCTCTTCATTTTCACTTGCCTTATTATTATCAAACACATGCACCCCACATTCACACATACGCACATGCACAAAAGTGAACGCACTCACACTGCATGCACTTTCACAGATGATTAGTGAAGTCTCCTCAGCAAAAAGACACCCAAATCTGTAAAGTGGTGAGAGGTTTTTTGTCAATGTCCACACTCCATGACATACAGTACATTTAGTAGACTCTGACACTGCAGAGAGTGATGGCCCTTGCACACCACTAATTAGCTGTCATTCATAATTGATTAAAGTCCGAATGTAAATAATAAATGGAAATTGAATTTTATTTAGGGTGTCTTGTCAACTACATTTACCTTGGGCCCTGCTGAGACTTTATGTAAACATGGCTTCATAATCAGATTTAGCTAATCATGTTAAAGGGCAAAGAGAGGCTAGAGGTGTCACTTGGCTTTGGAGCAGGTTGTTTTTCAGTCTTCACACATTTCTGGTCTAAAGTTATTCTAAATTCAGGACATGAGGAGAGGATGGACCAGGGTCCTGGTCTTGCTCTGAAAGCAGCACCTTAAATCGGACACTTAACGGATCTTGACTTGACTTGATCTTTTACTTCCTGGGAAGAATTCAAAAAACAGCAACAACAATTATCAGGGTATTTCTCATTTCCTCTGTTTCTCTTTATGCATGATGTTACGTTCGCTGTGTTGTTTGTAATAAAAAAAACTATTGTGATAAAGCTGACTCAGTTAGTCAATTACCCCAGTAGTCGAGTAGAGAAAAAATGTATCTGCAACTAAATAATGATTAAAGCAATTTGGCAAAAATGATGGCAGTGACCTCGTTCCAGAGTCTAAATTGTGAGAAAGTTCCACTTTTTGTTTTCTGATACAATAGTTGTGTAAAGTAACTAAATTTACTCACGAACTACACTACACCACAATTTTGAGGTACTTGGACTTTACTATATACATTTAATACACGAGATATTAACTAGTGTGGATAAGATAGAACTGGACCTTGGGGGGGCTCCATAATAATACTTAAGTGGAATTATGACTGAAAGACCTTTACTTGTAAGAAAGCACTTTTACTTAAGTAGAGGATTGGAATACTTTCTCCATCTCTGCCAATAGTATCTTTGGGTTTTGGATGACAATTATCAATTATAAATTAATTGAGAAAATAATCTGCAGATTAAACGATGATGAAAATAATCGTTTGCCCTAAATTTTACATAGTTTTTGCGGTTTATTAGCTGTTTTTCTCTTTGTGTGCTTTTATTTTGAAGGGGGTTTGTTACAGACAGGTGGCTCATGTAGAACAGCCTTTCTTTGGTGTATTTGACCCTGTATTAAACCACAGCATGAGAATATAATGCGTACAGTGTGCAAGTGTGTGTGTGAGCATTTTAGAGTAGTGCAAGCAATTTTTGTAATAACTACCAGGCCAACCACCAGTCTGTTCTTGTATTTTGGCTGTCTGCGTGTCTCCATTGTGTATGCACATATTGTGAGGAGTGTGCTCTTCGAGTCAGAAAAAAAAGCCATCGATGCAGTCCTCAGAAGTAGCACATCATTAATAACGGAGGGACCTTTGAAGATCCTGCATAAATGTCTAATTAGGTTTGGTAACCTTTAGGAAACTCAAGTGGGTGAATACTAAACAGGCCTGGAGATCTTGTACTGCATGGCAAACTAAGCACTCAACATGTGGGAGAGAGCGCTGACATTGAGGAGGTTTGTTCCCCTGCCTGAAAGGGCATGCAATTTAAGCCACATTACAAGCGCGTCTGAACTCATTGGCCAATTTCTAGCCAATTTATCGTACTTAACCATCCTGTGTATACACGTCATCACGGAGGTGGAACAAAAATATGAGCTGTTTTTTTTTTGTCCTGCCCTTCAAGCTGTGTGGATCATTGTTCTGCATAACTGTGACGAGACTGCGTGGCATTTAGAAGACCCTTGAGTCTGAGGAGTCGAGCCACCAGCCATGTTCGGACTTACACAGTGTTAAAAGGAAGTGACTTAGAAAATATTACTGTGAAGAAAGCACTGGGGCTGGTTTGCACTACACTGCACATGTATTAAGAGATGATTTTCTCCAAATTTAACAACGACATGATTCATACAATTGGAAGAAATTGTAGAAGAGACACGTTACATTTGCATGTAAATATTTCCAAATGAAAATATTCATTTGTAAATATTAAAAAGACATTTCTCTATATAATTTTAGAATTTTATATATAATGAACTACAAACTTTATCTCATTATTCAAACTTGTTGTAAAACGACAAATGACTTTGTACCTTGTAAATATGTTCTGAATGTAAGAATCTGAAAACATGAAAATGCACAAATTACAGTGTTGTGGTAAAAGGTTGGATAATTGCAAAAATGTAAATATAACAAGATGTGATATAACACATAGAGTCTTCTCAATGCAAATTACGTCAAACCGCTTTTTTATAGTATACATGTGTAGTAATACTGACAAATAAAAGCATTTCCGAGCAGCCTTAAAAATATAAAAGAGGTGAAAACAACCAAAAACAGCTTCTGATTCAAGAGCTTAAAACAACTATATAAACCTTATCTTATATAGTCTATAAAAGATTTACGGTAACACTTTATGGCCCACAACATCCAGTATAAATACATTCCCAGATTGTTTCCTCCTCATTCCTCCTTATTCCTTAACTTCACATCTTGTTCCCATTTAGTTTTATATGTACTGCACGAGTACACTGTTACAAGAAAATACACTGTATATTGGGAAGAGATATGCTGCATCTTGTGGCTGTGGTCTAAAGTGTAACATATATATATAAATATATATATAAATATATCTTTGGAGTCTCCCCACAGATTTCAGGCTGTCCACATTTTCTAAAAATAAACACAGACTCTCCTGGTCGTGACACCTCAAGCTCTTTGCTATAAAGCAATGTAAACATACACATCCCAAGACATACATCACAGGCTTACTCACGCAAACATATTTATTATATGCACCCACAGACACACATGCAAGTGGAGCACCCCACCCCCCCACCCCCACCCCCCACACCTCACACACACACACGACGCACGCACGCACACACACACACACACACACACACACAGTTGTCAGAGCACAGTGTAAAATCAGAGGGGCTGTTAATGGAGGCGGACAGCTTGGCTGCTGTTTCATCAAAGTGCAGAGGAAATGCAGATCTGTGTCCTGCAGGATGCAGGGAATTGGATCAGCTTCCTTCTGTCTGCTGAATTTGAAACACATACCAGCAGGGATTAGAAAGCCTTTACCATTGAACAGTGACTTTCTAATGGCCGTCCATGGGAAATATTTACTCACTGTCTCGCACGTGTTGATATGCCCATTAGGAGCCAAAACATGTCCCCTGGCCAGATAGCTTTATATAGCTGCCAGCTATGTGGCAACCTGGACAATATTTCCTTATTTGATTGATACAAGGAGCCCGGAGCGGCTCAAACTTTTCTTTCAGACTGTGTTAGGTATCTGGTTTATGATAATAGCAGTACAATGTAAAAATAACACTACAGGGTCTGTAGCATGTGACAATGCTTTTCCCTAAGGCTAGTTGATATGAGGATACTTACAGTGTGAGAAGTCATATCTCCACATTGTTTCCACTGAGGTATTTCATCTTCTAATATTTGGGGGTGCATTAGATTATGGATTAGATTAATTAGATTATATTAGATTATGGACAATGTTGCAATCAATGCAGGACTTTTTTATTGGATCTCTATATGTAGATGTTTGCATTACTGTCATGGACCATCCTTGCTGTCTGTTTATTTTTTCCACAAAGAACAACTTTTCAATTAATTTTCCAGACCAATCACATCAATCACAATATAAAATTACATTTATCATGATCAAAGTTTATCCTTATTGCCCACTCCTTATGTGTACAATTTACCCTGTGTTTCATTTTGCTTAAATGCTCATGCTTAAAATTATTTTGTCACCTTGATACTATACATGAGTATGTAAAGTAACATGATGATGTTGCTTGTGTTTGGAGTCTCGTCCCCTCCATCTACTGTATAAAACATGGTTAAATACGATCAATTTTCATGTATTCTATATTCTATATCTGTCTATATTGGTGTTGACAGTATTTTTTATGTAGTACTACCTCTCCCAAGTCCATTTATATGTAAAAGTTCATTTATAAGAAATTTTTTCACATAGAGCAGTGGGATGAGTGAGTAAGTAAAGCCAACATCCACAAGTGTTAATTGATTAATGGTTCACTTTAAAAATATTAGAAAACAGTGAAAAATACTAGCCAACAGCCCCCTAACACCAAAAATATTCAAAGTAAATCCTCACATTTACTGTGAGAAGCTGGGAATAGCAAATGTTAGGCATTAATAATGAATTCATTTTTCTAAATTCACTTACATGATTACTCCTACATAATACTATTATTACGAATGCTTCAACCTGTACTTCACCTTCACCTATCACTTTTTAAAAATATCTACAAATAAAAATGCATTTCTCTTCCTCTAAACTCTGTATATACTCCCTTTAAAAAAATATCAAAAACCTATAAAAGAACATTTTAATGCTAATTACAAAATGTTTTTCTTTTTTTACCTTCCCACTTATCCCAGATTGGAAGAAGAGGCAGAGTGGAAACATTTTTCTTTACAGTCTTATGTTTTAATGACAATAATATTCTTATCAACTCTTTTGTGGTATTTTGTGTTTCTCATATTGTTAATTGAGATTCAAGATTCAAATATTTATCCATCTAATACTCATATGTCTCAATACGTGCAATGAAAAACAGGCTATATAATATATAAATGCAATATACAAAAACATATATATCATAGCAATAGGATGCTCCTTTGTGTTCCAGGTTTTGCTTACTTGGTATTTCAAAAATACAATTGCTGTGTTATAGGAAACCCCAGTATAACCATCTCTCGGCCAGAAGCAAAAAGGTCTTTCAGGTTTACTACATATGCAAAATAATACATTGCATTAAAAGGAAAACCAAATGAAACAATGCGAGGATTATTCATGGACTTCTGTAATGTGTTTATTTACTATTTTCACAAGTACAATAATGTACACAAACAATAATGTACATGAGAAATGTGAGAAAAAGATGATGGTCATCAACCAAACCACAGTGACCTTGCAGGCAAATGCACTTTTTTTGAGCCACCGTTCTCCTGTTAGAGTAATTTGTGATGTTGCACATTTGTATTTTGATTTAATGTTAACCTCTAATTACCCTGGAGAAGAACAGCTTCACTTTACAGAAGCTACCTATTTATTGTGTGAGACAACAACAAAAACAACTTTCATGCCATTATAGGTGTCAAAACAAGGTATTTACTAAGACTAAATGCTGGAGCTACAGCAATTCCATCACAGTGCAGGAACAATCTACCAGATGTTTTGTCATTAGGGTATCAAGGCAGCGCAGTCATCTTCACCATTCAACAAGGACAGGGTTTTTACAATAGCATTTAACGAATCACTTTAAGGCTGATGTTATTTTAGGAGAATCCATGTCAGCCCACGGGAACCATATATGCAATTTTATCACGTTCCACAATCTGTCAGCACCATCTTTTATACTTCAAGGTTAAGGTCAGAAAAAAAGCGTCAGTCATATTCTTTATGAACAGCAAATTATGTTGCACCGACTGCAGCCACAAATACAAAGTTTTACAAATGAATATAATAAAGAACCATCTGAAACACCATCATTACTCCTGCGCTTATTTTCATTTCGCTTTTCTCTCCTGAGAACTACAAAGAGAAGGTGTCAACTGGTTTTGCCATATTGATGGAGCCAGGGGGTCTACAGAGACCTCTAATTTTCTGAGTGAATGGTCCCAGAAAGAGCTAATGATATGTTAATGCTGAATGGCAGACATTAGGGAGGCCAAATGACGGCAGTCCCAATTACCTTGGAGGGATATGCATTGTGTGGTTTTGTCACGCAAACAAACTCAGCAAACACAAATAAAGTGCGGAACATTGGCTGAAAGGACTCAAGGGTGGCTGACAAAACGTCATTGATCTGAGAGTGGAATAGAGAAACTGGAGACCATGCAACTTATATTCCAACAATGATTACGCCTCCGCACTTTGTTTAGCTCTGAAAAAATTTCAATAATTAACTTCACCTCATCGTGAGAGATTTACACCCTTCCTCTTCTATGAGAACAATTATGCTGGTGCACTTTTTGTCTTTCCAAAAATGTCACAAAACTTGGAGGGCTCTTTGAAAATATTGCTGGAAACTTTTGAGTATTCCCTTTGTTTGTCCTTTCGTGACTTTTCTGCCACTGATGCAGACTCGGGTTTGGCAGGAACACGGGAATATCATTATGTTTACTTCAGTAGCAGTAGCTGCGTGGGGTGGAAGCAGTGGGAGGAGGTTAGTTTTGAATGGCACAAGATTTGAACATGCCACAGCAGATTTTGAATCCCCAAGCTTTCCCACTTGTACAAATACCCTTTTTTGTGGGTTTACCTGTGAATGTATCTGTTAGTATGTATGTGTTCCCGTTTGGCTAGGCTTAGCTGGAGATTGCTTTTCCCCATCCCCTCCTCTAGTATGTCCCCATCCCTCCTCTAGTGTGTGCAGCATATGGCCATTGTGATGGAGGGTAAAAGGAAATGACAGGCCATTTGAAGATGCTCTAGTTCCTGCGTCATGAATAATGCAGAGGGTGCAGCGAGCAGGTTCTCAGCGCAAGCTTCAAAGTTTATCGGCCTCCCCTGTCTCCCTGGGAGAGAGACTACTGTGCTGCAGGGAGATTAGACCGACACCGAGCAGGGACCTGGTCAAACTCAATTAAATACAACCATGATAATTCCATCCTCTCATTGTGCCATTCGCTTTTATTAGGAAAATAAACCTGGCATGCTCACACCTTGAAATGACAATAGAAAGGGGAAAACAGCCAGTGAATTATTAATCAGGAGTCGGCTGTGTGCTTATTTGCTTCATGTAAAAATATGTAAATTAGTGGATGGCAGAAGACATGATCGATGAATATTTTCATTAATTATGTCAGAAAAACAGTGTAAAATCATCACAGAGAGACATGCCAAGAAGCAATGTTCCACAGTGGATTCAGACACATGAACTTTTTAGGTCTTGGACTCACAGATTTAAATACAACGGTAGTACTTAACTGCACAGGAGTGGTGTTAAACCTGTGTTGATGGGCTGTAATGGTCCCTCTGATAGACGATTTATTAGTCATCTTGATTTAAATTTATAATTCGGCTGAAGATGACTAAGAGCCCCCCCCCTGCCACCACCAACACCTCCAGTAGATCTGTTTCCTTCCACCGTTTCCAGAGTTTTTTTGAGATCTAATTAGCCCTGAAGCCCCTCCTGGTGGCAGATGTAGTCCTACAGAACCCCCCCCCCCCCTTTCCCCTCCCCTCTACTGAGGCTGTTGTAGCATGTAACTATTTTCTGTGTCTACATGATAAACAAACACTTATGCCACCCACACATTCAGCGCTATATCAAGCTTGGCTAATGATGATAAACCTATGTAAAAGTACAAAGTGCTGCTAATTAGGCCTATTTCGATTATGGCTCATTAATGCTGATGTTGCCCTGACATGTTTTGCCAATCATCACTGGAGAGGGCTCCTGTGCATCATTTTCTAATTACTTTAATTCATCATTGTACAGATGCTCTAAGCATGTTCATATGGGGTCTGTGGTCACGTGTTTAAGAGAGAATTATGGAAAAAGTCACCTGAAATGAATGAAAACCGTGGGTTGTGTGTTGTGTGTTGTGCAGAGAGTAGACTGCCCTCTCGTTCTTATTGTATTTTGTATGAGACATTGCTCCAAAAGATTTTCTTTCAATGCGTCCAAGCCAAAGACATTTGCTGATGTAATAAATTTGAATTTTCTTTCTTTCAAGGGTGAGATTTCAAAGGTTAAAAATGTAAAAAAGTCAGAGATGCAGTTAGCAAAAAGAGAGAAAGAAAACTAGATTAAACTAAATGTTTTTCAAGGATCAAATACAATCCATATCCTTGGAACTGTAGCATATGTCTATGGTGTGTCAAGCCATTAAACGTGCAGAAACATTTGTATGAAGCTGAGTAAACCTTGCCTCTAACATGAGTGCATTTTGAATGAGTTGCCTGTTTTCACAATTATGTTGTTGTTTTGACCTTTCTGAGGCGAGCAATATGGCAGCCTTTGAAGGCTGGACGATTTGCTCATCCTGATGATCACAGTTCATATTTTCTCTGTTAAATTTTGCTCCACTGGCTACTTTATACCTCTGGCCCATTCCGCTGGACATGAATGTATCACTGATGGATCCACCGTGAGTTATGTTCCAGTATTATCCTAAATTTCTCTTCTTTTACACCCTATTACCCTAATCTTGCCACTTTGACCTACTTCTCGGCTCCTTGCATTCCCCAGGCCCTCAAGGAGCAAGCTGTTGCACTCCCACTCACACACATACCTCTCAAGAGAATTATTTATACAGCCCAGGTCTGGGACCAGTCTAATTTGTGTGGAACTATAGAGTACACAAACCTCAGGTCTGACATTTTTTTTCTTGCTGAAGGCAAGGCGAACTGTGAGTGCTGCTGAGAGAGACAGAGAATAAAACATGGCGCTGCAACGGCCTTTGATCTTCCTTTCCCCCCTTTTCTCTTTTTCAAAGGACCAGTGAGGAGTCGTCCAGCTGATGCCGGAGCAGGGGCCCCATTGCTCTGCCACCAACAGGCACCCCAGGATGGACGGCCAGCGGATTATTTATTTTTATTTTTGTTCTGTGTGAGAGCAAGAAAACGGAGCCAGACTTTCTTTGGAGTTTTGTTTCATGCTGGGTAATCGCAGAAATAAATATTCACCCGCATGAATAAATATGCGAGGACTAAGTCCCCAGTTGGCTTAAAGTTAAGCTTATATTTCATCTCATTTCTCAGCTTCTGTGCTAGAGAGCAGGGCAACTTGTACTTGAGGTAAACGTCCTAAACCCTGGCAGAAATATGTACCTAAAGCACATTTATTTCACCTTAATACAACATATTCTTCTCATGATTAACTTCCACAAATAAAAATGCTTCTGTTTGCGGTTGTTTAGTTAACACGTTGCATTCTGGCACAAAAACAAACATCACACGTGCTTTTAATCTTTTTTTCCTTAAGGTTTAAAACTACACAGACACATAATTAAAGAAATTATGCTGCTAATCACATGAAGGTGTTAATATTGCTGCTATTCACACTACGCTATAAATAGATGAGAGTAATTGCATGATAAATGATCTCAGACACCTGTGCTGCACGTGGAGCCAAAAAAGCTACTGCAAAAATGATTTCTTTAACAGGCAGCCAAGAGGTCAAACTCTATTAGCAATGTTCCAGTAGACAATCTGAGGAAAAGCGTGTTCCTCATCTTGTGGAGAGTCTCTGAAAATGGGAACCTCTTTGTCAGGGCAATTTGTTGATGATGCATGGTTATGATAACAATTGAGTGAAGAGTCTGTAACTGCCCAGGGCCTCCTAAGCCAAGGCGCCAGGCCTACACGTGTAATCAGGAGAGGTGCAGATAGAGCCCCTGATAGCAGACGGTCCCTGATTGCTCATAAGTACCCCCAGGCGGCAGGCATTTAAGAGACTTTCTGCTGATTTTGATTGACAGCTGGTCAATCCAAATCATCATCTGGTCTCAACCGTTATCAGTGCTGGAGTTTACATCAGATGCCTGTGTTCGAACCACTGTCTATCTACTTAGATGTGAGAGATGTGATCTACAAGCTATTATCATGCTATAATATCATTAAAATATGTATTCTGTTTACCAGTCGTACTTTTTCATAAAACTCAAAAAACAAATGGCTTTGGAGGAAATAGAAGAGAATTCCACTATATTTTTTTGTATACAGGTATTGGGTATACGTTTTAAAGTGAAACTATGCAACTTTTGCTGAACAGTTACGCTAACGCATTTAGCATTACGCTAAATAATAAATAACGTCAGTCTTTTGCAAAAATGCAAACATAGAGTTACAGTAGCACAAATAAAGCTTCAGCACTACATTTTTAGAATATGTGTTTTAAAGCGAGAGTATGTAATATTTCAACTACTGTGGCTGCAAGTGGCAGTTATGAGTTAATGTCTAAAGTCCAACAATTGGTCAGTGATTAGCTAAAATCCTAATCCTAATCCTAAACATGTTTAGAAACAAGTTTTGGAAAGTACTACTCCAGCAACAGGCTCACTGGATCTTCAGTACATTACGTAAGTCACGTGACTTTAGTCACATGACATTTAACACATAAGAACATAAAAAAGTTTGTAGTTTATTTAGGTTTAGATAACAGAACTACTTGGTTAGGTTTAAGAAAAGATCGTGGTTTGGGTTGAAATTAATCAGTACGTAAGCCTTGTGATATAAGTAATGTAAGTCACGTGACCAAACGTCAACTTTGATTATTTATCAAATGAGAACCCCGTTCTCCTTAGTGAAAGTCCTGAGTTTACTTGACACATCCATCCATTCCCCCACTCTCTTTTCACAGACTATGTAGCTCTACAACATCTTTTGCCACTTGAAATCACAGCTAAACTCAAAAACTTAAATATAGGTTGCAATAAGCTATTCAATAATCAACCTATTTGGCTGTTTTTCTTGTGAGGATGGAATGCCAGATATGCAATATCCAGTCTGCAAGATTTTAGGATTATGATTTGACTCAGGTCTATGTTTAAACAGTCACATCACAAAACTGACCCAGACAAGTTTCCTGCAGCTCAGAAATACTGCAAAAATGAGATCCATCCTTTTACCTCAAGACAAAGAAAAAGTCATGGATTCCTTTGTAAGCTCCCGGTTAGACAACTCAAATTTTTTTCACGACTTGTCTAAAGCTCCATTCACATTACTCCCATTTTAACTTCATTACAGTGGCTCCCAGTTCATTACCCAGTTTGTTTAGAATCAATTTAATTTAATTACCTATAATTTATTACATGATAAAGCCTCCGAATACACTGTAGAACTCTTACAACCTTTCTGCCCTTTGCAACTATCTGAGGTCATCAGAGCAATGCCATCTTAAAAAACACAATCAATATATTTTAATCTAGTTTGAAGACTAGTTATTATGGCTTGGCCATTTTGCAGTAATTAATTTTATTGTACTTATTGCACGGATTTTGTATTTAACATATCCTTGCCTTTAGATCTTTTTTCTATTGTAATTTTTTTTAATGTTCTTTTACTTTAATTGTTAAGCACTCTGTAAACGTTTGTTTTTGAGAAGTGCTATTCAAATAAATATTGTTTGTAGTGCAATGCCCTTCATAAAGTTTGCTTAAACTGCCATAAGCTACAACAACCATACAAAAGTATACTGAATAAAGCAATGGTGTGTTTTATTGTATAGGAATTCAACTTTTTAGTCTTTAAGGATGTGCTATTTTCACTCTTAGATGTGAGACAGTTTTGCATTAAATTGTAAAAACATGAAAATGAACATTTTACCTTTGTTCAGGTTTCAGGGTGCTTTTTACTTTGACTCTCAATTGGAAAGTGTTAGTAAGAAATTATTGTATATTCAAATTTCAACCAACTATAAATTTCATCCAATTCCACTTTAAGAGTTTTTCATCTACTGATTACTACAAGAACTCTTCTACTGTCTTTAATGTGTCTAACTTTTACAAGTGATCTTTGTGGTTTTGAAAACGCTTTGCAAGAGGCCATCATGTACGGTAACCTGTGAATATGTAAGAAAGAACACTTTCCACATCCCTTCCTGTAGGTTTGTATGAACTGCATCACAATGAGCACACAGTGACCTTGGTTACTCCTGACTCTCACTTAAAAAAATCTCAGATATTTTGTTTTTGCCAGGTTCAAAGCTTTGGAAACTATGTCAATACCTGTAAGGAGACGACATATTTACCAAGCAAAGATGCATAACAAGTTCATTGCAATCTCTTGCATCACTGTGAATTATACTGTCAGTTGTATTCATGAACCTCTGTGTGCTGTCGAGATGCAGCAACAGCTAAGAGACACTAGTTGGCTACACATAAACACAAATTTACATTGTTGTGGGTCATCACCTGCGAAAGATTTGCACACTTGACTACAGTTATTGCTTAAATTTGAAAATGCAACAATGGAAGAACCAGTGCAGTTTGATTCTGGATTTCATATGTACTCTTTTGCAACTGATATTTTAGCAGATATATTTTTGATATATTTTCAGACATAAAGGAAATGGATTTAACATCTAAAGGTGGATCAAAGCAGGTCATGGTCCAGTCTGAGCTCAAAGATGATACCATGTCAGGACCAACAACAACGCAAAAGAAAGGACATAAAATGTTGTGGTTTCTTCCTAACTTTTTCCCAGTTACTGATGTCCTACGTGCTGTGTGGAATACGGAGGACAATCCTTACTGGCTCCCTTCCAGTTACAACAACATGCTGTTTGGGACCATATATTTTGTATGTAAGTTAACTTACAGGAAAACTATGGTGTAGTAAACAACAGTTAACTTATATTATTATATTATATCTACCATGACAAATCTAAAATATTATTAAAATATTATTAAAACAGACTTTTTTGTTCCAGTAGGACTATAGTAAAAAATGTCTTAACAAGGGCTGGGGGTGTTGCACTGGTGGAATTTGCCCCATGACACCAGTATTTCTAAAATTCTGGAGATGTTCCTGGTTAATTGGTTGGCTCAAATGGAGACAGTGTATCACCTGCATTTGTTGGTGCTCTGGGTGTACCAACACATAATACCCCAAACTGACAAAAGAGGCTCCAAACAGTCATAGCCAAGGGCCACAATATTTGTCTCCAAAAGCTGAAGTATTACGGCTTCATTTCCAACATAAATGGTTCTGAAACTATCTTGGTGGTGTAATTCGTCGATTTCGAACCGACTCAAATTAGAGGTACAATTTAAACTGCTGGTTTTAGATCACACCTGGAATCCCCATGTCTTAAACATTTTTGCCTTGAATTAATCGACCGGCGTACTCCATAGGCAAGTCTTCTTGTCAGGTTCACAGGTAGACATAAAGGTAGACACTGCATAAGTCAGTGACCCACTTGGGCCACCCTAGTCAATAAAGTCTGGACATGTCACACCATGTTAAAACATTTCATATTCTTTAAGGGAGATAACAGTCATAGAAAATACAATGTTAAATAAATATAGAAAACTTAAAAAAATGACACTATTATGAAAGTTTGTTAGGAGGGTGTAACCATAAGACAGAGAGGACATGTCTTGGTTGTTGTCTGTAGGATTTGGGGGATTTGAATAGCATGAAAGAAGAAGTGTTAACATTTTGCAATTACACAAAAATTACACATGGTGTGTTTTTAAGAGTCATTCAGATAATCTTAAAGACAATATTCTGAAATGTTGCTATTTATAGTCCAATATAAATCCTTTCAATCAACATTTAGCACCTTGTAGGGAGATCAAATGTGCAGAAAATATAAAAAGTCTGTTAAATAATAATTTAAAATGTGAAAATTTTAAGAACATTTTAGACCTTTTTGGTTTGTTAAACATTTCTTAGGGAGATTGTACTGTCATGGAGCCCTGGTTCTAGCCAAATGAAGATAGTGTACACGTGTCTTTGTCAGGCGTCTCATGAGGTGCAGTATTTGTATGTACCTTTAAGGGAGCTTACTGTGACTGAAGAAGGCCTGACTAACTTGCACAAGGCTCCTCGGATGGCCGAAGGTGAGCCTCGCAGTAATCACACACGCCTCTGTGGAGCGTCTGTGCTTTGTCTGGATCAGGCCTTTCAACTACAAAAGCCTCATCAAAAATAGTCTCCCCATCACTCCTTAACCCCCCTCTAGTTCCTTGAGCTCCCCACATGCACAGAGTGAGGCACCATTTCTTTTAAATCATTGATTATTATTGTCAGATGTTGGCTGTTTATTATCAGAAATAACCTCTATTCATTTACTTACTGAAAGAAATCCCCCTGTTGGACTGAAAGAAGTCATTTAAGTCTTTAAGGAACTGAATGTCTTTTATTTTCAGCAAAAGGATAAAAACATCATTTGCACAATTCTGCCTTTTCAAAATAAATAATAATAATAATAATACATATTGGTTGTACATGTTGACTCCCAATTGTAACATAACTTGTTTAAGCTGGAAAAACAAAAATTGGCACAATGCGGCACATGATTATTATCATACAGTATGTCCTTTCACCATCAATAAACAAACCATGGACATCAATGATTTCATTTCTGAATGACAATATATGCTGGACTCTGCAAACTACAGAAGCAAAATTCATTTACTTACAAACTGCAACTTCACCCAGTTACGGACTGTCACTTCAGAAACAAGTAATTTTTTCTAGAGTCTAGGTGGCGTGAACCTCGCTATCAAACACAACAAAGACTGATCCTTCAGCAATGCTTTCTCATGTAGCAAATGTTCCCAGCCCCCCACCCCCTTTACAAAAGCAGAACAACTGAATTATAGCTCAGAAATCATACATATTGGACTTGGCCATAGAAAGGCAGAAGAAAAAACAGACTCAGACAAACACTACATTGCAACATCTGCAAAATGTATTGTTAGAATAAGAGAAATGATATGCTTTCCTGTTTTACCCAGTGGAGACATCAAACTGTCGAGCGTGTCATTCTTTTTATTATTTGCACAACTTATGTCTTCACATCACTTCCTTAGCACATCAACTACTTGTTTATACTGCACGTGTGCAGTTGCACTTTTCATAAAGTGTTGACAGGTTTGACAGAGTCCATGAATAATGTTGCTCCGTATTTAAATGTTTATGAAAAACAGCTTCTCATCACTCAGTCCCCTCACCCAGCCCCCACAAAAAAAGAGGAAGAAGAAAATAAAAACCCATACAAATCGGCAAATTTTATATGAACAGTCAAGTGACTGCTGATTAGTCGCCAGGGACACAGCATTTCATGAGAAACGTTTATGTTTCTTTTAGCACAAAGATAGCAAAGGAATGCATCAAAGCAAGAGTGCTGGGCCCATGCCCATCGCTGGAATGAAAGGACAGGTGCCTCCCCATAAAAATGCTCCAACATGTATGCATTCTGCAGTCAATGGTTGGACTGAAGCCCGAAATCTGAAACCTTTAATGTCTTTTGCACACAAGGTTTCCTCCTCAGTGAAGCCACTTTTGAAGTCTGTGTCAAAACTCACCATGGCACGCTTTTGAAAATCCATACAAGGAGGTAAACAAACTGAAAACCTTTGAAGTCAAAGTGTTTTTCTTTCAATCTCTCTTGTGTTGTCTTTGAATCTTCCTCCAATGCACTAAGGCAGACAAAATCATTTTCTCTGACAATATATTACTCTTATTTTTTTCTTATAAGTCCAAGAAATGTTAAGAGAGAAATTTAGGGGCTAAGAGAAGACACCAGTGCCGTCGCTGTTGCCATACAAGTCGGCCAGCTTTTTGAAGCGAGGTCCCCAGCTGCTGAGATAGTCATAGTTCTGATCTGAGTCTGTACTTAGTGACTCCAGTGAGCTTAGCGACTCTGCTACAGAGCCGCTGCCTTCAAACGCGTATGTCTGCAGAGAGTCATATGGGGGAGCTGACGGGTCCACATCAGCATCCTTAAGTCGCTCCCAAATAAACTCTCGAAACACCACGTTGTCTGGAAGGGATTTATAGGCTGGGCGAGTGGTTGATGGGTAATGAAAGAAGGTGGGAGTATCTGGTGTTACATCTCGCCGCACGTTGGGGTCTCTGATGACGTTTAGGTTGCGAAGGGCAACCATGTCGAAGGCCTCCGTGTCCTCCTCGCCCGCCCTCGTCGTCATAACGGACGATGTTCTCTCTGATGTCCCTCTCCTCCTCAAGAATCAGAGGCTCCTTCCTCCTCCGACGCATTGTCACAATTAGCAGGACCATCACTGCAGAGAAAGGGAGAGATGTCTGAGTCAATATTGACTGGCAATGTGCATCTTCTCTGTGCAACTCCGCCAAAAAGATACACGGTACATGGTAGTTTTACTTATTAATTTACCACACTGGGCTGTATAACAAGATGAAGTTGTAGTTCCCTTTATGCTACACACAAAAAGCAATTGTTTTGATAAAGATATGGGGCTTTTAGAAGGGCTAAATACACTGTGACAGTACTTGTACTCCAGGGGGTATTTGTGTAGTAGCCAGGGGGTACAGTACATGGAAAAATTGTAGAGTAGCACAACTAATTAGATCCATATATATATATATATATATATATATATATATATATATATATATATATATATATATATATATATATATATACATACATACATACATACATACATACACACACACCCACACACACACACACACACACACACACACACACACACACACAGTGTGTGTATACATCACACACACACGTATCCAGTTGCTATAACACTTAGTTAATAGTAATGGATACATGGTTGAAACGGTTCAGCTTAAGTCGGCTTAAACCACCAACACATTGATAATACAATTGTATGGAAATATTATTATAGGCTAACAATATCCACATTTATATAGACGACAGTGTTAACATCCTGTTGAAAATCAGTCCAAATGAACACATTTGAAACATGACAGGTGGTGTCAGTAAAGGGGTGTTTGAGTTCATCTAGCAAAAAAGGTTGGGGCACGTCTGCACTATGAATCTAATCAGGTTTTACAAAAGTTAACCTGGAATGTAATATGTTGTGCCCCTCCGTGGTTTCCACCACCTACATTTAGTTTTAAGACTTCCACCCAACTGGAATCTGTGGCCCTCTGAGATCTTACCAGAAGCCCTCCTCCAGCCCCCGTTCCCTCTCCCATACATTATTGCTGAAAATAACTCTACGCCCAAGCAAACTGGCAAATGTCTAATGATCCTCTATCCATCAATGTCAAGCTGGTGCCAGTGAAATATCGTTCTGTGGGCCCATATTTCTTTTCCTTCTCGGTGTTGAGCTACTGCAAGCAGCAGAGAAAGAGGCCCAGGAACCAAATTCAAACACCACTTCACAAAGTCTAATAAGGGAGCAAATGGAAGAGATGGAAGGAAGGAAAGTGTCACATAGAGAGGCTGCGGGAGATGAATGGGTAGCTTTCTGTTGGGTATTTGGTGACTGCTGGTACCCTACTACAGCAGCACTAGTATCACTACTCAATCATTTTTGTGAATTTTTTTAGAATTGGCTTCCTAGTCTAATATCCACTACTGATATCCATGACACCTTTTTTAGTGCTTTAAGACAGAACGGCAAGTATTTCTGTGGAAGATTGTTTCCCTGATTTTAGTAACTCAAGTCATTCTAAATTCTATTCGATTCAGTCGGGCTTCTCCAAAGTGAATTGCAAAGTGGCACATTGAAATAGAATATTCTCAGTGCTTTCCAGCAAAGCTCTTTAGGGTTTAATGCCTAGAAGGCATCCACGATGCGTCACAGACTGGAAGCGGGCCAACATCCAATCACGTCCTACTAGGATGAGCAGGTGGGTCGCCGAGCATACAAATAGTCATTGTCAGGAACCAAGGGCCCTGTAAAAAATGATTTCCAGCCCAGACAGTTTAGCAAACACATAACCATAATGCTATAGGAGTCCCACTCTTCATAACACATTTACTGATGATGTACACTAAATGAAAAACAGAGATCAATTTAGTGTTACAAAGGCTTTTGCTGTAATTGAATTGTTTAAATGATCTTCCCCGCACAATCGATAGTCAACAAGGTGAGTTTTCTGTACTGCCCTTTTCTTACCAGCATGCATCAGTGAATGTGAATTCTCATTAGAGTATTTGTTCCCCCCATGTGCTGTGTGATTTTGGTGAACTAGGGACTAATTATTCATTCATTTTGTTACCCACACACTTCCTATGTCGCTGCTCTACTCCAGTGCAATTTCTAAGAAAGGTATCAATTGGCAACTGAGACACTGTCTGACAAGAAAGGAGGCTTTTTGTTTAATACTAAACAGTGGAAGGAAGATTGTGTTTGTAGTAGTGGCATTCTTGTATTAAATAAATAAACCATCCTTCCCAAATGTTAAATGGCCCTGAAAACCTGTTGTTGCTTTCAAACCCAGATCAAACCACATGCACACAGTCTCAGTGAAGCACATTATCTGAGCTTTTCACTGCTAAACTCTTAATAAACAGTACAATAATTTAAAACTTTGATTGTTGCTTACTTACTCATGACTATGCATTGTTATAAGAAATACATTTTTTTTAGCAGTTTTAAATTCAATAGCTGATGGATATTCTTGCTTAGACAGAAAGTATGCTGACTCGAAATATAAGTACATAAAAATTGTTACTGAAAGAAAAGTAAAAATAATAATAATTGAAAAAATCTGTCTGGGCAGAGCATACTACCACAGTTTAGCTTCTGATTAAAAGCTTGATTTGATGGGCAATTAATTAACCAGCTGTTCAGTATCCACTGTACAGATAAAAACAGCATGAGATATTTTTCATAGCCAATTAGTACACAAAGCTGGACAGAATATTTAATTTATCTATTCACATCTAGTCTGCCCACATATTCAGTTTCACTCATAAAATAAATAATTAAATAAACACTTGGTGTCGATGCCATTGACTGACAATAATACAATAATTGAACTTTTTTTTTTTTTAACAGTGTCATTCTGGATGGCCTTTTTACACCCGAAAGTAACATTTTTGTTACATTGTAAATGTTTGATCTGGTCAGCTTCATTCTCACATTGCACTTATCTTGCACACTAAAAGAACTAAACATGACAAATTTGATTCAACAGATTTATATCCTTGCCACAATATTATTATAGCAGTGCCAACTTCAAGTGAAACTGATTAGTTGGAATTTGCCAAATTAATGTCGTCGTCATGCAGAAGATTTGTTGTTGTTTTTCCTTTTTCCTGGTCTGATGGTAGCCTGTTAGAACTTCCTGTAATTGGTCCAAAGGTCCGGATCATCCAAATGTTTTCACACTAGAACAAAGTGAACCATGTTTCAGTTTGATCTTTTTGTCAAACCAAGATTCGGCTGTTCATTCCTCTAATTTTGGTTTGGATCAACCTGAAAAGTTCAAAACATTTGGACTTTTCAGAAAACTAGGTAGGTGTGAAAGGATCCTTAGAGATTTCAGAATATTCCACATTGTTTTTCCTTAAAACACTTTGTTACACTCTTCTACAAATGATCCATTTCCTTACCAATTAATCTTGCATTGTTTTGTTTATGAAATGGCAGAAAATAGTGAGGATTGTCCAAGGTGCCCGAGGAGATGTCTTCAAATTGCTTGTTTTGTCCGAAAAACAGCCCAAAACTCAGAGATATTCAGTCTAAAATCACAGAAAAGCAGCTAATCTTCACAATTGAGAAGCTGGAAACAGGAAATGTTTGGCTTTTTTGCTTAAAAATTACTTAAACAATTAATTAATTCTGAAAAATGATTGTTCTCTGTGCCATTTTATCTCTAAAATGTGTAACTATGAGTGAAGTGAAGAAAGCAGGCACAGAAAATAAAGGTTGAGACTCATAAAGAGGTCTCATGCCTCCTCATCAACATGACAGATATCACTCTCCTGCATGGATGACATTGCAACAAACGCATTCTGCACCGTGACTTGATTAAGGGCATAGGAACAATCAGAATAAGCCGACACAAAACCTCCATGTTATTGGCTAAGAGTGCTACATTTTATTATTTGTCAGTGCTGCTGTATGTTTGCTGCAACATTCAAATAGCTTTTATGGTTTCTTTGTTGTTGCTGATGTTATCTGTCACACTGTTTACTGTGTATCTGTCTATGCCTGTGCTTCTTTACTGTCTTTTCAACATTTCTGTCTTTATTTTGTTCTATGTATCCTTCTGCAAGCTGTTAGCATTTTTTCTCCCAATTCCCTTACAAGAGTTCTTTTTAGCTTTTGCCAGGCTGTCATTATGAAGACAAATCTGCTGTTAATTGACTTGCTTACTAAAACAAAAAAAAAAGAGGGGCTGATTTCCATTTCTTCTTTTTTATTTTATTTTTAGCACGTCAACCAGTGTTGTAGTGATGCAAATAATTACACAGATAAAGCACACAAATCTGATGCGGCCAGTCGCAGGTTCCAATGTGCACAGTCGAGCTTAAAGATCACATCTGAAAAAGAAACTGTCCGCTGTCTGACTAAAGACATATAAATAGAGACACAGACAGAGGGCTAACAAGGGAGACACGCCGTAAAATAGGAGACTGATGAATGGCCACGAAGATTTATAGAATGAGTCTGATAAGCAATACTCAGACAGAAATAACTGTCTGGAGATTTGGAGTGCTACGTAATGTCCTAATTGGCCCTCTGGAGGATTGAGCAATACCTGACCTGCGCTGGGAAAAAAGGCACTGGATCTTAACAAGATAATGATCGTCTCAGTACTTTGGATGTATCATCCAAAAGTGACTGTGTCATAAAAAAAAGGTTTTTAAATGACATTTACAAAAAAAAACATAGTTGTGCCCAGGCGTTTTCAGGCATATTGCTGCAAGGAGTAGAGGACAAGCCCAGTAATTAAATCTAAAAATATCAACCAATGATTAATGACCACTTAGCTTATGAGCATGTTGAGGCACAGCTAATGCACACATAGCTCGGTGTGGCCTAAAGGCAGGCAGGTGGAAACTGCACACTTTGCATCAACTGTTGTGATTGAAGTTCTCAGACACAACTCTGAAGAATCCTAAGACAAGGAGGCGTATTAGGAGTGGCACTCTGAAGGGCTCTCCACGCGCAGCCTGCATTGTAGTTATTAGACATGACAACAAATAACTAGAATCAGTGTGTTGCTGGTAGGACTGTGCTTTCCTTTCACCTGATGAGAAAGAGAGAGTTTGATGGTGGAAAAGGAGGAGAGAGGAAAAGAAGAAGCAGATTTAAAACTGACAGCACCTGAGGATGATGGCAGCGAGACACAGCTCAGGTCTTATTCCGGCTTGTCTCTCATCCAAAACAACACAATCACACGCAATCACAGCCTCAACTACTTCCTACAGACTGAAAGAGGTCTTGATGGAAGACCATCAGGGGAGATCAGAATAAAGGACTGGGCAGAGCAGTCGCGCATGGGCTGTTAATAGAAAGGTAAGAGAAAGGGGCTGTGATGGGGGGGGGGGGGGTATACACAAAGAGGAAACACAGAAGAGAAGAAAAGAGGCTGATCCAATTGAGCAAAAGAGACTGAAGGGGACAGCTAAGACACACACACATACACACACACACACACACACACACACATAGAGACAAGGCGACTTGGAGGTATATTAAACTGGAGGCCATTAGTTCTAAGCCTGTGGCCTGAGGCCATGCTGTGCAGAACAGAGACAGCTTTCATTAGCGATGCCGGGTTCAGGGTTGTGTGGCCACGTATTTCCCCCTGTTGCTCTTTTGAAGTTTTCATTCATCACAAAAAGTATTCTCTCTTGCAATAAGAAGAAGGCAAACTTCAAGGGGACTGGAATAAAAAGCAAAGTTTGACCCCATCAGATAAGTAATTTCAGTTATTGTGTATGCTGTTTAGATCCTCCTCAGCTTTCAATGAAGATCACCCGAGTGTTAAACTATGACTCTGCCCTGATGGGGCAACACTTTGTCTGTGGGCTTTATGAGCAATAATCCAGCCTGGAGGTGATGGCTCAGTGCTGCATTATCTTTAAGGTTATTTTAATGAATTCCCATTTATAAGTATCCCATACTCACATCTTAACTGCTGAACAGAAGCAAAGGAGTGCCTGTTCTTGAAATGCAATATTCCATACAGTATGTATCTGGATGACCTTCATGAAATATTATAATTAGGTTTTAATATATTTAATATATATATACTGTTTATATAACATACCTGGGGAAAGCTGTCATGAGAGCTCCTCCTCTAAAATCTAAAATCTCATCACAGACTGAGGCTGCCTTCAGGCACTGCCTTCTCACTGAAAGTGCACATCATTACACTTTATTTTTTAGTACAGTGTGCTCAAACACAAGAGGAGTAATGTCACATTAAAATCATGAAGACACTTGTGTTAATTTGTCCAATCAAGCGAAATAATCATATTCTCTTACATTTGTAAATGTTTGGACAAACAGAATTAGATGTTTTAAATAAAGCCAAGGTAACAGCCCAGGGTGACCACATATTCTGTCAGTTCATGACTCTGTTTAGCGAATGACTCACATGATTCATTTTACCATCTGATGGGTCCAGCTACACGCTCAGGCCAAATAAAAATAAACCGAAAATCTGCCAAAACCCAGCATACCAGCTCTAGTTAATTGATCCTCTTTCCAGATTTGTGTGGTATCTTACTTGTAAACGTCAAGGCTGCTATTCAGAGCTGGCTGACCTAGGTCACATGTATATATACCAAAGAGGAAATATGAGGGGAAGATTACCCCCCTGGTTTGGCAAGCACAAGACCTCAAGATGCAACAAAGTTTGTCTCTCACATTCAACTGCCTGAAGAATGTCTATCAGTGAAGCAGTGTTTTGATACGCAGGACTGTATATCTACATTAGTTCCACTTAAAGCTGAACTTAAATCTAAACTGCAAGGCTGTTAGCTTAAATATATTTTAGCTGCGGAACAAAGCCTGTGAGCTAGTTCAGGCAATGTGATGCTATATGCTAGAGTCTATTTAAGCTGTCAATGTTCTGCCCACTCTTTTGATTTTCTAAGGGACAGCACAACCTTTTGCTGAAAGGAGGGTAGTCCAGATTTTATCAGAGAGCAGGGGAGGGTGTTTTAAAATTTTGTCATCCTAAATTAATTCTTCCCTTGTGAGATTTTTAATTTAAAAGAAAATATAAAAATTATTAGTAAGACTAGGGAGGGTCTTTCTTTTATATAAAATTAAATCTAAGATTCAGCCCCTTCTCCCCACACCAATCATTTTCGTAAAGTCCCTAATGTGACGCTGCTTCTGTAACTGTGCTGCAGAAACATTCTGCCATCACCGCTGCAGCTGTTCACACGCTCACATGCAAACAGTCCAACAACGAGAGTTCAAGATAGCTTTGTGGAGCCATAACAGTGTTTACTTTCTGCTGCTACTTTCTGGCAATCAGTGATTTGGTTTCGCTTGTTGTCTGTCATATTAGCTGTTATGGCTACTCGACTTGGCTACAAGCACACATTTCAAGCCAAAAGTATAGTTTTCTTTACTTTCTGTTGTTAGAAATTTGAGTCTGCAGAGACTCTTACAATATAAATTGTTGTGGTTCCAACCACCAATAGAATAAATTAAAATATAACACTGGTGGGGGTCATTTCTTTGCATACTGAGTGCTTGCAGACTATACATTTACTTTAGTGCAATTATGAATGCAGGAATGCAGAAATATTCCTTTAACATTGTGGCTACGGCTTCTAAATACGTCTTCAACAATTACCAGCAAGGAGAAACTGCAAGCAACACCATGATCAGACAAGCTGGAAACAAAACCTGAGTTTTACTGTTGTCTTCATATCTGATGGGAATCATGGCTGCAAAAATATCACCACTACAATAATGATAACTCTGAGCTTTCCAGTAGTTGTTACACGGACTTAAAGCTTGTGACACTGAGGTCATGTAGATCTTACCCAGAAGCGTGATGATGCAGCCTAAAATAGCCAGGAGGGCGCCGGTGCTCAGGCCGGTCGCAGTGTAGGCCACGGCCCCACAAGATAAGGCCACACCATCGGAGTCGCAGTCGCACACACGCACTGAGAGTGTGTTTGTGCTGCTGAGAGCAGGACTCCCACTATCCACAATCAACACAGGCAGCCGATACATAGGTTGCTCCCGTCTTCTGAAACCCCCTCGCTTTGTCAAAATGGATGCTGTGTTGTCTGCAAAATAGAGTAAAAGAATACATCGGTCATTGGAAAGCTGCGTTTAATTTGCACATTAAGTTCATTACTTTAAATTAACAATGAACTGCATGTGTTTGTCTAGCACATGGCTTCACTTGATTGCTGTGGTTTGGTTGTGCAGTTTAAAATGATTTTACAGTATTAAAAGAAGGAATGCCAACAGATGGTGTCATTAACACAATTCATTATGTGACATGCTGTGGAGTCTCTCCCTGATCTTGACCACCTGTTGGCTAATAACAGCTTTGGTTTGATGGTAAAATCTTATATAAAATATCAGGGTATGAGAAAGAAAGAGGCCGCCAGAACAATATGCCATTACACCAGCTAAAAAAAGCCATTTCATGACAAGTATTTCAATAGATTGTAAATGCACTTTCATATTGAGCAGTCACAATTGAAATGTAGATTTTTGCCTTGAAGGACAACTCTTTTGTTTTTCAATATTCAGATTACTCTGCTTTGCTCTCAAGAGTCTTAAAACAAGCTAAAAATGAATATAGAGATGGACTCTCTTGTAAATGCCACATTAGTCAAATCAGCTAAATGTTCACATGGCTGAGGAAAAACACACAGTTGGCTGGTAAAAACTGCGATCGGTTGAAAATGAAACACTTAAATTGTTAAATAAATAAGCTCTGGTACTAAATGTGATACTATAATTTGTCCTCAAGGGACATCTGCATGCAGCAGAGCAGAAAACACATACAAGTAAAAATAAGACGTTGATGTATTAAGCTACATAGCTAAAGTATGTAAGCACCAGAACCTAACCCTTATGTGCCTGCTGAATAATTCACTCCAAAACCATGGGCTGCTAAAACAGCCTCTACTCTTCTGGTTTCAGGCTTTCCACAAGATAGTGGAACCTGGCAGCAGGGAACTGCTCCCATTCAGCCACACGAACATTAGTGAGGTCAGGTAATGATACTGGCTCGAAGTCTGTGCTCCAGTTCATCCCAAACATATTGGATGGGGTTGAGGTCAGAGCTCAGGTCAGTCAAATTCTACCATAGCAAACTGGTAAAAAACTGTTTCTTTGTGCTTGGGGGCATTGTTGTGTTAAAACAGGAAAGGGTCTTCCCAATATACAAGCCCAGCATCCAAAGAAATTGTGGTCCAGTTGGATGATTGCGCACAATGCCAGTGCACGAATTAGTGTGCCCTTTCTGTAGCAAAGCGGAGACTAAGGGCGCAGAGGTGGAGGTGTTGGACAGGTGTGTAGTGTGTCCAACCATCACAGACATGCAATTACTCCTATTCCCAAACGCTAGCTCTAACTCTTCCCTAACTTTAACCAAGTGTTTTAGTTGCCTAACTTGAAGGCCTTGAAAATTGATAAAAAACAAGAAACCAAACCAGCTTCTTACAAAAGTGACATGAACACACTATGTTGTGGCAAACCTAGGACTTAGTTTGGTTCTTTTAACATTAAAGTTTTACATTCCTTGTTTCTCAGTGGTCTTCATGCTAGTTTGAAAGGGATGGGGCTAAGTTTGAAAGTCGTGACGTCACATTCTGTACACCAATCAGATTTTAGCAACATTTGAATCAGAATCTCAAACCACACCCACACACGATGATTGTGAGTAGGGTTACCAGACATCCCAACAAATCCGGGACAGTCCCGAATTATGAGCAGTTGTCCCCGACCCCTTTCCGGTTTGTCCCGGAAATTAGACCTAACATGAGTTTTGATTATAGCCTAATTAAACATTAAATACTGATTGTTGTATAGTTCTCTTGCTCCAGCAGGGGTTGCATGTTATCTGCACATTGTGTCAACATCATTGTTATAGCCACAAAGTAACACTCGTCATGCTCTTTTCCCCTTTTTGTTTTCTTATAGTTAGTGGAAGTTACAGTCGCGAGTACAGGCAAAGCGTCGCTTCAGGCAGCCACAGCTCGGCGGAGAGATCTGACACACGCGTTGTGTTACACACAACACACACACACACCTGTGCTAAACTGTTAGCTTAGCATAAATACTGGAAACAGGGGGGACCGCTCACTTGGCTCAAGCAAAGCTTACTTATTAACGTAACGTGTTTGTTCCAGCTGTACACAAGAGAGATGAAAAAATTAAGTTTTTTGTTAAACAGGAGTTACCCATTTCTTGTCGAGGTACTGACTAAGCTAACCATCTCCTGGCTCTAGCTTTGAATTTAACGGAGAGATATGAGGGGGAGGGATCGATCTTCTCTTCTAACTCTTGTTAAGAAAGTATAAGCTTCTTTCCCAAAATGTTAAACTATTCCTTTACATCTACCCAAGTTTTTTTTTTTGAATAACCACAGTTTATTTACCATTACCTCAATCTTTCCCTAACCTTAACCATGTTGTTTCCATGCCCTAATATTGTAGAGAATATTGGAGTTAAATGATAAAAAAACACAATCCAACAGAATGATCCAATAATTACTTTCATATCTGGTGACGTGACATGAATGTATGTTGTTGTATATACATAAATACATACACTCAACATATTAAAATCAAGGTAAACACCATATCACATAGAGCCTTTCTTCAACAAAGCTAGCAAACACTGTCTTCAAGCCAAATTGCTTGTAATCTGTTGAGAGGTTACCTTAAACGTCATGTAACACAGGTCTACACTCAATTGGATTACTGTGACACAACTTGGCGGCTGCTTCTTATATGTAACGCGGCAGCCTTAGCCGAGCACCCACACGTGTGAACAGAACACAGCACAGGGCATTACCTCCAAGAGTGTGTCAGCTCTGCACATGCTTTTTACAGAAGTGGGGATTCATGCAAGTAACTGATCACGGCGTCAGGCACTGTCCTCATGTCTTTAAACCTATATGCAAATTAACACTTATGTTTTCCTTTAGGAGAAGTAAAATTTTCTTCTTTCGCCCACAGCTTTGCGTGTAGGTGGTAAGCAAATCATAATGGTACAAAAGGCAGTTTTCAGCCTGTGCGTTAAGGTTAAAGTTATTCTGTGATGTAGTACACAGAGACCTTGCACTAAGCAGAACAAGGCTGTGGCTTGGTGGATTGCGGCACAAACCGAGTTATCTCAGATGTGCTCCAGTTGCAGCAGAGAGTTTATTTTTGCATCCAGTTTTGATGAACAATTACAAAAAAAAGGCAGTGAGGGCACTGTCATAGCAGAATTATGGTTTCATTTGGCACGGCTGGGCACGCCGGGAGGCCGGGAGGTACTCTGTACTTCTCCTGAGTCAGATTGCAGAGTAGATTGTGTCCAGATATAGAGCAATGGCCAAAGTGTCAATTGCATTGCTGCCAGGCTCAATTCAAAGGTAGTAAGCAGCAAATAGGCCGTACCTAACTTGACCAACACCTTTTACAGACTCCGAAAAACACTGGCAATTTTGTCAAGGACGCAGTCATTTAATATAAGTTTAAATTGGTGATTGACTTCAGGGTTTCTGCAGAGCTCACAAGTTAAATTTAAGCAAGTTAAGTTAAGACCACATAGAATGACAATACATTGAATGCCTGTTTCATGATCATAATGTCCAAAGTATGAAAGTACGTAAAGTACGAAACCAGTATAATAAGAACTATAATTATTTATTGTTAGGCTATATCACTTCCAAGGACTTTATAGCAATAATTTAATTTTTTTTTTTAAAGTAAGGGTTCACCGTTTTCAAGTATGAACACTATATGAACACCGAAACAGGTTGTAATTGTTCGTCCCGTTCATACCACCCATTCAAAGATCCCTTCCTTATGACGTTTCAGTGTAAGTGGTGGAGTCATCATTTCGTTTAGAAATGTAAATGTATCTGTAGCTGATATGAAGCTTCATAAGTGATTCTTAAGTCTTCCAAAGTTACAGTCATTTTAGTATAAAATTCCCCGCATTAGTGATCATTTGGGGGATCTTCAAAAACGTAAAGGGACGTTTTAATGTCTGGTATGAAAGGGAGGAATGATTACAGCAAGAAGAACCTGTTTCGATGTCCATATGGGCATCTGACTGTTGCTTTAAAGACAAACTTGAAAAATTGTGAATCTTTCCTTTAATGTTATTAAGGCAACCTGGACCAGTAGGAGCCAGGATGGATGGATGTATTTATCTATGAAGAAACCCGTAGCTAAAATTGCCCATCATGACACAACAAGCTTCTGTACCTGGCACAGTGACAGTGTTTGCTACAGGTCTGATGGTGCTGACTTAAACTCCACTAAAGAGGATTAAACAGCCTCTTGCACACACAATCAACTGTCAAAACAATCAACTTTCAGTTTAGGTGTATAACAGTTCCCGATAGCCTACAACCAGATAAAAAAACACTTTATAACTAACGTAACTGGCAGAAGCAGGCAAGAGAAAATATTTAGCACTTTGTTAATTAAATTTAATATGTGTTAGTACTTTCTAAGACCTTTTTTTGAGGAAACTGAATCCAACGCTTCTTAACACTTGCATACCTTGTACATGATTTTTTTCCTACCAGACAGAAACCTTTCTACATTTTAACCCACAAATAATCCCAAAGTATCAGTGAGGCTGAAGGCAAATGTTGTCATACCTTTGTTATCTCGCAGAGTGAAGTTGAGGTTTCCGGCAACAGGTGCAGCCAGGGCAAAATAAAAGCGGTGACCGCTCAGAGGCTCATCCTTATCCACTGCGCTGATGGTCTGGATCATCTGAGGACAACAAGAACACCCCCCAAGAAAACAAAATAAGCAAAGACATTCAAGATGAGTTACCTTGCTGATCTTTATCTGATCTCACTGCCTGCTTAGGTGTTAACCCAAGCTGTAAATTGTTTAATGTGTGCATGCAGTAAGAGCTCAATGAGGGCATTTTAAACCTTTGTATGTGCATCACTTTTCACTCTGTCTGATTTATGTACATGGAGGCATAAATCTTTCTTAAAAGGCCAAGCAACAGTGTGATTGAACTGGGGGAAGTCAGCTTGATTCTGATTGATGGAAACGATTTGTTTTATAATGTTTGGCTTTGGTTTTGTGTCATTTATCTCTTGAAGTACAGTAAGTGCTTATTTGGCAAGAGCTTGGCACCTTATTAGGGATGAAGTGTTTTCTTTTGGGAAGTGATTTCTCCAAAGCAAATCGTTGTCCAGCGGCTATTCTCTCAGTCCCAGCACCCAGACCATAACATCCATTGAAAAAAAACAACAATGGAAGTTTTTTTGTTTCTTTTTTTTTTTGCATTTCATAGTCCCTTTGGGTACTAACAACAAAAATCAAGTATCACTTTTTTCAAATGACCGCACATTTTTAAAATTATGAGCCTCTACCAAACAGTGAAGATGTCCTTTTATCATAAACATATATCTCTACCAACCCATTGTGATCAAATTACAGTAAAAGTATAGTTTTGACAATCTGCATTAATTTGTCTTCATTTTTGTGAAATAGAAACACGTCTTTTTTTGGGTGCTGGATCCTCTTTTTGTGGGTTTCTATAAGCCACCGCCGGCATGTTTACATAAGTATTTCCTATATACTTCAATTTGGGCTCACCCTTTGGTAAGGAGTTCACCTGCAGTGATCAGACCAAAGTTTGACAATTGCCAACTGTTATTGTGCGTACATTTGGCTTTACTGAGTCATTATTGCCAATATAATCAGTATCACCCTGGATTTATCTTAATTAAAAAAGTTTTAAAAAACCCTCAGTCATACTAATATAACTTCAACAAATCTACAATAAAATAAGAAAATATTTTTCATACTGTGATCAGTTTATAGTCAGAAAGAGGTTTCAGTTTTTAAAAAAATGATTACAAAGCCATCAGATGTTGGGAGTTGTGCATTTACATCCTCTAAAACTGAACTACAGTAAATCATAAAAATACAATTAGTTATGAAAACTCCAATCAGGATACATGCTAAGAAGGATTTTCTCTGGAATGAAATCCTGATAAGAGCCAGACCTGATAAGGTCTGGTTTTAAAAAACTGCTGTTAACCTTGGTTTATATATATATATATATATCAAAATAAATGCATATGCTATGCAGTCAGCCATTCCTATTTCATTAGTGTGAAAGTGACTCATGATAAGAGCTACTCTTGCTTGAGGCAATACAAGACAAGCATTCATATCTGTGAGTTAAACAAGTGAATGCTATTTGTTTCGGCTCACTTTATTTTGCCTCTGAACCCAAGACTAAACAGAATCTTGCTCCCTTTATTATATAGCAGTGTTGACAACTATAAATAATGCAGGAAATCAAATTACCAAATAAACCAATTTATTTACACCCACCAGCATGTGCTGTAATGATTTTTTTATTCATACAAACGTGGTATCTGAAAATCAAGTTATCTCTTTTAGGCAAAAAAACCCCACTAAGCTTTCATTTCAGCGCCTTCTGTGCAACTCTCACTCAGTACATGCTGTACAGCAGAAGCATATCACACACAAACATGCCATATGGACGACAAATGATAGCCACCATGACGCCCATCAAAGTGGGTGTTACTGCAGCAGTGTCCTTATAAATTTAGATCAAGCCTCCTGAATCCTTTGTAGCCAATCTAGAAACTCAACCCTGTGACAACTCACACCCATGGACGGGATCCAAGAGATTCTTAAAAGCAATTCACACTAAATTATCACATCTCCCAGCCCCAAACAGCTCTGTGTCGAACATCAAGACAAAAAACAAAATTAAAGAAAATAAAAAGGGGCGAGGAAGAAGAAAAAAATTACAGCCAATGATCCATCAGTGCTGAGACATGGATTATCAGTTGTCAGCTGTGATTAAATGCTGCTGGTTACAAGCTGTCAGGTATTAGGGGTTGGTGTAGGTGGTAAACGACATCCTGCCAATTATTAAAACTGGCAGGCGGGGTGAAAATTCATGAATATTTTACTGTTTCTAAACAAAATTAAAATAGTTGCTCTTTCATCAGCAAAAGTAATCACAAAGTATGCTTCCTTTTTTTTTTTCTTTTTACTGTTTACTGTTTGGTATTGCAGCGCAAGGGAAATTTATGTGGGAAGCAAGAAATGCAAAAAGGTTATCTGCTCTGGTTCAACAACATTTGGGATATCTGCATATACAGACAGAAGAGATGTTTGTGTCAGCACCAGATCAGTGACAGGTAGACGCAACAATTGAGCACCTAAACATGCAGTGTATGCATGCTCGGCTGCATATCATGAAAGCTGCCATTGATTCTGGGTTCATAATAACTCACAAGCCTCTCACTCTGTTATGGAAATTTGTGGTTCTTACGCCGACACCTCATATACACAATTTGAACCTTTTGATGTCCTTTGAATATTGCAGATGGATTCAGAGCTTATCTCTAGGAAGGTTTCCATTCCTCGCTGCTGAAGGAAACGACTGTAAATCATCCTTAAATCAAACACTTTGTAATGTATAATGCCTTTCATTAGTGTGGCTCTGATGCAAGGCATTCCAGAGAACTCTTGGTGGGGAATTCTCTAATGGGCTGAGTAGCACACAGGAGGAGAGAGGCATGGATGTAGGCATAAATTCTCACTGAAAGACATTAACAGCAGCGGCAGACTGGTGCCTGTCACTAGTCAAGACTGAGGAGGCCTATGAATCACAGACTTAAAGGTTTTTTCAGTTTACACATGACTGCACGTCAGATCAAAAAGGATATAAAAGGACAAAGGCGTCTCCATTTGTCGCTTCGCAGGAGTAGGAGAATGTGCAAACAACAGAGGCGCGCATGCACACACATATGCAAACGTGTTCATTGCAAAAAATGTGAGGATAGTTGTCAACTTGCAGTGATTCAATTTTCAACTTTAATGTTTAATATAAGGATGTCTGCTGTTTGTTTTCAACACACAGCAGGGCATAAAGTTCAGGCAAGAAAACAAAACAATTTCAAATGGTGAAAAACTTTTGGGGGGCAAAAATAGTTTCCAAAAACAATGATTCCCAACATTTTGTGGCCCTTTTAAAATGAAGCACAGTCCACACTAGCCTGACCCATACTGGATTATTGATATTTTATGATATCCATATTCAATATCAATATCTGATAAAGATATTTTAGCCGACAGTAGTTTTTTATTGTGACCAAAATACACACTGAGCAAAACATTTTACAGTTGAAAAATATACTAATAAGTGCTCTTTAGTGAACAAACGGCACCAGTAGTCAGTCAAATAGTGAAACTATTATAAAATTTAAATATTCTAAATTTGTTACACACAAAGTGAAATATTTAAGACCTTTTTTTTTAGTTTTGACCTTGATGATTTTCTTTACAGCTCATGGAAATCACAAATCCATTTCTGAAAATATTACAATAAAAAATGTATAATACAGTAATGTCAACCTGAGAAGAGCCATTAATCTCTTAGTCTGGAAAAAACACTTGTTATACCTTGTTATTCCAACTCTGTTATGTAAAATGGTAAATAAATCTACTGTCTACCTCATACCAGTGGTGACCAGTTACCTAACCACCTTGGCTTGGGCTTGAGACTCACTTAACTTTTTAACAGCAAACAAAAGGGTATGGAATTTGAAATCAGTATGTATTTAGGAGGAGTGTCCACTGAAAAACAATATTTAGTTGCATTATTGGAAATGTAGGAGCCACTATTTTTGGAGCTTGACCAAGGACTACAAGTCAGGGTATCTTGACTTACAGCTTAAAGGTCAAATTCACAGTAGTTCGCAAACCACAAAAAAGCAAAACTTGAAAAATTGTCAGTCTTGTGCAGCCAAAATGTTTTTTCTACTTTAATGTCCTGTTAATCCTAAGCACCATACATTTATCTTGTGACCCCTATGGAGAGTCCTGACCCCCAGGTTAAGAACTACTGTCCTGTAACAAATAGTTCCGCTAACAATAATGACATGTCATGTTGGTAAAGTTACTATTCCTGACAGTCTCAAGTTGTTTCACCTCATTGTCATCAACTAATATGTAAAATAAAAAGTGACTAAATATGTTACACTAAACTTCTGAAAAACAGTTAACATTTATCATCAGATGTTTAAATACAGCAAATGCCACATTTTTAATGTTGTACCATAGAGATGGATATATAATTAATGATATGATCATTAAAAAAGGGCATCACTGATATGAGCAGGGCTGGATGGAAATTTATCTGCACCAGCATTCTAGCATGTAAAAAACCTTTCTAAATCAGCCTATATATTATAGCCTTGTTTAGTTTTGCATAAGGCAATGGGCATGTTGGTATATTTGATAAAATATGTATGTATAAATAAATGTATAAATGTATATTCTTCACACTAAGGTATTGGAATGGAACCTCAGATATACTGATAACATTTTCAAACGATTTCCAGCCCTATGAGTTTCAACCATAATCAAAAAACACTTCTGTCTTTAATCCAAAGCCAAATACTGAGTGTGTAGATTTTGATTGAAGACTTGTGATTTAGATGCACATTTCTCCAGACATCGAACCACCCGGGTGATTAAGCTGAACCTTCACAGACCAAATGCTGACTGTTCACCCAGTACTTGCAGCAATTCCACAAATAACATCCTGCCATCTAAAATGTGTCTCTTCTCACCAGTGCACAGTTCAAACAATCAAGATTTAATTCTCCCAAACACCTGAAGTATGTTAGTTAACTACTTTGACCATAATTCACTGCACCTATGACACAAAGCATCTGTGCTCCTTTGAGACGCGGTGCTGATTTAGACTCTTACTGCAGACACAGTTAGGACTGTGGCCTCTATAATGAGGAAAGTAATGCCAGCTAATGTAGCATGGCTAGACTGAGAAACTTTGGTGTGTGAAGAAATCTGAGATAACGAGCTTCAATAACACTTTCACCCTCTTTCACAACAGCAGAATAAAAATGCGCCGCATTTTAAGAATCTACTCCTTCAACTCTCTAAAATATAAAGTCTAGTCTAAAGTGTTATATTGTCTTAAAAATCTAATTATCAGATAGAGAACCAGATGAGTCATGCGATAAGATCAAGCCAGCCTCTGAAAGTTGAATTGAGATTATAAATAAGCATTGCAAATTTGTGGTGCTCATTGCCATGGCAACACGACATCACCACGGGAGGAGTGCACCAGCAGGGCATTCGCCAGGGTTTAACGGTACATCCAACTTAGATCCGAAAGTTACAGTCAACTTTAAGGTGCCGCAGAATGCTCATTTTCAGGTTCATAGTTGTATTTAGAGTTTCTTAAATGTTTTAATGCTTTTATGTTCAAAAAACATTTAAGTCTTTCAGGCCCCCTCCCTTGAAAGCCCACTTGCTTCTGATTGTCCAACTTCCCCAAGCACAGAAGAGGGGCGGAGCTTAGTGGAACCATGTTGAAATAAGGCCTGCTATATGGGCTTACTGATTACTGTACAAAAAACACAACTTTATTCTCTGGTTTTACTGAAACTGAATCAGAGTTGATGTAGGAAATATTGTGTGGTTTTCCCTCCGATGTCCTCCAGCTCTTCTGCCTCCACTTTTGCTGATTTGCAGTTTAAATGTTACTCGTTACTTTAGCAGCTAACTTCTGCTATCAGCTGCTGCTAGTTCTACTAGCAGATAGCTTCTCAGTTAGTCATGCCGCTGTTTTTATTCAACTATGCCAAGGGACATACAGTTTTCCATTCTACGGCATTTGTGCACCATTCATACCTAAACTCTGTTTTGTGCCTGGGTGTAACTTCTATGTCTAGCATAGAGCAGGTGCAAGTTGGAAAGTCAGACTAGTGTACATGGTAACAAAAAAATAATGATCACACAACCACAAAAAATCTACTTTAACTGTTGGTGCTGACAGCTCTCAAATGTCAATGCCATTAAATCCTGTAAAAGCGGAGGAATCTTCGCCACTGCTGCTGTATATAAAGAGTCTAAGTCTCTCCACTTCCAGTGGATTACCACTGGACCTGATTTCAGAAAAAATGTTTGTCAAAGAAAAGATCATTTTGAAAGTCGCAGTTGTTAAGAAACTGTTGAAATAGACTGAAAAATTCATAAATACAAAGATCAATGTCACATATGTGATGTCAATTCTTTTTCTATCATTGACTATAGCTAACTTCACTTAAGCTAACGTCAAAGAGCTTCCATGTGTAGATGATGTGATGAAAGATGCAGAAACCTACCTAGCTTTTAGCAATGCAATGAAGGTTAGCTAGCAATACAGCACTGGTGTACACTGTGTGAGACAAGAAATGTCGTTCACTGAGCAGCTTCACACAAAACTAAAGGTTACGTTACTATTTTACAACTTTCTTGACATAAAAAATTATCTTTAAATTTGACAAACATCATGTGTTATTCAGGGCACAATTGAAACGGGATAAAAATATTTGTTGTCTCTTGCCATTGACTACCGTACATATTTCTTCCGTAATAAGATTCCATAGGGCGGAAGTGTGACGGAAATCAGCGAGGCTGTGCAGTGAGTAAACCTCACTCCCCGACATGTTAAGAGACACACTGGCGACTGATGCTAGTGCCCATGGGTTGTCTCCTCGTCAGGGTGTCCGCCTCCTGTACCCAAGGTCGCCGGTTCGAGTCAGGACCATTCAGTACGTACTCGGGGGCAGCCGTTTACAGATATGGTAGGGAGGGCTCTCTAAAGACCAGTCCTTCCAGAAAAATGCGGAGTTTTTTTGTGATTGTTGCGGGCAAAAATCCTTGATTACGCGGCAAGTTTTCTTAAAAAATGCGATGGAATATGCGGGATATTTATGCAATTTTATGCGATGAAATTGCGGGAACTTGCAAAAATTGTGGTTTGATGAAAAAGAGAAAAAAAGTAATTCCCCCAACACCCTGTTCTCACTAGGCTCCTACCTTAATGTAGAGTCATTTCCTATTACTTCCGGGATAGGAAGTACGCATATATGTGACTTTTTTTGCGATGAAAATGCGGGGATTATGAAATCATGCAAGCCCCGCATATTTTGCGCGGAAATCAGCAATTTATGCGGCGAAATTGCGGAGTATTTGAAAAAATGCGATCCCCGCATAAATATGCAGACTTTGGCTGATTATGCATTGAATTCAGCGATCGCATAATCACGTTTTTCTGGAGGGACTGAAAGACGTTTTTGGTGAAGGACTTCCCTGTCGGCAGGATTTTAAAAACAGATGAATCTTTTTTGGCTTTTGATAAAAACTCTTTCCTTTTGTTCCTGAACACATTTGTTATTGATTGCACTAGTGATTGATTTACACGCTGTTTTTTGTTTGTTTGTGTTTAATTTAGCTGTGAGAGCAATGCTATGCTCTGCATACACCTCTATAAGTTTTCTTATTTCTGGCAGTAAAATGTATTTTCCTTTTCTTTTGATCTGCAATATCCAGTTCTTCCAAAGCTTGTTTGAAGCTTCGACCGTGGTCAGTCAGGCTTGGTGCACTCAGTGTAAATTCAAATCACAAAGTCGGACGTAGTTCAGACTGGAGTAAGATTTAAGACCTTTTTTTTACGCTCATCTGTTGCACTCTACCCCAGGGGTTGAGTAGAAGAAGGAAGTGGTGGTCTTGCTTTTTTCACACCCCTCACTCTGCCCTGCTCCGCCTCAACTTCCTATGAAATTGACACCCCAAACATCACCCACATGTGACACCTGCAACTCTGTTCACCGACAGATCAACAGCATCGACTCACACTTCCCACCCGGCTGTCATCACGTACAAACACACACACAAACACACACACACACACACTTTTTAATGGCAATCAATATGTACCATACAACAAATGTCATCTTTCAATCTCTTTTCATTTGTTCTAAGCTGGTTCTCTCATTTCACATTGATTATCTGAATCATTTGCTGAGATTTGTCTTGACACAAGGATGTTTGTTGGCATGATCCTGACAAGCCACTGCTTAGGCTAGTGTGATCTCCTGAGATTGACTGTGCTCCAACTTCCGTCTTTTTATAGAACAGACAGTGTGCTCTCACACGCTAATGTTTTCCATGTTCCTTTTGCCTTGACATATCAGTGTTCATCTCCCACCTTGATGCAACACCTAAAATAAACCGATAATTCAGATGAACAACTCGAGGTGTGGTATTGCTTTTGTTAGCTTGCATGATTGATGCGACAGATGAGGCAGTAGTTTACCTAGTCCTATGATTATTCTTTGTCTTAGCTTTATTTTGAGGATAATAATTTTCTACATGCCCTTCGATGGACTGGCGACATGACCGGGGTGTACCCCGCCTTTTGCCCGATGGCAGCTGGGATAGGCTCCAGCCCTCCGCGACCCTGTACGCAGGATAAGCGGTTGATAATGGATGGATGGACGAATTTTCTACGTTTTGGAAGTATCTCACTTAATGCTTTGGGGAATGCAAACAATACATACAATGTTTTGTATGTAACTTGAGCCCTGAGGTTTAGCCTGTATACGTTTACATTTTGGAAAATTGGCACCAGAAAAAGTATGCCGAATAAGCAATTAGCAGCCTGTTTTTGCACTGTCCCATGGATGTACACATCACTAGATTACTTTGATACTATAGAAAACGTTAAAATGTGTCAATTCTTAGGCAAGTTCTGAAGTTATGAGGTCTGTTTTTTATCTATGATTTCTAAGCTAATTTTGGATAATTGAAAAAAGATGGATGTTTATACACAATGAAAACTGGAGATAATGATATCATAGGGAAGTGTGAGTCACGTGTACCATGTCTTTGTGTTCAGATTTGACAGAGTAACATACTTAATGCACTTTTTCAAATTAAATAACACAATTACAATTTCTGAAAGCTCGTTGCTTTTGTCTCGGTTGCAGACAAAAGCACCCTATTTCCACAATTTATCATTTAACGTCACCTGACTTTGCGGCAACGCAATGTGATGTAAATCAATCAATCAGCATCATCAGACTGCATACGATGGCTGACAGTCCAGGAAATATGGACAAGGTCAAAGATAAAAATATAGTGGTCAGCTGTAACTTTCATAGAAGGTGTACAATGTTTGACACAAACTGTGGCACTGAGCAGCTAAGGGTTTTGTACCTCAATTGCCGCCATATGCTGCAGCTCTAACTGCTGACGGTGTTGGTAAACAGGCCAAACTACAATTACTAACTTGCTTTCAGCACAACAGTGTTTCTTTCACCTCACACAGTTTATTTGCCTTACGTCCCTACCTGTGCATAGGCACGCCCCACAGTTTGGAAACCTCTGTTCTTCACTACCCAACATTCACATATCTCTCGAGGATACTGAGCCTCCTCTGGGATGCTGCAAGAGTGCAGGGAGGGGCAGGGGAGCAGATTGGGGGCAGCAGAATGCCAAGTTCACTCATGTATGTAATGGTTACACTGAAGCGATTGTACAACCCGACCCCCCTACCACCCACACTGCCCCCTCAACCCCATCATAATATCAATTAATATTATGGCAGAAGACAGACGCACAGATGATCCGTAACAAGTGGCATCTCTGGAGAGAGCCAGTGCCACAAGACTGCCTTAATTAGGCCTGAAAAATGGCAGGTTATTCCATCCCTGCACTCCCTGTTAATCTGTGCTACAGAGCCACAGAGTTGACCCCAGCCCCAACTGGAAATTGTTATTATTTCATCTTTGTCGCAGCTGTGCATAAGCCAATGGGCGTGACAGCCAGTGGGCGGCCTAAGATTTTCAACAAAGCTTTACAGGGAAGCAGATGCAGTTAGTACAGCCAAATGTTCACTGCCACGGCCGGACATACAACACACAACAGGAGCATTTTAATTAATTAGGAATCAGGGGGTTGGTGGAGAATACATCTGACAGGTTACGAGTCCACCCAGTCTGTCTGCTAACAGACAGCCGACACCTAGTTGTAATTCAAACAGGGTTCTGCATTCAAATGTCAACCTCTCTCCTTGTCTTTGCTCTGTATGCGTTTTTGGGTGTAAATTTCATCATGAAATTTCCATTTTGCCTGCCTTGATTATTCAGTCTGGAGGTGCAATCCCACTGGTGCACTTCAGTGTTGCCTAAACAGAAGGCTTTATTTGAATGGGATTGAAAAGAAATTGGAATTAGTGAAAAATCCAAACGAGAACAAGCACTTCTTCTCTCTTGTGGTCATTCACTCTAACAATAAGGTGAAGGAGATGAAAGTGAAACACAAATTCACATGTTTATTGTGTGAACTGAAGGGAATGTTTTTGGATATTTCACACGGTATACATACGCATAACGTTGGCACATGGGATTTTCAGTTAATTCACAGGTGAAATTTAAGAAATCATATGTGACAACAATAATATGTGACAACGATAATTTAATTCATACTATCATATGTAAAACACATTATACATGAATTTCCATATAGCACATGTGATGTTTGGAATTTATGAAAACATTTGAAGTAATGTGTCATTACTGACTTTATTGTGTTTAATACGTAGGGAAAAAACATATTAAAGACACTTGAAATTCCACTTTGTGCTTTTTTTTATTTGTCGATGTCATAAAATGCATATCCTTCTTTTTACTAACCAAATTTTGTCCATCTCCAGTCCATCTCTGTATATTATAATCATTCTTAATGGCATGTTACAAATTTGCATAATACCAACATGAGATTTTCAGGTATTTCACCAGTGAAATGTTAGAAATCACAAGTAAAAAACAACAATTTAATGTGATGAATTCATATGAAGCTATGTGATTTTTTTGAAAATTTTACATTTGACATAATGCAGACCTGGTTTTCAGAGATCGATGTGAAATACCATATTTCACATATGAATTTCACTTGTGTTTTTCGGCTTTTCCACCCACAATGAATTAAAATCAACAGCATGGAAGAGAGATATAACTTTGTATCCAGAGCTTGTTCTTATTTTATATTGATTTTTCAGAACTGCATTCCTATCTTACCTTATTTTTGTGCTGTGAGTTGTGAATCCAAGTCAAGTAACTAATTAACTTACTTGATAAATTGGTGACTACAAAGCTAGCTAAATGCCAGCATGTAGATCAGTGGGAAAAAGTGGGAAGCAATGTCTCTAAATTCATAAGCCAAATATTCTTTGGAACAGTTTACTTCAGTTGAAAATAAAGCAGATTAACCATTTCAGCACAAAACTAAAGACACACAAATACACACTACTTTAGTACTACGCTGGTACATGTTAAAACTAGCAGCTCAACTTATGACAGTACCTCTGTAACACTAAATGGACAGAATTTGATTGTAGCCTGTCTTCTCCCTGGGTGGACGAGGACGGCGGCCTCCGTCACCAGCAGCTCCTTGCTTCACAGCAGAGTAGCTGCCAGCTACACCTAGGGGGGACCTCACAGCTCAGCTATCACTGGCATTGAGTAAGCAATCTGTCTGCTTCAGCTGAGTAATTACAGATTTGCTGTACCTTTTCCTGCTGATGATGCTGCCATGGCTGTTGCTAGGTCCTGAGGGCTGGTTTGATTGTTGGGGAATGACTTTGTTTCAGCATTGTCATAGGCTCTTTGCCATCATTTATCAGGCGTTAGTGGGGAGAAACTTACAAGTTAGGTGTTGAATTTTAAGTCGAGGTCTATTGATGGGTGATAGATCTAAATCTGATATCACTGAGCGAACACAGTCATTTCAGGATAAGTGGCAGCATCATTAACCAAAAATAGACGTTCAGCTCTGGTAGAATGCATTCTTCAATAATGATGGCATCTAATATAGAGGCAATGTTTATTCCAGCAAATACTCCACACCCTAAGGCTAAAATCTGATTAAATGAATATAGATTTAACAAAATATCTCAAAATACCTCAAGGTAGGTTGAATTGTGGGTACTAAACTTCATTTATTTTTTTGCAATTCTATGTCTGAGCAAAAAAAATATGAAACAAACACCTAAAAAACTTAACACAGCAACAACAATCACCCATAAGGCTCCGTAACCTTACTGAAAAAAGAGCCACATTGTGGTCAAGCATCATGCACACAGAGAAAAAACAAACGCACACATAAAATATACTCTCTCATTTTTGCTAATGAAATCATTTGCTATTTTAGTTTACCCTCCCATGAGCACGGTGACAAACAACCCCAAAATATGAATGCAAATAACATATTTAAAAGGGCCTAATAGCCATTTCCAATACAATGCATCATTCTGATCAATTGTACGTATTCAGGTCTACACGCCTCCTTTACCCTTCGCCTCTGATTGTATTTTCCAAATGCCAAGAGCAGACGGATCGCCGCCGCAGACACACAAGTCATTTAGCAACAATGAAGCCAAATGCTAAACACAGAGAAAATGCGATGCATGGCTACAGCTTCTTTTCCTGAGCTAAATCTCCAAGGCTGGATATCTCTCTGGGTGCTATTGCGTGATATTTTGATGCATTTCCTGCCTCACTGCCCACCGTGGTGATCATCTAATTACACAGGTCTTCAGAACGGAAAGTCAAACCGCGGCAGAGCACCACTCCATCCCAGCATGAGATATCACATTACGGCGTGATAATATTGTGGATTAAGACCACAGGCAGAGTCAAGCACTGCCATTAATTTAGTTGGTTTTGACAGTATGGAATGAGAGTAACATCTCTAATGAACCTTAACACCTACAATACCTGCTATTAAATCTTAAGGATGTGTCTCATACTAATGATGTCATCTCCCTGGAATGACCTAGAGCCGTGAAATGGATATGTGCACAGTGGACTTGTTTTGAGGAACAAGAAAGAGTTTTAATGGCTTTGTGAGACAGCAGGCTGTCTTTGTGAGTCAAACTTCAAGCGAGTGTGGAGAGAGAAAAAGGAAGGGAAGCTGGACCAACTGCAGAGACGTTTCTGGGTCTTACCTGTCCGGGCATGGCGTTTTCACAGAGGCGAGTTTCATAGTCGATGGCAAAGACCGGGGCATTATCATTTATGTCCAGCACTGTGATGAGAGAGATGCCTTTTCCAATTTGGGTTGGGTCCTCTGAAAAAGAAAGAGAGAAGAGAGCCTCCTGTTCATGTGACAGAATTCAGCAAACTTTCTTTTAAGCTTAAGTTTAACTCAGCATTAACTTTTGCGTTGATGCACTTGCCAAATTATGGAATATTGATCTTTCTTGTGCGTTTTAATTAATCACAAAGGAGGAGGAGGGGGGGGCTGCTGCTGTAATGAAATATGCAGTGTGCGTCCGACAGCTGGCGTCCTTACCTACTCTGCTGTGGATCAGCCGAAGTGATTACACTGGGTGCAGGCTTGTTGTCTCGTGCGGATGAGCCATCTTGCACAGTGAGCTTCACGCCTCTGTCTGCCTGACACACACTGATGGCTAAACGGCTGCGTCTGAGTGCAAGATGATGATTTGGCCTGGCATTGCCGCCATGCCGCCAAAGATGACGCGCTGACATTCGGGCTGGCTGATTTGATGGCGATAAAAAGGACGCGGCGAGCCTCAGGCCACAGACTTCTTGTCATTGGCGTGGCTCGGGCAGAGCGGATGAAATGTGAGTGACTGCAGCTCAAATGCACAACATCCCTCAACCAAAGAGTCCCTGCACTCTTTTCAGTTACAAAGAACCCATTTACTATAAATACTGTCATAAGGTGTCCGGGGCAGTGGATTTTGTTCCCAGTCCATGAACCCAAAGATGTTCTCGGCTGGAAACAGCCCGAGTGTCACTATGTGTCAGAAGCCAGTACCTCATGCATGAAGGACTGTTGTGACATTTCATATGGCTATTATTATATACTGCCTTCTTTGTTGCTATATCAGGCAGGCGCTCACACTCGGGAATCAACCGAGTACTGCGTCTGTGTGCTGTTAGATGTAAATAAAAACACATCTTTGAAGCACAGAATGATAAAAAGTTTATGAAAAAAAATGAATACCCTTTTTAACGCAGTGTTCAGTCTGAGGATGTGAAAGCAGAGGAACTGCCAGTCTGACAGGCTGGTTGTCTTTTTTAACTTATACTGATGTGACACAGCTGTCTGGAGTGCTCGGCGTATAGCGTGCTGATGACTGTTGTCCATTGTATTTGCATGATTGCAGTGGAATGATAGGAAGGCAGGGGAAAAAAGGCCACTGTGTCCTTCGAGCCATTGAGAGATGAACCAAAAGGCACGCGGCACTTCTTCACATCACATTAACATAGATCACGCGTGGGTGAGATCGCCCACCCTTAGTCAGCATCTCACTCCCAAGGCACATGGAGGTCAAAACGACCGTCCGGTGTGTGAATTAAAATTCCCCCCGACAGCTCTACAACAATCCCAACAACTGCACTGTCTAGAGCACAGAAGGTTAAGGGACATTATGACTGGGAGACAGGATAGATATAAGAGTCTAAGGTTTCATATGCTATCTCATGGTGACACCAACATTCGTTAAGTCCCGGTGGCAGATTTACCACTTGAGATTAATTATTAATTGTTGAAACAATCGGTCTTTGATTTTAAACAGAGGTAATGGCAGGCTTCTCCTTTCTATCCAGAACCATCAATTTTGGAGGCCGAAATGACAACTGTTGATTTTTATAAGCTGTAGGTAGCCAGCTAATAAAGCTAACATTAGCTCCCTTAGGTGGTAGAAAACACAGTGTTCCGACCTCATAAGTTTGTTTTCACTTTTAACATAAATTAATCTCATGTGCCATGCTTGGGTTGCTGGAGTATATATTCCCAAGATCCAAATAAAGACCATAACAGAGCTGCTAAAGTTAGCCTAAACTCTGATAGCTTCCAGAATGTGTTTCGACACGTGTCTGAAACCGGCCTTTTTAACACATACTTAACCCCACAAATTAGCTAAAGAAATAATCCTTGACCTTGGAAATAATGCTTGGCTACTGTTGGCCATGCAAACAACTGTAGCTTAAGTTACAGTGGCCTGTTTAATCCATTTCTCAACTTACGGCTCTCAATGGCAAAAATGGTGAGGTTGTGGACTAAGTTGGCCTCTCGGTCCAGAGGCTTGGCTGTGCTGATGACCCCGCTTAAGGCGTCCACGTTAAAGAAGCGCTCCAAGTCTGTGTTTCTGTCGATGGAGTACCTGCACAAAAACACACAACCATACACACAACTGACACACCTTTAAAAATTGGTTTTGGGCAGTGGTATTGATTTGACATTTTAGTTTTTTCTACTTGTAAGAAAGGATTATGGTAGTTTTCTTGCATCAAACTGTGCAACAATCACACTGAAGAGTTCCACTTGATACAAACAGAACTTTAATCAGTCACTGTTGAATTGTGTCCACACTTTATAGAACATATAAGATGTTTTTCAGTGTCTAGAAGTACAAATAATTAAAACAAGCCTGGAGATTGCTATAATTCAGAAATGCAGAAAAAAAACGTGGAACTTTGTAGAATGAGTGAAACAAAACCCTATTAATTTTTTGATAAAAATGAATGTTGTCTACTTGTCCCTCAGCACACAAGAGTGATCAAACCCTTTCAATACACAGCAACTCAAATTTCTAGAGAAAATTACAACTTCAATTAGCCTACATCCAAAGGGTATTATTGCAATGTAATTTGACTCTTGTGGCTGCATTAGTTCCACAATAATTTTAATTTCAACAGATGTAGTGAAATATATTGCAGACGCTGATAGCAGTCACAGGAGCCAAAAGAGGCAATTTACAGCTACAATGGTGCTGTAATTTGATTTTCTGATTAAGATTACTAACAATCCTAACAGGCCAAGCACGAATACCATACAATATTCATTCAATTAATGCAAAATAGGTGGGGTTCTCGAGAGTGACACCACACAGATTGGCAGTGCGAGTGTTTGTTTTGAGTCATAAATGCCACAGCACAAGTGTTGAGCCCTGACCCTCTTGCAGGAATGCCCTTCTCTCGTTCAAGATGGCATTTCAGTTTTGCAAATGCTGCACTCCTTGGCCGTCCTACCATCTGGCATCGTCTTTGTTACAGCCAGACAGGGACTTTCGGGGGTTTATGGATTCTGGTTTGGAAGTTAATGCGAAGTAGTTGAATGGATTAATCCATTTATGAACAAATTAGTCGTCTTTAAGTGATTTGGGAGGGTTATTGGGGTCCCTTGTTGTAGTTTTTCTACCAAAATGAATCCTTTTTTATTGCCTGTGTGTGAAGGGGTTGTAATCTGACATTAAAATGATCCACCTGCCGGGTTTGGCCATTAACTCTGAAGGAAGGTATTTCTATTCCTATTCGAAGGTTCCGGGTCGGATTTTCCGCGAAATCTAGTGACTGACACCTGCATGCGCGCTCCCGAGACTTTGCACTCAGCAGCGACGACGACACTGCAACTTACGACATGGAGCCTGCTAACACTAAGAAAGACCTGCTCCCAGCACAACACAGACTCCAACACAAACTCCACATGAGGATAAAAAACTAAAGGTTTTATCTGCTGAAGCTCGTCGGGCCAAATGTGAATCGGATAGACTTTGGACGAAAACACGGAACAAAACACGGGCTTTTGAATCATGGTGAAACCTCCGCTTTGGGTATAAAAACAGACCCGGAGTTGGCTTTCCTCCTATTGGATAGCTAAGCTAACATTACTACAAAGCATGTAAAATATATTTTGATTTTGTGCTGCAGTTGGCTCAAGTTAGATAGCGTTAGCCCGGCGGCTAACGCCGAGCAGTTGCTAACGTTGTCCGGTGCAAAGTTATATACTGTAGCTTTCACATTAACGTTACTTCACCAACCAATCACCCATGTTACTTTCCTCTGTACCACAATGTCAAAGTGTCAAAGCCTACAAGAAATGTTCTAACGGTTAAAAGCTAATGTGGAGCGATTTGTTTACTATCCCATAGTGACGCAGTCACGAGCAGCCAGCTAACGCTACATTAGCTCGGACCTGCCGCTGTTTGCTTCGTAACGTTCAATTTAGATTTATTGCCTTTTTGATAGGTACACAGCTTCTCCGCCTCTCAGTCGCTGTAACTAACATGACCCACATAATATACAAACCAGATTAAGAGCCATCCACTAACACTAGTTACAGTAAAGTTACTTACTGTGGTCTGTTATAAAGTGTGACACAATCGTATAATATTCAGTCCAGCTCACTACCCGTTTTATTATCATTCAGTACATGTAGCTGTGCTGACACTGCTGAGGCTCCGGTGACAGATAGTAAAGATAGTTACTGAAAAGCAACAGGCGAGCTAACGATGTAGCACGGCGGCTAAATGGAGTAAATGTACCGTGATCATGTAACGAGCCTGGATTAGTTCAACCTGCAGCTGATAAACTAGTACTGTAATGTTGCAGTGGGAGTTTACCTGAGTTCCCAGCTCTGTCTGCCTATAGCCGCTGTCACGCTGCCTTTTTTCGGGAGTACTGTGCCGATATGTCGGTGTCTCACTGCGCTGAATGAAGTAACGTTAACGTTACGGCGCCGGTGTTGATCCGTCTCTGAGAGGGAATGTTGAAGTAACAGAGCCTGAACATGTCTGAGTGAAAAGCCAAACCCTGCGTGCTGCTGTTCCTGCGTTTATTACAGGATTTCTGTATGAAAGCGGTTGTGTTTCGGATTGTGCTCACTCATGAGTTCAAGCGAGCACGCGTACGAGCACGCACCTGGTTGCAATCTTAAAACCGCACCGCTAGTGGCCGCTGGAAACTACATAATGCCCCTTTAACAAACAGCTTTGTATAACACTGAATTATGACTGAAGGATGGATATTTAACTTATTGAAATGGCTAGGAAATTGGTAGTTTGTAACTTCATTAATTAGCAGGCAGGCAAATTGATAGTACCTGATGGTATTGTTGGAGTTGTCTGGGTCGTGGGCAGAGACTCCCCCAATTGAGGTCCCCACTTTGGCGTCCTCGGAAACAACCATCTTGCTAAGTGGCGTGAAGAAGACGGGTGGCTCGTTCACATCTTCCACTGTCACCCTGACTGATGTCGTGTCGCTGAATGGGCCCAAGTTCAAGAAGTTCGAGTCGATATTCCTGTTTGTGGCTTCGATTCTCAGAGAAAAGCTGCTCTTTGTTTCAAAGTCTAGAGGCTGGAGGAAACAGACGGACAGAGAAGAATACACTTCATAATGCACAGTATGTGAGAAAATGTCAGATCTTTTGCAAAGACTTCTCTGCTAGCCACAGCAACTGAACTCTACATTTTCAGCCAGTCAAGGGAAAAGGAACAGTTTATATATGTAAATCTGTAAATCATTCATAAAATGCTGAGATATTGATCACAATTATGCATGTGGATCCTAAAGACCCATTACAATTTAACACACAGTCTGAATTAAACAGTCATTTGCTGATGGATTATAGTTTCTTTGTGCTGAGAGAGCAATAATATTGATTTTAAAAAAGGCACATAACATGGTGAAAAGCATTCTGAAATGAATGCTCTAGAAATATTTTGCTGGAACTCCCCATTGCAATGTATAATACACTGCAGAAGAACATTGATTTGGCACTTTCATTGTCACTGACTCTCTTCAATGTTGTAATTGTCTGTGTTTGGTGCAAAGCAAACAAAGGATCAAATTGGCCCATCTGACAAGACTTGCTAGTGTCCAACAATGGCAACAATCTCCCTCTCCTACAAAAGAGATGTAGCAATGAACTGTCACATCCATGTGGCCTGAGGGGACCATTTCCAGTCCTGAACCCTGAAATGTAAAATATGAGCTCTGGTGCATTCAAAAGTGAGGCAAGACCGTGCAAGAAATTCCCTGTATGAATGAATAAGTGGCTTTGTTGCGCACTTAACTTGAAACGTTTTATTTATTTATGTACGTAGATATCAATAACATTATTTATAGCACTTTGGTTTCCATGGTGTTAAAAATATCTCCTTTGCCTCCATCAATCACTACAGCGATCTGAGTGAGCTGCTCTTGTAGTAAACCTTCAATTGACCATGGGATGTTTACTTCGATCAAAGGTGACGGAGATGGTCAATGCTGATTTGTCATTAGTGATTATCAGTTAATCCAAAGGTGTAGAATACATTATTAGAGTGAGAAGGGTAAAGAGGAGAAAGGGACAGTTATTCTAACACCCTGAGGTAAACAAGCATATTCTGCTTGGTGCTTAAAGATGTTTTTTTCATGACATGTTTTTTTCTGTTTATTATAACCAAAGAATGCATCACTTCTTGTGCTGCACTACAAAATCCCATTAAAAGAACAAAACCGACAATGCTTGAGTCTATCTCTTTATGGTTTGCTCCTCCCCAGCCCCTGTCTGTGCGCTCTGTCCAGTGTCCATTCATTCCTACCAAATACTGTAAAATTTGAACAGGAATTACACAAACATAAAGTTAAATTAAAAAAGCCTAAGTAAGTTCCTTAAACAGCAAGGCACTGTAGTTCATAATTGTAGCTTCTCCAGTTAGAGTTGGCATCCAGTAGGAAAGAGAAATGTAGTATTGTGGTATTTCTTGCAGGTTGAAAAAGGAATTCATTGAGTTAACTGTAGAGTAACACGACTCCAATCATTATTCTAAGCAATATTTAATGCCACACCAGCTGCTCACATACATGGCTTCACCCAACAGCCGGAAAATTATGCAATTTTTAAAAAAAAAAGTGGGATTACTTTAAGCAGGGAAGGTTAAACCATTTATGGACTGAGAGTCACTGGTGAATTTCTGATATGTTAAATTTAGCCATGCTTTTCTGTGCAGTACCTTCAGAAGGATGATGACCCCCTCTTGTGTGTCCTCATCTGTTGTTATGTTGAACATGCCAGGCCCGTCGCCGTCCATGATCCTATAGTCCATCTCTGCGTTGGAGCCTATGTCGGCATCAGCTGCTTTGATTCTGGCCACCACAGATTTCACCGGCAGCGACTCCAGCACTGTGTACTGATAGTTCTCTGGAAAAGGCAGGACAGGAGCAGATGCTCATAATGGATGTGCTTATTTCACCACCAACTCACCTTCAAGCGGCTCAGCTTTTGTTATACCCCTTCAGCTTTGATTCAGCTGTGTGGCTCCCCAAAAAATTCATGTTGCATAACACAGACAGACAGCAGCAGTGACACGCACTGAATAAGGCTTCCACTTCATACTGCAGCATATGGTTATACAGATGGATGAATATACTGATCAAAATATAAAACTCTTTAAACGATGTCTAATGTAATGGTTTATCGCTTGGACCAAATAAAGGGATAAGTCAGAAAAAGAAACCCGCAAGTCACACATAGATCCCTTTGGTACATTTCAAAGGATGAAATGTCCACTTGAAGATTCTATTACTCCGAAACTCTCCATTGTGTTCCCTGAGCTTTTGTCTGACCCTTCGGATTTAAAGTTCCCCTTTAAGAATAAAGAAGGGAATCATATTCATAATCATAATCTCTCCAATCACCATGGCGGAGCTCATTACCAGACCTTTCTGTGTTCCTCACAGTGTCTCCCTCAGCCACCGTCTAAATGCTAATCTGCCTGACATTGTTTGTCGCCATGTAATCTTTGTAATGGCTTTTTAATTTGCCGTGGAATAGCAGCTCTTTAAAAGACCAAAGATTTGCTTTCCTCCCTCCATTTTTGCCCCTGCACCTTTACCAACTCTTTCCCTTCTGTCCCCCCCCCCCCTCCCAACCCGTCCTCTCGTGCAGCTAACCTTGGCTTCTTTCCCCCTCGTTTCTTCCAAGGACTAGCATTAGTTCCTGACTCCATCAGCTCTGATGCTTTATAATGGTCTATCGATTCTGACCCATGACCCTGTGAGCACGACAGCAAGAGCAAAACCCCCAAACTCCACCAAAGTCTCTTTCTTCTCAGCCTGACAGCGCTGGGTTAAAACGGCATTGATGACTTGTTGTGCAAACTTGAACCTTTCTCTCCCCCCAGGGGCCAGCAAATTGACTCTGCTGTATAGCAGTCCAGTGGTGAGTGCACGAGCCCGACAGTGGTTGGGCTATCAGTGGTAAACCGATTGCCAGCGCTTCGGATTATCATGAGAAGCACTGCATGCCTTTGAATCCTAAAGCTCGGCCTGAAACCCATTAGCGGCCCGTGAAATAGGCTGACAACAAAAAAACGGAGCCTGATTGATCCTGGTATCCGACGCCGGCGCAGCCCCCAGCTCTGATGAAGAAGCAGGGAGGTGCACACCTTGCAGGAAGGCTGTTTTTTTAATTTGGTCATAAAAGTCCAAATGTTTGCCGAAAATACAAATGCAGGAAAGTTACTAACATAAATTGGGAATGGGGTTAGGAAAGTGGTCAAAACTTTAGGAAATGGATGAGATGAAGTTTAATTAGGAAGACTTAATGTGTGTTTTGCTTCTAAGATTAGTAATTTCTGTTCAACTTTATTCTATGACACATTATGGGAAAAAATATTTCTACAGCGTTACAGGTTATATAGGAAATTAAAATTTTTCAATGATTTATTTTCAAGTGTGGATTAAACCAGTACCCAGCACTTTTTGTACCACTGCAGTCATTGCATACAGTACAAAGTATTCCCCCATTTGAGTTCAAGTAGTTTTTCAGCGATTATAGATCTTTGAAGCTGCATTCAGCTGGAACAAAAAACACTGCAAGTGAAGCAAGGAGATGTGGCTTTATTCTGATTGCTGAGTAGCTGTCGAAAGCATGGCATGTACTGTACATGACAAGCTTAATCGACCCTGTAGGGACAATAAGGAACGTATTCTTACTGTGAGTGAACCGAGGCGGGTTGTCATTGACATCGGTAAGAGTGACAGTGACGGAGGTGGTGCCGGAGAGGCCACCCATCTGGCCGACCATGTCTTTGGCCTGGATAACCAGCACATACTGGTCCCTCGTTTCCCGGTCCATGTTGGGCAGAGCTGTTCTGATGACACCTGAAGAGAGAGGCAGGGGGAGAAAAAGATGCTTAAAGATGGTAATTTCCAATTCATCTGCACCAGCTGACATGATCCAAATGTGTTCATTAGGGGTCCAAGCCCGAAGTGGGCAGGGAACCCGCGTTTGCAAGGCAACGCGGTTCCCGTACCACGAAGTGGCGGGGAACCCTATTGTTTTCGTTAGGATTTTTATTAGGGGTCCAAGCCCGAAGTGGGCTGGGAACCCGCGTTTACAGGCAACAGCGGTTCCGATACCGCAAGTGGCGGGGAACCCTATTGTTTTCGCCAGATTTTATTATTATTATTATTATTATTCTTCCGTGAAGAAAACGCATACTGGGGACTGCATGGTAAGGGTGCACACGCCGAAACTCACAAGGTAGGTCCAAAACACCGCAGCGACCGCAGGCAAAAAAATTTGCACACTTCTATCGCTAGGGGGCGCTGTAAGCAAGGTCAACGCGTTTTGGCTTGGACCTCTCGACTGCGAAGGCGTATATCAAAAACCTTATATCCACGCGTTCAGGGGATCGAGCTGAATCTCCTGGTATAGGCCACGCCCATTTCCGCCTAAACTTTTTTCGAGCTACATCGCGAAAACTGAAAAACCTATTTTAATTAACTCCTCCGAAGCCGCAAGTCCGATCGCCACGAAACTTGGCACGGATAATCTCTGGACCGAGCTCTACAAAGTTTGCAGAGGAAATTTTAATCCGAAAAAACTGTCGCAATTATACACTAACAAACGTTTGCGAAAAATGCTACTAACAGGAAGTAAGGTCATAACTTCGGTTTGGAATGGCCGATCGACACCAAATTTGGACCACTCAGTTGGGATGGGCCCCTGAGGGCCTGTGCAAAATTTGGTGCAGCTGGCCCCTAGGTGGCGCTCTTTAATCCAGAAAATTAGTTCCTCTATAACCACAAGTCCCATTGACATGAATCCAGTGCCGAATTGTTCAGCATGGTCCCCTGATGGCAGGCACCAAAGGGGACCCTAATATGCCCATAGGTGGCGCTGCTATTGCAAATTAAACACGAATTTTTTTTCCCATTGACTTACATTCATTTTATATCTCCAGAACCGCAGCTCCGATTGACACCAAATTTGGGTCAATTGTTACCCATGGGGCCCTGATGATACCACAAAAATTTGGTGCAGATCGGCCTAAAGGTGGCGCTGTAATCGAAGCTCAAATCCGGTCAGAAGCCCCATTGAAATGAATGGGATTTCAAACCAGCACACATTTTCATAAGGTTTGGAATGCCCGATCAACACCAAACTTGAGGACCTTATCCGGCTGGACTTCCCGAAGGCCTGTGTAAAATTTGGTGTCAATCGGCCAAACGGTGGCGCTCTTCATCATATATCAAAAAACTCCCATTCACATACATGCATTTTATATCTCCAGAACCGCCGGTCCGATTGACACCAAATTTGGGTCATTTGTTCCCCATGGTGCCCTGATGATACCATAACAATTTGGTGCAGTTCGGCCAAAGGCGGCGCTGTAATCGAACCTCAAATCCGGTCAGAAGCCCCATTGAAATGAATGGGATTTCAAACCAGCACACTTTTTCACAAGGTTTGGAATGGCCGATCAACACCAAACTTGGGGACCTTATGCGACATGACCTCCCGAAGGCCTGTGTCAAATTTGGTGCCAATCGGCCAAACGGTGGCGCTGTTCATCACATATGAAATAACTCCCATTCACTTGCATGCATTTTATATCTCCACTACCGCAACTCCGAATGACACCAAATTTGGGTAACTTCTTCACCGAGGGCCCCGATGACAGCTGAGCGATTTGGTGCGATTCGGCCAAAAGCGGCGCCGTAATCGAAGCTCTAACGCCGTCGCTAAGCCCATTCATTTCAATGGCATTTTCAAACACGCCGCGCCTACCGGTTCGAGCGGCCTTTCGAGACCTCACTCGGGGACCTCACGCTGGACGTCGGTGGGCCGGGACGACTTCAGCGCCCTCCGCTGAGCTGAGGCGACTAGCGCCGGGTGGCTTGGACCCCGTTTACAACTGCTTCGCAGTTCTAGTTATTATTATTCTTTTCTTCCGTGTATAAAACTCATACTGCAGCGATCGCTGTAACTCCTAGAAACGCGCAACTCTCAACGTAGCTTCACAGCCTCAAGAGTAACTCAGGCGCAAAAATTCGCACACTTCTACCGCTAGGGGGCGCTGTAAGCAAGGTCAACGCGTTTGGGCTTGGACCTCTCGACTACTGAAGTCGTATATCAAAACCTTATATCCACGCGTTCGGGGATCGAGCTGAATCTCCTGGTATAGGCCACGCCCATTTCCGCCTAAACTTTTTTCGAGCTACAGCGAAAACTGAAAAACCACCTCAAACGTACTCCTCCGAAGCCGCAAGTCCGATCGCCACGAAACTTGGCACGGATAATCTCTGAACCAAGCTCTACAAAGTTTGTAGAGGAAATTTTGATCCGACATAAAATGCCGCAATTATATGCTAACAAACGTTTGCGAAAAATGCTACTAACAGGAAGTGAGGGCATAACTTCAGTTTGGAATGGCCGATCGACACCAAACTTGGACCACTCACTTGGGATGGGCCCCTGAGGGCCTGTGCAAAGTTTGGTGCAGCTGGCCCCTAGGTGGCGCTCTTTAATCCAGAAAATTTGTTCCTCCATAACCACAAGTCACATTGACATGAAACCAGTGCCGAATTGTTCAGCATGGGCCCCTAATGCCAGGCACCAAAGGGGACCCTAATGTGCCCATAGGTGGCGCTGCTATTGCAGCTTAAAGACGAAATTTTTTTCCCATTGACTTACATTCATTTTATATCTCCAGAACCCCAGGTCCGATTGACACCAAATTTGGGTCAATTGTTACCCATGGGGCCCTGATGATACCACAAAAATTTGGTGCAGATCGGCCTAAAGGTGGCGCTGTAATCGAAGCTCAAATCCGGTCAGAAGCCCCATTGAAATGAATGGGATTTCAAACCAGCACACTTTTTCACAAGGTTTGGAATGGCCGATCAACACCAAACTTGGGGACCTTATGCGACATGACCTCCGAAGGCCTGTGTCAAATTTGGTGCCAATCGGCCAAACGGTGGCGCTGTTCATCACATATGAAATAACTCCCATTCACTTGCATGCATTTTATATCTCCACTACCGCAACTCGAATGACACCAAATTTGGGTCAATTCTTACTCCTGGGCCCCTGATGATACCACAAAATTTGGTGCCATTCGGCCAAAAGGTGGCGCTGTAATCGAAGCTGAAATGCCGTCAGAAACCCCATTGAAATGAATGGGATTTCGAACCACCACACATTTTCACAAGGTTTGCAATGCCCGATCAACACCAAACTTGGAGACCTTATCCGACATGACCTCCCGAAGGTCTGTGCAAAATTTGGGGCAGTTAGCCGCTAGTTGGCGCTACCCCAAAAAAATTCCCATTGACTTACATTCATTTCAGATCTCCATAACCGCCAAGCCACTTTCATTTACAACTATGGTCTTTTCTGCTCCACAGGCCCCGTCTTGGCTCTGGGGCCCGTGATTATGGCACAATTAATCATGGCGGGCCCGGGACGACTTGCGCGCCCTCCGCGGGGCGTAGGGGCGACTGGCGACAGGTGGCTTGGACCCCGTTTACAACTGCTCGCAGTTCTAGTTATTAGGGGTCCAAGCCCGAAGTGGGCTGGGAACCCGCGTTTGCAAGGCAACGCGGTTCCCATACCACGAAGTGGCAGGGAACCCTATTGTTTTCGTTAGGATTTTTATTATTATTCTTTTTATTCTTCCGCCGCTAGTTCCAGTACTGCAGCGTTCGCTGTAACTCCTAGGAACGCAAACTTCGCGGTGTAGGTCAAGTTCACCGCACCGACCTCAGGCGCAGAAATTCGCACACGTCTACCACTAGGTGGCGCTGTGACAAATTTTTCCGCGTTTGGGCTTGGCACTCCCGCCTACGAAGGAATATATGGAAAACCTTATATCCACGCGTTCGGGGGATCATGCTGAATCACGTGGTATAGGCCACGCCCATTTCCGCCTATAATTTTTTCGCACAAAATCGCGAAAACTGACTGACCGGCTGAAATTAACTCCTCCGAAACCGCAAGTCCGATCGACACCAAATTTGGCATGGACCATCTCTGGACACACATCATACTGGCTTGTGCTCCCCAGATTGATACGCGAAAAACTCTTCCGGCTATAAGCTAACGAATATTCACGCAAAACGGTAGTAACGCTAACTGAAGTCATATCTTCGCTTTGCAATGGCCGATCGACACCAAACTCGGAGGACTTATGTGGGACGCCCCCCCGAGGGCCTGTGCAAAATTTGGTGCAACTAGCCTCTAGGTGGCGCTGTTTAACGCGAGAAATTTGTTCTGGTATAACCGCAAGTCGCATTGACGTGAACTTTGTGCCAAATTGTTCAGGATGGTCCCCTGACCTCATGTACCAAAGTGCATCCTAATGTGCCCATAGGTGGCGCTGTTATTGGCGAACAAAATAATCCCATTGACTTACATTCATTTTATATCTCCAGAACCGCAGGTCCGATTGACACCAAATTCAGGTCAAATCTTCCCCATGGGGCCCTGATGACACCTGACAAATTTGGTGAAATTCGGCCTAAAGGTGGCGCTATAATGGAAGCTGGAGTGCCGAAAAAGTCCCATTGAAATGAATGGGTTTTAAAACCACACCACAATTTGCCTAGGTTAGGAATGGCCGATCAACACCAAACTTCAGGATGTTATGCGGCATGACTTCTGGAACTGCTGTGTGAAATTTGGTGTCAATCGGCTAAAAGGTGAATATATTAAAAATTTATGAAAAAACACTCCCATTCACTTACATGTGTTTTATATCTCCGGTACCAAAGGTCCGATTGACACCAAATGTGGGTCAAATCTTCCCCATGGGCCCAAGATGATACCTGACCAATTTGGTGAAATTTGGCCTAAAGGTGCCGCTGTAATTGAAGCTGGAATGCTGTAAAAAAGTCCCATTGAAATGAATGGGATTTCAAACCACGCCACAATTTGCCTAGGTTAGGAATGGCTAACCAGCACTAAACTTGGGTATCTTATGCGGTGTTGGAATCATTATGTATATAAGTTATCTCATATTTACTCTATACAATTAAAGTACACATATGGAATATTTACTCAGTACATTGAAATACATTTGTGAAACATAAAGCATTTACTAATGTGAGTTTTTGAGTTCTGTTACACAGGAAAACCTGCAGTGGATGGGTGTCAGACAAGAGTCAACTTCCTTTTTTATCATTATTTTCTTTTTGTTTAGTTCGTCTACTTCCCTCTTCTCGTTTGACTTCGGCATGACTTCTGGAACTGCTGTGTGAATTTTGGTGTCAATCGGACGACTCGCGCGCCCTCCGCGGGGCTGGGGGGCGGGTTTCGCCAGGGGCTTGGACCCCGCTTACAACTGCTTGCAGTTCTAGTTTGAATTGATTTTAAATAGGATGTTATTTAACACTAAACATACAATATCATAATACCATAATGTTTTCATACATAACCGGCTGAAAATAACTTCATTTATCATTTCTGTTTCTTTTAGCTAACTATTTGAACTTGGGCTTACCCCAATGTCCCCAGGGTCCTATGTTACCAGTATGTGTGTCTCTCAAAATAAACTATGCAAGAAATTGGTAAGGGCTATCTTCACAATTCAAAAGAACAAAGGGAGATGGGCGTTCAGCCACCGAGGAGACATCAATGTCACCACAAGTCAAGAAAACTGTCTATCTATTTCAATCATTTATCCATTACTTTTACGTAAGGTGTAGACCTTTTTGTTCACTTGCTAGTTTTCACACACTCTTCTGTCAACACATACAACACATACACACTTTAGCTTTTACAACTGACTCATATATGGACATATATATTTTAAATTCAAATTGCAATTTCTATATTTAATGCTTTTTTTGTTAGAGATCTACCCAGAGGAAAAGAAAATCTGAAAAGAGATCTCCAAAATGTTTCATTTATTTCTCCTAGACAACTTTGAGATCCATATGACACCAAACTGAGACAAAGGTTTATTTCTCCTATGTCTCAGGCTTTTCTCTGGAGCAATAAGATGCACTAAATCTCAATTTAGTCTCCTTTTAAGTTTCAGAAGAGATCTCAACAAGCTCTAATTTAATGCTCAGAGTTTCTCAACTTCTGTGTCTCTTTGTGATCTCAGACAGAGAAATCAGAGAGTTCTCTCCATGAACTCAATATACTCTCATCCCAGCTTCAATTCATGCATCTCATGCTAAACTCAGATAGAGCAAAGGAAGAGATTTCCACAAGTGCTCATTGAATTCTCAAATTTGTCTCCTAAAAGCAAGCTCTGAGCAGTAAAATTTTCCTCTGTCTCACCTATTGCTCCTAGTGAATTTTAGGAGAAACATATGAGAAACATTTTAGACAAAATAGAGATTAAAATAAGGCTTAGATGAGAATCTCAAATTTGTCTCCTGAGCTATAGAAAAGCAAGCTTTGAGCAGTATTCTGTCCACGTTTGGACTCACTGATTTAGGTGACAGGTAGAAAATATTTCATAAACGTTATGTTCCTGTTATTTTCATCTGTATTGTGCCAGTTCTTCTTCCTTCAAGCTGAATGATTGTTGTAAGAACTTTACTCCACTACAGAGCTTTAAATGCCTCAAGATCACTGCAAGTGTTTTTAAATACAAAAGCAGCGAAAAAGCTTCAACAGTACCGAACAAAAACAGATTTAATGACATCAACAAAACTACACTCAAGTACTGCAAGGATCTTTTCATTTCAAAATGGAAAATGGTCTAAAAATAAGAATTCAGACTGAGAAAAACTGTTCACATCAAGCCTTCAAGTGGTAATTACAAGAATACTTGACTTGAGGTTATTGGGGAATGTCCATAATGGCTGGTAGCTTGTTTACACAACAGCACTGACTTGTGGCTCTTCTTTGTCCTCAAATGTGCTGTCACTCCAAATAGTTTAGTAGTCTGTCATGTGATGAGGTTAATGTTAAGACGCTGTCAGAAAAGTGAACACATGCAAAGAGACATTTTAGCTGCCAGGGGATGCATTATCTGTCTGTCCCCCTGTCATGATTGATCTGTATCAGAAAAGGATCAGGGATGTGACAAAGCTGGCATCAAATGACTGGCATTTGTCTGTAGTCGTCTGTTTGCACCTGAGCTGCTGTGCGAAACAGATAGTGTTTAGCCAAGATGTGGTGCACATGCGCTAAATACTAAGAAGCTTTTCATTAATTACATTTTTCCAATCTCAACTTTTATCTCTTGACTACAAAGATGATAATTCCAGAAAAATTAACGCCACACATTTGAATGCAAAGAAAAGGGTCCTAATCCTTCAAAAGCAATCACTGTTGGTTTCCAAGTTAATGACTTACTACACAACGTGTTTCATTCAATAAATGGTACTTATTAAAGATTCCTACAGAACATGTAAGATTACTCATTAAGAACCCTAAAAACCCACAGCACACCATTGCTGAATAACTGAATCATTTTTAGTTGCTTTATCGCACTCACAGCCTGATAAAACAGATCAAAGGGGGAATTCTTGCTTAGAGTTGGCACCTGAAGAATTTTTCATAATCCTTCAAATTACACAGAAATGTGACATGTAATTGAGGCCCACTCTAATGAGGAAGAAAAAAAACCACTACTTATTTGCTCATTACATGTACTGGAGAATTCTCAATCAGCTGTGCCCTTGGCGAGGACTGTGTTGTTTCTCGACGAGGAAATATCAAGAATGTTTGCAGATTTCACTGGCTGATTTGTAGAAGATTATGCTTGTGTTTTTTTTTACTCAAAGCTGCGCTAATCCATATTTTTTATTACAATGGGTTAAAGTGAAAGGTGTTGCTCATAACAGCGACAGCGAGGTACTGACAGGTGTAACCTGATGTCCAGTCTTTTAAAGTCCTTCAGTTGGCTTAGGCTTGTAGGGGACAGTGTTACACCATGGCAGCGAAAGCCAGTGGAAAAAAGACCTTGATAAACCAACATAACAATACCTGTCCAGCACCAAACTGCAGACAAAGTTAGCAGCTAGCTGGTGAACATAGTGTTAGCTTAGCTAAAGAGCTAGAGATTTTCCTCGGTTGTAAAATATTGAACTTACATTTGTCAGGTTGCCAGAAGCACAACTTGAAATGAATGCTAATGTTGCTCCATGTTAGTTGGATGTGTGGTGGATACTTTTGATTCGATATGTATGTAATATTAATGTATGGTGTATCTAGAGAAGTTATGACATGCACACACATACACACAAACACACACACTGAGGGGAGCCATGTCTCAGTTTGGCCTTATGTGACTCAAGGAACTTTGGCAGGACACTTCATAACACATTTTTAAGACATAACATTCGCAGACACCTGCAATACACTTCATGATGACACTTTAAGTTATTTCACAGTCTCCAGCCAAAAGATACACAGACACACACACAGACACATTTAATATTCAGGACCAGTTACACTTAAACTAGACACATAATAAACCCACCAACATCAAAAGACACAGTAAACCAGATGTTTTTCAGATGTTTGTGTTATCAGAAGTTTGATTTCCACAAAAATCATTGTGCAACTCTGGCAGGGAATCTAGCCAAACGCTCCCAAATTCTGGGAAAAAGTAAGAGTGAGTGATTGCTGATTTCAGCATTTACTGGAAATTTGGTAGATATGATCTTGATCCTTGATTGATATTAAATCTGCTACAGTTTTTTTCTGCAGAAACTGAACTCAGGTCCTTTTTTTCATATTTAATAAAGGAGAATTTTGAATATTTTAAAAAGAAACATAGAGTGAAAGAAGTTTCCACTTCATATGTGTGAAGAGGCAAATGCTTGCTGACACAGTCATCACAACAACTTTATAAGGGGATAATATAAAAATGTTATGTTTACAGCTTGTTACATACAAAACAAGTAAAGAAGAAATGCATGCATCATCAGTCCCTTTCTTACATACCCTTACATAGACCCTTGACTGTACTTTTCACTGCCTTAATTATAAGGCTCATGGCATATTGACAACATGTCTTAGCCAGCCATGACCTGTATAGTTATTATCACGATAGGCTGGTTAATCCGAGATACTTCTTTGGTATCTGAGAGGTATGTAGCACCACATACAGTACAGTATATAAGAAAGGTTTTATGCAGTTTAAAACTGTTTGGGATTTTTGAATGTCCAAAGATTTTGTACTTAATAAGTAAATATCTGTCTTATGTGGAAAGGTAGGGTACCAATAATCAAACATGTAGTGATAGTGTAAAATGGGGGGAAAGAATGATTTTAAAGGATTTTAATCTTGGCATGGAGTAGTTGGCTATAGGCTGCAGCTGAGCCCAGTGTAAATTTGTTTAGATGTTTAGCTAATCTGCACCATGAAACGTAGCAATGCAGTAGCTACCTGCCGTCCCTGTTTATACTTTAACTATAACAATTATTATTTGCACTGTAGAAAAAGTCTAAATTTGATGATTGTGAGGTAGGATGTTCTAAATAAAGAGCCAAATGTTTTACATTAAGTATTAAAGTGTTTATGGGTGTATATCTCTAACAGATTTCTAATTAACTGCTATCTCTAGAATGATAAAGGTCAAATTATTTTCTATCACTGTGTATATTAGGTTTGTGTGTTCTGTTTTGCCTGATTTGACTGACTGTAAAAAAGACGGGTGTTGTAGTCCTCATCACTGCATGCCTAACCTGACCCTCATTCTTGCTTTGACCTGAGCAAGGATTTCTTGATGTTCCAAGTCTTGTTCTCACAAGAATAGTTCAAGTACAACCACACACACACCCTCACACACACACACACACACACATTGTATTTGCAATTAAGCTCAATTTGAGGAACAAAAGAGGAAGAACAAACAAATCAAGAAAAGTGGGTCTTCAAGAGAAAAATGAAGATGTCTTTGACCATCAACCGTGGCTGTATTTGAAAATAAACAATTCCATTAAGTGTTTAATTTTCTCTCTCTGCCATCCTTTATTAATGTCATTACAGTCCCTCCAGCTGAAAACTGTTATTGGCGGCCTCTAACTAAATGGCTCAGTTAGCTAAATTATAGTGAGCTGTACCGCTTCTTTTCTCCAAAGTCCCTGCCAGTGGGCTTTGAGTGGGATGAAGGTGGTCAATAAAGCAATAATCTTTTGCTGTTGCTCTACAAAACATGCCATTTCAGTCCCGCATCAAATAATGAACAGTGGGTTGTTGTCATACAGCACTAGGGGAAAACACGGCTGCTATTCTCTCCTTCGGTTAAGCCTCAACGACATAGTCAAAACATGTCATCTGTTTTTGTTTTTTTTCCAAAAGTCTAGTGCCTTTATGTTTTGAGATTTCAGACATCCATCTCTGTGCTGTGGATATTCACCCATCTGCATCCGTTCTCCATCCATCCATTCATCACTTCTCTGTTGCTTCTTCCACAGTGTAACCTCGTAGCCAATTAAAGAGCACCACCACTGCTCTGGTGCCTGCCGCAGTGACACCTGTGAACCCTGTTTACTGAGTTGCATCAGAAAGGTTACTTCAAGCCTCCAGTCCAGCAAGGCTTCCTTAATACTGGCTATAACAGAACCAAACTTTTCTGTTCTCTACTTCATACCACATCACCACAGGGACAAAAGCAATGCATGTCTAGATTTAAAGAGAGGCATCTTTAAACATTCACGACAATTAAAGTTCAGAAGGAAACTGGATTATGGTTGGATTATAATCACAGCTGCAATGAATGGCTTCTAAAAAGTGAAATAAACTAGAAAAAGATGTAAAGTTTATGCAGCCAGCAGCGAGTCAAATAAATGATCTCACTAAACCATAGATAGGCTTCAACAATTGATATACTTATTTAATATCAGCTTGGTGTGTTGGAGCCTGAGAGATATTGGCTGTGGTTAATGATGCCATGAATCCTTATTCCAGCATGCTTAAAAAAAAACTAAAAAAAAACAGAGACATGTTTCTCCTCCCGCCTGGCCAGAAGCACACATACTTCTCACAGAGCGACACTGCTAATCCACACGGCGATGTTACGAGGCTGTTGTTTGTCTGCTGGGTGCCAGCCCCCCTCGCTCTCTATCTCTGTTACCCCGTGCGGCGCTGGTGTCATTCCCGGGGAGAGACGATGATTAAAACCCTTCTGTCGCTATCACGGCACGGCCTCGCATTGCGCCGTGACTCCTTGCCTCCGGTGCAAGCCAGACGCATTGTAGCCGTGCATTTATCTAGCTGTCTCCACACCACTGGCGGCAGACGGGTGGGCCATGCTCCCTGCTAAAGCCCAGATACCTGACATTTGTCTTGGGAAGAGGAAATAAAAGTGCAGACTTTGGAGGAACCCTCTGGCTCTGCGTGCAGCTATGAGAGGCACTGATGAAGGTGATGAACACTTAAACATGAAGGGTGCAGTATGTGATTTGCTGAACCCTCAGGCGGTCCACTTACAAGGAATAGATCCCATAACACAAAAACAGGCCATACAAACAGGGAATAAAACCTCCAGCCCAGGTAGTTTATTATAGAGTGACATTCAAGCATCATGCTCTAATCACGGGTCACTATACCTACCCAGGGATCCACCAGTGTGAAAGGGCCACATGATGCTACAGCACAAAGGACCCACGTATTATAGAGACATATCATTAAGTCAGACATGTTATAAAATACAGGATCCATTCATTTGTACTCTTACGCTGAGAGGAAGTGTGTTCATCTGCGCACAAATTCAGGTGCGTGTGTTGTTTGTGATTAGAATTGAAAAATTGCATCTCGCTACATTACAGGCGGCAGCCAGATTTATATCTAGCCTTCAGCTGTAATGTTCTCGATTTAGTGCAGTCACCACAATCTCGCACAGAGCTACAACAACTCACACTTTTAAAGGAGAGGAAGGAAAACACAGAAAGGTTTTTAAAAAAGGCCATACTAATATATTAATGACAGGCTGATCACTGCAAAGCCGTCTCCTCCTGACCTCAGCGCCAGAATTTCATATGTGATGAGCCAGAGCAGCTATAGATTACACAAGGATTGGCCCTGGCCTTTTCCTTTATATGAGCATTTTAAGTTTAATTAGATTCTCAGGCTGAGAAGAGACAAAGCTCAGTCCGTCCAGCCATCTCTCACCTGAGTACCTGTCATTTTCAGATGTGAAAGTCGTGTCGCTTTAAGAGGGAAGCCATGTCACATCTTAAATACCCCCTTCAGAATGTAATTAATCCTCTCATTCAGACACCTGGCATTTTCTGCTAACTAAATTCGTCTCTTGTTATTCCAGCCATTGAGGTTTTTAAGCATGCGTGCATTCTTAGTACACGAGGATAATTGTCTCAAAAGCCACATTTCCAAGGTGTATGGAGCTGCAGGCAGCTATTCAAACCTCCTTGATGCCTGCCATCAATTACAATGTAGTCTTTAACAGCATTACAATTTGAGCTTCACCTTCAAACTAAACTCCAACCTATCAAGCAATATATATTACAAAATGCTGTCTTAACTGAGCATCTTTAGGGGCAGCAACTTATGTATTTTGCCCACATTATGCATTGCTGGGAAGTTATTGGAGCTATTCAGGATTAAGTACTTTTCCCAAGGGCACCTTGTAGATTCAATTTGGGATTAAGAACCAGAGTAAAGAGACTTGTTAGACGAAAGAGAGCCAGGATGCTACCCACCTAACACTGGGTCACACGCATCCCCCCGCCCCTGACCATTAGTCCTTTGCCACTTAATCGCTAGTGCAGTATTGCAGTGTGGAGCTTAGAGTGTATTGCAGCCCAGGCACTTTGTCAAAGTCACCCTCTGCTATGGCCCAGGCGTGTGCCGCAAATGGGACTAATTAGTAACTTGCAAAGACAGAAGCACAACGCTCATCCCGCGACACTCAATCCTTGGCTGCTGTCTAAAAGCTAGTGTCTCAACCCCGGAGTGTATTCTGTAAGATACATGGTATTGACAATATGTTAAAAACTAACTCTTAACACAAACAATGTGGTCCCTTTCCCAGCTAATACAGAGGGTGGATACAATATGTAACACCTGTAAAATACAATAGCATTTTAAATAAGACATAACTCTTGTAAGAAAAAAATAACACAATACTTCTTTGTGATGTATCAAACCCATACAGTTAGGAGTTTTTCTGCCACAGACTTTCTTGGTCTGATATGACCAGTAACTTATGGTGGTTAATGTTAACTAATGTTGTGTGATAACGTTATTTACTGTGTTCATTTACTGTGTAACTGACATTACTAAGTCATTTGGCTAAAAGTAAAACAGACAACTTTAACAGATTAACCCTGCAAGCAACAAGCTACTGTCTGTGAAGCTTTTAAGAAAGGCTGATTTTATAGTTTACAGTGTTTGACATGGATTTATTCTTGGATTTTCGGGGTTACTTACACCAAAATTCACACTACTTATTCTATAAATGTAGGGTTTGGCTGACCCACAGATGACTCCCAGGTTTCTTAAAAGCAAGAATATGTAACTTTTGCTAAACAGTGTCCTCTATGGAAACACAAAACAAACAGTGGAGCAAAAAGTCAATAAACTAATTCAGTAATGTCAGTTACATAGCAAACCACATTTTGCCAGCATTAACTAATACTATCCACTGAAAGCTACGGGTCATACTAGACCAAGTAACACCGTAGCAGGAAAACCTCTGATAGCATTGATTTAAGTTGTCTTACATTTTATTGCTCATGAATTTTACTTTTCATTTGCAAAAGGAAGAAATTTTAAAAGCAACTGCTGTACAGAAAGTGTTGTAAATGACATCTTTCTGCAAAGACTTTAAAACCTATAAACATATAAACCTTACTAAATGCATATGTGATACAGAATCAAAAAAAGTAAAATGGTGTCAAGATGCAAACACATCTACGTGTACACGAACGCGCTTGTTACTCTAAAGATCTAAGGATGCAATGATAAGTTCAAAACGAAACAGAATTTAAGCGGACTGGCATTTGATAACATCTCTGCATCGCGTCTCATCCACCATGTTTCCCAGTATGTGCGGTGCAGAGAACGGCATGTAGCAGAAATTAACTCTGGTTAGAATCACAATCTACTGTAGGAGAACACAGGCCACTTAGAGTAAGCAACCATAACCCATTAAAGCTTTTGAAATATCAACCTTGGGATTTAAAAATCCACTTAGCTTAATGAAAAACAGGTCATCAACTGAGGCTGTGAAAGAATGAGCTCTGGTCATTGAGCTGAATGGGCCTAAGAAAAACATGACATGAGAGTAATGGGGACTTTATGGGACAGACATGCTGTTTGAACATCACTTAAGTAAATGTCTGCTCTCGCTCTAATTAGTATTGGTATCGTGAAGTCTCCCTCACGACTCTTTGAGTGTTCTCCCAAACTTTGTTTAAGATCACTGAACAACCAGAGACAAGATGTCAAAAATCAGTCTCGTCCATGTTTTAGAAATGTCTGCTGGATCTCCTGATCAAACTTTTCAAAAATTGGATTACCAAATTCCAAATATGTATTTCTAAGTAAGATAAGTCGCTTGTGGATGAATTTGTTTGATACTGAAGTGATACTTGTGTGACAGAAAAGTATGTGCTGTGATTTTTCAAAACTGTCAAATTAAACCACAAATAGACAATTAAATACAAAAGGTGGCAAGTTTATCAAATGTGCTACAGTGTTTAAAGTTGATGACACAACAGGATCTCGGTTTTTACAGAAAACCAGCAGAGCATTTTTTAGTAGCATAAATTTTTATTTCCCCGAGGTAGTCCATCTTGAAAGGAAACTAAATTAAGATAAAGACGAAGGTAGCCAAGTGAACATTTCCTAATATTTCTCTCAATTACAGTTGTGTCTCATACTTTTTCAGGGAGCAATATAGGGGGAAGAATCTAAAAAGAAATCTATCAAAAAACTAATGGAAACCCATAGAGACTTCTGGGCAGCAACGATGCTGCCATAAAAGCCTGCAGGATTTCCCCCTTGACACACAGGTTACTTCTAACAATACAGTGGGGTTTTTTGTTTGTTTGCTTTTCACAAGTTGTTATTGAGGTTACCCTCGTCAAACAAGCAAACATGTCTTCATGCCTCCCTGCATTAACTCCCACATGGAGTCACACGTCCCTGAAAGCCATCCATGCTATTCAATTCTGACACCAATATTGCATCTCATAACCATGAGATCCAATCACGTTCTACGTGGATGGAGAGACAGCCAAGTGTAATCAGTCGTGGTCAGGCAGAGACTCTGGCAGGGGCCCAAGGGCTGTATCTGGGTGCACATTTAGGTGTGTGTGTGTGTGCTGCTTGTTTGACAGGTTAATAAACCAGCCGTTGTCCTACAGAAAGAGTACCAATGTGGGATTTATCTGTGAGCTTAAAGTTTTAAGCTTCGAGCTACACTAAGTAACTTTAAACCCAAAAATCACTTACTTTGCAGACACCTTTTTTCAAAATGGCATACATTTTATCCACATACACACTGGAAGCAAGTTGGGCTTCACTGTCTTGCTCAAGGGCAGTTGACAAATTTGGACAGGAGGAGCCAGGAATTGAACCACCAATTATTTACCATTTATAACCACCATTTATACATTTGGCTTAAATTATGACAAAACACGACCAACATCTAAAATGTTAGGTGCTGAATGGCATTTCTAAGTTCCAAACAAACTCATTTCAAGGAAGGTGATTGGAGCATTTTAACACATTAATTAGCCCACAGATATTTTAGCTTATAAGAAAATCAAAGATTTACAGCCTCAGAGAAGTCCCAGTGGAGCTGTTGGAGCTTAAAGATATCCATGAGGAACTTTTTTTAGAGTGTATAAAACATGTACATGTTTGCACCAAAACATGGAAACACTGAAATGTTCCCTAATGAAAGCTTCAGCAGGAGGCTTCATTAGTCGAAGGTCTCTGGAAAGTGAAAAACAACATAGAAATTCTGTGATACTGTGAAGACTTCACAGATAAGTGTGCTGAAATGTTGATGCTCACAACATATTTTGCTCCTCAGACATCACATCCATAATGCCAACACAGTATGTAGTCATTTCCTTTCTTGAAATATACATTCATTTTTCTTGAATGCTCCATTTTCTTCCAGTGGTTAGGCTTATTGAATGTTTACAGGTCACTGTGGAGTTTTTGTTGTTGAGCATCCCTCTTATTTCTGTGTCTGCCTAAGTGTGAAAAATAAACGACATAAATCCCTGCATTGCAGTGGCTTTCACCAGTTCATGAATTAGAACTACATTCATAAAATCCCAGCATGTGTGTGTGTGTGTGTTGCTCTCGAAGCAGAGGATGAAGCCTAATATTATGGGATGGCCCGTATTTTTATGTTTTCTTGCAAGAGTGCTTTGCATGAAGTAGCCGAGCCTCGGCAGGGCAGTGGCTAATGAGCCAGCTATGAAGATGTAGTGAGGACTGCCGCTGCACTTCTCAGGATAAAATGGACTACAAGTCAACAAAACTACCACAGAGCTTTTCTTGCAGTTTATTTTATCCCTTTACTCAGGCTTTTTTTAAACTGATTTCTAATTTGTCTGCTGTTATCCTTATTGCTTCAAGTGGCAGTACAGCAGCCTTCTTTGGAACTGGGTGCTTTCATTTGTTGATGGCAAAATAAAACAGTCAATACACTCTGGTGTATTTTCCAGTTTAAGCAATGCTTACTGCCACACTATGTGCCTTTAAAATAAATTGTACAATGTTATTCTTACAAATAAAACAAAATCCTTGCTCAGTTCAATACACTCTGGTTTTTTTCTGCTACATCCCTCAAAGTGTACTTGGTCTGGTATGACCAGTAGCTTACAGTGGCTAATGTTAGCAAACTTTAGATAGATATTGCTGTGTACTTTATGATTCTTCTCTACTTGAGCTAGTGTAACACTAGATTTTATCAAGTTACATAGGGTTTTGCAATATGACGATATATATCGTTAGACAATAGCAAAACGTTTGTTGTTAAAAGTTATGCTCTATCATTTGTTTCGTTGTGTCACAAATTCAACACTTTACAAAGGGAAGATGCCTTGCACCGCCGTGAAGATTTTACATTGGATATTCGACAGACATCTGTTGAATCTGTTGAAAACTAACTTCACCACAATCGTTCTCCCACACTTCCACTGGTGTTGCAGGGAAGAAATTTGCTTTAAGAATAAACAAACGTGGAAGAGAGTGAATTTTACGCAGAACTGGAGGACTCAGACTATGCAAGCAAAAACGAGGATTTCATAACGTTACCAAAGAGAGAGTTCTGTTGTATGGATGAGCTGTTTCAGCCATGATGTGTCTGTCAGGTAATGTTTAATGGCTTGCCTGCAGACATTCAGCTAACTTTCTCTCTCTATATCCTGGTATAGAGCTTACCCCACCTTTATGATGCAGAGAAATATCACACGTTCAGAATATTTCATTGAATTTACAAAATATGTTCTATATTGGGATGACAGATTTTAGTCATATCACACAGCCCTCATGTCACAGATGGTTTTATCACTAAGGTAAAACAAGAGGCAAACACAGCGTACCCTCACCACGAGACATGTTTATTGTTTCCCTCTTGTGATACCCTAGACAAATTCAATATTGTTTTTACTGCCACTTGTGGCCATCGTGGTTACATTACATACATACTTACACCATTGTGTTTATGTAGGAACACTCATCACTCATAGTAAAAAGCTGAGCGAGAAAATGTATTTTCAGGGCCTTTAAATGACACTCTGTGGCCATATCTGTGGATTAAATCAACACCACTTTGGTCTGACACGTGGTACCTACCCGTTTTGGGTTCCACGGAGAAGTACGGCTGTCCGTGAATGATGCTGTAGACCACCCTGGCACTGTTCCCATATGTTGGGTCATCTGCATCTGTGGCTGCCACTTGCACTACCATGGTTCCTGTGGGCAGACAGCCGTTCATTAGTTTCCAAGACAGCATGCAGAAGCCAAGTCAAACAGAGCTAAATGTGGAAATAGTCATCATATGAACAGAGTGTGTGACCAATTCTACTTGAAAGGGAAGAAAAGGGAGAAAGCAATGAAAATGTAACTTCTGAGGCAGTAAATAATCTCATTAGACACTGTCTTCTTTTGTTGTGACTGGTGTTTACTTTAGTTTTGTATATTGAGTTTCATTTTTGTATAAAACGGCTGACTTTAAAGTAGTTTTTCACAGAAACCTTCAGCAGCACCAAAACATCTGACATGTATGTGTACTGGCTTACGGCCTCAAACTCTGCTAAACAAATAACACTTTCAGTTGTTGCCATCATTTGCAACGATGCTGCAGCAGGATTAAAGTGTAACTTCCAGCCTTCAGAGATCATTTCATTGCCACTGTTTCCATTTGCCTCCTGCAGATCAGTTAGCAGCATCTTTTCCGGTAACTTCAATCTGTTGATTCTAATTCAGCAGCCAAATGGGTTCTGCAACCAATCTGTGCTCTGTTAAAGAGGCACTCCACCCCTACCAAAACCACACAGCAAAATTATTATGTATCTCATATCATACTGATGCCAAAACTAACTTTATTTTAGTTTTAGAAGAGTCAAAGGGTTTGAATTTGTCCTCCAGCAATGTCATAGGAACTGTGTGTGCACTAATTAGGGCTCAATAAAACTGTAGATTAAAGAATTTTAAGAAACATTTAGAAAATGTTTTAGCATGAGACAGTTGGGAAAATGTATTCCCCTTTTTTACTCTTAGTATTTTATTTTCCAGTTAAAATCTTTGTTAACATGCACAGATGGTAACCCATCCAATAACTGATTTAGGGTCCACAAACTGCTTCCGGAAGATATGTACGTCTGCAGACGGGAAAACATAACTGTAAGACCACATGATATCTGAAGACGAGAGGCAGGGTAACCATTTTGTTGCACATACATCTAAGTTGTTTGTTTAGTGCTCTGTCAAATTCTGGTGCTTGTACATGTGTAAAGGCAGATCTTCTGGTTTAATTAAATACTCAAGTCAGACAGATGAATTGTGCTGCTTTGAAAAATGTAATTTAAGAGCCTGGAATCCATACAGCATAACATATTAAAGAACCCCTTAAGTTACCAAAATTTAACTGTAATATATGCCTGAAAACATATACTTCAATCAACAACATAACTGCAGATTAAGGTATTTGGTTTGATAGCCAGAGATCGCTTCATTTTTGCACAAATGGAATAAAGTGAAATCCAAAAAGCCCTTAAAATATTTTCTACAATAGAAACCAATCAGATTTTTTCAAACAACAAAGCTTTTGATGTGTTTGAATTGTGCCCTGAATAACACATATGAGGCCCTGTCTTACACCCGGCCAAAGCAGTGCACAGCACAGCAAAAGTGCCATTGCTAGTTTCCAAATGATGAAGTTGTCATTTTCATGGCCGATGCCCATATTATATAAGTAGCAAATGTACTGTGTGCGCCCATTGGGGTGTTGGTTGACCATTAAAATGAACATAAAACTTGTCTAAATTCAAAGGTAGGTTCCTGGTTGATTGAAATAGGGTGAATCGTACAACAGTATAACATCATTGATTATTAAAAGAGGACAGGATGGGTCAGGATGCACACACAGAAGCCTCTCTAATCAATAAAGTACATTGTTAAAAAAAACACTCGTCCAGTACATTAAAAATAAAATAAAATCTATTTTCAACAAATATGATTAATAAATCTTTTTTCAGTTCCATTTCCTCAACAAAATAACTATGTCAGCAGAACACTGAGTGCAAATTTGTTAGTGATTCAAATAAATTAAATCAAACATTCATTGACGATATATTGACCATTTGTTATATTGTTATAAAAGAAAATTATATACGATAATTATCATTATTGGTTTATTGCCCAGTCCAATTTCATAGTGGAGCAAAGCATATATGGATCTGTGTCTGTTACTATTAACAGAGACTCCAGTCTGCAGTGTAATTTATACACTTCACATATAAACTGACAGAACTATAGATTAAAATAAGGCTTCGCAATCAAACTTATATCACGTCATCACTTAATTCCACACTCACATACTCACTTGCTTGTTTGCTTACATGAGTTATCTCTCTCTCTCTCTCTCTCGCTCTCTCTCTCTCTCTCTGCTGCCAGTCTGCATCACACTTTTTTAAATTAATTTGTATTTTATTAATGTTTTTATAATGTGCCATTAACATGCCATTTAAATAGCAATGTGCCAAGATACAAGTTCACCTGGCTTTTAAAGAGAATGGGCAATGGCACTCTGATTGGTTTATTGCATGTTAGACCCAAAACACCCCCATGATCAATTAAGAGACAACCTTTTGAACCACGCGCCTGGCACGCTGACCAGTTTTTCCACTTTTAAACTAGCTAAAGTGGATTTGGACATGCCCTAAATGCATCTGGACCGTGCACTATGTGCAGTGCACTTAGATTGTTAAAATAGGCTACTGTACATATTTTTCATGAAATAAGGTCCCATGGGGTGGAAGCTGAAGGGACAGACTTAAGTCTGATTTGTACTTTTGTGTCATGTCTACACCGTAGAGCAACATGTGCCCCCTAACGTACACCATAGTCTGACCTGCACCTCCCCAAAAAGCAATGTAGACAACAAAGATTGTTGTTGGTCGGCTTGGTAGCATCGCATTTCCACCTACACATTTTTGGCTTGTACTTCTTCTTCGCCCTTTTCAATTTCAGTTGGTCTTCAGTGAAGAAGACAAAGAAGAAGAAAACAAACATGGATCAAAGCAAGGAGAGTTTGATCGAGGAAATCAGGAAATACACACATCTGTCCTGACAGACTCCTCTTCCTGCAAATTACAAAGACTGCCAGATGGCAGCCAATTCGTGGAGAGAGATTTTCTCAGTCATTGGTTTGGAGGTGGTGGAATGTGTGAAGAAATGGAAGAACTTGAGACAAGTACTTTTGCTTCTGCAAGAAACTCGCCACAAGGAGTGGAGACCCTGACCGGAAAAAAGACTCAGCCTTTTATTTGTTTTTCGGTCATGGCTGCCACGCCATCTGAAACACTGGGAAACAGAGACAAATTATAATGATATAGTAAATATAGCATGTCCTTAATGTCACAAACCTCTGTGTTTAGGGTATCTAAGCCACTCTATACAGAATGGAAAAAATGCTTCCAGCTGCCCATCCCACTTTGCAAAGTGGCATGTTTTATTTTAGTTGGAGGGCAGATAAAGGGAAATAAACTTAGTACAAATAAAAATTTTAAGAAACTTTGACCCAGATGTGTATATGGTTGAAGAAAGTTCCACTGTTGAGTAGTTTACAGTTAAATGGGGATCTGGACAACATTTCCAATGCTAATATCAACTATAAAGCTAGGAGGTAAGATGGTGCAGTTAGCAAGCCACACCTTCAGCGTTATACACATGTCCACAGTCTATTTTTTCTATCTTGTTCTAGTTTGATTCTGTTTTTATCTTGATTGTTACTTGTTATCTGTTTTAACCTACTGTAGATTTAAAAGCCTAACCAGGCCAGGAAGGAGGCCGCAAATTAGCTTTAGTGCCCTACATACACTATATCTGTCACGCTGCTTATTGTCACAGTCCGGGCTTCTCCTTTTTGTGTTTTCCCTCCCTTGTGCTTGTGTGAGTGGGTGTTTCCCAGGCTTGGAGGTGGTCAGGTTTGTTGCTGGGTGGCACAGCTGGTTCTCATCTGCTCATCACAGAAGTTATAAGAACTGTAGGCTACCTGTCACTCAATGCCAAATTATTCCTCACCTTGCACAGTGGAGTACTTCAGGCTTGATACTAAGTTTCTAGTCTCTAGTTGATTGTAACTTTAAGTGGTACTTTAATGCTTTTCTCTTACTTGTACTTTTTATCTGCCCTTTCCACAATCACACCTGAGGCCAGTTTTTGGAGGACAAAATGGTTCACTACCAGCTGGTGGGTTTCTGGATTCAACCTGCTGTCATCAGCCTGACCCCTGCTCTGACCCACTCTCTCAACCTGAAACAATTATTTCTTAGTCTTTCTGTCATAAAACTTGTGAACTTTCACTCTGCCTGTCGTCTGCATCTGCACCTGGCTCGGCCATTAACAACACGTAACACGTAACTTATGTAACAATAAGGTGACCAGATTTCCGAATTGAAAACCGGGGACATTTTTGGTTTGGTGGTCAGTATGTCATTAAAAATATGTTATTATATATGAAATAATAAAGGGGGACAAATGAAATCAAGTATAACTCTTCTGTATGAAACTCATTTTGAGGCAGAATCTATCTGGCCATGTAAAGTTATTATAACAAGTAAAAAGGACTGGGTTGGTTGGAAGCAAGTTAAATAATATAGAGTCATTAAAAGATTGCAAAAGAAAGTCATGTTAATTATAGGCTTCATTCGGTTTTCCAAATATAAACAAGGATATTAGACATATATGGCTCCCAAACACATATTCCATTGGCAACAACAGGCTTGTATTATTGCATATTATCATGTAAATGCCTGGTTATGCTATAAACACTTATTTCACCACAATTGTGATTATTCCGTTATAAGATACGTAAGTATCACAAAGACATACTTTTGCTATTACCACAGACATAAAGTGATGTTTATTTGCATGTTATGTCTGTTTGATCCAGATAACAGCGGCATTAGATGTAAAGAGACTGGGCGATACAGCTTTAACACGCTGCCCGCGCTCCCACGAATGGCAGTTTTCAGTTTTCTGTGGACTATCACTTATTGGCTCTGCTGTCCAGTCTTTCTGGCCACGTAAAATCCATACAGTCTACGGTAAAATCTGTTTCTGGGACTCTTAATACCTTATACAGTCTATGATTAACACACAGTTAAAAAACGGGGACATTTCCGGGTTAGCTCTAGACAGGAACGGGCCACTAAAACCGGACACCTTCCTCGGAAAACAGGGACCTCTGGTCACCTTATATAACACTGTTTATCCATATGTTCCTTGTTTAGTACAAATTAATGTGTTAACGCGCACGGTTTGTTAGCCACAAGGATAACTTAGCTAAACAAATCCACTGGCTATTCGCTAACCTAGACGGTTAATGATGGTAGCTAAGGTTTGTTCTAAAGACAAGTAATAAATGTTATATTTTCTGTTAAACTGTCATTCAGTTGCCTAAAATAAATGTTTGCCATTTAGTTATAAAACCTTAGTCCCAGGAAGAAAAAAGATATAGTGAAGTACTGCAGATAAGTTACAAAACCCAAGGCATAAACTCTGATTTTGTTTTAGTGCCCAGTATTGCCCCCAAATCCCCAAACTTCCTCCCAGCTTACAAGAAGGAAATTTGTTTTCAAACTCGACTGTGAACTGCTGACAACTGACAACTGTTGTTCCTGCGTGCAGCACTGTATTGTCCTCTCCCACTCTTCCTCCAAGGCAGAAAACATCAGACATGACTCCTTGTGCATTTCTCTTTAAATGTACCGACAGAATGCGGTTGATTTGACTTGAGCTGACAGCCCGTGGCTTGGAAGGTAAGGCAGAAAAGCGTTTGAAGATTTCAAACAGAAAACATAATCAGCAGCAATCAGCAACAATCAATTTCAGTAGGTCATTCATTATGGTATAAATGAGCCTAGGTGCTCCAAATGACTCATTTAGTTGTTAAAAAAAGTACTTTCGCGTCAAAGAATTGATAATCATCTGATATTAAGGAGTAAAAGCAATTTAATTGTTAATTATCATAAACATAATTTATGGTTCAGGCTACTGACTGTACGTCAGTGTTGGTCTTAAAGCTGACGCCTTCCACACACTCAGCAGCTGTGAAATCATTAACAATAATCATTGTTAAAATAACCTTCAAAATGAAAAAGCACCATTTTCCACGAGTGTCCATCTTGCAGCTGGTCAGATGAATAGCTGGTTTATGTTCAGATATTTCACTTGAATTGCTAGCTGCGTGTGTCTGGCTAAGCTTGAGCCTATAGTGTCACATCTGACAGAAAGTGCTATCTTACAAGTTGGTGATATTTTACTTTGAGGAAAACATCCTAATAAAAATCTCACTTTCTAACATGAGATGTATTTTACAGGCTTTTACAGAATGAAGTGATCATGGAAATTGAAGATTAGAGTCCTCCATTCTGGCCATAAAGCAGAATTAACAGGCTCTGGCCCTGGATGTGAACAATATAATAGGGAAAAAAACTTGGGGAAGCTGGAGAAGTTATCACCAGGCCGGTTGTAGAAGGACACCTAGATTATATCATCACCTCTTAGTCATGACAGGTTATATTACAGGTAGTTTAAAACACCAAGGTCAAAGGATGCCTGTATGAAAGAGAACTCATGCGATGTCTAAATCTCTATTACAGTTTGATAGTTAAAACCACTTGGCGCTCGGCAGACGAGGCTGTAAATTAACATTCAATATGGACTCAGATAGGGCACATCTTTTAAATATGTTTTTCTAGCTTCTTCTACAGGTTGTGTGCTCTGTCCAACAAACATCTAGTTCTAACAATATTGTCAGAATGAAAGGCACCACAAGCTGGGTAAGCTGGATGTAAAAAAAACAAAAAAACACACCCTGAATAGATTCTTTCTGCTCCACAAGGCTGTCATCTGCTACTCAATTTGCTCTGTCTGTGTCCCTTCAATATTTGTCCATCTTCATTGACGTGATGGATCCGATCTTCACAGTTTTTATTTATTCCCCACGCAGCAAAACAGGTTTCCTAATCAATTCCGCATCTTGGGTGAACAACTGTCATCTGCCAGTAATGAAAATAAATGTGGCATGCTTAATCTGAATGGGAGACAGGTATTTTTCAGACACTTGCATATACAGACTGCATCCAGCTGTCAAGAACAATATGCATTTCCGAGTGCATACTTGCAATACAAATTTGTTTGTTTTGAGAAATGTGACCCAGAATGCGACGAAGAACTTTTTTATATTAATACGAACTGTACGTATTTTCAAATAAAAGGCCATTTACTGCATGTAGATGGAACCAAATCTGCGACTAAAAATATTATTTAAAAGTCATATTAAAAATAAAAAAAATATTCAGTTTAAGCCCGGTGATTTTGCAGTCCCTTCATGAGAATTCAAAGCTGCCACTGTTGATTAAGTTGATTATAGTCATGCACATTCACACCTGCTCCCCACTGTTTCAGATAAGCGGGGATTATTACTTAGATTTCAATTCACATTTATTTGCAATTGCCAAGTGAAAATGAATTATAGCACTTTTAAAGAAAGTTATTACTGCCGGCTGTTTTCTATTTGTGCGGTTTCAGAACACAACTGTTCTGCAGCAAAGTCTGCTTTTATGCTGCTTATAATGTTCAGTCATAGAGGTGTTAATTAAATAATATGTTTGAGCTCTGAGGTTAGTTAGTAATGATGTAGTAATGGACTGCAATGTATTCTAATATTCTGCTGAGCTCATTTATGTAAATAGGGAGTGTGAAAAAGTTAGAAACACATCTCATTATAATGAAGCTCACTACGACAAAACCTTTAAATACAACCTCATTATGAAACACATTATTTAATTTACGCGTTTCAGACAATGTCACCAACTATGAGCTGAAAGATAAAGTGGCCACTGAGTGTGTCTGTCTCACTAACTATGCAAAGAGGGATCAACAAGACACCAAACTGTGATCAAAACAATCATTTGGATCGGCTCTCCCTAAACCAGAACACCTTTTTTCATTTCCAGAATTAAGTGACTATCCCATCCTTGATCTCCGCTCTCATGAATTAGACAGGAACAATGACAGCTGGATATAGGACTGGTGAGTAGTAAATTCAAGAGCTGTGGCCTTGGGTTGACATTACATTCTCTATGCTTGTAATGAGCCCTCAAACTGCTCCTTTGGTCCCTTCGCTATGCAGCGGGAGAGAGCCAGGCCTTGTGATTGTCACATCTCCTGTCCCCAAGCTCTCTTGTCTTTTATTTGACATCCCTGTCGTGATTAAGACAAAAGCCTTCAGAGATCCTTGGGCCATAAGGTCTCCATGTGTATGGACGAGCACTGCCTCTAATTACTTTAATTAATTAAATTCATGATTTCCTCTAAATTGAACCCATTCATCAGCAGTGCAGATCTGTGACCATTAATGATTTAAAGACATCTATAAAGGAATTATTGAGGACAAGAGGTGCTTGGCCCTTCCCTGTTCTTTACTGCATTGATAGTTGCTTTGAGCATATATTTACAAAGAGAGGTAATGTATTATTCTCCTGCTGTTCTCTCAACTTGTGATGAAGACCTTCACAGGAACTGGCAGAGTAAATAAAGTGGCGAGGGTGACCCCGCGTCTCAGTGCTCGTGGTGTGAACGCATCCTCCTCTGTGGTTGATGTACCGAGTTGCTGTCTTATCTCGGGTTGGACACGAGACTCCAAGCCCTTGTACTCTAATCCTCTAGTTCCTTAAGCCTGAGCTCAGTACCCCCCGTTGACAGTCGGCTGTGTAATCCTTCAGAGATCTCCGTGCCTGTGTAGTAAGCAAAGCACTGCCTCCCTTGGAACGACTCCCACTGCCGTTGAATGCCGGCAGAAATTTTCAGTTTGACTTTGAAGGTTCTCAAAAACACCTTTGTTTTCACTCATTTCCGTCTGTATGGTGCCATGCATGGTATGGAGGTGTTGAGTTGATACGCACAATGAGCTTTTTCAGTTCTTAGCGTTTATTGGTATGACAAAGTGCAGTGTGCTTTCATTTACCATGCCGGTAAAAAACATTTAAGTGGCTATAATCCATTCTGCAGTTCCCCTCAGTGCTACCGAGCATTATCACATCTTTCAGCTTATTGTTTTGGTTTTCTGGTGCGCAACTATAATTTCACTGTCTTCACTCTCACCAGTCAAATAGGGTTGTTTCCAGCTGCAGCAGGCAGCTATGTTCAGCAGAAAATATCTTAAAAGCCACTGTACTCTACCTTCCCAGCACCAAACTGCACACAGACACAGTAAGAGACTATCTGGTGAACACAGTGGAGCATTTAGCAACTAAAATGCCTCAGGAGTTGGTGGAGGCCAAAAAAGAGCGAAATGGAGAGTGAATATTGGACTTACAATCCTCACATGGCCTGTACAACTCAGGCCAACTTATTATTATTATTATTATTATTATTATTATTATTATTATTATTATTATTATTATTATTATAACTGGATTTGCAATAGAAAATAAATGTAATTTATCATACACACAATCTCTGGGGTGAAAATGATGTGAAACTTTGTGTTTGTATTTTTTTAAATCAATATCAGCCTTTTCTGTCAGTTGGCACCCAAGTTCATTTCTGTCTCTGTCCCATCCGTCATAGCTCACTTGTGATTAGACCACAGCTCCCAGCATGCCTGGGAGTGCCTTGGGAACCCCTAGAAGGAGCTGGAGGAAGTTAAGGATACCTGAGCTGCCCTGTTTAATGGATGGATAGAAATGTATTTGTCTGGATCAGACATTTTTCAGACATCAGCAGAGAGGTACCTGTAAGTACTGGCGAGTATGAACTCTGAGCCCAATTTGTGGAAAACATGCCTGTGGCCTTCAAGCCTGATTCAGACCTTAAATTTGCTTAAGTCAGTTTTGCGTCACTCATCAACATTTCTAAGCCTAGAGGTCTGTGCTGGCATATGCAGGGTGATAAATATGGAAATTAAGGCTACGACTAGACTTCACATTACAATACACTGAGTCGGGTTAAAAAACACCATAAAATAGTAAATTGAGAGCATTTTTCGCTCAGCACCACCCATTTCTTGTTGTTGACCAAAATGTAGAATTTTAGCAGAATTATTGTGAAACAGGAAAGATCATACTAAGAAGAAAAAAACAAAAGCCGCTCTCTCTCTCTCTCACTCCAGCTGTGTTTCTCATGCACTTGCTGAGTTGAAAAGCCTCAGGATGTTGTTGTGGCTCATTTGCATTTACTCGCATTTTGAGTTTGAGCGTGACCCATTCAAAACCTTGGAGGAAATCTTGACCATGCGGCAAGAAGCAGCCACTTAAAGACAGGGTCTGATATGATGGCTTCCTCCAGGACTGTATTTAAACCAAACAGATAAAAGAAATATCTGCAGTAATAAATGTTAATGTGGTCAACAGAATATGAAATACTAAGACCTTACAACAACTACAGCTGTATAATGTTTTAAAATTTCAATAACTATAACAAAACATGCATTGCCTATCCCAGCTTTAATGTTTTAAAACATATACTTTTCTGATTCCCACCCACAATGTGAACCTCTTCAGACCTGTCAGGTCATCTGGCAATTGTCTTCTTATTGTTGATTTTAAAATACAACATGGAGACGCTGCTTTCAGCTACTGCTCTGTACATATCAGAAACTTAAACTTTCATAAGTTGTAAATGTGCCTCATAAATAAATTGCCTTGCCATGTCCAAAGTTCCATTGGTATCTTGGTAGTTCAGTCTGTCTACAACGTAATGATTTCAAAAAATGAATCGAACAGACCTCAAGAGGAGAAAGGCTCATGGTCTAATTTATTAGCACAGTAAAATATTAGTGAAAAGAAAAAAGAAGCCAATTAACCTGTACGCTCTGGCTAAGGGACATCCAAATCCAAGTAGTTTAACTTGGACTACCACTGATGTGAAGCCCATGTAGTAGAGCTTCATTCACTTTAAATTGGGCCCAATGTGATTAACACATTGAGTCTTACAAAGCAAATGTGCTGGATTCAAATTAATATTGCAAACTTCCCGATTCCCTACCATGACCTTAAATACTGAAAGAGATCAAGACAAATTCAGTGAGGTGGAAAATTATCAAATGCAGATGTTGGAGAGAGGGCAAGTCAAAAAGAAAGTGAGAGTGTGAGAGCGAGTCGAAAAGAATGAGAAATGTAAAAAAAAAAAGAAGGGGGGAACTGGTATATGATATTTTTTTAAAAGCCTTACCTAAGGGTGACATCTCTGGTACCCCTGCCATATATGGTCCATCAAGAAACTTTGGCTCATTATCATTGATGTCCTGGACCTTGACCACAAATTCAGACCTGGGCTCTACGGGTAAATTGGTGAGTCGGTCTACAGCTTGAGCTTGGAGGGTATAGTAGGGTTGCGCCTCCCGATCAAGCCGTTTCGTGGCATGGATGTCACCTGTGTTCTCATCAATGGTGAAGATGGAGGTGGCGCCCTCACCAGATAACACATACTTCACCTTGCCATCTCCTTTGTCCACATCTGAGTGTAGCTGTTGGGAGAAAAAAAAGAACAGTAAAGATGGTCAGGTAAGCAAGTAAATAATAATTTAAATAACTTAAAGAGTTGGTATTATGCTCATTTTCAGGTTCATAATCTTATTTAGTGGTTGTTCCAGACCAGGTTTACATGGTTTCATTTTCAAAAAACAGCATATTTTTTTCATACTACACATTGGTGCAGCTCCTCGTTTCACCCTGTGTTGAACGCTTTCTTTTAGCAACGGAGTGATACATCTTATTATCTTTGTCTGGAGTTGCACAAAGGCAGAGAAGGGTGGGTCAGTGAGGGGCCAGTAAACACAGCTTCAGTTCAGCTGTATACCCCCTTAGCAGCTTAGCAACATGGACTGGAGCAAGAGTTTCAGAGTGGTGAGTTATTAATCTGTAACAAAAGTATCTTTCATCCATAAAGTTTTAACTGAGCTCTGTCTCTACATCACAGTAACAACTTTATGTCCACTGACTGCCTGGAGGGTAGCTAGTGTTTGGAAGGGAGAGGAGAGGTGTATGCTGCAGCTAAGTGTTTTTCCACCGCTGTTTTTGAGGGCGTGTCGGAGTAGCTGCTTCACAGCATTATATGACGCGCATTTAGCTTTCATCCCTGTGAGGTCACAGAGATGAAACTGAAACGGCTGGACTACAAATGAGCTGTTTTTAGACAGTTCAGAGCAGAGTTTTCTGTGGGAGATGGGAACTCCCTTTGGGCTTTTTCACTTTGCAAACCTATTACATGCACAAAAAAGGTATATAACTCAATAAGGGAGAGAGAAAAAAGCCAAAAAGCATAATACCTGGCTTCTGTCTTAAAGGATTGTTTAAACATTACCTATTTAGTGATAACAAGCTAAATTGATTAAACCAGAATTGAAATTTGAATGTTTCATCTGTTGTCACTCATCTTACCTAATTCAATATATCACATATTAAATACTACCAAAATATAAATGTTGCATAAAATGTTCAATTTTAACACCATATGAATTTCACCAACACATCTTGCTGATATGTACAGCCAATACACATAACACAAGCAAATACAAGTCATGTTTATTGGACAAACATTTGAATCAGATCAAAAGATCAAAACATGCACCATTTACGCATGAATTAATTATGTTACAAAATCCAATCGTGATTTGCATTTTGCTACAAATAATGAATAATAATGAAATGAAATGGTACTTCAATGCCACTGTGACTTGCTTAGTAATGTAATGGTCATCACAAATGATCAAATTAGCAATTTTCTGTTAAAACCTCCAGCAATAACTAGCACATCTCACATAAAAAAATATGCTACAGCTATTAAGAAATGTCTTTGAATTTATGTTTCAACAATGATTAACCGAATGGATCTGTGTGTTTCACTTATTTTCTGTCCATTTATTCAAACATTTTTCATCTACAATTTAGTGTTCTGCCCTATTCTGTATATGTGGCATCTTTGCTCAAACGATACTGACGTCAGTTGTAGATACTTTACCCATAGTTAGCAAATGATCCAATATTCAGACTGCCACTTAAACAGCAGTGAGTCAACACTTTGTTGAGTGAAAGCTGGATATTAATATCAGATATCTTCAACAGTTCTCTCTTGTTGGCATTAAGAGCAGCAGAATTGCTAAGTGTAGCTTAAGTGCATCCACTACTGATAGCAAAATGGATTCTAAAGGTTTTTGTCTTTTGAGAATCAATAGCAGGAGCTGAGGTCATACACCAAGGGCCACGTCCTTTTAAATAGCCATGTAAACCATCTTTGTCTGAAACTACTGGCACATCAAATAAGAGTCGAGTTCATATCTTCAAATCAAATCCTTTTCAGCTCAAAGCATGTGGGAAATTCAAGTTTTGTTTCTTGGAGTAGCTGGAATATTAATAGGAGCTGTTTTAATGTTGCATAGACAGATAAGACAAGCTACATTTCTATCACTGGACCTGTGTAGTCACTACAACAACCTTCTGCTTATATCAGAGTTTTAATCTCAGAAGAACAAGTCACGAGTGTAAAGATGACTTTAAGACCTCCCCTCAAAGTATGACAAAAAAATCCTTCAATAACTCTAAAAAAAGAATACTTGAAGCTGGTAACCAACCTTGAATAAGCTTGTTTGAAGTCAGAGCTGTCTGATGGCCATCAACCCCTTCAATGTGCTGAACATCAGAGTGATCACAGAAACTGCCATATATTTTACAGAAAGGTCGTTTTTTGGTATTCAAAGATGGACAGATGGACCATTTTCAACTGTCAGCATTTAGTAGAGTGCATATTTCTGTCTTTACTCCATCACCTTCAACATAATACAACACCTCAATTAACAGCAAAGCAGGCAGAGCACGCTTTAGTGTTTTTTTTTTCAGGGAATGTTTTTCCTTATTCTCATATTTGGTTTTAAAAGTGTACAGAATAAAGCTTCAGTTGAATCTGTAATATACACACTACAACAGTGTTCTAAGTCTTTTTAGTGTTTTGAACCTCAAAAGTGATATAACCAGGAAGGAAGTAGTATTATACTCATGTGTTTGTCTATTAAAAGTGCTCTTTTGGGGTATTTGCTTTCCCTACCTACACATAAGCAAAGCTCTCTCCAGCACTCTGCACTTCGACAAATAGTTTATGTAAAGTGTCAAGTACACCACCAATGATCACACTTTAAACTCTACAAATTTAGACGGGTTCTTCAGCAATTTAGTATTGCACTTTCATTAAGTTAGAGGACTCAAATTGCCCAAATTAAAATAACTATTAATGCCTGCAATATCCTGTTTTTAGTTTCTATTATGGGTCAAGCTGGGTCCTAGATTTCCCATAATGCAACTCTTTCATTAAATTCCCCTGTCTCCTAAATGTCTACTTCGTTCAAACCACATACCTCCAATCTTTATTGCAGGTTTTTGTTGAAAATTTCAAGTGTCCAGCCAAAACAGGGGTAACACTGATGACATTATAGATCGTCATCAATTGAACATGTGTCAAATTAGTGGAGTGCCCCTTTAATTCAGTGTAAATAAAATCTATAAATCAATCTTAAACAATAAATCAAAGGGGCACTGTCCTCTACCAAGCTCAGCTGGCCGGCCCTCCCTCATGTCATTTTAAACTAAACTGCAAAGCACCTCATGGAGTGCTGGATGCCTCATGAAGCCTACACGACTACATCTTCAGCGAAGAGAAGAGGTGCAATCCTAAAGGGGCCAGGATATTTCATGAACTGCTTGTCAGATGGTCGAGTAGCTTCAGATACCCCTGTCCCTCACACTTAACTTTCTGAAGCTGACAGTCCGGGATTCACACCAATTTCACGGAGGGAGGTGAGAAAGAAGCCAGGGTTTGAACTTCTCTCTCTACTGCTTTCTACGTTTTCATACTTGACACAACTATTTCTATCACTTTTCATGTGAACAGCCAAGTGCAACACTATTCAACGTACAAGGTAGATTTATTTATCATTTTACAACACAGCGCTGTATAACAAGATTAAGTAGTATTTCCCTACACAGAAAAAAGGTTATATACATAAATTAGATACAGGAGATAAGTCAGAGAGCACAGTCTTCACCAAGAATGCTGTTAAATCTCTGCTGGCATGCAAACACAGCGCTTGCATTGGTTTATGACAGGATTTTATGAAAAATCCCATAAATATTTGCAATTTGAAACAAAGACGGAAATGAAATTAAATGGTGCAACTGCCACTGTCACTTGCTACAAAACTCAAACTAGCAATTTCCCAACTAAACACCTTGAAATAAATGAAGCGTGGTCACTGTCAAACTTTAAATCTCCTCTCCTCCACCCCGTTCTCTTCAACCCACCACCATGATGTCATGATGGGGTCTAATCATCAAAGACTATTGACATTTTTCATATTCATAGTGCATATGTCAATAATTAATTCCTTCACTTAGATAAATCTTCCCTGATTGAACTGTTTTTATCTCACATGAAACCCAACCTCAGCTTATGTTACTTTTAATGTAAATGCTAATGTAAAATGCTTCAAGATTATGTCCCTGAAAATAAGATTTAGAATAGCTTCCTTTATGCTACTCACAAAACAAACATTATATACAAATTATATACAGTACATACGGAAGATATCATAGTCATAGATAAGTGGTGACAATGCATGATCATCACCAAGAATGCTCTTAAATCATATCCGGAGCCCAAACTCCTCCAGGAACCCTCCAAGACACTTCCGGGGAAGCTAATACAAACCTTCCTGAAGTTACCAAACACATGAAAACCGGGTGTCCAGTTTGCGTACAATGGTGAAGAGCTGATCAACTCTTCTAGGAGTCGGACAGAAACCACATTGCTCCTTGAGTCTGAGGTTTGGTTGCAATCTCCTTGTCAGCATCCTTGTGAGACTGGTCTGTTTCCTAAAGCACCTAAAGCACCACTTCTGAACTTCAAGTGACACTGAAGAGGCTTGTTACCACTGACAGCCAGAGCCTTTTGCATCTCCTTCACCCCACAGCAAGCACACAACTGTTGAGCTTCATGACTATCTCATGGTATCCTCATGGGTAAGGCTTGGAACGAGTCTGGAGACACGTCCTTAATCTTGGACGGCGTGGCGTTTGGCTTCAGGAGATCAGAGATTTGTGTTCATGATACCTGATTGAGGTCAGCACTTAACTATCGCTGATGAAAACAATGAGGGTAAAGACCTGCCCTCTCTCTTCTAGAGTCATCTGATGGTTTGTCAGAACTTCCTTGACGCTACACGATTTTTAATATCCTTACCCCACCTAACCAAGCGCTCAAAAGCCCACAAAAGTACAGCTGCTGTATTTTTTGGTGTAGAAATAGTCAGAGATTATATTTGAGCAATTTATTTATTTTTTTATCTTAATGATTATTTTTTACTGTCAAAACAGTACAAAAGAGTGAGTGTGTGCACATTGTCTGCAGTGCTTTTCAATTAAGTGCTGGCCACTCAATGACAAAAGCCTATTATCCAGCATTTCTTTTTATATTACAATGTACTCACACAGAATTATTGTTGAAACTCTTCCTTCAATTTATCTGTAAATGTCAACATCTCATTATGGGATAAATAACAATGGTATTTCAGGTTCCAAGCCAGCGCTGCAGGGGTAGAGAATGATTAGGTCAATATTATATTGGTGGCACTGAAGGAGTACATGCTGAACAGAGGATACAACACCAAAGGTCTTTTATTAATGGAATCTATCAGCCCGCTGATGGATGCTGCGTTAGAGGCATGATGATTGCATTGGCTGTGTCCTCAAGCCTCAGCATGCATATGCCGCCTCTCTTGTAGAGCTTGCTGTGTTTATTCACCATCTCCTGCTGTCAGGAGCCAACTTGAGGTAAATTGTCAGTCGTGGAGAGTCAACATTTAATTTTGCCATGCGTGGTAGTTTCTATCCGGTAAATGCCATGGACAAGAAGAACAAAGCTGACAGACAACAAAGCATGCAAGCCGGGTCAAGGGTCAAGCTCACTATGTGGTCTTTTCAGTGAACTGTTTGGCTTCCTCCATTTCCCACTCTCTGTCTGGTGGTAAAAGGACACACAACAGTGCAGCAACTGTCTACACATATTCAATCTCTAAATCTCATCAACACTGAGAACTGCATAAAATATGTATAACTTGGCAGGGCTTATTAAAAGTATACCCTGGTCAAATACTTTTCTCTCTCATTAATCTAACCCATTTTTAACCGTCACTGCTCATTTTGAGGTGGTTTTTGAAGTTTCAACACTTATTACTTTTACTGAGTACCATAGTTGCTTCCCTTGCAAAAATTTAAAGACTCTAGAATTCTTTTCTTTGCTTCCCTTCGAGGTCAGTGTAACACAGCATGCAGAACGGCGGTGTAGCTCAAAGGCACTCACAGGGATTGTCAAGGAGGGGTGGGATCTGAACACGAACCCTTCTGAAATCAGTGCTGACACTTATCATCACTTTGTATGCAGGCAGTTCTCCAGGGACCAGCCTGTTAGCTTTGTGTTTGCTTGTTTACCTTGTAGCAGAAAGAACAGTGAAAAGCATAAAAGAACCCGTAACAACCCAGTGATACATGCTTGTCCTATCACCAGAACCACAGTACAATGTGTTCAAATTGTTTTAGCATTTAAATTTGGAGTTTTGCCATTCTTTGCAACATGAAAACTGATGCTGGAGAGTGTGTAATTCTATTTTGTTCCTATTTACGCCCATTCGGCTTGGATATGTACCACATCGCAAGTAGAAAAGGCCTCAGATAAAACAACCAATAGATAAAAATAAAAACTGCTCAAACCCCAAGATGCATGTTTCAAGCTTTGTATTTGGGAGTAGAGTACAATTTCTCCTCTTCAATGGACTTTGCACAATCGAAAAAGGACACAAAAGTCCATACCTACAGGCAACCTGTGAGCAATACTAGATCCAGTACAAAACAGCCTCTGCCGCTGCTCAAGAGCCCTTAATCAAAAATCGCCCTCAAGATATTTCACAGAGCAGCTCGAACGGTGGGGGCTTAACGGGGTCTCTATGAGCAAGGTAGTACAGTACGTTTCACAAACAACCCAAAAATAAACATTGACAACGGTGCATGTTTCCTGTTGAGAAATTGATATTAAACAAGACACCTGCACATCCTTCCAACAGTGCAAATCATTTACTGTAATTATATCATATCCAGCTGAAATCATGAATCTGCCAGTGAATAAAGGTTATTACTGGACACTTACTATGTGCCATACATAAAGCCAGCAGGGAGTTCAGACTCATTAAATAACACATACATGAAGCTGAAATAAGTAAGGGCAGCAGATGGGGGGGCAAGAAGGGTCATTCTGCTACAAAAAAAGAGTTAAAAATGCAGACAGGGGCTTCAGTGCAGCTGTCACTGACATGAGCTCCCGACATGCTTGGCTTTTCATCTATTCACTCGACCATGTTCTGGTGAGTAGCCATGGTGCTGTGCTCTGAAAGAGGCTCCGTGGCTCAGACTCTCCTTTTTCATTTCAAGTTGGGAGGTAGGGAATTAGCCATCACCATGGAGAATGTGTTAGCTATCACACAATGGTGTACAGATGCATGGGATCTGTACACATAGGCTTATCCTTATTGTCCTTAAATTTAATAAATGATGTCTTCATGTTACACTTTTAAGATTGTCTTATATTATTGGCTCTGTGAGCCTTCCTGGTCCATTTTCACTTATCTCTAATGATCTTCATGTTCTATCTTGGTCTGTTTGTTTTAAACATAAATCATAATGCTTTTGACAGTGTGTCTGGCCTGTCTAATTGTAATGAGGCTTGAATCAAAATTCTTGTTAAATCTAATCAGTGATATTCTATACATGTTTGCACTCACATACATATACAAAAACATGATAATTACATGCAATTAAGTCATTGAGATAAAGCAGATTCCAGCATTTAAGACATGCTTTTTATAAAAGCTTGTGCAATTTCTGAGGCAATTTAAGAGGTTTACTGTAGCAAAGATAGTTCCACCAAAGTGCGCTCTCTTCAACAAAGCCCCGTGTCTTTTTTGAGCAGCTGTTTTGTTTTTGCAGTTAATAAGCCTATTTCACCAGAATAATTAAGTAAGTTATTTACTTTGCCAGATAGAAACATTCTCAAGCACATAGAAAGTCATTGCTGGTGGAGGAGACACTTACCTACAGAGCAAATTAGATATTTTACAACAATAAACAGTTCAAAAGTTGATAATAGCGTGTATATTTATGCAACATGTTCCAGAGTTGCACATTCAAAGATTTTAAAAATGTCACAAAAGAAGACTAAATTGTCTAGAGAGAAAAAGTGCAGATTTAAACACTATACACAAGTTAATATGTGAATTCTTTACATGAAGTATAGGCAGTGATGACATTTGAAACTTAAGTTAAGCAACAGACTTTTTGTTTTTTAAATAAAATTAAATAAGGAGAAAATTGATCTATGTCTCAAAAAAGCTAATTCAAAGAGGTTTTTTGTTGTTTTTAGGTTTACTCGAAAATGTTGCTGAAATTGATGTCATCTTAAACACACGTTGGAGGCTCCTGTCATCATTAGAGACACGTCATCACAGTCTGTTATGCTCAGTATTTTGCTAACCTCCGTACGTTATTGCACGTACCCTGAGAAGTAAATTAACAGGTAATTTACAGAAATGGATAGTTAAATTGTTGATAGTTGCTTCAGCAGAATGAGTTGGACATGATTCAACATTCAAATGACATAAAACTAGATGAGGCTTAATTTAACAGTGTTTTCTTGTTTACACAACTCATGTATAAACACTGTAAACAACTTAAAATGCTTTAAAGTGTGAATTATTTGCGTGCCAAATATACAGCAGTTGCAGTTGAAGTTAAAGAACTAAAAGCGTGAGTTGAAGTTGAAACACTGAAAGCATTTGAAGCGTCTGTTGATGACAAAGCACTGAAAGGACTTGAGGTGTCAGTTGAACTGTAAGCAATAAAAGCACATCAAGTTTAACCGTTGAGAGCATTTTTTGCTTTGAGTTTAAGCCCTGTAGGCAGTTGAATTGCCTGTTGAAGTGTGAGAAATGAAAGCAGTTCAACTGTCAATTCAAGGTAAAGCATTAGAACAAACAGTTATACTGTGCCAGAAGTTGACGTAAGTGTCTCTCTAAAAATGAGTTGAATATCCATCCAAAGAGTAACACATTTATTTGGAATTTATGGAACAAAACTAAATAAAGTGACATTTTTGTTCTTAGTAAGCTGATTCAAAATGAGGCAGTGTATTACACTGTTAAATTTATACAAATAGATGTGTGTGATGGCTTGACAGCAGGTACAAAGCAAGTGCAGATAGCTTTTTCTGAAGGATGAAATATGAAAATGCAGAGAGGCAGTTTTCAGCAGGGTTCACTGCTCTCTCTGACGTGGCGACTGTTCACATAAAAGAATCGGCTTTCAGTCAAAGTCAAAAATGATTTTCAGAATTCTGAATGTCATTTATACATTTTGTCTCTATCAGACAGTGGCAGCTCATATCTGCACCTACTGGCTGAGTCATAACACTAAGGAGATAATGGCTCTGTTTCCATGTGTGGAAAATGAATTTGGATTTTCATAGAAATAGGCCCAATTTTAGTCCGGACTTCGAAAGCGAGAACATCGTGTTTAACACATGCACAATTAAAAAGTGAATAAACAGAGGGTGAAAGGAGGGTGTGTGTGGGAGGGTCAGCACCTCTCATCCGTGTTGATTTCTGATCTGAGAAGAGATTAAATTAGTCATTCATGTTTCTGTCAGTATTTTCATATTTAAATCAAAACTGTGCGTGTCAGTCACATTTATTCAAACAATGGGCTGTGCTTAATGTAACCCTGAGACATAATGCTCTCGTAGCCTGTGCGCACAAGAGCCTTCTCTGCTTCTACAAACAGAAACAACCAGATCTGACAGGAAACAATGGAGCAGCATGTGTATTATAAGAAATAACTAACAGTGTATTGAGTAATCATTATTGGCAGTGAGTCTTTGCACAGAGAATTTTACTATGACAAACTATACAAGGCTTTTTTTAGATTTGTGGTGCATTTATGACTATGCAAAACTTTAATTTAAGATATATTACATTCTGACTAGTATGGCTTAACCATTGAGTTGTAAGGAGAATACAGTGAAATCTAGTTTTGACTTGTCATATTATCTCTTACAAGATTCCCCATAAAAGTCCATGCTAAATTCTTACTCATTAAAAATATCTCAGAATTTAATAAAATTAATCAAAATGTAATTAGAGAAATCTTAAATCAAACTTTTGTTTAAAAAGGATTTCTGACTAGTCACAATAAATTAGAATATATTAGAAAACATCTTGAATTGTTGTCTTTATTAGCCAGAATGTAATTGCAGATATCTTTCAAAAATGACTAGTAGCGTTTATAGTTTTCCAATATTAGATGGTCAAGTGAAACCTATTAAAGGTTTAAAGGGCCATAAACTTAGGTTAAAAGAAATCAGATATACTACAGGCAGTAAAAGTATCAGTCACGGTATCAGAATAGTATTGATTTATTTAGCAATAGTGCTAAGCAGCTATATCAGTGCCACTAAGAATACTACAAGCAGTGTAGTATATATCCCTGCTCCTCTAAAAATACTATACACTACACACTATATATATATATATATATATATATATATATATATATATATATATATATATATATATATATATATATATATATATATATATATATATATATGCAGACAGATACATTCACGTGCAAAGGAAGGAAAAACTATTCGTTTTACAGCACAAGATGCATTATCCATCACATCAAAGCTGCTTGTCTACTGGCCAACACGAACTTTTAAATACATTTCAAATGTGACTGAAATATTCCTAATTTAGTTTAGCACAATGCGACCATGTCTGGAGTAGCCCTTAACACATACATGTTAATTAAAGACATGCAGAAGTGCTCCCCAGGCCTTTTAATCTGGTGCCCCGCTGCCTTTTTTGTGTCGCCAGCCTTGCCACCATGTCGATTTGTCATCCACATCAATGAAAGTAATCAAGCTAGCAATCAGGGCAAGCTTTCACTTTATTTTTTATTTTGTGTGTGTGTGTGTGTGGCATTCAGCTGCCCTCATCACAGAGAGGCATATAAATGGAAGACAGGAATAGGCATCCTTTTCAAAGTATTATGGAGGAGGGAATCAAAGCTCTTTTGTCACAAAAAGGCTCCTTAGATGCTATCGTTGTGACGACTGGATTTTATTTCATGTGCAAGTGAGAACAGGCTAGAACTGACAGCTTACTGATGGACCAATATAAATGGAAAAGTGAATAGTGAGGAGAAAACTGTATTTACATATCAGGTGGTGTCAGTACAAGAAATCATCTTTGCATGCTGGACCTGTAATAATGGTTGTTATTCCTCTAGTCTGCGGGTGAAAATGCAGAAATATAAGATGAGAACACAAAAGGAGAAGAAAACAGCAAAAATCCAATTTCCATTAGGGAAAATAAACATTATACTGACCATGAGGTTAAAGTATAAATGTGAATGTAACACCTATTCACTACAAGATCCTGAAAAAGCAAAGTGAATTTAACCTTTACCTTTTTCTACTACTTCCATGTATCAGCCTCTCATTAACTTCAAATATGAAATGAAGATGTATAATGTGAATATTTGCATTCATGATTTATGATGGATTATACATGAATTTATGAATTCATGATTATACATGTAGAATTTAGGTTTGCCTAGAAGAAATGCATTTTATCGGAGTTTTGAAGTTGTTATATAGTAATCCAATTAATTTCTGACATCTGTAAGGTTTTTGGTGAACTAGCACTTAAAACAGCCTTGGAATAAATATACTTTGTTGATAAATAAAATAAAACAATAAAAGATTTAAAATAACTTTTGACTAGCTAACCTTTATACGTATCTCCTAGAATGTGAATTATTTAAACAACAAAATAATTTTAATAACTATGTTTGCAAAGCAGGCTCCAACAGAACAAGATACATTTATATAGGTGACATTGCTACAGGCATATAAGCCACTTAATGACAGAACTAAACACTACTAGAGCTAATTTTTCTGCCAGGGACAAGTGCAGGACCTACCATACAGCATAAGAAGCTGCAGTGTGCTATAAATATCACTTGACATATTGTTCTGAACCTCTGGTCCATGTCTCCAGCTCATCCAGAGTAACAACGCACTGAATTCAGTGAAACTGTGTTTCTATAAAATTCCTATGAAACTGTGGCCCTAGGTCAAGGTGATTTTTTATAAATGTATCCCAATTTTACACGTTATATATCAACTTTATAAATCCCTACTGAATATCAGAGTGTCACTCTATGATGTTTGAACACTATGAACACTTTGGTCACCGTATCTGCTTTAAAATGTGCTAGAATAATACATTTAATTAATTGTGCCTTGTTTGACCGAGGTCTAGCCATTGTGGAAGATTCAAGACTGAAAAGTTTTATTGGTTAATTTAAACAATGTGTTTAAAGGAGGCTATGTGAGGCTAAAATGTAACTTTTGTACATGGAGTCTAGTAGACAAGCAAACAAAATAGAAACTAACCCAAATCTGATAAACTCTAAATATTAATATGCAGATTTCATCTACTTTGGGCTGGAGCTGCTGCTCTCAGATTAAGCATAATATCTTTGTACATACAGAAGATGTGTTTCTCATATATGAAAATAAGCCAAGGAGCCACAATCCTGTTGAAAGCTGTAAAATACATAATTAAACCTTAAATTTAGCAATTTTGTGTTAGTCAGTTAGTGCATATGTCTCTATTTGTGCCTGCTTGTTCTGACAACCTACGTTACAATCTGACTATATACTACAAGGTGACGCAGGAGTGGATTTTCACTTCTGCCACATCCCTCTCTGACAACAAAAAAAATCAGCCTCCACTATGGACCAAACTCACTATTCTCCCCTGCATTGTGAATTGCTCTGAATTGATTATTTCCTGAGTACCCATTGAGCTTACGTGTTCATTTAAAAAAATGCTGCAATTGCTTTAGAGTATCTGAATTCATTGAAGGTTAATATGATCAGATCAAATTCTATCTAGAAAGGCAGAAACAATATCAAAGAACAGGGATGTTCAGAAAGAAATAAAATACTTTTACAGATATATTTCCCCTCCCACCAGAACAAAATGAAATGATTCAATGGTGCTTTGTATGTGTTTTTTTTCATGATTTTGAAGAAAATGTTGACGTTTAGGCTTTGACAATAGAAATCTTACGCATTCTGCAGATAATAGGAAATAGTGATTCACAAAAGGTGTTCAGCATTCAAAGAACAGACACAGCTCCACAATGACTTCATAACGCCAACAAACTGCTCTGACATTTCATTGCTATTATATGGTGTCAGCCGTGTAAGGCGAAACCTCCGACCTCCACTTCCTCCTTGTGATTAGTCGGCTCACACAAACAGCAGTGTGTCCGCGTCTATAAAGTTAAAATGTTCTAAAACTTTAGAAAGCGCTCCACTCTGCCAACAAAAGTGACAGGCCTTTCCAAAGTGGCTGCTTTCCATCTGTCTTGCAGGCACTCCCCATTGGCTGTCATTTGAAAAAGGCCCTGGCACTTGTTAAAACTGGAGGCTAAAATGAGGGAGGTAGTTCTACTGTACCATGTAGTGGACTTTACTATACTTTTTGTGTAAAGACGTCATTAAAACAACTGAAGTCTTTTCGGGGGTTTTTTTGGAATCTAGAAGTACAATGTGAAATGTAACTGGATTTCAAAGTCACATAAGAGGCTGCATCAATTGTATTAACTGATAATCATGGGGAATTCCCAGACATTTAAACCTGAGCAGGTGCTTTGGGGTCCTTGAGACCACATATGATTGCCACAAAATTGGGTACAAATCTTCATGGTGCTCAGATGATGTATACTAATTAGATTATGCTGACTTGCTCCCCTGACTTTTCCTGTAATGTCACCATAAGGTTGACTTTTTTGTGAGTGTGTGTGTGTGTGTGTGTGTGTGTGTGTGTGTGTGTGTGTGTGTGTGTGTGTGTGTGTGTTTATGTGAAATATCTCAACTACTATTGGATGGCTCACCACACATTTGGTGCAAATATTAATGTTGCCCGAATTATGAATCCTACTGACTTTGCTGTCCCCTAATGTTTCCTTCAGCACCACCAGCAGGTCAAAATTTTCATTTATGCTGGGAAATATCTCAATATCTACAGAATGCATTGGCACAACATTTTGTACAGACATTGATGTTCCTCTTCAGTTTTCAAACTGATACAGATTTTTAGATTCAGTGTGATGAATGCTTCCCGAGTATATCATTATCTCCAATGTTGACTACGAATGCGCCATTACTCTGCTTAAAACTCCAGAACATGCTTGAGAATCATCAGGATTTAAAGTAAACTATAGTATAAAAGTAACCATAGATAGTTGTCAGTACATCTATGGGTTTGTTGCAAACAGGAACTGTTAATTAGCAATAATTTTAATGCTGCCATTTTGTCTAACAGTATAGCATTTTTTTGTCTATAATCCTGCATGTACACGTCATGTACACTGTCAACACATATAGAAATTTAACAAAATGTGGAAATTAAAGTAACAAAACAAATGCAGTACATTTGTGTGTTCACGCGCCTCAACAAATAATCTTCAAAGAAAACTTCGCCATCAGTCAGATTCATCTACTTCCTTGTTTTCTTTGGTGATCTTGATAAACACTGTTTTCACCTCATTCATTCATATTTTTCAATGCTTGGGGAAGCACAATTGCGTTCGTATGTTACCTCTTGTTTTTCAAATGCACTCAAGCTCTTCCAGCAAATAGGCTTTGATGGTGTTCGACACACATTATTTTGATTAAAAATCCGTTCAGTGAAGAGCACTCATCGCTCCGGGCACTCTGAGTTGACCGCCTGATGACAGCGACATCAATAATCTCTTCTCAGGCACTACTCACCTACTGTACAATACATGGACGGAATGATTGACAAGGACAATGACCAATCCAAATATTGGACATGTGGATCAGGAGAACGATAACAACCTTATTATTACCCATAAATCACACAGTCTCAGGAACTGGAGGCTGACATTACTTCACCATTTATGACTCTAACAGGCAAAAACTTTTCCTGTTGGCCTAGTAGCTTGAGACATTGGCCGTGTACTAACAAAGAGCCTGGTTCGGCCTTGGACATTTATTATATGTCATCTCTCATTGCTATTTCTCCTAAGCCCTCAACTATCTACTCTCTAATAAAGGCAAAAAAGCCAAAGTATATACTTCTGTCCTAAAATCTGTCCTTCAACAGACTATTAAAATTATCAATTTGATATGTGTCCTTCTACTAAAATCTGAATTCATTCGGTGATTTTGGAATATCCATCAAATGCTTGCATTAGTAGTGAGCTACCATTAGTATAATAAATGTCAATGTGGTATTTCCCGTTTGTCCACTGTCACGAGTTCTTCTTTGCTGCATAATGTTTTTCATTTTAATGCAAGCGTTAAATTTGGTGCTCATTTCCGTATATTGCTGTGAAAATGTCCACATCTACACCTGCATTTAAGATTACATTAAAAAAAAGACATATAAAGAACAAATAACAATGAAATTGTAACATAAACCATTTTTAAAGCTCAGCTTATTATAAAATGTTTGTTGCAGATCCTTTTTGTTTTAGATCATTTAAAATGACACTTTTCACCACCATGCTGTGAAAAATGACATACATTATTGACAGTCATATATAATAAGTGTCATAAACATAACTGTATGATACATGGTCATATATTTATATGTAATGATATTGTATATTCATTCGTATGATTATTTCATAATGTTTAATGTATTGATTGATTTAATACTGAACCATGTGGGTCCTGTCCACTTGATAACAATAAGTAAGTCTACAACTACAATGACTACTGGTAGTGTATTAATGATATACTGTTAAAAAAACACATTCTGCTCTGGAACTAATAACAAACATTACCTGTTTAGTATAACAATAACAATAGATTGGACACAATTTTCATATAATTGTTGTATATTCTCTTGCCAAGGAATCACATAGTGTGAAAACCTCATTCATTTTTGTCCTTATGTGAGTTTGCTTTTTGAACTGAAGGGAGTGCAGAACTGTTCTCATGCAAACAGAAGAGTAGAAAACTGCACACTCATAACTCTGATGCAATCGTTTCATTTTAAGTTCTAGGCATCAACATTTTGACGCATCTTTTCCTGCAGCTTTCCCTTCCAGAGCAGCGTTGCACTTGTAACTGGAGTGAAACAAGTCCTCATCAGTGATGGGATGGGATCGGGAGGGGCTCAACGTTTGGATGAGCGGGACGTGAAGTGAAAGGGCAGGCCTCTTCAGTGGTGGGAATAAATACTGTCACCACCAGTGGGAAATGATCCATTTGTTTAATGTGCCATTTCCGAAGTGGAACCCTTGTAATCCTACAGACATGGCAACCTCACCGTGTATATCACCCCTCTGGAATTTGATCAGAGCTAAAACTGTTTACCAATGTTTGGAGCCTGACATTTATTGAAAGTGGCCTTTAGTAAAAGTCATAGCTAAAGCGTGAAGAGGTTTTCTGATGAGCCAGTGAAGTTTCTCCATCTTCTGGGCCAATAAGACTGAAACCAGTGTCCTAATAGAGCAATATATCAGGCACATCTGCTGAGAAACTGGTGCCCTCAGAGGGCCCAACACTTATATCTGTATTTACTTAGATGTGCAAATCAGTAGCGAATTTAGAATGGCACTATTTAAGGCTTGGGATTGCAATTTTTTAGACATTAGTGATCCCCAGAGGATGACAGTGACTTTGGTGATGCCCTGACTTTTCATCTAGCGCCATCATCAGTTCAACATTTAAGTTTGTCCAATACTTACCAACTATTCTTTATCCAAAATCACACACAACTGATAACATTCTTATCAGACTTAAAGAGTTAGTAAACTTCTGTTAGCATGCTACCACTCTATAATAAGACAGAGCTCATGGTAAAAATTATACAAAGTCATCAACATGAGAATCTTTCCCATCTCTGCCATCCACCCCATATGATGCGAATGCAGCCTGGCTGTAGGCTCTTGTTTTGTTAGCTAATAAACCAGCAGAGACTGGGGAATTGTAAGGATTACACACAATTACGCTTCTAATAAAATGTTTTAACTGACTCACCTCATGCAGCCTGACATTGGTTTGCATGAGAACTATGGCGTTAAACCTGAAAATTTGAGCAGTGCAGATATACCTGACATTTAAGCAGTATGTATGTTTTCTTATAATTGTGATATTATGGGCTACTGTGTTCTATCTATAGCTCACATGACATATGGGAATCTCGCTGTCAAGAGCAAGTCAACTTTGATTTTGTCTGAAACCAGTGTGTTGTTCCTGTCGCCTTGCTGTTGCCTAATGTACCCCAGACAGCGCAAGACTGAGCATGACATCTCTGCTGTATGTGCCACCGTCTGCTGAAAAGACCCTGAGGCCAGCAGATGAAGAGTCAGCAAAACTTTGGCCATTTGAACGCTGCTATGTCATGATTCCTCATGGTCCCTGGTTTTAAATCAAACCAGAAATGCATGAATGGGCAACATGTATCTACTTTTCACCTCATCATTTATCTGAAACCAGCAGAATGAAACATTGCCTCTCTACGAACATGACGCCATTTACTGCAACAATTTACCCTTTAATGTCCTCAACCAGAAAAAAATAACATTTTTTGCACCTTTCTTAGTTTCTCGAGGCACTAAAAACAAAAAATATTATTTTCCAAAGTGACCACATGTTTTGTAAGTTTCTACCAAACTGTTTGGATGTCCATTTACAGTAAAAGTACATCTCTGACAACAAGTTCTCACATATCAACTCATGGTCGAGACCCATTGGCAGTCTTGACCCTTAGCATCATAGTTCAACATAGTGGGGAAAGCCCTATAGTGTCACGTTTGAAGACTAAGTAGTCCAATCAAACATACAACCAGGAGGCTGGTGTTCGTTTCCTGAGTAACGCAAAAATTCTTTAACCTAACTTATGTAAGGTAACTCATGTAAGTAACGTTGTTATTTTTTCAACCCAAACCAACTTGACCACGGAGTCCTGAATGTCGAGAAACAATGCTGAAGGGGTCTTGACCCAGCATGTGTGACTAAAATGAATAAATAAATAAATAAGGGTCAAATAAAAACTACAAAAAGTCACATGACATGCAGTGCAATGTTGCCAGCTCATCTATGTCATGGCGCAAAAGCACAAAAGTTTTTTTCAGGGATGTATCCTCCAAGTGGATACAGAAGCTCCACCATCCTTGGGGATCCCATGAATGTGGTTAACAGCCAAAACTGTTATTGTGCCTAAATTTAACTTTGGTAATTATTACCAGTACAAGCAGTATTATCCTGGAATCCAAGGTAAAAGATACAGGTTAGTATAATGAGATTAAGTTGTAGTTCCCTTTATGCTACTCCAGATTGAGATCCACTAGTAGGGCGTTGCTAACTATTCCAAGGTCTAGGCTTTAAACAAAAGCAGACAAAGCCTTTGTTGTCAGGGCCACTACAGTCTGGAACAGTCTACCAAAGGAGATCAGGCTCATAGAGTCTGGTTTCATCTCTTGTATACAAAAAAAGCTTTTAATGTGTGATGCGTATTTTATTTCTCCATTATTTGTATATTGACTTGTTTATGTTTTATTTATTGAATTCAAACCATTATGTGATGCATAATTTATTTTTATCTTTCCTTTCATTGCACACCACTGTTTGTTATGCTGATTTTATTCGACTTCTCTATGTTATGTTATTACTATGTTCTTTGTTGTGCTGAACGAGCCAGTTCTAACATCAGTATTGTTGTATATGTCATCCAATAATTAACAATAAAATGCCAACACTTGTTTTCCCAGACTCCTAGGGAGGTGGTCAGTATATGAAACAAATATTATGATTACCTTTGATATTTTCCTAACTTCCTGGAAGGAAGCCAGCAGTGCATCCTGTGAATGTCTTTGGATATAATGTAACACACTTTAGCAGAGTGCTAGAGATAGCTTAAATCTCACTGACATAAGTACAACTAATTTCCAATAAGATATCACAACTCAGAATGTGCACTGAATACCGTGTGGATGAATTCAGCATATTATTCTTTACTAAATAAGATGAAATGTGTCTGTAATAACTTGAATAATATTCTAATTATGTTTGACACATACAAATGAATTAGGTCAAAAGTGCGGCAGGTTTGTTCATGTTAAGTGGATATAGAGGTCAAACAATAGCTGAGACTCACACAGTGTCTATCATCCATTATTAATGTTCAGTGTAAGTGCTGTAAAATGACTTTTTTCCCGTTTAATCTTAGCTGGCTGTGTCTCCTTCTACTTCACTAAATTATTTCTAACATTTCCCAAAACGCACAGACAGCATACCTTAGGCTCTTGTGTGTGAGTGTTGTGTGTAGGTGGAGAGAGCAATAGTGATAGATAGTGTTAATAGATGTCTATAGTAAGAGCAAGAGCTCAAGTGTTGTAAGACCAACATTCCTTGTAGGATCTTTGCTTGTGTCATACAGACTTTTACAGTTCAGGTTTTAGATCTTTAAAAGAAAGGAATCTGTAAATTTAATATACTGTAATATACTTTTAAAACTTTCTTAAGCTGGTATTTTAACATTAAAACCTGTCAGTATTAATATCCGTGGAGATTGTACTTAGAGATTTTCAAGCTCATAACAGATGAACCCATGTGGGAGGTGAAGAAAAAGAATTTACATGTATGCATATTTTCAGAGTGTCTCAGAGAGGACAGAGACACCAAATGCTTTTACTTTTACACCAAATATTTTTTAAGATGTTTATCTGCATCTGGCCAGTGTGCCCTATGCTTAAGGTCAACATGCAGATGCTCCAAGAGCTTCTGGCAGACAGCTTTATGTGATTTACTTTAATTGATGGGATGATCAGATCAAAGTAGATCTGATCATCTATTGGAAAATAAAACAGACACAAATTACCCCACAAAGCATTTACCCAGCTGGGTTACAGTTCAAAGTTAATTATAGTGAAAGCCTATATCTCGCAACACTGGCCAATGCATGTCCGCACTAGACCAGTGTGTGTACCCGATACTGTATGAGGCGTGCACTACATCATGCTGTGCTGTCATTTCTCCACATGTAACGTTGTTAGATGTGTGAAAAGTACTGCAAGTCATGTCCATCTTCTCCACGGTTTCCAACGGGGGAGGAGATTTCAGTGTAAAATATATCAGATAACAGTCAGTATAGATGATGTCACTTTTGTTCACACTTTTTAAGGACTTTGCGGGCTGTAGGCTTTTGTGTGCATATAATTTGATTTTAGAGACTTTTCCTGACTCAAAAAAAAACATCTTAGGGACAGTAAAAGAAACAGAAACAACCAGATATACATTAAACATACTATTTTCTTTGTAAAGATGTATTTACATTTTAGATTTTAATTTGGATTAATCGACTAGGCTTAAAAAAATGTCAGATGTATCCAAATGTCTTCTTTTGTCCGGCCTACAGTCCAAAAGCTAAAGATATCTCAGTTTACTATGAATTAAAATGGATAAAAGCAGGAACTCTTTATATTTTCATGTTAATTAAATTCAATTTCTAAACCTATGCACGTTCAGCGTCGGGCAATGCCGTTGCTGTCAACTGTGAAGAATTTTCAGCTGAAGAGCGCAGTCAAGTTTAATATATGTCCAGAGCCTTTTTCAAATATTTGACACATTGCTCTGCTGGACATTGGCTGAAGTCACACTGTGCTTGTATCTATGCCAATTTCTCATGTCAGACGGCCATGTGGGAATCTCCTCTCTGCCCCATCTAGTTATGTGCTTAAAATTTGTCCTTTATATGTGTTAAATGTAAAGGAGAATATTTATAGACTGGGGGTAGTTTTATCACATTATCATATATTTCATATGATGAAACAATCTAAGATAAAAACACTTTTTGGTGGAACTGCACATAACTCGTTGACCTATACATCCTGTGATAAGGTTTAGCAAGTACTTCAAATCATGGGTTCATGTGGTAATAAAGGGAGGATGGGAACCACTGCTATATACTCCTGAATCAAATCTGTGAGTAACTTCATTTTCTGTAACTTCAAAAATAATCAATCTAGGGAGCTTAGGGTGCGATGAAATACCGCCTGTGACGTTGAGTTTTAGCTTTGATTTGGTTCGTAAAAGTGGTTCTGAATTTGATTATTTCTTCGCTGACCCTGTTGTGATTGGTGAAGGTTGCAAGCATCCTTCCAGTTGCAGGGATTTGACGTGCTCAAGGACTGCAGTCATGTTACGTGAGCTAACATGACTCCAGATAATCTGTAATTTCCTAGACCAACACCTTTACGTTGTCTCAGCTTTCATTCCACTACTGTGACTGAAGTATATAATAAGAATCCTGAGCCCTGTGACTCAAGCCTTCCTTTAGTCTTTTGGGGACAGAATGAAAAAGCCCACCTGGATTATACAATGTAACCGAAGCCCTGTTACGGTGAGAAAGAAAAGGAAACATGAGGATAATGTCGTCTCTTTTACACTACCAACAATGCTGCTGCGATCCAAAGGGATTATAAACAACTCAAACAAGCAGTACTACTTCAAACAATAAAATACCTTATTAAACCCCAACATGAGAGGGCCTTTGGGAAGGAAGACTTTTGATGTGTACACAATCCCTCCAGAAGTGAATATATTTAGTCTTGCACCAACAAAAAGAGCAAATCACTCTCCTGACTCCATTCTTCATTCTAAGGGATATCAGGAGCCAAATCCAATAACAACTTTAGATCATAGCCCAATCCATCTCTGAATCCCCCCATAGTCTTTGCATAGCCTTAGCCCCTCAGCATAATTTAACACTGTCAGAATATGAACTCATCTCCTCCATAGAAAATGAACGGGCTGGGTTCCAAGAACAGGATATCTTCACCAAAATATTCAAACTTTTCTGGAGCCGCTACATTAAACTGAAAAAAACTCAGGCTGTGTCAAAGTGATAGCTACTGGCAGGACAAAATGGATTTAAACTGAATGAATATTGGTCTGAATGGAGTGAAAAATAATTAGTCTTGCACCTTTAGTTTACATTGTACCTAAGCCCTAGCCAATCATCAGCTTAAGGCAGAAGTACATATTGACTGGAAGTAAAGTTTAACGCCAGTAGTTCTGAAATTGTTATAAAAGCAGTGACTTATTCAGATGTTTTTGAGGGAAGTTACATTTTCGTAGGAGACTCACATTCATGGAGCAGGAAGAAAAGAAAAGAAAAAGGAAAGGAAATGAGAGGGAAACATAAGAACGTGTTTTTTTGGTTAGTTTTGAGCACATGAAAGAAAATCCAAATGACATGCTTAAATTTCACACAGAAAATGTCCCTGTTTGTTTATGGGCATATAAAAGTCCAGTATGAGAAAGAAAAAAATGACTGCTAAACATTTTCTGCACCACCTAAGATCCACTTATCCCTGTTGTCCCTGAAATTGAATGAATGCTTCTGGGTAAGAGAATGAAAAGAAGCAGAATTGATTCAGCCACCAGCTCTTTCCAATACAGTTATTGCGGTTATGTTTGTATGAAGTAGCCTTGGGCTCTGAAAGTCCAAAATCAGTCGTGGGGAGTCAGTAATGAGGGGGGTTAGTTTTGTTCAGTGAAGCAATTATGCTTTTACAGCCACGCTTGATGAAGAGAGAGAGCGGCAAAGGTCACTCTTTGCATTCTGATTATTTAGTAGATCATTTGGTCATTAAGCTAAGGCTCTGAATGAAATACCTTTGAATTAAATGTTACAAGTTAGTGTCCCTGGCTTCACTCTCATGATCAGATGCCGTATAGTTTTCATAGATGTATACATTTTAATGGATGGTAATGTCTGTCGGTCCAGCACTTTGGTCCACAGTACCGCCTCACAGAGCTGCTTGCATGGCTGTAGAACCAATTTACACCTGGCATGAAAGCGCAACCTTGTCCTTTTTGGTCAAGGAAAAAGGCATGCAAACGCAGGTATAAATGCACAATGTGATTAGAATGCGATTGGACCAGTCAGACCACACCTGGTCCACATGGAGGTGGTCAGGCTTGCGATGTGATTATATCTCCTAACAATGAGAATCAAGATAAGAGAACACTTCCATCACTTCATACTAGGTGTAAACGTCAAAGTTGGTGGTTCGGATGTCATTATACAGATCCTGATCACAAACACCAGGTGTAAATGGTTGCCTCAGTCTTGTTATCCAAGCAACGGACATGTAGCGGAGGACAGAATACATTATTTACCCAAAAACACCATCCAAAGATGATGAAAAACCTGTTTTCCAGCACCACATGACTGATAGAGGAGGCCCATTATTAGGAAATAATAAAAGCTTGAATTAAAAGCTGGGAATTTAACATTCTGTGATGCAATTAGTGACTATGCGCAATTAAATCCAAAAAAAAGACTATAATGAATTCAACACAATGATTCAAACATGCGAAACAAAGATAGAAATCATAATTATTCACTTCCCTCTACTGCAACCAAGCACACTATTTCTTCTCTATCTGTGGCCATTCAAAGCAGAAAAACAAAGTAGGCAATATCTCTGTGTTCCCCTGCTGCCAAGTGTGTGTTTTTTTTTTACACAATGAATCTGTGACAGTATCTTGGGCTGCAACCAACATGGTCCGCATATGATAAAATACACCTCCAAGAGCAAAGGTACAGAGGCACCATTGTGAATCACCAACATTAGTCCAATGACTGGCTCATACAATACCCTAATTGCCTTGTGTTACTATGCACAGATTCGTCTCCACAGAGCAATGAGCCGTTGCACATCGCATTGCTATTCAAGTCACAAAACATTAGCTGAAGCCAGAATACAAAAAGTAAAAAAAAAAGAAAAAAGGACTTGACCACTTTATTAACAAATACTCGCAAACTGTGACATGACTTGCTGTGAATCTTCTGAAGCTGCTACCTGATTTTGTTTACCCTTTGAGATATACATAAATAAACAGTATTCGTATGGAAATAGTTATGCCACACTAGTCATTTACTTTAAACCCAGCACAAAGTGAGGTTTGTGTGTTTGTCATGCTTTCAGAGTGGATACCCAATAAGAAGGCCGTAGTAGAAAGGCTATACTAAGAGCTTTTCCAGTACATGTAGGTCATTTCTCCTCCCTGTGGAAATATAGCCTGTTTTAGGATTAGGGGCTATGATTCATTATGACTGAATTTAATTACAGCGAGAGGTGGCCAATGCATCCCCGGTTTTAGCATATTAGGGTCCCTTCATCCATTGGATGGTAAATGTCTAGAGGAGGTTGTGGGGGTTGGTTTCGATAAAGTGTGTGTGCGTGCAAGGCGCAAGGCGTGCAAGGCAGGCGCAAGGCGTCGCGTCAGGCAGGCGCAGTGTATGGATGGAGGGGATGGAGGAGGAGAGGAGGTAGAAGGCTTCAGGTTACTTTGGCAGAGCTGCAATTTGAACACGTTTACATGCGTGCACACACACACACACACACACACACACATAAAAGCAGATTACTGAACATAATCAGGTTAAGGTGAGAAAGTCGGATAACTCATTTATGTATTTCCCTCTAACATTTCCAAAAAATGATGGACATCAGAAACAACCCTCAGTGCACTAATGTAAACAAAGACAGTGCATATAAATTAGTATTAGGACTCTCTACCACATTATAAATTACACAAACTACCACTTTGTTCCAGCAATTAATTACTATCGTTGGGAGACGGAGTAGTGTGGTGGTTCCCAGCCTTTTTGGCTGATATACCTTCATAGCCCTGTCAAATGAGCTCTACTACACCTGCATCGGCACCAACTGTCATGTTGTCAACACTATTAATTACACATTGTTATTATTGTTACAGTATTTGTAACCATACTAGCAGCGCAAGGCTGCTAGTGGCTCTAGGGATGGAAATGTTGGTTCTCCACTTTGGTCCAGAATGAAATGTCTCAACAACTATTAGGTGAGGATTTCCATGAAATTGGTAATGACATTCATGTGCTTCTCGGGAAGGATTGCAAAAACAACGGTGATGCTAAATGAAAAATCATTTAGCACCATCATCAGGTAAAAATACCAATTTGTCCAATACTTTGATTTATGACTGAATTCCATATACATTATAAAAGAAGTGGACTTTGTCACCCATTGGTTTCTGGACTACCGTTTTGAAGCCTCGAGTTTGGCATTTTAGCTATCGCCATCTTGTTTTTATGGAACTAGCAGTATTTGGACCAAGGTTATTATAGTTTTGGATTTTTCATTAGTTCATTTTGACTTTTTGTATTCAATATCAGTGTAGTTGTAATTAGTTTCCAACGTGAATTTGCTAGTTTTGTTGAGTTTTTATTTTTTTGAAAATGCTTAGTTTTAGTTTAGTTTTTATTAGATTTAGTGTTAGTTTTAGTCTTGGACGCTGCACGATGCCAAGCTCAGTCCAGCTTAGTTAATTCAAGCTCAGTTAATTCAGTCTTGTTTAGTTTATTCACAAAAAAATAAAATACAAGTACAATCATTAGAAATAATGCAGATTTGTGAAAAGGGACACCTTTTATAAGATATGTGAAGCTTGTAGGGGCACTAAGCATATATAACACTAAGCAAGAATTTAATTATATCAGTCTATAGCTCTAGCATTCTTGATTAAATAGGTGAAATACAAAAAAAATAGGTGAAGGTGAAGGACAACTAAGAAATTGGAAGATAGTGAAGGCCTTCTTTGGAGCCACCCTAGCACCCTGAAGGTATGACTGGAAGGCAGTTAGGCTATATTAAAATGTAAACCTATATTAATAAAAAAATATTTTTTTCTTAAAAGTCAAAGAGACAGGTTGGCTGAGATATCAATGAGCCCATAAAACACATGCTAGCTGACATGCAATAAATATAATGACCAGCATTATATAGTTTTATAGATGAATGACCAGGAGGAGAAAAGCATAACACACCCGTGGCTCACCAACAGGTGCCTATGGGACTTTGCTATTTGCTAATCACTGCGCGCATCTCTAAACTGCCGGTCTGGCAAGACCCACTGCCCCGCAACGTCTGTTCCACCGGCTTCATATCCACTCGAAATGTAGGCTTCGGTCCTATGAAATAAATAAATAAATAGACGAAAACTAAGGACTTTTACGCTTTCATTTTGTTTACTTTTAGTTAGTTTTGCAAACCTACAATATAGTTTTAGTTAGTTATCTTTTGTTGTAAAGCGTCATTTTTATTTTCATTTAAGTTAATGATAATGTTTTTTCGCATCTAGTTTTCGTTATTTCGCTCGTCTTCGCTTACGATAGTAACCTTGATTTGGTGCTTATTTTCCTCCAAATGGGACCATAATTTAATAAAAGAACATCATGTTATACTGAAGAAGACTCGAAACTAACGAGACAATAAACTCACCAGGAAAGTGTTTACTGAGGTAATAAAAGTGAGAAGGGTCATTTTTTTGTAAGCTTACATACAAACAGATAAATGTTTTGCAACTAATCCTGTTGGCCTTTAGAAAGAATGCACATTTAAGACACTTTTTCATTGGCTTCACTTTTTAGACCCAAAGGTTGCTGCTTGCTGAACACCTGCAAAACATGCTAACATGCTAAACTACAATTTTGAACATGGTAAACATTACTAACATGAGCATGTTAGTATCTGGCTCAAAGCATCACTGTGCTGAAGATAGAGCTGCTAATAAGTCTGTACACTTTTGCAGTGATAGATGGACATTTAGATAATTTATCCCTTACTTTTAGTAAATGCATCCACCCATTTGTACAGTCTTCTTGCAAGCTAGTTTTCACAAACTCTCAATTGCATTCTCCAAAGGAGGTTAGAGTCGAGGGCAACAGGACTTGGTTGAAGATACCAATTTCATTATGTAATCTTTAGGTGTTACAACAGACTCAGATTGGTGGGAAGCCAGGGATTTGATTGGTTTCTGTGAAAATAAATATGCTAAAGATGTGCATCACACCACATTTTAAGTCTACTTGAGTTTATTTTCCTCCTAATCACAAATATGTAATATTATTCAATACATATGGATATCTAACTAAATCTGAATTACTGCCCAAATTCTCAAATTAGCTGAGCTACTCCACAATCTTTCCATGTACCCCCTGGTTCCTGCATTGTTACCTCCTGGGGTGCAAGCCCCCCTAGCTGGGGATCATTAGTGTATTGTGTTCCTTCAGTGGTATTTTCCAACATGACGTTACATGCAGCAACTCCAAGAAACCCAGATAAGATTTAGGTTTTATACCACATAATTGGGTTTCACTTTCCCAAACCTAGCTCCATTAATCAAATTATTTGTCCTCCCTTAACGTGAAAAAGGAAATCAGGTTTCTCACTTAGACGGATGTTTCTGAAATGAGACTACAGAAGAAAGTGGGGGAAATCTGATTACTATGGAGCTCGAATGTTTGTAAAATCAATGGCGGTTTCATAGACTTCAAACCTGAGGTCCCATGAGCTACAGAGGGTAATACATAATGAAACAATCTCAAAACACACTTGACACATCTCGCAACTCTCTGGAGGTATATGTAGTAAAGGAAAAATAATAGAGATGAAGAAACTCAATATCTCTGTAATTGTACTTTAAGGAAACATTTATAATGCCTCAAGTCTCTTATCTGGTGGTGTATCAGACTGTATGAAAGCCAATTTCAGAAAACTGAGATCAAACTGCTTTAATTTCATACAGATAACCATGTGAAATGTAATTAGTCAGTCTGTGAAAAACGAGCACCGTTCTATCGCGCCTCATTACATTTCGAGGAGAATAGCTGAGTAGCCTCTGCACGCAGATGCCTGACCAACATCTCTCTCTTGTGCCTCTCTGATCATGTCTTTTTTCTGCTTTCCAACTAACTAAATACATTTTATAGAGTAAACAGTTTCGTCTTTAAACAACAAAACCTTCTAGGAGGAACATGTGGCAGAGATTTAACTAACTTCTTTGTAATACATGAACTGCTTGTATGCAGTTGAGCCCTGCCATGCTTACATTATTCATTGAAATGGAGACGAATGCTTGAATCTGCCGTTATACCAAACACAAAAGTCTCCAGGCCACCTGTTATCCACTTTGTACAGGAAAATAGAGAGATCTAAAAACTTAACTTTTGTGTGTATTCATAGTACGTCTACACTCTCAGCACAGGCTGAACACCTCTCTTGAATTATTCAAGATCAGACCTGTTGGGGATGCCGAAAATTCAATACATCAGCACCAGGAAACTTCAGCAACCCCATATTCAAACAAAAAAATGAAAAAAAAATAAAAAAAAGTCCATAAGTCAATTCAAGTCAAGTCAATTTATTTTGAGAGCACATTTAAAGACAACAAACGATGACCAAAATGCAAGAGAAATTCAATTACAGGAGGTATTGCGATTGATGATTACAATCAAACAAAAACACAGGAGCAATCAAATAAATATGCAGATATAAATAAGAGGAGATGAGTAAATTAACAAAAGCATAACATAAATATTGATAAAATCATAACACAAACAGTATTGCAGAAAGAGCAAATAAAATACAAACAAATCAAAAAGTGTGGTCAGACATGTCTCCATAATGACAATTCAGAGGCTGAAGAAAAGCGATGGGTCTTTAGACTTTAGGGGGAAGATCTAATTGTTAGTGGCAAACTATTTCACAAATTAGGGCCAACAACTGCCAATGCTCAATCACATTTGGTTTTTAAATGGGTATGTGGAATGAAGAGCAGTGATTAGTCATCAGATCTGAGGGACAGGAGGTGGGACAAGGGACGACCAGTTCAGAGACTTCTGCCACTCCGTGCAGTGCGTTAAAATCAATTCTGTATATCACTGGTAAACAGTACCAGGATTATATGGTCTCTCTTCCCGGTCTCGCTGCTGCCTTTTGAACCAACTACAGACGAGGCAGGGCTGACTGTCTGATTCCCACATTGCAGAAGTGGAGGCAAGAAGAAATAAAAACACAAACTGGTCTCCAAATCTTTAACTGACAAGAATGATTTTAGCTTGGCATGTGAAGATGGAAGAAGCCAGTGCTGACAACTGAGTTGAATTATCAAATTTTAAGCTAGAATCAAAGATAACACTGAGATTTCTTGTGCGGGGGCATTCCATGACAGAGGCCCAAGGCCAGTGATTGTGGCAGCGGAGTTTTCTGCAGGGCCGAAGATTAGGACCTCAGTTTCATTCCGGTTTAGGTGAAGGAAGCTTTTTGCCATCCAGGATTTTACATCCTCAGTGCAAGTTAGAAGGGACTTAACACTGCATAAAAGATGATACTGACAAAAAACACAGCAACTTTAAGCTATCTCCCAGCTCCCTCTGCCCAGAATATTCCTTAATATTTAATTAGGTTACAGTATTATTAGCTACATGACAGTGTATTTATCTTGTACAGTACATCCAGATTGCAAAATGATGTACCTCTGTTTTCACCAAGCCATCAACAGAACATCATAAATTTGAAGAACCTATCCCCGGAGTGAGACAAGGGTAGAGCGAGTAAATCGAAGCTCTAAATAATAACTTCAGTTTGCCAAAAAGACAAGCGGTTTCTGTAATAAATTCAAACATATGAGAAGTAAATCACTGTACAAGCCCTTTTTCAAAAAGTGTGGGATGTCTATGTCTCTTGGCTACTTCGATTTGGACGGATCTTTTTCTTGTGAACATGTGGTTTACAAATGTGGGGATTTACTGTATGGAAGACACGATGTTTGAGTTATCCACTGGAGCAAATTTTGCTTTATAGTTTATGGGTTGAAGCAGCTGCAAGCCCCAACAGACCCATAGTACCCACTCAGGCATTTTCATTGATGTTGCCTGATTAGACTTTGCTCAGGACTGCTTGGAGGTGTGTACAAACTGTGCTTGACTGACATTTCCCTGACTCTTCTGGGACCACTTACACCATGATCATTAGCATTATACAGTTTGGTGACATCATGTAATTCCCAACATAGTTTAACCCAACTTCCACCTGACTGGAGGTCTAAACAGAAAGGGTAACTGACAACACCCATTTTTTTGCGTTAATACCTGTTTTTAGTTTAACAAAATGCTTTGCTACAACTCAAAACATTTTAAACATAGTTGGGAAGTACTGAACAAAGCTAATCAGGATAATGGGACACAAATAGATCCAACAACCCCTCCATCCGCCGAAACCAGATGCACCTAAACAACACTGTTTCTTTTGGCTAGCCAAGCAAATAATCATATTATACTCGCTTTTTCACCAGACTAGTTGTAAGCCAGGCACGGTAACTTTCCGGAGTTTGGCACCCAACCTTCCATAAAAAGGTGAATTGTTGTTTTTACACTTTGTTTTATGTAATAAATAACCAAGATGTAAGGTGTGAATTAGTGAGCTTTAGAGGTGCTGGTAAGCTGATTTAGTTACATTAAGGCAGAGCCACATGCCAGCTGTTCCCCCTTTCCCCTTTCTTTCTGCAAAGCTAAGCTAACAGGCTGCTGGCTGTAACCTAACTGACAGACATGAAAGTGGTATCAATCCCCTAATCTGACTCTCTGCCAGGAAGCGAATAAGAGGATTCCCCAAAATGTTGAGTTTTTGCTTTAACTGTGTCATAAATGTCTTCTAGAAAACTGACCCTGGATCTGCTAATGCAATCACATCTCAGTGGAAATCTGAAGGGAAATCCGAACCGCTAGTAAACCCTCAGTGACTTCATTTGGCAATTATTAGTGGGATATTGAAGAGTAGATGACATTCTCTTTAGACCCATTAAAGAAACTCATATATAGTTTTATAGATGAAATGTACAGTTCAGTCTCAATTTACACTGTCTTGACTTTGTCCTGACCTCCTCCTGGACTTTACTGGACCTCATATAAAAATTGCCCCACTGATGCTGGCCCTATATGTGAGAGAGAGTGCAAGTGTAAACAATGTTCGTCTTCTGTCCTTTCCACTACCCCGCTGATAGCTACCCTCTAGTCTACTTTACACTGCTGTTTTCATCCTCTTTGATTCCCTGGCTCAGATAAAGGCTTTCCCACCGTCCCAGAGGCCCCCAGGATGCCTCATGAGCTCCCCCCTCTGTGAGCTCTTGTCCCTGGGTACCATGTGTATGAGGCCCCCCCACTCCTGTCAGCTTGAATCACCCTCCTCTCTCGCTCAACATGCTGCTCTCACCACTCCCCAGCTGCGCTGCTGTGTTTACGGCACCAGCAAGTGTGAGTAGATGCTATTGAGACTGACCTTTGCAGCAGCGCCCTGTGCTCTATGATTCTAACCCATTTGACAGTGAACGTCTAATAGAATGCTAATGAAGTAGTTTTGCATAGTAAGATGTTATGTTGGCTCCATTGTAATTATCTGAGTGACTATCCCTGATGACCATGATGCATATTGTTTGATTAATAAACTGAATTACTGTCAGGCACAACACCAGGTTCTCTGTACCAGGTCAGAAATTACTCATGATGCATGCTCATAAAAATGTCTAATGATTGTTGCGATGAATATGATCAAACAGTAACACTTGTTGCAAAGGAGCAAAATTCGTGTTGCCTATGTTTGAGGCAAGTCATATCCTTTTTTCCCCCCTCAGTCTCATTTGAAGATTTGACAGCGAGCCATAAGAGATTCTTCCATCGAGAGATGTTTTCCATTTCCTTGCTCCTTACTGAGGGTCTTTCATTTGTATTGGAAGAAATCATTTTGTGAGTGTAGCAGGGAGAGCCCTGGCTAATGCCTCCTGAATGCAGCCTGAATTATAAGGAAAAAATAAGTCCATCCATTACTCTGATGGTTAGCCAGGCAATTTTGAAGACATGTCTATAGAAAAAAGGCGAGATTCATCATAAGAGCTGTGTCTGTGTGCTTGCACCTCCCATGATGTGGAGCAGCACTTGAATTTCTCCAGTCACTTGAACATAAACAGATCTATAAAAAAAGGATATCTCCTTAATAGAATGTATGAGTAGATGTACAAAAGTTATTGAATAGAGGAAAAATATATTCCAAAGTGTGAAGCATGGAGAATCGGTGCATTAACTAAACAAATATCTAAAATTTAAATTGTCTCTGTTAAGCGTTACAAAGCGTGCATGCCTGCTAACCCTACCCATTCAGTAAAAGTTACGGATCGGTACATTTCAACACTTTAGTCACACGAATACCCTGCAGAAAATGTTAATCACATTATGTTTACCACTAAGTGTTTGTTAAGTGGATGAGTTGCTCCAGCATTCTCGCTTGTTTCAATATGTGCATCGGCAATTTGCGACGGAGACTGTACAGTTTAGGGTTCTTTAATGTATGTTTCTACTGGCTTGATGTGAATGCAGCTGATTCCGCGCCAGTACACTTACCCGAGGCAGCGTGCCAAGGCGTAATGAGACATTTGGTTGTGAAATTCGGAATCTGACAGAATGCATTAAAGCCAGGCAGACTGCAGATGCAAAAGGAGCAGTCAGGCCAAAGTGATGACTTCTCATTTCCTACCAACTGTATCATATTTCCCTTTGCTTCCAGCCAAACTGTGCAGGGACTGTCCCATTGTTTGGACACCGATTCCTATTGTTCGTCATAGTAGATAGATAGGATACATCTGACAAAAGCAATTAAGGGTCATGTCACTGGTGTTTTTTGCAGTTCACCTGCTGAACATTTTTTCAGCTGAGTATGAAAAACTAGCTTTGGTGGCATGTTTTGTTTTGTTTTGCAGAAGCTACGTAAAGAATTCATTTCTAGTAAGGTCATCTTCTTGACATGGCAGGACCTTCCACGTCGCTCACGCTGAGTCCCGAGGTCAGAGTGTCCTGCCCAGGCTTTTTACAGCGGCGGCGTGCCCTTGTGATACCAAACAAACACACTACAGTATGTGACAACTATCATCTTCGGGAACAAATAATGTGACAGCTTCTCAAGCTCCCAGGCAGCCTGCTCTGCCCCACGGGGAATGAATGAATCTGATTTTCCATGTTTCTGAAATGGTTAGATTGAGCTTGGACACAAGGTCAGATGTAAAGATGTAGCCAGTTTGGCTTTTTTACATGCCTGCTACTATGCTGTCTTTGCCCTGCTAGTGATACCACTGTAAATGCACAGATACCAAACAGCCGAAATGATCAATCGATACATGTATGGGAAAGAATTAAAAAAACCCTAACTGTTAGAAAACGGGTTGCAAATGAGTGTGCCTATATTCCATGTGGATAAGTAGATCGCTACACATCTATGAATAAGTGATCAGCCTGTTCACGTCCTTCGGGATTTAGTTACAAAAAAAAAAGCAATCAGACACAAGCATATGCAAAAGAAAAGAAGCACTCGAAATTCATGACTACTGTACTGGCCTCTCTCCTGTAAATTTCAAATGGGCATCACAGGACAAGGACACAACATCTGAATCACAGAACAGATGTTCTCAAGCAAGAAATACTCTCTTCGCTATTCAGATATAGTGGATACCTGGGGACACACAGATCATACAAGAAGGCTTTTTAAGATACGGTGGACGCCTGGTCAAGCTCTGACCTTTAGCTGAACTCCAGTAGTGTCACAAACAGGCTCATTCTGATTTAGATGGTTTCCTCCAGCATCCCTCAGGCAAAAATAGAGAGGAGAACAATAGGACAGTCAAATGTATCCTAATTCCAGCTGGAGACGCTAATCCAGTTCAGAGACAGCAAGGAAATGGGCTTGCGAGAGCAGACCCGGCAAATACATGCAGATGAGAATGATTATCCTGCAGATGAGCGGAAAGATGAAAACTAATTTAATAATAAGACCAGAAAATTCTCCAAGATAACAGGGATCTAGAGACCAATCCAGGACCCATCTGGCCTGCACTTCACACACACACACACACACACACACACCAGAGCCATTTTAGACTAGGAAGGAGCTGTCCATTTATACCGTGGTGCTGAAAGCTGGGGAGCAATGTGTTTGTACAGCAAACACTGTGATGTGAACCAACAATTTTACAGTACAATTTACGATTAGTAGTTACTTGAGAAGCCTGTATATTACTTGAGGATTTTTTTTTTACTTTCTACTTCCCCTCTACTGTATTTTAGAGGGAATATTGTGCTTTACTTGTTAGTTCCAGTGGTGGTATGTAAGTACATTTAATCAGGTCCATTTTGAGGTACTTGTGCCAGTATTTTACTTTAAGTATTTCTACTTTATGTTACTATATATCTCTACTACACTACATTTCAGAAGGAATAATTGTACCTTTAAGTTTTCACATTTGTTTGACAGGTACGGTAACTAGCTACTCCCAGTAGTGGACTGTAACTAAGTACTTTTATTCAGGTTCTGTACTTAAGTATATTTTGAGAAAGTTGTGCCTGGATATTATTTAAGTATTTCTCTATTATCTACTTTCTACTTCTATTTCACTACATTTCTGAGGGAAATAATGGACTTTTTACTCCACAGCATTAGTTTGACATCATGCCTTACCAGTTACTTCCAGATGTGGAATGTAACTATGTACATATTTTACAGACGCTGTATTGAAGTGCATTCTGAGGTACTTGTTTTTACTTGACAGTTTAAAATGTACACTAATTCACTTCCTTAGATTTCAAAGGGCGATATTGTACTTTTTACTCCACTACATTATCTGACACCTATACTCACTAGTTACCTCCATTGGTATACACTGGTGCCCTGAAAACATATTTTCTCAATCAACTTACTATTTACTATGAATGATTGGATCTTGCATAAACACATCATTTTTGGTTAGTTTTGGTTGTTTCACATTAAAGATTTCGTATTTCTCTGTGCCCTCCTTGCTGGTTTGAAGTGGGCGGAGCTCAGTTACCAATAGGTGATAGGTTACATGCACCCGTGCACCAATCAGGACTTAGCAACATCTGAATCAGAATCTGGCAGTTCACACCCAAAACACAACCACACAGTCTTGATGAAGTATATTAACTCTTTGAGTGTTAAACTTAAATACTACCTTTAAAATATGCTTACTTTAAACTTTGTGTCCTGACAGTTGTGCTATTTGTTTATAAACTGTTTATACACAGTCAAGAAGGCTGCATAAAATCATTTATGTTGATAAGTTGCTGAAAAAATAGGAAGTTGATAAACACCTGAATGTTAATGTGATCCATAACAGAAAAGAATTGTTCCCACCATATCTCATAAATGCATGATTAGTCACTTTGTCAGAGTATCCTCACTGTTAACCACACCATTTGTGTCACTGGGAGGGTTTCAAGCTTATTTATCTTATTTATCTGTCAAAATATGCATTTCTTTCATCTATCTGGTTGTACCTTGGCAGAACACCTACTGTATAAAGACACGTTTGAGTAATATATACCTTTTCTGGGGTGGATTACTAAGCAAATTACCTTGTCACATCGTACCCCACCCTCTAAACTGAAACTCCAAATTTGTACAAGTACAGACTTCAGCCTGGCAGGAATAAAACGCAAAATACCTTCCTACACTGTATATGTATATGTTTTAACATTTTTTAGGTCACTGGGAATATGTACAACTCTGTAAAACATTGCTGTGTCCCAGATTCTGCAGGTCATTACGGTAAGAGGTTACTGATATGTGTATTACTGTACAGGTGCACTAAACCTGGTGCTAGATCTGCAAAAACAGAGTGTGTGAGGATGTGTGTAAAAAAAAGTTTATCACAAGTTTTTTTGTTGTTTTTTTAACCAGAGAAAGACATTTAAAAGAGTTGTTTCTTGTGCATGTAAAAACACCTTGTTAGGTTGTGCTAATGCGGATCCATTAACAGTCACAGATCACTTACCTTGCCAACGTAGAGTGGTTCATTCCCTGTGTACTCCTCCAACACGAAGAACTGGTTCCATACCCAGCTGCGTTTGTGCCTGTGCAGGGTCTCCCAGGGGTCTGGATCAGAGTGTGGGGACTTCTCCAGATCCCCGGAGCTGGGATTCAGCCCCCAGCAGCCCCTCTCCCGCAAGGGAAACAGGAGTGCCAGGAGAGCCAGGGCTCTGCATATGCCTGAGCAGCACCACCCCATCATCTGGGCCCCCTCCAAAAAGCAGTGAGGCCAGAAGAGGAGCAAAAACTAAAAAAGGAAGTAAGGCTGAAATGTCAAAACCCTCAGGGTTTTATCCACACAGTCCTGACCCTTTGTTTCACCAGAAAGCAAGAGCAGTCAGACCCTGAAAAGAGTGCATGGGTTGAATAGAGTCAAGCTCTGCATTTTGCTGTGTAGCGCTTCTTTTTTTCCTGATTGGAGACTAAAAGTGGGGTAATTCCCTCCACTTTGGAGCCAGGGAGTTGACATTAAAGCTGGCTAACAGGGTCAGTGGCAACCGGGCAGGCTTCAACACACAGGCTGTATAATTGGCACCTATCAGGAGAGAGTGAGGGAGAAAAAAAGACAGAGACAAAGACATAGAGGAGAGAAGAGAGAAAGTACCGTCAGCAAAATTGCCTCTGTGACCGCAGTCACTTTAGACAGCAAGTAATGTGCTTGCTGATGCAATGATAATGACATTTTTCACCAATCATAAAGAAAGTGGTCAAAAATGAAAGACAGTAAATATAGTACATAATATCAACATAACGTCCTTCACGAACACACACTCACCTACACACATGCTGAAGAACAACGGAAGGAGGTCAAAATGTTAGTAAGGGTAAGACGGAGGATGAATTATCTGGCTTTTCAATGCACATAAGCAAAGAGATTTCACAGCAAATCAAACAACAGTGGCTGCATAGAATAACAATCTAACGCCACTCCGCTGGCTCCCAATTATCTGGGCTTTACCTCACCAAGGTCATTATTTTGTCACATTTTCTTTGTATAAGATCATGGCGTGATGGTGGCAGGGCTCGCCACTCACCACTAACAAGCCACATGATCTGTGTGGTAAGCTCTCATCACCGAGATTAAAAATAAATCTGAGCTGTCAGCAGCATGATGGCCCGAACGCTCCTGACCTCTACTCCGAGCAGTCTGTTTGCTGGCCTGAGCACATGCAAGAGGGATCTGTCTCCCTGCCGTCGTCATGCCATGACAGATCCCCCAAGATGCCAGAACATGAAGACTTGTCAAAGCAAAGACAAGCATCCGCTCCTGACAGATAATGTTCTTTGTGTCACAACACATCCTGGCAGTCCTGAGTAGTTGAGCAATTACGGAAATTTCGCTGTATCTCTGGTAGTATCTGTCTGATTTGACACGTAACGATGACTTCCACAAATTCCCTCAATAAATATTTTGAAGGAGGAACACTCCACACATGAATCAGTGAAGCTGTGCAGCGGAGCTCTCTGGCAAATGTATGCAATATCTCGGGGTGATACTGACTCAGAAATGCCTTTAAAACTTCAGGAGGTCTTCTGAAAGCAGACGTTTTGAAAACAGAGAGCTTGACCGCACGTATATTTATTTTCTCGACGACCTCTCTTTCTCCCTCCTCTACGCTGAGTATTGGCAGGGCCCTGGATGAGGAAGGTAATTGCTTTGGCATAAAGTGACCTCTTTCTTCCCACACAGATTCTCCAGTTCTCATTTCACTTCCTCTTTTCCACCCCCCCACCCCAAGCAAAATAAAAACTGCACACCACACATCCTCTGGAAGTGATTTGTTGTACTTCGCCACAGCAAAGTCATTATCCAGTGCTAATTATTAAGACAGAAATAGATCATCAACAGCTTGATTGCCGCCTCTGCAGACACCTAGGTGCTTGTGAGAAGCATCTTGAATGTATGAGGATTTATTTAAAAAATGCCTCACTTTTACGTGTTCATATTAATAATGGAAGCACCATTAGTAATGCCCCACCCCCCCCCCAAGGTGTAGAAAACACATGAGCATCCACCAGGCGAAACGTAATCCAAGCAGCCAAAAAAGCTGTGCAAACATTCATCCTGGTCTGCTTGTGCTTGTAATATGAATTAGAATACAATGACCCTACATATTAAGGCTGGAACACATGAACGTGCACAGAGCAACACACGCACAAGTCCCTGCCTCTGCATGACAATTTAATGGTAGAGGTGGAAAGTGGAGCAGATCTGACTGCAGGGCAGAACGGGTTGCGAAGGCAGGTTGCAGCAGTGTATTGTGGCAGAGAGAATCAGCGCAGGGTCAGTTTGAGCCCAGCAGCCAAGTTAATGCTTCTCATTTCGCTAAATCCTGAGCACTAGAAGAGGAGTCAGCTACAGACCGGAGATAACACTAATGTAGTTGTGGCCGCAGCAGTGTGATCAATAAGGCAGATATTGCCTTGTTATTAAATGAGTTTCTGCTGATTTACTGTCTAGTTGATTGGTCCAAATTATTAAGCAATTCATGCCGCAGAGAAATCAATTGTTTCAATACATTTTAATTGTTAATCATTTTAAAAGCGCATAACTTCAAATCTGGCATGAAATGAAACGCTCTCCTCGCAAATAAAGACACACAAATAGTAAGAGATTGATTTGACAAGTAACTTTTTTGTCATGAGGACTTCCATTTCTTCTTCCTGTTGGTGTCAGGTGATTGACAGTAAGCAGAGCGTAACGAAACGCAGCGATGATATGAAAACACTAAACTCGAGCACAATGAAATGACAACGAAACAGATTTTTTTTAAAATTTTTTTAAACGCTGGCAAAAACCAAATGAAGGCACCGTGTAGACTGTGATGGATTAGCTCACTTGGAGGAAGTTGTTTTTCATACAGAACATGAGAGGAAACCAGGCCTGATGTTTGCAGATATGATCACTGACTATGGAGCCAAAAACCAGGAAAAATGTCAAGAAGAAGGGCAAACTTGAGGACTGGTACAGATGTGAATAAAGTAGGGGCATTGTGCTTTAACTACAAGATATCAAACTGTCTATTATTCTTCATTTAAAGACAGTTTTACTCTTCAGCCTTAAAGCACTGGCAATGTTTTGGTGCCAAACGTTCTAAATGCTTCACTTGGTTTTCTGCCCTGCAGAGAAAATCAAACTGATGCTTTTTCTTATCATTTCAAAATATTCAAATATCAGCACAACATATCATTTTCTGGCAGACCCAGTGTAGCAATACCAGCCTTTTCAAAAGGGTCCACATTTGACTTCCTGTAGAGAGAAGCAGACTCATTGTTGGGCAGTGTCAAAGTGATGAGGCTAAATTAAGTGAAAATGTGAGATAAAGCCGTAAATATAAAGCCTCCCAGTCATCCCCCGGCTCTGTTTCTCTTATACACAGTGTTCTAATCCCATTTGCCAGTCTCACAACAGGATTACCAGTGCTACAGCGCTCAGTAACCAATCACACTCTTCCTCTGATCCATATTCTCCTCAATCACAGTGTGCGTTCAGTGACTTCACCTATGGTCGAGAATACACAACACAAACGGTCTGTTTATGGTGTTATTTGAGTTTGAAGTATAGACTCCTTAATTTTGAATCATTTGATAAAAAAGCAGAATGTAGATCAGAGTTATGGGTTTCAGTGAGATTTAAAGTTCAGTTTGTAATATAAAAAGGCACCATATGAGCAGTTGTCATATTATAATAATAATGTGGCACTTCACTGACTTTTCCTGGACCTTCCCTCTTTGTTTGTCTCTTTCCGGGGAAAATCAGAGCACCGGGTCAGCTACAGAGAGACAATAACCCCCGCAGCTGGTGGGTCTTCAAGGACACTAACAGTACATTCAGACCTGAGTCTTGCTGACGCAGGAGGTTGAATCCGAGTCAGGGGCTTGAAGGGTGGTCGCTCCACTCATAGATTTCTGATACCTCATCTCACATTCATTTAAATTCATCTTGCATCCTTCGCTAGTAGAGCTGAAGCTGACTGTGTACGTTTTCACATGCTGCACCGGAAAATACACATTGCAACATCTGTAAAGTGTAAAGTGTAAAGAGGGATTTATAAAGTTTAATACACGTGCTGTTTGTTAACAAAGACAGGAATTTGTCTTTTTCTGCTGTTGGGTTATAAAGCACATCTGCCCACCTAACAGCAAAAAGGATAACTGATAGATGAAAAAGGCTGAGGTATGACAATCATTCATTTTAATTCACAGATATGTGATAAAAGCAAAAACTGTTAGTTTAATGAAGGATTTTACTGAAGTATTTTTAGGATTGTGTTTTTAAAAAGTCCTTAAACTGAGACCTTACGTTCAACACATGCACATAAATATCCCTTCCTGTCCTCGTAGTGATAATATAATTTATATGTCCTGCTGATGGGTTGTGAAAAACACTATATCATACTGCACATTCCACTTACTATAGTGACTATAAAGCTTAAAGGCAACAAAAACAGTTTTGCACAGTCAGTGATCTCATATGTGATGCATTTAACTTAAAAATAAACTTGCACTGCAAGAAATATCCAGCATTATAAGTCCTTTTATTGTGTATTGATTCGTTTGTCATCTTTTTTGTCCCTAAACAAGTGGAACCATCTGCCCATTTCTAGGAAACACTTATTCCCTCTGCAGCTATTAGGTCCATGAATTTCCTGGAAACATGTGGAGGTATATTAACCTGAAATAGGGCAGATCTTTAAATAATTTAATTAACTTCATCCCTTATTTGATTAAATATAAGTTCTTGTTTTACCCTGCTTGCAGTTTTTTTCTCCACAGAAATTGCTGGCAGATTTGCAGCCCAGTTCTGTAATCTTTGATATGGACTCTTTGCAGTGTAAATCATCAGGTACCCCTCTGGTCTGCCTGGCGCACCGATGTGACCGAACTGCTTAACCCTCCTGTTGGTATCAATCATTGCGCATTAGCTGTCAACACCTGCAGAAAAAAAGTTCGCAGGACGCACCTGTTCTCGAATCGATAGGATGCGTTTTTCCCATCATTGCATCATTAACACAAATCGATTAAACATCTTATCAACTTCGGGGGTCTAGAGAAATAAAACGGAAGAGGATGGTGGCAAATAAACACATGACGGGATTGAGCAGCACGGAAACACCGTCAGTAAAAATCTCAGTGAGCGACCGCCGCAGGAAACATGTGTCCATGGAATACTAATGACAGAATAAGCGACGGGGCAGAATGCACAGAATACATAAGCAGAGCATAATTGAACTAAAAAACAAAACTGGGCACACGATTGCAACGGTCCTCGCTGCGCTTTGAAATCTATTGGCAGTACTCACCAGAAGAAGACGGAAGAACTTCACCGCCGCACAGATGGTGTCTGGTGGTAAAAGTTGTTGGGTTTTTTCTCTCCATGCACCACAAAAAGGAAAACAGCTTATGTCGAAATAAAGAGTTTAAAAGTTTTCAAGATTAAATTAGTCCTGATGGCAGAGCAAGGCTGCTGGAGATCGCCCACTGGATCGCGCGTAAATGCTCTCACCCTTGGCAGAGATGTGGCAAGTCTGAGCCCCCCCCCCTTTCTCTCTCTCTCTCGTTCTCTCTCTCTCCCCTCTCTCTCCGTATCCTGCGCAGTGCCGCCTCTGTGCAGGGAACCCCAGCTGCAGGGTTTTGGGTATGTATCTATCTCTCTCTAACATAGGCAACAGGGGACGCGCAGCAGCGAGGAGTCAGAACACCGGACGAGACAGGAAACGCTCTCGTGTGAGCCAAATCCTCGCTGACTGGAGTGGAGAGAGCCTATCTAAATAGTTTGACCAAAATAAGTTGGCGTGGAGGGAGCCAGAAACACACGCAGCGTTTTGGCAGTGAGAAAGAAGAACCGAATTTTCAAACCTGCCAAGTTTTTGGCAGCAGATGGCATGTGTCCTGTTAAATGAGTACCTTGCTGGTGAAAAGAAAATCAATACAAAATTCTTGACACCTTCTTCAACCCCTGATAGGGATTTAACAGCACCCCTCCCCTGTGACACAAACACACTCACACGCTGCCACCACCTTGAGAATTAATTAAATCCTGCAAGCCACGAGTGAAATAATTTCTTTTTTTGCAAATAGTTGCATTATGTATATTCTCATTCAAGGTTCAATTGGACATGGTTCCATCACTTTTTTCCTTGCATAATTCACACTTCTCAAATTGACTTTTAAGTGTACTTCCACATAGTAATCTGGGCTCCCGTTTCTATTTGTTTTTCATCCAATTAGCTCCAAACTGAGCTCCTGTGGTGACAGAAAAAAAATACAGCATGAGGCTGGCATCTCTAAACTACTGCACCTCTATACTCGCAGACCTTTGAAACCAACCAGTATTACTTACATTGCTAATTAGTGACAGTAAACATACATGCATGCACCAGCATCTCCAGTTAATAACACATGCATTTGCTCAGAATATACGACCTTTCTCTCTTCGAGCCTTGTCAGTGTAATCACTACTTTTATACTATATGCACCTGTTCTCACATAAGAAAACGTTACATTTCACATTAAAGCCCTGATCATTAGTCAGCCAAGGATAATCTCTCTCTGTATATTTTTCTCCATGCTATTTGCATTTTTTGAGACAGAATACAATTGTACAGCTCCTCTGCTCTGTCATTTAGGAAAGGGAGCACTGACCCAAACTAATAGAAAGAGCAGCCTCTGTCTGTCATACCTGGAAGAGCAGTTGGCAAAGCTGAAATTACAGGCACGGGACAATGGACAGGTAAAAAGATACAGTAAACTAGTGAGCTAAGAGGAAGAATAATGTCGGAGGCAAAGGGATACGAGCTAAAGAAAGAGAAGTTAAAGGAAGATAATGCCACGAAGATAAAAGGAAGGAGAGCATAGAAATCTGGACTAAATAAAGACTCAATTTAAAGGGAGATAGAGTACAGAGGGAGAGTGGGAGTGTGATAGTAGAAAGAGAGGTGAAAGGGAGGAGAAGAGGGAGGTGTATTGCAGGAGGAGGGGAGGCTGCAGTGAGAGTTATTTAATTGGAGAGTGACATTGGGAGCCCGGCTCGTCAGCTCTTCCCCATCAATCACGCACGGTCAGGAGATGCCTGAGGTGATGTGGCCCGCGCCCTGCTCCCTTCGGATCCCACGGCCGGCCCCGGCATTTAACCGCCATGCCTCCTTTACATCCCCTCCACTCCTTCTCCACCACCCCACCCTACCCCCCTCATCAGGATGCTCTGACCTCCACTCACCTGGCCTACTGTTATCTGCTCCCCTGTGACACACCGCTTGATGGGTCTCTTTGTTCACAGACTAACAAGAAAGACTGTGAAGGGATAACGTGCGGAACATTCATAAAATATGACCTCCAAAGACAATCAGGTTTGATTTTTGCTTAACATTTGCCATTCCTGCATCTCAGTAGCAGCATTTTGAACAAGATGATGCTAAACTGAACTGAAGTAAATCTTTGAATTTGAATTGATTTTAAACAAGATGTTGTTTAACACAATTAAGTAGGCTTACATAAAAGTTGATACTGTTAGCCTACAATTGAACTGCCAATGTTTACCTGGTTTGGTCAAGTTTGCATTTACTAACACTTGAAATGGCTAAAGCTGGACATTAGTTTTAGTTAGCCTAAGTATTTAAACCATTACTTTGAGCTAATTAAAGTATTTATAGAACCCATTTTTAACTATTCTTTACTGTTTCAGACCATTGATTTTTTATTTAGGCTACTGGCTAACTTTTCTCTTTATCCATTACTTTTAGCAAGAAATGCCTTTTTAACCACATATTGGGCTGCTTTTAGATTTTTGCTAATATTTAATCATTTAGCAAATTTAGCATTTATCCATTACCAGCTATCTGTTTTTAACCTCTTATTCCATTAGGCTGCTTCTAGTTAACAATGTTGACTGTTTACCCATTACCATCTATTCATCTATTTCAACCATTGATCCATTTAGCTAATAATTTCAACAGTTTTGTTTTTTACTTCTTTTTTTTTTTTTACAAACAATGTCAACTGTATCCATTAACTATTTTATCAATGTATTCCTTTCTTTTAGTTTACAATTTCAACCACTAATAAGTTACTTTTTTTCAATCAAATTGTAATTCCTATATTTTTTAATTAGTTGAGCTACTCTACAATCTTATACCTCCTGGCAACTGCAGACATTTGGCTTAGTACATGGATAATATAGGGATCAATACTAACAATAGTGAAATAAGTTGATAAATTAGTCAGTAATGTTAATTGTTGTCCTATCTGACCTGTTAACAGACAGTTGACATTATAATTCCAGTAACTGCCTTTTACTGCCTTTGGAAACAGATGATTGTAACATTGACTGGCCAATTTCAGCTCTAAACAAGGTATTGATTTCCCCAGTGGACATTTAAAGAAAACATGTTGCTCACAGCTAAAGAGCTGTCATAACACATGTTATCTTTGCACTGCGCAGATAAAGCACTAAACACAGTCAGACACAAGCAGGAGAATAACGATGAAAATTGCCACATATGACCTGGTTCTTCTTATTATGCAGATAAGAAAATACACAGTTAAATTAATTTGGATTCGAGTTTTTAAGTTTATGAAAATAGAATTCAATACACTGCATCAGCCTTCGCGTTCTTTAGTGCTGGCAGAGCAATGATTCAAAGCAAGTGACCTTTTTCACACCGTGATCTTGACAGTGGACTCCTGATTTATCATCAAACTGAATTCCATTTAGTGGTTGTTTTAATTCATCTCTGACTCCTTCTCTGCACTATAATTACACAGAGACATTTGCAGACAAGTCAAAATGCCCCCTTAATTGTTTTTTTTATTTTATTTAAATTTTTTTTGCTGATTGATTTTTCTTTCTGTTGAGCTCAGACACATCAGGAGCAGTCTCAGCAAGACTCAGCCAGTGTGGGTTTTGCATTGCATACAGTACGTGAACATGCATCTCAGTACATTGTGTTCATAAAGCAGCAGAGAGCAGGGATCAGAGGGAGCCAGCGGAGCCTTGATGTTCAAGGGACAAGGCCAGGGAGTTGACGTCCCCCTGACTCCGGCACCATGTCCAAAATACAAAAGCTGGACTTAATTTGCATATGCTGCATCAAAACATTCCTGCGCCTTCTTTTTGAGAAGCAGGGATTTGGACTAATCATCCAGCAAGTATTGAGCGATTACATTTTCATCAGATGCAATGTAAGAGGGTCGAAAGATCAAGTGAACTAATGGATGACCTAATCATGGGGGATAGGCTGTATCGATTCAGATGGTCATATCCTCATTGTCTGTCAGGCCACTGAGTCTGGAGGCGGATACAATCCCTCACTGGCTGAAACCACCATATTCAAGAAACCCTCATTCAGATTACACTAATTTAGCCCATACCTCTCCTGTTCCCCTGGGGGTTAAATAGATTACGGGGGAGGAATGGCAATCTTGCTGAGTTGCAGCTTAGAACTTGTCTTCCAGAGGGTTAGACTTCAAATAATTTAATGTAACAGATTTTTACCAACCATACTTTTTAGGTATTTTATATTTTTCTCATATTTCGTCACAAAGATATTCTGCAGTGTGCAGTAACTCCGCTCCCTCCATATAAAAATTGTCTTAATCCTCATTGATATACAGTGTGTTGAAAATGTTGTCATGCTCGCAGATGCAATTTTGCACGCAAGCAAAATTATGACTTGGTTGTTGGTGACACAGGCTGCCAACACTGCAGAGACAGTCATTCTTCAAGGACAATCTTCTGCATCTGTGTGAATAATCAATGTTACTGAAAGTTTATCATGAACTCATGGCATTTTTCATATATAGCGTCAGGCAATATCGCTTTTGCAAAGCGCATCTAGAAGTAAAGTGACACTCATTCTTCCACAAGAAGATTGAGACAGAGAACCCTTAAAAGAGAGAAAAAATATATAAAGGTAAATACTTGAGATAGATAACAGGAAAGTAGAGAGGTCATTCTCAGCAATTTCCCTCCAGACACGTCACAGCAGGTTCTGAAAGAGAAACGTCTCACTGCAGACAGACATGTTCATTCACCTCAGTTTGTGTCGACTGAGACAGCATCCTGATCCGAATCCTAATGACAAACCAACTTACTAGCATTCATTGGTCTGTGTGTCACAGGGCGGGAGAGCAGTGGCAGCTCGGGCTGTGTTCTCAATTCTGCCTCAGATCTGCACCTACAAAATTTCTGCAAAAGGGAAATAAGGCTGTTAAAGGAGGTCCCCCTTGTCAACACAGTCATCATGATATACTGTAAGATACACTGCATGGATATGGCTTTTGAAACTTCAGGTTTAAATTTCAAACTGTAATTTGATTCATGGTTGTATTTCCTCTAACCAAAAAGGGAAATGTTTAAAGCCCCGCTAATGAAAAGTTGTACACAGTATTCCATACATATATATATATATATATATATATATATATATATATATATATACACACATATATATGTAAGGTGAAAGGGGTTTGAATAGTGACAGATTCAAAGGCACCCTTAAAGTCTACGGTGCTTTTTGCCTTTTTGAAGCTCATTGTTTTGGTTGTACAGCCCATATATTCTAATTTCACATTACCATAAAGAGCTGTTTTCACCATGAAAGCTTAGCTAAGCCCACTATGCCTGTCCCTGCCCAGCACAAAATGTTCTTTTCATTTCTTTCAATTGTTTTGTTATTAAGCGGACAAAAAAACCCCCCAAAACACTCACTCCTTGTAAACTTTTTTTGGATTGTATTAAGAGCAATTTGTCATGCATTGCGGTGTAAAGAACAGGGTCAAAATTCAAAAAAGGAACACAAAGTCCAAACAGGGAAAAATCCAAAACTCAAGGTATAGTCCAACCAGATAATCATCGAGAAAGGAAGCAAAACTAGACACAGACAGTGAGCACAGACAGTGAAACATGGACTGAATAGACACAGCACTCTTTGACAAAAACGGAAACCGAACATACAGTACTATGATCAAAATACAGAAACAGATGAGGATGCAGACAAGACAGACCGAAAACACACAACCAGGACAACACACTAAGACATGAACTAAGAGACAGGACTACGACCTAAGATAAAATGAAACAGAAACAATAATAACTGAACTAAGCTGAACATGCAAATAAACAAGGCTGAACAGAAGAAAGACAATACATGGAACTACATCCCCAAAATAAGACCAGAAAACCTTGAAACACGTATACTTTGCCAACCAACATATGGTCAAATACCCTGCTTCTGTTTCAGCATTCACCAATAAGCCTTTCCTAGCTCATTTAAAATTTACTCGTTGTGGTGGGAAATAGGCAGAACTGGAAATGGCGAAGTCACATTTGTTTGCTTAAACTGCAGGCACTAACATGCCTAGTGGGCTACCATTCACAATCGAAGAGGTACAGTCACAACCTTTTCCTCATTGATATAAATGTGACCGCAGCTTAATAAGCAAAACAGAGCATGCTATCTAATATGTAATCTAGGTTAAAGCTATTTTGACCAATGGAAGAGCAGGCTCTAAAGTAGGTTTGAGAGGGCCCTACTTGTGCATTGAGATAAAAGGATGGATCCTTTTTAAAGGCGATAACAGCTGCCACTATCTGTGAAGGATGTACAAACTTCACAAACGTTCACCTTTCATGTCTACAAGTGAGTGTTTGATACACAAAGACTTATTTTGTGCGGCATATCACAAGTTGCTCCTTTAGCCTTTATTGCGTGATGTTCTCTTTCAAAATGTTCCTTCACATTAAAGGGATATTTCACCGCTGCAAAAATGGTCTTTTCATACAACTGGACTGTCTATGCATTAGAAAGAGTTGTGATATTGGGGCTATATGACCAGAGAAAACAGAGAGAAGGGCTGTGGTATTTCCTTTTTTCTCAAAAGGCAGAAAAGTACAACAACCAGAATCAGAAATACTTCATTGATCCCTGCGGGGAAATTCTTGAAAGAAAGAAAAAAGTATTCTTGAAAAATGCACTGGGCCAGTTACTTTCCAAGACCACCCCCCCTCACACAACTTCTCCAACTCCGACATACCTCCAACATAGTATTAGCGAGTCTTGAACATACCTCGTGAAAAAACATTTATTGTATGTTTTCACTCAGTAACCGTGTTAATTCCAAAACAGTCGACTGCTATTGCGCGTACTCTATGCTCACATGTCCATTTTGCTGGCTCTTCGTTGTTTTTTACAATTTCTTTTCTGGATATGTGGCCCACAGCATTGGTGTAAAACAGAGCAACACCACTTCTTCTTTTGAACGGGAAGCTCTGGGTGCAGGCAACATGGAAGGAGGGTAACCATTGCTCATTTGCATATACTACCACACTGTAGGCTAATGATACAAAGCTTGTTGAAGATCAACAAAGTTTCCCTTTTATACACGTAATTCATTCAAAATCATTTAAGGAAGCTGCTTGTGGTTGCATGTCAGATTGCAATCTGTATTCATCGTGGTTTGTTGCACCTCCAGAGCCAGGGTTTTCAATTAGGATTTCACTGAAAGCAAAGCTTTTGACAGCAAACCTTGACTGCACATCGCCCAGATGCTTTTCTTTCCATTTTGAAAAAAAGGGGAAAATAATGTCACCTTGTGTTATATACAATGAGAAAGAAAATAAGCAAAAGCAAAAGAGAGAGCAAGCACAAGCAAGACAGAAATGAGGACAGGATGAGACAGAGACATAGATGAGGAGCAGGAAGGGACAGTAAAAGACAAAAAATAGGCTAAGGCATTGGCTTTGTCATGACAGACTCCTCTCCCATGGCGAGGAAGATGTGTGTTCACATGCTCCAGTAGTCAGACTGAAAAACCCAGGCCTGTTGCATTCACTCCAGCAGAGCAATAGCACTCATGGTTGCCTGGTTGGCAAGGAGCTTGTTATCCCCACATCCCTTCATCTGCTTGCTCCTCGTCTTTCTACATCCCCTTTTCCCACACCACAAGCATCTGCATTCTGTTTGCTTCAACAAGCCCCCGTGTTTCCAGGCCACCATGTAACAAGGAAACAAGCAGCGCCTTTTTATTCTTCTTGCAAGACACAGGTGAACACAAACAGCACAGCCAACAGCCCAGGTGGTGCTTGCGTCAGGTGAAGCGTCCTGATCCTGAAAATCAAATGCGGTCCTGTCAAGCCGAATCCAGCGCTGCCTGTACCGTCCTGCTGGTGACAAAAGTGAGGCCCCAATCTAGAGAAAAGGAAATGAACAGTGATAATATCATGGACTCGATCAACCAAGAAGTGTCAAATGGGAATACACAGGCATGTATGAGGAGCTGGGCTGACTGAATACACTAGGTAATGAATGCCGGTGGAAAACTCAGGTCTTCGTCTTATCGGGCATATTTCAAATGCTTCTCATTAACTCCAGGAGTTTCTATTCTATCCATTAAATGTTCTTTCCGTCTTTATGTGAATGAGATTGTATGAGCCAAGAACACTTGCTGAGTCAGTGGGTGGAGGGCAAGCAGAACGAAATACATTAGGCTACCAATCTTTTTTTTCTTCTCGAACACAGAAAGTGAATATAAAGTAAGGCATTGTTTTAGGCACAAAGTAAAAATAGACTTTACAACGGGAGCAGCTGTTTGCTGTAAACTGTGGAACGCCTCAATGTGTTAAAAGGATGCTGCTTCTTAATGCGATCTCATAATGAAATAAACTTCAGAGAAACATTATAATTATAAAACTACCTGTCTGGCTTCAGAATCAAGATTGAAACTGCCAAAACTGTTATTTGCAAATTGTTGATTTCCCTTGTGGCCACTGACTTTACGTGACTATTTATGTAATTATAGGCCTACCTTATAGCAGCTGGAACTAGGCAGGACATGGCTGTCAGGGTTTAGATTTCTCCACTTGTTGAAGCGGTGTGTATGTATTTTTTTTTCTGTTTTCAAAACCAAAAGACAAGAGCAAAAGTGTAAGGAATGTATTAATGTGTTTATCAGTTCTAATGTAAGCTGCAAATGTTTATGCTACATTTTGTGGAGTTACATACTGTAAAATAAAAGCCCCACTCTGTAACTAATAAATAATAAAACTAGCACAACCACTGTGTAATATTTATTCACCAACTGGAAACTGCTAGGTGCTAACAAGTGTAGGGTATCAAGTGCATATTTCAGACACATTTACAGACTTACTGACTTAAAATGAGTCAATTGGAAACATTAAAGCCAGCTAGAGACAAAGTTTTCAACCAAATCATAGAGCTAATGTTAACAATTTTTCTAGCTAGCTATATATATATATATATATATATATATGTAAATGCAAAAATTGTCATCTCAGCTGGCTAAGTCAATGGTTGCCAATTAGAAAGAGAAACCTGCCAAATTTGTCTATCTCTGTCAAAAATCAAGGACCCATTTCTTCAAAAATGCTAAGATTTCGAACAAGTGCTCTTGAAAAAGCTTATCAGAACCTTAGTACATTTTGTTTTGAGCCTGTCACTAGTCGTTTATTTGAAAAACATTTGCTAGAGGGGTCTGAAAACCCGCTAAATACAGCGACAAAGTCGCTAAGTTGGCAACACTGCTAACAGCGTGGTTCGAAATATGGGGGTGAATTGGTGGGTCTATCCCACATAATTAAGACATGTACCCCTCCAAAAGAGGGAAAAACAACAGTTAAAGAGGTGGTATTATACTCATTTTCAAGTTCAAAATCCTATTTAGGGGTTTTACCCGAACAGGTTTACAAGGTTTAATTTTTTAAAAACACCATATTTTTTTTCATACAGCACATTCCTGCAACTCCCCTTTTTACCCTGTGTTAAACGCTTTGTTTTAGCTATTTAGTGATACATCTTGTCTCTAAATGATCTTTGTTGGGAGTTGCACAAGCGCAGTTCGTAGTTTAGGACTACTAGCCAATCAGAAGCAGAGAAGGGTGGGTCAGTGAGAATCCGGTAATAGCTAATCAGAAACAGAGAAGGATGAGCCGGCGAGAAGCCGGCAAACAGCTTCGATTCAGCTGTAGGCTACATGTTGCCAACCAGCTTTGCATTAGTAGTGTTTGGAAGGAGAGGAGAGGTGTGTGCTGCAGCTCTGTGTTTTTCCGCTGGTGTTTTTGAGGGACTAGCCACTTGGTTGAGCATTATATGAGGCGCATTTAGCTTTCATCCCTGTGACGTGACAGGGATAAAAGGGAAATGGCTGGACTACAAACAAGCTTTTCATGACCCACCCTACTCTGCTTCAGATTGGCTAGTAGTCCGTAACTTTTTTCTACAGTCTATGGTAAGATGTATCACTTGAAGTGAAGTGTTCAACACAGGGTGAACAGAGGACATGTAGCAATGTGCAGTATGACTAAAATATGGTGTTTTTTGAAAATTAACCCATGTAAACCGTTTCTAATACAGCCCCTAAATAAGATTTTGAACCTGAAAATGAGCATAATATGACCTCTTTGAAATGATAAGATTCTTGAATTATAGATTCTAATGCAGCCTGTATTTTATGATAGTGTATTTGGTTCTGGTTCAGCAGTTGTGTGTCCAGGTCTGACTTGCTGGCAGTTTTGCTTTAGAATACTTGGTGACCCCTGACTACAGAAGTTGTTGTGTGATATAGTGCACCTATGAACTGGTGTAATGAATATGATTTATCATCATCTACTCTACTGCAGACATTACAGTAAACAAGCAAGGATATTGTAAGACTTTAGTTCACTGAAGCACGTACCCGCGCTGTACTGGTTTTCCTTTACGACCTGGAAAAAAAGCTGACCCCCCCATGATTGTCATTGTATGATTCACACTCTGCCTAACAATGGTAAATAAGGTAGGGTGGGGTTAGCGAGCCAACTTTCTTTTGCCTCATATAAAATGAAGGGCTGTGAAATATCAAGAGCAATATTTGTCAACTTAAATCAAAATGTTAGATATTCCATGCATATAAAGAAAGAAAGAAAGAAAGAAAGAAAGAAAGAGAGGGTGACAAATGGTGATTAAATCCATTGTCTGAAAAATGGATGCAATCAGTATATAAAATAAGACTAAGCAACAATGAGCTCTGTTGATTATCCATGTGACCAGAGAAAAAATGTCTTCACAAAATAACTGCTCTCTGTCTGTTCATCATTTCCTACTTTCACTTATTTTTTCTCTTTTTCTAACTTTTAACACTTTGATTTCTCATGTGAGGACAAACCCACGTTTGAAATGAGAAAAGTTCTCCACTGGAGCGGCAGCACAGCTCAGGCCAGAGTGGCACAAGTTGATTGAGCTGATGGTGTGAGCGTCTGAAGCCCTGCAAGCCTCTCCAAGAAAGGCCCCAAAGGGCTGTCCGTGGTTCTGTAGTGTGCCGGGGCCATGTTGGCTTCAGCTGACAGGGCCCCCCTGAGGTCCCGGCAGCTGCCAGGATGAAGAGAATACTCTGAGTAGACGCACGGTGACAGGAGCTGATGTGGTCATCCACGTCCGTCACAGCTTTCATTTCCTACGCTATGCCATTGATTCCCTGGTTGGGTGACATTAGTGACACTCTCTTTTAATCTGTTGCAAAGAGCTTGACCTGTGGAGCAGGTCTCCTGGGGATGAGAACAAACTCTTGGCTACTGGAGCCCAAATGGAACCTATCACTTTCTTCCAGGCTGTTCAAGGAAAACCTCTCCATAGCGACACTTTCGAATCTGCGGGTTGTTTTTGCTTTTACAAAGAGAGAATCCCAAGGGGGAAATATAAAAGCTGAGCTGCCTGGAAAAGAGCAAATGCGAGCAAATTGCAAAAGGGAGTGGACTGAGAGTAGGAGGGGTTATCAGTGATGACTTATTAACAGAAAAGAAAGGATGGAAACCATTATTGTAAGGGGGACGTTGGCATATAATTTTCTCATTGATATTTGAAATCCGAGAGTGACTTCAATTTGAGCTTTGTGACACTTTGCTCTGAAGAACGGCCGGCTTCTTCCATGTGTTGTCAAAGCCGTTTGACATATTGTTCCAGGAGCGGGAACGGGAGGGTGTGCCGGTGTAGACACAAGCCTGCATTTGCGAGTGAAATTAAAGGTCATTTTGAGAAAGTGAAAATTAATGTGAGCTATCAATTTCAGCCTTTAAAAAATGTGACACATTTCAGCCTGACACATTTTAATTAGGCCATCAATAGTATGGCAACAGTGGCTAATGGTGCAGAAGACACAACCAGGATAAGTTGCCTTCACTTTAACTGTTGTGGACACATTTAAATGGCATTTAAAGCACGGTGTTGACACAAACAGAGACCGTGTATGAAAAATAACTTGATTCATGCTGCTGGCTCTATTGGTAAAATATGCACATGAATACACCTATAGCCACCTATAGCAGAGGAATATCAATATCAATGATGATTTGCAATGTAATATCCAGTCTTTGAATTTCATTTTATTCATACCTCGTTTCTAGAGAAAATTAGATGGATCTGCATGGATCTAGGATACTGTACGTGATTTAATTATGTTTTTTTCTTGAAAAGCAAAACAATCTTCCACTTGCAGATTTTTGGCTTAACGAAAGGAGGAACCTTCTTCATTAGTGACACACTCTTTAAACTGTTCCTGCTTTTGTCCCCTCCCTCTTCTGCCCAGAGAATAAATAAGATAAGGGAGAGCAATGAACGCATCCATCATTCAAAGTGGAAAAGGGTAATTTAGCTTGGCCCTCCTGACAGCTTTACAACTTTGCACGCTATTCTATTTTAATTGGCAATCATGAATTAACTGAATGAAAGCCCTGTTCACTGCCGATGTCTTTCTCATTGCAGCTTTTAATTGGGTTGACTTGATGAGTTCCTGAGATAAAACCAGACAATATATTCTCATGATTGGCAACTCGTTTGTTGCCATATAATTAGGCTGCAGACAAATCAAGCACAGGACTGTTTCCTCCTCAGCCAGGCCCCATCCTTTCATCAGACATGTCGCGCTGGATTGAATGAGCCGTACCTACAGTACAGTACAAGTGTTACGTATGACATGATGGATATTTGGAGCCGAAGTCGGACAGGCGTGTTGCTTGTCATTGTTGTGTCATGTATTCATTTGTCTCAATCAATTATTGATCCTCCAGAAACCTGCTGGAACTGTCACCTATCTGTTTTATGTATGATCATGCTGGGATTTCACATCTGAATATCCCAGTGTGATGATAATTCATACAGAAAAATGAAAAGGGAATAATCAAATGCTGAAATAATCTGATTTAAATAATATGTAAGTCCGCTCCAATAGAGCATTGAGCGAATTCTTTTTTCCCCCCACTTTCTGCTGGTTCTTAATGATTAAAACAATCCCTGAGGCTTCTTAGACTCACCCTACACTTTTACATATAAGGTCAAATGTTCAAAGCTTTCCTCCATTCTCCCTCCATTTTAAAAATAGGGGGGAGAAGGAATTAAAGTTTAATGGGCTGATGAATAAATATTTTGTGTCTCCAGGACTCAGCACTTTCTCCAATTCCTGCAGCTGGCTTAATTAACTCTTCCTCAAGCCTTTTGTAATTTAACACATCTCTTTCAGTGTCCTTCGACATTGTTTTTCTTCTTTTTTCTTCTTTTTTTTCCCAGTCAGATTTTGTTGGACAGCTTTTTTATGCAATGGTATGCCACATGGAGGGACGCATAATTATTCGACCTTAGAGTCATTATTTTACCTTACAGTGCAGATTTTTCCCTTCAGATGCGAGTCAGGCCGTTGGCTTGAGGCAACAGTGCACTGGGGATGTTTCTGTACTCTCCAAATAATATGCGAATCACTTCAGAAAATGAAGCTTTCATTTCTGATATTCAGAAATACCGCAGGCCAGGAACTTGGGCCAGATATTGGACAGTTCAGCATCAATATCAGGGCTCGGTTTTTCTAGATACTGATGTCTTATACACTATGATTATTCCTCTGTATTTTCTCAGTCCTTCTTGTACAAAGATAGCTAGCTTCCTACAAGGGGCTCAACATATCTATTATTGAATACTCTCTTCTTCACTTTTCCCACAGGCAAATGGTTAGGTGAGAGGCACAACCTGTTAATGCTTTCATGCTTGGTCCTGAACTGTTGCAACGGAGGTAAAAACTGTGTATTTTAAAATAGTCTAATTTCAAATGCAATTGACCATTCGCTAAGCCCTGGACCCCTTAGTTGCTGTTGTTATGCCTGTTAGCTATCCATTCTAGCACAACACATAATGCAGTTAACAATTGCAGTGGCAGACCTACAGTACCACTTCAAATTCTTAGTAAACTATGAAAGTGGGTCCTTGATTTCAGACAGTGGTAGACAAAAGCAGCTTCTCATTTCTCTTCCTTGACCATCAATGATTTGGAAATGACAACTGTCACAAACTGTAACTAGCTGGCTAAATAAGCTTTCGTTGTATACGTAGAATTCAGAAGGAGTCCTAAATATGCACTTCATGGCTACATATATAATGCTAAAACACCAAGGATAAAGCTGCATGTTCTAGACAAAAAACAGTAGAAAGACAGAAATAAAGGATTGTTCTTTGCATTGCAGTGTGCTAGTGCTAGTATTGTATAAATAATGACAACAAAATGCAAGATCAGACTAGCTTACATAGTTGTTTTAATTTTCAGACAATATTTTTTTTTAGAAAACTTGTTAGGAAAACATATCACTATCTGAAAACATTGTAGAGTAAACTGCCCCAAATCTAAAAAAAACATGAGAGGGCAACTATCCAGAAGCAGCTTCCATGCAGTGAGGAAATACTGCACAGTGGATGTGCTTGCCACTAATATGGTGGCTTTTGTAACACCACAAAGTAAAGCTAGTTGGTTAATAAAATGCTTCTTGCCATTGGGAGCAATGCTTGGTTGCTACCATATTTAGCTAGACTAACGGTTGCAACTTATTCTAAAGCAAATAAACACAGTTTAACCTATTCCTTAGCTTTTTTGCTGTACTCAAAACTCTTTAAATGCTGAATATCGCTCTCACAGGTGATTTTATCACATTCCTACATGCACATCTGGAAAAATCCAAAACTTGATAGCTAGTTATGGTTGCCAAGTTATGATTGGACAAGCGCTGTTCCTGGGAGGGGTTTAGCGATTTTAGCGGTTAATTGATGTTTTATTGGTAGGACAAAAAAAGAAGAGATAAAAAAGGGGTGTCATGGAGCATAAACCAAGTTTTCCCTGCCTGGGTTTTTGTTGCCTCAAAATGCAATTCCTGACCATCAGGGCTATATCTGTTTTGGTGCTTACAGAAGACATTTTTGCACAGTCATTTTGGGGACTTTATCCTGAATTACTCCAAATGTCAGTCGGAGTGCAGCTCCACGTCCTGGCTTATATTGTTTGTTTTTTCCTTTGGCCTATGCTCACCCCTCAGATTCTGTCCCGTCACTTCTGCCGTGAAGTGATAAATGTGACGTTACTCCATCAGAGGATCATTAAATGTCAGGTCCTGCCGTGACAGCGGAACGTCATGGCAGAAAGTCAATGACGCGGGGGAGGGGTTGTGCGAGTGGAGGAATCGCCTGGTGGAAGAGCCTGCTGGGAAGGATCAATGGCTCATCTAACACCCGCATGCCCACTCCTGAACCAGGCAAGACCACGCACACACTCTCTGCCTGGCAATGAGGCAGTCCAGCTGCTTGAAATGAGTGTGCACAGTCAGATGCAACCACTTGTGGTGATTTGTTGATGTATTACAAGGAAAGGTGGTGATAAAATGAGGAAATTTGACTCTCCTATACTATACTATATGCTGTGTTCTCAGATTAAATTGAGCTGTTCGGAAACGTCTTTAGCGAGATAAAGCATCAGCTTAAAGTGTAAAATTCGAGAGGTCTAGCAGAGAGAAGGGGCTGGACTGGTGAAAACTTGACATACCAGGCTTTAGATATTTTATTTCTCTCATCCCTCTGGTATCCTTTCACAAGAATCAATGCTGTGTGAAGTTTACCACGATTATACTAACTGAATATTGTATTTAAATGCCACCTCTGGCTACCATGTGGTGCCTCAAACATGCAAAGTTGCCTTGTGTGGGAGTGGAAGAAACCTCACTCAAACATGTTCTTTAAAGTGCTATTTATAACAATTTTTGTTATGAAATACAAGGGTGCCAATCATGCTGTCACCATGTGAGAAGAAATTAGCTAATGCTGTATTTATCTCACTTGCCTCAGTTCAACCTCCAGTGGTAAAATTAACCACCTTTGTTTAGTTGAAGATACAGCTGTGTTCAAGGACAGTTAGGACAGTAGGATATGACTGTGTCAAAAAAGAGAGCAGAAAATACTGGAACTCCACACTATTACTCTTTTCAAATATTTTTTATGCATGTTTGTATAAAGGAGACATTAGGTCAAGATAATCTACTGTAAAACAAGATGCAATATTACTTTTCAAGCAGAATATAAAATCTATAAACTCGAATTCTTCTTTGACCTTTCAACATGGATATTAAATCATTCTTATCGGTTAATGTCTTCTGCTACAACAATTATCTTTCAAAGACAAGACTGCAGGTTATTTTTCTTCCTGTGTTATGCCCCACACATTCCCCTCATACGGCAACCCAACAGTAAGTTTAAGATATTATGGAAGACAATAAATTCTTAAAGAAACAATTCAACAGTTTGGGAAAAAACATTATTTGGTTTCTCGTCAAGAGACAGGTGAGCAGACTGATAGTATTCTCATATTTGTAGTGTAAATGTGAAGCTACAGCTAGCAGACAGTTTAAGCTTAACTTGGCGTGAAGACTGAAAAATGGAGAAACAGCTAGCCTCACAGTGAAGACAAGATATAGAGTAAATTGTGAGCTTTAGAGGTGCTGTTAGGAAGATTTTGATCTTTAGACAGAGCCAGGTTAACCTGGTTATCTTATGCTAAGCTAACCAGCTGATGGATGGTAATTTACCAAACAAGAGGAAACAGCTGACTTGGTTCTGTCCAAAGACAAAATCCGCTGCACCTCTAAAGCTCACTACTTAATAATGTAGCTGTGTCTCAATTTGGATACTTCCATTACTTATTTGCATAATGCATAAATTTCAACAGTGTAGTGTTCTCTTGCCGGAAATTACGATTGCCAACTGTGGGCCGCTTCTTCTTTTTAATGGTGATTTGTAACCAGTTAGATCATTATCGCCAACATCTTAACGCAATTGTTGCATGCCCAAATTTCTGCCAGCTTGTTATAATAGGGGTCATTTATGGCCTGCTTCAGATAAGCTAGGACAACCACCATTGTTACATTGGTGTAAGAAGCCTGGTGTATAGGTTCACTGGTCTGTGTTTCTGTATTATATTGTATGTCTATGTGATAATGTCTTTGATATTTGTTGTGTGCTAATATGACTGTTGCAGCACAAATTGCCCATTTGGGACAAATAATAGACTGTTTGATTGATTGGTAGATTTTATGTGTACATGAATTGAATGCACTATGGTAAAAAGATATGACTATCAAAACAGACTGCAAACACACTGCAGCTCTGTTTTAATCTACTGATGGTGGCTAATATATGAGCATAACACATAATTAAAAAGCACGGAATTTTTCAAGCAGTCTGTATTTAATTTATCCCGTAGTGCATAGTATTATTGTTATTGTGAAATCACACAAAGGAAAGAAAGGACAATGCTCATTGAAAATAGCGCCATTTTGTTCATGTGGTAATAGTCTAAAAGCTATTGAAACAGTAATGTAGCTCGCCTCAAGGAGTGCAAACAGCCAGAAAGGCAAAGGAACAATGGGGATTCATCAAGCAGCAGCCTCTAAAGCTCCAGATCGTGACAGAGTTAAATGAATTGGTCTATCAGTTCGACACCTGAGAGACAGCGTTTGGGAGTCTGTCAAGATAAACTCTTAAGGATCTTGCGAAAGGTGCATTGCAGCAAGGTCATCGTCACATTGCATCAAACAGGGTGCTGGGAGGAGCGCTTTTGTTCTCTTATAAGTCCCATTTGCCAGAGGTAACAATTAAGACTCATCTGTCAGCACGGGCTAATGTGTTCATTCCTGATTCCACACTGGAAGCCTTCACTTGCTCATTTGTGGTTTCATGGCTGTCATTAAAGTCCAAGGTGTTCCGGCAAATGTTGCTCCCAGATTGCTGTGAAGTCTGTCATTTGGAGCAGATTTTTAACAGCTATAATATTGTTTAAGGTGGGGTTCTGCTTCATTTGAGGCTGTGGTGAGAGTCGAGTGAACGGTGTATTTCAATGTCACACGAGTCTGGCACCAACCAATCTCCCGATCCCCCTGCTGTGCCCGGGTCGCCCACTCTGTTACAGTGAGCTTTATCAGATGTGACAGCTTGGGTCCAATAAAGTGGTGGTCTTTAACAAGTGTTCTTTTACTTGAATTTGTACAGAGGATGAATGGATGATTGTATCTCCCCATCTTGAAGCAATTTCTTTCTCAGATTACTGTGTTGTTTGATGTTTTATCATAGCTTAAGGTCAAAGTTGGCTGACTGATGGTATATAAAGTTAACTTTACAGACAATTTGTTGCTACAGAAAGAAATGTTTACACTGTGATTGAATGGCACCCCCATGTAAACTAAATTATGATGCAAGTGTCACACAAGCCAAGGATTATAATACCAGTGTCTACTTGAATGCGAGCACATTTCAGGCAGTAATGAAGTTGCACTTGAATGAGAGGGAGCTGTTTGTGATTCAGGCTTTTGGGAATAACAGACTGCGAGTCAATTCCGGCAGGTCCGTTGGAGAGTGTGGCGGCGAGATAAAGGCAAGGCGACATTGTTTAAGTCTTGATCCTGATGCAGCACTCTACTGCTGGGGGATTGCACATTTACAATGTAGAAATCAGCCTCATCCATTGTCCTCCTACTCCGACCGCGCAAATGGAGAGAGAATCCAAACGTTTTCCCTCCATCTCAAGATTACACTTTGGCTGTTTTCTTGTCCTGCCTCTCCACCCCTCCCCTGGCCTCTTCTCTTTGAAACTCTTTCATTTCACAAACATCTGTTGGCAATGGGGAATCCCTAATCTCTCAAGGGCTTTCTTTCAAATTTCATTATTGAGACTGAATGCAGATTTGAGTTAGTGCAGATGCTGCCGTGTTTTTCTAATATTTTTTTTTTCATTTTTCTCTGTATTTTAATGGATTTTGGAAAAAAAATAATAATCTAATGCCCACCATAGACTACATTACTATGGTTTCGATTCTGTGGTCACAGACAAATTCTGATGGCTTCTGTGATAATTTCACTTGATTGTTGTCTGCTCAGGCTGCCCGTCACCCATCATAATTTGTTTGTGAAGGAAATGCATATGTGGGGAGAGAAATGTACAATAAGGCTTAAAGGAATAGTTTGGTATTTTGGAAATACACCTATTCGCATTCTTGCAGAGAGTTAGAAGAAATGATCAATACCACTCTCATGTTTGTACACTAAATATGAAAGCCAAGAGACGATTAGGTTAGCTTAGTATAAAGACTGAAAGCATGGGGATAGAGCCCACTCCAGCCTGTCACCCTCTGTAAAACTTACATTTTACATTTTAAATTTAGGTTTTTGTAGAAATTAAACAAACAAGATATAACATGTTAATTTCTGAGTTTTATCTTTGTTGTTAGACAGATTTGTTTTATCTTTGGACAGCCCCTAGCTTCCAGTCTTTCTGCTAAACTATGCTAATTGTCTGCTGTCTCTAGCTTCAGCATACCAACATGGGAACTCTCATCTAACTCTCAGAAACAGAGTGAATAAGTGTACTTTCCGAAATGTTTAACGATTTCCTCAAAAACAAAACAAGTGGTTGATTTTAAACCTGCAATAACTGATTTTATTTTACTGCAAAAAACTGCAAAATGTTTCCAGTTTACACTTCAGCAGATATGAAGCAACATTCAATGAGTTCAAATGAAAAGTATAAAACCTCTGAATTGATATTCAGTACCAAAAAAGTGTATTCAAACTTTCATCAAACTTTTCCATTCTAAGCTTGTGTTATTAGGCTTTAACCCGTATAGTTCAAAGCAAAGCCATTTATAATTACTGTAATTTTTCTATTCATTTTATAGGAATGAGCTCAAGGATTTACATCTTGATGAAATCATCGCTTTCAGTATTGGTAGTTTTACTATCCTATTATTGGGAAATACAGCAGTTATTCATGTTATTATAATGGACTGTCCTAGGCAATGTGAACGACACATTTGAATTTAAAATGACTTATAGTTCTGTTAAATCTCATCTATTCAGTCGATTCAAAATGATCAGACTTTCTGTCAAAAAAAAGAGAACGTCACTGGCCACCTCATCGACTGCAACAAGAAAACTTGTGAAAAGATAAAGGCAGCTTCAGCCTGTGTAGACCTAACACTCTCCCTCTGGTACTGAACAAAGCTATGGATTCCCCACCGCCTCCATATATACAATGGCATCGACTGGATTGGGAATATAATTGAATGTTTTTCATTACATTTTGAGTAAACTGACTTGATAAATAGGTACCTTAAAAGAACACTTTAGCTTGTTCTTCCACTTTTGTGGAAAAAAATTTGGAAGAATCTCTCTTAGAAGTATTTTTGATGGAAAGCTTTTAAAATCAAACATCATGTGCCAATGTTTATTCTTTTGACTGTTAATCTGTTTTCAAACTATATCCTCACAAAACCACACCAGAGGAAATAATCGACATGTCCTTGTAACTATATGACAAAAAAGGGTGGTTGTCAATTTTCCCAAAACAACACATTACCGTACCCTATACAACATATATGAGCATTCCCCAAACATCACATATGACCGTTGGAAAGTACCAGTCTAGCGACAGGCCTTAAGTAGATGATGTAAGTCAATTGACATTAAATACGTTGTTAACTTCGGGGTTTGGTTAGATTTAGGTGACTGCTTGTTTAGGTTTAGGTAAAGGTTATGGTTTGGGTTAAAATAAGTGTGTTACATAAGTCAAGTGATGTAAGTCATTAAAGATTTTTTTTTTAAAAAAACATTAAACAAGTCACTGTTGACTTTCACACAGGAGACAAAGTATGAGTCCTGTGTGAAAGTCTTGTCTTTGTTTGACCCATACATCCAGCCCATGTACTGTAGGCAGACTTTCTTGCTCTATCAACAACGTCACTTTACTTCCTCATGTGCTCCCATCATTTGGTCATCAGAGGTTGCCGCCTAACAATAAACGTAAATATGGGATCTAATAACACCTATACAGCTTTTTCCTGGTGAGGACGGACTGGAAATAATTTACCGCCAGGGAAAATATAAAATATCTAAAGAAATTGTCTCCAAGCTTTGATAAACATGCTGATGCTGTTTATGTACTGTAAGATGACTGGAAAAAACAAGTTTCCTGTTTGTGTTGCTCGGTTCATCCTCCAGCTCTGGCCACATTTCCAATGCAATAAGCAGATTCCAAGAATGCGGCCATTCATGCCAGGATGGTAACACTTCAAATTCTAATATTGGTCTTGAATTAATTCGCTTCTTTCATCTGTCAGGACCCATTGTGCATTCTGTTAATGACTGACAGTGACAGCAGAAGCTCTAACCCACAGAAATAATAATAATTTTTTAAAACGCCAACAATAGCAGCAGTAGCAGCAGCAGCTGGAAAATAGCACAACAGCTTATTAGGTAAAATCAAACATGAGGAGTTCTATTTCCAAGTTTCTTGTCAATATATAATACAACAGACAGTTTTTTTTTATTTTAGCAACCTGGCACTTCAAAAGGAGGATACAAGCCATTTAAAAAATGAAAAGTCAGTATTTTGCCCCAGTGTCGCAGGACTCAGTCAGCGTTTGTGAACCAGTCTTTCTGAAAGATGTAAATTAAAGCAAGTTTTCACAGTCAGGATGTAAGATCAGCTGCTTCACAGACAATGAACGGGTCAATTACTTTGTGGAGCCATAAGATGCTAGCTTTAGGTATGAAAAAAATCAATGTTTAGCACTCCTCCGTTCAACCTCTTGGGCAAATGTAATGTGATGACCTTTTGGGGTTACCAGATTTTACCAGTTGCAGTGAGAAAATGTCTGCAAGATCCCACACAAATATTTGCATTTTATCAGAAATTGGCATCGCCTATATGATTTTGTACTCACGCACTGAAAGGGTCACCCATATCCATACTGTATATATCCCAGCGTATTCATATATATTTTTTAGTTCATTTATATACCACTAGTATGTACTTTACTCCACACTTTACAGCTTTCTACACTTCTGGTTAGATTCTGGCCGCATGTTGCTGTCTCAGTGCCTATACTCTGATGCAATGACAATAATCTAATAATCTAATCTGTAAAACATCATTGTCATTATGTAGCAAGTACGAGTCACCAGTCTCCCATTCATAAATGTCTTCACTGTCAAAATGATTCCCCACAGATTGCAAACAAGATAATTCAGATAATTCAAAGAAGTTTACAACATTTCAACTCGTTGCAGGTTTTATCCTTATTTTTTTTTAACCTAATACCTCCTATTGATTCAAATATGTAACATTTAGTATGCTATTTTAATGTGCGCAATCAAACTACTTTAACATATCAGAAATGTATTGTTATTTATCATTGTCATGTATTGTGTGCGCTAAAAACAAAACTTCGCAACAACAGTTAAAATATACTTATACATTATATTAATTTCTAGAGGAATGCATGCTCATATAAACTTTATACTGCCTTAGATATAAAATGGAAGGAACTGTGTAGCAAACACTTGTAGCAAACAGTATCCCCCCCCAGCTCATAATACTGACATTTATCATCTGCCAACATGCTGTTTACGGTTATTTTATAATTATATATTTATTGTCATTAGACTTAATTAGTGGTCTTCTTCTGTGGTCAATGATCCTATGATACCAATCTCCTTTGTATTAGTTTATTAAGCATAATTATTATTTGTGTGTTGTGTTCATCAGGATAATTTAGCACAAACGCCATTTTACGGATGCCTGGATACAGTGTGTAAAAGCACAGTCCTGAAAACAAACACTGGCTTACTAAATCAATCTGTTGTTGATCTTGTGTATTTTGATTTCAAAAGCACCACCATTTGGATTGATTTCTCCCTTAAATATATACATAAATACAACTGCTGACTTGTAATTAGCCGCTGTGCAGCCGTCCACAGGGACATTATGCAGCTGCTCTGCACAAGCCCAAAGAGTGGAGAGGGTGTATATTTAGTGTATTCTTCTGAGCAGTGGCCCATGTCTGTGCTCATTATACAGTGTCACGCTGCTGATGCCATGATTGTAACCAGGGAGAGGCAGGAGTGGGGGTGTCTCTTCTTCGTGCTGTGCTAATTCCACTAGTGTGAGTCATTGCACTGGTCGGCACAAATGAAGGGACACCGCATTGATTTATGCTGTGTTTATTTTATGGTCAATTGCAAGGACACTGAGGTAATTGGTGAGCATTTGAAAGAAAACAACCCAGCTGGGTGGCCTAAGAAGCATTGCTTGTAGTTGAAATTAGCCCCGTATAGAGTACAACCAAAAGTTATCTCACAAGTGTCTCACCACCGCTGATTCCCCATGTACAGGGAGAAAAGAAAATTACTCTTTGGTATGGAAATGAAATACAAAATTATAGTAAAAAGGGAGGCATTCATCTCCTAGGGGCAGTGTTTGGGAGGAGGGCCCGGGACAGGGGTGAGGCCGCCAAGCAGTTTAACCCCTCTCCAATTAGCTGTGAAAGTCCTTTGATTTTAACGCAGCGCTACAGACCAGCAGTACACGTCCCTCAACCCTCATTATTCCACAGCCTAATTTTCTAACATAGCTTGCAGTATCTCCCCAGATGTAACGCTGCTGTTAATTACCGCTGTAGAGCCGGAGATGAGCAGTGTGAAGGACGGAGGGAGAGCGAGCGGGCTGGACCACGGCGGGACCGAGGAAAAGCAACTGGACTCTTGTTTTATTGAATGTGTGGTACAACCGCAATGAATCTGTGAATATGTATCGGCGTGCAAATCATCCAAACACCACCAAAGGGACTTGAGCAGTGCGAGAGTATGCTAATCAGTGCTGTGTTCCCAAAATAAGAGCACATAACTTAGAAGATATTTCTTGTTCTACATTAATGGTCATTGGGGAGAGTGTGTCTCATCTGACTGCTGCTTAAAGGATGAGCGCCTGCAGTGCTTCTCTGTGCACCAGAAGTCAGGAAACATATATCCTTTTTTTCTGATTTAGAAGTCTTATTGTTAACTGACACCTTACATGAAGTGCTCAAAACACAACACAGTGCAGTGACTCCCAGAGAAATCCTGAACTCCAGTCTTGTGATCCTATCAAGGTGACATTGCTCAAAAAAAAAATCCATCTTCATCTCTGGTGTGCAGTATAGTCCTTTGTGACAGCGACTGGTGATCCAAGCACTCAATTTCTGCAACTGTGATGTGCAAGAGCACCGCTAAAAGGCAAAACACGGGAGTTTCATTATTTAAATCATAGGAATGAATAGACAGAGTTAAAGGGCAGGGCTAGGGGATGTCTTGCCCAAAGTTACTGAAAAGCTCATAAAATAAAAAACACCACGGAAAGAATTCTTTCCCACACTTCCTCTCTCATATCCACACTTCATAAAAGTGCCAAGTGCAGCTATTCTGGACCCCATCTAATAGACCATAACTCTGTGCAATTAGGGCCAACTTAAATGCGGGACACTTTTCTGATAAGTGCATTGTCATGGGGTTATTACAGGTTTTTATTTTATTATTACAACAATATAGGAATGTGTGTGAAGAGAGATGTGCTGGGGAAGCCATTATTTTGTAATTACAAAGGTCATAAAATAGTGAGATAACTGAGCCGCATTATGCAAAAAGAGTGGAAGTAGGCTACATAAGTAATGGCCTGCAGTATATTACTGGATCTCTTCCACTGTCTGCTGTTTTAAATGATTGGCAATGCATAAATATTTTCTCAGCAGGAAAATAAATTTGTTGGCAATAACTTGTCACTAAGCTAACTGAACTAAAAAATCATATTTAAATTAGCAGTATAATTCTATAAAATATGACCTATGTTGGTCGTCACAGTCATGGCGTGTTTCCTCTCAGTTCTCTTTACGCTCTTAGCTCTGTTTTCTTGCATTATGAATCTAAATGGATATTTCTGGCATCAAACTGTTTAATTATTCCCTATTCTCTCTGGTGCATTTGTGTGTAGAATAACTTTCTAATGATATATGACACAGTCTTGTGGTTTGGAGAGAATATACAAGCCTGCAACCATATAAAACCACTGTGCATCTGTGTATATTTTAACTCAATGCTTAAAGATTCTCTTAAATGACATGTACATTACAGCTAATGAATCTGTCCCTTATGAGTTTTTGTTTGCATGAGGCCCGATGTGGATTTGGTAAAATGTTCAGGGGCTTGACAGTCTATACACCAGAGTAAGAAAAAGAAAAGTAAGTACGAACAAACAGTAATAGTCATACTTAATGTATATAGGATCAGTCATTTGAGATTCATTCAAAGCTAGAGGCGGCAGTAAAGGATTGTCAAGTGTCTCAAAAGACTATAACACCAAATACATGATTTAAATGGGTCACAGTTGAAACAGATTTATCAAATCTCTGTAAAACTTGCTGTGTAGAAACAATCTATCTATAAAAACCTTTATTTTCACAAGGTACAAAGAGTTCAGGAAGTCATTGCCTCTCCTCCAGATGGACATCAAATGTGTGACCTTGTATTTTCTTTAAGGTCTTGGTCTCTCTAACCTAAGGCCAGTGCCTTGTCTGAGAACTTGGCCAGCTATGCAGCAGTCAGGACTACCAACATAATATATTGTTTTCACAGTCTTGTTACCAGAGCTATTAAAATTATACATTCATTTAGCCAACTGCCCATTATGGGCAGCCTGTTCATGTAAAGGTTTTCACGGCTAAAATAGACCTGAAGAAGGTATGCCCATAAATGTACAGCAGGCGTGTGAGCAATAGAAAAGGTGAGCTCACAGTGGCAAGGTTACCAGTTTCCAATATCTATGAGAGGCCCGTCCATTTATGTGATATTGAGTTTTCACCGTGAGGGCCATTTCCACTGCTCATTTTATCTGATTTACTAGGCTGTGTGTGTGCTATGGCATCTATTCATCTGTGTTTAACATCTCCAGGGCCAAGGGTTCACCTGCCTCCCCACGTTCCCACTGGAGCTTATTAACCGTTGTCGCTAACGGGAGCACTCCTAGTTAATTACATAAATGGATATGTACACGCCAAAATGTAGCACATCCTGGTTTTATCTCTTAAATCATTTCACATAAATCTGACTCAATGTGCCCCAAGCAACGGCTCCCAACGATGATTGCATAGTTCACTCCTGCTTCTTTCAGGTTATTTTCTCAGATTGGACTCCTTTTCTAAGCTCACACGCTGTGTGTTAAATTGAGCCTCAACACATTATCAGACAAGTCCAAAATATAAATGAATACATCAATAAATAATGTTGTTAGTTAAATAATTCAAATGGAGGATAATGATAGGCCTACTTTTTCTTTAACCTCCAAGTTGGTTAAAAAAAAATCAAAAATCAAAAAACTTATTTTACCCTTATATTTATCTTTCACTGGCTCATTTTATTTGTCCTGTTCTTTTGGTCAACACACACAATGAGAGTTTGAAATAACTAAATGCTTTAATTCACCTTAGGAAGCTGACAAAGTTAGTTCACAGACACCATACTTCTATCTCCATTAAATTATATTCATCTTCAAGTGAACGTGTCTTTTTGAATTTAGGTTCTATGTGTGTAACACCAGTGTAGTTGTGAGGACTTTGAAGGTAGATTACTTCTTTAACTACACCAGCCAGTGCACGTAATGTTAATCCACCAGACATAGTACATCTATCTTCAAATAATTACCTTCAATGTGTTTTGCTGTGTACACTTGTTTCTCGTGTTTATGAGCTTTATGTCGTAATGTGGAAACAGTTTGATGCTTTTGTCCCAGATTTGTTGCTCCACCATTACATTCCCTAAAAATAAATAACTAATCTAGGTCACTGTACGTGTAGCGCAACTAACAGTTACAACCCAAAGACATAATACAAATTATGTGGCAAAACATTTATCTGCATTAGGCTACATGAATTTTTTAAAAAAGCATTTACATTCATGTTTCTATGTCAACTTGGCAAGTTGTGTACCAAAATTATTGTTGTTCTGACTTGAGTCTGGAACATAGTTTTCCAATAGAGTGTCTAAAGTCTCTCGCTTCAGCTTCCATCCCATGGGATTGCATTTCGGGAAAAATATGTAGCAATGGCGAGAGACAACTTATTTTTTAATCCTGTTTGAATTGTGTTTGCCGATTTTAAAAGATAATTTTGTCTGTAAAGAAAGTTGAAGTTTGTCGTAAAACAGTAAAGTTACATTTCTTTTTCTGTGAAAACCGATCAATGAACTACATCTCTGGTCTTGCACAATTTACATCACCAACATGTTAACGCAGTAAAGCTAGCTAACGTTCATTGCTTGGTCGCTACCAGCTAGGTAACTTAGCTACAGTATGTTCCACGCACAAATGTATCTCACCTGATGTGTTTAATCCAACGACCCCAGGTCCTTTTATCACATAATCTCCTCATGTAAGTTCTTTGACGTTTGCTTCATTAATGTTAGTTGGTCTTTGTAATAATGTATTTTCACAGTGTTAGTTTTACGTCAAACTGCGACTTTTTTCACTTTTAAATGTATATTTTAAATTGAACATCATCATATGTGTAATTCAGAGAACAATTCAAACAGGATCAGAAAAATTAATTGTCTCTTGCTATTGACTACCATACATATTTTTTTCCAACGTATACAAAGTTTTTCCAAAGTAAGGTCCCATGGTGGTCCACCTAAAGGGGGGGGACTTAGGGTCTTTATTATTTTGACACCACATGATTGCAGGGTTAACCAAGGACGACAATGAAAATATATTTTGAATTACAGGTTGTGTATGAGTGTACAACATTTGTTTAGAACACTTTAACTAAACCTGGCAACAGTCCCTGTTTGAAAATGTTTAGGCATTAGCATTCAAACAAAACTGGAAACATGTTAAGAGAGGGAAATATTGCTTGGGGAAAAATAAAATAGATAAATGATTAAATGTGTACCAAGAAATTAATTTTATCAACTGTTCAGTGATACCAACTTGGAGGTTAAAGGAAAATTTTGAGGCTTTTCTTTTCACATTTCATTTTAAGTAACAGTAACTAACAATATTATCTTTGTTTGTATTCAGTTTGACTGACAACCATTTATTACATACTATGTTTACAGTACAGATGAAAAAATACCGATTAAACAACAGGTACTTTAAGTATTAAGACATATTTATCCAGCAGTACTTATATAATTTAAACTACCTGGTGCATTTCCCCAGTATTTGCTCTACAGGAGTTTGATAAATGGAAGGGCTTAGATAAAACCAACATTTCATCGACAGAGCGTGATTGCTTTCTGGAGCCGCCTGACGCAACCTTGCTTTACAGTACAAACAAGGAAAAGGTGAAAAGACGGATGGCAGACGCACATGAGCACAATGAGCCGGCTGCGTTTACTTCAGTTGTGAATCATCGTTTTTAGAAGCTGATCCATCACAGAAAATGAAAACTTAAATGGTAAAAGGCTTTTCACCTGAAGCACTTAGAGGGAGTCTCTTTATGCAGTATATTCTGTTAGAATAGATGTGAGTTTATCTGCTAACTACTACATTTGGCTCAGATACCTATGGGACTTATTTAAAGCCCATAACAGAATGCAAAGTGACCAACAGTGAGACAGTTATTAATATTTTCTTTTATGTGTGAGACTAGAAAACTCCCACTTCTCTCTTACTCTCACATAATGAAATTCACAACCCAATGAAATAATCCAAATTATTATAAATATGCTGACAAAACCCTTTGATGCTTAATAATATATGTTGCTAAAAAATATAAATAGAAGTCACAGGAGATGATATTGGGAAGCAACTTCTCCAATTTCACTAAAAGTCGCACTTGCTTTCGAGGTAAGTGCTAAAAATATCTGTATTTGATGTTAATGCCAAATAAAATATGTGCAGTTTTTAAGAACATACTTTTTCTGATTGTGTAAACACACTTCATGAGAGCTTAACAAAGACGCAAGAGGGTTGAATGTGAGGGATTTTGTTTGACATATTGTGCATACTTGATGAGTTCCCACAATTTTCAGACAATGGTAAACAACAAGAGAGGTTCCCTCACACTTTTTCCAAATCAGAACTGTTAATTGGCCTACTGCTGGGCTTGTGTAGGTTTTCACAGTTCACTCTTTCTAACCTTGTTGGCAAAAATCAATTATTTCCTTTCAGCCCTGAGGTGCTTAACATGTCCTGCACCTCCCCACAATCAACAGCTGCATCTAACTGGTTTTCATAACCAAAGAAAAAACAGTCCAAATAAACGGAGTGAACTTGATAAGTAGCCAAGGTTGAGACCCAAAAGTGCCAAGGCCCAAGGATGTTAGTAAGGATGGAAAACAAACTCAAAATTTTGTGACCAAGGATTCATCACATACATTGGGAAGTAACTTAGTCACATACGTTGGGAACTCGTTATAGTTGATGTTCAAGATCCTTTCTCTTACTTAGCAAGACAAAAACTGAAAAAAAAGCATGCATGAATATGAAGAAGATGTTATTATGCATACGTCTCAAAGCTAGGCGAGACGACCCGCTCTGCTTCACAGATTATGTCAGACTGCAGGGTTACTCGTGCAGAAGACCTGGCTGCCTCAGACTTTTTAGGCCTCACCAGCTCAACCATTAATATAATATTTAATTTACACAATAACATTAATATTAAAATGCACAATAAAGTGAATCAGCCTGGATATCATATCACCCTGTGGTGGCTGAATTAAAGCACCTCCTGCTTGTCTCGCATTCCACTCTCACTCGCTATCCTGCACAAAGACGGCGCTGTCATTCATCACGTCAAATGTGGTGCAAAGAGTTTACTGAAGGCTGGAGGAGACAAGTTTAGAGAGCAGAGTTAAATACAGTTCATGGTGTTGAGAACAAAGCGTGCTGAGGAGGGTTTGAATATATCACGCATGCACACAGCAAAAAAGGTAAGCAAAAATAGATGCCGTCTTGCAGACCTGTTATTCAATATTCAGAGTTATTTGATGCTTTCCACCTCAAAGAAAGCATCTGTTTATTATTTCATGTGCGTAAATTGAACCCACAGATGCCTGTGTCGAAGCTCAGAACAATATAACCACAAGATTTTCTTGACCAGGTGCTTTCTGTGAGGTATAAATTCATACGGAAAAGCCCAATGTCAAACCCTCTTTTTTTATCCGTATGAGATAGCCCCCAAAGGGACAAATGAGACATCTAAATCCTTGATATATAGATTTGTATCATGTCACAGACTTAATGTCTTTCTTTGTAATTGTAAGTTAGTTGTTACCAAAGGAAAGCAGTGATCCACTTAAGCCCAGGAGATGTTCTGTATAATTCTGTCAGCTGTTTATGAACCCTGCTCTCAGTGTGAAGGGATTGTGAAAAATAAAGTAATAATAAAGACAAAAAAAAGAACTGCAGGTCCTCACTCATTGTCACAAATGTTAATCGTTAAGCACAGATCACTGCTTTTATATGAAAGTCACTTCCACAGGTTCTCTTCCTAAATGTCACGAGGATTGTCTTGTTCGTGGATATGGCGGATTTTTTTTTTTTACATCTGCTGGATAAAAAAGCCCCCTACTCCTCATCTGATCTAGGCTTCATAAGCTGTGCTGATATAAAGGAAATGTTTCTCCTGACACAGTGAATGTCCTCTTTACAGCTGCTGTCTTCGTTCAGACTTCACCACCAGTGCGTTTTGGGAGGCTTGGCATTTGCAGTTAACACCTGAAGGAATCTAATTAACAAGGGGCTGAAGTATTTAATCATGTCTTACGAGTTCACAGTGCACCCTGTACTTCATTTATTAAAAGTCTTATGATTTTAAATAAAGCCATCATTCACTGTCATGGCTCAGGCATTTTGTGCGCACTGAAGGTCTAATCGTACTGTGTAAAGAGTTTTCACAGCGAGCATGTGTAAGTGTTTTAAGTTTGAGCTGTTGAAATATGCAAAGCCTAAGGCCAGATGACTTCTCATGTCCAAAACTAAAGAATTATTTACTACTTGTGGAATATATTTTGTATTTATTATTAGAAGTACTGTAGGACAATTTTGACATACTCATTAATTAATTGTATGCTACACTACACTTCTATTCAACTACATTTCAGAGGGAAATATTGTACTTTTTTACTCCACTACATACACTACTACTACATTTAAGATTTTGCATTAACAAACATAGGATAAACTTAGAAAATACAACATATTATAAAGATGTATCCATTGGTTGATAACCTATTTGGATTGTGACCACTAACAAAAAAGCACTGTCTGATTGGAGCCTTTTGTGGAGTTTCAGATGTCAATTTTCAAGGTTCCATTAAAATGTAAGTTTGAAAAAGAACTTCATAAAATCGGCTGAAGAAAATACAGATCAATGCACATTTCTATCTGCTATGCAAATGTTAAAAATTGAGTGTATAGTACAAGTGGCGACGCAAATTCTTTATTCAGGATTCATAAAGCCATTGCAGAGGAAAAGGACGCGACAAGATGATGTAATTAATTATCACCTGTCAAACCTCAAGCTATAACGAAAGCAACATGATGTAAATCGTCACTCTACACAAATCTGACGTTTTCATCTGCCATCTGTTTGTGTATTTCATGATTAATTAGCTAAGTCTGTTTCCATTGCATGTTGCCACATTTTGTTTTTTTGTATTTTCCACCTCAGCCAAGCAAAAAACTTTTTTTTTTAATATTTTGACTTTTTTCTTTCATTTCCACTCAGATTGTTTTATGCACATAAAACATGGATGGAAATTAATTTAATGAGGTTCCACAGAGACCGACTCATATTCTAGACTTTTCAGATGGTTTCATTTAAATAACTGTTCGAGGGCCAAAGAGGTAAAAGTATCCAATATTTCTGAAAAAAAAGCAAAAATTAAAGCAAATGTGTGTAGCAGAAGTTTGCATTTTCCTTTGTCTTTCTCCGTTAATCATCCCATGACCCCTCAGACTTCTTCTGTGACCATTTGGCGGGGCACAAACCTCGGGTTAGGAACCACAGTGACTATATATACAGTATACAATCTTGTGAAAACTAGTTTGGCTACAACAGTAAAATGCTGCTTACAAATTGGTGCATCAATAATAACACAATCTGATAATGTCATATTTAATAATGTATCAGTCACGGCGGACATTTTACTAAAATTACTTTTAATTTCGATACTTTAAGTCCATTTTTTTAGTAATACTTCATTAACTTAAGTAGGATTTTGAATGCAGGACGTTCCCTTGCAACAAAGCATGTTTACATTGCAGTATTGGTACCTTTACTTTATATGAGTGCTTATTAATCAGTTTTTGCTGGAGCATGACTTCTACATTCCAAAGCTGATGCATATAATTTCAGTAGTTATGGGTTAAAATTTATAGCAGATTGAGGTACATATATGTTATATGCTGTGCATTAATTATATCCAGTAGACTGGTTGTGTGATTAAATTTGATTAGTTAGAGTGCCTCCTGATTTATTCTTTCTCGTTCTAGCAGCAGATGTCTAATAACTGCAGGTACATTGGTTCAGAAGTTGTTATGATACAAGTGACACCCATGCACACTGTCCTGCTACTAGATCTGCTTCCCAGATGCGTGATTCACTTCAGGAATTAGACTAATCAGTGACACATCTGACTTAAATGTGGTACATAGCTGGAGAGACTGTGTGGATTTCTACTGATATATAGCCCACTTCTCAGCCTTTAAACCTATCTAGGTTTAAATTCCCAGGATTACTAGCAAGATACATCAAAATAGCATTTGATGTGGATCAAATATGGCTGATGCAGGTGCAGTTTGCATTATTCTGGGTAATGCATCAGGAAGGGGAACTGCAAAAAAAAAATAAAAAACTAAGGTGGAATATCTCTCATTTCTTCCTTATGTTCTTGCCAGATGTGCACAAATTGTAATGAGATGAACTCAATATGTTGTATTCAGGAGAGCATTTGTTGGATTATATGATCCAAATGGTAACCTTTAAGAGGAGCTTGTACGTGAGGAAAAAGATAAATGCAGAAAAAAACAGAAACACATGGTTATATAGTGACTTGGTCCCTTGATTATTGTGAGTGGCAGCAGATTTTATGGCTTATGTACAGTAGCTACACACCAGTGAGGAATAAATGAACGAAAGAATATACTGGAAAATCGTAATTTGCTGAACTCAAATTGTACAAATCAACAAAGTGAATTTGTTGCTGCCGCTGGAAGCTCTGCAGCAGTTACTAAAAAAGGACAAAAACTAATCAAAACAAATGCCATGCATTAGTTACAAGTGCCTAGGTCTTGGCGGGCATGCAGGATGTTACAGCCCAATGACTTCCTCATTTAAATTATGACCGGGCAGAACAACAACAACCAAAGACAGGACAGGACCATAACCAACACGCATCAGGCCACAGTCCAAGGCAGAACAGCTCGCAGAATATGCTACTTTAACTAACTACAGTAGTACTAGTTTCTTGCTAACATGACTCATGTCACAGCAGATTTGATGGTTTGATTAGTACTGATTACGGAGAGTTCTGACTTTACAATTACCCGAAGCCACCATAAATGTTGCATGAAAAGAAGGTGAAAGAGGGCTGCATACATCTCAGCAGGAAATAGTATTGGTTAAAAAATTTTTTTTTAAAAACAGACTTGAAGTAAGTACTACAATTTCACACAATTCTAAGGGTAAGCGATTTAGTGACTTTCAGCCCTTCTTACTTTAATCACTTTAAAAATGAAGCTGATTAACAGTGGTGGTGGTGGGAGGCACATAGTGCAGCATATTCCTCTCCCTGCACAGCCTATTCTTTGATGTTGTTGTTTTTGTTTGTTGCACCGCCCCATCATTTGAATATCACACAGAGAGGGGGCTCCTACTCGGCCACTTGCTGCGCCTTTGTTGCCGTGATTAAAGCAGGTGTCGCGCAGGGTTGTGTTTGTTAATGACAGTTTGCATTTAAATAGCTGCCACTCGTCTGTCAAGGGAAGGGGAGGAGGGGAAAATGTTTGTTTCCGGGCCTCCAACGTACTCAGAATGCATCTCTTTTACATAAGCTTAACCTAGCTTTGCAAATGAGCAGGCAAAGTTTTGCTGGAGTGTACCTGTAAAAACTCTCCACTGATGTTGGCAAGTGATGAAAGTCCAAACTTTAAAGGGAGGGAAAGTGCAAGCTAACCCAGTTGAAAGTGTTGACTTGTAAGTATTTGTTTACAGCAATAAAATCTGAATATATTTTCTTAATGCACATTTCTGTTGCACAACATAGTGAATAAAAACAATCTAAAGAGAAGGGCAACATAATTTGAAAGGACCGCTAGATATGGATTTCTACATGAGCCTTGAATGTCTAGACATCATGTGCAGGTGTCCTTAATTACAACTTCTCCAAACCAGTGCCTGAAGTTGAAAAAAATAAGTGTCAGTGCTCCCTTTATGTTGGCGTGTGCATCTGATGGTAACAGCAGCTCATTAAGTATTATGTTCTGAATTCCTACAGTGAAACAAAGTTACTGGGAGGTATTGCTGATTCATAAGAATCATTTATTTAACCAAGAGGACAACAATTTCAATTATTAGAGTTAGAGTATGTTTAATTATTTATTAATAAAATAATTGTAAAGTTAATCTAAAATTATCTAGACCAGCCACCAGAGACGTTCATGACTGCACTGGCGCCCTAAACAAAATTCTGCTAAGGGGCCCTCCTACCTGACCCATCAGCCATGTAAGCCATCTGACACTGTCAGGGATACCGCAGTGCTCCCACTACAATCCTCCCTCCTTTAAAATGGTTAGCTTTATCTCTCGGATAGAATAAGTAGACCTCGACAGAAGAGATTCAACAAACAATATTTAGTGAATTGGATATGTAAATATTAACTCAACGTAACGGAGTCTGAGTAATGACAGAGCCGTTTTATACCAGCACATGGTCTATTCAGACTCACATTACAGCAAAGCACTGCAGGGTTGCGACTGCTCCTAAAATGACTCACTAAACAGTAAACTCCCTCTTGTGGTATAAATGAAAAATAGTCTCAACTTTATGTTACAGAAAAATACAGGAAGAAACAACTACAAAAAACACTGTTAATAGCAGTATTAACATGAGTTCAACAGCTAAGTACAAACCTGTACCTGAGGAGGAGTGGGGAGTCCTCTGTTGTCTTCTGTCAGCCTGGCAGGAAACACCTCTGCTGGCCTGTCTGCAGGAAACACTTACAGTTTAGTTCAATATCATCTCAAGTGTGTAGTTATGATAACGGTTTTGCACTGTTCATAGCTGTAATTGTTGCAACTATGTAGTTGATGTGACAAACAGACTGACTGTTCCTATAACTGTAACAGAGTTGTGGTATTGTCACTAATACTAGTATTGCAAAAATCTGAAGTATAGCTCTGAATGAGAATGAATTTGTAATAGCCCGAGCCTGACCCTGCCCAGCAGGACACTGATGTTACAGTTTTTAGGTATAAGCAAGTTTTTGCATGTGCCATGTATATATCAGGTAAACTTGCATAGGCTACTGCAGCAAAAGCTACACATAAAGGCAACGTTGTGAGGGCTTAATGTCACAGTACACGCCAAAATAAATAAATAAATAAATAAAAAGAAAAAGCACCATAAACATGGCAAAGTTTACAGGTTCAAAGTTTGAGGTCGGCATAGATCCATCCTTGAGCTGTTTGGTTGATAGATTTCATTTGGTTGTGCAGTTACAGCCTAGTGTTGCGTAATGGTAGATACACAACTGAACCATGAGAATCTGAAGTGGCCAACCAACTGAAAAGGAAGTGACATCTTAACTGAGGACCCGCCTTGATGAGAGGACTGACAGATTGCATTTTCATTTGCAAAGCTGCTTGCTTCCGTACCCCACAGAGGTTGCTGCTGGGAAGCTGAGCCCGTTGGCATTTATCAATCGTAATACATACATGTATTTCACTCTCACTTCTGTTAGGCACAAAGTCACAGAACACTGCCCTGGAAGGGGCTGGCAAGCAAGCAGGACACAAGCAGACTAGAGAGGGATGCACTGCAAGCTAGCACAACATTTAATATTACTTGTTATAGAGGAGAAAACACAAGTTTACCTGATTGCTGTTCATGCAACTCTTTCTCATGCCGTTTTTTTTTTTTTCTCTTTTGGTGACCAAAAGGATAGTTCAGCTTCATCCCCTCTTCGAGGACACGAGGGACTTCTTTTTTTTTTGCAGGGCCCTATGCAACTTGCTAGTGGGCTCTCTGATATGGAGAGGGGATGAAAGAGCACCGGCAGCTTGTAAGAAGTGCCATTGCACAAGAAAAAGTCACAGTGCACAAAAAAGGAAAGCCTTTTTTCCTCCGAATGGTACCAGCTCAACTCGACTCGATTATACTTGCCTTTTTTGGTTTTCCATCGGGGATATATTGTACCTGTACCTGTTACCTGGAACGTTTTTTGTATCACCTCCATCGAGGTTTCAAGCAAGCTGAGTTGAGCTGAGGTGATACTAAAATGTGATGTGAAAACAATGCAGACCAGTGATTGGTCAGAGAGAATCATCATTTTTAACTTCATCATCATTGCGCACGCTAGAGGTCAGCAACAGAAAGTTTTATATTTTACAATTTTCATACGTTATTTCAACACCAAATCCACTTCTGAGAAGATTTGGGGTGAGAAATTAACTGTGTAGATTGCGAATATTGACAGTTTTACGAACGTGATGGTGGATCAAAAATGTACTTGAACGCTTTTGAGGTTGTGGAGCTCCATAAGTGGCGGCAGAGGAAGCTAGCGCCAACCCCTGGGAGGAGCTTGTGAGGCCGCCTGCTCTTGTCCCGCAGTCATTGACCAATATTAATGTTTTAACCAGCCTACATTGTTTGTCTGTGCCTTCCAAAATGGTTACAAATGGACGTTACTGTTATGAGGTAAAGGATTTTGCTCTTGCTTTTGTTCCATGCCTTGTGTTCTACTGTTCTACCTTGCTTATTCTTGTGATGATTTGTGTTGGTTCTCATTCTGTTTTCTTGTCTTACTTCTTAGTCCTGCGTTTTAGTTCTGTGATTTAGTTTTTAGTTCTGTGCTTTAGTTCATGCTTAGTGTTCCTTGTCTGTGTACATCTGTGTTTTATTATTTTGGTCTTGTCTACCTTGTGTTCTGTTTCATCCTAGTCTCTGTCTGTTTCTGTTTGGTTGCAGTTAGTTTCTGTCTGATCCCCCTCTGATCAGTGTGCCATGTCTGTTCTCTCCTTTTGTCTGTGTCTTAGTCCTATGTCTCCATGTTAGTGTAGTCCTGTTTTCCTATTTGGTCCTGTCTCTGTTCCCTGCCTTAGTTTTGTTCCGTTATGCAGTTGTTTTCTGTTTTCTTTTGGTAACTCTGTCCTTGTGTGTTCCTATCTGCTTTACTTCCTGTTTTATTTTGTAGTGTTCAGTTCTCATTTGTCCTTCTCTAGCTGTGTTTCCTGTTGTTTGATTGCTCATGTGTTTCACTTGTGTTTAATTGCCCTACCTGCTTGTGTGTGTGTGTGATGTGCCCATGTATATATCAGCTTCAGTTCTGTCCAGTCTTTGTGGTGTCCTTTGTCTGTGCTCTGTGTTCTACCTTGTGCTCTGTTCCCTGGATTTCTGGTTTGTTCACTTGTCTTGGATAACTCTGCCTTTATGTAGGATTTACCTCTGCCTTTGGGTTTCCTTTGCTTGGACTCTTTTGCTCTGTGGAAGCCTTTTTCAGTTTAGTTTTGTTTAAATAAATATTTAGTTTGAACCGCAACCTCCTCGCCTATGGTCTGCATTTGGGTCCACACGTCTGCTACACCTAAGACTGCACACAGCCACCCATGACAGTTACAACAATGTTTTCAGCTATGCCGCCTGTTTTTTGTTTTGGGCAGAAAAACTGCTAGGCTGAGGTTAGGGTAAGTTGGTTGTCATAGTTAAAAGAAACCAACACTAAATTGGACGGATATCTGGGAGTCTGCATACAGAAAGGAGGTGACTGGCCTTGTGAAGTGGTGTCAGGAATCTCTCCTTAAACGTTAGTAAAACAAAGGAGATCATTGTTGAACTACGAAGGAGGAGGAGGGAGCAGCACCCACCACTGCACATGGAGAGACTGCGGTGGAGAAAGTGAGCACAGAGGGCCCGCAACATCATTAAGGACAGTAGTCACCCCCAGCATAATTTATTCACACGTCTACCTTCAGGAAGACGCTACAGGAGTGTGAAAACAAGGACAACAACACAGAAAAACTGATTTTACCCATAGGCCATCAGACTTGTGAATGACACTCACCCACTGACCCTTCCCCCAACACTGCAGACTGACCTCTGATCTTGAGAGGTGTAATGATCCACCCAATCTTGCACGCACACACACACACACACACAAGCAACACATGCATATGAGCATGGACACGAACGACTACTGACAACCTACCTCCGTAGACTTCACACTGTCTCCTCATGTTTACATGGCATTTACATGCACAGCTATGTAGTTTTTGCACATTGTGATTTGTGCCACTTGTTATTTATGTCTTAGGGTGTTTAATTAATGTCTGATGTTGCTGGGAGAATTCACAGAATAAGAATTTCATTGTAGGCTACTGTGTGACAACTGTTGAATTTGAAATGAAGTTTGAATTTCAGTGAGGTCTGGAACATGTAAACCAGGAGTTTATTTCATCCACTGAATTATAGCTGAAATGATTACAAGATCATTTTTCAGCTTATAAAGTACTCAGATGACCTGACAAACTTAAACCTGATACAGTCACTCTCCTTTTAGCTCTGTTTTGGTCTCCACCAACTCCAGAGGGAAATATTTCTCTTTAGCTGTTAAATTCTCCATTATGTTCACCATCACCTTGTTAACTTTGTCTGACTGTTTAGTCCTTGGCAGGCGGTGTGCCATTACCTTTAAACAAGTTGATGAGAGCAACAAGAGTTAACCAAAACCAAGTAAATCTGCAGGCCGTAAAACCAAAATAATCAGCTGAAAGACATTAAAACACACTGAGAACTAAGGTGAACTGCAAAGTCGGGTAATATTTGTGGGTTTATCACTACAAGTGACAGCTTTGATCCATTATTGATATAAAATACAGACAAATGCAGCTACATCATGAGATACATATATTTAGATTATTTAGATTTAGCTTATCTTTACAGTTTCAACCATTCATTATCTGCATTTTATCTAAATTTAGTCTGGTAAATAATAATAAAATTACACTGAACCATTTCATGTTGTTTTCTTTGGCTTTATTTATTATTGTGACATTTAATGGAGATTTTTTTCGCACATCTTAGTACATTTGGAAGCCCAATATTCTGAGATTTAATGTGCAGGGGTATGTGTCTTGTTTCCTAAAGTTTTCCTCCATTTTAATACAATGTCTGAAACCAGAACTTGGCCCACAGAGACTGCATCATGGCACCGCGTAGCATCCTTTCGGAGGAAAGTGACAACCAGGAGGCATACATGACATTTTCTCTACACTAGAACAGGTGATGTCCCTGGGTTGTATGTAGAGTATATCTTACAGGACGCTGAAAGACTGGTTTCAAGAAATGAATTCAAGGCAAGTAAATATCAAAAGAGATGCCTCACTGAGGTATTAACTCTAATCAAGGCAAGGATGGGATAGGACCCATATGTCAAGAACAATTGTATTGTCCTTGAAAGGCAAATTCCTCTTTATAATAATGGCCCTGCAATTGCACTGTTTGATTGTTTAGCTGCCCTTGATGGGTCAACAACAAACATCATTCATCCATGAGCCACTTTCATCAGAACAAAGTTGGTAAAACAAAGAGGAGAGGGAAATTGCCTTCTGGATGTAATTAGCCATAATCATGCTGTTGCTGTAGCTATTGGTGGCATTAGCTTACCTATCTTAATCACTGTTTGTTTATAAGCACCCAAGGGTCTTGAAATTTTAAATATAAGCACAAGACTGAAACTTTAGAGGTGGCTTAATGGATATGTATGGCACATTTTATGCAAGAGAACAGAGGGTCCTTAAATGGCTTTTGGCAGAAATGATTACAGACATTAGCACTGCTACTAGCAAAAAACGCCTAACTTTCTTTGTGCTAACTGTTACAACTGAAAAATACTTTGATATCTGATCCTCAAATCCTCTATCAATTGTTTTACAAATATGTATCCAGTCCAAATCAAATTCTATTTATTACCACTGAAAAACCAGGTCGCTCATTAGACTCACCTATTGATTGCCTCATCCCGAGAGATGGGAGATTAGTGGTCAACTTTTAACACCTCAATCAATAATCATCTCCCTAATTGGGTATTAGCAACAAGAAAGTGGACTCACTTGTCACACAAACAAGGAAAGAACAGTTTAAAATTCAGCATCTGGAGGCAGCCGTTATTCATCCGAAGCTTGCTCTAAAACCTTTAATTTGAAATGAGAGTGCTATTACTGTTAAGGACTTGGAGTTTTTGTTGTCTAAAAAATATAATAATCCAAGACTTAGTGAAAAGTGCTACAAATCCCCCAGAATGGAGGTGCATGTTGTCATTAATTTGCAGACTTTCTTCTATGGAGATCTGTTTGGGAAATGTTTGAATGTCGAAGACATACTGGCCATTTCTGGTACAGAAATTGCATTGCGTGACCTAAATGATTTATGGTGTCAACATAGAATAAAAAAAGATGGTTGGTATTTTTCACATTTCCTCTTCACAAGGTCAGTGACACTCAAGCTACTGCTGCAGCTCTTCAATTGACTCCAAACTACAGATAGGGCTTTGCATTCTTTTGGTGCACATGGCATTTAATGTGTAATTGATTTGTCTCAACCACTGAGAATGCCATATACCATAAGTGCATTCCTCTCTCTCTGGCTCTCTCACTCTGTATGCTGTGCTTCCCATCTGGCTTCCCATTCAATCAGAGGAAAGGAAAGCACAGAGTTACATAGCTTCTCGCTCTATCGAGATAATTGAAACAAATGCTCGTTTGAAACCAAGAGCGTCTACTTAATTTACAGACATTGTGATTCTGGACCACTTTTGGAGGCAACAACTTCCATCAGTATGTCCCAATCATAAGCGCAACATAAACTATGTAGCTGTGCTGAAAGCAAGTCTGAAGCGAGAAGACAGCATAATGTTCAGGAGAAGTTGACAAATAAACAGAAAACAGTGATCAGAATACATTCGTTTTAATTGGAGTCAAAATTTAAATAAATGCTCTGTGCTCAAAAAGTGGGGAAAATAAAGATAGTGATAAAAACAAGCTGTAGTTTAACATTGATGGTAGAAAGTATTGGTGTGATGATTGTGGTTTGGGGAAATGTAAAGAGATGGGTGATTAGGAAGTGCTCAAAATGGAAAGATCATAAAAGTAAATGAATTTCAATGGCAATGAAAGCCGGTGAATTTCGACACACAAATTTGTGACCAATAACAAACTGTCTTAACAGTGCTGCCGTCACCATGGAGAGTGCTATTGTTGCTTATTAGCTGTGTTGCACCAGCAACATGTAAAACCCAGAGTAAAGTGCTCTGCAAAGAGACATGGTTTGTAGACAGTTATGAGAGCAAAAGTCGATGGTATAAATACATTTATGGGAATAAATTTACAGAATTTATTTTCCTTTTAGCTGTTAGCAAGCTAGCTAGCTTGGATAGCTCTTTTGACTGACTAGTGCTAGCATAGTATTTTATGTTTAATGTTTAAAATGCCTTTTGTAAAGCTCTTTGATTGATTTTTTATGTGAAATATGCTCTACAAATAAATGTGCTTGCCTCTTACTTCTAGTTGAAAAGAAATATCTGCCAGTTTTCCTCAAGCGTTGTAGCCAGGTCTTTCCTGATTGTTCATCCGATAACGCACATCTTATAACAGTACTATCACACATTATTATTCATGTCTGCAGTTGTTCTGCAGAATTTTGCATTTCCAATACCTAGTTGTTTAAGTTACCTTACATGAACTCAGAGGAGCTACTTTATCTTAAGGCTAAAGTCTGGGTCCTGACCAGACGCTGCGGGGGACAGTTATAAGGACTAGCGGTCCATGCCTTGAACCAACAGTGATGGTAGGGAAGCAGCAGCACCCCTTCCCCTCTACTGGTTCATTCAGCTCCCAGCGGACCGCTGGTAAACACTGCACGTCAAACCCGAGGCCAATTAGCCCGCAAGATCAGCCTAGTGAGAGGCCTGCCGGAAAGGGGAGGGGGACTTAATTCAAAGAGCAGACTCTGTGAGAGTTCAGTTATCCTAATCGCTAAAAGAGCTCAAGTCCCAGGGGTACCGTTCAGGCTTTCAGGAAATATAAGGAGTTTTTATTGTCTGCAAAAAAGAAGCCAGTGAAATAATGCACCATTGTGATTTTATATAATCATGTGGTATTATAATATGAAAAATAACAAGTAGGCTAAGCGAGAGGTATCTACATAGAGGTTGTTAGTTCATGACCCTAAAACGTAGATCCACCCACAAGCTGAGCTTCTATCCACAAGACAACTCACATTCAGTTGTTGCAATTTACTTGCAAGGATTTGAGAAATTGAATTTTATCTTTAGTTTAGTGTCCATCACAACACCGAATGAGGCTCATAAACTGTAATAGCTAGCAAGTGTGTGAAACTGAGGTTAACAAGAGAGCATGTGAATCACAAAACTGTTAATTAGAATCACACAGTATCCAAGCAACAGTAATAGGGCACAGAGTGAAATTAACTGTTTGATGGGGCACCGTCCTGCTCCTGCTGGCTCTCCAGTTGACCTCTGCCCTGGACACTTACTCTGCGCCCATAATGTTTTACTGCCAGATACTGAAACCATGATGCTACAGCATGATGCATTGCGTGGGCGATGTGTGAATGGCTATACAAGAAATGACATCTGATTTTTTCCTTTGCTGTTTCTCAATAAGTTAGTTTTGTCCAGCAGAAGACATTTGACTGACAAAACATATATATATATAGATATATATGTGTTTGTTTTTTCAAGAAAATGTAAAATTACTTCTGACATTTGAACTTGCACAGCAAAGATCAGATCAGGGACCAGAATGTTACTTCAAGCAGAGGGGGAACAGAATTCATGCGATTATGTGAGATGTTTTTTCTTATTCAAGAGCTTTTTAAAACAAGAAGAGTTTTTTTCACACATATAAAACATCCCCCTTTTATCGTCATAAACAACATGAATATACAGTATGTGACATTTTGTCTATGTAAGTACTTTGCTGAGCATCGTAATTGTGAAGAAAAAAGTACTAAAGTAAATTGTTCTCTGTGAATCCTTTACAATGCCCTGTCATTTGTATATTTGCAACAGTGACAATTTTACATTTTATATTTGTGTATATTTAAAACTTTGCACAACTCATGTATACGCACATTTTAATAATAATATGATATATATTTAGTTTTTATTTTCATTTATATCTTTAAAATCTCTAGGTCTCATTTGTACCCTTATTGTAATAATTATCCTTTATTGCACACTAACCATTTTAGTATGCACCTGCATTTCACTGCACATAACTTATGAGCATGTGACAAGTAAAACCTTAAGATCCTTAAATGTTCAATCTTGATTGTGGACCACCCCATTAACATACTGCACATTTATGTACTTTTGGTCCGTGGTTGTTTTTCATTGTTTGGGCTGGACACGTCAGTCGTAATGAATAAATCTTCACGCTTCAAACACATTTTAGACAAAAGTGTGCTTCCAACTTTGTGGCAGCAGTTTGGGGAAGTCTTTCTCTCCAACTTAAGTCCCAGAAAAAAATTGTTTTCCCATTTTGATGTGGAAGAACTTGACTGGCCTGCACAGAGCACTGACCTCAAACCGTCTGGGACACACCTTTGATTCTGGACTATACAAATAAACTTGACTAGACTGGAATTGATTTTGACAACCCACAGTGTCAAGTGAAAATTTGGAGGCCCAGCTCTTATTCTCACCTGCAGCACTGTCCTGATGCTCGATGTCATTATACAAAAGTTTTGGGCAGCTCTTCAAACGCTGCTGAGAGGATCCATCCTGTGTAATATTTTTTTGCTATCCTCCGTGTCATGATAGTTGATTGTGGGCTTTCTGCTCGACACAGGCCATAAACCTCCACAGACACAAGTAGACTAACAAGACTTAAGCATGTCTGCTTCAAGACACTGAACCAGTGGCTTCTCTCTCCCCCTCTCTCTGTCGCTCTGCTTCAGAAAATGAGAAGAGTTTCTCAAAAAATGTGACTCTATAACAGTAGCCTGTGTGTCCCCAAGGATTCTGAGCTAGCACGGTCTGCCAGTCTATCACACAGGAGCACACTGCTTTTGTGACAAACTGGCAGACTAACATCTTTCATTCCTGTAGCTCCTCTGCGCACTTCTTCTCATTCCTAGACAATCCTCACAATAACCTCGGTGGTGAGTGCATGACTACACAATGTTCCCCGTTGCTTGCTGTTGATTCAGTGCAGCGCACTGGTGGATATCAGCGCTCCAACACTCCACATTCATTTAAAAAATGTGTGCAATACACAGCAGAGTGCTGTCAAAACATCACAAAAGGTCAGAGTAACAGATTTAATTACTTTTTATTGTGCATGTGTACAACACTGAATAACAACAGATATCCCTGCTAACCCCAAGATCATTTGCTTGCAGCAGAAAAGTCATGCTTTGTCAAAGTTTGCTAGAGGATAGACTTATGTACAAGCTCTATTTTAACAGGTGAGCAGCACTGGCCATCCTTAAATCCTTCAGAGGCTGTATCCATTACAGGATCCATGAGAGGTGGGTAAGAGGCAGAGAGCATGATGGAGGGGCTGCTTCACTGCACACCACACAATCTTTACACTCTAACTGGCAATTGTTAAATTCACACTCACGTCAGTCTCCTTCACAATTTAGAGCCTTGTCAGGTATCTCCTTGTGGACAAAACTGGTGTCTCAGAATGGAACAGAAAAGTAATGCTCCTGTCTGATGGCGTTGCTTTCTGCTGTCTTTTGTTTTTTTATTATTATGCAGCAGCTTTAAAGATTCATGAGTGGGACTTGCACTCAAATAGACTTAATATCCATCCTGTTTCATACTAGTAACAACACAGTGTGGCAGAGGGAAGTGAATCATAGTGCCCTAGTGACTTGGAAGTGCCCAGACATGCAAATGTGTGAGTTGGTGCGATAGATTATTCAAATGCATGGATGCTTTGCCTTTGGGGTCGCCCTGCTGCCGAGCCGTGGTCACTCCCCGTGCGTAATCATCCCCTTGTGCTGTGTTTCCTCTGCAGAGTCGGGTGGGCAGAAGTGAGTGGTGACTGTTTTCAGATGCAAGGGTGAGAGAAGGTGACATGGTCTAGCTTGTGGCCTTGTAGGCCACCCACACAGGAGAGGAATGGATGAATGGCTGCTTGACATCCTTTTTTAGAATTTTGCAAGACATCTAGCTTATTGGAAATTAAACATGTGCAAACACATTTTGGCATAAAATAAGCTGCCTTGGCATTAAATACAGTTCGGTTTGTCAAAAACTGCAACAACAACTTCAACTGCAATATCGAGGGTGTGATTTCAGTAATAAAGCTAAAACCATTTGCTGACCCTGCAGATCATGTTGGTTACTATTCCTAATATGAATAATCAGAAACACCTCTGGATGACACTCTCTCATTTTGAAATTGCAAGACAGGTTTGTTGAAGGGAGGTTAGAAACTTGTGATTGTATACAACTTTGGAGTGATTGTGCTTTTAAAGAAAGTTTGACATTTTGAGAAATGTGCTTATTTGCTTTCTTGCCAACACCTAGATGAGAAGATTGATACAACTCTCATGTTTGTATGGTAAATATGCAGCTGGAGTTAGCAGCTGGTCAACTTAGCTTAGCACAAAGACTGAAGAATCTCCCTGTCGGTAGCTTTAAAGCTAACTAATTATTGCATTTGATCTTATTTGTTTAATCCGTACAAAAAAAGAAGAGTACAATTTTTTCCGGACTATATTGTGGCAAACTCATACCAGTAACTTCCTGGAGCCTCTGCTGGTTGCCTGGAAACTGTTCCCATTGTCTCTGGTCATCTGTGGTGCCCAGCCCAAAGCCCATTGGTTCCTAATAACAATGTTAATCCTTATAATCAGGTCATGCATGTAAACTTTCATTTTTCCGCTTTTGCTATTTTCAGTTGTGGACCACAGTCCTATCAGGTGAACTCAAGTTGATATTGTTTTGCCTAAAACAAAAGTTTTATACATGAACTGTCAATGTTTGGATGGTTTGGTCAAGTGTGCATTCTGCCCTACCACTTCAGTGTCTGAAACTGGACATTTCAAACGATATGTGATACTTTTAGCTATCTATTTCAACCAGTTATCTACAACTTTTCAACGTGACCTCCCCGCTCCCTAACTAGCTAGTTTCCATGCACTCTCAATCACCTGTTTTTTTGTTTTTTTTACAGCAGTGTAGGTTTATGGCACAGAGCAATATGTTTTATCTGGATTGGACTACACTTCTAATTATTCATTGGATCAAATAATTTTTGGTTTTGCTATTTTCATGGGATTTGTTCACAGTAACACATAATATCACCAGATTTTAACTTTCCTATGATCCACCACTTCTGTTGATAAAAAGTGCCAAAGTGCAAGGTGAGCCTGGTACATTTTGCATTTGTCAAATTAGCGACTAATAGGAAAACCTCCCCCACTGCAGTTTGATCCATCTGCCACCGCCTAAGGCTGTAACTGCTAATTGCTAACACCTACACAAGCACCAGGGAGGGACATTGATTCCTCATCCTTACATTGCAAACATCTTGATTGACACTGGGAAACCAGTGGCAATAGACCGGCGCATTACGGGACATCATGCTGCTGGAAGAGGGTAATTTACTGGGACTGTGTACACACAGGCACGTACCGCTGCGCTCACACTTAAAAACTCCTTTAACTGTAACACGTGAGGACAGGTGGTAGGCAAGGAAGATGAGTGTGAGAAAATCCACTCACTTAGGCGAAAAGTACAGCATCAGCAGAAGTAATTAAATCTTGGGTATCACAAAGCAAAGATAAGTGTGTGTTTAATGGATCAATAATGATGGACAGACAAGACAAAGAAGATTAATCAAAGTGCTCAGAAAATAGAGCACTTAGGCAAGCAATTAATATGTCAAGGAAACCTCGCAGGGACAAAAAATCCGTTAAAATAAATGTAAGAACGGCTTCAAGGTCTATTACTTAGGATTATCACCATTGATTTTGTCTATATCTGTGTGTGAGTTTGATGTTAATATCCCTATTGATTCACCACTTTTGAGCAGCTTTTGATAGACACCACTCACACATTGCATTTCATAAAACTTGCAGTTTCAGATTTCATTACATTGTCCGTTCCGTTCCGTCATTTCCTCAAGGAGGGTTACGAATATCGATCCGTTCCAGATAGAAAGGACTCAAAAGTTCAGCACATGCTTGGATGAATTGTGGCTCAACTTTATTTTATTTATTAGTGTAATAGTGCATCAAAAACAAGTGGGACTGGGAGCCCCCAAGTCAATATGGCTGCCGGCCAGGACAAGCTAATTTCTTTGGCTTTGTTTCAGATATTTTGCATAACATGACTTTTAAACTGACTGACAAAAAGAACAACGGGAAAAAACACAGATACAAGCAGGAATGGAAGTGGAGCTTGCTGTGTGTAAAAATCCCTGCAAAAGGGAAGTGAACTGTACAGTATATTACTAGATGTACAGTGCTGTGTATTTTCTGTTTTTTTTTCTGCATTTATAGCAACCACATGCCAAAGCTACCTAATGATGACTAAGCTAATGGTAACAAGCAAAAGGTTCCTGCCTTTTCTGTTTTGATTATGGTTATTGTTGTTTGCTGTGATTTTATTTGCTGGACCCACAGGATCTGCAGACTCAATCTCCTGCAGCCTGCTTTGTTTCTGGCTCTACTGAACCAGAAAAGATGGACTCTTAGTGGATATCTGGGGGCTTTCCTGCTTGTGATGGTCCCCCCCCCCACACACACACACACACAACCCCATGTGTTCAATTTCATTACACTTACTGACACACCTCTAGACATGAGCTGTATGAAATTAGTAAATCAAAAGCAATGCTATCTCAGACCTTTGGTTTGCGCTCTTAAACTCCCACCATTATTGATTGCAGAGTACATACATTATAATCTAACTGCACCATGTATCATTTCTACAGACTGGATGATTGTGTCCTCCTTTCCATGAACAAGAAGGAGAGGTTATTTGAATAATTTTACTTCAAGTTCCACCTGGTCCTGGAACCTACAATCACTGCTGCACTTAACTTAAAACTGCTTCAATTGTAAAGCCTGCTGTACGTGCAATGTGAATAACAGCCATAGCGAGCGCATTGTCATTTCCAGGTTTCAGCTCACAAAGTTTTAACAGTAACTTCTCTATTTCACATTCCCCCCTAGCACCGTCTGCACACAGTTCCCTTTGTCAAGGCCTGCTACGACTTTAACGAAAAAATGATTGAGGATCTGTCAACAGGGACAAATCACGGTCTGGTTTAATACAGAAAAAGTCTGCAGTGACATAAGACACAACATGTTTATTAACATTTAATCAAACCCACAATCTTTTCCCAACCTTAACCAAAGTGCTTTTGTTGCCTAAAGCTAATCACAGATGGGGACGTGACCCCTGGACTTTATTAAAGTCTTGAGATCTGTAGACTCACCATCCACCTCAAAAACGTCCTTATGACAATGCGGCAGTAAATGAATGTAGCTCTTAATTTAGTCACGTTACATTTGTCATCTACTTTTTAGGAGACAGGGTTGGAAGACATCACAGTGGAATTTTTGAGTTTAATCAATAATGATAAAGACTGTCATTTGCAGCCTTAATAGAGAGGCACATTTCATCTTTATCCATACAAGGCTTCAGTGCTCTGCAAACCTTATTGTGGAGACAAAAGCATTCAGGCAGATGCAACATCTTCAAAACTTCAGGAATCATCTCTGTCTAAATATTTGGTCAGCACCATCACCTCTGTACGGCCCTGTTCTTCACCTGGTCCAGCTTAAACTGCTAAAGGTCTTTACAATGTATGTGCAAGATTTTGATCCAACAGAACCTGATAACATGAGCCACACAAACTCCACTCTTCAATCAGACAATCAAAACACGAACAAATTACTTACTCGACTCAATCTGGGTAAAGATTGTACCTGTTGTAGTGTTTGGGCCACGAGACAGCCATGCTGGCTATTGATTTTTTCCTCTGTGAGTTAGCCAGCCTTAGAAGACCGCTAATGACATGTGGCTGAGAAAAAATAAATTTATTAAAATAATGAAGCGAGCTTGACAATGGGAATTTTGAATGCAATGGACTCAAGCTCTCTGCATGGGCGGAAAAACTGTAAGGCTTTGGTTTGTCACAAAAGGGGGAGTTTTTTGATCTTATGTCCTTAGAGTCTGCTTGGGTTTTTGTGCAGTGTCTATTAGGTGTTGTCAGATTTTAGTGTGAGTATTTTTAAGCGTCCTTTGGGCCAGGCGCTCATTTTCACTTCTCTTTAGTTGCCTTATTCCTGCTGTTTTATTTCTGTGCTAATGCTCTTCTAAATTAGCCATTGGAAACCTGATGCTCTGCAAACACAAATAATTAATCTCACACCAGATGTAAATACGATAAGGCAATTTGGATTGTAGAGCCACAAAGGTTGATTGTTATGTTTTCCTATTTACTCTTTATCTTAACTTTGCAGACCGTTAGTGCAGATAATGAGGTTGACACTTATTACTTCATATAACGCAATCTGTAATCATAATTAATGATGTATAATTGCACACGTGACCAACTCCTTACAATGTGTTATAAAACATTTATTAACATAATTATTTATTAACTGCTTCTAAATATGTTTAGAAATCATTATGACATTTTGAACTTTGATTCTTGACCTCGGATACTGCAGGTTGCAGGAAAAAATATTTTTATTTGGGACCACTTAGTTGTCATAATAAGTAAAAAGTTTTAAACATAATTAATAAATATAATTCACAAGTGCTTCATATTTTGTGTTCATATTTTAATATTTTTTACTTAGTTACATTAGAATTTGTTTTAACCCATTTAGTAATTATTTATAGACTCCTTATGAAAACTTAATTGGTGGGCCAAAGTACCATGTTACAATTTAATATACAATTAAAAGAAAATATTCATCTCTCTTCTTATTTTTCTTTAAATATTTAAATATTTTCTTGATCTTTATCTTATAAATATCAATTAGTCGTCATTTGCATTCCTTCACAGTCCCATCCCATGGCGTTCTGAAATGATTTATTTACTATAGATTTCAACTCAGATGTCAAACTGTTTCACTATCAGTTGTTCAAATGTCCCTCGATTATGAAATGGTTAAGATTTAGGACGAGAAAACACTGGGTTTCAAGTAAATATGCTAAATTGACTTTTATGAACTTGTGTGTGGTTCTCTGACCTCTGTGGCATTTACTGTATTGTCCTACAAGGCAAATTCCAGCCATCTGGTACTTCAGGCGAGTTCAAGCAAATGTTAACACATACTGTATTTACAACTATTATCCCGCTCCACAGCAGCATATAATTTCACCTCCATCCCCTGAAAACACCCCAACCCCATGTGATTACAAAAAAGAGCTTCATATTACACATCTTATGCTCAAAGTACTATGGAATTAGATTTTGCCATTTGAAAGACAGGCAAACAACATCTCTGTTAGAACATCACACATCACCTTATCATACACTACAGCAGTGGTAGATATATAGTTGAATAATTATACAAAGAAATTGCAGTTATTTATGTTTCAAAGGCAGCAGTTCAAACATGTTCATAGACTCCTCACCCCCTCCCAGCTAACCCCCTGCTGTTATTGTTGCTGCTGCTGCTGCCATTGTTGTTGACGCTGCCATTGCTGTTCCTGCTGTTTGTGTTGCTGCTGCCCCATTCGCAGTTGCTGTTAGTTTCCACATAACACCTTTGTGTTCTTCCTGTGTGTACAATTATTAATTTACAGATTAGAATAAAGTGTAAGACAGCAGAACAGAAAGGAGAAATTATCTCATCTTATAGGTGGGATCATTATTTTCCTCATTGTGAGGCTAGAGAAGGTGTTGATGAAACACAAGGGAGACTCCAGATCATGCTGTCAATCTCTACCTAAGCAGAGTCCATCATACAAACTTCTAATGATTATAGGAAAAGTAGTGCAAGTTCAATCACCAAAGTAAAATGAGAGCGTTGTGAAGATCCCATCAAATTGCTGATGCATTACTGGCCTCTAGTGGTGAACAGTAATATGAGTGTAATAAATTGGGCAAACAAGCAATAATGTTGAAATAGAGGTGATATTAAATGTAAGTAAATTATATTTTTGTGACGACTGGTGTTTATAAAGTGTCCTCAGCATTGACTTAACTCAATGATAAGGACTGTTGCCTCTAATAAGGGTAATCGCCCTGGCAGATCACTCATTTCCTCTCATCAGTTAATTACACCTTGGAGTCACATGAGAAGGGAGGAGAAATTCAGTAAAAGGAGATCGAGTCAAAATCACCATCAGTCTCAGACTAGGCTGGCTTCTCCTGCAATCTGTTGTGGTATTGTGAGAAATAAAAACCAAAACAAATATCTTTGTGGATGTGGGTCTAAATACTTAACAGTTCATGTTTAAAGTAAGATCAAATACAGACAAAGACGAACGCAAATCTCAATATGCTGGTATACAAAAGTGCTAAGTGCAACATTACAGCTGTTTCCCACTTCAATCAATATTGATGATAGACAAATCACAGAGGGGTAATCTAATGATGGAAGTCACTTCAATTGGTGACTGAATTGCAATTATTTCCTTTGATTGAAAAATGTGCAGCCAGTGAAACACACCCAGTATGCAAATAATGAAAATAAGTAGAGATTCCAGCACAGTGACTTTATTTGCGACATACAAAAATAGAGAGGGCTTTTGCTCTTGTATTCATTTTGAAATGCATTTGGAAATTGTCATTTCTTCTGGTTTGGAGCGTCGTCCCTCACCACTGGGAATATTTCAATTTCCTTGATGATCCGCTCAGCAATAACCTTGTTGTTTGCTGAAACCATCCTTCGAGACATCAGATCGAACGGTCCCCCTAAATTGTCAAACAAAGCCTTCATTAAGAGGGATTTAACCAAAAAACAAATTCTGCATTTCACCACAGTGTTCACTTAAAAACGTCTTATTCATTTATTTTAGTTTCTAAGACTTTGCACGCAGTTCAGTGCTGCATAATCACGGGACGTTCTGTGATCAGATTTGAAAGCATACACACCATCAACATCCAGTAATATTCCTCCAGCTTCTTTGACTATGACTGCTCCAGCAGCAATGTCCCAGCAGTGGATCCCAATTTCAAAGAAGGCCTCAACAGCCCCCGTTGCCACCAGACACATGTTGGTGGCAGCTGTCCCTGACCCACGGAGCCTGTCAGGACAGATCAGTTGGAGTTGAATGAAAGTGAGCCTCACTGCCCTACAACAGCAGCGGACAAACTACTACAGATGCAGTGAAGATAAGAAAAAAAGGTTTAAAATTTTCAAGCTGGCTGACAGATAGGAAAATGTCTTAATGTTATGCTCTTTAGGCTGTTAATTTAAATATATAATACAGAATAAATAATTGTCCATATAACCTACATAATACCTAAAAAAACACATATTGCACTTTGAATTTGCATAATCCTCTAGGTAAACGAGGAGAAATGCAGTATTACTTTTAAGTAATAATAATCTTGATCATTTGCAGTAACAATATCTTGAGTGTCTAACATTTACATTCAAATCAATATAATGAATACATTTGCAATTTGGTACATGTAAATATGCAAATTCAAGGTAGATGAACCTCACCAAATTTCATAAATTCCACAAGTGTCAAAAACTGACATTATACGCTGCAAGTTAGAATTAGCATGACTTTAGCTAGGTGTTTGCTTATACAGCCTATGAATTTTTTCAGCTACAGGCCAATGTCACTGCCTTTTCACTCGCTTGTTTGAGAAAATATAGTATAGTTTATAGGAATTAGCCTAAATGTAGCCTGTTTTTCTACTTGTCGGTCCATTTATAATATTTACTCAATATAATTAATTAATTTACAATATGTAAATATGTTACTTCATGGTAGCAACCACACCAAATTGCATAAATTGGTGTCCATAGTTGAGATACTCTGCTAAGCTATTTTAGCTAGCTGGGTTTGTTCTCTATCATGCTTGGATGTAGCTTAATTATTTGGAATAAAAATTAAAAATGAATTAAAAGGAAAGTTCATCAAAATGTGGCTATCTCACTAGCTAGCTCAATGTAGCTCTCTTGCTTTAGCTGTCTAGTTGGTTGTTTCTCTGTGGAAGAGAGTGTAGTAAGTCCAAGAAGAGCCAAGACATTAAACCAGAGTTATGTGGTTTGTCTTAGTTTTTATCTCCATTCTGTAGTCAATGCAAATTTTGCGTGCTTTTTCATATAAATTACACATTTCTAAATACACAGTCACGTTGACTCTGTAGGTCAGTAAGCTAGGCTACATGGCATAATAATAATGCACGTCAAGACCACTTACCCGTGCACTGGGATGCAGAGGATCTTCTGCATGGTGGAGAAGATCTTGGTTACTTTTTCCTTGCTCCTGTCAGTTCCATGCTCAGAGATGATAATGGACTTATTGATATCTGCAATGACAGCATGCCAAAAGGGTTACTACTATGAATAATTACAGGTGTGACAGTGACGGTAAAGATGCATACTCACACAGTACCAGTTAAAAGTCCGCCAGATTGAAAGTATGTAACCTTTTTGATCTAGAGGATTCTGCTTGATTGCTTTATTCATTTGTTCTCATGCATGAAAATGTTTCTAGCTGTTAAATTTCAAAAGCAAGGCAACCTATTTGTGGTGACTGCAAAGCTCAATTTGTGTTATTTCCTAGTTGTTATGACTTTTTTTCATTTTCAAATAAGCAAAAACTAAAATATGAGCATATTACCATTGACATCGGACACCTGAATTGGTTCATCATTGCAGAAAGCTCCCTTCCCCTTCCTTGCTTTATACATCTTGTCTTCCAAGCAGCTGTACACCACACCAAACTCCAACTGAAAACAGCAATCATTTTCTCAGCTTTCTCTTGCAAGGTATGAATGAACTAATTTTATTGTCTCTAAAACTCTCTCTTGTTTGATTTGACATACCTTCTTATTAACAGCAAAGGCAATAGACACAGCAACAAAAGGGAATCTGTGAATAAGTAGTTTCACACATGAGATCAGTTAATGTTACTACATTGCCAGAAGAAGGTACTTTTTCTTACCAAGTTCTTTTATTAGCAGGGATCGAGAAATAACTATTTCATAAATTATGGTCAAGTAAATTCCTTGATTTCAGGAAATATGCTTTATTGACTTTCTTGCTGAGATGAGAAGAATATGCGTATTGTCCTGTCTGTCCATTAAATCATTTTTTCCCTTACATACGGCAGACATGTCAGAAGTCAAATGGGTTCATAGTGCCCCCTACAAAATTTCAGTGAAGTACTTCCCGTCCCATTTCACTTAGATGTACAAAAGTTAGGTGGTAGACGTATCACTCCAAAACATACAACAAAGCCTATTGGACCCATTCCCTTAACCTAACAGGAAGCCAACCATTTAGAATTTCAGATCAACTTCATATTTGGGCAAAGTTATTTAAAGCTTAAGTTTTTCTTGAAAGTTCCAGCCTGAAGACATCTATGCCAATATTCAGTCATAGTGGTGGCACCACCTACTGGCAACAGGAAGGCAGTTGTCCTTTAGTAAACTTACCCATGTACGAAGTTTGTGGTGCCATCCACAGGGTCTATGATCCATGTGGGCATGTCAGTTAAGATACATGGCTCCCCCTTAGCAACTGACTCCTCTCCAATGAAACTGCAGCAAAGAAAACACAATGGACCAATGAGGAATATAAAATATCATGATTTTGCACCTCAGCTACAAACAGTACAAGCATATTAAGATTCATATATTTTTGTGTCTGCATGTCTCTCACCAGTGTGTGCCTTCTCCGAATTCCTCTTTAAGAGACCCGATAATGATTTTCTCCACCCTTTCATCAGTCTTGGTGACAAGGTCTACACTGGAGCTCTTTGTCATGACCCTTATTTCACTCTCCCCGGCCTTCCTAATTTCCTAAAAGAACGGAATATTATTAGTGCATGCTTGCTTTTTTGAGGTTAAAATAGGGGCATGTTTTCATTATCACAAACAATCTCCCAAAGTTCTCAAGCCAAGTCTGTTTTCAAGATTTACCCTAAGTTGCAAACACCAGAGGAGGATTTAGAGGCTTTTGATGGCTTTTACGTACAGCTCCAGCTTTTCTTGCCACTGCAACAGCAAAGTCGTATGCCTTCTGCCATTGGTCAGCCATTTTGTTTGAATGGGACATTCACTGAAGAGAGCCTGTAAAACAAATAAAGCTTGTAAAGACGCAACAATGACTCATAAATGCACAAAAATGTTAAATAAATGTAAGACATTTAGAAGCTACAAAAACTCTGAGGTTCTCCAATAAATTAAATAATAATAATAATAATGTTGGAGAAACCAGGAAGAACTGAAAAAATCCCACCACTTCCCTTCTGGCCTCCCTCCAAAGCTACTCCCCCAAGACTTTTAGTTCATGGGGAGAGTGAGCGCAGGCATCCAGCCAGGTGATGATTGGCCGTGCTTACTACAGTCCTGCAACAGCCACATATTTTTTTCGTTTTTTGTGTCAGAGATTCATTGATGGCTGTTGGGATGTAAAGACAATTTCAAACTTAGTTTTAAACCATGTGAATGCTATATCCCACACTTTATATTAAACAATCAAAAAATTGACATTATTTTGAAATTTGCCATATCATGTTTGACATGAGTGTAATAAAGCCAGTGTAAATTTCTGTATCAGTAGTTAAATTCACATTTCATTTTTTGTTGATAGAAACCTCATCCTTGATAATTATATGTGAATCTTCATTTAGCATATGATTACACATTATGTACTGTACTGTTGATAATGTTTCACACAGCCGCCCTGCCACATACATGGAACTATGCTCAGTCTCACATCCAAAGACAAATAACCCTCTGACCCATGGACACACAATCCAGACGATGCCTACCTCCTCTTCCATGCCTATTTATCCTTTTTGCCTTATATGTATTGTATATATGATAGTTTTTGGTACACAATAATGACAAAAAAACATTAGACAATTATTCATCCACCATGATGCTAAGCACACACCGGTACACCTTTTATGCACACACACATATACATCCATGCACTGCTATAAAAATGAATACTTTACCTTGTCAAGTCAGGTGGGGTTGTCAAATAGCAGCTCCTAGATCCTAGTGCATGTTCTTTTGAAAAACAAACCTTAAGTCGCCTCATTGGAGAGATACATAAAAGAAGCTAGCATGACAGAGTGGAAGTAAGTATTAGCCCCGCCCTCTTCTGTTTCTTCATAGCAACCCAAGGGGAAGAAAAACATTCTGTGCTCATGAAGGCATACTTACAACAACACAATGCTAAATTTACTGTACAGTGAGTGCATCTATTAGTAAGTGGAAAGTTTTTGGGCGTCTTCGCAGGAAAATTGTGAAGGTGTCACATCCTGCTGTGTACATTTCTGTGTCACGTGGATGCGGCAGTTGACATGACTGTTAATTAAATGCTCTTAGTGTAGATGTCAGATCATAAATCATATATTCTGAGGGGAAATTTTTACATTTTTGTGGAGAAATAAATGCACATTCTGGCTCCTGACATGGGATTTGGCATGACAAACAAAGCTCCTGTCAGTTTTATATTTCCTGACAGTTTCACAGTTATTGAACTTTTACTTTATGTGGTTTTATTACATTCCTCTAGTGGAACACACTCGTCCCTACCTGTTGAGCAAGCGTATATTATGTTAGCATGCTGAAACTGTGAAATGATAAGTATAATTGTGAAATAAATGAAAGAACATAATACAGATACTAAGATCTACATGTATCCGTATGTACGTATTTATATCTTGAAATGTTTATCTATCATGACAGTTCATTCCAGCAACAGTTATTGTTCTGACATGTAAAAGCATTTCTTGTATCTCATGGTAAGGTAACTGAAATGCAAATTAATTCTCCTCCTCTGTGAGAGAACACCCAGAATCAGGAGATACTACAGAGTACATACATCAAATGACAACGTTATGACAGTGGTTTAAAGTGTTCTTAAGTCCAGGATGCCACTGCCGGGGACATGTATGCTTGAATGTTTTGGCCCCAGAAGTGACATCACTGTGACGCTGGCTTCCATTCAAATACATGCTGCATTCAAGTCCTGAGGGAGTGTAAAAGACAAGACGGATTGTTTAATTAGTAGTGAATGCTGCATATCTTATAACATTGCAGGTCTACATTGTCTGATACCCTTTGTCAGTGTTAGTAAAAAGTGTTTTTCTACAGCTTGCTCTGACTTTGTTCAACATCACCACACCTTGGATAAAGCTTGTGCGTTTTAATGGCCTAAACCTGTTTTTGCTGTTTGCTATTGTACTAGTAATAACAACATGAGTAAAGCAAATGTTTACTGACAATATCTGATTCTCCTGAAACAAGTTAGACATCTGATATCGATCATCATAGGAAAACAGTTTTAGTTAAACAGCGACTTAGCTGGCAGAAACCATCCTACTACACAATTTGCTGGATTGACTAGATATCCTGAGTCACAAGCTGTGCAGCTAAAATAAACAGACCTATGTTGAACTTTACAGATCAGTATGAGGCATCATGAAGGGGGTTGTTGAAAGTTTTGTTTGACCGGGAGCAGCAGGAGAGCAGTTGTCACCGTGCTGTCCCTGTTGTGCACTAAATATAAGACGCTCTCTAAAATGTTGGGAGACAGGTGGAGGGAAGTGATAGGCCAAGCAAAACAAATACATCAGTCCTGCTGTCTCCCTGGCAGGTCTGTTATGAATAATTTATCCAGGATGACGGATGTTTTGGATGTTTGGTTCCCGGGAATCACAGCTGTAACTGAGGCCTGCCATGATGCAGAAGTTGCTGAAGGTCAATGGTGCACCCTGAAAGATGAGCTTTAGACAGGTTGTTAGACATTTATCAACCCCTTTTGGAGTCTGCTCAGTGAGGCTAATTCCAGCATGCACACAATGAATGTTAGCATGATGATGTTTAGCAGGTTAGAAGCACCTTAGTTTAGCGAGTTAGCCACATTTGCTTAGCAGCACTAAAAACACTAAGTCCTACAGCTGACGCTGATGGGAATTTAAATTTTGATCTGATGATGGCGCTAAATGGTCAGGATATGGCCAAAGTTATTCTAATTCACTCTGTGGTGAACATGAATGTCTATACAAAATGGCGTGCTATACAAAGTCAGGGGATCACCAGTCATTAGAATTTATTGTTTGGGAATGTTTGTGCCAAATCACCTGGCCGATGTTGAGCTATTTCACTGGATGAGAGAAAACATTGACCTGCTGGTGGAGCAAGAAACGTCTATGGATCATTACAGCCTAGGGCTTCATCCTCTGGGCACCATGGATATCTGTTCCAAGTTTTATGACATTCATTTAATCGTGTTTGGGGTATTTCACCAAACAACAAATTTGTCAACCTCATGGTGACACAGTAGAAAAAGTGACTGGATCATAAAGGTCACTAAGCTTCATCCCCAGTGTGCTGTGAATAAATGTGAAAGCACAGTTCATGACCATCTGAAGTTGTTACAAACCTGCCAATTTTTCAAAGAACAATGGCCGGTATTTCCTAATGAAAACCAGGACATACAGTAAAGGTATAAGGATTTGTTTGGCTGTGCCATTAATGACCTTATAAACAAATTTAAAAAAAAAAACATAAGACAGGAAACCGACAAGGTTTTTTGAACAGCTTGGCATAAAGGTGGAGTTGGCCGAGGAGGACTCGGCTTTCAGCTGTCTGACTCTAGAAATCACTAGTGATTTTGTCTGAACCCCCTGCTGCACACTAACATGGACCATTGATTTCTGTGGAGGGAGCCGCAGCAGTTTAAGACCCCGGTTTGCTCAAGTAAAGTGTTTTAAAACCATTTGCTAGCCATCAGCAAACACAGACAAGACAAAAGTCCGTGGAGAGCAAAACTCCGGGCTATTTCATAGAGTACATCAGCCCGGGTGGCCGTCCACTGCTCTGCATGTGCGGCGTCTGCAGCGCTGACTGAAAGGGCAGGGGAAATGCAGCAGAGAATTTTACATGGTGTAATGGCTCTGAATGCTTTTATCTCTCTACTAAATCACAACAGTAGCAGTGAGGCTTTTTCCCCCGATGTATTAAAGAGGCCTGTTTTCTATTTATTTGGTTTCCCGTTTGCAGCCAGAGACCCCTTTCCTTTCTCCATGTACTGACTTTATAGATTTTATAAGGAGAAAAGACAGTTTATCATTTTTCTAGGTCAGAACAAATATGGACATTTATTTATGTTCTGAACACACGGCTGATTCAGGTCACTGGCAGGATGACAGGAAGGTGTTTAGGAGCCTTGCTGGAGATTGAATAGAGGGATTTTCCATTCTCCAGTGTAGTCCCAGATATTATCAGATTTCAGAACATATGGGCAGCTTTTGTTTCCTCGCAGTGAAGGAGTTGCATTTTGCAGGAATGTTACAGTGTTGTGTAAAGTTGTATTTCAGGGGGGAACAAGTCATGACACTAAACTCCCATATTTAGTCAAAGGAAGTGAATTTTCAACATTTTTCTGCACAAATGTCCATAGTCAGACGTCACTTCTGTTTCCAATTACTGTCCTCAGTATAGCTTGTATAGCTAACATGTGGATCCATGCCGACACCCATCTCTGTAGGGCTTTATTGACATGAATTTATCTGTGGTGTGTCAGAAAGCCTACGTTCACAGTGCAGGCCTTAATGCTCAATTCCAATTTATTGCCAGTTTCTTTTATTAGTTGTTCATGTTTTGATTTGGACCACATATAGAAGTGTCCCAAATCTGAACTGGAAAACATCCGATTTCATCTGACTTGGGCTGTTCCCACTGTGCTGCAGTGTGAACACAGCCAAAGAGGTTAGGCACGAGCAAGAGATGTTTGTAGTGCTTTTTATTCACGGCCTTCATGTCATCTTTACAGATAACACTTAATCTTACAACAGTAGTTGTACATGCACAGTATTTGGTACACGTATTCTTGCTTTCACTGCAGTGTAAACTAGTGAAATTCATTTTCTTACTGTAGAAACAAACATATCTTTAAATAAAACGCGACTAAGTAAGAAAAACAAATGTCTAAAATGTCAAAATACAAGAACGAAAATCCTACGTGGAAAAGCAACATTGCTGGTCAAAACCTGAACACGTATAGTTAAATGACTTCAGTGCATTTTATCAGTGAAATCCCTTGTTCTTGTTCTTACTGCATTGTTCACATAAATAAATATCAATAATAAAAATGGCTGACTGATTAAAAACAATACAGTATCAGTGTGTCTTAGGAGACACAGACATAATAATTAATCGTGACAGTGTAGTTCAAGCAAGTTGAACCACAATAGAAAGTCTGAATCTGTGAATGGAGAAGACTTACAAAGAAAGCAGAAAAGAAGGCTGAAAGTCTGAACGCTGAATATTTATCAGCTGTTCTTCAGAGGTAAGTTTATCGTTTTGGTTTTTAAGGCAAAGACGGAATCATGACCTGCTAAACAGAACAGTTGCCTGTTTAAATAACTGTCAAATTGGCTGAGGAGATGATGGAAATTTACTAGCCATCTGTGTCGTCCCTGCCGACGTCAAACTCTGTTATCTCCTTAGCGATGCGTTCTGCTATTGCTCTGCTGCTGGCGATGATCAGCCTCCGAGACATCAGATCAAATGGTCCACCTGGATGAAAGAGACAATAACAAATAAACATTACTGTAATGCAGTTGAACGTCACTTTTTTTTGCTTTACGTTGCATGTGGTAACTCTTTATACAAGACCGTGAAATTAACAATTTAATTTGAAATGTGTGACGTGCTATCCGGAATAAAAAAGCTGATGGCCCCTGAAGCTGTTGTTCCTGATGTGACCAAGATCCACATTTCTCTACAAGTTACAATTTCTCTTATCGCCTTTCAAATTTGAGAGTTGCTCTGTCTTTAGCCTGCGTTCTTACACATTATTTGTTCAAAATGTCATGTAAGCAGGCTTAAAGGGGATGAATTCATATTTTTTTCCGCACACTTAAACCACTGCTGGATCAGATTTTAAGTGAGAGCTGATCAGCGAGTTATAACCTTCTGTTATCACGCTGGACGCAGCTTTTTGTGAAGCGAAAGACGTCTGCAACCATAAGTTTACTCCACCACTTACGGTACATGTGTGCTGTACTGATCAAATATATAGTAAGGGAGTGTCAGGGATCTGCCAACTCTGTTACAGCATGACGTTGTCAACAGTGCAGGTTTGATTAGACAAACAGCATCCTTATCATCCTAAATCTCAGGCCAGCTGTTATGTCAGTGGCAGCGGTGCCCAAACCTAAGATCAAATTTCTGCTGTATGCTGTTTCAAGTACAAAGCCACTAGCTGCCCTGCTCCCCATCTATGACTGTGTTTCTCAGGCATCCGTGGGCAGAAATAGGGATAAAAACCAATAACAATGAGAATTAGTAACAATAAATAATTCATAAACATTAATAACTTTTGTTGTGTTTGTGCTGAAAGAATAGCAGCCCGCTCTCTCGCTGCTTTGCTCTGTAAAGCAATCTCCTTCAGCAATCCTGCAGTTCAATCACCCTGTTGCCCGCATCCTTCATTTCATCCAGTGACTCAGCAGCCTCTGGAAATTAGGTTTTTTTGAAGACGTTTTCTCAGCGACTCACCTGAAATGTCCATGATTACTCCGCCAGCTTCGGTAACGACCGCTGCCCCCCCAGCCATGTCCCAGCAGTGGATACCCATGTGGTAGTAAGCATCGGCCGATCCGCACGCCACCAGACACATGTTGACAGCTGCACTGCCCGGGGAGCGAATACTGTGGATGTAAATGATTATGATGAGAAGTCTGCTTTGCATTTAACTGCACGCGGCACATTGTTAACCTCTATATGGTTTAGTATTAGTTTAGTGCGTGTTTGAGTTATAATCCTTAAGATTTCCATGAACCACATACTATTTATGGGTTGCATTTTTAATGGCAATTGGTATTCACACTGTGTAATTACCTCTCTTGTTTTAGTACTTTCAATATGTTTTATTTTGTTTTTAAAGATTAAAAAAAAATATATTACTTGGCATTTTTTCATTATTCTTATAAATTTACTTAGGAGACAGAAGTATGACATGCAACAAAAGGTCCGGGTAGTAAACTGTTAGTGGCGGGGTTCCGTCATTCCCACATCGGATTCAAACTGCCTTCAAAGAGCAAGGGACAGGAAACAACACATTTATGTTATATACCGCTACCATTTCTAGTTTCATCTCATTGATATCAGCCTGGGCGGCGCGGTGCTACAGTGGTTAGCGCTGTCCCCTCACAGCAAGAAGGTTGTGGGTTCAAACCCCGGTTGCCATGGCCTTTCTGTGTGGAGTTTGCATGTTCTCTCTGTGTGCTCTGGCTTCCTCCCACCATCCAAAGACATGCAGGCTTGGCTGAAATTGTCCTTAAGGGGGGAATGTGAGTGTGACTGGTTGTCGATGTGTGGCCCTGCGATGGACTGGCGACCTGTCCAGGTTGTACCCCGCTTTTCGCCCGATCTCAGCTGGGATTGGCTGAGACATTAGAGATGTCTAACGTTACTGCTAATGCAAACTGGGGGGGAAATCCTATCGCTGCTTCACATTAAAAGCATTCAACTGGCAAAAAAAAACAGGGTCACTTTTATTATGAAGCTGCCACAGGAAACAAAATGAATTTGCTACTGAGGTTAGTGCTGACCACAATCATTCATCAAAAAAGTTGCTACAAAACAAGGCGACCGCCATTTTCAGCATTTTTGTTAGTGGATCATTTGTAACATTTTTTAAAGGGAGTAATAAAGAAGGAGCAGCCACAGAGAGCTGACGGCGACGAGCTGCACATCTCCAGCTTACAGTGTCCTGTGTCCATTAAATAGGACTGTGGTTGCAATTATGCTTGATTAACCCTATTAAAACAACATGACTTTGTGTAAATAGCTACACCCATTCTGTATTTGTGTTTTGCTGAAATAGTAACAAAGGCAGTCACCGCATCAACCAGGACTGAAATGTTAAGGATAACAACTTGTCTATAAGTGTAGATATTTACCCACCCATGCACAGGGATGGTAAGGATGGTCTTGATATTGGCCAACATCGCTTTGAAATGGTCAGGATTGTTCTTGAAGTTCATTTCTGTCAGTACCAGGGATTGGCTTATATCTTGGATGAAAACACAAAATATTACTCAACAAATTATAGCATGTTTACATGTCTGAAAACATTTCACGTTTCACCGGTTTAGAGCTGTTGGCACAAGCTTAGAAACTTGCTGTGATGTTGCCTCCCCCTGGTGGATATTTTAAAAACTGCAACACTGAAGCCTGACATGATTATCAATATTTACCTTTTTGTCCAGACACTTTGATAGGTACTCCATTGCAGAATGCTCCTTTCCCTTTGCGGGCAGTGTACATCTTGTCCTCGATGCAGCTGTAGACGATCCCAAACTCTATCTGAGTCAAAGAGGCAGCACAGAAAACAGCAGTGATTAATGTGGTGTGGGTGGAGGGCCAAGAATAGAACAAAAGCCACATAAAAAGAAGAAAACAACTTCACTGGGTTACTGGGGCATTTACTATGTTAATGTTTCTTAAAACGTAGATGTACAGTGTCAAAAAGCATACAATAAAACATACCTCTTTCTTCACAGTGAAGCCAATTGATACTGACACAAATGGGAACCTGCATAAAATAAATTTACAGTATAAAACATTCATTTAATGAACTCCCTCTGGGTTGAAGCTCAGAGGAATCCATTTCTATTATCAGTTCAGTTTCATCTGTGTTGTCTAATTATCCCTGACAGAGAGGACAATCCAAAAGAGAACCTAATTAAAAGATAAAAATAGTTAAGGAGCGACACAGATAAAACGAACCCAGCGCCGTATCAGGTCTATATAGTATGTAAGCACAGGCAGTACCTGTGAACGAAGTTGGTGGTGCCATCAATAGGGTCAATGATCCAAGTAGGATTTTCAGTCAGAACACTGGGAGCTCCTGCTGCTACTGACTCCTCACCTATGAAGCTTCAAAATCATAGACAGAAAATAAACAAATGGTTATTGTTACCTCAACCGTCACATTAATGATACTATTGTAGGGCCCTATGCCGTCTGTGAATTGTGGAATTTGATAATAAAAAGGGAATCATCTGTAAAATGTGAAATGTAACAATAAAAATCGTGGTTGTCTCTGGCATTATAAGCCTTTTTCTCCCCACAGCATTTAAGCCAAACAAACAGAAAAACTATACTGCCATGTTTTGGCGTCGTTTATTGGAACTCTGCGTTCTGTGATTGTTTCACAGAGAGTGGGGCTCAGCTCCTCCACATAAGGAGGAGCAGCCTCCATCAGACCCATTTATTACCGTGTGTTTGAGCAGCATATGGAGGCTGTCCTGCAGAAGACCCGTGGGAAGAAATGATCAGTAATAGGGGACATTTCTATAGTACTATAGTGTTTTAATATCCTACTGTTGCATTTAATTCATTGTGTATTGTCCCTATAAATAATTGCACATACATGCATCTTTACATGATACATCAGATTCACTGATGTTGATTTAATGTTTGTTTTCCCATTGAAGTCTTGAAAATGTATCCATCCGCCACATGATTACAAACTCTTTCTGATGACAAAATGTTCTTAAACTGTAAAACAAAGACGCTCAGAAAACGTTTTGCACTTGATAGCAACTATCTGCTGTGTTTACTTTACTACTAGACTATATGACTGATATGTGATTAGCTACATTTTCCCTTAGCCTGGATGCAGGGCTGTAGTTCCCACTGAGTTCAACAGGAATCTCAGGCATCTTAGCATCCTGGAGGAGGTTCTGCATTGATACATGGTGGATATCTGACCCGGCTGATTCCAGCATTGTAAGACTGAGTATATTTAATTTTGACTACTTTAAGTCCAACAAAAATAATTAAATTAACAAATAAAATTAAAAGTAAAAATACATTTCCCCACCAGGATATATTTCAACTAGTGCAGAGAAGGCTAAGCAACATAGATCTTCCCTTTTAGAGATAACTGACTAAAGCAAATGTTTAAAATCCAAATTACTATAACATTTAAAATAACTATCACTTAACATTTGTTTTTAGATGCTCATGACACTAGTATTTCTAAAGTCATATCTAAAGTACACCAAAATTATAGCCACTGCAAACAAAATGAGCTGGGTGAAATAAAGCATCAAATACCATAAATCAGTAAAATAATAAATATGAAATAAGGACCAAGCGTTGGGAGACTGAATAAAAACACACTGATAAAATATTCTTCCCTTCATGTGCTACAGTACTGTCACGTAGTTCATATACCCGCTCTCATGTCTATAATTGCTAGTCAAGTACCTGTGAGTGGGGTACTTTTCCTTGATGGAAGATATAATGAGCTGTTCCACTTTCTGGTCAGTCTCTGTCACCAGGTCAACTGGTGAGCTCTTCTGCATGACGGCGATGTCCTTCTGGAGCGCCTCGCGGATCATCTGGCAGGAACACAACAATGACAAACTCAGCAAGGGGATGTTTTGGATGACTGACTACATCTGCTACTTTAATTAGCCTAACGTGTTGTGTGTTATGGTTTCATACAATGAGGTCAGAGGTGATTAGGTATATGCTCCAAGGCCAAATAATTAAATACCTAATGAATTGTCTTTATAAAATATTACTAAAACTTTCGCCTGTATTCATGTTTATTTTGTACAAACAGTAGGTAGATAAATCATTCTTTAAACCTTAGATGGATTTGAATTGGTAAAGGTATCTTATACAACTTATTGGAGCTAGATGACAGTTTTACTTTCCATAGTTATTGTAAACTTCTTTTTTGTTTTAAGAAATGTTTAAAATAAGAACAAGTGCATATGCACCTCTAATTCTGTGAAATGTTTTCTCTTGTTTCAAACACCTATCAGATCAGATCAGATCATTATTTGTGGTTGAGAGTTGTCCCCCCTTTCACTCTGAAACGCTTTTAGTGTTTAATATAAAGCACATTCTAAAGTAATCCATTATTGGGGTGTTATTTTTATTGTCAATTATTCTGTCAGTCCTTTTCTTAATTAATCGAGTCATTGATTAGTCTCTAAAATGTCAGAACATTTTCAAAAAACTGGATCTGTGTTGTCCACAACCCAAAGATATTCAGTTTACGGACATAGATAGGTAAAGAAACTAGAAGATATTACATCTGGAATCAAATAATGTTTCTTTATGAAAATCAATTATCAATTATCAAAATAGTTGGTGATTAATTTAATAGTTGACAACTTATCAATTATTTAATTGTTGCAGCTCTGTCCATTATTATTATCATCATCAAAATGAATAATCTTCAGTGTTGCCAGAGTCTGTTTTGAACTTGGCAAACCTGCCGTTTTGTAGCTGACTTAGAATAAAAGACAAGCTTTATTAGAATCTCTGCCTTCACTCCGGGCATTCAAACTTTCCTCATGAACATGTTTATTAAGGAAAGCAAATGTTGTAAATAGTCAAACTCTCCCCTGTAAGGCTGTCAGGTCCTTTGTTACTGTGCTATATGTGACTGTAAACTATCTTCTTTGTGATAACAACATATTGGGGCCATTTTGGCCTGGTCTCTGACTGACAGTGGATCTCACGTTTATTACTCTATTACTAACGTAATTTGCAGGTACATGCTAAACCCAACATAAATCCATTTCCAGAACATAGCATGTTCAAAAAGCCCTTTCAGTAGTTCCTATGGTTACTCACCTGCCCAGCCTTTTTGGTGACCTCCACACAGTGATCCATGCACTCTTGCCAAGGATCACTCATGTTGACAGGTTGGAGGATTATTCACAGATACAGGCTGTAACGTGAGGTTCCTGTCGGAGGGAAAAAGCTACACTCATTCACAGATTCATTCACATTAGCTTTCCGTTCGCGTTGTGACAGCAGCTACAAAGACAACCGATGAGCTTCCCGAGGTGACTGTTCAAAACACTGCAAAACCTCAATAAACCGTCCAAATGTTCATGTTGTCTGTCTGATTTGTACTTCCATAGGGAAACAGGCTGAGTGAGGTGTTTGACGTTCATGGACCGCTATAAGTGGAAACGCTGTTAGCTGCAGCAGAGCGCCCAGATCAACCTGTGACACAGCTTCGTACCTTCGATCACCTTTATATTCCGCTATCTTTGCAGTCGTTACCAACACTGACGTGCCAGTCTACATTTGTTTCATGTATCGTTATTTATCTGACGTCAAGCTGATGTGAGAACAGTTTGTCATACGCAAGTGAAACAGTCTGGATGTTCAGGCTGAGTTACACTGTATCCGAACACAGCGTGCAGTCAGCTGTGGCCACGGTACATGCTCAAGTTAACTTGTGATACAACAGCTGTATCTACCGTCGCTCATGTCTCATTTTACTCACCCATTTAGCAAACACACGCAGGGGTGGTGTAGGCTATATACGATGTATGGTCTGTGCTCACTAACTGTGAGTAGATTGTACGTCTGCACCACACAAAATCAGAATAATGCACATGTAGGCCATCTGTTACGTTCTTTCTCTGTAAATAGTTGTATTATTTTTCTCTATTCTCTTCAATATTCTTATATAACTTGCATTGTCTATTCTATATTTATATATTTCTACATTTATTTATGTCATCTGTATGTATGTCTACATGTAGCACCTTGTCACCAAAGCAAATTCCTCAAATGTGTAAAACACTACAAAGCTTCTTGGTTTTTTTGGATTCAGAACAGAGATTACAGTATTCAAATAAAATATGAGAGAATTATTGTATGAGTAAATGATTTTATTTACTCATACAACCTATAAGTAGTAGGATAGGCTAGACTGCAGGTGGCCTGATTTACTCAGTCTGAAAGGGGAGAAAAAGCAGATCATTGTCAGACATTTTTTCATGTTCTCATCACACATCCAGAGAAGGATGCACGGGTGGATGGGGTTTGCTGTTGCCCATTAGCACAGCTGGTTGAGCAAATTCATGAGGCTGAGTTTCCTATTATCAATCTATCTGATCAGTAACTACTAATCGTTATCTTGTCTTCTTTAGTCCCAGTAACGGGTCTCTAGTTCTCTATGTAATACGACCCAGAGCTTGCAATAGGAACCTGTTAACGTGTGTTTTGTGTTGTGACACCACAGCTGGTGTGTAACCTTTGTTAAGCATTTGATTTTCGTGGGTGATAGGTAGGAAATTATACAGCTAATAATTCTGAAATATGTTGTCCAGCTTTATATTGTATGGCTATACAGTGAATCTCATTTTATTTGCATACTGTAATCTCTGTTGAACCTATGCCTGCTCACAGACCAGTAGTGAGCACAGGCCACGCTACATCGTTTCAATTGCGTATGACAAACTGTTCTCACATCAACTCGACGTCAGATAAATAACGATAGAAATGTGACAGTCCTACTGTTATTTCGCATGACTGAAACAAATTTAGCGGTCCATGAACGTCAAACACCTCACTCAGCCTGTTTCCCTATGAAAGTACATATCAGACAGACAACATGAACATTTGTGCGGTTTATTGAGGTTTTGCAGTGTTTTGAACAGCGACACAGTCACCTACATGATCACGCTCCTCGCTTTGAACTAATCTGCAGGTGAGAGAGGTCCCTGAGGATCATCGTGCCGCTAACGATGTAGCCTGCAAACTCCACTCAGAAGCAGATATCATAACAATACATTATGTAGATAAACAAAGTTATCGGAACGTATTTCCTGGTTTGCAGTCAGTGGATACTGAAGCCACGCCTACGACACATCTGGGACTGTCACCAGTTAATTTTGCCACCAGTTAAACTGTCACACCTGTGAGGCTGGAGAAACTAGGTTAGATCATGTAACGTTAGTGATGCGCTTGTTTCCTCTTTAGCTCCCTATGCTAGTTAGCTTTAACGGGGTAAAGCGCGAAGAAACGGGCGATGAGCGTTATGACAACTGCAGCTACACACAAATAATTAACGGTTTTGACAGGCGGCTATGTACTGACTCTGAATTTGCGTTGTCAAGAGCTACTATACTAAGATTTTCAATGTGGAAAATATACTCAACCTACCTCCAGGCGTACTGACTTCTCAGTGTTGACGTTTAGCTATGAGGGTGGGACTAAAGGCAACTCTCATTCCCATTGGTCAATGCATGTAAAGTCGCTGCTCTCATTGGTTAGAACGATGTCATTCCTCCGTACAGGAAATGATAAGTCACTGCAAAAAAGGAGGAAAGTATGATTTTAGTACAAGCTACCTTTCCATCTATCACGAAGGAGAGGCAGCGACACTGGATGATTGGGGATTAAAACCTCTGTTAAATGACATTCAAGATCAATTAATAGTGTGTTTTCTTCAACACAAATATAACAAGACAGGAAGTGAATTTACCACATGCACTGGTGGCAACATGTGGAAACAAAAAATAGGAAGATGAGACTAGTGTCAGAATTTACTATAGTAACAGAAAGAAGTGTGTTTGTGTGTGTTAGGATTAGGGAGGTGTGTAAATGTAACCTACATGTATTTTATTCTACTCTTTGCATCAGACAGGAAAGATGTCACCTTGGATCCAGACACAGCCCACCCTGAGATATAGTATTATAACACAATAATAGATATACTGACATGAGAGCACCTCCTTCTTTGAGGACAGTTTTCCTGGACCACAAAGCATTGTCCTTTTGCAATATCTGTCCCTTCATTACACTGATATTGCAAAACATAAAAAACGTGTATTTGCAAAAATCCACTAACCAGTAGTATGTTTCATAAATACTGTGGGCTGCAGCTGTAGGTTACTGTCTGCAAAGAAAAGTGTTTAACCAATGTGTATCAATTTTATTTAAATATTTTCTGTCACAGTGACAGGAGTGAAGGAGAACTCATATCAGCCTCCTCCAGCCCTGGAAGCTGTTCTCCCTCCTGACTGGTCCAGATTCCTCCTGATCCTGTTTAATGTGTAGCAGCTCTGGTGGGTCTTCCTGGTCCAGACTGTGGCTGCATTGCTGCTGCTGCTGCTCATGAGGGACCTGTTCTTTATTTCCCAACAGCTGCTGGACATCTGTGAAAAATGAAATACATACAAAAAAAATGAAATACATAAGATAAGGTCGGCCTATTTGTCTCACATTTGTGCACGTTTTAGGAAACTGTAATTTCCTGTTAACACATAAACCACTGACACCACTACTTTCTTAAACGTGGAGAGAAACATTGCACATTTCATATAACATAACTGAAGTCATTCAAACTAAAACTACAAGCATATTTAGCGCTTTACAATACCACCAAAAAATGACTGCGATCAATGCAGCTGCGACAAGTCCTGGGTTCAGATAAACCTCTCAGCTGAAGACATAAAAGTGTTTAGTCCAGTTTAGTTCCCACTGCGACAAGCAAGACACATTTACACACAAAACATATAAAGAGTTTTAAAAAATATGTTTTGTTATAAATTAAATTACGGTTCATAAAGCTAGTACTTTTGTTGATTTGATATTTTGCTAATCGAGCATCACAAACGTGAAGATTTTCCTTTGGATTAGCCTATTTGAATGTATTTTTAATCATTTTAAGACATGCATTAATACATGAGTAGAAATCTAATGATGATGTATTTAATAGTATAACAGACACAGGGGGCATTTTTTTTCTGCACTGAGTAGCCTAGTTTCAATTTTAATGCTTTAAGTATATTTTCCCTGGTGCTTGATCCGGGATGTTGATGTTGGTGTAAAGATGTGGACTCAAAAGTCTCGATTCTCATAGCTGGAGTCCCACCTGAGTCATTAAAAAACTGAATGCTGAAAAACTTCCTCTCTGTCAAAGTGATTTTGGTCCCAGAGTTGTTACTGCAGCAGTAGCCTATATTACATGCAGTACAACACTGCAGTGTGGTAAATAGGCCTACTGCTAATAAAACACATTATAAATTAAACTTTTTAGCATTAAACTCATAATTTCCTGCATTCTGGAGACATTTTCTGCACCAATTTACGGTGGAAATGTATTTTATTATTTAGCCTACTATATTTAAATTCCATTGCATGTTTTCATAATTGTGCAAATAAACCTTTTCTCAAATTATTTTTATTTGTTAGTTAACACTTCTTGGTGCAAGCTATTTTTCAGAACATTTCAATGCTTTCAAGAAGTGATGGGGACATAACCAGCCATTTCAAAATGTGGTGGGGATATGTCCACAGCATCTGTAACTGGGCAGATGTCATCCACAGAGTGTAGATTACATTCACAGAGCATCTTTTTCCAGCCTTTGAGTTTTATATTTATAGAAACTTTTTCATCTGAAAGGTCTGAAATTATGAATGGCTTCAAGTTTCATGGCTAGACTTTAATAACTTTATGTAGGTCCATGGTTCCCAAAGAGTAGTGCCTTAAAGGATGAGTCGGTGCCACATCACCACGATGGCACATTCCTATAATTTAAGCTTTTAAAACATCAAAATGGAATAACTAAGAAATAAACATTAAAATCACGATATATTGTATTGTACTTATTGTATTTATCGTATTTATTTTTTTATTCATTGTTTACATTAAGTTTAGTATTTATCTGCAGATCCAAACAGCAACATCTTCTAAAAGAGCAAATTTTCTTTCAGATAACAGTAATATTTCACTTAATAATTGTATGATTTCACCCATGTAACATACTTCACAGAATCAGAATCAGAACCTCAAGCTTGTTAGTTTTTTAGGTATCCCAAGGGGTGTGTTGGGGTGTGTGTGTGTGTGTGTGTGGTGGGGGATGATACATGATACAGACAGCCCCCACTCAAATGTGAAACTATGTCCTTGTCAACATCACTTTGTATGTGTGTGTTGTAAGTGTAATATAATAGCAACATTAATAATGTATTTGAACAATACATTAATATATTAAGGCAATTCAGTATTCTGTTGCTTGCTAAAGCTGATAGTTATCTTTATTCATTTGGCATCTTCCTTGTGAAACAAAAAATATTTAAAAATAATTTATTTTAATCATGCCTGCTGCACAATGCCACAGTAGTTTGGTGTGAAGATTTTTGCTGATTTTGAAGTGTTTTTAAATTCCAACACCAAAAGAATTAAAACAATTTTTTGCCTTGTGAAAAATAAACAAATTATCAATGAAACTAAGTCCTTCTCCTTGGTGCAGTCATTTCTTCTAAATATATACTAGTTTCATAGAAAACATGCACATTTTGGCATAGTTTCCTTTGTCTGCTCCTGTGATAAACCTAGTGAATACTAAAGAAGACCGTGGTCTCTGTGTGAACTGATTATTTTGTAGAAAAGTAAAAATTTTGAGTATTAAACAATTGCCAAAATGTCCCTTGTGGTTAACATTTGGTTTTGATTCTTCTACTCAGGTCTACAGCTTTTTAAACATGTTCAATATTGATGCCTATTCCATGTTCTTTGAATCAGCCACAACCATCTTTTCAGTATAGCTGATTAACGTTTAATTGCATGAACTTCACCAAATTACTGTAACAGGTCCTTAGTTTAAATATCTATTGACCTACTTGCCCAAAGAAATAGAGCAGCCCACTTTGAAACCCACAATGGATAATGGTTAAACGAAATTTCTCACTATTTTCAGTTTTTACAAAACAAATAATCAATCAATTAATGGAGAAAATAATCAGCATGTTAATTCACACTGTACATTTTTACTTCATACATTTTTCTGCTTTTTCTACTTTCTGAGTCATGCAGACAGATGTGATGCACTGATAAATATTTATAAAATTAAATAAACTGAAATGATTTACACACAACACAGCCAATGTGTCTATTCTTAATGACAAACTTTATGAACACAAAGAGTTAACTGTAAAGTCGAGTTTTGACTTTCTCTTTCTGTTTAATTTGAAACTGACTGTAAGTCCCACTGGAGGCCACGCCCACCTGTCACTTCTTACCTGCTCATCTGACTTTCCACCATTGCGATCTTCAGACCTCAGTTTGGGCAGCTTCACCACAACAGATAAGAATCCTGATTGGAGCCGAGCCTTTCCATGATGCCGATGCCAGTGATTTCGCTTCTCCATAAACAGACGCCCAAGCGTGGATTAAACAAGTGACAATAAACAACAGTTGGGTAGCCACACTTCCACTGACTAGTTTCAATTGGCCTTAACATGGAGTCTTACAGGGGGAATCCAAGACGGAGGAGCCTTTTTTGCCTTTTTTGTTGCCTTTTTTGTTGCCTTTTTTGTTTCTTTGTTATGATTATTGTCGCCTTCGCCATTCATTTAACACTGACGCGCAATCAGGAAACATCAATCCCGCCTCGTCCTCGTAGAGACGAATTGTGCTACCCCAAGCTGAACAAGGAAATAGAAGATTTTAAAAAACAATTTATTGAAAAATGTGAGGATATCAACAGGTAAGTTAAGCGTTTCCATTTTTTATTAACAGAATGTTATATAGGCCTATACAGGTTTAAGGATGAGCTTCCTCTTACAACTTGAACACAGAAAATAATTATATTGTGCAGAAAACAGGAACCGCATCTTTCAATTGTCCTTCCCCAATACTTACAATTGGTAATGCACTTGAAGGCTATGTTAAATAATAAATATATTTTTTGTTTAAACAGTTTTAGAGGTGTTAATTTGACTTCATGATCATTTGAAAGAGAATTGACTGACAGGTGTTTCTTTTATTTTGTCAGTGAAGGCAGACAACATTACAGAAACACTTCTCTGTATAATGTAGTACAGCTCAACACAACATGTTCACTGCATCATGAAAAAAGTTGAATGAAATGAACTCTCTTAGACACTAGTATTAGCGTGTGTTACTTTCAGCTAGATGTACATTATGAACTGGAAAGTGAATGCATGTTACAACCTCTAGAAATTACTATTGTATGAAATTCTGATGAATGTAGTATTTAATATTATTGTTAATATTATTATTTATTGTTATACTAACAGTAAACTATTAACTAAACATTTTACTCTTTATTTAATACACTAGTGTACAGTTCCTCCTCCAGTTTGTGGATAGAGACACGACAGATGTACATTGAGCCGGTGCCAGTGTGCCAATATTTGCTGCCTCTAGCCGCCTCCTCCGTAGAGCAACACGCTCCCCTATTTCTGTTTTATATGTTTTACTTGTTATTGTTATAAATATTGTTTATTGTTTAACTTTGTTCAAGGTGAGAAATACACATTTCAGTATGTTTTTCAAATGTCAGTATATCGTGCACTACATTCCTTGATAATTAACCAAGTAGACTCATAATACCATTTGTTCTATAATAATCGAATCACAATCGCAAAGCACAATATTGTCCGCCATAATTGCGACCATAATTGCTTTGTAGTTTGGCTTGCATACAAACTTACAATAAATAGCCTACTTTATGATGTAAACTGTTGATAAGGATCCTATTTAAGTGGCTACTGTCTGAATTTAATAACCTGATCATGGAAGGAATAAAAGATTTGGAGTAGCGATTACTATGCTTGTAATGTATAATTGGTATTATTTCCTTAGACCTGTAGACCACTACAAACCTGTAGAGCACAACTGAGCTCAGAATCAGCTGCCCCTGCCAGTCTCCTGCCTCTCTCTTCATTCAGTTTAATTCAATTCAAATTTGCTTTATAAATGTTAAAAGAACAGTCTTGCCAAAGCTTCTCTCTCTGTCTCTCTCTTCTAAAATATCTTTAGTATGCATCTGGTTAATGAATTGAAGGATATACCGATACAATAGCATTAACAGTGACACTATGACATTTAGTTTTTACTGACAACAACATTCTGTGGTGACTGATATTGTTCTGAAATCCTACTGAGATATTGATAGCATTCAGGCTAGCTAAACTAGTATATTCCATCAAGTAAACATAGCTTAAATTAAGCAAGTAACAGTCACAACAACTTACTTACTTTAATCTCTATCAGTAGTTGAATCAGTCTTTCTTCACCATTCCCGTGTGTGTGTGTGTGTGTGTGAGTGTGCGTGCGTGCATAGTGAGCATGGTAGTGTCTCTGGGCAGCTCAGCAGAGAAGGAATGAACTACAACCTCCCTCGGGGTCCAAAAGAGTAGGTATTTAAATTGTGAAGCAGATGAATCAACCAGATGAACCAATGAAAACAAATCATGTTTATCAATATTCTTGCTTCTCGCTGTTAAATACATGCTGCACTGTAATTTGTTTCCCCTGTTTTTTACGGGGGGGAGGGGGCTTTTTGTCAAATGCAATCTAGCTAGTTTGTCAGAAAATTGTTTCCATCAGACTGAGGCTGATCCACAAGCTCTGTAATATTTCTATGCGTAATGTATCAAAATTTTGTCAATAATAACTGATGGACTGGTGCTTCTTATCCATATTTTCCTACTTGAAATAGTTTATTTTTGTTCAAGTCGTTGTTGTAAAATGCAAACTAGCTAGTTTGTTATTAAGCTAGTAAATAAACTACTTCAACACAGCCTGCCACCAACTTTGGTCCAACAGTTTTTCCATCACAATGAGGCTGATCCACTTTCCTGAGACTAAGCAGCACTGTCATTTATTTTTCAGATACAACTGTACGGAGATATGGAGTGCGTTTGAAGAAGTCCATAAAAGGAAGGACCAGCACCCTTGTCATAGTTTCATGCACAGCTTTGACAATCTCAGTGCAGCGGCTCCCTTCATACATGATTGCAACAGAGTAAACACCACTCCTCACAAGACTTTCCGAGTGCACATTATCCACCCAATATTTCTGTTATAATGTGGAACAATACATTTAACAATGTTATATGAACTGTTTTTGGGGTTAGATGTTGTTCTGGAGCAGAATAAAGGAGGTGGTCCACAACTTCACGAACAAGACAGATTGTTTTATCACCGTGGGGGAAACTCTGTTGGGATCTGTGCTGGCCTGGTGTCAACATGGTAAGAGTGTGATGAAACAGACAATCTCATAATTGGGTGAAGTAAAGTTTAGTTTACTGTTTGACATCTAAAAACATTTTTTCAGTGATTTGTGGAAATAACTTGACTGTTTTTCACTTCACACGCCTTTAGGCATCTCAAGTCATGTTCAGTTTTTAAGCCCATTATCACAGTGGCTCAGTGGGCTTGCAACAAGACAAGGAAGAAGGTCTAAAAACAAACTTGGAAACACCTTAGCCCACGAAATATAAAAAATATCACCCAGGAGCCACCATCTCATACTAAACACCATTAGGCTACAGTAAAAAGAACATCCAGGTTTTGTAACAGCACTGAAGGAATAGTGAGACATTTTGGGAAATACACATTTTGCTTTCTTGCCGAGAGTTAATGAAAATATCGATACCACTTTCATGTCTGGTCTGTTTGGTCAGCAATACTGGACTTTGTTGTTCTTGTCGGCTGATAGCCAAAAACGGAAGGAAGAATTGAAAACGAGGGAGAGAGGCATTCTTTCCACAGCTGTAAGTAGCTACTGCCATTATTGTGTCACAGACTAAGATGCAAGGAACATTGTCATCCGTTGCAAACTCTGGGCAACCAGAAAAAGTTTTCAATGGCGAACATTTCTACATCTGCTTTATTGAAGCATCAGCTGAAGCAGCACAGCAAAGTAAAACTTACATAAAGAAACTCCAGCCTACTGCCAGTGATGCATGCACTCATCGGGAAAGAGTGGCGTTAACGTAAGGTTTTGTGCACTGGGAGCGGCACAGTGGTACAGTGATTAGCACTGTTGCCTCACAGCAAGAAGGTCATGGGTTTGAACCATAGACTGTATATAAGAAATGTGACGTCACCTGTTGGTTTGTGGACTGCCGTTTTGAAGCCTCGAGTTTGGCCGATAGGGCGCCGCCATGTCGAGTTTTTGCAACCACGAAGTCCTGGAAGTGACGATACGGCGGAGCTAACGGCCATGTGCGGAGGTAGCTAGGTACAACTGTAACTCACACTAACTGTCATTTTAACAAGCTGATAAGATTGTCTAGAGAACTAAATGTACTCACCAGAGAAAGTGAACACCCATCTCCCAATAAGCTTTTTCAACAGCGCTGGTTAAGTTGACACAGTGCGGAGGGTACGAGTCGGCTCTAGCCTGATTGACAGGTCGCCATGGCAATGACTTGTCAATCACAGATAATCCCATACTCTGCTTTATGGTCTATTTTAAAATAAATGGGGCCATAATTTACTAAATGAACATCATTTTGTATTGAAGAAGACTTGAAACTAGGAGTGAGACCATAAACTCATCAGGAAAGTGTTAACTGAGGGAATAAATCAGCTGAGAAGTAGGGTCATTTTCCCATTATTTCTAATGGAGCCGGACTTCTTTTTGCAATCAGAAGAGTCGCCCCCTGCTGGATTTTCAATAGAATGCAGGTTTCAGGGACTTCCGCATTCGCTTCATTTTGTAGACCGGAAGTTTCCCGCTTGGTTCGAACCTTGGTTGTTCCAGGCCTCTTTCTGTGTGGAGTTTGCATGTTCTCCCCGTGTCCTCATGGGTTCTCTCCGGGTGCTCCGGCTTCCTTCCACTATCCATAGACATGCTGACTAGGTTAATTGGTGATGCTAAATTGTCCTTAGGTGTGCTGGTTGTTTGTCTAACCTTCCTTTCACCCAATGTCAGCTGGGATTGGCTCCAGGCTCCCACAACCCTGTACGCAGGACAAGGAGATTTGTACAACTCCTCTCACTCGCTTCCTCTCTCCCCCTCTCTTTCTAATGAACACAGCTGCACAAACCTGTCCAATGTTAAGATACAGTAGCTGGGTTGTCCCCCGTGCTGTCATTATGTGGGACACACTGGAAAGTAATAACATAATGAGTAACATAACTAGTTACTTTTATCTCCCGGTAATGAGTAAAGTAATACAATTACTTACTTAAGGAGTAATAAGTAACTAGTAATATATTACAATTTCTGAGTAACTTGCCCAACACTGGTTGCTACACTTCAGCTTTTGGTTGTACTAGTTTATTAGTGAGTTTTAGAGGTGCTGGTGTGTGGATTTGGTATGTATACAGGTAACCTTTTCCCCCGGTTTCCAGTATTTGCTTTAAGCTAAGCGAACTGGATACTATGTGTTTGCGGTGTGTCGCTGTCTCCCAGCAGCATCTTCCTAAAGTATATAAAAGAGTTACAAATAGCCTATACTACAGGTCAATGGGCCCAGGTTCCCCGAGTTAACGCAGTCAGTTTTTCACCTCTTCAAGGGAGAGACAGAGAGGAAGGCCACTCCCACACATGACCCTAAAGGGTGTCACAAGAGAAATTGATACTGTAATTGAATACAATAGTACACATTATAGGCTAGTTGGGCCACGGTGCTAATAGTCTCTTGTTTTATTAATGTGTCTTATGCATAAAATGTTGTTTAATTTAATATTTTTATTTATTTTATTTTTATATTTATTTTCTATCTCAGTGTGGATATGTGACGTCTTCAGATTTCTGTTTTGTTTTATGTGATGATCCCACCAAAGCAAATTCTTATCCTATGAAATGGCATAAAGGAAAAGTTTTGAATATGTGTGTTTTGTTTCAGCAACGTGCAACAGATCCAGTACAGACTGTACGGACTGTTCCAACTCTTTGGAAGATTTTCGCTCATTCTGGAACAAAACCTCAGCAGCTGTAAGTGCAATAAGAAATCAATAGTTTGCTCTTAAATAGTCCTGGGTTCAGGCAGTGCTTAAAATAACACATGTGGAGAAGAAGGTGAAGTAAGTCTGTCCTTAATATGAGTGATGGAGAAAAAGAAAAACTCACTCAGCCTGGTTCTTCATGAACGAGGGTTTGTATTGGTCTACATGGAGCCACCTTGCTGAGCTCTCTCCTGAGCAAGCAGCACCAAAAACAGCATGTAAAACTGAGTGTTCTGAACTGAACCGAACTGCCAGACTTTTAACCACACAACGGATCTGGATTCATCCCATAGTCAGTGAAACAATATTATTTCTCCTTTGTAATAACAGATTATTCTATGTATTGGAATTTCTATGATATCTTGCTTTTTGATATCTGAAGTGGTTCTGTAGAATAAATCTAAAATACATTTTCTTTAACATCATCTCCATGTCTGTAGTTTGCAGACTATTCCTGTGGTGATGTCACAGCAATGCTAAACGGATCCTCAGACACACCATTCAATTCTTCCAGGTAAGTTGCTCATTGCTTTAGTGAGAACAGTTAGGGAAGAAATATCCGTTTTCTGATTTTATTCCGTGCAAGCAAACAGGTTGACTGTGACAGACACACTAAAGATGTCAACAAGTGTGGCACCGCAGCAGCGCATTAATCAGATATTGATACTACCTTTTCTTGTTCTTTTGTCACATCTGTCGTAATCTGGTAACCGAGAGCACAAGAAGCCAAACATAAGGCTCATTTTGACCTATGTAGTAAAAAAAAAACTATTACTCATGAGGTCCTGATTCTCTGCTGTTTCATTTGCCTCCACATCTTTAATGTAATCCTGAGTGCTAGAATTGCAATGCGTGTCTCTTTCCTCTTCTATTCTTCTAGACAATGTGTCGATCGCCAGTGCATCTCTTAAGGCGTCAGGGAGTGAGGTTTACCCACTGCACAGCCTCGCTGGCTTCCATCACACATACAGTATGCTGTAAATGGTTTTCTAAAATTCATCCTTAAATGATCGTGTTGCTGCTCTGAATCATTTAGATGTGTGCAGATTCTTTGGGATTTGGTTGTCTGACCAATTTTCCTTTAAAATCACATTTAGTTGGGAAAAAAACATATTAAGGCATTCTGCAGTAAGAGGATACCTCTCTTTGATTACCACACGTCCTTTACTGTAGCTCAAAAAGAAAGTGCAGTACTAGTTAAGGAATACTTTGTAGCAGTCTGTATGAATGTGCTGCCATTTTAATTCCATTTTCATTTTAAGTTTTGTGTTTTCCTTTTAAGTTTGGCCCAATATCAACATTACTCTGGTTCTTGACTGGGCACTGGGTGTGGGGACTGACTCCTCACACACTGCAGCTAGGCTATTCCCTCTGGGACAATCAGAGTGTGATGATGCTCATTTTGGAAAGTTTAAGAAGAGAAAATCTGCACACTCAGGCACTCTGAATCTTCTCCTTTGTGTGCAGAGCTCACTTTCACAAACAAAGTCAGCCTTTAGCCTGAGATCTCTTTTATTGTCTCTTTTGTCTACCTTTGAGAGTGATAGATTATCTGGACCTTGGTTTAGGGTGGATATAGAGCTCTTAGCGCCTACAACAAGGCAGATAGGCAAATAGTTTCTGGCCCCCAATTACCTGCTGCCTAACGTTTTTGGACATCTAACTAGTTGCTGCAGGATGAGCTCTCCCCCTGTCACTAATTCTTTAACTTGATCTTCCTCCCTGTTTGGAGTTTGGACACAATATTTTTGTGCTCAGCTACTCAAGCACTATCTAAAAGTCCAAAATGTTAGCTGTAAAGCTTTTTTTATTAAGCAAAAACACTTTTTGTATCAACAACACATCAAATTGTTTCATTACAACCAGGCTGGCTGGTGGTGCAGTTAATTAGTTATCAGTCTCTGGAGCTGCACCTCCTATTCCAATCGTGGGTTTGAATCGTGCAGCTGGTTAACTGGTTTCAGCTTTAAACACCTGCAGCCTATGGTGGTGGTTTTGAAGAGTTATGTTTTTATTAAAATACTTGTGAGACTTGTTCTCCAAGGGGAGAACCATCTGCGCTAAAATATCAAGGTGAAAGTCATCATAGGTTGCGTAGTATAGACCCAGCTCCCAACCCAACTTTGAGAATAGATTAACGGTGATAATTTTTTTAGCGCCTGATAAGAGTCTCACGTTAACGCAGCACGTTAACGCCGATAACGGCCCACCACTATTAGAAACATATCTGCTGTTTATCAACTTTAATCTCTCCAAATTGTGCTCCTTATTTTTCTTGTCAGTATTTTTGCAAGCATCGAGGCGCAGAGGTTCAACTTCACCAACATTACAAGCCTGACTGTTGTCCTGGTCACAAAGGAGGATAATGGGTAAGATTTTCTTCACTATATTGAGAATACACTAGACTTTTCCAACACTATTGTCCTTTTGTGATAAGCACAGAAATGTTCTGTAAGTTCTTCTACAGTGGTTCATTAGTGGTGTACAACACATAAAACACACAAAGACAAACATATTCTGGGAAAAGTGATCCTAAAGTCGTGTTTTCTGTATCCTCTTCAGGACAGACTGCACAAATTATTCTTTAATGAATTTACGGAATATGCTGAAGGAAGAGATTAAATATAACTGCACGGAAGTTTCTCTGTGAGTACAACATGTTTGTGTGAGAGGACCTGATCATGTTTATGTTTCTGTCCTCACACAGTTTGTAGACTGCATGTTATTTGTCTCTCTCTGCAGAGCCCGGATCGAGGAGTGCAGCACCAACAAAGAGACATTCTGTGAACCCTGTTGGTGAAGGTGGGAAGACGAATCTGTCTGAAAAGACAAGACACAACACCGACTAGCTATTAAAAAAATATATATTTTTGTACAGAGTTTGTTTTCATTTCTGTTCAGTAGTATCTATACAGTAAAATCTTTTGGAAATGTTATGGTGTACCTATGGTGTACGCTAAAGAAAGATGTCCAAGGTCCCTGTTCATCTGTGTAAACGTGCTTTAGGTATTCTGCAAGGAGGCAGTGGCAGACTATATGTAACATCACCTGCACAGGACCACAGGGCCACACCAGATACTGATTGTTACTTTTGATTTTGACCCCTGCTTTGTTCAGGGACACATTTTTCCTTTTATGTTCTTCACATGTCTGTGAAACATTGTTCAGTTTATCTCTTAGTTGTTGACCCTTTTAATGTTCATACAAATATTTACACATGTGAAATGTGTAAATATGATTGGATGAGTAAATGTAAATTTGCTTGAAAATAAAAGTAGTTGTGTGTGAGAGGAGGATTCTTTTTTTGCTGAGTATATAATATACAAAATTACACATGCGTGAACCATAAGTGCACCAAGACAAATTGTCATAATGTTGCTTAGAGTATTTTTCCCTTCAGCAAGCTGTGGTGGACATGTAGTACAGATAATAATGTGTACATATTTTTACCATCATGTCTTCATGTCTCTAGTTTGCAGATTATACCTGTGGAAAAGTCAAAGTAACGCTATGGATGCCAAAATGAACTGTTTGATCCCACAGGGTGAGCACTCAGTGAGTACTGATGACAAGAAAAAAGAGATGTATCCCTTTTCTTCTGTTTGACTATGTGAAATAACAGAGAAAACATGCGAAGCATTTTGACAATGTCACTGAGGAAAAAGCAGCAATATAAAAGGCAAACAGTTTGTTGGCCAGAAAAGTGCATCTTCTGTGAATTCACTCAGTTTAAATCACTTGAATGTCCTTCCTCTGTCCTGTGAATCTGATCACTATTGCAAGAAAGTGAAATCAAGACAGCTCTATAACAAGATCGAGTGTTATAATGATTTACTAACTGTGAGATAAGGACAGTGACATATTTTTTCATTGTTTATATTTTATATAATATAAATTCTCAATTTGGGCTGGAGTTACAGATATCATTATTTGTCCGCAGTACCCCGATGATCCTTCAGTGCATCCAGAACCTCCTGTCAAACATGTTTAAAGAGCCTGTTACACAGAAGGAGCCCCACACCCAACTGAATCACCCACAGATCTTGCATGTATCAGACCTATGGTGTGCTTAGTGAAGTGCATTAAAAGAAACTGTCTGCTCAAAAGATTTGAATTGCATGAACTTCATCCAACTACTGTAACAGGTGCTTGATTTAAATGTCTATTGACCTACTTGCTGATTCAAAAGTGGAAGTTGCAGTCTGGAGGACAAAGGTAAGTGTATGCAGACACGGAGAGGACAGATCTGACACACACGTTACACAGACGGATGTACACACTGCATGCACGCTGTTAGGCTACACACAACACAGTCCTGTGTTTATTCCTAATGACAGACTTGACTTTATGAACACAAATAGTTAACTTTATTGAGTTTTGAGTTTCTCTTAATGTTTAATTTGACACTGAATGTGAGTCGTACTAGAGGCCACGCCCACACCTGACTTGCCTGTCCGGAATTTCCTGTCTCCATTCTCACCGGTCACCTGACTTCACACCACTGCTAAACGGCCTTGATACGATCTTCGGACCTCAGCTTGGGCAGCTCCACCACAACAGATAAGAGATCTTGATTGAAGTCGATCCTATAGGCCTACATGGCCACGAGCTAGTGCACACGCTCAGAGTGATTTGCTCCTCCATAAATAGACGTCCGAGCGCGCGCCGAAATACTGACAAGAAACAACAGTTGGGTAGCCACTTTTACACTGACAATCTGCTTTTACATGGAGTCTTACATGGAGCATCGGAGATGTTGCCTTATTGCTGTCATCGCCATTGTTTTGGGGCTGATGCTCCCTCAGGGAACATCCACGTGTACAGGCTGGTGCCAATCCAAGCTGGACCATCAGGGAACAGACCAATTTAAAACAACATTTATTGCCAGGTGTAAGAAGTTCAACGGGTAAAGTGTTTCTAATTTTCATTAACAGAATGTCATGCAGGCCCATACAAGGTTTAAGGAGCTTTCTCTCAGAACTTGAAGACAGAAAATAATTACATTGGTAATGCAATGTAGGTTTAAAAATTGTAGTTATAATTATTACAATTATACTGTAACTAAACTGTATTACAGTACAGTAGTTAGTAATTTGTTATACTAATATACAGATTCCAATTTTTATTTAGCTAAAACTAATGCAGTCCAATACAACAGTCCTGAAATATAAACTACCTTCATGAAAATTAAAATGTTCCATTTTTGTTTTAATTGTTTTAAAGGTGGTCATTCAACTTTATGATCACTTTATGATCTTTATGAAGTTTGTGGTGCTGTTGATCAGTATTGTGTTATAATAACAGGTGTTTCTTTTAGATGGTAGCCTAAATAACAGGATCACCTCTCTGTATTATGCAGTACAGCTGCCCGTTTACTGCATCCTCAAAAATGTGAATGAACACCTCTCTAAGACCCTTATATTAGAGTGTGTTACTTTAAGCTATGCCTAACTGGAAACTGAGTGTATGTTAACTCACTACCTCTAGAAAGCAAAATGCAGAAGTTGTGATTCACTGAATGGCAGTTTGAGTATGTGTGTGATAATTTACTTAATTATAATAATTAACTTGAACAGTCAATAACCAGCAGAAAAGAAAACACTGCAGCCACTCAGATCAGAGGACTTTACAACTAATGTCACTGTTGTGCACATGCATATATAAGAGAAGTATTCAGTGCTTTTACAAAACACAAAACTATACTCGCTCCTGCCAAGTAGATGCATCACTGGCAGTAGTGGCCGGACTTTATTTCTTCATGTTAAGTTTCATGTAGCTGTGCTGCTTTAGCAGATGCTTCAATACAAAATTGTTTGTGGTTGAAAGCTTTTTGCTGGTCGCACAACATTTACAATGGAAGACAATGTTCTTTGCATCTCCAATTTGCCACTATATAATCTAGTAAATAGTACTTCAGCACAGCGTGCCACCAACTTTGGTCCAAACCTTCAGCTTTTTCCATCAGCATGAGGCTGATCCACATTCCTGAGACTAAGCAGCACTGTCATTTATTTTTCAGATCTGACTGTCAAAAGTTATGGGGTACATTTGAACAAGCCTATATAGGACGGGACCCTTGTAAAGTTCCCATGGAAGCCTATGACCCTCTCATTGCAGCGGCTCCCTTCAAACCAGCATGCAACAGAGTAAACATCACTCATCACAAGACTGTGTGCATATGTTAAAATGGAGAATAACACATTTAACCATGTGATATGAACTGGCTTTTTGGTTAGATGATGTTCTGGAGCAGAATAAAGGATCTAGTCCATGCCTTCACTGAGAAGACAGATTGTTTTGTCACCCTGGAGGACACTTTGTTGGGATCTGTGCTGGATGGTCTGACCTGGTGTGGAAAGGAGGGCAGCAGTGGTAAGGCTCTTAAAGAAACAGACAACCTCATATTTTGATTATTACCTCATAATTTAATAAATTAAAATTAAGTTCAGTTTACTGTTTGACCAAAAAATATATTTCGATGTGATCGACGGCAATAACTTCCAACAAGGCAAGGAAGAAAATCTGAAAACTTGGAAACACCTTAGCTCAAAAAATCAAAAAACATACCATGCTAAACATTATGCTACAGAAAAAAATCATCCAGGTTTTTTTTAACAGCACTTGAGAAATAATGAGACATGGGAATTTCTTCTTTCTTGCCAAGAGTTAGATTAAAATATCAATACTACTCAGCCGGTTAGCTTAGCTTAGCACAAAGACTGGAGACATGCAAAAGCAGATAGCCTGCTAGCTTGGCCAGGCAAAGAAACATTCTGCCTGGCCAAATTACTCCATGTTGTTGTTACACATTGGTTTTGGGTCAGATTTAACAAACAAGATAAAACATTTCCGTTTCCAGTCTTTGTTCTAAGCTAAGCCAATTAGCTTCTGGCTGTAGCAGCAAGACAGGTCCCAATACATCATATGTATTAAGTGTTGAGGATAAAGGGTTCATAACAAAGGCCTCCTCCTACACATTGTTTAGGTCCTAACAATAGTGTTTATTTTTTTGTTTCTACATGTATTTTTCTGTAACACTTTTGCTTTTTGACATTGTTAAATTGCATTTTCAGGTCCAGTCTCCTGTACACAGGCAGGACATTGTTAGCTAAACATTAAACATTATGCTACAGAAAAAACTAAACATTAGTTCCCACTTTTACCACAAGAGGTTTAATGAGTAGCCTATCGATGGAATGATCTGCTTGTGTTGCAGCCTACAATATAGATATTCAAGTTTTTCTTCAGATGTGCAACACTGTAAAATAGTACACATTATAGATGCTAATAGCATGTCTCTTGTTTCATATTTGTCTTATGCATCAAGTGTTTATTGTTTAGTTCAGTGTTTTCATCACTTTTTTTCTATCTCAGTGTAGACTTCGTGAGGTTTCTGTTTTGTATTAGTGTCCTCCCCACCAAAGCAAATTCTTATCTACCACATTAAAATGGCAAAAAGTTTTGAATCTGTGTGTGTTGTTCCAGAAACATTCACTACAGGCTGCCCAGGATGGACTGACTGTGAGAACAATGCTGTTCGCTCATTCTGGAACAAAGCCTCAGCAGCTGTAAGTTAGCAATGAGAATTCACTTACTTGTCCTTCAATACAACAGTCCTGTGATCATTAAAATAACACACATGTGGAGCAGAAGGTGATGTAAATCTGTCCTGAATATAAGTGGTTGTGATGCGGAGGAGAAAAAGAAAAAGGTCTCTCAGCCTGGTTCTTCATCAATGAGGCTTTGTGTTGGTCTCCATGGAGCCACATTGCGTAGCTGTCTCCTGGGTGAGCAGCAGCAACCCACACATTCAGAGGAGCCCTGGTTTGGTTTGACTGGGTTTTTTCCACATATTCACCGAAACAAACACAGATTCAAGGACAGGGATATGCAGGAACACAAAGTGAACAAACTAAAACAAACAGCATGTAAAACAGAGAGTTCTGTAGTATATCACAGGATAAAAACACTAAAAGTTAAAATAACATCATTCACAGAAACAGTGCAGCAGCTAATACTGCAGCTACACAGGTGCAGTTGGAGTGATAAACGTTAACGTTAGTTCACTATAGAGAGTTTGAAGTACAAATCAAAACTTTTTTTTTCTCCTCAGCAAACTGTGCTATAACATATCAAATTACGATATGAAAAACAATGTGAAAAGGGTTGCTCATAGTGAAGAAGATTCACACAAGAATTTGGGTGTTGGGCCCAAATGCAGACACAGGAGAGGAACAGGTCAATATTAACGTGATTTATTTAAACAGGTAAAAGTGAAACCAAGTAGGTTGTCTAAAACTAAATACAGTAATTACAGTCAATGAAACTAGTGCGTAGTTCAAAAACCTAACTGAAAGTATAAATCCAAGCATACAAAGGGAAACAAGGAGAATAATCCAAAAACAATTATATAGATAAATAAAAACCCAGGAAGTAAAACAAGACAAGGTCACTCGGGGCAGACAAACTACAAAGTAAGACAAAAAACATGAACCACACACACCAACCACTCCGTGACAGTAACCACACGTAACAGTGATGTCGGGTTGAATGCTTCTTCGTCCCTGCAGCAGGATGCCAGCTTCAAGAACAAGACTTTGAAACTATTACAGATCAGTTGTTGCTGGACTAAAATGATATTGTCCAAGACTGTTGCATACAACCTGAAGTAGGAGGCAGTGAAGTTTCTAGAGAAAGGTGTTGTGTTGTTGTTATGTTTGGAATGTTTTGCTTCTCACCTACAACTATTATCAATTTCCTTGTGAAGGAAATTATCCAAACAACCGGTTGATGCCAGATATGAAATCATTGTGAGGGCAGCTTTTATAAGCAGTATATTTTGATTTGCTGCTGGAACTATTTGTTTACATGCAAAGTCAACACCCTCATGGAACACTTGCACAGCTCTTTGTGTCTCTCACAATCTGACATAGGTCACCTTACTGAAGAGGCATTTGTTGGTTTTGAAGAGGCATGTTTTCATTCAAAATACTGATGGGATATTTTTAGTTTATTGTGTGTTTGGGAACTGGAACCTGTAGAACCAGTACTGTCACAACTCAATGTGCAGTGGTGGCTGTTTGTGGTGATTTCATAATTAAGCCATTGAATAGAATGAAAAGTCACATTGTTGATAATTCAGTTCTTTTATTTCAAGTTATTTCGCATCTTGTATACACAGTTTTTCTTCCAGTCTGCTAAATGTTTTTCTAGTTTTTTGTTGTCTGTACGATATAGCTTGTTTCCCGCTACTGTAGGTTTTTATACGACAGAACTTTTTCACTTCAGAAATATAAATGTAAACTCCGAAGCGTATCTGCTCAGGGTGGATCATAGAAAGTTAGACGAATTTTAACTGAAGTCCTATAGCTGCATTGAAAACGTGATCGCTAAAATGATGCCAACATTTTGAAAATAAAACATTGTTGTTTGTTTAATGTGATCCTTCGTAAAGCCAGAAGCTGCCTTTTACTTATATTTTGTATTCAGCCTCATACTTCCTTAGTTTGTCCTTCATAAAATAGACACGTGAAGTATTTTTTAACCACACAACGGATCTGGATTCATCCTATAGTCTGCGAGACAATATTATTGACTTTATCGTAACACGGCCTCTTTCTCCTTTGTAATGTAACAGATTATTCTACGTATTGGAATTCCTATAATATCTTGCTTTTTTCAGCACTCTGAAATGGGTCTGTAGAATAAATCTAAAATACATTTTCTTTAACATCATCTCCATGTCTGTAGTTTGCAGACTATGCCTGTGGTGATGTCACAGCAATGCTAAACGGATCCTTGAACACACCGTTCAATTCTTCCAGGTAAGTTGCTCGTGGCTTTAGTGAGAACAGTAAGAGAAGAAATATCACTTTCCTAATGTTACTCCACGCAAGCAAACAGATTGACAGTGGCCGACACACTAAAGATGTCAGCAAGTGTAGCACAGCAGCAGCACTTTATTCAGATCTTGATACTCCTCATATGCATCTTGTTCCTTTGTCACATCTGTGTTGTAATCTGGTAACCAAAAGCATAAGAAGACCAAACACAAGACTTATTTTGACCTATTTGGTAAAACAAATGTCCCTTTCCTCTTCTATTCTTCTAGACATGATAGGTGCTGTATCTTTCTTTGCCTTTGCTGTAAATCTAACAGTAAAGCTGCACTCTTGCTATCCCTGCCGCCTATCCTGTTAGAAACCTTGCAGTCTCACGTAGGGCAGAGTATTTTCATTAATCAGCAGATTATTTTCTCACTTTATCATTGAAATGTCTGAAAATTTTACAAAATGCCTTTCACAATTTCTCTAAAGCACAAGATTATGTCATCAAAAAGCTTGTTATGTCAGACCAACACCCCAAAAGCTAAAGAAATGCAGTCTGTTACAGATGACTCTACCATAACCATTACATGAGAAAGCAGCAAACCCTTTGGGGAATGCCTTCTATCTTTCTGCTCTGAATCATTAGGATGTGTGCAGATTTCTTTGCGATTTAGTTGTCTGACCACTTTTCTTTTAAAATTACATTTAGTGGGGAAAAATTATTAAGGTGCTCTGCTGCAAGAGAATACCTCTCTTAGATAACCAGACTTCCTTTAATTTAAAAAGGGTGTTGTGCACTGCAGAATACAAACAAGGAAGAACTGAAATAAACCAGAACAGAAAAAGGAAAGTGCAGTACTAGTTGAAGAATACTTTCCAGCAGTTCATACAGTTTAGTCTGTATGAATGTGCTGCCATTTTAATTTATTTTCACTTTTAAGCTTCAGAGTAATATCAATATTACTCTGGTTCTTGAATAGGCACAGGGCGTGGGGGCTGACTCCTCCATCAGTACAGCTGGGTGATTCCCTCTGGGCACCCTGATTGGTCCGTATAAGAAGAGGGGCAAACCTGCACACTGCTGCCTGTAGGCTCCCATATTTCTTTATTGGTTTGTTTTCAATTAAAATCCCTATCCCCTCTCTCTTTTTTCCCTTACTGAAGAGGCATTTGTTGGTTTTAAGGAGGCATGTCTTGATTAAAATACTAAAATAATAAAATACTCATGAGACTTGTTCTCCAAGGGCATATTTTTAGTTTATTGTGTGTTTGGGAACTGGAACCTGTAGAACCAGTAATTAAGCCACTGAAAATAATGAAAAGTCACATTATTGGTAGTTCAGTTCTTTTATATCAAGCTATATCACATACTTCATATATTTTTTTTCTTCTACTCTGCTAAATTCTTGTGTTTGTTGTCTGTACAGTTTAGCATTTTTGCCCATGCTGTAGGTTTTACACAGAACTTGTTCACTTCATAAATCCTTTTAGAAATGTATTTGCTGTTTATCAACTTTAATCTCTCTAAATTGTGCTCTTTATTTTTCTTGTCAGTACTTTTGCAACCATCGAGGTGAAGAGGTTCAACTTCCCCAAGGTTAGAAGTCTTACTGTTGTCCTGGTCACACAGAAGGACACCGGGTAAGATTTTAGCACATAAATGTTCTGTAAGTTCTCCCACAGTGGTTCATGTTTGGGGTACGACACACAAAGACAAACTTATAGTACTGAGAAAAGTGATCGTTGTGATTTCTGTATCCTCTTCAGGACAAACTGCACACACGCATCTTTAAAGAAATTACAGAAGGAGCTGAAAAAAGGAATTGAATATACCTGCACAGAAGTTACTAGGCAAGTACAACATGTTTGCGTCAGAGGACCTGATCACGGTTATGTTTCTGTCCTCACACAGTTTGTAGAGTGCATGTTGTTTGTCTGTCTCTCCAGAGCCCGGATCGAGGAGTGCAGCTCCAACCCAGAGATACCCTGTGGAGCTTGTTGGTGAAGATGTGAAGATGAAACTGTCTGAAAAGACGAGACACAACACCACCTGCCTGTAAAAAATATTTGTGTACAGAGTTTCTTTTCTTTTCTGCTCAGTAGTATCTATACAGTAAAGTAATTTGGAAATGTTATTTTCTACCTGTGAGCCAGTTTGACCTAATGTGAAATGTTTCTTATTATGTAAATGTCACAGATTATTACTACATTTTAAAACATTACAATGCACCTTTGTGGCTTTTGTTGAAAATCTTTAGGGTGTGACGGGGAAGCTCTTTATAAAGTGTAAGAGTTTGGGTTCATTATCATGTGCACAATATAAAATACCAAGGTTGTTATCTAATCATGTTCAACTGACGATCTCACTTCTACCTGGTGGCAGAATTTAAAATGTCTTTGAATAAAATGTTAAATATGAGGTTGTGAAATTGTCTTTGGATTTTTAGGTGTGATAACGACACCCTGAGTGAAAGCAGTAACATATCTGATGAAAAAAAAACATATTTTACATGAACTACCGAACACAAAAAGACATCATATAATATCTTAAACTTCATCAGAGACAGAGATTTTGAGCTCCCCATTAATTAATACATGTTATCATGTAACCAAACTTCCACTAATTCACGTGACAACACCTGAGATAGCTCTATTAACTGAATGAAAACTTGAGATGTGGCTTGAGATCTTTGACATAATACATGTACATAATTAAATTAAAAAATAAATTAGTTGTTATCTCAGCAATCCAAATCCCACACTTGGGAGCCACGTTCAGAGTTTGCACATATGTAACATTCTCTGTAGCAATTTAATTTATCATTGTGTTAAAAAAATATCAACAAGATCACTGTATTCAACAACTCCACAGTGGCAAACCCTGGGGATTGATGAGATCCATCTAGAAATGTAAAAGCTTTGGATGTGGAAGTGATAACACGCCTCTTCCACATTGCGTGGAAGTCAGGGACAGTTCCTAAGGAGTGGCAAACCAAGGTGGTTGTTCAGAGTTCAGAGAGTGTGTGCCAATTACAGGGGTAGCAGACTTCTTAGCCTCCCTGGTAAAGTCCACTCCAAGGTGCTGGAAAGGAGGGTCAACCTTGGATTGAAGAGGAACAATGTGGATTGTCTTGACCAGCTCTTTACTCTCGTAAGGATCCTTAAGGGGGCCTGGGAGTAAGCCCATCCAGTCTTCGTGTGTTTTGTGGATCTGGAGAAGGCATATGACTGGGGCCCCACATAGTGGAAGTTTTGGTTTGGTACAAATCAGGTGTCACGACCAGGCTCAAAGGCCATGACAAAAAGTGGGAAAGACACAGCACTTCAATTCACAAGGTTTATTGTCACATAAAATAACCAACAGTCATCAGCAACATCAGTTGTGTAAGTGTGGATGGTTGATCATGGTACAAAGCAGGGGTGTCAAACTCATTTTCACCACGGGCCACATAAGCATTTTGGTTACACTCAAAGGGCCAGTTGGAACTGTAAGACTCTATAAACATACTTTACTGCATAAACTAGCCTACTCTTTAACATACTGTAAAATAACTGTCTCTTTATTTGATTATTTAGGTTATTCAAGTTAAGGACATTTAACCCATCAGATGGAAAAATATAAGCAAGCATATTTACTGTATCTGTTATTATAACATGCATTAATTAATTTATCAGGTTTAGAAACCCATAATTCTCCATCAATCTTTGTTATGTAGGTCCTACTTGAAAAGTATATAACCAAAAACTGTTACATTAACTTTTCCACAGAGGAGAGGGGCAGAACCATTGTAAAACAGCCTTGCAGAGGGCATACATCCAACTAATGACAGATAGTTGTATTACCTGGAAAAATGCCAACATATATAGTAGCCTACTCCTTCATCACCGACACTGGCTCAAAACCAGTGCTTGAAGTGGACAAAAATAGGTGCCAGAGTAAAGTGATGGAGACAGTCAGATTCTGACCTGTTCCTAGCGTCCCCAGTGTAAATGACACCTGTCAATGCTTTTAAACGTCCCGTCCCAACCAGGCTGTGATTGGTCGGTTCACGACAAGTGACATTGACAAGCTTCATTCAGCACACGGCTGCTTGAGAGGCAACCGAGCTTCTCTTCTCCCTCGTCTCTCTGCGCCGACAGAGTTTAGCCAACGGGAACAGGTGAGCGTCACGAAGCGCTAAGAGAACCTGATGTGGAGAGGGCAGAGGAGAGAAGTCCTCCAGCTTGGGAGAAGTCCCAGTAGGCCTACGCCAAAGAGTAATGCAAAATCGCCAAGCATTGTGGGCGATGTAGTTCATTGTTCATGAACGCTTTAAAGCAGCATAAACTTTTATTTGGGGACAATCTTTTAAGCTTTCGCGGGCCACATAAAATGACGTGACACTCCTTGAAATGTTGTGGTGTCCAAATAAAGCAAAAATGTAATGAAAACTAAAAGGTGTTGCTGGCAGGGAGGATGAGAGCGATCTGGGAGGGACTACTGAAATCAGCTCCTCAAAGAGAAAACCAATCACCAATGCAGTAACAGACACATTTAAGCCACACGGGGGCATCACACAGTACAAACTGACCAAACTGAAACTCCTTTTCTTGCTCTATTTCTCTAACATAGGTATGAACACGGCAAGCAGAATTTACAGGGCTTTGGGGCCTAACTGGATTCTAACAGAACAGCAGATCACCTCAGATAAGAGTGTCCCTCAGTCAATATCAGAGCAATCTGATTTAGGATTTCAAAAATACAGACCTATAAATCTTATATTTTCACATCAGAAGACATTTTTCTGTCAAACCCATTGAATGTTTATGTTTACCAGAAGATCACTTTTATCGTAAAACAAAGCAGGTGCTGGCTTGACTGTCAGGAGGCTGGTTTGACCGCAGTCATTTAGGCCAGGCCTCTGACTGGTTGTGGATCTTATGTTTATTACCCTATCATGCACCTGCAAGATATTCACTTTACTACTGTGAAACAGTTAAAAGTGATGGAAAAACTTAAACGTTAGATCCACAACCAGCCCGGAGCACATGAATGCAGAGTGAGCCATAAATGCCTCTGAATGTAAAGACGCCGCTCTCATTGGTCTTCAATGACTGATCACAACATTCCTCCGTACAGAAAACTGATCAGTCTCTGCAAAAAAGGAGATGAGTATGATTTTAGTACAATCTACTTTTCCCTGCTGCCTTAAAGAGAGGCAGCACAACTGATGGTTTGTGGACTGAAACCTCTGTTAAATTACAATCAAGTTCAAAATAATAGTGTGTTACATTAACAGTGCCATGCACAGATGTGGGCAGGAATGGCAGTCAGTTTGGAATAAATCATCTCTCTCAGTTTGGACTGCCCTGGCTCCAGTTTATCTTTCTAGCAAAATGATACTGGTGTAACAGAGTTAAATATGTAATATTATAATTACACAATATTCTATGTAAATAGTGAACACCTGACGAGTAAGATCTCCTGTGTCAATATGAGGAACCTTTGTGATTTATGTTTTGTACCCTCATCGTTAACTTTTAGGGGACACCCTTCTATAAATGGGGTCCCCACCCTTACCTCTTCCGTTTTGTTGTACTTCATAGAAGAGGTAAGCTACTTAGTAACCACAGAGAGTTGTGTGTTTTTGCCAATTAGCTTAAACTTGTGTAATATACTAATATATTCTTTGTCATTTAATTTGTGTAGGGGCTGAGGTTGTAATATAATAATTGACCGAAGGATTTTGTATTTACATCTGTTGTCAGGTATGTTTTCCGTCGTTGTATTTTATTGATTTACTGCGTTTTGTTGTACTTCATAGAAGAGGGGCTGAGGTTGTAATATAATAATTGACCGAAGGATTTTGTATTTACATCTGTTGTCAGCTGTTGTCAGAGAGAGAATAAACGGAGATCGCCTCCAAAGATATCCTGGTCTGTGCCTCAACTTTATAACACAACGCACGCAAAATAAGAAACCACCGGTTACACTTGGTGCCGTTTGACCCGTCACTTAGCAACCAGCGATCTCCTGCTCCGTGGGATTCCGAAACTGCTGCTTTGATCTCCGCTCTCCACCTTGCATGGAAACTCTGCGCCCTGCTGCTTTGACTCTCAGGTGCCTGTGTCGTGAGTGACTTAAGTGTGCCCTGCGCTTTGACTCTCAGGTATCCATGTAATCAATGGCTAATGAATGCTTAGAGTCATTACAATCATAAAGTTCGCTTTATGAAAGATATTTTAAAAGAAAAAAAGTGATATTTTGTACATTTTATAAATTGAGAGGCTTGTTTTATGCCCATCTCCTTGGTATTTCTATTTTATTTCCTTCTCTTCCTGAGTAGAGTAATGTAAATTGCAGACTTTATAGTTTTTTTTTTGGTTGTATTTTTTGAGGGGTGTTTAATTGTTTTCATTTTTTTTTTTTTTTGTTGTTGTTGCTGGAATTAATGACCTTGTGATATTGTTTGGCATTACAAACTACCTTGCAGTGTGTTTACAGTTCAACACTGTGTAGTATTATTATTTATTATTTATTATTTATCTTGTGCAAGATAACACTGTCATTGCCATTAATATGTCTGAGCGAGATAATGTGGGCGTCATGTCACTTTTGGCTTGGGAGAGGTCAGCAGATTGCTTCATTGTGTTTTGGTAGGGGTAGGCCAATAGTCCCTGGTATTGATGAAAGCACAGTAGACCAGTCAGCACTGCTCCCACCATTAGTCCCTGCAGCTACCTCCACACCTATTGCTCAAACACAGTCACAGCCTACACAAGTTGTCACTACTGAGGTGCTAGGTGACATACTAACTGATTTGGCAGTGAAAATTGGGGAGAGTGTTAAAGCTAAACTCAGCACAATGTACCTGCCCAGCCACACCCAGTCACAACCCCCTGACAGCCAACATACCAGTCGCAATGATCCATCACAGCTGAGGGTTGTTGTTCAGTCAGAAACCAAAGCTCCACCACACTTTAAAGGTGACCACACAGGCGCATTCTCCATTCAAGAATGGGAGGACATGATGAGATGTTACCTGTCCAGAATGAACTGTGAAACACATGAAGAAATGTTTGACCTAATAATGTCCAGACTGACAGGCAAAGCTAGAGATGTGGTCAAAGTATCACTCCGCTGCCGCCCTGAGTTGCGTGGAGCTGAACTGATTACTGCTGTGTTTGACATACTAAAGCGCAACTTCAGTGAACTGACATATTCCAGCCTTCCCATGAAAGACTTCTACAGCACTGTGCCACGAGTTGGTGAGGATGCCATGGATTACTGGATCCGCCTAAACAAGTCTATTGATGCTGCCGATGAGTGTCTCCGCGAGGCGAGGGCAAACTGGTTGAGGACCCCAGCACAGAGGTTGTCATGATGTTCATTAATCATTGTCCTGATCCAAATCTTGCTTTGTCATTTCAATTGAAGTCTCCGGAGGAATGGACCGCAGCTGAGGTCCAGGACCGTTTGGATAACCGCGTGAGAAAAATGAAAAGAGCTACCTCTCATCCACAACCGACTGTGTGTCTTTCTGCCCTCAATCAGAGTCCTGCTGATAATGCCTGCCATTCTTATTCCGGTGCGCCATCAACTGTTTCATTAACATGTGAGCCAGCTTCTAACTCTCTACCTGTGGCCCCATCAGCTGTTTCTGCTGCTCAGTCAATATCATCCGGTGGAGCTGTAAGTCCACAGCTCCCTGCTTCTTACTCGCTGCCTAATGCACTTTCCACACATCCATCGTTTACCATTTCTGGCTCTAATGTAGCTGAGTCTGGCGCTCAACATATGGTGGCTATGTTTGATAAAGTCCTGTCTTTATGCACTGCATCCCTTGCTACTGGACAGAGGCGCCCCTACCACTCTAACCATTCCCGTGGCCAACAGAGTGCTCAGCATACATCATGCAGAGTCTGTGGCTCAGGAGATCACACAACACATGCACACTGTAGACTGTACAGACTGTGCCTCAACTGCTTCAGCCCTGGACACCTAAGGCGCGAATGCCAACAGACCTCCCGAAACCCAGCCACACCAGTGCCTCCTTCTCATGCTGATTTAAACTAACCAGCCCATGTCATGAGAGGGACAGCATGGGCAGTGTTGAAGACACCCTCACCAGTGCACCAGATCCTCACTCTATGTACATCAACTACTGCAATAATTTACCTGATGACAAGACAGTGATTTTTATGGGGTCACAAAGACTTGAGGCAGCGAGTGAATTGTTCTATGCTCCAGTGTCAATCAGTGGCCAGTCTACTCTGAGGGGGATGCTTGATTCAGGAAGCATGTCATGCACCCTAAGTGAAGAAGCAGAATCTAAGCTAAGAGGCTTAGGTGTTGCCAGAAATCCCCAATCTGTACCGGAGAGTGTGGTGCTTGTCGGTTGTGGTGGCCTTCTCACACAACCAAAATGTATTTATGACTTGGACATTGAGATCTATGGATCCAGATTCATTGTGCCGACATTTGTAGTACCTGGGCAAAGGGATGAACTCATTATTGGGAGCAATGTGCTGCGGCCCATCATTCAGGAGTTTAAGTCTAACGCAAGGTACTGGGAGCTTATTTCCTCCAGTAACACTGACCCCGAATGTGAACAGTTTCTCCAGCTGCTGAGCTGCATCTCCCGGTGGACAGGTCCTGAGTTGCCAGAAAAAATTGGCACAGTAAAGTTGCGACAATCTGTCACCTTACTGCCACAGAAGGAATATGTGGTATGGGGGGAAACTACCACCATCTGCTCCAGTGTCACCTGGGAGCACTGTCATTGTGGAGCCTTCGTCTGCCCGTTCCACTCCTAAGAACATCATGGTGGGGCGGCTTATAACACCCATGTGGGGAGATCACTGGATCCCAATGAAGATCCTCAATCCCACGCAAAGCCCAGTAATACTGCCACGCAATTCCAAAATAGCTGATGTCTTCCCTTGTGTTGCCGTAGAGGAGCTGAACATCACTCAAAGTGTGTGCAAAACCCAGGATGCAACCCAAACTGGATCTGCCCCCCTCAGATCACACACATGACCCTGTGCAGCTACTTAAGGACTGTGGATTATCCGACATAGACATCGAGGGATGTGAAGTGTCTGATGAGTGGAAGAGGAAACTGGCTGAGCTCATGTTGACCTATAAGGACATCTTCTCTCGAGACAAGCTGGACTGTGGTGAGGCAAAGGAATTTGTCCATCGTATTCGCCTTACTGATGACCGCCCCTTCCGGTTACCCTTTCGCCGTGTTCCACCAGCGCACTATCAACAGCTAAGAGAGGTGCTGTCAGACATGGAGATGAAAGGCATCATCAGTAAGTCCATCAGTGAATATGCCTCGCCACTGGTAATGGTCTGGAAGAAGTCAGGGGATTTGAGGATTTGCACAGACTTCCGCTGGCTTAATGCCAAAACTGTTAAAGATGCACATCCACTTCCCCATCAGGCTGACTGCCTTGCTGCCCTTGGTGGAAACGCCTTCTTCAGTACTATGGATCTGACATCAGGGTTTTACAACATCCCCCTCCATGAGTCTGACAGACGTTATACGGCTTTCACCACACCTCTTGGCCTTTATGAATACAACAGACTTCCCCAAGGCCTTTGCAACAGTCCAGCATCCTTTATGCGAATGATGCTCAGCATCTTTGGTGATATGAACTTTTCCAGTCTTCTCTGCTATCTTGATGACCTGCTGGTGTTTGCACCTTCGGAGGAGGAGGCTCTAAAACGACTGGAGGTAGTTTTCTCTCGTCTGAGGTCCGCTAACCTAAAGCTGGCACAGAAGAAATGTCATCTTCTCAGGAGGTCTGTAAAGTTCTTGGGTCACGTGGTTGATGCTGATGGTGTCTCGGTTGACCAGGACAAAGTGAGGGTCATCTCCAACTTTCAAAAAGAAGACCTCATGAATGCTGATGGTTGTACTCCATCTCAACAGAAAGTTAGATCTTTCATTGGCATGGTAATGTTCTACCAGCACTTTATCCCAGGATGCTCTCGTCTTGCTAAGCCGCTTTTTTACTTTGACAGCAGGTCAGAAAAGGACAACCAAGGGTTGCCATGGGCGGGGCAAAGCTGGAACCTTCCGTGAGTTAACTCCCCAAGATTGGACTCCCGCTTGTGAAAGTGCATTTGAAGAACTCAAGGGGGGCACTTCTCAACTGTGTGGTATTAGCACATCCAGATTTTGAGAGGCCATTTCTTCTGTCCACCGATGCTTCCATGGATGGGCTGGGGGCTGTCTTGTCCCAGGTTCCAGCTGGTGAAATGAGAGCGAGACCAATAGCCTTTGCAAGCAAGTCTCTCAGCCGCAGCCAAGTCAAGTATCCTGCACACAGACTTGAATTCTTGGCTCTGAAGTGGGCTGTGTGCGACAAGTTCAGTCATTGGCTTAAGGGCCATAAATTCACAGTTTGGACTGATAACAATCCTCTCACATACATCCTGACCAAGCCAAAGCTGGATGCCTGTGAGCAGCGCTGGGTCTCCAAGCTCGCTCCATACTCCTTTGAGATCAAGTATGTCCCTGGCAAGCTGAATGTTGTGGCAGACGCCCTCAGTAGAGACCCATTTGTGAAGCCCTTAGCCAATCGGCTGCTGTCAGAGCCATATGCTGAGCTATTGGAGCAAGCCTGTGATGTAAAAGATCTCAGAGTGCAGGAAGCCTTCCATTTGACCTGCCTGCCCCAATCACTGGATGACCCTCCCCTTTCGACTGCTGTTAATGTGTCCTTGTCAGAAGATGATGTTTCTTCTCTTCTGTCCTCTGTCAGCGACTGGGATTCTGCTCCAATGCAGCGTGCAGCATCTCTGGCTGATCACCTGACGACACTGACTACACCTGGATATGATGTCTCTTCTGTGTTGTCCCAGGCTGACCTCTTGTCCCACCAGAAACTGGACCCTACTGTCGCAAGAGTTGCCTATTATGTTGAGCGGAAGCGCAGGCCCACCAGACGTGAGCGCTGCAATGAGAATCAACAAACGCTGAGGATCCTGAAACAATGGGAAAAACTCACATTCCTTGATGGCATCCTCTACAGAATTGTGAAGGATCAATTGACCAAACACAAGAGATTCCAGTTTGTTGTGCCCGAATCTCTAAAGTCAGTCGTCCTGTCTGGCATTCATGACCATGCCGGTCATCAAGGTCAACCACGCACACTCTCCCTGGCTCGTCAACGATTCTTCTGGTATGACATGGAGAAAGATGTGCTAACCATGTAAGAAACTGCCACAGATGTATCCTCAGCAAGACTCCTGAGCCAGCTGCAAGAGCCCCCTTGGAGAACATTAAGACCAGTGCTCCACTGGAGCTTGTGTGCATTGATTTCTGGTCAGCTGAGGACAGCAGCAACAAATCTGTGGATGTCCTTGTGATCACTGATCACTTTACAAAGTTGGCACATGCTTTCCGATGCCAAGATCAGACTGCCAAAAGTGTTGCGAAAAAGCTCTGGGATGGATTCTTCTGTGTCTATGGCTTCCCCCAGCGCATACACTCTGATCAGGGAGCAAATTTTGAAAGTGAGCTGATTGCTGAGCTTCTGCAGTTGAGTGGTGTTTGCAAATCTCGTACCTCACCTTACCATCCTATGGGGAATGGGACCACAGAGAGATTTAACCGCACCCTTGGCAATATGATGAGATCTCTACCTCCAAGATCAAAACAGAGATGGCCTCAGATGATTCAGTCGATGACCTTTGTGTACAATTGTACTGTCCATGAGACCACAGGTTTTGCACCATTCTACCTGATGTTTGGGCGGGTTCCCAGATTGCCAATTGATCTCATGTTTCAGAACGTTCTCCGTGACGACACAGTTTGTGACTACCACACCTATGTCAAGTCACTAGTGGGTGATTTGCGCTCTGCCATGCTACTGGCCCAGGAAAACAGCACAGTGGAGCAGAAACACCAGTCTGATCAGTACAATAAAAAGGCTAAAGGTCTACCTCTTTCACTGGGTGACCTGGTGCTTGTAGCAAACAAAGGAATTAGGGGCAAGCGGAAGCTTTCTGACAAATGGGATCCTGTTGTCTACACAGTGGTGTCCTCAAAACCTGCTCTTCATATCTATCGAATCAGGGACAAAGAAGGAAATGAACGTGTGGTGCATCGCAACTTACTTCTCCAGGTCAACTTTTTGCCTTTAGATGTAGCTCTGGGTGATGACTCCATTCATCCTGCTGGCAGTGTGACCAATGACCCCTTTATGTCTGGTATGCCTGAGACTGCAACATCAATTGTGGGTATGGAAGCAGCATCAGTTGGGCTCTCTCTCACTGATTCCCTCCCCAGTGTCAGTGAGTGTGATGACAGCCGCACAGCATCGTGGGTCCAACAACAGTCCCCCACTGATACAGGTCCAGACGCTGATCCCCTTACCCCATCTGTAGAATTCTACCCTGTCTTTGGTGGGCTGGTTGGTGCTGATGTCGACCTAAACTCCTCCACTGAGTCCTACTCCAACCCTGCTCCATATGCTGAGCCTGCAGAGTCAGATATGGGCTGGAGACTTACCACCAGATTTGGTAGAGTCATCAGACCAGTATGTCGCTTGATTGAGTCAATGGTTCAAGTTGAGACGCTCCTTGGTATTGAACAAGTTCAGTCTCCTGTAATACAAGTGTGATTCTTTTTGCTGTTTGACCAAATTTTTATATATTTATTTATTTCTACACATGGTACAGAATATATAGGTCATAATTATACTTGTTTGTGCTTTATAGGGTAATACAGATTCTTCAGAGTGAATGCCCATTGTGAATGGACTCATGGTGTGGTGTAAATGGCACCTCATTTTGGCCTGTAGAGTTTCCAGAGATTTTGTTGGGTGCCAAACAGGTGTCTGGACTCTTAGCCTTTTGTTTTTTTAAGGTAGCTGGTATTGCTGGTTTGCTTGCTTTGTTGTATTTGTTTTTTTTTTTATGGCCTGTGTTCTGTGATTTATGTAAATTGTTTTACGGCCAAGAATTTTGTGTAATTCTAGGGGGGTGAGTGTAACAGAGTTAAATATGTAATATTATAATTACACAATATTCTATGTAAATAGTGAACACCTGACGAGTAAGATCTCCTGTGTCAATATGAGGAACCTTTGTGATTTATGTTTTGTACCCCTACGTTAACTTTTAGGGGACACCCTTCTATAAATGGGGTCCCCACCCTTACCTCTTCCGTTTTGTTGTACTTCATAGAAGAGGTAAGCTACTTAGTAACCACAGAGAGTTGTGTGTTTTTGCCAATTAGCTTAAACTTGTGTAATATACTAATATATTCTTTGTCATTTAATTTGTGTAGGGGCTGAGGTTGTAATATAATAATTGACCGAAGGATTTTGTATTTACATCTGTTGTCAGGTATGTTTTCCGTCGTTGTATTTTATTGATTTACTGCGTTTTGTTGTACTTCATAGAAGAGGGGCTGAGGTTGTAATATAATAATTGACCGAAGGATTTTGTATTTACATCTGTTGTCAGCTGTTGTCAGAGAGAGAATAAACGGAGATCGCCTCCAAAGATATCCTGGTCTGTGCCTCAACTTTATAACACAACGCACGCAAAATAAGAAACCACCGGTTACACTGGCATAAAAGCACCTCCTTCTTCTTGGACCGCAAAGCAGGGACCCTGAATCTCAGGGTATGGGGCTACACAGAGGCCACGCTGTCGATTTGACGCACAAGTATAAATTGCACTTGCACTCGGTAGTTGTCATCCACAGGGACGACCACATTCACAGAGACTCTTTATCCAGGCTTTGAATTTTATAATTATAGAAACTTTGACATCTGAAAGGTCTGAAATTATGAATGGCTTCGAAACAGGTTTCATGGACAGACAAGCTATAGTTTGTGCAGGGCAGTGATTCCCAAAGTGTGGTCAAGGGTTCCAGTAAATTGGATAATTTTTAAAATAAATTTTTAGTATTACACTACAATAGAAACACAGGTGTGACCTATTTTACATCAAGCCTGTTATTTTTTAGGTATTCATGATGTGAATTTTAGGTGAAGATTTTGCATGTATGTGCAGGGCGGGGCAGCTGGTACAGGAGGCCATACAGTCCAGCAGTAATGATGTTCACTTTAAATATAAGCAAAGATAACCAAATTTAATTTTGAACCAAAAAACTCACCATTACTTATTAAAATAACAAAAATGTTTTGTTTTGTTTTTTAAATGTTGATTTAGCATGTATTTCATAATGAAAACCGCCTCTTCTGAAAATGGTATGAGTAATGTTTGTTTTACACAACGTCAAAACATGCACTGCGTGCAGCAGGCCATAATGTCTTTATGTAGGAGAGAGAGAGCACAGCATGCATTGACATGAGTAAAGCAGATTTGCGGAGGGCCCATTTACTGGACCTTTTCAGGTGCCCAGTCATTAATGTGATGCCTTGGTTTAAAAAGTTTGGCCACCACTAGCAGGTATAATAATCATACAAACCCCTCTTAAGGCCACAAGGTGGCAGCAGCAACACTGTAATACACAAATATGTTGCTACAAGTCAAACATGATGTTGTGTAGAGTGGAGGTTTTCAAAGTGGGAGGTGGGCCTCCCCAGGGCGGCTCCCAGCTGTTCCCAGAGTCAGAAACAGCAAATGCCTCAGGACAGACCTCTTTTTATGTATTTGGTGTGTCTGAAGTTATTACAAACAGCACTATTAGGTTAGCTTGACTCAACTGTTGAGTGTCTATGTGATCAAATAACATATTCATGAACCCTCAGACATCTAGGACTTGAGAGAAACTGACCAAGTAAACAAGGGGGGTGAGGGGACGCCTTTGTCCAAGCTTTGTCTGAGAGGAGGCCCACAGCCTCAGACTTTGAAAATCCCTGGTGTTTTAGTGCTGCAGGCAACTTCAAGTGTTCTTTTCAAGTTGAGTTTACATTTATCAATGAAATCCATGAACCTGTTCCTATTAACTAAATTAAGCTTAACATACAATTTCTTCTATGTACATTTGCTAATATTAAGACATTGCACATAAATTCAGAACTACAAAGGTACTTTTGTTTATTTTAGTCAAATAAAATTCAAAACATTTGCTGGTTAAAGCTTCACAAATTTAAGCAATTGGTTGCTTTTCTGCATTTCGTAAATTCTGTTTTTGTTTGTGGCTGCTTGTCAGAAAAAAACACTTTTAGGAGTCATCATGCAGACACAGAGATTGGCAGTGTCATGAAACCTGAAAGAATTAGAAAGATTTCCTCCACCTTCCAGCATCTATGGAAACTATTTTAAGTTTTGAGTTGTGAAAGTAGCACAAAAGTAGCGTTTAGGTAATAAAGGTAATTAATTTGCATTAATTATGCATAAACTTCCCCTAATGGGAAGATGTTGCACCGTCAGTACATTATACCAAAGTGATTATTAAAGCAAATTTCATGAAAGCCTGTATAAGCATATTTCAGTTTGTCAGTAGGGCTGGTGAAATCTGCTGTGTCTTGCTTTAAGGTCTTTTGGCTTCATGCTCTTTGAGTCTATATTCAACTACTAAATCTATGAGCGTTTTGTGCCAGTACGCTCAAGCATTCCTGTGGAGACGCTGTGTCCTGCTGTGCTTACATGAAGTTAGCTTTAAAAACAAAGGTGCTATTTCATCCATGAACAGGACAGACCTCTTTTTTATGTATTTGGTGTAGTCTGAAGTTATTACAAACAGCACTATTAGGTTAGCTTGGCTCAACTGTTGAGTGTCTATGTGATCAAATAACATATTCATGAACCCTCAAGCATCTAGGACTTGAGAGAAACTGACCAAGTAAACAAGGGGGGTGAGGGGACGCGTTTTTTCCAAGCTTTGTCTGAGAGGAGGCCCAAAGCCTCAGACTTTGAAAATCCCTGGTGTTTTAGTGCTGCAGGCAACTTCAAGTGTTCTTTTCAAGTTGAGTTTTCATTTATCAATGAAATCCATGTCAAGACCTGTTCCTGTTAACTAAATTAAACTTAACATACAATTTCTTCTATGTGCAATTGCTATTAAGACGTTTCACATAAATTTAGAACTACAAAGTACTTTTGTTTATTTTAGTCAAATAAAGTTCAGAACATTTGCTGGTTAAAGCTTCACAAATTTAAGCAATTGGTTGCTTTTCTGCATTTCGTAAATTCTGTTTTTGTTTGTGGCTGCTTGTCAGAAAAAACACTTTTAGGAGTCATCATGCAGCGCTGGCTGACTTGTATGGGGAATTTTTCACTCATCTGTTTGTTGGTTGCAGCCTTATCTTAGAGCTATGAACTGATGCCACTAAAGGGCAATGCTTCAGCTGTCAGTTTATGCGTAAGAGAACAGGTCAGAGAACAATGCAACACGGGGCAAAAGCTTTGTGGCACTTCAGCACGACACAATGCCAACATATAACTCTTTTGATTGCAACTAATGCCCCTGTTTAAAAGCTTTTAAAAAGTACATCTCTTAGGCAAATAAAATCACCTGAAATCAAAAGAGCATCAAATTGCAAACAAATACAGTCTTCAATGATTCAGAAAAGTAGGAAAAAATAAATATTAAGTCCTGCTTTGTCATTTTTCCTTCATTTTTCAACTAATATAGTATCTTAACAGCAGACATAGAGATTTGCAGTGTCATGAAACCTGAAGGAATTAGAAAGATTTCCTCCACCTTCCTGCACCTATGGAAACTATTTTAAGTTTTGAGTTGTAAAGGTAGCACAAAGGTAGCGTTTAGGTAATAAAGGTAATCAATTTGGAGTAATTATGCATAAACTTCCCCTAATGGCAAGATGTTGCACCATCAGTACATTATACCGAAGCAATTATTAAAGCAAATTTCATGAAAGCCTGTATAAGCATATTTCAGTTTGTCAGTAGGGCTGGTGAAATCTGCTGTCTCTTGCTTTAAGGTCTAACAATACCGATTTATAAGTCAGGAGATGACAAAATGCCTTGTAATTACAGACCTATCAGTCTTCTACCAGTTTTATCTAAAGTCTTAGAGAAAATTGTCGCAGAACAACTCATATACTATCTTGAGACAAACCAGTATCTGAGTCCTCTGCAATTTGGATTCAGACACAACTATTCCACAGAATCCGCTACTTGTTTATTAATTGAAAATATCAAACATTTACTTGACAAGGGAAATGTAGTTGGTGCAGTATTTCTAGATCTAAAAAAGGCATTTGACACAGTAAATCACAAGATTTTAATTTCAAAACTAGCTAAGTTCAATTTATCCAAACAGTCATTGTCCTGGTTTGAGTCATATTTAAAAGGTCGTGAACAGTGTGTTGTGATTAATAATGTGAGATCCACTTTTCTCAAAATCACGTCAGGGATACCCCAGGGCACGGTCTTGGGACCTATACTCTTCAGTCTCTACATCAATGATTTGCCAGATGTAGTATGTCCAGATATAAGTCTACAGATGTATGCAGATGACACAGTGGTGTATGCATCTGGCAATACCTGTACTTGTGTGGCTGACAAACTAAATGCTAACTTGGAAAAAATATCATCTTGGCTGGCCTCATCTTGTTTAACTCTAAATGTCAAAAAAACTAATTATGTCTGCTTTTCCATTAAAAAACTACCCCCAACACAACTTTTGAATGTAAAAATTAATGGGGAACTTATTGAACAAGTGCATGTGAAGTGAAGTATCTCGAATAATTGTAGACTATCAGTTGAATTTTAAAAGTCATATTAAAAAAATCTGTAAAACCATTAAGGCCAACTTGAGCTGTTTTATGATGATAAGAAACTGCTTGACTCTTGATTGTGCTTTTATTTTTTTAAATTCCATGATCCTCTCACATATATCCTATGGCTTAACCATATGGTCCCAAGCTCATCAGTCATCACTCAAAACCATAGAGTGTCTTTATAACCATGCCTTGAAAATTTTGGACAGGAAGAGAATAAGGTATCATCATTGTCAAATTCAAAGTAAATATAAGATTTTAAGTTTTGCTAATTTTATCTCTCTTCATCTGGTTAAATTGGTCTTCAAATGCTTAAATGATGTTGCTCCACCACCGCTCTGCAAAACAATAACAAGACAGCAAAGTACCAGATCTATCACTCGATCAACGTCAAAAGGCAACTGTAGTATCCCTTTCCGAAGAACATCATTTGCTCAAGCCTCTTTTTCGGTAAAAGGGGCAAAATTATGGAATTCTTTGCCAGATCACTTGAAATGTATCACGACATTAGCCTCCTTTAAAAAAAACACTAAGTCGTGGTTAATTCAGGAACAATATTGCTCTCATATTTAGTCTTAACATGTTGCCCAGTCTGTATAAATTTTATTCTCTTATTTTCCTCCATTGTATTGCATTTCTTTAAGTTTTGTCATTTGTTGTAGTTGTTCTTTTTTTGTTTTATTTGTTTGTTTGTTTTTGTTCTTATTATATATATATATATATATATATATATATATATATATATATATATATATATATATATATATATATATTTTTTTTTTTTTTTTCAAAAAAGCCCTACTAGGGACAAGTGTCATAAATTAGCTTTAGCTAAAAGCAGCTATGATACACACATCAGATGACTGTCAAAGTTTATCTATGTTTTTGTATCTGTCCCTATTAAATAAACTCGAAAGAAAGAAAGAAAGAAGGTCTTTTGGCTTCATACTGTCTTTCAGATTTAACCTCAGAGGATCTTTATCTCACAAAGCAGTTTCAGAAATTAATTTTCTTTAAGCAGTTAATGAGAAGTCTGGCAACAGGCAGTATAATGAGAATCACACACAGGCAATCACACTTTGAGAGCAATTTGTTGACAAATTACATGAAACTACCTAAAGGCTCCTTTGGACTCCTAACAGATTTATTTGGATGCTACATATATCAGCACAAAACCAAAGTAAAGAAGTGTTTGATGTTGTGTTAAGATGGGAAGTCCTTCATGTTAGTCAGTGTACAAGTGAGCAAAGGTCACTCAGACCTCCTGTGAGTGTCTGTTTACGTCATGCTCTACTCTGGTTTGGAATTGCACCAGTAATTTCAGCATGTCCCTTTGGCAAATTGGTTTGTCACAACCTGACAGTAGGTAAATGGGAACAAGACTGGTCACTGTGATTCTTTATTTTACATACTAATAAGATGCAAGAATCTTCCCAGGTTACTGCGAAATGCACTCAGGTAGGTCTAAGACTGAGAATGCACAGTCTGCTTAGAGGGAAAAAAGCAAATGTAAAACCTGTACAGTAAGCTAAAAGAAAATATTATATAAGTAAGTACATTTAGGAGTTGGAGTCAGTGCTCAAGTCCTCTTTTTCTAAGACAAAAGTATCAGTACCACTATGGAATAATACCCAGTTGGAAGTCCTGCATTAAAAATTTTACCTTTTTTTTATGTTTACAATTATTTGCTGTAAATTGAACTAACATGAAGTTAAAGTACCAACTGGAGAGAACAAAGGAGAAAGGAGTGGTACATTATTGTTCTTTTAACCTTTAACTAGTGTACAACTTTAATGTTACACTTGGTCACACTTCACAACGCCACTTTGCCAGGAAACAAATGAAATGAGCAACAGATAAAGACAGAAATAGAAGAAAGACAACCTTTTCTGAGGTGTGAAAATTGCTTTGAACCTCCAGGACACATATCTGTCACACTCATGAACAGTTTCATGTTCTCATGTTTGACAGTAAAACCTGATACAGCGGCTTCCTATCTTTAACATAATACTGCAGGCTGGTTTTGAGACATCCTTGTTGCCCTGTGTCCAGTAACTCATAACAGCAACATAGACTTCTTACTTCAGTCTGTCATGGCACCAGGTCCCAGAGAACAGCGCACACTCTATGTGGGGATATTCTTAATGGCAGCATAATAAGAGTCATGTGGATCTACTCTTTCCAAGAGGAGGCCGGAAAAACATTGTAAGAATGTCTCTGTGGGTTGGGATGGAGCTGTGTTAGTCGACCTATGAAGACCGGGTATGACAACGATTAGTCCTGATGGGATGGTTCAGGACTGATCACACCACAACAGGACTCCATTTGAGCAGGAATCTGACCTGAGCAGAGCATTCAACATCACAACTATGAAGCCATTTGTTATCATTTAACCTTCTTTATGGAAAATGGTGAGAATTTACTGATGTTGTCCCTGAATTACTTTATTCCCACGGTATTTAATGATTGTATGTGCTAACGACTAATTAAACAAAGAAAGTGTATCTTTTGTGTATATCCTTGAAATGCCAGGAGATTTATTGTTTTCTAAAGGTCATCATGTGCAAGAATATCCTGGAGGGTGTGTGAAAAGCTTCAAGGTTTGACAGCTCTTTTATAATGCGGGGTGTTAAGTTTTGTTCATGCTACAAGAAAATTAGATTTCCGTCATGCAATAGGTCCCCAGGAAAGAACCTGCTGGACTGGTATAAAATTCAAGACTGATAGAAAATGTTTTTTCACTGTTGATCTACAGTAATCCTGATTAAGGCATGTACAATTACACGTTTTCCAAAGTGCAGTGAAGCGGCGCAGGGTTTTACTATCATGAGCTCGCCTAAAACATCTGCGCCCTTTGTAACGATCAGCCAGACAGTATGTAAGTAATTCCACCTGGCATGCAGTTTTTTTTGTCTTTTTATGTGTCTGTCCAAATTTAGATAGATAAATGTCTTCTTTCTTCTATCTTTGTGTCCTTTTGAAAGGCTTTATTATGCTGCTGATCTGCCCTGGTCAACTGAGAGCGCAGCTCGGGACCACCCCCAACATTAAACACATTGTGGTTGGAAGATGCTACAATTACATCACACTGGTTAACCCAAGCTTGAGGTATTGTACTGATGAGTTATAATCAAGTCATAACACACATTCAGTGACCTTTGACTTTAAAACCAGCGACCTCAGCCTCAAAACGTGAAAGACTTGAAGCCCAAAGCGGAAGATCTTAATCTCCAGCCTCATATTAAAGACCAAGCAGAGTATCAGGCAAATCAGAATCAAAGGCCATGTGAAGGGCGGTAATACTCGTTTTGATGTGATGTATCACATCACATGTTTCCTGTGGTTCTGTGGAAAGAAACAGAGACAAAGACGGTTACTGTGGAATTGGGGCATGTACCACAACATGGTTTGTATGAAAAGACATTTTATTTCCTGGAAATTCTAGGATCTCAAAGGCTGTGAGGCTTTCATTTTGTGTTTATGTTTTGAAATGCCATTGAATTTCGCAAAGAACATATTATGACTTGTTTATGTGTTGAAACCCAAACTTTAGTTCTTGAGCTCTGACTTGACCCAGAGCCCAAGGTGACTTTGTTAAATGTCTTGTTTTGTCCCAACGAGAGTTCAAAACCCAAAGATATCTCAGTTTACAATAGCAGAAAACTAACAGAACAATCTCAGGATGGAAATATTCACATTTGAGAAACTGAAACAATTGGATTATGGCAGACTTAACAATTAATCAACTAATTATCTGACTATTGATTCATTGACTGATCACTGCATCCTTAAAAAACATAAAAATTTATTTCATCTTTACAGGTTTGACTGTGAGGACATCTGGAGACAGTTTGAGGAGGCGGTTGTCGGTCAGTCATCGTGTAACGTGACGGTGGAGGATTATGGTCAGATGTTTTTTGCAATGCCACAAACCCGGCCTTGTGATAGGGTGAGCAAGAGGGAGATGTTAGTTCCCACATTGGAGATACGTTCATTATTCTTCACTGATACTGAGTTAAGCTGTTATATTTCCCTTACCTTCTGTTCAGTTCCTCTTCTGGAGTAAAACCAGAACACTGATGCACAGCTACGCAGCTGTTGTACGTCACTTCTGGACCCTGGAGGACACACTGGCTGGGTACATGTTTAACGACCTCATCTGGTGTGGACAAGAGGAAGACTCTGGTAGGCTACGTCTTTTCTGGTTTTAACAAGACAGAGACAATTGAAACATGCTTGTACTACTAATGCCCTGTGGTTCTCAAGTTCTTTAGCTCAAAGACATTCACAAGGAAAAAAAGCAAATATTAGAGAAAAGTCTGAGGAAAAAAGAGCATAGATGTGTGTAACACAGGAACACGTTTCTTCTTTCCCGTCCAATCAATTATCACACAAACCCTCTGATTTATTTTGTGAGTCCTGAAAGGAGTCCTGACCCCCTGGTTGTGAAACACTGAAGTAACTAACTCACTGATGTAATATTTCCTGTAACTAAGTTTTGACATGTGGTGCCGAAAGGGACACAATCAACTCTACGCAGAAAATTAAAGAAAGTCATTAACTAATGAGTTATTAAGTTTAATTTGTTATTTTCAGCTCATTTGAGATATCACTGATATAGACTTCTTACCATGTGACCATGTGATATAAATGTTCCTGCATTTATTTATGTTGTAATTCACCACTTTTATAAGTTAAATGTATTTTCCACATACAGGGTTGTAAAATAAGATGCAGGTTGAAGTCCCATTTGTGCTACAAAGCAAATGTTATGTCCATAAATTCTAAAATTATACGCTGAGGAGTCACACAGTCTGGGTGAAGGTGACAGCAGATATTTCTGTGTGTCTTGCCAAACATCAGCAGGGTGAACAGGCTGTGAACAGGGTGGGTACTGTCTAAGTATCCTTTGGGCACACAGCTGTTTCTGAGTTACCACGAACAAGTAGAGTTTACTATATATTTACAGCTGTTACCAAATTATGATAAATTGCAGACACTGAAAAATAAACATTTAAGCTTATTAAAGCTGCACTAATCCATATTTTTATATTGACAATTGATATAATTCAATATGACAGGGATCGCTCATAATGACCACAGATCACCTGACTATGCAGTTCCACAGAGTGTTTTTTAGCGTCTTTTAGCTGAATGTTTTGGTTTTACAACCCACAGCCTAATATGAAGCAGCAGCAGGCAGCCATTTCCAGTGAAAACGTTTTTAAAAAACTGTACAGGGCAGACAGACGCAGGTAGTGTCTATAGTTGGTGGAGCATTTAGCAGCTAAAGAGCCAGTTATTTCCCTCAGGAGTGAGTGGAAAAAAAAGGAGAGCTAAAAGCGAGTAAATATTCTCATTGGCAAGAAACACAACTCTAAATGAAGGCTAATGTTGCCCAGTATATGATAGATGTGTAAAAGGGCAACCGTTTCTCAACAAGTACGCAATAACAACTTAAAAGTTAAAAGTAGTTCAATATGTGTTCCCAGTTTGTCTCCGTTTGCAGCTGCAGCTGTGCTCCCAAATGTTTTGCCTTTATACTGCTGAGTGATATCTGTCGACACATCACCTAAACTTGTTTTTTATTATCTATTATCTGCTTATTTTAACTGACAGCTGTGAATTTGACACAGGTTTTGATTACAGCTCTTGTCCGGAGTGGTCGGCATGTAGAAATCATCCAGTGTATTCCTTGTGGAGGCAAGCCTCACAAAGCGTGAGTTTAATGTCCAAATGTTTCAGCACTGATCCACATACAGAACACACAGCTGTGGTGTTTATCATTTATATGCAACACACTCATCTTAAATCAGCAGTGGAATATTGCTCTCATGTGATTTTCTTCGCTAATTTGGTAGTTTGCAGAAATGGCATGTGGCAACATCACTGTATTACTGAATGGGTCTATTGTCAACGCCTTCAATAGGAAAAGGTAAAAAAAAATGAATGAATGAAGCAAATATTTTTTATCAATGGTGTTGAATATTTTTTTGCATAACATCTTTTTTAATCTTACAGCATGTTTGGGAGTGTTGAGCTGGACGGTCTGAACCCAGCCAGGGTGGATTATGTCAACATAAAGGTGGTGACCAATCTTGGGGGACCCTTTATGTGAGGATTAAAACTGCTGATACTTGATTTTACAGTAGAATGTTACTTTCAGAGAAAACAGTACCACTTTCCAAGAAGACAATTTTTATTAAGGGTTTGTAAATGAATCAGTAACTAAAGATTTCATGTCAGTGTTTTATGGAGCAGTTATAAGCAGTGAATCAAAACAGCTTTCGGGTTGCCAGGTTGCAAAAAGTCCTCTGGCAGGTTCCTGCGAAATGTGTCTTTTTTAACAGTCATTCAACTGTTTCCGGGTTGAATGACATGTCTCCTCGAAACGGTGTGCAGCGGCGCCCAACGGACTTTGAGGCGTGTTTGTTGAATGTGTCAGGCAGTTGTCACTCAAACAGCACCGATGTGTACATAAACGCATTGAGCTTGCAAACACAACAGGTTGTTGAAGGCACCACTGTTTCTGTTGAAATAAATGTTCTCCTATGTTTTGTCTGTGCTAAACTCTGCCCTGGCAACCCAAGAGTTGTTCTTAATGATGGCTGTAAAGCATCAGTATCAAACATTAATAATATTGTCATAAACAACAGCTTGTAAACCCTTTATAAATGGTAACTTATTGGAAAGTGGTTAACATGTATATCCACAAATGAAGTACCTTATTTTTTTCTTCTACAGAGAATCATGTAATGAAGGATCCATTGTAGATTTGATCCAGATCCTCCAGTCGAGAGGTTTCCGCTGGACTTGCACAGACAACGACCAGTAAGTGATATCTAAGGAGTCCTCCAAATTAAACGCCACAATTTGTTGTTTGCACGTAGATATGTTTTATGACCTGATGCTGACAGTGTGAGACTTGATACACACGTGATGAACCTCTACTTCTTAACAAAAGTACCCTGGAGTAACAGAGATTATAACTGTCCACAGGACCCTGATGATCCTTCAGTGCATCCAGAACCCCACAGAGTCCTCCTGCCAAACATGTTCAGACAGCCTCTTACACAGAAGGAGCTTCACACTAACCTGAAGCACCCACATACCTTCCATGTAGTCATACCTGTTATGTTGTAGTTTTATGCTCCATGGCGTGCATTAAATGAAACTGGCTTCTCAAAAGATTTCCTGAATTAAACCATGGAGTGTTTTCTTTATTTCTTCATGACCCATACATTCACCCCCATAGATATTACAATGGTGAAATTCATCCTCCCTTATGTTTCCATCATTTTTTCAAAGTAAAACTGTACAAATTACATGGAAATTTATTCAGTGAGGTTGAAGAAGAAGGTAAAGTTACTGTAGAGATGACAGGAAGTGAACATGCAGTATGTGCCATTAGGAACACGTAAGTTTGTCACAGTACATTGTAAAGCAGAGAATATTACAAAATAGAAACAGGCGACTCATGGTTATTACACAGCTGAGCTACCGCAGGTGTTTCTAGGTCACATCATTAAACACATCATTTGTACAGTAGCTATTATCTTAAATTTTCTTATTCATTTTTAAAGTGTTATGCTGACAGTAGCATATTGATGTCACCATGTTGCCATTTTTTTCAAATATTGCACTGATATAACAATTTCATTTTAAAAGGTTACCATATTGTTTGCAAAATATGACTATGATATTACTAAAAAGTTTTTCCTTGTTGCGATCTTTAAATGTTTTTACCAATTATTACCCTTTGTTTGTTGCCCCTTATTATCCTGTTACATACATTTCAGTGTAATATTCCCCATTTAAACCCAATGATAATACCAAGCTATTATCTGTTTATTACTTTGATAATTAAATGGTATTAATTAATTATTTCTATTGTTACCCCACAATTACCATGTTATTACTGTAATTAGCTGTAAGGTGACGTGCTCATTATATTGCTATTTTACATACTGCTGGTTAGCTTGTGAATTTTCCAACAAGGGTTCAGTAAAGTATTTTTTATAATGATACATCTTAATTTATTTTTGGTTGTATTTTATATTATTAATCAAAATCTTCCATTAAGTACAGTACTTGAATTTGTTACTTGTGTTATTGGATCATTACGTCATTACACATCCTGCAAAACAGATTTGAGGAACCTCTTTAGTGGTTAAGCTTTGGTTTTGATTCTTCTGCTTTCTACTCAAAGGTCTGTCGCATTTTTCAACATATTTAATATTGATGGCTATTCCATGACCTTAATTTGAATCACCCACTACCATCTTTCAGTAGCTGATTAGCATTTAATCGCACTAACATTTATTCATTTAGCTGACGCCTTTATACAAAGCGGCTTACAATTGCTATTTGCTTAACTTAAGTCAAGTTAAGACACAATGGCAAATGGATCAGAGTGGGGATTGAACCCCAGTCTCTCACACCAACAGCATGTGTCTTATCCATTGCGCCATCACCACCCCACGCCATCACAACCCCAATTGCATAGTGTTCACCCAACATGCCCTTAGTTTAAATATCTATTGACCTACATTCCTGATACAAAAAGATGAAATAGTAGGAACAGCCAACTTTAAAAACCAACAATGGCTCTGACAAATCCTTGCTTATTCAATTATATTAATGCATGAGTAATTATAATGAAGTAATACATAAACGTCAATGGGGACATTTTCCGTGCGTTCCTGGGATATTAGTGAGAACTGAAAAGGCTTACTTCCTAAAACGTCAATTCTCAGACTGCACAATTGTAAATGGCCTACGTTTTACTCTCCACCTAGGATGACCAGATTTCCTGAAAAATTCAGGACAGTCCTCTAGTAGTTGTCCCGTTTGTCCATAAAATTTGATTTAAGCTGAGTTTTGATTACAAAACATCAAATACTGGAGTTGCCAACAGCAGGGCGACTACAGGAAATCAGGTCAGTAGCTTGTTATCACAACAAATTAAAAAATGTGTAGTGCCTATGCTCTTTTGCCCATTTTGTTTTTCTAGTGTAGATGAAAATAGCAGAAGTTGCAGTTGCAAGGACAGAGGGGGGAGCTGCTGGCACCCATGGGTCAGGCAGACAGATGTGATATGCACCTTATGAAATTAACACAATTAAATAAATTCTATAACTTCATGATTTATAGTGATGGTGTTTTATCCTCATGGCAGACAGTTGACTAACTGTTAACTAACAATAATAATTACCTTTAGTTGAGTTTCGTTTTGACACCTGTTTTACTGTTTGTTGACACTGAATGTAGTTGGAGGCGAACTTACCACCACTCCTTAACGGCCAATCTACGATCCTCGGACCTCAGTTTGGGCAGCTTCACCACAACAGATAAGAGTCCTTATTGGAGCCGAGCCTACGTGCCTACGTGGCCATGAGCCATGCAGTGCACGAGTGCAGTGATTTTGCCCTTCCATAAATAGACGTCCGAGCGCGAGTGAGGAGCCAGTGACATCAACGACAGTTGGGCATGCACACTTCCACTGACCGGTTTCAGTCGGATTTCACATGGAGACTGGAGAGTACCGTCCTCCGCAGAAGAGACGGAGGAGATGTTGCCTTACTTTAAGTGTCGCTGTCTTTCTTATAATTGTTCTCGCCGCCGTTGTTTTGGGACTGACGCTCCACCAGGGAAAAGAGAAACTCAAAACAACTTTTATTTCTAGGTGTGAGAAGTTCAAAGGGTAAGCGTTTTTATTTTTGTATTAACGGAATGCCATGTAGGCCATACAAAGGCGACAGAGCGTCCTCTCACAACTTGAAGACTGAAAAGAATTACATAATGTTGTAATTTAAGGCTATGTGAAATAATAAATACATGTTGCAGTAAGCTAGTAGCCTATAAACACGCTGGTGTTAATTCGACTTTATGATCATTTTGAAAGAGAATAGTTTGCGCTGCTGTTGCGCTGTATACTGACAGGTGCTTTATTATTTTGTCAAAGATGGTAGACTAAATAACAAGAACACCTCTTTGTATTATGCAGTACAGCTGCAAGTACATCCTCCAAAACACTGAATGAACACCTCTCTAAGACCCTTGTATTAGAGTGTGTTACTTTGAGCTATGCCTAATGAACTGGAAACTGAGTGCAGGTTAACACACAACCTCTAGAAAGCAAACTGCAGAAGTTGTGATTCACTGAATGGGAGCTAGAGTGTGAGCTGGCTTGCAAGCTTCAATAATCTTCGCAGGTACCTGTGATTCACTGCTGTATTGAAACAGTGTGTAATAATAGTGCAGAGTCATACAGAGAGAGATTTTTTGGTTTTGTTCCCAAGCCAATAAAGTCCAATTAAATTGAATTGAAATGTCTGAAAGTAAATTTAATGCTAAAGTTGGAGTTCTGTCTGGAGTTGGTCTGTCCGGTATCAGTCAGTGATTATTATTTGACTGGCCTCTTTTCTGCACTCCTACAGGTTTGTACATTCTTAGTGTCTGTCCACTACCTAAAGCTAGGGCTGGACAATAGGGCCAAAAATGTTATCATGATAAAAAATTATCACCATAAACGTCAGCATTTCTTTCGAGTTTAAAGGCTCCTGAGTGAAATTTGAAGTAACCAGATGGTTACTTGTGGTTTTAAACTATTCTTAATGGTCAGAACATAACAAACACATGATGCCAAACAGTGAGGTAGAACATTCAAAACAACTGTGATAAAATCTTTTTTTTTTTTCAAAAATATGCATGAGTTAAATAAGGTAAAATCATTTTTTCAGTCACTTTTCCTCAACAAAATAAATATCTTAATAGAAAAATGAAGTGCTAATTAGTTCATGATTCAAACAAATTAAGTCAACATTTATTGAACATTTGTTTTATCGTTATTGATTATCCCTACTGGAAATATTCGTTTTTGTTCAAGGGCTGGAGAAAATGCTCTGCTGTTGTAAAATGCAAACTAGCAAGTTTGTCAGTAATCTAGTAAATAAACTACTTCTACACAGCCTGGCACCAACACTTTTTCCACCAGAAAGAGGTTGATCCACATTCCTGGGACTAAGCAGCACTGTCATTTATTTTTCAGATACGACTGTCAAAAGTTATGGGGTGCGTTTGAACAAGCCTATGTAGGGCGGGACCCTTGTAAAGTTCCTGTGGAAGCCTATGACCCTCTCATTGCAGCGGCCCCCTTCAAACCTGCATGCAACAGAGTAAACATCACTCATCACAAGACTGTCTGTGTGCACATTATCCACCTGAGACTTCTGTTAAAATGCAGAATAACACATGTGATATGAACTGTTTTTGGGGTTAGATGATGTTCTGGAGCAAAACGAAGCATCTGGTCCATGTCTTCACTGAGAAGAAAGATTGTTTTGTCACCCTGGAGGACACTTTGTTGGGATCTGTGCTCGATGGTCTGACCTGGTGTGGAAAGGAAGGCAGCAGTGGTAAGGCTCTTAAAGAAACAGACAACCTCATAACTGGTCAAAGTTACTGTTTGACATTTAAAAATGTGTTTTCAGTGATCAGTGGAAATAACTTTAGTTTTTCACCACTTAAGCAAAAGACCTCACCTGCCTAAAGCATGTCAAGTTTTGTTAAGCCCATTATCGCAGCAGCTCAGTGGGCTTGCAAAAGTTATCTGAGAAGACAAGTAAAAGGGTCTAAAAAACAAACTTGGCAACACTTTAGCTCAAGAAATATCAAAAACCATCAACCAGGAGCTACCATCCCATGCTAAACACCATTGGACTACAGAAAAATCTAATTTATTATTATTATTTTTAAAAGTACAGCACTAATGGAATAGTTATACATTTTGGGAAATACACATTTGCTTTCTTCCAGAGAATTAGATGAAAATATCGATACCACTCTTATGTTTGTATGGTAAATATGCCAACTGGTTAGCTTAGCTTAGCACAAACACTGGAAACGTGCAGAAATGGATAGCCTGGCTAGCCAGGTTGTCACTCTTCGGTTTTTGAGCGGATTTAACAAACGATAAAACGTAAGTTTAATAGTGAATTTTAAAGGTGCTGGTCTGCGGATTTTGCAACCATTGTTGTTATGAAGATAGCTGTTTACCTTGTTTCCATTTCAAAGCTAAGCTAACTAGCTACTGGCTGTAGCTTCAAAACAGGTATTGATCATCTCATCTAATTCTCTGTGATAAAATGAATAAGTGTATTTCTCAAAATGTTGAACTCCTGTAACTCTCAAAACATCATATTATTCTCATCCTTACGATACTGTCATAGTATGTACACAATAGAGTAGAATAGAATAGAATAGAAAAACTTTATTAATCCCCAATGGGAAAACTCAATTGCCACCAGCTCACATCACGCAACATGCAGTATAAACAGAAAGCACAACCAATATGTACTGACAAGACAATAAACAATGCACCCATTTAAAACTTTTACAACCCTGATTAGAGCTGACAGGTTTTTAAAAAAGTGACCAGCTGAAGAGCTTAACCCTTTAAAGCCCCCCTCCACCCAGTTTTTGGTGAACGTTCTCTCTCAAACAGAGTTGTAACCCAGACACAACCACACCCCCATTCTAATGGGGGTGTGGTTGATGTGGTTGATAGGAACTAATGTGCGCGTATCAGCTGTTATCATTCACACAGCTGATGGTCCTGTCACACACTGCACACGATAACTCCCACTACGTTTTATAGTGCGCTTACTTTACTGGGGAGGTGTGTGTGTGTGTGTGTGAGTGTTGGGGGGGGGGGGGGCTGCGCAAGCATGGAGAATGACGTATGACTTATGGAATTTACTATAGTCATAGAAATGTCAAAATACACTGGAGGGGGGCTTTAAGGTCCTCACCAAGAAAATAGTGATGGAAAAATTATTTCTTTACATGTTTTATTTCATTAGGGCAGTAACAAAAAATAATCCAAAAAACTTTTTTCCCAATAGTTTTTCTGTCTATTTTGTCTAGATATTTATTTGTTTTTCAAGATATTTATTTGTTTTTAATTTTTTTATTCCATAAAAACTGTACATTTATTATCTTTTTATTATTATTTCGGTATAGCATGATTTCACCATTCTAAAGACATATTTATGAAATTAATTCAGCATATATATAATAGAAATACATATATATATATATATATATATATATATATCATGTTAACAATAATGAATGTTCAGAAGTTTTGAATTTCATAGCAAGCAGTTAATTTGTATTACATTAGCTTAGGAAACCTTGTGCCAACTCTACCGTTTGGTAGAGCATGTTTTTAGAAATTGATTTGACCCATATTAGACTTATTTTTGTTGCATTAAGTTACATAATTCTGTTGAGTAATCCCTCTGGAACTATAATATGTCAAAAAATATGCTGACCTTTGAAATTTCCACCAAAAAAGACTCTGAATCAAGGGTCTCTGAAAAGGCATGCTGCTTAAAGAAAAAGTGACATCTAGTGGATTTTCTTAGCACAGGATACCTACACCAAATGGTAGAGATGGCTTAAACAGGTTGAATTAAGTTCAGTACATTTTTCAATGAGATACAGTGACTTAAAATGTGGTCTTCCAAATGGTTGCGAGGACGTTAAAAATCAGAAATATCCATTAAAAAATCAAATTGTCGTTGGGACCTTCTGAGCTGTTCAGCTGATCACCGAGGCATCTTCAGTCTGCCACCAAAGGAACTAATAAGACACTCTGGAGTAGATGGTCTACAAGATCCGTGATATTCTTCAGTTTGGCACTTCTCTTTTATAAAGTGAACCTTGAGTGACTCAGGGGTTAGGCCAATCACAGAGCCAGCCTTTTTAATCAAACTATTGATCCTGTTTTTATCCTCCACAGTAATGCTGCCTCACCAGCAAAGCACAGAATAAAAAATAACACTGGCTATAGTGCCTCGATAAAAGGTATGAAGCAGATTTCTGCTCACATCAAAGGATCTTAATTTCCTTAAGAAAAATAGCCTTGACTAGGCCTTCTTGAAAACAATGTCTGTTTTTTTTAGTAGTACACATTATAGTTGGTTCATGGTGCTAATAGCCTGTCTCTTGTGTCATTAAGTGTATTGTTTCATTCAATGTTTTCATCACTTCTTTCTATCTCAGTGTGGAAATGTGACGTCTTGAGCTTTTACGTGAGCAGCCCACCAAAACAAATGGCAGAAAGGAAAAGTGTTGAATCTGTGTGTGTTGTTCCAGAAACATTCACTACAGGCTGCCCAGGATGGACCGACTGTGAAAACAATGCTGTTCGCTCATTCTGGAACAAAGCCTCAGCAGCTGTAAGTTAGCAGTGAGCATTCACTTGTTCGCCCTTCAATACGACAGTCCTGGGATCATTAAAATAACACACACGTGGAGCAGAAGGTGATGTAAATCTGTCCTGAATATAAGTGATTGTGATGCGGAGAAGAAAAAGAAAAAGGTCGCTCAGCCTGGTTCTTCATCAATGAGGCTTTGTGTTGGTCTCCATGGAGCCACATTGCGTAGCTGTCTTCTGGGTGAGCAGCAGCAACCCACACATTCAGAGGAGCCCTGGTTCGGTTTGACTGGGTTTTATTCTGTGATAAAACTACCTACACTTTTTTCCACATATTCACCGAAACAAACACAGATTCAAGGACAGGGATATGCAGGAACACAAAGTGAACAAACTAAAACAAACAGCATGTAAAACAGAGAGTTCTGCATAAAACTGAAGCGTGTCACAGGATAAAAACACTAAAAGTTAAAATGTCTTCACACACAGATTCACAGTGGAGCAGCAAGTACCGAGCTACACAGTTGGTGTGATAAACCTTAGTTCACTGTAGAAAGTTTAAAGTGCAGCTGAAACCAAAAGGAGGAGGAGGTGGTAGAGTCCAAAAACTGAACTAATAGAGCGTGAATATTGGACTAACATTCACCAGGTAAATAGCATTATGACTTCAGATCAGTGATGAAGTTGCTCCTGAACTGGATGTGTAAAAAAGCAAATCTTTACTAACAGGTTTGCTGAATCAGCTTGTGTTTGCAACTCGTTACCACTGGTTTAAGAACAATAATATTTATACATTTCATTTCAAGAAATTTGTGTCGCTGACAAAGATATTAAACATTTCAGTAGAAACAAAATTTACCTGTAAGAACTATGGTAATCAATTTTTTAGAAAAACATAGACAACCTAAAAATATATAAATGCTGACTGGGTTTGATCTAATTATGTTGGAAATACAACTGCTTTCGTGACATACAGCAAGCATAAAATAAAGCTAGAGACGTGTATTTTCATAGTGAAATCTGTTAAAAGACTAACTTCAAGTTGAAAAGCATTGTTTCAGTGAATTGGTCTGTTGCACCTGTTACTGTTGCAGTCAGCCATGACGCTGACACTAGAGACAGTGTTACTAAAAAAGAAGTGAAACAAAGTATGTTGTCCAAAACAAAACACAGTTGTCCAAATCAAAACTGGTGCTTAGTCCATTTATCCAACAGAAAGTATAAATCTAAGCATACAGAGGGAAACACGGGGAATAATCCAAAAACAAGACACAGGAAACCAAACATCCACAGTGTAGAACAATGAACAAGCAACAAGTGAGAGGGTAAAACTAAATACACCAGTGGGAGTGAACATAATCACACACAAGGAGACAATTTCTTTTTACCTTTATTTTACCAGGAAGTCCGATTGAGATCAAAAATCTATTTTACAAGAGCGACCTGGCCAAAGTAGCAGCCATACATAAACATATTAAAACGCTACGCAACATGACAGAATTCACAATAAAACAAAAACACTAACAAAAAGTATCTATACACAATAGCCTCTCAAGAATTACAACCACATGCCTCCTTTCCCACTTTCTTTATGACGCTTTTGAATTTCTCAACTGATATACACGTTACTAATTGGAGATCTTTTTGAAAATTATTCCATGTCCAGGGCGCATAGTAGCTTTCTGAGGATATAAAACCAATTTTAAATTGATCAGAGCAGTTTGTAATGACTGAAACACACACACCCACCAACCAGTCCACCACTGTGATTGTAACCACACTTTACAGTGCCGGCTTCAACCACCGGGGGTCAGCAAGACTTTCAGCTGCTGATTAGCTTCTGAGAACACTGTACAACAAGTTAAAGAAAGATATACTTATAATGATGTACAGTACAATAAACAGAGGTTTGGCAAATTAAGCACTACAACAGATCAGTTGTTGCTGGCTAAAATTAAATTGTCCGAGACTGCTGCACACAACTTTAACTAGTCCTGTTATTTCGTCAACTCATCAACTAACTCCAGAAAACAGAAAGGCCCTGGGTTGGTGTTAAGCTTGGAATGTGTTGCCTTTCACCTACTTATTATCTCCTCGGTTTGTTGTTTCCTTACGTGGGGAAGTCCTCCAAATAACCTGGTTGTACCAGATACAAAATCGAACAGTTTTTGAAGGCAGTGCATCTTGTTTTGCTGCTGGAACTGGTTATTTACTCGCTGAGTGAACACCAAGTAGGAAAACACTTGGACAGTTCAGGATCAGTCAGTCAGTCCTCTTCTATACCCGCTTATCTGTGTAAGGTCGCAGGGGGCTGCAGCCAATCCCAGCTGGCATACAGCGAGACGCAGGGTACACGCTGGATAGGTCGCCAGTCTGCTGCAGCGCACAGAAACAAACAACCACTCACACTCACTTTTACACCTGAGGGCAATTTAGAGTCACTTATTAACCCATTAACCTGCCTCTCTTTGGACAGTGTGAGAAAGCACCGGGTGGATCATAGCAAATTAGAAGAATACTCACTGCAGTCTTATATCTTATTTTTGCACTCTGAAGTGGGTCTATAGTCTAAATCTAAAGTGCACCTTCTTTAACACCATCTCCATGTGTGTAGTTTGCAGACGCTGCATGTGGTGATGTCACAGCAATGCTAAACGGATCCATCGCCACACCGTTCAGTCCTTTGAGGTAAGTTACTCTGCACGTCTTTCATGGCTTTAGTGAGATCAGTAAGAGAAGAAATATCCCTTTTCTGATGTTATTGCTGCAAGCGAACAGGTTGACAGTAACAGATACACTAAAGATGTGAGCAAGTGTGGCACAGCAGCAGCACTTTTATCAGATCTTGATACTCTCCATGTGCATCTTGTCCCTTTGTCTCATCTGTGTTGTAATCTGGTAACCAAGAGCATAAGACGACAAAACACAAGGCTCATTTTGACCTATTTAGTAAAAATAAAAAGAAGCTATTTCTGATCAGGTCCTGATTGTCTGCAGTTTCATCATTTGCCTTCACATCTTTCATGGAGTCCCGAATGCTGTAATTGCCTTGCATGTCCATTTGCTCTTCTATTCTTCTAGACCAGCAATATTCAACTTAAATTGTAAGAGGGCCAGTAAGCCAAACGTCCGCCCCTGGTCGGGTCCGAACAATTCGATACCTACAAACACAGACTTATGCTACTTGCCCGACCAAAACAATCAATTTAGTCAACAATTTTATTGAACACCTGAGCTCATCATGTGACTTTTCTGTCCACTCATTTCGGAAGACTATCATCTTGTGTACCTGTGTGCTTTGGTTAGCTCGCTCTCTGATGCCTGGTTTTGCAACCTAAAAACACAAAGTCGCAGGACCCATACAGCTCTACAGAGCTGGCCTTGTTCTGCCTGTTAAAAAATCCTTTACTGACAAGATAAAAACGCCCATTTATTTACTTATTTACTTCCTTACTAGTTGTGTCAAAAGGCTTCAAGGTCCGGATGGAAGCCTCTTGCAGTCCGATTTGGACCGGAGTCTACCAGCTGGTGACCACTGTTCTAGACACAGTGGTTGCTATCGCTTTCTCTTCCTTTGCTGTAAATCAAACAAAAGCTGCACTCTTGCAATCCCTGCCGCCTATCCTTTCCACAAACCTTGCAGTCTCATGTGGGACTGATTATTTTCATTATCAGTTAATCTGCAGATTATTCTCTCAATTCATCATTGAGTCAATAAAATGTCCGAACATTTACAGTATTTCACAATTGCTAAGACACATTTCTTGAAACCTCCACCCATATTCTCAAAACTTTAAACACAAACCCCAGTCTTTAAACTACATTCACAAAACCCCAGACTCTTCTGGCAAAATCAAACACTTGCCTCAAAACCATGTGACCTGTGTTCAAAATCAAACAATACATTCAGAACATTAACACAGCCAGTCAATAGGTAAAACATTACAAGCATTCTTTAGACACTACATTAAAAAATTGAGAACACATCGTACAGGGCATGTAGTTACAGAAAATGTTTCATTTTTTTTGCGTGAGAAAACACATCTCCCAATTTAGTTTTTTACAATCGCTAACATTTTTTTTCATTATTTCTCAGTACTTTTTTCAAAACTCTTCACACTGTTGTTTGTACCAACATGCAGCTTGCACAACAGTTACAGTAATTTCACACCCAAAATGCACCAAAACTACCAAAACACTGCATAGTTGTGTCAATATCAAATTATTTTATAAAAACACCAGCTCTCCAGCAGCAACACTTTGTCACTCATAACACAATTACATAAAAACAATAACAACAGATAGATGCATCTATATATATATCAGCACTGTAAATGCTTGCAGCACTCCATCAGAGGATATCGCTGCACACATAGTAACATTGGCACCCTTTGGCCTGGGACACCCACTTACTAGCTCTTTTAGCAATCAAATTTCATTCTGTTTTAGCCAAGTCCACATAGATAAAAAAAACATGGGATTTGTGATGGGCTTCCAGCTCCATGACTCTGAAAAGAAACCCCCTGTGGGGGTTAGTCATTGAGTCAGTCTCAGTTTGGTCACCATAGACTTCTGTTGTGCTAAAAGTCTGAAGAGTTTTGAAAAGTGAACTCATTATTGAAGAAATTGCTTGTTAGCAATTGTAAAAAAATGGTAAAAGTATGGTAATCACAAATAAGTACAGTGAATATAGTATACTGTAAGTACTGCAAGTAATACAATATTGAATATCTGTATATTCAAGTTAGCCCAAAGAACAAAAAAACTATAAAGGAAAAGCACATTACACTCAAAAATGTTGTGCAACTGCAAAATCAAAGTCAAAGTGTGACATTGCCACGACGCTGGCCGGGGACTTGACCACAGATTGGTTGATCACATCATTAGAAACAAGTGTGCAGAATTATGAGTTGCTGTGTGTAAAAGATGACAGTTGTGTTGTAGTTGTGTTTAACTTTTGCTGCATGTTTTTACCATTTTGCATCACAGTGCAAAATGTGTTTTAGTGGGTGAGAATGTGTTTAGAGTTTTGCAAAAAGAGTGGAGGAGATTTGCAAACAGTGTCTTAACTACCTGAACTTTAAGGTTTTGCCTACAGAGTGACTGATTGGACAAATGGATTTAGGCCACTGAGCATTGGGTTCAGAGAATGGGGTTTAGTGTTTTAGCAATTGTGAAAAACTGTAATAAAATGGCTATCACAATTTCCCTAAAGCACAAGTTGATGTAATCAGAAAGCTTGTTACGTCAGGCAAACACCCCAAAAGCTAAAGAAATCAAATGTTAAATGAAAACAAGTGAGCGGCACTTGTGTCAATTTACCCTTTAATCTTTGTGTTTTTGCTCAAAACCATTTAAATGATGTGCAGATTTCACTGGGATTTAGTTATCTGACCAATTTCCAGTTTAGTGGAAAAAACATAGTAAGGCATGACAGAACTTGTGCACTGCAGAAATATAAATATATAGTCCATTTAAATGCATCTGCTGTTTATCAACTCTAATCTAAATTGTATTCTGCATTTTTGTTGTCAGTATTTTTGGAAGCATTGAGGTAAAGAGGTTCGACTCCACCAGGATGACAAGTCTGAATGTTGTTCTGGTCACACAGAATGACACTGGGTAAGACTTTCTTTGTATACACAAGACTTCTGCAACACTATTGTCCTTGTTGATTTTGAATGTGATATCAAATAAAAGTTCTTCCACAGTGGTTCATTTTTGCGGAACGACTGTAACACACAAAGACAAACTAATACTGGGATAACTGATCCCAAAGTCGTGTTTTCTGTATCCTCTTCAGGACAAACTGCGCAAATGCATCTTTAAAGGATTTACAGAAAGAGCTGAAAGAAGGAATTAAATATAACTGCAAGGAAGTGACTGAGTAAGTACATGTTTGTGTGAGAGGACGTGATCATGTGTATGTTTCTGTCCTCACACAGTTTGTAGACTGCATGTTATTTGTCTCTCCCTGCAGAGCTCAGATCCAGGAGTGCATCAACAACCCAGAGAAACCCTGTGGAACCTGTTTGTGAAGATATGAAGAGAAAACTGTCTGAAAAGACGAACACCAACTAGCTATAACTACCTATTTGTTTTTATGTTCTTTGCAAATCATAGAAGGTGCTATTATAAAGTATTTTGGAAATGTTATATGTTCTACCTGTGGGCCAGTTTGACTTAATGTGAAATGTCTTTTTTTATAAATGTCAATCATTATTTTTTTAAACAATAACAACAATTTAAAATACTAATCACCTTTGTATCTTTTATTGAAAATGTTCATGGTATGAGGGGAAGCTTTTTATCAAGTGTAAAAAAAGTTTGGGTTGTTATGTACATAAGGTAAAATACCAGTGCTGCTTTCTAATCATGTTCAACTGACAATCTCACTCCTGCCTGGTGGCAGAAATTTAAATGTTTTTTAATAAAGTGTTAAACAAGCTTGTGTAATTGTCTTTAGATTCTAAAGTGTGATAACTACTGCCTGAATAAAATCAGCATATTTGATCACCCATACCAAAAGATAAAATAAATAAATAAAATAAATACAATTAAGTTAAGCTCGAAGAGAGACAGGGATTTATGATAACCCAAAAATACAAATACATGTTATCATGTGACCAATATTCCACGTTTAGTTCAGATGATGACACTTCACACAGCTCTTGAATGAAGACCTAAGATGTGGCTGAAAGCTTAAAAAACTAGTAAGAAGATCTTTGACCCAAGATTATTAGTTAGTTTGTTTTCTTACATAATTGAATTGAATATTAGACAGGTATTATCTCCTTTCCCAGTTATTATCTACCTGTGCAACACTATCTACACTAGGGAGCCATATTCAGAGATTGCACATATTATGTAACATTCTTTGTAGTAATTTAATTTATCATTGTGTTAAAAATGATGAACAGGACACTATTCAACAAAGTGTTGAGATGGACAGTCAATGAAAGGAATACACTATGGAGGTGGATTATGTCAATCATCAGGTGTTTACTAATCTAGAGGGACCCTTTAGGTAAAGATAAAAATGCACTAGTTAAATTTCTACCAGGAAAACAGAGTTGCCATTACATAAGGTAATCCAGGAAATTGGCACCTAACACATCTTCAAAGCATCAAAAGTCAAGGATCTACTTGTTCAACTGATCCAAATCCTTTAGTCACAAGGTTTTCACTGCACCTGCACAGACAACAACCAGTCTCTTGCTCCTGTAAGAGGACATGGTATGATGCACAAATCAAGAAGAATGAGTTGTAAAATAAAATGTGCATAACAGAATATAACAGTAGAATCATGAAATAAAATACAATGATTCTTTACATCTTGGTGATGAAGATCCTCGTAGTCTGAGCTTGTTGTTTCTTTATGTTGGTAAAGCGATGATCCTGCTGCTCACGCTCTAACACAAAATTCTAACGACCACCCAGAAAAGTATGAAGATGTTCAGTGTTACATGGCCCCGATTTTAAATGACAGTAGAGAACCTGTCCCTTACATATAGCTTGGTCAAAGGGTGACATTGCCACTACGCTGGCCAGGGACTTGACAACATATTGGGTTGATCACATCATCAGAAACTAGTGTGCAGAATTCTGATTTATTGTGTGTAAAAGATGACAGCTGTGTTGTAGTTGTGTTCAACTTTTGCCTCATTCATTCACTGTTTTGCAACACAAGTGCATCACAGTGCAAAAATGTGTTTTAGTGAGTAAGGATGTATTTAGAATTTTGCAAAAAGAGTGGATGAGATTTGCAAAACGTGTCTTAACTACCTGAACTTGTTTAAGGTTTTGCCAAAAGAGTGATTGTTGATGGGTTTAGGCCAATGAGCATTTGGTTCAGAGAATGGGGTTTAGTGTTTTAGCAACTGTGACAGTAAATTATCAACCAGCTCTCTTTACTTGTGCCATTAAAAAGATGCAAGTGAAAGCAATCAAGCTGTTGTTGAAATGTTGTACACACAGGACGAATATCCTGATCAATAACAACTTTGTTGATTAAAAGATAACTCCAGTTTATTACATTTTTTCTTGATTGCTTAGATGCTTGAAAATGTGCCTACTTTTCTCAAAACTCTAAACACAAATCCATAACCTCTCACCCTAATCCCAAAACTTCCTATTTTCAGGTCAAAATGAAGCTCTCTACACAAAACCATTCAGTCTTGCTGAAAATCCTTGACTTTGCCTTCAGACATGACACGCAAACCCTCAAAAACACACTACAACACAGTCTTATAAACTGGTGAGATAAATTCAAAACAATACTACAAAAACTACTATAAGAAATGTTGCTTGTGGTTCCCCCCTTTAAAAAACCTTTTCACATGAAAAAAACAACAAAAGACACAACAAATGTACATTTGCATATTTTTTTCCCTTAATGTACTATACAGGAAAATGCACTAAACAACAACAAAAGGATTTTGTCCCAAGATCCCATCAGAGAATCTTGTCCACCACATCCTCCTTCTTTCCCATGTCCTCGACCTCTTCCTTCACGTCTCTCGGGATCCATTGTTCCAAAGCTGAATGAACTGACTCTGTATCTATCTATTGAACGTTCTCATTGGTGTGTGATAAATTATGACTCTTTGTCTTTCCACCTGGGAAAGAGAAAGCTGTGCTGGTCTGAGTGAACAATATTGAATGTTAGTGCTTTCTAAATGACCACAAGGTGCAGGCAATGAGAAATGAAGGGATTTGTATTTTTTGCAGTGTTGAGAGAGAGTTTTGCAGTGACAATTCAACAAAGTTTTTCTCAGCTAAATTCCCACTGAACTGTGAAATTTCAAAGAGAAGTTAACATTCAACACATTCGACGATAAGGAATTTTCAAGAGATGTAGGCTGCATTGGAAATGAAAGATAAAAAATATCTGCTCTTCATGGGTGGACCCGGTCCATTTGGGTTCCACATCCAAAATGTTGTAGTCTGCATCAAATACAACCAGTGTGTTGATGCTGTGTTACCTCTTCCTGTTCACATAGACTAAATGTTCTTGTTTACACTGAGAGTAATGATCTTTATATGAGTGGCATCAATTACGCATACTGGGAAGCTGGGTATTTGCATGAATTGTGTTTGCTTCTGTTGGATTAAGTGAGGTGTTGTCGGGAAGACGATCAAACACGTGACAATTTGTGGCGCTCCACGTGCACATAATTGTTTCCATGACAATATATCGGTTGTGATGGCCCCAAATCATGCAGAATTGCATTGCTGCATTTCTTCTGTGGCAAAGAAAGAAGCGTCACTTTTAAATTAGCTGAAAAAACACATCCCTCACCAACTTACTGTCAAAGATTATGCCTGCCTTTGCACTTAGGCAAAACACAATTCATGCAGATAGCTGGCTTCAAAGCAATAGTAGCCTCAATTCAACCTGATATCACAGAAATATTGATGGCGCTCATGAAGATGAACTTTTTATCTGTCATTTATTAATATGTCAGGCCTATATCATAATGTATTCTCTTAAATTCTTTATTGTTAAATGTGTGTTGAATATAAACTTCTCTTAGGAATTTCTAAATAGAAATTCCTAAGAGATGTAATAGAATATTCCTAAATAGGGGAATCTATTCAGTGGTTGGCCCTTGGTTACATTGTCATTCAAAATCCTTTTTGCTACACAGCTAAGTGTTGTGAATCAGCTCAAACACTTTAACATGTAGTCCTACTCTTCACTCAAACTGATAACTAACTTTTAAGCACAGGTTTGAGCCAAGAATTTTTTATTCTTAAGTCAGTTCTTAGGTGTTCACATGTAATTCTGAGGAGCTTGAACAAGCGCTAAGTTTGGTAAACCACTTCCTGTTGATAGTTCAGATTTGGCCAAACTGAAATCTGTCAGAGGCAGACAATAAGCTACAGACCTCTGCGCACAACCTTAGACCACTAGCAAGGAGCCAGTGATAGCGCCTCTAACAATCCAAACCTTCTCAGAAATGTTATTTTACAGAGGGAGCTTTTAAATGGAGTGTAAAAAAATAGTGGCCATATTTGGCGTTGTTGTCTTCGTGATCGTCATAACGGTTCTACTGGTAAAGCTGCTTCCTCAAACAGGAAAGGACAATGCAGCATTCAATGCAACATTCATGAAGAAATGTGAGACGTTCAGTCCACAAAACACACGGTAAGCATCTCTACTATTTCAGTAAAAATTTCTTTCTATATGAAACATAATAAACATTAGTTTTGCAATAAGATGCGGTCCCCTCAGCAAGAACAGGTGGCGCGTGCACGGCTTTGAAAGGTGGTGTGCGAAGAGGTGGATGCAGCCTACAAAATTATGGGTTCACCTCTTAAGGTCCTTTTCACTTTTCCTTTATACTTCGAATTATTTATCACCATTGTGGAACCCCAAGAAAGATATAGCCCATTGTAACGTTTAAAGCAGGATTTGGGGTGCATGCACTTCTCAGCAGACATCCAAAACTCAACATAACAACAGGGTTTTCGCGGCTCCTTAAAAAGTCTTAAAAGGTCTTAAATTGAAATTAAGGTCTTAATTTGTGTTTAAATTCGCCGGTGGTGCGTTTAAGGCTGGTGGGGAAATTGACAGGCACAGTCGCCTAAAACTCCTAATTAGCGTGCATTTGTATGATTTTCTTTTAGAAATTGACAATGCGAGACCCCGCCATTAATACAACTCATGTTACGTTTACGTTAGCTGCAGACGTTGACGTCTAACGCTTCCTGTCATATTGTCGCCAGTCGTCCCTGCAAGATTAGGACACGATGTTAAAGTGGTTGGAGGACGATCCGATCGTTCTGTCTAGTTCAAACAACTGTAGCCTACATCACGTCCTCTCATTTGCGCAGCTCCCCAAAATTATCTATAACTACAGTTAAAATAACTTTCTAAAGTGTGTCTTTCACCGTGATTTGTTTTCCTCCATGGATCATTTACTTCTCTTCAGCACCTCGCCTGTGTATTAGCTCGGCCGGAAAGTGAAAGTAAAACTTTAGTTCGGTCCAACATCGATTTCTTGCTACCTTTCCTGTTAGTTACTCATTAGTTAGTGGATTATATTGGGTTTAACACAGCAGTGTATGAGTAAGGGCTCAAATGGAAAAAGTAAAATCATTATTTTTAGTTTTATGAGTTTAAAGGCTGATTTTTGCTCCTGAAGTAACCAGATGGTTAATTGTGCTTTTAAACTTTTCTTTATGGTCAGAACATGACAAACACTTGATGCCAAAAAGCAGCCTGGTATCAAACAGTGGATCACTTCATAGAGCTGAGGTCATTCAAAACAACAAAAAAAAGTAAAATCTGTATTCAGTCACTTTTCCTCAACAAAATATAATAACTTAATAGAAAAGAAAGTGCTAATTTGTTTGTAATTCAAATAATTTAAGTCATTTTTTTTACTGAACATGTATATTTTTATTGAGGAACTGTAATTAACATTATTGTTTTATTGCCCAGCTCTAGTTCCTGTTCACAAACGGACACGATCAGTTCACCAAAAACATGAGAAAGATCAGGTGTGAACAGTGTATGTTCCCAGTGTCTATGTTCAGAATATGCAAAGTCATTTTGACTGTGTTTATTGTTGATATACGATTGGGAGTCTGCACAAGTTTTATTTTGAAAACCGACCGGATTCACAGGACTGCTGTTTCTGTGTCTGACTTCCTGCACAGCTGAGGGCTGAGTTCAGCACAGTCAAAACATAGCAAAACGTTTTTTATTCAACAGAAACGGTGGTTACCTGAACATTCTTCTGTGTATGCAAGCGCAGTGAATTTTCCTGCCTTTTTCACACCGTTGTGTTTACAAACTTTTCACAGCTGATTGGGTAACAACTGAGACACGACCACCAAACGGGAGAAAAATTACCTCGAAGCCCGTTGCAAAAAAACATGTTATTCAATCTGAAAATGTTGCAAACCGGTGCAAAACATTTTGAGATTGAACTCTCCCCTGCTGTATGCTGCCTGACGTGTCTTCCGGAATAAGGTGTTCACACTGAAAGGGAATTTAATATTTGCCTCGCTTTACTCCCACGAGTGTGAGTGCTGGACATTTTGAGTGTTAACACACAACGGGCTTTAAGCGAATAAACACAGCCCACGGATACTACAGCTATATGAACCCAAAATAAACCCTTTTGCTGTGATGTAATAGCCATAAACGGATCAAACCGATGCCAAAATAACTACCATATGATGCCATTTTGTTAGACATGAATTCATGTCAGGTCTGTCAGCAAGTCAGCAGGATGACAACTTTTAAAATACTTTTCTTCTCAATGTAATTCAGATCGATCAGGGCTATGCCATGCTAACCTGTTAACAGTAAAGTACAACGACGGCTGGAATAAAGTTACAGACACATATTTTGTAAACTTACCATGTAGTTCAACTTCCTCGCTTTCTTTTCTCCAAGTAATGTTTAGTTTTGTCTGGTTTTTATATAAATATGAAGTAGTAGCCCAGCAGAAGTCTGCCGCCATCCGACGCTAACAACAACAGTGGAACCCGATGGGCAGAGAAGCTAGCTGCCGAGAAGCGCAAGTGAAGATAAATCAAGTTGTAATTCCAAAAACTAAAGTAAAAAGCTAATTTAATAAAGGCAGTTAACTCTGACCTCCTCCCGCGGCGTAGTTGTCAGAGCAGAATCAAGACCGACTACGGGTGTTTTTGTCCGAAAGCTGCAGCGCTGCTTCCCGTACACTTCCCCGTTAAGTTGAAAAATTTGAACTCCAAACCAGCTGGTGTGAGCAAGATCATTGACCACAATGGCAGCGATTAGGTACGGCAGCCGTGGCACACACGCCGCCTGTGTGGGTACGTCTGTTATATGCAATGCAACAGAATATGTCTGATTAACATTTCATCTACTAAGCATTTACATTTATTTTTTCAGCTGTGAAGAAATATTGGATATCTTTCAACAAGCCTATGTAGGGAAGGAGTCATGTGGCTTTTCTGAGCAAGACTATGATCCGGTCTTTGCCAAGATCCCCTTCACACATCCATGCAACAAAGTAAATATCTGTTTGCGTCACAGGCTTTTGTACATTAAAAAGAGCGCATTTCCCTAAGCTTCATAATCCAAATGTCATATGTATAACAATGTAATATCAACTTTTGTGAGTTAGACAATGCTCTGGAGCAACACAAAAGAAATGGTCCACGACTTCACTGGGAAGACTCGTTGTTTAACCACACTGGAGGACACTTTGTTGGGATCTGTGCTGGATGATCTGGAATGGTGTGGAAAGAAGGGCAGCAACGGTAAGATTCATCATGCACGGTGAAGTGGGACCAGTTTAATTCAGTAGGCTATAAATTATCACCTTGCATGTGTGAAATACAGCAAATTACAATCACAATCACCATGTGTGGAACAACACAGAAGAACAGTGGCAGCAGCCGTACTTTTACCATATTTGTAACATTATATTATCTGACATGTAAACGTCTGCGTTAGTAGTGGTCTGGTGAAAAACTTGAGACCGGCGCTAATACACTATTCAGTGTGAAACAATATTGTTCCCTGTGAATGATTAAAAGTATAATTACAGGAGCATTTTTTTTAATGTCTAACATGTTCTTTGTCTGCTTCTGACAATGGGATTACATCCCGATATCAGTTACAGTTAGTTGTATGAGGTGTTCTTTGTGAAGTCTATAAAAGGAAGAAGTAGAGTGACCTTTTTAAACATGTTTTCTGTGTCAATGTGTGTGCTATTTCAGAAACATACGTTACACTTTGCAAACACTGCGAGAAAAACCCTGTTAATTCCTTCTGGAAAAAAGCCTCTGCTAAGGTGAGTGCCACCAAATACATTCATTCTTGGCTCAGTCGGTGCTAAACAGGACCTGTATGAGGGGCCTAAGTAAAAGCAAAGACAAAGGTCTCCTGGCCTGGTTCCTCATTGCTGAGGCTTTGTGATGGTCCGGTTGCAGGAGCCCTCACATAGATTCACGAAAGTTGCTAATAGCATCTTTAGGAAACACACAGCACAGTTGGTGTGACATGAGCGGACCTTGCTTCCCCTTAGAAAATGTACACATGCAATTTATGTTGCCAGGTTAGTGAAGTACATATGGCTTGGAGGGCAGTCGGGTGTTCAAAAATGTTACAGAGTAGCTAATGATTTAGGACTTATTATTTTATATTATTGAAGAATCATTAGCACTTACCTAATAATTCCTAATGGAGGACTATGTGTTAGATAATGATGAGTTACTAGAGAACAGACCGAGTCCTGTATTAATTAATCATTAGGTAATGGTGACTTTTTTATTAGGTTGCTAATTAATTACAGTTTTTGTGCACTCCAAGTAAAGTCACATAATACATTACATTTACTCATTTAGCGGATGCTTTTATCCGAAGCGACTCGCAGTTGCCACCCGGTCAGGGCCAACTGTTTTTACTACAGCTTGGAAAATCCTTTTTTTTTCATGCAGTAAAGCTATGTTCTCTGTCAAGTGTCTTAGTCAGCTTTCTATGCCCGCCTTTGGATATTTGTGGATTTTGTGTGCTTTTATTGTCTGGAGGGCGGCACTGTGGTCCTGTAGACAGCAAGCAAGAAGGTTGTGGGTTTAAACCCTGATTGCCCCGGCCTTTCTGTGTGAAGTTTGCATGTTCTCTCCATGTCTGTGTGGGTGGTCCGGCTTCCTCCTACCGTCCTAAGACACGCGGACTAGGTTCATATTTATTTTAATGTCCTTTTGGTTGTTTGATTATTAATTAAGGTAATAATTTATTACCTCAATAATTAAATCATTGTAAATGATATATATTCTATGATAATATATATATTCTTATTTTTGTAGTTTGCAGAATATGCCTGCGGCGAAGTCACAGCAATGCTAAATAATGAGACTAACAAACCATACGATCCTGACAGGTAAGCAGCACGACACTCACAAGTTCACAGTTTTGAAAACAACGACCAAGAGCTGGGATAGTGTAGTCAGAGAGTATATAGACAGATTTTCATTGTTTTGGGTCTGTACTAGTTCAGAGGTACAGTATATTCAAGGTGTGTTTATGTTTGGTGGTTCTGCTTAACAGTTACCTTATCTACTATTAACAAGGACCTGCATACCAGCCCATACATTTGATTGCTGCTTCATGTGAGAGCCCCTATTAAGTTGATGTGATGTAATCCTTCTAAATGTTGCTCTTTTGTGTTTGCTGTTAGCGTTTTTGCAATTGAGGTTAAGAATCTCCGACCCCCCGTGAAGCGCCTCAATATTGTTCTGGTCTCTAACAAGTAAGATTTTCTACTCATTTCTCAGGTGGCTCTTTGCCCTAATGCTTTTTAAAATTCTTATTTTGTATGTCATTTATTTCTGTGTGTAACTGTGGTGTTTGTTACAAGACAAAAATCGCATAAAGACAAACTGCTCAAAATTAATAATAAAGCAATCGCTTTTCAGTACAAAGTTTCTTTTTTGCAGAGACAAACCTAGGTGTCATTTGCCCTGGGGACGCTGGGGATATGTCCCTACCACTTCTTTGAAATTGCTGATTTTGTTCCCATCACTTTTTGAAATGATTTGTTAAAAATGTTCTGAAAGTACCTTGCACCAAAAAAGGTAACAAATAAAAATGCTTTGAGAAAGGTTTATTTGCACAGTAAGAAAACATGCAATTCGATTTAAATATAGAAGAAACAAATGTGCATTGTCAAAAAAAGTACCTTAAGCTAAAAAAGAAACAATCAGCTGTGATTACTCCATTATTTTTCCATTATTTTTTTTTATTTTATTTTTATATTTATGAATTGTCACCTGTCATCTGAATTTTGTCTTTCCTATCATATAAATAAAAACATTTCCACCATAAATGTCTCCAGAATGCAGGAAATTAAGTGTTTCTGGCTCTTCTGGGGGAGGACCCTCTCATATATTTCAGCATTTCCTATTTCTTGAAAGTAGTGTTAAAAATCTTCTCGTCTTGTTCTTGTGCATCATCACATCTGGTGATCTAAGTGTATCATCACACCCCTAATTTGAGCCCTTATGTCTCAATGTCTTTTCAACACAGTGACGCTCATAGAGACAAGTGTGACTGTGACCTGGATTTAGTGAAAGACTTGGATAAAAATATTACCTGTACTTGCAGGGCAGTGACAAGGTAAGTTGACTACAGGTCATCTGTTTTGGTCATGCAGATAATGAGTGACATTGTACCAAAACAGTCACCTATACATGTACGGTATGTTTGTGCCATCACACAGTAAACTTCTTGTTATTTTGTTTCACTGTAGATCTCACATCAAGGAATGCAAAAAAGATACTTGTGGAACCTGTTGGTGAAGGCTTCTGAACTTGATGTCAAACTACACTCTTTAACAAAACACAACAAACTGGAAATTAATTTTTGTGATGTCATACATTCTGCATTAAATCTTTTGTTCACATTGACCAGTCTGACCTGATTTTTAAATACAGAAGTACATTCAGAATCATTACATAACTACCTGTTGTCATTTTTATAATAAAAGCGACCTGGTTCTTAGTTTGTTTTTCTCATCTGAGATGATCCTGTACAATATAAATCCTGCTATAAGATCACGTTTAACTGATGTTATCTTATGTATTACTTGGCATCAGAATTTTAAATGTTTAAAATAAATGTTTGTGTTTGTGATAATGACTGACTTAGTGGAATTATTACTTTTGATGAGCAAATAAAATATTTAGTTATGTGACAGCTGTGACATGACATAGTGTACCTAAAATAAATGATCTGAGCAAAAATGGAATAATAATTTTTAGAGTCTGTCTGCAGCAGGTTCTAGTGTAAATAAAAAAAATAGTAAGTGGTGTTATTATCAGAAAGCAATGAGGAGAAATCCTGAAAGGTATAAATTAAGGTTCATAAAGTTCCATTCTTTTTGAGGCCACTTCTCTAAAACCACACACCTTAAACTCACCATTTTTGCTTTCTTTTTTGTTTCACGTGAAAGATTTGACAAAGGTGTATGCAAATGTACACACCCAGTAAAATCACTGAAGAGAATAGAAAGTGCTCACCTGCCTTTGGTTCTAGATTTGTAGGTGTTAGCTGCAAAATGTCTTAACTAATATGTGTGAGAGCCAAAGGTGTATGGCGACACAGATAGGAACTTAAAGAGCACAGTGTGACTCTTTTAGAGTGAGACTGTTGTGGCAGGAAGGAGGAGGCTCACAAACCACAGCAATAACCTCCTCTTTCCTTTCTAGTGACTTGCTGCTGTGTCACACGTACCGTAAACAGGCTGCGTCAGTGCTGGGAAGAGACATCTAGGGCTCTCTCTGCACAGGTGTTACATGAAGAAGGCCCCCTCTGTAAAACCACAACATGGGCTACTGCGACAAGTACTGTATTGTCGGTAAACATTGTCACGGTTTTACTTACTGCCGCTGCCACTAACACGGCACTAATAATTTATGTAGCACCGTAATGAGGTTACAGTGAAACTAAAGCCACATGTTGACATTTCCATATGCTAATCTGCCATGGACTTTAAATTAAAGTGAATATAAACTATTATCTGGCTTATACATGACATTTTACTGCACATCCGTCATCTGACAAGAATGCTAGTTAGTTAAAAAATAAAATAATTGGCATAGTTTTGTCTATCTACATGACCTAGAAGTAACTTGTTTTGCTATGTTTCAAGTGCTAAGAGCCTAGCTTTTTAGCATGTTTAGGTGCACTGTAAAAGTGTAAAAAAATGCATAAAGCAGATGATATTATGGATATTTTTTTGTGGAGGGAGTTCTTCAGCCAGAAAATTAAAATGTGGCTAAGCCTGGATGGAACTGAAAGACTAAGGAACCTGCTAGCGTAATATTTTTAGGACTTTAAACACTAAATAAAACACAACAGTATGCAAACATTTTGGGAAATACACTTCTGAGAGATGAGAAAACCATTACCATTCTCATGCCAGTACGCTCAGGGGACAAAATCCGGTCCCTGTACATAATTATTCGCTACTGGCCCCTCCCCACGTTCGTAAAAACTGGAAACGTGAAGAAACAGCTTACCAGGCTTTGTGCAACTGCTTAAAAAAGCATTATTCTGTACAGAAAAGTGTAAAAATAACACTACGGGGCTTTACAGGGCTTATGGTTGGGGCACAGTAACTACCTGGAACTTTTTTCTACCTGTTAAGTGTTTTCCCTTGTTTCCAGTATTTATATCAAGATAAGAGAAGCTGATCGGTTACTGCTGGTAACTTTATCTTTACCGTACAGACATGACAATGGTATTGATAAGAAGATAATACCACTCTTTTTGTACGATAGATATGAAGCTATAGCCAACAGGTGTAGCTTGGCTTAGTATAGCCTAGCATAATGGCTGCAACAGGAAGAAACAGACAGCATAAATATATTGTATGTTGTTTATATAGTTCACAAAAGACTTTGTGTACAAATGACCAGAGGGCCAGTGACTTCCTTTAGTCTTAGTTGTGTGTGGTAACAAGACTCCCGAGCTGAGCTAGCTGTTTCCCTGTGGTGAGAAATGTTTAATATTAGCTAGACTGGATATTTATGCTGAGAGCTTCATTTTTTTCTAGCAGTTTTGATTCAAGAAATCTGTAATTATATTTTGACCAGTCAAAACTACATTGTCCCTTTGATGTATCTTAGTTAAGTCAGAATGACATCATAGATTTCTTAACTGGTATATGACGAGTCAAAATGACGTTATGGATGGAAAACTGGAACTATGAAAAGTCATCAATTTAACTGTGGCCTAAATGTCTGCTATCAAGTTATTGACATCTTGTAATGAATTTTGATTATCATTATCTTAAATTAGAGATAACTATAGTGCCTAGTCAAAATGTAACATATCTTAAATTTTTGACTAGGCGAAAAGATGGTACAGAAACTACAGCAAGTTGTGGGATGCTGGCATTTTTATCTTGATCTGAAGTATGAAGCAACTAATGAGTGCTAGCTCACATGGTTTTTAAAGACTTGCTGTAGTTTTTCCCTTTTTTCAGTTTTTGTGCAAATAAGCTATGTCTCCTGGTTCTAGCTTATCTATCGAAGAGATCCTCTTATCCACTTCTTGACAGGTAAAGGGAATTGCCTAAACCTATGTCCCAAAATGTTGAACTATTCCTTTAAGATTTTCCATATGGAAGGATTACATGGTTTTTGCTTAACATATCTAAACCATCTTGATTGGCAAGGATTGCTTCTTTTATTTTTGCAAATAGTCCTCGTGGTGAAGTTGGATACCCCAGAATACCCTGCTGAAACCTGCCCAACATCTACTAAAATTAATAGAGGCGGAAGCTCCCACTTCACCAAAAAAAAGAGAAGAAAAATCCATGCCCTCTGTTATTTTGGTGTCTCACTGGGGAAATCACACGTCTGTATTTTCTTTTAGCCATCAAGTTGCTTTGATGTCTTTTTTTAAAACCAGCATCTAAAGGAAGAAAAGGGTGGTCTCACAGCTTTATAGGTAAAGAAGTACGGAAATAAGTTTCACTTGTGCAGGTTTCTATGAGAAATAAAACATGTTGAGTCCCCTGCACTGACTGCCGGTTACTGGAGGAGGAGCAGCGGCGTATTTTCCCCTCTCCTCCTTCCCTGAAACAAGTCTGCTCTGACTCAACAACTTTGAGAACAGCCTGTCAGACGATTGAGTAACATGATAACCCTGCGCGATGTGTGATTTTCCCACGTTATGTTAGATATTTTTTGTGGACAGTTTCATTTTGATATTTGTGTCTTCAAAACGTTTTCCGGCTGTGCACAGTTCACCCACCCAGGAAGATAGTGCGCACAGCATACCCCCATTACGCAATCTTTAAACTGTGCGGGCTGTCCACTGTAAAAAATGACAACTTGATTCTACAAGCAGGCTAGACTATAGCCTAATCTCAATTTATTGGTATTTTACTTTGTAAATCGTAGTTGATTGAAACAAGAGCTTTATTAGTGAGACAATAACATTATTTTGTTCCTGTTTGAAGATACTGCAGGATTATAATAATATGGATATTTATGAATCTATTGTATTATTTGTGGAAGTTGAAAGGCTTCTCTTTAAAATAATAAAATAAAATAAAGAACATTTATGTTGGAAAACGTCATATTTCATTAAAAATAAAAATAATGATAAAAACTTGTACAATCAAGAGCATAATAAGACCCCTCGTGTCATTTCTTGCTGTGTAGACTACATTTGTCTCTTAGTCATCGTACCACAAACACATCCTTAATTACCGCTCGAGGTGCTGATCAACCAGTTGTACTTTCCTTTCCTTCGACAAAGTCCGTCAGCGGCTAAGCCCTGAGACTGAACCGGCCCGGCGAGGGAATCCCAGCCGCTGATTGGACAATGCTGGTTTTGCCACGTCACACGTGATCGTCAATAGGCTATAAGTGAGGCTGGGAGCGACTCAGTGCCAGGTTTTTGTGGGATCACCACGTGCTGAGAAGCCCAGAAAACAACAACATGGTGAGTTTGCGCTTTAATTTGATTTTTGATTGATTGTTTATCTGCCTTTCTGCATAATTATTAAGTTATTAAAGGTTTTATTATTAGGTAATGATAGAGGAATCCAAGGGCGTCACTTTGTGGTGAAAAGTGTTGGGGATATTTAAGGGCTCAGATTAGAGGTATGTTATTTATAAGAAATATTCATAAATGAAAGCTATTTGATTGGGGGGGTTTGGGTGGTCCACCCCCAGAAGATTTTGAGCATCTCAATTTCCTCCTTTCTAGAGACATTTTCTGCACCAATTTATGGTGGAAATGTCTTAATTTATATGAAGGGAAACAAAATCAAATATAATAATAATTATAATAATACAGTAATCAGCACCTTGTTTTTTTTAGCCTAAGTTTTTTTTTTTTTTTGACAAGGCATATCTGTTTTTTTTTACATTGCATTTCACGTTTTCCTATTGTGCAGGTAAACCTTACTCATAATGTTTATGTTATTAAACATTTCTTGTTGCAAACTAATTTTCAGAAAATTTTTAACAAATGCTTTCAAAAAGTGGTGTGGACAAAATCAGCCATTTCAAAAAGTGGTGTGGACAAAATCAGCCATTTCAAAAAAGTGGTGTGGACAAAATCAGCCATTTCAAAAAAGTGGTGTGGACATGCCCCCAGCGTCCCCAGTGTAAATGGCACCTATGGAGGAATCTGATTTCTCTGATGAGGCAAAGAGATTGTCCTATTTTTTAGTTTTTTGTTGATAAATGACACTGAATAAACACATCTAGATTCCCAACAGGACATGCAGGAAACAGTCTCTTTATTCAATTGAATCAGGGTTAACTCTCAAGTGCAGTGTAGGCTAGACAGTTAAATACTTCATCATCAACAACAACAACGTCCATGTTTGACCCCAACACCTAAAGAACACACTCTCTTTTTCTTCCATGTCAGTCTATTGCGAAGTCACGTGGCGTGAAGAGCCTTATGTGCAGCCTGAGTTTGGGTGATGCACGACTCTGTGGAGATTAACATCCTCTCTGGGTTTGAGTCAGCTGTCACGTGCCATTTTCGGCAGGCTAGGCACCTTGCATCATCAGTACAGCAACTCCAAAATTTACATTCAGACAATTTCCAGCCCGCAGCCAGTCATTATTTATATATTTTTTAAAAGAATTAATCTATTATTCTTTGTTGACTGATTTGATTGATTCTTTGATTGAAAATTAAAATTGATTTAAAATCACAAGTGCTGAAGGCGACATCTTCAAATGATTCAAATGATTAATTTTACAGTAATATGAATATAATCTCCGAATCCTCACATTTGAGTATGTTGAACCAGTGAATGTCATGTCCGTTTGATAAATAATTCAAGTTTATCAAACTTTTCATTTTTTATACGAAAAGATATAAAGATATAAAGATATATATTTTATAAATTTGTCATTTGTTATCTGTATATCATCTGTGTGTCATCTTAACTTATATGAATGAAATTAAATTGTATTTACAACAGGTAATTGATGATCAAATCTGATTAAGCTCAATCAATCAAGCTAATTGATATTTCATTCATGTTTCAGCATTACATAATGCAACTTTGTGAGTAGTTCTTTGGGAATTTTTAGCCTTTGTTAGATGGTGACAGCAGAGAAATTACCGGAAATGAGAGGAAAGAGAGATGGGAAATGATAAGCAACAAAGAGCCGGACAAGACCTGGGGGTGTTGTGGTTTATGATTGGCACCTTAACCCCTATAGACCACAAGGCCACCACAGTATTACTTACTGTAATCCACATAGTCTTATGTTAGAAGTAAGGGTTTTTAAAAGTGTTAAGTATAATGTGTGTCCTCATTTGTGTTTTGACAGTCCCAACATGAAAACACAGCAGACAGGCCACCAGTGAAGAGATCACAGGCCGGTACCACAGACAACAGACAGACCCACAGACTGTACCCATCACTGCCGAATATCGACTGGTGAGGCACATAACATTTTGCAGAGAACTTCCTATGGTTTACTGTTTTGGTGCTATTAATAAAAGGCAAAATATTCATTTTCACTTATGTGGTTAAATGTTTTCAGGCATGAGGTTTGTCTGCCGGGTCGCTCCATTGGAGAAAACCTTCACACAGGTGCAGTGGATCTTCCCGACAGTCTTCTGGGGGACAACCAGGTAATATTCACTGATGCAACATTAAAAGATACGTCCCATGCTGTCCCATGCTGTCACCATCTGATTCCCTAACCGCAAGACAAAAAAAAAAGTTCTTTGTGTTACTGGAAACTGTCCCAAACAAAATTTCCAAAAATGTGTAAAAGGAAGTTAGTGGATACAGTCATATTTAATAACTGCTTATGGGCATACTGTATACCACACTGTAATAGTTCCTCTTTTATTAGCTTGAGTTAGAGGTGTCCGCTGCCAGCAGAGATGTCAGAATGAAAGCACAGATTCTTATCTTGGAGGAGCAAAGGCAAGAGGTGAGTAGATTTCAGAACTGAGATTTATATTCATCCCAAAACACATGTATCTTTCAGTACTTAAAAGATGAGTCTTCTTCCTCTTTCACTCAGCTTCTTTCTATTAACGAGAAATGGGCAAGAGAGTACCGAACCATGAGACAGTACTACAAAGACAAGGTAAGAAAGGGACACTCTTACTCATTGTTTGATTCAGCACTATTTGGCTGATTTGATTAGTTTACTCATTTCAGTGCTTTCTGCCTTGTGTCACATGTCCTTTTCTTTAACCAACCCTCAGGTCCAAGACTTAAAAGCATTACTGCAACAAAGTCACGTTGAAGAAGAGACGTGGGAAGGAGGAGAAAACATCACATTACATAAGAAAGTCAAAGAGAGCACATGGGTAGGTAAATGCAGCAAATCCAGACACAATTTAAAGCATTTCAGTGGATTAAACCTGTTAAGTGTGTATAATAATTTGATCCTCGTTGTAAAATTCTCACAGACTAGAGATGCTGATGTCAGCTCTGAGTTAGTAAAAGCAGAAAAGGAGGCAAGGGAGCTGCGAGTGGCTAACAGCACTCTGACTCGACGAGGGCAGCGTCAGCACGAGGAGATCAGACGACTGAACAAGGTGAGCCCTAATCTGTGCTTCACTTCAACACAATCCGTATTAGAGTTAGGGTGTTTCGAGTGTTTGTTCCCTGCAACAACAGTGGTAATGTAGCTGCTTTTATATGTTTGTACAGGCTCTAGACGAGGCACTTCAGACTACTCACCCTATTGATGTGAGCAATGAAACACTACAGGATATCTGGAAACATCAGGTGAGCTTTGTGTATCATCATGTTTGTGATGTTTTTATACATGTTTATTTACTCTTATGGTGAGATTAAGGTGAGAAGATTGATGCTACTGGAATGTCTGTACGTTAAATATGAAGCTACAGGCAGGAAACAGTTAGCCCAGTTTGCTTAGCTAAGATTAAAGAATAGAGGGGAACAGCTAGGCTTGGCTTGGCGGGTTCCCTCTGATTTCAGTGTTTGTGCTAAGCTAAGCTAACTGGCTGCTTCATATTTAGCATACACACATGGAAGTGGTATCAGTCTTCTCACACAACTTTCAGCATGCAAGCGAATAAGTGTGTCCAACTATTCCTCAAATGCACTTGGCCACATTCTCAACTGAATTCTATATTATGTTTCCTGGTCAATTATTTTTAGGCTGAAGTCTACAAGGAAGACTTCTTGAAGGAGAGGAGGGACAGGGAGAAGCTTAAGGAGAAGTATCTGGAATTGGAGAATAAGTTTAGGAAAGTTCACACTGAGCTACGTGTCCTCAAATCTCAGGTACAACATATCATTTGGAGATTATGAGCTTGTATTCTGCCATGTTCAATACAGTCAATAGGGTTTAACATAGTGTCTCTGTGTCTCCAGGTGACTTCAACTCATCCACCAAAGCCTTTACTTGAATGTACCTGCGCAAATGGAACCAGAAGCCCAAACTGGGAGGTTCGCCCCAGGAACCGGGACGACATACAGAGACAAAGACGTTAAACACATGACAACAAACTGTGAAATTCACTCGTTGTGTGATAATGTATGTTGCACTTTATGGAAGTCTCAGATCAGAGTTCATTATTAGCAGGGTGAGGCTTTGTTTATCAGATAGGACCACATCCAGGAGGCGAGCTCTGTTCTGTTTCAGTCCTCGGGCGACTGTCTGCTGCAGGTTCAGTTTCAGGTACTTTCAGCCGTGGTCATGGCGAGCCCCTTCCACTGGTCTGGGCCCATTAGGCGACCTGTGTGGAGGAAGCAAACACATAAAAGAAACACTCTAACAGCCTGTGAAACGATATCAGGAAGCTCTTGTATAAACACTTCCCAGGGCGAGAAAAGCAGTAATGAGTGAAATAAAAATACTCTATCCATTGTGTGCAAAGTTTGCTATGTAAGCAATTGCAAGCTTGCTCAGCTCATTCTCTTCTTGTGACACAGGTCCTTAGGGAGATCTAAATGATTGCACTGCCCAAACACTATTGACATGGATAATGTTTATCAAATGTGCAAAATGAATGAGGGATTTTCCTGCCTCAAGTAATTGTAACTGCAGTGTTTCCCACTGTGCATCAGAAGGGAATGCTAACGCTCAGACATAAACAGGCATATGTCAGGAGGAAGGAAAACGCAAGTCACGTTGCAACTCCAAGGGCTGATATTTTTCTGATTCATTATAAAGTATGTTCACCTTGGTGGTATGCAGACACTTTAAGTATGGGAAGAATGAGGAGAAAAGGAAAATGTATAGGAAATTTTATTTTGTCAGTATATTTATGAATGTTTGAAGTAAATGTTCCTGTTTCTTGTGTATTTATCATGAAAATAAACTACTCATTGTGTATGTGTGTTGAATGGCAGAGCTGTCACTTAAACAGACTAGACAAGACAACATTTTCCCTCTTCATAAGTACATGCAGTATGTCAACTTAAAAAGGAAGTTATTAGAGATTTCAGGCACAGAAAATACTCTACTATAACACTAGAAACACAATATTATTAAGGTTTCTTGTATATACTCTGCCATGCATTGTATCTGGATTATTTAAGTATACAAACATGGTCAAATGCATTCACCACTGCTAGCACTCTAAATTAGTGCTTGTGTCCTGCAGGTAGTGAAAAAACAAACACACACGAAACATCCATACGGTAAATAAAGGGTCTTGAGAGTTTACCTTATGGAGCATCCATCCAAAGACACAACTGGTCACTTTGATTAAGGAACTTTTTGGAATTTTTAAACATCCTCAAGTGGGCCTTTCAGGAACACACCAAATAGCTGAACCCAAAAATGCCACAAATTGAAATGTAAATAATTCCCATAAGATCTTTCCCAGAAATCTTATGTCAATACACTGCACCCAGAACAGTCATTTTTAGCATCAACAAGCCGGTCTGTGACCACTTTACACCATAGGAAGCCTACTGAAGAAAATACTGAGCCAAGAAATGTATCTGACTGCTTATTTGAGGCTAACAAGTTGTGAGCACTGACCACATTGACCTATAAATGCTCCACTATGTTCACCAGATAGTCAAACTTTGTCTGTCTGGTGTTAGGTGCTGAGCACGTAGTGTACAGTTACTTTTAAAAGCGTTATCACTGAAAACAGCCACCTGCTGTGGCCAAATACAATAAGAGGTAAGAGTGAACCAAGTCAGTGAAGTTGTGGAGGCTCCTCCTCTGATTTTGATCATATTGTGCAGTTTTAATAAGGCTGACCAGGAAAGTTATCATTATGTCAAGCTAAGGAAAGGAAAATATTAATGAACAGTAGAAGCCTGAATAATAAGATAATACACAAATTCACTGCATACTGTCTCTGTGAATTACGCTCAGTATTTCCTTCTCAGACCTTCATTTGATACTGTGGGCAAGTTTCTCATTGATTTTGCTCTCACAGTCGCTCAAATTAAGTTCATTCTCCTGTCAGTGCTCCTGACCAAGGCACTGGTTTAGACCTGGAGGTGGTCCCTGGTACTTAGGATGGATTAAATGCAGAGAATGAGTTTCACTACATTGCACTGTGTATGACTGCATGTGACAATAAACTTGGTTTAATTTGAAATTGGCTAACATTTGCAGGAGGGATGCTTGAAATCTAATAGCAGCTGTAAAGAACCTGATAATGATTACTAGTGTATTATACAGTACGGGTCTTAGCCATGGTTCTTAGCTAGTGGGTTGCTGTTGTAGTGGGCTTCCATACCTCTTCGGACCTCTACTGCTGGACAGAAGGAAGTGCAACAACAGACTTTCCACCCCCCCTCCAGTTACAGAATTCTCTGTCCCCATCTGGGAAAACAGAATAGGAGATACTAGATAGTGTCATGATGCCACATATTAGTAACACTTTATATTAATAGAGCGCTGCGCTCCCAGAATGCAGGATTACTTGTGGTTCCTAGAGTCTCCAAAAGTAGAATGGGAGCCAGAGCGTTCAGTTATCAGGCTCCTCTCCTGTGGAACCAGGTTCCAGTTTGGGTTCGGGAGGCAGACACCGTCTCTACATTTAAGAGTAGGCTTAAGACTTTCCTTTTTGATAAAGCTTATAGTTAGGGCTGGCTCGGGTGAGTCCTGAACCATCCCTTAGTTATGCTGCTATAGGCTAGACTGCCGGGGGATTTCCCATGATGCACTGAGCTCCTCTCTCCTCTTCTCTCTTTCTCTCTGAGTGCAACCTCATCCCATTAATGCATGTTACTAACTCGATTTTTTCTCCCTCTCCCGTGGTCGTGTGCTTCCCCTCCTGTCCTCCCCCCTTCCCCCTCACTTCCTGCGGGTGTTGCTGGCTCTGGAGCTGTGGAGTCTGGACCTGTTGTTGGGAGTCTCCTGCTGCCCCCGTGTTCCTGCTCGACGCCCTCTGCTGCAGTTGCAACTGCTATTACTAGTCCTATTGCTATTATTACTGTTATAATTAATATCACTAAACATTACTATAAATATCTGTACCATTTTTCATTCAGTCTATAGCACCATTACCTTTATTGTCTGTACCTCTATGTGTATACTGTGTAGGTTGCCTCCCTCTGCTCTCTCTCTCCTGCTCTCTCTCTCTCTTGCTCTCTCCCTCTCTCTCTCCCCCTCACCCCCAACCGGTCGAGGCAGATGGCCGCCCACCCTGAGCCATGGTTCTGCTCGAGGTTTCTGCCTCTTAAAAGGAAGTTTTTCCTTGCCTCTGTCGCCTAGTGCTTGCTCTTGGTGGGAATTGTTGGGCTTCTGTAAATAACTTCAGAGTACGGTCTAGACCTGCTCTTTATGAAAAGCGCTGTGAGATAACTGTTGTTGTGATTTGGCGCTATATAAATAAAATTGAATTGAATTGAATTGAATTAATCATTACTATTTTGCATTTATAAGCAGTATAAAACAAATAAATTAATAAACATCAGTATTAAAAATGATGAAGTATAACGTAGTGATCATATGCGTATTGAGTAGTTTAAAACATATCTAATAATGGTTTTAAAACTCTTTAATTCTTTTTGAAGCTAACTGGCAGTTGGTCTCAAGAGGGAGTCCAAGTAAGTCTCTACACGTTAGGTAAAGGGTAAAGCCAATCCTCTGATGTGTCTACTGATAGATACTAAAGAGGGAAGGTTTTCCAAACTTCCTCTACAGATGAAGTGTGATTTAAACAAGACTAAGATGCTACAGCTATGCTAGCAGCTCTAGTGTGAGGCTGTACCACATGGACTGTAAATAACAAAATAAATACATTTAAATCTTTATATACAGTCTATAGGCTGTACAGAGGAGCTAAATGCTGATGTTTAGTTTTTATTAAGTTTTGACCATTTTCACCTGCTTAGTTTAGACTGTTAGCATTTATATACAGTCTAAGGTTAGCATGCTAACGTCCCAGTTAGCACTAAAAATAAAGTAGAGTTGAGGCTGATGGGAATGTCATTAGTTTTGCAAGTATAAAAAAAAGTTGAAGTGAACTAGAACCTCTGGATTTCAGAATTAAGAAAACCATTCAAAATCCCTTTTATGTTTGCAATAAAGCTAATAACTAAAACTCCATGCTTGGAAAGGAGTCTTTCTCAACTGTATGGTGTGTTATTCAATCAATATTTCAGTTTTTGGCTGCGTTTAATGAACACAATTTCCCATAATCCTAAAGCAATCATGGATTAAATGTCACGGCTCAAAAATAGAGGCAAGTAGGGTGTCCTGTTTAGTTCAGATATCTCTGTAATAACAGCAGGACAGCAACATCAAAGGCTGTCAGAGTTTAAGACTAAAGAGATCATAGTGAAATAATTGGGAAAATCCCATGAAAACTGGAGATGTAGTTTTGAGTTTGTAACTTTGAGTGACAGATGCACTGAGTTACAGAGCTCTGTTATACAAAGAAGCACAGGATGTTTTTGCAGCTGCACATTTACCTCCTACAAAACTGATTTCAAGATCTAAATTGATTGATTAGCAGTTCAGATTATTTTGGAGATATTCTTGTTTTGCTTTGTGTTGTGATTATGTTAGATACTTGCCTGCTTGAGCCAAGGAACACCGCAGGAGTGCAACAATCAGGAGCAGGTGGGGGAGAAGGATTCCCATAGCTGACAGATGCCTCCTTTCGAGACTGAAAAATAATCTTTAGTAAAAACAAACCCAACTCATGTTTGCCAGATAGCAATACTTTAAACAGAAACAGGAAATATCTGCAGCCATAATGACTTACAGACAATCTTACAATCAACGTGCAAAGTATACAGTATATATCTGAATGATAGCTTTGGACAAGCATGTTGAATTCAGCCAATGGCCTGAAAGCAGGACACACCTTTTGCTGCCCTTATGAACCCACACACATCATTTCTTAAAGAGGAATTCATTTTACAAATCCATATATTGCTTTCCAAGATGATCCTCGATTACTGTAATGACTCACCATGTGCAGGCATAAATCCTTTAAGACTGTAATGAGGGTTTGAGTAAAAGACTCACAGTTGTGGCGGCAGATTTTGAAGAAGTTTATTGGCACAGTTATAGCAGCAATGTGTTCTTTATTTTCAACAATGATCCCATAACAGTTTGTTTCTATTTGGCAGTAAAAATCCTCTGGCTAATAGTAACTTTTAATTTACAGCAAATCAGTTATTAGCAAATGATGACACTTTGAGCTCAGTTGAAGTGATTGTCAGCACTACTGCCTAAAGTGCATATGCACAAAACATAAAGCAAGTGAAACTGAGGATATTTTTAAATCACCAGATCTGCTTTAGTTGCTGCTTCTTAGCTACATTCTTAGTGGTTTCGTCTGAAGATACTTGCTGTTTATAAATAGATGTAGTAAGGTATGATAATGGTTATGTTTCAGGGCCTTAAGGTGATGACCTTTAAAATAAAATATTATGCAATGCTTTTAAATGGTAACACAACTGTACCCAGTGCTCAGTGTTGAAGCATGTTGTTACATGGTAAACTGTGGTGTTGAAAAAAAGTAATATGCTGAAGTACTCTGCCTTTTTACAGATAAATATGTTAAATACATTCTATGGAAGTATTTTCAAAGGACAGCGGTAACAGCCACCGAGCGGTTTTAAAGAGACAAATTCTGGCCCGTATTGCACACCAGTTTTCAACCAGTTCTGACACATCAGCCGCAGAACTCTGCCAACTCCGCAGAAGGAATATTAAAACATCCATTTGTCAGAGGACCAGTCCAAGAACTTCCTGCCTCAGTAGAAAGCGGGGTTTGTGTGCTCGATGACACAACGCCGGCAGTGGCGTCTAACAAACCGCAGAGCCTCTGGTGAAACCTCGCAGTCCTGCACGTTGAGAAGCTGCATTTCGCAGCAGTTGGCCGCCAGAGCTTTGAGTCCCCTGCCTGTTACGCTCTCGCAGGCTCTGAGGCTCACTCGCCTCAGGCCCTGGCAGTACATAGCCAGCTGCTCCAGCCCGCTGTCCGACACAAGCGGGCACTTACCCACATCCAGAGACTTGAGTTTGGGGCAGCTCCTGGCCAAGTGGCTCAGGCCGTGATCTGTCAGCCCCTCGCAACCCCTGGCATTTAAGTAGCGCAGCCTTGGGCAGTAGCGAGCCACGTAGCGTATTCCCACATCAGTTATGCGGGTGCAGTGGGCCACACTCAGGTAGCGCAGGCACCCTTCAAGGCGGGCGACTTCACGCAGGCCAAAATCCCCTACCAAGCGGCAGTCACTAAGACTTAGCTCCCTTATTGAAGGGCAGTGGAGAGACAGGTGGCGCAAGGCTTCATCTGTCAGTCTGGTGCAGCGCCGCAAATACAGGTGTGTTAGGCGGGGGCAATGGGAGGCGATAGTTCGCAAGCCCTCATCCTCGAGGGAAAAACAATCGGTCATGTCCAGGTAGTGAATGGAGATCTGCTGGCCATGTAGAGGGGACAGCTGGAGTGAGGCCTCTTGGGTAAGACTTATACATGTCACCTTGGAGCAGCCTGGAGGAAGAGGAAGCACAGGTTGTCAGCACACAATCTAATTATTTCTCCAGAGAAGATTGTTTTTAGATAGAATAAGTTCTGCCTTAAAGTCTGCCTTAAAACAACAAGTGAGGGCATGTGAGTATTGTTTTAAGACTGAACTAATCTTTTATGACAATTTCACATTTGCAGGCTAAGCTTAAAAATAAGTGGCCACTTGGGGGCGCCAGAGTAAAACCTGCTGTATTTTGGCTGCATGCATGCAACTAGAAGCATGTGCAAACAACTCCAAGAAAAACAAAACTGTGGTCAATTTTCAGGGGGAAATAAATCAAAGGTTGATGTCCTTAGCAGTTGATTTCATTATTTTGTGCCTTTCAAATAAAAGCCGCAGTTTTTTTAAAAGCCTATTTTTACAACAAAGGGCTTACTTCCTGGTGCTAATGGTGCAGGCATTGCTCTGCCACCAGAGTCCCGTCCAAGTCAATGTTATTTGTGTCACTTTCTTAATGAAAGCAGCAGACCGCACTCCTTACTCACGTTGAGGTAAGTTCTGCTTTCAGCTAAAGAAAGCCTTTCTTCTCCCTCATGGGAGCTTAAGGTTGGCAGAGCTGCTGCTGCTCCTATAATGATTTCACCAGCTTGAGTACAAATGACTGAGAAGAGAAATTCTTTGAGGTAAATCCACACATGTGCGTGATGTAGGGTAGCAGGCACTCCATAATAAAACTGAGTGAGCCTACCATTGGCCATCAATCAAGGTAGGATGGCTTTGATTTCAAGTATATTGCTTTTTACCTGAGAGGTTCAGGTGTTCCAAGTTGGGGCAACGGGACACCACCTCAAACACAGCGTCGTTAGAGATGTTATAACAGCCGGCTACCTCCAGGTGACGAAGCTCCGGGCAGCACTGAGCCACCACGTGCAGCCCCCGGTCGGTGAGCCTTTTGCAGCCATTCACTATCACCGTCTCCAGGGTCAGACACACGTTCGGGGTGTCCTGACAGAGCCGGTGGGTCAGGACCCTGATGGCACGGTCGGCATGAAGCAGCTCTCCCGTTAGCCGGACGGTTCTCCACAGCCTCGGGTCCCACGCCAAGTTGTACCAACGGCGACAAACGCACGCGCAGCGGCACAGCTGATTGGTGGGGAGATGGGAGAAGATCTGCAGAAGGGTGTGGTCGAGGAGGAGGTCAATGGGGGCGTGGTGGTGGCTTTTCGACTGGCGGGAACGCAGTGTGAGTGCCGGGTTGAGAGTGGACCACGGCGACGGTCTCGGCGGGGGCAGAGGAGGAGGAAGAGGAGTTGGTCTCATGGCCGTTACTGGAGAGGGCAGGTGAGGAGAGAGAGGAGGACTTGGATGGTAGGATGAGACCGGGGCTGGGCGTGCTCAGAGTCCGTGTACTGGATTCTAAACGTGAATGAAAGGAGGACAAGATAGACGTGAAAAGAGAATAACAGAGTTAGTTCCAGATGACACAAAAAAGTTTAAGAAAATTTCTTCCTTGTCGAGGTACCCTTTGCGTTTTGAACTGTTCATTTTCAAATTACAGTGATTCACAGTTTTTGATATACAGTATGACCCTGTAAAACTAAAGCCTCGAAAAATAGGAGGCATGTGGATGTCAGAACCTACGCGCACACCCTATGATTATTTCGTTGTTGATTATTTGGACCTTCACGTATTCGTGGATTTGGAAATTATAACACATGCTTAAGGCTCTCAATTCATATATTTCTGAGATCTGATGAGGTAAAACTACATATGTGTCGGGATTTTTGTTTTCTTATTTCCCATCTTGTTAAATCGGTCTTAAGTGTAAGCACAGTGTTTTTTGGTCTAATGTGATCTGTATGGAGAAAATATTTGGTTGGTTTTCGTGGATAAAATAAGTAGGTAACACAGTAGGTTTTAAACAGTGTTAAGGCTTTTTACTCTGAAGCGATTAAAAGCAAAATTCAGTTCAATCCTTGAATGTGCAAAACAGTTTACCATTTTCTATTACAGGAAAATCCGCCTTAACAAACATTTTCCAGGAACAAAATATTCCAGGAACAACTTTGCAATAAAAACTTTCATTTACTTTTTTGCTGTACTTTCCTTCCATATACTTTTAATTTCCTACATTTCCCAGATTGACTTTTGACAACTTTAAAAAAACCTCAAACCCTCAATGACTGTACTGTTGTCTCTGGGTTTTACAGAAGAGAAGAGAGCAGCTCATGGGGAACCTGTTAGTAAGACCATGATGGAAAGAGGAAAAACTAGCTTAGCATGTTAAAGGGGTACTCAAGGGATCAAATTCCATGAAGTGGGGAGTTTCACATGAGACAGACTGAAAAAACGAATAGTCACAATTGAAGCAGCAGAGGGTGAGATATCCAGACCTTTAGGTAATGTGAACCAATTTTATTTATATGAGTATTTCATTACAGGGAAACTCACCGGATTTATATTAAAGTGTATACAGCAACAAGTGACATAAAAAATCTAGGCCCTAGAAGGGTTGGATCCTACACTTCCCATAATGCACCCTATAGCATCCTTTCATTAGATCCTCCCTGTCAGGTAAACGACAACATCTTTCAAACTCCATGCACCCAGATTTTAGAGCAGGCTTTCTGTGAAAACACTGTAGTCTCCAAACCTAAGCTCAGATAACCCTTGGGTTACTTTCTCTCTCAAGGACCCTTCAGAGCCACAGAAGACATTATACAGCTGTTTTCACAAGCTGAGCAGTACTCCCCTTTGAAAGAGTACTCCACTGATTTAGCGTTGCTTTCCAAAAACATTCTCGGACTCACAATGGGCAGTTAAAAAGAAGAGATCACAACCGATGCAGCAGAACCAGTGATGACGTCTTTTTTTATTCCTTGTCGAAAACCTTACAGCTACATTTCAATTTGAACACAGATCAGCGATTTGTGTGTATGATGCCAGTAGCAGCTAATGTAGCTTTGAGCCGTTACCATCATGCAGAGATGAGTTGTGGGCTACAGTGTCCTGTGAAGTTCTGTGAATCCACACCGTCAGATTTTTTGAATATTTAAACATGTAGTTTTCAGTCCCAACCGACGATGACTCAAATGAGACCGCTTGAGACAAATTATCTGATTTCACAAAGCCCCTCCCGGAGCCTCAAACAGCTTTATACAAATGTTTTTCACATATGCAGAAGTCCTCCTCAACAACTGTAAACAGACTTTGATGTGTAAAATCAGTGGAGTTCCCCTTTGACCAGTAAACCAAAATTAATGTGTTAAAGTGTTGGAATGCCCCTTTTAAACGTAGCATGTGTCGTGGCTCCATTGCAATCTAGACCTTTGAGGCCGCTGTCTGTGGAGACTTTCTTGCTGTGTGACTCTTCAGTGTTTGATTCTGAACACTACATCCTGATCTTTACCGTTGCTGTTTTAGATCACTGAAATTCATTTGTTCCATTAATCGTCACTGCATCTATGCTGGAAATGACATGATGTCACATTATATTTACAAGATATTCATGGGAATAAGAAAATGGATCAAAAAGTTCAGGGTTCATCATGATGGTGCCATAACCACACCAGCTTTTATCATCAATGAAGAGGAGTTTCCATGGACTATCATGTTTTTGGACGTTGAGGAAAAAATGTGTCAAAATTATCTTCCCAGCATTTGGGCAGCAGTCGCCGGCCTTCTTCATCAGATGAACTCCGTAGCTTCAAAGCGGCCAGCTGAGGGGTTTTGGCGTTGGGGCTGACAATGTTCAGTTAGCCCTGTGTAAACACAGAGGCCCTCCTGACAGATGTGTGCTGATTGCCGCCGCGTCTGCAGACGCAGCTGTGAGAAGATGTAGCTGGATCCCATCACTGATGGCGTGAGACAGCGGAGCCCTGTGCCTCATAAGCCGGGGCGTCGGATCTGATTCCCGGGGCTGACCCATCATACTGGGACACTGAGTGCTCTTCTCTGATGCTATCTGTCTACTCAACACCCCTCCAATTTCATCTTGCCCAGTCTCGAGGAGCTCAGTTGGATTGATAATCATCACTAAAAGCATTTCAAGTAGTCACGAATATGATGTCACTTACAGCTGTCCTACCATATCAGGCTTTATGGGCTTTATTTTGAAAGTTATCATCTTTCAAAATAAAGATTATTCTGTATGTTTCAGATTAATAGTCATGTGATGATAAGGGCAAGTCTAGGATGAATTCATCTCTGTTTTTCAATTTTCTCAAGTCGTCTTAAAACATTTACAAAGTGTCGAAAGGATTCTTGAGGTAATACTTTTGGTGTTTTTAGTATTAATTTTACAGCTTTTAATTTGCAAGACATTTTTCCAAGAACCCAGGAACCTTTAAATGAACTCAGGACCTTGCCAGTTGTTCAAATAGGAAATATACCTTATCAGTTTTGGTCAAAATATTGAATTTATGTAGTTAGTAAAAACACAAATTGGCCCTTTACCACCACAGTAACTTTTCTAGAAACCATTCTAGGAACTTTATCTGAATTTCAAGCACAGGAAGCTTCAGTGGTTCCTGGTTTGTAGTTCCTACCTCCCAGTAATTGTCAATGCCTATGTACTTTCTGGTGGACAAGGAACTATCAGAGTGGAATTAGCAGTGCTGCATTGCAGGCTGGTTAAACACAAACCTTGCGTGACTGCAACTGAGCCCTTGTTGTCACTAGTTTCAATATTACTTTGAATGTGAATTTCAGAGTTTTCCAGTCCAAAATATTGGCAATATTGAGCTTATAATTGTTTTTTGTTGAAACTGCCAGAAAGTGTTAAGTCAGCTTTATGGTCATTTGTTAAGGTTGGATTTGATTAAAATTATATTTTTAGGTGTACCTATAAATACTTTTGCTACCTGCTATTCCCCTTTGAGTCCCATACATTAAATTGTATTAACACTGTTTTAACCTACATTTCAGTCCCAGTCAGCTACATTGAACCATGATTGAACCGTGGTTGGTTAATGGATGCTTCAGGACCGACAGCCAGCTGGTTGTACACAGTATGTGTCGGCATTTTCATGACAAATGGACAGCATCCTGCCTGTCATGTGGATTTGTGAGGAGGGACAGACAGCTGGGCAGTGACGCTGTCCTGCGGATCTGTATTCCAGACCTTGGCTCAGCCTGCCTCCCGGCTCGCCTCTGATGACATCCACAGACACATCCTCTCGGGAAGATGTCCGCCGATTCACGGCTACTTTAAAACTCCCTCTTGTGTGCCCTAAAATTCTCACTCGCATCCAAATTTGAGCAAACGGTGAGCGTTGCTCTCCAGACGGCGTTGCATGTTAAAAATCTGCATCAAACTCATTTCATTCGGCTCACAGGAGGAGACTGGGATTTATTTGTTCTTGTGGGATACGGTTGACCTGTTTGGGTTTAATGCATCATATTTTTGTGGGTGGTCTGCCCATGATTGGTTAAACTTTAAACGTGTAGGATTATTTCCTTGAGGTCATCTAGTTTATCTTGGCCGCGTTTTTTTTACTAATACAAAGGATTTAATGGTCTGAGGTCATTATAAACACCTCATCTATTTCGAATTTCACACATCTGTCCAAATATGTCATGACAATAGCGGTCCTGCGCTTTTATTTATTCAGGTACACTGCAAATATTGCAAAATTCCTGAGTTAATACCTAGTGTGGATTTATCCAACATGGCTGGAACCACACACTATGTTACGCAGACCTGTACAAACAAGTGGAAATCAGTATATGTTTACTAGGGCAAGTGGACTACATTTTTTTCATTAAATAATAAAAAGATTAATGATAGCAGCTCATATAGTATTGGCTAAAAATCTTAATTCTAGTATCAATCCCGTGAAATCACTACATAAAGATCCACACGAGTCTTGCGATGAAAAAAAAAATCTCGACAGCCAGGAGACGATCAGATTTTCCAGTGAGCCGCGTGCAGGCACGACACGGACACATTTCTTCAGTCATTACTGGATTCTGCACGCAGGAGACAAACTCATCTGCCACCGGCTAAAGGAGCAACTTCCAAATTGCGTAATTACATGTGTCACTGATCACAAGAGTGTTTCAAGCCCAGAGAAACACTGTGCCTCTAATTAGACTATCCACCCCCTTTCCCTTCTCTCAGTCACACTTCCACACAGCTGATGGCAAAAGTTAAGTGAAGACAGCTTTACAGTTGCTTAGTTGCATTGGATTTTTGGATAGATAGCAGCTAGGTCTCTCCAAGGGTGCACAGGTGTTATCTTTCTGTTTTCTCACTGAGTGAGGCATCTGGTTATCCAATCACAACTGACAATTAACACTGTTAACGTTGCTGATAGCGATCTTTTGACCGAAATACTCACTTTTTTTTAACCACTTAATCACTTCTGGATACGAATGATGTTTGTCCTTTTAGCATCTGACGGACCTCTACTAGTTTCTCAGCAGTGTGCCTTTTTCTATGTGATGGTGCTGCATGCACTATGATGCATTTGCAAACCACATTTTTCTGTATTCTCAAACAAGAGACATTTGCAAAGACGTAATCGTAGCAATTAGGCACTCGGTCACACATCTGTAGTAAAACAAAACAAGTTGATTGAAAGCCAACCATGCATACAATAAGGCTAAATAAAGAGCTGTAGAGTTAAGACATAAAAGGTATGCCTGCAAAACATTTGCCAGGAAGTGCATGCATGCCTTTTTAAATATGCCTTAAAAAATTAAACACTACTACTTCTAGAATGACTACCAGCAGAGATACAGTGTCTATTGTTTTGTCTAATAAAACTCCCAATATTCCTAATCATCAACTTTAGTCTTCATCAGAAAGGTTCACTCTTGACTTTGGAACATGTTAGTTTAAAAAAACAAACCCAACTCAAGGTCTACTTACTATACTAGCCATTTCCAGAGCTTTTAACGGTAGCACATGTAAGTGGCCCTTGAGTTGGGATCATTACGTCAATTAGTACAATTTATTAGATCAGGAAAAAACCAACAGGCATAAGAGGTCGTAGAGATGAAATCATAACAGACACTGAGCTTGCATGTCAAAAGATCTATCTCCATGACAACAAAGCAAACTCTCTCCACTAACAAGGACCATCTGATGTAATTGAAAGCTCGGGAAAAAGCTAGTAAGAGGACCTTGAGTTAGGATGGTTTGGAATAAAGGAGTGCAGAGCGTATACCTGCAGCTCCGGACTCTCAGCATGAAAGAATAATGATTCTTGTAACTCTCAGTTACCGCTGAAATCTGTAGAAGTCAACCAGCGGTGTCGTGTTTTATATCTCTGCATCACTGCAAACCTATCATTAACAGAACAAATACCATGCAGCTGTTAAACTGCTCTTGAAGTCACTGTAAGTGCAGATGGTGGAAGATTCAGTTTGGTTTAGGAAATCAAAGGAGAAACAGTGGAACATCTGGTCTTTACCCTGGACAAAGAACAACGGAACAGTGGTGAAATGAAAGAGAAACTCATGCATTTTGAATGTGCATATTGCCACAGTAACGCATAGTTGGCTGAAATCATTTGCCACTAATACCCAAATCTATGCTGATCCACAGCAGCGCCGCAGCAGGGTCCCATTAACATCGACTTAGCCTTACTTCTGAGACACATCTGGATTGTGCTTTGATACCAGAAGTTTAATGTAAATCAATTGAAGTGATCACCCGAAAGACAAGATGCCTTTGTGATGAAGAGGCGCAGCTGGAGGTTTGTAGTGATGTCGCCCTAATGACAAAAAACAGATTTAAGGGGATCATTTGAGGGCCTCTAAAAGAAAAAATAGGGGCAAGAGGAAAAGTAAGAGGGAAGATAAATTGGCAGAAGAGGCTGCAGACTTTACCAGAGACAGAGACAAGTGCACAGGCAAGGTCAATCCAGACTTTGACGCAGTCTGGTCATAAACTAAAGCTATAGGGATTCTTTTCAGGATCTTGCATTGCTGTGAAGCTCTGCTAAGACCCTGTCTGGAGCTCGTAGGATTATTACTGCTGCATCTGGCAGAACAGACCAATCCATTACCTCAGTGCCATTAGCCCTGTGACATGTTCCTGCTCTGCGAGCTTCAACTGTGCTCCTCGCCGCCAAGACCGTGACAGTGCGGTGTGGTGCATGAGAGGGAATCAGAGATGCTAATTTTCTGCTCATAAGTCAGGAAATCAAGTCCAAATCAATGCAAGAGGGGTAACAAAAAGAAAAGAAGTACCAGGCAATAAAAAAACAACCAGACAGCAGGGGATTCGACTGAAACAGAATCAAAAGCTCAATTGATTTATCAGCACTAAACGGTTATGCTCTCCAGTTTTTTTAAAAGGGGAAACATCCGACTGAGAGAGAGAACTCCTGGGATAAAAAACATCTGTGTCTGTCTTGGGTTTTTATTGAATACATGGAAGTTGATATTACCGTACAGTGTGGCGGCTGGGCTATCAGTAAAGCCTTCACTACAGGAAGGTCTTACGTCACTGGACAACCTGAAAGACAATAGGGCCTGCTGGTTCCTTTACAATGTGCACACTTGGACAGGAAACAGACTCCTTAGCTCCACACAACCCCCACAAGTCCACTACTTCTGGACTGCTGCTATTCTCACACTCACTCAGTCTCGGGATTCATTTCTGAAGCATGTGCAGCAACAGATTCGGCCATGCATGCGCCAGGAGCTATAGTGCTCTTTCTCCACAACACCGCCAATTTCCTCAAGGGAGTTTTCAGCCTCTTACAGCCGTTTTGTCAGTTGAAAAGACACAAACGTCTCCACACCCTGCCCTTGTCACTTTATAAATCCTCTGCTGAGGAGGACAGCAGACGCTCAGATATTTAAAGGCGTGATCTACTCAAAGGCGCTCCTTCCAAATTAAGCACTTGTGTGAGTCCATTCATCACAGCGCAAATTTTCCAGAATAGAGACGACAGTTCAGACTCCAAAAGCTATTTGGCATCACGCAAATCTGATCTGGCCTTTGGCAAATCGCTGCAATTCAAGATGATGTCATCTTTTACAGGTTGTGTAAATCAGGATGTCAAAGATAGGGCGACATGTGCATGAAATGCCTTTCTGTACAGTTGATCCCTTTTGGCAGCAGCGTGAGGAGGGTTAGAGTGCAGAGTGACAGTCGTGTTAAATGACTGAGGAGGGTAACGTTGGCTACACACACTGCACCGTGAAGAGCTGCAGAGACAGGAATGGAAAAGCGAGCGCTGGCCTGAACGGTTGATTTGGTTGTGATGAGGAGCAAATGTAATGATCTCATGTGGTTGAAGCAACAGAACAAGGGAAGTGCTGGAACTTTTGTGGTTATAAACTCAGAGAGAGGGTTCACTTTAGCTCAAGTGGTAGAAACGCCTTTAGTGAGAGAGAAAAACTCTTCAAAAAGTGTCTTTATAAAATCTCTGATAGCCGGTGAATTGCTTTTTTGAAACTCTATGCACTATAGCATCTTTGTTATACACATCATAATTGTATCAGCCACGTTAAAATTTGTCACAGGAGGAATGTTGTTAAACATTCATCAAATAAATGGGAGCCAGGTGTAATGTGCAACCACACAGTGTTATTTAAAAGGAGAAAAAAAGCAATTTAGTTGTACTGGTTGTTTAAAAAACGTGGTTCTCTTTATCCATCCAAGATCCCTTTGAGAACACTGTCTATATTTTCCCCTCATTTTTGTACCACTGCAGCTTCAGCCACAACTGACACTTCCTCGCTTACGTAATGAAACAAACCGCAGAATGAAAAGAGGGAAGGGGAAGTCCGATGTGTCAGTTCAACTGGTTCACAACTGTGGTCGTGTGGCCACATAAAAGCCCAAAGGCCCAGGTGTATCACAGTAAAAACATCGCTCCCGAGCCAAAATCTTACAGGAAGCAAGCATGCACTTTGGCCAGGTGGCGTCTTTCCCAACTCCTGTCAAACACGCTCCTGTAGTAGAACTGAAAAAATGTGTCCCTGTTGAAGAAAATGGCAAATGCATTCAGAACAACAGGGTCAGCGCTTCCTCTCCCTGAGACGGAGAATGAAAAGACCGAGCAGTAATCAGAGAAGAGTTACGAGATGGAGCGCTTCGCTCACCGAACTGCCTTTACTTTTCTTTCCCCTCCTCCTCCTCTTTCGCCAAACTGCTTTCACTTGTTTTCTTTTTTCTTTCGCCGCCTTGTTCTGTGCTTTTTTGCTCAGATTTCCTGGCTATAGGAGCGGTGGAAAGGAAGGGGGAGGAGCGAGGACAGCTGATGGAGAAAATCTGGGGATAATAGCTTTGGCATTCTTTGCCTCTCTGTGTTCTTTCTTTACATCAACAATTTCCAATGAGGAGTAGAAGTAAAGCACTGATATTTCTCATTGCAATTGCTATAGGCTTGTTTAAAAAAAAGCCTTAAAATAACTGCAGGCTGCTGCTTTGAGTCCAAAGCCATAATGGCGAGCAGATTTTACTTCCACCAGAACTGCCTGCATTTACAATCTTCTTGAGGCTGTGGACAATATTTCCTCCAATCCTCCTTAAGATAGTCAATCACCTGCTAAACATTTCCATCCAAAAACAAATGCTTCTTCATCTAAACAAACGTCTCTGCCTGTGTGAGAAATTCCAACCCAGCTGTAGAGCAGCAGAACAAATGCAGCATTACGTTTCACCACATCAAAGATACATTTGTCACACAAGCTCAATGTTGTCTGGCTCAAAAGATATACTGCAGTAATGACTACTTATGAATGATAAAAGTTACATGTATAACATAAGTGGGGGATAACAACTTAAATCTTCTCCATGCAGCGAAAATGTCCCAACGGCAATGACACACGCAAACACCTCACTGCAGCCTCTTTCATATTTGGCATGGAAAAAATAAACAGTGAAACTCTATATATCTGGTTGAGTAAACACAAGTAAATGGGTCATCGGCGCGTGAGGTTAGTTTACAGATGAAGTGTGAGAGATTTGTTGCCTTTGGGAGGGAAAAAATATTAACATGCTAGAGAGTGGGGCTTTCTGGGGGGGCTGTTTAGACTGAACAGCTGACCCTCACTCTGCCTTCACAGCAGCCAAGTGGGAATACTGTGAACTAAGACTGATCAATATTAGGAGTGTGTACTGCTATAATATTATTTTAGAGTTTGTGATCCCTATCATTCTGTTCTCCAGTCAAAAAAAATCCATTAGGTTTTGATTAGTCGGAATAATTGAATTTACAATTTTACAAAGAAACCATAACCATAACCAACTATAGCTGTAAGATGTCCAGTATGTAGTATAAAATTGCAAAACATGGAAATACATGGAAAGCACAACTACCTCAAAAAAGAGTAACCGCTGAACACTTTTCTGGACCTCCAGTTGTTCAGTGCTTTTACCTTCTCACCTTGCTGCAGTGATGCACATGTGGCCTGCTATCTTCAGTGCAAAGCAGCATTCCACGTCCTCTTAAAGTCGTTTTCATTTAATGCTCAGATAAGTTAGAAGGAAGTAGTAGGAAGTAAATGCTGGACTACAATCGAGCTGTTGTCAGGCAATTCAGGAGCAGTGTTTTCTGTGGGAGGTGGTTACTCTCTTTGGGGCGGACTTTGGGCCTATTACATGCACAAAAAGGATATACAACATTATAAAGGAAAGGCAAAAAGCCAAAAAGCACCATATGATCTCTTTATATATATAGTTGTATAAAGGTAGCTGATGGAGGCCCGCCCTGATTTCACATTTGATTTTGCCAAAATTCCAGACATTTTAAACAACATTTTAATGGAAACATAACATGCCAGATTACAAGATAATTGTGCCAGAATTCCTTCTTTGTCTTGGCTTACAGATATCTACCACTAAATACTGAATGCGGACCAATCAGGTCTTTCACAATGTGCTTATCATGCAAGTTGAACGGGCAAAATCTTATTGCCATGTTTACATTTGGGCACTGAAGACATTGTACACCTGTAGACACTTTTAGAAGGCATAAAAAAATTCTAATCTTTGTGTCGGGAATCTTCCTGAATGCAGAATTAGTTGTCTTTCACTATGATAAAATGACAAATTGTTGTGCTGATGCCCAGTGACTGAATTGTGTTTTCTGATCCTACTTGTACAGTAAGGGTGTAAAATCAGAGGTCTGTTCAGAAGGAGAAACTAATTGTTAAACTGTGTTTGATAAATCTAGAGAAATATGGCATTTAAATGATGATGATGATGTGTACAGTGTAATCTTAAGTGTTTTATGGTGTGGAACAACAGAGTAAGCTCTTTCCCCATCACTGTTATCACTGTTTCTTTGGTCCTTGGCAGACAGAAAGGATGTCGGCATGTTCATTGTTCCCACCATTCCCTGTTTCCCAGCTAGCTTCCTGGTGCCATTATAAACGGGTGAAAGAGCTGACCCCCAAAGCAAGGCTGCTTTGACATGATCAACGCCCCTGTGAGTCTGTGTTACATCAGTGACTAAAGCTTGGCACAGGCTCCAGCTGATATAGGCGGATCAGAACAGTCTGCAAGAGTTACAACACACAGACCGAACATCTCAGGGTGTTGTCACTTTAGCTCCTGCCATGTCTGAGCCGCATTCCTAAAGTACCCTGAGTTTGGCAGTGCCAAAGCAAACCCTTGAGGCCCAGACAGGGTCACAGTGTAACCCCTGCTGGGAGATACTCAGTTTCATCCCACAGGAAGGATTTACTGTCCAGGACTGCCTTTCAGTCTGCAGCTAATAAGCATCTCAGCTGGGTCAGGCCACCACAAGCCCGTCTAAATAATAAATGAAAACAGAGACACGTTGTAAAAACTTGCCAGATGACTGCCCGCCTCGGTTTGTTTTCAGGAGGAGAATGAGTGCAACTTCCTAATGTTGATTTTGTGGGAATAAATCTTGGACTGGTGAAGAAAAACAGGCAATGGCCTACTTTCCATCTGTATGCTGTTATTAGGGATGAACAATATTTCAATATTATGATTTAGTTACTTTAAAGCCACTATGTGAAGTGTTTTAAGATCATTATAACATATTTACGATACTTCTGATGGCAAACATTTTTGTTTGTAGAAAAATGTAACAGTTCTGGTGAAATTGTTGCTGTCTCCAGCCATTCATTCTCAGTGGCTTCTCTTGGATCTTACACGCAGGGCTTTAAAGGGAGATCATGTATTTTTTGAAAGGAAATAACCATCTTTTTCTTACAAATGAAAAGTTAAATCCATAAGCATTAAATCACACTCTTTCACAATTCAATAAACGTAGGGGTTTTGCAGATACAACCTTACTTATTTTGGTATGACCAGCAGCTTATGGTTGATCATTTTAAAGTTAGTTAACTTTAGGTAGATATTGCTGTGTAGCTGACATTACTGAAGCAGTTTGATGACTCTTCTCTACATGTGCTACTGTTACACTATGTTTTAACATATGCCATTATCTCATAATTGTCACTTGTGGCCACCTTATCAGCAAAAGTAATAAAGTAGCTTCACGGGGAATTGTATGGTTCAGCTGTCCTCAGTATAATTTCAAGCAATCTGTAATTAAAAACTAACAAAAGGAGTTATTAATGGTTTTGATTTTCAAGTGTGAAAACTTTTACATTTCACATACCCTGAAGTGTAATAATGTTGAGAAACAATTCTTTTTAAATATTGTGATATTGCTTTCAACCATATTATCCTTCTCTATCTGATAGTGAAAGGTCTGTCATTATTTAGATTAAAACACTCAAAACTGCATTGGTATGTCAGTCTGGGTGAAGAAAGGTGGATTTGTTCCATTCTCCATCTCAATGATATTGAGATATCATTGAGATCATAATTGCCCCCTTCACTGGGAACCACACAATATGTTGTATGGTATAATAAAAACAGAAACAAAGTTAGCTATAAAGGTCCGAAACATTTAGGCAGTTGATTGGACAAAGAATGGGAGATGAGGAAAAAAACTCCTTCCCCCATAACCCTTTGGCTTGGAGCATTTATTTTTCCTTCTTGTGCTATTTGGCGAACAATTTATTTGACATTTTGCATCAAAACCTGTTAACTCAAAGTATGTAGATGTTGATACAATGTTATGACTGTTAAGCTTTTTGTTTTGTGTAGCAGTAAAGATTTGATACAGTGGTGAGCTAAAAACGAACTAAATAACTAACTAACTAACTAATAGGGAGCATGAGAAGACCCTAATGTGAGTACTCCCAGTGTGTGGTGGGGAAACTGCCCAGACTGCTTCCTGATTAGTTTAGTGGACCACAGGACGAGGTGGTGGTGATCTGCCACTGCGTGTGAGTATATGAACACATGTATGCATGTGTGTACTTGTGTATGTGCATGTGTGTGTGTTTTTAAGGAGGGGGGATTTGACTGTGGCCATCGTGGTTCCAGACCATGTAATTACTCCCACTTAGCATGGAGAAAAAAATAACAATTTCAGTCATAACACAGGAGGGAAATTATGGTCGGGAAGCCACTGGCTATGGTCTATACTCTGTCTATACAGTATATTTCAATCTGCACAGGTTGTTCTCCAAGTAGACACATTCAGGACAATTATCAATTTCCCCAAAATACTCTGGGTGCACGTCCAGCAGCTCCTCCATGGACAGATCCAAGTGAGTCAGCATTTCCAGCGAAGGCGAGTGAACAGTAATCTGCCTCGTCCTAATGCACATTCACAGGAGCACGGCACAACTCACTCCATAGTTAGAGGTTAATCAGTGAATTAACCTCACTGAAACAAACTAATTGACACACATTGTGCGTGACACCAAAAGCACATCTGATGTCTTGCAAGGAGTTGGCCTCTGCGCTTTGTTCTCTCTGCTCTTTTTCTTCTCTCTCTGAGAAACACCTTGAAATATTCAGCTGAGTGACAGTTATAAACACAGGCTGGAGCTGGTATTTGTTTTCTTGTGGCCAGCTCCAAGCCACAAGAATACTACATTCATCACGCCAGAGCAAATTTAAGATTGGTGATGACAATGCATGAGAGGAACTGGGTGAGTAGATACTGTTTGTGTATGAGCGTGCAGAACAGTCGGTGAGTCACTGGACAGAGAGACCACAACGCAATTGGAGAGAGACCATAATGTATCTGCGGGGAGTTTGATAAGACTTTTGATCAAAATCAATGACTCCGTGATTACTTCACTGCATTCTGAGATTTCATTTTTACTGTCTGACTCATACTCTTTCCTACCCAGTGGAAATTTCAGCACACTTCCAAACCCTGTAAGGCACTGTGAGACATGTGGATGACGATGCTAATTGTCATTTGACTGACTTTAACGCTATAAAGATATGCTATACTGAAATGCTTTAAACTGCATATATCAATATTTTTACATTAAAGCAATGTCATGTAGTATGTTTATATTAAAATAACAGCTTCAAAATCATTCTGATGGTACACCAGGGTGAATGGCTTCTCTGTCATTGCCACTCCTGGCCCGGTGCGTCAGGTATTGCAATATGTGATATTGAAATCCGCGGCAGGAAAGATATAGCGAAAATGGCGTAATGCTTAATGTAATGAAAAAGTATATAATGGACAGTGTAAGTTATTTGGATCAAGCTACTTGGTATTCTCAGCATAGATATCATGGCAGAGGCTGCGAAGAGACCAAAGAAGTTGTTCTCCAGAGGAAGCAAGGAAGAGAAAAATAGAGAGTGACTGCGCCAGACATCAGACAAGAGTAAATATCGGACTGGCTTTTACTCATTGGCGTGAGCTAAAAGAGCTGAAAGGATGCAGGACAGATGCTGAGATGGCCTTATTGCTGTTGGACTACCAAGTAATAACTTATTAGCTGGCCTGCTGTGTCTTGTGTTGTTGCACTTGCTTGATTTTTGTCAGCAAAATCAGCCAGAGTCAGAGGTTTAGCAGCGAGAAATGTCGAAATGATGTAAGCAAACTTACTAGATAACACAATCGGACATCGGTAAAGTTACTGTAATTGCTCTCACGGTGGTTGCTGTCTAGCTTTGTTGGCTAGCTTGCCTCCCAAGCAACATTATCTAACTTCTACCATAAAATAACAGCTGGTGGAAAGCGGTGCTAGTGTCGTGTTGGAGCCAGGCAAGCTGGCAACATTTCAGTAGTCTCTATGGACATAACGTTGGAGCTAATGGCAGAGGCAAATAGACCGAAGAGGACATTGACCGGCGAAGCTAAGAAGAGAAAAAGGTAGTGACCAAGCAAGAGGCTACCAGATGTTGGCAAGAGCATTGTGAAATTAAAGGCTGCAAGACAGACGCCGACCTGGCCTTCTGTCAGTTGGACTAGCAAGTGATATTGCGATGTCGCACTTGTTGATGTTTGGCAGTGTTGGCAAAATTGTCAACAAATCTTACATAATGTAGCTTTAACAATGAATCAAATTATTATGTGTAATCTGAAAGGAGTCGCTCAAAGTAACAAACCGACAGAGAATTATCACCCAACACTAAAGGTCACCTGAGCTCTATGGAGCACTTTAGCGTCTTTCAGCTCATTGTTTTTGTTTTACTGCCCAAAACTTTATTGTTTTGATTCACTCTCATGGCTCTCATTGACCTTTTAGCAGTAGTGGCTGTTTTAGCCGAAAAATCTCTGAAACACCTACTGTGTACTACTTGCTTAGCACCAAAGAGCTGACAGAGCTGACACACTTAGCTGCTAAAGAAGCAAATAGTTTCCTCAAAAGTTGGACGAGACTAAAAACAGAGCTAAAAGGAGAGTGGATATTGGATGACATTTAGAAACACAACTGCAATTGAATGCTAATGGTGCTCTGTGCCTGATGGATGTGAAAATAAACTGTGTGCTAACACATTAAGCTAAGCTAATATGTCCATGTTGTGTTTTCACCTTGTTGCTAAAACATTTAGTGGGTTTAAATGTAAAATGTATCCATAAGGTGATATCTTACAAAAAGTACAAAAGGTTGTATTCTCAATATTAGTTGAGAGTTGTATTTGCTTCAAAAAAGAAAACTATCCTGATGTCTTCTGGGTTAAAGTTGCCCTGTGGAGTTTTCTTGCAAACAATCAAACAATAAAATGTCTTAAAAACCTTGTTCTATAGCGCTACTAGTCTTCAAGCTGTGGATACATTTTTTTGAGTTAACGTTACGTAAAATTATTTTGGTTAATGTAAACCAAAGGTAATTGACTATGGTTCAGCTTGTGGATAGGCTTTTCTCAAGACACTGCTCAGTAAGCAAGTTAATCGTAAAAATGAATCAATTAGCTGTTTGGTTAAGACCATGTGACCATAGAATTTTTCTATTAATATTCATATTTGTAATAAACTCTGATTTTCTGGAGAGCACAAGCTACAAGACAGCGGGGACAGAGCACCTGGCGTTGCAGTACTTTTAAACTAAGACTGAGATTTTGTTCTGTTCTTTTACAATAAAAACAAACTTCTGCTTTGACTGACAGATTGTTAAAATTGTATCCGACTTATCCGCATTGGAGACATCTGCTGACAGGAGGCTTTAAAAGCCATCTGTCAGCTGCAAATTATTTTTGAACCATTACAGTGAGCATACAGTTTACATTCATAACACATACACTCCTGACAAAGAGGAGCGGTCTCCTACAGTCAGACTGCCAGGGCTGAAAGATTGCCCGGCAGGCAGGAGTGCTGGGGAGGAGAGAGAGAGCCAGAGAGCTGCACGGAAGAGGAGTAACAACAGCGTCTTGAGCAGGAGTGTCTCTTTTCCCATTTTCACTCCCCACACCTTCTCGGTCTCCAGCAAAATCCCTCTCACCCTCCTCTCTCAAGCACACGTACCTCCCTCCCTGGCAACGCTTTGAGCCTGATACGACCACAGTTTAGATAAGCATTCCTCCACAATGAGAAGCCAGAAGTGCCCCCCCCCTTTTTTTGGTCTTCAAAAACAAAGCCCAAGAAATGCCTTTGGTTTCTGGGTTCTGATGGGAGCTGTGAGTTTGTTTTCAATTTAGAGTTATCCCAGGAACACACAGGTTTCTGTCCAAAAATAGGCAGCGCAGAGAGTGGATGAGGAGGGGAAAGAGAAGGGCGGCAGGGGGAGGAGGAGAAGAAGAAGAAGAGGGAAAGAAGAAGGGAGGGGGGTTTGGTTAATGAGCACCAGATGCCTTACCTTCGGTGGTAGCCACATTCTTAGGAGCTTTAGTTGGTGTGTGATCTGTGCTCGAACTTATGTCAGAAGAGATGCTTGAGCTCCCTTTACCTGCAGGCGAAATGGGAAGAAAAACAAAACTGCTGGGACACAGTATAGCAACTGTCAGATGACAAACCGCAGTTACGATTTATTGATTTTACCCTACAACCTTTTGAAAATCAATCTTTTCATTTGAGAGAAAACACTTTCTAGGCTCAAATCCTGAAGAGTGTCTGTCAGAGATAAGGTGGAATTGCGCTTTGATGATGTATTTAAGACGGTAAGGAGGTATGAAGTGTAAGGAAATATAAAGTCCATCACTCTCTGCTTTCATGACTTTTATGTTCCTCAAGTTTGGATGAATGGTTGGCCTTGGCGCGCGCACAAAGTCTCTGCGGGTTTGTTTGACTAAGTGTCCATTTTTGATATTTGGAAGAAGAATAAAGTCTACTGAAATCCCCTGCAGCCTTCGCTTCGACGGAGGATGAGCAAGGAAACACTCCTGCGCGAGATACAAGCAATCACTCTCTTTAATGAATGATTACAATAAAATGGAGCGTCAGCGGCACACTTCTTAGATCGTACAGTCTGCACAACTGCAACATGAAAGAGCTTTTTATTAAGTTTACAAGAATTTACAATGCTTACTTTATGAGCTATCATTGTATTATTAGATTTAGGATTTGGATTTCTGTACAGTCACACAGGAGAGCTAAATTTCAAAGAGATATTCTTTGAATGTGGGCCTCTGCTGCTGGAGGACGACTGCCATGCTGACTGCAGGCTGCCTGTGGAGTAGTTGTTTATGACATTTCATTCCTCTGTCAGATCATAAATGCAGCTTTGTGGCTTTCCTGAGACTAAGTATGCGCCTTTCACCCAGCATGACAGACTGAAGAGGTATTCCCAAACAGTCGCAGCCACATGCACATCAAGTGCAGCCTCCTAAACCGACTGGACAGTTCCCGAAATAAGTAGTGAATATGAAAGCTTGTGTAGGGAGAAAAAAATGCAACCTGCGATTCCATGAACGGCCGCACGAAAGACACATGATGACTGGATACGTATACAATTATTTTAAATCAATGCAGCTCATGTGGTCCTGACTGTGGATGACATTTTGCAGTGACATCACTGAACCGGCACATCTGCTATGGCTCCTTCAGCCCCAAGAAATGACTCAGAAATTCATGAGGAGCTTGCAGATGTCAACATGAGACCATTTTTCTAATATTTAAGCAGAGCAGAAAGCACGAGACTGGATAAACACGAGCAAATATATTTTAATATTTAGCTGGTTACAGCATTCTTTTCCTCAGCATGAGGAACTCTGCAGGGCTGTTTGTTTGACGCATGTGGATCTGTGCAAGGCAGATTGTTTTCTGTCTTTCATGGAAAAACAACTTTCTGAAAAGCTCCTGCTTCCTCTCTTGTGCTTATATAATGTGTTGGTGGGGAGTTGTTGCATAGTTGTGACCAGTGTGTAATTAATCGTGGAGTCACACTTGAAAACAGATGTGGGCAGACAGACTGCAGGATTCTGCGCTTGTAGTTGAGATACTGGTCTTAGACACTATCAAGATGATGATACCGCAAATACTAAGCATAATCTTCTTTTGTGAAATGACAGTACATTGAATCAAGGTATAATAATGTGAATATTAATTTGAAATGCATGAATCAATCCCAGATTTGATACATTTAATGGTCTGCATTTTCTCAGCAATGACAATTTTGTACAGAATTTACATTCTGTTTGTATCGTAGTTTCCATTTTTAGTGACTGAGTCCGGCATTCCTACTAATACTACTATATTCATACTTTCTACCTACACACAAGGGGCTCAGCAACAACATGAACAAGTTGTTGCTGAGTCCCTTGTGTGTTTAAAAAAAAAAAGTTTATTAATACAACTAAAACTGCAATGATCGATAAACTGATAAATGACAATAAATTTCCCAGCAACTGTTCTCATCGATTGATCGTTTTGAGCCTTTTTTAAGAAAAAATATGCCAATATTCTCTCGTTTGAGCTTCCCTAATGTCAATATTTACTGGTTTCTTCTACTACAAATGTAAACTTAATCTTTTTGGGTTTTTGACTGTTGGTCAGACAAAAGAAGACATCTCAATATGTCACCATGGGTTCTGGTTGATGTTTTTCACTATTTTCTGACATTTTATAGACAAAACTATTAATCACTTGATACTGATAATAATCATTAGTTACAGCACTAAAAACAACCCAAGTTTATTTTGCTGAACTGATTTCAGTTTACCACGCAACCAGCTAATTTGTACAATAACTTTAAGGTTTAAGCAATGTTTTTTGACAGAGGTAAACACTTTAGATAATTGGCTAACATCTTTGAGTAGTGCAATAATTAAATATTCTCAGAAAATGCATATTGACCGTTATGAACCACCTTCAAATCCCATCATCTGGTGACAAATAATGCTTTCATTTGAAGTATTAATTTTATCTGCACAATTATTCCTAAGAAACTTTATGAAATCACTTTTAGTGGCTTATCTTGTTATAGGCTTGTTCCAAAATGTTTTCACATATCCCTGCACTTAAACCAGAAACAGAGGCTGCATTAATGCTGAATCATAAAAGGAATTTTTCAGCTTCAGCCCTTGTGAGCATAGAAAAGATAACAGTTTCAATTGGGGAACTAAGACATCATCTTCAATAAACACAAGTGTATGTTTGCACTAGTAGTTAATACAGAGTGGAGTTGGAGTGTAATGCCTGTGTTTCATGTTTTACAGCAAAAAGGCAGAATCTTGGCAAGTACCAACCATCAAATTCTTCTAATGGTGAAGGTGACTTGTGATTGTGAATCTGCATAGCCTACATGATATTTTCCCCACCTGACTAATGACTGTTCACCTGAGAGTAAACAAAAAAAAGGCTGGTATGTTTCAAAAGAAGCTCAAGGAGATCTGTGATAGAATCAGTTCATGTACCTTAACAGGCTGAATTCCTAGGTGGAGCCGATCCACTTGTTATTTTTAACATCATGAGTTCCAGTCTTTTCTCTGCAGTTATTGACTTAGGAAGAGAGCACACTGGAATGTTATTTATACAAACATTACTGCTCTGGAGACAGAAATAAGTAACTGTTAGGTAGAGTTGGACCACAGTTTTTCTGAATATGTAATATTGAGGATTAGGTGAAAAAGACAGCGGGTGGGAGAGAAGGTATGGGGTAATAAGGCTAATATTCTTTGTACCAACTGTCTAAGCTTGCCTATGGCAGTGGAGGTGTCTGTCCTGCTGAGCTGATAATCCAGGCTCATTAATGCAATGGCTGGAGATTTGTTTTAATCAATATTGTGATATGAGAGTTGGCAGATATGGATGTGGATTATTATCATATCACTGTCTAATGTTTTTTCTATGGATTTAAGCCGCATTCCAGTTGGGTGAAACAATTTAGCTGCGAGATGGACAGGGAATGTTTCTGCTCGCTTGGCTATCAGCTCTGATGACTAATTACTTTTGTTTGACTTGTACACCAATACTGTCCTAATTATTGCTATTGAGGTAGTGAGCCACATTTTGAGCCAATTTTTTGTCAATATTGCTTATTTTTAGTTATTTTCTCTGATAAATATAGAAATCTGTAAGTAGCGTTGATGCTTGCATTTTTGCCTTACAATTAGAATCTCTGCTGTGCAAGTCTAGTCCATCATGTAGTCCAGTCCACATTTAAAAACCAGCCTCAGGAGAGCTAATTAAGATTTAAAAAATTAACATGCTTACATTAATTAATAACTATTAGCTGTACTCTACAAGAAACCATCTAAGGAGGAGCTGTTTACATAGAAGCTCTTACACTTGTCTGCATGGGATTTTTCATTGACACAGCTATTTTGTGTCTTTCCAAGGTATCTACTGCATGATCAGAATCATATGGCATTGACCAATATGCACAAAATGGCTGCCAAATCAAACAACAATAGGTTATGGGACTGTGGACAAAAAAATCTCTAGACTTGCCCACGTCCTTGACCCACGTCCAATAAACCTGCAGGAATACACTCTTTGAAAGAATCTGCCATAAATTAGGCCACTTGGTGTTATCTGATGAACCATTGCCCTGCCAAGTCAGCTGTTGGACTGTGTGAGATGTTATTTGATTCTAACTTATGGTATTAGACTACTTGTCTAAACCATAACCTTTGTTATATTAAACACAAGGAGCTGTCAAATACTTCCTATGCAAGGACATGCTGTCACCTACAATTGTATTAGTAAAATGCCTTTAAATGAAGCCACATAGACAACACAAGTTCATTTTCTGCAGGGGGTGTACAGAAGTGGCTGGACTGAAAGCAGCTGGAGGTGCTTTTGGTTGAACTTGAGGTTAGCTTATACTCTACAGTTAGAAACAGTTCATTTTAAAATGTTTAAAATACGACCAGCAGATGTCACTCTCTGCCTTATATGAAAAATATAAACGTTGCACAAAAGTATAAAAAGTAGACCATAAAAAGTCATATGTTGCTTACTTCCAGCCCCATATCAGCACACACGCTAAAAATAAAAGATTTCTGAATAGAGTATGGTGTAAGTCCAACTCTACACGCAGAGAGAAAACCCTTTAACTGTTAGAAAATAAAAGACACAGAGGGAAAAGTGCTAGTTTTAAGCTAGCTCTCTAATTTTCAGACAAACCCAAGGAAGCTATAAAGTCAAGAAACTGCTGCATTGTCTTCTGGTTTTAGTTGAGTTGGACACAAATTAGAAACAGTCGCAATTAACGGTAACATAGTAGCCTTGGAGTCTCGTTTGGTTTAAAAAAAACTATTCCTTCTAAGTCGAATTCAAATAAAACGTGTTTTAAATGTCGTAATTACAGCACTTACCCTCGCTTCCATACAGTTTTCCATTGTTCGCACCCATTTTAGAGAATACATAATCTATGCACAAAACCCGGTTTATCAATAGGAGTTAAATTCCAGAGAAAATGGCAATCTTTCCATAAAGATAGGATGGACAGTCAGAGTTTCGTGTAGGGCCCGCTAGCTCTGACTCCAAATAGTTAATCCAGATGTTGAACAGAGGACGCCTCAGCATTACGCAAACCTAGAATCCGGATTTCAGCTTCCAGCGTTGCAGACTTTCTATAAGTGAACATCCGCAGACACAGGGCGTTAGAAACAACACGCGCACACTGACACACAAGCGAAAAAAAAAGGCCGATTCGAAGAGCTGGGAGAAAACTTCTGTGAAGTGCCTTTAATGGTAAGCAGCTGTTTATCAGACTGAGTGCGGGCAATCACAGCGGCCAGACAACTTGGTGAGGACGCGCAGCCCTCGTCCACTGGAGTCGGATTTAAAGAGACCGCAGGCCAGAGAGGGAGATGTGGAGATTTCAGAAAGCACAAGCCAAAGACAGCCCGCGACTGTGGCTCAGGAATCAGAAAATATGAAGATACCTCATTGCCTTTACACTGCAAATGCTTTGAAAAGAAGACGACCTGTATCACTAGTAAAGCTTATTGGATAAAACAATCACAGTCTGTTGCTCTTAGCCAGTGGTGGAATGTAACTACTCAAGTAGCTTTCCATTTCATGCTACTTTATACTTCCCCGCCTGCACAACATTTGTTTGCCAACATTGGTTACTTTACAGATTATTACAAAATATAAATCAACCAATACATGATGGTTATTAAAGGATTAAGTTACCCAGCATAATATAAAGTAGTAAAATAAGCTCCAGCTGCAACATTAGTGAAACGTACACATAAATAATCCAGTCAGTGCTACATCTGAAATGGGCCATTCTGCATAAGGAGTAATGTTACTTTAAGAATATTACATGAGTTTTACTAGTTAGATTATTTTACTGGGGCCCTGCTACTTTTCCTTAAGTGAATGAAATTGAAGCAGTCACAATCCCATCAAGTTATTTTCCTATACCTTATTAATATTTAAGTATGTCATCGCAGGTGTGACTTTTAGAGATTCACACTTGACCAATCAGGCACTAAGTACACATAATCTCCTAAATATTCTGAGGATATAAACCTAGTGAAAGAAGAACCACACGTGTCGGAATGTTTCTATGAATAGCAGTCATACAGGTCATTGGATATCTAGAAGTAAAGGCACTGGACAAAACCAGTTGTCTGCCGTTGACATGTGACTTAATATTCTAGATACATGTGGAAATTCCCTTTTGAAAGTGCACAGCCTAGACATCTACCAAGAATATGTGACATTTAAAAAAAAATAAAAATTTAGACTAACTTATTATCTAAGGAGAACACAGGTTTATATGAAACCACTGGTTTTATCTATAATCTATAAGTCACAAAAGGTCAAAGGTGACCTCTCTTTAAATGTGTAACTAATTTTGCACACTGGACCTTTATGTAGGCACATTTTCTCTGCATTACATGGCAAAATACATCTAATAGTACATGTATGGATAACGCTTATGCTCTATTGGCTGTCCTTGTACCAAGGAAAAGCACGATTATAAAAGATTTTAGACTGAAGTTTATTTAACCTTAGTTACTATACACATATTGGGGTTATTTTAAGTGTAACATACTAATTTATGTTCCCTAATAAGCTGTACAGTATTGTGAGATATATTATAGGAGGAGTATTTCCACATTATTTTGGTTCTCTTACATACAGTAATTATTTCATTATTTATTTTTCAATTATTTCATATCATTTATAACACTTGTACTATTACTTTCTATATGTTTGTGTGTAGCCTTTGGCTAAGACTAAACTAAATGTAGAGTGTAGAGTCTGTGAAACCAGAGTCTGTGAAGTCGGGTGTGTACCATCTTGTCGTGTTGGTGTTAAATTAAAGACGGTTCAAAATTATTTATGCATCCAGCACAGCTATTTCATATTTTAATGTGGTGTGTGGATCTCTACTTTTTCCCCCCCTTACGAGCCACCAAGAATGCATCATGCACTTCAACAACGTTTGATTGGCTCACATGGTACTAATCAACCTTTACAGCCAGCAATCTCTGCCACACTGGAATGCATAGTAAGAAGCACTTGAGCTTTCTGCAGAAGATGGATGTGATCATACACCAACTGATCTCAAACTGCTGCAGATATAGAATCTCTGACAAATAGAAAATGACCAACTACAAGTCACATGTGGCATGTATGTGTGACTAAAATAGTTGCTTTAACAAAACATTTATTCAATTAACAATTTTAAAAAAAAAGGGGTTAAACATGTAATGCACACAGTTTCAGGTCAGCTCTGACAGGTGGCCATTATTGGTTGTCCAGTGTGAAAACATACCGACTGGAGTGAATTGGTAAAGGTTGACAGCGGGACTTGTGTTTATTTCAGGAAGCAGCTCAGATTTGGACACAGACATTGCATAGCGGGCGGAACGAGGCTGAACACTGAAAGTGTCCTCTGGCACAGCTGCACTCTGGGAGAATGTGGTTAAGGCGCTGTTGGGGTCGGCCACAGTGCCGCTTGAGGGAGCAGAGTGGTCATTTTCAGCCTCTGTGGTGGCCGGGCGGCTGGGAGAAAGTGGGGCAGAGGTGATCTCCTCTAGCTTGCTGTATAATGTCCTCAAGGTCACGGGAATGGACGTGCACCTGAGACACAGTATTGGAAATGAAAAGGTGGAGGCCAGAATGCAAACAGGCTTTCCACACTCTAGACAAATATTCTGTCAATGTTACTGCTGCATATATCAAAACCATCACAATCTGATTTTCCATATGATGCCAGATGTTGATCCTACTAAGAGGAGAGGCCCAGAGCCCATCATCCTCCTGCATCCTCTTAAACTGTAAAGAAAGAAGGGCTAGATAAGCTCACAGACACGTACCTCTTTATGACAGTGGAAAGGTTTTCATCCACAGAGGAATCCTCTATTCCTGCTCCAAACAAAGTGCAGGTAATCTGATGAGCATCACATATGTTGACCAGCACTGAAAAAAATAAAAGATATAATAGATCATTTTCTGTGTCATTATTTACCATTACCTTGAACATAGGCTACACACACTGTGGGCTCAAAAGAAAAAAAATAATCCAAAACCAATCACATGAAGGCCATCGCCGTCTATTCTAAAAAAAAAGTTTCTACCCCAGATGTTGAAGCTTTCAGACAATATTAGTGATATTTACTCTAAACAGTAATACTTAAATTTCAATAAATATTCTGTGGCAGTTGCTCACAAACAGCGAGGGTGTCAGTGTCAGGTCGGTGGAAGGTCACAGAGAAGCTGGTCTCAGACTCCGGAAGGACTTCCAAGTGCCGGTCACAAACTGAGTCTGGTGGCAGAATCCGTCAACAAAACGTCACATAACTGATGAATGAAACATTGTTTCCCCCCCCTCCCAGCTTCACATGGATGACAGTGTCCATTTCAACAGATTGTGTGATGTGAAAGTACTCCTACCTGTTCTGGCGAGGGGGTCATACAGCTCCTCAGCAGAGGTCATACAGCTCCTCAGCAGGGTGTTGATGGTACACTGATGTCGAAGCAGCTGCAGTAGGGCTGGGACATGGGCAGGGTGGGTGAAGGGAATACTGTCCAAAACAGTCGCTCTCTGGGCAGGCACCTCCCATGCTGCTCCAGGGAGAACATAACGGTGTATCACACCACCAGGAAGAGGCTGGACAGAAAAAGTATTCATTCCTTTTCATATCATGTAGTACATGCAATGCTTGCATAATAATTTAGCTTGAAATGAATTACCATTTGCATTGTGCTTAACACATGTTGATCTTTAAAGCAAACACACACATACCACTGTAAAAATAGCATCCTGCTGATTTAATGTCTCCCTGTGGCCGTTTGCACTCGGTAAATGTCTCATCAGAAGCTTGGGTAAGGGTGCCCACTGCAGGTCAACATCTGGTATTGTCACATCTATGAAATATCAGAGGGAGAATCTGAGAGCTAGTAATTAGGGTGATGCTTGTGTGTGGAAAAGATAATTTCTTCAATCTTTACATTACATTACATGTAAAAATACTAGAATTGTGCCAACAACTGAAGCCTATTAAATAAAAATGTATAAAGTGTTTTTTGCTAAAGCAATCACTATATTGTTGATACATACGATTCCAGTGAATGTACATTGTTGAAGGATTATCATGGATGTATTAGCTTAACAGGTACTTGATACTAAGTGAAGATGGATTCTTGAGTATATTGTTTCACAAAATGCAGTGCAATTTTCCCCTGTCGTTGTCAGCTGTGAAGCCTCTATGAGCTATTTTGGGGGTTTTTTTGTTGTTTTTTTAAACTTACTCACACAATCATGACGACACTCAAAATTCAGAATCAGGCATTGTGTCGTCCCAGTAACGTGCGACAAATTCATTCCCAAATTATGACCAACCTAATCTATTTTGACTATTCTAAATATTTGAGGTTGCAATAACTTTGAGTCGAAAGAGCCTAAATAGTCCGACCTATGCTCCTGAATTAATTTATGAAATTAATGACCTGAAAAGGGTTTTTTCCGACATTATGTGACAGGGAAGTTGACCTTTGACCATCTGGGTAAAAATATCACTTTGTTGTATCCAATTAAACATCTGTGTGAACTGGTCTCATAATTACTGCGTCAATTCTTGAGTTATTGCCAAAAAGATTTTTTGAGAGAGTGACCTTTGAAGAAATTTCCTCAAGGCGTTCCTGAGATATGGCGTTGATGACGTGAACGGGGCGCAAACAACCCAAAAACATTTTGCCCCTGGCCATGGCTGTTACCGGGAAAAAACAGAAACACACATTTCATAGATTTGTGAAAAATGCCTGACCTGTAATTTGGCTGAGCTTGTTTACGAAAGAAAGAGTCATCGGCATCTCTGGCTGCAGTTTGAGAAGAAAGCAGGCAGCCGACGTCTCATACAGCCCCTCACTCAACGGCAGGAACACAGGATAACTGCCACAGGATGCAATTTCACTATATTAACACTACCGGTGCTGACATCCCGCATTCACTGTGGGATGTAAAATTAAAGTATCCTGCTGAGTGAGAGATTAAAAGAACAACATGTTACCCCTGGGCATCCAGCTGTGGAGGCTGTGGGATCACAGATGCCATCTGAAGCTTGTGAGGCACATCGCTGACACCTACAGTCACCTGGGCTGCCTGGATGACTGTCTCACTCATATTTTCTTTCAGGAAAAAAAAAAAAAACATGTTAAGGCCCTTTAAAAGAGTTTACATGGCTATAGGAATGTGCTGCATGCATTTAAAATATTTAACAGGTCTACTGGCAAACTAGTTTAAGTTTACCACCAAATCTGAATTAGTTAGGCAGCTTTGACATCTTACGTATATCTGACGTCTTCAGTCCATCAGTCGGGGTGATGTAGAACTGGATAGTCAGGGGGCAATCTGGAATGATAAATCAAATCTCTCTTTCTAAGTGAAGAAAAAAGGATGCATGAACAACTTGCGTTTTCGCCTCTTAACATTACGTACCTTCTTTTCCAGCTATCAGACACCCAATCCTGCCATTGTTAATCATATCCACTTGGGGGTTAGAGTGTTTTGGCACCCTGAAAGCAGGAAAACTAAACATCTGCTGATTCCAATTTGAAACCAACGATTATTTTCATTATCAATTACTCTGCAGATTTATTAAATATTTGTGAAAAATGCCACAACATCCCAACTTAAAGTTAAAGAACTTGAAGTGAGGTCCTTAAATTGCTGATCCATTTAAGAAATATATTTTAATTATTTTCCACCATATGACAAAAAACTGAAACAAAATAGATGCCAATTAATTTTCTTTTGCCAAATTCAATTAATTAACTAATCTTAATCATAGAACAAGCACTTGGCAGTTTTGTTTTCATGCCACTTACCCTGGCAAATGTGATATCTGCTGCAAGTCTTTCCAGAGGCATTGTAGAGCTGCAAACAATTTTAATTTGATTTCACTGAAACCCAAAAAAGACAAATAGCTAAATGACTGCAAGAGACCCACATTAAAAAACAAAAAAACAACAACAAATCTACAGTATGAAGTGTCTGTACTTGTCTCCAGGGATGTTGTACTGGGCGTAGAGGCCTGCCAACTTTACAGAGAACTCAGCAAAATGTTTTGACCTGTGCCAAATAAAAGACAAGAAAAACAAACTGTACTATCAGCATCTAAAACAACTCATCCTTTAGGTAATCATTTGATACCACTGTCATCTTCTTCTCTATAGTTTAGGGGATAATAGCGCTGGCGATTGCAATGGAAATGTCAACATTTAAGATTTACCATCACTAAAGCTTACCTCAGCAGCTGAAGGAGAGACTCACTGGGCTGCAAGACAATTTCATTTTATTACCCCGCAGAGTAAAAGGGTATTAATGCGATTGGCGCACGTTGGGAGAAGGGTGTAGTCCACTTACAACAGGGGATTCTCCATGAAGGGCCACTTTTACCTCCTCCACCCCGCCACACGGCAGTAACACCACCTCCAGGTAGAACAGATCGGCTGTCAGGTAGCATGTGGCCTCAGTGATGTGAAAGCCCATTCTACAGAGGACAGAATGTGACTATGGAAGAAAATGTGTCCCACCACATTATATTGAAAGACATAAGAAAAGGTCTAAAATGAGGAACTGGACAAGTTTTTTAAAAATTAGACAGACAAAACACAGGGATATCTGGTAGGGCTGTGAGAACAAATCTCTACCCTTGGTGTTTGGCAATCATTTCCAGACGAGACTTCATGGTATTCATAGAGGACACTGAAACACAGAGAATGCCTTACTCACAGGTAAAGGGAAACGCGTGTACCGGTACTAAAATACACAGAATCATTAGTACAATCCTTTGTTTACCATTAAACACTTCCTGGAGCCTTTCCAGGGATCTAACCAGCGGCTCACAAGGTTTGGATTCATCTCTGGATTTGTCCTATTAGAGGACAAAGGAACAGGAAAAACAAACAATGGGAGCAGTTGTGTGGCAATGTCATCCTCGTGTAAACAGTCTTTAGTCCTCCCGGCCCCTCCCGCAATGCACCACACAAGTGCACAACAACCCGGCAAAGAGAAGTGTTAACAAGGGAGGCTGCGACATTTCTGCATGAGTGTGTGAGAATACATTGTGCATTGACCTCAGTACTTTGTTTCTGGAGAGTCCTCTTCTGAATCACCACTGGCAGTAAACCGTATGACTGGCCCCTGCTGCCTTATCCCTTTGGACCACACATGACTTCAGACCACCAAGTGATCAAGTTTCTTTTCCAGACTCAAAAGGACTGACCACTGCCAAGCTCCACTTTTTATAAATCCAGGCGTATTATCTACACATGGCAAATCTAAAGAAAACATACCCTCTCAAAGCCTCAGCATAGTTAGTATAGCAGTGCTGAATACACTTAAGAGCAGCCTTTTTCTTGAGTGTAATAGACATCAATTTCTATAAAGCTTTGCATGTTTGGACCCCAAAACCTGTAGCCATATAATATAACCTATATCTTGCAAATAATGGACCATAAAAAAGGTCAAATACTGCAAAAGCAAGTGACTGAAGCCAAAGCATAGTGATTGTCTTGTTCAACTGGACCGTATGAAAAACATACTAGAAAAATGAGACAGCCTAAAGATAAAAACAAGTAACTTTGTTTTGTTTGAAGAAGCTTACATATACTATGCCATGTGGTTTTAGTGAATCCGAGTAAGCTGATCCAACAACAAAGACTGTGTGTTCCAAGATAAATGACCTCATTCTCAGTGAACCACCACACCAGTTCCTGATTCATAGCACATCATCATATTAGATAAGCCATCCAGTGACAAGTCTAATCACTTTTCTCTGCACAGAACTAATAAAAAAAATGGAGGGGGGGGGCATACTTCCATTTAAGCCTGCCAATGGGAATTTTGTGTGATATCTCAGGGATTTGCACTGTGGTATTTAACCAGGTAGTTAAAACTAACTTGCTCATGAATGTGAGAAGAGTAATGAGATTTGTCTTACCATGCATCTTCGGACAAGCTGAAAGGTCTCATTCCATGTCTTCTCTGCAAATTTCAAGTGCAGGGAAGCGATTATGGATTTTGCCCTCATCACTAAGGCAAACAAAAGGAAATCAAAATATGAAAGCTTTTAAAACATTTTAAACGTTCCTTTAAATTTGTAATCATCTTGTGTCCCGGATTTTAAATTATATATTAGCAGTAGTCCAGCATTTTACAAATACATTTGTGTTTGGATTTAATAGAAAAAAACAACTTTAAATCAATATTACCTGACTTCTGAAACTCTATTTCACTCTTGCTGACTTGACAAATGGCTCCCACCTGACCAAACGTGCCAACATTTATGCGGATTAACGTGAGCCAATTAATCAATTATCTGGCACAGTTAAGAGACGCTGCCCTTAATCTGTATTTATGTTCAACACACGGAAACAAATAAAGCAAATAACTTTGTTATTATTGAAAACTGTAGACGATATTTTTTATTAGCGAGAAATGAATGTTACACTCACAACAAAAAGTAAAACTGAGTTATCTGTGTCTGGTTCTCCCTGGCGGGCGGGCGTTGTCAGACGGAGCCAAGCCCACAGGACGTACAGTCAGTCTGCTGCTAACAGCTACCAGCCAAGTCTCTGGAGTTAGCTAGGGTGCTAGCCATGAGCTAACAAGCAGCTAGCTGAGTCTTTTCATGTTGCCACCATAATTCAACCTTCAGTCAAACGCCGTACCAAGGCGAATACTGTTCAGTTTACCGGTAGGTGATGTTATTCACACACACGTCGTTCTTGTAAATGTTGCTGTTGCTCATGTTTGGTCTCGTTGTTTTTACGCTACATCATGTAAGTGTTAGTTGTGATTAGCTGCTTGTTATCGCTTGCTAGCCCTTTTTTTGCCTGTGTGGCCACCCTTAGCTGGCTAGCGAGGAAGCTGCTGAGTTTGAAAGGATCGACCGGAACATCTGTTGCTGGGTATCCGATTTTAAGGATTTTGTCTTTTAGGCGTTATCTGAGCCGCTACCTTCATCTTGAACTTCCTCAAATGTTAATTGGCGGTCAGGTGACATTAACTTGCTTGGTAGGTTAGTTAGCTTGTTAGCCACATCGCCCACTGTAATCAACCTGCTAGCTAGTTTACCTGCAGTTGACATGTCACCAGCTAACTTGCTAATAAGTAAACATGATTGTTAGTGTGCTGCGCATCGTTTCATTTGTGAATTCAACCGTCTGCTGTTGTAATCCGGTAAAATTGTCTCCTGCTCAGCTTATAGTCTATATCATTTTAGTGTATTACTGACGTGCCACTGTTATTAACGTAATTGAGCGGACAATGTCACAATCTGCTGACAAATTCGTTAAGCAGGTGAGATCGATGACACACCTGATCACGAGGTCATCACTGAAACCTTAATACTTCGTCTTGTTGTTGTATTTGTAGTAGTTTTTCTGGTATCTTGATCACATATAATTATTATTATGTAGAAATGGTTACCTTCTAATGTTTGGAAAAATATGGGTTAACATAAGGCTGGGCAATAAAACAATAATGATAAATATCGTGATATAATTCTCCTCCATAACAATATAACAAGTGTTTAATAAATGTTTGATTTAAATTTGAATCACGAACAAGTTAGCACTTCATTTTACTATTAAAGTATTCATTTTGTTGAGTTAAAGGGGCTGAAAACAGATTTTTACCTAATTTTACTCATGCCTGTTTGCTGAAAAAAGATTTTTATCATAATTGTTTTATGTTGTTTTCTACTTCAGAGACCTTAAGTGATCTATTGTTTGTCATGTTCTGTTTAAACTAGTAAGAAATAATTATTTGACATTAATCGTCATAATTATCTCAATCAAATGATTTAGAATTTTTATTGTGGTAACATTTTTGGCCATATCGCCCAGTTCAGGTAAAAATAATCTTTCCCTAAAACTTGTCAAGAGACATAATTCCTCACTATGGGGGTTTAAATGATTAAGGTAAAAGGATCAGTACTCAATCGTAATATTGGCTTTCAGCACATAGACGCCTTTTGTTAATTTGTAAAACGGCCTATTGGCTGCATTCCCATCTGTTTTCTTCCTGTTTCTCCAGAGTTCTGTGTTGGGCCTGTGATAGGAAAGAGCATTAACACACACTTCAGGAAATCATGACATTCACATAGTCTTCTTGGACTGTCCAGTGTGGGAAACTGACCACTAAATTGCTTTGGCATGTGTGTCAGATTTTATCCAGTCCTGTCAATGTTTGGAAAATACAGCCAGATGTTTCCCAGAAGCTTTTAAAATGTTATATTTCATTGCTAAATGTCTTTCACAGGTTCCTCTTAGATTAGTGGAAATTGCCTGATGTTTGTCACGATGTGCAGTGGTTAATGTCATTAAAAGATGCCACAAGCACTATTTTCCCACAGGTTATTTGTGGTTTTCTGGCATCCAATAGCATTGCATTCACAAGGAAGCTCCTGATTTGGCATTTTTGCTGATCTGTAAGGTTGACCGTGAGTTCACCTTTCTGACAGACTTTTTTCCTCTTCACATTTCATTCATGCAGTAGTCTGAAGGGAATAAATTACAAATAAAGAAGTACAAAATAGTATTTTTGTTCTGATCACAGACAATAGATCATTTCCATATATTATGTGGGGAAAAGCCGCCATGAATAGGCTATTATTTTACAGTAATCCAGTCTATTTCTGAGTATTTTGTGATTGCAAAGACAAAGGAACACAATGTAAACTAAAGCTACCTGAAGAGGAACTGATCTTTTGGCCGCATAGCTGCAGGGAGTCGCGATAATAAAAAATACTGATTATAAAGCAAATTTCTAACGCATCAATTTAGCACCAGTGGTCATAACCACATCTTATACTGCCATAGTCTTAACCAGGAACAGAGAATAATCCTCTGCAAGTCATTTGTAGTGTGATGGCAGTTTCTCCTGCTTTATTTTATTGCAGTGAGACACGATGATGGCTACACATCGGAACTGCAGTAATTGAGTCTAGAGCCTCGGAAATGATGATGAAACATCTTAGCATTTCATCCGTTTCTTTTTTTTTCTCCCCAGAAATTATCATTCAGCCCTTTTGTTGCAGCTGGAATCCTCAGGGCTGATTTTAAGGTCTTCATTCCACAGTCCTTCCCTCCACCTCCTGCTCTAGGCTGAACTTCTTCCCTTTTACACCCGGATCTCTCGCTACACAGAGCCATGGCAGCTGCTAAGCCAAAAGGGCAGAACTCTTTAGCTCTTCACAAAGTGATTATGGTGGGCAGTGGAGGAGTGGGGAAATCAGCGCTCACTCTGCAGTTCATGTATGACGAGGTGAGCAACCTACATCACAGAAGTCGAGTGAAAATCACATGTTGTTGAGGATGGATAGTTTCTCTTTGTTGGCCTTAATGGGTGACCAATTTGACCGCAGTTGTTGACTTGACCATTATCTCCCCCCCCTCATAGTTTGTTGAAGACTATGAGCCCACTAAAGCAGACAGTTACAGGAAGAAAGTGGTGCTGGATGGAGAGGAGGTACAGATTGACATCCTTGACACAGCTGGACAAGAGGACTACGCAGCCATTCGTGATAACTACTTCCGCAGTGGCGAGGGTTTCCTCTGTGTGTTTTCCATCACAGAACTGGAATCATTTGCAGCAACAGTAGACTTCAGGTTCAGTAGCATTTTAATGACACACTTTTGTATCCATTACAATTTATTGACAGTAACCATTAGGTACTTTCACCCTGCTGAAATGCTTGAAAAATGAATGCCGTTTTGACATTTTGTAACATCATTCAAATGAGCTGTGTTTTACCTCATTCACATTACACTCAAGGCTAGCAAGCAGTAGTCTGTTTATTTACATAATTCACGGCTGAATGACATTTCCTGTGTTACAGAGAGCAGATTCTGCGAGTGAAGGAGGACGAGAATGTGCCCTTTCTCCTGGTTGGTAACAAGTCAGACTTGGACGACCGACGGCAGGTCAGCGCAGACGAGGCGAAGGCACGTGCTGAGCAGTGGGGCGTGTGCTATGTGGAGACTTCAGCCAAAACCCGTGCCAATGTTGACAAGGTACATTTGACTATGCTTAAAGAAAGGTATCCCTGGCTAAAATGCATTTACATCATTGATATTGATTAAACAGAGGAACGTGAACCCCACAATTTTATTATCCTACTTGTTTTTAGGTGTTTTTTGACCTGATGAGAGAGATCCGGGCAAGGAAAATGGAGGACAGCAAAGAGAAGAACGGAAAGAAGAAAAGTAAAAGTTTGGCCAAGAGAATTAGAGAGAGATGCTGTATTTTATAGTGGTAAAGGAGAGCAGGGAAGCTGCTTGTGTACATATACATTTCTCAGACTTTTGCATTTCTTTTGTGCCCATACCTGACCATGACTTTCTGTCCCTGGCTAACAGGACATCTGACCGTGTGTCGGGGAGTAGTAAGGTGGCACTCCATACACCATTTATAGCTCTAACTTTTTATGTGCTGACACTCCAAATAATTTCTGTACTCTCTCTCTGTCTCTCTCTTACTCTGACCACATTACAGAGTGTAATACATGGATGGTGTTTTAATTTAGGCCTAAGCTTGACAAAAAGGCTAAGCCCTGAAAAGGTTACAAAACCTGTTCATTGTAAAGTTTGATGTGTATAATATTATTCAGACAACTGTGCAGTTCAAAAGATAAAATGAAGGCGTCGAAGCCCAGGTTTAAATGGGGGAGGGCGGGGAGTGTAAGTTCAGCTTGGGTAGGAAATGTAAGTTAACATACTCAGCAGTGTAGTGTCAGCCCAGAATTCATCAAGTGCCACCAAGGAAATGTACATTGCACTGGTGAATCTATGAAGCATTTTAATTGAAAGATTGTTGTGTAAGTCAGAGCCAAAATTTGATGCCATTCCTAATTGTTGTTTTACACCTCAATTTTACTACGTGGTATGGTAATGAACACTTCTTTTTTTAAATCTGTGAAGTCAAACTTTATTTCTTTTCTTTTCATCTCCTCTTATCATATCAACCAATGTAAGATAAGCGCACTAATGACTAATGTTTCCATTTTCTTTCCCCGTGGCATCATTTTGTTGAGTCTTCTCAAATGCACAAACATCGATCATTACCCTTGAATCTGTGAGCTCTTGAACCTTATTTTCAATTCAAACATTTCAGACATTTTACCTCACTTTTTCTTTTGCGATAAAGGAATCCCTGGTGCTCTGATAAACGGTGATTCCATAACACTAAGTCCTTTTACATGCTGTCTTGAACACATCTTAAAGATGATTAGATAAATTGCTTCCAGCCACGTAAACATTTCTCTAACCCAACTTTAATTTTTTCTGGCTCAGACTTTTAATCGCCAACCTTGTATTTTTTTTTTTTTTTTTACTTAAATGTATTTCTTAATATGGACTTAAAAGTATGTGGGAATAAATTAATGGATAGATGAATTTAAAGACATAAAATATTAAAAATGAATGCAGATTTGACAGAAGTACCTGTCCAAAAAGATTGCTCTCAGTCACCAAAGAAAAATGCTAGCTAGTACAAACAAGTGCCCACTTAGAGGTCTAAGTGAATGACAATTTGCTATAGTGAGCATCAAAAGTAAGCACTGCAGTGTGTGTGTAAAACAACTATCTTTATAGATCTGATAGAGGCAAAAGTTAAAGGGGAACTTAAAAGAATTTCATCCAGAGGGGCCTGGGAAAGGAATGCAAGTTTACGAGGGATTTGGTCATTCGTGTACAGTGAATCACTGTTGCCTCTGTCCATTGTGAATGTGAAATAGTCCCCCAAATGCATCCTGTTAGCCTGTAATCTTAGGCTGCTAATAATGTGCAGAGTTTAGAGGGTCATTGACATTCTGCTTTGTTTACCTTTTTTTGTTAAATTTCTGTGTGAGGCTTCCTGGTGTTTAATGCTGTAGTAACATTTTAATGAAATACCTGATATGTTCATTTGAGCTTGCTTATGTACTAATTATTTTTGATTGAAGCAGTGAAAAAAATTGGCAAAATTGAGATTGCTACACATAATTAACAGCGAAATTGCATAGACCAAAACACACTGTGAAATCTGCCCCTTCATCATCCTAGTTTCCCTTTGTGACTGAGCCACTCTTTATTTTTTGTATGTGTTTTAACTTATTTAAAATAACTTATTGTATTATTTTCAGTCAGTTTAAAAATCTGAAGACCATCTGGAAGTTGTTGCCACATATCATTTTAATCCAGGTCAAGTGTGCGCGTTGAAAACAGCAGCCGCTCACCAATTACATTTAAATGCCCCAACCCTGGAGTCTATGCAAAAATGATTGTGATTTGCAAAGAGGAAGAAAATCTGAAACTTGGAAACAATTTAAAACATTGTCTGTGTCTTTAAACTACCTTCAGTGAGACTGATTGCATTTGAAGCATTTAAGCTTGAACGCCCAACATCATTTAAATCTTGTGAAGCGTTTTATATTTCAAAGTACTTAACATTGTCTCACTTTTTCTCTGAGTTAATAAATAAACACTAAAGAATCCCTGGCTTCGATTACAGGCTTTGTTTGTCGTATAGTTTGGTCTGTTCATTATCAAAAAAAAAAAAAAGACAGTAATGCAAAAGAATGTCCACTGTATTTCTTGTTCACTAAAAAAAAAATAGAAAAAAAAGCACACAGTAGAGTTTAAAGACGGGAGGGTGAGGTGGGACGTGAGGCAAACTCAAACCCAGTTTTAGGACTCCATGGCATCAGAATGTTTGGAAAGTCGTTTTGGGTTAATATGTTCTAAGGGCTAACCTCAAGTACATGATTGAAACACCCCTGCAAGTTAAAGTGACAGGCGCAGAAACGGACACAGTGTAGGCACCACAGTATGTTACTGCATACCCTCCTCAGCTCATGGCCATTACATTAACCGCTGTGTCTCTTCATGGTTGAGGACTGCAGAAGCTACTATACTTAAAAAGTGACCACCACAGTGCTTGCTTACTCTAACATTGGCTGAACACGGTCTAATTCTTGTTTTGTTTTTTTTTAAGAAGCAAACATTATTCAGAAATATTCTACTTCTTTGTCTTCATGTGTAGATTTGATGGACTTGGCCCAGATATTTTCAGCGGGATTTAAGGGGCGATACTAAAACAGATGTTTGTGCGAAAGCTATGAGCAAACTGTCCTACTGGATATTGAAATAACCTGTTTTGCCTTTTTATATAAATACCCTTGGAATAAAAAAATAGATATATATGTCTTTGATTGGATGGTTGTATGTATGCCATCAATTAATTGTTTTCTTCATGTTTACTTATTTTGAACATAACCACTAATGTAGCCTGTTTGTGAATGCAAGAGGTGAAGCTTACATTCATTTTTGTGTGAGTTATTTGGAAATGGCAAATAAAGTTGATATTACTAATAACATTTCCCAAATGTATTCAGATATTCTTTGTGTGACGATTTATGTCTCGAGTTGCATTATTACACCAAGCAGACAGACTGATCGGCAAAAGGAAGCTTCCCCTGGGTGTTTGCATGTTTTGCTGCTCATACATCCCTGAACATGCTGAATCCCACCACCTGCAGACCCTGACCTTTCTAAATGGCAGATTAGCCAAAGTATCTCCACCTGATTGTGATTTTGTACGTCATAGAAGCATGACTTGACCACGCAACTTATTTTGTAGTGCTTTTGATCAGATACTGAATGAACTTTAAGGCTAATTTTACTGCAATAAATTATTGTCACATTGTAATGTGTGTGCAAGCACAAATAGCTTGGTACAGCCCATATCTCTTTGTTTATACAATAAACCTGACTCTGTGCTAGCTGGACTCTCTATATATGGTTCTCCTAATGGCTATGGACAAACCAAAGTATTGATTCTCCATAGCAATAGACATGGATATATGGCAGTTGCTGTAGGATGTTTTAACTGCAACTGTTGAGTGTTTAAAAAATGTACAGTCAGTCATTCCAGTTCATGAACATAGCATATAGAATTTAAATAATATAAGGATAGGAAAACAAAGAAGAAACAGAGATGGTGTCCTTTAGGTAAATCGTTCTCATTATATATTAGTTAATGAAAATCTTTTCTTATTTGTCACAAGTTTTAGAGACTCAAAGTACATTTAAATTTCTCAGTAATATTTTGAAGGTAGGGATTTCCCTCTGAGGTGACGTAACCACTTATGAGGATTACGCAGACGCGTATCATTGGTTCACACCGACGCACAAGGCCTGTAGTTTGAAAGCTGGCTGGGCCCAGGCGAGTAGCCACATTGCGAACAAAGTTACAATATTTTGAAATAAATCAAAAGATTTGTTGAGCCGTTTTCACAGGAAAGACGTTTGCTACTTTGGGGCCATGCGGCGATAAGAGCGGGCAGCAACTCGGCAGGATCCGTGCAAGCAGACGTGTTTTTGAACAGCTTTGTTTTATTGCATCTTGGCTGAGTTGCATTGAACTCCACGCAAGGAGAAAAGAAGGCTAGCTGGTTGAGTGGCTAGCGGCGGCGGCGGCTATGATCCAGCCAACTCGTGTGCTAGTCACTTCCTTGTTGCACATTGGAGTGTGATGGAAGGCGAGAAGAAGTTTGCGAGAGGGAGACCGGTTTCTTTTACTTCTACTTTAACAATATCTGGCTAATGGATTTACACACCCGCACGAACTGCAACATTTCAGAAGAACTGGATTTTAATTTTAGCGGCTTCGGGCCTGTGCTTAGACTATGAAATGTAATGCGACTGTCTAGCCGGACACAGTTAGCTACTGGAGGCTAACTGGCTAAACCGACTACCATTAGCTATCAGATCTGGGAGACGTCCGTCCTGGAGTAACAATGGTTGAGTACCGACTCGTTCTATAACTAAACATCATATTGCGGATTTTGTGTGACCGAATCTGCAGGCACTAAGTGTCATGAATCACCGACTGGGGTTACTCACTTTTTATAGAACGGCAAACGAGCTAGCTTTGTAATGCTAATGTTAAGCTTGTGATTTAGCTAGCCAGCTAACTGGCTGTCTAATTGTGCATTTGCTGTAACGTTAGCTAACTAGCCTGTTAACACAGCTAGCCCAATGTTTTGTTCCACAACACAACAAGGAAAATAGCTTAGGTAAAGTATATATTATAAAGGTTATTCTCAACGTGGCTATAGCGTTTATTTTGTAGATAAATGCCTAATTCGGAGGTGCTTCGCGAGGGTCGGGGACGGAGCCCCTCTGCACAGAGAAATGCTAACAGGCAGGACAGGCGTAGCAAACTGGGGAGCGGTGCTTCTCAGCGAGATAGGCACCGTGAGAAGAGGCGGTCATCGGTTTCTAGGAAAAAGAAACGAAGACAGGCCAAGGAAAAAGACTTGTGGCATACTGGTACAACAGGAGAGCCTGGCAATAACCGAAAAAGCACTTTTGAAAAAGAGGCTGAACTTCGGACACTGGTAGAGTATGATGACGTGAGCTCCCAGTCGGAGCGGTTTTCTGGGAGCCCCTCTCCTAAACTTGACCCCCATGCTGACAGGCTGTCAGTGGACCGACTCAGTGATGTTGACTTTGGTGACTATAATGGACCAGCATCCCCGGACAGAAGTCACCCGAGAGACCGGGAGGGAGTGTGCATTAGCAAGGACGATCAAACAAGGGGACCATCTGAGAGGAACAAGCAAGAGAAGGATGTAGGCAAGAAAAAGGACCGCCAGAGTCGTGAGAGAGACTCCTCAAAAGCTAGAAGCGGAGTTAGCCTTAGTGGCTCTAAAAATCACAGAGACACTACAAGGAGCAATGACAGAAATGGTAAAAGGACATCTACATCCCAGTCCTCACAGTCTGCAGATAAAAGGGATTCAAAAGGACACCGAAGCAAAACAAGATCTGATAAAGAGCCCCCATCTGCATACAGAGATGCTCCACAATCTTACAGAGATGACCGTGAAGACCTCAGGGGTTACAGGAGAAGTCCTGGTTTGAAAGGAGAAAGTCCCTATGGGACATCATATTCATATAGCTACCAGTCCCCTGGTGGTTATAACCAGCTAATATCTAGAAGAAGTCCAACCTATGGGAGCAAAAGACTCTCTCCCAGTTCCACATATTACAGCCGGGATGTAGATGTGTATGGGGCATATGGTATGCCAAAATCACCCAGTTCGTACTCCAGCAACAAAAGGAAGCGATCCCCTGTGAGCCCAGCGACCTGGCGCAGGTCCCCAAGTTATGGCCGACACAGTCCATATGAACAAGGAGAGTTTGGCTCAAGTCCTTATGGAAACCGCAGGAGATCACGAAGTCCATACAGGAAGTCCCTGAGCCCAAGTCCAGATGTCAGGTGAGTTCTTATAAAGCAGCTAATAGTTGATAAATGTTTTCATTTGAATGCTGTAGTCAGTGTATTTGTGTGGTTTATATTTTTATGATGGTTTATAATCAAGTCCTGCTTCAGATTTGAGGCACGTTTCCTCTTGATGAAATATTAACAGAAATGTAGTACTACCAAATTTAATACACATTTTCTGTTTAACTTGTCAGGCACTGATTCTTCACATGAATTGTAGATTTTTACAGATTTAAATAACTGTGCAACCAAAACAAATACAAGGTTGTGACCATGGTGCATAATTAACTTTTGTCCACCTGCCACTCAATAGATTTCCATTGTTTTTTGGCAGGTGATGAAGTAACTCTAGCAGCCATTTGCATATTTTACCAGCATTTGGCTGGTGGCTGGCGCTAATTTTGGACCCTGGTTGTGACATTGTTTATTGTGGCCCCTTTCTTTCTCTCAATATTTGCTGTCGTGCCTATGCCTTTCCAAAAGCCCTTAATCAGACTATCTATTGAATGAGAACAAAAGTCCTGCATGTGACATTATGCAGTTTGTAGAATGTGTGTAATAGCTTGATTTCTACATTTTTATTAATGGTACAGTGTTCTTCAAAATTAGATAACAGTAGATTTTTTTTATCTCACACAAGTAAACTGCCACCTGAAGTCTATAATAGCAAAACAAAATAAAAAGTTAACCATTTAATTTTTCCTTACAGGCGATCTGCTAGGTCACGTAGCAGAAGTCCATATTCATCCTCAAGGCATTCACGTTCTCGCAGCCGCCACCGACACTCTCGCTCCCGCAGTCGCCCCTCTAGTCTCTCACCGAGCACACTCACCTTCAAAACCAGTCTTGCTGCTGAACTCAGTAAGCAGAAAAAGGCTAAAGCTGCAGAAGCGGCTGCCAAGGCCAAGAACTCCAGCAACACATCTACTCCAACCAAGGGTTCGTCATCTGCTCACCAGCCCAGCCCGAAGGCCAATCACTCATCGAGGAAGGGACGCCCTCCCTCTCCACCCCAACCCGAGAAAGGTCCCAGAACTCCCACATTGAGCCAGCCTCAGTCCCCCCCTGACCGGTCGTCCAAGAGGACCACTGACCAGCAGAGCATCAGGGACAGAGATGGAAGGGGGAAAGATGACTCTGTACATCGGGACAAAAGGAAAGCACCAGCATCTGGACCAAGCAAAGACAAGGAACGAGCCCTTGGTCCACTCATCTCTACCCTAACATCCCTACCATTGCCCCAAGCAGTTCTTGAGCACATGGATAAAGGAGAAAGGTATGGGCGTGTTGTTGTGCCAATTATAGTAGGATTTTTATGCACCTTTTTTATACTTCATTGTCAAAACTTACTCTCACTCTATCTCCTGTATTTTCTCCTATCAGCTTGAAGGACAGCTCACTCTCAGGGAAGAAAAAGTCAGAGAGAAAGGCCCGTCAGCTTCTTACCGATTTGCCTCTGCCCCCTGAACTTCCTGGTGGCATGTCTTCCCCACACAGCCCGCCTGAAGACAAAAAGTCTCAAACACTCCGCCGAAGACCTAAGTATGTTACGGTGCATATAGTGGTATACAGTCTTCTCTTCTGCCATTCTTTGTTGTATATTTACTTTGCTTCCACTGAAATATTTCCTTTGTCAAACCCAGGATTTGTGGCCCAAGATACGGTGAGATTAAGGAAACTGAGATAGATTGGGGCAAACGCTGTGTGGACAAGTTTGAGATCATCGGAATCACAGGAGAAGGCACCTACGGTCAGGTGTACAAGGCAAAAGACAAAGACACTGGTGAGTGTTGAAAATTCACATTCATTCGTAACTCCTCATCAACCGTGTACTCATGGATCTATTTTCAGTGTTCTTTAGAGGTTTAATAAAGGTTGGTGATTATTATAATCGAATCAAGTTCTGTTGGAAATGCAAGCGGAAACGGCCATAGATAAGAATCTGTTTAGGGTGAGACCAGCTGTTGATATAGTCTTGAAACGCGGTTCTGTCTTTTGTTTCATAGCTGAAATGGTGGCTTTGAAGAAGGTTCGACTGGACAACGAGAAGGAGGGCTTCCCAATCACAGCCATCAGAGAGATTAAAATTTTGCGACAACTCAACCACAAAAGCATCATAAACATGAAGGAGATTGTCACAGACAAGGAAGATGCTCTAGATTTCAAGAACGATAAAGGTACATTATCTTCTCACTCGGATTGGCTCCACGGTCTGCCACACCACATGGATTTGTTTGATACACAGTCTTTTTTTAAAATTATGACTGAATCTTGATTCTCTCCCCTCAGGTGCGTTCTATCTTGTATTTGAATACATGGACCACGACCTGATGGGTTTGCTCGAGTCTGGGCTGGTCCATTTCAACGAGAGCCACATCAAGTCTTTCATGCGACAGTTACTGGAGGGCCTTGATTACTGCCACAAGAAGAACTTCCTGCACAGAGACATCAAGTGCTCCAATATTCTGCTCAATAACAAGTAAGTCCACGGTATTTTTCCACTCAAACAGAATGATTTTATGCTTTATTACATAGTCACACACGTTTGTCTGACTCCATTTAATTTGTTCTTTGCCCCCTCCTAATCAGAGGTCAAATAAAGCTTGCAGACTTTGGTCTTGCTCGGCTGTATAACTCTGAAGAGAGGTAAGCCTTCTATGTTCTTGGTAGATATACACTACACCTGTTAATCTTCTGTTATTTTCACTTGTGGGTAATGATACGAACAAACATAAAACCTTTTCTCCTCGTTTTCAGTCGTCCATACACCAATAAAGTGATTACACTATGGTACCGCCCTCCAGAGTTACTTCTGGGGGAAGAGAGGTACACGCCGGCCATTGACGTGTGGAGCTGCGGGTAAGAGCAGGACCGATATTGACTTAAGTTAACGTACTTTTTGTTACATGATAGGGCCGCACATAACAATTATTGTCATCTGTAGATAATTTTCTTGATTACTCGACTAGTTGGTTCGTTTAAAATGTCAGAAAATGGTGAGAAATGTTGACCAGTGTCTCCAAAAGTCCAAGACGATGTCCTCAAATTACCTGTTTTGTCCAAAACCCAAATATATTCAGTTTACTGTCATAGAGGAGCTAAAAAACAATTGAGTAGCTGGAGTCAGAGAATTAGTTGTTTTTTTTTTCTTCTTAGAATTAAAAAAATTGTTGTTGACAATTAATCGGTAATTTGTTGCAGCTCTGTTACATGATTATCTACCTGCTCAGTATTATTTTTTGTATGAATTGCATCTTGCTTTGTCTCACAGATGCATTCTTGGAGAACTATTCACGAAGAAACCAATTTTTCAAGCTAACCAGGAGCTAGCCCAGTTAGAGCTTATCAGGTAAGTTTTGGTTCAACCAGGCAAAAATGTTAATGTCTCAAATTTTAGATTTCACTGGTTCCCACAAAGTGGTGCACCCTCTTGAGCCGGAGGCGTCGACCGATGAGGGGTTTCCGCTACCTAAAAACAGGAAGAGAAAGCAGTACTAATTTTTTCCACTGATCTTCTCAGTCGACTACAGTGCTACGCAGCCACAAGATGCGTTTTGGAAATTTGAAGGCAGCGATTAATTCCGTGGAGGCAGGCTGCCTCGGCTGCAGGAAACCTTTAAAGTTTGTACAGATTTTGCTGTAAGCACAGCTGTATCGTTTTTACTTGTTCTCTCGTTTCCTCACTTCATGTTATATATTAACTTTGCAAGGTACAACATTGGTGGTTGTGAAGGCGGAGAGAAAATAAGCTGTGGTGGAGGCAAATTTGATGCACTTCAAAGATACGAGTCAGGCCAGTCATCTGGGTGTTGTCAGCAGTTATTGTGGGATGTATAGGACATCACTGTCGCTTATTCTGTCCACACATTGCAACATTCATCCTAAACAAATTAATTTCTGTCTTTTAGCCGAATATGTGGCAGTCCCTGCCCTGCTGTCTGGCCAGATGTAATAAAACTTCCCTTCTTCAACACCATGAAACCAAAGAAACAGTACAGGAGACGGTTACGAGAGGAGTTTGCTTTGTAAGTTGATGTCTAATTGAATATTTAAGCATCGAGCCCTCTAGCAGTGCATTATAGTGAAATCCTCTGCTTCCCTTGTCACTCAGCATCCCTCCATCTGCCCTGGATCTGTTTGACCACATGTTGAACTTGGACCCCAGCAGACGTTGTACAGCTGAACAAGCGTTAGGCAGCGAGTTCCTCAAGGATGTGGACCCAGACAAGATGCCCCCACCAGAGTATGTTTTTTCCTTCATGTTGCATCAACATGTTCATTACCAGGATTACAAGATTTTTAATGTTGTTTTCGCCGTGTTTCCATCCCTCCAGTCTTCCGCTGTGGCAGGACTGTCATGAGCTGTGGAGTAAGAAACGTCGGCGACAGAAGCAGGTACCAGAGGAACTGGCTGCCCCTAAAGCGCCCCGTAAAGAGCTGGGCCTTGACGACAGCCGCAGCAACACTCCCCAGGGCTTCCCTGCTCCTGGAGGTATCAAAGCCCAGACTGCTGCTGCTTCTGCGCTGCTGGGTGAGTTCAACTACTGTCTGCATTCTGCTACTGTTAGCTTAACATTAGCTTTTGAATCACTGGTAAAGAACTTTGAATTGCACTTACCTGTATGATTTGAGCACGGGGCAATACATCCAAAACAATAACTGGTTTACATGATAAACAGTTAAATCCATGTATATTGCTCTCGGAAATATGGATGAAAAATACTCTTAATACTTTTAAATGGGTTTCAGAGGTCCTGAACGCTTGGCTGCTTTGCAGAGTAATTGGTCTTTGATGCAGAACACTTCTTTGATCATGAATGTAACTCACTTATTCACTTACCCACTCAGTGAATTTGTCTTCTGAAGGTCCTACCTCTATAGTGCGAAGACAACACACTGAACCCAAGCTCATGTATTCAGCTCTGACTGGTTTTGTTACAGTGATTAATCAGTTTGATGGACCTGTTGTCGACTTGACAAACTTGTTTTCCTTTTTACAGTGTAGTGGCTCTGGTGTAGTCATTTTAATTGGAAATAAAGGTCTTTCAAATATTACGACGCCTTGAGATATACAGGACTTATTAAAAAAGCCATTAAATGAACCTTGAGTTTAGAAAATTTCATGCCAGATGTTCACAAGGTTGGGAATGAATCTCCATGCTCAGGTTAGTTTTCTGTCTTCCAGACCCAAAGGGTCCAAACTCCCAGTTAACCCAGGAGCAGCTGGCAGTCCTCCTGAACTTCCTTGGTCAGCCCAAGAGTGCTGCCAACACGGCCCAGTTTGTCCAGTCCATGAGCACAAAGGTCAATCAGGAAACATTACAGCAGCTCTCCAAAGCCCTAGCTCCCTCTGACCCAGCTGAGCCCCCTCCTCAAGCCACACCTGCCAAGCCTCCCCAGCCAGCTGCGCCTGCAGGAGTGCCCCGTACGCCTCCGATGCCCAAGCCTCCTTCACCCCCCACATCTGCACCGTCGGGTATTCCCGAAGGAGAGGCCGCAGCTGCCACGCAGACGGCCATGACGATGCTGCTGGCTCAGCTCCTCCAGGCTCAGCAAGGCCAGAGGCAGGAACCAAGTGACAGTGGAGAAGGGGCGGAGAGTACCAACCCAGCAGGAGGAGCACCAGGCGGGCAGCCTCTACCTCCAGAAGTCAAACAGCCTCCAGAGCCCAGCCCAGTCTCTCCAGGTAACAATCGGTCTGTTTAGTCTTTTCAGTCAGACAGCTGAACACAGACTGGAAGCTCTTTCTACTCAGGGTCCTGTGAGTGAAAAAGAAAATAATGAAAACAAAAAAATAAACATCAAAACTTTATTCCAATAGCTAATATAATGTAATTTCTGTCCTTCAGTGTCTGAAGTAGGTGGAGTGTCCATCCTGCCCCCAGACCAGAGACCACCTGAGCCTCCAGAGCCACCTCCTCATGCTGACCTGGACTACCGCCAGCCTCCTCCTGAACCCAAGACTGGCCACGCTCCTCCTATTGCGTCGGCAGGTGGAGGTGATGGAGGGAGGCCCCCAGAGCCAGACTACCCGCCTCTTCCTACCGCAGAGGGACCAGGATACGGTGGGGATTACACCCACCCACCTCCTCCACCCTTTACTCCTGCAAGGTTCGGGGAGGGCTACATGGGTCACATGTTAGGAGGAGGCCTGCCACCTCACGCTCTGAGAGAAGTGTTTAGCGGACCAGGCCAGGCTGCCGGCTCCTCGTCTGCTGCAGGCTCTGGCCCCAGCTCACCCGGACCCCTTCCCCCCAGGCGCTGGAGCCACTGGACCCAGCAGCATGGTGTTCACCGGGGACAAGGACCACCGTTTTAAGTACAATCACAGCCCCTTACCTGTGGAGGGACAGCCTAACCCCAGTGCTATCCACCTGTACAACCACGCCATGGCTAGAAAGGATGGTGTACCTCCTCCCCCACCCATCCCAGCACCAGGACAACCCTGGGGCTCCCCTTCCCAAGTCGGTGCTCCACCACTACCCCTCGGTTTTGTCCCACATGTGAACTCAACAGCAACAATCAGAGGACGAGGCCTGCCTTTCTGAAAGACTGGAAATATGAAATGGAAGGCTGTGACAATGAACAAAAGGCTACAGGACTCGGTTTTGAGCCTGAAGCCGCTCAGGCCAGACCACACGGATGTGAAGATGCACACTCAGTTTGTAGTAACTTAAATCTGTGTACGGCATCGTATTCCTCCTCAGTCTGGAATGTGGAGTATGTTGCAGCAGGACAGCTGAATAACACCGGAGGAGCTTTTCTTGCTCATACCATTTTCATATTTTTTTTGTAATCTATTCTGCTGTCTTTTAAATTAAACTTTTACCTTTTTTGAGTGTACATTTATCAGGCCGGGTAAATTTTAAATCTCTACCTTAGCCTTCCTGTAATTGCTCCAGGGCAGACTAGTATTAATGTTTTGCACTACTGACTGAAGTAGGCGGAAACTATTTTAGCTATGAAAGGAAATGGATGATGTGCTTTATCTGCACAATTAGGAATATGACCAGTATTGTAGTGTCCTTTTACTTTTTTATGGCCATGATTATGTTGAAACAGTGATGGCTCAGCCTGTTGGAGTGGAAGGCTTAGGTATGAGCACAGGGAGCTATGAGGAAAAGGACTTAGTTCCAGAGAGAGACTGGTAGCACTTGGACGACTGCAGCAAATCTGATCTGACTTCGTGGAGAAAGGCTGTTTTCACGTAAAATTCCACATGCCTTTTTGCAAATAGGTGTTGTAAAATCATGAGCAAAACAAAAACACACGTAACCCAAGTTCAAAAAGGAAATAATGTCTTTTTTTGTACTAAAAATGATTTTGTTCCCCTCCCTCCTCCTTTGGCAAATGTTTATTAAAGAAATGCCAACAACATTTTGTCTTGCTTAATTACTGCAAGGATTATTACTGAAGTCCTCATATTTACATATAATGTAATGCTGTGATGGTCACACCACTGGGTGGCAGTGTCATGTCACCACAGTCACCTGCAGTGTGCACAAATAGCAACAGATGAAAATGGTTTCTGTGATGCAGATTGACAGTCATTGCTGCAACTGTTCAGCAAATGCTCTCTTGTGTAAGTCTCACTCAAAACCATTAGACCTTAACAGCCGCGGTCCCACTGTTGCTAAATCTTGACACTTTGAGTGTATACACCATAATATGACAAGCTCCTTGAATAAGTTGCCAGCTGTAATGCAAATAGACACATTTTGGCTGTATTTGTAGCATGAAAACCCTTATCTTTGTGAAAAAAGACACAACCACGTCTCTTATGATAAAGAGTCTCAGAAGCGCTAACGTGGCAAAGGAGATAGCAGCTCACGTTTCAGACAACTAATACATAACCTCGAACACGGAACACAGCAGTGTGACTGCCAGGAAGAAAGAAAATGTTCCAATAGCTGACAGCTCCCAGTGGACTCAATCCTCGAGCACTTTAGCTCAAGCTTTTGAACTTAATGGAAAACAGTTTCTCAGAGATCACAAACCTGTCCTCCTGCATGCTCACTCTTAATGCCAACTTTGATATGAATGTTTCTGGCTGTCAGAAGACCTTCTTGCCCTTTTCACCTTTATCAAATAAGATTTTCCTCTCAAATAGAAATCAGTTAAATAATTAACTGATGACCCCCAATGCTGCCTCACTATAGAGAAAATTAGAGATACAACTCGTGTTTGTGAAGTATCAAATTATGGATAAACAAAACAGGCAGTGCATCTTCTTAGAGATATTGGAACAATATATCATAATGTACTTCAATCCATACACCTAGGTACAAATATGTTGGTTGTTACAGAATATTATCAAAGTAAAAAAAAAAAACAATTTAAAAGATGGAAATTTCATTTCTTAACAGGCTCAACTGAATCACTGTGTGAAAGCTCCACAACATCAAGACACTTCAAGGACTTGTACTAGACAATATTGCCATTTAAATAGACATTAAAGGCTGCCTAACTGACCTTAAATGTCATTATAAACTACATATGGCAGTGGATTAATAAAAAAAAAAGTTGACAAACCATACTGCAGCCACAAATGGCGGAAGCATCGTCCACTTCTATATGCAGCTGAACAAAGAGACACACATCTGCCTTTTGTTTTACCCAACATATTACACGTCACATTGCTGGTGATGAAAAAGTGATTATCTCAGAGGGATTCCGTTCTGCAAAGCTAATTCAGAACGTGGATGGCAGCTAGTCTGTGATTAATATGGCGTGGATGATGGATTGCTGATACTTTACGGTAGCTCCAGTGAGACTGGCAGCATCATATTTTCTGTGTGAGTCATTGAAACAACAGTGAGTATCAATTTAAATAAGAGATGAGAACAAAGCGGCAGAGTGGGGCAGTTTGGTAGAAAATGGCTCAGACAAAGCACCACACTTTGGTAAACATATATTTAAGTAAGGTTAAAATACAGCTTTTTAAAAAACATAACATCCTACTATTCAGTTTTGTGATACAGCCTCCCATCTTAGTGCTGTTGTACCTGCACTAAGATGGCCTCTGTGGTAACTTAAAGAACAAATCCAGTGAAACTTACCATGTTACCAAATGTTCTTCACAAGATCCTAGACCTTTAAACTCTAATCTAAACCCTAGCCTATCTTAAAGTAAAGTGCCTAAAGTAACATACCCAAATTAAAAAGTAGCCAAGCTTTGTCTGCATAAAGATATGTTGCTGTTGCAAGATGTGCTCACTGCCCCTGATACCTGGGTTCACACTTACTCGTTTTCTCTCTTAGATAAGAAAATTGATGCCACTCTCATGTCTGTACGTTAAATATTAAGCTAGTGCCAGCGGCTGGTTAGCTTAGCTTAAAATTTTGCTGATGCTATGCTAACTAGTAAAGCTAACTGGCTGCCTGCACTAGCAACATATTTACCTGCAGACATGAAAGTGGCATAAAGGTACAAGGCAGATTTATCTGTCATCTAGTTGTAGTTCCCTATATGCTACTCACAAAAAGCAAAGTAAAAAATAAAATACATACTATATGCACAGATAAATAACAAGTCATAGAAATAAAATTGTTTGAGTCTCACAGGGAGTGTAGTGGTCCAACAGCAGACACTTCTGTAGGCTCTTTCCAGGGGGCAGTAGGGTGAACAGGCTGTGGCTGGGTGGATGCTGTCTTTTAGTATAGCAGGCACCTCACCTCATCAATAATAACACTGATGCCCCGTAGATGAGTACCAATCTGATCTTCTGAGCAGTTTTATTCACCCACTGCTTCACATCCCATGCCAGTTTGTGATGTTTCCTGTTAGGATGCTTTCTATTACTCCTTGATAAAAGTCGTCAGAATCCTGACACAGGAATTTTGCCTCCGTTTACATGGTTTAATTTTCAAAAAACACCATTTTTTCACCATTCTGCACATTGCTGCAGCAACTATTTTCACCCTGTGTGTTGTGTTTGAGATATGGAGTGAAGCATCCCACTTCTTTTCGATCTTAGCTGGGAGTTGCACATGGCAGAGTAGGGTGGATCCTGTGATCCAAAGCCGGCTCCGAAACGCAGGCAGAACTACCTGAACTGTTTTTTAAAAGTGGATAAGATTTTTACTATCATTGCTTGTGTTGGTGCCACACTAGCTGGCAGGTGAGCATTGTGACATTTAGATGATCCAGAAACATGATTCGAAATACGGTGGATTGGGGGGGTCTGACCCCCCTAGTCAAGGCTTGGACCCCACCAAAAGCGGCAAAACCAACAGTTCAGGGGGTCCTTCTTACCTGTAATTGTAAATATTACAATATATTTTCCATACATGCCTTGTATTTAAGATTCTTGAAATACAATTTCAGACACCCCTAAAATGGACCATACCATTTCCTAACATTAACGTTAGTTGAACGTCTTGTCTGTCTGCATCACTCGCAGCTCCAGTCCGGTGCGTCACACGCTATGGAGATGCTGCAGGCTAATGTCAGTAACTATCTAGCTGCTTTAATACACTTCTCTTTCCTACCTTCAGAGTTTTGTAATTTGCGTTTCTTTTTCCTAAAATGAGCTATCTGATGTTAGCAAACTGAGAGCCCACTATGTCATTTCCTTATCACTATGTAATTTCATATTTTATGTAATTGTCACCTAACACTGATGCTTAGGCATGAGCAGTGAGTTTATTATTTTATTTCAAGTCTTTTCTGAGTCCTTTTACTTTAAACATTTTCCTTTAAACGGTTTCCTTTTTTGACCTGGGAAAAAAGTTGACCCCCCCACTCCGGTTGTCATTGTATAATTCGCACCCTGCCCAGAGGAAGAAGGTTGAACAACTAACAAGCTGTTTTCAGCTAGTTCAGGAGCAGTGTTTTCTGGGAAAAAGCCAAAAAGCATAATATGACCTCTTTAAGCATTCAAGTTGCCATGATTTTGCTGCATCATTCAAACAGCTCGAAATACTCTATTTATGCATCGTTTTGACACATTTCTCCAAAATCCAGCCTGACATGGGGTCCCCACTAGTGTTTAAAATAAACTTCTGTCAGTTCTGTCAGACATATGAGGTTAATTCACGTTTAACTCTACCTGGAGAATGGGAATGAAGGGAATAGGAGCTTTGTGCTTTTTCTGCTTTTTAAAAAAGATGATAGCTTCTTAAGAAATGTCAGACAGGATGAAAATAACAAATGCAGATTTTTTTGCATTGGATGGTAAATGTGGTTGCACGTGGGTGGGGGTAGACAACAACCACAATGGCAGGAAAATTGAACAAAAACAGGTAAACAATAACATCTCATCGCATAATTGTTCCCAGCATGGTCCCCATTTTATCCATATTTTCTGCTGACAATGTTTACCAAGTCCTAGTACTTCCTCTCATTCTCCTACTCTTTGTCACTCACAAAGCACACAAACACACTCTCACACACTTGTATTACTCTACTTGTGAACGCCTTAATTCACTAACCATGTGCTTAACCTTAAACCTCTGGAAAACATGAGGATCAGCAGAATGCCACACACACTTAACACACATTCATAAGGTGTTTGCAGTGCACGTGCACACACACACTCTCTCTAACAACTGCACTACCCAGTTGAGGCACAGCGTGGTGCTAAAGGACTGGAAAGAAGACAATGAAAATGAGAAGCATCTGAATGGATCAACTATATTTCATAAAACCTGCAGAACTTAAAATGATGACCAAGATATACCTTTCATCCTTGAACCAACGCCTATAAATATGGACTCATGCACATTAATAGTGACGTCTGACAAGTAGAGAGACAGTGAAATAATTCTCACTTGAACGCCTTCAATGGCAGAGGGCTGAAGACTTTAACTTCCTCAGCTGCTGGCTCTTGTTGAAAATGGAATACAGCCAATTTTATTATGATCCGCAAGCTTATCATATTCGGCTAATCAGAGATTTACCTGGGCTCCAGCTCGTTTACTCATTACTGCTTCCAAGGTGGCTTGAGGACATGAAGAGGTGCAACCTGTGCTAAATGTTGACAGTCAAATAGGGAAGGAAAATAATTAGGAGTTAAGGATGATTTATTGAGGAATTAATGTGCTGACTTTGAATTAACCTTTGAGATTTTGCAGTAACTGAACCACAATGCAACCCACAGTGCATCACTGATCCTTGGGCCATACTGCTCCTTGAAGAGGTGAGTCAGCTGAACTAATGGCTGTTTAATGGCCACTGGTCAGACCTTGTTTTCTTCCTGTGTGTCTGTGTGTGTGTATGTGTGCGAAACGCGGCTGACATTTTTTTTAGATAATGTTTTGTTTACAAGTTCTTTGTTTCTCTTTTCTGACAGATTTCCTCCTGAGGCTCTGTTCAAAGTCGTTTTTAATTAAAATGCAAAATCTAAAAGCAGCGGCAGCGAAACAATAGTTGTGCAGTCTTCCACATGCGCGCATAGAAAAACTTTCCCAGTGTCAGTAGTTACACCTGCTGCATATTATTTAAGCTTAGGTAGAATACCAGCCATTAGCGTCACTACAGTGCAAGGTCTAAATCTCTCTTAATGAGCGGTTTCTTTTTTTAAAGACTCTGCATTAACTGTGTAATTTCAGAGATAGCGATTTACCTAATATTAACTGAATAAGGAGAGTAAAGCCGTCAGAGCCGATCAATCATGACAGAGTGTTAAAGGGCAGCTGTATCATCCTGCTGCTGTGTGTCTGGTCTGTGTGTTCAGCAGCAAGGTGACACTCTGCACAAAGGTCATGCTGCGTTGACCTTTTTTGAGCTATTTTCATACATGGTTTCACTAACCACCAATGGCCATCTCTGCCACCATCACATTACTGAAAGATCGTGTATTTGATCTTCACCTCTGCCAATATGGCAACTGCTGGCACATGTTTATCTCTGTGTTTCCACTGTTAGACACAGCCTCACCTTGTCCTTGATGTCCTCATTACGCCAACCATGAAGACTAAGGGTGCCCCAATCATTTAGAGCAGGTATGACCCATAAACGTCACGCTCGACTTCACTACACTTACCTTTGACATGTAAGGTCAGGCTCTAGCAAGTCGTTATAAAAGTGAATCTTGCCCTGCCAGTCTCTGCTGGTCTCGACCCCCAGATTTCCTTTAGAAGGGCACATCAGAGCTAAAGTTGTTAGCGAGCATCCATTCGAAAGGTTTGACTGCATGAAGCTTAAAGAGACAAACCCCTCTGCAGCTCCAGTTGTTGCGTGTTTGCTCTGAGAGCTGTTTGCGCACGTGAAGAATTTTAATAGCCAAGGAGGATGGTCTTGTTGAGCTATGAGATTACGCGCCATCCTTTCCCCCCTCTTTTTTATATATGCACAAACACATACTGTGTGTATACGTTTGGTTAATATAAAATGAGGCATGCTGTGTTTACTGCTTGTTAGGGCTGTCACTCAAAGTTTAAACAAATGGGAAAGAAATTGAGAAATCGTTAAAAATAATTTTAATGCAACACACGTAGCCGAATCTAATCCACAATATATGGACAAAAGTACTGGGAAACCCCTGTCCCAATATTTTTGAGAGATTTAGACAGTTCAACTTTTTGTGTTTGGCCTTTTCGTGTTTTCATAGAACTATAACCCCATGCACAAAGTCTGCTCCATAAAGAAATGGTTTTCCCAGTTTGGTGTGGAAGAACTTGACTGGCCCGCACAGAGCCCTGACCTCAACTCTATCGAACACCTTTGACATGGACTCGGACGGAGATTGCAAGCCAGGCCCTCTGGGGTCCAACATCAGTACTCTTTTGGATGAATAGGCAAAAATTCACACAGACACATTCACACAGGGGGTACCTACACCATATTAATCCCTATTGATTTAGAATGGGATGTCATAAATGTAATGTGTAGTGTCCCAATACTTTTGTCCACAGTGTGTGCTGTGGAATTAAAGCTATGTTAATTTATGCTTCATGTTTTCTGTCTCACATTCTGTTCATATGAATCATTGCAGATCTAATGATTAAAGCCAGACTGTGTAACTTTATATAAACCTATTTATTTTTCCATTAAAGACTAAATGGAGATGCAATAAAGAAAATTAGGATATTTTAATTCTCACCTGGTATAAAATCTAAATAATAATAATAGCAATATAAACATCAAAACCATCGTCCAAGTCATTATAATGCAACAGAATATAACTGTAACTGTAACTGTAAATTTGATGAAAGGAAACTAATATAAAACAGTTATTATACAATTTGTCAAAAAAAGGCAAATGTCCATGTTTTGGTCATTTTTACTGTTTATGTGTTCACTTTTATTATTTTAGTGAATATTGATCAACATTCCTATGACCAAAAGCATTCCCATGCTTTACAGGCCCACAATTTGAGAACAGAACGTCCTACTGGGCTGGAAGTGGGCTATATCTCTTGGTCTTGAGCAGACAAATCGTTATATATATGGATGTCTGTGTAGCTCCTACGTATTGACCAGTAGACGATCATAAAGACTGTCTGTTCCACTTCTGTCCATCATTTTGACAAGAACAAAACCTAACAGCTCAGGGATTGTGCAATACCAAGATGGCGTCGCGGGCGATCTTTTCACACACAGAGAACAGCTGTTTTTGGACTGAAAGCAGCAAGACCTGCAAAAGTAAATCAGCGGTTTTAACTTTAAGTGTATATTGGTGTGTTTATTGTTATTATTATACAGCTAATAACTCTGTGAGTTTGTGATTTGAGTGATATTAGTTGCACAGCTGATCAGAGCTGGAGCCAGAGCTTTCTGTAGAGTGGTTGGACTGTGGTTTAGGATGAGATGAGAGATATCTGGATGCCAATAACTGCAGCCATGAACAGTGATTACCGAACAATTTATGTTGTAATATAAGTTAATTTAGATGCACAATAATCTACGGGTGATACCAGAACAAGCAATGTAATAGCGGCAAAACCCTTAAGCCTATTAAATTGAGCAATGCTATGTTGTTTTGCTCATGAATTTTACTTTTCATTTGTTAGAGGAAGTGCTGTTTACTCTCTCAAAAGCCACATATTCTAAATTAAATTATTTCTGTCTCTCAAACAGTAGTTTGAGTTTCCAATAAAAAGGGACAGCCCTGTTTGTTGGGATTGCCAGCTAGACTCTGGCGTATTTTGTAATTCGATCTGTCACGATTTTTGAGTGTTTTCTTTGACAGGTGTAATAATTTAGCAGTTTTTGTACAGTCATTTTTTTGGGGGGAAAGTTGTTTTCCATTATGTTTTTTCAATGGATTTATTCCTCTCATGTCTATACTTCTGTCATCCCCTCATCATCTTCTAAACAAAATAAATTAATTATATTTTTGTTACAGTAGTTGATTATTGTTAATCCCTGACCTGGGGCTTTGACTGCAGTAATGATTGGTTATAATATTGGTGATCTGCTACCGGCTCAATAAGATTCTGCTTAGAATGGAAAGCAGCAATGGCAGAATTGGTTGGCTTTTCAAATTCTAAACTCTGTGAATTTATTGATTACCATGTAATGACTAATGTTTTTAAGAAGGATTAAGGTAAGTCATGTTTGCAGAGTGGCCAGTGTAATGTTCTCATGTCAGTAAATCCTTTGCTTTATGCCACGTAATATCTTATATCTCCAAGGTGAAGCAAAGCTAAGTGATCTGTGACAGGGTACAACTGTTTTTATAAAGCTACTTCCCACATATTATGTCTGTCCAAGCAGTGGCAAAAACAATCTCCAGAGCCATTAACGTAAATTGCGTAAGCAAACACAAATGCTTTTCCATAAATGTGGAGAGAAATGTGAAATCAAGCGTGAAATGTGAGAGTTGCAATCCAGAGAATTACTGTGGCTCAAATTGAAATGCGTGTGGGGGGGGGAACAAAACAGGCAACCACTTTGACGTGCATAAAGGTCGATAAGTCACTAAGACATCTTGTTTATGATTCATTGCTTGCTCTACAGATTAAGCCTTGCCCGAATACTGCACACTCTGTGCTCAGCACTTCTGTTTGCCGTACAGTAAAACCTTGACACCGCAGAGGAAGACATGTTTATATTTATACAGTAAAGTGTACAGTACATCTTGTTGTGCAGCTTGTTTCTCCACCGGCTCCTGCAGAAACACCCTGTTCCCATGTTGGGTTTTAAGTGTTATTTCAAAGTGAATATGCTGCAGATGAACCACTGACATCTTCCTGAGCAAACAACCTGTCAGAGAAAAACATACCACCTCACACCCAAGACGCATTTTTACCCGGAGGGAAGACTCGACCCACAGAAAATAATACAGTTTGAAATAAAACAGTTTGTAGCTACTTGTTTATGAAAACAATGAAAAAGACTGATGACACTGATTATTCCATCATGCTGTCGAGAGAAGTTTAAAAAAAAAAAACCACACAGCTTATTTACTGTACAAAGACATTTTATATATTCAACCAACCAAAAAAGCATAAGAAAAAAAAGCAATGTGGTAATTAATAAAAAATAAAACTGATGTAACTTCACAGCAACATTTTATTTGATGTTGGAAGAATGTTTATATTTTTAGAGACCTAAGATTTTAGTAATCAAGAAAATCAGAAATCCCCTTCATAGCAGTGTGTTTCAGTTGGCTGCTGATAAATGATTAAATCATGCAAATATATCAAACATGAGGAAGTTTGCAACACTGAACATTTTAGTAAATTAAAATTTAAGCATTTATGTATTATGTGTTTGAGGTCTATCATGAGTTATATGTGTATTTTTGGATGAAAGAGGTACTTCAAGTGCAGTAATAGCCTACTATAAAGTTGGGGTACACACAAGAGATATATTTTAAAAGGAATTGATAAAATCAGTGCAGCACAGGCTGAGATATTTTGACTGTTAGGCCCATGTTTAGGTTAAACTCCAAAAACCATGGATCCCACACTGTCCATAACGCAACCCAACCTTGTTGGGCTCACTGTGTGGTAAACACCCCCCCACACACACACACACAACTACACACCTGCAGCTGTGGCACAGGATTTCTAAACTTTTGCAGTCTCAAGTGATATGACTTAAGTGATTTTCTCAGACGTAGTAAACAGAAGATATTATACAACTGTTTTCACACGCTGTAATATTCCCCATGAGGCCCCTTTGAGGGGCACAATTCCCACAAATCCCCAGTGGAAATAAGCCTCGCACTCATCCTATTCCCTGAGAGACAAGGATGAATCCTAAAGACGGAATAGTTTTCAAATTAACACTCAAACCTGCAGTTGTTGTACTTGATATGTATTTCTGTCTCAGGAGTTAATTGATGTGGGGTGGACATAACAGTGTTACATTTTCTTTAGATTTGTCAAATAACGGACATTAAATGCTAAAAATGCTAAACAATTCACATTCACTCACAAAGCTGGTAAGCTCTTAGACAGAAAACAACATCTAAAAGAGACAGTTTGGATTCTGTTAGGGAAGCGACTGCTCCAACCTCATTATGGCTGCTTGTGAATCATGCAGCAATAATACCTTATGAGTTTAGGTTGCAGGTAAATGACTGCCCTTAGGTTGATTTGGAGGCCCATCTCAAGCAGAATAATTAGGGAAAGGAGAATATAAAAAGGGGTCTCTGTTACAGTGTCCTTGTATCATATCCTTGAAGTCACAGGATATTATGTATTTCTTGGTATGTATGTTTCTGTTCGGTGCAGCTTCTCCTCCCAGGAGGCCTAATATGACTTGACATTTGAGTGGTTAACTACATCAGGCATATTTACTTGAAGATCCTGTGTGTGTTGGCAGTCTGTTGACTTAACCTTCTTTTCTGAATCACAAATATCCTCCCCTGTCTTTAAAACTGTAAAATGATTAGAACCAGTAAGGCCAGAGAGATGAACACTCTCTCTCCTTTATACCTGAAGCTGTTTATTTCATGAAACAAAATGTCCTCATTTACTTCCTTTACGTCACCTGTGGGTTTAAAAATTAATTTATGGTACTGTAACTTTGTGTTGATATTGACAGAATTTCCATTCAGGATGAAAAGTGATTAAAAACACCACGATGTTACATCTACTGTACTGAATGTACACCGCAGTTCAAACAGGGAATTGACCGTTCGTTAAAACCCTCTCCTGAATAATGATTATCCAATCTTACCAACCCTAACTAGGCCTGCCAGGCATTGGATTTCACTGCTCAAGCGGTGCGCATGGGACTGTATTAACAGCAACATTTGGCATACTGCGAAAGAGCAAAAGTGTTAGGAATGGATTAAACAAGCCATAAACAATAACTAATAGGTGCAGAAGGTGAATGTGTGTTCATCTCACATGGTACAAAGTACAAGGATCTGTGTTTATTTACTCAATGTAAGATGGAGACGCTATGCAAGGCAAGTTTAAGTGTATCTGTAAAACACATTTCAACAACAAGGCAATTCCAAGTGCTGTACATGAAACATAAAAGCAACATAGGGCGAAATAAATAGACATTTAAACATTTAAAAACATTTACATTTAGACATTTACTTTTTTTTTTTTTTTTAAAAAGGTAAAAAGAATGTAATGTAAGGTAAAACAGGACAGCAAAAAAGTGTACAGCGTTAAGTAAGATATCATTATCTAAAACCCCTTATGGAGTTGGAACTTCCTCATGATCCAATAGACAGCAGGTCAGAGCAGCATCACCTTTAACTATAGCATCCAGGAGCAGCTGACACACAGAATAAAAATGTTGTGGTTCCTCACCGCAAAAATTTCTGGGGTTTGAACATTGGTCATCCTTTCTGTGTGGAGTTTGCATGTTCTCCTGGTGTCTGTGTGGCTTCTCTCTGGTTGTTCCAGGTTCCTCCCACTGTCCAAAGACATGCAACCTCAGGCAAGCGGTGCCAAGCACAGCGGAAAGTACCCTTTCTAAAAGCCTTCTCGTGTGCAACATTGAAACTGAAACATCTGTTTAAAAACTACAAACAACAAAAAACCCTCTGTCAGTTGTCTAAGTATGAAGAGAAAGGTTAGGGTTGTATTTTCTTTTCATCATCATAGGGATAGTAGCTTTACATTGCAAGGCATTGGATACATTGCACTACCATTTTGGATCTTTAACTGGTGAGGGTGCAGACCTTTTATCCATGTAGCTATATCCTCAGTCTTTTAGCAATATATTATATTTGTAGTCATCAGGGACATGTGTAAGACCAGACTGTGTTTTAAAACGAGTCAGCTGAAAACATTAAAGTCAGCTGGAGTTTTTTTTAACCAACTCATGAAGGAAACACTTACATAATTAGCTCTGCCAGCAACAGTTTCAACCATTTGGGCTGAAAAATCACCAGTCGTAACCTAGAACTAAGAAGCTTGCCTTTATTTATTTGTGACAAGCTAAGAATAGTGAGCAGTAATAGTGAGCAGTAATAGTATCGCCGTGTGCACTGTAAAAAAAGAAGAAAAGAAAAGCTGTAGGAACAGAAAGCTGGGGATTAGTGAATGATCACTGTCATAACTAGAGGCCTACACTTGAGACCTGGTTATGCTTAAGAGAAAACTTTCTGCTAAAAAGCAGAATGAGATGTTGCAATATAAAGCAGCATCGATTAAAGCTTGTATATTTTGTAAATAACTCAGATACCACGATTAAATTGTTGTTATTGATGGTATATTATTTTCATTTAAAGTTTAGGAGTTAGTTAGCCTTTCAAGGTAAACTTTTATCTGGGCTCTGGAAACAAATGCCTCAAACTTTGTAATGTAATTGTAACCCAGAATACCTGCAGGGCCAGCTGTGATTATTCCAAATTTTGTTTTCAATTGCAGTAAATCTTACATAAATACTGAAGAGTTATGCCTTACGTGTTGGTAGGGTTAGTATAACGAGCGCTAACCAAGCCGTAGCCCTGCTCATGAGTCATTTATGACCCTGTGTGGTTTTCTGCTGTAATAGCACTTTGTGTGGAGTGCTGAGATGAGGACAAACTGTATATTTAGTGCTCGGCCCAGTCTCTCGCAGTGTGATTAATGAGCAAGCAGACAGACAACCAGGGTGCATTCTAATCACCCACAAGGACAAAGAGTGATGGAGAGAGACAGAGGGTGCGAAAAAAAAAGCCTCCTTACTAATGGCTCCAACAGCCTGCTATCTACAGGACATTTGACTGAATCCACCCTAATGATGATGAAAATAACATTCTCTTAAATGAACTTAGTCTCGTTTAATTAACAGAACCATACTTTGGTCTATGAAATCACTGAGATAAAATCTTGACCTGTTCTGTTAGGACAAAAGTAACATGATTGATTCGTTCATTTTCTATACTTGACAGAACAGTTTTTATTTTTTAATTTGCTTAGTGTGATGCACCTCGTCATACACTTAAATTTTGACCGAGCAGGAAGCTTCCAGTCAGCGATCTGATGCGAACGTGGAAGTCTCTTAAACCTTCTGTTGAACGGCCAGCAGGGGGCGACTCCTCTGGTTGCAAAAGGAAGTTTTAAGTCTTCTTCAACACAACATGGTATTCATCTATTAAATTGTGGTCCCATTTATTTTAAATGAAATTATCTATGATTGACAAGTTGTTACCATGGTGACTGGTCAATCAGGCTAGAGCCGACTTGTATCCACAGCACTGTGTAAATTTAACCAGAGTTAGGGTGTTCACTTTCTCAGGTGAGTGCATTTAGTTTTAAGACTTTTGTTCGCTACACTAAGTCATCAGCCCTGTTATAATGATAATTACGGTCAATTACAGATGCACCTAGCTAAGCAAGCCAGCTAGCTCCACACACGGCCGTTATGGCAGACGTAGGGTCACGTCCGGTGCCACTGGTTGCAAAAACACAACACAGCCAAACTCAAGGCTTCAAACCAACAGGTGACGTCACGATGACTACGTCCACTTCTTATAAATTCTATGTTTTTGACATTGGAGAAAAAGAAAGGAAAAGGAAACTTAATTGAAGGCCCACTTAAGCTTTTACCAAAGCCTTCCTTAGAGAGATTTTGTCTTTGTATCACAAACCACTAATGCAGACTGTGAGAGGAGTATGAAAAATAAGTACCTCAAACAAGAATTTATTGAGATTTAGGTTTTTTTTGTAACACAAATACACTTTTCTTTAAATTTTAGTAATATGATAATATTTTAACACAGATGTTCTGTACATTTTATTTGCTGTGAGCTGTAGAAACTGGTTCCTTGGTCTTTCATTCAAGTTTTGCACCATCATCACTTATGAATTTAAACCTGCATTAATCCATTTTATTGGAGCAGCTAAATGGTCCACTATGTTACCCAGCTAGCCTCTAACTTTGTCTCTCGGCTGTTTGGTGCTGAGCAGTTAGTGTTCAGTTTGTTTATAGTAATTTTTTCGCAAAACAGCTACATGTTGTGGCTGGAAATGATGAGATCAATGACCAAAACAGGAAATTTGCAGGCTATAAAACCTGTAGTAATTTTCACCATCATTTTCTTTAAATATCGATTAATGCAACTTTGAACTAATGCATAAAGTTCTTACATATTAAATCTTATCTTACTTTTCCCCACTTTATCCTTAATGAGGTGGTATTATGCTTTTTGGCTTTTTTCCTTCTCCTTTATTGAGTTATACATCTTTTCTGTGCATGTAATAGGTTTGCAAAGTGAAAAAGCCCAAAGGGAGTTCCCATCTCTCACAGAAACCACTGCTCTGAACTGCTTGAAAACAGCTCGTTTGTTGTCCAGCCACTTCCTTTCATCCTTGTGATGACACAGGAAAAAAGCTAAATGCGCCTCATATAACGCTTGCCAAGCAGCCGACACGCCCTCAAAAACACTGGTGGAAAAACACAGAGCTGCAGCACACACCTCTCCTCTCCCGTTCAAACACCAGCTAGCCTTCATGTTGCCAAGCTGTTTGGCAACATGTAGCCTACAGCTGTTTACAGGCTTCTTGCTGACCCGCCCTTCTCTGCTTCTGATTGGCTAGTAGCCCTTAACTAGGAACTGCGCATGTGCAACTCCCAACAAAGATCATTTAGAGACAAGAAGTATCACTCTATAGATAAAATGAAGCCTTCAACACAGGGTGAAAATAGGAGCTGCAGCAATGTGCAGTATGAAAAAATATATGGTGTTTTTTAAAAAATTAAACCATGTAAACCTGTTTTGGTACGAACCTTAAATATCCCTTCCATGCATGAATTATGAAATCACAAAGTACATTTTTTATGTTTGTCTTTAATATATATATTGATTTTTTTGAAATGTGTCCACATGCAGTGGACACCATGCATCAATGGCATCAAAAGTGATTCAGTGGAACTCAATATAGGTCCAAAATACTACTATATATTCTTAAAACACATAGTATAAGCAAGTGGTATAAATACACATAAAGTTATTCAAGTGTATCATCATTTTAAATAAAACATACGAAAGAAAAAAATGTACAAAAAAATATAAAATTTAAATCTGGCTAAAAGTATTTCTAACATCCTAGGTTGATTTTTCTTCTGGTCTTGTTTTTGGAAAATAAAATGATTTTACAGTTATTGCTGAGGTCCACTTCTGTCCCTTATTATGAAATTATGATGCAGTAAATGACAGAGATTAAAACATAATCATCAAATGGAACTGAGGACAATGCTTTGGGGGTCCTCCACGTGGTAGTTGGGACATGGTACTATCACTTAAATGACTCAAAATGGCTTCCAAATATCTGTCAGCTGTAGTGGACGTCATGTGTGAAAGGGTTAATTTCAACTCTGTTTTGCCATCATAGCCGGGGTTGCTTTTCAGGCTCATTCACTCTCAGCCACTTCAACATGGCACAGTAAACAACAAGAACCGCCATCAATCACATTTTGCAAAGCTGCAGCAGAGAGCCAATATCAGGCGATACATTTGAGCATTCTGAAACACACTCAAATTAATGTGCACATTTGGGAACACAGCAAGAGCCAGAGGCATATTACTTCCAGTTTCTGCCTCCCTGATTTCCCACTTTTTTTTTTTTTTGGTTCCAAGATAAATACTCAACTGTCAGTCACAACCCAGTGAAGCCAACTGACAAATCAAAAGCAAGATGCTTTCGTTAGCTGTAATCTGCAGGAGAAATGTAAAATAAAGCATGATGGTATAAAAATCAACTAGACACGGGTACCCTCCTACTTACTGTGAGGAAGCCTTATCTAAAAAATATTTACTTTAAACAATTTAGGTGAGGAAAATGTGTGAAAGAACTGCCGGAAATCAGTTTAACGCTGCAACAAATGCAAAATAAAACCCCCCAAATCATGCTAGAGATGTTCTGAAACAAGGACCGAAATGAACCGTATGGACATTTTCATGTATCCTTGGTGACATGGACATATGTACAACTGAGACAATGGATAGAAGCTACAACGCAAATGCTTTGTTAAATAAAACATCTCAATTTGGTTCAAAGTTACAGTCTTGTTTCCATTATAAAGTGCTTCTGTTTTTTTAAAATCAGCAAAATTTAAAGAATACCCGCCCTCCTCTGTTTAAACCATCAACAACTAGAAATCAAAACCTTTTTGAGACAAGAAGAGAGTGTTTCCAGTTTCCGAATATCTCTCATCACCCGTGTTTTCTCCCAATGAAAATTGAGTGTCCATGTGTGGGATGTATTGCCAAAAGTCACCATAGATTTAGGTGATGTATCTGCTGTCACTTTGTGCATTAACGCTGCGACCTTTTCTTCCTATTTCAGAAGCAATGTGGCCCAAGCTGGTAAGAAAGATGGATACGTAGAGGATGAAATCTGTCACAAGGAAAGAAATTGAGCAGGCAGCCTCTCCACTGTGCTGGTAGCACATATAAACCAGTGCGAATAACTCGAAAATGTGAAACTACCGCATGATATCACACAAAACTGTGATATACTGAAGTTGCAGTAGAAAATGTACTGGAAGTGATCTGGGAGGGAGAGAAGAAAGTAGAAGGGAACATTAAGAAATGGGTGAGGACAGAAAGAAAGGGTGAAAGGAAAATATGTTTCGCAGCGGAGGAGGAATCGACTTCTTTCTTCATTTGTGTTCTTTTGTCTGAGCTGTTACATAATAGATCAGGACAAAATGTGGATTGATTATGCTGTCATTGCAAGTGTTATCCCCTTTTGAATGAATTTAATATTTGATTCAGTTTGTTATTCATGCTCTCGATTCTCTGTGATGCCATTTGGCACCACTGTCGCTGTCAATTCATCTTGTACTGTCCTCACTGTCATTAGCTGGATGCAATATTGAAAAACAGGCATTTTCCTGACAATGGTGTGCAGAATTAGTCAGTTTTATCATTTTGTTTTCATGTTGTCTTTTTGCATTATCCTTTATATATTGAAAATAATGCACTTTTCAGGGCTTTGATGATCCAGTGCAGAAAGCCACAGGGGCAGGAGATGTTGAAGCAAAATGCAAACTTTTAGGCAAAATCTACAGACAAATTGCAATAAAATAAACTACTAAATGTGTATTTTGGATTAGTCTGAAAGAAAACATGTTAAGGAAGCCAAAGTAGCCAAGATTACAAAAATGATCTTTTTTTCTGCCATGTCTCGGCTTAAGCACATGAAAGCATCAGGATCAAATTGATCCGCAACATCACTGTGCTTCATACAGACCAAGCGGTAACCTCTGGGTCTGAAACGGTTAGCCAATGTTGAAGTACCAAACCTGCATTCGTTCTAACAACACGGTAGGGGATGACTCCACTGACTCCGCTCACACATGTCTAATAATGTCATATACAGTATTGTTGTAGTTGTCACGTTCTGTCCGCCATGTTTATGTTTAGCCTTCTGTGAGTTTTTGGTCAGCTCAGTATCTGTTATTTAGACCATATGTTGTTAAGGGTTCAGTCCGGTCTGTTGTCCTGAGTCCAGTCTGTTAATATCATTTTGAGCTCTGCTTTATTTGTTATCCCTTTGGTTATTATTCTCTTTGGGTCCTACACCTCTCCACCACAAACCCTGACAGTAGTTACTCAAAATATGGTAATGGATTGCACATTACTAGATACGTTTTCTTAAAGTAATGCCTTACTTTACTAGATTACTCACTGCTGAAAGTAAGTCTCAAATTGTTTCTCAGACAACCAGTTCCTCCTCCTCCTCCTTGGAGTCAGGATAAGACTGCCCAGGCTAAAGAGCCTCGCCACAGGCGCACTAGAGGGTATTGCTGTCCTTTCGCGAAACAAATTAAATTAATACCTCGAAAGTCATCTTTGGCAGTTCTGCCATTTCTGCGCTAAAGTCAAAAGTTAGATTAGAAAAGTGTTACTCAAACATGGACGAAAAGGGACGTTTTAATTTATTTCTCTCCTCCCATTATGCAGATAGTTCAAGAACCAGTTCGCAAGTAACATGATGATTTTGTTATTAGTAACTGTAATGTGATTACTGAAGCTATCAACAGTAATGCGCTCCATTACTGCATTACAGACAAAAGTAATCTCATTACAGTAATGCATTACTTTGTAACGCGTTACCCCCAACATGGTCATATCTATAATATATAAGTTGTAGGGGCACTAGTGCTGTTACCTTCGTATTTTTAAGTAGGATTTTGAATCAGGACCTTTTAAGACTGTATGTATGCATGTTCAACTGTAAAATTAATCTTTTACATTCATGAAAATATGTACATAGTCTAACTGGAAAGAGAAGATATGCTTTAAAGTTAAAGAACCAGTTCGCAATGACATTAATCAAACTAATGTCAAACAAACTGGTCTATGGTTTGAACTTACAGATCGTGGGATCATGACTTTAATGTTACACTGAAATACAGATGTATATGACCTGAGAAAGCCCTGCGATGGACTGGCAACCTGTCCACAGTGTACCCCGCCTTTCGCCCGATGTCAGCTGGGATAGGCTCCAGCCCCCCCGCGACCCTGTACGAAGCATAAGCGGTTGATGATGGAGGGATGGATGGATGACCTGAGAAAATCCAAGCACAGATTAAAACTTCACACAAACACACACACAGATAAATCCTAAAATCTTGCCAGAAACTTTGTGGATTTTTGAGAGGTTCAGAAAAAGAAACCAAATCTTAAAATATCCTGTTGATGCTCACACATCAGAGATATGGAATCTTTACTTTGTGATGAATAATGAATGTGTTTTGATCATTTCATGCTGTGGGCTACTTGCCAAGAGGGGAGTGCTGAAGCTTCTTGTGTTTTTTTTATATTTTTTTTGCAGAGTGCATTTCTACACCGAGCTTGAGGGACTTGGATATATAAAGCCCAAAGGAACTGGATGTGTAAGACATGCATGCACACGCTGTGCTAGTCTGTTGGCACCTGAATTTCTCTGTGTGAGCATATGTACGTTGGAACGGATGCGTAGCTCCAGCCCGCTGAGAGGTGAACTGCATGCTGGGATGGCAGAGGGCTAAGAAGAGAGTCTGCCTTTGTGCGTGGCTGTGGCAGCAGTGGCGGTGAAGGTAATAGGTAAGGGTGCCTTCTCTTCAAATGACCTCCATTTGCCGAGGTGCAAAGCGCGGACGCCAGCTGTCGTCATGGTATCCGGCGGGAAACTTCCCCAGTCAGTTAACAGCCGGAGGGGAGGAACTGTTCACCATCATGAGCTGCAATGAGAGGCTGAGGAGTAACTGTGAACCATCCACCAAAACACACGGCGTCAGGCTGCTTAAACAAGATATGACACATGCCTCATTCCCTTATGCCAGTCCATGACAAGTGATCAGGCAATCTCATAACTCATGCAGCGCTGTGGTAGCTGATCCTCACATTTAAATATTTCTCCATATACAGTGGCTCTGCTTCATTATTTCAGCATTCAAAACTGTCATAGCTTTATTCATCAGTCTACAGTACCTTACCTTGTCTTGATGTGGGAAAAAAAACACATTTGTAAACTATTTCTATCAGTCGGGGTGTTAGGGCTCCAGAAATAAACCCAGACGATGTTACCAAAAGTATTTGGGAATGCATGAGCTGTGACCTGGAATTTCAAATGTGATCTTATAAACTGCAATTCATATTTGATGGGGTAATAGAACATGAATTTTTCACTAGGCACAGAGAGGGAGGAGTAGAAGGTCTGTTTGGTTTGTATTCGTTTCACTCTGCATTTCACATAGCTGGCAACTATGTAGCTCATAACTGTGTGGGAAATACACTGATTTGCTTTCTAGCCGAGAGTTGATGCCACGTTCATGTAGAGCTGCAACAATTAATGGTATAATCAATTAGTTGTCAACTTTTAAATTAATCGCCAGCTATTTCGATAATCAATACATCAGTTTGAGTTATTTTTTAAACAAACATTGTCTGATTCCAGCTTCCTAAATGTAATTATTTTCTGGTTTCTTTACTCCTGTATGAATATCTTTGGGCTGCGGACAAAACAAGACATGTGAGGAAGTCTTCTTAAGCTTTGGGACATTTTTCTGAGATTTTGACAGTTTTCTGAGATTAATAAACCAAACAACTAATCAATTAATCGAGAATATAATCAACAATTACAGCCCTAATCTCGTGACTGAATGATAAACATGTAGCTTGCACCAGCAGCTGGTTAGTTTAGATTAGCTTAACATGAAGACCACAAACAGTTGTCTGTCCCTGTTTGACTACCAGCACCTTGACCTGTAACATATCTTGTTTGTTTAATAACCCTTTTAAGAAGTTAAATGTCTTTGTGCTTTGGTTTTTGGATAAACAAATGAGATATAGTTTGTGTTAATTAGTGAGCTCTGAAGGTGTTGGTTGGCTGTATTCTTACTTCAGCTAGCTGTTTCCCCGTTTCCAGTTTTTATGCTAAGCTGATTGTCGCCTGGCTGTGGCTTCATCTTCTCAATATGTAAACTCTCTGCAAAAAAGTGAATGTAAATATTTCCCGGAACATCCATCTTTTCTTGTAATGCCACATAGTGACTATAAGAATCCTTTTCTAACCATACCTTCCAGTGTGCATTACCTTCATGTGGTGATGCTTCTTTAAGAAGTACAGGTTACTGAGGACAGAGCATTTGTTTTCAGATATGAGTCCATGAAGAGAAAATAGTCAGAGATTGTCTTCCATGAGGAAACTGTGCCAAAGTGGTTTCATAAAAAGAAATATTTATACCCATGCTGCTTATCACCCAGCAAATGTCGAGAAGTATTAATATGTAACATCCTGCAGGGCTCTCCAGGACACTCGCCATAGCTCCAAAGAGGGAGAGAGCCTGGTGTTATCGAAGCTTGGAAGTGTGACTTGGTGATGGTATCAGCCATGCTGACTGGATTCCATTAGGCAATGCCCACATCTATGTCTACTGAACATATTGGCTCACACTGCGGGGGAAACGCAGCGAGTGATAGGCCTGCAGTCATGACACATGAGCTATCATCCACCATCCAGGAGGGCATATCAGCACATACACGTTAGTTTACTGCAGACCTGATGCTGCGCTGCAAAGATTATAGGAAGTCTTTCTCTCTCATATAAATCATACTTTAGTTGGGGGAAAAAAGCAGCATTTAGGATGATGGGAATATTCGTCAGAGCCTTTTCCCTTTTTACACCCTGACTACTTCCCCAAGTGCCTAGATTTCTCAACACTAATAGGATGAGTAATTTTTCCCCTTGCCTTTGTATACACAGAGCTGCTGATTTAAGCAGAAGATTTGCATTGCAAAGACAGTAATAGAAAAATTCAAAAAACAAAAGAAGGGTATAATGAGACAGCAGATAAAGGATAAGTAATGAGAAGCAGTTCCCTGTTAAACGCACTGGTCCTTGGAGGTCATAGATGCGAGTTTGACGCTGTTATGCTCTGCATCTGCATCACGCTGTTGTTTTAATGAGCCCCAGACTCACAGTCATCAACAATTAAATTAAAAGCCACGAGTAATATTAATTCGAACATTGATACTTAATAAAGAAACACTTAAAAATTTAATGTGAATGTGTGTTTTCAAAATCATTACTCACTTTCTTGCAGAGAGATAAAGAGTTTGATACCAATTTCATGACTAAATGATGTTAGCTAAAAGACCGTTAGCTTAACTTGGCATAAAGATGTGGGGAAACAACTGACCTGGCTCTGCCCACTTTCCAAAGTTAACTAAATATGTCCACCAGAACCCACAAATGAACATGTAATATATAATTTCTTAAATCTGTCCAAAATGTAGTGTCAAAAACAAGTTGTTTGCTGCTAGTCAAGAAATAGTCCGGCATGTAATGCCTTAAAAATAATCTTGCTGTTTTGAGCACTTTTAAGTGTTTGTTTCATGTTTTTTAATCTATACAATATTCATTAGTGATCTTTAGCGGTTTAGAACCAGGCTAAAAAAAAGAACAAGTGTATTTTATTATTAAATATCTGCAGACCAAATAATGAATAATTTTCTAAAATTAGATGAATAATATGACAAACGCACAAAAAAGTCTTCCACTTTCGATGGAGAAACTTTTTTAAACTACAACTGCTGGACAAATGGAAGGCTGATTTGACACACAAAAGTTTTCACACAAACAGTCTCCAAAGTAATTTCTCTGCTGCAGAATGGAGCGGTGCTGTGTGTCATCACTTGAACAGCCACCTTTCTGCCTCTGTTTTTCTCTTCCTGCCTCTCTCTCTCTTAAAGTCTGCTTTGTTGTGAATGTGGGTGTTCATTCATTTTCTTCTGTGGCAGCTTACAGGCTCAGGCATGAGTTCACAGTTCTCCCATAGCTCAGACAAACACATTGTGTAGCCTGTTAGGATTATCTACAGAGGGAACAAGCTTCGGAGACACTGCCAAACTAAATCCTAATTACGCCGAATGCACCGTGCTCTTCTAGCAACATGGTGTCTCTCAAATGTTCCTACATGAGCAACTGGGCTCAATGAAGTATTGTGACAACAGATATGAATCTTAGTGGATGATTCTTTAAGATGAAACTTTTTTAGTTCCTAATTTAATATGCTGTTTGAAAAGTATACACAAGAAAAGTATATATGTGTAGCCATCAAAGTTCAGTTTCTGTGTGCTTTGTTTTAAATACTAATAAATCGAGTACATGCTAATGTATAAATCATAAAAACCACACAAAACATTTTACACCTCCTGAATCCAAAGAAAAACCTCTGTCACAAAGTCTGGGAGGTTGTGTCTTTTACAAATTCAGACGTTAATTGCCCAGTGAACTGTTCTACTGTTTGAAGCTTCACTAGTTTAAATATTTAATACAGGTTAGTACTGTAGAAACAGCAATACAGTTAGGTACAGAAGTGCAAACTAAAAGGGGGATACTATTTTGCCATTCAGATGTACCCAAAAAAATACATGTACCCATAATTTCAATACTATATATATATATAAATAAATGTTCATGAAATGGCTCAACATAACCTTAAAATATAAAGTATACAAACGAGCAGAAATTGGACTGGCTGTTTAATTTTGGTGTAATTAAGTTTGTCAACTTTGTCTTAAAAACCTGCAAAAGAAGGCAAGATGGACTATTTTAAATATGATTTATTCTGACATCTCCAGTATTATACTGTATGTATTTTGTCAGTGATTATTATTTTTGTTGCATACAACAGGTGTGAAAATCTGATTGTGAAAATCATTTTCATTGTTTTCTTTATTTTTGAAATGATGCTTTGTATACACAGCCTTTTAGATCTGGCACTTATTTGTTATTAATTTGTGCTGCCTTTATTGATTCACTCATTTATTCATAAATTAAATGTTACTTTGAACACATGATTTACACAAACCCCGTGGAATATGTTGCTGTAAAAGGTAGCATTGCATTAATAAAAGAGGAGAGGAAGACTGTGAGCTTATATAAACAACCCAGGTTTGTTCTGTACATGTTAAATATAAACAAAAAACCCCTTTGCAAATATTTTATGAGGTAGGAAAAGCAATGTTTTTGCTAGGTTGGATGCACACTGTTTTACTGAGAAACTGAATATAAACAAAACCCTGTTTACATATAATGATTAAGTGGTTTAAATGAAATGCAACTTCAAAATTTCTTTTCTGAATATATAAAAGGTATTTTTTTCACCGCTGCTCCTTACCTCTACCTCTCCATGTGAGCCTTTGGTGCCCAGGTGATCTCAATGAGAACACATGCTGGAACACACAGATATGCCTCTGCACTTTTCTTATCTCTCATTAGGATGGTCTCACTCGTGTCCTCAGACAGTCAGGCAATCAAGCACATCAGTCAGTGGCAGGTCTAGGAGCAAAGTAACTCGATAGTCTGATACAGGCAAGGTATTTTCTCCATGAAGAGCAGGAGGCATTGGTGTTGGACCGGACAAGCTATCCAACAGTGGACTACTATAACACATGGTGTGTCTTGCATGTCCGTGTGAAGAGGCTGATGAAGTAAGATAGCATTTAAGGGTTTGTGGATGGGTTACCTTATTTTTTTGGCCTTCTCAAAACCAAAAGCACAAATGCGAAAGGAATGGATTAAACAGTGTGTTTCTAATGTACTGTAAGCAGCAGTCATAGCATGTCCATCTAACTAGCTTACTAGCTACAGTAGATACCAATCATTACTTCCAAGGCCAAAGAGCATTTCATGAAGTAACAACATTAGATGGTGCAATGACAGCGTAGGCTTATGTTAAAAACAAAGCTCTGGTCATGACTATAAAATACACTGCATATTATTTATCCACTGTGAGGAAGCTGGCGCTGTGTGCTATCCAAGCGGAAAACTTCCGGTCTACAATATGAAGCGAAACCTGCATTCTGTTGAAAATCCAGCAGGGGGCTGGTTGCAAAAAGAAGTCCGGCTCCATTAGAAATAATGGGGAAATGACCCTACTTCTCAGCTTAATAATTACCCCAGTAAACACTTTCCTGATGAGTTTATGGTCTCAGTCGCTAGTTTCAAGTCGTCTTCAATACAAAATTATTTTCATTTAGTAAATTATGGTCTCATTTATTTTAAAATAGACAACAAAGAAAGTTTCAGGGCGGGATTATCTATGATTGATTATCTATGATATCTATGACAAGTTGTTACCATGGCGACCTGGCTAGAGCCGGTTCGTACCCTTGGCACTGTGTAAATTTAACCAGAACCATTGAAAAAGCTTATTAGGAGTCGGCTGTTCACTTTCTCTGGCGAGTACATTTAGTTTTAAGACTTTTGTTCGCTAGACAAAGTTATCAGCCTGTTAAACTGACAGTAAACGTGAGTTACAGTTGCACCTAGCTAAGCTAGCTAGCTCCACACACGGCCGTTAGCTCTGCCGTATCGTCACTTCCGAGCACTTCCTGGTAAAAAAAACTCGACATGGCGGTGCCCTATCGGCCAAACTCGAGGCTTCAAAACGGCAGTCCACAAATCAACGGGTGACGTCATTTCTTATATACAGTCTATGGTGCTATCTGAGTTTCAGCTAATAGTAGCAGCTCTGTGTTGCTCTTTATTGGATTTGGGTAACATTACATTCCAGCAAACCCCAGGCAAATTTAGCTGAATTAGCGTTTGGCTGAACACCTTTTCTCCTCTTATATTAAAAGTTAAACATACGTATTTTTAAGCTATACATGAGCTATACATCTTCTTTACCATACTCAAAAATACCAACACTCACACACCATACAAGAACAATGCTTCTATATATATATATATATTTTTTTTTGTGATTTTGATGATAATTAGAATATATGTCATCTTTTAAAAATGTGTTTCTAAAAGTCTTGTGTGAATGTGTGTGTGTGGCATATTCTTGATATTCCGTGCCATGATTAGCTTGTGGTCTTTAACGGCAACTGATTTTTGACGTTGACATCTTTTGAGAAACTTCCGTCTTTTCAAAGCCAAACCACCTCCATGCGAGTGAGCGTGATCCATCTGTAGAGATTCAGTTTAATGATGTAGATAGTGTTTTATCTCCTGGTGCTGTTTGTTCACTCATTTTTAACTTCAGTCATGATTTTTTTTCTGCAGCTATTTTCTGTTTAGCTCTACTACATATGTACTGCATAGTACAAAAGCATTATAAAGAAACGTGGAGACCACATTTTAAACCAACTCATTAGCTTAGCTATCTAGCGGTGGTCAAATCCGACAAGACCAGCTATAAACCAGCTTTTGTCTAAATCTGTGAAGGACCAGTTGTTTTAAAAAATGACTATAAACTTTGAGTGGTAAAAGCTGCCACTGCTAATTTAATCTCTATACCGATATCTGCCTGTGAATGAAGAATCTCTTTGCAAGGGGCAAAATTTGGGTATCGAAAGCCTTCTGGTGTCCATTTGTAGTCTATTTGTAGACAGAGTAGTATTGACCAATCACGTTTGAGCACGTTTTGGGTTGCATGCAGGCAAACATGTTCATGTGGAGAACAGAACCCATTTATCATCTGGCGCCGTTTTTGCTTTTTATCAGAACCCTAATGATTAGATTTTTATTAGCTCTTTAAATTTATCTGCATTCATCTTGCCATCAGATGCTAGCCAATGGGTTCTGAGATTGTTATTTTAAGCTGCATACTTGTGAGAGAATGGAAAGCTCAAGGTTAGCGACAGTAAGAAGAACAGGGCTTCACGAAAGGTGAGCTAACTATCTTAAAAACCCCATACAAATTCAAAACAAAAAGCAAGTTTTAAAGTATACCAAGTATTATGTTTACAAGAGTGTGTGGCATTCTATTAATACTTAAAGCCTCCTAAGATGCACTGTCTGTGAGCAACAACAACAAAAAAAAAAAATCAATAATACATAAATGTGACCCACCATTGACTGACTGGTGAAGTTTCCCTTTCAGAAGTTGCTTGTTTTGTACATAGCTGAGGGGAGAAACTGTCCAGTCATCCAGGAAATAAGAGAGCAGCCATGTGATTTACAGAGAAGAGTCTCTGTCAGGCATCCAGTCCACCTGAGACTGAGATCATTCTTGGTGTTCAGTAGCCCGTTGATGGATAGACACACTTCTTTTATTGCTTTTTCTGGCCTTTGATCATCCCATTGTGGACATAGTATTTCATGTTTTATCTGCACTGCACCATTATTTGCTATATATTGTATTGTATACCAAGTGACCTGTGGTTTCAGAAGGTAACTTCAAGGAGAGTTTTGTCTTTTCCCCATAGTTCATATTTTTTCGTGTGTGTGAGAGTGTGTGTGTGTGTAAGTGTGTTTGTGTGAGAGAGAGAGAGAGATCATGCCTCTGGTTGATTAAACCTCTGCAACTCAGACCACCTCATGGCCTTGGTGTTTATTGGCAGGCACTTCAGAAAGATGCACTCCCAGGTGCACTAGACACACGTACGCACACACACACACACGCACACACACACACCATACTAACACCCCCAATTCTATTGAGCTTTGAGTCTTAATGAGCATCTAACAGTAATTTAAGGCCATAGCACTGACACCCATATTGATCTGGGTGGACAGGGCATGAAGAACACCCACAAATCAGCGCAGAAGTGTTAAATTGCCTCTCTCATCAGATAAATCAGCACTGTAGAATGGCCATAAGTCCTTGTCTTCGCCATTGCATCTCAGCAATTTTCTATTTCACGTCATGTTTTAATACTGTGCCTCAGACTGATTTCTTTCCCCGGTTTCCTGACAGTTACTGCTACATTTATTTATTTATTTATTTATTTGCAGCCCAATTGCACAGTTTAAGTAATCTTGCAGGTAAACGTTGTTTAGCCGGGTAATTTGGGACACATTTTGTACCATTTTGGGGAAGGTTAGGTTATATTCCAAACAATCGCCTCCTCCTGGATCGTCTGCTCTGATTAGGCTACTGTTTGTGATCCAAGCTGGCAACACTGACCAACAAAGGCAAGAAAAAAGGGAACTATTAGCATGTATAATACTAACATGTTTAAGGAATACTTTTACACGCTTATTAGACCTCAAGAATGCACTAAATGTATTACAACATCTCCACAGGGTACCTTTAAGGAATTAGAGGGGTGACCCTAAAATAAAGAGGTTTTATGGAATTAATGGGAGTGAAATGTCTCCACTTATCTCAGATAGAAGTCCAACCAAACACTTGCTTTTAAAGAAAAAAAGCTGCAAAACATTTTCTTGACTGAAAATGATGTCAAACCATTTGCCTCCCTCATCCCTGTTAGGTGAAGCATCACAGACTAATTAGTAAACATGGTCCTGCGGTGTGACTTTCCATCAGGTTACATAAATTTGTGCATATTCATGTTTTGCAAATATCTTACCTCCTGCTACCATCTGGAGCTGCCAATATTCTTTTGTGAAGATTTACAGGTAGTCATGAGTGGTGAACGGAGAAAATGTCGATCCAATTATCAGAAAAGCTTTTTTTTTTTAAATAAAGCAGTGTGTAGAGGTTTCATGCCATTATGTTAATTAAGATATTTTTAGTTCTTGAATGGACTTCCTGTGTAATTTTCCACCATTAAATGCTAACTACCTTAATCGCTCACTTGCCCAGATGATTGCTATCAATCAATTTTATTTTAATTTTTTTAGCAAGTGCAGGATCACCATGCAGCATGGTCCAAATACGCTTTACAATTAAAAACAATACATAGGACAAACATACAGCAAGTGAATTAAATAATCAAATTTAAAAGGAAACAACTTCATTAAAAACATTAATCTTAAAAGGGATGTTAAAAAGGCGATGGACCTGATTAATTAAGTTCTTGGGTAGGCTGTAGTGAAGTGAATAAAGGTAGGTTTTCAATCTAGATTTAAAGATTTCAATGAACAGCTGGCAAATGCTCTGAATCAGGAGAGAGTGAAGAGTGCGTGCTGGTGTATAATTAGCTCAGATAGGTAAGGTGGTGCAAGTCCATGAAAGACCTTATAAGTTTGAAGAAGAACCTTAAAATCAGCTCTAGCTTGCAGTGGTAACCAGTGAAGAGAAGGGTGTTATGTGGTCAAAAAAAATATTGTAGCTGCTGCATTCTGAACAAACAGAAGACTTTTTGTAGCACAGCAAGGAAGAGTAAAAGCCAATGCAATAATCAAGCCTGGAAGATAGAATTGTAAGGTTTACGACTTCAGCATAACGCAGTGATAGAAGAGATTTGATTTTGAAAATGTTACTCAGGTGAAAAGAAAATTCTATTTCAATGGCAGGAAATTTCTTAACAGATATAACAATGGCTGAACTCATACTCAAATTTTCACAGCAGGGCTCAGCCCTATAATTTGAAAGATAATAATCCCAGAATTCTACACATAGTGACTTTAAATGTATTGTTTGAAATGATAAGTTATCCGTCATTTACATATAAAAAGCATGGCCATAATATACCCTGACACATGCAACTATTTAGCCATTTTGTAAGGTATAATCCATAATGTTGAAAAATAGTAAATGTTAATTTCCTCAAATAGTATGCACTGTTTCTATGAGTGGTTCTGTGACTTGTTTTTATCTTTAAATGGTAGATGACTGTCCTTGTATAGCGCCCTTCTAGTCTTCCAACCACTCAAAGTGCTTTACACTCCCTGTCACATTCACCTCATTCATACACTGATGGCAGAGGCTACCATACAAGGTTCCAACTGCTTATCAGAAACAAAAATGAATCATTCACACACTTACACACTGATGGCACGGCCATGGGGAGCAATTTGTGGTTCAGTATCTTGCCCAAGGACACTTCGACATGCAGACTAGAGGAGCCGGGGATCAACTCACCGATCTTCTTATTAGTGGACACACTCTTCCTCCTGAGCCACAGCCACCCTTGGTGAAGATGCACTTTGCATGATGCTATACACTTTCCTGACGTCAGTTCCAGGCTATTCTGCTGATTCTCATTTGGTGACAGTAAAGCACCAAGAAAGGTAACAGTGTACAAACAAACAAAACAAGTTTCAAAATACCCCGAGCTGCACTGTTATCTAAAATTGATGTATAGCGGCCAGCTAATTAGAATCAAGAATTCTCCATGACCAAGGACATAATCATCTCTTATTATGACAATAATTAATTTGCTGCATTGTGACAACTGTATAAACATGTCACAACTGTGTGCCCCTTCTTGTAACACACTGAATGTGAATTCTGTGACACATTACAGCGTCTAGTAGCATAAAATCTTCCAACACAGAGCTTCTCTATTTCTCTGCAGGAGTTTTCTCGTCACCTGGAGCAAAGCTCATTTCACTGGAAAATTGGCTCTACCACTCAGCTCCCCACTCCCCCCATTCTCTCCGCCTGCCTCTCTAAATTCAGCTGTTATTGTAGTGCCTTAAGCACTAATCCAATTAGCTATAGGAAGCAAATGGAGCTATCTCTCATTTTAGCTTGTCACCTGCGCAGGGGGCAAGGGGAGGGGAAGCAATGAGTTTTATGGGGATTGTGACTTGGAGGAATAGATGATACCTGGCATGCAAATTTTTCAAGCCTGCAGACGAGAAGTTTTGACATTAAAGTGAACCATCAACAGAAAATGACATGGCGGTTATATTAGAAAGGGAACTGTGGTAAAAAAGTAATATCACAAACATGGCTCCACCATTGCATTTTCTTCCCACCAACACCTGGAAATACACTTGCTTATGACTTGAATTTTCTGGTTGCCCTTTAACACGTCACTGTTTGGTGATTAAATCTCAACATTTCACTCGGCAGACTTGCTTGACCCTCGCGTGTGGCCTCAGGTGGACGGTCAGATTCCTGGCCCTGTGCCGATCTATTAGACACTGTAAACATATCTTCAACTACAACACACTTGCCCCAGGTACCCCTTGGCAGTCAGACATCCACGCAGCAGCCATATTTCTCAGAATGCTTCACTTAATGCCAGATGGTGTCAGCGCTCACAATGCCCCAAAACAGTGTGGGTGGTGAATTCAGAATGTACCTGCAGAGATGATTTTAAAAATGAGTAAACGGATGGGCTGACAGTTTGGAGGCACAGTGAAAAATGAAAAACAACTATTTTAGGTCATTAAAGCATGTGTTTGGGTTTATTACAGAATAAATCAGCCTCTCTAGTGCAAGTTGTGATCATGTCTCTTGGGTGAATATGGTAAAAATAAAAACTACATAAAGTTGTGGGTAACTTGATTTGAGTGAATTATATCTTATTGAGTACATTGTATGTGGATGTCACAATCTACCTTAAATAAACTACAAATCTCACATTGAAAAATAAGTGAATTTTGGGCCATGGGTGAGCTTTCTTTTTCTTGGAAGTCATGATCAAAGTTATGTTTACATTCATTGTTGCACTGACCAAAACTCATTGTGTGCACCTTTGAGGTCTAACAAACTTGAATGCATCTTCTTCCTCATAAAACATATGCAGAGCTGTATTTCTTTTAATGTATCTTTTAAATTGTGCACTGTTACATGCATGTTTGCTTGCTACTATAGATCTTCTTCGTTGCCTTTGTTGGGGCATTGCACATTTCTTTGCATGGTACCGCCACCATACGCTTACCAGTATTGGGCAAGTTACTTCCAAAATGCAATATAGTATAGATTACTAGTTACTGCAATATGCACATACTTAGTAGTTATATTACAATATTACTGTCTCTAAATTATAATGCTAAATTATAATGCTGGTTATTCGTCTCCCCATAAGGAAAGACGCTGTGCGCTTTTACGCATGAGGTACAGCAGCATAATGTCATTTTAATCTCCCGACACTCCGACAGCATCGGTCAGGATGAACTGACAGCAGCCTCTCTGAACATTGTTAAAGAAAACACATAACCTATAGAAATCTATTTACACATGATCCTACCGTCTTATTAAGAGGAGTTGAGCTCCCCTGTAGTTTGAACCCTGATTACAGTCTCGACCATCAGATTCCCACAACAGGGAATAACGTTAGTCTTTTACCCATGGATTTGTTTTTCTGGTGCTGAAATGTTTGTCGGTGTTGGTGAATTATAAAAAACAAAACAAAACAAAAACTCTGCTTAATTGCGAGTTAAATTACGTTGTAACATGCATTACTGATATTGTAAGGGGTATAAGATTACCAAGTTTTTTTAGTAATGCGTTATATTACTGTGTTACTTCAAAAAGCAACACATTACTCCCAACACTGCTTACCACATGAAAATGAAAATGCAAACAGATTTTTGGATCTGAGTTTGAAAACAATGGACTTGCCATTTTCATATCCACCAGCCATTGATCAAAACTGTTGGTCAGGCTATGACCAAGATTGATTTTCTGTAAACTTTCTAAGGCTGCATTGTCATCTTTAGAAAGTGACTTTGGCCTTTTCCCCCTTGCAACATATAAAAACACCTCAAGTCTGTGCGTGGTTTGTGAATGGAAAGAGCACCATTGTGGGTAACAAAAGAGATATGTTTCTATGTAAAAACATTTCATAATGCTGTTTGCCATGCTGCACATTCCCTCTCTGTTCTCTGGTGTTTTCACATAAAGGGCTAGTGAGACATGTGCAGCTTTGTCCTGTTCTGACTGTCGCTAAAAAAATCCTCATATAGCACTGGCAGACTTTGCCTGTAGTACTGCATGCCCCTTTGACACCCCAGTGCCTTGTCGTGATGACAGTTCTGCCTTTTGTCCTTTCTGAGCTTTTGAAAGTGTATACAGCTCGTGGTGGATTGGAACATGATGAAATGGACGTACAGACAGCAAAGACCTGCTGGTGGTTCAGTCTCTGTTTTAACACTGGTACATGACTGTAAAGTGCTCTGGGGGGTGAGGTGAGGCTACCTTTGCACTTCCCGACAGCATTTTTAAAAGTATATTATACTCAGACAAGCACTCATGTCTAGGTGTGTTCTATGAATGTGATGAAAGCATATCTTCCATTTGATTCTAGAGAGGTTTGGTTGTCATATTATGACAGGCAGAACATTTAAATGTACTCTGGAACCAAACACCTGTTGTGTTGGACGACAGCAAAGCTAGGCACAGGCTTGTGGCCTTCCCCAGACTGAGCATTAATGGGAGCAGCAGAAATAAACACCGAAGACAAAAAGACAAATTGTCATAAGTGACTTCAGCTACAAAAGCTGTCAGCTATCAAACGTCTATTACAGGCTGCTTTCACAGAAGGCAGCAGATGTTACTACTGAGTTCCTTCATCAGAAAGGATGTAATTTGTTTGCAGATCACAAATTTGACTATAGTGCAATGTCACACTTCAAAATGAATGCTTTCGCTTCAAAGAAAGCTTTTGAATGCTTCCTGTTTAATTCTGGTTTACTCCTCTGTTGTGTCAAGGAGAGGAAGGGCCCACCAGCTGTATGCAGGACAAACGCCAATCTCCATACTGCTGCTGTCTTTGGAGAGAAAGGAGATGAAACAGAGCAGACTAATTGAGACAAAAGTCCACCCCCTGCCTGTGCGAGCTGCCATTCTCTTGGCTGAAGACACTTACTGTAGGTAATTACAGTGCTGGAGAGCACCAGTCTCTCCAGCTAATGTGCAATCACAGGTTGGAACCTGACATTAAAGAGAATCTTACCATATTTGGTTCACATAAGCATCCTTGTAAATATAACTGCTAAGATCACTGTGTCTCCGCTGCCTCCCTGCAATCACTCATTTGTGCCCCTGCTGTTTTGTAATAGTACTGTACAGGACAAAAAAACGTCAAACCACTTTCCTACCACGCAATTAATACACAGACACAGAAACCACACATTGCTTTTTTAAAAAAACTGAAACATCCAGTATGTGGAACATAGTTGTGTACCAGCATGAAGGTTAGTGTATACAGAAATGGATCAACACAATGTACGACTCTTGCTGCAGAAAATATACTGTCCACGTCGGCAGTGTGACGGCCCCAAGGTAAACATATAGCAAAATCTGGCTGGGACAGTATGACCTTGTCGTGAAACTAATTTCGTCATTTTTACCCCATTTCTTTTTTTAAGTCTTCCTTTGTTGCCTTTCACCCAAACCCCCCTTCTTCTTCATAATGAAACATACATGATTGGATGTTTATTTAGCAAGCACACACCAAATACTCAGAGCTGTGATCAAAGCAGCAGCAGCCTTACAGACATAAAAATGTTTACGAGGTGATGTACGCAGCGAGGCACCGCTCAGTGGGGGGATATGGATCCCTTGAGCTCCCCAAACACTAACTGATACTTTGTAGATCATATTATTCCAGGATTTTCACTGATGCATGTCCTTTGTAAGGCAAGCTCACTAACAGTACAGTCTATTCCAATACCAATCTACAACAAAGACAACAAAGCCCATGCGATGCATTGGCCCAATGTTCCCCACATACTGCAATCTTTCAGAAAGAAACAGTTGTAAAACAATGATAACATTTGTCTAAGCATCACAAATACTGAAATGACTCTAAGAATTTGATCCAGTATGTCCAGTACAATTTTAAATTTCAGTAGAGCAGTATTAGTCAAATTAAAAAATGCCAAGCCATCCATCATGTGCGGGGAAGCCAAAGGAAGTCAGGGGACATCTCTAACACTAGTGTGCATGCTCTGTGGGCCCAAGAAATGAGCCTTGAGGTACACCATATTAAACAAAAGCAAAGCAAACATGATGGTCACCAGCAAATGAGAAGAATTTCTATTTGGCAAGTGGGATGAGGAACATTTCCAGTAAGTTGTAGTCATTACCAACCATTTGCTTGACACACTATGAAAATTTAATGGTCAGCAGTTAAAAGCAGTCAAGAGCAGTAAGGGCCAACAACCTGCAATATGGAGTTACTACTACTTTAACTACTCTCTTTAAAATTTTAGGCTGAAATGAAACTGTAAGGTGCTATTTTACTTTTATTATTATTATTATGTCTTATACATTGTTTAACCTTCAACATGTTCCTTTTATTATTATTCTTATTATTCTTATTATTATTCTTATTCTTCTAGTCTGTCCACAGGTGTGTAGGGTTTAAGTCAAGGATGTGGAGTTGTTTTCTGTTCCTCTCCTGTTTTGTCTGGGACCAGGCAGAGCAGGCAGAGGATCCTTTTGTTACCCAAAACATAGATACTCAGACTGTGTAAATTGTCCTTATCACCCCCAGAGTGCAGGGGCTGTGGAACGTGAGAATGGGGCACTCAAGTCCAAATTAGCAAAGTGTTGTGATGAGACAGCTGTGTAAATGACTATGCATCACTTTGTTCTGGGCCAGACGTTACTGACTGTCTTAGAAGACAGAACCTCTGGTCCAGCTGATTCTGTTGTAGTACTTCTCTGTTATTCTCTTTTGTTAAATAAATTCTTCAAAGACAACGGTTGGTTGTAACTCCATTATTTGCCTAATCTCTCACCAGGAATCTAAATTTCCACGACAATTTTGGCACCCCAGATGGGACCAACGCATGATCTGGACTCTGGTGAAGTGTGGAGAAATATTTGAACAGAGGTATTCCTAAGCTGCATTCAACTGAGCCCTGGTCATCGCTCTGGTTCTGAACTTACACGGTGAGAAATTAGTGAATGATTGAGTGAGAATGGGGCACTCAAGTCCAAATTAGCAAAGTGTTGTGATGAGACAGGACTCTCATGGGTAGGTCCAATTTTCTGCCCTTACAGAAACCTAGAAGGTCTGCAGTTATTGTGAAGACTGAATGTTATGTTGAATTTTTGTTTGTCAACAAAGTTCATGTTATCACATTTTTAATGATTCCCCTACTCAGAAATATGTTAATGTACCCTAAATGCCTGACCTTGACTTTACTGACTTGTATCTTTTCTTCTGTTCACTCACATTGTATTTTGTTAAGTGATAAATCTATTAACTTACCTATTTATTAAGCATTCTTACTTTATGCTAACATAAAACATCTCTAGTACGCACCGTATATAGAGATATATTTGCAGTAATGATTGACTTAATTCACTCCTGAAACTAAAACTTGTTTTCAGGTTGGAGATTGGAGGGAAAATTTATAACCATTGAAATGTTCACATCATTGAGCTGTACAGGAACATTTCAAAGTTTGAAAAACATAAAAATAAAAATCACTAATTGGAAAGGGGCATAAAAAAGACTTCTAAAAACAACTGCAAGGTCTTCAGCCTACAGCCGAAAACAATGTTGAATATGTCAGGAACAAAAGTAAAACCAGCTGGCTTTGTTCATAGTTCACAGATTTAAGTCAGAAATAAAACTTTAATTTCTGTTAACTATAACACTCTGAATGAACTCTGTACTCCACCACACGAACAGCTGGGTGATTGTGAATGTAAATTAGGTTGTTGACAGTTCTTTTCTACAAGTTTTGTGCATACAATTGGGAAAATGGATTGAAATAAATGAATTGCCTCAATGAGCAGCTGAACTTTGGCTGCATTAAAAGTAACACTGACAAATGGGAATTCATGATGTCTGGCTGAGCTTTTGTAAGAATATCTTTTGTAAGATATAAGACAAGGGCAGCCTACAGTTCAAAAACATTCTGTGCAGAAATACAAAAGGTATACCAATGAGTGATTGTTTCTCTCTAGAGCTTTACTTCTGAGTACTGAGCTATTGATACCATGGAAAACAGTATTGGGCAATGGTGAAAAAATAAAAAAGGAGTGGTAGCAGAAGGCCACCTACATGCAGATACTGTAAAGGTCGACTTTGACCGTGGAGTAGAGGCACTGTGTTGATTGCTGGCATGAAGAGCAGCCGTTTCAGCAGGCAGGCTGCTGCAAATGCCTGCAGCCGCCTTGCTCCTGCGAGGTTTTAATGCCATGTGACATGTTGATGTTTTGCAGCGTGGCAAAAGTCGGACACAATTTCTAACCAGCATGCCTTATGTTAAGTCCAGCATGCATCAAGTTAAGTCAGCGCTGCACAGCGCCGCTTGAAGTCAAACGCACCTATTGTCTTGAGGGTAGGCTCTCCATGGCTAAAATCACTGCAGGTGATCTGGTCAGCCCCACTGCAGGGGCTGACCAGAGGTTTTGGTGTCCCAAGTTCATGTAAAAATGGTTTATGATGGTGACAAATCATCAGTCATGTGTGTGTTTTATACATTCACATAGTCTCTGTGATGTCACCCGTGGGTTTCTAAAGAGCGATTGTGAAGCAAGTGACATTGCCTGATACTGGCCAGGCAAAAATGTGGAGCTGATGCAGACTGAATAAAGCCTGGTTACTACCTGTTGGCTAGCCACTTGTGACGGCACCCAGCCGTCACTCAAAATGGCTATGTCCTCTAAAAAATTCTCACTTGCACAGTTGTCAAGAACAGGGAAATTGGATAATGAAAACCAAAACACTTTTTTTATACCAGGCTGTAAACATGTTTATTTCTGCTGTAAAGAATTGACTTGCTTTTGGAGCCAGCCTCAAGTGGCCATTCGAGGAACTGCAGTTTTTAGTACTTGCCGTTGCCTTCATTTTTCAGCCCCGGAGGCTGCTGCGTCCTCATCTGGGTTAAGCCCCAGCCATTCTGAGTACAGATAAAGGATCAGAAGATGGGTACACTGTGGTCATAAAGGGATGGACATGGTCAGCAATAATACTCAGGTCGGCTGTCACATTTAAGCAATGATCAGCTGGTACTAAATATAATGTTTTATATTTTCCATAAACTTCCTCAAGTTGACTCATTTGTTTAAATTTTTTACAGCAATTCTACACTTCCTTTGCGCACTACATTGTCGGAGAAACAGCAAACTCAAAAATCAAGCTAATTCTGCATGCATCTTTGACTACACTTAATTTAGTTACCTTTCCAATGTGAACATACAAAAACTAGTTTTGGAATTAGGGTGGTACATGGAATTGGGCTACACTTTAGGTCACACATGCGAAACACTAATGGGGCTCTAAGGAGAGGTTGTGCCTTCTACAAAGCAAACAGTGAAGGAGAACAGAGAGTTGTTTAAATAGGCCAAACAACAGGTGCATTAAATCATCAATAATGAGGCTCAATTACTAGAAATACCAACCCTGCTGGGACGGAAGGACCCAAAGCCTCTACCATGACACAACCTGTCACATTTCATCCCTCCAATGGCATGTTTTGTCAAGGTTTTACTTTCTTTTTATTGCATACTAAGCACTTGTATTTTGAAAGGTGCCACATGTTTAGGTGACCCAAGAAGCATTTACAGTGTGTAAGGGTCAATAGTAATAAGACAGGAAAAATGTGTGTTCTGTGTAGTATGAACACAAAAATGGTGAGCAATATGTGTGCGTATATCACTGTACTACCTACATACACACAGTTTTAGCTGGGATATTTTCAGGCTGCAAGCCTGGAAAGCTTTCAAATTAGAGGCGGCCCATCCCAGCTGTTATGACTAAGAAAATAAAATGGCCACAAGCTATAGTCATGGCACATTGTATCAGCGTCTTGGATGATCATTTCGCTTAACATGAGTAATTATCATGTTCAACATGACTAATTTAATTGAACATAAATTACCGTGGTCCTCCTCAGGCATAAAACTCTATGTTCATCTATGATCGCTTACATTTCAAGTCCCCAGTGTTTATAAGAAATAAGATGGATAAGTAGATGAATAGTTTTTCTCTCAAATTTAGTTTAATCTTTTTCACAACAGACATTTTGAGCTGTCATTTGATTTAAAGCACAGGTGGGACTAATAATATTACCAATCACTCAGCCCTGGAATTTCTATTAGTACCTCATCATCACTGGCACTAACCTTATAGGCAAATTATTTTAAAAAAATGACAATACAATTGAGTTCTGGGTAACACGTGCCATGTCTTTGACCTTTGTTAAATAGATGCAGTAACTTTTAAGTCTCTTGGGTGCCTTTATTTTTTTTTAAATCAACCACCAAAAATGAACTAGATTAGTCAGAAACCATGAAAAGAAGTGTTAATATTATGACCTGAGAAACATTGGCCCCACAGATTTGGTCAATATTGACCTTTCTGATGCATAAAGGTTGAATTTCAGCCAAACCTTAGAGGCAACAACCCCTTCCTGAAAGCTGACCTCTCTTGGACCATGGGCATGGCTGAAATCACTATGTACTATATAGTGCACTGTTTTTCCTGTACACCATTTTATTTGAGTCTGTTCTGGGTATTGCGCTGTGGCTGACAGCGGGAAGACCGCAAAGCTTAAAAGTAAGAACCACAAGGCTAAAATGCAGCAAAATGTCAAATGTGAAAAGGTCTATTTGTAGAGCTTCATGGGAACCAAAGGGCTTGAGTTTAAAACAATCTCCTACCTAAACAAAAGAAAATATCCATATATTTAGGCTTTACACTTCTATTTATGACAGTGCTAAAAAGACTTTCTGCCACAGTCCATGGTATCTTTAACATGCTGCATTTAGCTGTGGTGGGACCAAGATCAAGAAGAACTAACTAGTCTCTCATATAAGACAACCTAGCAGCATCTTGCATTTTCACAATACAGTGTTGCTAACAACAATTTATTCTATTGCTTTATCACAACATATCCACTCATTACTTGTCTATGAAGATACATACAGAAAGAGATGAAGATGTGGGTGGAAAGAGGTGAAATGAAAGTCTGCCACAACGTTATATCAGCTAACTTAGTCCAAATGTCAGCCAGGCTTTTTCTGATAAAGAAACAGAGTTATTAAACTGCTTCCTATTGCTGCTGCTATGGTGACAGGAAGGTAAAGAAGAAAAGGTGAATCAGAGCCAAGTGATAACACCTGGAAATAGATGTTACCGGTGCATCCATGCTTATTAAATTATCTATACCGTGAGCTGATGTAGCTTTTATAATGTTTCTGTTTTTGCTAGAAGAATTTAAAAAAAACCAATCTGAGTTGTCAGTTGTAATTCGTAAGAACACATTAGCCTTTTTTAAGCTTCTGTATTTAGCCAAGTGTTGTGTCCAAAGCCACGTAAGCCTTGTATGTTGCATCTTGCATCTCTAAAATTTCAATTCCTAAAAAACAGCCTGTTGTTTTAAATGTTGACCAAATAACTTTTCTGAGTTTACACAATGGGATTTAAGAGGATTTCACAATCCAAGAATGACAACATTTCTAAACCCACAGTGGACCATTCAATCCTTTCAGTAGAAACAAAAAAAATGAAACAAGAAAATGAAATGGAATAGAATGAAATAGAAAGAAAATGTAATAGGAAAATCACCACTGTTTCTTAAACTGAAGTTTATTTCTTGCAGTTTTGGTTCAGTTATTAAGGAGGTGGATTTTTTTTAAGTGATTTTCATTTTAAGTGATTACATAACAATATTCATCATTGACAAACATGTATTTCAAACTTCTATAACAAACTGGAATGATGCAATATTAGCAAATGCTCCTCTACACTGCACTAACTGATGCAAATATTACACTATGCAAGGAATAAGTTGCTATTCTATGCTCATATATTCACAAGACATAATTCAGAAATCAAAAGGCTATCAGGTACAACAGCTTTAAAACTTTTACCAAAAGGTGTCATTCTTAGTGGCCTTCACTATATTCTCATCATTTGCATAAGAATGAAACTCACTTTTATAAATTCTTTCAGCATTTAAGTCTTTAAAATGTTCTGTAGGATGGAGATTGCGTCAAGATTACCTCTAAAACAATGACAGTTTAATTAAGTTTGCTACCCACAAGAAACCAGCAAGTTAAACAGTGATGATACAATCACACATGAATTTGCTGTAGTGGGTGGATTGTTATGTGAAATATTTGGGGAAAAAAATGCCTGACACTCTAATCACTACGCTGCTTTCAGTTGAGTAATTGTGTTTGTTAAGAGCAGCTGAACAACAAAGGCATTATTTCAACATGTATGCTCTCTCCTCTTCACTCACACGCCTTCCTACACTGTTGTTGACTATTGTTGTTGCTGTTAATATTAACATCCACACACAATCGTGCTTGTCACTTCCAAAACAAAAAAGGAAATGTGGCCCCCTGTACAATTTTGACAGGGATTAGGTATAAACAGTGCCCTCATTCTCTCCTCTTCACAAAGTTATCCCTCCTGACAATTTGTTTTTGCTTGGACCAACAACTTAAACATAAAGCAGTAAACTTGTTAACATGAGGAGGAAAGCAGGGATTTGATGTACAACACAGAACAAAAGGCTTCAGTGAAGTAAGTGTGGTAAAGCTTGAGGAAAAAAACATATATTTTTATATATCTTTAATGATCGTTGAAAGAATGTGTTTGTGTGTGTCCCAGCTGGATAAGGCACAATGTTAGGTGTGATGTGTGGGGTTTGAATCTAGCCTGGGACCACTGTCACATGCTGTCTACATTTTCTACCCCCTTCCGTGCTTGCTGTCAAAGGGTCACCCAAATTAAAGAAAACAAATTTTTTCCCCCTATCTTTAGCGGTATCCAGCCATATAGATAGATTGTTTAATTAGTCTAGGTTTTAAGATATTTCTCTGAAATGCCTGCCTTCATCACTACAAAGAAGAGATGAACAGAATTTTATTTTTGGTGCTTTCAGCACTGAAAATTTAAAATACAACAAAAACCTTACAGAAAGAACAGTTTGCCCATCTGGATTGCTTATTTTGTAGAAATTTAATAAATGACAATAAAAATATCAAAGACTTAATATACCATAATATCTTTTAAAAGTGACTCATACATTAGCAGCAGACGGGGAGCAAAAAGTCAAGGCTAACTGGCTGATCTGTTACTATTGCTTGGAGGTTCTCATTCATATATTAATTCATAAAACACAATGATGCTGCGTTGATCGGTGCCTAATTTAAAGAACCCTATTTAATCTTGTTTATTCAGCTTAACTGCACAGTACTGCATAATGAAGGAGAAAGAAGCAGACCATGATGAAATCTATCCTCTCACTCTACAGTAATGGGGGCACCTGTGGCTTATAGCTAGAGCGGTCGATCCGAAGATCGGCGGTTCGATCCCCGGCCCCTCCAGTCTGCATGACGAACTGTCCTTGGGCAAGTTAATGAGCCTGAAATTGCTCCCGATAGCTGGTCCCCGGGTGTGTGAGTGTGTATGTGTATGATTAGTTTCTTTCTGATGAGCACTTGGCATGTTGTATGGCAGCCTCTGTCATCAGTGTGTGAATGGGGTGAATGTGACATGTAGTGTTAAGAGCTCTGAGTGGTTGGAAGACTAGGCGCTATACAAGTACAGGCCGTTAATGACTGAGTGTTCAGAGATGGAATACTTATTTTCCCTCTCAGCCAGTATATTGTACTCATCAGTTTTCAGTGTTCTCAAATGCCTATAGACAGTTGTGTCCTTCAGCCGGCTATAATACATTTTTGGAATGTACCACAGTAAAAGGTTAAAAGCCTGCACTTTATTCTCTAGTTATGAAACAGAGTTTAATTCAATGAGTGAGTAAATGCAGAATCTTTTATTTGTGTCATATGGATGCACTGCAATACACCCCACTGATTTGAAGCATTGATTAACAAACAAGACAAGTACATTGAACGCAGTTCTCCGGCAACCTTGGTCCAGAAATGACTTTCAAGGTACAACGTGTAAATACTGAGACCACTGTTGAATACGCTAAAAAAATAGGGGGCAGCAAATTACATGTCAGGACTGCTGTTAGCTCTGTTAGCTGTGCAACTAACTTAGCAGCCCTTTTAGCTTACTGAGTCTGTAATGGGCAAAAAGAACCGGCCTCAGCGGCCTCCAGGTAAACACAGCCAGACCAATGGAGGCCAGCTCGACGACAGGGAATACTGTACAGAGGTGATTTACTGCGGCTCTGATCAGGACTGTGACTCCACAGACAACAAAGACATGGCAGGTTCAGGTGGGCAAGAATATTATCACATCTAACTCTGTGAATTAAAGGTTTATTTCAACTAAACCAGAGTTGGTGATTGTTGGAAGAGTGGAAAGGCTAACAAAGAAGATTTTGGTGAATTTTATAACATTTCTGTTGAGTTTGAATGAAGTTTGTTTTATGAACTACGGGGGGAGACCTGAGGTATATTATCGGACTATCGCCTCTAGAGGTACAAAGTAGTATTACAACACAGGACCGTAAGGTGACCAGATTACTGAAATGAAAACTGGGGACATTTTTGGTTTGGTGGTATGCAATTAAAAATATGTTATTATATATGAAATAAATATATAATGAAATTTATCGGCCAAATGTAATTCTTCTGAATGAAATCTAGTAGAGGCTGCAATCACCTTCTGGCAAGTAGAATACTGCATTTTATGTGTTATCTTGGCCATTTAAAGGTACTTCAACAGATAAAAAGGACTGGATTGGTTGATACACAGCAAGTTAAATAATGTGGAGTCATAAGGATAATTATGACTCCACATTATTATATAAGATGTTATATATAACTCACTAGTAAGTCATGTTAATTATAGGCTACATTCTATTTTCCAATTAAAAGCAAGGGTATTAGATATATACGCCGACCAAACACATATTCTGTCGGCAACAACAGCTTCAATATTGCCTATAAGCACGTAAATGTCATGCCTGGTTACGCTATAAACTGCAATCCCTTATTTGGCCACAATTGTGATTATTCTGTTAAAAGAAACGTTAAAGTATCACAAAGACATACCTTTGCTATTACTACGGACATAAAGTGATGTTTATTTGCACGTTATATCTGTTTGACCCAGATAAAGGCAGCTGTAGTCATAAAGAGAATGGGTGATACACCCTTACCATGCTGTGCGTGCTCCTGCGGACGATCAATTTTCAGCATGACACCTGTATGCTCTGCTGTCAAGTCTTTCTGGCCATGTGAAATCTGATTTCAGGTCTAAGACAGCATGATATGATTAACACATAGGTAAAAACTGGGACATTTACGGGGACAGCTCCAGATGGGGACAGGCCACCAAAAGTGAGGACTGTCTCACAGTATCTAACAATATACAGACATCTTTGACATGACGTCAGAGCGGTTTCTTCTTTACATTCCTGTATTTTTTAATGCTTTAAACTAAAATACTGGCCAAATCTTACACAGTGCACCTTTTAAAGGCATTTTGTGTCCTGAGAAGAAAAGAAAGAAATCTAAAAGGCTTTTGTCTGCACAGCAGTTTCTCTTATGACTGGCAATTAGATATCTTCAAAAGCTCTTTTCATCTTAAACAATAACATGACCTTGAAGAAACTCACATTTAAAAAAAAAAATTAAGCTGAAAGGTTTGTCAAGCTGCAACGGCGGTTGTGGAAAATAGCAAAAGGTCACCTGTTCTTGTAGTTGTTATGCCCTCTGATTCATTCAGCCGTGTTAACAGGCTGTGTTTTCCTCTTCAGAGATCAAAGGTGTGCGACTCCTGTCTCTGCAAGGACAGTGTAAGAACACAGCATCCAACAGACTAATCCAATTAAGTGTGTTTGTTCAGGTCGTGATGCGCCCCAAGCCCGAGCTGCAAAGAAAGTTGTGCTGTCTCTGCAGCAGCCGGAGGAGCTGGAGCCTGATTAGACTCATGTGTCCCACGACCACGCACGTCCAGCCAAAATTCAGCTTATGAGCATATTTATATTGACTGCACAAGGCGACCAGCAGCTCAATTATTCAGCATGCGGAAGAGATGTAATGAATTTCTCCTGTTATTAATGACCCACGCCTAAGCTTATTTATGAACGGATACTCATGTGTATTAGGCAGAAGATGAAGGAGCATGAGACTGAAGATGTTCGCCTTTATAGTGATTCAGACTTAATTAAAAAGTTTTTTGTGAAGTACAAACAAACAGATTGCCTCTTTACACTTTCTCCTATGTACATAAAAGCTATTTTGATTTCAATTGTAAAGCTAGATTACTTAATTTCAATGATTCATGAATTATATTACTTTCCTTGGAGTTTTCTCTAGCTTACTTTTGATCAGTCTATATCAAATGTCAGCTTCTACATTAGGTTGCATGCCGACGCAACAAACTTTTGGGAGGGAAAAAACATGAAGTTATGTGGAGCAGTGACCTCCCTTTTGAGAAACAAGGGTTAAAAGGAGTGTAACATGCCATATGCAAAAATGATTCCCCTTTTCTTCAAAGATGCAACCTTGAAACCAAAGTGTCCTTGTTTTAAAACAGGGGCATGTTAAAAGGTAGCATGTTCAAAACTGCATTAATGAGTAGAGTGGTGTTATGAAAGTAAAGTTTACCTCAAGGCCCAAATCCCTGCGTGACTGAAAATATTTCATCTCAAAAAACATGTCTTGTTGCATTTAAGTAACTCAGAACCCACATTAGTAGCTGCTTATAATTCCTGATGGCAAAATAAACCTTTTCTCCTTTTTAATTTGAGGTGAAAGCATTCTAATGAAGTTGAAATGATGGTTCTCACAGGACTTGCAGAGCTGGTTAGGATTCACTTCGTCTCTATTAGGTGGTCACTAAACATCCCAGTGGAAATGTTAATTCCACTTTAGATATTGCAGCAACAAATCCACACACACAGGCTGCTCTCGAGAAACGATCTGCTGATTCAGAAGATATGGTGCTGTATGTTGAGGGCAGTGCATAAGTACTTATTGAGCTTTGGTCTAAACTGGATACATTGCTGTATCTGGAGGATAGGCCAGTAATCGACCTGCTTGTTAAACATGAGAGGAAATGCACACTGCTGCATGCTTCTATGTACCAGCTTCATAGTACTGATGTTGTATCTCACCAATAGGGTGCTATTTATTAAGCCAAAACCCTGCCTAGTCTCTGCAACGATGGTACAGCAGATCTGTTTGTTTTCAAGGGTTTTCCATAGTTTTTGTAATATCTTTGCAGAACCTTATTTATTTTTTCTTAATTTTAAATGCTGTAAACAATACTAGAAAGCACTCTGTGAGCACATGCCTCTGCCAAAGCTGGCCAAAGGAGTTAATGTTTAAAAAAAGGTTAAAAGGGGAAACCCTGCTGATTTCACACATGAACATCAGTTTACTTGTCACAATGACTGTTGCTCAGTTGTACAATGCCTTCTGGCTGTGGCTCTGGCACTTACTGGTTTTCTCTGTGTGGGCTTGTAGACTACAGTTTTTTTTACAGAAAGCCTGAGTAACTATAGCCTGATTTCACACCTGAATCACCACTCATGTTTCTGACTTATTCAGTGATTAAAGAATGACGTGAAATTATCAGGTTAACATTAAAAACTTAGGGTGTGGAGTACAAAAGAGTGTTTATAATACAGGCACATTCTAATGAAAGACACAGCACTCTATAGACACAGTAGACAGTTTATTAGGTACACCTAGCGAAAAAAAATGCAGTCTAATACAACAGTCCTGCATTGAACCCTGCCTTCAGGTTATAATAAAAAACTATTTTATGGAGATGTTAATTTAACTGTAAGATAATTTTGGAAGAGACTGTTTGTGGTATTAAACTACAATGCATTATACTGAGAGTTGTTTCTGTTATTTAGCCTACAGCTCATTTATATAAATGCGATGGACAAAATAATAGAAATAGTATAACACATACTTATAGTTGCAGGGAATGTAGGATCATGTGCCTTTGGAGCTTAATTCATACTTCTACTATCTCGATTATGACCATTATTTTTTTTTTTTTATATCTGTCTCTTCCGCCCTCAGTTTTATGGAAATGGAATACTTTTATTGCAGTAGGCTTATAATCTACATACATTAGATAAGATGCCTTTAATAATCCTCAGAGGAGAAACTAGAGTGACACAAGTCATGCTGCCACTACAGTAGTAAAACTACATTAGTGTAGCTCAGGAGCCAGCCAGTAGCAAGTAAAAAAAAGCAATACCAAAATAGATGTAATAACTCAGGAAAACACCATTTTCCAGAAGACCTAAATCATTCGGTGGAGCATCCATAACTGGTCATGCTTCACACATTTTTGACTACTAAAAACTCCAAATAAAGGTTGACCTTGAAAGTAAATTATGTTTTGAACTCTCCTTGTGGTTCTTTCCTCCAAAATCTTTCCAATGAATTGGTGGTTTCCAATTGTAAAACCACCTTTTTAAATAAAATTTGTGCTTCTGTTATTGACAGAAATGACCCCCAATATACCGCAGCATAAAACAAGGCACTGGCCACAAAACTGATGGAAAATATTTAAAAGCTTCATTCTGGCCTCAAATGACTTTGGAAATCCATATCAACCAAAGTGATGGGGAAAAAACAGATCCTGTAACATTCTCAAAATAATGACTCAGTATCTCAAAATAATGAGAAACTTTCGCAAAATATTGACTTAGTATCTTTTATTAATTAGAAACATTCTCTAAATAATGACTCAGTATCTCAAAATAATGAGAAACCCATTAATGTCAGTATTTTGAGATACTACATTATTTATTTTGGAAACTAAATCTTTATGTTGCAGTGCCGAGTCATTCTTTTGAAATTCTAATTCATTATTTTGAGATTGTAATTCATTATTTTGAGAAAGCATCTCATTATTTTGAGATATTGAGTCAATATTTGAAAAAAAGTTTCCCATTATTTCGAAAAAGCGTCTCATTATTTTAAGATACTATGTCGTTATTTTAGGAACGCGTCTTATTATTGAGATAAAAAGTCATTATTTTGAGAAGGTTTTTCATTATATGGAAATATAAGGTCATGGCTGTGTTTGTTTTCCTTTAAGTGAGTCCTGGTTCAAACAAAATAGAATCAATTGCATACAGTATCTTGCACTGTTAAAACTTCCCTGGTTCTGCACCTACAACCTGAATCTGCTTCAGCACCGAAAACTAACCAGCCGGCCAAGGGCATCAACTTCCACCAAATGTTGGTGTAATCTGTAGTTTACTTGAAAGTGGTAGTAGTATTATTTGGTTTAAATGCCACCCCTATATATAGAATTTTATGTAGTTTCAACATATTTTAAATAACTCTGATGGCATACATGTTTGTGTTTGTAGGAAAATAAAAACACCCTGGTGATAAGTGTGTCTTTGTGTTTGATGTATTATTTCTTCCAGTTGTCTCAGGTTCTGTCTTATACATCACACTGTGCACTCAGTCATATACAAATTGGAGCGGGAACACAGCTTGATGTGTGATTACCAGCACACACAGGAGATTGCTGCAATCAAACATCTTGAGGAGACTCACTGCAGCTGAGCCACCAGGTAACCATTTGGGTCTATGCATCAGCTGGCCCACACAATAGCGGACGCTCACTCCTACTCCAATAATGTGTGCTCCATGCAGCTAACCTCACCAGGGTGAAGCATCAAACCCTGCAAAGTCAATTTCTCTCTGCTTATTAAATCACCCACAGCACAATCAGCAGCAGGGTGTTGGAAAATAAACATCCTGCTGATGGTGTGTGATAGAAGGTGTTAGCAGGTTCCTGGGGAAGGGATTTTCTGACTGCAGAAACACATGTTGACTCTTTGCTGCGACAGGGGGAAAACAGTTGGTGTGGAGCTTGATTTAAAAAGTATTTTGGAAGGTTTTTGTTCATGTTTTTGAACAGTCAGAGGCCACAAAATGATCAATCTCATTTAAGCATGATTAGATTCACTTTTTTTCAGACATCACATTGATGGCAATGTAGTTTTCACATAAAAAAGTTATTACTTTGTAAAGCAGTCTTCATAGCAATATGTGATTAATTAATAACACATGACTATTTTGCATAATAGGGAAGCATTAGATTGAACTGAATGAGAATACTCTCTCCGTCCATCTCATCACTATTAGTATTCCTACAATTTTCAAATAAAGTTGAAGCATAAAACAACTAATATTTTGGCGTTTGTTCCATTATGGATCCTTCCTTGAGCCGGAAACTCAATTAAGATGTGATTTTCACACCAATTTTCTCTCAGAATGCTTCCTCAAGAAAACACCACAGGCAACTAATCTCGGCGTAATAGCAACATATCTGTGTTCATGATTAATATGCATCAAAAAATCACATATATTTTCATTTCCCAGTTACCAGAGATTAGGTTTGATGGGTCAAATATCTAATAGGTTTTGTACAGGCAATCAAGCTGAAGGCTTCATTTTCTTTTCTTGGCAATTTGTATGAGTGGAGAAATTTAAATCCACACAGTAAGACTCCAAAGCATATTAAGACGCACAGATTGGACATAACTCTGACTTAAAGGAACCTGCAAAAAAAATAACATGATGACAAAGGCCTTCAGTAATAAGTATGTATGTTACAACTACTGTTTTGTTGAATAGAAGAATCAACAGTGTTGGTTTTAATGAGTGTATGTACAAATAACTCTAATCTGCAGTTCTTTTTAAATAACAGATACATGTTACAACCCATTTGTTTATATAATCAGATACATCAGGATTATTGTATTATTGAGATTAACACTACATTTGAACTGCCAAAACCAAGGATTATCTCATTAATTACACTGCAAATTAAATGTAATAATTACTATAGAGTTGTTTGATTAAAATGTTCTAGATAGATGATGATGAAGAAAAGTGTGTCACCCATGTTCCCATCAAGTATAGACTATGTAGAGAGTGGCTCATGCACAGATGGAACCCAGGTGGTGCTTGGGCACCTGCCCTTTTGGCCTCTGACTATGTAAGTGCCCAGACATTTACAACATTTAAGGTCAACTGCTGTAAAATATTAAAGAATAAGAGCCCCTGCCCCTCCCACTTCGACTTCCCTCGGAAAAGCTACCACAGTTAATGCTCGCAGCATTATCCACGTCTCCCTGACCTGCTTTCACTGGTTGACAGCCAGGTAAAGATAGATGTTTGGCATGAACCTTGGCATTGTTAGGCATAGTTTAAATAAAAAAATACTACAGCCAGCTTAATGAGGGGCTACTACTATGAATGCATGTTCCATAGTGGATACTTAAATTCAATCATATGCCACCAGCACCGGACTCTAGCGGTACACAGATGTCTTTGGTTTTGTACACACCAAACTGGTCGGCTATAAATTTGTTTATACAGTGGAAAACATCATCAGTCGCCACCCTGCATCTTCCTCCAAAAACCTCAGGGAGCAACTGCCTGTGTCCTCTAAAAGTAGCTCCTGGAGCATGCTGTTTTTTATTTCCAACAGAGAAAGACCCATAGCTGTGATAAATACAGTGTGGTAGAGCAGAAACATGGCTGTATTATTTTGGTAAACTCTGATTGTAGAAGACAGAAAACAAGTGTCCATTTTTCAATTTGTTTTGTATTTTTTACTCAATTTTCCATGTTTCTCTCCTAATAAGTCAGAATTATGAGGTGTTTTCAATTTAATCCATCATGTTGCTGAACAGCTTAAATACTATTGCTTTACTCACATTTTTATTGTTGCCTTATTTCAAGCATTTAAATATAGTTTTTGACTAACTGAATGTAATTTAATTAACTGAATTGTTTATTTAATTCAAGGGAAATGGTTTGAGGACCCCATTGTTACAACACTGTTGTAGTGAAAATCAGTATTGTGTTGGCCTAAAAACAAACAAAAAAACAGTAAATCTAGCTGGACCCCGGTTTTCTGTGTGTAAATTGGTTTATGATCATTTGATTAAACAGAACTGTATTTATGAATACAACCCATTCAATACACGCACAGTTTGAATTGGCAGTGGTGGCCTAGGTTAGCAAAGTGAGTTTGTGACTGCGAGTTAGTCGGTTCAATCCCCGGACCGGCAGGTATCCTTACAATGCATCTGTACCTGAACAAATAAAAGTCAAAATTATTTTTCATTTATTAAGATTTAAATTTGACATAGGGCCTTAACATGTAGTGGTGCATCTAAAATTATTTGAATACTGTGGAAAAGTTCATTGTGAGCAACAGAACCAGACAGAGATTAAAGGCTCAGGAAACCTTTGCAGGTGTTCTGAGTTAACTAGCTGATTAGACCTACTACTGTAAGCCGTAATCATCAAAATTAAAACACAAAAATGGCTTGAAATATTTCACTTTGTGTATTAAATCTAGAATATATGAAAGTTTCACTTTTTGAATTAAAATACAGAAGAAAATAAACTTTTTCACGATATTCAATTTTTTTAGATACACCTGTAAAGCATATATTACACAGGACCAGGTTAAAAGATAATATTACTTAAAATATTACTAACATTTGTTACCCAATTTTAAAAAAAAAATCTGGGGTATTTGGGGCCCCTGGGATAGATGCTGATTAAGCTAACAGGCCTTAAAAAGGTCATATTGTGATTTTTGGATTGTTCCCTTTTCTGTATATATATCTTATTTATATATCTTTTTTGTCCAGGTTGTATGGCTGAACTGAAGCTGGGGTTGATTGGCTAGTAGTCCAACAACGATCAAACAGTGGTGAGATGCTTCACTCGATAGCTAAAACAGAGCGTTAAACACATTGGTTGAAAAGAGGTGCTGCAGCAATGTGCAGCATGACAAAAATATGGTGTGTGTTGATAATTAAACCATGTAAACCTGTTCTGGTAAACCTCTATATTTATTAAATTATGAACCTGAAAATGAGCATAATATGACCTCTTTGAACTAAGGCACTTAAGTAGGCAGACTATATCACAGTACTCACATTGTGGACAAATAAATTAATCCACAAGTACAGGCCATGAATAAAATGTATGAGTAGTTTGAGGGTAGACTAATTATTAAATAGTAATTACTTGAAACTAGACAATAATTGATGATGGCTTCTTTAAAGGGGGTGATGTTGCAGTTACTTCCATTAACAGTCATTTGATTTAAAGGGTTACTAATAAAATAATAATAAGACTAGCCTAGCCTAATAGCGTGCAACCTGAAATAAAGGAGTTGAGAATCTTGCTCAAAGACACTGGGTGTAGAAAATCTGTGACACAAGAAGGTCCTTGACACCTCTCATTTTGTATTGTGTGTTGTTTATCTTCTAGTGTTTGATTTTAAAATGTAAATTCTTCACCTTTTCCCTCCCCTTACTGTAATTATTTGGCAGCGGGCCAGATCCTATTATCCTGGTGAAGCCCTGTTGATTTGTTGTGCCATGACCCTCTCCACTTACTCCAGCCTCAAATCCTCATCATGGACCTCAGCTTCCTCTGTTTACAGGAGAGAGCTTCTCTTGACGGGCTCAGCACACAGCAGTGAATCTCATGGACGGACAAAGCCCCTGGCACAGATTGAAGTCAGAGAGCAGTGGAGCCAGCGAAGCAGCAGACGCTGGCTAAGCCTTGCTGCTGAGTGAACAAAATTGTTTCATTTAGTTACGGTTCATGTGAATGGGGAAAGACGCAAACACAATGACACATTCAGAATCAGCCACTTGGTGTATTGTATCACAGCAGAGTAGCTATTTTTTCTAATTTACATTCATGCACCACTTGTTGCCATTGTAGATGGGTTTGCATTCATGTCACATCAATGTCAAGCTAAATGTAAATACAATTCATTCATGATTCAGATGATGAATCCTAATTGACCCAGCAGGTCAAAGTTTTCTCTTATTCAGTGAAATATCTCAATATCTACCTGATGTATTGGCACCTAATTGTGTACATTCATTCATGGTTCCCAAACAGTGACTTGTAAACCTGATACAGACATTTATGTTCCCTACAGGATGAACTGTACTGCTTTGGTGTTTTAATACTTTGATTTTTGACCAAATTATTGCACATTATTACAAATTATTATTCACATTCTCATTAGCCTCTGTTCTACATTGTGTTTAGTGCTAATTAGGAAATATTAGCATGCTAAAATGCTAAACTTACAACATGCTGAACATCATGATGATGAAACAATAATTACACAACATTAGTTTTTTGTTTTTATTTACGTTACGTTACGTTACGTTATGTTACCAGGCACATGTTAGCTACATAGCGTTAGCTATTTTAAATTTTAAGTAGCTAGCTAACAATGCTAGCACTGGCATCCCCCCGACCGGTTAATCCTATAGCTGCAGATACGATTAACCTCTTTTGTGTTGCTTAGGCCCATATAGGGACTGAATAGCGTGAAATGACGCACTGTTTCTACACAATAGAAGTCAGTGCAGTCTAAATGTTGTAAAATGACATGTGAAAACCTTAAAATGCGTTGATATGGCACGCCAAAATGTCCTTAAAAGTGGCATTGTGTTTATATGCCATTCCATGATACCACGTTGTCATGTTTAGCTCAAAGCACAGGTGTTCTTAAATATAGAGAGCTGCTTGCGTGGCTGTAGACTAAGTGTTGCTTTTTTGTAATATATATAAAGTATTTCATAATGTTGTATAATGTTGTATTATTATTTTATTATTGTATTGTATTGTGTTTGTATATTACACAAATTACACTATTATTTATATATATATATAAAATCCCCCTCTCACCCCTTGCAGGGTGGTATGTGTCATCCTCAAGCTCGGGTCCTCTACCAGAGGCCTGGGAGTTTGAGGGTTCTGCGCAGTATCTTAGCTGTTCCTAGGACTGCACTCTTCTGGACAGAGGCCTCTGATGTTTTACCTGGAATCTGCTGTAGCCACTCTCCCAGTTTGGGGGTCACAGCCCCAGTGCTCTGATTACCACTGGCACCACTGTTGCTCTTACTTTCCACATCTTTTCTAGCTCCTCTTTCAGCCCTTGGTATTTCTCAAGCTTCTCATGTTCCTTCTTCCTGATGTTGCTGTCGCTTGGTATTGCCACATCTATCACTACTGCCTTCTTGCTGTTTGTCGATCAACACAATGTCTGGTTGGTTAGCCATCACCAGTTTGTCAGTCTGGATCTTGAAGTCCCACGGGATCTTAGCTCGGTCATTCTCAACTACCTTAGGATGTGTCTTCCATTTTGACCTTGGGACTTCCAGCCCATACCCGTGACAGATGTTCCTGAACACTATGACAACTACCTGGTTATGGCGTTCCATATACACACTTCCTGCCTGGATCTTAGGCTGATGATACACGGGGCAACTTTTTGAGCAATGTTGCTGGGCAATCTTGCTAGTGGCAAGACTATGTTTTAAATGGATAGCGGCGGTACGGGGCGGGTGGCAGAGTGGTGGGGGAAGGGGATTACGGTAGTAATCTTTACTCATTACCATTGACAACAACGTTGCCCTGCACAATTGCTCTAAAAGTTGCTCTGTGTATCATCAGCCTTACACCCTGCTGTTATGTGCTTTACTGTCTCAGGGGCATCCTTGCACAGTCTGCTCCTGGGGTCCTGCCTGGTGTGGTAGACCCCAGCCTCTATTGATCTTGTACTGAGTGCCTGTTCTTCTGCTGCCATGATTAGTGCCTCTGTGCTGTCCTTCAGTCCAGCCTTTTCCAGCCACTGGTAGGATTTCTTGATATCAGCCATTTCTTCTATTTGTCTGTGGTACACGCCCGTGTAGCGGCTTGTCCAACCATGAAGGTTCTTCATCTTCCTTGTCCTCACCTTTGGGTTTCTGCTGCCTGAGGTATTCACTAAGCCCTTCATCTTTGGGGGCCATCTTTCTGATGTACTCCTGGATCTTCGTCGTTTAATCCTGGACAGTAATCTTGACACTCACTAGCCCTCGGCCTCCCTCGCTACGCTTGGTGTACAGTCTCAGGGTGCTGGATTTGGGGTGAAACCCTCCATGCATTGTGAGGAGCTTTCTCGTCTTGATGTCAGTGGCCTCTATCTCCTCCTTTGGCCAGTTTATTATGCCAGCAGGGTATCTGATGACTGGCAGGGCGTATGTGTTGATGGCTCGGATCTTGTTTTTCCCATTCAGCTGACTTTTCAGGACCTGCCTCACTCTTTGTAGGTATTTGGCTGTGGCTGTCTTCCTTGCTGTCTCCTCATGGTTTCCGTTAGCCTGTGGCACCCCAAGGTATTTGTAGCTGTCCTGAACATCTGCGATGTGGCCTTCTGGTAGTTCAACCCCCTCGGTTCTGATCATCTTCCCTCTTTTTGATACCATGCGACCACACTTGTCCAGTCCGAACGACATTCCAATGTTGTTGCTGTAGATCCTGGTAGTGTGGATCAGTGAGTCGATGTCTCGCTCATTTCTGGCATACAGCTTGATGTCATCCATGTAGAGGAGGTGACTGATGATTGTTCCGCCTCGGAATCGGTATCCGTAGCCAGTCTTTGTGATGATCTGGCTGAGGGGGTTCAGACCTATGCAGAACAGCAGCGGGGATAGTGCATCACGGCATTGGTATATGCCGCACTTGATGGTGACTTGTGCAATTGGCTTTGAGGTGGCTTCCAGACTTCCACAGCCTCATTGAGTTCTTGATGAAGGCTATTAGTGTCCTGTTGACCTTGTACATCTCCAAGCATTCCAGTATCCATGTGTGTGGCATTGAGTCGTAGGCTTTCTTGTAGTCAATCCAGGCAGTGCACAGATTGGTCTGCCTGGTCTTGCAGTCTCGAGTCACTGCTCTATCCACCAGTAGCTGTTGCTTGGCTACTCTGGTGTTAATGCCTATTCCCTTCTGTATGTATTGAGCCATGTGTCTACTCATCTTAGCCGCTATGATGCCTGACAGGAGCTTCCATGATGTGCAGAGGCAGATTATTAGCTGGTAGTTGGTGGGTCCCATCCATCAGCAGTTGGTTCATTTGTACTGCCAGGCGCTCATGGAGTGCAATTAGTTTCTTCAGCCAGTAGGTGTGGATCATGTCAGGGCCTGGTTCTGGTTCTGTCCAGCTCTTCATACCTGCCACTCTTTCTTGGATGTCTGCCGTTGTAAAGGTTACTGTTTCTTGTTCTGGGAGATTACTGTGATCTGTTTTTAGATCCACTAGCCACTGAGCATTAGTGTTGTGGGATGCCTCTTTCTCCCATATGTTCTTCCAGTACTGTTCAGTCTCAGCCCTGAGTGGATCTGATCTTGTGTTATTACCCTGCCACTGAGAGTACACTTTGGATGGTTCAGTCGAGAACATCCAGTTTATTCTCCTGGCTTCTGCTTCTCCCTTGTATCTCTTTAGGCGGGTGGCCAGAGCGGTGAGTCTTTGTTTGGCAGTCTCTAGAGCCTCAGGTATCGACAGCTTGTTGTATTTCTTAGGTAACCCTCCATGGGCGGTAATGCTCTTTGTGGCTTGTGGTGTTCATCTTATAGCCAAGCATCTCTAGGATCACTGTTGCTGTGGCGTACATCAGCTCATTGGTCTCGGTTATGGCTTTAGTAGGGATAGTATGTAGTGCTGCAGACTAGGTACTTTGTCACTTAGCCTTGCTACGGCAAGGGTCGTTGTACTAGGGGGTTGTACTGGGGGGGGCAGCTTGACTATGTTGTTGTACTAGGGGGTCCAGCTTGGCTATGATCTTCAATCGTAGGCCCTTATGTTGGGCCGTAAGGGCTTGTTGTTATTGGGACTTAGGTCAGCGGGGAGATTTCATCATCATCCCCACACTCAGAGATTGGGTCCTGTCGTCCTGGCTCCCCCTTGCCGTAGCATATTTGTTGTACCTCATCAATCTCTAGTTGTGACAGGAGCTGCCGTTTGCTGATGTTAAAACACTGAGCTAGAAGTGGGTTCTAGTGTGTTCTAGAAGTGGGGTTGCTTGTATAGTAGCATTGCATCAGATTCATGTTTTCTGCTCTTGTCCATGTATGTCTTGTTCCAGTAGCCCATTTCTCATCAGGTTGCCCTGGTTCCCTAGCAACTGACGCGGACCTTGTTAACCCGGGCGACGTCCGAGCCGGTATGGCTCTTGTATTTGCGGTTTCATTCATGTCTGAGGTAGGCCAGTAGCATTAAGGACCTTGCCTAAGGGTCCACCTGGATATCACCCGCCCTGACTGGGAATCGAACCCACGATCACCTGTACCAAAGTCAGTGGCATATATATACATTGTTGGATTACTATCACACTTAGAATTCATTTACAAGGTCTAACCAGTTGTAATCTATACTATGTAATGTATTTGGATTTTTATTGACATTTGTCTAATTTGTTTAATGTCTATTTTTTTCTATTATTCTATTGCATTAAAATTGTTTTTAAAAAAATCTTACCTTCTTACCTCTAAGACTGTCTCTATGATTTTACCCACTGGGGATCAACAGGATGTTAACTTATCTTATTCTTTTCTTGTTATATATTACATTTTATGCATAGCTGCAGTGTTAATTCTGCAATACATTTTTTTCATGTGTTTTATAATTATCAAGCCATTTTAAAGTCCAAAGTGAACGTGAAAGTTTCTTATTTGTGTATCCTTAAAGGATGAAATCAGATTCATAAAGTGAGCTTTGCAATAAAAGAATTATGCATTTTCTATATTCTACCCTGACAGGTGTACCCAGGGGCTGCAACATACCACAAAACTGAGAGCCAAACCATATAAATATTTGAAAGCACATTTTATGAGTGGGGATTTAGAGATCTCCTGTGCTTTTGAATTCTTCAGAGTCCTGAGGATGTGGTGTTGTGGATTTGATTCAGTTTTTTTCAGCACAGAGTAGTAAAGATTCCTCTGCTCGTGCTGCACAGATGGTAACAGCAGGCTGACCTCAACTCATATTCACCCAAGTTCATTTTTCCAAGTGCTAATTATGCAGGGAAAGGTTTGCTGAGCACACAAGCTTGTTCACAGCACGACTATGGTTTCCGCAGATAAGGTTACACATATTTACACTCAGGAGCTGCCCAGTACAACCTCAGTCTTCTGCTTATTGCCCACTAGAGTAGCTCAGGGCCTGGTGTTAAGGACACTTGGACTTTAACTCACTCAACCTCACCAGCCAGATTTTCCCAATTGGTCAGTGAACTGCTAGGATTTGAACTCCTGAACTTACTGACATAAGCCCACACCTCCTTAGGCTACAACTGTCCCTAATGTGCTGTGTTTTGTTTTTACTAAAGGGCTTGAAGAGAAGTTATTATTAGGGACACCTCCTTCACCTCCCCCAACTCCTCACCATGTTATCTTTAGCTGACCAAAAAGACATCACATATGATTAAGTGCTCATTAAACACTAACAAGAACAGCCAGAGGGCTAAAGAAACACATGAAGAATTCACACGTTGCATTCTTCGTCTCCTCTGCTATTTTAATGTAATGTATGAAAGATGTGGCCCCATTACAAACAATCATCTCTCACATGAGGAGATTTTTCAGATTAGCTGAAAGAAAGATGCCCTGGGAGGTTACTGCAGTGTTAAAGGAAATTAAAGCTTGCTTATATTTGAAAACCAAACTGTTAACTGCTCATAAATTACACGTGATGTATGAAAGAGGCCTTGACATGTAGCTAAAATCCAACCAGATGCAGAATATCACCCACAGAATGGATTGTATTTTGTGTGGAACATTCTTATTTTTTTCAGTGACGTTTGGCATCTTTTCAGGAAACAGACACATTCCTATACCTAAGTTTTCATTTTTACATTACTGACTTTAAGGTCGAATTTATTAGTTGTTCTGGAGCATTTATGGATATCACGTGATCTTCATCTGTAAATTGCATTTGCCTTAAAAGTTTGTATCTGCGCTTTTTTTGATGGGGTGTAGCTAGGCAGCTAATTAAGCTAAAGTTAGGTCCATGAGTTGGTTGGAAATATTGTCCAACTGACTTTTTAATGCTTCCACCTGACTCGTATAAAAAGATGATGACTATATGATTATATGCTGCCTCAGACTGATGATTGAACAAGACGATCGGACTGAAGACTAAAGACACGGAAACAAAGAAGCAACATAGTTTTTAATATTGTGTCCAGTAATAGTCCTAAATATATAATTATGATATGGAAAAATGCTATATCAGACTGTTTTGATTACGCTCAAATATAATCCTGTTAGGCTGCTGAGCTTACATACAGTATACATTTATATTTTTAAATAGTTCGCCTGACTGGCCTGCGTGCCTAGTGACGGTTGCAAAGCTATGATTAGACAATCACAGTTTGGGGCGGGGGTTTAGAGAACTGTCACCAAAGGATTAAAGGTCACTAAGACCATTCAGAAGGAGATTCATGTGCTCAGATATTCTATTTTTGCAGCAAAATGATTGGAAACAAGAAAGGAGATCAGGAAAAAAGAGATGAGGTTGGATAATCCTACAGCAAAGCATTTTAGACACTACCACTCACAGCGGAAGCTATTCCTTTTTGAGAGCAAGTTTATTTGAGCTGTTATTCTACTTATTATTTTTGTCTTCCTCGGTGGATTTGCTGCTTTCTTTAGTGTCTAAATCTGAGTCACATGGACTGGTCGACACCCTCGACTAAGAGAGAAAGAGAGACAGAAAAAGAGGGGTCAGAAAGCTAAATGGTCCAGCCTCCAGTGTTGGTCTAGTAATGGAATATAATTGGAGAACAAATGGAGCAAGTCTGTGGGAAATGGAGAGAAGGAGTAAGACAGGTTATTGAAGTCAGGTAAAGCTGCTATTGGAGAGACAACCTTCATGAAAGAGGTGAAGTGACAGAAACAACAAAAAATAAGGTGCAATAAATAGAATATATTTTTTACAAACCATGTGTGACCATATAGTTTGGGGAATTTCAGCAAATAGCGTATTTGCTTTACTGTACTGAGTTTTCCCTAGACCTTACCCTGTATAATACAAAACATGACAGAGTAGAAGCCTTTTGTAAAGCAACCAGCAGCCATTAAACCCGCAGCTCCCAGCAGAGAGAAAACATGTGCACAGTCTTTCTCCAGAAGTTGTAGTTAGGCTCATGGAGATTCCCGCCACCAAATTCATATCACAGCTTCAAACTGAGATTTGTATTTCGTTAGTTAGATGCTGTGTAGCAGCTGAACAGCTTTTTATCTGACAATGTACAATTCAAACTTTGCCCATGAGACCATTTGAAAAATCACATCTATTACTGCTGAACAGGAACACTGCACGAGAGAAGAAACTCCAATGATCTCAAGATATTTTTTTGAGTAAACATGGTTCCAGGTAAGATGTTCTACTTTATACAAGAGGCTTTTAGTAACTGGCAATATGGTTTTGTAGTCCCATGAGTCAAGCAGATAACATGAATATTTTTAGAGAAGTGTTCTTTAAGAAATTGTTATTGTGCAGTTTGATGAAGTACCAAACTTTGAGAACACAAACTTTGCCAGAAAGCATATCTTTGTTTGGTATAAAGCCACCATGATTACACATGCATTACATTAAAACAAGACTACAGCCTAAAAGCGACTCTGTCGCTATACTTAGGCACAGCTGTGCTTTTAGTGAAATGCTAATGACAGCTAACATGCTCACAATGACAATGTTAACAGGCTGATTTTTACACAAAGGACAGAGGAAGCTGAGGGGAATGTAATGGGTTTTGCAGGTATATAGTAATAAAACAAAGTATTGACCTGAAGATGGTGCTGACAATAATCACTCTGGGATCACCAGAGTCATTAGGATACATTATCAGAAAACAAAGAATTCTTTATCAAAATTTTGTGCCAATATATTTATTAGATGCTGAGATATTTCACAGGATAAGTGAAATGTTTGACCTGCTTGTGGCACTAGACAAAAAGCCAGGAGATCAGCGAAGTCATTAGGATTCGACCTCTGGGGATCATGAATGCCTCTACCAAATTTCATGGCAATCCATTTAGTACATGCTGAGATATTTCACTTTGGATGAAAGTAGCAGAACAACTGACTGACATTGCCATCCCTAGAGCCATGCTGCTAGCACTGCCAATTACCACCAATATATCCACAGGACCAGACTGTAAGTCCTCAAAGATGCACATAGTAAAGGGTTACATTAAAAAAATACATTATTCTATCTATTTAATATTTGAAGCACATGCATTATACTGAAGACCAGGTTTTACTGAAATATCTTGTAGCCCATCTAACAACCAGAAAAAATCCCTAATATAATTGTGTTATCTTTTATGATGAAATGTATCGTTGAATGTGGTATACCTGTTGCATGCAGGACTTGAACGTGGGTATCAGAGAATGTGAGAGTTGAGAGACAGAACACTGATATAGAGAATGGGGAGCAGAAGGCAATTTAACTATGAACTCACCCTGAAAGAACCTTCAATCTGTCAATCAGCCGACCCACCGCCTTCAGAGAGCCTCTGCTGGCAACACCGAAAGTCTAATGCTTAGCGTCCCGCTCCAGACCTGTAATGAGATCTCTGGGCAATCTGATTGAATTATTCTGATGGTTTTCAGTAGGTTTGTGCCTCGGGCCCTGACACCCCTCACTGATAAAGCCTGGCTATGAAAGAAAATAAGCTTAACTGATGGATGAACAAATACAATTTGAGGATGGTCTATTTACACAGGATCATGGAGGTCATCAAAGAATAGCCAGACCAGTGGGTTTTTCTAACGCATATCTTATGGATTTTATGTTAAGCATAAGGTAATATTCTTCATCTCTGCTGCCAGGTGTTCAACCTCTGAACTGCGTTTTACTATAGCGTCTAACTAGCATTGATAATGAGTCTCTGGAGACCAGAGTGAAAGACATAAAAGTTAGTGTTGCTTGATAAACACTGAATAGCAGCCATCTGCCTGTTGCCTTTGGATGCATTTTAGAGGCTGGAAATTGTGAGGAGCTTCAAAAATGCAAATGAACAGAGGCTCACAAACAAACTTAATCAACAACTAATAACGCAGCTGTTTCAAAGACTGAATGTGCGAGCCAGAAATAGGTTTTCGCCTCTTTAATTGGAGTAAATTAATGATTTAGCTGAGCATTAGCTGACTCAAGGCACTCATTGTGACTAATCTTTATCAAGCTATGCTCTGATGGATGTGGAAATTGTAGTATATGAATGAATGTAGATGCATATTTAGAAGTGGGATGCATTTTAATGTTCAGTCTTGACATGTCTTCTAGTTTGTAATTCCATTTGATTTATGGCTGAGGGAATGTACTGCTCTCCGGCTACTATATTAGGACTTCTGAGCTAATTGAATGAGCTGTGAAACATTATTTGCCTGCAAAGCAGCTGTGGTGTCAGGGACGTCCCCCTTCTGCCACGGCAAACCAGTTGTCTTAAATATATCCGTGATGACTGTAGACCCTGTATTTAACAATATTTCAACTGCAAATTCAATTTGCATGTTTGGCAACAATATTCATAGTTCCCAGTTGATGATTAATGGTCATTGTCTTCACATCTTGACCTGACCTTGTTTTGAGAACCACCATCATGTCCAAATTTCTACTTGAGCAAAACTTTGGTCCAAGTGTCTCAAGCATTAAAGGCCAAATTTCCAGGAAATTTGCTTGGAATATTAATGATCCACAGAGGATAAACCCTGATATTTTGCTAACCCACTTTTAAATGTTACAATTAGGCTAACATTCCCACTTAAAAAATATCAAACTCTAATGAGTATTAGATTAATCTATACACAGCAAGAGATACCTCATTTAGGCTATTCTCTCAATTTTAACATGCTTCGGTTTGACATAAAACTGCAGGAAGCTATATTCTTACATGCAAAGACAATCTGACCCAGGGTGCTTTCACACCTGGATCGATTGGAGACGTTGTTCCGAAACAAAGGGGCGTTTCCCTTTTGGCTCGGTTCGTTTGGCGATATCTGAACACAACAATCGCACTCTGAATCGGAACAAAACAACCGAGCCGAGATCGCCTAGAAGAGGTGGTCTCGATTCCATGCGAACCCTGGAGTGGTTCGTTTGCAGTGAGAACACAACCGACCCATGTACCAGAACAAATCAATAAGTTGCCTGGCAACCGACGCTAAAAGATCGCTTTGCAACAGCTTCGGCAGCGTATTTTGCTGCGGTATGTTGTTGCGGTTGTATTATGTAGGCCTGCTGCAGTCAGATTTTTTTAACTTCGTGCGGCGCTGCTCGACGGAGCGTTCACAACCCCTCTCTTTAATTTTATCACTGACCCGCTTGTAGACTTTAGTGTTCTTATATGTGGTGTGCAACATCCGGGAGATGTGTTGTTCCGACCAAACATCTATTTCACCTTTTTGCAACGCGAAGTCCACCCGCGATTCATTTTGTGTTACTGTTGTCATGGAGATGTCCCCCAATGGAATGCGCGACCTGCATGCATGAGGTAGTGACGTAATGGTGTAAGGAAAGCCCAGGAAGGGTGCGCGATTTGGACCGCTTTACAACAGTGTGGTGTGAAGTGACGTAATTAATCGATTCGGAACAAAGTATCTGTTCCGGAACAAAACATATTGATCCAGGTGTGAAAGCACCCTCGGTTTTTCTAAACAGTTTGATTAGGTCTGAATTTTAAGATATGTTGTAATCATCAGTGTGATCATGTATTTGATCAATTTTATGTATTTATTCTTTTTTTCATTTTATTTTTTTTAACCCTGTCCTGCCCAGCAGCCTGGTATGCAGAATGCAGCCTTTGTCGTCTTCATTATTTATTTTATGTATGTGTATATATTTGTCACAAGATGTGATGTTTGGGGGGCACAAATATCACATAAACAGACGCCACTGAGAAAGGACAGCATCTGCAAGAGAATGGGGTTGGGGGTTGACAACAGGAAACAGAGAAAATACACCAATTGCAGAAAGCGAAGACCCCTGCAGCAGAACGAGGAGGGGGCTTTGGGGGAGGAATAAGAAAAAAAAAAGGGGGGGGGCATCAGGAGACAACCAGCTGAAACAACTATGGGAGAAAAACAGTCAAGCAGAACAAACAAAACAACACAGTTCAGCAATCAGAAGTGATATAATGACAATTACTTTAAATAATTAACTCAAAATAAATACCATTGTTATGTATTTACTCTTTAATAATTGTATCTAATGCATATTTGTTTTTATATTCCTCACAACTATATATTGATAATTTCACATTATCCTTCTAATCATATCTACATTATTGATCATTGGCTATTCTCATCATATGCTATGTATTTAAATATACCCTCACTGACCACTTTATTAGGTACAACTTGCAAGTACTGGGCTAGACCCCCTTTTGCCTTCAGAACTGCTTTAATTCTTCATGGCATAGTTTTAACAAGGTGTTTTAAACATTCCTCAGAAACTTTGGTCCGTATTGACATGATAGCGTCTCGCAGTTGTTGCAGATTTGTCGGCTGCACATCCATGATGCAAATCTCCCGTTCCACGGCACCCCAAAGGTGCTCTGTTGGATTGAGATCTGGTAACTGTGGAGGCCATTGGAGTACAGTGAACTCATTGTCATGTTCAAGAAACCAGTTTGAGATGATTTGAGCTTTGTGACATGGAGCATTATCTTGCTGGAAGTAGCCATCAGAAGATAGGTACACAGTCGTTATAAAGGGATGGATATGGTCAGCAACAAGACTCAGGTAGGTAGAAAGGGGCCACAGTTTATCAAAAAAAAATATCCCCCACACCATTACACCACCACCAACCTGAACTGTAGATAAAATCCAAAATGCTTATATGTTGTTTACGCCAAATTCTGACCCTACCACCTGAATGTTGCAGCTTAAATCGAGACTCTTCAGACTAAGCAACATTTTTCCAGTCTTCTATTGTCCAATTTTGGTAAGCCTGTGCGAACTGTAGCCTTAGTTTCCTGTTCTTAGCTGACAGGAGTGGCACAGCCACAGTCCGTCTGGCACCAACAACCATGCCATGTTCAAAGTCACTTAAATCCCCTTTCTTCCACCAAGTTGTCTTGACCATGTCTACATGCCTAACGCATTAAGTTGCTGCCATGTGATCAGCTAATTAGCTATTTGTGTTAAAAAGCAATTGAACAAGTGTACCTAATAAATTGGCCGGTGAGTGTTTGCCTGTGTGTTTTTATTTCTGGCCTCAATTACTATTTTTGCTAGTCATGGTCCCCAGAGGACAAATCCTCCTGAATTTTCCACTAGTTTTTTAATCAAATGTCTCAACGCTGCAATATATTGCCATGAAATTTGGTTCAGACTTCCATGTTTCCCAGAGGATGAATTGCAATCAACCCTTTCAACTGAATTTTGATGGGATGGAAATTCAAACCAATTGCTGTCAATAACTTTCACTGGAGATTATTTACTAATAGAGAAAGTTCCAAACACTATTGACCTGGAGATTGTTTCTGGAGTCCCTGCTTTTGTTTTTTCTCAAAGCTGGGAGCAATGCATGGAACATTTACACAATTTGTATTGGGGTACTAATCTTCCCCTGATGCAGATATTGCCAAATACCAGTGGTAAGTGGGTAAGAAAGGTTTGTTTTTGTAATTTGCACCACAATGTATTGTTTTAAACATTGAAGAAGTAAACAAAAACAAACTTGTGATAACCTTTTTATTTTGAACTAAGAATTGTCTTGACATCAATTATTTTATTCATGACTGAATAATTACTGTAACATGACATGTTGTATCACCCAGTCATTCTCTACTGATTGCCTTCCATATGCTACCCTTTATACAAGAGTGAATGTGTGAGCAATTTCATTCACCTTCAACATCAGTCACTCTATTTTCGACTCCTTTGGATTTGGTTTCAGTCAGTGAAACTTCAGAGGCACAAATCCAGTTTGATCATTTGCAGCCAGGGACCGTTACTTTGGTGATAATGGGATTGGATCATGGGATTGGACACATTCCTACAGAATACAATTCATTGCAAGGATTGGTAGCTGTAATATCTGTGCATTCATCGCTTACCTGTGATGCCGGAATTGATTAGGTGTTGGAAAGTCATGTTTCAATAGCGCAAACCTCCATTTTGGCAAGATTCATCAGAGGATTTAGACATTTTCACGCGGTTATCAGTCGCTCACAAGCAAACTGGAGACTGTAATTGCTTTCCAAATTGCCTCTTTGAGCAGTGGCTGACCCAATTAGTTTTGGGATTGTGTTTGTAACAGTATCACTGTCTAACTGTTGCGACTTATCTGTATGAATATTTCAAACTCACATTGGCAGTCAATTACATCTGTATTTGTAACGTGTCAGCCAGTATGATTAGTTAATTATGTTTGCACTCTCTAACGATGGCACTGCCAAGTGTCTATCAGCTGATTCTCCATCTCTCAAGTTAAACTTCTGGCACACACACCTTTAGTTTCTTCCAGTGTTTAAGGATGGAGGGAATATCAACAGTAAAAATGAAATCTTATTTACATGTCAATATGTGGACTGTGGCTTGCTCCAAGATGTCAACAATCCATTAGAGGGAAATTAGTCTGAATGAAAGGAAAAGGATGCTGGTAGATAAAACATAACAAAACTAATTGATTTCAATAAATACATGCAGCAGATGTGAGACATTGAGGTGATAATGCAGGTGAGCTGCATTAGTATTGCAACTTTTTTTAAACAGGGTTAACAGTGAATAAAACTGACTGACTATGTCCGTAATATGCCACGGAGAGAACACCTTTTTGGTATTTGGGCATTCAAATTATTTGGACACATAGTAGTGTTGCAGTTAAAGGAAAAGTTTGACATTTTGGGAAATCATCTTATCTGCTTTCCCCGCCAAAATTAGACAGATTTCACTCTCATCAGTTCAGTAAATATAAAGCTGTGAAGTCGGGTAGCTTAGCTTGGCATAAACACTGGAAAGAGGGGGAAACGGCTAGCCTGGCTCTATCCCAAGCTATCAGTACCTCTAAAGCTCACTAATTAACACTTTATTTGTTTGATTTGTACATAAATTGAAATGTAAATTTGACGATTTGCTGTTTTACGGAGGGTTATGTGCTGGACTATTTCAGAAACTTCTCTGCTAGTTACTCGACAACTGGAATGGATTAACCAAACAAATTGTAACGGATTAATCAGTGAGCATGAAATATTGTTATCTTTGGATACAGCCGGGCTAGTTGTTTCCCCTGTTAGCCATCTACACTAAGCTAAGCTAGACTAAGCTAAGCTAAGCTAACCAGCTGCTCGAGGTAGCTTGATATTTACCGTACATAGAGTATATCTCACCTTAGTCTCGGTATTTCACCAAATTTCAAACTATTCCTTTAAAATATACAGCTTGCAGCTTGCCTTTTGTATGATTTCTAATTTACTGTAGCTGGAAACCAGAAAACTGTTTTTTAATGCATTCCCATTAGCAGGACCTCATTTAAAGACTAAATCACATTATAATACAAACAACGATGAATGCAATAAATATTGTTAATTGGCCAAAATCATTTTACATAGGTTGTACTGATGTCAATGTGACACCTCTGTGGGGGTTGACGAAAAAAGAAACAAAAAAACCCACATCGTATTATACTTATTTGTCGGAAGACTGAGTTTCTAATCCATATTGGTTATTGGTCATAATTACGCCTTTAAGCCTCTGGACTTCGAAGTTACATTGATATGCAAAATGATCTCCATAAGCAATAATCATCAGTCCCTTAGTGTGCAGGCAGTCATGTACCAATTAGGTTAACAGTGTTAGACAGTGGTAGCTGATGAAACGATAGAGGCCTCGCTGCATGAGTCAGAAGTGACATTTTTCCAATCTCCAGGCATAAACACATACTCTTTCATCAGTTAGATTTTAGATTTAGTCATATAGCTCTTAATCCTGTGTATAAACACAGATATCACTGAGGAAGAGACCATTTACATCAGGATAAACGTGATTTCTATAAATAAATTTGGAAAAGAACAGGAAAAAAAAAACCTAGAATAATGCCACACTTATCCTTTAAATACTTACTTTCTCTGTTTGAATAAAGATGCAAAATCATTTTCAATAACTTACAGCAAAATAAACTATACAGTGTTATACTATATCATCTCTAACGTGCAATCAAGCTATTTGAAGTACCTCAAATGTACAGAAATTAGAAACTGACAACATTTTCCTACAAATAAAAACATGATTACCTATTGAGATATTATTAATTTATTTATGTTCTAGCCATAACCGTTTCCCAATATGGATGTGTGACAATTAACACAAAGTTTTACTACATATAAAGATGTTTTCAAACCTCTGTGTTTTGGGACAGATGAGACCTCAGACCATCAGGACGACAGTGGGAATAGCTGATCCCTGCAGAACCAGCTCCTCGCTGACCCAAATGAGGACGCTCCACTGTAATCAGGCCCCGGAGGTAATCTACGCAGGGCATTATCTGCTTCGCTGGTTCTCTGCAGCATCTGGACGCCTCTGCCACCTGCTCCGGAAGGCCTCACACCTCTCCCTTGCCTCTTTCTCATTGCTTGTTTTCCTTCTCGACCTGATTTGCTAAACATTACATTTAGCCGTGTCAGATGTGTTCTCAAGAATCATGGATCAATTTTGTTGGTTATTTTTAGGCACTTTTCTTGAAATATCCTAGAAACCAGGTGCCATTTCTTGGATTACAAATAGAGTTTTTTACAAGCTCTTTTTGCCTTGGCATTGTTGAGGTGATTCATCATTGTCATTTTAGATTCAGTGATTTATTACAGACTATTGTGAGAATGTATGCAGAATATTACAAGCAAGTACATTTAACTTCTGTAATTACTTGCTGTTTAAGTAACAAAAACAGGCATTTGCCTGAATTCTGAGAACAAAAAATGAGCGATAGTGATGACAACACTTTTCAAGATATTTTATTGAGGAAAAAAAATATAACGAAAAGGTTTTTCAAACACTCCAACCAACATCAAGAAGACGACATAAAGATGAAAGTCTAGTTGTATAGAGCATAAAAGTAAGGTAAAGGTACTTTATTGTCACATATACATACACGTTGCGAAATTCATTCTCTGCATTTAACCCATCCCTTAAGGGAGCAGCGGGCAGCCGCTGTGCAGCACCCGGGGGACCAACTCCAGACCTATATCAGAGTCTGGTCAATGGCACTGACTGAAGAACCTAACATGTTTTTGATATATGAGATTGTCTGTTATTGAAAATCCAAGGATTGTCTTGATCTGATTCAGTAAACAATTCTTACTTTAATTAGTCTACCGAGTTGTTTTGTAATTGAATTATTCTGCCAAAGCATATTTTTACCACCCAGTTTAGCATATCAAGTCTTTTGAGACATGACACTCACAGCAAAGCTAAAGAGTATTGCTAATTAGCATCATTGGTCATGACAGTGGAGTAATCATGGTTTCTTCTAAATCAATCCTTGTTTGTCTGATGCTAATTTTAGTTCACAATTACTAAACTGTTTTTAAAAATAATTTCACAGTGATATCAAAAGCTCTTACAATCTTCAGGCGGTAAAATAAAATAAATATATATATAAGAAGACTGTGGAACAAGTGAGTGCATGGATTGTTTTGAAATTTCAAGCCTTGAAAGTGATCAAGGACTATTGTCACAACAGGTTACTGACATTTGAAATGTTTTCTCTAGTCTGCCAGCTTGTTTTTGTTAAACAGATGATTGAAAATCATTATTGCCAGTATTTTCTGGTATAAAATACAAAAAGTTGTAATGTAGCTCAATATCAGCAGGACTGCTGAATCTGGATTTCTGAATTACAATTCGGAGCCCGCATTGGACCAGACACTCATAATAAATTATGAAATAATTAAAAATGTCTAACTGTTTGGATTTATTGTGCTTTACTTCAGTTAATTGCTACAGTATTTTTTCTGACAGATGATTTAGTTACATTTTTTTCATCCCTGCCAGAAACATCAATAATGTGGTTGGGAAATACTAAATCCTTTTTTAAGTAGCCGTAGAGCAGTCAACATTTTAAATATTAAATCTAATGCAAGAGTCTACAGCCATGCTTGTGGCTGCTAATGTCAGCATACTAACATGCTCACAGTGGCAATGCTAACATGCCAATGTTTAACAGATATTTTTGACAGTGCTATGCTCAGCATCTTTGTGTTAGTATACTAACATTAGCTAATTTGCACTAAACACAAAGTGGAGCTGAGGCTGTCATTATTGTAGAGGTACAGAATTTGGTCATAAACCAAAGAGAAATGAAACATTTGACCTGATGATGATGCTAGATGAACAGTCAGTCAGTTTTTACTATTAATTGTGAGGGGTATGAGAATGTAGCAAATCTCTTGGCAGTCCAACAGGTAAATGTTGAGATATTTCACTAAAAGTTTTGTTTGTGCTGGAGGAAAATTCATTGGATCACCACACTAAGCAGGCTTCATCCTCTGAGTAGCGTGAATGTCCAAAAATGTACAAAATTTCATCCTGTAGTTGAGAAATTTCTACCTGTACCAATGTCGGGGGAAACTTACCAAATTCACAGGAAAAAAATACCAAGGACTAAATAAACTCCTAAATATATTTTTAGTAAATACTATGGACTTGACTTCAATGTCCTTGTTGGTTCTATATTTATCCATTTCTGGTAAATACAAGGATGTTAAAATTTCTAAGAAAGCCAAGTAAACACATGTAGCTGTGGTGTTAACATTGCTTCTGCCGTACACGATGTGCACTTTCAGCCTGTCTGCTTCATCATGACAAGCACAACGTCAGCATGCATACAGCACACTGACAGGGAGCAGTTAATGTCAGCCCCAAAATCTGTCAAAACAACAACCATCTTCAAAACAAGTCAGTCATACTTAAAGATAACTTCGGAAAGAATAAACAGTCCTGATTGTTATTTCCTAAAATATTTATAGCTGGTGCGACTCGAGCAGTAAGTTCTGCAGTGCTTCCTGGCAGATCCTTAATATTTCCACGTCTGTCAACACTTCAGAGTGTGAAAGAGACTGCTGCTGTCATCTGCATCAATGCCAGCTTGCTCTCCCATGAGACCCAACGCAAGCCTTTCACGCTAATAAAGATTTTCCGAGGGCAAATATGATAAACTGAGGAGTGTAGGTACAGTACGCGGGAAATGCTTGTGCACTCCGAGTGAGACAAATCATTCCCCAAAATGACATTCAGACTGATCTTGCAGGGGATGCTGCTGTAATACACTGTGAAATTGATTCCATGAAGTGAATCATGATCTAATCTCGTCCACGAAAACAAGGTGGCTTGTCCCACAGATGTAACATGTAGACAGAAACAATCCACAAAGTGTGCAAACCCATTTCTGCTAAAGCTCTTTTTGTATGTCAAAATCCATCACAGAAATATCACAGAAATCAGTTTGGAAGAGTTGCCTACAATGTTTCTAAACTGCCAAAGTTTGAGTTATTTTTCCCCATTCAGATATTTAATAATGTGATTATTACGAAAACCTCTTTCGAAAGTAAAATGAAAAATGTAGGCGTAACTGCTCTAAGAACAGTAATCCTTTGTTCCTTTTTGACAATTCACCAAATAAAAGTTTAAATCATTAAAAACATGTGCCTCTTTTAGGAGCCGGTTGTAATCACAACATGCTCATGTTCAATTTTTGAATTAGGAATCTGAATCACAGAGTGACTTAAGCTTGCATCACAAATGTTTAATCAAATCGGCCAGTGACATGCCCTTAGAGTATTTTCTCCTGTGTCCTGTGATCACACAAGTGACTCACTCACTGCCATCAAATACACTCAAACGAAAATGTGAAAGAAATAAGACCACATAAACAATGTGTTGAGGGGTTTTGATAGTACACAGACTTGAAACTTCACATCAGCAAAGGGAGAACATTCATCAGTAATACATGAAACCTGGCTGACCCAGCTGTCAGGAAGCGGTGACGTTTGACTGATCTCTGTACGCTGTTGGCTCTGCTTCTTGTGTTTACCCAGTTGTTCCTCAGCCTCATAGTTCTTCTTTTGTCATGTAGGGAGTCGGGGAAGCGGATGTTGGCGCTGGGTTTCAACAGAGGTCAGTTAGGTCGATGTACCCCCAAGCGTACCTGCTGCCCAACTAAATTAATTCAGAGAAGGTAATGGTTATTTTTTTGTATGAGCTGGGTCATGACTTTATTTTGGCTGTGGTCATTCCAATATATTTCATTTTATCGCTATAGCGACACATAATACCAGAGACGGAGTGGAGCGGACAGGGCCAGGAGATCACGGAGCGACCGGCCCGCTGCTGATGGTCGCTGATTGTTCTCTCTGGCTGAATGAAGTCTGACGCTCCTAAATTTAGCATGGATCCGTGATGGTAGAGAAATATAGAAATTAATGCCAATAAAGCATGCTGTCAATATTTTAGGGACCCCCCAAAATATCACAAATCAAGCTTTTCAGGGAGCTGATGTCCTCTTTAGGGGAGCTAAGCTCCCCCTGACTCCCCCGTAGTTTGCACCCTGAGGGTTAAGTTATACAGCTGCAGGTTTAGGTCTCTGTGTCAGTATGTCTGCTACCTGATTAGATCCAAGCAGACTGGCTATCAGCTCTGATAATGTGTTACATCATAATCACCACAGTAGTAAATCAGTCTTAATTGATTAATCAACATTAGTTTGTCTGTAGGTGGAGCTTCCTGTTTAAAAGCCAATGGTAGGAGCTCCTCAGGGTAGTTTTTCATTGATGGAGTGGAGTTGGTTGAGTTCAAGGACCAATCTGCTGGAAGTTTGCTGTTAGCTGCCCACTAGCTATGGGCCTAGCCTGAGCAGTTGGCACTTTAGCCTTTGCTCATCAGCGTGTGAAAGAGGTGAATGTGAGTTTGTGTAAAGTGTGTAAAGTGCTTTGACTGGTTAGAAAAACTAGAAAGGCACTATACAAGTACAGGTCATTTGCCATACAGTAAAGATTACTCTGTCCTGTGTGTGTTCTTCTTCCACAGCTCTTCCACTTCTTATAATTTACACCTGGCTGGCATTAATGTCTTGTATTCAGATTGTATCTGGATATGATTTCAACCTGATTATAATTACACCTGTTTTTAAGTCCAGCTCAAACAGCTTAACGTCACATCCTCTGCTCATTTGCACCGATCTAAACCATAGACTGTATAACGTTTTGAACTATCCCTCCCACAGAGATTTATTTTCCTCCATGGATTATACACTCATGTCTTCCTTTCCCTTCAGCGGTACGCCAGAGTAATAGCTCAGCTGAAATGTGAAAGTGAAATTTAATTTACGTCTGGCATAGCTTCCTTGCCTTACATTCCTTCAGAATGTGTACTTATTATAGTTGTAGTTATAGTTAGTTATTTTAGTAGATTATATTGAATTTAACTCAACAGCTCAATATTTCACATAAACCAACCAATTCTCACTCCCTGACTCGTCACATATGGACGCAAGGTCAAGAGCCATAGTTTGTTATGCACTGGGGATCCCTTTACCGTCATAGTTCAACGCCTCGGGGGAAACCCTATAGCGTCGTTTTTTGACAATAAAGGCAGGTATATGATATTAAGCTGAATAGACTGACTAAGAAGGTGGTTGGAGTGGATGGAGGGCCAGAACCCCGACTTTGAACCAGGAGACAGGGGTTCTTGTCCCGTGTGAAACAAAAGTCAACATTAAATATTATTATTTAAGTGACATTAACTTACGTGCTGACTTACCTAGTCAATTTTAACCCAAACCATGATCTTTTCCTAACCTTAACCAAGCAGTTTTGTTGCCTAAACCCAACCAAGTACTTTCTGCCTAAACCTAACCAAACTGCAACGTTTGACTTTAATAATGCATTGTTTCAAAAAGGCGATGTTTCGAAACGCTATATATTATTTTGAAAGTCTAACTGGACGTTGCATATTTATTGTTGCTAACTTTACTGGAAGTTGCATATTTGTTGCCCTAAACATCAAAAAGTCATGCAAAAGCCTACACAGGTCTTTAAAAGGCAATGGCAAAGGGCCTTGACCAAGCGTCAATATGTGATGAGTCGTGGAGTGAGAAAGTGTTGCATCAACAGATATGTTCAGTTCACCGTTCTCTAAAAACATGACCACGTTCAGTGAACGGTGCTCTTTAAGCGTGTTCATGCACAACACTGTATCGACAATCTGCACCATCAAATTTCATTTTGATTGTGATTTTATTTGTGTAAGAATGGGACCGCTACACATTTGTATTTACAACACTTGTGTTCAATGCATCCCTGACCACCTCCGGAGGTGGTTTGGCTGATCGGATCACAATCCATCCTCAATGCATCTTTGGGTGCATGTGCACCTGTAAACAGCCTCAAAAGGGTTCAGATCATTTAAAACCGGTGCAGACCATTTACATTTGCCCTGCTGGATCTGAGTCCAATGTCACCAAATTCGCAGATCCTGGTAATTAACTTGATGAGTACAATTTTTCATAAATTGAAGAAATGCTAGCCTAAACTAGAAACGTTGTTTAAAAAAACCTAATTTCCTTTAAAAAGAATGTGAAAAAAATAGTTTTGTCAGTGGAATCACATCAGTGATAGCGTAAAGCCTGTTCGTTAATGTTTAAATAAAGTGAACTGAAGTCTAAATGCTACGTCATTATATCGGCGATGACTCTCCGACAACAATGGCTCATTTCAAGAGATTAGACATTGAGACAAATGGTTCCACATAATTGGCACTAAAAAGCCCTCCAGACAGGCCTTGTTCTTCAGATATGGGTTTAATTGTCCAGAATATGATTGCTAAGTGAGAGATCCTCTCACTTATCAAATTAACAGCTTTGAAAACTGGGACAGTGGAGTACTTAGCGCTTATTAAAGTGGAATAGGTCATGCCAAAGGTAAGCTGTTTATCTCTTGAAAGAGAGCATGGAGCAGAGGAGGAACGCCTCATGGAGAGAATGGCAGAAATCAAAAGAGTTTTTCCTCCACAATCCAACCGCTCATTAAGATATGATTGGAAAGCTGGAGAGTTCCATTAAAATACAAAATGGGAGTTGGATTGCAAAATAATTAGAAATTTTTATGTGTAGGGTACAAACAGAAACAAGGCTAGTGATAAACACAGACACAGAGATGCATGTAATTGGATAGACTCACATGTGTTTCTTGCATCAACAGTCCATACTTCTTCATGTTTTATTCATGAGTTAAAGGTAGTGTATGGCCACACATGGGCTATCTCATTTCTCAGTGCTCATTTATAGCTCTCCTGTGTGAGCCTGGCCGGGCCCTGATAACAGTGAAACCGCCTGGAGGGCAGACACAACACCCCAAAGAGTAATACAGGACGTCATAACACCCAGCAAGAAACATGGTAATGCAGGTAAACTCAAAACCTCTTATCAAAATGCCATACACCTTTCAACACAGTGAGTGAGCAGTGTGGACTGGCTGCCAGCTGGCCTGATAACGGCGGAGACATCTCAGGTCCAAGTGTGCCAGTTTTGAAATTCTGGTAGGGAAAAATGGAGATATCTGTGCCGTTTAGTGTATTGATCTTCAATAAAAAAAAATCTATCATGACTGTTGGCTGTTTTTCGGAATTTTTTCCCCCCCCAATGACTCAATTTATTCTCACAAACATACAAAAACTTTATACCAAAAAATGCTACAGAATGCTTTAGCCTCAAAAACAAAACAAGAACTTTATTTTAAGTTCATAACGAAAAAATAACTAGAATATTTTGTCCAACATTACATTGGTAGTTGATTAAACATGAATTGGTATATTTAAATTAGTGTGAGAGAGCACTGTTACAATATCATCTTTATGGCAACAAAAACGCATCATCTCACCTCCAGTATTACATAATAGCCTACTGTACAAATATCAGTATCACAGCATTTAATTCCACCAGTATCACATAGCTGACACGTTCTGTAGATAATCAATTGCGCTGTGGGCCCACAAGTTTACTATTCATCCCAGTATCTTGTTCATTTTCTTCAATCACATTGTTTAAGAACACAGTAGCACTTTTGCACCTGATCATGGGCATCTTCAGTCATTTAGTCACCAAACTTTGCTAGCTGCTACACAACATCTTAAGAAAGTCTACAAAGTCAACTCATATATTATCAGTCTGCTCACTGCTGCTTAGCAATTTTAATTAAACACGTATGCTGTTAGCTCTGTATGGTTGTTAATATAGGGTATACTGAGGAAAGGTCAAAGTTGTTTTTGGATCATTTTGCTTATACTACAAACAATTTTCTAAGCATTGACCACATGTCAGTGTCTTCCTCGGTGAATTAAGATGGTTCAGTTGTCTTTGAATATTTGGCAAATATGAAAAAAATTCCCAGGTGAGTTGTCTCTTCTAGACAACTGAACATGATATCTGCTGAAGAAGTGCATGAGATTCAGTTAAAAACTCCAGAGAAAGCTAGTAGGAGGACATTAAATTATAGTTAGATAGTTATAATCAATATTTTTAAACAACCTATGGCTCAAACGACTGTGTAATGTGAAATGGTTACTCGTAGTGACAAACCCACAGAAAATTATCCGGACTCTTCAGTTCCTCTCAGCCCTGTAGGGCATTTTAGCATCTGTCTGCTCATTGTTTTGGTTTTACAGCAGCTTTGATGATTTGATTCAGTTTCACGGCTCTCGAGCTGGCAGCTGTTCTCAAAATCTCAAAAACACACTATATGCTACCTGTCTAGCACCAAACAGAAGACAGTTAGATACTAACATCTAGCTGCTAGACAGCCACATATTTCCCTCAGGAGGTGGTGGAGACCAAAACAGAGCAAAAAAGGAGAGTGAATATTTTAATATTCACTGACCTGCCTGAAAACAGCTTAATTGTAGTCCAGCTTTTACTTTCGTAACCTATCAGCATCACTATGTAACACGCTTCATAATGTTCGCCTAGCAGCTAGTGTGCATGCTCAAACCAGGCTAGTTAGATCAGAGGCCCAAAGGGTTTAGTTGGTGGTATTGCCATGTCTAGGAGACGCTGTATTTTGTCAATGTGAAGACGATGAATTGAAGAGTCAGTAGTTAAAATTTTAACACTTCCTCAGGACTACAATCCCAACCCTTTGTTGTGTTCAGTTCATTTTACAGAGGACTGCTTCCTGAACTGACCACAGTTCAATTAAGGATGTTCTACATGCTTACTCCTGAAAGACGGTGCTGTTCTAATCTAGAGATTCAGAATCACAACCTGTAAGTATGCTTTATTAGTTGTGGATTATATTATAAAACAAACCAGGCAATGTAACTTTCAAGTGTGGAGTTGTGTAAATAACCCAGCAGGGAGATGCCTCACTTAGGAAAATGGAGAAGTGAACACACATGGTGAAAAGAGATGCTGAAACAATTTGCTTTCCTTAATTTTGTTTCAGAATTATCTCTATGTGCAAAGGTGTGCACAAAAAGACAGGAGTGGTGTAAAAAATAAAGGGGTGGGGGGGGGGGGGGGACTCTTGTGCGCTGGGCTAATGGGTTAATGTCATTGGTAATTTTAACTTTAGGTCACAGTACAGGGGCACTTGATTTGACCAGAGGGTCTTTTGTACCAACCAGAGGGGCACTAATGGTGATCAGAGGACTGTTAAGCTGCCCACATGCTTCTATGGTGTGACATCAGGGTGAAAATGAAGTTTCTAAAAAAAAGGGACACTTTGGCACTCAGAGCAATAAGGGCACAGGCGGTCAGGTTTTTGCTTGACAGTGCAATTTCCATATTTTCTACTTTTTCAGACCCCTGAAGGTAATCACAGATCAAAATGCTCTGGCATTAGCACTGACAACACTTCCTGTTTGAGCAGCTTACAGAGAGGATGTCTCCTATTTGACCTTGAGAGCCAACTTGCAAATATTTTCAAATAATATTCCTTGTAATATATTTGCATTCTCTCACCCTTGCGTGCTCTGACAATGATTTAAGGCAGCCACTAATCTCTGTCTAATATTAGAAACCATATGTGAAGAGAGATAACTGCTAGGCAGGGTGGTCATTTGGAATCTGTAATGCTCAGGGCAAATTCTGCCCAGTGGGTTGCCCCAGAGTCATCTATTTTAGACGAATTCTTCCTCTGAAGTTGTTGCAGACCCCTCAGTGTCACAACTTTAATGGATACAAGGATTTGGTTTCCTCTTGCCCAGCCCGATTTGGGTGCGAAGCATCAACAGAGAGGCAGGGAGTTTAAATCAGGCAGTGAGAGCTTTCCTCTTCCCGAAGTGATGCACAAAGAAAAACCAAACCAACCAGTCTTTTCAACACTTTCCTTTGTTTTGTTTTTTTCACACATACATGATGAAAATTCTTCACTGCAATTGTGGTTGAACAACTTTAAATCAGCTTGTAAGCACAATGTGTATTTACCTTTTTCAAGGGAAACCCCAATTAATCCATTTTTTTAATGAATTGTTTTCCAGCTTGGTGTAAGATAAGATATTAGATGTTACAGCTCGCCATGTGATTTTATGTCCTCTTTTGTGAAGACATTTGCACCTGACTAAGATTCATTTTGGAGAAAATTGCAACTGCTTTTTCAGAGTGGGGACTACTAATTTCTCCTCAAACTGTGAGAAAATGCCTTTAGTCTGCTTTATTCTTTGTTATCTGACATGGGAGTATTTTCAGTGAGTTTACCAACATTCAGCATTTGTAAGTTGTAAGTGCTGTAAAGTTGTGAATGAAGCACCATCTTATTTTACAGTTAATCCTCATTAAAGGATATTTTTGCTCTTTATCTGAAGTTCTGACAAACGTGTAAGTACACGTTCTCCTTTTAGACAATATTTTTCCTTAATCTGGTAGTTTTGTGTCATTGATGACAAACTAGCATGTTTAAAAGACTGATTTTTAACTGTTCAATGTACAAGAAAACAAGAACGAGAAACCAAAAGCACTCACAGAGATGAAGCAGGTTGAGTGAAAGGGCACTTTAGCTCAAATTATGGTCAATAAACAGGTTTGCAGTTCAGCAATATGATGGCAGTCCAAAAAGAAAAAACAATATCTGTTAGAACTATTGCAAGAAGCAGGTCATGAATACAGGTAGCCAAGCCCATAGGCACAAGCAGGAATGGCTGGACTGCAGCACCGACAATGTAACAAATGAAAGTGGTATATGTACACTGCAAGGGAATTAATGAGGGAATGAGTTACAGGTGTGCAGGGAGGTGCAAGTTTAAGGGCGTCTTATGGACAGGCGAGGAATGATAAGGTCTGCAAAGTTCCTTTTAGAAAGTGTCTGAAGCTGATGTTGGAGACAGGTCAAGTGTCACAAGTTTTGGGGGCTAAAATGGTTATACCCTTCAACAACAACAATTTGGAAATTGGTTTAAAAAAATAAATAATAACAGATCTAGTTATAATAAGAGTCAGTATTTTAATGCTCACCAAGTATGCAGTCCCTCCAAAAGTGTGGTTAGACACAGCACAGAAAATGATGTGGCATTAGAAGGATAAGCGCCCCGTTGTCACAAGTTTGCCGAAAGCTTTCTATTCATGATGGTTTGGCTGCAGCAGTTTCATTCTGTATGGATATGAGTTTGCAGGCCATAGATATGAGTACGATAAAAGGCAGAGGTGACGCGATTATCTAAGCACAAGCTCACAGGTTAAAAAAAAATCTATTATCTGAGTGAACAAGGAAATGAACCCAGCAGTATCTCCTCATTTTTTGCCTTCTCCTTTCAGGTGCATGTAAGGGCATCTGGTTCGTTAGTTGTCCCTCAGCACTTTGTCAAACCGACAGTATATAGCCTGAGTGAGTCAACTGCATATTGGAAAGACAAGATTAATTTACCAGAATAATTCTCCCATGGTTCTGACCTGACCCAGAGACTGCGGCGAAAGGTGTTTCTCTGGTCCCATTAGTCAAAATTTATTTGCTTGAAGTGATTTAATTTCTTTAGCCAAAATTCTCTTTCACAGATGAGGTTCAACCAAACACATTAGCAGGCTACTGATCTTGAAGCTAATGGTTCACCTTAATACTGAATTATTTTAGGAAAGACATGGATTGATACTTCCTTAGATCCTGTCTGACAATCGGCTCTTGGTTTGTCTTAGTCTACAGAGAGAACACATTCACTACGCATGAAAATGATGGAGGGGGATGAATTATATTGACAGTTTAAGAGAGGAGGGAGTACTGTCATACTAAGATAACAAAGTCAAAAAACCTGACATGCTAGTTTGCTTTGGGGCATCAGAAGATGTCCCAGATGTCGCATCAATTGTCTGCTATTATGTCACAGTACACTGGATAAAATGACCAACTGTCATTTTCTCATGTCTCTTGCATTTTGGCCAACATTAGAATTATATTTTGTAGTCTTATCATAGCATACAAAAAGCCAATAAGCTCTTTGTTACTGGAAAGTATATGTTAAATGAAAAAAGTACCTTCCACATTTTGTAGACTTTTAGGTTATCCTCATGTAATTTGATTTGGACAACATTGTGCTTTGCGCTGATGTCAAGTTGTTCCAAGAAAAGAGCTACAATACGGATTTAGGATGGCACACAGCCTAATTTCTACAGTACATGAAAAGAATATCTGAGTCAGTCACTGAGGTTTTGTTTCTTATAGAGATCAAGCACACCCTCACATACAAAGAGGATTTGTTCTGAAGCTAACGTCAATGATTAATTGAAAGAACAAGTAGTCACTCAAATACAAATTATGTATTTATTTAATTTTGAATAACATGGAGATCAAAAATCAATCAGTCAAAATGTCACATAGCGCCTCAACCATCTGCCTGCACTCGCTGCCTTATGGCTGTTTAAACACATAAGTTGCAGAGTGAGAACACTGAATCAAATAACTTAAAGGGAAAAAGGACATATTTACACAAGGGCAATGAGGAAAACTGTAGATAATATGTTATCCTGTTATTTAGTTAATGGATGGTCACCACTTGAAAAATGTCCATTCACAAATCTACAATCTCCTGGCAAAGCCACGTGCACTAGCTTTTTAGTCACAGTTGAGTCCCCCCCCCCCCCATCTTTATTTTAGTACTCTAACTCTAATCTCAGCTGCCACCACACACAAGTTTAGAGAGCAGAAAACTGCATTGCAGCTCACATGAATTTGATGTTGTCATGTAGCTCACTGCCAGCATTAAACGACACCTGCACAATTTCACATCTCAACAGCTGGTTCCCACTGTTTTGCCTCCATCTGACTATTTACTGTGGAGACTCAAGAAAGAGGAGGCAGAGTGGATGGGGAAGATGGGGCGGATTTGAACCTGACAATAACACTGGGCAGAATGTTGACGCAAAATCCTGGATCACATTGTGATCGCAGTGTGGCTCTAGATGGCAATGATGGCTGTTCACCACTTAGGTCTTGAACGACTGTTCAGCGGATTACCAAGGTTACCAACGGATGAAACTGAGTGGCTTTGGTAATCCCCTTCAATCTAACACCACCAGCAGGTCAAACTCTTCACTTCTCATGTGAAGTATCTCAATATTTACAAGATGGAATGACAAAAATATTCATGGTCAATATTCATGGTCCCTCGACAATGTATCTTAAAGACTTTGGAGATCCCATGATTTTTTAATGCTATCATCAGGTCAAAATTACAGCTTTTCCAAATTTTATCTCAAAAATTAATGCTCAGCCTCAGTTGTATTTTGTGTTTAGTGCTAATTTGCAAATGTCTACATGCTAACTAAAGATTGTGAGCATGATGCCTGCTAAACATCAGCATGTTAGCGTTGTCTGTGTGCTGCAGTAGGCCTAACCATGCCAAAATTATCATTTAGCTCAAAGCACTACTGTGCATAATTACAAGCTCATGGAGCTGCTAGCATGACTGTAGACTTTTAGTCTTGGTTAATGTTTGGTACTGGCATTTTTTATCCTACAATAGCTGTGCAAAATACAGCGTAGTAGTGTACCATTCTGTCTTCCACCATGCTACATAAAGGGCACGCTTCCTGTTTTGGCATTGACTGTTGGCATTAGACGTAAATTTTGCTCTACAGAATTATTCAGTAGGAAATTCATTCCAAAGGAAACTGGGCTGAGTATAGCAATGTGTTCCTCATGTATTTTAAATCTAGCTTTAACATGAATCTTTCCATATCCAAATAAGATAATCAGATACTGATTGCATGTTTTACCAGATAAGGTCCTACTTTTCACAGCTCTGTGTGTGAAGTTTAATGAGCAATTGTTATAACTGAAGTGGCACTCCTTGAAAAAAAAGTGTTTACCTCACTACATTTCCAAAGTTTGCTCTTGGAAAGACAGGCCCTGAGGCCCTGAGGGCAGTCAGCCAGGGGCAAATGAGGGAGTGTCCCAATGTCTCCAGTTCCAATTGAGCTGGCATCACTTCGATCGAATGGCTTTCAAGATAGCCTTTTGTGGCAGCTACCGAATATCCACGAGACAGCAGAACTGCCCATCAAAATCATACTCGAGAGGGAAATCAAAGTCAAGTCATGGCCTTAGCTCGTCTCTTATTAGGGTGAATAGTATCATCCACTGATCGAGACCATGCTGTCAGCATCAGATTCAAGGCTACGGCATGTCTCTTCCACTGTGTGCGAGTTTTTGACTTTCCTTATGCTAAACTAATTAGTAACATGCTAAACTAAGATAATGATGCTAAACTAATTAGTAACATGCTAAACTAAGATAAAGATGCTAAACTAATTAGTAACATGCTAAACTAAGATAAAGATACTAAACTAATTAGTAACATGCTAAACTAAGATAAAGATGCTAAACTAATTAGTAACATGTTAAACCAAGATAAAGATGCTAAACTAATTAGTAACATGTTAAACCAAGATAAAGATGCTAAACTAATTAGTAACATGCTAAACTAAGATAAAGATACTAAACTAGTTAGTAACATGCTAAACTAAGATAAAGATGCTAAACTAATTAGTAACATGCTAAACTAAGATAAAGATACTAAACTAATTAGTAACATGCTAAACTAAGATAAAGATGCTAAACTAATTAGTAACATGTTAAACCAAGATAAAGATGCTAAACTAATTAGTAACATGTTAAACCAAGATAAAGATGCTAAACTAATTAGTAACATGCTAAACTAAGATAAAGATACTAAACTAGTTAGTAACATGCTAAACTAAGATAAAGATGCTAAACTAGTTAGTAACATGTTAAACCAAGATAAAGATGCTAAACTAATTAGTAACATGCTAAACTAAGATAAAGATGCTAAACTAATTAGTAACATGCTAAACTAAGATAAAGATGCTAAACTAATTAGTAACATGTTAAACCAAGATAAAGATGCTAAACTAATTAGTAACATGTTAAACCAAGATAAAGATGCTAAACTAATTAGTAACATGCTAAACTAAGATAAAGATGCTAAACTAGTTAGTAACATGCTAAACTAAGATAAAGATGCTAAACTAGTTAGTAACATGTTAAACCAAGATAAAGATGCTAAACTAATTAGTAACATGCTAAACTAAGATAAAGATACTATACATGATAAACTTTACCTAAGTATCTTTGCATTGTTATTGTGTTATGCTAATGTAAGCATTTTGCTCAAAGCACCACTGTGTCACAGAGCCATTGGCATGGCTCATATTGTACACAACAGAAACAATAATACCAATTTTCTTCACATTTCTGGCCTGGCTTATTACCACATGTTTTGTGCTTATTTCTTTTATGTATTTGTACATAGTGCATTGAAAATTTCCTACTGTTAATCCTAAACCAAATACTTCTGTGTATACAAAATCAGAAGTGGGCACACATGTTCATAAAATATTGTAGCTAGAGATGTATCAAGAAGTCACTTAAGTTAAAATGTTGGCTCTCGCTTGCTATAGAAAATATACTACATAGGAAGATTCAGAATTACAATATGTCTACATTTCTGTCTCTCACATTGAAAAGAAGATTGTTGCAGTAGTTGTGGAGGATAGGTGCAGCAGGATGGAAGAGCAGTTTTGATGCTTGCCAAAGTTCACAATAGCATAGTTATATAACCCTTACACCATTCAGACTGTACTCTTAACCTTAGGGTCCAAGGATCTTCACTTGCTTTCACATAAAAGGCATGAATATTTAATCCTTCAATGTGCCATTCAGGAGCAGTTTCATAACTCCATTGTGTGTTGCTTTCAAAGATCTTAAAGAAATCCATCACAACCTTCACTGGACCTCGTTCAACTCAATAATAATGTTTCAGAGGGGAGTGAGAATACACTACAAAACACAGTTCTAGTTGTGCACCATCAATAGAGACCTTGGGGAAACTGCGTGGTGGTGGACACTTTCATCTCACCTTTAAGCAGTGGTGGCCAGTGATTAGCACCCCGAGCCCTGCTGGTTTTCATTCTGGCCATGTAATTAAAGATTCTACACCTTGGATGCAAAAGGAATGCTTTACAACATGGAAACAGCAAAAGTCTGGACCTAGAGGAGGAAAGTTAAGACCTTTGTACTTTACTGACGATTTCTTTCTTGAGCTTTTTCTCGACCTTGTTGAGTGTTGAGGCCAAGAAAATGTATAAAGGCATAAGAGAATTCCAGTTAACGTATATGAGTAATAAAAATAAATGCAATGTTCGCCTTTATTGATCAAAATACATTATAAACAATCAAAGTAAAACACTATATTGAAATAAAGATTGCCTAATTAAGTGAAATTAAGCCATAACTAAGGAAGTACTATAATGGAGCTTCAAAAAGATACACCAAAAGAAACACCAGAGGTCAATATTTGACATTTACTTAAAACCTTGCACTACCATGATTGCATGGCTCTGGTGGCAATCACACCTCAAATGTTGAAGATCAAGCTGCAAATGAACAGATGTACAAACTAGCATTACACAGCCAAGAATAATACTCTGCAAAAGCTGCTTTGTGTTATAAGAGTAGCGTGGCCCTTTAAGGGAGGGTTCAGTGTGCGCATGTGTAGGCGTAGCCGGTGTGTGTGTGTTGACGAACTGACGGAGCGAGTGTGTGGAAGCGAGTGAGCTGTGAAGAGCGGAGCTAAGATAAACAGGTCAGAAATAAACCCTGTGTAGCCATAAATGTACAGTGAAAGTTACGGTGGTCAACAAATAAAGACTGCAGCTTCTCAAGATCCCAGCGGAGCTTCTGTGTGGTGCTTACCAACTGCTGCTGAACTAGCGAAGGGGGTTAGCCCCGGAGTTACCGGTAACTTCGGCCCTGGAGGAAAAGTCTCCCCTGTGCTTCCCGACTACGGTCTGGGAGCCGAGCAGGAAAGGTTAACACTGGCGACCACGAAGGGACCCTCTTACGTTCAATCAGAGCAGCTGTGGTGAGCATTAATAAACGGCGAAATAAGCCGGGACAAAGGTCGGAAGTTTGTTTACAGTGCCCGGCCGGGAAGCTAAGCTAATTAAACGGCCGCTATGAATGTTTTCGGGAGTGTAACCAGCCACTCTAACCCACCCATGACGCTAACTACTGTGAAAGAAGGACAGTTAGAAACAGAAATGGACTATGTGAATAAGAGAAATAAAAGACATGAGCACTCTAACCCTTTCCTCTGTGAAGAGGAGCCGGTTGAAAGGATGCAGAGAGTGTCTGAAACACCACATGAGCACGTGCAGCCCAGATTTTCTAGCACAAACCCCTTTGTTAATGAAGCTAATGTACAACACCAAGACCCATGCTTCCATGTGCATAACCCCCAAACTCATGCCCAGCCGCCAACGCTGCATAAGCCAGCCCTGCCACCAGCTGCCACAGTTGCCACACCTCATGCAAACCCCTTTTCATCTGCCCACCTGGGAAGTTTTATCCAGAGCACGCCTGCACCCTGTCACTCCCCATGCCCTACATGCCCGGTGCCACACACCCCGTGCTACAGTCCCCTGAAAGACATGAGCTATGGACACATGCTAGAACAACAACATAGTCAGATCGTACAGTTAAAGGGGCCTCCCACCTCCCACCAGCAAGAGAGGGCCAAGCCACAAACACGCCACCAGGGCCGTGCATTTTACCAGCCTTCTTCTGAGAGTGAGGAAGACTATGACTGCAGGGAGAGAGTCCCCACCTTACGTCCTGGTCAGTACGATGGTACCACTCCATGGAAGGAGTTTCTGCACAGGTTTGAGAGCTGTGCCAAAGCTAATTACTGGTCAGAACAGACAATGACTGTCCAGCTCAAGTTCTGCCTGGTAGGTGCTGCGGGGCCATAATTCACAGAAACCCTCGGTCATCACAGTGGGGTTACAGAAGGATTGTGGAGGAGATGGAGACAGCGTATGGCCCTTCTTCAGAGCATGCAGCCGCAGTGGCGATCGAACTGAGGCAGCGAGTCCGCAAACTGGGTGAAGCCCTCCACACTTTAAGAGATGACATATATGGAAAAGTTTCGATAGCCTACAGTGATAGGACAGAGACTGAGCAGGACGCCATAGGTGTTGAAGTTTTCACTAATGCTGTTGGGGATGCAGAAATTGTACAGAAACTACTAGAACAGCGGCCCCACACACTTGCCCAAGCTTATGATATCGCCGCCGCTCATGAAACCACAAAGCTGGCGGCGTCCTATGTCACCACCCTCATGCAGACAGGGGCACGCAGCATGACTGAGCGGAGGCCTCGTGCTGCTGTGATCAGAGAGAGAACTGGGGTGGGGAAGCAGAGACTGTTACAGCATCTCCAGCAGCCAACTGGAAGCCTGAGCCCCCCAGCCTTAGCCACCCACCACGTAAAGGGAAAGGCCAAAGAGACATTAAATGGGAGGAGATTCGCTGCCACAACTGCTCTGGTATGGGTCATATGAAAAGAAACTGCCCCTCTCCAACGAAAACTGTCAGATCTCGAGCCCCACTAGCCTCTCCAGAGGGCCCAGGTTGTGCTGTACTCCACCTTAAAGCGCAAGGCCAAGAAATGAGCATTAATATGCTTGTTTATGAACTGGAAGTGTGCGCTGTTTTGGACAGTGGGGCACGGAGAAGTGTGATGCCGCTACACCATTACGATGCCATTCACCCAGATGTACGGCCTCCCCTGCAGCCATCAGAAGTACATACTTTGCTTGGTGTGGGACCTGGTGACATACCTGTGCTTGGCGAAGCTCACATCCCTGTACAGATCAACAACCGTCAGGTGAGCGTGCACTTCCTTGTTGCTGGTATAGCTGGTGATGAGGCTCTCCTAGGCCACCCGTTCCTGACTCAAGCCCAAGCACGCCTTGACTTTGGAAACCACCGTATTGTGCTGTTCGGGGAGGAGGTGCCGTATTTTCACTCACAAGACAAAACAAAGACACATGCAGTGAGAGTCGCCCGGACTGTGGTGTTGGAGGCCGGACAAGAGTACCTGGTACAAGGCAACATTCACGGCAAGGACCCAGTTAAAGGGGAGGTGATGCTGAGTCCCACTAAGGGTTTTGTGGAAAAACATAAAGTACTGGTTGCCCGTGTTTTGGTGGAAGCAAAGCCCCTTAAAACTGTGCCCCTACGCCTCTTCAATCCTGGAAACACTGCCGTAACCATCAAGAGAGGGGCCATTGCGGGGTTCCTCCAGCCTGCCCAAGCCCTGCAGCCCATGAAGGCTACAGCCCTGCCCAAACAGACTGTCAGCAGCCCCCACACTGTCCCCAATCACCTGCAGGAGCTGTATGCTCAGAGCTGTGCTGAATTAAGCAGAGAAGAACAGCTCCAACTAGCACAGCTGTTGTGCACATATGACAGCGTGTTCTCCACCGGCCCTAATGATCTTGGCCGCACCAGCTTAGTACAGCACGATATCATAACTAGGCCAGGTTTCCCAGTCAAGCAGCCACCACGTCGGATGGCATGGGAGAAGCAACAGAACGCCGATGACCAGATACAGCAGAGCTTGGGAGCTGGACTGGCCTGCCGGAGTCACAGCAGCTGGGCATCACCGATAGTGATGGTGCGGAAAAAGGATGGCACATATCGCCTCTGTGTCGACTACAGAGCACTGAATGACTGCACTATTAAGGACGCATATCCGCTGCCCCGCATACAGGACACGCTGGACACCCTTTCCACTGCCAAATGGTTTAGCACGCTGGACCTTGCCTCTGGCTACTGGCAAGTCGAACTGACTCCAAGAGCACGCAAAGCAGCAGCCTTCTGCACAAAAAGTGGGTTGTTCGAGTGGAATGTTATGCCGTTTGGATTGTGCAACGCCCCGGCCACATTCCAGAGGCTGATGGACCGCGTCCTGGCTGGCATGCAGTGGGAGACCTGCCTAGTCTACTTAGACGACATCATTGTGCTGGGCAGTAACGTGTCGGAGATGCTGGAACGGCTGAGCCAAGTGTTCGGCCGCCTGCACCAGGCCAACCTGAAGCTAAAACCTGCTAAGTGTTGTCTTTTTCGCCGCCAGGTGGCTTACCTGGGCCACATTGTCTCAGAGGAGGGTGTGGCAACCGATCCCAGCAAGGTTCAGAAGGTACAGGAGTGGCCGACGCCCACATCAGTCCAGGAAGTCCGCCGATTTGTCGGCCTCGCATCATACTACCGCCGGTTCGTGAGAGACTTTGCTTCCATAGCTGAGCCCCTCCATGCCCTAACAAAGAAGCATGCTAGATTTCAGTGGACTGTGGAATGCCAGGCAGCTTTTGACCAACTCAAGAACCTGCTAACCACCGCGCCAGTTTTGGGTTACCCACTCGACCAAGGCAACATGATACTGGACACTGACGCAAGTGATGTTGGCATTGGCGCTGTCCTCTCGCAGGTTCAGGAGGGCAGGGAGCGTGTGCTGGCCTATGGAAGTCGCAAACTGTCCCAAACTGAACAGAACTACTGCACCACACGGCGGGAGCTGCTAGCCGTGGTGGAGTTCACATCACATTTTCGACAGTACCTCCTGGGTCGAACTTTCATGGTCCGCACTGATCACAGCAGCCTCACGGTGGTTGACGAGAATGAAGGAGCCGGAGGGACAGCTGGCCCGGTGGCTGGAGAGACTTGGCGAGTACAGCTTTGAGATCATTCATCGCCCTGGCAGGTTGCACAGTAACGCAGACAGCCTCTCCAGGAGACCCTGCCGTCAGTCCTGTCCATGTAACCTGCCAGGCCCTTCCCCTAGTCCAGTGAACGTCAGTCATCAGGCTGTGCAGTGCGAGTTGGACTCTAACATCAATCAGGTGATGCTGAGCCCAGTGGGGGTAGAAGGACATTCAGCTTCAGCAGCAGTGAGTCTAGTGGGGGTAGACAAAGCCTTTCCTGCTGACACAGACGACTTAAAGCCTCCTGAGAGAATCTACCTGACTAAGACCAGCAACACTGAGCTGTTTTGTGGCTGGTCCGCAGAGGAGCTACGACAGGCTCAGGAAGATGATCCAGATATTGCGCCTATCAGGAAATGGATGGAGGCCAGCGGAGAGCCCCCATGGACAACAGTCTCAGCATGCAGCCCAGCCACAAAGACCTATTGGAGCCAGTGGAAGCGGCTGTATATCCGAGACGGAATCCTGGTTAGGCGATTTTACTGCCTGGACGACACCCAGTTCTACCCACAAGTTGTGCTGCCTCGCACCCTCAGGCCAGATGTAATGAGACAAATGCATGAAGGGCAGGTTGGGGCCATTTTGGGGTGGAGCGACTGTAGCCCGGCTTCAGACACGCGATACTTCTGGTATCGGATGAGAGAGGATGTTGCTCTCTGGTGTGGCACCTGCACCAGCTGTGCGTCAAAAGCAAGGCCACCAAAGACACCACAAGCCCCCATGGGTACTGTAAGGGTGGGAGCCCGATGGAGCGGGTTGCCTTGGACATTATGGGGCCACTGAATGAAACGGAGCGGCAACAGATATGTGCTCGCGTGATACAGGATTACTTCACCAAATGGGTGGAGGCTTTCCCTTTACCTAATGACCAGGCTGTAACTGTGGCTGAAGTGCTTGCCTCTAAGTGGGTGTGTCGGTTCGGGACGCCACAGACCCTGCACAGTGACCAGGGTCGTAACTTCGAGTCTGAAGTGTTCCAGAAAATGTGCCTGCTGTTTGGTATTGAGAAAACGCACACCACACCTTTCCGACCTCAGTCAGATGGCCAAGTGGAGAGATTCAATGCCACCCTGCAAAAGATTCTGGCCACTACAGCAGAGCGTTGCCATTGGGACTGGGACCTCATGATCCCTTATGCGGTCATGGCCTACAGGGCGACAAAGCATAGTGCAACTGGTCTCACCCCCAACTTCATGATGTTCGGCCGGGAAGTGAGCGAGCCAGTGGACCTTGTGGCCGGACTGCCTCCAGATCCGGACATGACACCTTCGGCGCCTGAGTATGTGCAGCAGCTCCGAGAGCTGGCACATCAAATTGCCAGAGACGCACTCGGTGAGTCTGTGAAACGTGCAAAGAGACAATATGACAAGAACTGCTGCCGCACACAGTACTGCGTTGGTGATGCTGTGTGGTACCTTATCAAAGGCACCAAGAAAGTCAAGAACAAGGTTAGGAAGTTCCTCCCATCATATGAAGGGCCATACTTCATCTTAGGCCAGCTGGATGACCTGGTATACCGCGATCCAGAAGGGCCCCAAAACCAAAGTTAAAGTGGTTCACCATGACCAGCTGAAGCCCTACCGCTGCCGCGACCCACTGGACAACACCTGGGCCATTGAACAGGGTCAGAGTTGGACACCAGAGGAGGTGCCACCGCCAATATTGGACATGGATCCTGCAGACCCTCTTGTGGGTGTGTCCCAGCTGTTCCCCAGCGCTGAGGACATCTCCGGCAGCATCTCATCAGATCCAGCAGTGGACATTACTGCAGCTGTTGTTTCGCGCCCTCCATGTCTCCCTCACATGGACTCTGGGGACTCTAAGGACAGTGGGGTGGGGCTGAGAAGGAACATCATCAGAGCCAGCACCCTGAAAGGCCGAACCGGCGCCGGCGTCCACCGGTCAAGTTTGGTGAGTGGGTGGCTCACTGAGTAAACTGAGTTCATGGACAGTTCCTAGTTTGAAGAATTCCAGAAAAGTTAAGAGGTGGACAGTTTTGCTATTGTTCAAGCTAATTGTTAATTTTATATGTTCTTTCATAAAGACAAAACTTGAGAAGTAGTGGTTTAAAATTGTGTTTGCTCTATTTGGAGATGATAGCTAAGATTACTAGAATGTCACTAGAATGCTCCTAATCGCTAATTTAGACGTTGGAATAAGTTATGACCTGTATAATGGGTGTTGTTAATTCCTTTTCCAGGGTTTGTTCTTCTCTACACACTAACTATGTGGACTGCTACATTATATTTGCACAGAAAGGCTACTTTTCTTGTTTATGCCCCTTTCTATGGACGTGAAATCTGCTGGTTGTATTGTATCCTCTCAAGCAGACTGTATGTATGTGCATGCTGATGTGTTATTGTGCTGGAATGGCCTTGTTATAACTGCCATCCAGAGTGGGGGTAGTGTTATAAGAGTAGCGTGGCCCTTTAAGGGAGGGTTCAGTGTGCGCATGTGTAGGCGTAGCCGGTGTGTGTGTGTTGACGAACTGACGGAGCGAGTGTGTGGAAGCGAGTGAGCTGTGAAGAGCGGAGCTAAGATAAACAGGTCAGAAATAAACCCTGTGTAGCCATAAATGTACAGTGAAAGTTACGGTGGTCAACAAATAAAGACTGCAGCTTCTCAAGATCCCAGCGGAGCTTCTGTGTGGTGCTTACCAACTGCTGCTGAACTAGCGAAGGGGGTTAGCCCCGGAGTTACCGGTAACTTCGGCCCTGGAGGAAAAGTCTCCCCTGTGCTTCCCGACTACGGTCTGGGAGCCGAGCAGGAAAGGTTAACATTTGGTTAAAATAATGAGTAAAGAAGTTACAAACAGGAAAATAAAGAGCTTTTTATTGTCTTTTTCCTGATAAAAGCTGAAATTCACTGGGGTTTTCAAACTTCATATTCCATTAGTGGTACAAGGTTATTTTATTTTTTATTTGAAGTGACGTGTTAGAAGTATTTTAGATTTTAGATAAATGAAAGGGAATTGGTTACTAAACCATCAAAAAGCTCCACAGGCAGGGGACAGTACGTCTGTATTAGAGTTTTATAGTCTCCTAACATTTGCAGTTACATAAATAGAAGGACATGTCCTTCTGTTGGGAACACTCACCCCTTCAGGGAGCAGCCAGGTAAGAGTATAGAACATGACAGCCAATCAGATGATGACAGGCCTGCGCATAAATCTCTTGAAGCCCTTCACTTACTTATATTTATATCTGCTGCTGACCTATAAAACCAATAGATATGTCTCTCTTGAGACATTTAACTTAACTTGAATGTTATTTTATGTTTTATACAGTGTATTGAATACTCCACATGAAACAGCACAATATTTGACTTTAAAATATATATTTTTTAACTTATTCCACTAATATCAGTATCTGATGATCAAAAGTGGCCTGCATCAACCAACACTTTAGAAAGTCCTTTAAGCAATCCATGTATGGTATCAGACTTTGCTCACTTCAAGTGTAAGTTGAGCTCAAAGTGTCTGTATATCGTATACTGCTAATTAGCTCTTAACACAAACAACATCTTTATCCTTTATGACACTGTATCATGCTAAAGCAACAGTCATGTTTTGAACTCCCAAATTATTTTGGTGCAAATACTTGTTGAATATTGGCCCAAATTCCCCAACAATGTGGTTTGTTTATTCTGCTCATGGAAGCATGCACCTTCAAATACAGAATGTAGACTAGGGGAGAGTGGGGTGAGTTGAACCAGTTTTTACTTGATGTGTCTTTAAAGTGAGGACATGACAGTAATGTCTCCAACTAAGATATGTACATATTGTATATTTTAGGATGTGGTGCATCCCAGGGAATAATCAATTTAGATCTAAAATAAACTGTTTTCAAAATATAGCTTTCCAAAACAAAAGTTGACCCTTGGTTCAACTTGCCCCATATGAGGGATAAGTTGAGCCAAGGCAGAGGAGAAGTTGAGCCACATGGGGGTCGGTGATATTAATGGCAATTTACCATGCAAACTCAAATGCCAGTTTCTAACATTTAATTGCCTTTATTTAGTGAAATATTGCAGCTATGTCTCCAAGTTGTTGCATATCAGTGTATCACTTTAAAGCCATCCTGTTGATCGTCATGTCCCTTGATACCTGATGAATGGATGTCCCATTCTGTACCTCTCCCACTGCTCTGTCTAAACCCACAATTGGAGTTGAAGCCTGTCTGTCTTCCATTTACAGAAACATGACATGATGGTTTCTCATCTAAAATGCATAATGTCACATCAATTGGTGATGCTTAAAAATGCCATTTTAACAAAATTGTGTTATCCAGCAGTTTAAGAGAAATGTCAGGCTAACAGTATAGCCTCATATTGTAACTTCCTTAAGCACTAACACATGCATAAGATATTCTCAATCCTGTCTGTAATTGTTAAGACAAAAGAATCAGGATTACTTGAACATAAAAAAATCACTTTGAATGGCAAAAAACAGTTTTTAATCTTAAATGTGCTTATCAATTATTACATGGGCCTCCCTCCACCAAAGGATAAGTAAAGTGATAAACTCTTCAAAAATGTGTATTCATATAACCAATTTTGTCTACAGTATGGTTGCCGAGAAACAAGGGGTGGCTCAACTTCCCCACGGGCTCAAATCACCCCGCTCTCCCCTACTGTAGATAATCAGCAATGAATTATCTAATGCTTCTTCAATACCGCACTTAAAACACATTCATTCTGCCAGAATGTGTTATAGTGTGGGAAGGCCAAAAATATTATGCAGTAGATAGAGGCACTGCCTAATGATACGATAATTAATCCTTCAGGAGCTTATAATTGAATTTCCTTAATTTCTAATAATAATAGATAAACCCTCCTTTGTCAGGTACTGGCAATTTATCACACCTTATCATTTGTAATTTCACAGAAACACTTTCACCTGTTTGATTAAGCGTCTACTGTAATGTTTTCATTTTATCGGTCTACAATTTTAATTGGCTTATTTTGACACCACTGAGGCCACTGTAGCAGTAGTTTGTTCTCCTAAAGTCTTGAGATTTAACTTTGCAGAAGCTCCGTTTGACCACAAGTTGCAGCAAATGCTTGTCCACAGCAGGATAAAGCTGGAGAAGTGAGCTATTTGCATCTTAAAAAGTTTTCAGTCATCTTCTCTGTTAACTGATTCAATCTTTTTTAATTGCTCACTCAGTGGGCTGATGGGAAAAAAAGACAACTTTAGCTAAATAAAAACGAGCATAGAAGCTCAGTGACAGGTGACAGAGGAGGTGCTCCGCTTTGGTCTCAAAGCTTTGATTTTTGCTCCACAGAGACACTTTTTAGCTGTACACTTCCACACTATAACCTTCAGGGGCACAGTGGCAGAGGTGGTGTATCATCTTTTCTCCAAACCAGACTCACTACTGTCAGGCTCCCTTTGACTATAACTTAAAGACTAAAGAGAGGTGAATTCAGAGATGTCTCGTACTTAATTTCTTCTTCATTGTTGCGTATATTTTTTTTCCTAAAGTGTCTCATCAAAACTATGAATACTCTTTAGTTCTTAAAATAATATATGCCTTTTGCTTCTTGGTGTTGAAACTAGTGATATTTGTTTAAAGTGCAGAAATTAGCAGGAACACAAATCCTAAGAAACAGATTATTCCACTGACACTTGAAAGTAATATATTTTTTGAATTGCAACACTATTGCATGAGGTCAAATTGCGGTGAGTACTCAACTGATGAAAACCATTGCCTTTTTAAACCTACACTGTCATAAAAAACGCTTAGTGGACACTCAATCACAGGACTCATTTTATTCCCACTGAACTGATGAATCTACACAAATGACTGCCAATACACACATATACTATTTATGGATCCTCCGGGAATCTCTATTTTATGACAGGGTTGAGTAATTTACGGTTGTAATATTGACAAAAGTGCATTAACATCCTTGATGTTTGGGTATGTGATCTTTGTTTTAATCTTACATTATTCCACCCATTTACTTTCTGCTTTTTCAGGGCAGGATTGCAATGCAAAATGGGGAATCCACTCATGCTGGCTGTCATTTTCTATCTCCTTCTTGAATTTCCATAAGTGTTTCCAGGCTAGCTGAGAGATGTGTCCTGGGGCTGCCCAGGGGGTTCCTCCCAGTCAGCCAAGATGCCTTGGAGGCTTGGTGGCTACTGGTACATTGAGTGTCAATGAACATTAACACACATGAAAATCAAAAACACATGGCTAAAATTAATTATTTTTGTTCATGAAGTCACCTGTCTGTTATGAGGAAAAACACAACTGTGGATATGTAGGTAAGTCATGTTCTTTTACCTAATTTTTATATTTATTTTATTCATGTAATCAGTGCAGTGTCACATCTGTCTGCGCAACACACATGACAGATCCCTCCGCCGTGCCGTGGCTGCATGAACACTTTCCCTTTCCTCGCGACTGTAAATTCCACTAACTACTAGAAAACAAAAACGATGAGTGTTACTTTGTGGCTGTAACAACTTTTGACACAATGTACAGATAACCTGCAGTCCCTGCTGGAGCAAGAGAACTACACAACAGTCATTATAATGTTTAATTAGGCTATAAGCAAAACTCATGTTAGGTCTAATTTTTGGGGCGAAAACCATAAAGGGGTCAGGACAACTGCTTGTAATTCGGGACTGTCCCGGATGTTTCGGGACGTCTGGTCACCCTATAGTCATAAAGTCATAGTCTTTATAACAAAATGCTTTATGTCATAGAACCTCAGCAACGCTTTTATATCCGGTCAGTTGGCTGCATAATATCTTTTAAGGAATAGTTTGACATTTTTGAAAATGCTCTTATTTGCTTTCTTGTAAAGAGCTAGAGGAGAATGTTGATGCCACTCGTTAGCTGCTGGTTAGCTTAGCCTACCAATACTGGAAATGGCTCGTCTGGCTCTGCCCAAAGGTAGAAAAAAACAGGAAGTTACTGTTACTGGCCAACTCCACATAAAACCATAATTTGTAGTTTTAACTTGCGGGGTGGAGATGGCGCCATGGATAAGATGCCTGCCTTTGGTGTGAGAAACCTGGTTTCAATCCCCCACTGTGACTGTGACCCATACACCATTGTGTCCCTGAGGAAGACACTTAACCCTTAGTTGCTCCAGAGACGTATATATATATATATATATATATATATATATATATATATATATATATATATATCGTCTCTTTGGATAAAAGCGTCAGCTAAATGAATAAATGTAACTTACTGATACTGAAATCCTTTGAGCTTGAGCTGTTGTCCCACCTTAAATCCATCACAAACCCACTCCTGGACCTCCTGCAGAGCCAACAGGTCTGTAGATGATACAGTAAACATGGCCCTTCTTTACATCCTTGAGCAGCTGGACGCAGCAGGAACCTAAGCCAGGATCCTGTTTGTAGATTTCAGCTCTGCTTTCAACACCATCATCCTGGCCCTACTGCAGGACAAGCTCTCTCAGCTGAACGTGCCTGACTCCACCTGCAGGTGGATCACAGACTTCCTGACAGACAGGAAGCAGCAAGTGAAGCTGGGAAAACATGTCTCTGATTCCAGGACCATCAGCAACAGTTCTCCTCAAGGCTGCTCTGTTACCAACAGCTGCACCAGTCCGTCAACCTCCTGAAGTTTGCGGATGACACCACCCTCATCTCTGTGGGGATGAGTCTGCCTACAGGAGGGAGATTGACCACCTGGTGACCTGGTGCAACCAGAACAATCTGGAGCTGAACGCTCTGAAGACAGTGGAGATGATTGTCCATCCATCCTTCGTCAACCGCTTATGCTGCGTACAGGGTCGCGGGGGGGTTGGAGCCTATCCCAGCTGACATTGGGTGAAAGGTGGGGTACACCCTGGACAGGTCGCCAGTCCATCACAGGTGGAGATGATTGTGGATTTTAGAAAAACCCCAGCCCCACCGCTACAAAAAAAGGTTTATTTGTACTTAAGAAATGCTGCAATGCAATGTAAAGTCTACCACCTGAATTTTATGCTTCCATTTATAAAAATAAATACATTTCCACCATAAATTGGTGCAGGAAATGTCCCCTCAATGCAGGAAATTAAGTGTTCAATGCTAAAAATCTTCTGAGGGAGGACCCCGAGACCCCTATATCAAATATTTCTTCTGTAAATATTTTTTTCAGTATATTCTCGTCTTGTAGTCATGGACACCAATCATGTGTAATGTAACTTTGCAGTGTTTCATCACACCCCTAATCTGACCCCCTAAATAGAACAATTATGTGTTGGTGATGGGTCACCGAGTGATTTTGGTGGGCCGCCTCTGCCAAAAATGACAAGGCTGATTTTTTTCCAGCCCTGGCTTCGCTCTGCAGGGAAGGTGATTGGCTGCAATGTTCCATCTCTACAGGAACTGTACACCTCCAGGACTCTGAAGCAAGCAGGAAAGATTGCAGGTGACCTAATGACCTTTGGACAATATCAACCTAACTGTTCCAACCCCTTCCCTCCATTATGCTAAGCTAAGCACCTCCTGGCTCTTGCTTCATATTTAGCATACAGACACATGTTCAGCTGGCTGGCTGAACATAACACTATTTCTTCAAAACATCTTTGGTGCATGCATGCAAACAGAACTAAAATTATAGAATTAAGAGATACTCTGCACCCTGACTCATTACCACTTATTTAAACATAGCTCTTACTATGAGTATATAACCTTTAAATTGCTTGCATAACTGGATCTAGAAGCCAGTATTCCCACAGAAAACCTGGTAACACGGTTTTAGCCCTTTTCCCAGTCCACATAGCACTTATACTATAGACAGGATTAACAAGCTCCCTTGGCCTTTATTGTAGCTCTTAAAGTCTGGTCTATTCTTCCGTGACCAGGACAAAATCTACATCTTTTACTCTTGAATCTGAGGCTCTGCCATCAGACTTGAGTCTTCTCTCCAGCACCTTGACAAAGGATTTCTCAGGGAGACAGAGCAGAGCAATCCCTTAACAATTCAAATGGATAGAGATAGGAATGATATTCAGGTGAAATGATTAAATTAATTCTATTGCTACTTGTCACATACGAGTGTGTCACATCACAAATAATAGATACCAAATGTTTTGCACTTTTTTCACTATTGTAGGTCAAAGAAATTCTCTCTACAAGTGAATCTATTTTATACCAAGTCCAGTGCATGAGGATGGATGGATGTTCACCTCAGCTGGTTGACAGTCTGACAGAGACTGTGTGCACACAGCAAGTTGGATTATTTTACAGACGCAAAAGCTGATCCAGTTGCATTTTTTGCTATCTGTGGTCTACTTTTTTTTTATCTGACTCTTTTAAAAATGTTACTGTAGACTTACATCATCATCAGTCAATGCACTTGACATGCTAGATGATGAGAACAACTTTCCTGACAACATACTGCATCTGCCGCCACCCACTCAGAAACTGGATAAGACGTGACGCTACCTAGTAAAGAATCATGGGTTTATGTGATTTGGGGCCTTAGACAAAGGCAAGATCACTGCCCTCTGAATCCTGAGCTGTCCCCCATTTCGGCTCGCATTTTATTAATACATGTTGTGAGCAAAGCAGCCGCAAGCTTTCAGGATTTATTCTGGTTTGGTGTGTCACAAGAAAAGTTGTTCACTGACAAAAACACTGTAGCTTCCCACCGGACTGAGAATATCTGAGTCCACATAGTAATAAAAAAGAGTGGTTGTTGTTGGTGTTGGTGGTGCAGACAAAAGACCTGTAGTTTGTGTTAGTGGATTTGGACTGCTTCTTTGATGAAATAAGCCATCAACTTAACTTCTGTTCTCTCTTTGTGTTTTTCTGTACTTCTTTGTCAGTTAGACTTTCTTTTTTACCCTAAGGCACAACTGATGCAATGGCAAAGAAAATTTGCTTTGAGGCAACAGGGCATATTTATTTAAAATACAACTTCGTTCTGTAGCCTTGCAGTTTGTGTTTTTGTGGGTGGTTACAACTTCACAAGTAAAATAACTTTTATTCTTAAATAACTGCTTATGTGTTTGTGAAGGCTGAAAATTAATTTAATTTTTATTGTATTCTTCTGTAGGAGATATTGGATGTAAGAGGGGCTGAGGTATTTTCCTGTTTCTGCAAACACAAACTACTGTAACATTTTATTTTGTAATTGGAAACTCATACAGACATGCACATGCATGCACGCACACATGCACTCTGCAAGCTAGGAGGAAATCTGCTCCTAGGCACAATTGTAGAATCAGAAAGTTTACTGTTACTGTACAACCCTACAAAGTGAATCTTTACTCTAATTTTCTTTGACAATTAATTGACCCTTTCTAGAAATTGATCAGACACCTAAGGTTAGTTAATGATGCAACACAAATAAAATCTTTATATAAAATCTTTACACTACTCAGTATTCTTTATTTTTATATCAACAATGGATCAAATGACAATGAAGGCTGTGTGGTGTAGTGACGAACTCACAGAATATTATCACGCGGCTCTGTAGTTGTACAGAGTCCTTATTGCAGCGGCCTGGGGTCCGATTCCAGCCTGTGTCCCCTCGCTCTCCCCTGTTTCAACACACTATCCACTGTCCTATTTCTATCAAATAAAGGCACAAAGATTTGCCATAAAAGTGAGTAGAGGCTAAAAAAGCACCCTAAAGGAAAGTGAATAGTACTTGCACTTACCAGGTGACCAGAAACACAACTCAAAATAAATGCTAATGTTGCTCCATGGGTTGGATATGCAAGTGTTTGCAAACAGTTATTGCATGTTTAAATATCAGACCTGACCTCAACCTTGACCCTTTTTGTAATCCTTGACTATTTTTCTGGACTAAATGTAAATGGGAGACCATGTATTTATAAGATCCTTCCCATTTGTTACACTGAACGTATTAGTGTAGTTATGTATACGATGTCTTTCAGGATTTATTCTGTTTGTTTGTCTCCTTTACTCTTCCTTTCTTTAATATCCTGCAGAAACATTATGTAAATTATACACAGAGTTGTATTCTGAGCTCTAAGGGAAAAGGAAACTGTCTCAGTAGGGGTTGTAGTAAGTGAGCTATGACAAAGGTGCCTGACACTGAAACATTTAAAAAAAAATATAAAGAACCGTGTAGTGGAGGAGCAGAGTGTAGCAGTGAAGACAGACATTTGATGGTGCACTGTAAAACATCAGTGACATTTTACTCTCCTGACCGGATTTTCTCACCTTTTGTTCCCTAATGTGACACTCTCACAATGACAGCACGTGCACGAGCAGCATTAACCTCTGTCTTCCCTACCTGATACTCCTCCTGTCAAAGCCACATTCTCCCCCTTTTGCTTTAAGCAGCCAATCCCCCCCCCTCCCCTACAATATTCACTGGCCTTTAAGTTTCCATGGTAACAGGCGGAGGAGCTAATATGAGGGCAGAGTCGTTGATTTGATTTGGGAAAGATTAATATAGAAATAGCATAAACTCCACAGGGGAGAGAAGGGGAACCTGATGTGAAGTAGCTGAGACGACGGAGGCGGGGTTGACTTAACCTCCTCACTGTCACCAAGGTGACAAATATTGGCTTCTAATTAAATAAATTAATGAACAGCATCTGTTCAATATTTGATTGTATGAAATTAGACTTCTTTGTATGTTTGATGCAAGGATATACAGGATGAGTAATTGATGAATCTGTGTGCTCATGGGAATCCATAATATTTAGTTAATATTATTTAAATAATATATTTATTTATCACCATCGCTAAATAATAAGCTACTTGCCTGCGTAGTTTATATACACTGTCTTTAATTAGGAAGCTTTAAAATGTATTTAGCTTCAATGAAAATGTTCTGGATGTAGCAATAAGTGTTATGCTGCAAATTCGTAAAATACAGATTGTAAGCCAGCATTTGTCGGTTAGAAACCTTAACATGGAGCACTGTGTAATAGAGGGTGGATATTCACTCACATCCCTTCCCAAACCTGTGACAGTCTTCCCGAAAATCTGAAAATAGTGTTTATTTATATTATAACTGTATATTTATATATAAAAACTATGATTACCCTTCTGTTGGTTTCTGTTGACTTTTTTGGCTGTCACGTCCAGTCCTGTGATGAATAGTGAAATTGACTCCTACGCTGTGGGAATTAATCATCCTGGGCTGTGTAACACTTCTTATGTTCTCTTAATTTTATGACACATTTCAGTGCTGTAACATTGTAGGTTGATACCAAGAACTTATTTACAGAAGGCATTTTGACATTTCGCAGTAGGACAAGAATAAGTGTAAATAATAATGCCTGATCTCATTAAACTCTGAATTGCGCTCTGCTAGTCCAGGAGCCTGCCCAGAAAGCAGAACGTTCACCAGGCAGCTAGATGCTTTTCCCAAATTAATACAGAAAATTTCAGCGTGAACTGTTCTGTCGAGGCATCTTATCTCAAATATTTGAGGGCGCCACTTAAATGGACATGCTGCCCTTCAACACATACACTGAGTAATGTGTAATGGCAGAAAATTGTTTCTCCCTACATCTAATCACCACATACTGTATGTAAGGTTCAGGTCAGAGTGGTGTTTTAGTGTTTTCCTTTCTTGCCGATCCTCTCCTCTCCTTGAATGTAAATTTAAGGCTGGGAGAGGATCTCTGTTCCCCAAAACATAGAAATCTAAACTGTGTAAATGATTATGTATCCCTTTGCTCTGGGCCAGATGCTTGAAGTTTCCCTAGGTGGCAGGTCTCTGACCAGCTGATTTTCTTTGTTGTACTTCTTTGTCATTGTCTTTTTATTAATAAATTCTTCAAAGACAGTGATTTGTTCTAACTCAATTATTTGCTCAATCCCTCACCAGCAATATACAATTTTCATGACATAATGCACTGCAAAAACAGAAACTCTGCAAATCGTTACAACCCAACAGAAGTTTCAACACTGAAAATGGTAATTAGTGAAAGGCTAATGCTAGATGTAAAGGCAGTATGTCCAGTAATATTGGGATCATGCAATCAGAGTTGTTAAGATAATTAGCTATTGGTGAGTAGTCGACTTTAACAAACCTCACATTCAGCTCTGTTTTAATGATTGTTTTTTATTTATTTAATGAGATTTAATTGTAATGACCAAATTTTAAGTGCTTATGACAAATAAACTGTTGTTAGAATATGGTCAGGATGAGGTAAAGAAAACTCGGGTACAGGAAAGGTAATGGTTGTGAACTCTGGTCTCTTGGATGAAAGTCTGATGTGCTATATTGCTCATCATTCGATCTCCACACCCATACTTTCTGCCACCCATACTTTCTGGACATTATTACAGGGTTGCTGCTAAATCTATGGCTGTATACATGGGTCTATAAAGATGAACAAACAGCTGTAACAAAAATCTTTATATGAATTACAATCAGTGTTTCTAGAACGCTTTTTGATTACATGAATTGTTCTGCCTAGGATGATGTGACCCTTCTCAAATCCAGCTTCAAAGAGCTCAATCCCAAAACTTCAGCTTTAAATTACCATAGAAATGACAAATCACCGCTGAAATCTCCTGCAGCTTTTCACCCAACAGTCCTGAGCACATGAAGTGAATGTTAGAGTGATTTAGCCTACGGTCACAGTCTGATCATGCCTGTGAGGCAGCTCGCTTCAAAGGAAATCGCAGCTGAAGTTTTGGTAATTAGAAAGAACAGCTATCTGCAGCAGGCATCATCATACAGTACGGGCTGTTGAAAGCCTGCGTTGTCTCATCTCCTCTCTCTTTCTCCTCTCGGTAACGCATATCAAAGGGAATTTCAAGGGTGATTAAAAGTTAAACTGGATCCTTAAAGGGAAATGCCAATGCTTTTCAGCGTCATGTGTTTCGCTTCCGTGCCCCCACGATAGCTGAGTTCATTAGTGCAAGATCTGCTACGTCCTACTATAGCCAGAGATGAGAGAGAATACACACATAAACTGTGCATGGGATGTGAGCTAACAGTTATTTAACGTGAATGCGCTGCTCCATTAGTAATGCACTGAGAAAGAAAGGGCATGAATGTTTTGAAAGGACCCAGTGTGATTCTGTTTTTTTAAATGATTGTAAGATGTGTTGGATAAAAAAAGTTGATTTTCTACTGCTTGACAGTGAGGTAGCTTCTGCTTATTCATGGGCATGAAAACACAATTGTCTTGGTTTATAAGTTTCTTTACTTTACTGTCTTTATATCGTACACCACCAAAACAATTTGGCCTTCAATTCCACTGCTGGGCAGGGCACTCAAAAACGCTTCTATTTCCATCATAAAGTGCACTCATGCCACATTCTGGAGGTAATTTCCCCAAGGATATGATTCTTTTTCTGTCTTCCTCTCACCCTCATCCACAAAAAAAATCTCACACACACATATCCACAAAAAATAAAATAAAAATGTGCACATACGCTACATGCGTGCATGCATGTGCTTTATTTATCTTTGTGCTGAGCAAACCCCCCTCTGTGTCTCACTTGTTTCCAGTGTCATGGTGATGAAAGGCACCTGCTGTTCTCAGCAGAAACCCCTCTCCGCCCTATGTTACTGACATCCTGCCTGCATTATTCACAAGTCAAGTGGTAATTCAGTCACTTCTCAGAGTGTCTCAACTTTCGTGACACAGGCTGAAGAGAAATGCAGGACAGCTGAGTGGATCCAGGCTCTAAAGTAACCTTTCGCAAGGAGAAAATAGGGCAAAATTGTGGATGACTTTCTAGTTTCTTTGTAAAATGTAATAGTTATTCTCCCAATGCTGTCTAAGACAACCCTATTTCAGACTCTGAAATGTTTTTTCACATTATTTTATTAGTTTCCTTGTAACTTAGTTACTTTGTTGTGATGCGGTGCAGAAATTGCTAAATCAATCTAAGACTCACCAGTTTCAATGCAAGATTCACTATACTTCACTTCTGAATCAACATTTAATGAATGTGTTTGTACATAGTCAGTAAAGCAATATTTTATTTTCTGGTCTTATGTTGCTTGTGACTATACCTATTTCCTCTTGATTTTCCTTAAAGGCATATGAAAAACATCGTCCTACTACAGGGGATGATACTGCATCAAGGAACATGTCCATACTATTAGTGTTTTATCATTATCACTCCATTTGCTATTATTCCATTATCAATTATTGTACAGCGCTATTAATAATTAATTAATAATAATAATAAAATTAATTATTGCTCATTCATGCTCCTGCGCCTCAGGGTAGTTTAAGTCATAACTGTACAGAGCCTCAGGGTAGTTTAAGTCATAACTGTACAGAGCCTCAGGGGACATAACAAGATAGTTGTTGTGTATAACAGGTGAGTCTGGTGTGAATCTAATTACTGACAGCCCGGGGTGACTGGAGTATGTTAAACATCAAGGACGCAAAATGTCAAGGGTCACCGCAAGAGAAGGTTTTTCAACTCTGCGCGATTCAACTCCCAGCTGATGCGACACAGACGATTTTAAAAGACGATGTGCACCTTGCGGTGTGAGTCCAGACAGTAATGTAACTGTCAGAGTTCTGCAATATGTAAAATGTAAATGCTCCGTACTTGTATAGTCTTTTTGACCACTCAAAGCGCTTTTACACTACTTCTGCATTCACACACATTCACTCACTGAGCCTAAGTCCTCAAACAGAAACTAACATTCACACACATTCATACACTGGCGCCAGGGGCAATTGGGGTTCAGCGTCTTGCCCAAGGACACTTTGACATGCAGCCTGGGGGAGCCGGGGATTGAACCGCTGACCTTCCAATTAACGGCCAACCCGCTCTACCTCCTGAGCCACAGCCGCCCCGGCATTGGATAATATAAACATCTTAAAACTGAAGTGCAGCTTTGCTCTGTTTTGGACTGGAAGCTGCACTTTTTTGGAGCAATTGAAGTTAACGTGTGTGGTTATGTGGAGAGATTTCTGCCTGATCAGTACTCTTTGTGGTTGGTTTCGGTTTCACATGCAGCATGCAGTCCCAAGCTGTGTCAGTCTAATGGTCCAAAGAGGAGGCTATACCAGCGGATCAACAACGTAATAGAGTAACAGAGTATAGGACAGGTAGACTTAAAACTATTATGAATTCTCATGAAATTATGACATTAGTCTCGTAATATTGCAATTTTTTTGTCAGAGAACACAGGTCTGTGGGAGAGATTCTGAATGTGCAGAAAGTTTTGAAAATGAGCAGAAAACCTGCTGAAACACAGGAGCTATTAAAGTCCAGGAGTATATAACTGAATTATAATGAATTCATTTATCATTGAGGTGAAAAGGTCCCACGTAGGCCTATTAAAACAGGTTATATCCCCAAACAGAGGCTCAAAAGATACGGAAAGGCAAAGCATAGGTACTGCCTCAGCAGGGATTTTATTAAATTAGAAAAGTTGATCTAAAGGAGAAACATATTTAGAAGCAATAGCTACAGAATGCCTGAAAGCCTTACTGCATTAAATTCTATTAATTTTTAGTATTTGAAATTGGAACACACCACCTGAATATTGTATTTACAGTATATTGATAGTGATTAACCATAAATTGTTACAGAATGCAGCAGTCTTTGATGCTCAAGATTTTCTGAGGACCCCAGACCCTCCTCTTTATTTGTCCCCTCCACAGTTGAAACTAAATCAATGCTCTTGCATTTCAGGAAAATTACCCCATAAATTTACTACATTGCAAGAAAACAGTATCTGGGTTGACACAGTTTATGGGGGGACACAGTTCCAGATTCCAGGTTAGGTTTGGTCTAAAATAATGGCAACGTGCTCTCTCCAAAACAAACCATAGTATGTTAAAGAGGGTTTTAAATTAATCAATAGTAATGATTTAGGTCAATGGATGTCAATTTTACTGCAAGGACAGAATTTTAAAGACTTCACCAAAAGCTAGCATTTAATGATTTTTCTATTTGACTGTTTTCTGGTGTGTTCTCGGTCATTAATATTTTTTCTTTTCATTGTTTTAATGCCGTGTGTAGTTGCATTGTAGGAAAGCAAACACCACATTCAAACCAAGAGATTTCAGTGTGACCCTGACAGTTTTTAGTATTTTTAGAATTGTCGTCTTTTTGACACCACATTCTCACTCATACTAAATATACAAAGTTAGATTAGTATGTAATTGGGGTCTACTCAGCTTGTCTTCCACTCTTGTTTGATTGATAGCAAATTGGAGACAGATCATACGAAGCTGGTGCCTGATTGTTTTTTTTCCTTTTACAGTTATGGTTATAATACCAGTTCAAAAGAAAGGAAAAAAATCAAACCAGTTTTGATGCTAGAATCACAACAAGTTGCATTTTTTTAAAATTCACTCTTGACAAAGATGTACACTCATGCTACAATGTACTGGGGATTGAAATAGACTCTTTTGTCTTGTACTATGAATGGTGAATGACAGACTGGTGTGGCAACAGAGAATAACAAAGGAATACTTTAAAACTAATGCTCAGAGATGTTCCTCTTCAGCATTTAAATGAGGTGTCAGGGACTGAAGAGAGGTTCATCTGTCCCAAGTCTTCCCGGGCTAATATTAGACATCTCTCTTCTACCTGTTCTTTATCTACAGACACATGGTGGGATTTGTGCATCACTGACAAACATGTGTTCATTTTAAAACAAACTCAGACAATCCAGCATGTCCTTGTAAATCAAGAGCCTTATTCAACATAGTTTGTGCAAAACACTGCACCTTGTTTCTTGGCTAGGAAACTTTATTTTTCTTTAGATGACATGCAGCTTGTGGAAGTGCACGTCCATGTTACCTCTCGTCAACATAACAGAAGCAATGATGCAGCCTAATGTGTTTTTCTGTTGTATTTGATGAGATTCTCAGCAAGCTACAAAAGGACTCTCCCACCACATCACCTCGCACCTACCTCTACCCACAGCTATGCATTTTCCTCACAAAAAAGTATTTCTCATTTAAATGTATGCAAACATGGCATAAAGGCATGCACCAGCAGACACAGTTTGCCACTGGAGAAATTGCAGGTGTGGAGATGAGAGAGCAGCTAATGTGCATTTCGGTTCTCTGGGGCTTACCTAAGAGAAGAGACTAAATCAGACTTCATTGTCAACACAATTCCATGTTGAAAATCTATATATCTACATTTACATTTATTCATTTAGCTGACGCTTTTATCCAAAGAGACTTACAGTTGCTATACATGTCAGAGGTCACACGCCTCTGGAGCAATGAGGGGTTAAGTGTCTATCTATCTATCTATAATCTTGACGGATTGCAAACACTTGGTGTGAAGGAGACAAGGTTTGTGCGTTAAAGTGAAACTCCACCCTAAATCTATCAAAACGCCCTCTCACAGGCTTCAAACGTGGCTGTGAAAGGTTTGTATGTTTGTCCCTCACGCTGCATGGCAGCTGTGACTCTAATTGATTACTATGGATTCTAATATTGACTAGTTTTTACAATGAACAAAAAGTAGCAAAATGTCAACAAAAACAAACGATGACTGTACTTCTCCCCACTTTATATGCATAGAGTTGGGCTGCAACTATTGAATATTTTCACTGTTAATTACAGTTTTTCTCAGTCGCTTTGGTACATTTCTCGAATCATCCTTCACATTTGCAAAACAGTAGGCCCTTAAGTGCATTTCTCGAAAAATATCATGCAAACAGTACTACACAGTGGATTACCTGCAAAAACCTGTAATTTGCTCAAAATCCTTAGTCTGTCTCTCAAAAGAATATCTTTCTGTCAGTGAACATGTCAGTGCCATCAGAATGACAAGTTCTTGTGTCATTATTTATGAACAAGATAGTCAATTGTTTAGCCTTGTTGTCAATGTAACAGTGTACTCTGTGAGTACTTTGTGATGTAAACTATAGATGAGGTATTGATGACAGTGGTTGAAAATGCATAATGTTGTACTTTTTCTGAATAGAATATATCTCCTTCACTAGTACAAAGTTATCCATTGCAAAAGGATGAACAGGATTCACAGCTACACTTTTACTTTAAACAGCTCACTGTGTGTTGTTACTGTTTACTGTGTATATGGTATTGTGTGTTTTTCTATCGTAGTATGTTGGGATTTGTTTGTTGTCTATTCTTGCTTTGTTTATGGTCCATGGAAAACAACATTCATTCATTCAGCTCTATACTTGTATGCAAAGCATGACAATAGGCAATAAAATCTGACTTTATCTATCTTTGACTTTGACAACGTGTTCAGCCATTCTGCATGTAGTGACATGAAAATATGCCTAGATGTTATGTGGGGTACGCCTATTCATCAGAGATATGGTATAATACATTGTGATCAGCATAACATAAGCAATTGATTTTTTTTTTTTTTTTGAGTTTGTTCAGAACAATGAGACAATGTTTTTACGATGTGCACAACTGATGAGATGATGTGGAGGTTGAACAAGTAGTTTTGAGAATTTCATTTGTACTAAAGTAACTGATAAAAAAGTTATATAGCTAATTTTATTAAACGGATATTAAACGGAGCATTGATGCAAATAACTGTTGATGCTTTTTAGTAATTGAATTAATTGATAAATCATTTCAGCCCTACACAGTTTCCCTAAACTTCAAATTCTTTGTTTTTCTCTTTTTTCAAATTGTTGTTATGTCTGACCAACAGTCCAAAAGCCTTAAATATTCAGCTTACCATGATATAAGACAAATAAACGCAGCAAATCCTTTGAGAACATTGAGAAGCCGATACTAGCTAAAGTTTGGCATTTTTGCTTGAAAAATTATTTCTCCATCAATCAAATTGTTTCACAATAATTTTCTAATTGACTAATTTTGTGTCAGCATGGCTTAAAGCATGGAGACAACCAATTGAAAAGTGTTTGAGCATATGGACGAACAGTAGAGGAGAGGATTGCTCAAGTTGTATTAGCTTCATTGCTTTAATCTGGTTTGTTTCTATCACCTGAGTGCAGCATAATAAACCAATAGTAAAAAGGATAGCGTCTGAGTATTCTTGGATGAGATGCCGTAAGCATCAAAAGCACTATTATATTTGAAATGCTGTAAGAAATGTTTCACCGCAGAAATTTAAAGTGACTGCAGTGTGTGTGTGTGTGTTTGTGTGTGAGCTGCTGATTTGGTTTGCAAGCCAGCTTTCAAGAGAATATCACAGCAGCCAGAAGGCGTCTGCTCCATGTACAGGGGATCCAGTCACTGAGTTGTTTCAGTGTTGTTCAGTTCTCCAGGCTCCTCATCAATGCTCACAAATTCCTTCGTGAAGAAATCTGCATGCAGCGTGGGTGTTATTACTGTGTGCTGAAAGCATGTACTTCAGTCACTTTTTGAGTTTTGCAGTCGGAGCGTGCTACGACACAGCAGCACACACATTCATTATGAAAAAAAGGGGGGGGAAGATAACTAGAATTATCCTTGAACACCTAACCCTGCCTAAGTGCTAAGTTTCTGAGCAGTCAGTAGTGAAATGATGGCAAGTAGGAGCAGGTGGAGGAGGAGGACACATTTATGTGACATTAACTTACCTGTAATTGACAATCCAACAATCTGTATGGAGTGTGGTGAATCAGTAAAAACAATGAATTTACTGTGGTTGGAGACACAGATCAGGTTTTTCAGGTCTTTCAAAGGTCTTTCTGGTTGACATTATCACTTCAATATGGACTAAATATACTGTCCACATTATCTAGTTGGTCACTCAAGTTAACAATATACCACAAGAATCAGTTTCACTTTAGCACATGCCCTGAATACTAATTAGCAGGGTCAGTCAGCCATATTGTGAGTGTTAGCAGAGCATACATCGATCTGGTATAAGACAGAATACAATAAATATAAGTAACATCTTGTCATGACTATGAGTGTCGTCTGTTATTTTTAAAAGAAGAAATACTACATTCCTCCTTGTAAAAATGAGCACTTCATTCATAAGAAGTAAAAACAACCAGTTCAGTACACTCAGGTTTTGCTGCTACAGCTCTGTTTTGTACAGTATTCAGTGGAGGAAGAAGTATCGGGATCTTTTACTTGAATAAAAGTAGTAATACCACCAGGGTAGATACCCTGTAACATATAAAAAGTATTAACTTCAAAATATTAACTTAAAAATGGCCCATTACAGAATAATATTATATCACTGATTTATAATTATTGCATTATCATGCTATTATGTTTTACTATTCTGCTGGGTAGTTTGTGAATTTCACCAAGGAATCAATAAAGATGTTACATCATTTGTTTGTTGATTATATTTTGTATTATCAGTCTCAATCTGCATAGAACTATAGTAACTAAAATTATTAAATACATGTAGTAAAAATACAATTTCCCTTGAAATGTAGTGGACTAGAAATAAAGTAGCAACAAATGGAAATACTCAAAGTACAAGTACCTCAAATTAAATGTTACTTCCACCACTGACAGTAGCTTATTGTGGCTAATGTTGGCTAACGTTAAGAAAGATTAGCTTGCGTTGCTTTGTAACTGTCATCAGTTAGCTGACTTTATGACTCTATCGGGTTATTGTCACTTGGCTCTCTCTGAGTTGAAGTAACTGAAATAACCTTTGATGTGGTAATATGCTAATGCTAAAACATTAGCATAAGCAGAGAGATGAGTACTAAAGTCAGGAAAATGTGAGTTAGAGGGAAATACTACCTAAAGTTTGCTAACATTAGCTAACATATCTACCACGAGCTACTGGTTTTATTGATAAATTTAACTTTTTCTTGTTAGCTTTAAAAAATTAAAACACAGTCTCACTTTTTAATATCAGGCTCAGGGAAATTTGTCACTGATGAATTTGGGAGTAATAAAAATGCATACTTAGTGCTAGTTCATGAAACAAAGTGCATGATATCAATATTATATAATGTGATATTAAATATGCGTAGAAGTATGTGTGGGTTCTTTCCACATCTGCATCAGGCAATGCAGTGGAAGTGATTTCAATGCCCCTGCGCACAGTTATCCTACCTCAACTTACTTTAATGCTGCTGTCATTCTTGGACCAAATCGGTCTGTTGCAATACAAAACTCTACTATCTCTCAGCTGAGTAGTTATTGGCGATTCGGAAAGCTGCAAAGATATTTTTCTCCTCTCTCTGAGTTCTTCCCATGGGTAGAGTCGAAAGGGCAGATGTAGTTCAGTGAGATTATTAAAAGTGGAACTTTCACAATGGTCTCATCGGTATGTAGCCATGTATCATTTGTTCACACCTTTTGCAATTGAATCCCGCTGTTAAAGTGACTCTCCATAGTGCCTGTTGCAGTAGCACTTTCCCATCTGACTTGCGAGAGAATGAGCAACGTTATTGCCTGGCCTAGTTCCTCTAGAGGCATGCTAATGGAACTATTTGGCAGCTTGCCTCCGGAGGCAGGAGGGATGGACTTGTTTCACTTGATGTCAGTGTGGGGATCTGGAGGAGAGAAGAGAATTACAGGTTGGCATTGCTTCAATTGGCAGAAAGGGTGCAAAAGAAGAGACACCATGCAATGTTTCAACCACAGAGAGCAGAGCTTAGATTATTTTGGGGATTGTTTCAGTTCAATTATTTTTTGGTGGCTTAAGGTTATACTACTGTGCAGGACCTGTTAAGTCCATTCCCCTTGACCAAAAAGACATAAACAGCTCAATTTAGATGTAATTCCACCATCTGTTACAGGTCAGCCAGGAGTGCAGCCTATATTTTCACATTTCCCAACCCAACATAGAGACACTTCTGATTTGTACAGTAATTAAAACATTGAGCACTAATGGCTCACGCATATGGTGCTGGCTTGTTGTTAGTGCCACTTGGTGTCTTCTCTGGAGCAAACAGCTGTGGGTTCTGATTACTAGGAACGGCCTTGAAATGCCTTGCCAGGGCTTTTTATTTTTTTGTCACGTTGTTGCTTGGTTGTCACCTTGCTGCCCTGTGGAATCTCACTCAACGTTGACTTCTTTCTTCGGCAGCTACTTGTCATTTCTATCTTAATTTTAATAATGTCAAATGCACAGAATGTGCAATGCCCTCCAGATTATGATGTCCTAAATGAGCCAAGACTAATGCCTGCATGAGACTATTGCTGGACACAAGGGTATTATGTTGGCTCAGTGTTGAGACCCCCATGACCATAACTGGCTGTGACACCCATGATGGGAATATTAATACATTACCTGTCTGTCTTTGCAATGGCACTGTGTCTGAATTTAGCTGCAGATATTTTCATTTAACGTGCACCTTCTGGAAGTGTGTTTCCAAGTACTATTCTCAATGGTACAAGCTTGTAAAGACATTATAATCGCAGGAAATACTGATAGTGCTCCAACAGCTCTCCTTTTTGGCATATCCCAGAGCTGCAAGCATGAGACCGGTGTGAGCTGAGCGCTGATGCTTGGCAGTCCTAGATGCCTGCAGCTCAACCATCTATCAGCTCAGCTTAGGCGGTTTCCACTGCTCAGCACTGTGGCGTGAGCACAGGCTGACATGTACTGCCCTGACAGGGAATTCAGAAACACAAAACTATTGTACATGTTAAGTTTTATTACCCAACAGGAGGCATTCTGCAGAAATGGGCTGAAATTCTTCCTAGAAAAGCGACATAGTGAATGTTTCAACGCCGCAATATCTTGGTACACCAGTGAATACAATTGCCATCTTTGTGAAATGACAGTGCTGCAGAGCTACTTGTGATTCTGATCCCCTTTTGAGGAGAGTTAATACAATTTGTGTGACATAGTATCATATCATCAAAACAGAAAAGTTCTTTCATGGTTTGACAATCAATCCTAACTCGGACTTTCAATGTGCTGGAGTAAGTTCTTTACTAACAGCTGCCACAGCCTGAAAAAAGCCTTGATATCAGACGGAGTTGAGATAAGAAAGGAGGATTAGTAGCCTGTCGACATGCTGAGGAGAAATCAGACGGCCCAGTGAAGCTGTATGTGGCATCAAAGGTCATCCTTATTAAAGATTATTATGAAAAGGCTTGAAGATACTGTCAGATGAGTGGATTAATGTGGAAATATAGTCCAAAAATGGCAACAGGAGGAAGGTCAGGTTGGCAGTCTGATCAACCAGGGGAAGTGGGTTTCATCTCGAGTGCACACAATGCCTCTGTCAAAGGTGCCCCAAAGGTGCTCCTAAGTATATTTGTCACTGATGATTAGGAATGGCCGGGATATAGAGCAGGGTTTATGAATGCCAATACTGACTGCTTAGGGTGCTTCATCACTGTTTACTTAGAATCCAATTTATCATCGACCTGCAATAGGAAAGTCAGCAAAATTGTCCACATACACAGAAAGTGCTGCATCAGAGAAAGTTTAATGGCTGCACTAATGCCTGCAGCCAGAAAATGGCTCTATCATGGAGCATTGATCAAGATGGACTAAATATAGAGAACTACATTGTAGCATTAGTTACTTGCTCGAATCTGAGGCTACTTCAGCAACAGAAGATCAAATTGCACAGGGTATATTATCCTCTGTGAGTTATAAAGTTCATCTTTCGCCAAAATCTGGCAGCAAAATCTAGTTTATCCGAGTCTTCCAGTTAGAAGATTTCCTGCAGGTGGGTAAAAAAAGAAGAACAGAGCAAAGTTAATCTGTTATGATGTTAGCCGTTTGAACAAACCATTGATTCAAATCAAAAACCTAACAGTAGTTTCCACTCTACCTCCTGAGGATGTTTCCAAAATGCAAAAGAGGACTGGAGGAGTATTGCATGGAAGCTTTGTAGAGATTATCTGGGCTGTAAGAGGTGATAGAGGATAGCCCCCCCCTCTTATTCCTGTATGTGCTGCAGCAACAAATTGGAGCCTCTGTAATGGGATGCAGAACAGTGACAAATAGCTTCTTTTACAGTCTGTAGGCTCATCCCTCTGACTTTGCCTCTGCCCTTGACATTTACTGTTGGAGACCGATTGTAGTTACAGTTTGACTTATAATGGTGGTGTGTTAAAACATTTAGGCTTTTTCTTTTTCCCTGGACATTTAGCCAAACGTCTTGTTTATGAGTTTTCTGATGTTCTGCAATTGAGTCAGGCCTCTATCTCTTTCTCTTTGCGTGTGTGCATGTCTCTCACATGTAGATAACTCCCTGGTTCTGTTGTACCATCACTGCCAGATTTACATGGCTGGCTGTGTGTGAAACACTCCTCTCCTCTGTTTTTTTCCCAGTGTGGTCCGATACACAGTAAATTCATCAAATTTAGGTTTAAAACAAAAACACATTTGATCTTCGCAAATGGAAATGTTGTACATGTTTATTTGCATATCAAGCGGGGGACGTGAACTCCGATCACAAGTGGTCACTCGAGAGACACGTGCAGACACATGCAGTGTGGCATTCCAATGGCAAGTCCACTCGGGTCACCCAAGGCGCATGCTATCTCGCTTCAACCACGTCCTCGTTAGATTTACTGAGCATGTCTGCCAGTGTAACTGCTGGATTATAATCAAATGTGTTATTTACACCTTATTTACACCTGGATTTGCTATCTGGATCTGATTAACACCTGATAAGCATTCCTGTTATCTCAAGTCTGCCTGCAATGTGATCATATCTCAGTATGGAAATTAGGGAGGCGGAGCTGGCGGATCTGTCAACAATATCAAAACAACAAACATGGCACTTTGCAGGTCAAAGGGAGCAGCTCTCCTGTATGAGCTCTACTTGTTTTTCCTTTGCTGAGGAACAGATTGTAGCTTCTGTCAGGCAGCTTGAGATAGCAGAAGATGTCTGACTTTGGTGACATTTCAACTTGTTTGGTGTTTTTGCAAACTATAAAAACCTAGATTATTCTATGGACATCTCATTTTGTTTCATGCATGCATAGTCTCTTTAGGATGGAAGGAATAGATCATCAGAGATCATTATCACAGATGACGAATAAAAGAAATGCTGCAGCAGAAGGATTTTCAAATTTTATGCCTTAGTATATCAGGATCTGATGGAAGAAATACTGTAGATTATAAAGTCACAACATTTTATATTGCAACCAATGATACGAATGCATTATACTTCACCCCGATGAAGACTCTGTGAGGTCAAGACCGGGTTTGCAAACAATCATGTCTGATTAAATTAAAGGTTATGACAAGAAATGTGTTTCCCTGCTTTGCCTAATATTGCGTAAAATATCCCATTCTGTACAGATTGTATTTACCAGTAGCTCAGATCTGATCATAACACAAATCAGCCATGACATTAACAACTTGCCTTAATTGCATGTTAATACCAGGTGTAAACGTTCTCTCTTACTGAAACTGCCACATGAACATGGACCACGTTATCTTAACTGCATTAAGTTCCTAATTTGAGTAAGCTAAGCATGATTAATGAAGCTGGTTTACAGATGACCTTGGCATGTGTAGACTTCACTCTGTTTTTTTTTTTTTTTTGGTGTTTTGATTCTGTGACACCTTTTCTTTAAATAAAGACTGTCATGGTAAGCAGTTATGCTAAAAAAAATTTGGAGGGTTGGCAGTGCAAGTGCAGTAAAATTTGAAAAAAAGGTGCACTTTAAATGAATCACTGCAAACAACACTGTTAAAACAATAATTCCTCAACATAATCCCTCAACTGTCTTACTGTATTCCAAATAAATTGTATCTGGTAATCACCCATCCTCCTACTCACTACATTGATCATCAGGCAACTCATATGAGCTTATTGCAGGGTCGGGATTCCAATGAACCATATAAATCATTTAATCAAGCTATTACCTTGATTGGGGTACAGTAAGCATGTACACTATAATATAGTAATTTTCAGCTAAAGGAGCATAGAATTAGGTCTCCTACTTGACTTTTGCTCCACAACAATAAAGAGCATAATCACTTTTTGACAAACTCTGTGCAGCACTTATATCCCGTCAAATGATTTTTGTAATACCCTGGGGAGGCCCGGCGGTCTGGTGTCCACGCATTTTGTACATAAAAGAGCAGTTTCTTTTAATTGTCTCTTTCCCCAGGCAAAGTTGGCCATTTGGCTGACCTAAAGGAAGATGTGGGCTGTTGATTCCTTGTGGCAGTGCTGATGGGGACGGTCTCCACACATCGTAGGCTGGAGCACTTTTGCTTTTATGAAAAGAAGATTTTGTCCCATTTGTCAGAGGCTTATAGGTCCACATAATGCAACACATCTAATTTGTAGAGAAAACATTTATTATATACCAACAGTGACAAGTACCACATTACCTTAATTTACAGTAGCAAACCAACTAGCTTGATGTTATGTTATATGAATTATTTCAATATAGTGTCTGTTTTTCTCGTATCAAGGTTGCCAACATGAAGATTGATCTAATTTATGAGATATATTTACCAGTTAAAGATGATGATCAGAACCAGGTGCCTGCTAAACATAAAGCAGACATTATACTATCTGAATTTATGTGGCGATGTATTATGTCTTTACTCCATCTATTCTTTCAGTCCGTCATAAACATGCAAGTCTCTCACATCTCTACCATCTAGGCATGTGATATGGATGTCGCATAATTTTTAGAATAATATTGAAAGTAATTTTTCATTATCTGTTCGCCCTTTATGCCTGAAGAACATAAACAACAGCCTGTACGTTGCAAAAAGAGCGCAAAAAACTGTGCTTTGCTTTGGACTTTAAATTGTTTGTATCTAGTATAACTATTAGACTATTAGTATAAGTTTGTGCAAGTAGTCTTTGAACTGCAAAGCAATCATGTAACTGACTGTTGGACATTAGAGCCCCATGCTCTAGCTGACAGGCCTAAAAAGTACCACATTTCTAGTTGGGTATATTAGTTATTAGTTGTACTTTTTTTGTTGTTCTTTTCTTTCTTCTTGCCCCTTTCCTCCATCATCAGTAATCCTTGAGATTCATCATGTTATGTTCCCACATTGGTTTCAAGAACCAGCAGGTGATGAACGTCTTTGCTTTCTGTCCGATCTCTACATCTCCATATCTCCCGGCCTCTTTCTCTTTAACTCCGTCTTCCCTTGGTTTGGAGAAGTTTATTCCCATGGTGGCTTCTGCTGCTTCAAATGTGCTGACTTCAGCATCTGATCTGAGAACAACCCGTGTGATCAGGCAGGATTCTTACTTGTCAGGATCGCCGACTGCTTCAGTACCCCTTTCTTTCTACCCGCTCTCATTTTCATCACGTCCTCTTTCTTCTCTCCCTCAGCATCGTTTCCTTTTATTCTGAAGCTGCTCGCCTGCAGTCTGTTCTGTCTGCCTCTTCTTCTTTTGCCTTATTATTACTTCTGAGCTTTATAACATCAGCTTCACAACTTTTCATGACAGTCCAGCCTGAATTTTCTCTGAGGCCACACAGAATATATGCACATGTCATTCTACAGTACAGAAGTGATTGCTCATATTCTCATAGTCTTTCATTGTAACTGTATGTAGAGACAAAACAATGATCATGTTTTGTTCTGTCAAGGGTTTCAAAGATATTTCAGCTAATGAGTTTTCATAAAATCCACATTTCCAATAACTTCTGAGATACTAAATGATAAACCAAAGTAAAAATTCCTGCAGCAGTCTAAATTCAGATATTAAAAGCATGATAAATGAACCCACTGAGGATAAAGTGGAAGACATCAGGCCGTGTAACCCAGATCTATTTAGGCATGACAGTGGCTAAGTGGTTGGACTGTCACCTCGCATCAAGAAGGACTAGTGCTTGTCGCCACGGTGCTTTCTCTGTGGAGATCACATATTCTTCATGTCGCCCTCGTTCTCCACTTTCCTCCCAGACTCTGCAGACATGCAATTCAGGGCAAGTTGGATTCCTAAATGACTTACAGTTAAGAACGGTACTGCCTGTCTGTTCAAGTCAGTTCCCTCCTTTAATCCAGCATTTGCTGGGATGGGAACATGACGAATAATAAACAAATTAGTTAGCTTCAGCACACCTCAAGAGCAAACAATGCATGATGAAACCACTTCCATTTAAATGTGCTTTCAGCAGCCTTGATGCAGTCTTGTTGAATACTCGACTCTGATCCTTCCCATTTGTGACACTGATTTGCAGAAATGAGAGAGTAAGTATAAGTAAAATTTATTTAGTATAGCACCTTTCACAGAACAAGGTCACAAAGTGCTTTACAAGAGCAAAATATTAGAATGAAAACCATGAAAACAGTAAAGAAACAACAATAGAACAAAAACAACATCATAAAAACAGTAAAAAAGAATCAAACAATAAAACATAGCAACAGCAGACCTTAAAAACACACAAAATTACAATCACTAGACAGCATGAGCGAAGACAAAGGCCAGTTTGACCAGCTTGATTCATACTTATCTTCTAAATCACATATAAATGCTGCTAATTTGCAACAGAAAATGTGTTTTTAGAAAAATGTAATGTCATTGGTAATCTGCAAAATGTACAATGACAAAATATTTAATTTGTTATCCTACAAAATCCACACTTGTGATACAAGTGTGATACACATTGCTAAACATAGCAACTAAAGCACTATTATACTGTGTACTGTTATGTTGCACTTGCATCTCTTGTTTAAGGCTATTGAAAGATGGTGGTCTTGAGTACAGTGACTTGAAGCATGTGACACCACATGTTTATTTTATTCAAATTTAACCAAGACCACAATCTTTTCCTAGCCTAAGACATTCACCTGACCCTAACCGCACACTGGACTTGGGATGCAAATTCAGGTCTCTGGTGCCCAAGTTCAGCCCTTCGTACACCAACCATCCACCCCGACCAACTCTCTAAATGCGGCACAAACTTGTGGCGCCTTCTTCTGTCGAAAAAACATTGCAGTTCCAGGCAGCAGATTTGTTTACTTAAAAATGTATTTAGCAAATTAGCATAGCAATTTCATTTCTAGGAGGAAGGGTTGCTTGATTGGAACAAATTATGTGGTTTAGAATCATTGAGAATCAAATCTCACACCAGAGGGGTTCACTACATGTACTAACAGATCTTTAACAAAGAATCTTTATACTGAATCGACTAATCCTGAATCACCATTTGTCACTGACTGAAATAGTAGCTTTTAGCAGTGAAACTCCCCTTGCCGGTGACTGAGAGCGCTGTTGTTAAAAGCCTATTAAATGGCAGCTAAAGCCACAGAAACAAATGTAATCTGATTATCGGCTGCTGAGCTATTAACCTTTTGCGTAGAGCTTATAGAGGCTAGCATGTTACGGAATTGAGGGCAGTCAGAATCGACGCTGAACGTATGAGCAGCAATGCATTCACTTACTGACTTACATACATGCTGAAGTGCTTTTGAAAGAGTGCCAAATGCATTGAAAAAGAGTAAAGTAACTAAACAGTCAGTTGCTATTAATCTTGGAAGAAATCTCTGAAATGGGTTTGCAACTTCCGCCTCTCCGCTTTAAGCAAGAATACAAATCTCTATCGTTTGCTTATGCGTGAGAAAATACTTTCACGTTCACTCCACCGGCAAAGATCTGTGTTCACAATTCGTGTCCTTTATTTTTGCTTAACACTTGTTGTTTTGTTTTCTGTCATTGTCTTTCCAATGATATTTGACATTTCAATTTTTGAGAGTTTAACAACAGCTAAGGTTAAAAAAGTGTATTCAATGCTTTCTGACATGCAGTGTCATTTTGGGTGATGGAGTGCTACCAGAGGAAGATGGTTTCTGTATCAATTTTGATATTTTCATCCACTTCTTGCTCCAGGCAAAACTCCTACAAACCTGCTCTGCTTCCTCTCTGCACCAATCAAACACACTGATACCAACAACAGATATGCTGCTTATCCAATATACCAACCGATACCTGGATGTAAACCAAAAACAAAACAATCAATATACCAGTATATAGTTTTCATTAGTAGCCTCCACTTATTTCCACACTAACTAAATCTTAGTTCTATTTTATTTGGTGAAAATACTGGTACATTAATGGATGTCTAATAAGGATGATTTTATGCTTGCATCTATCAGTACAGTACATGAATATGACCAATAATGTAGTCAACTTTTTGTCAACCCAAGTGCTAAGCTGCTTGTAGTCTGATCCCCCAGATGGAGAGCGGCTCTTACAGTGCTGTATAAGCTCTGAGAAATCAATAAGGTTTTTGAGTCGTATTACTCGACTCTGTACAAACTGAACCTCCAGCAGAGAGGAGTTGCATGGGATACTTCCTAAATAGCCTTGAGCTTCTAACAATTACCCAAAGGCAGCCGCAGAATTAATTCAGCCTGCAGAACTCTTTGAAATTACTGCTTCAAGTTATAATTTAAATAACGATTTTCAGTGAGTTTTTGGAAAACTTTGGATCCTTCCCTTCTCCACTCATGCAGTAAATCATATCTCCTCTTTTAAAGAAATAATAATGCGGTTAGCCCCAGTTTTGCTCACAAACCAAATAACACAGATCATAGCTAATATTTTTACTTTGCAGCTCAAACATGTCCTCCCTCAGGATGTTTCCTGTGACTAGACTGTGTTCATGGATGGCCACCACTCATTTTCCAATATCTGAAGGCTGTAGAACATCATCAATACCACAGACCCCTCCAGGAGTTGTCATCTCTTTGGAAGCAGACAAAACTTTGGCTCGATAAAAGGCAATTACAGTATTTTTTCCCCATTTATTCTTGCCTTCGCATAGCAGATGCACAACACACAATCTAAAATTTAAAAGCAAAACAGTAGGTTTAATTGTCTAATGGCTTTAAATCAATGTTCCAGGTTCAGTTCTGACCATGGACTTTTCTTGCATGCCATACCACTCCCTCTCTCTCTCTCCCCCACTATTGCCTGGTTATTTACACTGTAAGGTGACCAATATGTCAGGTAATCCTCTATGGGAGAAAACACAAAACCACACATCTTCTCATTTCTAAGGTTTCTTATTTTGCGAATGTAGATTTTTCCATGGAAAGAGAACTCTTTTTCTGGGTCTTTCTAGAACATTCAGCATACTTTTCACACTCCTAATTTACATACAATGAAAAATATACCCAGGGATGTTCATAATTTATACATAAAACACTATGGCACTTTCTTCCAAAAGGCTTTGAGGACTGGACATTCCTATGAACGATGCGTCTCTATACTCATTCCATTTAATATTCTGCTAATTTGAAATAATTTAATTAACATGGAGTAATGGATTATCTGTATCCACCTACTGAACATTGTGAAACTTTGAATCTATACTGTTAACTGTTACAGTCTTGGGACATTGAATAAATGTTTTCCATTATTTTGATTATTACTATTATGGTTTAACAGAAGTCTAATGAGAGATCAGTGTAAAGTGAATAACATTATTTATTGAGGTTAGTAATATTAATTATTTTTAATAAAGAAGTACATGCACTCTATTTAGAATTTGTTAATGCATGGACTTTGACAGCATGGGAAAACTGATGGACAAGATAACAGCAGAAAGAAATTCCAGAAATGTAACCATAAAGGTAAATGTATGAAACCAGATCTTTTCTAATATATCATATTCTAATATTCTAATATATCATAACAAGGTCCACGGTATATATACTTTGGGGTGTCTTTGAGTCTTTTTACTCCTTAATTAAAGGAGTAATTCCTTTTAAATTTGCCTTTACTTCCTTGTTAATAGCCCGTGTTTTATGAGCTCACCGAGCATTTATATAGGACATGCGTCTATAGGAGACAGGCCTTTAATTCGTTTCCCACAAAACTTGCTCAGCAAAGATGGGAAATAGGCTACTATCAAATTGCATATTCCAACCAGCATGAATATTACTTAAAAACTATAAAAATGAGGCTATCAGATAACATATTGATTATGAATCATTCATTTGATCTAGCTCTGAGAGACAGCCCATCTACGGCCAGCCTCAAGCACAGAGAGAGTGACCAACCAACTTTACCGGTAAATCTGAATGAATAACTATTTGGTGCTCATAGTTTTTATGAAATGAACTGAATCGTGGATAATCTAAATGATCTTACGTTGGGTAGCATGTCCATTTTGACAAAATTTTAAACATTTGTATTTGTATGTGGAATCGAAGCAGCTTAGAGCTTGCTCAAGAAAGTGACCCGGTGGGCTTTCAGAGGTTTTATACATCCAAAAAGCCAGACTAGGCATCTAATTTAGACCTGCGTTTATTTGCCTATATGTGAAGTCACGCCAGGTCAGTAAAAGGGTCAGGCGTCTCATTTAGACCTGCGTTTATTTGCCTATATGTGTAGCCACGCCAGGTCAGTAAAAGGGTCAGGCGTCTAATTGAAACGAGGCTTTTAATTTAAGCTTCATGGTACTTATGTGTGGGGTCAATTAGACCCACAAGACATCTGACACCAGATTAGACCTCTTATGAACAAATGTTATAAAATGTATATGCGATTGTTAATCATGTTTTCACAGCTCGAGTCTCGGAGACCTTTACCTCTATAAATCTCCATAACCAGACAAAGGATTTTGGTATCAGAAGCCATGGTCTTCATTTGTAGTCTGTTTGTATTTTGAGTAATACTGGCCAATCACGTTTGAGCGTGTTCTGGTTGTTAACATGGACCAGACCGCAGAGCAAAAGAAGTTGAACACATTAGCTGAAATGCAATCTCGGAACCAATCAACTATCATCTAATGACAGTTTAGCTTTTTATTATCCTTTTTATTTATCTGCATGCAGATATCTGTTTATAGAGAAAATGTAAACAATGACCTAAGTATCAGCCAGACCTAAGTATCTGGCTTCACCAGAAGCCCTGCCCAAGATTCCAAGATTGCTGAGACCCTAAATCTAAATCATGTTTACTGGCAAATCTCATATAATTGTTAAAAGTCAGGAAGTATCAAGTTGATAAAACATTGCTAAGTATGTTTCTGTAAAGCCTCCAGGACCCAAAAGACAACATTAATTTGGGCCTTCTTACAGTCCTGATCCATTTAATTTCAATATCATGCTGCAGACTAAATTACATTCACAGTAATTGAATGTATTTTATGGCAGAAGTCACGAGCCAAAATAATGTCACCCCCCTCCGCCCACACCTGGCACAGTAACTATATTCATAGTTTTTAAACATAAACTCCCTCCTCAGTCTGGACGTGTTCCAGAAGAAACTGAATGAATGGAAGAGAGATTTTGTGGATGCACAGGATGTTTCAGTTTTTATGCCCAAATGAGCTTGTTTTACATAACAGCCTTTGGTTCTGCGCTTGCAATTCTCATCATTTGTAAAATGCTCAGTGAGTGCTCACTCACAGTCACCTTCGCCATCATTTCCTATTTAGTCTCTACATTTTTATTAACACGGACCAGACTGCAGTTTTATCCCTGCTTCGTCGTCTGTCACATTCTGTTACTCTACGCGATATTATACATTTACATAAGTCAGAGTAAATGCACAAGTCATAGATGTATACTTTCATATACAATTAACCTTTACAGTTACGAATGTTTTAAATCCTTACAAACATCAGTGTGTTTGGGTTCATTTTGGGTTCAGTCAAGAAAAACAACCCATTTTTAATAAAAATTGTAGTCTTAGTCATTTAGTCAATAGTGGAAAAACTCAAATGGTTTGCTTGGAAATGCTGTACCCTGTTGTGTTTTACTTTCAGCATGGTGCTCTGTTGTTACCCAACCCACTTTCACTCCCGGTGATACTCTAATTTTATGGGTTAGAGACCCAGTGTGATGACATTTTGAGAGCATGTAGTTTCCATAAATTGATGTACAGTGTTTCCCAATTATACGGGATGTTAGGGCAGGGAAGGACACAGGGAGGGATCATTAATAGAAATTAAAAATGACGGCTTATCGGGTAGAGAGAGGGATAAACTATGTGATAGGTTTGTTGGTTTGAATTTTGGTTGAATTAACGTTAAAGTACTTAATACTTTCATGAAATCTAACCCTATTTTTTGATTGTATTTATGGGAGGCAGCAATCATTGCGCTTACATTTTATAATTAACTCTCTATAGCTGTAATACTTTTCATTGTTAGTGGTACCAACGCAGGAGGGAAGCAATGCGTGCTATTTTTAATTTGATCTCATTAATATCAGCTTCACTGTATATTCTTCACTCTCCTGCAGCTGTGTCAAAGCTGTATTAACTGCAAACTTATCATTTCCTACTATTGCTTGAGTTGAACGGGGCAAATACTTTTATTGTGAAGCAGCCACAGACTTAAACTTAAAACAATATGAGAATGTTTGGCTTCACCGTAAATAGGTACACAAGCTGCTCTTTTGTTGTTTTTCTGACAGAGTAGCTGCTTAAGCTGTGTTTGCTGAGCCGGGAATTCTGGGACCTGTAGTCTTACACTGTGCTTGCTGTTACCACGGTAACCAGAGGTTTTGCCAAATAAACCCAGACTGAAATCTGAAGAATTAAAGCAACCATCTCAATTTCCAGTTCAGTCCCATATTTGTCATTACTGAAAATAGATTTTGCAATAATAACTTTATCTATACAACAGCACTTTTTAAAACCAAGTGCTTTACGTGGCAGGATTAAAGAATGTCACGACTGCAATGAAGCAAATGAAATCAGACATTAAAATAAAATGTGGAATAAAATATGCAAAGATAGTATCAGATATCAGATAAGATATGTTGGAAATAAAACAGTTTGCTATAGCATTAATGAGAAGCTTTTTTGTTCTTATTCATTTGTCTAGTGGACTAAAACCACTCAGTAATATGAAAGCTCTTCGAATAAAATGGAAATGTATCTACATTTCCATCACAGCATGCAAACTAACTGCTGTTGAAGATCTTGTGGTACGACTCGAAGCTCCAGGACAGCCGCTGCACTAATGCTGCGTTCAAGACTTCTCGGAACTCGGAAATGTCCGACCTGAAAGCGTTCCAGGTGCATGATGGTTCATGACGCTGAAACTGAACAAAAAGCTGACGGTGATAAAATGATGGCATGTCTGAGTGTTACTTTACTATATCTTTTGAAATCATTTTATTTCGACTCTTTATTTCAAAAAATGACCCGTGTGTTTTCACTGTGGAATTTAACATCTATTTTATAATTGTTTTACCTAATAATAATATTTGGACCTTGAAATAACATATACGGGTAATTGTTGACACAAGTTGTGCATTAGAAGGGTAGTGACACAAAAATTATTTCTAATTAAACGATATATTGATATGTGATGATGTTAATTCAAGAATACCTGGAATACTGAATGATGAAATAATTTTTTGCCAAGATATACAAACTAAAATCTCAGCTGGGTCACTTTTGTTGTACATCAAAGGGTTAAATAAATACAAGTAAATAAACTTTATGTTGCCTTTTAGTTTATGGTTTACCATTTACAACGTGTGCTTCAATGGGAGCTTTTTTCTGACTTCAAGTGGTGTTCCATAGAACTTTTTCTGGTTGGAAGTAAACAATTTCTGAGTTCCAAGTTGCCTGGAACGCAGCATTTATGTTCCCTGGTGGAGAGATGTTTTTCTCAGTTGTGATCACTGCAACTGCAAAATGGCTGCAGGTGTTTTTAAGGTTAGGGAAGGATCAAACTGTTGGTTAAAGGTTAAACACACTCAATGCTTTCATATAATGTTTTAATACTGAATTCATTAAAAGTATAGTGAAGCTGCAGCATTCTCATTTTCCTTTCACTGGTGTTCTCAGGCTATTTCTTTAAAACCTCACCGATAATTTGTCTGGCTGCTGTTTCACCTGTAGGCTCATATCGTTGCATCTTGTTTCCTTTTGCTATTGCCTACAGCTGTCCTCTCATTTGTAACTCGCTGGCCTTGAATTAGAAATACAGATTACATGCTGCTGATTAATGAAACAATGGAGAGTGTTTCTTACACAACGTGAGTTCTGCATTGTGCTCTTTTTCCAATAAACCACAAAGACATGTTCAAAGCACAAAAGGCTGTCGGGGGGGAAAGAACAAGCAACTGTGTTTCCTCCCCACAGGCTGTTCAACACAATGTGTAATGGAAGATCAGAGTATCTGGCCTACTGGGGGATTACTGCAACCTCTGACTGAACCACACACAACCAAATGAGCTTTAGGAATTCTGTACAACCGAAATCTCTTTGTTAATAAAAGACAAAATCCATGTTGTGCGAGTCGCTGCCAAAGATAACATGTGTATAATTATGCCCTTTTATTATTTTAAACGTTAATGTGATAAAGATATAAATTTCAGAGCTTTAAACACTGTTGCAACATTAAAAACTTATCCCTGCTCTAAGTAGAAATTTCAGTTGTAGCAGTGTAAGATACTGGATAGTATGTAAATATTTCATAGTTTTTGGGTGCAGTCTTGCAGAAATCCCTCTTTCTTACATCAAAAGCAAGGTATTTTTCATACGAGTTAAAGAGCATTGTCTCTTTAATTGATTTTAATAACATATTATCTTTGTGGACATATAAATTCTCATTTAATCTTCCTCAGGTTCTTTAGATGTCATTAACCTTCGATTAAATTCTAACACACATCAACAACCTCAAGAGAGCACAGGAGGATCTTGAAGATTGATTACTTTATGTTTTTTTTTTTGTTTAAAGGCACTCCCTCTGTCAGGGTGGGTTTGCCGGTGCAACGGGGATTGGACCCAAACACAGGCAGACTGATGCAGTTCAGTGATTTATTGCAAAAATGAGCTTACATACAGGCAGGCAGGCCGGCAACAAACAGGTTACAGGCAGGCAGACATAAGTCCTGGTAATGGAAATGCAAAACCCCAGCAAGCTAGGAACATAGCAAACCAGCACATTTCGTGAACTGACAATGAACTATAAAAATTAACCGGTACAAATGGTGAGTGGCAAAGAATACGGGGGGCAAGTTCAATCTCACAGTGTTTGGCACCGGTTTGCTATGGATTGAACAACATATTTCCATGAAACGGTGCGACGTTGCAAAACGAGCTTCGAGGTATGTTTCTTTCATTTGATGGTTGTTTCAGAGATGTTACCCAATCAGCAGCAACATGTACATAAACACTGCTGTATAAAAAAGGCAGCAAAGTGTAGTGCGCTTGCAAACACAACAGGGTGTTCAAGGCACCACCGTTTATGTTGACATCAACATTTTGCTATGATTTGTTGGGGCTGAACTTGGCCCAGGGAACTGTAGTACTGATGACAAAAGTGGGAACAGGTGTGTAGATGGGTGGGGCAATCAGGTGATTGGGAAAGAGAAAGTCAGCGTGAAGATGGCAGGTCTGGGGAATTTAGGGAAAGACCATGTCCTGAGGGACAGGACAGGAGAGAGGAATGTGTGTGGTTCAAGAGAGGGACTGAGGAGCAAACTGTGCCACCGTCCCCCTACCTCCCACCAAGTTGAAGCAGTTGGCCGCCTATTCTGAGTCTAGGTAAATAAATTTAATTTAATTAAATTAATGTCAAATAATACTATGTATTGTGTTGCAGAGATGTCTATTGAAGTTAGCATGCTAACCAGCTAGCCCCAGCCTTGCCTGTGTTTAATTCTACATTATATGTCAAGATGCGTCACTGTAGCGTCCCGTCTGCCCTCGGACAGCACAGAAGTGGTTTGCTTGCTGGATTAAACCCCGTGTAGGCTTCCGGAGGTACTGACAGATGCCCGACCTCCCTCTTGCTCCTCTTCTGCTACTCAGGTGACATGATGGTGATATGCTGCTATCGTATTTGTTTGGAGTATGAATTTGACAGGTGGCTAATTCTTACATATAGTATCTTAAGTTTAATTTAATGCATCAAGAGAAGTTAATCTAAGTGGCCCTCCACCACATGAACATAACTTTGTTTTAAATGATCCTAATTAGCCAGAGGATGTCAGTCTGAGACATTAAGAGACAAACAAATACTTGGGGTGCAGATCCACAAATTGTGATGAAAACTTTGTTTACAGAGGAAATCACTTAGAGGAGAATGTTGTTTCGTCTCAACACAGTTTGAAGGACTATGATTTATGTAAAGCAGCAATCACCATGCACTGAAGAGTGCCAAATCCTCGACCCGGTGTGGATGTGACCTTTCATACTAATTCAGAGCTATTCATAATAGACCAACAAAAAAAAGACTTGCTTCTAAACAAGACAGGCCGTGATTTCCATATGCAACACTTAACCATTTATCATTTAATTGTGATAGGAGTATTCCTCGTCGGTGGAAATTAATAGAGGCTCTCAGGAAGCCCGGCAAAGTCAAGAGAATTCCTTTGCATAATCAAAAATGCTAATAAGAAGAAAAGTGGAATTAATCGGCAGCCATAGACCGAGCCCTAGATTAGTGGAGGAGAACAATAGAGTGTGAGGTGCCAGTGTACAATTGTATGGTTGAAGCATATAGATACAAGCCATTTTTGTTCTTTATGCAAATGTTTGTAGCTGAAAACTGGAGTCATTGAACAGAGATGCAGTATTCAAATTATGAGTCGTCTTTAACCACCTTCCTGTCAGCTTGATTTATCAGTCTTAACAGGGTGAAAATGGCACGTTTCTATGTTAAGGCCTCGAGACATTTTATCAACTTTCTTTACTAAGGTAATACCTGCTGATTTTTAGGAAGGCTTCAGAAGTCGCAGAGACATGCGGTGCATTGTATGGGAGGAGAAACAATTCATCCAGATCATAATGATACTATTAAGAGATTGTTTGGGCAAGAATTGAGTGACCTTGAGCAAAAGAGTGCAAAGAGTTCTCTTTGCACAAACTGAGAACCGCTGAACCCTGCAGCAACATGGAAAATGTAATTTACAGTAACGGGTACAAATAGTCAGATAAATGGAGACATTCATGCATTTGTACACTATGCAGTGGAAAAACAAGCTGCAGAAATTTCATTTCATAAGAATTGCCTAAAACCATAACATTGGGTAATGTAGTCAAAAATGTTAACTGATTTTAAAAAGGGTTAAAACGCTGTGGTTCATCTCACATTGTTTATTTTGTTCTTGATTGTGTAATTTGTGATGTATAATCGGTGACAGGGGGTCACACACTACACGAGCTGATGCTGGCTGACCCTACGTCAGTCTTCGTTTTGTTAAGAAAATGCATGTGAAATGTGAAACAGGAAATGAGTGAACCTACACAGGAAATAGCTGCTGTTTGTTCTTATAAAGAAGGCAATTATAAAGACAAAGAATCTGGGTGAAAGGATAGATTAGCACACGCAGGTAGCAGGGATTGTCTGAGCTAAACAGAAAGCTATAGTTAACTCATATGACTGTGAGGTTACACCTCACGGCCCAAAAAGGAGAACAACAAACACACGTGGTCACATTTTCAGCTGACGACTGCGGCTTACTTTGGCTTCAACTCAACAATCAGTCATGATTTCAGTTAAATGCTAAAGTTGCTGTTACCTTGTCTGTGGTCCGCTGGCAGAACACCGGCTGCTTTCTGATAAGGTGCTGTAGCCGTGGCGACATAAGTTTGGTTTTACGGTGGATGGACAGTAAAATTACAGAGTTGGTTTTTTTCTTTAGCTTGAAATAATCACATACTTTGGAGACTTTCTTCTTTGTCCCTCACTGTTTTCTCTCTCTTCTTCCACTTGGCAAACAGCACCATCATAATTGACGCAAAGAATTTGCATTTTATTAATCGATTTAATCGACAAATCGTTTCAGCTCTAGTTTATTTTTGTGCAAGAATTTATTAGAGTAAAAGCTCTCACTGAGGAAACATCTTTCCACTCTTGTGATTATTCCTCCCCATTTTCAGGGACATGACATTAGCAAAATGGCTAGCTAGCTTCTCCACTATTTCTATGTTCTGCACAATTTAGCTCTGTAAAAGGCCATTTTAGTAGCATTTTAATAAGTCACAACACTTACTCAGAGGCACATGCAAGTCTACCAAGCGGACCAATCACAGTTCCGGTCCGCGTCATCTCAACGTGTAGTTACCTTTTTGAGGAGGTGCACGTCAGGGGACGGTGTCAATTTGACGCAGAAGTATAAATTACACTTCAGTCCTAGTCTGAGACGGTAATCTCCACTTGACAAGCACAAACCCAGAATGTCCAAAATTATACAAACTTACAGTATATCAACAAAAATTTCTGTGCAATGCATTTTAGTAGATGCAAACTGCTATAACACAGCATACCTTCCTCATCTAAGAATGTAACGTAATGTAATGTAAATATTAGCAAACACTATAATGAATCAGCACGTACACACACACACATACACACAGACATATACACACACAGACATTAATGCAGAGAGGTCAAATTAATAGTCATCTAAATTACCACAGGGCACTCATTTTTTCCTTCTCCAAAAGCTGTTTTCTATTCATGCCCACAGTGGTGGAGCGATCTGTGTGATGATTTCTTATCAACATGCACAAGTTCCTTGACCTTTGAATACAGAAAATAACTCAAATACCCAAAGAGAATAATGATGATTATCTGCAGGCATTTCTGTAATTAATGAAAATTACCGGTGAATCCATAATTAATGTGGAAGAGCGACAAAAAGTCATTGCCAACTCTTTATATGTGATTAGAATTTAAAAAGAGGCTCTTATCTGTGGAAAAATGAACTTTTTGAGAAAATTCAGTGCCTCTTAATTTCTTTTGTAGCAGAAGTGAATGTGAGATTTTATAAGAAAGACAAACAGGATTTTTAGGAACACATTTTTTTAATAATTCCACTTATAAGGGTTAGGAGTTTCATACATTTAAATATATCATTATATGCAAAATCAAAAACAAACTACCGCACACAGATTCAACTTACTACTTTATTTGTGAGCAACGCGTTTCGCTCATTGCTTCTTCAGGCTCACAGTGAAATTACAAAAGCATTTACAGGTGTGTTAAGTAGATCCTGTGCAGGTCATGTGACAAGCACAATCACTGTATTACCTGACTCCCACAAAAACAACATCTTATACAAAGTGTCACAATAGCATATATATATATATATATATATCCCATTTAAAACATTTAACATACATAAAATACAAAAATTCCAACATTACCAGCACAACAATCATCATTACAAAAATGACCTCAAATCTAACGGCTCATTCGATCCAAAAGGTTCAATGATGTTCAATTTGTGAATCCAAAAAGGTTCCCTTCTCAAAAGTTGGTTAATTATCAAAAGTTGGTTAATTATATTACCACCTCTTGGATTGGGACTCAATCTTTCAATTCCAAAAAATGTAAGAGAAGTGACCGAGCCATGATTTTTCTCTCTATAATGTCTAGCAATGGCATAATCCACGTTCCCATTTCTAATGGCTGCCTTATGCTCTGCCACTCTCATTTTGAGATTCCGTTGAGTTTGGCCCACATACATTAAGCCACAAGGACATTTCAAAGCATAAACAACATGGGTAGACAGACAGTTAATAAATTCTTTTATGTTGTATTTCTTCCCTGAATGTGGACATCATTATATGCATTAATATTGCAGCTGTCGTTCGCCTAACTATAAGGTTAAAGTACAGGGGCCCATGAATCAATTTTTACCGCTGAAATATAAGCTAGGCTTAAGAAAGACATAAAAAGTCATCTCACACACAGGGATAGAGTCAATGGGATTTCTAAGAGCCCCAAAAAATAACAGACAATGCATGTTTCCACTTCTTCAAGGGATGACCGGCATTGTAATGACTTGATGATTTAGCGCAGCTGCCCCTTTTCACTCGTGTGTTTTTACCTTTGTCCCCCTCTCGACAGGATCTGTTTCCCCTTGAAGGGCGTTTGAGATCCCGACCAATCAGGGAGAAGACGACAGCTAAAATTACATCAAGGTGAAGAGGCTGAGACCAGCAGAACTTTTGTTACCTCTCAAAATGAACGCTTGGGTGCAGGGACTGTCAGGAATATAAGGTAAGAAAAAAAGATCTCTGAGGAACCAGTTCAGTAAATTAAATGGATTTACGGAGAGCAGGGAGGCCTCACAGAATGATTTTCAATAAGAAGGAGATGGATGAATATGGTGAATGGCAAATGGCTGCCGGATGCATTTGTTTTGAATCCTTTCTGTGAAATTAAATCCTCAACTGATTATGAGAGAATGGTATTACATGGATGAGGAGGCAGGAATAGAAGTATGAAACAATTCCAAATGTAGAGGAGCGCAAGTGTTTTCTCTTACCCATTGGAAATAATGGTCCATGCTGATGCCACTACCCTGTGCAAAATTGGCTCTCACTGATAGAAATCATCCAAGAAATGGCTTTCATGATTGCAGCTAATGTTTGCATTCAGCTGTTTGCCAGTTTGAATATAATCTCTGCTGCACATTTATGCATTTCTTGAGTCAAGATTAACTTCCTGCGAGATATCACGCACCTGCTTTCCTGCAGAATAGTAATGTTGACCGCGGGTGTTTGTTTGACTCAAAGAAAACATGAATTGAACATTTAAAAGGTCATATAATTGCTTTCTTATCACCAAAATCCGGTGTTGTTTTGACAAAGCTTCCAACAGACTTGCAACTTTCAGACAGTGTTCTTGCTCTTCTTTTGTGGCTGACAGCATCTCTGAGCTCCAAATCCTGGCCAGGAGGCCAGTGTGTACATAGATGGCATTCACTGTTAATCTGATTAGGGTGAGGAGATAGGGATGCCTGGACTATATGTCATCTGAGTACAGCATCACCGCTATTGATTAGCTGAGCAAACATCAGATGGAGGCACCAAACATTTACACAGAAATGTACACACACACACACACACACACACACACACACACACAACACAACCAGCTCTTCTGGGCTATGGCAGATGGTGGTCAGATAGACTCACATACAGTAAATGGGTTCATTTTCGTAGGGCATTTTCCTGTGTATTTTCAGCCAAACCAGCACTGTCTGTCCACTTTACCAACAGGCTGCTGGTGATAATACATTGGAACTGAGACAGATGTCTCTCATCTAACAACAAACTCATTCATAATGGAGTGAAAATTAAAACCCTAGACGAATGTAACAAGCAATGATTGTGAGGGCGAGTGTTTCAAATCCAAACTGGACCTTATACCTGTCAGCAGGACTGACAATACCTGATAAAATTTTGATCAATGATTCCCAGATTTTGGAGGCATCCCGCCTTCACACCTCATTGATCGTGTCAACTTGTTTTCTGATTTCACTTTGCAGAGAAGAAGCATCCATCTGTGGTACCGAGAGGAGCCGTGTGTTTGTACAAAGTTGTTGTCTGTGTAAACACTGTAATGCTTTGTCCATGTGAGCCGTGAGAGAGCGACGACTGAGATTACAGAAGAGAATAGACAAATAGGAAGTAATCTGTCAAGGGGGAAACAAATTCCTGCCCGGGGGCCAAATGTCCTGACTGTGTATGCTTTATGTGTATAACAATTAGGATTCACATCCCCTTGTAATTACCAAATGTTGTTGACTCCCAGACAGTACATGGCTTCAAAGCTGTACCAGGCGATTAGCCATGTGCGCACATCAGAGGGGTTGGTGCTGCCGAAACTGCACAATTTCTTGCATTTCATTTTCATTTTTAGCTACACCAGTGGCTCGACTGAATGAATGGCGATGACAGACAGTCAGAAGGTCCATTGGTTTGGTTCAGGCTGAAATATTTCTGTAACTATTACAACTTTTGCTATTTTGTACAGACTTTCATGGCCCACAGAGGATGAATCCTACTGGCGATGCCATGACTTTTCCTCTAGGGCCACCATGAGGTTAACATTTGATGTGGATTACTGTGAAATGCCTCAACAACTATTGAATGAATTGCTAATGAAATCTTAAATGAATCTTAATGACTTTGGTGAACCTGTCACTTTTCATCTAGAGCCACCAACAGGTCAAAGTTTTTACTTACCAAGTGAAATTACTCAACATCTACTAAATAAATTGTGTACAGTTCCCAGATGATGTAATTTAGTGACTTTAGCGATCTCCTGACTTTTGACCTACCGCCACTCAGGTCAACATTTTTATATATATCAAACACTAACACATTAGCATTTTCACTGTGAGTATGTTAGCATGCTGATGTTAATGTTAGCATCTATCTCAAAGTACCACTGTGCACAAAATAACCGCCTCACGGAGCTGCCAGGCTGGCTGTAGACTCTTATTCTTGTTGAATCATAGAAGTAAAGGTTAGATTTTAGCAGAGATTTTAGCTAGATTTCCATCAGTCTACAATAATTTTAATTAGAGAAAGGCAGAGTATGATTCATTTTTTGCAGTTTGTAAAGTTGCAACCTCCACCCCAGCACAATGACAGCAGGAGCGCAGCCCAATGCTGTATATGAAAACAATGCTCTATCAGTTCAACATTAGAAAAAACAGACACTCTCCCCCAATCAACTTACTACATTTATGACTGCCGCCGTGGATAGCTCAGCACTAAAGCACAAAATGCAAGGATATTTGCATTTACTGTAATGGAAAAGCTGATACTTTAGCAAAATAATTAAGCTGGGAGCTACACACCCAACTGCCCAAAGGTTGACAAAATAAGAGAATACAGGCAGATGGCAGACTTCCAGTGGATCTTAAGTGATGACTGAGTGGGATTATTTTTGGAGATGATACATTGTTATAGGGAACACCTACTAATGCCTTTAAGTATTGGACCTAGATGTTTGGCCTATTTCATCTCATCTTTGCCCTCTGTTTGTTACTTTACATTTTCAAGGTTTGTTTATGCGTGCTGTTAAATTCAGTAAGTGTGGTGTTTGAATAAGGTAAGGAAGTGCTAACTAGAAGTGTTGGAATCTGCCCATGGGAATATGGTCAGGGTTATGGCATGGCAAAGAGAAACTCTGGAATAAAGATTAGGGTGCAGGGAGAATGAGACTCTTCAAGGAATACTGATCTCATGTGAGCATTTAGAGCCATAATGGAAAGGGCAAATATAGGACAGTGTTTTATAGTTTATTCCTCAGCTGCAGGTACACTGTTTCTTGTATGCCCATAGTTTGCTGAATTTCTAAAAAAAAAAAAAGGATATCAAATAAAGTTTGAATGAATTCTGCATTTCTGAGTCAGCTAAGATGGATGCACTGTAGATAAAGAAGTGGTGGAATGAGCCAGGGCTGAATGGAAGAGTGACTATCAGATAGAGATTCACTTTCTCCTCTAAGGGAGGGGAAGTGGCCATTAGTCAGGGAAGTAATCTAATCAATGTTGTTGTGCAGACAGCCGTAACGCATCACTGAGCGCTATTATTCTTAGTCGTGTTCTTGTTGAGGGAGAAAACACCGGCTCCCCACCGCCCAAATCTCCTTCCTCCCTGTGTGCAGGTCCTGCAGAGGGAGGCTGGTTACATGCCGTTCTACAGACTGTAGACGAGAGGGAGGAAGCTCCACTGACTGTTAATATCATATCCTTGTTAATGCATTTAAAACTGTAATATAAACGTAGCTGATAGGAGTATATTATCAGGCATTCCCCCCTGCACAAATTGTACTCAACCTTCATTTTCCTGCTGTGCTGGTTGATGTTCTGGTGCTCCTTGCATGCATGCTGATAATCTCGGACTGGGCTGCAGGAGAGATAGGTGAGAGATGAAAGCGGAGCGCAGGACTTTGATGGCCAACTGCCATGAGTTCAGTCAAGGTCAGTCTGCATCACACCACACTTCATAAACTTTGGGTCTACAAAGCCGGAGGGAGCATGAGTATTAGATAATAAAGTTTAGTGTCAAAAGGTGCTAATAGTTAATCTGTATTGCTATATTTAATGGCATATATCATTATTAAAGTCTTGCCTTTTTACATCTTACTTCAAGGGGGAGGGAGAAAGAAAAATACATTATTTATAATATTATTTTATTTATTACATTCATTTTAGCATATCATGTCTGAAATCGTACCACAAATACTGTGTATATAAGTATTGATCTAGATATTGCTTCTGCGTAAGTCCTACAAGGTTAAGATGCAAGCAACTGAATTATGTGTCAGGTATTAATATTTCATACATTTTCACTGTAATGAAAAATAGAATTTTAATAAAACTGCTGCTAAAGATTTGTTGTTGCATTTGTTCTAGATTTTGAATAATGGGACAATAAGCCTGTTTCACTTACGCTCGAATAGTAAGAGGACATGAGTGGAAGCTTTGATAGATGCCTCTCATCACCTTTTAAAACAAGGCCAGCCTTTGACACAGTTCAAACCCTTGCGGGTTAAGTTATTTTTTGATAAATTAATTTGAAATATAAATTCCTTTGAGCTCTGCAATATCACTGGAAGCACATTTATAGCAACAGTAAATCATCCGACGCTCTATCATAAAATCTTATTCCCCCCATTGATTTGGAGCCGTAGAGCTCGGGTCGTGTTAATGGTACAATCATTTCTTGTCCTTCATTGTGCAGCCCCATCCTGATGAGAAGGTCAGCCACGGCATCCTGAGCAGGGATGTGACATGTGAATGACGGCAGCTTATACACATGCACAGAATTCACAATTGAGTTAATTCAGTTCAACCTTTTAAAATGTATGGATGTGACTGAAAATAACCTTTTAAAAAGGAATCTGAATAGGACAACAAAAACCGAATTTTACATTTTTGAAAACACGCCTATTCAATTTCTCATAGAAGGTTAGATGAGAAAATCAATACCACTGTCAAATCTCACCAATAAACATGGAGCAACAGCCAGGACATGCTTGGCATGAAGGCTGTAACCAGGGGGAAACAGGTTAAACAAACAAGACATAACATGTTAATTTGTGAACTTCACAGTGCCGGGATGTGGGTTTTGTTTTTGAATGGTAACAAAACCCTGGTTCAGCATCTTATTGTTTTTCAGCTTAGAGTACTAAGAGACGCTTTAAAGTGGGCAAATGAAACCGCCTGCTGGCTGCTAGCATAGCTCATGCTGGAGAGGTCAGAGATCAAACATTCACATGCTGGATGAAAGCCAGACTAGCCAGCAACTATTCCATTTCGCAACTTCTTTGACCAACAAGGATGCTTTTTTAAAATGACTGACTTTTGACTTTGAGAAACCATCTGGCTCTGAATGCTCTGAGCATGGCGGTGCTCTGAAATTTTGAACACCACCTCAATTGGTGCTGCGCTCAAAGTTTGGAATTTCCGAATGGCCTTTAGAAACCAGAATGAAGCCTGAAACAAAAAATACAGAGGGCAGATCCTCATTCCACCATTTCTTTAGACTGAGGACTGTTGGCTGAATTACACTGAAAACTCCTACAAGGTTACATTTAAGGCTATGGTTTAAATGGATACAAGCCTGTGCTCAGAAACCTTGAGACTTTTCAGACCATTTTTATGGCCTACACCCAAGTGATGCAGAATTACACTGAGATGCAAAGGCAGAAACTAACATCAGCCATAATCACTTCAAGAGCTGCTATTTTTGTTCCACAAAGTAAACTTGAAAGTTCCCTGAAAAGGAAATGTGGATCGTGGCTAATGCCCCTCGTGCTACTCTTCGTGACGCAAGAAGCTTGTTCACAATGCTGCCATTGACAGAAGTGATCAAATAATTTTCTTGACTAATGGTTACTTCTCCTCCCCGAGGAGAAAGCATATCTGTGGCTGATGGCACGCGCTGTTCCCATCGACAGGGACGCAACTTTCATCTGATTAATATATTCAAACAGTACAACTGTCTGGAATCATCATCGCATGAAAAGCGTTAACTAATATCAATCTTCTTAATCAATGTGATGGGAATGTACTATTCGTGGAAGCAAGCCTCTGAAAAGATGACAGAGAAAAAAAGTACAATGTATAACTGATTCTTGTTCTTTTCTTACATTTTCTCAAAAAGTGAGATACAAAGGGGTGATTAATTTCTCTACAGAGAAAAGAGATTCATTCATTTCAGTCTCAAAGTGCCTTAAGTTTCAGAATGTAGTGAGTTTGAACAGCATAAGTGGATCATGCAAATCAATTGCTGCCTTATCACATTTAAAGCTGAAGCATGTTGGCTCTCAGCACTGGTGGGCCACTTGAGGATTCCTGAACGACCGCTTTACAGTTCACCCAGGAATAGAAGTGGTAATTATTCTCCCCACTGTCTCTGGAGAATATCTCTGAGTCACTGGCACATGTTAAAATGATTCCAATGAAATTTATAGCAACTGTAAATGGGTAACGGCAAGGGGTAGAGTGTACACTATCTGTTGCAGTTATTTTGTGACAACAAAGCAGGTAACCTTGTATGAAAAATGTTACATACATGTCCTGCTTTGATGAATACTATTCATTTATTAATAATCATTTTTACCTTTAAAAAAGTGCTTTATAAACAGGGTGTATGTTAAATACACAAAAAGAAAGCAGGATTACTGCATTTATACAGCACAAGAATAAAGAACTGATAAATGCAGAATCTAATAGAAAAAAAAGATAAATAGAAATATAAATGGCTCTAAATAAACAGAATATTCACTTAAGGCTTTGAATTTATTAGTCTGGTAATCACGTTGAAATTTTCAGACATCATATCCACATTTTCTTTTCCCTAATCTGTCAGTAGTGGCTGACATGTCAGTCCTGTTCAGCATTGATCACTTTCAGTCAACACATAAGCTTGGGTAGGACTTGCTAAGAGCAGTTAACTTAAAGCTAGGGTGGGCAATTTATATCAGAAGCATTTTAATTACCTAACAGCAATCAATAAATCAAATGCTTTGACACAAAACAAAATCCAGTATCTGCGGCTGTCCCAGGACTGAATGAAATAATTACTGGCCTACCTGCCTGTCTACCTGCACGCATCAATCTTGCTGTCTCTTGATAGTTCTCTGTCGTTGCCTACCCTCGCGTATAAACCTGCGATAACTGATATTCTGGTCACACTAGGGCAGAGAAAACAAGCGGTAAACACAACACTGACATATCATCACCAGTATCACAAATCACAAATTTGCCTCAAGGGGCTTTACCATCTGTAGAGTGTTTGACATTGTCTATCCTTAGAACCTCAAATTTGGATTTCCCCAAAAACCTTTTAATAGGGAAAAATGGAAGAAACTTCAGGAAGAGTAACAGTGAAGGGATCTCTCTCCCAGGATGGACCGACATGCAATAAATGTTGTGTTTACAGAATAGACAAACATGACGAGAGAAAATCATGATGACAGATGAATAGACAGTCTCTAATGGTGTCTGTCTGCGGTTTGGTGCTGAGCAGGTGTACAGTATACAGTTTTTAGTTTTAGTTTTGTTTTTTTAGAGCTTTTTTTGCAGAAAACTACTGCATGTGGTGGATGAAAACAACATTGAGAGAATGAACCAAAACAGTTGTGGCCTGGAAAAGTAAAACAATAAGCTAAAAGATGCTCTGTAGAGCTGGGCAGAACTTCAGTCAGCTGATAATCTGTAGGTTCCTTACAGTGAGGAACCTGAAAAAATCTTAGATGGACGATGATTCAGAGGTCTGGCACTACAGTATAAATTTATGACTTTATTCTTTCATGCAGACCTTGATTTGATTTTTTTCTATAGAAACACCTCAAACATTCAAAATTCTTGTGGCCTGTCAATGACCAACCAACAGCTGTGCTTTATTCTGCTGCTGCCTGCCTGAGTTAACACCAGCATAGAATAAAGCAGCCTGAAGTTTAAATCTCTATCCCAAAACATAGTAGTACACATAAAAATAAATATTGAATGAGCTGTGTTGTTTAGCCTGGAAATAATCTGTAGGTAGCTAATAGTAATGTTGTTGTTCACCAACAGGGTGAGGCCTTAATTCCCTAGACCCCCAAACTGCATTTTTCTAACATTCCCTTGGCAGTGTTTGCTAAATAGAGGTCACAACAGCTGAAAGTATTTATAGTACTGGTCTCTGTTTTTGTAACTTGTTTTCTGCTTACTCTCAAGTCACAGCAGGAGGTGTTTTCACATCCAAGCTCATGATTTTCCCTGGTCTTACACTACACTTCTTCTCTCCTCAAAACCCACGTAAAAGATATATAAATCCAGCAAACTTTGTCGTTTTTTAACAATCATCTCTCGGCCACTTTTTATTTTGATAAAGTCTGACAACTATGGGAAATTTAGAGTTTGTGTAAAACATGGACTTTCTAATCTGGTTTACTAGATATTTGAGTGCATGCTGCGCCTATTCTTTGAGGGTGATAAGAAAGTAAGGAACACCAGATTAAATGGACTCAGGGTTCAGCCTGAGGGTGCAGTGGTGCTCATTGGTCACTGTCATCCACCAAGTCTTCTTTTTCTTTACCGCCTTTTGTTTAGTGCAATTGGCCTCTGTGGTCTCTCTGGCAGAGAATACTTCTGAAACAGTGTGTTGAATCCATGTGTTGTGATCCATAATCTTCTATGATGTTTTTCTTCAAATCCTTTTTTTTTCTGTGATTAGCCGACGTTCACTGGAGCAAATAACCAAAATGCAACTGCTTTGTTTGATTCCTTTTGAGACTTTTTATCATATAGAATATAATACAAAAAAAGAAGTAGACTCCAGCCTTTCGGGCAGTGGCAGTTGCCAATCAGGAGAAAGATGGTATGATATCATATCTAATATCTACATATGTGCATATACACATGTACATAAACAAGCAAACAAAAAAGCCAGGTTAGCTTATGTAAATTTCCCAGACATTCCTCACATAATGGAAAAGATGAAATGCCCTAAATACAATTACTATGCATGAACTATAATTTCAACATGGATGAGAATAAGAAAATATTCATAACAAATAATAAGCATCAGACAACTCCTCATTAAGACCCTCTGGATTTTCTCAATTAAGAACTTTGTGATTAACTCTGCCACTTCTTTGTGTTTTAGTAATCTGTTGGATGGCAGAAAATAAAAATATATAAAATAGATACTGCATGTCAGGAATATACAGTATGACTTTGTATTACAGGTGTGCTTGTTTTACCAATATACTGAGAGAAGCTAAACGACCAACGCAGATGCACATATAACGCATAGGACTATAATGATACTTCTGAAATACTAATTTTCTTAGAAAGCCCACAGGAGCTACAGTTGCAAAGGAAAATTGACTGTTTATTTTCAGTGTCACTGTACACCTAATTTATCTACCTATCTATGGCGACCGGCAGCACTTATAGAAGCAGCAGCCGGTAGATTCTTGAAACTGCTCTGCGTTTCTGTATTTTTAATCTGTTTTTCTGGCTTTATTGCCAAAACACGTGTTCTCTGACATAAATACAGTCATTGAAAAATGAAGACAGGGATTTTGGATTAATGAGGAGTGGACCACGATCCACCCAGCCCAAAACAACCGGATCAGGTGTCACGGCAGGTGCTGTGATCGCTCAGAGAGTAAAGACAGCCAGGATAGGAGTCATGCTGGCCCAGCTTGGACGTAACTCTGATCCCGAAGAGCCGGTCTGGACAAAATGGGACGGAATTCAGAGACCTGCCCCATCGACATCCCGGATCAAGCACTCGGCAGGTGTTCCATGTTCTGAGCTGTCTGAGCAAGACTCCGGCAAGATGAGAGGAAGTGGACTCTGTTTATTGTGAAGATGAAACTTCCATATTATCATCTGGTCGCTGCCGTTTACATTCACCCCAGAATTCAAAAAATGCACTGTGGAATGTTCAGGGTGTACACATGTCTGTATATATGTATATACATAACTGTATATATTGTTTTATTTTATTTTTTGTTACTATATAGGCCTACACTTAATTATATGTTGTGTGTAGCATGAAGGAAGAACAAATTTCATTTAGTTATGCAGCCTTGTGTACATAATGACTAATAAAAAAAACTCGTACCTAATTGGCAACATCAAATTGGTTTAGAAAGGAAAGAAAGGCCTGTCAAATTCAGTTTACATTACTGACAACGTACTGCATTTAATTTCTTTTCCCTACAGTATGCATTTGTGGCTACTAACGCAATATCAGCATTTTTTTGGATTCGCTTAGGTTCTCCAAGCACTTGGTTAAGTTTAGGGAAAGACTGTTGTCTTTTTGAGGAAATAGGTATGCTATAGGATTTGGCTGTGGTATCACACGATATACAGTTGCAGCAAGATGGTTATGTGGAATTGGCAGCTTCACCCCACATTACAGAAACATGTTGGATTAAATATAACATAATTAAGATAAACAATGAACAGAGAAAGCAGAGGAGAAAGACCCACCCATTAAATGTGTCTGTTTATCTCTGTTAGCCCTCTTATGTACTCATAACTTGTCCAGGGTATTTCCCTGACTTTTGCCCAGTACATACTGGGACAGACTCCAGCCCGACAGCACCATGAAAAGGATTAGAGAAATAAATGTGCTGTGTGTGTGAGTGTAATTGTGTGTGTGCATGTGCATAAGCATGTGTGCAGGGTCTTAAAGATCAAAGAGTGACATCAAATTCATCGAGTTGCTTTTCTGTCAGGCTCTAAACAGTCCTCTCTCAAGCATCCCACCGTGTTATTAGAAGTAGCCACAAAGACAGAGAGGGAGGAAATAGGAAAGCCCTATAACTTAAATTGCCACCATGAGAATGCATCTCAAACTGAACGTGATCAGATAGAGGGAGGACATTACCATTTCTATTACGCCTATTTTGCCTCAAGCAAAGCAGTCCATCGTCCGTCTCTGCGGAAATAATCTTTTTTTTTCCTCCACCAGTAAAATAAGAGCCCTTTGTCAAACATTTAAAAAAATCTGGAGTACATTTATAATTCATAGAAAATATGTGGTTTTCAAGAACTTGTTTGCACGCATGTTTGTGTCTCTCTCTGTTTCTCTGTGCAGCCGAGAACAGCATTTGAGTCAGAGAGGCAGTGGTGAAGCCAACAGTGAATGGGAGGTCCACCTCAGTCTTATGCTCCATTAGCAGTCAGTGTGTAATAGCACGGGTGGACATGTGTTCAGTGCAGATAACAGAGAAGTGGTTGAGACTGTGACAGAGAGAGACAGGCCTAACAGACTGGCCCTGATGTTCCAGCACCAATGACATATCTGCCTCGTTCTCTCCCACTCTCTCCCTCTTCCTTTGAGAATCAGCACCCTTTCAAATACCTGTAGGTATGACAGAGCCAAAGAGGGAGATGGAGAAAGAGCAGAGAAAGCTCTTTGGGCTGGAAATTATCTGGTAATATTGCAATTATTGGGCCAGGCTCTGACTAATTGATTTAACAACTCTATGCAGATCTTTACCTCATTCAACCCGGAGCAGCTTCTGGGACTACTGGATTATGCAGACTGCACTGAGGCCTCACTGTTTCTTTATTCACATTGAATCTTATTCATATTAGATTTCTGTTGTGCCACTGCTTTTGACAGCATGCCCACATGGATACACGTAAACAAAATTTGAGCTTAAATATTTATAGGGCGGGTATAAAATCCAAAAAATCATAAAATTAAAATATATGTTCATTGAAGGGACAACAACAAACACAGCTTGCGATTCAGATTTTCTTTTCATTGCTACATAAACTGTCTTCATAAGTCAGTGAAGATGTTTTAGTGCAGTATTAAATTTGACATTTCTCCCAGTCCACATGGAAAGACATGACCACCTACACTGACATTTAAAATTAATTTTTACATGCTCAGTGCATCGAAATTTCAGGTCATCAGGGTAGAACGATGAACTGGCACAGCAGGCAATCACCAAAAAAGAACTTGTATTTTACTGATATGTTAACACTGCCTGTAATGTAAAATGGCTGCCAGCACCATAGATCCCACAAAGAATCAACACCCTGGTCTGCACTACTTTGCAGCTTTCACATCTTTGTTTGGTCGTCCATATGGCTGAGTCTCAGTGGCTTTCAACACGGGCAGCTCTAAACTCATGAGCTCCCATAACCCTCCTTGCCAAGACATTGCAAAGAACCAAAGTCAACATTTATCTGGGGGGATTTGAACATCTCGCAAGCCAAAGATACAGATATTCATCTCATGAGTTGATAGACCAAACTAGAGATAGAAATTCAATGGAATTTTCCATGATGCTCTGTGTATTAAGGTAATAATATAATAATACCATTACCAGGTAATATGTAGCTTACATAATAGCCACAAGTGCTTCTTAAGCCTTTAATATGTCCCCCCTTGTGGTTGGAATGGTATGATGCAGTTTTAATGTCTTCAATTTTCTTAGGAAAATGAGAAATATTTGCAACAACCTAACAGTGATTGTGCCTTTTAAAGATGCAGAGTATTTCTATTACATTTGCAAGTTTACAGTTGTGGGGCATGTGGGACAGAAAACAAGCAAATGGTAGACTGGATTATGTCCAACATTTTAGTAGACTGTGCCCCTGGACAAATTAAAATTGTACAAGTTTAAATTTACATTATAAGAACTTCTCGCTGTGAGACCTATTCATTTAGCTGAGTGCACAACAAGCTTGTTGGTCAGCAAAATACTGGCCAACAGCCATCATCAGCCAGTAAAGCTTCTGAGCTCCAGTCTTTTTCCATTAATGTGACTCAGTTGCATGTCTAACTAGTGTAAATTATGTTATAAAACTATAAAGAGTAGACTTATGTACATTGGCCCTAGTTGTAGGAAAAAATCTGTTCTTTAAACAAATATATACAATAGCAAATACTGTAATTAAATTCCATGACATTAAAGTAAAATTACTGAGTCATTGCTTCAACAAAGGTATAACTAGAGATATATTTAATGTAATAGGTCTTTAATTGCAGATGATGCTGATTTTCTCACTAAACTCTACAAGAATGATTAGCCTGCAAAATTGCCCTCATTAATGGAAAATTGTCCATTCAGTGCTCTGTGTCAGGAAGTTTTGGCCTTCTTTGTCATTATTCTATTTTCTGCAGAGCAGACTCCCAGGAAAAGTACATTCTCCTCCATAAAAAAAGATTATTTGTCTATAAATCCTTTATTGTGGCTGTCTGTCAGAGAGAAATCTAAAACAACTGGTGCACAGGTTTTCCAGGAAATTTGGCAGGCATGGGTCTTGTTTCTGCCGAAGATGGGGACTCGAGTTTGAGACTCGGACTCGAGTCCGACTTAAGTCGTACACACAGTGACTTAAGACTTGAGAATCGTCCTTCAAAGACTTCAGACTCGACTCGGACTTGAGCTGCGGGACTCGTGAACAATGTTTATTTTTAAGAAATGTCTGATGTAGTGTTGTGTCGTTCAAAGAACGTTTCGTTCATTTGACCTAATCTTTTATGTGACTCAAGAGGAACGGGTTGTCTCAGTGAGTAATTCGTTCATTTCCACACATGCGTGAATAGTCTTGGACTATTACATTCACTCGTTACCCAGCAGCTGCATGGTCTCCGTCAGCACAGGAAACAGAATTGTTTAGTTCACGACTCTCAACTGTGGGTCTCTAGGTCTGAGTTGTTCATTTGTCACGTGACAGCTACTGTGGAGCAGGAGTGAGCTACTCGTTCATCGCTCACATGATCCTCCTCAGTCTTTGGTTCATTCTGCAGGCTGAGTGACTGCCGGCGCCAGAGAATGAGAGGCAGGTTGGCTGTCAGCTATAACAGTCACTAGACTGACATATAGCTATTTTGTTAATTATGCAACATTTTATAAATCATAATGTTATTACAGCGAAGTGATGTTGAGCTAAGTTATAGTTTTAACACAGCCGTACCGTAACTTTAGTTAGTGTTTAACTTGCTAGTGTTTAACATTATAGCTAACAGGTGATGAGAGTTGTTCTGGGTCCGCTCCAGTTCTGTGCCCTGGCAGGGTTCTACCGGGACGCGATCACCTCAGAGGTAGTCTCCTCTCCAAAACAAACAGACCCGGTCATTAAAACATTAAAACATAGCCACGTAGTAGCGTTAGCGTTAACCCTGTAACCAGCTAACAGCTGATCCCGGTCTGCCAGAGAACGCAACCTAACTTTTCCTTTTTATTTACCAACAGAGCCGTGCTGTTGTTTCACAGCTCGTGACTGGTGAACAACCTGGCAGTATTTGAGAGCGATGTGCTATGTTTGGTTCTCCCTGTCTGCAGAATCCGGACCTGATGGCCTATTCTGCGTCCAGAACTGCCAAACTGCTGCGTTTATGTGTTTATTTCTTTGTTCCTCTCTCTGTGCTGGAGTTCTTTAAGAACTTGGTGGCTTGATCCAAATTATTATTAAATTGGTTGAATTTAATAATGAATTGAAGAGTGTGTTTATTCATATAGTGTATCAAGCTTATTACTTCAATACATTTACTGCAGTAATATTTTACTCATGGATAGGGATGTTAGGTCTAGTCTATGAATGAGCACTTTAGAGATAATGATAGTAATTATATATATAAGCCTTTATATGGCTGGTCAGGTTGTGTACTCGGGAAAGATTGTGAAAATGGAAGGATTTAGGCAGAGTAGTGGATTTCATATAGACAACATATTTCGGTGGTTTTTACATGATTTGAATTTGATTGTGGGCTCAGGGGGCTTTATATAATGATGATATACAGTAATCAAGAGGTGAATTTGTGCATTATACTATCAAATAAAGCAAGCCAGGCAGCCTTCCGTGTTTGAGAACGGCGCTGTTTTTTAATCGCCCACTAGAAGGCTGCAGCGCTGCAATAACCAGCCTGGTTTAAATGAACGAAATTAACAAAATGACTCAAAAAAAGATTAGTTAATTTTAATGAACGAGATTTGAATGAACAAGTCTGTCAAAAGATTCGAACTTGCTATCACAAGTCTGATGAGCTTGCTGTTATTCCCCTCCCTCCTTAACCTATAACCTGCCTACGTAACACGTAGTATTAGAATGTGACGAAAAGTTTGACCTCACTGTTTCTGAGCACCGTCACTACAGTTGGTTATGTGCTATGACTGTCGTACTAGCAACTTGGTTCTTTGCTGTTGTGGTGAAAGATGAATGTTTGGTACCCTGTAGACCTAGGTTCAAATCCGGATGGGATGACTGGTCTTGCCTTTTGTTAGTCACATTTTGGTACATGTTCAAGCCAACTTGTGCTGATGTCTTTAATAAAACGGAACACAGAGGAGATATAGTCACGTTGTGTTTCACAACATGCGACTAACATTTTCATCAACCATGGGCATTATGAAGTTCCAAAAGCGATTCATCTTTTAGTTTCTTGGCATGAAATAAACTAAAAGTAATGCTATTTTGTTGCCCTTGGCATTTTTTTTGACATGTATCTCATTATTCATCTTTTTTCTTCTCAGAAACATATGAGACAGTTAACCTTGGACATTGAAAAGCTGCCAAAATGTGTCCAAAAGACATTGTCTGCCTCATGTTCCAACTCCAGAAATTGACTCATGACTGACGGTTCTCATATACTTTAAGGACAATGAACTCATCTGACATTTCCACCTGCAAGAGTACCCAGGTAAAAGTTAAGTTTACCTGAACTTCTTATTACCATTCCCTTTCTCCCTTTCTTCTGTGTTCGCCACTACAAACACAACAACAGCCAGCACATTGCACAATACCAATGCAGACATTCTTTACAATGATGGAATACCCAAGCAGGTCCAAAACGAAGACTCAAGAGAATGGTTGAGATGGATTTCCTTTACTGTTTTGAACCTACAAAGCAACCAAAAAATTGATTAACACAGTATAGATAGGCTGCATTGGAGTTTATCTTGAGAGACAAACAGAATGAGACGAGGAGAACACTTAATTACTCCAATATGGAACTTAAATAGGAGCAAACAAACTAAGATTTCTGTTTGCCAGTGGACACTGGAATTAATTAAATGTATTTTTCTGTACCTGAATTTGCATTTATATTTATTATATATATGTTATATTTAACCATCCTTATAGGCAGTGACTTCTCTCTGTCCAGGGAGTCCATAGGTCTCTTTTGCAGTGGAACTACTAGTGAAGTTAATGGAATAATTTTTACCAATGTAATACAACAAATGCATTTCTATTGGTACTTTAAACAAAGTGCCTGGAAGGTACTTTTAAGGACCAGTACATTAATATGTGTTTTAAACTGGAGCAGGGAGTGCTCCTTGATGCTCTAATCCTCTATTTCATGAGAAGAAGAAAGTAACTATCTGTTCAGAACCGTCGCAGTTCAGCAGTCAGGTCCAGGATCACATTCATTAGCAGAGACATAAACAATTTATTCCAAAAGGATATGGGTCAAGAATATATATCAGGAAAAATTGTAGGGTTGGAGGTGAGAGAGCCCGTTGGTTAATTGGCGAAAATGTTAGTTATAATTGGCAAGTGGCAAGTGATAATTTTACTTTGGGTTAGTGGGTTACTGGGTTTGTGCAAGGTGGACACATTGAAAATTGTTAATAACACACAGGCAAATGAGCAACTTTTCAAAAGACGAAGTTTGATACAGTATGTCATTGCAAAGGTTGATGTGTTGCTTCAGGTTAATTGTTCCCAGGGAGGTTTCTTTGTGTGATATTTAATACAACATAAGTAACATGATGAAGCATACAGGTTAAATCAAAGGCTGTTGAACTCCTTCATGCGTGTCACTGTTTAAAATTTAATTAGCCATCTTAAACAAAACAGGATATTTCTGTACCAGCGGTCTCAGCTTCCCCAAGTACGTTTTGTTTGTTTGGGGCTTTATTGTAGCACAGCCAATGGGCTTTCCTTCTTCAATAAGTACATTTCCAGCAGGCAAAACTACATATTTTGTGTTGACTGTATCTATGCTGTTTGACAAGAATAAGGCAGCTCTCTCCATATTTGCTGAAGCATACATCAAGCTTTGTTGATGTGTCATACAGTGACTTGGGACATAGAACCCCTTTAGTAATAAACAGAAAGACTATTTTTGAGTTAGATTCATGATTTTTATGCGTCTGCAGTTGTTTTCAACAGGGAAAGGTTGACTCTGACTGTTAAATTCCTAATTTTATCTTAAGTACTGCATCAGTGAGCATAAAAATATTCTGTCAAACACACAGTTTAGCTCATAATTCTCCTCATGGACAGAGAAACTGCAAACAACAGGCACACTCACGGCTCTTCTGTCATTTTGTAGGTGTCCATCCTTCTCTATTTCATGATGGTCAAAAAAGACCAGTATTAAAATAAATGTCCCCTAGATAATTTTGCTCAAAATGTTTTTTGAATTCCCCACCATCCTTATTTAGAGTTTGTACTGATTATTTGTCATTTATCAAATTATAAAGTCGTTACAGTAGTGTTAGCTGGCAAGCTAATGTTAGCTAGCTATAAAGTAAGGAAATATGATTGCAATAGCAGATACTGTTGATTGCTGTCACACATAATATCTATGGATGAGATTGGTTCATCTCTTCTTTCGTTCTTTTTGCCAGTGCACGGGACTTGATGAGGCGTTAGCTACTGGCTTTGCGAAGCAGGCTTGGTGCTGCCCGCAGTTATTGTAGACACTGATTGTATACTTCCGGTAATTGTAAATGCTTTAAAAATGTGATTAATCTACTTTGCTTGGAAATTGGAAGCAAAGTGTACAAATGTTACAGCATGGGCTTTTTTTTTTTGCAAAATATCATTTTCAATCCAAGGGAACTGTTTCTCCCCACAGCAAACGAAAACAGCTTTTCACTTTGTAATTCAAAGCCACCATGTGTGCTCCACACATCCCTCTCGCTAATTAGGAAGTCCAATCTGATGTGTCAGAAAAGGCAAAACACAGAGCAGAGTGGGCGCATGACAGAGCAGAGAGACAAAGATAATGGGCTTTTAACTGGGTGAGAAATAAGATCCTAAAGTTTTGTTTCTGGCCATGGCACAGTTTTATCCTGTACCACTGACTGATCATCTGACCACAGACAACATGATTGGATCACTGGACCATCAGGAAACCCTTTTATCAAATTTCTCATGAGCTTACTTTATTTATTTATGTTCTGGATGGCAACATTTCAAATGTAACTGTAGAATGAGGAGGATTTTTTTTTTAACTTTACATTTTTTTCAACAAGATAAACAAATGTTGAACAATTCTGCAAGTCATAAAATTTAATTAAAAGTAGGACTGAAGTTTTGAAAACATTCATGTGAAAACAAGAAGACATGATACATATCTGATCATTGTTTGAATTCAGTGTCGGCCTTTGCTAGAATTCGAGCCTGATAGCACTTTATTAGATTAGATTAGATTGTGTTATTAGCCACACGACAATGCAGGTGGAATTTGTTTTCGGGACAGTATGTTTAAGCTCTTCATCACGTGCCTAATTACAAACAACAAATAGGCAATACACTTAACAACATGTGACAATACAAAAAACAGTGGGTAAATGACCATGCGTAGTGTATGAGAAACTACCTAACTGAAGTTATAAATAACTAAAACTCAAAGATTCAATTGAGATCCATAATCATGTTTTGTTTACTGGGATACAGAAATTCTGCCGTTCTGATTGGCAGCCTAATTAATGTTCAAAACCTGCAGCTACAACCCTAAAATGGGATGAACAGCATGAGGTAGGAAATTATTGATGTAACGTACCTGAAACAACAGCTGCAGCCTACTAACTATGCCCACCATACTTTTTTATAAGCCACTTGCTGGAGTTCTTGATGTCCTGAAACAGAACTATTGCACCAATATGCTTTTTTATGAATAAGTCTTGACCTTCCTTTCGACCTTTTTCTAACCACAGACCTCTGGTAAGGGACAAGTCACACCAGTCAACACACTCCACTGGTCTACTTGTTGGTTAATAGTTCTATACAAAAGTACAGATTAAGCTATAAACCAAGCATATTCAGCCTAAAGTAAATAAACCCTAATGATAAGCACATATCCATATCTACACAATGGTTATATATACTTTATCAGTAGAAAATTAATTTAACACTTAAAATTTTCAACTCACCTGCTCTTTGCAGTGTCCAGCACCCAGCGAATTAAGAGTCCTGGAATCTGCTCCAACCTGACTTGTAGTCAGTCATACTGACAGGGTCCAGTGAAACTCCTAAATCTGCTATGACACGATCAACTGATGATTCTCCGCTGTTTCTTTTGCTTGCAAGTCATCTGTTGGCTGAGTACAGACAACAACTTGGGAAAAAACCCACAGTGGACAGACAACAGCCCAAAGTTTTATTTTGGTCATGTTACTTACTGAATCAACATTAAGTAGCATTAGCTGCCGGCAAAAAAAAGGCAAGGATGCAAACGTTACCTAAATGTTTCCAACTGCACGTTGCTCTTTGCTAATAAAATATAGCGAGGTGAGATATCAATCAACTTTTATTTGTCACATTCAATTCTAGCATGCAAAATTAAGTTCTCTGCATTTAACCCAGCCATTATGTAACACCCAGGGAGCACTTAGGGTTCAGGGCCTTGCTCGGAGGGACCTTCAGTAGTGGTCCAGCAACCCCCTGGTTCCCAAGCAAAGTCCCCACAGACTGAGCTACTCGTTAGATAAAAGTTAGCTTTGGTGCTGGAATTGAAATGGAACCAGTCATCAGAATTCCCTAACCTCTACTCTTCTGTACCATATTATAAAAATAAATTTTGTTGTCTTACTAGCATGATTCCTTTACGTTATTATTATGCTTTTATATTATCCTGTATTGGATATCAAAACCAAAATAACAACAACAAAAAAGAAAAACTATAACTATTCAGCCATTTTTTAAATCGCATTATACACGTGAGAACTTCTAAAGGGCTTTGCAAGATGCTAAAGCTTAGCAAAACGTTGCACCAGTTTATCCAGTTTTGAACACAAACCAGCCTGCACAGTGTTAAGGCGCTGGATGCCCATCCTCACAACTGGCATAAATCATCATGCACATCCCTCATCCAGATGGAAGGATTTAGACGTATGGGAAAGGAATGAAACAAAATAAGGGAAAGACAGTCTTGTCAGTCTTGGAGGAGGGTAATAGGATATGATTTCCGGAAGAAGAGCGCGCTACCACAGATGTGAGTGATGAACAGGTGTAGGACAGATAGAACAGAAACATGGAATTATTTGGCTGATGAACAGGAATGCGTCATTTTCATCCAGATGTAAGCTGTCAAATGTTTTTTTTATCTCACACATGGTGAGACTGATAATCTGGGGTTGCTCAAACTTCTTACTGTCTAATTAAACCCTAACAGTTTGAGACCAATTCCTGTCTTCATCAAAGACCTTTCGTTTCTCACTCATTGTACTTTCTCTCCAGCTTTTGACTGCAAAAAGTGGTAACTGTTTCTAATAGGCAGTCAGGACTACGTTGTGCATGAAGCATATTAAGATGCAGCGTGGCTCGCGGTGCAGTCTCATCAGCTTGTCAAACAAAATTACAGGTGTAGAATACACAGCGAATCATTCATTACCTCACACTGTCCTTCCTGGACTCCAGCGGCTTCCTCTTTGTTTAGCCGTGATGCTCTATTGGAGATTTGTCCAATCAATGTAATTGTGGGTGATTGTTTAACTCAATCCAGTGCCTCCTTACAATCGCTGTTATGATCAATGGCCATTGCTCCCATCTTCCTGCTCTCACAGTGAAGGATTATTCAGGCATGCTACAAGAAGAGAATATAATTTTATGTGAAGATTCAACTGATTATTTCTGAAGGATTAAGCATTTTTATACCTGTAGTACAGTGCTTTTGAGACATGCATTATGAATTGAATACATTATTTAACAAGCCATTCATAAAAATGCTGATTAATATTGGAAATCTAAATCTCTTCTTCCTCAGTTGCTTCTGCTGTCTTTTCACGTTCAATGTGTGTTGGCCGCAGAGAATGAAGTCTTTGTCTTGTGAAGTAATTTGCATCATATTCCACATTTTGTCTCTGTGGGTTTTTTTATGGCTTTTTAATGATTCTCCGCATCAAGTATTTCACATTAGGTGACATAAGATTACATATTTCAGATACAAAGCAGTTGACTGCTCTGTGTTAGTTTGAAACCTTGTGAGATATGTGGAGCTTTTTCATGATCTTTTAGTAAATTAAACACCTTGTGCTATTTATGGGGCAGCGATTATGATCAATGAAACTATCTGAAATTATGAAAAAGATATTTTGGAGATCAAGCTAAATATTTGTAATTTGAGGCTATGTCAGAAATGTCTTTTTTTTAAACAAAAAAAGAACAACTTTGTGTCTGCTACATTGATCACGTGTGATTTATTTCATGTTGTATTTGCAAATCCTCATTAGATTCTTTAATAAAGATGAACTTTGATGCCACAGACAGCTACGCGGGGCTCTGTCTGAATTCTCCTCCAGCATGCTGACAGGCTGCTAATCCTCCCCTCTCATATCAGCTTCTTCTGAAATCACGGCTTAGTTTGTATCAAGCCGGGCCAGTTGACGGTAATGAGCTTGGCATTTTCAGAGCCATACTGATAAGGGTTGTAGTACACAACACTGAGGAACTTGTTTCCCCAAATTTCCATCACATAGGTAATATGGTTATACAGACGGATCAGCTCTGTGTTTTTTATTTTAAATTGCTGGAATCTTTCAGATGAAACCTCTTGGAGTGATGGGTTGAGTAACCAGCAATAAAATGATCTATTAATCTAAGGGAAGATAAGTAATTGCAGCTGTTTTTGGAGCATATTGAAATGTCAGAATATAATACGGCTGTGCATCGTTCCCGCTCTGAATGCTGCTCTTAGATAATGAAGCTCAGCACGTTCTGTGTAAGTGCGATTTGTCTCTGCATTTCCAGCCAGGGCAGCGTGTATCAGCCTACGCCTCTGCCACGGTGCTGAGCAGTAGCGATGGCCTAAGCTGTGCTGATAGATGGCTTGGCTGCAGGCTGCCAGGCGCTACTGCTCGCCTTGGCTCCCACCGACGCAACACGACCCTTTAGCCCAGGGACATGGCTTAGAATGCAGCTATTAGAGCAGTCCGGAAGATTTCATGAGCTCATTATAGTCAAGTGTTGAGCACACATACACACACAAACACAGTGTCCACTTAGGATGCAGGTCCATGAGCACTGAGGGTAGGATTCACTGGAGCTTCACAAAAAATAAGCAGTTAAGCCATGCAATTGGGTGTGGTCACCATAGGGTGTTCGGAAGCTTTTACAGAAAATGTATCATATTTTCTAAAAAACTGAGACAATTTTACAATTTTAGAACGGCAGAATAATTATTAAGAAAGCAGATCTGCAGCAGATTTACTCCTCAGGCAGGATGGGGTTTTAGAACTATAACAGGTGCACTGTCAGATCCTGTGCCCATTAATTATGTTTGCGTGCGTAAGTAGAGCTTGTAATTTTGTTTGTTTCCTCCATTGGCATGCACAGCTTCTTTTGCATTCAGTAAAAGTCACGTAGAGAAATACATTTTGTCTGTGCTGAAAGCTACGATGGTATTACTTTGTTATATAGTTTATTAAACAGGTCAGTATCAAGAAAGCTTGTTTAAATGGGTTTGTAATGATAGACAGTTTGTTTGTACATAGCTGTAGAGCTTTGTTCATTCAGTTTAGTCCATTTTAATTAATGGTTAAATTTAACTATATTAACAATTACCATACGATAATAAACAAGGATATAGTGTTTACTCTGCACAGATCCCTAAAGCACATACCATACAATAGCTCATATGAATATGAATGAATGTCACCAGAGAGCGCAGTGTGGAGAGTCAGCCAGGAAGCAGAGCCACAGAACAATTAAGGGTTTAGTGTCTTGCTCAAGGAGACTTTGAGAGAAGTTGACACTCGCTGGGGAACTGGAGACCACCTTTAACCCAACGCCGGTCTTAGTTAGGACCATTACTGAGAGAAAAACATCCAACATATTGCAGCGTCACTGTAAAGTGTTGAATGTCAATTTAAGGCACATCATTTATACGTCTTTCTCATCCTGCCTTACAGTGTCCCAAAATTAACTTTTTGGTCTACCTGCCAATGGCTGGTAAAATGAAAAGGGTTTTATGGCCAAAATATTTGTGAACCATTCATAAATCGGCAGAAGATATGACCTTCAGTTAGACTGTGTTTGCTTTGTAATTTGCTAGGGGGAGAATGCTACAGGGGGTATTAACTATATAATATAGTCTGATGATACATAATCTTTTTTTCATGTCAAAGTATTTCATGGTTCCAACTTCACAAATGTCAAGATTTGTTTCTTTAAATTATTTTAATTACACCATTGAATGGACTTACAGTATCCGATTCCTGGATCTATGGTGAGTCTCAGCTCGTTGTTTAGCTTCTGGCCCACAACATTACTCATTTTGGTTTACATTCATCACTCACATAGTGTATTTTTCGGCTGCAGCAGGCAGCGAAAAAAGCAATAAAAACCCACTGTATAATACCGACTAAGCACCAAAAAGTTAGTGAATAGCTGTTGAACGTAGTGGAGCATTCAGCAGCCATAGAGCCAGATATTTGTCTCAGTGCAAGCAAAAAAGAGCTAAAAGGAGATTGAGAATTGGACTTACATGCTCAGCGGCCAGAAGGACAACTACAAATGAATGTTGGCAGCGTGCCTTCTGAGTATGTCAATTGTTTGCTAGCTTGTATTGATGCCACCAACTGTAAAAGTTGAAAATATCAATGGTGACATGCTGACTTTTCCAAAATTACAATGTTTCTGTCCGCTCGGACCTCCATCGTATCTCTTCTTGGTCTATATAAACACATATACAGTATAGTCAGTAAAAATGGATGACTAATATATTCTTTACCTTACAAATCACTAGTTAATTTATAAAAAGGCCTCTCCACCCATAATGCAATTTGCTAAACGGTTTGCTTGTATTCCTACATAGTTGCTTTTATTAAGGTGTAAATTAACAAATAACATAAATACTTATGTGATTAAACTGTGTTTTTTTCTAGGCTGGTGGCTGTAGAATTTGTCAAAGTACAGGATTGTTGATGTTACAGTTCCTGTTGTGGTCAGTAAATCCAAAACCGTCTTACGGGGGAGACAAATCAAAGGGGAGTGTTGATGCATTGTGGGAAAACAAGTAAAGTAAGGGATCTGCAATAAAGTTGCTTACAACCTCAAATGTGTGTAGATTATTCCCTGGCTCCTCTCCAATCTGTCACTCAGCTCTTTGTTGACTTACCCAGCTGTAATGAGAAACACTCAGCCATGGCCACCCCGTGAGTCCAGTTAGCGTTTTGATTTATTGAAATCCACTGCTGGCCTGTGCTGAGTCACCAGCTCTGTGGTGAAAGCCAGACTGATACTTCACAGTTCCTGTCCCTGCTTTCACTCTACTTAGTATCATCATACTGTCAGACATTTTTCTGTGCCTCTACTATAGCAAAGGGTGCAGTCATTTATCCAGCAAAGCCACAATTGACAAGGGACACTTGAGTTGGGCAGCTGATGCCTAAACCTCAGACATTATTACACTTCCACTGCTTTTTTCTGGCTTTAGAGAATATAAACAGCAGCAGTATCAGCTAACCTGATATTTATGTATTTTCTACTTTCATATTTCTGCTGAAATCCACTGTTATTTTTGAAGTCACTGTGAATGCCAAGTAATTTTCCACCAATATACTTAATGTACCAAAGTTATAACTTCTGATCATAAAGCACTGGATGACATTAGTCCAGCTGGCTTGTTCCACTAAACTTTTCACTCAGCATTAATTCAGGGTGGTCTGGAGTCTTTGGTAAAGTCATTCTGATCCTTTTTTTTTAAATATTGTGCAAATGGCAGTGAAATATAACTAAAAATACATACAGAGCACTCACAAAAGGCAGAGCATGAAGATCTGCAGAGTAACACTGTGAATTACATTAATTTGCAAGTTTGCAACAGGGATTTACACTTCCAGGCGACTCTTCCTACATCCCAGTGCAGCAAAGTAAAGGTGATGGGACGACAATGAGCTTCATACTTGAAGCTGCAGGGTTCATGTCGTACTTGGGATGGCTGGGATTGGGCTTGGATTGGCTGGGATTGACCTCGATGTCGAAGTGTCCTTGGGCAAGATATTGAACCCCGAATTGCCCCTGGTGGCTGTTCCTCCAGTGTATGAATGAGTGTGAACATTAGTTTCTGTTTGAGCACTTAAGCTCAGTGTGTGAATGCGACATAGTGTAAAAAGCACCTTGAGTGGTCGAAAAGACTAGTAAGGCGCCATACAGAGCATTTACATTTACTTCAAGTCACTATAGACTTTTTAATATGCAACCATGACCTGAATATTTCTCTAACCTTCACAAAGTGGTTTCGCCATTGAACATAAATGACCATAAATATGCAGGCTTCAGTTGCTGTGCACAGTATGAATATTGCACATGTGGTGTCTTAACTGCTGTATTTGCAAATGTGGATACATCTGCATGAAGGCATTACGTTTTCACTAAAAGGCATTCACCTGACAAATGGTGTCAAAGGAAAGTACAAGAATGTCAAGAATGATTTAACCATGATGAGAAATATTTATCCAAGCACAAATGTTCTGCTGGCAAGACATGCTTGTTAAATGTTAAAATTGTTAAATGGACACCTTTTTCATTACTATTCAAAATGATATACACTCTTTTGAAACAGATGAGAAAGGGAAAATGTAAGTACACAGTATCTGATACAGAAATCAAATGTGGGTCTCCTTTTCTTATTATTTAAAGAATTATTCATTTTGATTATTTCATTATTTCATATTCAAGATTGTTCTGAAAATCTGACCTCAGTATTTAAACCCACCCAGAATTGCACATTCTTTTAAATAATGAAACATTGAAAACATGATAAATCATACTGTACCATTATTGTTCTGTGGCTGTCAAGAGGCATTGGTCTAATAATAAAATATTTCAAAATAAATAAGATATTATTAACATAAGGAAAACAGAGCAATCTGTAATGTTTTCTTTATTATGACAGCAGCCTCGGAAACCTCCTGCAACTCCTGACACACTTCACTCACCAAAATATCTTTGACTGACATTTCCGATAACTCTGTCATTTAGCATGATTTTCCTTCACAGATGTGCGTCACAATTTTTCAAGTTCAAAACCTGAAGGGAAATTGCTTAGAAATGTACTATTTAACCATGTTAGTTTGTCTCCTAAATGCTAGTTGCTCTTTCCTGCTTAATTCATAATAATAATTGTTTCCTAAATGATCTCAAGCACTTGTGTTTTGTTTTAAGTCTTAATTGCTGTGACTGTGGGCTTGATGTTTCTATTGAGTCATGGCTGAAAGGATAAAAGCATGATTATTCCAATAGCTTATCTTTCCTGGTCTGTTATGATTCCATTTTCACCAAAGTGCAAAATCTGGCAAAGACTTATACGTCTGGAAGCCTTATCAGAGCTTCCTTTCAGCCCTACTAGGCCTTTGTAGAAAAATCTCTCTACACTTCCACTCGCTCCATCTTCCTTTAGCCTGCATCTCTGGAACATTGATGATAATCGCTGAAACCTAGACACAACGCCAGCGCCATCACAGTCTCTGGACATCCTGTGTTTTCCATGTTGACCACATAACCATCTCCCCGAGGTCCTGTTTCTTTGCTCTGATAAGTTATTAATCGCTTTTAGATGAGATACTTCAAAGTCCTCATTTGTTAACCTTCATTCGTCATGAACTCCCCAAGCTGATCCCAGGCAATTACTCATTGTTGAGGATGGGAAGATGAACAGTTCATAATCAAGCAGCTCAGAGTTAAGAAACTCTTTGTGATTGATAGCGAGTTGTCATTAATGGCAAAATAATAAAGGCGCAGCGTGCCACAGGGATGCCTGACAGGCAATGGAATAGAGAAAAGATGAATTAATTATACATCTTCTCATTGAAACAGTCTATGGATCACATTGCATCTACTTGCTCATTTTAAGTGCTCCCTTTTTGTCCTTGAAAAAGTTTCCTTTACAAGTTTTTACCACCTGCAGTGAGTCAGGCCTCAGAGAGAATATTGTTTAACACACATTCATTTATTGTGTTTGGGTTCCTTTTGTAATCACTTCGTTGGGGATTTTTGAAGTGGGTCTGTATGATGTACTTATCCACACACAGTGTAGTACTTGCAGTAGATGGTGGTCAGCATATTCCCAGCAAAGCAAAGTAATGTACTGCTGTGGACAGTGTCAGCAGCAAAATGTATTTAGCCACCTAAAAGAACGGTCACAGATAAAAATCTCTATCAGTTCAGGTGTACTATGTTTTTAATATTTTCACTTTAACTTGCCGTCAGACAGCCATTTCCTTTAGATTTAAAGTTCCCCTCCAGACATGTTTTAAAGTATGTAAAATTGCTTTGCTAGGATTATCTATCCATCCGTCCATCCATCTATTGTCAACAGTTTTTTTTGTAATTCTGTGTACAGGGTCACGGGGGGCTGGAGCCAATCCCAGCTGACAATGGGTGAAAGGTGGGGTACAACAGGTCGCCAGTCCATCGAATGGCCACCCATAGACAAACAACCACTCACACGCACACCTAGAGAGGACAAGTTAAAGTCACCAATTAACCTAGTCTGCACGTCTTTGGAAGGTGGGAGAAAGCCGGAGCACTCGGAAAGAACATGCAAACTCCACACAGAAAGGCCGAGGCAACCGGGGTTCAAACCCACAACCTTCTTGCTGTGAGGAGACAGTGCTAACCAGTGCATCACCTCGCCGCACTACTATGATTTATACACTGCTCAAAACAATTGAATAAGGGAACACTTAATCAATACAGTATAACATAAATAACTTCAGGTATACCAGTCTGTCCAGTTAGGAAGCTTAAAGAATTGTGAATTAATGTCACCTGTTTTGGTGCAAATGAAAGTGACAACAGGTGCACCAGGGAGGCAACAGCAAGACAACCCCAAAAAGGGAATGGTTTTGCAGGTGGTGGCCACAGACAATTGCTCTTTCCTTACCCTTCCTGACTGATAGTTCTCTAGTTTTGCATTTTGCTTGTGTCCTTGTCACTACTGGTAGCATGAGGCGCTACTTGCACCCCATTACGGTTACAGGGTACATTTAAATCAGTAAAGTCAGTAACATCAAGGTCTGACATTTAGGGTACATAAACATAAACATTTTTGAGTAAGAAAGTCTTTAAACTCACTAAACACACACTGCTTTGTTTTTCTTTGAATAACAATGAAAGACAGAAATTAAAGAATATGTTTTTTCCGCCCCAAAGAAATCCACTGTAGCACGTAGGCATTGCTGCCTCAAAAAAGGCACAAAATTACCTTTTTAAATTCTCATAATCACTCATCAAAAGTGTTTTTGGGGGAAAGAATGGCATGAACAAACAAACACAGAGATTTCTGCACCATGCTGCATTAACTGTCAGTGTTGTGATTTTCTCAGGAGGTATTAGAGGCAACAGTTCATTAAAATCTTTGCGCACACTGAAAGATAAAAGAGATGTTACCTTATGCTCTTCAGATGGACAGTCAGTGAGCACCAAACTGGTCCCCTGGAGGGCTGCAATGCAGAAATCTCACAACATGTAAAGTCAGGCTGTTTTAAAGTTTGCCAAAATGGAATCTCACAATTCCTTAAAATGTTTTCTTTTCTTATAATTATTTTTTACTTTATGGTGCATGTTTGTACATAATCCGCCTACTTATTCAGTCTACTCTGTATATCCAGTACAGCAACTTTATGTCTGTCCATCTTGCTAGAAGAAGGATCCATCCTCTGTTGTTGTTTCTGGCATTTCTCTTTTTTGTCCTGTCAGAGGGTTTTTGCTTGATTGTAGTTGATTGTTGTTTTTGTTTGTGGAGTTTTTCCCTTATCCATATCTAAATAGATGGCATTGAATGTTTACCCCTGAGGCAAATTTGTGTTTGAATTCTACATAATATCAGCAGGTATAAAATGTAGTCTTTATTAGCATGAGTTAATGTTAGACATTTTTCATTTTTTTTCTAAAAAATCCAAAAACTTTATCATGAACCTTTCAAAATATTCAACTTCAAATCTTTTAAATTAAATAAGGTGGCCAATGTAGCCATTTCATCATAAATTTATTTTTGAGATGCAAAGAAAATGTCATTTTTACTGTTTCCTTTCAACTTATTATTGTGATGCACCAATTCCGCCATGCGAAAGGCAGTAAGCTGCCTGTAATTGGACAAGTTGAGTAAAGACCAGAATCTGACATGTTGGCGTCATAGAAATGTATAATTCCCATGAAAAATGTAAGTACTACACTAACTTCACTCTGCTTTGGTATTTTAGAAGTTGCCATTGCACCTACTGCTCACTCTGCTGCAGAGAAACAGCCAACTGGACAGCTAAAGCAGAGGAGATAAATTAAAGCTAGTTTGTGAGCTAGCCACAGCTACCCTTCGCTAATGCTAAAAGTAAGTTTTAAAATATCAAATTTGATGAAAGGACATCTTAAGTTTGTTATTACTTACTAATGAATGTGTCATTGCCGAAGCTAAATGCAGTCATGACAGAGAAAAACACACCTGGACATCTGATGGTTGTCCCCATTTAAAAATATAATTGATCAATGATATAAACTTAAAATAATTGTGCAAATGTAAATGCAAAATTAATGCATAGAAACATTTTTAATCCCCCCTCCCTTGCCTCACAACGGGCACTGCCTGCTTTCCATCTTTATGTCACACACAAATTTAAACACACAAATCAGACGGGAGAGAAAGTCCGAATCACTTCAGTAGTTGTGGAACTCCAGTAACTTTAAGTAGGCTGGCAAGGCTATTTTATTCACTTTAAATATTGGATAAATTGATTGTTTTGTCTTTCATAAAGATGTTGCAGAGCCATTAATAAATTGGTGGGTGGGGGTGCTAACCTCGATAACCCAGCTGTGATCTACTGTCAACATAGCTATCCTTATTAGTTTGGCTCTTTACGTGCTTGCTAATAACTTTTTTTAAGGTGAATCTCCAAACTGACATCTTTATGTTGTGTGCAGCAGTGTTCATGCGAGAGAGAGAGCGAGCGAGTGAGACGAGGTGCTGAGCGAATATGTGCTCTGCACGCAGCTCGGCTCGCCACAAATAATCAATGTATTGGAAACACTGGAGTGATGATGTAAACGTGCTCTGGCTCGGATATTTAAGCGCAGTGTGAGTGCAGGCCAGCGGGGGAGTGGGGAAGGGGGTACAATCGTGAGTGTGCCCTTAACTAGGCGATCCGTACCATGCCTCAGCACGTTAAACCTCCAAAGTCCAGTTTGTTTAGCCAGTTTGATCGCTCCATGCCCGGGCCCACTTGAAGAGGTGGGCAGGGGCACGGTTAAACTGGGCTCAGGCACGGTATGCAGCTAGTGTGATTGCTAACTGTGCCAGAGCACGGAAAAAGGCGAGAGAGAGAGAGGGATAAAACTGTAGATCTACCGTTGTGTTGGGTTTTGCTCAATATGATCCAGATCCGTGTGCTTGCTGCTGTGTCCGAGCAGAAACGCATACTATGGAGGCCACAATAATATAACTGCGTAGTGTCCCTATGAACCTCCAAGAAAGGACAAAAACTCTCCATATTAAGGCAATTTGGTAACATTACGCTCTCCATGCTACACTAATAGTAGCATGGCTTTCCTTTGTGTACACATATCCAATACACAAGTGCAATTGTGGCTGTGGTATTTGTGTCCACCTCAAAAATTGCTCTTGACAAATTGTATGTTTATTGTCCCGTCCAACTGTTAGATGAAATTTAGATCCATGAATAGGCCTATCTGCTCTTTAAGGTATTTTTTTGGTAAAATTGTCATCTTGAAAAGGCATACATTTTGCTGGCCTACCAGGGGAAAAATACTTTTTTTCTCAAAATCACTGCAGCAGTTACTGCTCTTTGCTTAGGGCCAAATCTGCAAATAGTACTTGATGCTGTCAGGAAAAGTCTGTCAAGGTCGTATATTCTAGGATGCATTTTCAATTTCATCACAGTTCACCACTGACGCATCTCATCATTCCCACTGCGTATAATGACTGGCTGTGAAGTGGAGAGGCATAACAAAGCATTAATACGTTTTAGAATTGTTTCATTGTTCGCTGATAGATGTCTTACCAGAGACCCCTTAATGAGCGGATGAGGTTTCCAAAAGCATAGAATTCCACAAACGGAAATGACAGCGGGTTTACAAAGAGTTCAGCATGTGCCTTTCATCGTTGCATGACAAACAACTGAGGCACAGCAGGGGGTAAAGCAAATACTAATGTGTATGCCAGGAGGAAAAGCGGTGAGGAATACAAACTAGGATGGGAGCAAGACTTTTGAAAGGAAAGAGGTCGAAAGAAATCTGTTTAATTTATGTTGAGAAAGGTCACCTGTTGTGATGACAGATTATTAAACATGCAACGAGAGAGCACATTATTAATAATATGTACATCCATATAATGAACATTCATGAATACAAATTGCTGAAATAAGATTCAATCTATATGGCTACAGAGGGAATGCATCCCCTCACTCAAGCTTTTCACCCCATGTTTTCTGGATGTTTTTCGCTTGATGATTTCTATACTATGATACTCTGAAGCCCTTTGATTCTAACACTCACAAGGAGATAGACCAATTATTTTGACTTCACTTGACATGTAGGTCACATATCTAGTCTCAAAAATGTACTGTGCTTAGTGTTGTGGAGTTATCTTGGAAGAAGTGGATGATGTGTAGAGTTGGATGTCTTTTACAGTCGTTACATTATTGTTACATATGAGCTGTATCTGTATTAATGTATCTAATGTAACTATGATGCTATGTGTATTTTCATTGTTTTATCTTGTTTTATTTAAAATATTTTTTGCCATTTTTGGGGTGTTGTGGACCTTCTCGCAAATTTACATGTGCAGTTGTTTTTCTACTGATTGCATAGTCTTTATTAATTTTTTTAATTTTTAATTTATTTAACCTTTATTTTAACAGAAAAGTCCCATTGAGGCAGTCTATTTTACAAGGGAGTTTTGTATATCACAAAAAGAAGAGAGAGCTATACATACTCTGATGAGTCCTCATGCTGATTTGCGAACAGTTTTTCCAGTCCATTAGTAAATAAAATTAAAGTTATCTAGACAACAGGTAATTATTTTGTTTTTTAAAGCACTGAATTTAAATTTAATTGCTGTTTATCTCATAGTTGATTGTCATGCTGACTGCTGATTATCATTCACTGGGTTCAAATGATATTTATTGGAGACACGGAAATAATTTACATAAAATAATTTCTTATCTTTGAAGATTTACCTGAAGCAACTGAAGAAGCTGAATATGATGTCATTACAACTTCAAATTGACCCTTTTTAGTAAATGGTGTTCCACAAGGGTCAATTCTTGGTTCCCTCCTCTTGTCTGTGTGCATGCTCCCCGCTGTAATTCACTATTTTACCATCACTTTTCACCGTTATGCTGAAGACACACATAGATCTCTTAGTAATAGTAATGACTAATAAATTTAATTTTTTTTCCAAAAATGATGGATCCTACACTTCCCATAGTGACAATGAATGGCATTATTTGTAAGACCTTTCCAGTCTGGTAAAGTCCTGCATCTTTTAAACTCTACACCTCCAGTTTGTAAGACAGGCTTTCTGTTAAAACATATTCAGTCTCCAAACACAAGTTGAATGACAAAATCATCTTGGTTATTTTTTTTTTTATAACTAAGCCCATTAAGCTATAAGGGTTATTGTGTAAACTCTGTGCAGAACCCCTTTGATTATCTCAATTGCCCTAAATGTTAAACCCAGTGAAGAACTCTGTGTAGTCCTTGCCGTGTTTCTATGTTCTACTATAGTTTGTGACACTAAGCTGAAAATTACTGAGTCACATCATTAGCTGTCTCACATTTACATATTTCTCAATGGGTTATGTGATGTGAAGACAGCAAAACAAAACATTATTGACGTGACCAACATGAAGACACATATGAAACAGCACAAGACGAGAGGGGGAACTACACTCAAAGTAACTGAGACAAAAGAGAATGAAACAGCAAAAATAACAAAAAGAATGGTATGTGTTACGTTGGAAACAGAGGTTTTGGACGCAAAATGCAGATACAGAAATGGAGCAGGTAAGTTGAAGTTGTTTGTTCCAACCAAACTTTAAAGTGCAGGTGAAAAGTCCAAAGATCCAAACATGAGAGTAGTCCATAAGAAACAAGAAACTAAACTGGATACACTGGAAACTTGAACAGGCCAGGAGTGAAAGACAGACAACTACTTAAATACACAGGTGAGGGAGAAACTAATTACACACAGGTGAGACCAATAAGACAATCAAGGACATGCACAGGAAGTAAAACTCAATCTCAATGTAGCCCATATCTTTACTAGGCTATGCATTTGTTTTATTTGCATCTGCTTTCCCCCACCACTGTGGCTCAGAGGTAGAGTGGGTCGTCCAGTCATTGGAAGATCGGCGATTTTATCCCCAGCTCCTCTGGTCTGCGTGCCAAAGTGTTCTTGGGCAGGATACTTAACCCCAAATTGCTCCCGATGGCTGTCCCATCAGTGTGTGAGTGCGTGTGCATGATTTCTTTTAACTGACGAGCAGTTGGCACCTTGCATGGTAGCCTCTGCAATGTATGTGTGAATGTATGTGAATGTAAAGTGCTTTGAGTGGTTGTAAGTGGTTGTACAAAGGTGCAATGCAAATACCGACCATTCACCATTATCACTGACTTTAACCCCTGGTTGTCCTTGATAATGATGCTCATCTTAGATGGGTGCTGATGTTAGTAAAAGCACACATAACAATAACGCACATTAAGTAAGATCTGTCACTATGGGTGCAGCATGATGTAGTCTAGGTGAGAAAAGCAACACTCTAAGTGTTGCACTTTTCCAGAAGTCTGACATATGAAGCTTTTCAGCCTGCAACTTTTCAGCTTGGTTTAACAGTAGGTTCTCTGAGGCAAACTGATCATACCTGTAGACAGGTTAAATAAAGCATTGGCACTTTCCCCCTGTATAATGTTGCTTTGGCTGCCAGATTTAATTTTAAAACAAATGTGAATAAAATCTGACTCCATCCAAGCGGCATGAGAATTAAGCTGAAAGTGATAATTAGATGCACGCTAAGTCTCTTGTGTGGGGCACATAGTTTGAAAGTGTAATTAATATTCATGTAGTTAGCGTATAAGCTACAAATCCCTGTTGAGTAAGTGCAGCTTTCTTGTCACAATCGGCTGTTTATATTGAAAAACAAGTGGAAAAAGAGCCTCAGTCAGCATCTGCTTCTTCATTCAAATGCTTACAATACAAAACTCAAATTATGAGCAGCTAGTTATCTGTAAACAGAGTGAGAGTAGGTTGGAAACTGTCTCGCGGAAAATTGCAGATCACTGTTTTCTAATGCAGGGCTCAGAATAAAGAAAAACAAAGGGAACATTTGTGTTCTATGCTGAAATCATGTTTTGGGTGAAAATTTCTTGAATTTTATCAATGAGGTTGTACTAAGACTAGTCTCAACAACAGCAAAATGTCTAAAATACATTGATAAGTAAACAGAGATTGGTAAATGCAGGTAAATTAAGATTTTTTTAAATAACGGTTTGCCTGTGGAAATGAGTTACTAAACTGTTTGTACATCATGGTCAATAAAAAGGAGAATTTTCCATTAAGAACCTATCATTAATTAAAAGCTGCACGCTTGAATGAAATTTGGTTAAAAAATTAGTTTTGTTTCATTCAAACTTGTTTCTGTTTTCTAACTGAGTTAATGGAAGAGCCTGAGGTAACATTGGTATAATAATTACATTTATGATGAATAATTACATGAATAATTCATCGTTGAGTTTTTTTTAATTGCTTTAGAGAAATTGCTCCCACAAAGAGCAAAATAAAAAATGTCTCCTTGAAAAAGTATTTAATGATTATATAACAATGCTCAGGTGTGCGACATGAACTTTTAATCATACCCCTGCAAAAGATTCAGGCAACAGTACAGTACTATATGTGTGTAAGATGAAAAGAAAAGGTAGAGAGACCTGTATTCTGAGGTCCAGTACTTCTCCATTATGTAAGTATTTGTCAGAAAGGCACTGCATGTTATAAGTTTAATTATAAAATTGTTTCCTCCAATATAGTTCTATGAAGCTATCAGTCCAAGCACTTAAGCACTGAGGATCACAATTAACAACTCTGTTGAATAACTAATAATGGCACCCTGCACCTACAGTGGACGCCAGTTTTTTGTTGACATGTTATAACTGTCACACTGTGGACACTCCAATAAACAAACCACACACTGACTGCCATTTAAGTGTGGTTTCTAAAAAAATGTGTAAGACCTTCACTGTCCATAGCCTAAGCTACTCAAAATGAATTTTCCAAGGCCACAAAACAAGAGTAACAAGAGTAAGAGTCTAATGTTCACCTTTGGTATGTGTCTAGAAAAGACAAGTTTAAGCTTTTTGTATCGTTAGTATAAATGAAAATCAGTGATACAACATAGTTACAAACAGCGCAAACTACTATGGCTCTTTCTACCTACAACAAAACAAACAAAGATGCGCCCCACTTTGTCCAACCTCAGTTAAAGCCATTCAAAAAGTTTTCATAATTTTGCCTCATACTTTCTTGAGATGACCTACTTTATTTTCTGTTGCTATTCTATCTTCAATTTTCAAATAATCTAACAAAAAATGATAGTTTTCAGAAATTCATTTTCTCAACTGATTATATCTTAAGTCCCCGGTCCTCAGAATTCCAAACTTTTTTTAAGATTGCAATTTCCCCCCTTCTGTAATATCAACCAAACAGACCAAAACCAGCATGTATTTTTACATACTGAACAGTATTGTCCCTATACATTTTTTGTCACACTGTACTTTCCATTTTCTCACTTTTCCTTGGCCTGTGATATTGCAGGATAATATCTTAAAAGTCTACAGGTTGTGAAATTTAATCATGTCAGTACAACCTGATCCTGCAAGTCCAAGTGGCCTTGCTGCAAAACCACAGCACTATGGGAAGGGCATTTTAAAGCCAAGAGGCTCGTGGCACACAGCTGAGGCTGGAAGCAAGTCAGCTAGCTGCCAGGCTCACATGCCAAAGTCACCAGAAAAAGCCATTCACTGCCACTGCAAGGTTCAGTGGCAAGGAACAATAGATGGCAAGCATCCTTAGACTCTTGCTTGCCCTCTTCTTTCAGGAGAATGCGTTTAAGGAAGACAGACTTGGCTGCCAAAGCAGTACTGCCCTCTTTTTTACTATCAGCTTCTGCAGAATCTGATTAAGAAGAATGTCTATGGCTTCTGCCATGGCCACTGGGAGCCCTCCTTCCAGAAGCACCTGTGTCTACAAACCAAAAACCCCTCCAGTTTGGCTGAACCAAGAGAGCTTGTAGCCTTGCTTGGAGATGAGCGTGAACACATGCACACACACACACACACACACACACCACATTTCCATCTTTCACCCCTTTTGCATTGATTTACCAAAACTACCCTTACCACTACATTAAAGCTTCAATAGGAAATTCTTATATAAAAAATAATTTTGTCATACAACATGAAACTTTAGTACATAAGCTAGATAAAAATTTGGTTCCTCTGGTTCATCCTACTCCTCCGAATGCCGCTACACGGTCAGAACAACCAATCAAAGCCAGGAGCTGACTGTAACGCAGTACTGATGCTCTCACTCAGTCAAACTCCATATCTGCAGCTTACGGCTTCAGAAGTTTTGCAAGCACAAAAACAACCAGCAGCAATGGCAGAATTGCCCATCCCTCCTTTATACGTCCTGGTTCCACACAGAGCTTTGGGCTTTTATATTTGATATCGTATCGACGAGTGGCAAAGAGGAATGATGACAAACAGTGGGGAATAACTCTTGTAGGGGGGCAGTGGTTGTTAACCTCTCACCCATGCAAAGTGTTGGAGGACTGCCTTTGAGGGACCGGTGTCTTGGTGAAACTCTCACCGTGGAGAGCAAGCCCTACATGGGATGAGGCTTTGGAGGGCAACCGACTCCTTCTGCAGCCATAGGAACTTGTGGGTGTTTTGGGCGGAGCTTAGCAGAGTGATACGAGCAGGAGATAGTGACAGAAGGTTTCGCATTGTATGTTTAATTGTTACAAACTACAGCTTTAAGGATTGCAAGATAAAAAAAAAACCTACATACAACAATATACACAGTATAAACAGAAGATAATGTGATACGTGTGTTAAAACAATACAGTATCTGAGACATACTGACAAAGATGTATCAGCACCATGTATACCAGGTTTGCATAATTGATTAACTTCACCTTGACTTAGTGAGTCTAAAGAATGATCTCATTATGAATCTCTGTTTTAGGGTTTATTCTAACAGATAATAACCAAGATTTGACCACTTTGCCTTTAATGCTTTGCCTCTGCAAAACATGGTGCTCGCATGCCTGGTGTTTCACAGGAACCAGTATGATGATGAGTGGAACCTGGCAGAATAAGGTAGAAAACACCAAAGTTTGGAATGTGTATTCAGGTTTTGGAAACGTGCTTTGCATGTCCTTATCGCTTCACACTGATCTTTTGACTTGATAGAGATCAGCCCAACTGAAATTTTTAACAGCAGAAATGTATCAATCAACAATACAAAATGGCTTTAAGCTTTTAAACAGAAAGCTTTGAATATAAAGACAATATTAGGAAGGAGTTGGGGCACATAAGGTGTTGTGCCCTTAAATAAGGGGAAAAGTAACAGGAGAAGGATGAAGAAACGCACTCAGCTCTCACCTTTACTCGTCGGTGTTGAATCACTTTTCAAACAGTATTTACAGAAAACATATCTCTGTTCATTATATACACACTCAGATTCAAGACCACGGTCACAAGTATCTTTTTAACATGTCCTAAATTGCACATGGCATTTTAATGTTCTTTTTAAATAAGTTAACACACATAACACTTAAATGAAATTTACTTTCAACATATCCACTTATTCATTGTCTCTGCCGTGATATTAGCTAGGCCCTTATAGTGATATGCACTTAAACCTTACAGCAAACATACGTGGACGTAACAGTAGCTAGCTTAAACACCACTGACCGAGTAAACACTTGGATATGGTGGGACTCGGACATAACAGAGCCATGAGGTCTACGGCTGCTAACATATATTATCACAGTTAGCAAGAAACTCTAAACAACATATACGAGCAAAAACGTCTCTTATCACTCATTTAAAACCACCGTAATATAACGTAGTGTGCTATTAACATGTGTTCATAAGTTTACTGTGCTTTGTGTGTGGTAGTTACCTTAATCAAGGGGGAAAGTAATGGGAGAAGGATAAAGAAACACACATGCAGCTCTCGCCTTCACTCGCCTGTATTGAATGAGGAAGAGAAGCGCGATCCCCCCTACTGGAGCCCAGAGGCATTACCAACACATCAACGAACACTTAATCCACACAGACAAGGATCAGTATTGTCTATCTGCATTCCACCTCTTAGTATTACTCACTGTATAGTTTTGAACAGTGATAAACTTAATATATACTCTATTATAAACATTAGCTTTGATAAATGAAATGATATGTCCTGAAAATGGAATATTGTAGTACTGTAGTAAACTTCAAAATGAAATTAGCATTAGCATTAGCAATGAAATTACATAGTACTTGTCACAAAGGCCACCCAACACAAAAACAAACATTCAGTAGTGACCATGTCTGGTATATTGTACAGCATATACATACTGGGCAAGAAAGATTTACTTAAAATGGAACATAACTGACTTCAGTGAAGCTCCACTCAGCTGTGAAATTAAGAGTAATCAGTCTAATGAAGTAGTTTTGTTTCCAAATTTAGATTATGACTACTCCTGTGTCCTGTCTTTTAGCCTACGTCAACATCAACTTTAGCTTGTGAAAACCCATCTCAATTTACATAAACAAACAGTGGGCCTTTTTTTAGCAAGCCAGTTAATTAGCCATAAGGCTGTTATTAATATTTTAATAGCAACCAACACTGCTAGTATCAACTGCACATGTTAGCTTGTGTGCTAATCAGAGGACTAACAAACTGACATTAGCCATACATGAAATTGGGAAGCCAAAGGTATCCCTGTCAAAAATAGAAAGAACATAAGAAAATTGTTAAGAAGGAAATGGCCAAGTTGCCCATTATGTTAAACAACATTTGTTTTTGGTAAACTAAAAGCAATACAATGCTAATTAAAGCTTTGCCAGACAGACACAGCTTGAAACTATATCAGGTGTGTAGTTAGTAATGAAACATTGTGGGATTGGCATTTCTAGAAAAATACTGTTCGGTTGCCGCTGGGAACTATTTGACAATTCTTTTTATAAACTATTCGATATTTATAATGGAATGACTATTTGAAAACCGTGACCCATCTCTAATACATTTGGGTGACAGGAGCCCTGCGGCTAAAACAGCTGGTATAGTTTTCCAGTGAAATGGTGGGGCAGATATATATTATTATTACTATATATTTTTGACATTGTCTCTGCAGAGTGTATGAATCGTTTTAAGCAAAGTTAATCTTTCCTTGTCAGCAATACAGAAGCATCAGATGACGTAAATCAGAAGCGAGTTCTGCAGAGGTCTTTAACATATAAAAATAAAATAAATAATAAAAGACATACCAGGTATTTTCTTTCCCACACTTGCTGGTAGGCATAGAAATGGGAAACATACAGGGCTTGAATACCAAATCGCTCTCTGTACATTTCATAAATGGCCTTGAAAATCCTGAGAACAAATTGACAATTTCAGGTGATTTTTCCCCCAACATCTACTGCTGACAAATAATGACACTAGCCATTACATACACTTTGTGCAGTGCGTTCAGTGGTAACTAGCAGCTCCTTTGCCATTATAGGCACTCAGAAAACAGCAAAGGAGAGGAGGCAGCAATCATGTCCATCACATAATAATACAAAAAAACATCTAAAAGATGAACCTAATATATCTGTTTGGAGAGAATACTGTATATATTAGGTGCAAATATATTTAGAGCCCCCTAAAAATGTGGTTTGAAATCATTAGCATGTCTAAATTTAAATATTTGTTTATAAATAAGCTTCAATTAAAGTTAAAGTTTGGAAAACAACATCCAAAGTTACTATTTGTTTGGAGTTTAACAGTCAAAAAGTCATATTTTGATTGAAATGTTGCCAGACTCTGACTGGTGGTTGAGAAATATGTGACATCACATTTTACAAACTGTGCTCAGCCCACTTCCAACCACTGAGAAAAGCACAGACAAAACAAAAGAACACCAAAATCTCTCCTGTGAGAGAGATTTGGCTGTTCATGTTGGAACCCATCGCTCACAGTAGGACTACCCTCTAGCAGACCTATTTAACCTTTCTTTGTCTACTAGTGAAATACCATATGTTTGGAAATTTGCAAAAGTGATTCCCTTACATAAAGGCGGCAACTCTCTTGACCTTAATAATTATAGACCTATATCTATCATTTGTACAGTTGCAAAAGTTTTTGAAAAACTAATATACTCAATTATTCAATTATCTTACAGAATATGATACGCTATCATCTTTTCAATCTGGTTTTAGACCTAATCATTCCACAACGACAGCCCTATTGAAAATTACTAATGACATATCCTCTTCCGCTGACCAAGGCAAATTAACAGGTGCAATTTTTATTGACTTATAGAAGGCTTTTGACTTGGTGGATCATCATATATTGCTGCAAAAATTACAAACTATTGGACTTACTCAGAAAGCACTGGCTTGGTTTCATGCGTATCTTGGTGATAGGAAGCAGTGCGTGTTTATTGAAGGGCATCAGTCTGATCTTCTTAATATCAAGAAAGGGGTTCCACAAGGTTCTATACTGGGTCCCCTTCTCTTTTGTATTTTTATTAATGAACTCCCATCATCATTATGTAAAACTTCAAATATTCATTTATATGCCAATGATACAGTAATCTATTTTTCTAGTGCAAATATATTACAGATCTCTGCTTCTTTACAGTCAGATTTTGATTTGACACAAAACTGGTTAGCTATAAATAAATTAGTTCTTAACCATTTAAAGTCTTACATTATGTTGTTTGGAACCAAACAAAGGCTTAAATCTGTTACTAATACTCTTTGAATTTCCATATCTAATGGTGCCCTACTTACTAAGGTTGATTGTGTTAAATATCTGAGGCTATGGATTGACACTGAATTATCTTATAAAAAGCATATTGATTATTGGATGTTCTTTTGGGGTTTTGTACAGGTCAAAGAACTGTTTCACCATGAATGTAAAAAAGAGGCTGGTATCTCAGTTGTTATAGCCTGTTATAGATTATGGAGACATTGTGTATCAAAATGCTTCAAAAGCTGATCTTATGAAAGTTAATGTTAAATTTAATAGTTCGTGCAGATTTATTCTGAATTGTGACTTTCAAACCCACCATTGTGTAATGTATAATCAACTGCAGTGTCTCCTGATAATAGAAGACAGTTACACTGGTACCATTTCATTTTTAAATGTATTAATTTTAAATATCCTGTTTATTTACAAGAGTTTTTCATTTTGCATACCTCTAATCAAATTTATTATCTTAGAAGCAATAACACTCTTTTTTTGTGTTTGTGTTGTATGTGTTTGTTTTGTATGTGTGTGTTTTTTTCTATTTTTTATGTATTTTTGAAATGTTTACTATTGTGTGTCTGATGTTTATTGTATATGTTGTGTTTTTTTATATTATTGTGTGTTTTTGGTCAGGACCCCCTCGAAAACGAGATGGTACATCTCAAGGGGTTTTTATCCTGCAAATAAATTTCTTAGAAAATTCTTAGACAAAGCTGAACAGACGTGAAATAGACTACAGTATTCTGGGGAAATTTCAGAAACAACCATGCACAAACCGACAAGCAGCAAGTATGGAGATTTTTAAGTAACACATTACAAGCCAGTAAGCTGATACAGTTTTAGCCACATGCAATTTAGTCCCAACAGTCAATTGGACCAATTTCATGCTTCTGTGATTGAACAAAGTATTTGTAATTTGTTGAGCATCTGCAAAACAGTCCAATGACATTTCTATTATCAGAAATCCAAAGCTAATGTGTCCCTACCTGTATTTTCAGCCACACATACGCTAATGGCCAATGCAGTAATGCCATGGAGAAACACCATGGCACACAGGAGAACAGTAAGGCTGCATAAAAACAAATTAACTGTCATGTACTTATGTTAATTAATTATCAAAAGGGCACGTGCAACACACAGCACAATCAGGCTGTCTCAGTCCCACAATGCTTCTGGCCGTGTAGTGGCCAGGAGAGTCCTGCTACTTTGTGGTGAAAAGGTCATCCTGCCTCAGTCTCCGTAGAGGCCAGTGGCAGTCACACTGAAATGGAAATGTCCCTGTGTGATGTGACAATTAATCTGACTGCTGTTAACAAGGTAAGTACATCAGATGTGTGTGCATCTGTTCAGAGGGTCGCATTCTTCTTCTTCCCTCTGCTTCCTCTTGCCTTTTTTATCTTTCATTTGGGATAGGGCTGTTGCATTGTTTACCTCCCTTTTCAAAGCCAATTATTTAGTTAATCAGGATGTAACGATGTGAGCTAATTTTTGCAGCTCCTTGTCACCGACTGTGCACAATTAATTCAATGCAGAGGCCAACATTTTCCTCAAGACTTCTTATTCTCTGAACTTAATTAGAAGCATAAATGCTTTGTAATAATTGCAGTGGGCTGTCAGTCCCAGTTTAGTGTCCGTGTGTGCATCTACATGTCTGTCTGGCCAGCTATTTGACTGTCTGTGTGTGTCTGAACCTTTGACCTGTCAATTCATACTTTTGTTTACCTCTCTCTTGACAAGATGTCAAAATGAGTATTACTTGGAGGGAAAGGAAAACACAGTGTGAGTGAATACAGAACGCCTGTAATTGGGTCTTATTTCACAGCCAGACAACACAGAAGAGAGCGCCTTGGTTTGCATGCGAATTACTACTGTTGACTGTTATTTTGACGAACTTGACTATTCACCTCCAGTACATATATAGCAAACAAGCAAACAGACAAACAACCAAATGCAGTCCACAGGAGCATAGGTTGAAAAAATCTGGGCCTCTTACAGTGAATATTAATCTGTGTCTGTGGCCTCCTTAGCATCTTGACAACCATCACTTAACTCCAGTAGTGAAACAGTAAGACTTCCTTGAATGTAAAGTTGTGTAAAATGTAAAATGTTATAGATGTGTACCCATCATGCAGCTGGACCACCCACAGTTCGGTCTGAGATTCTGGTGAGTTTTGCCAGTAGCCTCGAGCAGTTGGCCTCAAGCAGAGATGACGAGCAGCTACAGAGGTCTGGTAAGCTCACTTCTTTCCTACCCATCCAAGCCCTCAGATGTGTTTCATCTTCACACTGGTAGTCTCCAGCCCCAACCAGCGTTGCCTGAAGTGACATCACTTGAGGCAGTTTTTCAGATTGCACACAGCTCCCTGTGGAGCCACAAAAGGCAGCATAAAACTTTTTTTTTCACATATGCAGTGGTTCTCCTGAATACCTGTAAACAGACTTTGATCTGTAACGTTCCCCTTTAAGGAGAAAGACCTATAACAGATAAGAGAAAACACTTAAAAGCATGGCATTTTAGATGATGACATGTTTTGACAACATGCTTTAGTCAGACCAAATATGTCTGAAATCAAACTCAGAATTATCTCTCAGATATCTGTCCAAAGTATCCTCAAGAAAGTGTACTTTGGGTAAAGTCATTTACACATAGTAGGTTTATTAAATGTATTAAACTGAAAACAGACAGAAGTGTGACCTTCTGAATGTCAGGTTAAATGTAACATAAAAACTATCTTGCACTGACATTGTATAATATAAATCTTGAACTGAACTTGTATCCCCTGAGATTTTTAATCAGCATGATATAATATTATCGCTGCCAAGTTCCACATAAAAGACTTACTCTCTTTACCTGACTTGAGGAAAAGATTATGGATCATGACTTAAGAGCTTATGTTTAGTATCTCCAAAAGCTGATACATCTATCTTAGTTTGTGACTTTGATGACTGATGTTTGACACTTTATCTCTTTTAAACCCTGCACTGGTTCTAACATCTGCTTCATTATGTAGATCCCATCTCAATGTAAATATAGCTATAAATGTACAGCAACATACTATGCAGCGGCAGCACAAAATAAATAAATAAACCACAGGATCTTGTTATAATAAGAACATCCTCTTGTTAAAATGAGTTGCTTTTTTCATGAGACTATAAGATCTCATAAGCCACAGCTGAAGGTTAGACGGAGGAACAAAGAAAGATAGTGGAACATGCTGTCCTATAAAGAATAATGCAGCTGTCTCTCTCTGATACAGTAGACAAAGTCCTTTGTAGTATCCGCATACTAATGAAAAACCCATTAAATATTATATTACTTAGTGAGAGCATAATCCCATTGTGCGTTAGCTCTGAAAGGAAGAAAGTGTTGACTTGTTCATTAGTGGCCTACTGTTTTGCATTTTAAGCAGATTGTTGACACAGCAGCTCAAAGTACGGTGGAAGTTGCCCATCTTTTCTTAAAATTACTGTGATTTACTGATGATATTGTAACATTACACATAGTTGCTTTAACATTATAATCCTTAAGATTTCAGTCAATTATTTGACAGTTATGCAGCAAAAACTCACTGAGCAGCTACTTTTTCAGTAATACAGCAAGAAAAGCAACTGAATATGTTTACAGTGCAGCCAAACAAACTTGCTTTAATAAACAACAAAAGCAGGGCATAGTGGAGTTTGTTATGTTTTTTCCCCTTTTGTCCATTACCCTTGCTTTTAAACCTCACTTGGTTTCTCCTCTTTCATAAGTAGTCAGAACAAATCTTAAAAGGGCTAAGTAGAATCTCAAGAAGAGTTCTTCGCTGTCTAGGTCGCGGTGCGTCTGGGCAGGGCCAAGTACGGCTGAACATTTTTCTCCTCTGTGTTTACTGTCTAAAAAGGGCCGAGTGGAATTACAAGTACAGTTTTCTACGCTGCTCAGAGTGACTTGAAGGCTGAGCAGCGGAGTGAGTGTGCCTGGAGTGAGCGATGGGAAATGAAGCAAAACAAGGGAAACTGAAAAGCATGATATTTCGTCAACCCATTATAGAAATACAAAACCATTCGAATTATTGGTGAACAAATACGTAGACCGGGTTTTTATTTTCTATTTGACTCTTTCAAAGGCTCAGTGTGTAATATTTAGCAGGATCTATGGACAGAAACGCAATATAATATACAGAACTATGTTTTCAGTGGTGTATAAAGACCTTACATAATAAACCGTTATGTTTTTATTACCGTAGAATGGACCATTTCTATCTACATACACCGCAGGTCCTCTTTCATGGAAGTCACCATGTTGCACCTCCAAGTTTCTACAGTAGCCCAAACAGACAAACTGCTCTACAAAGAGTGTTTCGTCACAATGAATACAATGAATATGTGCGAAGGAGAAAGGAGAAAGGAGAAGAAAATGTAGTACAAGCAGCAATAGTCGTAGTAGTATATTAGAATTAGTAGTAGTTGTTGTGTGGTTTATTACAAGTAAGAAGAGAAGTGAAATTTGGACAAATGGAGTCCCACGCGTATTACTTAGCACAAAAGACCACTGTAATTTCTCCTATACGCTTGAAAAGGTTGGGGTGAGTGATGATTATGTTTTTGGTTGCAATAGGCAACCCTCACCACTAGATGACACTAAACCGTACGCATGTAACCTTTAAAATTGCATTTAAATTGAATTTTATATTCCCCTATCTTGCTTTTAGGTTTTATGTAAAGCACTTTTAATTACCTTGCTGTTGAAATGTGCTATACAAACAAACTCGCCGTGCCTTAACCTTTGTAATACTTAATACAAACTGATCTATTGCCAAACAACAGTTAACATTAACACGCTATACACCCCATGTTGCATCGTCTCTTGTGAATCCCCCGTGTATGTGAAATCAATTTGAATCCAATGTGGGACTGGCCTGCTCCACCAGTAACAATGTCTTTTGCAAAGAAATGGATACAATACACAGTATCAAATACTTTTTTGTTATACCATTTGTAATCATAATTGACTAACTGGACACTTTCTGCAGTAGGTCTTAAAAATTAAATTGTTGGTTTTAGATTGCACCCTAAAGATGGTTTTTAGTGTACATATCAACAAGACCTCTAAGAAGCAAGCATGAGGTTTCTCTGCTATTCATGCCAGTAAGCCTATCTTAACATCCCAACAGGCTGCTGTGGGTCAGTCAGCTTGGGCATAGTGCAGCCACTGACAGGGACAAAAAGAAAGAATCAAAATGAAGGTGCCACATAAACACATGGGAGATCCATTCAATTGAGTGTGATACCTAAAATGCATTGGTTGTCCCAGCCCACACAAGCACATTTCCACCATTTAGAATATGCGTAATGGTGAAAAGAGCCTCCCCTGCAATGATTTGACTAAACCCGTATTCCAGTGCTGATATTAGCAAACACAGGCTATGCAAAAAGGCTTTCAAGTATATTTTCATTTTGAATTATTTGATATAATCCTTCTACCTCAAGCTCTAGATTTGTAAATTTAACCCATTTATTGTAATGAGCATTAAATCCCCTTACAGTTGTGTGTGCACACTCCATTTATTTTTGATTAAAATATCCCACACAATTTCTGCAGACTCCTTGACAAAATGGTAATTAAAGAATATAAGGAAATTCATTCAGTCTATAGTTTTTTTATTGTTGTTTTTTTTGTATTGCAACAGTATCCTGTGCACTACCGTCACACGTTGAAGTGGGCCTTGGAAAAGAGGATTATGTTATATATTCTTCTTCAGATTATTATATACCTTGACAGAGGGTGTTTTGAGATTCATTACAGAGATGGTACATAGACATTGGTCATTCATATATGACCTTAGGATCACAAGAGATAGCTGTATAACTGAATCCCAGTGAAAACAATTATTTTCTAAAGTTTTTTTCTTTCTTTTCTATGTTGGTATGTGATGCACTTGATTCCAGCCAATAAATAATGTACTAACAAATATTGATTAATGCACCTCCAGAGGAAGCACCGTGGATGTGTGGAAAGGCCCAAAAGCCCACATGTTTTGAGCTTTGCTTCTGATTGGCTCTTCATGGCCAAAGGCAATAAGTGGTCCTTGCACTGTGCTATACTAATGGGGAATAGGCAATGAATTATGATTCAGTTTAGCTTCAGACCTTATTTAATTTGTAAAACTACCGATGGCGAAATACACTGAGATTCAGCTTACTACACAAATGGAAAATGTGTGTTTTCGTTGTGTCTTTGGCGTGCAGGGGCTACTGAGTGTATACAAGAACCGCACCATGTCAAAAGGTTGACATGATTGATATTTCTTATTTCAGATATTCATAAAGGGCATTCCTTTAACCTTGTGACTCTCTGTTTGATGCACCGGCATGGCTGATAAACAGCACAGACCTGAAACCTGAGTGTGTATCGCAATAAACATGACAGTATCTCCCATGTTTATGGTCACATATGTATAAATCATGTCGAGTGAGACATAAATTCTATATTTACCTGTATATCTTCTAAAACATCCATTAAAGGTTATGCAGCATTAAAATGAGAGAAAGCTTGATTTCAAGCCAAATGACTGTTTGTCAATAATAATGTCATGCAACAGTCATCGTTTATTATAGAGTGTGGTATTGGATTACAAGGAATTATGCTGGCTGGGGTTTAATTGCATCATTTTCTTTGTCACCTGTGATCTTCCCACATGTTGGCGCCTATCTCTATCTATTTGCTATCCAAGTCTGGATCACCTCACTGACAGTGAATTAGGTCATTAACACCCCCAGGCATTGATAATTACGGTCTGATATGTCCTGCAAGGCAACACGCTGACCGTCTAGTTGAGTTTATAGGCACAAATACAAAGGTGATATTACGCTGTTGACATATGACACCAAATGAGATCCAAAAAAAACAGTGCAATACTGTACGTTACAAAGGCAATGCCATTTAACAGACTCTGATGACTGAAAGGAAAGGTAAACACACTCTGTGAGAAGCTGCTAGATTTTGCTTCAAGGAAAGTTTGATCACTGTTCTTGGACACCCAATGTATTCTTTAGTGACTGCAAAGCATTTTACATTGTACCTCCCAAAGGCTTGGATGTGATATGAAAAGAAAATTAAATTAGACAGTGCTTAAGGTGGAAACAGTGCACCAACCACGTTTATGATGAATGAATCGTGACAGTTGTCTCCAGCGCTGCGTGTTACATGAATTTTGTCTGACAACTGCAGTCAGATGCTAATGCATCAATAACACATTATTACTTTCCTGTCTAGCACAATCAGCGATAAACTACATTTCTCAGGTGTATTTATTTAACAAATGAGAGAGAGAGAGAGAGAGAGAGATTGGGTTTTTGCAGGTAAATGCTATGAATCCAAAAAGCCATTAAAACCCACCATGAGAGTCACCTCTTGTCTTGTTTCTCTATCTATGATGCCTGAACAGCGTTGAGGCACAGTGAATATAGACAAGTCACCCAGTTTCAGCACAATGGACAAAGCTGGACAAAATTGAGACTATGATACTGTTTTAAATAATAATACGCATTCTTTCACTTTCAATTTAGGATCAATTTCAGTTTATTAAAGTTAATTGTAATATTTTGGTCGCCTTCAAACGTCTTGATCAGCATTTAGTTGTACTAAAAGACACTTTTAGGGGCTGGCTGTTAATTTTTTTCTGGTATGTAAACTTTGTTTTTAGCCTAGGCCTTCACTTGCCAGAATTAGCATCCCAATTAATATAAGATAATATGAAATACAGATGCACCTAACAAACCCAGCTAGCTAGATCCATCCCCTTGTCCGATTATGGTCACTTTTGGTTACGAAAAAACAAGATGGCAATGGCCCAAATGCCTTCAAAATAGTAGACCACAAACCAATGGGTGATGGTGGCTGGGTCCACTTCTTTCATGCAAACCTCCTTTTTTCATGTCTGCATCTAAAATCAATTACTCTTCGCTATTAAATTCCACTTTACAGTATGTTCAGCATTGTTGTAGTCTCTGTAGTGAGAAATAATTATATCTGATACTGTGGACTATTCCATTATGCAGTGTGTAAAGTATAATACAATCAATGGTCAATAACTAAAATACAACGAGCTTCATGCATTGTGAAGTGTGTGAAGTTGTTTTTTTTTTATCCGTCTGTCACATTTTCTAGTCCTCTACATAGAATAGAACTGTGCAGTGTGTACTGAATAAAATAATAATTTATTGGAATTGTTTGTTTGGGGGTTGTTGAGACTATTTTCTTTGTTTGTTTGTTCTAAATATGTCTTTACTCCCTCTGTTCCACAACCATATTTAGTGGTAAAACCATGGTTTCTCTTCAATGTTCTGCACGTCCTCTGTTTCAGCACCATGGACAGGGCTGGGTGATAGGATACTGTTGTTGTTTGGTTGTTTGGTTTTTGTCCTAGATGTGCTACATTTCAGTTTCAGCACCAAGGATAGAACTGCATACTATTAAAAGTGTAACTGTATCTTCGATTGCACACTACATACTAATTGTATACAGTATGTGCTGTACAAATTGTCTTAGTATACGGAAATGATTCAGTATGTGTTACAGCTACAGAACTAATAAACTTCACTAACAGAGAGCAAAATGTTTTTCCAAACATTTAAGAGAACTGTAAAATGTTTGTTTTCTGGTTCACAGAACTGTTTTACAAGCCATTTTCTTTCTGCAATGCATCAAGGGAAGATAGTGTCTATCAACAGCCCATTAAATACTAAAAATCAATTTGTAGTAGGACGTAGTTTGTAATTAGAACACTACTGTTGTTACTAATGTTTGTTCCAAAGTACATTGCATCATTTCAGCAACATTGACAGGCCTAGGTGATAATTTTAGTATAATACTTTTGTTTGCTTTTCCTCACTGTACTAGATTCTGTTTCGGCACCATGGACAGGGCTGGACTGATTATGATAATGTTGCCTGTTGTCAAATTCGCCAAATATCAGCACCTTGGACAGGAGCCGGTATGATCTGACGTGTATGCCATGTTTGTTTGTCCTGCATGTGCTACACTGTCTCAGTCTCAGCACCGTGGACGGAACAGCATGCTGCCACAGTAATTATACAGTTATGCCTTTCTTAAATGTGCTACACGTACATACGTTTACCACCCCCACTGTAATAACCCACACGCATATCCCTTCATTTATCACAAAGAGAATATACACACGCAGTGTGTAACAGCCAGTGCATCAACTGTGTGGAATGAACGCACGTCTGGATGCCGCCGTGGCGCTGACACCGAGTGAGCTCTGCATCTTTAAAACAGAAAAAAAAAGCCAGGGGAAAAACACACAACCAGCTCAGTCATAACTGTGAGATGATAAGGACTACCTCTTTTTACTTTTGGAGAGAGCCAAGCCGTTAGGAGAGCATTCAGCATCAGCTGTTCAACACTGGTCTCTCATTGCTGGAAGTCGGGGCTGAATCTGTCACATGACAGAACTGGAGGCAGAGATCTAGAGAAAAGGCACAGCATTTCGGCTTGCACCGCCATACTGTATTTTGAGCCATATCACATTTTTATTGCAACATTTTACTCCCGCTCGGTGAGTACATTTCCAATGGCTTTTTTGTAAGCATTTTTTGTCTTTTTAATTGCCCCCTTTTTTATTTTTCCTCCTTTTGCTGGTGTTTGAATTTGAGCATTGACATGGTGGTTTTGAGCGTTTTTCACAACCAGGCTTCAAGTTTTTAGCATGCAGTTATTCTGATCGAGAGTGCCAAGAGGGTAAACGGGTGCGATTTCGGTCTTGAGAAAGCCTTTACTTGCTTGCAGTTTTGTTTCGAGGGTCGAAACCAAGCAGCTTTTGTCAGTATTGAGATTTTTCAAACATTTATAGGTGGTTTTGAAACATTTTTATTTTTTGTTTCTGTCGACTTTTGCTGTTGCTGTGCTTTGGTTTGCATTTTGCAGTGTTGTTTGTTGCCTTCGAGTTTTGTGATTTTGATGTCTCGGTGAATCACACCGATCAAACCCTTTGCTTTTACTTTGTTCCTCTTTTCTTTATAAAAAGGAGTCCTTTTTAAAGCCTGATGACGTTTTAACGTGATACTTTTCTTGCAGCTGAGCTCACAGGTTTGTTGTTTTTGTGTTTCTCTCTTTTTTCGATTTCATTATACTTTTGCTGGTGGCAGTGTCAAGTATTTTTGGATGTTATCATTTTTTGACTAGATGATGCTGGGTGGACGAGGGGAGTTTTGATTCTTGGGGCAGTTCAATGCGTTTTTGTTTTCTGTGTCAACGAGGATGAACAGACATTTTCCCTTTTGCAGGTATATGATAAGAGTGGATAAGTGACACGTTTCTGTATTTACAATAAAGAATAAGGTGACAGAAATATGCACCTGTGGCTGACGTGTTATTTTGTAAGGCTGGCCAAATTGCTCATTAGAGAAGGCTTTCTTTATCAATGTTATCTGAAGGTTACCTGATCTGATCGATCTGTCTGTAATGTTCATTTTAAAAAAACAAGTGATGCGATCAACAATTCAAGAACAAGGATTGGAAATCACACGCAGGTCGTTTGATCACAATGTTTTCTTTGTTTTGAGTTCAACAATCTTCACGCCGTCGCAGCTGAGGAATAAAATGTAAGTAGCTGCATTCAGGTCCCTCGGAAGGATGCACTGTAACGATTGTAATGATCTCCCACAGATACAACTCAAAACTCCATCCAAATATCGACTTGGAGGGGCAGAAATAACAGTTTCCCTTGCTGCAGCGGGCGTTTCTTTAAACTGCAGTAGGCTATGCTGCCAAGGTGGGGGAATAATTAGGATCAACCACAGTTTGCACAACAGTATGTCATGGGCAAAGTAGCGCTACACTTGAGTGCCCTCTGTATTGCTGAACAAACTCAAATCGGCTTTTGTAGGCCTAGATTTATAAATACTCTTGGATTTGTCATATCTGATTTTTGCAGGGAATGAATAGAGCCACTGACAGGACTAAAAGAGGACTTAGAGTGAATTAATCCTTCCAGAAACAGGTTTTACTTCAGATTACTGGCATGCTGCAGGAAATGCAAACATGAGTAAATAGATGTCATGTAGTCTCAGAAGAGGAACTGGCTTTGTAACTAGTAACTGGAATTAGTTTTCGGGGGTTTTGCAGGCTACAATACTGCTGTGTGCATTTTATGAGTAGGCTTTGAGCTACTGTCCATGAATCTTCCCTAAATTTGGTTTAGGAGATGAGTCGGTAGTCAAAAAGTACTGGTAGGCTACAGAAATCCACTTCTTCTGGACTATCTCTGGACTAATGTAAACCGTTTTTCTGCAAGTGCTGGCTTTTGCATTAGCTCAGCTTGTGCATCATTGTTTTGATCCATTTGTATCCAGTTTAACAGAACACAGTGCAATAGGCTATTATAGAACTATAAAACATATGAGAGTGGCCTGATAAATTTGAGTATAGAGCGTTACGTCCTGGTGTCATTAAACAAGCTGACATGGTAGATCAGAATCAGTCCAATTTAATATGGTATTGATAAATATTAAATGCAGAACCAGGTTGGGAAACTTACATTTTTAATGAAGCAAACTGATTAGAGCAATTAAGATAATACATTTTATCATCTATTGAAAAGCTGTTATCATGTATTGATTTGCCTGTCCCTTGTTAAATCTATACAGGCCATAAAGCAGACGTAGATAAAGAGCCACAGGGAGATTTTATTGGTTTTTAAGTTGTCAGCCAATTTAGAAACAGTATGTGTGTTCAATCAGGAAGGCGTCTCTTACAGTCTTCGCATTCAGTTTTTAGTTGCATCACAGGCCCCTTAGATTCAGAGCTGTCAGTAAGCAGGTTCAAGGTGTGAATTTATCAGCTAGTCCGTTATTAAGAGGAAGGGTGTGACAATTCAATGCAACTGAATTTGATTCTGCTGCAATGATTCAGTGCATCACCAATTCTCATATTTGTCTTATGATTAGATTGCATTAAATCTGATTCTTTCCCAAAAAAGATGTCAACATTTAAACACATTTAAGACTTACACTAAGTCACCAGTAGAAAGAATGATGTTCAGTTTCAAGGCCTTTATGTATCAGCCTCAAACAAACACAGCATCGCATTGTGTCTAGATGATGTTTTCAACAACTTCCTCAAGGCAACACACCTGTTTATCTCTGCAGAAGGGAGCTCAAACATTTGCTAAATCCAATCAAACTGAGGCTTTTACAATGCATTTTTAGCCATGTAAATATCAGTCAGTGGGTAACATTTCAGTGAAACTGAAGCACTACTGAAGTAGATTTTGATTGGCCCAAACATTTAAAATCTTGCCTGTCAAACCTTGAATCGCAGCATCACGACACATCCACATGTCTTCACACCCGTAGTTGAGAGGTGTTTGCCACTCCGCCACAGTACGAGCCCCTGGACATCTCTCCTGCTAAGCATTATGATAGCTTCTATTACGTCCTGCGGTGTTGTGTCTCCCCTCCAGGCAGGTTTCCTGTTATCTAGGCCAAGCCAGACCTGCACAGGAGGCTTATGGAGAAATATGATAGCTCATGATTGGATATACTTCTGCTACCATAAATAAAACATCATGCAAGAGCACCATGTGTATATACTAAGCATATGCTTAACTATTGAATGTTTGTGCGTCTGCATGCATGCTTGTTGGTCTGAATGTGACTGTAAACAACACTTTAGTTTTATACCGTGACAGAGTTGGACAAATGGAAATATAATTAATATGCTGTGTATTGCATATTTTATACACGTGTTCTGTAGTTATTATGGGATGTTGGATTCAGTGGCACATTGCGTGAACACTGTAACCCACATAGATAAATGCTACAAGCACAGATTCATCTTCTGTTATGTTCAAGAAACAAGGAAACAACGTTCGCCCAGCTTTTGTAGTGTCAATTTTAGGACACATACACTGCAAACTTCACAATCCAGATGTCAGCTATTAATGTAGAAAAGAACCAGACTTTAAGATGACTTGTTTTACAGATGGTCAGTGTTCCTGTGCAAATTCAGACGTTCACTGTAAGATGTTGGAAGGAAGTCTTAAAGAAGTTACAGAGGAAGCAGCAGTGGAGCTTCAATGGGTTTATTGGCCTTCTTGTTATATTACATGCACAGACGTTAATTGAAAGTGTGATTTAAATGTGTTTTTATGATTAGCATCAATGACTGCAAAGTCAACCTGATGTTAAGACTCATACGTACTTCAGTCTCTGTTGTTTTAAATATTTCCTTAATGTGTAACTCATATCTAAGAGAGTATGTTTAATTTTAGAAGTTTTTTTGCTCCATATTTTTTTCTGCATTTATATACCTGTATATCAATCTAGAAAGAAAATTATGGTGAAGTTGGTTCTTGTGCAACCAAAATATATAGATAAATAAATACGATGTAAATTGCTGCAGACCCATTGATTAATACAGTTGTATTTGTAGCCTTACTATCATTAATAGAAGACTATTTATTATAAATAATTAATGTTTAAATTTTAGATTTTCTTTTTTACTTGAAAAACATTCTGAAGAGGTGGAAGTACTTTTTTCAGCCCCAACAACCTCCACCAAGAAGAAAGTACAGCCCTTATGTAGCCTGGAAGGCAAAAACATTACCAAATGACTTGTCGGTCAAAAGCTTAATTGCTGTAAAAGCGCTGTATAAACTGAAGGCGACTCAATGAGCATATAAACATTTTTATCAAATCAGAGCTTCTTTCATCTGATCGGATTTTGGCAGCTAGACACCCTTGCCCATATCTATATGTCCTTAGGTATCAAACTTTAACTGGCATGCACATCATGTTTTACTCTCCGAATGAGGCATTCTCTTCTCCCTTTTAGATAAACAGCTTCTCTTTGGCATGATTGTACTGTAACGTGTGTTAACTACTTTACTGTCCTTTTCGAGCTGTTAACTTGATAAGTGAGGGAATCTCACACTTCATATTCTGTGCAATTAAATCCATATCTAAAGCATAGGGTAAGGCTGTATCACTGTACACTGTCTGTTATGGGAACCATTTGAGTTATAAAGCATCACTTAAATGAGCCGTCTGCACCGACATGCTGAGACCTGCTTTTACTTTTAGAATTTGAGATGAAAGCAAAGTTTTGTTTTAGTTAGATTTCATTAACATTTGGTCTTGTTGTTCTTCGTAGCCTGAAAGGATGCTTAGAAAGCAGTTGTTTTTGACTAACACAGTAAATGGACATTCTTTTATTTGATCTTTGATGAGAATTTAGAAAACAAGACACAAAGTGAGAGTAGGTGTGTGGGCATGTATGTAAAATGAGTAACTCACAACAGTAGTAATGTGGTTTTAAAATGGCCAATTAAGCTGCAATCACTTGCAATTTTTTTTCTTTTCAAGTGTTAACAAATTCACAGAGGAATTGCTTTTTCTGTTTTTGGAAGAAAAAAAAATTAGGTCCATGCAGTCTGATAATGAGCATAAACTAAACTCACTAAGAAAGATGTTCGAAACTTCACAGTGAAATGCTTTACTAAAGAAAGGAAGTGGAGTTTATGCAGTATTACTACTTTGTCAGCTCAGTGTGCAGATATCGATCCAGACAACCTGATAGCTTCCAGGCCACATCTGCTCGAGGTCGAGTCAACACAGTCAATACAATTTTCTAATCATACTGTTCATCTAATTACATTTAGCAGCATCAAAACACTCAGAATTAGTTTTCAGATTACATATAGATTTGGCATCACTTCCCCCTGATACATACGTGTGTTTCTCTTCTTAGACAGGAACAAATCAAAATTAACATCATGACATTTTCTGTAGCAGGATCTTATTAAACTGTAATTTTAGGAAATGGTGAGTCTCACTGTTTGTACACAAACTTGTTTCATCATACTCAACTTTGTGGCATATCAATACGTTATATGTTTTTCTCATCCGTCTGCGGAGCATCATCATTAAAGTTTAACCCTCAGGCAGGAAGATGACCGTACTAAAGATGGTTTGTCAGTTTTCTGCTCGAGTCTGTCTACTCTGAAAATAATGGGAAGTCTCTGCTCGGGTATATACTGTATGGAATTATGAAAATGTGGCTGAAATGTTTTGGCAGAATAGAACAATGTTGCTCCATTAAACATTATGAATATTACAAACTCACACATACATACAGTACATAAAGATGACTAGACACGAACAGGTGAATGAGACAGTGGCAAATCAAAGTTTTCCAGCTTTTGCAGATTGAATAGTAAGATTTTTCCTTCTTTTCTGCATGTATGTTGTTTATTTTAATAATAGTGATAAAACAACATTATTATAGTCGCTTGATATGTGGTAGCATCACACTAGCTTGTTTTTTCTATATAATACTATTCATTTAGTATTAAGTGGAACAGTAGAAACTTGAATAATGCAACCTGAAAGGGCAAGATCACTATTTAGATCAGAACTTTTTTTATCTCCCACCAGGGTGAAAATTCTCTTTACCTTAGTGAAACAATTTAAAAATGTATACAACCTAGAATACAGCAGGACAACTAATAGTAACTACTACTACAATTAATACAAAATATATAGCAAAAAAAGTAACACAGAGCAGATCTAAAAGGTCAGTTTGTACAGTTTAAATTTCTGATTGGAATAAAATACTTTAAAAACATTCTGGTTGCCAAAGGCAACTTATAAGACTCACTTAATTAATTTAACATTAAGATGCAAAAGCAAGTACTGCTGGCAATTTAGAAATGACCTGGCATGAATATAATGAGTGTAGCTACATCATGCACGGGAAGCATCTAATTGTGGAAATCATTTATGTTTGCTACTACATACAAGTAGCAGAGCAGTTAGGGCAGAATTATCTTAGAGTGTCTACTTTATTCGTAAGATAGACTATCAGGAAACAGTGTCTTCAGTGATGGTGGTTGAGAAACAGACAACGACTTGATCCAAAGTTCTCAGGCACATGTGTGATATGTCTAAATGGCTGAGTGATGTCTGCTGAGTCTGGGACAGAAAAGTAAACAAACAAACCTGAAATAAAAAGAGGCAGAGGAGTGGCGTGAGGCCTTCCTGAGCAGGTGGCGTAGCCCTCCAGATGCTGCAGAGAAGCAGCGAAGCAGATAATGTCCTGCCTAGATTACCTCAGGGACCCCAGTTACAGTGGAGCGTCCTCATCTGGGTCAGCTCCAAGCTGGTTCTGCAGGGATCAGCTGTTCTCGCTGTCGCCCTGCTGGCCTCAGCTGTCTCTCACCTGCTCGAGACCAGTTTCAGATGCATTGGCACACTGAAAACCACAGTCTCAACAGACATGATACTGTGCTGTATCTGATGCAGTGACATGTTTCCAAGCTCATTGACGTCCTGACTACATCTGCATAAAGCCACTTTTCATAAGCATGGAAGGACTACTAAAGTGGGCTCCCTGATCCAGTAGGCCTATTGTTTCCTAATCCATTTAGGTTCATTAGTCAATTTGAAACAGGAGTCATAGGTTTAAAAGCGTTTATAACCATAAATAGAGTCACATCACGTCTGCACACAAATTAAGGTTTACCAGGTTGGACAGTCTGTCACTTTAAAAAAAATGCTACCAAAAGTTGGAGAAAAGTAAAATATTTTATGTTGTTTGTTTTTTTTTACAGTGCAAACATTTACTCACCAAAGAGAAGCAATTATATTGACAAATAATATAGAATAATACAAATATAACGTGTATTTATGTGCTCAAAATAATCCTTCTGGTTGTTTCCACTGCTTCATAATTTAAATCCCTGCTGTGTTCGGGCACTAGGACCCAGAGGGAGGCTGCCTTGCTGCTCTGCCGTGGTGCCCAGCACGATACTACAGAGAGAGAGAGACACACACACACAGCCACACACAGACATGGTGAAGGAAGATTGATTCAACGTAGTGAGTGATACAGAGTGAAACTGTAAATTGTTGTCAGTGAAAGTTACTTGCTGAACTTAAGCTACGTTTACTTGAGGTAAAGGAGAGGGGATGTTTTAGTTGGCTATGGGAAACACTAGTGTTGATAATGTGAACGCCATTAGTATTACCTATCTCTAGTAGCCTGTTTTAAAACAATATCAGTCCCCTTAGAATGTTGAAAACTAAATGCTTTACATAAGCATATACACATAGATATGCTACACAAAGAAAAAAATAATAAAATAAAAGAAATCATACATACATGTATCCACATATATAGTAATCATTACTCCAAATGTTTTATTCCTTCCACCATCATGTTGAAATTCAGACAGTAGCCACTTTAAATAGAATCCCTCTCAACAGCATACGTCTGGCCTAAGGTAATTCCCCCCATGCAGTGTTGATGTGTCTAAAAGTTAACATTACATGGATGTTTGTTCATATTTCAGAGCGTTGTCAATCAAATCCATTCCACTTGAGGGATGCACTAATAAATTACTACATTCTACAGCCGTCACTTTCACGCTGCTGCTCCTTCAAATCTCTTCCACTCGGCTCATTTAGAGTCCATATAAGTTAAACTCCATTCCTTGTTTACACTGGTAGCGCCTGCTGCACTGCCACGACACAGCACGGTAAACAAAGCATTTTAGGATACCTGCTGCTCAGATGTGTCTTTGTGCTCAGATACTGTCACTAAAAAAGCTGCTTTTTAAGTGACTTGTTCATCATTTCTTCACTTGCTTTTAAAGGCATCATGTAGTCTTTGTTGCAGTATTGAATTACAGTTACACTTACCCAATGTTGTATTAACACTTATAACAGGCATCTGGCATTTTTGCTAGGCTAGCTAGCTACAATAATGTTAACATTAATCAACCAGCGTTAGCAGTTCTTTGAATCCTGGTCAATGAGAAAAGCTAACTGTGGTACCAGTGCCAAATCTGATTCCAAAATGGACTGGACAAAATTATTGTCTTTTCATCTGCATATGTGTTGACTCAGCAGAGATGATATTACACGAGAAAGTTGATCTACAGGAGAAACATCTGAAAGCAGCATAGAATGACTGAGAGCTGCACTGAATTAAGTTCCGCTGAGTTTTATATGTCACCTGCCATCTGAATATTGTGTTCCCCTTTGCATAAACAGAAACCACTCCACCAAAAATTGATGGAGAGAAGACAGAAATTGGTGCAGAAAAATTCAACAGAATGCAGGAGTGTTTAATGCTCAAAATTTTCAGCAGTAGGAACCCGCATGTCCTGTCTTTCAATCCTAGTGATGTCCCTGGTCTTGACAGAGTGCTGTTAAGGAGACAGTTGGATTTCAATGCTGCGTTTTAATTAGTCTTTTTCTGTGGGCAATACTGCACCTGACACCAAACCTTAACTTACTTACAGAATTAAAATGAAAGGGGTGGGGGCTGATTCCCTTTACTGCTGCATAATGTTTTTAAGGTGATTAAAGCTGATAAATCAGGTGTTTTTACTCGTGTCTGGTGATTAGGTTTAATAAAGGAAATTACAGAGGCTTCTGGAAGCCTTCAGGCCCCCTCACTTTTTGCACACTTTAATGAGTTATATACTTATTCAATATAAGGATACTTGTTTGTCAATTAATTGTACACACAATAATCCATGATAACAAAAAAGTATAAATGTAAATTTACATAAGTGTACAGATTCAGTATATAGATATAGATGTACAGGTTTATAATAATATATAGATACATGACTGCAGTATTAAAACTGCATTATGATGTAGAAAAAGAATCAGATATATAAGATAAGGAACATAAGGAAAATTTCCCTTATACTTTCTGTACTCAATAAGGGAAAAGGGATATGTGTATAAATATCCTGAATAGCTATTTCAAGGAGATACACCCTGGAAAAGTGAAAAAAAAACATAAAGATATTTCAACACAGAGGCATCTTGACTCACATACTCCTGAGGATCATGACCTCAATTTTCAATGTCTGCTACTAGGAAACACAGGTGCACTCAAGGAGAGATGGCTAGCTAGCTAGCTAGCTATTGAGTTTGTGTACCCCTGAGGGCAAAAACATGTCCACCGAGCAAACCTTTTATGTTTCTCTCAACAAACGGTTCACTCAGGGGTAGTGAGGGACTGTTGGTGATAGCGGAAATGTATTCCGCTCCACATTCAAACTTTGATTGAGCCTGACAGGGAAACCTTAACAGACTACAGCATATGGACAGGCTTGGGGGTTTTCATTCGGAGACGTTCACATAGTTATTTAAATGTTGTCTGCCTTGGCATAGTTCCTTCATTCAGCAGAACATTTACTAACTAGGAGAAAGCAAGGCAGAAATGTGTAATTTTCCTTCTTTATTACACTTCATTACAGTCTTCTCTGCTCTTGGTTTATCTGTATGGGACAAAAAGAGAAGCCAACCCTTATGTGATAATCCCAATTGTGCGTGCGTGCACATGCCCCTGCAATTATGCATCCTGGACAGGATAGCACGCTTGCCGGATTGAGATTAAGAATAGCAAATGTCTGTCTGATTACAGGCTACAGAGGCCCTCTGAGCTAAATCTGGGTTTTAAAAAAAGACAAAAACATCTGTCTTGTTAAATGTAACCCTACTCACCAGTGTGTTTATGGGTAAAAATAGAACTCCCATCATTTAATTCCCCACTTAGCCTCAAAAAGCAATCTTCTCCTGAAACATTAATAGCTTGTTGACATCTTGCAGTGAGCCACAGTCTATCAGGTGGCGTGTGTAAATAAGGCTTCATTCTTCATTGATTTTTCCTCCAGGTTTTGACATCAGAGGAAATCAAGGAGCTCATTGCTGTGTGTTCTCTCAGATACCGCTGGCTATTACAGCCTTTACTCCTGTTTCCATCCACTTTCTCTAATAAACATCATGAGCATGCACTCATCACTGTGCAAGGACATGGTTTGAATTTTTGCCTTGTTTATTGGAAATCCAAAAAAAAAGATCTTCTCTTTATTATCAAGTACCTGTATCACTCAAGTAGGGCGATCTAGGCTTATTAGAGGATTTCGATTTTACTTACTTCTGAATTCCCTTGGCACTTCATAGTAATGTGTTTCTCCGGATTAACTGCTAATTTATTTAAGAATATGATAACAGGATGGTTGGTGGACAAAGGGCAGGGCTCTTATTGGAGTGTGGGGTTTAAATGTCGCCAGTGAACATCTGAACGATAAGTTTAGTAACAAGGTTTTTGTGACTTGCCAGATCATTTCTTCATTGTGTTAACAAACCTAGCTGGCATTATGTTTCTTTCAAAATATATTTTCCGTTACAAAATAGTTGCCTATATGTGTCATTTCTACAATACAGGGGTGGCTAAATCTGTAGCTAGAGCCAGCAGCCGCTTTGTTTAGCTCAATATAAGGACTAGAAACAGGGGGGAACAGCTAGCCTGACTTGTCTGTGTTATCCGCACAAAACCTGAAGTGCAAAACCAACAATTTTTAATTTTATGGAGGGTTATGTGCAGGGCTATTTCTTGCCCAGTGCAATGACTGTATGCTAAGATAAGCTAACTGGCTGCTGGACATAATTTTGTATTTTATGGACAAATATGACAATGTATCAAACTTCTCATTTAACTCTCTGCAAAAAAACAACTATCCACATAAAGTGTATATATATATATATATATATATATATATATATATATATATATATATATATATATATATATTTGTTTGTTTGTTTTGTTTTGTTTTTTGTTTGTAAATATCTATAACTGCTTATCTGTGCAGGGTTGGGGGGATTGGGAGAGAGGCACAGTACACCCTAAACAGGTGATCAGTTCAGTTCAAATGGCTGGCACTGACACAAACAACCAAACACACTGACATTCACACCTAAGGGCAATTTAGAATCACCAACGAACGTAACTGCATTTATTTGGATGTTTGTAAGAAGCCAGAGCACCTGCAGAGAACCCACACAGACACGGGAAGAGCATGCCAACTCCACACAGAAAGGCCTGGGACAACCAAGGTTCGAACCCAGGACCTTGCTGTGAGGCCACAGTGCTATCCACTGGGCCTAATTTCAGATCATTTCATTTCAAAATGTTTCTCCGAATATCCTGTGAAACGAGTGAAACTGCACTGCAAAAGATATCAAGTACATTTGAATACCAGATGACTAAAACTGATTTAAAAAAACTTTTATCACAATATTAGTAATATATTAGATAATATTAGACAATCAGAACACCTGCCACTTCAGTTTTTAGGGCATTTTGTCCCAAGCGTTTGACGCAACAACTAAGAAGACCAGATGAAGAAAGATCAGTTGTTTATATTACTTAATTTTAATCATTTATTTAATCATTTTTTAGAGGCATAGGGAACTAACTGCAGAGGAAAATCCATTTCTGTCAGTTTATGACAAGTCAGTGGATGACAGTGAATATATTTGTCAGGGTATGTAAAGCTGTTGCGAGCTACAGGAGCTCGACGTCTCTGTAAATCAGATGGAGCCACAGTTTGCTGCAACGTTCATACTTGCTGAATGCACTAGGACATCTGCTTGGGTCTTTTCTAATTTTACAATACTATAAAATACACCTGTCAGTGACATCACCAGGGGATACAAACATAATTAAGTAATCAAGCACACACATTACATATGTAAATGACATGAATTGCAGACATGGGTTTGAAATATTCATTCAAATTAGTCACATCATTTAGGCAGGGATCTCTTCCCAGAGTGTGTAATCATTGGACTAATTAGGTCAGCCAATGCAAGTTGAAACTATTTGAAATGCAATATCAGCATCCAATTAATTCTTGACTAAATGGAAAGTAAGGAAAGGATGCAAATGTGTGAAGCTATTGTAAGGTTGAAAACATCTCTTTAGAAAATCAACTCAGCACCTTGAGCGGGAGGACAGAAACTGAAAGACTGAGAGAAATCTCACCTTAAAACTTGAACCTCAGCTGTTATTATATCTCAAGATTTACGGGTCAGAATGTGTGTTTGCCAAGCTTACAGTCTGTATGGATTTTGGTAGTATCTCAGGGACACTGTTCGGTGCTGTTGTGCTGAACAGTGTCAGATGAAAGCCAAACACTTTTTCACCTTTCTGATACAAAACAAACCACTTAGGTGAGTTCATAACCAGCTGGAGAGTGAATGCCTTGAGAAACACGCAAAAAGAAAAGATCTGATTTACTCACACAACACACAACACTGGGTCACAGATTGATACTATGCAACCAGTTGTAACAGTTTAATGGCAACAATAATAACAAGGCTAAAGCTTAATAATAATAATAAGGGTAAAGCTGAAAATTTGTCCTGGGATGTAAACAAATTTGGAACCATTATTTTTATATGAACATAGTAATATAATAATACACTCAGAAATATTGGCTTATCAAATATTTGCAGTCATATATGTCCCCTCCTCCCCCCACTGACCATCAAATGACCAACAAGTTCTCCAACCTAAACAAATTAGGGGGTTTGTCTGCGCCTCCCAAAACGACACATATGAGTGTGGCAGTCCAGCGACAGGCCTTAACTACTGTACCTAAGTCACGTGACATTAAATAAAATGACTAATGTTGTGAAAGGGTCATAATTTGGTTAGGTTTACACAACAAAGCTACTCAGGTTCAGGAAAACATTGTGGTTTGGATTATAATAAACACATTCATGTGCAAGTCATGAGACGTATATCACGTGACTTTACACATGTGACAGAAGTCAGTTAACTTGGCTGTGACTTGCATGCGAACTCCCGAGCCTCTCGCCTGCTGAATTTGAACACACGCACACCACACAGCAGTTAACAACATGGAGTCTGCTAAGTTTGTGTTGGAGTCCAACACAAACTCCATGTATGAATAAAAAAACAACAATAAAGTCTAATGTGCTGAAGTGCATCAGGACAAACGAGAATAAAATTGAGGTCAACTGAAAACACAGTCAACATCAGAAAGGCTTGAGTCATGAAGACACCTCCAGTTTGTTTTGAAACAACAAAACAAACGCAGAGTGTGCTTTCATCCTATTGGACTGGTAAACTAACATTACTGCAAAGCATATGAAACATAATATGATTTTGTGCTTTACTTGGCTCAAGTTAGATACCATTAGCTTGAAAGTTAACGCCAACCAATTGTTAATGTTAGCCAATGCAAAATACTACAGTTAAATAGTTTTCCACATTACTTCACCAGCTAATGCAAACCCATATTACTATCTTGTGCACCACTGGTATTATGTCAAAGTGCTGATTTTAGCTTGCAAGAAAGGAATGTACAAAGCAGACGTGGGGCAGCCATCTATGTTAGCTCGAAACCGCCACTGTTAGTGTTGTCTTACCAATACTCAGGTACACGCAACCCCGATAATATACAATAGTCCAACATAACGACCTATTCACTACAATGTCCGGCATGTTGTGTAAAGCTATCTTAAGGTTTGTTGTATTCTGCTCGCTCGTGAGTTTGAGCATGCATACGAGCACATTTAATTTAAAAACCTCACCACTAGTGGCCGCTGAAAAATAGATACAAAACACTCTGAGCTGCAGCACACGGTGACATCCACCTGCTGCCTCTTCTCTCCCTTTCAAACAGTAGCTACCCAGGAAGTCAATGGACATAAAGTTGTGATATAGAAACAGAGCTCAGTTAAAACTTTTTGAATGAAATATACTTTTGTTACAAATTAATAACTCACCACTCTGAAACTCTTGCTTCAGTCTATGTTGCTAAGCTGGTAAGGGGATATACAGCTGAACCAAATCCATGTTTACTGGCTTTTCACGACCCGCTCTACTCTGCTTCTGATTGGCTGTTAGTGCTTAACTAGGAACTGCATATGTGCAACTCCCATCAAAGATCTTTTAGAGGCAAGCTGTATCATAGCTAAAACGAAGCATTCAACACACAGGGTGAAATGCAGAGCTGCAGCAATGTGCAGTATGACAAAAAATATAGTGTTTTTTGAAAATGAAACCATGTAAACCTGGTCTGGTACAACCTCTAAATAAGATTTTGAACCTGAAAATGAGCATAATATGACCTCTTTAAAACTCAGTAGATACTCAGGAGATCCTCAAAGTATCTCAACTTTACATGGTTTCACACTTGAATGCCATTCTCCTGTGTGACAGTCCTGGGTTTCATCCATCTGTCCACCCCACCCACCTCCTTATGCAAACTTTCTTGCTATTTATAATAAGTCACCATATTTCCTCCTTTGCTACCATTGTGCTGAACTAAATTTGGACGTTTTTCTTGGGAGGACCGGCAGCAAAATATTAACATCACACCGCTTCTTCTCAGATCAGGATCTCAGTTTTCCACCAAGGATAAATGACCGTAAATCATAGAGATCAAAAGTGATCCAGGTGATTGCAAAAATGTAAACAAATAAGCTTCACTAAAAACAAGGAAGTGCGCATAGTTGTAAGTTCATAATTTAGCGCGGTTTATCTTCAGTTACTTTTCCTTTCAGTGCAGTGTCAAGTTTGACTAATCGTCTTTAACTTTTTTTTCTTTTTTAACAGAGAAATCTCTGCCAATATAGATAGTGGCCAACCTTAAACATCTCACACCTGTGAGTTTGATAAAAAAGAAGTTAAGAAAATGAATGTCTTAATTATGCACATTGCAAGGTTATAATTTTAATAGCTTATTCATTTATGAATATATATTGACATCAAACCACCTCTCATCTGTCCTGGACATCCACTCACACTTTTCACCTCTGTGAAAGTTTTTTTTTTATGTAATGTTCAAATGGTTTTGTTGATGGAGTGCATGTGGAAGAACATGGGATTTACTTTTTTGTTTTTGCATCGAATTTGATATTGAGAATCGTGGAATTTCACTGTTACTGTTCACTGTTTCTGGTATTGTCACATCGCTACTTAAAACCATACCAAATTTTATCTAGACCACTGTATGCACAGCCTCCTTTTGAAGAAATGCTGACCTAATTAACTAATTTTACTATTTAACTTCTAACTAAATTCAGACCTCAAAAGCAGTTACACAGCTTCTTTCATTTTCAGTTTAGGCTTACCTTTTAGGAATCAAATACATTAATTTTGATTAATTTAGATACATGGTTCAACTATTGTTATATTTTGTATTGTGTTTGCAGCAAAATCTATACATATACGAGTGTAAATGGCTGTATTAATTGTAAAATGACATAATGTGGATGATTTCTAGTGGTATACATATGAATACAGACTTCTTTGTGACATAAACAGATGCCCAAGTTTTTGTCTGGGTGTAGATTGTTAAATTTGTTCGGCTATCCGTTGCCAACCAAATTTACAATATTACACGGATGAGACTATGTGATGAAATATGCCCCCAGTCCTTCATTCCTTCACCTTTTCCCACACACTACCTCATTCTCACTTTCCACCTGCACAGCGCCGCCCATCTCTCCATCCTCAGAGATCGCACCAGAAGCATCCAGAAAGACAGATGCTTTGTCCATTCATTCAGTAATTACATTCCACTGCCAGGTCTTTGCAGGCTGATTATTTAGCTGTCTGTCTCTTTCTCTTTATCTATTGGCAAGCCACTTCTTCCGTGTTAGCTCTGATTCAGGCGCTTAGGACAGCAGCACATTCACAGATAAGACTCACATCCAGTAACATCACCTTGACTGCATTAGACAATGAAAAGAGTTGAAAGCGACTGACCTGCCAGATTTAGGTTTATTTTAGCTCCCATTCAAAGAGGAAGAGCAATAATCGCTTTATCACAAAGAGATCCAATGTTTAACTGCACTGGACATAATGAATTTATTACAGCAATACAATATGAGATAATCTCATCAGTAGCATATGGGGGTTGCGTGTCGGTGAGCTGAAGCAATTAATCAATTTATGTAGCCTATAGAATCGCAATAAAGCATGTTTACTATGAAAACATAGAGTTAGAGCTTAAAAATGGGAACAAATGCCTTTGGGCTTTATTTCTCGCCTCGCTTTTTCTTGCTTTTTTTAAGTTTTGTATATCACAGCATCACCAGCTGTTATTGCAGATGGGTGAAGCAGCAACCAATTTAACTCCATTTCTATGCAAGCACACAAGAAACCTCTTCTGTCGCTACCTGTCTCACTCACTCTCTGGCTTCAGTTGTGTAGTCTAAGCTGATTTTCTCCTCTTTTCTGTGGATAACCCAGCGTTGCCCACTCTTTGATTCTGACACACACAAATTTGCCGACGTCAGCCGATGGCACAAAGACGAACGGTGAGGTGCTACAGGAGGCGTTGAAGAGGTTGAAAGTGGCTTGAGATGCCATTAAAGCAAGTTGCAGTGACAAGAGTTAAAGGCAGGGAGGAAAAGAAATTGCCCAGATCAATGTTGAACGAGCACACGGTGTAATTAGTAGGAGTCTATTGTGCTTCTAAACTGTCTTTTGACTCTTTTATGCATATTCCTCTGAAGTATGTATGAGTGTTAAATATCCAACTTCCCAAGCAATAAATACCAAATACCTGCACTATATCAGGCAGCAAGTGCATTAACCTGTCTTCTTACTGCTGTGGTAATAATTACAAACCTTGTGGGCATGCCAACATAGAGCTGGACACTCCACATTAGGAAAAAGGAAATAAGACAGGGAAAGTATAGTCAGGCTTAATGTGTTGCCATAGTTTTATTGCTTTCCTCACCTCTCTACTGCTGCTATTGGTGGCACCTAATCACTCTGAGCTCGCACGTGTCCCCCTGTCCAGCCACTTTGCGTAAAGTGCACGTGTGGGAGGAAGGTGCCTCTCAGTGCAAACTGCTGTTGTTAATCAATTTCAATTCAGAGGCACTACAGGACATCGCCACGCTGGCAGCTGATGGAAAACCTTTGCTTGTGATTTGGATAAGGAGCAGTGACCGTGAGGAACACATTGGTGCAAGCTGCAGTACAGTATACAGTAGCGTTTAACAATGTGAATGGACAGTGTTGTTGTTCTTGTTCCATTAAAAGCACCTTCTTTTGCAATGTTCATTTTACAATGGATAGAAGTGATAAATGTGTGTCTGTAAAAACTATTGACATACTTCACATGTCCAAGTGGACATAGTACATACGGATGTAGATTTAGATTTCTCTTATTAGTACTACACTATAGCTCTCCATTATTAGCTTTTTTTGGTGAGTGGTTAGCTTAGCTTAGCTTAGCATAAAGACTGTAAATAAGGGGGAAAAAGCTAGCTTGGCTCTGTCCAGGAAAAAAAAATGAGCCTACCAGTACCCCCTCTGGAAAACCACGTGTCAGTTTAAAGTTTGTTTTTTGCATGGATTAAACAAATGAGATATAACGTGTTCATTAGTGAGCTTCAGAGGTGTTGGTAGTTTTGTTACTTTTGGGCAGAGTCAGGCGAGGTGTTTCCCCCTTTGTACTAAGCTAAGATAACTGCCTCTAGTTATTAGTGAATAAGCAAATTTATCAAAGTGTCAACAACACTGCAGTGGATCATGATAAAGACGGTTTAAAACACAACTTACTTTTAGTAGTTCCAAAAAAGAAAAATCATAAGGTCTTGACGTGATACAGTTAGTCCTTTTTCTGTGACAGGAAATCAGTGAAAAAAAAACAGCAATGCAAATGAGACAGTAGGGGGCAAAGGCTGAAGAGTGTGATTCTTTTCTAATTTTCTTTTGTGACAAATTCCATTATTATGTGGTCATAAAAATCAGCTGAAAAGCCCTTAGGGGTTTTAAAGTTGGAGAGCACTGTGAAGGAATAATTCAGAACAACTGGAGAATCATTTCGTTTTCTGAGTGGTGTGTGGATACTAAATAGACCACTATTTTACCCAGGGCAGTGTTATATAGCCAAGAGCAGGTCCAAAAATGTGCCAGAGGGGTTGTTGAGAATGGCCCTGTCTTCCAGATATCTAGAGCTAAAATTCTCAGCCTCAAAAACTCAGATGAAATGTTATTTTTATTTGGACTTTATGCCATATAACTTTTTTCCTTTTCTTTTTTCAAAATAAGTTTTTGTTATTTTGATGTAATTAGTTGATATATAACATAAAATATAATAATGTAATAAAAAATAAAACAATATAAATTATAAAGATAATAGATAATACAGTTAAAGGCACACTGGATATTAAAATTCTGGGTTATGAATATTTTGGTTGCTATTAATGACAAATAGTTTCTTGGCCAATTAAGGAGAATGGAGGAGCTTAAAGGAATTCAATCCTGTTCTAAACCAGCCTGTACATGCTATGTCTCTCCTGCTAATAATGTATTTATCCTGCTTCAGCCTTCTTTTTAATGATGGGAAGAAATACTATACAAGAACCACCAGTCACCAATTGTGCAAAAAGCATTTGGTCACACCCAGGCCATGTGTCATCTCAACACAACCACCTCCACCCTCAGAAAATTTTGACCAAAGAAATAAGGTCTCTGTTTTTCTTTAAATAGTTTTATTTTTTGTATTTTATTTACCAAGTATAGCCCTCAGTCATGTTTTATGTACATTTTATTTCCTGACATGAAAGTCTAAATGCTGTTCCCGGGGGGCTGTGTATTTTATTGTTTGTACTCAGAGTGCTGCGTATTTACTATGCAAACGGCAGCAGCATGACGAGGCACACACTGGCTATTCTGCGCTGAGCACTGCATGATTGGAGTGTTTGGTTTGGCTGAAAAAAAGTGCTCATTATTGTCACTTTTTACCCAGCTGTCCAATCACAGTGGAGGAGGGTCGGGACAAATACCTCAAAGAAAATGACAACAATGGAAGAGAATTAAATACTGTTACACTGGGTAGCACCAGGGGTGTGTAAGTTCTCTCCTAAGTTAGAGCGTAACTATTAGTCAGCTTGTAATTAAATCAGCTTCTAAAATTGATGGCACCATGTTTACTTGGTAGCATAATGTAACTAGTTTGGAGTAAAGTCAAAACTAAGGAAAGCGGCCAATGAACGATGAAAGTTCCATTTTCATGGTATCATGCGCATTAGCTTTCCAGCTGGCATTAGTCACTTAGCATCACAGTACATCTTAGTAAGCTAAATTGATATTGAAATTACATATCAATAAATAATGTCTCTACTACCCTGGGGCATGTGTAACTATTGAGTTATGCTGCAACTTATTTCCATGGTGCAACCGCTTTTACTTTAGTAATGCATAAATAAGTTAATGCACAGTTTAGTAATAATTTACATCATACCTAGGCTACATTTACACTTACACACAGTTGGTGCAACAGGCGGTTCTGTCTCCGTCCTCACCCTACGTACTTCAGCCTTTCCTTTATCCAGACCAACGGCCAGAGCAAGTAGTCTACCTTGTGTAGACATTTTTACAAGCAGTAAACTATCTGCAAAATTAAGTACAAGCAAAACATGAATTAACTGTTACTTCTGTTACAATATGTTAAGAATAATGTCTTCCATATCTTGCACTGGTTCATGGTGGGAAAATAAATGTAAAAAGTTGCACACTGCAACATGTGCATCCCTTGTTCAGTCTATAACCAGACCTGTAAACCCTATTTGTGCTCTATACACATAAACGTTACTCATTCATTGTTTATGCAGTAATGCATATTTTACAGTTCTGATCAGAGATGGCAATTCTGCAGCCCACATCTGTAACTAAAGTAGTTTCTCATTTCCCCACAGAACGGTCTCAGAAGCAAGATAAAAATGCAAAACATTTTCAGGCAGTGCTGAATCATGCCCTCGCATATGGGAAATCAACACATTAAAAGCAACAGAAATACTCCATGTAAACTCTCAAGATGGTTCTGCCATGGCCTTGTTGTGCTTTCAAGTCTCTTCTTCTGCTTTGGATCTCTGCCAGTGTCATAGTAATATGTCAGGATGTGTCATCGTCTTATCCAGGCAACACTTTTCATAGGAATCTGTTAAGGGTTCCCTTTTCGTGCAGGACTGGCAGGGTGCTGCAAACACACCATCAGGCTTTTATTTTTAGACACAGCCCAGAACTGATTGTATTTTGAGTGATATAGTAAGTGTCAAGAAATGTGGAGAAACTTTGCCGTGTTTCAGACATCAACCCTGAAAGGTCAGCAGAAATTAGGGGAGTTGGGGGGGGACTTAACCTTTCCCTGGGTTGACTGACAGAACGACAGAAGTGGCTTGATTGCAGCCATTGTGTACTCTTGTGTCTGATGATAATTACACATCCTGTTGTTTGCCCAGCTCCATAAATATTTCATGAGTTCCTATCACAGATTTTGAAAGACTGTCCTGTAGCACAAAGTGACTAAAATATATCAGCGAGGGAAGAGTTGCTATGGTTGTTACACACTTCTAATGACTTCTGTTCTGGTGCAGACATTTTTGGATTTGTGCCCTGACTCTTGCCTGTTTTGGAAACCTCTGTAGCTGTTATTACATGTTGTTAGTTGCACAAAGAGCCTGTTAATTTTACTTTTATTTAAGCACCCTTTAATTAAACATAACATTACAGAGCACAACGGAAACCACTGCCTGTGTGTTGAAGATATGTGACACAGACCAAGTTTCTCCAGATGAAGTGGAATGTTACATTTGGTGTAAAGGAATATTTTGACATTTTGAGAAATGCACCTATTTGATTTCTTGTCGAGAGTTAGATTAGAAAATCAACACCACTCTTATGTCTGGCTAAACTAGATGCAATCCAAATTCAAAAATATACCTACCGCTCCTTTAAAGCTCGCTAATTAACAAGAATCTTGTTTATTTAATCTGTACACAAACAGAAATATAAAAACAACTGCGATTTCTAGGGACGCTATTGTTAGAAACCTCACTGTGACAGCAAAACTCTAGGAAGTCACAAGTTCCATAGTGTAACGTCTCATAAAAACAGTATATGCTTTATATTTTGTTTTCAATATGGATTAAACAATGAGTGAGCTTTGATGGTGCTGGTACTCCAGGTATATGTATCTCTATAACTATACTATACTACATAACTAACTATATATATATATTAGTGGTGGGCCGTTATCGGCGTTAACGGCTGCGTTAACGGCTGCGTTAACGCGAGACTCTTATTGGGCGACAAAAAAAATATCGCCGTTAATCTATTCTCAAAGTTGGGTTGGGAGCTGGGAGTCTATACTACGCAAGCTATGATGACTTTCACCTTGATATTTTAGCGCCGAATTGCACTATAGGGGGCGAGAACGAGTCTTCGAACCTGTGTGTGGGCCTACTGTGAAATTACCACATCAAACGTGACGTGCTAACATGGATGCAGCTGTTGCTGCGTTCCATTTACCTCGGAGGTCGGAGCTGGGCCTACAAAATCTGATCTGCCGAATTATGCATCCACCTCTTTAGGTCCTTCTCAAACACTTTGCTGTGCTCATTGATCAAACAGCTTTATCGCCACATGTAGTCTACTGAATGTCAAGGAATGGTCCTTCTAGCCTAGTGTATTAAAATATTAAAGACTCTAAACGTTCATAAAATATATACTTCAAATCAATTTATCACCATTGATGAAGTCCACAAAGAATTTTACAGCATTTAAAAGCATTATTTGGAGGTGCATGCAATTCTCTGCAGCCAGGCAAAACTCGGCACAACACCTGGTTTGCACCTTGTGCAATGCAGAATTAGTTTACTGTAGGAGTTCTTCCAGTCTCAAGTAACCTACCACCTAAACGCAAAGCACATCACACGCTACACACAAGTACATCTTACTGAACATGATTTATTTTCATCACCAATTATCATAGTAGAACAGCTTTCTCAAGCAGTTTGTGATGCATTTTGGAAACAGGAGATGAGCCTCTGGTCTAATGCGCCACCTGGCTTGAAACCTGGCTTGAAACCCGTTCGCACACATATTTTAAATGCCTTCGGCAGAATTCAAATGAGCCATTTTAATCTAGATTAATCTAGATTAATTTCAAGATTAATCTAGATTAATCTAGATTAAAAAAATTAATCTATGCCCACCCCTAATATATATATATATATATATATATATATATATATATATATATATATATATATATATGTATATGTATAAGTTAGTGTATTGCACAGTAAAATAACAAGGGGCCTCTGCCTGCTAATATATATACATATATGGCGCACTTGTTCTGGCTTTGATTGAGGGTGAGAGGCTGATTTCAAATACTACCCTGGAAACAGGAAAACAGAGATACGTGTACATGAGACCCTCAGAAAGAGGACAAATGACAGGGAGTAACCAGCTCGTTCAGGAGCTTCTCTTGGATGATGGTCGGTTCAAGGCTTATTTTAGGATGAGCCAGGGACATTTTGACAATCTCTTGTCAATCACAGGGTCTTGCATCACAAAAATGACCAGTAACATTGGTCCTGTCGAGTGGCTGAGCATTTTTTTGTGGTGGGTTAAGTTTGTTTTAATGCCAACACCATATTTTGGGTTTAAGCCTACCCTATTGTTTATCTAAGAGCCTTAAAATCTGACAGGTGATGTTAGACCAACTTTGTAACTAGCTAAACGTTACAATGTGAATGTTGATGAAAGTGAGCTAACATTAATGTTACTTTAACATACACCAGTACATTAGTACACTTCAAATTAATGTAAACAGAAAACCGAAATCTCAAGAACAGCACTAATTTGCCTTCAGGCCTGCGTCCAGTCTATTTTCTGTGCAATTCAGAGTAACTACAGCTGGTAGAATTACATTGTTCAGGGTATTCAACAACAGCCGCCACTAGTTTGTCATCCAGTTGAACAATGGGGGAAAAAAACGTCAATGACATCGGGTACTTTTCTGCTCAGACTTCAGAGTGCTTCGGCAAAAATGCGAAGCGCTCTGAGCATCTAAAACGCTTATTGCCTATAGGAAACAACCAGAAAAAGATACCTCTCGCTACAAAAAACACCCTCTGTCTAATTGCTGCTTTAATATGCTTGGACCAAGAAACATAAAGTGAAATTGGGAATACACAATGAAATCCAAATCAACACATCATAATAGGTAAATATCATAGGTCTCTTAGTAATGATACAACATATATGATGTGACATTACACGCGTGTATTGCGATGTGAAACAATGGCAGTTTGATTATATTTAGGCAATAAAATACTTGGTGTAAAAAAACATAGTTTGAGTTCAATTAAATATGTTACATTATGTAAGTCACATGACGTAACTGATATATGTAATGTTATAACTTTAAACTTGATATTAAAGCTGCAAGCAGCGATGGGCGGGCCCTCGCACATGTAGCGCGTCGGGGTGTGAGCCGGTCGCGTTGCCTATTGTGGACCCCTGCCTGTGCGGCAGTGAATTTTCTATGCGCTTTGGACGCTGCATGAAGGTTTTGTAACTCACTTCCTGTTGCCAGTGGGTGGCGCTATGACCGTGGGTGAATGTCTGCATGTACATGTGTTCAGGGTGGGACTGTTATTAAACATGTCAAATTTCGTACAGATCTGAACATCTACAGTGAAGTTACAACCACTTCCTGTGTCATGGCGATGAATTGATCTTTGACACCACGCCACGGACACGCCCATTGACGAAAATGCGCAAATAGCACAACTTTTCATCGTCAATGCCTTTAGAAGGCACAGCAGAAATTTGAAGTCTGTCGGACTAAATCCCTAGGAGGAGTTCGTTAAAGTACAGAGTATGGAAATCATCCTAAAATGGCCGCACGATTCAAAATGGCCGACTTCCTGTTGGGTTTAGGGCATCGCTCCAAGAGGCTTTTTTGTACGTCTGGACATGATCCATGTGCCACAGAAATTTCGTACATGTAGGTGAAACGTGCGTCGGGGGCAGCTTCATCAAAGGCCACTTCCTGTTGCCAGCAGGTGGCGCTATGACTGTGGGTGAATGTCGGCATGTACGTGTGTTCAGGGCGGGACTCTTGTCAAACATGTAACATTTCGTGAAGATCTGAGCATGTACAGTGAAGTTACAACCACTTCCTGTGTCATGGCGATGAGTTGATCTTTGACGCCATGCCACGGACACGCCCATCAACGAAAACTTGCAGATAGCACAACTTTTCATCGTCAATGCCTTTAGAAGGCACAGCAGAAATGTGAAGTCGATCCGACTAAATCCCTAGGAGGAGTTCGTTAAAACATGGAGTGTGTGAATCATCAGAAAACTGACGTAAAATTCAAAATGGCCGACTTCCTGTTTAGTTTAGGGCATCGCTCCAAGAGGCTTTTTTGTACGTCTGGACATGGTCCATGTGCCACAGAAATTTCGTACATGTAGGTCAAACGTGCGGCGGGGGCTGCTTCATTAAAGTGCATTTCCTGTCGCCAGCAGGTGGCGCTAAGTCAACGCTTACTTGTAATTTCACACGGGACATGAAGCCTTGAATCCCAGGTGTCTTGTGTTTGTTTGACCCAAATGACAACCCCGACCTCTTCCCTACACTGACTTTCTTGATCTTTATCCTGACACTGATATGGGTCGTAATAAGCTGCTTGGACAGACTACTAAGATGACCGTTTTTCAGACGAAGACGGGCTTGAAAAAACTGAAAACACTTTTTAAACAAGCTTGGCTACAGTGTTCATCATGCTTCCATAAGTGTCAAAACTACCTGTATTTCTGTTTCCATAGCATCATCATGTGTTCTTAAAGCGTGTGCTGGCCTGCTGCAAAATTACCATATAGTATGTGTTACCAAGCAGTACTTACCTGAGCACTAAACTGCAAGACGGTTGCAGCAGCATCAGTTTCTGCCTGCTCTGTATTGTTCAAAGAGAATTCTTCACGCCAGCAACTAGAGATTTGTGCCCACTATATACACTGCATAGTAAACATGACCCAGCAGCAAAAAACAGCATACTTCAGCACTCATATTGATTACTGACAAAGGGATAAAGAATGTAGCATCTGGAGACACAGTTGGGTTTTGATGAACGTACCCCCTTTGGACAGTAGCTGGGAAATTCGGCTGAACATTAAGATTCACTCCTTTCCTGATGCTCTGAACAGTACAATAACGGCATCTTTTCAAAACACCCCCAGGAAGTGCTTATTGTATTGTCCTCCATGTTGAATTAAAAATATTAAGACCACTGATTAAAAAGCTCAAATGATCAGTTTCACTACTTTGGTGAACCAGAAATACAGAGAGATTGTTTGTCATTATTCTTTTAATTTTGGGAGCCAAAAAGGCATAGCTCCTAAACTAAGAATCTAATCATATACACTTTTAAATAATAGTCCAATAGGAGGCCATGACTCCAAAGAAAATAGTTGTGCTTCATACTCACAAATACAAGCCATGCCGTGTGTTTACTGTGAATACTCAAACAATAAACAATTTCACACTGGTTTTCATATAATGTAACTAAACTTTTACATTTCATGACTACATCTAGCCTTCATATATAATATCAGTACTGGTATATGAAACTACATACAGTATAGTCTGGCCATGTGATTATTGTACCACCAGAATATAGCTTTGGCAATTGGTTTTAAAGGCTTATAAAAATGATATGAACTAAATGAATAATGAGTATCCCCTTTATGAGTCATCCTATTTTTTTTAATATACAGGACATGATGTTTACATGGAACGTAAGAGTAACCTGGTTCTTCGACTACCTATATTGATTGTCTCTGCTTTCATGCTCTGGCTTGACTATTACGTCTACATTTTGGTTTGGATCTGCTTGAGAGAAGAGTGGAACATTAACACTGAGGCATTTAGAAAACCAACACACATAGGCCAGTGTACCTTGCCATCCTGCTTGAACTCAAACTGTATTTAATCCAAACCTTCCAATACGAGACACCATTAACAGTAAACTCAGAGGCCAAAAACCAAGACGCACATGCAACAACAGCTGAAAGCATGCAGATAACTGCATGGGCCACAAGCAAGGTCAAGAGAAACACCAGAACTAAAAGCGATCTGAATATGACACAAAAGTGAAACCACACTTTCTTAATTCCTATCCCTAAAAGTATAAGGTAAGAAGCTGGTTTTCAAACCTGGAAACAAAGAAAGACAACTAAGGCAGCATAACGTAACACCAGCAAAGCAACATTGTCTATGCAGTTAATATTTGTACCATTTCACTGCAGAAGGGAGGTGAAATCTATAAGATCCAGACTTAGATTTACAGCATAAGAAACACACTGTCAAGAATTACATTTAAAACATTTTAGCAAAAAGAAGAGAAGTTCTAATGAGGCCATACACTGTGCTGCATGTCAGGCCAGAGGCTGAACAGGTGCTGCAACAAAAGTCTACTGCTTACAACTCTCTTACAACTCTAACAACTGCCATAAAATCAATACCTTGGCATTTTTCCAACTCACCTACTGGCCTAGTCTGAGAAACAGGGACCTGGAAATGTGGCATTACATGATGAACGTGACGAATGTTAGCAGGTGTCCTCCACCACGACCTCATCCAGCAGCAGTCACGGGTCATGAATACAGAGGATTTCCCACCTGACATTAGATGAAGCCATTTAGAAGAACAGCAAAATATTTTATACTCCACAAATGCAGTGTATTGCTTCTGTTTGTACTGATGTCTTACTACCTGGAGAGTAAGATGGCTCTACACAAGTTTACTGTACTGCTGCGGTGATGAAAAAAAGGCATTTTCACTAGTTTGTGAAAAGCTTACCTTCTAATTAGGCTACATTGAATCAGCTGTTGCCTACTTTGTCAGTGTGAGCCTATTAGCATGTTAACATCAGCTTGTAGCTCAAAGCCACAAGCATGGCTGTAGTCTTTTAAGGTGTGTTTAGACAGCAAGTGAAGGGGATTTTCACAGCGCATCATTTGTGCTAATTTGACCGCTGAACTAACTGTGCAGTCAGTATTTTTTCACCCAAAACAGCCAATGTTAGACATTAAGCTAGCTAGCAACATACTGTGTGCATGGGAGTGTTTCTCTGTGTGTTTCTGTTCAGTTGAAACATTTTCAAGTTCCGCGGACACATCTTTGCGTCACTTCATTTATTGACGCCTTTCCAATTGCTCTGCCTAGAAAAATTTGCCTTGCATTGTGTCTGAATACTTAGCCTTAAGCAGCCTGTTGGTAAGCCAGTCATTACAAACCCATGCTGTGTAACCAAAAACTTGGTTAAACCAACAGGACTTTATTTTAAACTCTAGTGGAGGTTCCAACCTTACCAAAGATACTAAAAAGACTGAATTTCGGAAAGTGTGTATAAAATGATGCACGAAAGATCTAGAACATTTCAATTTGATGAAATAGTGCAGCCATAAAAAACACTGAGACTCGAGTATAAACATCATGAAGCTTCAATTAAGAGTTAGAACAGGCAGATACAGTATATAGGCTATATGATTACAAAGACAGTGTGGAATAAGAGAATTTATCAACCATAAAGCTGCTTAATGGGAAACAATTTGTGGACATTAAACCATTTCATAAGTCTCACAGTGACATGATTTGCATGACATTATTAAGCTATTAATTGTAACTCCATTGTGCCAATGGAAAGCCATGACCCCAAGTCTCACCACTGGTGGTCTGCTAATTTTGCACCATATCATGTTTTCTTTAGTGTGAGGCAAACAAATTTGTACCTGTCTAAACTAAAATGAGCAAACTAAACTATTAATGGAAAAAGAAAAACTCTTTTGTTGTGTTATTCATGTTGTTCTGAAAGTGACATTTAATTTAGTATTTTTCATCATATTCTCTTTCATCTCTCGTCTATTACACCCAAATACACTTTCATCAATAAGCTCCCGGGTGAGCCATTAGTAGGAGGAGAAAGTCATTACATGTCTTCTGCATATTGAATAATGAAGCGGGTGCGAGTCGTCTTTGTCATTAAAATGTTCATAACCAAGATGCACCATTACCAAGTGGATTCAGCAGGATACTCCAATTCAGTCATTGCTGTCTTAGATTCAGTTGTTTCATAACCAAAACAGAAACATTTAAATTGATTGAAATGATGGAATTACAAGTGAGATTTGCACACCGCCTTGCCAAAATTGCAAATTGCTGTTCATATCAGATTTGTTTGTTTATATTTTCTACCATATGAATATCTGAAGTGACAGCAATTTCAAAAAGACACAAAGACACATATTAACAACAATACGCACTTGTTTTTGCAACTACTCTCACTTGTTTTGCACAATCTTAGCATGTGCCTTCAAGTTTCAAGCATATCCCCAAGAGCCAATCGTGTTCTCTCCATTTCTGGAGTTGCCAAGTTGCCACTATCTCAGGTAAGCAGGGATGATATTTCCTTATAGTCTTGACAAAGTCAGATTTGCTGTACTGTGTGTGCATGTGGCATACATCAGAATTTGACAAAGTGCAGGCCACACTTCTTTTTTTCCTCAACAGTCATTAGAAAGCCTCGTATTCTTTGTCACAGGAGTGGAAAAAATCTCTCAGCTTCAGTTTGTGTGTGCTGTCACTGCCTTTTGAAATAACCGCGGTACTGCTGTCATGAGTGATAGACTTGAAAATGTATGTCATGTAGCCAAGGACTTCTGATGCGTAACCTGGAAGACAGACAACAACTAAAACACTTCCCAAGCCAGTGAGCAATGAGAAATTTTCTGCAGTTCTACTTGTACTATTTTTCTTTGTCTGGGTGGGGGCGTGGGTTTAATAGAGGCATGTGTATTAGATATATATTGGGAATATATCATGTATACTACTGCTTCTTTGGAACCTATGGAATGAACAAATAACCTAAAATCAAACATAGTGTTAGTTCAGGCAGGCAACAAATTCAAGCTCAGCTCACAATCAGCTGACAGCTCAGCTGATTTGCTGCAAAAAGCCACTGTCAATTCCAATTATTGTGCAGATACTGTACAGAACATATGAAATACACTATACAGTATTTAACCATGATTTACAACTGGGTCTCTGCGTCCTCTTAGGCCATGATCAGAATGCAGACCCACATTAGATTTCTTTGCCAACATGTGACACAGATCAGATTTTTTGTGGAACAATATGAGCAGCCCAAGTCACACGGAATCTGATCTTTTCCCATTTGTATTTGGGCCAGTTTCATATGTAGTACAGTGAACGCAGCTTTAGTAATGCATATTTTCTATGGGTCTGACTTCTTTAAAATCCTGTTCATAAGCAATTCTCATTTAATTAGGAAAGTTATGAAGTAACTGATAAGATAATAAATTGGCGACCTGTCCAGGGTGTACCTCGCCTCTCGCCCAATGCCAGCTGCGATTGGCTCCAGCATGCCCCCCACGATACATGCATGCATGTTTGGATAGCTAATTGATGGTCGGATGGAGGTTTGGAGATGTTAAAAAGGGCTAGTGTTCCGGGAAGATTTAGGTTTATATAAATATTAAATTTAAAAAATATATACATTAGCTATACTGCTACTGTTCAGAGAAAACCATGTCTCCAAATTGGGTGATTTTGAATTTTTAAACTCAAGGATTATGTTTTCTTTGTGGGTTGAGAAAATATAATCATAGTTTAGGCTAAATAAACCATTTGAAACCTGTGGGAGTTATTTAAACAATGCATCACTTTTTCTTAGCTGATGAAAAGTTGCAATTTTAGAGATACATGTTTTAACAGGACAGTGACAATAGGCTTTAAAAGCAACATTCTTGCCAGTAATCACGTTCTTTGAATAACAGTGATTTCCACTGGAGACCACATTGTGTGTGTTAGCAAAGACACTGCACTGGCCGATTACACACTATATGATCAGACCAAACCACTGCAGTCAGATAGAGCTGATGGCAAACCTATATAGTAGAGGCTGGAGGAGGGGTGCAGTGCAGTAGGTATCAGTAGTGATTTAGCCTGAGAAGGAGCAGAGGTGATGGAGAGAAAAACATCAGGCCTGTCGGCGCTGTGCGTCCAAGCTCCTCAGAGACATGTGAGGCAGTAAACACTAAGCCGCCTGCAGCTCTGTCATACATATTATTGGGTTAGCTATGAAGGGAACCCAGGCTTAATCCTCTTCAGCTCTGCAAGGCAAGGCAGGGAATCAGCACTCAGTGATTATCACATGACAGTGTTTATAGTTTTATTAAAAGCAAATCCCAAACTTTGCAACCAGGCAAATAACAGAATTGATTTTCAGGTGATTCATTTTGCGGTGATTACAGGATTGTAAAACACTGCATCTAGTAACAAAAAAAGAGAATCCACAAGGGAAGCTTATTATTGTGTAATACTTGTTATTACTTCACCAGCACCACAAATTAACAGGATTCACTCTTCCATGAAAAAGCTGTTTATCTATGTATTTTAAACTCCCTGCGGTTCGTGTGGCGAGGCACAAACGCCCTGTCTGTCATCTATTTCCTCTCGATTCTTTGATCATTTTGTGACCTCTCTGCTCTCCTCCTCCACCCCACTCCGCTGCGGCTGTTTATTCACATGACGATTCATCCGGCACTCTATCAGCATTAATAATGCAATCTGACAGACATTGTATAAGGCTGAGTATGAGGCGTCACTCACAGCAACAAACATGTGCGGAAATGGATGATGTGATAAGGTTTGAGCAGACACAGAGACAGAGGGAGGAGGATCAAAGGTTTTGCATTTCACTTCACCTTAAGTTATTTTAGTATTTGACAGCTATAGAGCCCCTAATCCACGTGAATAATATTTCATGTCACCGTTTTTCACCAGTGCACAAACTGATTTTTTTTTTAAACTTATTTGCAGATATTTTGGGAGTCATTTAAAGTAATTTGTTATTCAGAATATGGGTCATGGAGATGGATTTCATTTTGGGAATGAGAAATAGTTTCCACACCGACATATGACAGTTGTCTTAGCGCAACTGTAGAAACAGCCCCAATGGTTTTTCCATTTAAATGTGGCCCGGCAACCTCAAAGAAACATCCCCCTCATAAGAGCGTATATGCCATTTGAGTGTTTGAGTTCATGTATTGCTCTTAAGAGGATGTGAGCGTTCTTCCACAGCTAGCATGTCATTATTTGGTCTGGCTTTTGCACACAGCTTTAAGGCTTACAAGTAAGGGTTTAGGGTTTCTGTAATTTCAAGTGCTTGAAATCCTTTTTTTTATTTAGTTATTATTTCTAAAACAGATATTAGTCTTTGTTTAGATATAAATAAACCTTGCTTTGTAACTTCAGGGCCTTATTTTTATGGCAGCTATCACTCTGAGCAAGTAGATTCAGTCATTTTCCCCAAATGATTTCGTATGCATATGATAATGCCACTTTCTGCCACTAAGAAAGTATTTTTAATGTCTATTTTTATATATTGTTTGTTTTGCATGCAAGTGAAGTCTTTTAAGCTTGTGTAGTGTTATGCATAAAGCTATAGGGTGCGTATGTTTTATTACTCTAAAGAAGAGAAGTGTTGAGGGCAGCAGACAGACTCCATAAGCCTCTTCTACTACACAAAAGACAGGATGTGCTGTCAAACTGTCAAAACTTATTCTTGAAGAATTGGGATCGGTCCGCCATATGAGGTTCTCCATCGCTTTTATGTCTGCAGTGTTTGTGTACTAGCTTGTGTGTTCTGTATGAGTGACTGTGCATGAGCTTATGTATGCGCAGGTCCTTATGTCTGTGAATTTCATGAGTGCGTACACGTTTGAGCACACATGCATGTTTGTGTGTGCATATTCAATATGTTTTCTTCTTTTTGACAAACCTCAGAGTCTGGTCCAATTTACTGAAGTCCACAGCTCTCATGCTGCACTTCTCTAGACCTGATAAATGGAAATATGCCAGGGCAAGGAAAGAAAAAAAACTGCCACACTTCATGAGGCACGATGACTGCTTCATCGCCCAGGGAGGCCCTTGAGGGTTCCCCTGGGCTCCAACTAGAAAACGCTTTCAAAATCTGCAAGTGTGCCTTGCAATTACTGGTTGGAATAAGTGAGCTGTGGTTTGTCTGGTTAAGAATGGGTAGAATTTGCAGCAATTACTACCTGCTGTAATTGTGTGTGTAATGCAAAAAAGAAAAAGTGCAGTGAGGTATCATCCCCTATCTTATCTTATTGTCTCTGCTGTTCGTCTTCATTCTGAATTATTTAGACACCGGTGGACTCTTTAAAGAGTATTGCTGTCTGCAAATATTGAGATTGTTCTAATTGTACTTTACTGTTGTACTACAAACGCTGTGCAATTAAAGGGAAATAAAATGAGGGGGTGAGATGAAATGTCTATTTAGAGACAGAGAGGGTGGGAGCCATTTTTAAAGGGAGACACCATAAGCAGCCAGACAGTTGAATAAAACTGTTGAACATTCATTTTCTCTCTCTAAGACACCACCAATGCTTGCTTTAGATTTAAATTCATAACATGCATTGGTAAGAATATGAGATGTGTCATGTTCTCAGTAGCAACAGTACTGTGACTCTTTTGGGAGTTGTGGGTTATTGAGATTCAGCCCTTAAATGCAGGGCCTACTAAGTCTCCTTTGATTTTGGGGAACTGTGCCCCTCACTACAAGAGGCCCTTCACTAAAAGAAGCTGCTTTGATATGCACATTTTAAATTGAGAGAAATCAATTGAATTGAACACCTAGTGAGCTCTGCTTTTGTCTTGACTTCATTCATGCTTGCAAGAAAATATTTGATTTAAAGCATAGCTGTGTTTTTTCTCAGATCTTTACAACTAAAGCAAGTGCATTGATTGTTCTTGGGCTATAGGAAGCTAACAATAAATATAGAAACCTGCACACACTGTACCATGTTTGACCTTCTGAACTTATGGCTCATATTTATTATTTCTGTCTGCCTGTTTTTGGGAAGATGGTATCTGCAATGAAAGTTGCATAAACCTTTAAGGTCAGAGGAAAACAACATTAATGTCTTAGTTTTTGAGTATATTGATCTGATGTAGAGCCACTTCTGCACAGTGAGCCTCAAATGTCATCAAATGTGTTTAAATGTATAGATTTTCTTTATAGAACACCTGGCATTTCCGCATGGGATTCACAGGATGTGATGCATTGATGCTCACAACTCAACTCATGCAAACCCTATTTTAACCAACATGTTTGTTATTTTTTGATTTAAGAGCATTTGTCATTGTTTCTTGTATTTAAAAGTTTGGAAATATGAAAGTCACAAGTCAGGTCTTTCATACAAGTAGTGAAAAGAGAGTCTGCCTCTCTCCACAGCAGAAATCAACACAAATTAACAAAAAATAAAATAATATTATAATAGCTTTTCGCCATCAGTGATGTGCATCACTGGCTTGCACTGGTTGCTGATCGGTCTGCCAACTTTCTTTTTTTCTTTTATTTTTTAAATGTCACCAAATTGACCATGACTGAAATCTTAAAGAAAATATCTTTACAGTACATCAACCAGTAACTCAATGTCTAGTTACCACTCACCACTAACACAGAAGGTCACAGAGAATATTTTATTAGCTGTACCATTCCACTAATGCAGGGATAAAACACAAAGCCATTAAAAGTCCTAATAACAGCTAAAGTGATATGGTAGAGCATTATTTCACTCTCTCACCCAATGTCAATTAGTATAGGGCAGAAAGAGAAACTGTCCATGACAAGTATTTCTCTCAATGCTTAACATCCAAGGCAATTTTTCTCCAAATCATTTCAAGATTACTGTGACGCACCAGGCAGCAAAGAGGTAAGATAGATCTACTGTAAGCTCCACAGTGACAGGAAAAAACCTCCAGGATCACCAATAATTCTCCAGTTTACCTAAATGTCTGGCTTCAGCCTCTAATGACGCATTCATTTGACTGGTGGCAGTAGTAATTACCAAATGTCTTCAGCCAGGGGCTTTGTATCTCACACAGACGAGGGACAGACTTTGTCTCAATTAGCTTTCGGTTTTATCTCCTCTCCCTTTCTCTACACCTCACACCTCAGTGACGCTGACAAGGATGTTTGTACCTGCTCTACACAGCGGCACTATCAGTTCAATCCTTGGCATGACTTTGAAGATTAGTCACCGAACCATGAAGAAGCTTTTGAAGTGTTGGGGATTTTTTGAAGTTTGCGACAAGGTTTTTTTTTTTTTTTTTCCCTTGTCAATGCGTTACACAAAGTTTCTGCTACCTTTGAACATTTAGCCTGGCAATAAGAGGAGGGAGCAGTCACAGGCATAAACATAACATGATGGAGATTTGTATCATCAAAGTCCATCGGAGGAGGTGTTTCAAACTGATATCTTCAGCATAAGTTGACATACTACAGGATCCTTCACACAGAACTTTCACTGCTGTTTACCGTGATTAGCATCTCCTTCTTTGGGAGTCCAGAAAAGAGAACTATGTGGATACTTTCCCGTATTATGTGCACTCATGTACCCATCGTAGCTTTTGGTTGTTTGAGAAACTCCAATTGTTTAATTTGTTTGTCTTTGATTTACCCTTCACTCTAAATACCAAGAGTTCTGATGTTTATTCCTGTCATGCAGGGCGCAATAAATGACTAGAATAAACTTCTCATCTATTTTGCACTTGGCAGGCATAATGATTATGAATAAAAAATGAAACTGACATTGGAGACGGCAAAGCAGGAAAACCTGCTCATTGAAGCCTGATGACCACATAAAGGGGAGCTACAGCCAGATTGTCTTGGCCAACCCAACGTTTGTAGGCTGAGTTTCCCTGGCTGCTTACCTCAATACGAAATTAATGAATTTCCGGTGACTTGATTGATTGTGTTGCTTGAGGTGTGAACGTGTGGTCTGGCCAGCTGCACTTTGCCTCTCTGTGTGTCCAAGCCACCGCGCCCTGCCACACCTGCTGCACCACCAGCAGAAATAAATACACAAACCCGAGGAGGATGAATGGCAAGCGCCTTCTCATGAAAGAGTTTCAGCCCCAAGCGGGGTGCTAAAGGCAAGGGCAGCTGCTGCTGGACGAGGCGTCTGCTGACACATAGGTCATGGCAAGGCTACAGATGGCCAACCAGCCCCTCTGTGCAACCCCACCAGAGAAGAGGCAATGCCAAATAAATCTTCCCTATAACCTCTTGGAATTTGACTCAAAAACAGAACTTAATTCATATGCACAGTCCACAGTACAAGCAAAGTGCATATAATTTGAAAAATTAGCTTATTTTGATTACATTAAAATGATATGAGTCCTGCTTTTCTTCATAGTAATTCCATAAACGAAACCTGTGAATTTTAAGGTCATTTAAATTCCACTGAGCTGTTGCCAAACCTTTGAAGCTAAAAAATTGCCTGTCATCCTCTTACAATAAAGGCTATTGAGCACAGCCCGGCTCACAGGGGCGCCCATAAATAAGAAATATCCTTCTGCAAACTGTTAATTGCAGGGAGCTGAGAACAAGATTAAATGAAATGTCCCCTACTCTGACAAAACATACTGCTGTTTGGCTACATGACTGTTGCAGATAGGCTACTGAAGCCTGGGCTGCAGTTTGGGTTTTCAGTACAGTCAAACACTTTTTAAAGTGTAGATTAATGCTCCTAATGAAGAGTCGGAACTTTGTTTTACCTCTCCTGCAGAGTAGATGTTAACAAATGCTAATTTGCCACCATTAAAAATTTGTCCCAGCTGCAGCTGCAACTTGGAGCACTAATGATGACACATCTAGATTTAATAGAAGAGCAGAACGGTAAACAGCCAAATACATTAGGCATGCCAAATCAAAGCATACCTCTGCAATATTTGAGGATATTTAAACACTTTGTTATAATTTATGTCATTTTATATGCAGTTTATCTGTATGGATTTTAATGTAGTTAGCTAATGATTATTGGTTATACTGTAATTGCCTCGGATATACATTAACAGAACAGCCACAGTACAACAATCATAATAGTCGTGTCCCACCTGTCTGATTGAGACTCATTTGTTTTGTCCTGTTTACCTTTAATTAAATGCTTGTGTGGTGTTTCCACAGTATAGTGGAAATGAAATAAACTCCTTCCTAAAAAGTGGGTAAGAGTTATGTACACAGAAAGCTAGTATGATATGTTTTGCTTGCAATCCTTTCAATATACATAATCATTGCTTTAATATTAATCATGAAACACATTAGTACTTGTGATTCTGCAGCGTCTTCCAGTTCACTTCGCTATTTTGTTTTGGCAGTTGTTGTCAGTGATAAATCTCTAAAAAACAATTACACTACCTGCTCAGCACCAAACAGCCATCAAAGTTGGAGTAAGAGTGTAGTTACTGGGACATATTTGAGCTAATATACAGTGTGCTGTATCTACTTTAAATTTAACAGAATTTTGTCATTTTGCCATACCAACATGCAACTAGCAAGTGTGTCTTACAGTTAGTTTTACACTAGTTAATGTTATTGAAGTCATTTAAGTTGCTTTAATAATTATAGTGGTACTGCTGGGATCCACTGCCCTAAATGACTGTCTCTTAAATCTGTATACAATATCTAGTATGGTGATACAGTAGATATCAGTCTTTAGCTAAGATTTAGTTTAAAATAGGAGTGTAATTAAAGTTCAGTTTGAGAGTGAATGCAGTAAGCCTGGAAACATGTTCGGGCAGAGGTGAAAAGTTCAACATTTATTTACAGTTCATTCCAAGCAGAGTATATACTTAAGTACACTTTGCACTAGTACTTTTCCATTTCCATTTTCTGATCGTTCGTGTACACTTCACCACATCTCAGAGATAATCATTCCCATTCAAAACATCTAATACATGCATAAAACATGATGCATTGCTATAGAAACCAGTCGTATATGAAGTAGTTAGACCCAATGCCACTTGACCATGAGTATGTTTCATTTGTTGTTTTTCTACTTGTACTAACCTGGAAGACTGCACACTTCTCCGCCACTGGCTAAGTGTCTTTATGTTGATTTTATGCAAAAAAGACATATGCCTGATGTGCTCATAAATACCCTGTTTGTGTTTTGTAACTCAAAAACAGATGTTATTTGTCTGCCTGCCCATTTAGAGGAGATTGGGAATATCTCACTGCACTGTGGAGAGAAAGCTTTTAAATATCCTGTGGAGCTATGTTCCATAGTGCAGATGAAGCTTTCAAAACAATCATGCAGAGTGGGTTTTATATCATAAAACACCCTGGTGCTATCCTTACCAATCAAATTGGATTAAGAGCAGACACAGATTGATCTCTTCTGTGCTTGACAGCTTACTGTGTTTGACCATGCAGCTATAATCCACCATAGAAAGAAATGAAATCTTGTTATTGCAGTTGAAGTGTTCCCCTGTCCATCACAAACAGCGGACTCCCCCTGGACAACAACAAATTTCACTCGTTTATCATTTCATGTCTGGCATGCACTGGCACACAGGAGTTTCTCCCACCTCATTTTATTCATTTCCCCACAGCAGGTGAATGAGGACCAAGTGAGAAATAGCTCCATTTGCATCTTAGCTAATTGTATCATTGCTCCAGGCTTCCTAATAGTTAATGAATTTTCTGAGAACAGAGTTCAGAAGGACGAAAAAAAGGTTGGGGCTACAGAGCATATAGCCACTATTTGTAGTGAAATGACGGTTGCTGCAGGTAACGGAAAAGGCCCTGCTGAGAAAGGTTATAGTATTGAAATTAGATCAAGCGTTTGAGGTACATATATTATGGCCTTTCTCCCATGAACACACAGTATATACACTAAACCACTCAAGCAAAAAACTATTCTTAAGTATATAAAAACAGTAAGTATTCAACAAGTATACCTTTGTATATTTAAATGTAGCGCTAAAGTTATTAAAAGGTAGTCAAGGTAAAGCAGTAAGAAGGGAAACCTTAAATACTTATTCCCTCAGTGGAACTCTCAATTAACACTGTCGTGCAACAATAAAAGCAAGCTAGTGGAAAAGTGAGTGACTAAAGCTTGTTGTGAACAGGGAGACCTCAATATTCTCACATTTTGGAATGTGTCCCTACAATACAAAAAATACTACACGTTACGTGACTGAATTGTCACAGTAAAGATTTTTCCATGATACATTCTGATGCTTATTGAACAAGCAGTGTTGTGATATCAACAAATGTCTTTGTGCTAGTTTGCACTGATGCTACAAATCATCATCATAAAAACTTAAATATCATGATATATCTTTAGCCGCAGTATTAATTGATTGTTTGGCCATGTAGGGCCAAAAAGCTTTAAAAATAACAATATGTAACAAGTAACATGTTATCTTAATATGGTGAACATGTTTCCAAAGAATTGCCTACTTAGGTCTGATTTCGTCTTCACCAAGACATGAGTGAAAAATATCTCTCTCTGATGTCTTTCAAGCTGCTAAATGCTCAAATATGTTAGTTAACTACTTGCTAACTTTGTCAGTATACCATTTGGTGATAGGCATGCAGCATCTAGTGGGTTTATCAACGCTTTTTGCAGACAAACCGCTGGCTGCAGCTGGAAATAAGTCACTTCAAGCTACTCCTTTCACATTATGTGTAGTTATTCCAAAGATAAATTGGTAAATACAGTACAAAAGGTAACAATACAAAAATATATTAAGTTAAACAACAAAGACAATAAATGCAAGGAACAATGTCAGAGAAAAGCAGTCGTCTCACAGTGTTATGTCCAGTGTGTATCCATCCTCCCTAAATGAAAATGCTGTGCACAGATATACTCACTCTGCATGTTGCTATCTGATTCAGTATTCTTCAAAAATATGCTTATGGAATATGCTTATCAAAGGCGTTTCAAACACTTAAACAGCTTGAGTTCGGTTGATGGTGGTAGAAAAATGCACCCACCCCTTAATGTCTCCTCACACCATTACAGTTTAAGACTCAACTCTAAAGATTTTGTCGTCTTTCTCAAGACAAGTATTGTTTTAACTTATAAAATCTTTAAATAGTGTTGTGTAAACGTCCAATTCACCGTAATTCATTCATGCTTTTACAGCACTTTAAGCATCCTTGGCAGGCAAAATTAGAGTTGTTCCTCTTCCTTTTATAGACCCTCTTTGTTGTAACTGTCTACTTACTGAGTTGAATTCCAGCCCAACACTGTGCACCTTGACTCATTAGGCCAAAGGACAGCAACTGATTGAAAATGCGGGGAGAACATAGGTTAATCACTCTATGGGAATGTGCTATATGGCATATAATTGCTTTAAGGCCATTATCCTGTTTACATCAAATTAAATTTCCACAACTGTTCTGTTACTTTCAAATCTGACTAATGTTGAGACTGCAGTTTGTCTTTGTGGGACAGAATAGGTTCACCCTCTGACCACGCTTCACAAAAGTACACAAATTTATGGCTGGTTGCATGCAGAAATGCTCTGCAGCCTACAATACAAATAGCAGCATTGATTTACAAATAGAGGGAATTTATTACTTGGTTGTTGCCATTGCTTTCGCAGACAGAGAGATACATTTTAAGACAAGATATAAATGGAAGGAATCCTTGAAGCAATTATTCCACCTCTGCAGTACATGGCAGTGACACCATTGGAAAAGGTGTATCAGGCTACCTTTCTCTGTTCTGTTTCACTGAGCAGCTTCTCCAGCCTTTCCTCAGCCCATCAAGCTGCCTTGGCAACAATCAGACCAGAGTGGCTGAGGCATGGCGAAGAGAAATGTACAGTGGTGGAGTGGTAGGAAATTACAAAAGGAATCAATTCAATGAGTTCCCTCCCTCTATGAAAAAAATGTCTATAAATCAGGCAGGGGGCCAGACCCAAACAACAAGCTTTTAAGAGCCTGTATACCAAGGTATAATGGGTTTACAAGGTACAACTCAGTAGTATGGCTACCTCTGTACTAAATCCTTTCTTCTTTGTTGACTCAACCACTTTCCCAACACAGCAGTGCTGTCAACCAAATGACTTTGGTGCGTTTTCCACTGACCTTTTCCATATTTCATTATCATTGGAACGAGATTGGGATGCTTCTTCATACCATATTAGAGTCAGAGCATGCCAGGAATCTCTGTAATGCCAGAAGAGCAGTGTTTCATTCCAAAAGGAGACATCCACCTTTTGAAAAATGTGACACCTATTCTGACACAACCATGCTGGCATGAAAGTGAAAATGAAGACTTGTGTGTCTTCTGCTCTTTGCTTACAAAAAAAGCAGGACTGCAGGAGCTGTAATCATTTTTTAAAGAGCGGGCTTTGAACACCAGGTCATAATTTTTCCTCTAAAAGCTGTTTGTAGACTACATTTCTGGGATGAAGCTCTTCTTTGTGCTTTTTTTGATAACAAATGTTGAGTCCTCGCAGCAATTTTTTTGCCAATTACATTCCTGGTGCCCATCACTTCCTGTGTTTTTTTCCAATGTTTCTCCTCATAGGATGAGATGAGGATGAGAATCTTAATGGAGGTTGTAAATAAACTAAACAGCAAGGTCAGCAGGAAAGCCACTGATGGAATAAATTAGTGTCCCGTTCTAAAGAAAACAACAGAGAAGACAACATGAAATACAACAGTATGGCAAGAAAGGGCTCCATGACCGTTACCGACTCCTGATTTATCTGACGAGAGACACAATCTTACGCTCCTCCACTGATTTGTCATGTTCCCTGTGACCTGTCCACCAACGTCAATATGAGGTGGGTGTCAGACTGTGGGTTTAAACTACCGTTAGGTGGTCAATGTGGAGCTCATTTGAGTTAGCTCATGTATGTGTGTGCCTGTGCCACATTAATTTTCAGTGCCTGCTGCATATAAATGTCAAGGCCTCTTGAGAGATGGCGAGCAGCAGTTTATTCCTACACACACCCACACTAAGAATCGGCACACACCAATGCAGCACTGTAAACAGCGAGCCCATAGGAGCCATGAATCGTCACGCTTCCGTAGTGGGTGTTGAGTAGTCATGGAAAAGTGGATAGCATTATACTGTATGTGACGTAATCCTAAAAACATGTGCTGCCGAGTGACATAATGTGTTTATCAATGAATGAGCAGCTGAATGTCCAGCATGATCTCAGGCTCAGGTGTAATGGCTGACTGACAGAGAATCTCTCCTCTGTAAATCTCCTGGATGACTGGACAGTTTCCTCTACTCTACTCTACATCTACTGTAGGTTCAGAACAATCTGCCTTATGATGAAATTTAACTATTGCTCAGTTTGTGAATTATATCCTCTCGCCTCATTTTGGACATAATCGCATGCCATGCTATAATTAGCTGGGGGAAAAAAACATTATAGTGTAGCACTTCACAAAAAAACTACATCATTTAATTGTGAAGATACTGATGCCACAGTGTCAAATCAGGGGGGCTGAGCTACAAGGATTTTACTTCTTGCAATAGAAAAATAAGTTGAAAAAGGTAAAGAAAAAGACAGCCGGTGACTCAGTGTGTGCATGTGTGCATCCACACGATATTCCAACAACATCTGTGTTACCTTGGTTACTAATCCTATTTACGGAGGATTGGATCCATTATTCAGGTTCTTCGTTTCAAAGCTGAATAGTTGTTATCACTGTGTGTCAGGGACAGAGACTCAGAGGATGCGAATATTGAATATTCACTGTTTTCTCCACAATATTTCACAGTATTTAATGCACGTAAGTGTAATCCCGTTTGGAATATAAACTGTAATGAAAACCTGGATTCCCTCAGCTGTAAAAATGAAATGATCTGTGTGCATAAATCAATGGGAATAGCAAAGACAAATATGTGGAATACATATCTGTCTATGTATCAATTTTATGATAATTGTAATTAAATATTGAACTTGAATTGTTCAATAGTGCATCCTTTTCTTGGGAGATTTAATTTCATGCAGCCAGTCGTTTTTTATAAAAACAAACTGAGGTTATGAAAAGGTCACTCAGAAATAATTGCAGGGGAAGCCTACAAAAGCTGAGGCTAATGCACGCTTGTATGGACTTGACAGCACAAAAAAGTCAACAAAACTGTAACATGAATTACAGCCTACACGTTCAGTGATCAGTGAAATGCCACACAAAACGTTAGGGATGCAACAATATGGGTATTGAGATAGCAAAGCATTCCCACTGACAGCTACTGTATGGTTTCTTACAAAGCAGAGGAAACTGCTGTGACATTCACATATTGTTGCTCCTTCTAATTCTCCCACTCAGCCATACATTGGTGGCATTTCAACCATGCAAAAATGTGGCTTAGATAAGCAGTTGACTGGCCACTGACCTTGCACATAAATTAGATAAGGTGAACCTTCATCAAGAAAAGCCTTCATCAACAAAAACGTGTCTATTTAAATTCATTGATTTAGATAACAGTAAGTTCCAGAACAAAAATTGTGTTTTATAGAGCCCTAAGTGTTCAATATTAAATAAATAAATAAGACATTAAATAAATAATATATGAATAAACACAGTACAATGAAGCCTTTAAATAAGCCAACAATTTGTGAAATAGTTTAAGAAAGTATTAAAATTTTATTATGAAATGTGTATTATCATTAATTTTCATATTAACATAGTTTATGTTTATTTAATTATATACCTTCTCTGTTTCTATTTAATAATAGTACATTCCTAGTGACATTTTCTTGATGTTACTTTTCATGAGTGGAGTTGCCACCAACACCCCCAGCTAGCTAACTAGCTAGCTCCTGTTGGCTAGAGAAACCACAGAGAAAGACAGGATGTCTGTGATTTTCACAGATGTGTGATTTCTCCGAGAAACAACTTTGAAATAAAAATGTAAGTCAGGTAACAATGAATCAATAAGTAACAATGAATGAATGAAGTTAACCCAGTATCACAAACCAGCATAGCTAGTTAGCTGGCTAGGTCGTTAGCATGTGAAGCCTCCTAAAGGTAATAAAAAGCTACAGCAGCAACTGGTTTGCTCATTCAGATGTTGGCATTGTTGTTCATCTAGCTACAGCTGGATGTGGTATGGTGGTTGTTGTTGCTTTCTGCACATGCTACCTACCTCCCTGGCTAACTAGCAAACTAGCTTAAAGTGAGGTAAAGTTCAAAGTAAAGAGACAGTGTTAATGGGAGTAGTAAACTGTTTGATTTAACTTTATCTTGTCAGTGTTGTGATTTTTAAAAAGATTTCAGGAGCATTTATGCTTGTCTTTCTCTGTGGTTTTCCTAGCCAACAGGAGCTGCTTGCTAGTAAGTTAGCAGGCATTTGGAGGGTGGTTTGGGGCATGTAATATGAATCATAAAATTCCATTTCATAATAATTACTTTTAACAGTTCCTGAAAATATTTGAAGATTAAGTTGTACATTTATATATTTTACCAAAATGATTCATGTCTTATTTATTGATTTAATATTGTAGACTTTGTGGTTCCATAGCATAATTAGCACGTTGGCCTCTAAAACCTCTAAAGCCATGTCCTCCCCTCCCTCCTCTGTCTGTGTCCCAGGAGGGAAACTGGAGGAGAATGACTGGTAAAATCCAGACCAGCAACGTGACCAACAAGAATGACCCTCGCTCCCTAAACTCCAGAGTCTTTATCGGCAACCTCAACACAGCCATCGTCAAGAAGACCGACATAGAGGTCATCTTCGCCAAGTATGGGAAGATAGTGGGCTGCTCTGTCCACAAGGGTTACGCCTTCGTACAGTATTTGAACGAGAGGAACGCCCGAGCAGCTGTGGCTGGAGAAAATGCCCGGATCATCGCCGGACAGCCTCTTGGTGAGTCTTACTTTCTGTTTTTCTCTCTTTAGTTAAACATTTTTGCATTGCGTGCATTGCAGATGCCTTTAGCAACTCATGAAAGGCCAGAAAGATACAGTCCATACAGCACTTCACAAAAACTTTCTCCTTGAAATACAGAATGTTTTGTTAAAGCCAGTTCTTTGCTAGAGGAATGGATTGTTTCTCTTGGGAACACAAAATGCCTCAGGCATCTCTCAGACTTTTAGTTTAGAACTTCCCATGGCTCCTAAATGCTGAAGTGTCTGTGTTTGTTGTCACGCTGTTTTAAAGAAAATCCCTACTGACTCCGTTAACAGATCCTAGTGAATGTAAGCACAGTTTGATTTTAACATTTACCAGGCAGCAACTTGCAAAAAAGTATGTCAAAGTTCTTGAGACACACTACTTGAGCAGAACAGAATATGTTGGCGGCATGGGATGCAGCTACATTATGCTGTGCAAGCATTGATTTTCTACAGTGCATGCACTTTGCAGTGGGGTGTTTTAGTGGATGGTGACTGTCAAATGTTTTTTATTCACATTTGTGTTGCTCAATCAGAATTAGTTTAGTCCATGAAGGGCATCGTCTTGAGGCTTATCTTGTTAAAAAAATCTTTGTGAAGCCTAGGGATGGATTGCAAAGACGGTGCAGAGCACATTCCTTGACACTCCTGCTTTAAAACATCATTTTAAATTGATCGTGATTGGAGAATACTGCAGACATGCGAGAGACCTTTCAAATTTAAGTCTTTGCAACATGTTTGAGGGAACCTCGGGTCCAGAGTGCAAATATCAGTGTCAGCATGTTACACAGTTAAAAATACCAGCATGAGATGATCAAAGAGAGCAATGCACGGTGGAACTTAAGTGTGGAACAGGAATGGATTATTATTTGAATACAGAATATGCGCTACCAAGCTCACCCAGCAGAGATTGGGGAGTGATGATAATAAGTTTCCCCCAATGGGAACAAAGGCTCCATTCACGCTGCAGGCCATAATGCTCAATTCTGAGTTATTGCCCATTTTTTGACTGTTCACATTATTGTTTAAATGTGGCTCACGTCAGACACCAGTGTGAACCGTTCACGGCCAGAAACAGACCTGTAAACGCAGATGAATAATACGATGTCATGCGCAACACTCTGTCATACAGAAGTAAAAATGAAGGCCACAGAGGTTTGCTCAGACTTGCTAACCCTCCCGGTTATTGCCCTCTCCCGCTTTGCTCCCGGGGTCACAATCCTCCCGATTTCTGACAAATCTGTTACAACTTTGTGTCGTTTTCAATGCATTTATTACAGTTTCTGGCACTGTAAAGTGCATATAAGCCCTACAACACACTCTTTCTCTAGTGTTTCTGCCCAGACAAGTAGCATACCATGTGATGCTGAATTGTAATGACGGTTGCTCTAGAGCCACGCCAGACTCACATGAATTCCGATCTGATCCCAGATGTCGCATTTCATAAAATCTGACCTGTATCTGATTTGAACCATATATAAAAGTGGCCCAAATCTGCACTGGAAAATATCATATACCATGTGCTGTTCATACGATTTAAAAAAAAAAGGAACTGAGTCACATATGAGCAAAAAAATCCAATTTGGGTAACTTCGGCCTGTAGTTTGAAAAGCCAGGGGGTGCAGGTGCAGCATGTACAACATGTTTGGTGTTTCAACCAGGAATAAATAGAGCAGGTCTCGCTGGGTGTCAGTATTTTACAGAATTTAGCATGAGTTGATAAAAGAGAGCAGTTTAGTTAGGAAGTGGAACGGATTATTATGGGAATGTACACAGTTCATATTTGGCAACTAGTCTCAGACCTGGTCCCTCCCCACAAGGCAACAACAAGCTCCACACAGCAGAGTGCTGGTTCAGCCGTGGGTTTGGTATGAAAATAGCTTCTTTATGGACATGTGTTTTTGAACTCTTGCTTGAACATGATCTTTTTAACTGCTCACACACTCTGCCACTCCATTATTCAGTATCCTCAGGGTGGTTAGTGTTGGTGGTGAAAGAAAGAAAGAAAGAAAGAAAGAAAGAAAGAAAGAAAGAAAGAAAGAAAGAAAGAAAGAGTCATATATAAAATCATGAACACAACTGAGGTAAACGATCCCACTTCAAGGGCATTACGCAGTGAAAATAATATTCCCCAGGCTATTAACTCCTGTGTTAATGAACATTAGCTGTAACTAACATAAATTATGTACAGAATATAAATTGAATATTTAAAGAAAGAAAATACAGAGCTAATTTATAGGTTGTTATGTCTCCTCTGCATCCGCAGGACAGGTTATCGGCCTGCCGTTTTTTTTCCTAGACTGCGTTTATCAGCCTAAACATCAAACCAATAATCTGTCTGGAATCCCAGCCTCTTCTAAAATCCATCTGACTGTGAGAGACCGAAGTGGTTTCTTCATTTGCTTTCCTATTGTTAAGGAGTTGGCTGTTTATATTTTAAGGCCTGTCTGTTTGGATAGGTGTTTCATGTTACTTTTCCACACTTAACACATAAGAAAACAGTTCTTCTGATCTGATATTAACTGAAAATATAGCAACAAGGGTTAATGAAACATTTTGTTCATCTCTATTTATTGTTCCATGCTAAAGATAAAAAAATCAACAGCAAGTAATGATGATCTTTCTTTGCCTGATTAATGATGGCTAATGTGTTTTTGCTCTTCAAGTCATTCATTAGTTTCATATTTAGCATTATGGATGTTGTAATCAGTGAATAAGCAGAAAAACACATCACTTATTAAAACCTAGTCGCAAACAGGACTATCGCCAAGTCCAAGCCTGAACCACCACTGGGCACTCTACCATAGCCATATTAATAGTGTGAGTGATTTATTTGGTATGTCTCTGCAAATCATTTGACTCTCTTCATGTGTGGTTGCTTGTTTTTGGTTGAGAAAGCAAACATAATCAAAAGTATTTCCATTACCCCAGAGTTCAATTCAAACTGACCCTGCAGCACAGCAATCCTGCCCTCATTGTTGTCACTCAATCTACAAGTCATGTGGCGGGAGTATGATTGGGAGATGCCTCCTTAATTGGCAATTAAGGACACCGTCAGTCTCATCCTCCCAAGCTGATGCATTTTATATTAACATGGTGGAGAAATGAATCAGCCACATAATCATTTGGAGTTGAGGAATGACTTGCGCAGAGGATCTATCTTCCTGTTGGAAAACGTTTCATTAAAGTGTCATTACCCGCAAGTAGATTGCACCTCACTCGCAGAGATCACGTTGTAGGTAAGCTAATATTCCTGCGTTGATGGAGGAGTGTTTGGTGTTGGTGTTTCAACCAACGTAGGCTATGTTCAGTGAGATTGTCCACAGCCCACATAAAAAAGAGGCAGAGCACAGTGTTGTGGAGGCAGAGGTACATTTGAAAAGCACAATTGGAAAAGAGGTCAGTGGAATAATCACGTCATACCGCGACTGCACAGATCCACCTCAGCCGCTCTGGTGATGACTAATCTGTGCACTCAGTGATACACAAGTGTCATAGGTCAAAGCCTGTCTCCCCCACAGAAGATGAGACTGTCGCTCTGTGTGTGTGTGGATGAAAAACTACTGATGAAAGAATGCAAAAATTCTATAACAACATAACAGCTGGAAGCTCCTCACCCCCTCCGCTGGGTAAAAAAATGGATGCACCATTACCCTATCAAATATGAATAGGAGTTTATGAGATCACATCTAGGGATGTGAGCACAGCAATCATTTCTGAATAGCAGTGCATGTAATGCTATTCCGAGTTACGAGTATGAAGACATTTCTGTAAAAGCACTCCACATGAACACAGATGTTGAACATTGAGTCTTGCAGAGCAGACGTGAAGAGTCTTCTATCCTCTGCTGTCTCTTTCTCCATGGTGCTGAAACATTCAAACCCAGACGGTGTCCCAATTAATGCTACATAGTATACAAACACTTTACTCAAAATGATGCTACACATGCCAATGTAAAATTTGTAAACCTAAAAGAGAAACAAAAGCGTTGTCCAAATTATTAGATTTAATAAAGTAGTCTGATAACATATTCCTGGAGATGGATCATCCCCGCTTTTTAAAAATGTTTTTGCTGTTTTGCAGCTGTGGGTAGCATGTGAATGGCATTGTGGGATGATGGTGGCAATTAACATCAAAATTCAAGCAAAAAAGTGCATTTCGTAGGCTTTTATGTCTCTCTCCATGGTTCTGAAACCCATATTTCCCACTTAATACTGCCAAGTGTTTGAATATGTATAGTAGTTATTATAATAGATGTTAATACACTTTACTGAAATATATATATATATACTATAATAACTGCATAATACTATACATATTCAAACACTTGGCAGTATTAAGTGGGAAATATGGGTTTCAGAACCATGGAGAGAGACATAAAAGCCTACGAAATGCACTTTTGCGTACTAACTTTCTTTCTTTTAATGTTACCATCTTGTCTCTCTCCATGGTGCAGGATCATTCCAGCCTAGGCTGTGTTCCAGTTTATGCTATAGGGTAAACAAATATGCATACTGTCTTGGGAGTCAGCATAGAAGATAAAATACACTGATACAAATCATATCTGACATTTAGACATCAGTCAAACAATTAGGGAGCAGGCTGGCCAATTTAAAGTCAGCAAAATGTTTGTACCTTAATTCAATTCTTCCACTTTGTTTTTCGAGATGTTCCTGGAGATGTCACACCATTTTCCAGAATGTGTTTTAAAGGCATTACAAAGTAACATTTTCAACAATATTTTGGCTGATTATGTGGGTGGAGCTTCAGGGTACCAATAATAAAAATAATTCTAAAGGTGTAAGTTTTTCTGTCCCATCAGGGGAAACATAGCTAACAAGGTAGTGGTGGAAAGTGGCTGAGCTCCTTTTAGTCGGGACAGTGCTGCTTGCAATGTAGCAAAACTAAATAATTATAGCAACAGGTATTGGAGATGCTGTGGTAAGCTTGAATTTTTTAATCCAACAGCATCCACACTTTTATAGTAAGTTTTGGCAGACACACAACAATAGTTTTTTAATTTGGATTCCGTCATGACAAGCCATGTTAAATGCATGTTAACTATGTCTATGTCAAACTAACAGTGGGTGTTTTGGAGTGCTTTTAGTTAAACAGAGTCAGTATGAGGAACCAAAATGATTAAAATCACCTTGTGATCTTTACTGTTTGTGTGCATACTATGAAAGAACTTCATACTCATATCGTGCTTAAAATGAGCTTGTTATACTGTGCTGTTATATTGTACTGTCATTAGGGCACAGCACCAGTCTCTGTCCATGGTTCTCTCGATTTGGCCTCAAAGCTAGTTTAAATTACACTACAGTCACAATAAAATCACAGCCTACATACAGTTAGCTGAGGTCAGACGATCTGTTGTGGCATAAAGTACGTAAAGTACAAAATTCTCTACATGTCACTTGAGTTGTTGTGTGTTCCCTTCCCTCTGGCTAAAAGCTGACTGGGGGAATTCCTTGTGACACAGTGACATGATGATTGCTGGCATCCATGAACCTCAAATGCATCTGAGTATTTTCCTTCTACACCCACTGAGATCTATCTGCTGTATCGCTGTGGCCTCGCTCCTCAGTGGGCTGCCATCATGTTTACTGTGGAGTCTCCAAATCTACATGTATACAATGATAGTATACAATGTGCTATTGGAACACCCTGTTTATTGTAGCTTGCAAAAATCAAAAAGTTTTCTGAGACTTTAGTAATTGTAAGACTCCTTTGATGTATTCGCACCAAATGCTTTGTGATGCATATCACTCTTGCCCTTTATGTGGTAAGATGAGTATCTATCTTTTCTTGTTTTTCTCATCTACAGAGGTGGTTGTTTCAAATGTGTCCCGATGTGGCACTGTGTGCTTGTGTGTGTCTACCTGTAGGCAGCAGATGCGTGTGATTGGCAGGTGGTGATTGAAGCCCTGATGGAAAAGGACAATGAAAGAATAACATCCCATATTTTTCTAAGAGAGGCCACATATGAAGATACAAGCTGTCGCGCAACCATGGGAACAGAGGAGAGAGGTTAATAGCAGAGAGAGGCGAACTAACAACATCTCTGGAGAGCCCGTCTGGTAGCAAGCGCACCTGATAATCTTTCCTCTCTTGACTCCTTTTTTGAGCCGCCTGACCCTCTCAGAAGAGATCTGCATTCCCTTCCACCTGGAAGTTTCATGGTAAAGGTCCATCCCATTACAATATTAATGGCCACACTGAAGGATAATGTGTGATGGATCACCAATCATACTGCCTCCAAATGGCATTGGCAAGAGTTAGGCACATAAATAATAAAGTGATTTAGATGCAAAATCCATCCTAAGCGGATTACAAAGGCAGTGGCACTGCAATCAATCGTCATTTTGGGCCAACATGATGCATAGCACGCAGCACGGGACCCAGAAACTAAACTATACTGGGGAGAAAGAGAAGAATGAGCAGGGACAGGTAGACGGAGAGCGTGCAGGGAGAACTGCTTTAAGTGTAGCCACATTATTTGTGTTCCTAAAAGTCTTGGCAGTGTGAAAACACACTTACCAGAGGCATTTTTTCTCCTGATATAATTTTTTTTAAACACTTTTAAAGATGCAATATCATTTTGGAATATTTGGAGTAGTCTTACAGTGGACTTTAGTGGCATAGAAGTGTTCCCCTCTCTTAAAGACCTTTTACACCATGCGATTTTGGGCTGTCCCATGTGAAAATTGACAATTGTATGCGGTGATATGCGGGGAACACTTTTGCTGTCACTCCAAAGTGGTGTTCTTGGACCGTGGCTCGGCAGCGTACACCATGTTTGGTTTATCGCTGTATTGTTTTCCCTCTGCTTGTGTGGTGTGACAGCGGTGCTGTATTGGTTCTCAGCCATGTGTGCACTGTCTTTGATTGTTTTTATTGTTTATGTTCGATTTTCTACCCACGCTGAAAACCAATTTCCCTTTGGAATAATTAAGTTAATTTGTCGATCAATCAATCAAACCACCCCACAAGAATACGACAGGAAATAACGCGGAAAACACTGGCGAGCGAGAGTAATGCTGACGTACTGACCTCAAACTCACTTTGTATATTCAGCATTTCATGTTGCCCTCTGTTTCCTCGCCAGCTTTACATTCTCATCCATCACTTCCTCTGTTTCTCTTAATCCATTTACATTGTAGTGCTACGCTTCAAAAGGCAATCCTTACTCCATCTGGACATGTCTTAAAAATTTTATTAACCAGTCGGACACACAAGACTTTATTAGACCCATCTCTCTGACATACAATGAAATTGTAAAATTGTTGTTGTTACACTGCAAGTGCCTGAAACGTTTTAAGGAAATTCACTAGTAGACGAGAAGATCGATATCACTGTCTACTGTGAGAGTGGTATCGATCCTCACTTCTTGCTCACAACGATGACAAGTGAGTATGGTGATTAACCATATTTCCCAAAATGTCAAACTTTGAGTCACAATTTGATGTTGTCCCCAGGGAATTAAAAGACTTTTTGCTAGACTTACCGTTTTGTGTTCAGATTCCAAGGTATTCTTGAGGGAAAAATAGATTTATGCAACTCAAATAGATAAAGATGAGGCTGTAAAACACTGATTCACAAAACACATGCAACTCCTTAAATGTGAAATGTAAGTGAATACCCAAGTGGGGATTTTTTTTCTTTAATGTCTACTGTCTGATGTCTTAAACCAATCCTGCTGCATTTTCTCCACCTGGCTGCTGTAATTCTCTCTATCATTCGCTATTAGTATTCACGGGCTCGCTTTCACTGTAAAAATCTGCATCGATGATTCCAACTATGTCTACAATAACCGCACACCCCAGTAACTTTATTTTGAGAGCCAGGTTCAGAAGGAGGAACAGTCATGAGTGAGAGGCCTTGTGGGTATGGCAGTACGCAACTAGATGGGCCAATTCGTCCTGATCCACTGGACTGAGCCTTGCCAAAGCGAACCCCATAAGGCCCCCTCTGTGTCTTTCATGTCCCCGTGTTTGCTTCTGTGGCTGTCAGAGTATTCAGTGTGTCTGGGCATGTGTGACTGTGTGTGACTGTGTGTGACTGTGTGTGTGTGCTTGCAGAAGGGAAGAGAATTCAGGTTTATGTTTTGCTCAGAAAAGGATTTTAACCAGAGCGCAAACAGTAATATCAATACATAACTTAATTCTCTCTCTTTCTTCCTCTTTGCTCTCTCATTTCCTCTCTTTCTTCCTTTCCATATCTTCCCTTGTCCTTGTGGGTGATTAGAATGCACCCCGGTTGTCCGTCTCCTCCCTCATTAATCACGCTCTGAGAGACTGGGCCGGACGTTGAATGCACAGTCGGCCTGACCCAGCACTCGACAAAAGCATCCATAACACCAGGTACAGAGCAGCCACACAATAACATCAACAGTATAGCTAAGCCAAGGATTTATCTGAGCTCTGATGTATTCAGAATATAAGAACGTGTTTCTTTTGTGGAAACAATACTGTAGAAATTTAAAGATTGTCATTGTGGAGCTAATAGGCTTTAATAAAGCCACCCAGGAAACCAGGAAAGCACATTTCCCCGGCTGCCAGGATCTGTTTCCGTCTCTCTGTCCCTCTCTTTCTGTATCCCTCGCTCCCTTTCATGCATTCTGACAAATGCTTTAGTGGGGCATGAGCCACAGTGTGGACAAAGTGAGATGGATTACGGCGTGGATTTTGGCAGGGGAAACTGCAGCTAATTCTCTGATTAGAAACCGGGGTTCAGAAGGTAGAGAAACACTGAGCCGTGAATCAGAGTCAGAGCGCAGGGCTCAGTGGGCTCCAGAAACCAGTGCACAGGGGCACATATGTGTGTGAATGTGTGTGGGTGGCTGCATATGCTCGTGTGTAGAATTCAGAAAACAAGCTTGTATTAGTTTATGTGCATGTTTATCTGCAGGTGTATGTGTATTTTGTGCTTATGTTACCGGTTGTACAATAAGTAATGTAATTATATTATGTGAGTCTTGTTATTAATATGAGCAACATGTGTTAATTCAGCAGTCAAGATGTCCCTTTCCATCATCTCTGCCACAGAACAACAGGACAGATGATCAAATCGCAGTTGTGGTGTAGGGTCCAGCAGGTTGCAGTTTGGATTCTCATACAAAAGCCAGTGTGACAAAGTGCCCGTGAGCAAACACAGAAAACTTCTTCCTCAGCACAGCAAAATGTATCCACGCCATAGCCACCAGATACTCCGGTGGATATCCAGTGGATCGCATAGTCCAGAGATGTAAAGGAAATGATAAAAAAACAAAAACATAGGACTTAATTAAACCTTACCTCCTCCAAAGGTTTTGACAGGGGTTCTAATACACAGCCTAACACTGCACAGCCATTAACCGTTTTATCTTTGTGGCTTTAAAATATGTGTATAATGTGTGTACATCACAGCAGAAAATTATGATGGGAGAACTGACTCATCGAGTCTCACACCCACCTTTTTGCAGCACGTACTGTAAATGTTTGCCACACATGATATAGTAAATCTCATGTAAATATTTAGCATTCACTGCACAAACTGCCTTATGGCACATATTCTTGCACATATTGTTTATTTTCCTTTTATGATTTTACACTAATCAATGTCATATTTTTATATTTATATATTGTATGCGTCTTGATATGCACCAAAGCATTTTCCTTGTATGTGTTAACATGCCTACCGACTTATTCTGATTCTAAAGTGAGATCTCAAAAGTTACAGATACTTGATTTTCTATTTAGAACTTTTTTCATAAATAATCCTTACATTTATGTAGCTAAATGGGGAATAAAACATATATGGATGGGGCTTTTAAAAGTGATTAAAGACTGTTCTTTGCAAGGCATAAGTATACTTAGATATTGCGATAAATTATCAAACTACATTAATTTGAATTTGATTTGTCTATTTCTATTAAAACAGTGTCACTTTAGAAGTCCGTTGCCAATAAATCTGTTAGCATAAATTAAATAAAAACAGCAGCAAACACAGGGAGTCCTATGTACGCTCAAACAGATGAAAGGCTGCTAATAGGAAACACAATCAAAGTCTTGCTTGATACCAACAAGACTCTTAGTGTTTCTGGAAGCAGAGCCACTTTCTTACATCACATTTTTTTTAAAAACGACTATTAACCCAGTTGCAGACAAGGATAACTGAAGTGCAGTTTTAACTCTAATGTTCTGATTCCTGGAGATCCCGTGCCCTCTTTAACAGCTCAAGAAACATACATACATTGTTTTATAAGTGTGATACCTCCTTATTTTATGAGAATTGCTTATAAACATGATTTCAGAAGCACTCTACAGAAAAAAACACATTACTTCTTTTTTGGTCTTACAGATCCCAGCTGTAAAATAGTGTTTATTACAATGTTTACAATACTCAATACACATTACTAACCATGACAGGATCTGAAGTATAACATTGGTGCTGACATGTATCAGTAACTAGAAGCTACATCCACCTTCAATCCTGCCTTTATATCTTCCATCCCACCAAGCATCAGAGTCTGAGGCTACATTTTAGCTGGCCGAGGATCCCTGGAGCTTCTTTCCCTCCTTTTATAGCAGTCAGTAAAGAAACCGATGTAAGCCCAGTCGGAGGTGAGCAGGCAGGGACAGTGAGGCTTCAAACTAACAGCATTAGCTTGAAGCCTAACAAGCAGCCTGGCTAAGATGTGTTCATTAATATTACATCCGTCTTCAGAGAAAGAAAGAGAGAGAGACAGAGGGAGGGACACAGCGAGCAAGGGGAAGTGGCTTTGCACCACTGAAGAAGACCGGAGTTGAATAATTGTTCTCCTTGCATAATCAGAGACGCCTGTTTACTAACGAGAGCTTAGGTTCACATTTGGGGCATGCTGATGCAGCCAAGATAGGTTTGAATGAATGGATCATTGGCTGAAAATTGAGATATGAAAAAGTACAGCAGCCTCTTATGACTAGGATTAGTGTTCTTACAGATGCTCTGCTTGTCTATGCTGGAAGATAATATTTCAGAAAGATAATGTGTGTTTTTGCCAGGTGTGCAGTCTTGGTACGACAGAGACCACTGCAGAGCGACCTTTACGCGGAGCATCAGCTAAACAGACAGATCTTCATAATAGACCTGACACAGACCCCCAGAATGGGAAACCTGCCCTTTAACACTCCATAATAATTGATCCAGTCAGTCATGTCTGTCTCTTAGTTCACACCATAATTGTCGATATGCACCTCAGGCTGAGCGACAAAAGAGAAATCCAGGCGATAAAAGGTGACGCATTGTGTGAGTAATGGTTTGGGACTTGTGATTACACATGCAGTGATAATTACTGCGACCCCGGAGGGTTCCTGCAGACCCGCGCTCACAGGGCTCTGCAGCGTAACCCCTCTGACTCCCCCCGCTTAGTGTGCGAATTAAGAATAACTGTGACAGACTCACTGGGGAGTTCTCCTCCAAAATGAAGATGGACAGTAAAAACAAAATAACATTAAAAACAGCCCGTAGCCTTGCCCGGGGCAATCGCTTGCTCTTTTCCTCTCACATTTTCCGTCTTTGACGCCGCATTTATTCTCCCTCCGCCTCCTCGCTCTCTCACTCTAGTTTGCTTCCACTCGTCGTCGTTCCCTTCATCCTCTTCACAAGGCCACCTCGCCAATTACACTGCAAAGCTGAGGGCTTTTGAATCATTGCATCCAGTTGTTAGCGTGGAATACTGACTCACAGCTGTAGGACGGGGCTCAGCCTTGAGCTCCATTGTCCGGTAAAGGTCACGCCGAGCATGATGGCAGTTAACTACCTCAAGTTTATTGCAGTCAACACTCTGCATTAGCTGCCACTGCGAGTAACCTCTCTGACACCATCCAGACACAGTTTTGCAGTCAGGCCATAACCATCCCAAGGTACTCGGAGCGCTGTTTAGAGCGCTGGTGCATGACAAAACTGGCCACTTGGCCTTCCTAGACCTCAAGCCTGTGCTATTTTGGGGAATGGAAGAACAGCTAGAAGGATTATTCCACTGCTAAGAGGCCACAGATTTGTTCCTGACAAAAGATCCACATGCAAACATCCACATCAAATTAAATATACAGTGATTAAACAAAACACTGGGTGCATAGTCGTGATAGTCTTGCGACCCGTTTCACACAGTCGCACTTATCTCAAAGCTTAAAATTCTTTTTTCATACTCAGCTTCCTCCCCTTTATCTGGTTCTCCTGCTTTGTGACTGGTATAGATTTAATTAGGGAAATCAGTGAGGGATAATGACTTGTACCTGAGTTGACCTTTTTATAAAAGTGTTCAGAATATTTTGCACATTCACTGAAGATGTGATTAAAAACACAGACCTGCCCGCTTGTTGAAATTTACTTTGTATGGGATTTGAGTTGTTAGAGCCAAAGAGATACCCAATAAAAAGGTGCACACCGTGGTGAGTTGACAGGATGACCAAAAGTCTATTGCAGCTGCTCAGAGAGACAAAGCTTAACACACAGCTGTCTCCGCTGTGTCTCTAAGGAAAAATTGACAAACGCGAGCTTTATAAACAAAGGGAGGGGTTGTCTTCAATAGACAGCAGCTGGTTTGAAGTGCGTTCCTGACCTTGACAACTCCTTGTGGCACACATCATTATTAGCCCGTAGCCTTGGTGGAGGAGTAAGAAGTGATAAACAAGTTGCAAAACTAATGATTATGTAAAAGAGGTATATTCACACAAGATGACTAAAGAATAAATGTAACACATGGAAGAATAACTCAAAGGAGGATTCTTCTGTGCTAGTGTTGTCCTGTAAAATCAGTACCAAGGTCTTGTTTTCAGGGCAGAGTCTATGCGAACATACTTAAGTGAGCCTTCGCAGCTGACGAGTTCTGGGAGCTGTAAGGTGCGCTTGAGCTGTAATGTGTGTCACAGTTTTCTCCGTAGCCTACCTGTGTGACACAATTATTAATGAGCTCTGCCTGTATTTATGCACCTCATCTAACAGGGGAAGATGGGCTGCCTTCATTACTTTGAGTTGTGGGAGCCGTCCTGTCAAAGGAAATTTGAGCCTCGGCCAAGACGAGAACTTGTTATAACAAAAGGGGATATTCATCAAGTGTTTATTTGGTTTGAAATGACGGGTCAGGACAGTGACAGTCTCCTCTACTCATACATGGAGTAAATGAAGATCTTGGAATCAGGAGAATGTGTCTGAAAGGCACTTTTTAACTGGATGGTCACTGAGCACCACACTGTGGTACACAGCAGTTATTACCACTTGTGACTGTCATAACCAATACATTGAACAATAAGTTGTGATCATGTCCACTGTTAACAGTTTCTGAGTGACCGCTTTTCTTCCTGAAATGGTATTTTATTGAATTTTTTTTTTTTTACTTTCTCAAATGTTGTTTTAATGTGCTAATTATTTAGCCTTGGATTTTACTACAATTAGAGTTGACATGCATCATATTGTAGGCCTGTAAGCAGAAGGGCATAACTGCCAGCAATATTATATTGGGGTTACAGTCTAACCAATAAAACTGTCTGATAAAAAGACGTTGATTTATTCTTGCAGATGCACCTGCAGTCTGTCATTGCAAGTGGATTTAGTGGTGTTCTTCAGAATGTAAAAGAAATGTGCATGAACAGCAAATGTATATAGAGAGAGATTTGGGTTTTTAATGTGTCTTTGTTAATGACAAAACATTAGGGTTGTTGCTATTGGTGACTGGATCGCCTATGGACGATTGAAGGGATGGTCAGCGATTGGTTTTTCATATTAAGGGGATTTTAACTAGCTCATTATCAAAACTAAGACAACATAAAAGAGTCTCTAGAATCTGCGCCACACAGCAGTGTTTCTCATTCATTGATTTATTTGTGTAATATGAGTAAAATCATAATTCACTGTGGAGCTGCGCGCACCTGAGATTCACTCAGTGCCTCCGCCTCTCTCTCTCTCTCTCTCTCTCTCTCTCACAAACACATTGAAATGGAGTCGTGTGTTCATAGAAAAAAACTAATGCACTGAAGTGAACTCTGAGAAGTTAGGCTATGCATTTTCTTAACACAACGCTGCCAATGTCTGAAACAGATATGTTAATGTTAGACAGCTGGGTTGTCGAGGTTGACATGCTGTACATAGCTGCTATTGATGACACCCTCCTTCTACCCAGCGCCACAGTTACACATGGAAATTATGTGGGAAACACTGTACTGTGCATTTACAGACCTTTCTGGTGGGGTTTTTTAAAGCCTATTTCTTCCATGCTGGCATTTCACGAACTTGCTGCAAAGTGACACCGATCCCTGCCGATAAGATCGAGTGTGTGTGTGTGCGTGTGTGCTCTTGTGCAAACCTCCATATGTCTCTGTGAGGACCAGTTTTAGTTAACTTGAAAAGTGAGGACATTTGAGAAGTGACAGCGATTTTGCCACACTTCTTCAAAAGTCTGAGACCAGACTTTTGTTTTATGCTTAAGAATAAAATTATTAGTTAGAAAAAAAGCACCTTCTGCCTCATACAGTATTCCTGGATCACTCAGAATCATCTTCCATGACTACTAGTTCAGAATTGTGTTGCCAGTCTTTTAAAAAGGGGAGCACATTACACCTGTCCTAGCATCATTACACTGATGACTCATTCATTTTAGAAATTATTTTAAAATTGTATTATTTACTTTTAAAGCAAAACTTGGACTGGATATAATAGATCTCTTAACATCCTGTGGGCCTGAACGTGGTTATGGTGCCTAATGTTAGCTATAGCTTCTGCTAACTTCAGATAGAAATTTCTGTGTAACCGACGTTCAACTGCAATTGTTACGCCACAGTTTAGCATTAATATCCTGTAATTGTCACTTTGTTGTAACAGTTATGTAATCTCACTTTAAGGTTATGGATTATGTGAATGCAAGATGTCACGTTTTCAACTCACATTTTTAAAGCCCATAAATATTTTTTCCATTGTCTTAGTAAGAATACCTGTAATAAATTATTTACCCTCAAGCTTACCCACTGCCAAAAAAGCTAAGTCTACTTTGCAAATGTTTACGTAATCTATTCAAGAACTCATAAAGAGAGGAACAATAGCTTCTTTCTATATCAACCGCACACTTACGCAGGTGTTGTAGTACTTGCTGTGGAATCTTGCAATGATTACAGTACATGTAACAGTGATCCCCTCACGAGACAATAAGAGATGCTTGTGCTTATCAGCTGTAGATTCCTATTTCCCCAGAGACAGAAATATAAATCTACCTTAACGCTGCCTGTATGATAATGTTTTTATTTTTAAGTGTACTTGACTGGAAAAAACTCTAGTCCTGGGATTTGAGTAGATTGTTATGGTGTTGATGTATTACGGATACGAAAATGAACTGTATTTGTTGAACTGTATTGCTGTTTGGTCTTACACAAACGTTTCACCAAGTTTGTGGTGGAAACAAGTCAACTAAAGTTTTTGTCTGCTTCTGTTCATCTTGTCATGCCGTGAGTGGTGTCTTCATGCAGCCAAGACGTTTTGGGAAAGTGTTTCTGATTTGAAAATGTCTTGTTGGATTTTGTAAAACAGGTCTGTGATGTCAAGATAATATGAGAGTAAGTGTTAGATGAGTATTAACAACAGTGCTACAGGTACTCACAATTCCAGACGTACAGCAGACTATCTCTTATGATATGCCCTGTCCACTTTTAACATTTCATCCGAAGTGTACTTTGTCTCCTAAAATAGTCCTCACTTAAAACCAAAGCTGAGAATCTGGGATTCCACAGCCTTGGTGCATTAATCTCTTTGTTCTTTACAAGTGCCACTTCCTAACTCACGGAAAAGAAATCACTGCCTTGTCAGTCTCGGATGCAGGTAGAGTCAAATGTGAAATGAAATCTCTAGGCTTTGCTTCCTATTTTCCCCCCATTTGGTTAAAATCAATCTACAGTACAGCCAATGGTTCAGTCATTTATGGCTCCATTAAATCCAGGAGACATTATCGTCTGTGTATCAGGTTTTTCTAACCCCCGCCACCCTGTGCGGTTTGTATTATCTCTGCCGACTCTGTGAACGGCTGTGGCACTGATAAGTCTAAGCTGAATTAGATTTGGCAACCTTTAATGCTTTACGAATAGCAATTGCGAGTAGTTCAACATTTGAATACTTCTTAATTTGATTCTTTGCACTCTGCTGTCCCTGACAGATGGAGAGAGAGAGAGAGAGAGGGAAGCAGAAAGAGATGTGAGTGAGAGAAGGAGGGAGGGAAAATAAGGGAAAGGAAATAAACAGGAGGGAGGGATAATGCAGATTAGGCCTTAAATAAAAACTGAATTAGGTCTTGAAAGGATAGGCTGGATAAATGTAATTCATGCGGAGTGTATGAAAAAATGAATGATTAAATGAAGGCACATTAGAAGATGGGTGAAAAGAGTTTTTTTTTCAGTCCAGCCTTTAGAAAGTAATCCCTTAATTTAGAGGGGGGAAAATACCACTACATTTACATTTGCTTTTTTATTTACTTGTTGAAGTGTTGATTTTATATACAAAACTGAACAGCTTTGCTTCAGCTGCCAGTAATAGTTTCCGTTCAATAAAAATGTGACTTCCACTATTTCAAAAACATGACACGTATACCTCGAGAAACACAAACTGACATTTGGTAACAAACTGAATTTATTAGAAAGATTTTGTGCTGTGTTTTAGAGATATTGATCTGTCAAAAGGGACCGGTGAATCAGTGGTTATAATGTCACCTCATGTTTCCCTGTATTTACTACTTGATCTTCTGTCAATTATTCCAGTTTTCTCCCAATGTCCAAACACATGCCTTTACCGGCGTCTCCTGATGGTTATCTGCCTTTGACTTCAGCCCTCATTTGATCAGCATTATTACTTTCCAATAAAGAAAGCCTGGCAATTTAAAAATAAAGCTATGCCCCCTCTAAAACAGAATTCATGTCGACTTTATATAATAATGTGAAAATTGGAGCAAAGCATTAGGTGACAAATTTGGTCGAAGGCATGCTGGGATAGTCTCCAGCCCCCAGCCCCACATGACTGTGAACAGGCAGTTGGGTGAAATGTACAAATGAATGAACAATTGTACCTGTCCTTCCAAGAAACGGTAGCAAGGCAATTTCAAAATGAGGCAAAATCCATCCCACAACAGAATAACCATTGTTCTGTTCCTGACAATAAAGTCATAACGTACAAATGCAATAAATATGTTTTTAACCTAGAAATTAGAGCAACACATTAGGTGACTTTTTTAAGTTGACCGACTGACCACTTAAAGACACTTACTTAAAGTATCTGAGTGAGGTTCATTAATTGCCAGACTCAGTCAGTCTAATAGAAAAATGCATCAATGCATATCTATTTAATTATTCAATGTCTATAGAGCAACTCTAAGAGTTACATATGTGACACCATGACTACTGTCTGTCTCCCTGATGTTCAGCTTATAAAGAAAATTCACAAACTAAACTGGCAATATACACTCACCAGGTACTTTGTCAGGTACACTTGTTCAGTTGCTTGTTAACACAAATAGCTAATCAGCCAATCACATGGCAGCAAGTATTCCAGAAACTGCTGATGAAAACTGGGACATTCAAGCCCAGTCGTCTCTTGGGTTTGCAGGGAACAGTCCAAAAAAGGAGAAAATATCCAATGAGCCGCAGTTGTGTGGACCAAGGGACTGGTTTGAGATGACAGAAAGGCAACAGTTGCTCAAATAACCACTCGTTACAACCAAGGTATGCAGAACACCATCTCTGAATGCACAACACGTCGAACCTTGAAGCAGATGGGCTACAGCAGCAGGAGACCACACCGTGTGCCACTCCTGTCAGCTAAGAACAGGAAACTGATGCTACAGTTCGCACAGGCTCACCAAAATTGGACAACAGAAGATTGGAAAAAGCCTGGTCTGATGAGTCTCGATTTCAGCTGCAACATTCAGATGGTAGGGTCAGAATTTCCCATAAACAACATGAAAGCATGGATCCATCCTGCCTTGTTCAGGCTGCTGGTGGTGTGATGTTGTGGGGGATATATTTTTGACACACTTTGGGCCCCTTAGGACCAATTTAGCATTGTTTAAACGCAACAGTCTACCTGAGTATTGTTGCTGACCATGTCCATCCCTTTATGACCACAGTGTACCTGTCTTCTAATGGCCATGTCACAAAATGCACCATGTCACAAAGCTCAAATCATCTCAAACTGGTTACTTGTACATGATAATGAGTTCACTGTAATCCAAGGGCCAAAGTGGCCAGTGAGTGTATAAATAACATGTGAATCTTGTTTTCTCTCAGTTGGAAGCGGCCATCACTGTCGTGCTGTTTCTTGTCCACTAGAGTGTGCAATTCCTCTTCTAAGGTTTAGGTTGCAACCCACCCTTGAACTTGATGGATGCTCTTGTTGAAAACCCTGTCCAGAGCCTCCTGCAGTTTATGCATTCAGAGGAGATAATCAGCAACATAGCACCGTGAGTGCAGGATAGGATGTCTGGTTTCTCCTTAAAAATGTTATTTTGTAAGTACTTTCAATTTCTCCCAGGGTATTCTTCTTCTTCCTCCCTGTGTAAGGTTCTCTTTGAGCACAGTGCCCCTTAGACTAATTGAGGGCAATCTGCATGCATAAATTTAGAAGATTAAAGTGAGAAAATCTTGAAATGTATACAAAAACACTACTAACAAGGCAATGTGGCACTAGTTTAATTTTCGCAGAGTTGTCATTGCGGAGGCTGATCATTTAAACAAACAGAATGTGCACCATAGATGCCTGGGAGAGTTCGTTTTATCTCCTGCGGGTTTTTTGTACTTTTTGACACCTTGAGCTTGACACAGGTCTGTCGAACTGGACCAAATCCAAACAAATGAGTCGTTCAGGCTTTGTAAGGATAGTATCAGCAAAGAGAGATGGTTTGCTGTCACAGACTACTAAGCAGTTGCAGCAGTTGACACTCTGGATACGTTTGCAATTACTCAGTGCCAAAAGCGATACCTGTCTAATGAGCTAAGTGAGGCTGTAAGTCACAGGCCAATAAGACGTGATGGCTTGAGCAGATTTATATCCATCATGCAGAAAATCTTCCCCGTGGGCATCCTCAGCATCCTCTCCATCTCAGCTATAAATGAGGGTCATTTATTAACAGGGAGTGTGTTTCAAATGCCAGTAGAGATAGCCTGAATGCCGAGCACTTCAGATTAGGTTGATGCATGTGCATCTTCTAGGAAGCTCTTCGTATCTTAAAAAAGGTAATGATGTGCTCACTGCTTTGAAGACTCTGTGACCTTCCTAGTAACAGGGTATATACAGACTCCACCACATCCGAGTTAACATTCGTTTCTCATTTCTCGTCAAGCTTCCCTCCAAAGCACTGTCTTGTTAAATGAAATCAATAAAACTGGATTTAACCTGCCCCATGGTGCAGTGCAGCTAGGGAAATAACTTTGTAAATTACATGTCTTTACCCTTTCTTCTACATAAACATAGGGATTTAGACAATATAATATAAATCAAACTAAGAGTTTAAACCTGCTGTTACAGTTTGTCTTTTTTTGGCCACCTGGGGGCAGTGAAAACAAGCTGTGAACGCAACATTGACTGCTTTTTAGTGAAAATGGTTCTTTTCTCGTCACCTGGCGAACCTGATCCAATTGAAACTGCTGCTAGTAACCACCTGGCTGCCTTTTCATGATGCTCCTACCCCCTACCTTCCCAAAAAGGATCACAATGGAAATAAGCTGTTTAGCTTGATTGGGTTTTTATTCTTTTGATGGTTTCTCTAGTTGGGGCATCTTTTGCTAGAGGCGCCACTTTTATATTAACAACCAGTAAAGAAATTGAATCAATCAGACAGAGATACACCTATTATAATTACTGTGTAATAATACAGTATTATTGTATAATACTGTATACTTCCAGAGCATAGTATGCTTCATTTATTGCAACATTTAACCTTATTCTGCTAAGATTTGTTAAGGGTAGACAAAGTTAACAAGGTGTTCGGACCCAAAATGCATGACCCTAAGCAAGCATAATTAAAGTGTTTATTTATATATTCAAATTAATTTATTAGGATAAACCCCTTGAGATGCACAATTTTATTTATTACTAAAATCTAAAAAACAACCACTAGATGGCCAAAAAGGCCAATACTATAATATGCAGTCATATGTGAGTGCATCACCAAATAGGAATGCAATCAGTTTTAGTAAAGTATATACACAATTTAACCATGTGCATGAATGGGGAGAAGAGGCAGGCAGTCCAAGGATTAAACAAGAACTCCAGAAAACAAGAAAGCATACATAATTGAACAGACTATAATCCAACAGTAAGACAGAAAATTCAAGGACACGAACCAACTAAAGAACAGACAGATACTTAAGAACACAAGAGGGCAATTGGAAATTTAAAAAAATCTTCCTGCAGACATGGTCCTGAACCCCCCAAGCAAGGTCAGTTTTATGGGCCTCGGTATTTCTAGAACTTTGCAAACAGCCATGAAAGCAACCCCCCTTTCACATTGTAAGTAGTCCTTTCATCCATCATTAAAATGAAAAATTAATTATAGCTGCTTTGTTGGCCAAATGGAGATCACAGAAGCTTTATTCCAGCCAATGTATCTCTTCTGATTCAATATTGTTATCCAAACTGCAGTGACTTAACGTTTGAAGCTCAAATTTGATCCTTTGTGGTTTTGAGATATTCTCTATAAAACTTGAGGCAGTGTGCTATTTCTTTTTTAAATTTCATATCTCACTGGAAACATCATGAGTATTCTGAGAAAATACATGCTGCTCTTTCCCCTAACCACAAGGCTGCTAAACCCTTTTTACTATCAGAATCAGAATCAGCTGTATTTGCTATTTACATTGCTCACGATGTGCTCACTCATACAATAAAACAATAACACAATAATAAAATCAGACACAGGCTACAGTATAGAGAACACAAATATACACACTAATAAACAAAAACAATAGAGACAAATTGAGAAATAGTGCATTGAGCAAAAGATGCAGGAGTAAAATTATTATGTACATGTCGGAGGTGAATGTGATATACAGGTAGGTACACATACACATACATGCATATACACATGTACACAATGCGATGGAGCATAGTGCAAATGGATGCTGGTAGTTGGGTTTGGTATACAGTATATACAATATACAATACAGACATTATGAACAGCTCTGAAATAGAGAATTGTGAATAAACATAAGTGTTAGCCAGTAAACAGGTTTCTGATTAGAGAAAGAGTTACTGGGTTATTGCACGGGAATTGTTCCTGACCCGGTGAGTCAGATATCAGCTGTTCCTCGGAGTGGGACGAAACTGTTCCTGAGTCTGTTGGTTTTAGCGTACAGTGCTCTGTAGCGCCAACCAGACGGGAGAAACTGGAACAGGTTGTGTCCAGGGTGAGATGGATCTGCAGTGAGGTTTCCTGACCGTTTTCCTGACTCCTCCTTGGTCTGACAAAGCCGCCTGAGTTTTGCTGTGAACCAGGGTTTTTGGTTGTTGTATGTGTGGAAGGTTTTAGTCTGCACACACGTCCTCACAAAAACTGATGTAAGATGTCACAGTGTCAGTTCAGGTCAGTGGCTTCAGCCTCAAAGGCAAACCAGTCAGTGCAGTCAAAGCAGGCCTGTAAATCCAGCTTTGACTCGCTGGTCCATCTTTTCACACTCTTTACAACAAGTTTAGCAGATTTCAATTTCTGCTTGTATGTCGGGATAAGATGAACCAGACAGTGATTAGAGAGTTCCAGGGCTGCACGGGGAACAGAGCGATAAGCATCCTTTAATGTAGTGTAGCCCTGGTCCAGTATGTTAGTGTCCCTGGTGGGACACTTAATATGCTGTCTGTATTTTGGAAGTTCATGGCTGAGGCTTGCTCTGTTGAAGTCCCTGAGCAGGTAGTCTGGATGTTTTTTCTCCATGTTAGTTATCTGGATCGGCCAGGTGTAGTAACGGCTCACAAACACAGGCCTGAAGTGGAATGTAAACAGCGACCAGGACAAACGAGGAAAACTCCGGCGGTGATTAAAAGGGTTTATTTACAGTTTATGAATAATGTGTCTAAGTGAGGGCTGCATGATTTCTTCAACACTGTGACATCTGTACACCAACCTTCGTTTATGAAGAGACAGAGTCCGCCTCCCTTTGTTTTTCCCGTGAGCTCGTTTTACACTGTCCACCTGGAAAAGATTAAAGCCCAGTAGGTGAGGTGCACTGTCCGGGATGTGCTTGATGAGCCAGGATTCTGTAAAACAGAAGGTGGCAGATCTGCAGACGTCCAAGTTAGTTCTGTTGAGGAGCAGCAGTTCATCCACTTTGTGGACATTCGCCAGGTGGATAAAAGGGAGCACAGAGCGAAAACCCCTCTGTCTCAGTTTAACCAGTGTGCCAATACGCTTCCCCATCCGGTAGATCCCATACAGAGCTGCTGCTCCTCCAACTAATAACTCAGAGAAAGTTTCAGGTTCAATAAAGAGCAGTGGAATAGTGTGAGCAGTTGAAAGTCCAATGTTTAAGAGCTCTTCTCTATTCTATTACCAGAGAGGGACGGCAGAAAGCAGAGTTTATAAACAAAAACACAAAAAGCACTATGGAGTGTAATCCAGAGGCTGCCGTCTGTGGCGCCATGTTGCGGTGAATTAATTTGCATTTAATTAAATAATCTGCATATTTCTTCAAATAAAAATGTAAAAAAAAAGACATTTCAAATGAGGAGTCTAGCTTTGCTCAGAGATGTATTATGTCTGCTCATTAAAAAAGGACCTTGGGTCAGGTGGGAGTATTAAACACAGCTGGCCTTGCGTAAAGTAATTATTTAATTTGACATTTTTTAGAGAAATCAGTCACAAAATGAAGCACAAAGAGTATAAATTCAATTATATTTATGCCATGTTGACTATATTCTCCTTTTGTATTCTGGAGGCTGGTTGTTGTATTAATCCATCATGGACAGCAGATGTCCCTGCTATACTTTTAAATGCAGATTTTTCTCATTGCTGGTTGCTGACAATTCTAACATGTTCATATCTTATTTCTTTGTTTTCCTCATCGAAAGAAATGCTGTTTTACATGTAAAGAGAAACAATTTCACAGTACTAAAAAAGACAATTTTACAACAAACGACCTGCAGCCCGGGGGATGAGCCTGTAATCATATCCGCTGTATTGCATGCTAGTACTTGATTTTTTTTCCACAAAATTCCTGTGAGAGGGATTTCATCTTTTCTAAGTTTCAAAGTAAAAACATAAAGGAGACCATTTGTCAATCTAGAGCATGTGAGAGCAGCAGCAATTTCAGAGGAGACCAACATTGATTGAATCCCTGCTACTTCCATGCAGTTGGCTTTCAGAGTTGTTTATTTCCAGTGCACAATTCATCATGGGCCAAAAAAAGTGTTGTTATTCAACCCACACAACAATAATGTAATATAGTAGAATGAATCGCACAAAATCAACATCCAGGCCCCTTCCTTATCCTTGTCTCCTTAGCAACACAATCCCCTTTGCAAGTAAGATGAGATGTACCTTTTCTCAAGTGTGCCCAGAGGTTGTGGAGGGAGTGGAATATCATTTTTGTGGCACTGTATGCTCACATCGAGTAAAATAATAATCTGAAAGAGTATTACATTGAAAAGTGGTTAGCTGGCAGATGCCAGCGTCTACTTGTCTTAATACAGAACGGATCTATCACTGCTTTATAGTGAGAACAAGGCAGAAACAGTGTCACCTTGAAAGTCCCAGGAAGTACTTGATTTCAGGGTTTGGTCCTCATTCAAAGGTTGGATTGGCAGAGAATCTAAAATAAAGGGTGTGTACTATGAATGAATCTGAATGAAATTATTCCCAGCAGAATGTCAGAATAAATTTCAAGTATTTTTAAAGGATAGTAAGTAGCATAAATACCCTTGGATGACATAGTGCAAACTCATGTCACATTTTTATCCATGCTAGCATAGATGTCAGTTTGGTCCAGACTAAAATATCTTAACAACTATTGCATGGATTGCCATGAAAATCTGTACCGACATTTATTGTCCCCAGAGAATGAATACTATTGACTTTGGTGATCCTCTGATGTCTCATCTAGTGCCATCATCAGGTCAAAATTTCAATTAGTCAGATACCTGCAAAACAAATGGCATTCACATCAGCCTAAGCTTTAGTTTGTGTTTAGTGTTAATGAGCAATGTTAACATGCTAACATGCTAAATTAAGATGATGAACATGGTAAACATTATACTGTACCATGTTACCACAGTCACTGTGAGCATGTTGCTATGCTTAGCATTTAGCTCAAAGCATGTAGCATGAAGCCTCATAGAGCCTGGCTGTGGACTCTTCTGCTCTATTTAGAGTAACTTAAAATCAGATAGCTGGATGAAACTTGCTCCTAAATATTGTTTATTCTCAATATGTATTCAATCAATATTCAGTTTCTGACATTGAGAAGTACACTCTTCATTTAAAAAAATCACTGATTTGCAGCTCTGCATGTAGCACATGCCCTCAATTAAAAGGTCCAGTGTGTAATATTGAGGAGGATCTATTAACAAAAATGCAATGTAATATCCATTACTGGATTTTACATTACATTGTTTTCAGTGGTGTTTTCTTTCTACATACATCGCAGGTCCTCTTACATGGAATTTGCCATGTTACGCCGCCATGTTTCTACAGTAGCCCAAACAAACTAGCCTACTCTGCAGAGCGTGTTTAGTCACTACATTGAATATATACGAATACGAATATGAAGAAGTAATAGAAGTAGTAAAAGAGCCAACAGACCATGTAGGCCACCTTAGCTTCTCCCACACGCTTACAAATTGAGGGGTCTGCGGTGACTGAGCTATTGGTTGCAATATGAATCCCTCTCCACTAGATGGCACTAAACCCACACACTGAACCTTTAAAGCAAAATCAGTATTGAAATATTAACCTATAGATTAGTGTGGTATATCTTTATAATATCCTTCTTAAACGCATTATGAGATGAGGTCTTTTTTTATTATTGCATAATTCATAATCTTTTGATTTGAATCAGTTGATAGTAATGGCTGTTTTATTTCAATCTTCTTTCTATTTTCTTTATTGAAAGAGATATAGGCATACAGGAAGCATCCAACAATATAAGGTACTGTAGGTGTATTATAAAAGAAATTATAATTAATTATTATTTTTGCTTCCTAACTGTGCTGCTTGTGACTGCCACTCAGCTGCTGTGTGTTGTGTGTGTGTGTGGATGAGATGCGCTGTGGCCCGGCCCACCCTCTCCCGTCTCTGAGCATGGTATGATCCTCGCTTAAGCAGCGCCTCCGATTCTCCGTCTGAGGGTCCAATTTAAATCTAGTCAGAAAGTATCGCAGCACGCCGAAGTCCTGTGCCCCGTGTCTCTCTAGCACCTGAAAGCGGATCTGAAAAAGCGCAAAGCTGGACCCGTACACAATGACCATGTACAAGGGGAAGCGTCGCAATCATCGATGTAAGTTTACACATCATCATCAAGGCTTCGTCACGCACCGAGGGCAGTATCTTTATGCTGATGTCGCTCGATGCAAGTCGCAAATATTGATCCGTTATTCATGCGTGCAAGGATGCACCCGGACCGTTTTAAACTGGGTGCAGGCCCTTTTAAGTTGCTCTAATTTGCATGAAATACGGCTTTACGCAGACACCAGTGCCAGGGAGCCAAAGTTAAAAACCACCGCTGTCTGTCGGGCAGGGTGAAAGCACTTGTATTTGTCTGTAAGAGCAGATTTTGTTGTTTCCCCCCTATCTTTCGATGTTTAACTTGCTCGTCTAGGAAGTCAAGTCACCTGCTGCACGCTGGCTCATCAGCGTTTGCATCGAGCTATTTAGTTTGGAAAGCCGTCCTTGCACCTGCTCTATTGTCTGCTGTAACGGGCTTTATTCACTCTGCTGAAGTTTGCATATATTATCTAGAAATGTGTCGACTCATCAAGGCTATCAGCTAGCTATTAATAATGCAAAGTCATTTTAGGATCAGTTTGCATTCGGATATCTCCTCATCACCTTATACTGAGAAATTTAAAGTCCAGTGAACATTGCCATTTCATGTGAAATCTGGCTGGCTGGTGCTCTACACGTACACACCTATTTTCTTACATAAATGCTATAACCAGTTGGATAATCAGTTTGCTGTTGGTCCTTTGTGTCAATGTTACCTAGTTCAACCTTTTAGGAGCAATTAGGAGGATTTGCTGCTGTTGTGAATTTTAACTATATTGTACCAAACAATATTTTCTTCTTCTCATATGGACCAAATTAATTGAGAAAATAATTAGAAGATTTATTCATAATAAAGAATTGTTAGATGCAGCCCTATAGCTGGATAAAAGGGATGGTATTTTACAGCCTGGAGAATCCTAAGGATCTATCTATCTACGGACCTGTGCATGCTCTGACATTTAAAGCACATAGATATTGTGGCTCACTAATTACCTGTCAGTTGTTGTTGGCACCCATTTTACAGTCAGGTTACACCCGTTACTGACTGTGATGTAGGTTTTGGCAGTGCAGGTGTGTGGTCTGTTGAGAAAAGACAACTTGATTTTCTTCTCACAACAGAGGAAATGCAAAACTACATTGTGCGCCGCATGGGCTACAAATAGATGGCACTGCAAAAGTTTATAGATGTGCAGCTTGTATACTGACAAGGCGGGAGGAGCACCACATTTAGCCAGTACGTGCAGATGAGTCAGTGTCAAGAGACGGAGCTGGTGCAAAGAAATCCAGGCACTTCTTAGCCAAAGAGCTGGGAGACGTTGGAAAAGCATGAAGATGTTGAGCTGTGGTCTTTACTTGGCAGCTATTAGGCCAGAGAGACTGCTGGAGACTTCCTGTGGCTGTAGACTGTAGGTCCAAACCTCGCTTTTGTATGGTAAAAAAAAATGGACAAACCCACTGGTGCTTGAAATGTGAACAGGATGCAATGTTTCTGTGTGGTGAGGAATGAGGATGATGGACAGCAAAACTGTTGATTTCACTGTGTGTTATTACCAGGATAAATTTCATGTTGTATACTGGCATGTTTTTAAAATAAGAAATCTACAGTTATTGGTGTCAGAAGGTGCACTTTTAACCACCAGGGTCCAGGTGATATTAATAGCCTTAATTCAACAGCTAACTTACTTTAAGCACCTTGGTCAGCTCCTTTCGTGTCTCATAACGCATTAAAAGGCTGCAAAAATACCATCCAAGTCTTCAGGCGTATCTTCTATGATGTGAGCTCCAAAAAAAGTGCAAATTCATAGTCTCAGTGGGTTCAAGCACAAGCATCATTTGGCACTTGTGAACACAAAAAATGGCGAGGGACTGCTGTGGTTGACATTTCACTCAGTGGGCTTTGCGCTCCTTTTTGCCATCAGTTAGTGTGAGGGTTTTAGCAGCATATCATGCATCAACGCTCAAACGACGGATGTGTCTGCGAGACATATAACTGCAAGGGGGTTTGTGCAGGTGTGACTTTAAGGATGACATGGCTTGAGACTATAGCAACCATCATTACCTGGTCACCAGCAGCTCTTGTTTTAAAATGTAACAGTGCTGCACAGACATGATAAAAAAATTAGTAGATGAAAGGCTTTTACAAATAGCGATTGTTCATTAATTAGAAAGCAATAATCTAGTAAATATCTCTTATGTTGTTATGAATGTGCTGTGTAAAACCCATCCCTCTTCAGTTATATCCATAGGGGAAATTTATCTTTGTGCTGTTCGCTTTGTTCTTTATCAAAAGGTGAACTCTGCGCCTGTGAGCGTGTTTATGATGTTGCCTTCTGTGATTTATTTAATTAGGAAAAGAAAACCTCTCAGCCTCTATTTTCCTGTTAGGTTGAGCATGAGCAGGAGTGTTTGAGTTGAAGTCCATAAATATTTAAGATTTTGCAGCTCAGGAATCTTTGGAGATCAAATGGGGTTCCAGACCTCTGCGCCACTGGGATTTGTTTCCTTCGTCTCTGTGTGAATGTGTGTGTGTGTGTGTGTGTGTGTGTGTTATATACTGTACAGTAAGAGGTTCCATCTATAGGGCAGAGGAAGACTTTGAAACATGATACATGCTAATGAAAAGTGATCCTACAAAGAAATTTCCTCGACTCTTGTCTGCCGCTTTTTCCACCACCCGTCTGAGCTCCCCCAGTTTTAGTAATTCAGCAAATTTCTGTTGTGATTGAAGGCTTCAGCACATGACAAGTGAATGTGTCTTTCTGTGCTGCAGATGTTAGTTTGTGGCTTATTTGTGTGCTGTGCTGCTGATCATGGAAGGAGGGGAGTGATGCCTCTTGTGCCCCAGAAGAGGCAGGCTGTTAAATCTTCTGTCAGATGTCCTCCATGTATCTCAAGCCGTGTGTGTGAGTGTGAGTGTGAGCGTTTTCTGCCTTCCAGACTAGACTTCTTTTCAGCTTAGCTCCATTTTGCCCAAAATTTCAGTTTGCATGTCCATCGGAAGGAATACAAATCATGCTCAACACAATCCTTGGTGGAGCTGTTAGGGTCTGCTGCTCTGCTTCTCTTGAATAAATCACAAGCCATTACAGAATATAATCCGTTCTAGATCCTCTAGTTGCTGCCTAAGATGGAGTTGCTACAGTTTTAAACATTCACCAGCTGTGCCTTCGCACTTTTGTTGGGTTTTTTTTAGACCTGTCCAAGCAACTGCATCACACTCCACTCTTTCCTGGAGATGTGATTTTATATGTCAGAACGGACCTAATGAGACTCCTCTGTCGATGAAATTATGTGACAGAGTTGTCACAAGATGTCGCTCCCCGGGACTCCTGAAGTCTCCCCCCACCAGCACCTCCGCTCGCGTTTAGTGGACCAAAGGCTGTGTGGACCGTTGCCAGGAGAAGCGCCAATCAGTGTGAAATAAAGACAAGCATTCAGTGACACACACAAACACACACATAGACACACACACACACACACACACACACACAGAGTGACACATGTACAAGCGCTGATGCACGGAGAAAACACCAACACTCACAAGTGAATGACACCTTATTATCCATGTTCCTGTGTGCAGTACACTTTTTGTGTGGGGGAATAAAAAATGTCTTATTGCGAAGAAGCAGAATATTTAGAGCAACAGGCTTTGGTGAATGACGTTTATTAATATTGGATCTAATGTGCACGGTCGACAGATATGACTTCAGCGGGGTGCCAGTAATGAAGAAGGGTGAAATGAATGTCTGTCAAGTGTGATGGCAAGCACGCCAGAATAATTAAAGAACTTGTAACATCTCACTCCGTCTCTCTTCCTATCACGGCGTTCGTCTCTCTCACACGCGCTCTCACAGACCCATGCAGGGACGTGTAACATGGTTACATCACATTTTCATGCATGTAGGCCAGCAACGTGCCCGCGAAATTTCTCTCAATCAGTCATTCTCTTTATTTCCTGGTTTAAATGAAATATAAATGTATAAGTGGGAATTTTAAAGTAGCGTGATGTTAGAACAACTCAAAAGATTTCTGTTGTAGGTTCAACGCTAAAGAGCCCAAAAAGGGGCCTATTTTTAGCAGTGAGGAAAGTCTGGCGATAACCTGATTAGCAACGGTTGTCATGATTGTTTCTCAGAGGAAGCTGCTTGGTGTTTGTTTTCATGCCTCACTCCCCGCTGCTAAGCTTCATCACCGCGCCATGTTCATCCGCCCAGCCGCCCGGATCGCTTTCTGTGAAGTGCATCATTGTTGACTTGTGTGAGACACCTCCTCGGGTTTTACAGGTCACACAGATGTGATCTCAAACCGATGCCAAGCTTTTTTTTCCTGGTCTGCCTGGGGCCTGAAGGGGCCGGGGATTTTGAGCTGATCCCTCTGGACTTTGGTCCGTGCAGCCTCCGAGAGGCACCGAGGCAGAGCAGCAGACTGAAAGTCACACTCGAGTGTTTACAGAGGGAGAGATGTCCCAGTTTTGTAATGGGATGTTCACTGAGATGTTGTAGTCATATAATAAAATGGCTGTTTATTGAACTCTGGTCTGTATTATAGAGTCGAGGTGTGGAAGGTAAATGTGATTTTTGAAGCACATTGTTGTCAAGGCAGGGAAATGGATGAGTTTGGAAAAGCCCTACAACATGGAAGTAGAAATGAAACAGAAAATTAATCGGCCACAATTGTGTGAAGTGACTATATGCTGATCTTTTTTTAAAGCAAAAATAGCCAAAATGTTTTGGTTTCATTCTCTTAAATGATAACATTTGATAGTTTCCTATGATATTAAACCAAATACAGTTGATTGTTGGACAGTTAGTTGTGGAGGATGGTGTCCAAGCTACATGTCACCTTGGGCAACGTCTCCCACCCACTCCATGACATGCTGGTCAAACACAGGATACAAGACTATTCCCCCCCACCGCAGAGTGCCACAGGAAGTCATTCGTGCCTGTGGCCATCAGACTCTTTAACTCCTCCCTCGAAGTGTCTGACACAAGGACACTTAGTTAGATATTAAACTGGACACTGTAGGGCAGTACTCCACACTGTGCAATATTCTCTGTTTTCAACAAGCAGTATTCTCAGCTGCAGTTTTGCTCCTATTTATTCACTGTTCATCTCAATTCTGTTAATATTGTAAATATTGTACATATACTCTTTTATATATATATGTATTTATTATATTTTATGTTTATACTTTATATGTATATATTTCTTCAACTACTAACTTCTATCATTATTTCTATAATGTGTGCAACTGTGACACAAGAATTTACCCTTGAGGAAAAATAAAATATTTCTGATTGTGATTCTGAAAAAAAGCAAGGACGTCACTTGGGTGTTGGGGAAATTCTAAAATGAGCTATTTTCTGACATTTTGTGGACCACACAAAAAGCGTAATTAGTAAATAATTGTAAGACGGGGATAAAATTATTGTTCCACACAGATTTCTTGTTCAGAAATGATTAGTGAATTAGAGAAACCTGACTAACAACCACAATTTCGGTAATTGATTAATCATTAGCCATTTACAAAGCAAAAAAAACAAATATTTGCCTTGCCAGAGTTCTCAAATATGAGAGTTAAATTGAACCTCATCTCTGGGTTTTGGAATAATGGTCAGACTACAAGCTGTTGAAGACTTTACCTTAGGCGTTGGGAACTTGCATTCTTGTATAGATTAAACACTTTAATTTATTGTCTGAGAGTGAAGTGAATAAAATATGAGGCCTGATTCAACATAAGGCAAGTAGGCTTTTGTGAAATCAGAACCTGTGGGTGCACAGTCATCAGGCTATACCAGCAGGATGGCCTTTATCAGTCCTTGGAAATATATCAAAGAAGCAAAGATGAAAGATTTATGTTCAGTTTTATGGTGCCCACACCAGCCAGGGCCTCACTTGCAAGTCTTGATGTACAGCGTTGGGTATCAATTCCTTCATCTCAAACCCCCCGCCTTCCTCACAGACCGGTCCAGCTTCAGAGAAGTTAGGAGACCAGTTTCCCACCCCCCTACCTGTCCCTCCATCACCTGCTTGATTCAGCACTCACTTCTTGCCTCTTTGCTTACATCTCTCCTGCTGAGGAACAATTTGCATGATTAGTTACTTTGTTCAATTAATTAAGAGCTGGGGAGATTGACGCCAGAGTTTCTCGTTCCATGAGGAGATGATCGGCAGCTCCCTCAGCGTCCTGTCCTGTCGTTCTTCCTTTCCTCGTCGCTGCCGTTTTAATGTTTGTCATCAAAGGCAGTTGGCGTTCGTGAGGAGAGGAAACACTAAACATTCGCTGGTTTTGAGTTCTCAAATGTGAATATTTGCTGCTGTTCTTTTCATTACTATACATTTGGATTATTGTAAATTCAACCTCATCTCTGGGGTTTGGACTGATGATCAAACTATCGAAGACTTCACCTGGGCTTTGGGAACTTGTGATGGGCATTTGTTACACTTCTGTTGTTTTTTTTGCTCTCTTTTAGACTAAAAATTTAAATAAAACCTATTTTTTTACCTATATTTTTAATCCTACATTTTCCATAATGAAAATAATACTTGTGGTGTTGATATCTAGTATGCGGTGCTTTTGCAGTGAAGACAACTGTGTATTCTCTGCTTTTAGTAAAGCAATCTACTGTGAAATAATCAGCCATTGCAAAATTCAGATTCTGAAAATAACAGAATCTAAGCTACAGCCTAGTTTTCTTTAGTAAAATGGAAAAGCATATTTGGAGCTCAACAAAAATGCATCAGTGTGTTGAAGCTTGTGTCACCTTGAAAGTTGTGAAGGTGCAGGTTTTATACAACGGTGGGAGTGAATGGTGTGGAATCTTTTTTTGTACTCTGTATTCTGCTTATTCTGATGCAGAAAATCGACTGACAAAGCAATAATGTAATTTTTCATGTCACTGTGCCTTCATCGACAATAATAATGTGTGTGAGAATAGGGGTGGATGATGTGTGTCATTTCCTCACATGCAATCTAGGGCTGTTGTCATTATTGATTGATCTGTTGACTATTCTCTTGACTAATCAGTTAATCGTTAAAGCTACAAAATGTCTGAAAATAGTGAAGAATTCCCATTACACTTTTGCAGAGCTCAATTTAACATCTTCAATTTGCCTTTTATCTGACCAGCAGCCCAAAACTAAAAGATATTTAATATACTATAATGTATGACAAAGAAAAGCATCAAATCCTCATATCTGACAAGCTGGAACAAGCAATTGTTTGTTGTATTTGCCTGGGGAAATTACTGAAGCGGTTAATCAATTATTAAAATAAATGCAGATTAATTTTCTGTTGATGTTGACTAAATAATGAATTGACTAATCTATTCAGCTCTAATGCAATTTTATACAGCAAACTTAATATATTGTGATAATATTTATTAATAGTTAAAGTAACCAGACATGAATGATTTTGGCAAATCCAGCAAATAAAACGCCTAATCAATGTACCTCATCAAGTTGTTGCCAAAATTGCAGAAAAATCCAGTATTGCCAGAAATCATTTATTATTGTTGCTCTTTGATTTGCAATGTTGCTCACACTGGCTTAACAACTGTACACCCAGAGATATTAACGCGATACACCGCCTCAGGGTGTATCGTCATGCCGCCCATCCTAAGTTAGAGTCAATAAATGAAATGGCCCATATCATGAATTTTAAAAAATATGACCTTACATGTCACAGAACAAAATGTTAGTGTAAACTAAAAGTTTCAGAACAATGTAGTGAGCAACTTCACCTTGAACTTTGATTGAAGATGCTCCTGAAAAGCCCCGTTTGATGTCTGATCTTCAAAGGTTCCAAGAACAGCGCATTGATATGCAGATAGTTCCCACCCCCCCACCCCTCGTCTCCTCGCCACTCTTTTTCAATGTAATTAGTCAACAGCCGTCCACAGCGCTAGCCTGCTGTGAGTCTCCTGTTGTGGAGAGGTGTCAGTAAACAAGTGCTGAAATAGTCCCCGTGTTGAGAGGAAAAAGGTAAACGATTACTTCAGTTTGAAGGGGTCGCAACGCCTTGTGACCTTGATTGACGACTTGCCAGGCATGGAAAAGTAAGAACATGGCTAACGTCTGATTGAGGTTGAAGTGAATGAAACGTGAGGTCTGATTCAAAGTGAAGTCTGAACCAGTCAGGCCACAGTAAGGATCCAGTTTTAAGGGTATATTAAGTTGTCAGTCTATACCTGCAGTCTGGTTAGTACTTGGAAACATATAATAGAAGCGAAGATGAATCCTTATCTGGAGCTTTAAAGTGCACACACCAACCAGGGCCTCACATTCTGGTCATTATGTACAGTGTTAGGTAATTAGATGCGGCAATTCCTTCATGTCAGACCCCCCGGCTTCCTCCCAGACTGGTCCTGCTTTGTAATTTGAATGAGTTAGGAGACCAGTTTCCCCTACCTGTCCCTTCTTCACCTGCGTGATTCAGCACCGTCACTCACTTCTTGCCTCTTTGCTTACGTCTCTCCCGCTGAGGAACAATTTGCATGATTAGTTACTTTGTTCAGTTAATTAAGACGTTGGGGAGATTGGCGCCAGAGTTTCTCGTTCCATGAGGAGATGATCGGCAGCTCCCCCGGCGTCCCGCTTGCCATTCTTTCTTTCTCCGTCTCTGCCTCTTTTTTTTTATGTTTATGTCATCAAATAGGCAGGTGGCGTATGGGAGGAGAGGAGAATGAAATGAAACGTCAAGCAAAAGGAAGAAGTAAGAATGTGTTGTAGAGCCATTAGCTCCAGCCCGTGTGGAATTTTCCTCTTGTTTTTTGGAAAGGAAAAGACCACATTTCTCATTCCTTCAAGGTCCTCGCTGATCCTTCTGAATGGGAGTTTATTGCAGTCAGTCACCTGGTTGCCATGCTGCACGCCTGTGATATAACTCCAAAGGCGACACCAAAGCTTTTTAGGTAATCAGGAGGGGAAAAGACTTTTTGTACCTTGATGATGGCAGGGTGTGGACTGATACTATAGGTTTGCATCAAGCCCATCAGTTAGAGTGACATGACACAATCTACAAGTCTCTCCCTCTCTATGACCTTGTGGTGACCCCTGCCACCCGTGCCTGTTCTCTGAAGCCTCCGGCAATTAGCTGGTTTTACCTCCTCTGCTTGAGATTAAGAGAAAGAGTAGACGGCTTCTTTCAGGAAGAAACAGAAAGGAGAGTTTGACAGTTGTGTGCTTGCTCCAGTAGTTCATTCATATTCCTCCCAGGAATATACGGGTGTCCTTCTGTTCCCTGCGTTCTCACAAGACATTCACTCTCCTTATGTTTTTGGGTCCGGTTGATTTTCACAGGAGTGCCTTCTCATCCCAGTGATTCCCCCTGCAATATGTTGCCATATGCTTCAGTTTATAGCCTTGCTTTATTCAAAGCCTCGACTTCTATTACTCTGGCTGTTATTCATCACTTGCTAATGAAAGGAGGGGAGAAATAAGACTTGCAAAGCTTTCCTTGACAGCGCAGGTGTCCAACAGGATAGGCCCCACAGGTGATGCTCGGCACTGAAATGTCTCATAATGAGCTTCCTGTGTGTGCGCCCAAAGACACGAGGCGAATTACGGGATGTGTGAGTGATGGATGGCGAGAGGGGTTTAGATATCGTCTTGTGTGAGGGAAGGGAAGGGAAGGTGATGGAGGGAGGGAAAGTGAGGTGAATGGAGATAGAGAAAGATATGTCGAGGGATAGGGTGAGGCTGAGGGCAGAAAAGGAAGCATGAGCAAGAGTAGTCTCAGAGAGACAGAGATGTAAGGCAACAAATGAGACCAATAAAACACATTGGCAGGTTGCTTCAGGGGGAGTCACGGATCCTTGTTTTCTCGACAGAGGAACACAGGTCTGTCCACAGTGATTACTTATGCTCTGTGCCTCTGTCTCTTTCCACTGCAATTTACCTCCAGAACCTTTCCCCCCTAATTCTCCAGGCAATAAAAGTGTTACCTTAAATATTTATACATAGCTGGTTGTGTTTGTTTCAGTATCTATAGACAGACAGACACCCTCTCTCTCTGAGAAACAGAAAATAGGAGTCAAGCTCAAACATGTCTATAAATAATTTCAGGGCTGCCAAATTCAAATTGCATCATGTGTACGTTGGCCCAGCTGCAAGGTCGAGCCCTTTTTTCTCATTCGCTGCCCAGACAGAGCAGCACAACAGACCTTAAAAAACCCTCGTTCAGCACTGCACAGCACAGCTCCGCTGGTCCCTGTCTTACCAATGGACTGTATATTGACATAGTCATCGTGATATCACCCGTTTGTTTGTGGACTGCCGTTTTGAAGCTTCGAGTTTGGCCAATAGGGTGCCGCCATGTTAATTTTTTGCAACCAGGAAGCTCTCGGAAGTGACGATACGGCGGAGCTAACGGCCGTGTGCGGAGCTAGCTAGCTAGCTTAGCTAGGTGCAGACCAGAGAAAGTGAACAGCCGACTCCTAATAAGCTTTTTCAACGGTGCTGGTAAAATTTATACAGCGCCGAGGGTACGAGTTGGCTCTAGCTATGGTAACGACTTGTCAATCATAGATAATCCCGCCCTGAAACAAACTCTGCTTTGTGGTCTGTCATTTTGTATTGAAGAAGACTTGAAACTAGCGACTGAGACCACAAACTCATCGGGAAAGTGTTTACTGGGGTAATTATTCAACTGAGAAGTAGGGTCATTTTCCCATTATTTCTAATGGAGCCGGACTTTTTTTGCAACCAGAACAGTCGCCCCCTGCTGGATTTTCAACAGAATGCAGGCCCTCGATCGCTTCATTTTGTAGAGCGGAAGCTTCCCACTTGGTCTTACCGAGCTGCAGATTGAGCACGCGGACCAGCCCGTGGCACAAACCAGTGCAAAAGAGAACAGCTGAAAACACTGAATAAAGCACACAGTTGTGGTCCCTGATCCAGGATGCACCTCATTCATACCAACCTTAGTTGTTAGTGCTTCACACAAAGTCTTAAAAGCTGAATCAGAGATGATCCTAAAGAGCATGTGTTGCAATTAATTTCTTTTAAGTCACAGAAACAGCAGTGAGGATAGTATGAAAACATACCAGTGTGCTACACACTCTACCCCTGCTCATAGAAGCCCATCTAGTATTTAATTTTTAATTTTTTAGTTTTTATGAAGCAAAACTGAAAAGCACTCAACATTTCTGTATACTTTTGTCTGAGTTAAGTTAGGCACTGTTTTTAGATTACATTTACTTATTTGGCTCATTGAGTGAGTTACATTAAATACAAGCACCAATAAAGTATTAATATAGTAAGATTTTCATTTGTCAAGCAAGAATGCCAAACGTTTGTTAGTTTCATCTTCATATGATGATTAGCTGCTTTACTACTATGAATTTTGGGCTGTTGCACAGACAAAACAAACATTTTGAAGATGTCATTGTTGTCTAATGAACTGTGTTTATAGTATTTTCTGATATTACCGGTATATAGGGCTGGGTATCGAGTTCAATACTTTTTAGGCACCGAGTATCAAAAAATGCCTTGTCTTTCGGTACCAAAGTTCGATACCTAAAGGTTCTTGTTAACGCCAATGAGCCAATAAGCATGCAGCATTCTTGATGTGGCCACATCTAAAAGTGATTGTAATTGGCTGTGGTGTGATGTAAACACTAGCTCACGCCGGTAACGCACAGAAACGTGGCTCGTGGATGTAAAAGACGTGGAGAAAATCAAAAGTGTGGCTTGATGCAACAGCGCGCGATGCAATATTTGCGACGTAAGATAATTGCTGCCAAGAGACGACACGACAAACCTGGTGAAGCCTTTGACTGTGCGTGAAATTAACTTAAGAGCAGAAAGTCGCTCCTTCTTTGCTGCAACAAGACAGAGCCGGTGCATCATCGTCTCACCGCCCTGCTGCCACCGAGCTGCTTCAACACGCCCACCGTACGAGCAGCGTTGAGCAGCAGCGTCGCTACAAGTAGCACCGTAACTAGTTTAACTACATTTCTCAGTAGCTTGGTGGCAGCGTCGCTGTTTTCTGAATCAAATCAAATCTCTTTTATTGGCAGAGCAGCGCGGCAGCTTCCACACACGCTACATTTTTCCAAGTGTTTCTGAAGGATCAGTTAAGTGGCGCAGCTGAGTTTCCTTTCTATTATCGTTGTCCACCTCTTCCTCTAGTGAGGAGGAACCTTTGATATGTAGTGGCAGAAACTTGTTTCCATGAGATGAGATGAGAGATTTTTCTCTTTCTCTCAGGCCTGTTGCCATGAATGTTTAGGCTGCAATGGTGCCAGAGCACAAATTCACATATAAACAATAAAAAATATATAATTAACAAACAATGAAATGACATTATAAAAACTAAAGAAAGAGGAATAAAAACACTATAGGCCGATGTTACATTGAAAATATGTCTTGGTTCTGACAAGCAGCAGCATTTTTCAAAGGAACAATTATTAAAATAAACTATTAATGATAGTAATGTGATAATTAAGTTATTTTATACAAACAACAATGGTTCTCCGTATGTTGGGAAAATATACAAATTTCATACCAACAAAATTGGTATCGAAAAAAGTATCGTTCAGAAACCGGTATCGAAGTTGAGGTATCGATACCGGTATCGATATCGAAAATATTTGAACGATACCCAGCCCTGCCGGTATATAAACTAAACATTCATTGATTACTGGGAAAAGTAATAAATTAATTATTGATCTAATAAAAGCATCTTGCAGTTGTGATTAAAGTCCAAACTGATTTCATTTAATTTATTTTAGGAGTAACTGTTGCCTGAAGCAGTCTTTGCCTTAAGACAAACTGCATGTTTTTCAGCTTTTGTTTTTGAGGCTGAACATCATAAAAATGTAATAAACCATTTAAGGAATAAAATATAAACTTTCAAGGAAAATGAGCAGAGGCACTATCTCACACATCAAATACAATATATGTATTTAGTTTGACTATTGTTTAGGCTGTCATCTATTAACTTTATTGATCAGCAGACAAGATGTGTTTGGATTTGGATGATTGGGAGAATAGTATAGTACAATACTGAAGTAGCTGGCCGTCACGTGTACAGTGTGCATTAGCTTAACTAGATCTGCAACTAACAATTATTTTGATTATTGATTTATCTGACTTGATTAATTGCTTTGTCTATGAAATGTCAGAAAATTGTAAAGAGGTGAAATCTTAAAATGTCTTGTTTTGCACCCACCCAAAGTTACAAAGATGTAAAAGAGAAAAAAGCAAATAGAAAAGGAATACTCGTAGTTAAGAAGCTGGTGACAGCAAATGTGTCTGTCAGTCATGGCGTTGATTAAATCGACATCATCGACTCGATTTAGCTCTAAACCTGCACTGGACTCAACTCTTCAACCAGACCATTCCTGACAGTCTCAATCACACTGTGCTGAAGCCTTCCTTCTGGCAGATGCAACACTTGTGCCAGGACAGAATACCAAGGATTTGTCTTATATGAACTCAATAAAGAAGATCTGGGGTCAGAGATTTTTTAGATTAGTGAACTGTATTTAATAATACATTATATGTAGTTGGATTGTTGTAGGGTAATTAAATGGTCTTCATGTCTGTCATGTAAGTAAACCTTCAGGTTAATGAGCAAAATCATAATAATCTCCTAAATCAGCTTCATGGTTAAACCCAACATGCTCTTTCAAGTACACACACACACACACACACACACACACACTCGTTTGCTCATTTGGTCATGTAGCTCAGCGTAAAAAGTCTGTTTTTGCATGTCTAAGTAGGTAGTGTACAAACAGACCAGGGTTTAATCCTATTTCTCGTGAGAGCAGCCACTGGGAGAAGGAGGGAAGAGATTCCCAGAAGCTTATTTTCACCCCAGTGAAATTCCACTCCTGAGGGATTGGGGCGCTTCCACTTGTTTAGTGTTTTTTGGGGAAGGGAGCACATAAATTATATAAGCAAATGTGTATTGCTGAAAGGGACAAAATGATAGTGAGAACATGACTGCATGCAAAAAATAAACTATTTGGTCAGACTGTGCAGAGAGCATTAAGTTTTTCTCACTTTTTGCCTCAAGCGATTCATATTCTTCATAATCCTCTGTTGTTTATTCACCTTTTTTTAAGCATAATGTTTGTACAGCTCATACCTGACCTCAGACATGGATGAGAGTGCTACTCTTACTGCTAAGCTCAGTTAAAGGCGTTATTTCTCATGCGCCATTCTGGGCTTAACTTCCTGGACACAGCCTCATGTCCACATCCATAAATTTCTGGGCTGTTCTCCTTGTCTTTTGGAGTGTTTTACTTGCTTATTTTGACCCACTGGCTCCTCTCCCGGAAACCACTCTGACTATGCACAAAATACGGGGACCTTGAAACACCCTTGGCACTGCACAGATAGCGATTTGAAAAAATTCCACATCACCGACTGGCTTGGTCCCAAATCTGTACACCTGATGGTTAAAAGAAAATGTATACAAAGAACAAACAGCCGGCTATAAATCAAAGCTCCACTAACATCCAGCTTTTGTTGGAGCGTATTTTTTTTCATTGTTTTTATGATTTCAAGTGTTCCCTCCTGTCTTCCAACAAGGATTTCATTTTATAATCTTTCCAGTGCACAGTGACAAGGTCTCCAGTCCTGCCTTGGTAAAATTGCCTTCCAAAATGAACCTCAACATTTGTGAATGTGTCCTGCTGTACTGCAGCTTTGTTTGCTGCTTACTTAGATGTCACATGAAAAGTTTGGTTTTACAGTGGAAAAAGCACAGAGCTTCCAGAAAACTTGAATTGATATTTTACTCACTTATGAAGTAGTACTTCTGTTTTGCTCCCTTGAGCTCAGGCATGGCTTTGAGCTATATGTGTTTCCATCATTTCCATCATGAGCCGTCACTCTGTGTGAGGTTTTTGTTGCTTATGTGAGTTTATTTTGTCCACTGACACTGGAACACTGGGCTTTTTAGACCCATATTTGTACACCGTTTTAGATGTTGAATTATATTTTATAAAATAACCATAATAGAAACATAGCCCAGCAAACACCCACACCATCAGAGAATAGACCTAGTGGTACATTAAATCATGAATTTGATCAGATTCCCAGTCTTATTCGCTGCGGACATTCATACCTTGGGACAACCCCCAACACACCCACAAGTGGGGAAATTTTGACAGCAAAATGGGGAGTCCAGGGTGCCTCCCCCAAGGAAAAAAAGTCACACATTGCCACTAGTTTTCAACAATAAATGTGTTAGATTTTGAGTCCAGTGGTGTCTAAGTACTCTTTATTATGAGGAATACATTATGATTATAGCTTCTCACTGTAACTCAAAATACACGCCTTTCATACTCTCTATGCATCAACCAACTCACGTCTTCTTTCTTTGTCTTTTAAAGAAAGAAGATTGTGCTGTTATTGGCGATGCTTCACTTTGCCAGTATCGTTATCAGTCTCGTTACCAACTGCCTGTTATACACAGCGTTAGAGTGGGTTCATGTGATTAATATCCCGACATCAGCTGCTGTCGCATCAGTTGGTGATCCTGAGGTGCATGCGGTATACGAGTACCTCAGGTGCACATGGTATATGGGTATGCATGATTTATGTAAAGGCCGTTCACTGCAGTACAAAATTGACTGACAATCAATTTCCTTGTCTGTTTGTGTATTTTTGCAGACATAAACATGGCAGGTGAGCCGAAGCCATACAGGCCTAAAGCAGGCTCCAAACGGCCGCTCTCAGCTGTTTATAGGTAAGATTTGCCCTCTTTACAACGTACTTCCTGACATGCAAATGTGCAGCTTTTGCCATAAATATCTTTCGCATCCTGCTGCTCCCGCTGATGTAAATGTGGAGTAATATTTTGAGTATCAGGATTCCTAATATGTTCTTTTTTTTTCTTTTGAACCTTGAATTTCTAATTGAGTTTTTAAGGCTCTTCACATTTCCCAGCCTTGACCGTAGTTTGTTCAGCACAGGCCTGTAAAGCTCAAAGGAGATGCTGTTGTATAAGCTTCATTAAGCGTGACCCTGATTTTCTGCCCCGTACACATCTCCTGGTCACAAACAGATCAAAGCGGTGCTTGTTTACTGCAGTCTAATGTGAGGCATTTTTTTGTTTTTTCTATTCACTGGGACACTTTTTCTGTGTACTCTGTACTGTTCCCACCAATTTCTACCTTCCTGAATTGTTGGTTTGTTGCATTGCACATCTTATTTTACTAATTTATTAGTTTGTGCATTGTGTTAATATAAACCCTCATTTGCATTTTATAGCTGCAGCTGAAAACAGCCTAATGTGGTAATTAGGGAAGAGGCGCAGGAGAGGCAAAAACCAACACTACACTACTCTAAATTGAAATAATAATGCATTAATCCTATTTAAAATTCCTGTGAGAATAGCAACATTTCAAAACAGCTCCTTCTTTGCACTTCTTCTCTTTATTTTATTTCTCTGAATTCTAAATTAGCCATCGTGAGTGGGTACTTAACATGGATTTTCCCCTCCAGGGTCTAAGAAAAGATTTTTCTTTCATTCTTTGACTGTATATCGTCTCTGAAACTTTTTGTTGTTGTTGTTGTTGTTGATGTGTGGTCTTTGCATGCCAGCATGGCTTAGGCTTGCTGCTTAACCTGCTCTGAGCTTTAGGCATAAACTGGAGCATGTGCATTCTGGTCAAAACAGCTTGAGTTTGATCTGCTTACTTTTGACAGATCCAAAATGGCTCCCCTTAATACAACCCATCCCTTTCTTTATCTCTTTCTGTATCTCTTTCTCCCTGTCATCCTCCTCCCCCTTCCATCTCTCTGTTTGTGTCATAGTGGTTATGAATTTGATTACGAGTACTACAGGGACGACTTCTACAGCAGGTATGTATCAATCATATTAGGGCTGCGGCAATTGATGATTTTAGTTTATTATTTCATCTATTCGTTGAGTAATAAGAAGAACTTTTGCATAAATAGTTTTTGTACTAAAAGCTAAAACTCACATGTTCCAGGCCAAAAGTTAGCATCCTCACCATATTGGAGACACAAATAAAAAGAAAAAGCACTATTCTTGTTTTGCAGTGTGGAACTAATTAGTTATTGCAGGTATGATAAGAATATAAGGTAAGACTGAAGACTGAATTATGTGTATGATATAGCTTACTTTCTATGTTGTGCTTTGTGTCTCATTTTGTCCTTTTTTTTCAAACTGTAACAGCCTTTCAGGATGTTAGTAATGTGGAGAAATCCAGAGGTTGACAGACCTGGCGTGCCTAGTTACGAATTGGACAATCATGATACAAGGGAGAGGTTTAGCAAACGGTCAGTAGGGCTTGCCTTTAGAGTTTATGACTCCTCCTCATTAAAGGTTTCTCTTGTCAGATGTAATTCACTGATCTTCCCACAGAGGCACCCTCAAATAGTCAACTTGTCAAAATGGCTGAACAGATCAAGCATGCAACTCAAACATGCTGATGAAGGAACACTTGTTTTCTCTCTCATTTATCCGCCACTGATCAGAGTGCATTTTCTGCAGAGACGTTTTCTAAATGTCAACTTGTTGAGAGCCGTGACAGACGTCTGCTGTCACTGAGAACAGTCATAGCTGACACCTTCAATTGACATTTAGCACCCTCTTCTTTTCATCTTCTTCTCACAAATATACACGAAGGGATTATTTACATGCATGTATTGGCCCGGATAGTACAGAAAGAGGGATATTGTTAGATTTGAACTGCAATGTCTCCTTTTGTTTGATGTGTGCCATTTGAGAGGAAGAGCTCAAGAGAAATTCATAGAAAATCTATCTTGAAATACAATACTGGGAACAGATAATAGGCTTTAGAAAGAGGTGATGGTGAAATAACCGTGAAAAAACTTTTAGCCCTAGTAGATGAACTCTTTCTGAATGCTACAGGGCCTCTTATAAAAGACAGAGACTAGAAACGGTGTAAGAAGTGAAGTGTAATATTATGGGTTCTTCTTTTCTTGAGGCTGTTTGACTACCATGGCAGAGTGGCCCCCCCCACCCAGAGCCGTGATCCCCCTCAAACGCTCCAGGGTGCTCGCTCCTTCCTCCCGCCGTGGGAAAACCTCCTTCCCCATCAAAACATCCTCCTCTTCCTCCTCTTCATCCTCCAGACCTCCCACATCCTCCTCCTCCTCCGGGCTCAAACGTACGTACAATAAGGTGCTTTTTTACTTGTGTTCACACTGGACTAGCCAGAGTTTTGGTTTTTTTTTACTTTGTTTCATTTTTATTTTTCAAAAGAGCACTGCCTAATTACGCTAATGGCGTGCTGTCCTTTTCAAAGAACCAAAGGCTTAATGCAAATCTCAAAACCATTGCTCTGAGAGAAAAAGGCGGCGGCATGATTCAGCTGCACTACTTGCGCTGTGCCACTGTAAAAAAGCTATTTAATTCACTCCAGCAGCTCAGTACATGCCACGTTGCAATGTAGAGCAAAACACTAAATCGCAAACACAAATATAATCCGAGCTTTGCGAGCAGCACTCAGACAGCAAACAGTGCTATTCCTGTCACCCAGGATCCATCTGGATCTCATTTGGTCCTCTGATTAACTGGTGATGCATTATAACCTCCTAAATGTAATTAATGTGAGATTGGGGCCATCTCTGTGGAGCTGTGGTCAGCTATGATTTGCTAAACGTTAAGTCTCTATCTGTAGCCTGTGTAATTGGGTACAGTGTTTGTTTCATTGTTGCCTGTCTACGCCACTGTTATCAGCGCGAGCAGCTTGGTGAGGTCTGTCAGGAGGACCCAGTTGCAGTTGGTGTTACAGAGAAGGAAAAAAAAAAAGAAAGCCCATCTCCCATCCTCCTTTTGGACAATGAATTCTCTCCTCTGTCTAAGCAGTGCGACTCTACGTTTGGGAGACTAATTTGCCCCTGCCAGTGCTGTGAAAAATCACTGTTTGCTTTGAATTTGGCCTAGATAGATTGGACAGCAAAATACGGTTAGCTTGTCCGAACAACACGGTGGTTTAGTGTGGGCAGTTTGAACCACTTCTGTACAAGTAATCAGTCACTTGAAGGAGAAAAAAGAAACAGCATCATGAGGATGGATAGATTTGTGTTGTTCACTTTAAACCCTCTTTGACGCACAAAGCTGATTGTCACTTTATGACACGGGCAGTTATTTCTATTAAATAAAGACTGTGAATGATGAATCTATCTTTAGGTGTGTTGTATTTTGTGAAGTGACAGGCTGCAAAGAGAATGGGACACAATTGGAAAAATATCACGTGACCCCTTTCTAAATAGCCATGTTGAATGTAGGGTGTGTAAGATGGGTAGTACTCCTCAGTGTTTTCTTTTTCTTTTCCCCAGCTGTCATCTAATAAAGTAAATGTAAAATGATTAACCCTTTAATAAGCATCCTTTTTATTACAAGCTCAACTGAACTAAAATGTTCAAAATAAAGTAGTTTTTATTCACTGTCAAAAAGTCAGAATTGGTCTTGTGATACTGAACTAGAGGATTAGTCAAAACAATAAACCACTGGTTTCAGCTCCTAAAATTTGAATATGTTAATTTAAAAAAACTTTGCACTGATATTAGGATCTCAAAATGGTTTATACTGATAGAATCATGAGGCTTTCAAATGATATAAAGTTGGGAATTTACCAGAATGCCATCTTAAATCATGTAACAAGTGCTTGAATTCAGGCTGCTGCTTGTTAAGCGGTTTTAAAAAAGTATCCCGATAATGACATAAAACACACAAGACACATCATGTACAGCTGTCTTTTGTAATGTAGGCATAAATCAGTGTATGAGCATGTATTAAAAATGATTTAAAAATCAGGCTTCTTCCATTGTGTCTTTAAAAACCTGGCTCACAGAAAGCCACTAATGTTTCTATGTCTGGTGGTAACTTTTTTTTACGTCGGCGTCACCAGCCCCAAATCTCTTTGTCTGGTTTAATCTTCACAGACCAGTGATTCAAGAGATCCTCACTATCCCCAAGATATCATTTTTGCAGTACATCATGAGGTCCTAAAATTAGATCCATTACTCATTCCCTAAATCTTTCCTAATGCTTATTAAATAACAATGGCCTTTTTTCCCTATCTTTTTTTTTTTAGCCGGGTTATTTCAAGATGCTGCGTTGATGAAACAATGTTGGATTAGGATGTGTATGTTTTCTCTCCGCAGCTCATGTGACTGACAGAGCAAAAGGGAAAAAGGCCTGGAGGCGGCGATAAATTAGAAACTGTTCCACACTTTCTTATCATCAAAGGACGACCAGTAAGCTGGCCAGAGCGAGCCCAGATATTGTTAGAATAAGGAAGTGAGTAGATGTGTGCACATTCATGGATGTCGGCCTGTACACATTGAAAGCAGGTGATACTGCAAAGGAGATAAAAACACTTCAGCGTGTCCCACCATCGAGATATCATTTATACACCCCCCCCCACTACCCCAGAAAGGTCGATTTCCTGCTTCTCTGTAACTTAAGGGTTTGGCTGCTTTACAGAACAACATGAGATTCACTTTTGTGATTTCCACACACATTTCCTTCTGGCATTATTACACCCCTTTTCTCTCTCTTTCTCATGCATACCTAATCATCCTGCTCCATTTGGATGCAGCATTGACAAATACAACTCAGAATGCTTTGGATCTTAACTGGGCAGCATGTGTTGTTTTTCAGCATGAATGCTGGCGAAAGATTAAAATATCATCTTTTAAGGAATCTAGCTAATAAGTGAGAATTTTTCTGTCAGGCACTGACGTCTCCTCTGGCCGTAGATCGTTATCTTTTTTTGCATGTTCTTATGCTCATACATACATAATAGTGCACAGGCATTCTGTAGGAGGGGCTCTGCATTGCGTGGGTGTAAATATGCATCAAAGAAACTAACTTAAAGAGCTTCATGCAGACATGATACCAGACAAGTAATGTTTTGATTCTGTGCGTGTCTCCTGCCTCTGATTTTCCGGCTCAAGCTTTACAGGAACTCGTGGGTTTGTTTACCGAGCGCTCATCCATCCTCTTTCCAGCCCTGACAAAATCTGATAGGTGTCAAAGAGAATTTTATGTTTTCTCCTCAACTTCTGTTGCCTGTTTTTCCCCCTCCTCTCAAAAAGATGACACATTTCAGCTGCCGAGGGTTAAGGAATAAGATTATCTTATTACTTTATGGTCTAAATTCTTTAATCTGCTCAGTTCAAGCTGCTAAGGAGTACACATTTCAGCAACCGTGAGACGGGCCACATTGAATTAACGGTGACGTCCTTTTTTTAGATGTTCTTTTTTTCCAGCAGATGTTATTTGCATATGACATATCAAGGTTAAGACTCAAACTTTGACATGATACGCTTACACTTCATTTACCCAAAGCTGAGAAATGTATTGTAGAGTGAACACTGAGTGTAAGACCCAAAGCAAAGCAGGAAGGGGAGAGCAATTATTCATGAGGCAGTAAACAGAAGCCGTGGGAGGGCAAATTGTGCCCCTTGTTTCTCATGCAGTATTGTTACTGAGGCAATGATCAGACAAAGTTGCAGTGAGTGTAGAAAATTTCAGAATGCAGCTGAAACACAATGGCAGGTTTGTTTTTTTAATACATTGTAGTGTTCTAAACACAGTTTGATAATGATTTATTTTATGGAAAGAACAATATCAATAACAGTAACATATCCCATAAGCAGCTGTCAATTTTCTGTAAAAGGCTGCAAAAATATATTTAAACGAGTGAAATATTTAGATTTATATTTAGAAACATGTTTTAGATTGTATGCTTGCCTTTAGAATAATTTTAAAAAATGTTCGTTCAGCTGACCTGCTGACTATGCTACCAATTAGTCAGATTCACTTAAGCAAGTGTACCAATTGAAGACCCAGCAGTTTACAGTTAAGCAGCAGTTAAGCTTAGTAATTATATTTTCCTGAGAATGTAAACTTGTATAGTAGTTCATTTCTGTAGGGACCAGTTAAATACATAGTTATTTTTACAAGGTTAAACTTTTATAAAGAATCCTTCAAACTCAAAAATGCATTGAAAATCACGCAAAAAAAATTGCTGCTGTTTTATTAATTTAATTTAAAATCCATAAGATTTCCATTTTTGCTGTGATTTCTCGTCAGTCCATGAGCAGCTACTTTATCAGAAATACAGAAGATGGACGGATTTATCACCGAAGATACGAATACATTCCTGTGACAGCTTCAAAATGAAAGCCACTCTGTGTTTCTATTGTTGGATTATTATGTAAGCAGCAACTTTGCGTTACAGTGACTTAATACAGCTCTAATATGGCTATAGGAGAGTGAACAGTAAATCGTGAGGCTGATATTAATGAGATAATATTTGAAACCATGACGCTGGACTAACATACTGCATAATTTCCCTCGTACATGTGAAGGCAATTTGCATCTAGTACGGAAATGGTGGACTTCAACAAGGACAATGAAAACTACTTTATACTGTAGAGAGGTACCAGTAGAATGTGAATTTATACATTTAAGGACACAAAGCTGCCATTTATAATATGCACCAATCAGATACTGTCTTAAAGTGTAAACGCTCCCCATGTTTTATATAATCATGTAATGCCAACTGAAAGATAACATACAGCTTGTTCAAATACTGGCGTTATTGAGCAAAACTTGAGCAGCACTGCACAGCGTGGTGGGCGTAAGCCATGTACTAATCTTCAAATTGAAAGCAGCAGGTCCACAATTTCAGCAGGATAACTTTACTGTTGGCCGGCTCTAGATGTTCTTCCCTGAGGAAAGTGTGACTCAGAGTGATGATATGATATCCAAAACTAAAAGCTAAGGGTATTAACAGATGACAGCATGCAGTCTGTAGTAAACTGTATGAAGCGGCATCGTTAAAATGAGTGTACAAATGAAATTAGGACAAACCAAACCCAACTTGAAGTAGCTATAAATGAATCTCTTTCTGTTCCTCAGCAGTGAAGACGGACCAGCTTCAGACTATTAAACGGGAACTGACTCAGATCAAGATGAAGATCGACTCTTTGCTGGGACGCTTGGAGAAGATCGAGAAGCAGCAGAGAGCCGAGTCTGGTGAGAAGCAGAACAAAAGCTAGCCGCGAGAAAAAAGGGAAAAGGACAACCAACCACGGAGGAAGGGAAATTAAGGGCACACACGCTGGCCATAAGTCTTAGTGACATTGTGGGAGATAAGAGCAGTAGAGCTCTCCATCATAACATAGACAGATGTCAACGCCACGCTGACTCAGTTTATATGAGAGGTCTTTATAGATGCCCTACACTACAGGACAGTCTCGGAGTGCAGCTCACTGTGAAGGTCGTTCAGACTTCATGTTTCATTGTGCATGTTTGCAATGTTTTCTTCGAACTCTGAGGCAGTTTATCTTTTAACTCCATGACAGTTGGTCACCAAATAAATCACACCATGTTTTGGTCGTCCTCCAGGCAAACTGTTGTCTGATTTGTTCAGAGTGAGAATGAAAACTAAACTAGACTGTCAAGCTTAATGATGAAGGTTTTCTGGTCAGAAGGAAATGGTTTAAATCTAACAGCAGCTAGCGGGATGCAGAAATATTTCAAATGTGAGGGCCAAAATGTAGTAAAAGAGCCAGTTAACAAGGTAATTCACCATAAAAATGCAGCCTTCCTGGGCTTTTAAATTTTCCTGCATATGGTTTGGTCTCTCCCATCTGTATTTGAATATAACTTGGGTCTGTGTCCTTCAGGGCTTTAAGGGTATCAGTAAGACTTTGTAATCAATTTGAAAAATATTTAGCAAGTGCAGGGATGAGAGAATAGTGGAAACTAACAAATAACTGGAGTTTCTGGCGAGTTCTGACCACAAACACACAGAAACACTCCCACAGACTTACTCAATGTGTCAGTTTCTGGCTAGCTCACTGCTCATGAAGTTGGTAAGTTAGCTGTTTGGGGAAAATAAATATAAATGGTCCAACGGTCACGTTCATACAAATGACATAAGATGAAAATTTGACTTTGCTTTCTGTTTAAACACATCACAGCTGTTTCTTCTGAGTGCACTTTTATCTTCAAAAATTCTAGTATTTAATGTATCCAGACATTTTAGCCTTGCGTAGCATAGAGCACTAACACCTTGCCTACACAGAAAAACCAGCTCATGAGCAGCTGCAGTCCTCCATCAGTGTCTACACTCACTTCATGTAGTCATGTACTCACCTGTGTTAAGTGGAAAGCTAATAATAGAAGCTTCTGGTTGCGGTCACGTTTGTAAAGCTTGAGTTAAGTGCAAGAATTTGTGCAGCTGGTTTCTACAGCTGCATCGGTTAAAATGAGAGTGTGTCTGTTCCGTTCAATGGACGACTAAAACGATAGTCTACAAAGTGTTTTGTATTGACATGGTTTATGTTACTAGGTCACTTCTAGACTTCTGTCTAGTTGTGTATGGAGCAGTGCAGACTCACTGGTGGGGGTGGCACTTTGCTTTGTTTCTGAGTTTGAAAAGAGAAAAGGCCAGTCAAAGAAACTCTTCTACCACTGTTGCGAAGTGTGATCACATTCCTGTGTGCAATGTCTGTGCCCTCCTTTTTCACTCAGAGGCCCAGAGAAAGTATGAGGACAACTGTGACTCCCTGCATGAGGAGTCTGTGTCAGAGACTGCAGAAAACTCTGGGGAGGAGGCTGGCGAGGGGACGCTGGACGTGGAGGCGGGAGAGATGACCGATGGAGGCGAGGACGACTACGATGAGGAGGGCAGCCACCATCTGGTAAGAGAAACAGTTGACAGGGCTGACAGGGAGGGAGAGAGAGAGAGAGCAAGGCACTTTGGGAGATCTCAAGTGGGCAGACAGTGTTCGCCTTCTGAAAGTTAATTTTCCAGAATTATTCATGGCCACAGATCTGAGCGAGCGGGGCTTCACATGAGTGAATGGTGAGGGCGCCTGGACTGACAGTTTCTCCCTGTTGACCCCGGCTCAAACAGTAGAAGAAAGGCTCTTCACAGGCCCACACACAGGCACAGGCTCACACATACTTACAGGCTATAATTATAGTGGAGGAGCAGCATGGACTGGTGTGGATCTGACCGTGAAGTGGTGGATGTAGAACAGAATGAAGAGGTTTTCCTTCACAAGGTCACTGAAGATGCAGCATAAGTATAGAAATGGCCAGACAAAAGGCTGATCTGTGGATGTCTATCTATACAATGTCCATTTTTTTAAGAAGCCCATTGCAAATTCCGAGATCCCAAGATGAAATCTGGAAATTGCTTGTTTTGTTTGCCCAACCGTTGAACAAAATGTCAAGCTGGAACCAGCAAATGTTTGCCTGAAGGCTTTTTCTACCATAGTCACTAGTTTAATTGGCCTATGTTTTACTACAAGTAATGTCTTTTACCTACACAGGGTTTAATCTATGTAACCAATGTTTGATGCAGGGCTGCAATAAATGATTATTTTATTATCAGTTAATGGATTAATGGTGTGTTTGGCCCTTAAAATGTCAGTAAATTGTGATCAAACTTTTTTGTGTTCAAGGTGATGTCATCAACTTGCATGTGTCAGCAGGCCAACACCCAAACATATTCAGTTTACTGCTGCGTAAGACAAAAAAGCAGCAAATTTTCACTGTGCCACTATGAGAAGCTAGAACTAGAGAATGTTTGGCATTTTTACAATGAATCAATCATTTGATAATTTTCTATCAATCAGCTATTCGCTAATTGACCCGCCTTCTTCCATTTTATTAAACTTTGACAGTGTTGTCCAACCAGTTAGTTGGACACAACCCCCACAACTGTGGCCACACCACACACAGTACTTTTTGCCAGGTGGATTTCGGTTTGACTGGGCCACATTCACTTTTTTATAACACAAGCTGGTGTCATCGTGGTATCTCATGTGAAAGTTCACACAAAAGCGTTTATAGGCTGTATCAGTCATCATACCTGCCTATTACACCATCAATGCCCATATTCCCATGACCCATAACCATGTGTTCAAAGGGAAAATTGGCTGGAAGATGTTGAGTTGAATTTGAACTTTATAAACAAACTGGTCTCCGATGAAGGCGCTCAGGTCAGAAATGGCACGTTGGTATCCTAATTGATTTTCACTGAAAGGAATGGTTTTCATCCTTTTTGTGCTTTGCATAATAAAAACTGAATCTCATTGAAGCATTTAAAATAAAATATGTAATTATGTCTTCTTTTCAGTGCTGTGTTCAAATGTTTGTGCCCTTTAACTTCATGAAATAATATTTTAGCTTAATAGCAGTTCGCTGCATGCTGAGGGCTCCATATTGAACAGCAATTAAAACATTATTTCCCATAATTTTGCAGCAGTATTAAGTAAACCATATGGCTGCTCTGTTATATTTCCCACTGCACAGTTTTTCATTTTCAACCATTGACATCAAAGTAATTGGTTTCATCTGGGTTCAGCCATGCAATTTGGCCATGCTTTTGACCTCTCTATTATGCTATATTTAGCCATCAACCAGGTGAGCTTAGGCATGCTATCCTTGAAGAAAGCTTGCTGCTCTCACTAATAGAAGACATTATTTTTCAGAGACGTGGTGGAAGAGATTTATTTGTTTCCTCAAGGTCACATTGATTGCAGATCGTGATCATGTACCACAAAGACCGTTGCCGTGGCTGTTGTCGTTGAGCGTGTATCAGCGATGACCTTTAGAAAAGATTCAATACAACCTGTGTCTTCAGATTAAAACTCTAAAGCCTATCCTTGATTTCAGCTTCCTCTCTCTCCTTTTCAGATAGAGAACCATGTATCGGATATTGACAACTGAGACCAGGTAAGAGCTTTGGATATCTGCTTAATTCAAGTGTCCATTACAGCAGCTGTGAGGTTGTTCTACAAGATTGCTAAAGGTCCTGGAGGCTCTTGCAGCCAGTCCTCATTAAAGGCCGTACACCGGGTCCTCGTTAAAAGCTGTAACCACTGAACTGTGCCTTGAGCATCTCTAAACATCCGTTAATCATCTCCTAAGTCATAAGCTCTTTGACATTTGGCAGACCAGCTCCACTGAAGGGCAGCTAATGCCGAATTCAACAGAGGGAGCAAAAATGGCATTCCAATGGGCCAGAACTGCCCATAAACAACATTCATCTAATTGAATTGTGTGGAAGGGGGTCTGAATGGCGAGGCCCAAGGTAAAGAGTTTCCTTCCTCTCGCCTCTCAGGGTGTGGGTAATGATGCAGCCACATCATCAGTTGGCTCAGTGCTGGCTGGCTCCTCACAGCGGGGATGCTTAGCTGTGTTTATGAGTCGCAGACTGTTGATGTAACATTGAGTTAATCTCTGTTACAGTCTTCTTTTGCCTCTGCTTGGTGAGCAAAGGAAAATCCAATAAGTGACTTTGTTCATTAGAGACTGTAAAGCAATGTTCATTTCAGCACCTGGTTTTGATTAATAAGTCTTTTTGATAGAAATTTGGTCATTTGATTGTTAGTTTTCATCAGCAAAAAGAAAGACATTCTAAGTCATGTTTTGACCAGTAACATTTAAGTCTTCGTGCTTTTTCTAATGTTTATGGCTTTTAAGTTGGTTTTTTTTAGATCGACGACACGGCCAAAAGTGAAGCCAAACACAAATAATACACATCATATGTCACTCCTAGTGGTTACAGACCCATTCATTCCTAAACTCTGGCAGCTTAAAAGTAGCTGGTATTGCAGTCATTATTGCATGCAAGTGCAGTGTGATTATTCAGAAGCTGGATTCACTTGCTTGTTTACTGAAATACTCTTCACTGTTGAGGTTTAGCTTGAATCACTAGAACCAACAGTAACACATTTCAGGAAAGCCAAGTCTGTAACTAAATATGAAGTTAGAGCCAGTAGATGGTTAGCTTAGCATAAAGACTAGAAACAGGGAGAAACAGCTGCCCTGATTCTGTGCAAAGGTGAGAAAATCTGTTTACCAGCAAAGCTCACTAAAAATACACCATGTTTAATCTGTAAAAAGCCAATAAGCGTATTTCCCAAAACGTCAAACTGTTTTTGCTAAAAATGCTAAAATCCTGTAGCAAACCAGAAGAAGGTTTAAGTGGTTGACAGCACTTTAGCACGTACCAATAACCTATAAACATGAAAGATAGCCGACTTAAAATATTGACGTGTTGCACTAATAAGATTAGTTACTGTTGAGTGAAGCTGATAAATAAATAAAATGAATGAGGCTTATAATAAAACCAGTAATTCTTTCTTATTTAATGCTACAGTTTGTTTTTATTCACTTAGTCAAATTGGAATAATCAGTTAAAATGAACACCACTATAAAAAAAAAATGTAAGTATTGTACGTACTAGCTAAAATGTTCACAGCTAACGCCGCACATTTTCTCCATCTGCCCATCCAGGCGTCTGATGTCCCAGTTTAGTCCACCTCTTAAGAGACCACATGTTACACTGCAGTTTGCCATTTCCTCTTCATATGTCTGCCGTTTTAAAAATTCTATCAGTAGACGATTCAAAAAACCTCCTAACAGCACATAGATTTAAAAAGCTAAAAATCCCACTTGAGGTTGTGGTGGACATGTGAATGTTTTGCTTTGCGGGCAAACCAAGGATAGAAAATCACTGTGAGAAGAACCTCAAATAAGTCATGTCCAGAAGGATTAGGGAGGCAGCTCCAGCTACCAGCAAATATTTCTGCACTTCCCAAGATATTTCTGAGGCCATTCAAAACACACAAGCTTTAAAATTCAGCCTAATCCTCGTCAGATTTACAGCATTATAAATAGCCATCATATTTGAGGAGGAGACAACAGTCCTATAATGTGTTTTCATCAGTTTTCTCCTTTATCACTTCAGGATGAGGCAGCAGAAATCCCCAGTCACTGGTATTAGAATTCATCATCACTTTGGAGAGACAGAATATGGTTCTCTGAAGGATCAAGACACCCATTCTGGACTGTAAGTTGCGTTCAAGAGCTCCTGAATTACATTAAGATGCCCAACTGTGCAGCGCAAACCGAATGTGATGCACTCTCTAAAGAAAATGTATCCAAGACCCATTTTAAATGCATTGGCCTGAGTTTTCCTCATGGATGTTCTGTGCAATTTATATTTCATTGCAAGAGGCTGACAGTATCATGCGCTACTCCTGTTCCTGAAAAAAATAAAACGGAAAGGGAAGTAAATGAATGTTTTTTTTATTCTGATTTATAAATTGAATTACGTGAAATGAAGGGAACATGCCGTTGATGATCAAATTGTTGCTGCTTTTTATGAAATGTGTTTGTGCTGTTTTTCAATGAATTTATGTTGTTGCTCAAAAATCAAATGAATAAATGACAGTCAACAATACCATGCGACAGCAGTATGGTATTCAGAAAATGAATGAAACATCGGTGCTGTCTGGTTTGGATTTGACTCATACATAAGCCAATAGCTGTGAGCATAACTTTATCCAGCTTTATCCATTTATCACACACATGCCCTGTGGGGCTGTTCCATCATATATTCCTACTCCTGCCAAGTTTCAGAAGCAGAAAGAGCTTCCTGTGGTAGAGAGCCAACACTGGCGCAGGCCTCCTGCCAGGGAGCTGTGCCCCAACGTCTCAATGCGCTGCTCCCTGCTCAGGTTGTGCATCCCAACATGGACTGCTGCTGTTCAGGAGCCAACGCCCTTTCTCCTTCTCCTCTTCTACCTCCTTCTGCATCCTGCATTGATTCTGTCTTATGCAGGCAAGGGAGCAAGGCGAGGTTTTTGGAAACAGTGGAAGTTGTATGTTATGGATTTAGAGGCTTTGATTTTATCTAAGTGTGCGATCCAGATCGCTTACATTTCTGAATAAATGTGGAATAACCTAAGGTGACACAATGTCCAGTGCTGCCTTAAAACAAGCAAAGTAAGTGGTGAGATAATACAAACAGCATTCCATTAATCTTTTAATAAAATGCCAATTAAAGTGAAGTACAAACTGTGGTCAGACACAAAGCAGAGCAGCGCAGCATTAGATGATTGCACTCATTCGGTGCAGTATACTAACATGATGTACATGATTGCTACCAGTTGAGATTAGTCTGTTACATTGCTGCCATATGGAGCTGCTAACATTCAGAAAATTTAAATGCAGCTTGAGCTTCTGCTGAGTGATTTATAATTAACCTCATTTTAAATAAATTGCCGCAAAGTGAATTGTGTCACCAGTGACTGGATATCAGCATGTTCTACTGTTAATTAATCACATAATGTTTGCCCATTTTCCCCAGTGTGCTAAACAAACAAATTTACCCCAAACAGTGACATAGGCATGTTTGTAGTCTCAAGCTTTAAGTTTTACTTTAAAGCCATTCTCAGAAGGAGGTAGGTGTGGGAAACTACAGCCGTTATGCAGCAAGTGTGTCAGTAGCATCAGTTAGGCTGATGATTAGCCAACAATTCAGTCATTTTTTAGTCATTTTTGAAAAGGCTTTTTGACCACTATTTAAGCAAGTTTAATAGTGCTGATGTACGTCATGATTCTGAGCCATCAGCTGACATATTAGCTGTAGTTGCTAACACTGCTAAACGTGCAGTCAGACTGGATTTCACCTGGTAACATTCACTCACACTGTATGGTGAAAAATAAGTCAATATTTTTTGGAATGAGAAGCCTGGCTGGACACTGGAGAGACTCGCAGTTTCAGTGTCAAATTTCAATGAGACTGAAGCATGAACATCCAGCTGTGACCGCGTCATAACTCCTCCTGAGGATGTTTTCTTTTAAAAGTAGATGTGACCGCCTGAAAGCAAACAGGCCTCTTGTCATTGGAATAACTTTATTCTTTTACTTACTGAATAGCATTAGAAATCCTGAATTTATGAAAAAGTCGAATCATTTGATTCAGTGCTGTTGGTAGTTAAATAAGTTGTTTCACCCAAATTACAAAAAAACATTCATTTTCCTCACGAAGCTTAGTGGTGTCTAGTCAAGCAAGGAATTGTGGTTTTATTTGCACAGGCTTTGGGATATCAGCCCCTGAGATGTGTAGCCTCCCCCGTACAATCAAGGTAAACGAGATGCGCACTTGAAGCATAAAAAATGGGATTTGAAAAGATAATTTCAGAAACAATATCCAAATTATTCCGGGAAATCCACACATGCCTCTGCCGACAGTTGTAACTATTCTATTTGAACTTGGGTAGAAAATGGTTTTATAGTTTTATATTTGTAATTGTTTAAAGTTCTGAACACCATAAATGAAAGTCTGTTCCATGGTGTTATATCTTATTAGCACAAAACCTGGGCAAATAAAACCAAATCACCAGGGGTAAATAAGGAACTATTACTGTTATGTGATTTGGCTGAACCGACCTTTTAAACAGAGATTTAATTCAATGGTCACCTTGCACAATTTCATGAACACAAGAATCAACCCTGGCAGTGATGGCTGAAAAAAGACATTAAATAAAACATCTGTCCTGCAGCTCATTGAAAATAAGTGTCTGGTGAATGACGATAATGTGTAATATTTAGCACTATTTTTGTATCCAAAAACATGTCTAAGGAAAATGGCTCTGCTACATGTTAATCTTTTTTTGCTGGTAACCTGTTAATCAATGCACAGTATGGTGATGTGTCGAAAAATTTGCAAAAATACTACAAAAAAACCCCACCTCATTGCGTTTACCTGTTGTACTTTATCTGAGTCACTTTTAGACATTTCTGGCTCAATACCTACTTTTGTTTTGCCCTGTAAATAGTACTTATCATGTTTATTTCAAATATCAATAGACTAAAAGAAAATTTTTATTAAGTTTAAAATAATGCTGAAACAATATACTGACAGTTTGTTGGAATCGTTGCAGGTTTTAACCAGAATCGCGGGGCTTGTGGAGATGTGTAACTGACAACTGTTGTATAGAAATGTACATTTTTTTGTAAAGATATTTTTATCAAAAGGCATGTTTACTGTAACTTTGTATTTTCAGTTCAAAAAAATGGTCTATATTCCAACTGTTGTAAGGCTAGAAAACTCATCGTCATTGTAGATAACTATTTGTGTTCTTATAAGTCAATAAAATGTTTGTGTCATATATTTAACTAGTCAAATGTTTCAATGATCAACACTTTATTTTACAAATAAATATGAACTGAAGGACAAAGAAACCTTTTGGCTTTATTGTAAAGTGCTGCACATAAATTCAGACGTGATAATTACTAACAGGTGGTTTACAAAAGTATGTAAATATTTGGTTCGTCATTCACTTGTGCCACTTAAAAATCCATTAATTACCATGCCATCTTCCTTCCGTGCAACTACTCATTGAATCATGATTTATTTAGTTGATTATGCAGCGCTTGTGCCACAGTTGCCATCAGAATGACACTTTAGCAATTTGCACTACACAGTGTTTAAATACATGTCAAATTAATGTCAGTCAACAGACAACTGGACACCGAAACGGCAGCTTGTCATTTTGTATTTCTCTAATGACACCAGTCTCGCTGGCTGCCAGTGGATATCACTGTAACTAATACAATCTGACCATAGCAGCATGTCCACCAGTGGCAGGTCATTTTATACCTGACTAATAACTGTAGATGATTATGAGAATACACCAACCCAATCAAAACAGTCATTTGTGATCTAAAGTTCTTGTTTAAGTTCAGAACTGGATGTGAACATGTTTAGTTTCCTGTTCTGTTTACTAATGTGAGCATAAATACTTAGTATTTGTATCAACCTGCCCAGGCACTGCAGATGAAAACTACTATCTTGGCTAAATCTGACACGTTTACATTACATTTATTGATTGACTTAATGTGTGTTGTCCCTAATGTTAAAAGCAATAAAGTAAATAAAGGGAATTTTGATCCACATTAACCAGAACAATATTTTTCACTCTTCTTGAACCAGCATATATGGGAAAATTGTCCCGGTATTGACAGGTTGTTAAAATTCATATTGGTATTAGTAGTTAGTATTAGGTAAGTATATAATGAACAGTACAGTGTAAAAAGTGGGAATTTATTAAATAAAACTAGGTTTTGCTTTTTTCTTGTGTGCTTACGAAGATACAAGCTTCATGAACACAATTCAGAGAAGCAATCAGTGATCTGCAGCTACTCAGGAATATATATGAGTTGTGTATGTATTAAGTCCTTGAGCTTTAGGATTACAGTCCCATGCTGAGAAAGTATTTATTCAGTCTCTTCTTGAAGGCTTGAACTCTACTTGATGTAATGTCACAGAAAACAGCAGGGGGAAGGCTGTTCTATGTTGTTACAGCAGAATGGAGAAAGCTCCTGTCAAAGCATTTGGTGTTAGCTCTGGGGAGTGACAAGGCATGGCTTGTTGGTAACCTCTGAATAGTTCGACCAGGGACGTGAGCTGAGGGTAGAAGTGCTTTCATGTCTGCTGGATAGTTGGAAGTGTGCAACTTGAAAGGAACAGTTGTTGCAGCAACTGTTCTGCGACGGCTCACCTTTGTGATGGCATAATCTTTTAGAGTCCTCATCCACCTCATCCTCCAAATGATCTTTAGTTCCTTTTCCTGGATGATATCTGGCTGCCTTAGAGTGGTTTGTGAGGCATTCATCCAGGCAAGGCAGGATGACCTGGGTTTTGTAGACGTTGGCTGGCACATTTTCAGATGTTTGACACATGGTTGGTCCCCAACAGTTTTCTGTCATTGCATAGTTGCATAGTCTCTGAATTTGATTTTAGTGCTCCCAAAGAAGAGAGGTGGAAGAGAGCCTTTTGTTCAAGTTTGTTGCCACCTCAGACCCATTTTGCGATGTTATGGGTGCAAAGATGGTGGTCGAATGCACCCTTTATATCTAGCACAAGAATGCACACTTCACTGCCTTTGTCAAACATGTTGTTCCGCATCTGGGACAAAACTGAGAAGGTCGAGTGTGCTGTGATTTGATCCAACCAAATTGTTTGTTTGAGAATTGTTTGAGAAGTAATATGGGACACCACTTTGATGAATCTGATTGATTGATTGATTGATGGATTGGGGTCAGTCCATCATGTTCTCACAAAAACCTGTCACATATGGACCATAGATTCAATATAAGAAGCGGACGTAGTCGTGACATCACCAGTTGGTTTGTGGACTGCCATTTTGAAGCCCTGAGTTTGGCCGATAGGACGCCTGATTGACAGGTCGTCATGGTAACAAGTTGTCAATCATAGATAATCCCACCCTGAAGCATACTCTGCTTTATGGTCTATTTTCCTCTAAATGGGACTATAATTTACTAAATTAACATCATGTTGTATTGAAGAAGACATGAAACTAGTGATTGAGACCATAAACTCATTAGGAAAATGTTAACTGAGCTAATAAATCAGGTGAGAAGTAGGGCTATTTTACCATTATTTCTAATGGAACTGGACTTTTTTATTTGCAACCAGAGGAGTCGCCCCCTGCTGGCTGTTAGATAGAATGCAGGTTGCATTCTATCGAACACATGGTCAAGACCCGGCGGCATCAGTTTGTAACGCACTGGGGATCCCCATAGAGTCATAGTTCAACACAGAGAGGGAAGCCCTGTAATGTCAGTTTTGGACAGTTAAGGTGGGTATATGATATTTAACAGAAAGGCCAGTGTAAGTGGGTGGATTGAGGGCCATAAAAGGAGCTACCAGGAAACCAGTGTTTGTTTTCTGTGTGAAGCAAAAAGTCAACATTTAATATTTTTATTGAAGTTACGTAAATTGTGTAAGTTACGCAAGTAACATCACCTAACACAGTTATTTTAATCCAAACCATGATGTTTTCCTAAACCCAACCAAATACCTTTGGTGCCTACATTAACAATGCGCCTTTCAAATGGCGATGTTTCACAAAGTTAACATTTTATTTTGAAAGTCTACCTAGATGTTGCATTTATTGCTGCTAACCATTGCTAACTTGACAGCGGAGCCCTAAACGCTAAAGGGGTACCCAGGGCGTTAAAAACCGATGTAATGTGTGACCATTTGGGAGTGAGAATTTGAGTGAGGTCACTCTTGTTTTCCATTGCTCAGGGAACATGCCACAAGCAAAAAGGAGTTGGAAAAGATGACTGAGGGGGCTGGCCAGTTCTTCGGTTCACTCTTTGAAGACCCTTGATGGAATTTCATTAGGCCCCGATGCTTTTGCTGGATAAGGTTGTTCCTGACATCTTTTGGTTTAAAGTGAACATTGCCAATAAGAAAAGACTGTAATGGACAGGAGTGATGTGGTTTTGCATGTTATTTCTCGAGACATTTCAATTTTTCTTGTTTTCTCTGTGCTTCTCTCATTGATTTGAAGTGGATGAGGCTCCAGTGACGTTTACGTACTTCTTTGTACCAATCAGGTAACATTTGAACCTGACTCTGATGGCAGTTGACGGGTAGTTTGAGCATTTTAAAGTTAATTTAAGTGTTAATAACTAAAGATTTATTTTACTTATAATATTTAGTCATGAATGTTATATAAGATTTTTAACCAAGTTTTCAGAGGCTTTAAGTTAAATAAACAATTTTAAAATGAGAAATGCTAAAAGCTGTAAACTGGTATGTTTCTTTTTCTTAGCTCTTATGCAGACATTCCACGAAGATTTGTAGTCATGTTTTTCACCTGGCAGTCAGTACAGTAGGTATCGCTGAAAATGAGATTGGCGTAAATACTATATGTCAATGGTGAAAATATATCAATCACAGATTGATCATTCCTTGACACACAGCCCTCATGAAAACCCATTAATGTTTTTGACCAACATTTTTAAAAAATTGACACAAAACCTCTTGATAGCGATAGTAAAACAAGGTGAGATAAGGTCAGAGTTCAGGATCAGCTCCAACACAGAGCTGCTAGGTAATCACTGTCATGTTCAAGGACGCATAAGCAGAACAAATGGTATTTGCACTTGTGTCCTCTGGTCAAGCAGTGGTCTCCAAACTCATTACACTCGCCCCCAGTCAGGTTAACAAACAGCTCTGTTCTACGGCTTCACTTGGGACCACACAACGTGATTTAAAGGCTGATTATGGGTTGGCATTGTTTTATGGAGAGTCTGCAATTATGTGCAAAACTCAGCAGGGCAGCATGGACAATTGGCTAACACTTTTCTGCAGTTTAAGCTGGTAAGTAGAAGAAATCTTCATTCTGCAAGTCAGTTCAATTTGTGATTCACAGCCTTTTCACAGTTGGATAGGTTACTCCTGAAAACCATTTCATCACAACTTTCTGTCCAAGTCCACTCCTCTGATCTCAAGGGTATATGTGTAAAAATAACATGTGCCGTTCTTTAAAAAAAATTGATTCATGCTCGATATTTCAAAACATACGGTGTTTTTCAGAGGATCTAAAACATGAAATCCACAGCTGCTGCAATAAACAACCGTTATTATTAAAAGGCAGAAAACCAATAGCAACAAAACATCTCCAACATTAGAGCAAATCCTTTTTATAAATGTCTGTAGTGACTTTAAAGACGGTAATGGAAACCAGTCTGAGCTCTGCAGGGTGTGTGTGTTAGCAGAGATGTCCTCTCCGTGTAAGACTACGACATTAATGTCCTTGAAAGGTTTCAGTGTGTCACTTCCACTCAGTTAGTGACTCTGTAAAGGTAGCTGGGCACCAACAGCTGCCCAATTTAAGGCCCCCCATTTATCCACAGTAAAAAGTAATGCAGTGAGGTTAATGAGGGCCAACTGCAATGCCACACACAATTAGCTCTCTGTATTAAGTCCACAACACCAGTGGCTGGCATGATTGCACACAGCTGTTCCTGTTTAACCTATATATGAGAAAGCTTTTCACCCCTGCTTAATGCACTGGAGTTTATTCATTCATACAGAAATGACTTCTAAAGATATTCAGCTGTGATAGTGAGCCTTGGGATGAAAACGACTACGGTATTTTAATTCCACTGGAGCTGTTAAGCTTCTGCAATATTGAATTTTTCACTTTCACAGGTGTGGAAATGAAAAATAGATTAAAAACACTGGTGGTGTAGCTGCTGCTGCTGCTGCTGCTGGCCAGTCGGTCACTCTGGAAATGTTTGTGTATATTTTTAATTTAAACAGATTTATTACTCAGTCTGGCCAACAGTCACATCAACTTTCGTGTGTTTACAGCCGCTGACAGAGTCATTTCACTCATTTGTGCTTGTCTCTCTCCATTTGGGAAATAAATCATGTTATTACTTTATTTTCAAGCTCATTGTTGGCGCATTGTTGCATATAGATTTACATCTTTCAATTATCTCAACAATGGCTACCACATGGATTATTGTGACGGAAAATAAACATCATTTGGAGCCAGGCCAAATTTACATGATGTTTAGAAGGAGCATTTGGGTGATAACTCATGTGCCATCTTACACGTATTCAAATATTTATCTCTAAATATGTATTCTCAGTTAAAGTTGAAATAATATATGTACAGTATAAAAACATCCTAATACTTTATTCAGTTTCAAGCTGCAGAGCATTTGCTTTATTGCAAATATTCATTTCCCCAGCTCACTGCACAAATTTTAATTAACATTTATATTATATTAGCTCAGGGGGGCATGATGAGCATATTTTCCTCGTCTGATTTGAAAAATATTTAAATGAATCTGCATCTGTAATGCCAATAATCTGAGCGTTAACCTGCAAAAGCAGAATGAAGGGTGAAGATTTTCATCTCTGCAGAGGCTTTAATGAAATCAATAGAATTTACGACAGCAGTGAAGGATGAGGTGTTGCAAAGTCATTAAGCTCGGTTTGAGGCTAGCAGGCTAACGTTAGCCTTCAGCACCTCACGGTGGATAATACCAGCCTTTTTGGATAGTGTGAGATATATATAGTTTATCGATATATATGATTAATCAGTATCCATTTACAAAGTCAAATGGTTGTAACAATTGTTCTAACCTTACATGAACAGATATTTACAGTATCTACACACAGCGCCTTGTTTAGGAATGAAAGCAATTGAATGCTGGAGTACATCTTCCCCAAATTGTTTTATTGTCAGTGCAATTTTATGCCTTTATGGATGATATTGATTTAGGAGCTGGGAAGAACAATCAGTCCCACTGTCCCCGAGCTGCGAAAGTTATCAGGTTCTTCAGATGATATCCATCATTGGGTAATTTAAGATTGAAAACATGTCACTATGATGTATAGCAAAGGTGGAGTGGAGAGCAGGTTTCATCATGAAGGTTGATTCAGTTAAATCTCAGTCAGAAATAGACAGCCATGCTGTGTGTGTGGTTTGGATTTGCAGTTTCAGCAGAAATGAAACGCAAGAACTGAAAAGACAAGATGAAAACTAAAAGTCTATTGATCCTTGTGCAGAAATTGGAAGAGCCAGAAGTGGCATCACTTTAAGAAAATAGAATACAATCACACGTATGGAATATAAAGTAGTAGTAGTGTAAAAATAGCAGACTTCAGTTAGTAGGAAATACTGTAGTATGGGTCAGTATGGAAACTTGGTCAAGACCCCTTGGCGTTGCTTTTTAATACTCTAAGTACCTCTTCAGCATAGTTTTTATGTTAGCAATAATTAATATGCAACGTCCGGTTAGACTTTCCAAATAAAATTAGCAGTTAACATTGTGAAACGACACGGTTTGGTTAGGGTTTAGGAAAAGATAGCGGTAAGGTTAGATGATTGTTAGATGAAAGTCCGATTTCTCAACCACCCGTCCACCCCAACCACTTCCTTCCTCTGACCTTTCTGTTATTTATACTAGGCCTACTTTTAGCATTCACAAATGATGCTAAAGAGGTACCCAGTGCGTTGAAACAGATGCCAAGAGGTACTGACTGAGCGCCCAAATGTGACTACTTGGGAGTGAGAACGAGTTGTGATTATGGCTACCCAAATCTACATTTACATCTACTTATTGAGCTGATGCTTTTTTCCAAAGTGACTTACAATTGCTACATACATCAGAGGTCTCACGCCCCTGGAGCCACCCCAAATCTAAGTCCAATATTCACTCTTCCTTTAGTATTGTGTTGCTAATGCTCCAGTGTCTTCACCAGCTGTGAACTTTGTCTGTCCAAGGAAGGTTAAAGTCAATAGCAACTGGACTTGGTTAAAGATACTTGAAGGCGTTTCATCCATCATCCGACAGACTTCTTCACTTAACTGACTGGTATGGAACTCGGCTGTTTAACCTCTGTGTGGTTGTCTGTCAAGAAAATTGATTCCCCTGGTTCGTTAGTGCTCCTGGCTGTTGTAACGACAGCTGTTACGGTCATTGGAGTTACCCGAGGCCAAGTTTGTTTGTCTGCCATTCGGTGATGGGCAGGTAGCATACGGTAGGTTTGCAGAGCTTTTTCACTGAAAAACAAAGTTGATGAGAGCGATGAGAGGGAACCAGAAGAATGATGTTGCATAGTGCAGCTTTAAACAGCAGAACTGGAATATGTATCTATGTTTACCGTACAACATGGTGGAATTATCATTAAAATACAACTCAGAATGTAAAACTAAAGAACTAAAGAGGAGAAACTTAAATAAAATGACAAACAACTAGTACAAAAAGTGGAAAGAGGATGAAACACATCTCTCCATGCAGTGGAAGATCTGACTGCTGGAAACAAGGAGGGAGTAATCCTCATTACCTATGCAGCTGTGTGGGCTGAGTTATCCTTTCAGTTCTGCACTAATTGCTCTGAATCAATAAAACTGTATAATCCAAAGGAAAAGTTCTCAGTCACATTCAGGGCATCATGACCTTGGGAGCCCCTTTACGTGTGAGAGACATGCGCATTTATCTGGGTTTTATGCTTTCTAAAAGCGAACACACTAAAAGTCACTGATTTGAGGGTGAGAGAGTGAGAGAGAGGGTGAGACAGGCAGGCAGACAGAGAGAGAAAAAAGGAGAGGATACATTTGAGTGATCTCTTTTGAAGCAGTGTGGTTTTGCTACATGCCTCAAGGTGTCACTTCATAATTGAATTCCCTCCTTTGTACTGCTGTGAAGCCGTGGATGCTCGAGGACAGCCCGAGGACGGCGACGTGAACACCTTCAGGGCCCGCAGGCCACCGTTTCCACCGCTGATAACGCTGGAAATGAGCAGTATCACCACCTGATAACGCTCCATGGAGACAGTCTCCTAATGAAAAAAAAAAAAGTTATTAAGCATCTCAATGGGGAAATGACAACAAAGCACAGAGAATTGTCACATTATAATTATGAGCAGTGAATGGGTAGAAGAGGAACCCTTCATGTTTCATAGCTGAATGTGCTCCTGCTGCAATTACGCTCTCGAGAGGCCGCTGTCCATTCATGCACAGCCACAAATTATTGTCATTTAGTCCCAACTGTCATAATGATCATTCACATTGTGACAAAACTTTCAAAAAAAAGTGAGAAAGGTTTTAGAAAGAGAGGAATGACGTTGAGTTCAGCACTTAATCATTTTGTGTTATTATATAGAGGTACTAGTAAAAGTAAAAACACACCATTATAAGTACGATTCAAATTCCTTCTCAATTAAAAGTATTATCAGCTAAATGTACTTAAAGTTTTAAAAGTAAAAGTATTCTTTATGCAGGAAAATTGCCCCTGTGACTGTATTATTATACATTATTGGATTAATAGGAGGATTTTATTGTTAAAACTGTCTAATTCATATACAGTTACTGAAGGTCATTCAGTCCAGTGGTTCCCTTCTGAGGGTTCAGGAGATGATTAATGGGCCAGGAAAGAATATAAAACTAAGTTCTGTGTCACAAATTTGCATTTATGTTTTTGACTTTTTTTCTAATGTTTGCCTTTTTACAAAGAAATATTGGATGATTTTACCGCTTTTTACAAATCTTAAAAGCTGTCATATATACATAAAAAGTAGAATCGAACAGAAATACTCCTTACAATTGTACTAAAAAAAGTGCAGTACTTAAATAAATGCACTTTTGACTTTTCTCCAGCGTATTATATATCGCACATACCAAAGCTGCAAATCACAACGAAGCAATCTTACAATCTCATCTGGACTGCCAAGGTTAGCCGTATACAGCCGATGAATGATTCACTTCTTTACTGTACTAGTCGTGAATGTTCATCATGCTTCTCCAGGCTTCTCTGGGCGAAGAAGAGGAGAATAAAATGAATTTTCCTTGAGCCATTCTAGCCTCATTCCAAGGCCAAATTGGCTATTGATCTACGTCTCTTTGTCTATTAAGGCAGAGTCTTGCATGCCAAAATCGGTCACCACCGTGACGGCTGCCCATATCTCAATGCTGATTGATTCCTTGGATGCTGTGGCCAGCCGGGCCAAACCAAGGTTGATGGGAGAGGGGATGAGGATGATTGTCTGAGGTTGCCGTCAGCTTGGCAGTCGATGCACATGATCAGTAGAGCAGGAATCCACATAGGCCGATGCTTTTGCCTCGTTTCCTTGGCTCGACGTTACCCACACCCCTCTGTGCTTCTGCCATCGGTTGAAAAGGAAATGGATACAAAGAGAAAGGTTATTCCATTCATCCGTTTGGAGGGACTTGATGCAATCAATACTGGCAGAGTGGAATGACAGAGCAGCGGCTAAGGCAGTGCAAGGACATAGACTGTGGTATTGTAAAAGGAAGCACAAGAAAGGAAAATCCCCCTACTGTGACCAACTGAGAAAAACAACAGTCGCTTTGATTGCTCTTTTCACCGAAAGAGTTTTCAGCTGGCCTTTTGGCTTTCACTGGTTTGAATGAGAGTTGATTGATTTTCAAAAATCCCTCTGAACTATTTTTCACTGTTCCAACCACTGGACAAGTTCGGGTATGTGATTGCAAGAACAGACATTTTCCGAACTAGAATACAACACATTGCCTTTCGAAAGTAGCCTGGCTCCTCTAATTTAAGGTGAGGCCACAGTCTTAGCAGTGCCCACGCTCCAGTTACAACAACAACACCCCGATTAATGGAAATGAATAGAAAATAATTCTTATCCAGATAAGTGATTGGTATTATGTTAATTTCCCAGATACAGAACCATGAAATGGAATTTGCTCATGTGTTTATTTGATATACCAAATGATATCAGATAACGACATCAGACCATTAAAATGTGATGTGTTTTTATCTGGCTGGTTAATTCAACAAGAATTTAAAAAAAAAAAAAAAAAGTCCTGTGAGGAAAATGCCTGGTAAGTCACATACCCAGAAGTAGTAGAATTTTAAATTAAATGTATCTCACTTTTCCCATTTTATGCTACTTTGTAGCTTATTTCTATTCCACTACATTTTACAGGGAAATGCTGGGCTTTTTACTTCACTATGTTTCTTTACAATACTGTTGTTGCTACTTACTTAAAAAATGAAATACAAAATATAAGATCATCTTAACACATTAATGTTTCAAAAAAATACTTAAAATATTAAAATACTAATGTGGGAATTCTTCTGCATAATGAGTTTTACTTTGGATACTTTAAGTACATTTAAGTGCATTTAGTTCATCATACTGAAACCTGCATTAACTTTTTTTCTTCAGTGGATAGCAAGCTGTAAACACTGACATATTATCACATTTCATGGTAAGTTGTATGGCAACCTGTTAGCAAACATGCCTTTTTACACATCCAGCAGAAACATAAGAACCACATATGATTCATTAACATCCATTTGGTTCATATTTTTCTCCCCACCTAATAAGTCCCTATTAGTTTGGCTCTTTCACACACCAAATGGTTTGTTGTCACCAACTGGCTGTTTAGCAGCTAAATGCTCCATTATGTACAACAGCTAGCTGCTAGTTACTTTGTCTGTCTGTGCTGGGCAGGTTAGAGTTCAGTGGATTTGTGAAAGCTTTTTTACAGCTGCAGCTGGAAACACTGGTGAGAGCAGTAAACGTGTACCAAAACAGTCCGTTTGCGCACCGCTAAACTAAAGCCGCTAAACCCTTTACAGAGCTGAGGGGAACTGCATAATTATGAGATAGTTACCTTTGGATTCATCACTATAGGTAATACATTAAGCATAGCCATTTTGTCGATGTTTGTTGATATAAAAACATTGATTAATGCCTGGATATTGTGTTAGTTTGGGCATAGTCTATTTTATATTTTCTGTTAGCTATTATGATGGAACATGCAATTTTGTGAAACAAAGAGTTTCTCTTCATTTAAAATGTGTTTTTTTTCTTCCAAATAGGCTGTACATAAACTGCACAAAGAACATCAAAGTTCCAGAGCAATTAGAAAGCTGTCATTGGGAAATAGAGCAATGTAGCCTTGCTCTCTCAAAACACACAAGACGGAAAGAAAGTCCTAATAGAGTTTTGAGAGAGAAAAACACATGTTCATTTAGATTTTGTTTTGCCACTTTGAAATTTATAGTTCTCTAATTACCGGCTACAGCATCAGTAAATTCTTGAGGTTCAGAATTCATCATTAAGAACATTAATCAGCAAAAGTACTTTGAAAGAGGGTAAGTGCTTTGAAAAAACTCTGCCAACTAAAAAAAAATCTTGCTTTTGTTCCACGTTTTGCAGTACGTCGAAGAAAGGTATGTCATTCAGTGATGGCATGCCTGTCAAAGCAAATGAGCTGTTTCTGAAATGTCAAATGAAATGGTGCAACCTTTCGAAAGGTTAAGCAAAACAAGGGAAGCCCTACTGTACATACCCTACCACCTGACAATCGGTGTGGCCTCAACACAAGATTAACCTCCCTGCAAACTGACGGGAAGATAATAAAGACATCAGAATGGGAGCAAATCATAAATCGAGTCAGATGAGTCTTAATTGTAACGACAATATTAATGTCTGCTCCAGAGTATCAATAAATCATGAGTTACACTGAGGATGGTTGCTGAATTTAAATTCTTTCTCCATGCATAATTTGATTTTCCCAAACAGCTGCTCAGGGTAATGTGGAGGACTTTATGGGATGGTGACGGAGTGGGCTCAGGAGAATCCAGCGAGGGAGGAGGGATCCAAGAGATGGTCTACCATGCGTTCAGAATGACTTGTATACTGGCCTGATTTAACGACTTTTTAAATTAAAGTATGTGATGTGATCAATTCGAGGCTGTCTACGTGGGAAGTGGCTGCTGTTTTAAATGAGGTGGGATTAAACTGGAATTACTGAATACTACAGGTCAAATACTCACATTAACCCCTTCCAATTTCAAAACAAACACACCTGCACTGGCTTTATGGTGTCACAGGGGATAAGGAGGTTTGTTTTCAACATACTACACTGTGGTGTTATGTTTGCAAAACAACTTGTGGATAAATCAATTAACGAATTTGGTTCTAAAATTACACATTCGCTGTATGTGCACAAGTGCTTATCCAAAGTGAACAAACTTCTTCCTGAATAATTTTTTTTAATTGACAACTACTTTTTAAGCTGTTAGCCGCACTAATCAATATATTTATATTAACATTGGGTCAAAAGACTATGTGTAATGGGGAAAAGGTCACTCGCAGTGATGAGCCCTCAGATAATTATCACCCTCCCTTCCCTTCAGTGTTTTTTCACATCATTCAGCTCGTTGTTTTGGTTTTATGGCTCATATTGCACTGTTTTCATTCACGCAAACCAGCATCAGCAGGCAGCTCTACACTACCAGTAGACAGGCAACACTAACAACTAGCAGACCATATGAGCGTTTCCTAAATTAGCGCAGGCTGCGTTTGTCCATGCCTGCAGTTAATGTTGTGAAACGATGGCAGTTTGGTTAAGTTTAGACAACAAAAGCTACTTAGTTAGGTTTAGGTAAACGTCATGTTTGGGTTGAAGCAAGTAAATTACGTAATTCATGTGATTGAAGTCACGGAAGTTGCATGTCCGAAGTCAATAATGTAAGTCACGTGACACGTGAAGTCAGTAACATTCTAAAAAAAGGTAAAACTCAATATAACTCAACATTTACATGGTCTCGAACATTGTTCTCCTGATGAAAGTGTGGTGTTTGACCCATCTGAACACCCTTCCTGCCTCCTTACAAGGACTTTCTGCCTATAATACATCACCTGACTTCCTCGTTGTATGGTCACTAGAGGTCGCTGCCACAATAAAGTAAATATGGGTCGTAATAACGTGCTGCACAAATAACCTATATTGTTGTTTTTTTGGTGAGGACAGTCTCGTAAATAGAAAGGTGTTTTAAGTGCTGTACAAATAGGCAAGTTCTCCTCAGCAACTTTATAATGAGTCAATGTTGTGTTTACAGTTTGTGCGCTGCCCATACTGTGGGTTGTTTTCAGCTCAAAATACTCCAGTTGGTTTACTATGAAACAGACCCACAGCCATTTTTATATTTTGTGTCGTAATGAGGTGTTTATTGCTGTGCAATCATGTCATTTTCTTATGTGTATATATATATTCTATACGCCTGTTTATCCAGCTCCCCAATGTCTTTTCCCTTGGATATACTGTTGAGGATTGAGTTTCTGTAGGTGGCGCTGTTTGTGAGTTTCACTATTGTAGCTGCTGCTACTCATGGCAAACAAACAAGAACTACCTAAACACTACCAGTGATGTTTTATAGAGGAGTCACACCACTCAATCACATCCTCAATACAGCTCTATGGGGATATGCAGCGGTGACACATACATCTTAGAAGTATAACTGGTCGGGAAAAATGCTTTTTTAACCTTATTTTGGGGCAAAGTCGTCAAACTTTTCTCCAACTTTGACACTACACATTTCTTCGCTCTATCCCAAAAAGGCACTGCTTTTAATGACACAAAACACCTTTCTAACTATGAAAACATCAATTAAAATTTAAATACATATATTAATCAGAACTCGATAGTAAAACAGCATAAGAGAGTAAATTTAACAAATTATTTCATTTTACATACTGTCTTCTCCATATTTTGACAGACTTCAATGCTTGAGGCAGTTTTCTCTGTTAATGAAAGCAGCTCTTTAGAATCCATTTTTGATTTCAGAACTATTTCTTCAATTGTTCTTCTATTTCTATTTCTTGTTGGAGAATGACTTCTAAATGTCCTGTTCATAAAGATACTACACCGCACTGAACTTTATCCCAAATCCAATCTTGAGATTCCGCATATCAATATGCTGTGTGGTGAGAGAAGATGCTACATTGCATACAAATGTGTATACGAGATCATTAATAGCATCGCAAAGATGTGCCAAATTGAAAACGGAGCACAGATGGGTTTTCGTACAGTTCATTACTTAGATTGCCTTCTGAGAACAGAACTGTGGATATACAGTGTGTGTGCATTGATGAGTCATGTACTGTATGGGCAACAACAACTGTCTGCTGTGGCTCTGAAGACCACAGATAGGCAAAGAGACAGCACGGCTGCCTGTGGTGTAAAATCAGTGGCAGTTCTTTTTCTTATTGTTGTAAATTCACTGAAGAATTTGCACAGTTAAATAATGAATCATCTGTGCTGCAGAGTTTCTAGATTCAGTAATAGATGTCCTGTTGATCCTAACATTTTAATTGGAGTGCTGATCGATACCTACAGGCTGACGAAGAACATCACCGAGTGTGAAAATCAAAGAAAAAATCATATATTTAATTATAACTATATACTTTAAATAACTCGGTTCTACATTATGGCAAGCAACTGTTTCAAATAGAAATTTTTATAAGGTCTGGTACCTAAACTGTGAAACATTAACCGAGAGAGATATATTGAAACCCCTGACTGAGCTTATTCTGAATGACTGACAGCTTCTATAGAGAGAATACATGCAATTCATCACAAAGCAGTAAGTTAGTGCTTTAAATTAAAGATTAATATATTTTAAATGTTGAAAGTCATGTTGAAAAGGTCAAGAGGATGTGCACAAGAGGTGACATTTGAAATTCTGTTATTAATTTCAATGAAGTCATACAGGCATCTTGTTTTTTATATTTCATTAATAGTGTAACTTTAACCTCACTACAGATAAGTGCTTGTATTCACATTTCTCCTATTTGTTTTTATTGAGTTTTTCTTTTTTCCCCTCCTTTTTAGTCCAGTGCATGGTGATGTCACAGACCGATTGAGAAGCTGTGGATAAATAAGACATTAAATAAGAAAACTTCTTTCACTCCCACAGTTCTCTTCATACACTTTATAATACATCAGATATTTTCCCACAAGCCTCCTTTAAAAATCGAACCCACGGGAGCTGAACGAGCAATGAAAGTAAAGTTAAATCCTTCTTCTTCTTTACTTCCCCTTAATTTAAGCCTTCTGTCCACATAATATATGTCATTATGTATAGCTACTCATCAGTCAGTGTAAAAATCGAAGAGATACAAGTTGTCTTTTGGAGCTTGAGCTGTTTTTTTCCTCGTCTCCCTCACTCTCCTGCTGACGCAGGTGTATGTCTGGCTGATCAAAGTTATCCTCAGGAAACTGTAGGCTTGTGCAAAACAGTTTTCCTGCCTCCCAACAACAAATTCCTGGCTTTTAACCTCTTTCTAGCTAACAAGTGTTTTTGCTGATAAACTCAGTTTTAGAGAGACTTTTAGGTTCTTTGACATGCATACGAACATTCAGCTAACTTTGAGCTATAGAATTCCTCCTTTGAGGTTTTGCAAAATTTACATAGAGTAATTACAAAAAGCTGGAGTAATCCATATTTTTTATTTCTACACTGGATCAAATGACTACAGATAAATCCTCCAACCTAAACAGCAACATAGGTCGTTTTATCCATGCCTCCCAAAACAACACATGACCTAGGTCACGTGACATTAAACCTTAAACACGTGGTAAAACTTGTGAAATGTCGCAGTTTGGTTGGTTTAGCAAAACGCCATGGTTTGGCTTGAAAGAGATTTTTAATGCACGATCTAAATTAAGTAACACTAATTCAATTCCATAGAAGCAAATTGACATGGTATGATAACCTTCAGTTTCATAGCTGGGGTGGTGATGGCACAATGGATAAGACTATGCCTTTGGTGTGAGCGACCCGGGTTCAATCCACCAATGTGTCCCTGAGTAAGACACTTAACCCCTGGTTGCTCCAGAGGCATGCGATCAGATTGTAAGTCGCTTTGGATAAATAAATGTAAAAATGGAGACTGAGGGATTTGTATATCTGATTGGATATTTTGTCTAAATGTGTATCTCCTGTCTTTATTAGTGTATCTCATCTTCTTTTGTTGTTACCAAGTATTGATCTGAAACGTCCTCTTATCCTTATCTGCTCCCTTCTGTCAGACTATCAGCTGCGCCCCCCATTTTGTACCTGCGCCTGTCTTCACTCTCCTCCATTTTAGTCATCTCAGTGCACAGCATCTCTCCTGAAATCCATTTCTTCACCCTCTGGGCACCTCACCTCCCTGGGGTGAGGTGAGCCCTGCTGTCATCATCTTCTCTCTGCTTGTCTACAGGTTGAAAACTTCCCTCTCTTATCTAAACGTCAGTCAGAGAGACAGAGTTTAAAATCTCACTCATCGATGCAAACATCTCCAACAGAGCATTTCATCTCTTTGTCTGTGTTTGACTTCATCTGCCACTTCTGTAAAACACTGGTAGAAACTCACAAGCTAAACACCATTTCAGTAATTAGCCTGAAAACCTTTAAAAAGAGGAAATTCCTATTTTTGAGATTTATTTTGGTGACATCCTGGTTGCAAAGCAGCCAAGCAGTCGCTTCCCAGGTATCGCCTGTCAATCAAATAATATTGCAATATTGTGCAATCTTCCCTCAGTTTTTCTGTAGATGGCTAAAACTGCTCATGTTCCTCTTCTATTTATTCCATATGAACAATGTTGCTGTTTCTGGTAACATAAAAAGAAACATTTCCTCTGTGGAAAGGAGAAGATTGTTCCCAGGAAAGATCTAATCAACAGGAAGCTTTCATGGATAGATAGACAGATACTCTGACATTTATTAATAGGAACATGAAGTTAATTGTCATTTTATTAAAGTTTGTCTTGATAAATGCTTGTTTTGTTTTAATTCTATGAATTTGAATTCTGATGTTGATCAAGGCTTATTGTTTTTGTGGAAAGTGTGGGGGTTTGTTTAATTAAAAGAAAGCCATTCCTTTCCAACAACTGACCACCTACAGGAACTATTGGGACTCATTAATGGAAAGCTTATTATAAATTAGGTTTCATTTTCATTGCCCTGCCCATCCAACCCGTTCTCATGCCAGGGTTTCACATGCATACACTTGGTGAAGAACCTTGGTACCCTTTAGCAAGTAAAAGTGTTGTGGAACATCGCAATTCAGTTATGTTTAGGCACCAAAACTACTTGGTGAGGTTTAGGAAAAGTTCATGGTTTGGGTTAAAATGACTACATTACTTGCAAGACTTCCATAAGTTAAGTAGGCCAAACATAACTTACCTAAAAAGTCACTCCACCTCCTTACTTAGACCTTTATGATATTTATAATAGGCTTACGTTTAGCTTTGAACAACGACGCTAAAGGGTCACATGTACGTTGGTACCATGAACTGAAAATCCTGACAGAGCGTAGGTATTTGACCCCAGGGGAATGACAATGAGCTGGGCCATCAGGTCTGTCACTGAGGATACTGTCATACTCACCAAATGATCTTTAGACATCTCTGACACCACTAAACCCATCAGGCTTTTAAAAAAAAAACATAAACTGTCTGATAATTATATAGGTTGTAAACAAGCCAACCAATTTACCAGATTAGCTACAACTTTATTTTGAAAGTGAACCTAAATTGAGTGCACTAGAAATGTCAGCTATAATTTCTCAACATGGGGCGTCCTTGTAGCGGTTAAGATGCAGACTTAATATCAGCTGGTTACCCTTTAGTACACGTCATTCTCCCCCTTTCTCCCCTCATTTTCTTTAACCTTCATCCACAAATAAAGACAATTTCTTAGTTCTCTCTTCCAAATAACTTTGAATAACCTGAGGATTTGTTTTCTATGATCGGTGCCCCGTTGGAACAATTTTTAGTATAACTGAGATCCTAGTAATTAAGTTGAATGTTAGATTGCACATTGTTTCAGGATATTGGAACATGCAATAGAATATTAATTACAAAATGCGCAAGTCTGGTGCTGGCACTTGTGGCTGGTGAGGGAGGCTCTGGGCTCTGTGTTGTCTTCTTGCCCGTATCCTCACGCTCCCTTCCCTGCGGCAACATCTCCACTGCTCCTGAAGAGCATCAGCTCCTCCACCTCCTGGATACCCGACGGTCCACTGACCTGCTCACCCTGGTCGGGACAACAGAGAGACTCCTTGTCAAACATCCTCTCATCGAGAAGCACTTCACGTCCGTCCCTCTCTCTCCTGAATCACAGGCCACGCTCCCTTGTTGCCCTCCTCTGAAAATGTTCCTGCCTTGTTACAGAAATGAATGAATAACGTTTCCCTTTGTCCTTGTCCTCGTAACTTCTCTATCATCTCAAGTTGCTTGTACGTTTGGCACTGGCTACTTAAAATGCAAATGTAAAGAGGTCAGTTTTCAGTTTCTACATTTCAGCACACCAGCAAGTGAAAGGTGGTTTAAAGTCAGCCTTGATCTGGTTGAAATGCCCTGCAAAATAAGAGACTGTGCAGAACAATAGTTTTTATGACTAAATATCAGTGCAAACAGAAATTGCAGACCTGGAATAGAATCATGAATTTTGAAGTGTCGGAATAAATTGGTGGTGAGAGATAAGGAGCTTTCCCCCCCCTTTTTATACATTCAGGGAGGTTTTGCTGAGCATGCATACTCAGCACATTTACATTCACATGCTTATTTACATTTTACACTCCCTACAATACTATAGTTATGCACTGCCTGCAACTGAAAAGATCCACCAACACACCGTGCTTAAGGGATCAAGGGATGCTTACAAAACAGGAACATCGCAACAAAAGTTTCTTGGCTACTTACGATTTTCGAAGGAATTCAACACAGTGACCAAGAGCCCGTCTTTGTTCAGCAGCACCAACAGAAACTCAGAAACACATCATACCTGGACCAAATAGTAAACAGCAGTTGAAGAGATGATGAAATTTAAAATGAAAAATTCTGGTGGGCAACTTAGTTTGCACATCTAGCAGTCTGCCAAAACACACCAACTTAAAAATTCAAACGATGAATCAACTTCATAAAAGTTGTGTGAGAAAAACACCAATGAGAAGACTTTTCACTGTCTTATCAAGCCAGTCTCCTATGTATTTAGTCTTAAGATCTTGTTTTTCACATAAAAAACGGTCTGCCAGCAAAGGGGAGATACTTCCATGTTTTGTATTTATAAGTGTCAACATCTAGAACATCAAAAACTTGCTTTAAAGGCCTTTCTCCATAACATTAAACATTCATGACTTAACGACAATTAAAGCTGAAGTTCGGTGGAAAAGCACCTTTAAGTATTATTCACAAGGAGCTTAATGCTCTAAAACTTCATCAGGATTGTGTGGCTTTTATTTGATCAGACACAAGCAAACAACCATAATAGAAAGTCATCATGTTTTGGTTCAGATAGCTGAACTTTGATTGGTGCGGGAAGTATGTGACATCACCTAGAGCCATTTCCAACCAGTGAGAAAAGCAAGGACAAAACCACGAATACAGAAATTTCTCACATGAAATACAACTATTCAAAAACTGTGCTTACTTTGACAAGACATTCATGTAGGACAACATCATAAAGAGAAAGGAAACTGATTGGGAAAATAAGGTTTGAAGAATTCAAAGCGAAATGCATTTTGAAACTCAAAACTACATTCAGTGAAATTTTTTAAATTACAAATGGCACATCTCTCCCAAACACTGTGAAAAGAAGCACACCGTATGAAGGTAAAGCCTCTGAGAAATTGTAGTAGACAGTTGAACACAGCATGTATCTGCAGCAAACCATGCAGACATTCACACATAAATAAATGTTTGCACTCAGTTCCTGTTCTATATATGTTCATAACAAAGACATAAGGAAGGTAATTAAAAGTGCATATTTTGCAATGCTTTCACTTTTGCCACAGACATACATTTTAAGTAAATATAGAACCAGGGCCACCAGGGAGGAAGCGTCACAGTCTTCTGACAACTGAGCGAATTCTATAATGCTGTAAACAGAGTATATTTGCATCGTGATATCTCATCTTTGAACACTGTGCACAACTTTCTCTTTGTCTGTGTATGTATGAGCGTGCGTGCTCGTGTGTTTGCTCATCTGTGTGTGAAATACAAAGACAGACAGAAGCAGGCAGAAATAAGAGTGCTGAGTTTTTAGAAAGCCCTGTTTTGAGGGTGACATCTGACAAAGGAGGAGGGGGGTGAACAGATGTACTTTGTTCACGCGTCTGACAGGTGTACCAGAAAGCTCTCTCCACTTCACTGACAAGCAAGCATGCGCGCCGCCCCTCCAGATCTCCTCCATGCGGCACGCCTTTCTCCTCCCTTTCCTGTCCCTCAGCCACAAACCGGCCCACAGCACCTGCAGGTGGGACCTCACCTGCGACTCCAACAACGTGCTCGGGATCCTATTAAAAAAAATTCTGTGTGTGCAGTGTTCTCTCAAGTGGAAAGCCTATTTCATTCCCTACGAGCCAAACAGCTTGCAGTCACTTGACGCTCGGGTGGTTTGTTGCAGATGGAAAATAGAGCTGCAGAGGCTTGGGTGTGTTTGTTTTGGCATTTGGTTGTGATCCAGATACGGTGGGTTTTTTATTTGGCTAAGAATCGAGGCTTGAGGTTCGAGCTCGTAGTGGTCAGTCCCAAGTCCTGAATCCAAGTTTGAGGTTCTTTTATGATAAGACGAAGTTGTGGTTGTAATTAAATGGATTGAAAAACCTTCGATGAATCATGATCAAAGGTAGATGCTGAAATATCATTCAAAGGCTTATAAACAATAGATGTATGTAATGTAGATGTCTCTCCAGAAACACCAGCCTTAGCTGTTTGTAGGGCAGTAATTGGTATTTTAATTATCAATGAATCTATCAATTATGCTTTTATTAATTAATAAATTGTATCATCTATGTAATATCAAAAAATACCCTTTAAATTATAAATTAATCAACACATTGTTTCAGCTTTAGTTGTCTGTTCAAACTTCAGCGTGGTACGTTTTAGTGGCATCTAATGGTGTGGGTTTCGAATTGCAATCATAGGCTTACCCCTCCCTTTTCCGAGCGCGCCATAGTTGAAGCTATGGTGACTGACATGCTCTGTCAGCTCTTGTGCTAAATAATACGTGTGGTTCTTCATTTGTTCAATTTTCACGTTTCTTTTTACTTCTATAATAAACCAGACAAATACTTCTTCTTTACCGTATTTAACGTAATGACAAAACACGCTCTGTAAACCTCTTTGTCCATAGCCTGCTGTGGAAACATGGCTGCGCAACATGGCGACTTCAATGCAAGATGACCTGCGGTGTACGGTTCATTATGGAAGGTCATTATACACCTCTGAAATTACGTTGCATTTCTGTCAATAGATCCTCCTAAATATTAAACCTATAAACCAAACTACAGTATGTGTATGTTCTCCTGTTTTGCTGATGCAAATGTTGACTGTGGTGTGACATTGTGTCTGACATGAAAGCAGAGATCACATATTATGCATCTTAACAAAAGTCAGCATCCGTTTCTTAAAAATGACCACATCCTCACCTTAACCAAGTAGATTCTGCACAACACAAACCCAGAATAATCTACATCTGCGACATTGTTCTTTCTCTGCAAATAGTTGTATTATTTTTCTCTATTCTTTTTAATATTCTTATACAAATTGCATTGTTTCATGCACATTTATATATTCCTACATTTATTTATGTCAACTGTATGTTTGTCTACATGTAGCACCTTATCACCAAAGCAAATTCCTCGAATGTGTAAAACACTACTTGGCAATAAAGCTCCTTCTCATTCAGATTCAGTTGCCTAACCATGGAGGTGGAAGAACAGAAACTTTCCATGTGAATTGCATTGACAATTCAGTGGAATGACAAGTTATGAAGTTTGAGAATAAGGACTAGTTGGGGACTGTTGCCCTTCCCCAGAACAAAGGCAATGACAAGTGAGTCATTGTCATGTTTGGGTATGATTGAAGTTGAGGGATAATGTTGGCAAATCACCAAGAACAGCATTCCAGTGACTATACTTAAAAGTTTGTAGACTGCCACTTTTTTCTGTGTTTCTAAGGATAAAGGAAGCAGGAAAGAAAAACAGTAAATCACCTTTCTTTGCCAGCAGAAAGAGAATTCCGACAATTTTAATCATGGCTGGCACTTAAATTCTTTAATTAACTCAGCAAAGAGCCCTCTTAATCAAGACTTTTCAATTGTACCCCAGGTGTTAAGAACAACACATGTAAAAGCCGTAATGAAATTATAACTATTATAATTATTAATCAAAATTATTCTGAAAATATTTCTGCAAAGACAGACCTCATAGAATAAAAGCTAAATTCAGTACCAATGTTGGTCCGATAACTAACGCAAATGGCTTGGGATTGTTTCCCATCTCTAAATCAACACATAGAGCACACAGCTGTTCTGTTCTCCTAGTCCTGCTCAAAGTTTTTAGATTTAACATGAATAAAATGATAGTGTCAGCTCGGTGTGAACCTTATCGTGCCAGTCAGCGATGTTGTTGGTGTTTCTGGAGAAAGGCACAGCAGGCGTAGGTTTAATCTGACCGTTGGAGGGACAGACTCTCAATCAACCAGTGAATCACACTGAGGGCACAGTAGCAGGAGAATCCCTGATTTCATCACTGCAGATTAAAGCAAAATATACAGAGTGACATGAGATAAGTCTGCTGGCTTGGGAAAGCATGAGGATCACTCTGACTTCAGCTGAAACCTGGTCTGAAGAGCAAACTTTAATCATAATTTGAATCTTGGCTGTCGAACTTGTTGGCAAAATGCCTTGAAAGACATTAAAGGAATTCAAATGGATAAAGCAAAGGCTCCCTTTTAGAAGAGGAACAGTTGTTTGGCAATGACAAGTCAATGACAAAATGTGTTTCAATGAAGATGCATACATGTACATTACATTAACATTAGTCCCTTTCAGGCACATTTATCTGATTTTACAATTGCACCTGTTCATTCACGTCGCTCTTTTATTTTCAAAGTTAAAGGTGCTTTGCTTTGAGTAGTTCACCGTGTTCTCTTTCCACAAAGCAATTAAGACCAAGCTGTCAGAAAAGCGTTAATCATTTGAAAGCATATTTAATGTGGAAGATGATAAATGTTCTCGACACCTACAGCATTTGTTTTTTATTTTATTAAATATTAGAATAGGAAGAAGTTAAGAGAAGAGTATATCGACATCAAGTCTACAACCCGCCGGTGGTCTTGGTTGTGACAACCGCTGCTTCTCGGAAATGGCTGCGAAAAGCAAATCTGCATAGGCAAACACATGCTGTGCCCTCGCTGTGTCTGTCTCTCTTGCACACACAAACAGTGATTCTTATTTCTGTCACAGGGAGAAGTGCAGGTGCTGCAACCTTTTGCTGCTAGTCCTGTCAGAGTGAAAAACCCAGCTGTGCGGCGGGAATGACATACTGCAAATAGGCCTTCAGCGTCTTATTGGCATTCAGAGAGCCTAACCCTTTTCTCTCTCTCTCTCTCACACACACACACACAGATTCACTTCCTCGCTTGTCACCATGCATATTGATAAGCCCATCCAGAGCACCATCTTGTGGACATTTCCATCTCTTGTGGTTGTCTAAAATGTCACTTTTGCTTATTGGGCAACTGACTAATCAAACGTTTAATCAAAAGTGCCTGGGAGATTTTTCTCTCTTTTTTTAGACACAATTTTAATTATGAATCCACTTTATGAAAATCAATTTTGTGCTGTAAAATATAGCATCATTAGCATTGTCTGTCTGTGTCTCTCCTTGGCATTTGCCTCAGTGAGACATACTGAGCCAAGTTCTTATTGATGGCTCATAAGTTTGAAGTTGGATCAAAGGGACAAGTTTTAAGGCAACAAGCAGAACTCTGTCATATTTTTTGCATGTCTAGCAGCAACAAAAACGACAAACACCCTCCCCTACACACACACACTCACAATTCCAGCTACCCCCTACCAGCTCATGTAGATTACATTCGAAATGCAATGTGTGTGAGTGCTGGCATGATATCTGTCTCCCCAGGGTGTGTAGTGGTGCAACCCCACTGCCTGTGCTGTGGTGCAGCCATCTGGATCACAGTGGGGAGCACCTGACGCCTTTACGCTGCATCTGCTACACTCTCCTCGCCAATCCTTTCCTACTGAAAAACCTTTTCCTCTGTATTTCTGCCCCGGAGGCATCAATCTAATGCATTTTCAGAGCAAATCTGTCATATTTGTTGCTATTTCCTGTCATTTTTGGAACTTTTTATTGATGCTAAAAGGGGTTTTGCTGCCCTTTTTTTAGCCGCATCCTGCTTCATGCGGTGACACATTTATATCTTTAAAGCTTTAATAATTATTTCTGTAATAAAAGAAAATCAAATAAAATACTTTGAATCTGAAAAAGATCACTCAAAGTGATGAGCCCACATAGTCCAGCTCAACTTGCTACCATTGTGACTTTGAGCAAGTCACAGAGTTGTGCGACCTCTGATAAATATAGCAATTGTAAGAGCTTTGGATGAAAGCGTCAGCTAAATGAATTAATGTATTGTACCAGCAATGGGTAGGCCTAGGCGCCATGTCACCCGTTTACAGTTCCCCTCAGCTTTACATAGTGGTTTAGCAACTTTCAGCTGAATGTTTTGGTTCACTCTCTTCGCTCTCATCAGTGTTGATTTCAGGCTCAGCAGCCAGCTGTTTTTTCCGTTAATAAACAACGACTATACTGGCCAGCATCAAATGGCAGACAAGCAGACAAGTTAGCTGAGTATTTAAAAGCTAAATAGCCAGAAATCTTCCTCAGGTGTTGGTAGGGAGCAAAAAACATGAAGGAGCTAAAAGGAAAGTGAATACTGAACTTATTTTTAAATCATATTAACTTAAAAAGTAATATATGTTAGTGTTGTGTTTACAGCTTGTTTCTGTGGACCCAAAGTGGTCAAAAACATTAGTTATTGCAGGTTTACGCTTTTCAATACGATGGAGTGTATTAGGGTCACATTAAGGAGGAAAAATGAGGATGAGGATGATTCTCCACTGGAGAATAAATAGGCTTTGATTTGAGTAATCTCCAACTTGAAAATCTTATTCTTATCTTATTTATGTCAACACAATCCTGCATTGGTTTGTTTACCACCCTCACTCATGCTTTCACCTTGCTCTAGATTTATTGACCAACTAACTCGCCGTGGAGACAGGCAATCAGCTGGGTACTGGTACACCGGTGACCTCTCATGTCAAGTTGGTACAGCAGGATGCTGCAGCAGCATATTGATAACGGCCCACTGCTTGCAGGTTGAACTGAAAAATCTATACTTCATCTTCAGCGCCTAATAGAAATGATAGTGTAAAGCCTCAAAATAGAGCTTGTACACACAGGGGTCACTATGATTCAGCCCAGTACAGCAACACCACAAACTGCAGCCTCAAAATGAGGTGAATCAACACCTCTTGAATGAAAACATCACAAAAAAAAAGATCTCTCCAAATATACACATTTATTGATGCTACATAATGTGAATTTCTCACTTAGATTCTGTGACTCTTTTGTGCTGTCGATTTCTACATGAAATTTTAATGATCTCCATAAGCACCACTGGTAACCAAACTCTTTGAAGCAAACACTTTCAACATTACAAGCAGCAGTCACAATCTCCTTTGTGACTTCATTTACGCTAAATCCGACGCATGAAAACCATGAAAAAGGTGGAAAAATCTTGAACTGCCTGGCGGGAAAAAAAAATTCAAAGAGGGAACGATGATGATGTAGATACGGTTATATAAATCTTCTGTTGAAAATAACCTTATCAGTTGCCTTTGATTCCATAACTATTCAAGATAATGAAGAACAAGGCACCTGTATCAACAGCTTAGTAAAGAAAGTAGAGGTAAACAATTACTCATATTTATTCATGTAGCTGATGCTTTTTTCTAAAACGACTTACAGTTGCTATTCATGTCAGAGGTCGCACGCATCTGGAGCAACTAGGGGTTAAGTGTCTTGCTCAGGCTCACACTGAATGTGTCGCAGTGGGAATTAAAGCCTTGTCTCCCACAACAAAGGCATGTGTCTAATCCTATTTCTTTAATCGATTCAGTCATACCCAGACAAAAAATGCAAAATATTCTCCAGTTCCATTTGCTCAAATGTCACTTTTTGCAAATGTTCTTTATCATATATGATAGTAAACTGAATATTTGGGGGGGTTGGACTGTGGGTAGGAAAAAAAACAACAGCAATTTGAAGATATCACCTTGAGCCCCGGAAAATTATAACAGGCAATTTTCACTTTTTCTGAGATTTTATAAACAAAATTATTCATCAATTAATCAAGAAAATAATCAGCGGTGTAATCAACGTTTAAAATTATTAGTAGTTGCAGCCATAATTGAAAGCAAAAACTTCTACACAAAAGAATATTCACTAAAAAGACAAGAAAAATGTTCCTGAAACAATATCACAACTGACAGAGCACACGTCTGTCAATTGATTTCTTTGCATTACATTTCACACAAGGTTTGCAATAACCATAACCTCTTCTAATTTTCACCTTATCATCATTTACTCATTACTGAAAGTAAACTGACTTTATTATTTGATATGTCCAACATGGAGAGCCATCCAGTACAACAGCTGGTCAGTGGGTTTGTCCTCAGACTTTATACAAGTCCCACTTTCATGGTGCATTATAGCTGAGAGAAGAGTTGAGCAGCATTGTCAACATTTACAGATTCTTTGGGTGGCTCTCTGACAACCTAAAAGACAATAATAATAATAATAATTATTATTATTATTATAAATTCTATCAAGATAATTGAAATGTTTGATGATAAACAGGAGTTTTAAATGTTCACCCCTACCTGTGTTTGTTTCTTTGGTTCAGGAGCAACAGACTTCGAAACGCTCTTAACGTCCCTCTGGACTTCTGTGAAAATTTGATTGAGGTTCTCCACCTTCTCATTTTTCACCGCATTGATCTGTGAAGCCACAAATTATGCTAGAGCAGGAGCAACAAACACTACATAGGAAAGAGAATATGAAATATATGTAAGAAAAAACAACAGAGAAGAGATCTTACGTGTTTGAGTGTTGTCGTGACAGGTTTCGCTTTGTTCTTGTGCTTCAAGTGCTTGTTTGCAACTTGAAAGACGTTCTTCTGTTTCTTCCCTTTTTGTTTATTCCTCGCCATGTTACCTGGGGAGAGAACGCCAGGGGAGACATTTAATTCCTATTCCAAACACACAACTGCTCTTAAGTGGTGGTTACTTTCCACATTGATCACACAGGTCCACTACTCTCTTTTAAAAAATAAGGCATTCCAGGTTCTCCACATGCCTCCTACACTCAGCAGCCACCTGATTAGCAACACCTCTGCTTATGCGAAAGCTCACTCCTTGAGACAGTGAGTCACAGCACTTTAACACAGTCAAGAAGTTCAGATGATTTATGAATAAGTGGAATTGAAGTGATTCTGAATGTGGTGTAAACTGTGGCCAAACACATCAATTCAGGCATTGCTGATCTCCTTCCAATTTCATGCCCAACAGTGTCGGGTTTTTTACTATGACGCTGAGTAAGTTGCTAATGAGAAAATGGATGTAATGTATTAGCAGTAATGATGCTGTAAGCTACTTTCTTTTAAACATGTAAAATGCAATGTGCTTTACATACAAGGGAAATTCAGATTCACATTCGACTTTATTGTCATTAAGCAGATTCAGTAAAAAGCTAACGTTAATGAAATACAGTTGGCCTACCACATATTTAAAAAAACAAAAGAGACAATTCCTACAGTCAAGTGTAAAGACAGCAACTAGACAAACCGTTTTTTAAAATAATGTTATGCACTGTGCATCAGTGACTTATCTTGACATCATGTTTATTTTGGTCCTTATCATCCAGCCTTGAAATGTTGGCGTGCGCAGAGGACAAATTATCTTACTAATAGCTAATAAATATCCAACAGCAAGCGTGGCTGTTGGAAAAACTTTTAAACGTCTCTGGTGAACATTAAGTCAACCAAAATACTTCACAAGCGTCCCAACGTTGTTGCCAGTTGGCTGTCTGCGTATGTCGCAGCACTTATTTTCGTCTTATTCTAATGATGATGATTATTTTTACTAAATTATATTGTAATGCCAGAAGGGATCGAACACACTGCGTACAGGGCTTACCGATTTAACAACGAAATGCATATAGACAGACCTTTTTGTGGAGCGGCGAGTTGATGTTGATATCCTCATGTGCTACAAACGTGCCTATGCGTGACTTCCTTCTCCACTACGTCATTTGCGTGCGTCTCGCCCGTCCCGTGTTAACTCCTCCGTCTCCTCAAAGGCTTCAAGCTGGTCTCTTATTTTATCCGAGTTTACCTTATTCGTTATGCCAGGAACGTTTGTCGAAAGTAAACGTGGGATTTAACAAGGGAACAAACGGACACGTTTGACACAGAAACCTTTCAGTGGAAAGTTAGCCACAGAAAATGCCATTATTTTGAAAGATTACTTCATTGAAGAAATGTATGTGCTTCCTTTAATTTCAGGCGACACACTGTAACTGTTCGCCGTTTGTTTAAATATTTTTGTTTTCTCGTTTGATAAAAAAAATATGGTCTGTAAATCCTTCGTGCTGGTCCCATACATATTAAAGCGAAATATACCCTGAATATTTGATATTCTATAAGGAACAGGTGCGCCAAATTAACCGAATAAAATGAAAACAGCACTTCCGTTTTGGTGGGGCCTTTAAAATAAAGGGACGAACGTTTTGATGTTGATTTTTAACAAATAATGGCAACACATTTTGCGCCGTGTTATTGTTAGTGGCCTTACTACTGAAAATTATGGTCAGTGATTCAGTGGTCAGTGAGTAATGGAAGTTACCTCAATAAGAGTTGAAGGTGGAAATAATTTTGAAGTATTTTGTATAGGACTAAAACTAATTAATCTATGTTTTTATGTTTTTTTAATGTTTTTTTCATTTTTATGGATTTATCTGTTGATTATTTTCATGATTAATCGATTGATTGTTTAGCTTGTAGAAATTCTGAAATAGTGAGGAAAGACCTATCACAAGTTAGCCCAAAGAGGCGCCTTCACAATGCTTTTTTTGTCCAATTAATAGTCCAAAACTATTCTTTTTTTTTTTAATTAAAAAAATATAAAAGGGAAAACAGCAAATACTCACATCTAATCTGAAACCATGAAATGTTTTGGCATGGAATTTAATTTTCTGTGAATTGGCTAATAATTTCACCTGTAGCTTTAAGCTATATGGGTAGCCTATTTAATTTAAAACAAAACACTATATTTTATGAGCTATTTACAGATTTTGTATGCAGCAAGCTTAATTTGCAAAGTAACTAGTCCTAACTAAAGCTGTCAAATAGCCTAATTGAAGTGAAGTAGGCTACTACAATTTTTCTCTATGAAATGTAGTGGAGTAGTAGGCTAATAGTAGTTTTTTGGCATGAAAATATAAGACCCAGGTAACGTATTAGGCCTACCATAAATGTGTAATTAAGTACTACAGTAGACTAGCTACTTCTAACAGATACATTCTGCCACTGAACATGACATTTTAAGCATTATAATCAAAAATACTTTTTATGCCATGTTTACTTGTTTGGATTAAGATGGACTTGTGTGTTTGTTTTGGTTGTTGCATAGGAGGAAAAGAAAAATCAAGAGACGCTCTCTACCGTGTCCTTTGTCCACAATCCTTGTAGTCTCATTGACCAACAGCAGGTGGCACCGTACTACCACCACATGTGTGATAACTACAGGTGTATGATTATCTGACAATCGCAGCTTTCACTGTACACTGAGCTGTATTGCCACTTCAGCGTCAGTCATTTGGGCCTTTTCTACATCAGCAGACACTGAGATGGCCAATTTTTCAAGCTCCATGTATAGGCTATGTCTGCTGCAGGACTGACAAATCAGAAGGCTTTCAGTTTTTGTTTTCTGTCTTGCTGAGTGCGCAAAGATTTTGCCAGATAACGCTCCCGTTTTACACGAAATTAGTCTACGGATTTTTCATTAAACACGTGTCTTTGACTTCTTGTAGGAAGTAGGCCAACCGGCTAATTCATTTGATTGTTTTATTAGTTCGGAGGTCCAAATTGAGGTCTCGTCCAAATTTCCTGAAACTCTGCAAATGCCCTTAAGCAAGAGTCCAGAGTGCAACTCCTAAGCGGAAAGAGATTTCCCTTTTGTTTTTGGATCAAAATCCACTTGTTGAAGCCAAACAACCATTGTTACCACTGATGTCACATCGTTATTAAGATTAGGCTATAACCCATGTTTGCTAATATTTTCACACTCATCTCTTGTTCATTCAGACACCTCTCTCGGTGATCCAAAGAGCAATCACTGTGATTATTGATATTTTATAGTAACTTTTAAATAATTAGCCAAAATGAGACCCATCAACCTTTTCGGGTTTTTGCGTGGTGTGCGTTTATATGCCTATGTAATAGCCTAATTCCAAAGAGATTATTTTTATATGCGATGTCACAGCTGAAACCACTCTCAGTTCGAAGGTGACACTAAGCTGCATTATGTGGCGCAATTCTGTTACTTCCTGACATGAGTGGCAAATTAACCCGGTTGGCTGAAAGGTGAAAACGAGCTCAGCGCGTTGATAGAGGAATATTATGTAGCTCATACTATCTTGTCAGTGAAGACTTTATCACCATAGCAGCAGAGAGAGAGAGAGAGAGAACCTCATCGATCCACAGTGTTGCAGCGTTACGGCGCATCTAAACTCCTCCCGGTCATTGACATCATGCGGCCAACAGCAGCCTGATCGACACGCCGCTTACAGAGGACCCTATATAAGCTCCGCAGCTGTCAGGTGGAGGACACTGGCTGCTTTGCGCTACGGGACGACTCGCTTTAGGGATTACAGCTCTACATACTCATAGATCCACACTGTAACGATGTCTCACGCTTGGGGATACGCACCAGACAACGGTGAGGCGCTCAACTGCACGTACATGCTATAATGTATGGGGTTGGCATTACTGAGAGGAATGTTAAAACCAGCCATACCAGCAGGCAGTGCTGAATGAATGGAAGTACGGGTCACTGCAGAGATTTTATATTCTGCGCATGTGGGGGTCTTTTTTACGCGCGTTTTAAGCGCATCGCCATCCCCAAAAGCGCAAATCATTTAATTAAAAACATATTTCAAAACATACATTCTAATAGTCACCATTGTGTCATTCTGTCATTTTTAGGACCCGACAAATGGGCTGTTAACTTCCCTATTGCCAATGGACCCCGCCAGTCTCCCATTGACATCTTACCTGGGAAAGCATCATACGATGCGAAGCTGAAGCCGCTCAAACTGAAGTACGACCCCGCCAACAGCCTTGATATCCTCAACAACGGACATTCCTTCCAAGTGACCTTCGTAGATGACACCGACAGCTCAAGTTAGTGTGCCATTAATATGCCATTAATACAGCAGCTCAGTGGCTCCTGCACGGTTTAATATCGCTCCAGAATATGATTAAGGCATCTGAATGGATGAAGCCATTTGTTTGTCTTAACGTGGAAAAACACAATTTTCCTGATTGTGATTGCAATGTTTGTAGATATAATGGAGGAACAATAAGATGAGGTTGGCGAACAAAGACATGATGATTTTCAGGATGCAGTATAACCTTCAAAATAGGGCATTCAGGTTCAATGCATATGGCTCTGTAGTTCTTACAGTCTGCAGCGTAAAGACTATAGAACTCAAGCATGTGATCATTATATTAATATTTATATGGATGCATGAGTCACGCGCTCAGTAGAGCTTACAGGGCTGTGAAAATAGTAATCAAATTTTTCTAAGAACATTTCTTACAAAGGTGCAACATCCAGGCTGCAGGGATTCCATTAAAAACAAGCACAGTGCCATACAGATACTAACTCAATTGGTAATTTAACCCCTGGTAAACCTTCCCACGCCATCTCTTTTCTGCTGAGGTCAAAAGCGCAAAAAATAGGTTGCTCTGCAAACAACCTTATTTGGTTGATCATTAATTTGCCAAACCTGTGTGGAAATGATTTACCATCATATGGAGATTGCTCAGATGTGTTTATTTAGTTTAATTGCTTTTTTATTCCTAGAGGATTGAATTTCTGAACAAAACAATTGAACACGCTTTTGTTTGTTGTTTGAGGATTAGTTGTCCTTTAGCTGATCTGATTTAGTGTAATGAGCAATATGGTTACACAATCAACCCAATTAGGCCTACATCATTATTACTAGAGGACACATGTCAAGAAGAAAAATCAAAAACACTTTTGCTAAGAATATAAGATATATGAGTTAGAGCCTCTTAAGTCTTCTTTGGTATTTCACTGCACTTATTTTCCACCCTGCCTTTCTAAATAAAGGACAGGCTTGTCATGGTCATACATCATGTCATGCATCATGTGTGTGCACAGTGGAAAAGATAAATATCACAGGCTCATGCACCCTCAAGTTGCATCAAAACCAGTTCTGCACCAACTTATCATTTGAGGCTATTTAGAAACAAATATCCTGTTTGGGTTGGGCAGTGGTCTCTGTGTGTGTGTGTGTGTGTGTGTGTGTGTGTGTGTGTGTGTGTGTGTGTGTGTGTTGTGTGTGTGTGTGTGTGCGTGTGTGTCAGCATTCACGTAGCACCAGAAATAGAACAATGTACAGGATTATCTGCTACTGCTTCAACTACTTTGTATACTGTAAATAGATAGCCTACATTATGCAACGTTGGAAGAAGGATTGATGTTAACAAAACCTGGACATCATTTCGGGGTGAATGTAACTCTCATTTTCACCAGATCTCACAAGAGGAACTGAGTCAGCTTCCATGAAATAGGAAATGTGCCAGGGTGACACAAGTGTGTTTGTGACGTGGTTTGTGCACATACTCACATATTATTCATCTTCCTAACCTGTTTTTTGTGTTTTATTCTGCTCAAAAAAATTCTTGCTTCATTTTGTCTTTTTGTAACACTGTTGCACAGTCTGACTGCAGCACTGCCCACGTTCAGTGTGGGATGAACTGATGGGAGATGTGTTTTTGTTCTGCAGCACTGAGAGATGGACCAATCTCAGGGATCTACAGACTTAAGCAGTTTCATTTCCACTGGGGAGCTTCTGATGACAAGGGCTCTGAACACACTGTGGCTGGGAAGAAGTATCCTGCTGAGGTAAGGATGCTCTGAGCCATTATGGTGATTATTATACTGAGATAGACAGATTGGGGTTGGCGCGCAGTAACAAGGAGAAAAGGGCAGATTGGAGTTTTTATTTTTTATTTGTACTCTAGGTTGTTTACTTTGTTCAAGAGCAAAGCTGATATGAGGAAACCAATGAGCTCACTGGTTGGGTAAAACACTAGTGGGTGGTGAAAAGTCATTCTTTGATTGTCAGGTTACAGTTAGGCCCAAACAGAGAACTCATTTTATGAGTTCCAGTTTTTTTTGCTTGTTATCTCTTGTTTTATTGAATTCTAACTCAACCCATAAAGCTATTAAACCTCGGAGAATATTTGTAGACCTCCAAATTTCAGACTTCCAATTTTGTAAGCAAAATGTGTGTGGTTGTTAAATATAGTTTTTATGACACTTCTTTTAAAAAAAAGTTACGTTATTATACATACACCTGTTTAGATCAATAAGCATTTTAGAAGCAAAATAAACTTACAATTCAACAAAAGCCATCTGCTTTTCAGTTCAATATCTACTGTTAAAAGGAAAGCGTTTTCATTATGTAAATTAATTGCACAAAGCTACCAGATTTCTAAAAACTGAACATATGAATAAGATTATTTTAAAGGGCTTTGTTTTTTATTTATCTGTTTCATTTATTCCCAGCTCCATCTGGTGCACTGGAACACCAAATATGCTAATTTTGGTGAGGCAGCTAGCAAGCCTGACGGGCTCGCTGTTGTAGGAGTATTCCTGCAGGTCAGTTTATAACTGTATACTTTTACTTTCATTCACCATAATGCATAGTTACTGCAAGCTGGTGATCATATAATTAACCTTCAACATTGTATTGTTTTTACAGATTGGTGGTAACAATGCCAGTCTCCAGAAGGTTCTTGATGCCCTTAATGCCATCAAGGCCAAAGTAGGTTTCTATAAAAACCATATTCTCTTCCATTTAATGACTTATGATGAGGTGTTTGACTAACTTGTTCTTCTTTCTCTGTTTTTTTCTTTATTGGTTTCAGGGCAAGCAGACCTCTTTTACTGGCTTTGACCCCACTACCTTGCTCCCTAGTTCCCTAGACTACTGGACATATGACGGCTCTCTGACCACACCCCCTCTGTTGGAGAGCGTTACCTGGATTGTCTGCAAAGAGCCAATCAGTGTCAGCTCTGAGCAGGTATGGCTGCTCACAGAGCCCATTCAGGCGTAGCAGAGGCTGTGTACCCACGGTCTAGAATAGCTCTGTCTGCAAATCCTCTCTCACTCTACGATCTAAATCAAGGGCTTAATTGTTCAGATAAGCTGTGCAACTGAAATGAGAAGAAGACACCTCTGTAATGGGAAGAAAGGCAATACAGCAGCCAATTTCACTTTCAAAATGAAAAAAAGGCCGTTGGCCAACCAAGAGAATGGGGGGGCATGTTATGATGTGGCTTTACCACAGTATTTCTTAGTCAACAGGAAATGTTCGTCCCACATATGCATCACATTCTGCAGGTGAGGAGAGGTAGTTTCAGTGAATGGGTGATTTCATCCCTAACTGCATAAACACAGAAGACATTATACCTGCATTTGCTAAGTATTTACTTCTGAAATTACACCTAATCCTACCACCAGAATGGATATTTGTCTGCTAACCACCCATTAATCTAAACTTACAAGCCCCACCCCCCCACCAGGCGATTTTGTCCTTGTGGTTGGAGTCTTTAGGCCATGTGAAAATTAACACTCTCTGGTTAAATGTTTATTTTATGGTGCCAAGTATGTGTCTCAAGGGTAAACATGTGAGACATGTGGACATAACCTTTAGACTTAGTGCCATATAAGGCTGGTCAAGCAGTTAATGACATAAATATGAACAAATAATTAAATAATGTAATATCTGTCAATAGTTAATGTTTTGTAATCAGCTAACAGTGAATAGTAACTCACTGTGTACATTACACTCAGACACCATACTGTTGCCACTGACCTGCTTCTCTTGCCCTGGCTGACTTAAGTTAGATGAGTTAGATGAAAAGATCCATCTATACAGTTAATGTGAAGATAACACCAGCACCATGTTAGCTTAATTTAGCATAAAGACCAGGAACAGAAAACAGGAAATAGAAAAAATACAGTACAGTAGTCTGGCACATAACCCCACATAAAAAACTTCTACATAGCAGATTTTATTTTTGCTCTACTACTTGCTGAGAAGACATTTTTTTATACTACACACATTCAGCTATTTTGAATGCTGGACGTTTACACGTAATGGAGTATTTTTACACTGTGGTGTTACCAGCCTGGTCTCATCCCAAGGTCATCAAGTACCAACATTTTGTCAAACCACTTGGCGTCGCATACAGATGCACAAGGTACCCTTTAACGTCTATATGAGAGGCTTCCATAAATCCTTTAGGAAATCAGGTGACATAGTATATAGACAAACAAGGAGGGATAATAGTAGCCTCTGAAACCAGGGGCATGGCATGGCAGTGTTGGTATTTGACAACCAGGGATGAAAACATGTTGGATTTAATAGATGGCCGGCTCCTGGCAAGAAAGTGATTAAGCAAATTTTCCTAAATGTCCTTTACTTTTCCTTTAACCACCAACAATACCACTGCTAAGCTTAATTCCCCAGTACAAGGCCCTGAATTCAAGTCAGTGAGACAGCGGTGAGTCTTGTGATGTGTTTTGTGAGTGACAGTCACAGGAGGTCAGCAGAAAGCACTAACGCCACCGTCCTTCTCCCTTCTCACAGATGGCCAAATTCCGCAGCCTGCTCTTCTCAGCTGAGGGTGAGGCCGAGTGCTGCATGGTGGACAACTACCGCCCTCCCCAGCCGCTTAAGGGTCGCGCTGTCCGTGCTTCCTTCAAGTAATACCCCTCCCCCTCTTTACCCTCTCTGTGCTGTGCCCCCCCCCTTTAGTCAGACACCCCGAGTTGCTTCTCTAGCAGTGAGCCATAAAGCACACATATCTCTATCCATCCAATTTTTTAAAAGAAATTAAATTCCTGTGACCCATTGCTTTTAACTACATGACCATCTGTGAGATGCACACACAGACACACAGGACACACACACTCCCGCTGCCAGCCTGTCTGTAATCTCTGACTGACTGCCAGCCTCTGCATCACAGCAGCTTAATGAAACGCTGCAGCCGCCTTTCGTTGCAACCGATTGACTCAGAAAATCCCCCTCTGGCACACACACACACACACACAACATCACACGAACAGTCTTATGTGGACACGATGCCTATAGGCAGTGACCTGCTTATCGATTTGAATTCAGTATAGCGCAACACAAGACCTGAGGGCAGACCGCTGCTACTATTAGCTACTGAACATCATGACAATGGCTCTCTGTTTTTACAGCCTAATCTTCAAATCATTCATGTGTTTGTCATCCCGTGTGGTGTCTTTATTATTATGGATTATGTCTAGCTTTTGTTTGACAGCTTATGCAATATAAATCTTAAGTGATTCCTAAATAATCTTTTGTAAGCAGAAGGTCATCCGCATTTTTGATGCCCTGACAATACAGCAATAGAGAGGAATGATCCTCCTTTTTAAAATGCAATGTAATGTGTAAAGAAAATCCCTTCATGTGTTGTTTTGAAACCTCATTGTGTTGAGTGCTAAAGCTTAAAACGCACAATTGCCTTGTGGGCAATGCAAGAGTGGCAAATGCACAAAGGCAGGGAAGAAATTAACCTGCCAAGGAAGCCAAGGAAGAATTTGCCGACAGATGAGATTATAATGTCACACTGGTGTCCTGAAGACCTCTGGTTTTAACTCCTATATGCACTTCTGAGAGAAGCTTGATAAAAGCAATTTATTTCCAGAAAGATTGTTATAAACATAAAAATGCAAAACGCCTTATGCCAAGCATTGTTAGGGCCAACCCATGAGTTTGTGTTGTTTCATTCTATTTTGGAAGTTGACGTTCAACTAGTTCAATAAATATATTTTATGACTTACAAGTGTCAAGTGTTTTATCTGTTTTGCTTCTTTCTATACAATTCAGCACATTCTCCATATCAGTTGCTAGTGATGTTGTTGGGCTTCTTTTGCTATATTGAGATCTATATGCTATTTAAGTCTTCTATGGCTTGCAGGTTATCAGCTGTTGTTGTAAATTCTCCTTAGTGACTCAATTTTAACCTGTCAACACCTGAAACCCAACAGTATCAGAATGACACAATTCCAAATGGCATGCTGGTCAAAAAACAACGTGTAACTTGATTGATTTTCTAAATAATTTCAGTTCTTGGTTGCTTCAGCATATATTTCTGCATTTTGATGGTTTGGATATTTCACTGGAAACACCCTTGCATTTTTGCACATTGTGGTTTTATCGCATGGTGTTAACAAATCATCTGCACCGTTTTCTATGCTGACTGATCATACTAGCCTATCTTATCACAGGGGAATGCACCTTTAAACCTCGCCATAAATAGACAACAAAGTCAAAATTCCTGGAAGTGCATGTTGTCATTAATTGAATTAGACCTTACGCCAAACTGCCTTTGCAGACAGCCACAGCAATGTATGTGGCAGTGAGTGTGCAGTGGTGGAGGACGATTCTTGCAGTGAGTTTGATAAGAAGACTGATACTGCTCTCAAGTCAAAATATGAAGCTGCAGCCAAGAGACGCTTAGCTTAGCCTAACATAAAGACTGGAAACATCTTACTTGGCTCTGTCCAAAGGTAACACAAACTTAGCAGCGCGTCTAAATGTCACAAATTAGCGTGCAATATTATATCAGACAAATTAATTAACGCATAAAATTGACAAGTTTTGGTTGTACTAAGATATCCTGGCAGTAGTTTCAAATTTAACGGACAGGTATGACCGTGATATTGATCTTCTTATCTAACTCTTGGCAAGAAACTGAATATGTGATGTGTAGCTATGTTAGAAACAGTAACTTCACCTGTTGGGATTTTGTAAGTACTTGCCAAGAATATGTTAACTCCCTGTAGTCCAAAGTACAGCACCCTCAGCATTAGGGAAGGTGTATTTTCCTACATTGAAGTGGAGCTGCTACCTACTCCTATAGCTGTGTTTTATTGAGTTTAGAGACTGAGACATGGTTAAGCAGGGAAAACACCTTGCATAAAAACCCACACTACACCATATCCGAAGATATTTTTACTTTTAAGTTATTAAGAATTATTACTGCCAACACCAATCAGATGGTGGGCGATGAGTGATGATCTCCTGTCATTATGTGTAGGCAAGAAGACACCGCTAGCTGCCAACATCTCAGCGTACTCAAGATTTCAATCCGAGGTAGCATTTCACCCTCAGTGAAATGTGTGCAACACTTGACTTCTCGCCTCTCTTATAAACCCATGACAGGAAGATGAGACAGATTTTAATCAACAGAGCTATTCTACATCCTCTGCTTGAGGGTAGGTGTTACCTAGGTTTTTTATAGCTGGCCTTGAGGCTTTGTGGAGAAATGTGTGTTATGTGTAGATGTGTAGTAAAAGTTGGCTTGTCCACGCAGAGCTCTGAATAGAGCTGGACTTGTCCCTAGTACATCCTTAGTCCCCAGGGTGTTCTAAGCCCCCACAATGTAGCGTGTGTGCAAAATATCAATACAAATAAGAGCTATCGACTGCTGAAATGTCTGTCTGACTACCCCAGTCAGAATCAATTACGGATTGAATAATTAAAAAAACTCTTCGACACACACATCTCTAATGGTGCCATTGGGAAAAGTTTTATAACCAGTCACCCACAAAGGTAAGCTATTTTGGTGGCAGTAGTAGATACACAGGAGACAAAACGAGGCAGTCATGTCTGGATTCCTTTTGTGGTCAAACCTGTTATTCCATGTATAAATGATAAGCATCAGTTTGTTTTGTTATGTCAGAGCTAATGCCAATCACATAGAGTAGCCAATAGACTGTGTAGCAGACTGTCAGACTGTTTATTGTTTTGGATTACGTTTTCTTTACAAAGTAGCTGAACTAAAGGTGTGAATAAAAATCATCCTCCTGCTAGACTGTGAAAAAAACACTGGCAGTGATCACCTGTATTGCCATTTCAAGAAAGCTTCCTTTCCACCGTCTTGTTACTTCACCAGAGCTGCCTTTGTGTTGCATGTTTTCGTCTCACTTGGTGTTGTGACAGCTGGGGGAGAGGAAAGATCATGCTGGGTGCCATCATGTAACACAGATGTGGCCACGCTTATTTGCATGTGTCGTCTCCCACGCATGCCGTCATAAACTGATGATCATAACTCAAGGCCTGGTCGTAGTCTGCAGCAGCGCCTATCAAGGTCAGAAGCGTCAATGTCATAACACATTTATGTTAGCTACACTGGGCTGAGCCCAACACGAAATGCATGAGATGGTGATGGGCATTGATGTTTAAATGGATTTTATTGATCATATAAAGCGAGGGCAAATAAATCAGGGCTAATTTTTTATGGTCGGCATGTAACAAGATATATGACACACCATGGTCAACATTACACACGATCTTCTCCCCCAGCTTCTCACCGGTGGTGTGGCTTGTTGCAAGCGTGGCAAGCGGGTGACATATATTTAGGTGACGGGAACGACACACACATCCATAATCTTTGAGAAGAGAGAGTAAAGGAGTCCAGAGGAGGAGGCCATCTAAATGTACACCACTTTAGTATAAAGTCAATAGAGCTGATGATGCACTTCTGTGTGATTTATAACCAGTAGGAAATCTAACCCTCTACGCAGGGACAGTTACGTCCAAGTTGACAGAGGAAGAGATGCATTAGCCTACTCTAAAGATGCAGTGTTGTTTAATCTTATTAAGTCAGAATGATAAACACTTTTATAATATTTCTGATGTATCTGTGACCCATATTTTAAGAAGAGTAAATCAAACATTTATGAGTAGTAATAATAAAATAATTATTTACGAGAGGATCATTTAGTAGCTATTTCTGAGTTATCATGTCCCATGATCATCATCAGCAAATGGAGTTTGCCCCATTGTTACACAAATGTTATGGTAGATGTTCTTTAAGGACTTCTCATCCATGGAAGACAACAGATACTAAATGGAACTTGTGGGGAGATTGTTTTCTCGCCTGCCGTTTCCGGGGTCAATAATTAACTCAGTAAAACTCTTGATAATTTGGGGGATTTGTCAAAGGCAACATGAATCAAGGTGGGCTCATTGTCTTGTCTATATTGAGTCTGGGGTCCCTTCAGGACAGGATGATAAACATCACACAATTGGTATTGATGTGGTTTTATCTTCTCACAGTGGAGGTAATTTCAATAAGCTTCTGATCAGGAGGTGAATTTTTAATTAACACTCCTGATTATTTGTCTCCCAAAGGATCCTTGCAAATAATCCATTACATGAAGGGTCTGGTTTATACCTTTTGTGCAACAATGAGTTTCACCACTTGAGGTTGTATTATTTATGGTTCAAGTGCTGCAGGGGCACACTTCTAAACAATCCTGGCTTGGTCGCCTTGCAACAAGTCCTCCAAATTAAATGATGAATATATCAAGTTCACTCATGCTCTCTTGAATGAGACAAAAGCATTTTCTGATTTAGCACCCCTACAACCAGTGAAGATGTCTGGTAGGAAGGATTTCTGGTAGGACTGTGTGTGGGTCACATGGTGTTGATCAATCATTTCTTGTTAATGAGGGCATAAGACAGAACATAATCAAGGAGGTTTTTGTGTGTTCTTAATGGGCCTGATGAAGAGCACTGTGTTTGAAATGCCTTTTTCAGTTGTTTGTGGTGATGATGAACCATTTTTGCAGTAGAAGCTGTCAAAGCGCAGAATTTTTGCTGTGTGGTTTGCAATCCAGTCCCTGGATAACAGCAAAGAGAACTACAAAGAGGATACAATTGCAAGAAAAAAAGACGCAGGGCAGAGTTAAACTGGTTTAAAACAGGATAGCATGAAGATTGTTAGCTGGGTAGAGTTCCAAGTGCAGTTTTGTTCCTTAACCTGAAGACAGTGGCTGTACTGCCATCAGCTATCAACATGACTCCATGTTGTGTCCTACTATTCTGCTTTTAGTTTGGAAACATTGTTTAAATGATAAAGTAGGAAACAAATATGAATGACATATTCATTTCATATCTGCTTCTGTTGCTAATCTCCTCATGCCTACATATGCAAAATCTAGATGTCAACAGTTCAAAGATAGTATGCAGGAAGCCTTCCACTTAGCCTTAAGCCTTTTTCAAACTGTGAGCAAGAATGACCTCACGTAAACAATTCAATAGCAAATTTCCTCTGTAATTTCCTGCCTTCAGTCTTCATTGTCATTTTATGTAAACATCCACTTCTCAACATGAGTGTTTCACTGATGAAGTCCACTGTGACAAACCTGTGATTCATTTTATTGCTTAATTTGGAAATTTATCTTTCAACACATACTGGCCTTTAACCTGCCAATATGACGCATGAGATAGATGTACGTACTTTAAACAAATGTATCCCATCTCGTGGCCTAATCATTTGATGAAACCATAATATATGAGTGTGCGCTTTATTTACCAGACATGCAAATATTAACAAACACTGACCTTGTGTTTGACTCTGAAACCTCGAAAGTCTATGTCACTATGCAATGCGATCAATAAACTGAAGCTAAAAAAATTATTTAGTTATGAGTTATGTATGAAACTACTATTGTTTACTGTGTTCCGTGTTTACTGTGTATTCTTGAACAAGTGTATAAATCCATCAAAAATGCATTGCATAAATGTAAAGATTTGCTGCTGTGGTTGCAGCCAAGACACGCTGGGACAACAGGATATTTCAACAACAGTGTTTTTGCATGTTAATCCATGGGGATGAAGCTTCTGGCCAGTAAAACGCTCTGTTTAGTTTCTCATGAGGAAAAGCAAATAAACACATTTATTTTTAATCTTGTCCATTAACTGAAATCCATATTGCCACAACCTATTTCTACAGTATGTGACAAAAGATGGAGTCCACACAATACTAAAGGTGTTAATTAGTAAATTAAGTAAGACATATAGGGTGTATCTCTCAGCACTCCCAAACCAGAGTACGAACGAAGTGCATTAATCTATTTACACTATAAACAAATATGTCGACTTTAACTTTGCAGTGTTTCAAATGAGATTAAAGCTTAGCTTAAACACAACCTCCTTACTCAACACACCTTTGTATAACTCGATACTCCTCCCTTCTCCAAACTCGGCAGCAATTTAAGAGGAAGGGAAACAGAGGCTGCAGAGGACAATGTAGAATATATGTTATAAGTTTAGTTGCAAAGCATACTATTAAGCATTATTATTAAAGTGCACAGTACAAGGCGTCCACCATAATATTATCTTTTCCCTTAATATGCCAGACTTCCAAGTTTTAAGGCTGCAAAAACTGAGCCCACCACATGAGCCTTGGATTTGGGTTTCTACAAAGTTCAAAAAGGTGAGTGGGTTATGGTTAGTAAATACTACGATTGGTATTCTGGAGTCAAGGTAAACATAGAAGTGTTGCAAAGTCTGCGGTTAATTTTCTTCCACTTAATAATGCAGCTGGCATGAGTTGAAGTTCCTTGGAAAACAAGCTTACTAGACCTTGTTTGTCAGCTTAAAGGAGGATGACACCTCCTCCGATATGGCTAGCATCCAAGTGAAGCTTGAAAGGATGATCCATTTGGGGAGCCAACAGACCAGGAGCTTTAATGTTACCAAAAGCTTGCTGAAATGAGGCAGACCAGATTAATTTAAATTTTGCCTTCTGGAAGTCAGTCAGAAAGTCAGGCAAAAACAGCGTTAATAACCAACCAAAAAACCTTATGAGTTCCTCTTTAGTGGAGTGAACAGGAAACTTATCATTAGCTGAAACTTTGGCATAAACAGTCCACAAATGCCCCTGACCAACTTACCAACAGGGTGTGATTTGTGTAAAAAAACAAAAAAAAGGTAGGTGTAAACTTTTTTTTCTCATGAAAAATAAATCACAAATTTCAGAACTTGAACTTCTTCACTGCAGAAATATTTTAACTGGCTACCTTTTTTTCCTTACATAACTCATCGAGTAGCCTAGGCATTATTTTTAACCTAACAGTCTTGAAATTTCCTCATGTGGATACAGCAAAACAAAACATACCATGGATAGTAATGGTTCAACATATTGCAGAATCCATGATCAGTACATTGTTATGAAACCAGATATTGCCCTTGGCATCTGCCAGCACCTTAAAGAGATTGAATTTACTCATATACTTTGCTATACAAACTTGGTCAATAAAGTTCTCAACACAAGGCTATGGATAGGAATCAGGCCTTGTGACAGTATTTACTTTGCAGAGGTCTGTACAACACTGTGGTGACTTTTCAGACAAGCAAACATGTAGAAGCCCAACTGGAAGATGAGCATACAGCAAAGCATGTTTATTATTATATAGATTATGTTATGTATGCCAATACAAACCACCCACACACCTCCCTTAAAGCTTCCAGGGTAAACCTTCTTCCCAGTCCCTGTCCATTTCAATATGCTTGTGACAAAGACTTGAGAGTTTGGTGAAATCCTTCTAAAGCACCTTGGCATTTGTGCATGATAAGTGGGTGCCTGGTTATGCTTGATGTTTGGTTGTTTAATAAATTATGAGAACAAATTTGACAAAAAGTTTGCAGTGAATAATCGTTGGTATTCTAAATATGGCAATAAATTTAGTAAAGGCCTTAACTAACAGATTTGGCTGTGATAGTAGTGGATAGGTAGCTTGCAAATCACAGTCAACAGATACCTTGAAAGTAGTCATCTCCCATTTTTTTCTATTATCTGACAGTATTCATTAAAGTCAAGTAGGTCTACTGTTTTGTTAAAAAGCTATATATTGCAAGCAGACTAACAATAATAACAGTGGGAAAACAACTTTGACAAATGTGATCACACATAGCTTTTTGGTGAGCATAAAGAGAAGAAAAAAACCCAAAACCTGACAAGTTTGTACTCATGGGGATCATCAGTATGATTCTGCATTACGTATGACGACTCCACATACTGAAGCTCTAACTTTAATGAGATCATGGGATAATCCCTGTTAACTGCAGGGTCATGCTACTGCTGAACCAAACTATCTCTGACAATTACACTGTAGGTCATTACAGACTCTTATGACATATGGAGCGTTCACTGAGACACTATGGTCAGCATCTGTTTTTATGTTATTAATTTTATCATCCCTGTCATGGTCAGGCTGGATAATAATGACTTTGCATTTTGTGTGTGGGCGTGCTGCTGCAGTCTGCCTGTTTTGAACCAATAATCTACAAGATACTTATTCTGATGACATCATTGGTGGGTTGTTTCCACTACATTTCATAAGCTTAGTCCAATAGCATTACAAGTGGGCCTACTATTCGATCCAACAGTGTTTCAAATGTTTAATTTTGGCTCAGAGAAGCCCACATTTCTTTGCAAAACATGCACATGCTTTCTCTGAGTGTTAAATCTGTTTTTCCTTTCATTCCTGCTTTTCAGCTGTTGTTGGTGGTCCTTGCGCATGCAAGCTACCAACTTTCCCACAATTTATTGTTTTATTTGTTGATTACTGATTATACTTTTACTGGTATTTGTTCTTTCTTTTTACATCCCCCTTTGCTGCTTTGCCAATAAAGGATCATCTTATCTTATCTTCTTTTTTGTTTTTATTCTAAGCAAACTGGAATCTGCAATACATCAGGTACACAAGCATCCAGGTCAACATTGTAAGCCATCGTAGTTCAACGCCAGTCAGTCTAACAGTAACATTTTCTTAGAAAATCCATTGCTCTGAAAAATCCTTGCTAAGACAGATCAAGGAAAAGAAAGTGAGTGTCAACAACAATATTTATAAGCCTTTACTGTATGGCTGGGCAGTTATCACTTTGCAAATTTGAAAACATACATGTTGTAGTCAAAAACCTACTATTCAGTGGGACCGCTTTTTAGTTGTTTAATGTGCTTAAAAATATTTACTCACTTGAACGTAACATTTTATTCTTTGTTAACCAGTAAACCAATAAACCTACACAATATGCAAGTATAGTGTTTATTACCTTGCACATTTAAAAATATGCATTTCATGGTCTTAAAATACCATTTATCTCTTGGTAAGTTGCACATTTCACTTAACACAGTTAGTTCAGTTAGAGTAGGAAGCCAATGAGGGATTCCATCAACCTCTGTGCAATAGTAACTCATACTGGTCTGTTTAATGCCTTTTCATAATAGACATCAGTATGTCACAAGGTTCTACCTTGAGACCATTTCTTTTTTCTATTTTTGTTAACTACTCGACTCCTATATGTTTAAATTGTCTTGTTCCTCTTTATGCTGATGACACTGTTATTTACATTTCTAACTCAATGCTTAACAGTTTAACTTGGTCCAAAATTGGTTTTATAATGACAAACTTGTGTTTAATAAGTAGTCCTGCACAATGGTGTTTGCTATGCAACATAGCTGTTCATATTATTTAAGCCCTTTGATTTGCATATCAGGAATTTTGATGATGGTTCACCCCTTGAAAAGGTTGATTCGTTCAAATATCTTAAACTTTGGATTGACCCTGAACTCTTCTTTAAGCCCCATATTGATTTTATCATAAAAATAAAAACATATGGCTTTCTGAGGTTACTTTATCGCTCAGTTAACCATTTTGCTTTTTCCCCAGGATTTTCAAATAAGTCGGAGAAAATCAAATTAAATCCGACTGGAATAATCTTTTTCTGAGATCTACGTCCTCTTTCTGCAGCCTAAAACAGCATGTTGTGCTTTTAAATTTATGCATTTTGTCTTCAGTTTCTTGTGGCACTGCTAAACTGAAGCCATACTTCTTCCATTTCTCTTTCTGTAGATCATAGTCATTGATTTACTATCCTGGTCATTGTATCTAATTTTTCTTTTACAACAATTGTTGATGGTGTACCTGGAAGAGGTTGAGCGAGCCGTTTGCAACTGTGTGTTTGTAGTGTATGTTTGTTTTGTAAAGCTGTTTTGTTTGTATGTGTTTTTTGTATTGTGTTTACAGGACCCCTTTTAAAATGAGATGCTAAATCCTTTCAATAAATTCAATAATGTTGGGGCACCTGCACCAATGAGGGTGGATATCAAGGTGAACTGTCATTACCTATAACCCCTTAATCAGAAAGCCTAGTATCTGACTTTGGGTGTGAGATCCTGCAGCGGACGCACTCTATGGGAAAGACATAAGACATAACACAAAGTATTGATCGTGTGCTGTTTGGCGTGAGGTCCCTCTTGCTAATATCTCCTCACTAACATGTCAGTATTTTCTACTGATAAGGGGGCGGAGTAGGGAAAGAAGTTGATAACAGAGGGAGTCTGTGGCCTTCAGAGGCCACCCCGCATGCTTTATACAGCTCAGGAATCGCACACACACACACACACACACACACACACACACACACACACACGTCAAAATAGCATTACTTTAACATTTTAGTCTCAACTGCTCATATCTACTTTAATTAAAAACATTACAGTTTATGTGCAATTCATTTGCTTCAGAGATGCTTATAAGTCTTTGAGCGAGTCCAAGTCAAGTCTCAAGTCACTCGTGATTATAATGTAATGTTTTTTCACCGGCAGCAACACTGTATGGCTACAAGGAAATCTGTAACTGTAAAATGTTTTTCACTCACAGAGAACAACCATGTGATGTGCAATACAATTAGTGACTTGGACTCTTACTCAGAGACTTAAAACTTGACTTGGACTCTACCTCAAAGACTTGAGAATCGACTTGGACTCAAGTTCAAAGACATGTGAGCATGTCTGACACACATAGCTAATCACATTTTAGGAAAATTTGGTGTCCCCTGGGGTGGCCTATTAGTTTTCACGGGTAGTACGTGCCACCCAGTGCCATCCCCTAGACAAGCCCCTGCAGACAAGCAGAATAATATAGAATATACAGTGAGGCTATCACGCTGTGAGAGTGAACCAAATCTATACCAGTCCCACCTATTGCTTTGTCTATTTGATTGTTGGAATTTCTTTCGTCTGCTCTTTGATTCTCAACCTTTTTTCACACACACAAAAAGACAAACTTGTTGAGGTGGGAAGATTTTACCTGAAAAAATAACAACATTCAGTCGATCACTTTCTCATTTCTACTTTGTTCATTTTTTCCCCCAGTCACGCAGCTGAAAAAAAATATTGTCTTCTTCTTGTTCTTCATCACTGTTATCCACTGACTTCCCCCCTTTCATTGCTCCTGAGCACAATCAAATGAATCCAGCCATGAGCCGGATTTCTGTTCATGCTCCTGTGCTCTCGCTGTGGTATGCTGGCTAACATTACCAACTGGAGTAGGGTTTCCTAAGGGCTGCAGAAAGTCATGTCTCTCACGTTACCACCTGTTAGCTTGTGCTTGGAAGGTAGAGAAGTGCAGCAATGTGACAACGTTACAGCAACATTTGCTGTTCCTTGATGATTTCAGTGCTTTGATAATGTTATTATTCATTTATTTATATTTATTTATTATTATTTTAAGGAGTGTTCAGTGATTTTTCTTGCATAATTGTAATTAAAATCAAGTGGTCAGACCATGACCTCCATCAGTATTTAAAGGTGTGTATGTGTTTGTTTTAGATTATGCATTAAACGCCTAATGGTTGGTTTACCTCTCTTGAATTGCACTTGGTATCAGGAGATTGTCGTAATCTACTTTTTAGTTATCATTCTTCCTTGTAAATTATTTGGCAGCACTTGATTCAGAGAACATTATATTACTACAGTTTACAGTATTACTACAATTTATTTTATTTTATTTTTTTTGTGTAGTTTTACAATCTAAAATGTTTTCTTGCAGTGTTCTTAAATCATACTGGAAACAAGATAAACTTTAACACAAGAACATATAACAAAGTATATGGATAATGAGTTTTAACATCATACAACCAACGTGTCAAGTTTACTACGAAAACCGTGTCTGAGTTTAAACAAAACTGAATATCATATTTAATTTCTTAGTATATAACCTTTGCAATATACCTGCAACATGGTGAATGCATATATGCACTTTTGTATGCAGCAGAGGTGGGACTTGTTTTACAATTCAGAAGTAAGTGTCTACACTTAGCACTAAAGTTCCATGTCAAGTCTCAAGTTGGAAACTTTGCTTTTTAAGTCCTAAACAAATTATAATGTTCTGTTGACTGTACAATTCTTTGTGCAGTTTCAAATGTCAAACAAAGTTGTAAGTTGTTGCATCTCCATTACTAATTTTACTCCTGCATGTTTTGCAAGTAACAACCCTATTTTTGTTTACTACAGCATAGTATTTATATCCAAAAATAATAACTTTTGGGATCATCTTTCCAAAATCCAACTTGTCTGAATTCACCCACTAACGTTCCTCTGACATTGATACGCCCGACTTTTTTCTTCTCAATTTGATTGTTTGCTGTTGGATTCAAACCATTAAATGAAGTGTTGATGCATGGCACACAGTTTTCTTTTAAAATCATAATTTATATTTGGGCTTTGGGAGGGTATCAAGTCTGTTCGAGTCGAAAGGCCAAGTCCAAGTGAAGTCACAATTTATTGTTGTTAAAGTCAAAGTCAAGTTCCAATTGTTTTTTGATTTTGTCCCGTTGAGTCTAAAGTCATCGTATTTCTTTACTCGTGTCCACACCTCTGGTATTTATGTATGCAGATCATTTATGTAACCAGTGTTCACTCACGAAGATAAGTAAAAGAAAGTCAACATCACATTCCTTAAAACAAAAAAGCCAGATTTACTCTTCACAAAAAGACAAAGGAAAAGCAAAATGGTGGATGTAAAATGCTCTGAAAGAATGTTGAATATCATGGTGGTGACATAACACCATAAATAACAAAGGAGACAGATTTTCCCTATTCAACTGTTACCTGAAAGTTCAAGATTACACATTGAAAATACTGTACATTTCTATCAATACATCTAACCCATTTTCTAGTGAAACATTGCACATTGTTCTCCTCAGGAACACACAAAGATTAAGACAAGTCTCAGCACTTATCACACAACCCATAAACATCTTTCACCGTACCACTATTTTGACAAATCATCACAACAACTGTTTCAAAGGAACACTTGTCTGGTGCCATGGATGCATGGGAGGAAATTCCATCAATATAAACAGTCGTGTACAGAAAGATCATGCTTTTGATAGACCAACGTAGCGATAACTATCTTCAGTAAGAGCCTCCAAAGGCAAGGAAATATGGGCTGCAACATGGGGTGATGAGGTGATAAAGTGCACCAGCAGTGGCCCTCATCAGCTTTCAAACAGGTTTGAGATGGTAGAGATTCAAGAGGCCCCTATAGCACCTAAAGTGCTTTTACACACATGAAGTACAATATGTTCAGTCTCAATGCAAGTGATTTCTAAATTCTGCCACGATTAAAGGCATGCCTCGTGAGCTACAACAACCTGTGACTCTAACCAAAAAGGACCTCCTTTTCAGCGAATACAGAGAGAATACTGATTTACAACATGGGTTTCTCAATTTATGTCAAGCATGCTTTTCAAGCTTTTAGAATGAGTACTGTGTATTTCAACCCTGTCCTGTAAAATATTACGTTCATAATTTGCTTCACCGAATACGTCCTGGAGGTAATATAGTGTTATTACTGCATGGATTAAGTTCACAATCAAGACGTGACTTCCTTATACTGCACAGAAGTCACAGAGATCATGGGTGGATGGTTGGGTGCATGCCTTTAACATCAGAGAGCAGGATTTGTAACCTGGATCTCATGCGTTGCGGGTTTGAGGTGACAACATCCCTCTGTTGAGTATATATAGAGATTGTGGTTATGGTTGTAATGTGTAAATTCTAATTCACAGCTAATGCTTCAAGTCTATTTTGAGCTATCTAATATTTAACAAAGACTATGGTCTTTCTATTAAATTTCAAAGTGCTTTGAGTTGTCTAAAATATTTACCATGTTTTATCAGAAGCAGATATTTTGTGTTTTGTGTGAATAGTTTTCATACCTTCATTGAAAAAGTTTATGTATGTTAAGTAACTAACTGACACAAAGACAAAATATACCAAAACTGCTACGAGTAGCTTGCTGTGTGCACTGCACACACATAAAGACAATACAACAACACATGCCAATATTAGGAGAAAGTGGGCGTATTAATAGGGGCCACCATTGGGATCCCCTAGCAGATTCATCCAACCATGACTGTTGCAGCAAGAGAGGAAGCCACAGCCTAGTAATGACTGCGTTAAATATTGCACTATGTATGTATGCATGCATTTATACTTATGTGTATGAATTCAAACAATGCACACCCTTTGGCCAATCACATGACCGAAGAATGAATTTTAAAAGTGAGCAATGATTTCTCTGAGACTTTGCAGGAGACTGTTCCAGAGTCAAAAGGCAACAGGTGATTATGGGCTGGGTTGCAAAACTTGACAATGCTTTGTGAATTATTTTGTAACGTAATGCCTTTTATATCCACCAAAATTCTGGGTAAGTAACATAATCAGCAAGTTTTCCACATCTGCCATCACGTCTGTTTATCTGATGCAAGTCTCTGTCAGAAACAGTGTGATCAATATCACACAGACTTAAACCTTTGAGGAAGTTGGGTATTTTTTTCTCAGTCGTGTGGGCACATTGAGTTTCATGTGAAGTATACATAAGCAGAAATAAGATTCTTGTTAAATGCACTTAAACTGAGACCCACTCAAACTTCCACAGACTATGAGGAAGATGGAAATCGCTGAGGCGAACGTGACCTCTGAAATATTGCTTAAATTCTTGCCTCACTACCGAACGTTCACTTGCGTAACTTCAAAATGGAAATAAAAACTGACATGTTGGCACACAAAGTAAAAGTACCATGGATTTGTCTCTATAGCCAATTAACATAATTAAGTGACAAAATATGTCCATAAACTACTGGTATGTGCACTCTATTTGTGTCACACCTCATATTAACTTATAAGCAGGCCATACATATGCACTGTACGTTAGTGAATTAATAGTTACATAATGGTTAGTCACCAGGGTTAGTTTAGACCATCAGAAAGTTAATATGTAACAGTGACAGTGGCAACAGCCTGAGCTGTTGTCAGAATTTGAATTTAATATTTTTGAAATGAACAACTTTCAAACTGTTTTCAAAGTGCAATCTGTTGCATCAGATACGTTGCTGTCAAGGGGTGCGGCTGTTTTTTGTGTGCTCCAGACTACTGGCACCATATGTTGGTTCCCTGATAACACACAGTTACTCTGATAACACGCTCTATGGTCTTTTTGAGGAGACCATTAGAGGGAAAATTACCACCCAAATGTACAGTAACTGTAGTAACTGTTCAAAGCTAGGTCAGGAACTAGCAAGACGCTGCTAGATTTTGAATGTATACAAACGTTAAAAGTCACAGCCCATCCCTTCAGTCCTCCCTCCATAGCCACTCCTCCAAAACATTTTAATGTGCAGTGAGTGCACAGACATGAGGGCGTCAGGTAGATAGGCAGGCAGGTGGGCAGGTAGGTAGGCCAGCCAATCATGTTTCATGCGTCTTTCACTGCCGCAACATCCACAGATACCGGATTGGTTTCATTTTTGTGTCAGACATTTAATTTATTGATTGCTGTTGGGATGTAGAAAGAATTTCAACAGAAGTAACAGATAATGCTTCTGGGCAAAGTTACAAACGTCCCTAAAGTGCTTTATTTTGTTTTACTTTATTTATTTTCTAAATAAATGATTATTTAGCCTCTTATACCTATCTGATTTTTCAAATAGTCTTTGTTCCTCAACCACATACATGCAAAATAACATACATCAAAAGTATGTAAGACTACCACAAGGTCCTTTTAATAACTGATAGGGAGTTTTCAAGCGGATCGGTCTAAGCAGGTGAAGTTTATCGACTTGTCATGGAATTTCAACTTATCCAAAAGAAGAATCAACAAAAATGGAAATTTGAACACCTTCAATTCTATGGCAACTTGCCAGACTTCAATTGCTGAGGATCACAAAAGCTCCAACACAGCCACCTCAAACACAGACAGGATTCCAAGTGCAAAGAAGAAAAGCATTGACGTGACATTCAAAATGCAAAAGCAAATGTAATATAACTATAATGAATTCATTTATACATGTGTGTGAGGCAATAGTATTTTTCTGTGCTTCCTCAGTGTCTGTATTTACATTCTGCAAAATTAATGGAAATAATTCTCCTCAACTATGCTCACAAAATTGCCTTGCATTCGTTATAAACCAGATAGCATGTCTGCGTAGTCTAGCAAAAACTGAATGCAACTGAAGTGTCATCTACCACAGTGCCTCACCCCCCCAGGCCCGGTGGCTGTACAAGAGAATTTGAAATGACAGCTTCATTGTAAATCTAACAAATAGCTAGACACGAAGAAGACCTCGGGGATCAAGGCTGCAAATCTGTGGTATTTTGAAGTGGCATGTTTGTGTGTATGTGTATTTGGAAGGACGGCAGAAAAGGAGGCAGAAGCAGAGTGCTAGATAAACAAAGATTGATCACACAGTATGCACGAACATGTTCCAAAGCATGTGTTGTTGAGCCGTGACTACAGCTGTTTTACCAGATGGACATAACCTCTCTCCCTGACCTGAGCAGGTGCATTATTAAATTTATTCCCGAGATACTGCACAGCAGCCTGATGCACTGACTTATACTGTTGACACCAAGGCCAGCATATTTCTCAACAAATGCTCCACCTATCTTCACATGAACACTAAGCTATAAACATGTTTGTTTTTAGGGAGTTTTTAGGATCACACTTCTTATCACTTATCACGCGCATTTTAAGTTGCCTAATGCAATGACAAAAACATAGTATTTAACACAGAGATTAACTACATCCAATGAAATGTCAAATGAAAGAAAGGTGTTTAAAAAACTATAGCAAAAGGTGAGGAAGAAGACTACTGGTCCATATAAAATGAGAGTCTCAAAAAATCCAAATCAATCTGCCTTTCATATGTTTTATGAGGAAAGAAATGCATTCAACATGTCTGTTAGTCTGAATGCTAATGTCAAACTTCAAAGCGGTATCTTTCAAGATGTGGCAATAAAACAAATTAGTTAGGGTACAAGAAAGTTTCTACTTTTCAGCACCATTCTTTGATCACCTACTTTGAGTTCATGTGGCATATTAATTGTATTTCAAGATGTGATTCATCCAAAAACCTCACTTGGACAATTAGGAAAGAAGGGAAAATGGCCTCGTCAAAAATTATGTAACAGCAGAACAACTGAGCTGGGTGTCTCTCCTCTGCTGCTTTGATGAGCTGTTCTGATCTCTGTGCAGATAATGATGATTTCAGTTAATTATCATGCTGTAATACACAGAGGCATCAGGAAGCAGGTCGGGCTGGGTGTTGTTTTCTATCGCTGTGTCTCATGTGAGATGCTGTTCCTAAATCTGCTGCATAAGCCGGCTGACCTGAATTCAGCATTTTGATTCTCGTTTTTTGACACACACACACACACACAGACACAGTGCTCTGGGGTTCTTGTCTACAACAAAAGCTCATATTTCAGCTCTAAAGAGTCCTTGGTTTTATTAGCAATTGTGGTAAAATGTATTTAGCATTCACTCAGACCAGTTCATTAATCGACTGCAGACTTATTTTGCATGACATTTCTCTGACCTACATATCTGATGTCATCACAACAGCAGTTTCATCTACCCAGATCTGTGTCCCACTGTTGGCAAAGCAAACACAAATGCTTCCATCATTTGAAGTAAAAACAGAGAGTAATAAGCCAGCTGATTGCCATCACACTTCCTCCCCAGTGAGCTCTGGGACAAGCATGAGGAGGTCGTGGAGAGGCCTCCTTATGCAACCAGACATGATCTGTCTGGCACCCACATATCAACCCAAAAAGATTTACAATCACACTGAGGGACGAGGGAACAGGTTTGTCCCAAAGAAAGACTGTTGGTGTTCGTGGATAACGATCACACAGTTATGTTTGTAAACCTCCCTGTGAACAACATCTCAGTCTGAAATACCAACCTGTTCTCATTCCCAGGTTGTCACACCGACGTTGTTCACGCCTATCTGTGTCTCATACAGACACGCAAAGGTATCTATTAGCGTCTATATGAGACACACCTTTAGAGCCTATATGAGACACCTTCAGAAACTAGTTGGTTAAGTAGGAAGTCACGTGACGTAACAAAACTTTAAACTGTTATGGTTTCAACGTGGATAGCAAACCACAGGGTCTCCTGGGCAAAAGTACTGTGTTTGTTTGACCTGCCCACCACCGCCATAGGTGGACTTAAATGTCCTTTGTCACTCTTTATATTATGTCATCTTACTTCCTTAAGGCAGCCATGTACGAGCGGTGTGCAAGGAGCGTATCAAAACGTTGTTATTTGACCAGGGACCTGGGAATGACACCAGACTGATAACTTTACTTTATAAGGATTGCAGATGAAAATTTGAACATTGTTTTACTGTTTTTGCCACATAATATAAAAAAAGATACATTAGTTAGTGAGACCTTCAGCATTTTTCTATAACTTTGGTGGTAAGGTGTGTTTATATAAAAATCTAAGAAATGTAAACATCCCAGGTTAACCATTTGGTACTGTATTTTTCTCTGTTCAAATTCTAAATTATATGGAGTTCAGTCAAGCATCGTTTCCTACTATCAAGGTACATAAATGTGTCAACATCCAAAAAATAAGGGAATACTTGTTCTTACCCCCAACAAGCGAAATGGTTGTTTCAGAGGCTAATATTTTGAGTCACAACAAAACTCTGTTTTCACGTTTGCAAAGGTTACATCAGCCTGTGTCATTCTTTTACTCAAACCACCAGCATTTTATTAAGATGATTATGATTGAACAAAGGTCTGTATTTATCAGTAATTAAGACAGATTTAATTGTGTTAATTCAGGCTTGGAGTGCACCCGAGGCTTAGTTATGGCTCTTGTGAATTTATGTACCACTGCAGAATATTTAAAGAAAAACAATGAAAACCATTGTAAAAACATGCTGAGCTGGAGACTGTATCATTCTCGGATATGTGTCAAGGTCGATCTTAAGATCCAGCCTTATAAATAGATCTCATTATCTTAATATAGCACACACCAGCTTAATCCAAAGGCTTGTTGCAAACACACACTGGCAGCATGCTCACTGACCAAAAAATATAAATATTCACCTCAGACTTTATTACCTGAATCTGTTGGTCAAAAAAGTATTTGGCTTTGGCGTTCCCCAAAGACCTCGGACCAAGTGTTTTAGCAAGCATGCATATCAGACTAGAACACTACTTGATCTGATGGGGAAACATGGCAAAAATGGCTTGAACAAATTTGTACATTAAAGCTTGGGTTGGGTCTACAGGTTCAAACATGAAAAATTGGGGTGTGGAGTTGTGACGTCAGTGAGCTTACCAGACCTGTGTAGCATAACACACCTGAATCTCAAACTGAGCTGTCTTCTGTCAAGTTGCACTGCAGGTAATGCAGGTGCCAGGTTTCAAGGAAGATCAATCTGTGGAATGAAAAAATATGGTCTCTCTGGTTCTACTGCATTGATTTTTAACCTTTTTTTAAACTATCCATTGTGATACTGACAATGTTACGGCAGTGCAAAGCCAAAAATGGTGGGTTGCTCTTTTAAAGGTCAAGTTTGTTTAAATATTTAGGAGGACCTATTGACAGAAATACAATATAATATCCATAACTATGCTTTCAGGTGTATAACGACCTTATGTAATGAACCGTTATGTTTTTATTAGGAGCCATTTCTATCTACATCCACCGCGAGTCCTCTTACATAAACGTCACCATGTTGCGCTGCCGTGCTTCTGTCGCCGTGGCCCTGTTACGACCCCGGCTCAAGGGAGGCAACATAAAGGTGTCATGGACACTCATGGACACGTGAATCCAGCACATCAAAGTTTATTCCAAAAACTATACAAGGTCAAACAACAACTGCTGCTGTTGCTGCTGCTGCTACAAAACAGTGGGGAGATGGCCAGGGTGAGAGAACGCAAATTCTTCTGGAGTCCTTTTATACCAATATATTATTCATACTATTTAGTTCCTTGAATACCGTTTTGACAGACATTTCATTAAATTTGTGGAAATGGTACCGTGACATAGAGCAGATTATGGAAATGCATTAACTGTCCGCGTTATTTTGAAGCTAAAACACGCAAGAAAGAAAGGTCCGCCCCCTGTGATTGGTTGGTAAACTGACATTCCAGATTGATAGTCAAATGACACGTTAACCTGAGCATTTCCATTGGCTATTCAGTAGAATGTGTCAAAGAGGGGCAAAAGTACTACATGTAGAATCAACCTGTAAACTTTGGGTTTTTCAGATATTCAGATATACATGCAAACATTTTCACACAGCTACAAAACATTTTCAAGAATACAAAACTTTTCCTCACAGCTACATTTACCTGACGCTTTTATCCAAAGCGACTTACAATTGCTATTTATGTCAGAGGGTTGCACGCCTCTGGAGCAACTAGGGGTTAAGTGTCTTGCTCAGGGACACAATGGGGGATTGAACCCGGGTCTCTCACACCAAAGGCATGTGTCTCATCCATTGCACCCCTACCCCTACATAATGCTATACAACATTTTCACAAATACAAAACTTTTCCACACATTCAAACATTTGAATGTACAAGTACAAAACATTTTCACGAGTACAAAACTTTTCCACACAGCTACAATATATTTGGGACAGTATTTATTCCATACTCGGCCAGGTTGCACAGCTGCAAGCCAATCACCCACTCAGCACCTGAAGAGAAAACAGGGGGAGGCAGAAAGTAGGATGAAAAACAAAAACAAAAACAAACCTGCTTGGAGTGTAATGAGCTTAAATGAACAAAGTACTTTAGAGAGCGGTTTTGTCACTACGTTGAATACACACAAAAAACTAGCAGAAGTAGTAGTAGTAGTAGTCTGGTTTATTGGAAATAAGAAAAGAACACAAATTTGGATAAACAGAAGACTATTTGCTACCCTCACCACTAGATGCCACTAAAACTTACACTGTAAGTTAAAGTGACTAGGATTTATTGATGTCAGCATGACAAATAATGATTATTCTGTCACATTTAAAATGAATGACCAGTATGTTATTATTGTATTTCATTGTATCTCTCTCTATCAGCTTCTAAGATGACAAAAGAAGCTTGGATGCATTGTTTTTCAATTGCACAAAGAGGATTAGCATAGTGAGCATAGTAAGTAATTCAGCGTTCAGAACAAGCAACAATCGGTCATGACCTTATGCATCCACAACAGATGAGGACTTGGTGCAGTTGTTAGCAGGTTTCACCACGGATCACCACTGCCCTTAAACAACAGGTTATGACCTCTCACCACAATGCTTCATTTTCCACATCATGCTATTGTTAATAGTAACACAGAACAGCTAACACTAGCTACACCCAAATGAGTAACTTCTGCTGATGGTTAGCAGGTGCTGTACCAAGCCTTGTGAAGATAAGATAGGATGAAATGTTATCAATCTATGTCAGGAAATTAGGTAACTGGAGTAGTAAAGGTTTAGGATTTGGCAGTGAGGGAACCAGAGTACACACCAAGTGCATTAAAAGGCAATAAAAAGAGAATAAAGGCCAAAAATAACATCTTACTTACAGTAAAGGTGGATTACTTTGTGAATTTGTTTCCTGCAAATTGACTTGTGATGGTTTAAAATGGTTCATATTTTATTTAAAGTTTGGAACGCTTCTCCACTCAAAATCTGTTCCTTGAGTACCATACCAATTAAATAAAGTTTCATTTTGAAACCTCTACCTATTTTTAAATAAATAAATCTGGGTACACATGATGGATGATAATGAATTTCTATGAATTTGTATGCTTTAGATATCATTATAAGACCATTGCACTAGTATAGTAACAGCAATGATTGCATAAGTTTTGCCCATTTTAATATGGGGATTGAATCCAACCAAAAGGATAATCCATCATTTTTTTATATTATGAATATTATAATAGGGTTTCCAAGAATCTGATGCCCTGCAGTTATCAGTGTTCTCCCCCTTTGTTCATTTCTCCAAGCCATAATTCATCAGCAGTCCTTTAAAAATCCATGTACCATATGGTACCATTCTGTAATTCTCAATACTCTCATACTCTATCATACCAATCCCCCTATTGCACTGTAACATGGAAAATAATTGTGTGTTAATACAATAAATCCCAAAGTAGCAGATTTCCATCCCTGACAGATGGAAGGCCTCCCTCCTCACCTGAGGTAGACATTCTGTTTGAAACATTGTCAATCATGCATAAGACATCATTATGGTGCTATTTCTCCTCTATTTAGTCCCCAAAGAAATCCTGCACAAGAACACAGACACACTCTTGTTGGGTTCTTGGCTCCTATAGGACAACAATGCTTTCTTGCCAGTAAACCAGAGAGATGAGTAGCTGGAAGCCAGAAATAACGGGTGGGATTCAGCATTCACACTGCATGTGCCAAGTCAAATAACACTGTTGTATGCCCTAACTGGGAGGCACAGAAACACGGCCAGCTCCCTATTGTGTGTTCCCTGCTGAGGCCTGAATGACTGAAAGCACAGAGGACACATCGTTTGAGATTTGAAACTCCAGTTTTTTGTACTTCAATGAAAGCATAGCCTATATGATCTAATATTTTGTTTCCTGATTTTACAGTGTTTGCTTATTTAAAAATCTCTATAGGTGTTGGTCAAGTGTTCATGCCGCAGCTTCCTTGGTGATGGCATGTGTTAAGCATTTGTTAAGACCTGAATTCTCTCAGGGACACACACAAAAGGACTTGAATGGTATATGGATAGTCAATGGCTTGGTCGTTTTTTCTCCCTGCCAGAGTAAAAAGAAGTGCCAAGAATCACACCCTACTGTTTGTTACAGACTCATTTATGCATACGAACTGTGCTAGTTTCTGTCTCTTCTGCGGCTCAGTTTTCTCTTGAAAGTCCAGTTTTCTGTCCCTCTGGCTCTGCAGCTCATTTTCAGTGAATGTGTCTAGTGAATACCAAAAGGCTCCTAGCACTCCTTGTGCACCGGACCACTTCTTCCTGTTGGCAATGACAAACCTCTGCAGAGGAGACGTGCTTTGCATGATAACACTGAGTATTTTAGCCTATACATAGTAGTCATTCTTCATGTTCTGCATGTAGGGAGTAGTGTGTTTACCCTAAAGATGCTGATGACTTCAGAGCAGCTGACATCAAAGGATATTGTATGTACTTATATACAGTACCATGTGTTTATGATGATTTATCTCCTCTTTACAAGTAGCAGTACTTTTCTAGCATACAGTTTGGTGCAGTGTTTAACATAATACTTACTAATGGATTCACTGCAGTGGACAAATATGGTCAATTTACAGGTTTTTGAAAGTTAGGCTGCAGAACGAACAAGAACAGTGTTTTGGTCACCTCTTGCACTGACATGGGAAACGTAGAGGTTTGGACCCAGGAGCAGTAAGTCTTTTATTGAACAACAGGATAAACTTCCATTTGGGGTGAAGGAGGTAGTCTAAAAACAAGTAACTTAAGTCCAAACAACAAATACAAAAAGACATAAGCAGTAATCCACAGAGTAAAAATTCACAAGACACTGGGGAACACAAGAACCAGTGCAGCAGGCTTTAACAAAGACTGTGTACGAACTGGCAACTAAACTAATTATGAGACGGAGACTTCAATACCCAAGGGGAGTGGAGATAACGAGACACAGGTAACGCACAGTAGGGCAGGTGCAATCAATTAACCCGTTCAAATGTTGTTCCTATCAAGATAAAAGTCCAACAAGTTCCAAAAAGTGCAAAAAGGGTCCAGTCGAACCACGGTGGGTGGAGGGAGGTTCGGAGAATGGTCTTCTGGCACAACTGCATTGAGGGCAGGAGAAGAGAGCTGTAGCAGGATGTCTCAGGCGGACGGCCTGGAGGCATGATGAAAGGATCGAACAGATCCAGATGGTGACCAGGAGGCAGGACCAAAGTCCTGAGCAGGTCCAGTCTGGAGGCTGGTGGTGAAGGCTAGACAGGATGGGGTAGCTGCTCAACAAAATCTGTGAGTTGCTGTGGCTCAACAGCATTTACATTTACATTTGACGCTTTTGTCCAAAGCAACTTACATTTGAGGAACAACCTACAAGCATCAATACAGCACGAGATCTACAATTGATATTACTAGTAACAGAAGTAAAATATACTTTCTACTGATATCATACAAACTAATAGCACGTATGGTATCAGTAGAGTAAATACCTAGGGAAAGAAGTTAACAAAAAAGCGTAATAAATACAGGAGAATTGTAACGAGATAGAAGAAGAAGAGCACAGGAAGTGCGTGTTAGAGTTTTGGGGTTAGAGGTGTTATAAAAGAAAGTGTTCTCGGAAGAGGTGAGTTTTCAAGAGCTTCTTGAAGTTAGAGAGGAACACGCCTGCCCTGATGGTATGTGGCAGCTTGTTCTACCAGTGTGGTGTTTGAGATTGAGACTGCTTTGTTGTTAATTTATTGTGTGTTTCAACTACAGATAACAGCTCTGTGCTCTGTTCCGCTCTCTGCACGGCTACGTAGAGCATTTCAAAATAACTTTCCCTGCCGAACTTTTGCTGACTTGTTCAGATTTTGTTGATCTGTTCAGTTGTCCATGATTTGTGTGCTTCTACTATGGTTAAGTAGGCTACATAGTTAAATTGTTTATTTATTTGTGTTTTGTAACTGTGTTTATTGTTGATTTACGATGAGGAGTCTACACAGGGTGTTTTATTTTGAAAATCGATCACATTCTCTATGCCGTTCCGTGTCTTACTTCCTGTCCGCTTCATCTACTCTGTGCTGGATGACACAGCTTAATTTAAAGAAATTTAATTGCAAATAGAATCGTAATTGCAATTTCTGAAAAATCGTAATTACATTTTTTCCCCCCAAATCGTTCGGCACTACTGGACACAAGGAGCAGGAGTCGGCTGGACCCTCAACTGGACCCTGGAAACAAGAGTCGACTGGATGGCTGACTGGAAACTAGGCAGGACTTGTGGTACATCCATGGGCAAAACTGGGCAAAAATATATAGGGTGCTAGATAGCATAGTCTCAGTGGTGCTAATCAGCTGAAACTCTGGTTAGGTGCATAGCACAGTCTCTGATGTACCAACCAGCAGAGTTTCTGGAACATTTCTGAGAATCCAGACAACAAAGCCTCTGAGGAACTAGGCAGCTCACTCTCAGCTGGCTAGCTTAGTCTTTGAAGAACCAGGCAACAAGGTCTCAGAATTACCAGGAAACACTGTCTCTGGGACGACAGGCAGTTAAACCTCTTCAACACTGGACGGTGGCGAGGAAGAGGGCGTGGGCGGCCATGATGATTCATGATCCACGTCAAAGGAACTGGAAACTGGGATGGGCAAAACATCTGGCAGAGTAGCTGCAATTCACAAAAGTCTTGTCTTGAACAACAGGATGAACTTACAGTGGAGGTGAAGGAGGTCGTCAAAAAAACAAGTAACTTAAGTCCAAACAATAAATCCGAACTTACATAAGCAGTAATCCACAGAGAGAAAATCCACAAGACTCTGGGGCACACAAGAAGCAGCGCAGCGGGCTCAAACAAAGATTGTGTACGAACTGGCAACTTAACTAATTGTGAGAGAGACTTGAATACCCGAGGGGTGTGAAGATAACAAGACACAGGTGACACACATTAGGGCCAAACAATCAACCCAGAAACATAAGGACAGGAATCAAAACTAGACAATGACACCAGGGACAGAACAAAATAAAAAATAAAACACAGGAAACGTGAAACACCACACCAGTACCCCAGCACCCAGCGACAGATCTGCAGTCAGTCTGTATTTCAAGGTAGTTGCATATCTCTAGTAAACCTTTATTATCAAAATTCATACATGCATAAATAAACATCAAATATTCACTGACAAGTTTTCAAATCAAAGAAAATAGATGGATGTCGCGACTCACCTACCGCAGTGTTGTATGGCTCTGTTCTGTCTGTGAGCTTTTAAATCCAATTGATTAGTGCTGAAATTTAGTTTGAATAAAAATTGGGATTGTGTTACATAATGTAATCCCTGTAAGGAAAACAGATTTAATCAAATCTGGTGTCCTGGTGGAGTTCATTGGAATTTCATTTAACCGACATTGAGAGTCTCACAGAGGGTTGAAATGTGTGGATGTGCATGCCATTTATTTATGCAGTTAACTGGTTGTCAGCGAACACACAGTGACCAGATGTGTAAAGCCTACACCTTCCTCCATTTTCCTCCACATGTCTTGTATTAGTTTTTCCTTTAAGCATACACAAGAGACCCGAAAAGAAAACCCTCACTTTTCTGCAGATCTTTGTTATCATTGTTTCTCAGAGCCTCTGCGGTCCAAAGCTTCAGTGCACACTGCATAATATCCCACATTGTAATTATGTCATGGGTTGGGTTTAGGAGGCAAATTACAGTAAGTCCTCAATGAACAGTTATTAAATAACACAGATTTGTACGTCATCATTTGCAAATGTAATGTATCCCACTCAGATTACATAAAACTGTGTCCCCAATCCAGTTGCTCCCAATGAATCATCTACTCTCAGTTTGTGTATTTTTGGACCCCGTCTGTCTGAGAAGCCTGTTGGGCACAGGAAGAGGACAGAAGAGGTCAGAGTCTTTTGCTGTTGCATGAGGGAGCTGCACTGTTATTATTTCCCCTTGAAATGTTTTTTTCATGCCGCTCATCCATCACAATCTCTGCCTTCTGTCCAAAATGTACTCTGTATCTTGTGTGTTTTGGAGCCTGTATGCCTCTATATTTGTTTGTGTGTGTGTGTGTGTGTGTGTGTGTGTGTGTGTGGAACTGCAAAATGTCCTCTCCCACCAAAGGAACAGTATGTACTTGCTTTAGTATAATGACATACTCATTGTAAAATAGTAATTACAGTGTAAAATGCAGCAGTTGGGTATAAGCAAACTAAAATGCATACATTACATGAACATACTATAAACATCATGAAGGAATATTTGCATCAAATGACTGAGCAGTACAAGATGTTCTAATATCAAACTGTTGTGTAACATATGTATGTATTTATGGTGTTCAGTATAGTGTAAAGCTGCCTTGTCATGGTGGATGCCGACTGTAGTGTATTAAGTAGTGTGAGTAAGTAGTAGCAGTAATTAAGTAAAAAAGGAAATTATGGTTGTTTGGGAAAAACAATCAAAAATTTTGCAGCGGATCTGAGGAAACACATACAGTAAGCTTAAGCCAATTAGCCTTGGTTGGAGGTGCTGGCTTACACCCACCTCTTACAATGACCTCCCAGTTTGTGCGACAGGCTTTAAATTTCAAACTTGTAGTAATGAAATTTACTTGAAGTTATTATCCATAAAGCTGCACCCATAGTAGATGCAATCTTTTTACATTAACAATGGGTCAAACCAGGGGCGATTCTAGGCTCAGACTTTTAGGGGTGCTCAGCCTCTAATGAGAATGTAGGATGCATACAATACCGTGCAAAAGTGTTCACTAATTGGTGGAGAGAATAAGTAGGCCTACTAGAGAGTAGCTGGTGCAGAGCAGAGCGGGTCAGTCAAGGGCATCACTTTGTGTTGAAAAGTGGTGGGGACATAGGGGCTCAGATTAGGGGCATAATGATGTCATGAGCCATGACGATTCATGAGAACCAGACAAGATGATTTTTAGCACTGTTTAAATAAAATATTTGATGCTGAAATATATGTGATAGGGGTCGTCCCCCAGAAGATTTTGAGCATTAAACTTGTAATTTTCTGCTCCAGTTTATGGTGGAAATGTATTGGGAAGTGGGAAAACTAAATCAACCTTCTCTCAAAGCATTTTCATTTGTTAGTTAACATGAGTTTAATTTGTCAGTATTATTTAATTGTTAAAAAAATCTTTATGGTTATTTTGGTTGCACAGAATTCGTGAAGTATAAATTATTTCTGTTAATGTAATATTCTAACATTAAATTCAAACTAATTTCAGAGCTAGACCTACTGTTAGCAGTGTTGGGCAGGAACTATACTAATATTACTTAGTATAATAAGCTCATTTTACATTTACCCATTTTCCCAGTATCTGTAGTGTAACAGATCATATTTCCAAAACATTGTTACAGTTACTTATCCAAGTAACGCTGCAGTACTGAGTTACTAATGCATCATCCTTGGCTGTGCGACTAGCCGGCAGGTCAACTGCACTGGACCTGATCTTATTCAAGTCAGCTGTCAACCAACAAGCTAAAGTAAAGTAAAATGAAAGCAAGAAAGAATGGAGGACGAGGGAGATAGACATTCTTTCGCCCCCTTCTCTGTTGCACTTGTAACCAAGGGCATCACTTTGTGTTAAGTGGTGGGGACAGAGTAGGGGTGTGATGATACACGAGAAGTGATAATGCACGAGAACAAGGCGAAAAGATTTTTAAGACTATTTTAAAGAAATAGGAAATGCTGAAATATATGAGCAGGGGCTGAGGGTCCTTCCCCTGAAAATTGCAGCATTAAACACCTAATTTCTAATCTCATTCTGGAGACATTTTCTGCTCCAATTTATGGTTGAAATGTCCATATTTATATAAAGTGAAACAAAAAATTCAGCTGGCAGGTGACAATTCATAAATATATAAGTAATCAGCTGCTTGTTTTATTTTAGCTTAAGTTGCTTTTTTGGACAATGCACATTTGTTTTTTCTCTATTTAAAAAGTATTGCAATTTTTCTTATTGTGCAAACCATTCTCAAAGCAGTTTAATTTGTTAGTTAGCCTACCTTTTCTGGTGCAAGGTATTTTAACATTCAATATTGGGAGGGATCGTACGTATCCCCTCCCAATATTGAAAGTATTAGTTTGGTCCATACTGACAGACGCACAAACAGCTGAAACAGCAGCTGATCAGTCTGTCAGTGCAGGCGTGGACCATTAGGTAAAACATTACAACCTGAAAAATGCCAGTATTTAAGAATATTAAACATAATGTAAGAAAATGAAACTTTAGGTTAATTGGTTGTCCCTTTTCTTACTTCTCCAAAATCTAACATCAGAGGACAAAAAAATAATTTTCAGAAAGCAATGATAAATTATTGTATTATTTTTAGGGGCGCTTAGATGAAATTTAGGGGTGCTTCAGCACCCCCAAAAATGGTCTAAGATCACTCCTGGGTCAAACAACTAAGTGTAATGATGAACTTACAGAGAATTATCACCTGACTCTGCCAGTCTCTTTAGCTCTTAACCTCATTTCAAGCCCCAGCAGACAGCTGTACCATATCTATCACCAAATGGCAGAGAGACAATGTTAGCTAGCTGGTGAACAAGTCAAACGGAGAATGAATATTTGAATAGTGGACTTGCCATTGCCAAGTGGCCCAAAACACGACTACAAATCAATTATAATGTTTCTCTGCTAGACGTGTGAATAGGCAACTGTTTGCTTTTATATAATTGTGAAACCAGCTAATGAAATCGTTATATATATAGCCCAGTTAATGATCTCTGATGTGTTAATTTGGAGAATCAGGAGACATGTTTAAATACAGATATCGGTATCATCAGCAAAATAAAACAAAACAACAAGATGGGCATTAAAATGGAGAATTAAAACATTTATATACAGATAGACATAGACTGAGGGTACAGATTAAAACGGATCAGTTCTGACCTTGGTTTTATTCATTAGCATACAATTAGCCTCAGTACTTCCAGCCCATGCAAAATCATTCAAACCAGCAGGGAAAAGTGGACACGCAACCAAGGTATACTGTAAATAATTCTCTCATGCAAATTTTCTTGAACCTCATGTTGACAGACAGGGAACATATTGACTGATCCAGTGGTCTAGCTATCTACATTGGCATGTAGTATTAGCAAACAAAAACATGGCCTGTAGAAATAAAATGGCAAATAATTAAACAATGGAAAGTAAAATATAGATATATTTAAATGACAATAAATCATATTCATTTGTGTCTTCATTATTATCTTTGTTTAGCAAACTTATTTTGGTCCATCCATATTCCAGGACCATGTACATCTTTCAGAGGGGGCACAATAATAATTTTCTTTACTTTTTAAATTGCGATTATTATTTTTTTCTTTTCACCAGATGTCAGCTGGGATTGGTTCCAGACCCTTTGACCCTGTACGCAGGATAAGCGGTTGATGATGGAATGATGGACCAAACCTTTCATTTCAGGTTTCTTGAAGGTCCACTCTATCTCTCAAAACCAGACAAGGGAAAGAGACAAATCTTCTGTCCTAAATAAATACCTTAAGAACCAGAAAACACACAGAAAGCCCTGTTCAAAAAAACATTATAATTCTTTGGAATTATTTGTACTTGGTTTCTGACAGCCCTGACCTGTAATCATTGTTTTTTACCACAGGTCACAGGGAAATCCTGGCAAGGTCATCACAGGGATCAGAGGATACAGCCTGGTGATTTGACTGTGGCTGCTGTGGGAGACACCATTAGCTCAAATGCTGAGGGGTGAGTGTGATCCAAATGAATGATAATGTTGTTGTTTGTCTGCTGCATGTGTAAAAAAGGCAACTGTTTGCTTTTATACCAATGTGAAAACAGTTGTATGAAATCATTATGCTATTCCTCAAGACCAGTAAATTATATCTGACGAGTTAAATTGGTGAACAGCAGACACATGGCTAAATAAAGGAACCGCTCTAAGCTGGTTTAAGTCCTATTTATCAGATCGCTTTCAGTTTGTACATGTTAACGATGAGTCCTCCATGCATACCAAAGTTAGTCATGGAGTTCCACAAGGATCTGTGCTCGGACCAATCCTCTTCACTTTATATATGCTTCCCTTAGGCAATATTATCAGGAAACACTCCATAAACTTTCATTGTTATGCAGATGATACTCAGTTATATCTATCGATCAAGCCAGATGAAACCCATCAGTTAGCTAAGCTTCAAATGTGTCTTCAGGATGTTAAAACCTGGATGACCTGCAATTTTCTAATGTTAAACTCAGATAAAGCGGAAGTTGTTGTTCTAGGCCCTAGGCACCTTACGTGACGCATTATCTAAAGATATAGTTTCCCTGGATGGCATCGCTCTGGCCTCCAGCACCACTGTGAGAAATCTTGGAGTTATCTTTGATCAGGACATGTCGTTTAATTCTCACATTAAGCAAATTTCAAGGACCGCTTTTTTCCACCTACGTAATATTGCAAAAATCAGGAACATCCTGTCTAAAAATGATGCAGAAAAACTAGTCCATGCATTTGTTACTTCTAGACTGGATTACTGCAATTCCCTATTATCAGGCTCTTCGAAAAAGTCCATTAAGACTCTTCAGCTGATCCAGAATGCTGCAGCACGTGTTCTGACAGGAACCAGTAAAGAGATCATATCTCTCCTGTCTTAGCTTCTCTGCATTGGCTTCCTGTAAAATCCAGAATAGATTTTAAAATCCTTCTTCTCACATACAAAGCACTTAATGGTCACGCACCATCTTATCTTAAAGAGCTCATAGTACCTTACTACCCCACCAGAGCACTGCGGCTCCCAGAATGCAGGGTTACTTGTGGTTCCTAGAGTCTCCAAAAGTAGAATGGGAGCCAGAGCGTTCAGTTATCAGGCTCCTCTCCTGTGGAACCAGGTTCCAGTTTGGGTTCGGGAGGCAGACACCGTCTCTACATTTAAGAGTAGGCTTAAGACTTTCCTTTTGATAAAGCTTATAGTTAGGGCTGGCTCAGGTGAGTCCTGAACCATCCCTTAGTTATGCTGCTATAGGCTAGACTGCCGGGGGATTTCCCATGATGCACTGAGCTCCTCTCTCCTCTTCTCTCTTTCTCTCTGAGTGCAACCTCATCCCATTAATGCATGTTACTAACTCGATTTTTTCTCCCTCTCCCGTGGTGCGTGTGCTTCCCCTCCTGTCCTCCCCTCCCCCCTCACTTCCTGCGGGTGTTGCTGGCTCTGGAGCTGTGGAGTCTGGACCTGTTGTTGGGAGTCTCCTGCTGCCCCCGTGTTCCTGCTCGACGCCCTCTGCTGCAGTTGCAACTGCTATTACTAGTCCTATTGCTATTATTACTGTTATAATTAATATCACTAAACATTACTACAAATATCTGTACCATTTTTCATTCAGTCTATAGCACCATTACCTTTATTGTCTGTACCTCTATGTGTATACTGTGTAGGTTGCCTCCCTCTGCTCTCTCTCTCCTGCTCTCTCTCTCTCTTGCTCTCCCCCTCTCTCTCTCTCTCACCCCCAACCGGTCGAGGCAGATGGCCGCCCACCCTGAGCCATGGTTCTGCTCGAGGTTTCTGCCTCTTAAAAGGAAGTTTTTCCTTGCCTCTGTCAGCCTAGTGCTTGCTCTTGGTGGGAATTGTTGGGCTTCTGTAAATAACTTCAGAGTACGGTCTAGACCTGCTCTTTATGAAAAGCGCTGTGAGATAACTGTTGTTGTGATTTGGCGCTATATAAATAAAATTGAATTGAATTGAATTGAAATACAGGATGGTATCATCAGCAAAACAAACAAAAAATAAAATACAATGGGCATTAATATGCTGAGTTAAAAAACATTATACAGACATAGACAGACAGATAGATGGTACAGATAAAAATGATCAAGGATGAGCCTGGTATTATTCTTTAGCATCCTAAGCCTCAGTACTTCCAGGTCATATATAATATAATTTGTTTAGGGAGATAGTCTGGTCAGCATTTGAATTAGCCATGAATAGAGGCACACAGTGATGCACTATCATGAATCTTCACAGTCATTCTGAGTCATTCATCAGACAGTGTGCAGCTGCTGCTATATCTAAACCCTGATCACTGGGCCTACAAGAAAAAGTTTACTCATAGAAACTCATTTTTTTTCAACTGGATTAATCATTCATTTCAGGGCGATGTGAAAAGTAAATAATAGTTGATAGACAGATAGTTGCCATCACAACATATGCTGTTCCACCTTCCTCTAATGAATTATTACTGTCTAATCAGGTGTGGGAACAATGGACGCAAAACACAACTAGGGTTATCATGAACCTCCTATTCATAGATACATATTAACTTTAGATATAGCAGTTAATATACAGTGCAATTTACTGATCCAGTGATCTAACGTCCTACAATAGTATAAGTAGACAAACTGAGGGCCCATAGAAATAAAAGGGCAAAGAATCACAATCAGAAATACTTTATTGATTCCTGGGGGGGATTTGTTTCGTTAGTTGCTCATGTTGGTAAAGAAGATATTAATTTATTAATTAATACTAAGTGATAGAAAGAATTGCTTCAGAAACATCAGTTACAATTTATATTCAACTAATATTGAGATATTCAAGTTGGTCTTACACTTCTCGGTTTTCCAAAAGCTTTCTTGTTTGCAGACTGAAAGAGAAAACATTTTGCTTTCTTCATCTGTTCATTGCCAACTGAGCCAGAAGCTTTAGATTCGCCTTGTGCTCTCTTTCTGAATGTAATTTGTGCCGTTCACATCTATGTCTTTATTGCAATCTCCAATTTTTTACCTCAATAATACGTGTGTTGATGATAATATAAAATTTTAAAGCTGAGGCTTCAGGGTTTTTTGAGGGCCACCCAAATTAGTACTACTACACACCCCACAAAGAAATCCCAGTTATCCCTGGTAAATATTACAATTTTCTTTGTGGAATTAAATACATTTTGTTTGATGGACAGCCCTGTCCTGTATTTATATTTATTGTATATTTGTTTTTACCCACTGATACCAGGTCACGGGGAAATACTGGCAAGGTCAACACAGGGATCAGAAGGTGTAGCCTCATAATTTGACTGTGGCTGCTGTGGGAAGGATTACTGTTGATCACGGAACTCAGAGCTAGAGAAAGGTCGTTCTTAGAGGAGCTGCACCTGATCTGTCTGCAGGATGAGGAAGTTGAAAAGTAAAGACTATTGATAAAGTTGATATATACACTTGTCTATACTGGTTGAAAGGTTATATTTGCTTGCTTATACCACTCTCATGTAGAGTATTTGGCAAAGGTGACATCTGGAACGACAAGGGAGATAAATGTGTCATGAGGTGAGGGCATGTAAATATAGTACAGGCTCAGCCACTGTACATAAAAAATGTTCTCGCTGTAGAGAAAATCATTAAACAAAGAAGTCAACAGGTACAAAAAGATTTTTACTGACATATTTCACAAAATGAATATTGTTTGTATGAAGGACACTGACAGAAAATACGTCTACCTTTGTAATTCTGCACCAACTTTATCTTCTTCTTCCATCTTGATTTAAAGCAGGAAGTCTGCAGTGAGCTAGAAACTGCTTTAAGTTGAGGGCAGTACCAGTTATGTTAGAGGACTGATAGGGGACAAAGGGGACCCTATAAGAATGCCTATGTACAGGGTCCAGAATTTTGTGCTACTATGAATCCCCCCCCCCCTTTCATTCCAAATCTATGATTTTAGATCATACCAGCAAACATTTACACTGAAATATGATGCTGTATTTCATGCTGCTATAAAAGTCAGTAATAATAATAAAGCAGCCATTAAAACAGGCTGCTCTTGTCCCCAAATGGAGCACACTTACCCAGCTGAATCTACAGTATTGAGTTCTTGAGTCGGCGCTATAAATAGCACCGAGCGTGTGTTTCCTGGGGCTCATAGCGCCCTAATGAGTGTCTGCTCACCTTCAAAGGCCAACATAATCTAAATTTACCACAGTGCCATCTTGCGACAATGTTGAATTTTCTCTTTGATGGACAAAGCAGAAGACATTAATGGATCGAGGTTGGTTGTTGAAACCTTTTACACTGATGCAGTTCTTTGTTCCCCAATTTTTTGTGACAGAGTGACACAGCTGTGATGATTCATGCTGCCACCGAGATGAAACATTGAAGATCAAAAGGTGGATAACATGAGACGGAGCTGACAGATGGGCATCTGCAGAAAACTGATTAATGCTTCTGGTGCATCTAATCTGGTACATTTCAGAAAGGCAAAGTAAGATTGTGGGAGGAATTAAAGGCCCTGTAAACTTATTTTCTCTATATGAGCACACAATATTCTGCAGTTTTAGTGATTTAACATGAGAGCTTTTCTTTATTTTCTCTTTCTTCTGTGCTCTACTCGCTGGTTTCAGGTGGGCCTTCAGGTGAGTGATGACACATCTGAGTGTGTTTCGGTGTACCAGACAGGATTTAGCATTTCAATCAATTTGGGGTTGTTTGCTCATGTTGCCATTGCTGCTAATCAAATCAGATCAAACCAAACCAACACAGTCCTTAAGGCGTTTTAAAGTGTTTAACTCCTAATAAATAATAACTACTTAAACATTTACTAATTGATATTTGATGTTAAAGAGAAACACATTTTTAATTTGATTTTTAATAAGATTTACATGTGCTTGGGAATTAATTTTTCTTTCTTTCCCCTTGTTTAAAGGGTCAGTTCACCTATTCAACAAAACATGCAACGCTGCTGTTGTTGTTTAGGTGGACTTACCCTTAAAGTATAACAACCAAGTCTAGAATAAAGAATGCAGATTAATCTCAAAGTTAAGATAAAATACACAATCTGAAATACGCCGTCAGCATGAGACTCATACTTACAAAGGGAGATATTTAGCTTTCTGCGTCTAGGGTCTAACAAAACCCATGGATTAAAACAAAAAAAGCACTTTGTGCCCATAAGGGGGGAGGTATAAGAACCATAAACCTTGTTTTTGTATGGTTTAGATACACAAGGGAGGAACCACTTTCCAGTCCTCAAAAAACAACTGTGGACTGCATCAAAGAAGGAAAACCTTTAAATGACCTTTGCATTGGTTGTGCAGATAAAATGTAAATTGGTGAGAAAAAGGCTTTAGCCCAATTATGAAGGGAACTCATGTGGCAGAGCTAAATGCTGCAATGTGTTTCAGTCAACAGTTGAAGGCATCTTTCATCTGGCGTAAAACAAGGCCTCTCTTTAAAGAAACACTGTAATTATAAAAGCATAGATTGGTATCTCAGGGAAATGGTGCAGCAATTGAAAAAGCCATTACAGGTCACAGACTGTAATGACTAAAGAGGGACGATCTGAGCAAATGAATGGCACCGTTTAGGTGTTATGTAACCACTGAAAGAGGTGAGGGAGGCTAAGAGGGTGAGAAACCAAATACAGAAGCATGACAGGGAGGAAGGTGGGGGTGTGGAGTTAGTCTAAACAGAACATGAGTGTTGGATGAACCAGTAAAATCTCTACAACAAAGGTGATGGCAGGAGATGATGACATTTGAAGACATTTATCATGTCCCACAGCTTCACATAATTTGAGGTTTTGTAGATGAGAGCCCGTACCAGCCAGACTGGTGGCCGCCTGCGTGTGTGTGTGTCAAGGAAGGCAGCGAGGGAATTGACCTTGGCAAGATATCATTATAATGTAAACAGTGCGGACTGCTTGCTCTGTCGGCTTTGCTACTGTTTCAAAAGGCAAGAAATGAACAATGCATTCTTTTTTTAAAATTTCTAAATCAGTCTTCAGAACATCTCCTCCTTAAAGCTCTTTTAAGAAGGCATTTCTCAAGCTGTTATTCAAACATCATCTTCATTACATTCAATTGTTAAAATATTTAAAGTCCCCCTCCACTCAAAAAGTAGCTTTGCTTATTGTTCTCTTAGATGTTTGACCTTCATTTTACCAGTGTAGACACTAGAAGGCTGTTATTAAAGGCACCCATCTCAGTTTAAGTTTATACCTTCATGACAGATTTTGCGACATCTGAACTGGTCTGGAAGACAATCACTCTGATATGCAACCATATACAAGTGTAATGTGGAGTGTACACAGTGTTTACTAAGGATTTTATTGTTAGATGTAAACAGTGAGCGTCAGCCTTTCACACTTGTTTAGTTTTAGAAATGTTATGTTAGTATAACTGAACACTAAACTAGGCATTTTTAGGTTATTAAAATGTTGCAATTGACTTTTGTGAACTGAAACCACACTGTGAAAGAGCGAAAGTTCATAGATGAAAACAACAGCAGCCAAAAACAAGTTCACAGCGAGTTAAATGTATGACAGAGCAGTCGATATGATTCACCTCTTTCTCGATTGGCAGGTCGCCAAGGTAGCCACACTCTAAAAGCATACCCTGCTTCACTGTCTAAAATGGGACCAAAATTTACAAAATGAACATTATGCTACAGTGAAGAAGAAGTAAAACTAGAGACTGAGACCATAAGCTCATTACATTTACATTTATTTTAACAGTGACATTTACATTTACTCATTTGGCAGACGCCTCATTCAAACCAACATACATATGAGGAACAACACAGCATCAGTACAGCAAGAGATCTACAAGCGACAGTAAGTACTAGTAAGAGCAGCAATAAATACCAGTAAGAGCTAATAGCAGGTATGGTATCAATAGGGTAAATTGCTACGGAAAGAAGTAAAAGTTAACGAAATAGTGCAATCAATGAAGGAGAATTGTGAGGGGAGCAAAGGAAGTGCATGTTAGACGTTAGGGGTTGAAAAGTGTTGTGAGCAGTGTTGGTCAAGTTACTCAGAAATTGTATGTTTTAAATTGTAGGCTATTTAAAAAGTAATAATATTACTTTACTTATTACTGGGTGATAAAAGTAACTTGTTACATTACTCCTTATATTACCTTTACTATATTTCTTCTTAGTTTAATGTTTTTAACCTGCATTTATATGTCAGTCAATTGTGTTAAATTATGCGTGTGCCTTTCTGTGTTAACAGTGTCAAACTAATAAAAAAATGTTTTAAGCTGGAAAGAACATTTCTGTGAAAAAACGTATCAGACACAATGTTTTCTTTGTCTTAAAACATGTCTGGAGTGATATTTAAGTTGTTATCTTTTTCTTGTTTACTTGTTTTCTATTCGTATTAAATAACTCTTTTACTTTGTTTGGAAGTGCAATGTTGATAAAGTTTGATGTCATTTTTATTTATTTATTATTGAATATCAACATAAGATGTTCTCCTTTGGCTCTCACTTGTTTATTTGTGTTTTCTCCCCTCTGTACAAAAATAAAATCCTACATCCTCTTACTCTCCATCTGCCAAAGTAAAGTTAGTAGTCCCATTATAGCTAATGGATTGTTCTCAGAGTTTATTCAGTGCATCCTCTTGCCTCTCCATTGTCCATGGCCTCTGGGAAGCTGCTAATGTGGCGTCAGTAATGGCTAAACTGTTATGTCTGATGACAAAACAGTAGCCCATCAACAAAAGCAAACACAAGAGATAACATGTGAAGGTAGGTACATTGTCACATTATAAAATCTAAGTTAAAAAATAAAAATCACAGGCCATCCTGAATAGCCAAATATTCACTTAAATGATATAACACACTGTGTACTTTTGTTTGGTTTCCTGAAAAAAAGATAGACCAGTTAAGAAGATTGATGATTTACCAAGATGATATTCCTGCAAGGCGATTACAATACGTCACACTGTCATACTATAAATGTGAAATGAATCAACAGCCATTTACAACGAATTACAACCACTCCCTGTCAATCTTTTCTACAACCTGTTGCTCAAATTAACATGAAAAGGGAAGTAAAGTTAAGGGACGGTGGAGGATCAGGAGGAGACAATCAGGATAAGTGCACACAAACTTGATTTGGACTCCTGGGTGTTTTCTAATCAGCGTGGATCCAATTATGTCCTACATTCACATGAATGCACACCTCGCTCTGTCTTTGTTCCTTGTGAAAATGCACACAAACGCACACACACACACACACGCACACAAAGCACACCCATACACTCCTTTGCTGAGTAAAAAGGGAAGGAAATGTTTGCTTACACACAATCAGCTGATGGCCGGCACAGTGTTTCCTGCTGTAATGACCTTCTGTCCACAGACTAAACCTACTGTGTGCTGTAATGATGTCTAATATATGAATGAACCATTCATGGTGCTTTTTGTGAACATTGGAGAGGCGTGATGGGTGATTAGGTCTTTTCTCTTTCCTGCAAATTATTTTCCAGCAGAGTGAGATCCCAGCCAAGGACAAGATTTACCCAAATACCAAGCTGTTAATCTGTCTACAGTAATACATGGCTGGTGTCTCTGCAAAACAGGCTCCCTCAGCGCATTCGTAGCGCAAGATGGTCAGTGTCTGCCACCTGCTGGAAAGAGCTTGAAACACTGACAACTGATGGGATGTTTTAATGCTTTTGTCACTGTGTGTTTTATTTGTTTGTTTTACTTTGCTTTGTTTTCTATAAATAGGACATCTTTTTGTCATCATAATTTCCTGTAAAGTGGATACAATGCACCGGGTGTTTTAAGACAGGCTATACAGTGATACACAGTACTGTGTGCTGCATTTTTAATCACCCTATTTTGCCCTATTTTCTGTATTACAGACCACAAAATTAAGGACAGAACTGAATGGCTATGTTATGTTATTATAAAAACAAAAAAAATGCTCTACAATATTTAGAAAACATAAAGAAATAGATCAGCTCTGTCTCCCCTGTGTTTTGTTGTATGGGGTCCTGTCATGCAAGTTATATTATTGGGACTGTTTTTAACATCTTGGACTGTGAGAAACAGCATTTTGTTCATTTGCATACTGTACTATTCGTTAACTTTAACTTGATTTTGATTTTTTTCTGCCACAACAATATAAAGTAAGAATTTAAAAGCTGTGTATAATAATACTACTAGATACTAGTAAGAATAACATCAATCATACCTCTACTTATAATACTACTTATACTAAAAAGGTATATCTGTATATTTTATATATAATATGATTTATAATAATATAACCTAATTACAGTTGCAAGTGGCTCCAAGCATTTTGTAATATTTTTTGGGAAGAAGACCAGATGCAGATTAAATGAAAGGAGTTTTGACTCAAAGCCAAACAGATTTCGAGGGAAAAAAGCTTAAGTGTTACAGCGCCACCTTGAGGTCAATGAGTGTCACTTTTTGTGCTTGAGTGGCGTAATATTTGCAGCCCATATGCCAATTTTGGTGAGTTTCGGACTTTCTGTTTTTGCTCCCGAACAAACAAAAAGAAGAATGAGAACAAAAACATCAGGGCTCCCTTTAATAAATAAAGAATTTAAATGAATGATAAATGTTGTAGTTTTTTAGTTACCATAAACTGTGCCTAGTTTGTGACACCCTCGCGTACTCCCCGCCCGTCCGGCGCAGCCCTTATCCATAATTGAACGTACACCTCACATTGGGCGGAATCAAAAGTCAAGTTCAACCAATCAGTGTTGTCCGAGAGTGAGCGTGTCGCAGCCGATTGGCTGAAATATCAGCTATTATTTAATGATACTTCCGCATCACCAGTTTCAGACGGTTTTCATAAACTTTGGTGTTGAGATTATTTTCTGGTTAAATATTTGTTTTCAGTGTTTTGAGCAGACTCGACTGCTGTAGGGAAGTGAGATGCAGACTATAAGGTGAGTAACTTCCTTCGTACATTCATGATAAATAAGTTACCAGCTGTCTAAATAAATTATGTAGTTAACGTTACAAGTACAAGTACATACAAGTGGTAACGCTAAATTTACAGTAATATTAACAGGTTAATTGCTACATAATAGTTAATATTAAGTCTAAACCGTTGCCTTAGTTTAGTTTAAACTATGATGTGTGTTTGTAGTAGGTGTGTTTGCTTTGTGGTTGTTAATTTCACGCCCATGTTGCATGTTGAGTCGGTTAAGTTAAGTAAGTCACACTGATTTCCCAATGTCTCAGAAATTTGTTCCGGACTCCCTGGTCCTCTGTCGAAAGGCTGGATGCCAAAACTGTGGTCATTACTGGGGCCAACACTGGCATTGGCAAAGAGACAGCCATTGACCTGGCAAAGAGAGGTTGGTCTGAAATGTATAAAGTTACCTTCTGAAGTTGCACCTCATGTTTAAGGTTGAAGGTACTTTTTTTTTTTTGATTTGTTATTGTGACTTCATGTATGACGTTATTTTCTGTTCTTCTGCCAGAGAGTAATTATTTTCGGTGGGTCACGAGAAATAATGAAATAGTTTACAACAACGCCTTTTCATCTGTTGTGATAGACCCAAAGGGACATACTAAGCTCCACAGAAGGTGAACTAGAAAATATGAAACCTGTGACTGCAACTAAAACACATTTTCTTTAGATTTTGTCATTTGAGCTGGTTATCTAGCTCAAATACCATGAGTACAGAGGGAAATGTAACATTGAGTATCAAACATAAACTGTATTTTATCTAGTTATCACAGTTCTTGTGCAGTGGGGAAGAGTAAAAATGCATAAATTAAAACAAAACAAACAAATACAGTGAAATTTGCATTTTAAGCTAAACCTTGTTAAAACCCAGTTAACTGCGTACTTATACCTTTAACCTGCCATCTCTCTTTCTAAGACAAATATTGGCCCCATTTCCATTTGTCCAGTTTGAAACTTTGTCTGAATTTTCCTTATTAAATGACTATACACGTTTTGTCACGAGGGGGTGCTCTTCGCCCAAATTACAAGTATCCCTGGTGTGTGTGTGTGTGTGTGTTGTGTGTTGTGTGTCTGAGTGCATACCTACACAAAGCTACACACTATAAACTACATGTTTATACAGATGTTTTCTTATGCTGTTGTATTTCACTGCTGTTTTAATTTTCTGTTTAGGAGCAAAGGTCATCATGGCGTGCCGAGACATGGAGCGAGGACAGGCCGCTGTGAAAGAAGTCATCGAAAGCTCAGGCAATGAAAATGTTGTTTACATGAAACTTGACTTGGCAGATAGCAAGTCAATAAGGGAATTCGCTGAAGCCGTAAACAAAGGTGAAACCATTTCTTTCTTCTTTTTGAAAACTGCACACATGAATGGACTTTGGAGTCATACTATTTTACTTCTTGATGTTCTTTTCTACAGGAGAACCGAAACTCAACATCCTCATCAACAATGCTGGTGTAATGGTTTGTCCTTATGGGAAAACAGCAGATGGCTTCGAGATGCAGATCGGTGTCAATCACTTGGGTAAATAAAACTGTGTAGTCTCTTGAGGAAACGATTAGAAAGATTTGTGAGTCAGGAACATTTCTTTCATATTTGGCACCAAAATTATTATTTTGATTGGTGTCCTGCTCGTATAAAATCTATTTTTAAAATGTTTTTAATGAATCTCTTAATACTTATTTTATAAGCAGAGCTGATTGTAAAGAGGAAAATTGCCAATTTCATTGTAAATGCACAAACTATGAGTCACAAATAAATATATTACAGACATAACTTTATATTCATTCAAATTCTGGATTTCAAGTGCAAAAATGTGTCTACAAATTGTAACATATACTTGTGACTCATAGTCTGTGCATTTACAATGATATTGGCAGTGATTTACCTCCATATATATTGTATCAGAGGATATTTACACTACATGCAAAATTTTCTCTCGTGCTGAACTGATTTGCTGTAGCTCCCAGGTTTGCGTTTAGTTTACACACGCTTGTACCAGCCGTATCTCAAAGTGGGAGTCGTCAAGGCATTCAAAAACATTTTACCTCCATGTAATGTCCACTGGGTGCCAGACGTTTCCTCCCTGCAGTAGGGGGACTCATCTTCTCAGTAGATCTGATTATAGTGTAACTTTAATGCAACAGTACCTTTTTTTATTATTATATATTGTTTTATTATTAAAGCTTGTTGCACTGATGTCTGATAAGGATAATAGTTCTTAGGTAACATCGAGTTTTATCACCCTACCATCAGAACATTCGTCCCTGCCAAGGTTAATAATTTTAAAGACAGTAATACCTTCCCTGTCTGTAAATTTGGTCGCTAAAAATCTATGCAGCTTGTTGTGGATGTGATTACTGATCTGTGTTTTTGATAAACATACAGACAATACTTTTTTTAACATATAGGTTTCTCACACTGCCAGTCCGAGTTATTATTCTGTAGGTAGGAATACATTGCAATTATAAGAAAGACGTTATATAACTGAGGAACTCTTACTGGAAATGGCCCAGTAAGATTTGGTTGGACGTAACCTTTGCAACAAAAAATCCTATACTTTGGTCCATCATTATATTTTTTCCATGTTTCTTAATCCAAGCAGTCCTGTGTGCTTATACCTTAATGATGGTTTCCAGATAAATGTCACATCTCAATGACATTCAATATTTATAATTTGTAGTTTTGGCTAAGTGTACCTAATAAACTGTCAACTGAAGAGAGCATAAATCAACAAAACACAGACGGCAAATGAAGCATGAGAGAATATGATATAACCTGCTACAAGTTTCAGTATATTTTGTCAAAAATATAATGATAATGACATGTTATTGTAATTGATTTTTTTTAAGTGCTGTATAAACGTAATTGTGGCAGGAACGTTGAAGGTACACAACAGCTATTTCTATTTTAGATCATAAAATCCTTTTTGTCAGACATTTGACATTTTTAGAGCATCTGTTTGATTGTCGTGTAGATCAGTGGTTGTCAAACTTTTTCATGTCAAGAACCCCTAAACTGACACAAATTAGACCATGGACTCCCAGCTAAAAAGATTTTGTCCCACGCTAATCTGATAGAATTTTGATTATTTCATAAAGTGTATGAAGTCCATGAACAAAATAGTCAAATGTTCTCAAATATTACTCATGACGTACGATACAATCCTTTTTCTGCTTTACTAAACTCTAAATATGAGAAAAGGGCTGCAACTAACAATTTATTTCATTGTTAATTAATCTGTCATTTATTTTTTTGATTACTTGTTTGGTCCATCAAATGGTGAAAAATGTTGATCGGTGTTTCCAAAAGCCCAAGATGACATCTTTTTTGTCTTGTTTTTTCCACAACTAAAAAATATTTATTTTACTATCAGAAAGGAGTAGAGAAACCAGAAAATATTTATATTTTAGAAGCTGGAATCAGAATTATGTGACCTTTTTTTTTTCTAAAAAAATGACTCAACCGATCTGTCGATTGAATTTAATAGTTGACAACTAATCACTGAATTATTGCAGGTCTATATGAGAGTCATATTTCCTTGTTCCCCAGGTCACTTCCTGTTGACACATTTGTTGATCGACCTGATTAAGAGATCGGCACCAGCCAGGATTATCACGGTGTCTTCCATGGCTCACTCCTGGGGCTCCATCAATCTGGAGGATCTCAACAGCGAGAAGAGTTACAACAAGAACGGAGCCTACTCTCAGAGCAAGCTAGCCAATATCCTGTTCACCCACTCATTGGCTAAGAGACTGGAAGGTGAGCATTATACCCTTAAGTCCGTCATTTTAGGCATTTTAAGAGCATCCTGTATTTGATTTGAACAGAAGATGGTCAAATAATGTGGGAGGATACTTTTTTTTTTCTGCTATTCAGATGCAGTTTCTTCATGTTGTACGGTAGCAGTAATCAGGTATTGACTTGTCTTACAGGCACGGGTGTGACGACGTATTCCCTCCACCCTGGAGTCGTCCAGACAGATTTGTGGCGTCATCTGAGTGGCCCTCAACAGGTTCTCATGAAGATCGCCAGTCCATTCACCAAAAACTCCATCCAGGGAGCTCAGACGACCATTTACTGCGCTGTGGAACCGTCACTGGAGAAAGAGAGCGGCGGATACTACAGGTGCCCTTTGTTTTTACATGCTGCTCATCATACATTTTATATCAACAGCATCTGATGCCATTGTGGAGGACTAGGAGATAACATGTAATGGCTTAATGTGGTTTGAGACAGTGGAAAAATTTTTTGTCATTGTCAAATGTTTTACAGCCTCTTATCACGGTTTAGGAGTTGTAACCAGTTGGCATGAGATAGATTTTTCCTTCTCTGAATAATGTTTAGAAGCCTGAAAAAAAAATTAAAAATGTTGCGTTAATTATCTTGCAACTCTTAGGATTTATCAGTTCTATCTAGGATTTATCAGTTGCAACCCCTTGGCTGTATGCCGACCCTAGATTGGGAACCAGAGGCCTAATATACAATATAACAACCAAACCATTTTGAAGAGGAATACTTGTAAAATATTTATTGAGGTATGGGCAATTCAGTCTTATATAAACATGAATTGTCTCATTAGATTAATGTTAACAAATGAAAGACTGACAATAGTTGGCTTGTAGATTAGAACTTATTTACGAGTTGGTTATTGTTTACTGAATAGATATCAAGATCAGTTGATCACATGAAACAATCACTTCCCAGTCAAAATGGCACAGAAATCAATCTTCTGATGGCATATAGAGAGGAACTAAACCTTAAACTCATTGTGCTCTGAATCATTTACGAACACACGAAAGAATGAAAGAGCTGATTCATCTAAGTTTTAAGTTGCTCACCTTATATGTCTTTGCCCACAGTGACTGTGCTCCTGCCAACTGCTCAGCGGCCGGTAAAGATGACGATGTGGCGCAGAAGTTGTGGGAGTTGAGCTGTCAGCTGCTGTCGATAACGTGGGAATGAGGCAACCTGGATTTATTAAAATAAAGTCTATTGTGTTTTTCTACTAACTGATTTTCTACTAACTGATGCACTATGTCTTGTTTCACTAATACCAATGCCAAGAAATTATATGGATTTGTTTTACATACTGACATGCAGTATCCGTACATCATGGTATTATTTCCTAATAAAAAAATACTAAATACTGTATGGAATTAGTGCAAAGTTTACGATACCACAAACCTGAATACTTTTTTTATAACTTTGTAGTGGTCAGACTTCAAGGTTGTCTACATTTCTTTGCCTTTTCTCTATATGTATATTCTGACAATAAACACAATGTTACACTCCATCCTTGTGGGTTTTTTTTTTTTATCAAATAACGTGATATAATAGTTTGAGTTATTACATAAATGCCTTTACCCATTTGGCACCAGCGGCCTTTCACAAGAGAATCAATTTAAAGGTTCTGTTATATTAACTTCCTGAAAGTCAGTCAATCTGATTATGATCATTTATTTTTATAGAACAATTTCACCCTCATCTGACTTCTATCACCTTTTTAACAAAGAGTAATAAAGACAACTACAGTTTATAACTTTGATACCACTGTATCTGTGTCACTGCAGTAGATTGATAAAGGCAATAAAACAAAGAGCCAGCCAGAGCGGTTATCTTTTCCATAATTTCGTTATGTTTCCATAATTTCTGTCCCATTCTCATGAAAGTGACATGTTAGGAACACATTGAGGGAATTTATTCAACTTTGGCACAGACGTCCACTTTGACTGGAGGATGACCTGAGTAGAATTTGGTGGTAGGGCTGATACTGAAAAAATATCTGATTATTTTGACTGATACTTGCAATATTGGAACAATAATTTTTACATTATTCTCATTTTTATTGAAAAACATTTAAATGGTTATGGTGTGAAAACTGCGATTTTGATAAGACTTCAATTAATTGTTCAGCCCTATTCCGTGATCATGGATCCAGCACAAAACCCATTTTTGGAAGAATTCATACCATAAATAATTTCACACAAATGTTTTGGAAAAGCATTTGAAGCTCTCAATCAGTCTTTGCATAATGTGCCCAAAGATAACTTTGCACACATTGTTAATTATAGTCATCACTGTTTTAAGAGTTTCTTTAAAGCGCATCTTTCAATATCTGCTTTCACCTTAACGTATGCGATCAAAACATAAAGCTAATGGAACACACACTTTTTTTAACGTGTTGCATGTGTAGTATAAAGCATTCAACTCATTGATACTCACCCCATTTCTTAAACATGAAATGTGGTAAATTATGTTCAGATTAATAAAGTTGTACAGATTCATTTAAAAAACGTTAACCATAAGAATATTTTAAACTAGATTTCCTTGATTAATTGGTTGATTATTAGTTATGGCATAACTGTGATGAGCTTAAATGAAACAAGACCTAGAGCCACCCCATTGTTTAACAACCTATTCATGTACCCATTAAACTTGGTCTAATCATTTCCAAGGCGCCATAAATGTGTGCACTGAAGGCCTTCGTCTCCATGGCCACGTATACAATAAATCATTAATTTTTTATAAAGAAAAGAAGCTGCCTATAAGAATCAACCGCAGGTCCTGCAGTGATATCATCGCTTTGGGAAAAGGCAAGGGTACGGATGTAAGGATGCACTGGCGCATGACAAAACTGGATTAATTACACAGTTTAAAGAATGCCAAACCCGTTTATTTCTGGATGGGATGTTGCCTGGTAGAAAAAGTGATGTTGGCATGACGGAGCAGTAAAGATTTTTGATTTTTCTTTCCCAATGATGTTCAGCAAGAATGGATGAGGACAGTATTGCAGTGGTAGGCATTGGATGCAATTTCCCAGGGGGTAAGCCATTTGAGTCTGAAAACTTGATTTTGTTTTGTTTTGATTGTTTTTTTCATGTTTGTTTTTCTATTCTATTGATAAATTTGCCATTTACAGATTTCTCTCTTTCTCTCACGATGTGCATTGAGATAAATGGACAATATCTCTGAATGTAGTTATAAAACAAATACTACAAAAAAAAGACAAAGTGCATCATTTCAACATTATTAGTTAAGATCTAAAACTAACAGATTAAAGTGTGATTAATTTACATATACAACCTCCACCCGGGTTGGTAAAATTAATCGAATTACTCTAAAAAATGTCATTCCATAAAGATTTCTACCCTTTTCACCACAACTTTGTGTTGCCAATCACGGGAGTCACACACATAACCATTAAAATACAAGCTACAAACAGTGGGCTACTTTTTCTATTTATCTGTTTTCTTTAATTACCTTTCCAAACAGGAGAAGGGATTGACAACTTCTGGAAAGTTCTGTTGGATGGGAGAAATTGTTCTGCCCCAATTCCCAAAGAGAGATTTGACTTAGCCAGCTGGTATGACCCTGATGACAACAAACCTGGTAAATCCCGCACAGCCAAGGCTGCTCTTATTGACGGGTATGGTTTCCAAACCTTATTATAACACAGATTTGGATAGGCCTACTTAAACTGTATATATACTGTAAATAAGTATATATAGATAACCATATAGTGTTGTTTGTACTACGTCTTATGTCTCTGTATTATTAAATTTTGTAGCTTGGGCCCTAATTTTTTTTGTAATGGGTAAATAGAAATAGGCACATGTGTCCATTTCTTTCTAGTCCTTACTGTTAGATTGCTTTCTTTAAACTGGGTTTTTGAGACTTTGGAAAATTTTTGGGACATCTGTCTGTTGGTGTCAACTAATATAAATGGATAAAAATGTTGATGTGTCCTCTCACAGTGCTTAATCAGCAACAGAAGTATGCTGCTATGATGAGCACATCTGATTTTCAAGACAATTAAAGTACTGAATTATGATCTATTTCTAAGTCTCCAAATTTGATGTAATGGTTTTGAATGCTTTCAGGTTCAATGAATTTGACCACAAGTTTTTCGGCATCAGTGACAGCGAAGTGGAACAAATGGACCCTCAACAAAAACAGCTCCTTCAGTGTGTCTACAGGGCTTTAGAGAATGCTGGCATGCCTTTGGAGAAGGCAAGTGGGACCCGGACAGGAGTGTTTTTTGGTAAGTCAGTAAATACGTGTTGCCAATGACTGGCAAATACTTTCGGCTGGATCAAATTCTTACTTACAATTTAAAGCTCCATCTGAGTTAAACTAATTTGAATTAACTAACTATCTGAATAACCTTTTTTTTATTATTCTTTTATTATAGGCATGATGAACAGAGACTATGAGACAAATGCTGCAAACGTGCACCCAAGGGTAATAAACCACTGGACTGGCACAGGGCTTGCCATGAGTATTGCAGCAAACAGAGTCTCCTATATTTTCAACTTCACTGGGCCCTCGCTGTCCATAGACTGTGCCTGCTCATCATCTCTTGTGGCTCTTCATCTGGCCTGTCAATCAATTAAACAAGGTCTGTATAGTATGTCACAGAAAACTACTGTGTGAGATATAGAAATCTAAAATATGTTTTATCTTATCAGGCGATTGTGACATGGCTGTTTGTGGAGGTGTCAACTGTATCATAGAGCCAAGAGTGTTTGTTGCTCTCAGCAAAGCCATGATGATCTCACCTGAAGGGACCAGCAAACCTTTTTCCAACAGAGCAGATGGTTATGGTAGAGGGGAGGGCTGTGGCGTTGTTCTCCTGAAGCCTCTACAAAAGGTTAGAACATGTGGAGTAACTAAAGTTTCCCAATTTCCCTTTTTCATTTTTATTAACGTCAGACCATATCAGATATTAGACCAATATGAATTAATAACTGGTTGACTTACTATAACTGAGCTAATTGTTTCTGTTAAACATTAAACTGTCTGAACAGTGCCCATAAATGTTTTATTAGTAAGCAACATCATAGTCGCCAGTAGCCCTGTTTCTCTCCAGTGATGCTTTACAAGTCGAATTTTTTTATTTTTTTATTTTGATATAATTTGGAGCGTGACTAAATATCACAATTTTCAGTCCCATGTCATTGAATTAGTGTTAATTTTACCAGCCATTTTTAAATTTAGTTTCAGTTTTAGTCCAGTTTCAGCATCGCTTGTTAGTTTTTATCACATTTAGTCGACATCATCCCATTTTTATTTAGTCTAGTTTTAGTCGAGCTATAAGTCGAGCATTTTAGTCTTTATTTTAGTCCAAGAAAACATAATTTTATTCGCTTAGTTTTAGTCAACAAAACTGTCAACATTTTAGTCTAGTTTTAGTAAGGACACAATGTGTCCCTATATCACGCCTCCTCTTCTCCCGAGCCCCGTGCAAAGCATGTTTCACTTTTAACCTGTCGCCTGCCGTGAATCCAGCTCCTGTCTGCTCCATGTGTTGTGTAGGCTACTCTGTGCCCGCCAGCTCCAGGTTTGAAAGTGGGTGTGTGGCGGAAGAGCTGACGAGGAGGAGGCGGAGGAGGAGACAGGATTTGACAAAACCATATCATATAATAATATGTAATTTTCGCCTCGCTCTTTGTTCAGTGAACTAAAATGTCCATAGATTTTAGCCCAGTCTTTATTTACCGAACTGCATTTTCGCCTCGCCTTTATTAGTCTACTGAAAATTATTTCTGATTTACTCCCAGTTATTGTTTATTAGTGGGGATTTTAGTCTCGCCTCGCCTAGTTTTCGCTCGGTGAAAAATGTGCGTTGACGAAAATATTTTCGTTTAGTTTTCGTTAACGAAATTAACACTACATTGAATACCAATATAACACATAATACTCTCATTTCTGTTTAATTTTAGTCTTATTGTCACTTTACAGGCTATACAAGACCATGACCATATCTGGGGTATCATCAGCAAAACAGCAGTCAACCAAGATGGTCACTCAGTCACTCCAATCACCAAACCCTCCATGACACAACAAGAGGAGCTCCTGCGCAGAATCTACTCAGAGTCTGACCTCGCAAATGTCCAGTACATAGAGGCACATGGGACTGGAACCCCAGTTGGAGACTCAACAGAGGCGGGAAGCATCTCAAATGTCATCGCAAAAGCCAAACCTGCTGGTTCAGAGACACTGCGGATTGGCTCTGTTAAGGGCAACATTGGACATACAGAATCTGCAGCTGGAGTGGCCGGACTCATTAAGGTTCTCCTAATGATGAAGCATGAGACCATTGTTCCCTCCGTTTTCTACTCTCAAGATTCTGCTGGTGTAGATGCCAAAGCGCTGCACATTAAAGTTCCTATGCAAGCAGAAAAGTGGGAAACCTCCGGTGTAAGAATTGCAGGAGTGAACAACTTTGGCTTTGGGGGTACAAATGCACATGCCATTGTCAAACAGCACATACAGTCAAACATTGAGCAAAAGACTGATGGGAAACAGGCAAGGTATTTTGTCATGTCTGCAAATTCACCAAAATCTCTTACTCTGATGATGGAAGACACCCTTAAAGAGCTAGAAACAGATAGCAAAGTTAATCTAGATTCTCTGTTGTACACATCAGCTTGTAGGAGGAGCCATCTGAAACATAAATACAGAAAGGCCATTGTGGTTTCGTCTTTAGTCGATCTTAAAGAGAAGTTAAGTGCCACTTTAGCCAAAAAGATTAGCCCGTCCTACTCAGATCCAAGGTTAGTCTTTGTCTTTTGTGGAAATGGCGTCACTTACCATGGCATGTGCAAACAGCTACTTAAACACGAGCCTGTGTTGAGGGATAAGATCAAAGAGATTGCACAACATTTCCAAAGACTGAGTACGCTCAATATCTTGGACACACTTGAGAGTGAGTTTGAGGGTAGTGACTTCAAAAACCCAGATGTTGTCCAGCCACTCCTCTTTGCTATCCAAGTAGGCATTACCACCCTATTCAGACACTGGGGTGTCAAGCCTGATGCAATACTTGGGCACTCTGTCGGGGAGATTGCAGCCGCTCACTGTTCTGGCCTCTTGTCTCTTGAGGATGCAGTAAAAGTCGTCTATTTCCGCAGCACTCTCCAGAGAAAAGTCACTGGGGGGGAAATGCTTGTGATCAGCAACATGGCTGTATCAGAGGTAACTGCTCTTATCCCTCGTTACTCTGGAAGAATTTGCCTTGCTGCTTTCAACAGCCCTCAGTCCTGCACCCTCTCAGGTGATGCAGATGCAATTGAGAGCCTCCATAAGGAGCTAAGCACCTCAGCCAACAGTCAAAATCTGTTCCTTCGTGTACTGGATGTCCCTGCTGCTTACCACAGCCACATGATGGACCCAGTTCTGCCAGAAATTAAGGAAACAATTGGCTCCTTGCAGGTGAATGATCTCGATACAGAGTTGTTCTCAACAGTGACAGGTGAGGAAGTCCAGCAGGGTGATTTCTGCACAGGGGAATACTGGGCTAGAAACATTCGTGAGCCAGTAGCCTTTGAGCAGGCAGTGAGGTCAGCAACTAAAGGAAAGAAGAATACAGTCTTTGTGGAGATAGGGCCAAGACGGGCACTACAGAGAAATATCATGGAATCTCTGGGTGATGACACAGCTGTTCTTGCATCTGTGCAGCCAGAGAAAGATCATGAAACAATAATTTCTGTTGTTTCTAAGCTGTTTGAACTGGGTGTCCATGTAAATTGGAGCACCTTCTACATAGGATATGAGACAGTTCCACTGCCTATTCTGAAATACCAGTTTGATTGCTCAGACAGAGATGTTATCATTGGGGCAGCACAGAAAAACACAGCAAGTAATCATCCTGTTCTCTGTCAGACAGGAAGTGAAAGCAACATTTTCAGCTGCGATCTGAAGTCTGACTCTTGTTTCTACTTGAAAGAGCACAAGCACAATGATATACCCATCATCCCTGGTGCCTTCTATGCTGAGTTGGGCTTAGCCGCATTCATGGCCAGTGGCAAACCAAAAGTACCGCTCAGCTCACTACAGCTCAGTGTCAGTTTTCACAGTCCATTTGTTTTAAGCCAGAATTCCCCTGAAATGAAGGTGCAACTAGAACAAAAAGAGACAGAAACTGGTTTCATGGTACTCTCAGCATCTGCATTGTATGCATCAGGCACGGTGGTTTCAAAGAAAGAGAGGCTGAATGAGGAGCAGTGCATTTCACTAAGCTCCATCTACAATAGATGCAAATCTGTAGTTAGCTCTCAGGCGTTCTATGGGTATCTCTCTCAAGGAGGCTTTCAGTATGGAGATGTTTTTCAGAATAAAGGGGATGTGCATTATGGAGAAGATCTCAAGGAGGCTTTTGTAGCTGTCACAGTTCCAGAAGAACTGCGGTCTCAGTTGCATGACTACTGCATTCATCCTGTTGTGCTGGATTTTCTGATGCAGCTTCTCCCAGTTACAGTGAAGCACATTTTTGCTGGTAGACCAGGATTTCCTGCTGAAATAGGAAGTCTGACAGTGTTTGAACCCTTGCAAGATGAGATGATTGTCTACCTGAGAGCAATTGATGTGGGTCTTGATCAATTTGAGGTTTGTGGCTGTTTTGCAGATAAAGAAGGAAGAGTGTTAGTTGAGGTTAAGCATGTGATGATCAAGTACCTTGGCAGTCGTTCTCATGTGGTGGAAGAGTACTTCTACCATAATGCCTTTAGCGTCATCCCTGAAGGCCTCACATCGGCTCCTCCTCCCAAGGCCTTGGTCTTCTGTGACCATATAGGGATCGCTAAAGGCCTTCAACAATATTTGGATGCAAAGTCTAGATATGTTTCCTTCAAACATGCTAAATATATCTTGAGTCATGGGTTTCCTTCTCTCTTGGCAAATCTCAATATAACAGATATTGAGAAAAACTTTGATGAGGTCTTATTTTTGTGGGGCAAAGAAAACCTTACTTCACTGGCAGCTGATGTTGTCCTGCAGAACTTGGCGAGCTGCTGTGAGATTTTCCGCCAAATAGTCCTTGAGCTAAAGCGAATTAGCTTCCCACACTCCATCCGGGCAGTCACCTACTGTTCATCTGACATCACTCTGGACCACATAAGTCCAGGTTTTGCTCTTGCTGGCATGACAAGATCATTTGCGGCAGAGATACCAGATCTTTTATTTCAGCTGATTGATATAAGCACAATCTCTGCTAAGGACATTTCAGCTCTGTCTGAGGTCTTAAGATCATGTCCTTGTAGCAAGTACCCAGAGTTGGTGGTAAAAGATGGGCTGATTCTGAAACCTTCCATTGTGCGCACTCCACCAGAAGCGATTGACTGTACAGAGCGCAGTTTCACCTCTACAATGTCTGAACCCTGCATCCTTCAGACAGCTGATGCACATAAGATGACTCAACTGAGTGCCATCCACTGTGAGGAGGAGACCCAGCCAATCAGTGATACATCAGTTGAAATTCAGCCCACTAAGATATGTGTTCATTCATCTGATTACTTCCCTGTCAGTGCTTCGCATCTGAAATTTGGCCAGACACTGTACTGGAACAAACACTCATCACAGAACCACAAGCTACTGGCTCTTGATTTCAGTGGTACTATTTCAGCAGTCGGAAAAGATGTCAGGAAATTGAAAGTGGGAGACCATGTTGCTTCCTGTTATCCTGTGGTGGCGGCCAGCAAGGTCAGAGTTCCAGAGGATGTATGCTACAGCTCTAAGCGGTTCCCATTCCTTCGAAAAACACCCTGCGTTTCCTATTTTGTGCTAGCATGGGAGATCCTGCATCGAGCCTTGCCCAGAGCCAAACATAATCTAGGAATCATATCTTCTGTGCCTGATTCTGCTCTGATGAAAGTCTTGGCACTCACTTCTTACAAGTCAGGATGGAATGTGATTGTTGGCACACAGTGCAATGGCTCTTTTTGTCAGTGTCAATCACATGGATGCATTTGTTGTCCTGCCTCCATTTGATGAATCTCTGGTTGCTAAAATTTGCAACTTTCCAGGTCTCCAACATGTTGTCTTCATCTGCGAATCCCAGATGCCGTGTTCCCTTGCTCAGGATGTGTTCCAAAGTGTAAGGGAAAGTGTTCACGTGCAGACGATTCAGTTGTCAGCCATTTTACAAAAGGGATCCTTGAGTGCACAAAGGCCGCGCATTTATCACTGGCTAAAGTCATTGAGCTTTAGCAGGAAATTTGCTCTTGAAAGCTTTACCTTTCAGAGTGTGAAATCTGAAAGCATCAAGAGCCTCAGTTCAGAGAAATCCCAATCATACTTCAACTCAAAGAAACTGGGTGTTGTGGCTCTGGGAAAAGATGCCAACATTACGCTGTCTGACATTCCAGTACTGCCAACAAAAAAGCTGCTTTTCCGAAAAGCGAGCAGTGTACATAGTGGCGGGTGGTCTTTCTGGTCTGGGCTTTGAAACTGTCAAGTTCATTTCGGAAAGAGGGGGAGAGTACATTGTTATACTCTCCAGGAGCAAGCCTACTCCAGATGTGCAGCAAGAGATACACAATGTGGAGAAACAGTGTGGAAACTCCATCACTACCATGGAGTGTGACATCTCTGTGTCTGAGCATGTGCACAAGGTTATCAGTGTCATCGGCCAGAAATTCCCTGGTTGTCCAGTAAGAGGAGTGTTTCACAGTGCTGTTGTCTTGCATGATGGGCTAATTGAGACCCTTGACAGATCGCTTTATGAGAAGGTTCTCAAACCAAAAGTAAATGGTGCACTGAATTTGCACAATGCAACACAGCACTGTCAGTTGGATTACTTTGTGTGTTACTCCTCCATCTCAGCTTTTCTTGGAAACGCATCACAGACAAACTATGCAGCTGCCAACACATTCCTCGACATGTTCTGTCAGTACAGGCGGAAACTTGGGCTGCCTGGACAGTCTATCAACTGGGGAGCTCTAAACCTTGGCCTCCTCTTAAACAAGGAGCATTTCCAGCGGTTTCTGGAGGCAAAGGGCATGATGGTATTGGATGTGGCTGAGATTCATCAAAGTCTGGAGCAATGCCTTGTGATTAACCGACCCCAACAAGCTGTTTGCAGGTTTCACTTCAGAAACATCAGGTACAACATCCTCTCTCAAAATGCAGCCTTGACCATGCGCCTGTCTGCACTGGTAGAAGAGGCTTTCCAAAAATCCAAAGAGATAGATTCTCAAACTAAACAAGTAGAATCTGTCTCACCTAAAGAGTATGTCGTCTCTCTGCTTTGTGAGACCATTGGCATGGATAAAAGTGAGCTGAAAGATGAATCACTTCTTTTAGCCTTAGGCATTGACTCCATGCAGGCCATGACTCTGCAGAATCTCATCTTTCAGGAGAGAGGTGTGAATGTGCCTTTGGTGAAATTGTTGGATCCCAATGCCACGCTGTCAACAGTAGTAGCCTTACTGAGTGAAGAAGGTGAAGGTGAACATTTCAGTGATGACCCAGAGGCTCTTCCAGCTGGAGCCATGAAGGATGTTTCTACCAGACTGTAAAAATGACAAATGCAATGTAAATAATTTAAAATACATCAGTTATCAGAACACCATGATACTGGTGTGGTTGAAAATTTTGTCACTGAATTCAATAGAATGATGGCCATCGCAAAAGAACAGCATTCTTGTATAAATGCCACATGTTCATACTGTTTGCTGATTTTGTTGTCTTTTTTGTAAATGTTAGTTATTAGTTTGGTTCTTATTGGTATGTAGTTTCTTTGGCATTGTTTTACATCGCTATAACCTTACATGATATTTTACTCACTTTTTTGGATGACTATTTTGAAAGGATGTTTTCATTGATTTTAGTCTCTTTATGATTACAACAATAAAAAAGTGTTACATTGCAATTAAATATACAATTCTGCTTACTAAAATATTATTTTAATAGTCAATAATGTATATGAATTAAGCATTTTTAAAATTATATTATTAATTTTCAATAAATCTCAAACTTTTGCTTAATAAGTCTGTAACAGGTTTCGGCCTTCATAGCACTATTGCAGCTTATTTTTATCTGCCTGTTTCACGTTCCCTTATCTTCCACAGTTCATGGTCACTTGTTATCACAGGTAGCCCATTGATTTTGATTGATTATCACCTTTATGATGATGAACAAAGCATGTGATACAGTATTCAGGCATGTCCCATAAATGTTCCACTGGAGGCAAGTGTGATTACTGAGCCTTTTGCTGACCAATCATTTATCACATTATGTGAATAAGAACACTATTACCATAGATGACATTGCCACAGCAAGGACATACACATAATATGATAACAGATATAGTGATCTATTATCTCATTGTTTGTAGGACTGTTTTCTTACTAAAATGAAATTGCATCTAGACAGTTCTCTCAATCAAGAAATGATCTGACGACATGACTGTTCTGAAGAGTTTTTACAGTACAGATATTTGAAATTGGAACTAATGTAAAACATTGCAACTTTTTTTTTTTTTTTTACTTCCTTGCAATTTGCTACTGACCCAAGAGTGTCAGGAATGGTTTCATATTGGTGCAGTCATTATAAAGGCCCTTTCTGTTTGTACACACTTCCAAAAATCAGCTATGTTTCAATTATTGCAAATATTCCAAAAATGAAAAAAATATGTACAATTTCAAAAATCTATTTGAAAGTTAAGACATTTTTATTTCAAACATGCTAAATATATCTTGAGTCATGGGTTTCCTTCTCTCTTCTTGGCAAATCTCAATATAACAGATATTGAGAAAAACTTTGATGAGGTCTTATTTTTGTGGGGCAAAGAAAACCTTACTTCACTGGCAGCTGATGTTGTCCTGCAGAACTTGGCGAGCTGCTGTGAGATTTTCCGCCAAATAGTCCTTGAGCTAAAGCGAATTAGCTTCCCACACTCCATCCGGGCAGTCACCTACTGTTCATCTGACATCACTCTGGACCACATAAGTCCAGGTTTTGCTCTTGCTGGCATGACAAGATCATTTGCGGCAGAGATACCAGATCTTTTATTTCAGCTGATTGATATAAGCACAATCTCTGCTAAGGACATTTCAGCTCTGTCTGAGGTCTTAAGATCATGTCCTTGTAGCAAGTACCCAGAGTTGGTGGTAAAAGATGGGCTGATTCTGAAACCTTCCATTGTGCGCACTCCACCAGAAGCGATTGACTGTACAGAGCGCAGTTTCACCTCTACAATGTCTGAACCCTGCATCCTTCAGACAGCTGATGCACATAAGATGACTCAACTGAGTGCCATCCACTGTGAGGAGGAGACCCAGCCAATCAGTGATACATCAGTTGAAATTCAGCCCACTAAGATATGTGTTCATTCATCTGATTACTTCCCTGTCAGTGCTTCGCATCTGAAATTTGGCCAGACACTGTACTGGAACAAACACTCATCACAGAACCACAAGCTACTGGCTCTTGATTTCAGTGGTACTATTTCAGCAGTCGGAAAAGATGTCAGGAAATTGAAAGTGGGAGACCATGTTGCTTCCTGTTATCCTGTGGTGGCGGCCAGCAAGGTCAGAGTTCCAGAGGATGTATGCTACAGCTCTAAGCGGTTCCCATTCCTTCGAAAAACACCCTGCGTTTCCTATTTTGTGCTAGCATGGGAGATCCTGCATCGAGCCTTGCCCAGAGCCAAACATAATCTAGGAATCATATCTTCTGTGCCTGATTCTGCTCTGATGAAAGTCTTGGCACTCACTTCTTACAAGTCAGGATGGAATGTGATTGTTGGCACACAGTGCAATGGCTCTTTTGTCAGTGTCAATCACATGGATGCATTTGTTGTCCTGCCTCCATTTGATGAATCTCTGGTTGCTAAAATTTGCAACTTTCCAGGTCTCCAACATGTTGTCTTCATCTGCGAATCCCAGATGCCGTGTTCCCTTGCTCAGGATGTGTTCCAAAGTGTAAGGGAAAGTGTTCACGTGCAGACGATTCAGTTGTCAGCCATTTTACAAAAGGGATCCTTGAGTGCACAAAGGCCGCGCATTTATCACTGGCTAAAGTCATTGAGCTTTAGCAGGAAATTTGCTCTTGAAAGCTTTACCTTTCAGAGTGTGAAATCTGAAAGCATCAAGAGCCTCAGTTCAGAGAAATCCCAATCATACTTCAACTCAAAGAAACTGGGTGTTGTGGCTCTGGGAAAAGATGCCAACATTACGCTGTCTGACATTCCAGTACTGCCAACAAAAAAGCTGCTTTTCCGAAAGCGAGCAGTGTACATAGTGGCGGGTGGTCTTTCTGGTCTGGGCTTTGAAACTGTCAAGTTCATTTCGGAAAGAGGGGGAGAGTACATTGTTATACTCTCCAGGAGCAAGCCTACTCCAGATGTGCAGCAAGAGATACACAATGTGGAGAAACAGTGTGGAAACTCCATCACTACCATGGAGTGTGACATCTCTGTGTCTGAGCATGTGCACAAGGTTATCAGTGTCATCGGCCAGAAATTCCCTGGTTGTCCAGTAAGAGGAGTGTTTCACAGTGCTGTTGTCTTGCATGATGGGCTAATTGAGACCCTTGACAGATCGCTTTATGAGAAGGTTCTCAAACCAAAAGTAAATGGTGCACTGAATTTGCACAATGCAACACAGCACTGTCAGTTGGATTACTTTGTGTGTTACTCCTCCATCTCAGCTTTTCTTGGAAACGCATCACAGACAAACTATGCAGCTGCCAACACATTCCTCGACATGTTCTGTCAGTACAGGCGGAAACTTGGGCTGCCTGGACAGTCTATCAACTGGGGAGCTCTAAACCTTGGCCTCCTCTTAAACAAGGAGCATTTCCAGCGGTTTCTGGAGGCAAAGGGCATGATGGTATTGGATGTGGCTGAGATTCATCAAAGTCTGGAGCAATGCCTTGTGATTAACCGACCCCAACAAGCTGTTTGCAGGTTTCACTTCAGAAACATCAGGTACAACATCCTCTCTCAAAATGCAGCCTTGACCATGCGCCTGTCTGCACTGGTAGAAGAGGCTTTCCAAAAATCCAAAGAGATAGATTCTCAAACTAAACAAGTAGAATCTGTCTCACCTAAAGAGTATGTCGTCTCTCTGCTTTGTGAGACCATTGGCATGGATAAAAGTGAGCTGAAAGATGAATCACTTCTTTTAGCCTTAGGCATTGACTCCATGCAGGCCATGACTCTGCAGAATCTCATCTTTCAGGAGAGAGGTGTGAATGTGCCTTTGGTGAAATTGTTGGATCCCAATGCCACGCTGTCAACAGTAGTAGCCTTACTGAGTGAAGAAGGTGAAGGTGAACATTTCAGTGATGACCCAGAGGCTCTTCCAGCTGGAGCCATGAAGGATGTTTCTACCAGACTGTAAAAATGACAAATGCAATGTAAATAATTTAAAATACATCAGTTATCAGAACACCATGATACTGGTGTGGTTGAAAATTTTGTCACTGAATTCAATAGAATGATGGCCATCGCAAAAGAACAGCATTCTTGTATAAATGCCACATGTTCATACTGTTTGCTGATTTTGTTGTCTTTTTTGTAAATGTTAGTTATTAGTTTGGTTCTTATTGGTATGTAGTTTCTTTCGCATTGTTTTACATCGCTATAACCTTACATGATATTTTACTCACTTTTTTGGATGACTATTTTGAAAGGATGTTTTCATTGATTTTAGTCTCTTTATGATTACAACAATAAAAAAGTGTTACATTGCAATTAAATATACAATTCTGCTTACTAAAATATTATTTTAATAGTCAATAATGTATATGAATGAATTGATAGTAATAAAACCATAAAATAACACCAAACTTATTGTTTATTCCAATCTCAATTTGTGATTTAATGAGTTGTTCTGCAACAACATTTAAGACAAGATATTTTTAGATACATGGAGCTATAAGCTGACTTAGAAAACTTTCTTAATATTCCCAAGTAATGAAACCATAGCACACTGATGATCACAGTTATTGTAGAGATCCTCTGCAGAAAACTTGTCATAAATAGCAACATAAATATACATACATTACAATAGAAATCATGAAGTAATACAGCACTGTATTTGAACATTGACATAGCAAAGATGTCAGAGGAAAAACAACTATAGCATATACTTAAACTATAAACAGTTATTGTAGGGTTGAAGCAAGTCTACTACAAAGAATTTCAACCAATCTGACTGCTATGAGAACAGTACCACAGAGGTGAAACAGTGAAACAGCCCTGTGTGAAAACAAAAATGAATCCCCATCATTTTCATGCATTCTCAAAACCCTCATCATTCAAAGTATTCTTTGATGCAGTAAATGAAATTAGCCATTATTTTTTACAATAGATGCCAGTGTGGCTAGTGTAGTACTGGGGTCCAATATTCTAACCAAAGGTACATTCACACCTGTCTCTTGGAATATCTTGTTTTGCAAAGTCATGGCCAACATCGAGTCAATACCCAGTGCACACAGAGCTGAGTCATCATCCAGCTCATCTACACTAACACAGCTGATGTCACTGACAATTGTTCTCACACTTTCATGTGTGGAAGGCAAAAGCTGAACCCTGGGTTCATTACTTATATCATCTTTTAGCTCCATTTCCACTAAAGCTGACAGACGCTCTCTGAGGGATGCATTTTGTGAAAGTACATGAATATTGAGATTTTTGAAGTTGAACTTGCATATGACTTGTTGTGGTCTGTTCATCAGAAGACACTGTTCAAGTGCCTCTTGAACGTCACACACATCCATTATCATCATCCCTTTTGCCTCTAGGAATTTTTGGAAATGGTCTTTTTTCAACAAGAGACCAAGGTTCAAAGGACCCCAGTTGATGGACTGTCCAGCAAGTCCAAGGTTTCTCCGATAATGACAGAATGTGTCGAGGAAGGAATTGGCTGCTGCATAGTTACATTGTGAGGGATTGCCAATGAATGAAGAGATGGAGGAGTAGCACACAAATAAATCCAGCTTGTTGTGAAGTGTTGCATAGTGGAGGTTTAGAGCCCCACTCACTTTTGGCTGCAGCACCTTTCGAAAAAGGGACCGATCAAGGGTTTCAATCAACGCATCATGTAATACTGCAGCACTGTGAAACACTCCTTTGATTGGACAAGAGGAGAATCTTTGTTCAATCTTTGAGATTGCATCCACTACCTGCATTGACACAGAAAGGTCACATTGGACATTCATGATAGTCACCCCATATCTTCTCTGGAGGAGTTCCATTTCAAACTGCATTTCTTCAGTCAGCGTTCTTCTGGACAGTGTTGCAATACAGCCTCCACCATTATGGGCAATGAACTTTACCGTCTCAAGACCCAAACCAGAGAGTCCTCCAGTTACAATATAAACACAGCTTTGCTTAAAGAGTTGTCCAGGCCTTGTAAGCAAAGGGATATCAGACGCTTGACAATCAGATTCTCTGTGATCTAGAACTACTTGCTGCACTGTCTTTGTTGTGAAGTAGGACTTAGCATCTGCATTGGACTGAGGCTGCTTTGTGCTTGATAATTGAAAAGTCTCCCTTTTCAAAGGTAAAGATGCTGCAACAAAGCCTAATGACATTAGCCAATTAGAGACGTTACCGTTTTGTACTTGCAGATTGCCTCTCTGCAGAACATTAGACACATCAAGTTTTTGTACATGCACGTGTTCACTCTTCAATGCAAACATGTTTGCTGGGAGTGAGGATGGCATGTGCTCACTACACACAAAGATAATATGTCTTTCATAACCACCACTGTCATACACCCCCTGCCAAGAGTGATCAAATGGGGAGAAATACAAATGCATGACTCTGATCAAAATGTAGAGATTCTCCACTGAAATGCGGCAGAGAGGAAACATTCCAGCCTGACCTGTTTGCTGTCAGAGCCAAAACTTTCATCAGAGCAGAGGCTGAGTTAGAGGAGATTATGACCAGCTTTCTGGGCTGCTGTTTTACCTTAGACAGCATTCTCTGCAGGATCTCCCATGCCAGTATGAAGTAAGACACACATGGAGTCTCTTTCAGAAATGGGAGTCTCTTTGTGCCGTAGCACACGGCTTCAGGAATTATAATCTTCGCAGTGGCAGCAACTGGAAAACATGAAGCAATATGATCTCCCACTCTTAGACTGTAAACGTCTTTACCAACAGCTGTGACAATGCCGCTGAAATCTAAAGCGAGAAGCCTGTGTTTCTGTGACGTATGCTTGTTCCAATAAATAGTCTTGCCAAAGTTCAAATGTGAAGTAGTGACAGGAAAGTAATCAGACGAATGGACGCATACATTGGTTAGCTGAATCTCAACTGACTTCTCTGGGACAGGATTTAGATTTGTGTTATAGGGGATGGCAGACAAGTCAGCCATGTTGTATGGATCAGGTGTCTGCAGAACAAAGTCGCTCAGATATACTGAGTGCATGTCACCTTCACATAAAGCCCTGTCCGTCATGGGGGTCCGTGCTATTCTTGTTGTTGATGCTTGCCCTTTGTTGATCATCACCTCTTGTTGTTTACAGGTGTTTATTACATGAACCAGTGTTTGAATGTCTTCACTGGTCACAGACGCAAGGTCAATCAGGTGAAAAGAGAGACCCACCATCTCTGTTGCACAAACCCTTGTCATACCAGACAGCACAAAACCCGGACTGACATGATCCACAGTCATCTCTGTTGATCTATAGGTTATGACGTGGACAGTCCAACAGCGATTGCTCTCTCTCAAGGCTAAAACGATCTGGCGAAATAGCTCACAGCAAGTCACCAAGCAGTCCAGCATCTGCTCAGATGACAAGTGACTGAGGTCCTCCACACCCCAAATGAAGAGAACATTGTCCAAATCTACATTGGTTTTAAGTGAGTGGAACACTGAATTTCGAACTTGGTCTGCAGTCCAGTGCTCTCTGTTCTCCACAAATGCAGACTCTGGGTGTGTGTATGGCCTTATTCCTTTAGCAATGCCAAGTTTGTCTTCAAAAACTATTGCTTTTATTTTGCTATTTTGCAAGTCACTCTTCTCAGGAATTGCAATTACTTCATTGTGGAAAAAACGTGACTGAAGAACATCTGAGCAATCGCCCAAAAATGATATCCTCACACCTTTAAGTTCAACCAGTACATGGCCCTCTGTGGTGGAAAAGCAACCACATACATCAAGGAAGTCTGGAGTCTCTTGAGTGGCTCGTAAGTACATGACCATTTCCTCTTGCAGTGGTCCTGATATGGCTACACTACCGATAGCTGACGGGAATCCCTGCTTGGCTGTTAGCCGCCCGATAGCTACAACAGCAGTCATTTGCAAGAAACAGTCCAATAACACAGGGTGAATGAAATAGTCATGAAGGTGTTTTAGAAGTTCACTGGGGACTTGAATTGTTGTCACAGCTTCCTTGAATTCATCTCCAAAACGCACATCATCAAGCTGTTTGAAGACAGAGCCATATTCAAATCCTGCTTGAGAAAGAATTGAATAAATCTCCTTTCTCTGCATAACCAGTTTGCACCTTTGGGAGATCATGTTGAGACAAATGGTCGGTTCTTCTAACAATGCCTGGCCATCTGTACACGTGTACGTGCCAGAGGCATGTGTTGCGACAGAAGACTTTATTTTAAATGAAGCTTCTTTCTCTGCATGTATCACTTTCAACTGATGACAGTTTGAGCTTAGTGTAAACAGACTGTGAAATCTTACACTGAGCTGGAGCAGAGAAGCCGGTTTCTTTGGCCTTAAACTTGCCATCACTGAGGCATAAGCTAGTTCAACATAGAACGCACCTGGCACAATGGGAACACCGTTGTTTTTTATGCTCCCAAAGATATGATGCGGTCTCAAATGAGAGGTGGCACATGTACTCTTTGTTATCCTGCTTTATTTTGGATATGAGCTTGTGGGGAGGGAAAGCAGATGCTTCATAATCTTTTCTCACAGCGTCAAAAATCAGTTCTTTCTTTGTGTTGACAAACTGATACACAGGAAGAGACGTGGGCAATGTCTCACAACCCCTGTAGAGCTGACGCCAGTCCACACTGATGCCCAGTTCAAATAGTTTTGCCACTGTAGACAAAATTGTGTCATAATCTTTCTCTGGCTGGACAGAGGAAAGAACTATGGCGTTATTTCCCAGAGTCTCATGTATGTTCCTTTGGAGAGCCCTACGAGGTCCAATCTCAACAAAGACCACATTTCGTCTTGATTGCTTGTTTTTGGTGGCGGCATGCAATGTTTTTTCAAATAAAACAGGCTCTCGAATGTTTCTTGCCCAGTACCTGCCTGTTGTAAAGTCACCATCTGAATAACTGTCTCCAGTCACCGTTGAAAAGAGTTTGCACTCCTTTGTGTTGGCATCCAAGGGATCAATTCTTTTCTCAATGTCATCTACTATAGGATCCATCATGTGGCTATGGTATGCTGCTGGCACATCTAACTCATGGAGGAAGAGATTTTTCTCTGTAAACACAATCTTCAGCCTCTGATGGAGGATGTCTACAGCATCCGCATCCCCGGACAGACTACAGGACTGGGGGCTATTTAATGCTGCGACATAAATTTTCCCAGAAAAGTCTGGAAGGATTTTTAATACCTTTTCTACAGCCACATTTCCAACAATCAGCATTTTCCCTCCTGTGACCTTGCTCTGAAGAGCACTGCGGTGGTACAACACTTTCACAGCATCCTCAAGAGACAAAAGACCAGAACAGTGAGCGGCAGCAACCTCACCAACAGAGTGTCCAAGCACAGCATCAGGTTTGACACCCCAGTGCTTCAGGAGAGTGACAATGCCAACCTGAATTGCAAAAAGAAGAGGCTGGACAATATTTGGCTTGCTGAAATCATCATTATCATAGTCACCAGCAAGCCACTGACTGATGCAGATGCTTTCATGACTCTGGAAGAGATTCTCAACTTCTCTTACCTTTTCTCTGAAAACAGGAACCTCTCTCAGGAGCTGCTTGCACATGCCCCTGTAGGCAACCCCATTTCCACAAAACACAAAGACCACCTGGATTCCTGACCTTATTGACTCAAGCTTTGTTTTCACTGCAGATGTCAGTTGATGCTCTAAATCTGAGAGGGAAGATGTTAGGAAGGCCTTCCTGTATTTGTGTCTAGAATGACTCCTGCCACATGCTGAAGTGTATGATAGTGCCTGTACGTCAACTGTTTGATCGTTGCCAAGCCTTATGTTGAGGTCTTTGATGGACAAGATTAATGACTTCTCAGAGGCAGCAGATATCACAAAGAGTTTTTTACAGCCCTTTGGGATCTCTGTGGGAACGTTCATCTGTCTGAACTCTCTTACAATCGCATGTGCATTTGTGCCTCCAAACCCAAAGCTGTTGATCCCAGCTACTCTTTCTAATGACCCCTTTGTCTCCCATTTTTCAACTTTAATCGGAATACTGATATTCAAAGCTTTAACATCTACACTGGCACTGTCTTCTGAATAGAAAACTGAGGGAACAATGGTTGCATGCTTCATCATTAAGAGTACCTTAATGAGTCCGGCCACTCCAGCTGCAGATTCTGTATGTCCAATGTTGCCCTTCACAGAGCCAATCCGCAGTGTCTCTGAACCAGCAGGTTTGGCTTTTGCGATGACATTTGAGATGCTTCCCGCCTCTGTTGAGTCTCCAACTGGGGTTCCAGTCCCATGTGCCTCTATGTAGTGGACATTTGCGAGGTCAGACTCTGAGTAGATTCTGTGCAGGAGCTCCTCTTGTTGTGTCATGGAGGGTTTGGTGATTGGAGTGACTGAGTGACCATTTTGGTTGACTGCTGTTTTGCTGATGATACCCCAGATTTTGTTGTGGTCTTTTATGGCCTTTGTATAGAAAATCATGCTATTAGCAGGATATCTACTATGTCTATGACATGCAGTTTATTAATGACAGTGATAGAAAATCACTGTAAAAAAACAAGACTTGCTTACATTTTTCAGAGGCTTCAGGAGAACTACACCACAGCCCTCCCCTCTTCCATAACCATCTGCTCTGCTGGAGAAAGGTTTGCTGGTCCCCTCAGGTGAGATCATCTTGGCCTTGCTGAGAGCAACAAACACTCTTGGCTCTATGATACAGCTGACTCCTCCACACAGAGTCATCTTACAGTCTCCTAGTTGAAAAAGACAGTGAAATCAAAAAATGGAAAATTTAAATGTTATGCCTTGATTAGCTTGCTTTTGGTCATGGCTTTTAATGGGTTAATATACCCAAATACCTTGCTTTATAGCCTGGCAGGCTAAGTGTAGAGCAACCAAAGATGAAGAACAGGCACTGTCGATGGCAAATGAAGGGCCAATGAGATTGAAAGTGAAGGAAATTCTGTTGGCAGCCACACTCATTGCTGTCCCAGTGCCATTGTAGTGGGTTATTGTAGTAGGACTGTCATTTCGGAGCATTTCATAATCACTGTTCATTACACCTGTAACACCATTGAAAAAGCAGAGTATGTTACAATTTTTGTATTATAAAGCTGTACTTGTAGTTTTAAATGTATCACAGAACAATAGTGGTCACCTATGTAAACACCAGTTCTGCTGCCACTGATGCTTTCCATAGCCATTCCCGCATCTTCTAATGCCCTGTATGTGCACTGGAGAAGGAGTTTCTGCTGAGGGTCCATAAAATCCGCCTCTGCTTCAGTAATGCCAAAAAACTTGTGATCAAATTCATTGAACCTAAAATGTAAAAAAAAAAGAGCAGATGCATCATAATTTAAATATCTCTCACTAGATGTACTAACACTTAATCTTACTCTAAACCACAGACTGTGTAAATGCTTACCCTTCAATAAGAGCTGCTTTGGTTGTCTGTGTCTTTCCGGGTTTGCTATCATCAGCATCATACCAGAGAGCGGTGTCAAACCTCTCTACTGGAATATCTACAGCACAGTTCTTTCCCTCCAACAGAACCCTCCAGAAATTGTCTAACCCCTCACCTGAAATAAAAATACATAGAATGTACCTTAAAAACTGAAAAGAACATTAAGAGAAATTCAAAACACTTGCAACATTACCACAATTCAGTCATACCTCCAGGGAAATTGCATCCAATCCCGATGACAGCTACGTCATCCTCTGTGTCCTCCATTATTCCTTTGAGATGCGAGTTGCTCCGGGGAAGTCACTTTATTTTAAAAGCCAAAGTAAAAGTTCAAGCCTCTCCATAGTGAAGCGTAATGTTCAGTCCTGGTTGCTGTTTGGTCAGAACTAGTGCTGCTGTCCCTCCCACCCTTTATAAACACTGAGCCAGGCATCAGTGAAAAGGAACAAGACGACACAACAATGCCCTGACTTGTTGCATCTCAGTTGGCTACATCTGGAACTAAATACACTAATTGTAAGTTAAGATCATTCAAAGGCAGCAGTAAATAAGCTTTTGTTCTTGTTCGCAGATTGACAAAAGAACCTCCTAAGAATTTGATCAATAGCAGATCTGGATCACTGGAAGTCCTTTGACTGCTCATTTAACTGAAACCTGTGGCCACATTGTCTCGGAAAGGAAATAATGTTTTTACTTTATAGATGTTCATGAATAAGCATCATTACATTGAATATGACTGCATTAATCTGGTGTTAACAGAGACAACTATGTTTGGAAAAAAAGAGAAATAAATTAAATGTTTGAATGCATGAATCCCTATCCTCTGACAGTGGCAACAAAAAGCTGGTCTAAACTATATTGGCCTATTATGTAAACACAGCGCAAGTGGCAGGTGTCACTTGTACTGATAAACCACAGAAGGTTATCACCCAGCTCTGCAGTTCCACTTAGCTTTACGGAGCGTTTCAGTCTTTCAGCTCATTGTTGTAGTTACAAGGACCATAACTTTACTGTTTTGATTCAATCTATATGGGGGGGAAAGACCAATACTGGACTCAGGTGGCCAAACACACCAATCCAAATAATTGCTAATGTTTCTCTGGGTCTGCTGAATGTGTAAATAAAGAAGTGTTTGCTGACACATCAACCTTATCGGCTTTATAAGGTCACAATATCCAAATGTTGCGAAATAGGCTCATTTGTTATGCTTCCCCCAAGTGGCCAAATAAAATATCAATTAATACAAGTTAAAATCTAATTTGAGTAAGAGTAACCTTTATTTGCGCTTCAAGGAACCCATTGTCTAAAAGAACAAACAGAAACACAAAGCCAATCCTTATACACGCTCATAATATATATATACACACACACTTTCCTCCTCCTTTATCACATACAGGTGAGCTTAGAGTAAAGCATGAGGGCATATCACTAATTTCAAGAAAAGATGATACACCTTTGGGCACTTAAATAAATAAGAACAAACAAAACAGATAGCATATGGTAGATGCCAGTGAAAGAAATAATTTAGGGGGGAAAAACTGACATGAGTTCAACAGCGGTCTCACCTGTACCTTGCTACAGCCAAATGATACATTCTAGATTGAGGTACGTTAAGGTCCAATGGTATTTACCAGTCTGTACAAATTTAAAAGGAGACAGAGTAAATCATCATTCATCTCACCTTAATTAACCATGACCATTGTCAAATACATTTGCCTTATGACCTTGCTATGATACCAAATATGGCTCTGATGTATAAAACTATTAGAGGTCAGCTGTCTTGAGAGTAGAGGACAAAAAAGCCCCCAATGAAACCTCAAATATCTTCGAGAACTGTATTAGACAAACTTGGGGAGAACAAGTATTTATTTTCATTTCTGTGAAGCGCTTTAAAATAGTCTTCTCTACAGGAAAAGTCAGACAAATGAAAATTAATGAAATTAAAATTTATATAAAGGGGGGAAACTTAATCAGTTCGGTGTGATCTTCACATTGATAATAAGAGGAAAACAAATGAAATACAAGCCCTTCAAAAGGCCTGTGTGCAATTGCACAGCTTCATATATACATAATACAAGAGTTTCTACTGAGGTATCTAGTGGTCCAGTGATTTGCCCTCCAGCACCATCTTGATCTCTTTAGCATCCAGAGTTTCATATCTTAGCAGGGCATCAGCTAGCGTCTTGTGCTCTTTACTGTAAGTCTTCAGGATGTTTTTAGCACGATCATATGAGTCCTGGATGGAAGAGAACACATGGTGAATCAAAAAACTGATTAAGAAAGAGATGCTATAAACAATCTGTATTAATATATATCTCAAAATTAAACATATTCATTTGAGAGTGCTGTGGGAAGGCTCACCTTCAGTAAAGCCCTGACTTCTTGTTCGATGGCAGCTTGTGTCTCTGGGCTCTGCTTGGTTACATCGCTGTAGGTCATGACACCAAGCTGCAAAAAAAAAAGTAAAAAAACAAAACAAACACAAATTACATCCTTAAGTTCAATGAACAATAGACCTGCTCATGCATTCTTCACTTGTAGTGATTATCATCATCACTATCATCATTATTATTATTGTGTGAGAGGTGAGAGAGTTGGACATAGTTTCTGTCTTAAGTGTAATTTTATGTAATGGCACTTGTAAGGGCAGAAAATTGTTTTCTTCTTACACTTATCATCCATTTATGCAAGTACTTATAATAGTGCTATTTTTCTCTTATTATTATTATAATTATAATTATAATTATTATTATTATACATTTTTTAAGCTTCAACGTGTTCCTTTTATTATTATTCTCATTCTGCTAGTCTGTCCACATGTGTAGGGTTTAGGTCAAGGATGTAGAGTTGTTTTCTGTTCCTCTTCTGTTTTGTCTGGGACCAGGCAGAAGATCTTTTTGTTCCCAAAACATAGATACCCAGACTTTCTAAATGACTATGCGCCCCTTTGTTCTGGGCCAGACGTTAGTGACTGTCTTAGGAGACAGAACCTCTGGTCCAGCTGATTTTGTCGTAGTACTTCTCTGTTTATTCTCTTTTGTTAAATAAATTCTTCAAAGACAACGCTTGGTTGTAACTCAATTATTTCCCTAACCTCTCACCAGGAATCTAAATTTCCACGACAGCACTGTTAGAGTGCCGCATGTTGACAAACTGAAGTCAGCTACTGTAGAGTTTGGTTGTAATGAAAAACCTTAAGTGGTTCAAGTAGGAAAAATGACACAAAGAATCCAAGTACATTCATGAGAATGTGCCAGCTTGCTCAGAAGTAGAAATGTTATGTTCGTGTTCAGAACATTTAAAAGTACAGATGGTTTTGTGCAAACACGTTCTTGTATATACTGTAAATAAAAAGTCTAGCCCTGCAGCAATGTATACAGTTAAAACCAAAGGACAGCACTGTGAAGTGAAAAATGCTGTCTTTTCTGTTTGCGAAAGGTATCACACAAATTTTAATTTTACCTTGTCACTCATGCCGAACCTGGTCACCATCATTTTTGCTATTTTGGTTGCTCCATCGAAGTCGCTAGAGGCTCCTAAAATGCACACCAGCGTGAGAAGATTTAAAATAATGCTGTATTGCAAACAAACAAAGCATTCAGTCAATAATTAAAAACATGTAGTTATATTATTACAATATTTTACTACAGTATAACAGAGGTCATCACAGTTGAAGATGTATCACTTGATATAAATGTATTGATAAATATGTATTTATCCTCAGGATACCGCTGTCAAAATTCTTTGAGAACATACAAATCTGTGTTTTACAGTACATACACTTTTGTCTTTAAAAGCATTTCTGTTTCTGCACTCAGGCATCAAGTAAATCAAGATCTCTTATTCCCGCACCAGTGGTGATGTAGTCATCTCCGAAGATGAGCTCCTCTGCTACTCGGCCGCCCATACTGACGTCCATCTGAGCCAGCAGCTGGGCTCTGGTCTCACTCCAGCGGTCATTCTCTGGGAGCATGGACACCTACAGGACAGAGATCAGGACAACACTGAATAGCTTCAGGTTTTGTGACACTAATTGACAGAAACAACACTTGTAAGGTGCAGCAGATATAGATTGTATAGCCACAACAAAAGCTCACATGGCCGAGAGTTGGGCCTCTAGGCATAATCGTGGCCTTGTTGATGGGCATTGCATCTTTGGTGAAATAGGCAACGATGGCATGGCCGGACTCATGGTAGGCTGTGATGGTCTTATTCTTCTTGTCGATTTCAACACTCTTCCTCTCAGGGCCTGGTATTAAAAGGACGAAAAAGAAGGATTAAGTCATTAAAATAAAAAAACTCCCATCCAGAGTGCCCAGGTTGGATTACCCTCTCTCGTTCCTGCAATTCCCATCTATCTCTGCAGCTGTCACGCATTTTTAGGAAAACACAAAACTCCCATTCATGGTATCTCTCGCTGACATTCTTCCTGTCTCCTAACCACAGTGTGAGTAGGTAATCAGTCTTGTGAGGGGATGTAGAGCAGATCTTAACACTGTGTTTATTCACCCATGAGGATCTTGTCCTTAGCGAACTCCAGGTCCTTCATTGTGACCGTCTCTTTCCCGTCCATGGCTGCCTTCAGGGCTGCCTGGTTGACCAGGTTCTCCAGCTCTGCCCCGGAAAAGCCCACTGTGCCCCGGGCAATAATCTCCGCATCCACATCTGAGAAAGAACAAACACAATAGAAAATGCCTTCTTTAAAAAAGTGATCAGTGTTCAAGAGATAATGTCTTTTACAGAGATGGCAGACAAAGGTATTCTCACAAGCAGCTACAGCTTTGAATCTCAATTAATGAGGGGAGCTAATGTTTCTACAAAATGTACAGGATTTTCTCACTAATATTTCCAACTAAGAAACAGATGCTAAAATAATTTGCTTTGTGAGATACTACATTTATTCTTGTATATTTTACCGCTGAGACCTACCAGGGTCCACTGTGATTTTGGAGAGGTACCATTTCAGAATTTCAGTGCGTCCTTTCACATCTGGGCGAGGGACTGTCACCTGCATGTCAAACCTTCCTGGCCTTATCAGAGCGCTGAGAAGCAGTAGCAAAGTAGTGTTACTCAAGATTCATAGTACATCTCTTTTAAATGACTTAACCATCCTGCTTTACAACACAAATGCCTTTGTTTGCTTCTGGGCGTTTTGTGTCCCACACTAATGTTTGAAATGAACGCTCTTCCTTAGAAGCAAGGTTAGTTTTCAGACTCAAATAAGAAATTTGGGTTTAAACCAACTCTCATTGTATAAATGGAAATTAAATGGAAATGTCAAAATTTTAAAGTTTTTGTTTTAGCGTAGTTAAAACAGGTTAGGGGTCAGTTTATATTCCGAGTGTTTGTTTTGTATTTTGTGTATATGAAGCTGGATCCATTCAGAGTGTAAAACAGAAACTAGAATGAGGCCACAAGGATGCAAGAACAGCCAGAGGCATCAGAGGACAAAGGTTACAGAGTGGGAGGTAAAAAACTGGAACAGCTTTGTTTACATGAACTATATCCACATATTGAATGGATTCACCATTTTTCAGACCTCAACTGGTTATTTAACAGTGGTTATTGTGTGAGAAATTTAAACATACTTATCCAAAGCCTCTGCAAAGTTTGTAGCACCAATAACAATGACACCTTCATTTGGTTTAAACCTGTAAAATACCAAAACATTGCCAATAAGAAGTGAAAGTTATCAGCAGCAACATTTTATTCACACCATGCTTTTAGTTTTAAAAATGACAAAGCCAGAAAACTGACCCATCCATTTCAGCCAGCAGCTGGTTGATGGTTTGTCTGGAATAGGGATGCATGGGAGACTCGATCCTCTTTCCACCAACGCTGTCCAACTCATCGATGAAGATGACACAGGGAGCGTTAGCTTTTGCCTCTTCTGCAAACCACGAAACAAAGACAGATTGTAGTCTTTTGGCTACAAGAGCAACTGGTTCCTCACGTTTTCCCACATCTGGGAACATCTAATGTCAAACTTACTAAAAAGGTTCCTGATTCTGCTCGCACCGACACCCACAAACATCTCATCAAACTCTGATCCGGAGGCATAGTAGAAAGGCACATCGGCCTCCCCAGCCACAGCTCGTGCTAACAGAGTCTTGCCTGTGCCTGGTGGACCAACAAGGAGGATCCCTGAGAGGATATAACAGAGGAAAGGAATCAGGATAAAATAACACATCAAGAACAGTTTCCGAGTTTGTGCCTTAGGCTAATGAAACGTGAATAAAACAGAAAACAGGATACCTTTAGGCAGCTTTCCACCCAGAACGGTAAACTTCTGGGGGTTCTTGAGAAACTCCACAACATCTTGCAATTCATTCTTTGCCTCCTCCACTCCTTTGACATGCTCAAATGTCACATTCTTCATCTGGATGGGGTCGACTGCTGAGTCAAGACCAGATGTGGTGCGGAACCTCACTGTGAAATCCCAAAAACAACTGCTTCAGCACAGCAACACCAGAAAAACCTACTCTTCAACAATATGCACATATTTAAATACAAAAAAAACGCGTGCTGCCTTTCCGCATTTTTCGCTTTCCAACTATTCAAATTGTTCCAGCACACTGGCATTGAAACATACATAGTTGATATATCAGTATCACTACAGAGTGGTGTGCAGCAGAATAATCAGTCAAACTGTACATGTACACCACAGGAGAGATACCATGTCTTATCAGCGACACTGTAAGGTATTAACTTAAATGTACACATTTAAAACATATTAGGTAAAACATCTGAGGCTCAAGTAAAACCCTTTAGACACACTAACTATTAGCAATGTGCATGTAGGGTTGCGAGTTGATTTGCAAGTGGGGGAAAAAATAGAAACGGAAACAAACCAGCATCAGAAAAGGAGCCTTTACCCGAGAGAAACGGGGTTCTTGACAACCCATAAATACCAAGAAGTAGGAGGGCCAGCAGGATCAACCTGGTTCTCCTGAGCGAGTCTGTCAAAACAGAGCAGAGACAGAAGGTGAGGTAGAAGTCCTTCATGTCAAGCATAGGATCAACTAACTCTGCAACCCAAAGAAAAGCTGGTGCAACCGTTAATTCTTCCTTTCATTAAATAGGGTGATCCGCATACCTTGTGTTCTCTGAGTGAAGGCCTGAGACCTCATGAACCCCTCGGTGAAACCCGTCTTGAAAGCCTCCTGCTGGTTGTCTGGAAGGTTCCTTTGTTTCGCCATTTGATCCAGCGATTGCACCTCTGGTCCCTTTTCCCTCTGAAGCCATCCCTGTGAGTGAAACAGTAAAAGTCGGTAAATTCAGCCCTTTTTTTTACTTCTTCGTCTGCCCCAGTTATTTTAGTCATACAGAGTGCCTTCCAAAGTCTTATGTACACATTCACAGACAGGTCCCACTAATTTTTCCATCAGACAGAATGTTAAAAAAACACCTGAAACTGGGCATTAACTTGCTGACCTTCATGAATGCAGGGGTGTAAGGCTCAGACTCCGGCGCAGCATCATAACCAGACTCCATTCTTCTGGTCTTTGATTTAAGTGTCTTGAAACCGCGACTCTGGACCCATACTGAACAGAGACACAGAAAAACATTAAACGCCACCCTACACGTATAGCCGTTCATGATTAACTACACACAACAGGGTACGTATTCAAAGTCAGTTTCTTACCAGGCAAGAATTGTAGCTCTGAGCAAACTTCTTTTAGAGGACTGTGGTATTGTCTGTGGAATATTGGGGAGCCAAAAACCCCCAACCTTCTGTGTGAAAACCCTGTCACACAAAAAACGCAAAAATGTTTTGTTCCTTTACATCATATATTGGCAAAGTACACTGATAAATGTGAAAAACTAATTCTCTTAAGTAACAAATGGTCTCTTAGAATACAACAGCTTCCGATAAAGTAAGCTTTGGTACATTTTCTTAGAACGGCCAGACCTGCTCACCATGCTTATTGTGAAAGAAGCTGTCTGCAGAAACGTGACTCGTCCTCCATATCGAAGGAACAGCGGGAGGTTCTTCTTGCCCTGGTGTGGGCAGTAACCTGCTGACCAGCTCATCCAGCTGACTCACCCTGATATCTGACAGGCCAAGATCCCTCAGGCTCACATTGGGCTATAAAGAAAGGATGGCAAAAATGGTTCATCTTCACCTTTGTGGGACAATTATTATGGGACATAATGACCCGCATGACATTTTTTTTTTCAGAGACATATAGAAATGAACATATTGGCAGATATATTGAAGAAGTTGGACATGCGTCAGTACTCTGGGATGTGCAAAATAATTAGTTTGAACATGAAATAGACAAGACAACTAAGCCGTGTTGGCTTATGATAACTTTTAGGGAAAATTATGAAAGCTCTATTTAAAATAGCTTCAGTAAAGAAAAGTCCACTCATGAGGGATTTGTCTTGCTTTGTGTGTTTGGTCTAAATGAAAAGAGGTTTCTCCCTGCAAAAAAAAGTGATGTCAGACAAACTCCATGATGTTATTGGTTACAGATCCACGTCATGTATCCATGGTGTCCCTCTCACCTCTTTTAGAAATGAACTGTGCTCTGGAATGAAGTCTTTGTGCAGGGTCTGGACTGACGCTGTGGCTGAGTTCTTCAGAGAGTGGAGGGCATTCATGAGCTGGCTGAGGGGCAGCATCACCTGGCAGGTACACCAACAGAGGAGGGTGAAGTACAGTCTCTCAAAAAACATGATGTATGATGTGATATATAATCTTACATTTCTTATGTAGTAAAGTTTAGCTGGGTTTAAGGTGACTCTTCCAGACAGGGCTGTTAATGTTGTTACAGTGTTAGTGTTATTATACACTGCTCTCAGAGAGATGGCCCTGTATGCGACTTCCTCAACTCTTTGAAAAAATTAAATTAGCGCCCATCAGTTTATTTATACCACACATATCAGATGTAAACCGCACGTATACATCTTGTAGGGCTCCCTACCATAGACTGTATAGACAGCGTGACGCAAGCGTGGGCTAAATATGGAGAAACATACCGTTGACTTGTCAATGCTAACATTAGCTAGAATTAGCTGAGTTGTCATTGACCGTAGGAGAAGACATATAAACGACCTCACACAAAACTCACCTACCGACCTCTTGTTGCTGCAACTCCCATAACAGCTCTTCTCGGGCACATTTTCATTAAAGGACATATACGTTGACAGAACAGCACACTTATAAGCTAGCTAAATTTTTAAAAGATGCTATCCAGTCGGCTTACCTGCTGAGGCTGAAACGACGCTGACAGTGAAAACATTTTTTGCCGAATAACTTTAATAATTCAAAATCAGGAACTTGGAGGTGTTGATAGATGAGGAGAGACCCTCTGTATAACTTAGATAAACGAGTCCTCCCTGGACCGGTGTCCTTTTTGTTTCCCTTGTTACACAACTTTCAGCAGCTTAGCTAACAGCAAATGGATTCTCCGGCATCCGAGGTCAAATGGACTACAAAATGACGTCAACGGGAAGTACCACCGGGTGCAGCTTGCATCATCATTGTTTTTGATATAATAACCTACCTTCTGGTCTTTTGAGATTAATATAAGGAAGTGGCAGGTTTAATGTGCATCCACAAAATCTGGAATCTCCTTTTGCCAAGCTACTTCTTATTCAGTATATGTTTGGAAAAAATAAATGGAAGTCTTAAATTAAAAACTATACATTTGCTTTATCCTGTGAACCAGGTGACCATGGCGAGGCTGAAAACATTTGTCATTTATTTTATGATTTTATTTGCACAAAGTCATTTTAGTCAGATTGAGAATATTATTTTAAGATGTTCAACGATTAATTAAAAAAGAGATATTATCGTTTTTTATGAAAAGATTGATAGAGATCATGAAAGAATAGTTTGAAAATTTTAAATTTATTTTATAAGCTAAATAATAGGTATGTAGGTAGGTAGGTTTATTGTCACAGTACAAGTCACAATACAACAAGTTGTAGAGTGAAATTGAGTTTTGTAACTCCCTTTGCTACATAACAGACAATATACATTAATAAAAAATCAATTATGAACAATGGTAAACTATACCAAAAAACTATCATCACTGGAGCAGTGCTGAGGATGAATTGGGGGAAAGAGCTGTTCTGCAGTCTGGTGTTTTGGTAGCTGAAATTTCTATATATCTTTCCAGAAGGCAGCAGGGTGAACAGGCTATGACTGAGTTGGTACTGTCCTTTAGTGTCCTTTCGGCTCTGCTTTGGCACCTCACCTCACTGATATCACTGATGCTCGGGAGATAGGTACCAATGATCTTCTGAGCAGTTTTAATCACCTGCTGCAGAGCCCTCCGGTCCTGGGTCATGCACATCCCATGCCAGTTTGTGATGTTTCTAGTCGGGATGCTTTCTATTGCTCCTCTGTAAAAGCTGACAAGAACTTGGCACAGAAATGTTTAGCCTTCTTAAGCTTCCTCAAAAAATACAGTCGTTTCTGAGCTTTCTCCACCAGCAGGGAGATGTGAGACCACCACATCAGGTTCTCTGTGATGCTGATTCCCAGGAACTTGACACTATTCACCTGCTCCACCTCATTACAAATTACAAACCCTGCTTCAATCGGTTTACTTTTGAACTGAAACACTACTGAACTGAAAATAAAAAGCCATAAAACATTTTAATATTCCAGAAGAACTGAATTTAATTTGAGCTTCTGGTAATGTAAAATGTAGTTGATTATTTCGATCATTTGCATATTTGTTATTATTATCATAATTTGCATCAATAAATCTCATTTAGTGAGAAAAACAAAAGCTTGCATCATTACATGATTTGCAGAAATACAACAGCAAGTTTATTAAAATTAAATTAAAAATGATTAAACAGTGTGTGACAAACATGACTTCACTAACTGTTTGCATTATGTGCCTTACAAGAAAAAAAAGGCTCTTTACTTCTTGGGTCTGTGCGAATTTGGAAACTTTAGAGCATTTGTTTTTTGTTTGTAATTATATAAAATCTTTCAGGGTTTTACTTCAAAAGTGGATATATGAAAAAGAGTCTCAAGCACCAACATTAGAGTAGGCTAGCGTGTTATTAGATTTGGAGTTATAATGGAGGATAAAAAAAGGGGCTTGATTTATAATAGCTTGATTATTATGACTTAACAATTTATCCATAAGTGTAGATTTTTGAAGGTAAGACCTCTGTTTTTGTTTTTTTATGAATGAGTTAATACTTTGTAAGAAAGCTTTGAAATGTATTTAAAAAAAAGAAGCCTTGGATATTTTCAAAATCGTACACGCACTGATTATACGGACTAGACCTCTGTGTTGTTATTTTTTAATAATTTTTTCTTAAGTTATTTATGTTTGGTTGTTTTTTTTTTGTTTTTTTGCCTAATTGGGAATTTGCGATGGCCTGATTGTATTTTTTAAATAAAGGTTATGTAAAAACCTTCTTGTGTCTGTTCCTCACTGCCTGTTTAAAATTTATAAAAGAAAATATCGAAAATGCCGTTCCATTAGAAATGATAAATGGTTACACAACTGACAATATTACAGCTAAAATTAATAACACACACAATGTGTGTTCCCTATCACAGAACACGTCAAGCGCATTTGACGTTTTGCAGACAGGCAGTTATGTGGACAACTAAACAGAACGGGCGGTAGAGGACCCCGCGAAAAAGCAGTGGGATTCAAAATTCAAAACAAACCCGAAGTCGTAGTTGAAGTGTTTACTCTGATTTAGCTGGCTGTTACAGACACAACATAACTCCTCATTTAAAAACGATTAAAAAAATAACATGGACGCAGATGAAAAGCACGACTCCAGCACGAACGAGAAATCCGTTGAAGTCCCTAAACCGCCTTCAGTCGAAGATTTCATCATTTTGAAGCCCATCAGCCGCGGCGCTTTTGGAAAGGTCTACCTCGCACGGAAGAAGTGCAATGCGCGATTATATGCCATTAAGGTGAGTCTGTTTGGTTTGTGGCAGCTTTGAATCATTTACTGATGCTCGTTTAAGATAAAAAAACAATCAGTTTGTGTTTGTTTTCTCTCTTTAGGTGATGAAGAAAGCAGACATGGTTGATAAAAACATGACGGGCCAGATGAAGGCGGAGAGAGATGCACTTGCTTTGAGCAAAAGCCCGTTTGTGGTTCACCTGTTTTACTCCCTTCAGACAGCCACCAAGATCTATCTGGTAACACGGAGTGCACAAAACACATGTACAACAACTTCTGCTTTGTTTAGCTGTTGTTAAATCCTCATTTTCATGTTGCTTATAGGTAATGGAATACCTTATTGGCGGAGACGTCAAATCTCTGCTTCACATCTATGGGTATTTCGACCAGGATATGTCCGTAAAATACATTTCAGAGGTCGCACTAGCTTTAGACTACCTCCATCGCCACGGTATAATCCACAGGTACTTTGACACAAGTCTTGTTAAATGTATATGACACTGCTTTTTTGTGTGTATGTTATTGTGTTACCCGGAATTTACCAGAATTTTCATTTTAGGGACTTGAAGCCAGACAACATGCTAATATCCAACGAAGGTCACATCAAATTAACAGACTTTGGCCTTTCTAAAGTCAAGCTTGACAGAGGTATGCAGTCCTATCAGCTTGACACTTGGACAAATTGTGACCATCAACACTAGTAATCTTAGTAATCTGTCCTTTATTTTATCTCTGTGCTCTCTACCAGAGCTGAGTCTTATGGATATCCTTACTACTCCATCCTTGGCTAAGCCAAGTAAAGATTACTTCCGCACTCCGGGCCAAGTTCTCTCCTTAATCAGCTCCCTTGGATTTGTAAGTGAATTTATATCATTTCACATGGAGATGTGTCCTATTTTTGGGCTTCATGCATAGTTTGAAATGCATAGTGACTTTTCTTTCATTTTATCAAACCCAGAATACACCTGCAGGAGAAGGCAAACGTCACTGCAGCGCATCTGTGGTGTCCAGTCCCTTGTCCTGTGGCAAAATGAAAAGGAAGAACAACTCTCTTGGTTCTCCCTTGATGAAGACAAAAGATCAGCTGTACTCTCCGACTCGCTACCCTTGGAAAATGGGTAAGTCATGGTGCATAATCCACAAAATATATTATGGAATTTTTCATCCATTAACCTTGTGAAATGACTGGTTTATTAATCATTTATTTAAAAAAAAAAGGTGGTGTATAGAATTGTTTCCCGATGAGCTCTTGGCAATGAAAATGTGCATCCGCTTCATTAAATGATTTGGTTTATCTGTGTTGTTTCCATAGAAACAAACAACACTGTGTTTAGTCATCACAACGTGGCTAAAAATCTGACACCCACCCTGCTGACGACCAGGAAGAGGTTTGAGACGATGAGTGCAGGCAGCACCACCGACACAGAAGGTGGCGTCAGCCCACTGTGGGAGTGTGAGGAGGTCAGTGATTGTAAACCTATAACTGTGTGTAATTTATGACCTACTAAACAATGTTATTGATTTGGGTTGTCTTGACCAACCATGTTGCCCCCAAATCTTAATTTAAGTCATTTACTATTATACATGTGTGAATACAAAGGCATGCTTCTCTTTAAAATAGATCCCCATTGCACACATTTCAGCCTCTTGCATATAATGTCTTTAGTGACATGCAACAGGTGGTGTAGATGTGAGAGGATAAAAGTAACAAAGGAATTTGGTTGGTTTTAAAAGTGAAAAAGGCCTTCATCTGTCCATATACTGACCTTTCAGATTGGTTCATTCCTTGTTAAGACAGTCCTTTCCCTTTTATCTATCCTCTTCAGAAAGAAAATGAACATACTAATGAACAAAAGAGGAAAGGACACTGTGAGTCCAAAGGGCCTGAACAGGACTGTGTGTCCACAATACAAAGCGCACTTGGCTTCTCTGCTAAAGCCAACAGCAGTCGGTCACCTGAGCCAAATCCGGACCATCTCGCGGAAAAGCAGCCTCACACCAACAGTTTGCGGTCCGTTTCCACAGCACAGGATCCTGTATGTCCATCAGCCTCATCTATAAAGAGAACGTTTTCTGATATTGAGAGAAGTCCCGAGCCATTGGAGATCCAAGCCAAGAAGAGTAACGCACACTATAAGAGATGCTACGAGATTCCAGAAGAGACTACAAGGTTTCACACTGGCCTGACTGGAACATTTTCCACCATCCAAATAGGCGACTTCATGGCTTCCACTGAGGGGATAGAGCTAGCTGAAGACCGGTTCCCAATGCGCTCCAGTCCCATTGCCGTGGCCAAGAGTCTGTTCTGTGAACTGGAAGAGCCGACAACGGACGTGTTTGACGATGGAGCCAAAGACCTGTCACATTCAAGTATCACGTCGCCCCTTGCTGGGACCAGTGACGTTTGCAGGAGCTTGAGCCTGGACTCTGACGGATCTATGCATGAAACGTCCCTTACGATTGACAGCCATGCATCTCACAAGCCAAACATGTGTTCCAAAAGCAGGACTTCAGCATCACCTGAGGAGCAAGCAGAAAATAAAAACTCAACCATCGCTGAATCCCTCCCACAAACTCCATCTGCTGTTAATACTCAAACACCCAAATTTGGTAACTTTAGCAGGAGAGGTGAATCCCAGTGTTCCTTTTTTAACCGGCTGCCTGATCTGGCCAGCAGTGTTGCACAGTCCCCGTCATTCCTCAAGCCGCGAAATGTTGTAGCTTTCCGTAGCTACTGTAGCTCCATCAACCGCTCCAACATGTCGGGGGTGTCCCGACTTAGCATCGGGTCTATGGAGGCTATGGACCTGTCTACATCAGCTTCCTATCACACGGCTTCTGGCACTGCAACACCAGTGCAGAAAAGACCCAACTACAACAGCTCTCTCTATCAGGTAAGCATACGGGGACACAATTTAAATATTCTTCTTCTTAAAGGAGCCACATTGTTGTCCAGTTGTAGAACTCCTCATTCAAAATAGGTAGTAAAAGTAACTGCAGGCTAGTGTTCGGCTACAAGATAGAAAACTCATACGTGTTGTATTCAGCCATGTTGTAACGGGATTTGGACATTATGACATTAACACTTTTATACCTTAAGACACCACCCAACCAGCCTCTTCACCCTGCTGCCATCTAGCAAGAGATACAAAAGTATCTGCTGTCGTACCCACAGATGCCAGAGCAGCTTCTTCCCCCCCAGGCTGTGAGACTCCACCTTGTGAAATAGTTTATTTCTTTATATAATTTATGTTTTTAGCCACCTTAGCAGCATGGTGACGTCAGTTTGTTGATCGGTCTCAACAATTATTGGATTGATTCCCATAAAATGTAGTACAGATTTCCATAGTCCCCAGCTGGATGAATGGTCATACCTTGACTTTTCTTCTGGCAGCACCGTGAGATTGGCAAGCATTGAATGGATTGGTAGGAAGTTTCATAGAGACATTCAGGTGTCCCTCAGGATGAATTAAAATACCTTTTTGCTGATGTCCCGAACTTTTCTTTCAGTGCCATCATTAGGTCAGAATCTGACATTGTTCTATACTTGACAGTCCGATCACCTTCAGCTGTACGTTGTGTTTAATTTGCAACAATTAGCCTATAGCTATCACAAACTACTAAAATGGTGTCCTAGTAAATAATGTATTAGCTAAAAAGCAGCATGTTGGCTTTTCATTGTGAGCTTGCTAGTGTACAGCTCACAGCATTTTGCAGCCTCACAGAGCTGCTTACATGGTTGTAGTGTTAGAGTCGGAGTTATTATCTAGGACACACATAAAATATATAAATAAATATCATCTTTTGGGGCTCTGCGGGAATCTAATATAACAGCCTGACAAAAATAATTGCATTTGAGAAGCTTGAAGTTTTTGTCTTTAAAAAAAAAAGATTCAGTATATAATCTTTCGGGGGAATAGATGGTGGTGCAACAAATTGCATTGGGTGGCTGTGGTTTAGCAGTAGAGGGGGTCGGCCGCTAATCAGAAGATCTGCAGTTTGATTCCTGACTTAGCCCCCAAGGATAAAATTTTTATGTAATGTTGCCATTTTTTCACATTTCCTTTTTATTTCCTTCCCACATCAGACTCCTCAGCCCATGTCGACCTCTCACACCCCTTACAGGACTCCAAAGAGCGTCAGAAGGGGGGCGCTGCCGGTTGAGGGCGCACCCATTTTAGGAACTCCTGACTACTTGGCTCCAGAGCTTCTTTTGGGAAAACCACACGGTAAGAAAGGGAAATGAAAAAATTGCAAGTGCAACAACAATGTGTTAATAAAAACAGCCCAAAGCAGTCTTGTGGTATTGACATTAGATGGTTGACATTGTCGTTATTGTGACACGCATTTTCTTTGAGTTTCAGGAAGTTATCAGTGTGGTAAGTTTATAATGATGATCGCTGTATTTGCAAGCGAGCTTGCATGATCCCCCAGCCTGCTAATACGCTACTTGAAATGAGCTGACTCTTCCCCCATTTTCCTGTCCTCCTCTGGGTCTGTTTCTGCCCCGTGGACTGGTGAATAAACTGTTGGCCTGATCAGAGGGGAGGGGACAGCATTTTAAATTGGGATCGTCTCCTAACATTGAACTAACAACATTGTTAAAAGTTTTTCAGATTTGTTGAGGCTGAAATGCTTTTAACCGAATAAAAAAGGGGTCTCTACTCTTAAAATCTGTGGAGTTCAGGTAATCATTGCACACAGTCAGTGTGCTATGGCAATGGCTTTATTTATTTATTTTTTCAACTGTCATCTACAAGGAAGGTACTGATCTGTCATGCTGTTCATTCAAATGTTAACACGCTGATGGCAGTGTTTCCTGTCAGCTGCACAATGCCATTTTGTAGCATGATTGCTGCTAATTGAAATCATGAACAGTCTGTGACATGAATAATACTCTGTGGCAGTGTTTATTGGCTGTCAAGCAGTTTTGAACTGTAATAATTTTAGATGGTTGAGATACTTATATTTTTTAAAATCCCCGCAGTTATTGAGAATCAAAATGACTTTTTTTAAAATGACAATGTAAGACACATATCACGGTTTACGTGTTAGATGCTGAATTTTCATTGGATTTACAAAATGACAGCGGATAATGGATAATGGCCTTAAACCTGCGTTTGAATGAAGGAATATAAAGTCAATACCCAGAAGCTGACTCCCTCCATCCTCACGCTTACTTAGTCCTTGCTTCTGCCACCGCAGTACAATCAGTGCACACTCTAACTAGAATCACAGGGAAAACTGTGGTGATTGAAGCCAGCAGCTGTATGAAATGTGACAACTTTTTTTTTTTTTGCCCCCATCCAGACTTCATGGTGGACTGGTGGACGCTGGGTGTGTGCCTTTTCGAGTTCCTCACAGGTGTGCCACCTTTCAATGACGAGACGCCTCAGCTGGTCTTCCAGAATATTCTCAACAGAGGTGAGTTCAGTTTTCTTTTACAGGAGCAGCTGAACCTAACACACAGAGTGCTCTGACGTATGACATAAAGCCTGTATTTGATGATCAACATGCCTAACTTTGCATATTTATACCCACTCTTTGACAGTTTAACTAAAACTCTCTTATTTATAAAGCTAGTGACGTGCATTTGTTGCTTATTATACAAACTACCTGTCAACAATTTTAGATATCCCCTGGCCTGAGGAAGAGGAGGAGCTGTCTATGAACTCAAGAAATGCTATTGAAATCCTCCTGACCATGGACATGACAAAACGAGCTGGTCTAAAGGGTGAGAACCACTAATACTTATTTAAAAATAACTAAGTTCTCAGATGTTTTACTAATGTTCATGAACACAGCAGGCCTGTATTTAATTTTTTTGACAAATTCTTAACTGATACATGAGAGCTTAGCTGTAATTGTAATGCATTGTAATGTAAATCTGATTGTAGGACACTTTTAAACAGGAAGTGTGTTCTGATCATTTTGTTTAAACATCCCTCAGAACTGAAGCGTCACCGGCTGTTTGAGGGCGTGGACTGGGACAACCTGCACAACCAGCCGATGCCTTTTATACCTCAACCAGAGGACGAAACCGACACTTCATATTTTCAGGCAAGAAACAGCGCCCAGCACATCGCTGTGTCCGGCTTCAGTCTATAGAGTTACAAACATTAAGGCTGGCTGCTGATGAAGTGAGAAAGTCGTCTGTGCTGATAAATCACTTGCTTTCATTGTGGAGAACGCTAAAAAAATCAGATCCTTTATGCTAACGAATATACAGGAATTTTGTGGATTGTGACTGTTTCTCTGTTCAAGGTTGTAATATTTTTTAAAAGCATTTTATCTATGTGCAATCGACTGTCAGAAGAGTCAGTAAACAAGCTGAATCTCTTGACTGCTCAGTTATAGGTTGTAGAAAGTTCTTCTTCTTCTTTTAAAACTAAGTACTACCATATTATAAAAAATAGGTTTCTTCTACAAGCAAAATACCGTTGCTACTGTTTTCCCTTATGATTGGCTTTGATGTCTGTGTTATCGTGTTATATAATTATTATACAGTGTTATGTTATATAGTATTATATTAAACTCAAAATAACTATGTATGTTTATGTAGAGCAACATTTTTTGCAGCACTGTTTGATTCATCACTGTAATGTTCTCCTGCCCCTGAATGTCTCCTTGACTGGTATAGAACTGCTGAAGAAAAACATGCGAATATATTCATGAATAATATATTTTATAATGTTTAGTTTAGTTTTAAGAGGAATAGTTACTTTGTATTCTAACTGGACAGTTTTTTTGCATTTGTAATTTTCACACTACTACACACACTATATATTTGTTTTTAGATACATTCGTTAGCTTCCCTGCTTAATTTTATCTTGTTTACTCTAAGAAAAAAGTTAAGTACAAATAAAATCTGTAACATGATGTGAGTTGTCCCCTTTTTTCTGGAAAAGTTGTCATACATCACAATGACAACATTTAAATAAAAAATACATCTAACCTGTTAAACAATATTTAGACATTTGGGAAATCAATCTTTTCTGCTGAGCATTAGATTAGAACTACCCCAACATCTGCCCGCTAATATTAAGCCTGTTAGCTAGATAGCTTAGCACAAATACTGGAAGCCGCTATCCTGGCTCAGTCCAAAGGTACATCTTGTTTGTTTTTGTGCAAACATTGTAGTAAAAACAGTAAATTGTGGATTACGAGTTATGTATGAGATGGTTTCTTTCTTTTCGATAGAGCCATGTTTGCAGCTCTTTGTGCTGAGCTAAGCTAACTGACTGCTAGCTGTAGCTTCATCTTTGCCAAAGAGACATTAAGTATTATCACTTAAATCTCAGAAAGAAAGCGACTAAACATTATTTACCAAACAATGTATTTGAAATAATCTGCACAAATTAAAATGCTTTATGAAAACTTTATTTGAGGCTTAGATTATCACATGCAAACACCCGTCTATCCACAGGCAGAGAGGGTGAGACAGCCTTTGTACATTTAAGTAGAAAGGTAAATGTATTACTTTTTTATTAAAACATAGTGGCTCTGGAAAGATAAGTGCTACTGCAGATGCAAATATGATAGTATTCTACATTAATAATTCATGGGATTGCAATTAAAATACTGCATTTTAATCTGAACTGTACAGCTATTGTATACAATTTATATAGGTCTCACTTCTTAGCAAACAGGTCAATGCTATAATCACTCAAACCCCTTTCACAATATCTCACACAAACATATCACACATTTTAAATGGTACGATATGGAAAAACGTGACAGTAAACAGAGACTGCGACAAGTGTTGCATTAATAATCTGATAGCGGACCACTTCATGGCTCGTTAGGTGGTATGATTAATGATTATTTGGTCCAGCACTGGAACAGTTATGCTACAATATGTGACTGTAAGAAATCATACTACCACCTACATTATGAATGTACCTTATGATGTTGAGGCACTTCGTCTATCTGGAAAACAATGAAGTGAGTAGACCACTTTGATGTAAAGCACAGACTGATAGGCAGCAGGACAGACCTCGTCTAACGTATACAGAACATTTAGCAGTCACTTTAAACATAAACCTCATTTGTAGAGCTGAAATCTAGCAAAGTTTGCCTTCATTGCAACCGTTGCTAAAAACAATAAATATTAACTTATCATTAAATTTTTAAAGAATCTCACATCTCTGTATATATTTTTTTTACATTCTTCCCATCTAAACTAAAACAGTAATTACAACATTTTATTATAGCAGCATTACCTGGGCAACTAATGAAAGTTAATTGTGAAAATGTCTAACCACATCAAGCTCAAATCAACAAAGTATCAGCCTCATTTTTTGTGCAACGCAGCCTTAGTTATGGATATCAATCGAGAAGCTACTGTAGTTGGTTTATAAACACGCTGACAACATCCTAACTCTTTAGTTCCCCGTCTCTACACAAACCACTTCTTACAGAGAAAAAGATTCCAGTACAGTGATATCTGGAAAAAAAAAAAAAAAAGGTTGTATAATCACAGGCTGCGAGCTCATACATTCATGTTTCTATTCGAGTCCACATCCACAGTACAACACATTTCAGAGATCACATCTCATTATTCTAGGTGCCTTCTTCATAGTGCAAAAGCAAATTACTGGGCTGTGGGTCTAAGCGGGGGGAGAGTTACAGCCATTCGTAACCCAACCAAAGACATTTAGAGGACTCTTTATCGTCTGGGCCCATGGGTGTTTGGAAGAGAGCAGGTTCAGTTGATTCGTCTACTAAAGAAGGAGAAAATTAAGGAGTTAGATTTCTGTATTGCATGGAGATGTAGTAGATAGCAATTTTACATTTCACATTCAAGTCGTAGATATTTCTTAAAAATATACCTTCTTCTCCTCTGCAGGATTAGGCGGATAAGCCACTGTACCACAAATGGCCATAAAATAGCAAAGGCCAAACTGGTCGGGGAAATGTCAAAAGGCCACCAGGATGGTTTCTAGGAAAATAAAAAAAAATTAAATAAAATTAGAACAATCAACATTATTTCAAGTAAAACTGTGGCTCATTATAATGATCAATGTAATGTTTATCAATCAGCAGTTCCTGCTAATGATTCTAAAACTTCTGCTGAAAAATGGTTTTGGTGATGTATGAGAAACATGTAGATTTCTCTTCTAAATTAAAACAAACAAACAAACAAAACGTGTATTGTCTCTTAAAACTGTTTACCTGAGTCCTCTTATTCAGTGGGTTTGATGCATAAGTTGGAGACAGAGACCCTGGTCTTGCCTGCAGAGACTAAGAAAAAACAAAATCCATACATTTTTGTCAATGGAAAACATCAACATATCAAATGTTTCAGTGAAAACAGAAAATTCCTTATTTCGTCTCCCAGACAGCCTCATCTAAACACTAAAATCATAACTTACATTGTACTGTGATGGAAATAGTTACATCATGTGATATTGATTCAAAAATACAATAAGCCTTCTCAACAAAAGTTGCCCCGTGTATCATCAGCTTTACTCTTTTCTAAATTAGGGCTGAATGATTAATTGCATTTGCGATATTATCGTGATATGATAAAACGAGATTTTCTAATCGCAAAGGCTGCGATGTGTGATCAGAGTGACACAGAACTGTGACCATGAGTGTAAGAACTGTGGGTTTTGTATTGAGTGCTTACTGTATAACACACTGTGGTGAACTTAGTTTTTCTTGTGGTCTGTAGGAAGGACGAACTGATGATGTTATATCATATTATTTAAAGCCATGACTTGGCTCAAATTATATTTCTTATATTGTTAAAATTTAATACTTCTTCTCCACCATGGCTTAAAATAATAATTCATGCATCACCTAATTTCATCATAACACAGGCCTGACCCACAAGAAAGAGCAGCATATGTTTAATCTATTTAAATCACTGATTTACTGCTTGTCTGTTCTGAATAATACAGAAGGTAAAGAGCTTAAATCACATTAAATTGCAATATTTTGTAAAAACAAAAAAAATCATTAACATTAGATTATTTTTCAAAATCTTTCAGACCTAATGGCTATAAAGACATTTGAAATTTTGCACAAGTGAAAACCCTGGTTCAGCTCTGAAGTCAGAATTAAAATGTAGTCAGATTAAATATTGTTGACTCAATATATCTGTCAAGTAGCTTTCTAAACCTGGCCACATACAGTATCATCCTAATACTTGGCAATTAAAATTTAGAGTTGCAACAAGTGTTTCCCGTCTCAGTCACCTTTCATCATCATCCAGTGTAAACTAAATTATTTGCACTGAAACAAAACCAGCTGGACTATTTTGGTACTGTATGCTTGTTGTAATCATCTAAAAAATGTGCTGTTTACAGGACCTTTATTATGCAACTCTTCTATCCGAAGGCAATGAACGAGAGGACAGAGTGTCTGACCTGGCTAGCAGTCAGAGCCTCCAGGGTGTGCAGCCTCTCCAGCACGCTCTGCATGTCCTCCTGCAGTCTCGCCAATGCCACAACGATCTGCTCATTCAGGCTCCCTCCAGGTGTTACTGCTCCTCCCCAGCGGCCCCCGTCCCCGTCTCCGCTGCCGTACATGGGCCCCAGCGATCCAGAGCCGAGGTCTGGAGTCCTGGAGCCTGAAAACACAGGAAGGATTTATAATGAACGCACGTTCCCACAATGTGTACATCAAAAGAACGTGTTTGTGGCTCAGCGACGAGTCAAATACTGTAAATTTGACACCAAGGCTGCAACAAATAAATATTCTCTTTATTGAATATCTGCTTAATATTTTCTTAATTAACTTTTTTGACCTTATAATAACCTAAATTACTGATCTAAAAATTTCCCAGGGCCCAAAGTGGTTTCTTCAAATTCCTTCATCTCACCAACAGCCTGAAGATATTCAGTTTACCATCATGTGACTAAAAGCAGCAAATCCTCACATTTGAGAAGCTGAAATATGAGACTGTTCGGCAGTTTAGCTTGAAAATCAACTGAAATTATTCATTTATCATCGAGATAGAGTCCCTCTAAGGACAACCTTACCCCTTCCTCTCCTGACGAAAGAGCCGTCCGGCATGTCTGCATTCAGACTCTGCCTCTGTGACACTGTTCCCCCGTTCTCCCCATCTTCTCCTCCAAACCTGATGACCGGCGGTGGACCGTGACCACCCGCCCGGGGCTCGTGTGTTGCCTGCTGCTCTTCTAGAGGCGGCAGGACGTGGTTCTCCTCTTCGTCCAGGTCGTCCAAAGAGCGGTTATGCTCTGAGCTCTGGCGAAGAAGCACATAAAAAAAAAAAAGAATCAACGATGAGCAAAGAGCTGCAAGAAAGCTGTACAAAAGAAGCGGGTTTAAGTTGTTACTCGCCTCTTCCTGGCCGAACTGGTCAACAGAGTCACAGTAGACTTCGCTGTCTGAGTCACTGGCCAGGTGGCTGCGACCACACACCTCTGCACTGGGATCTGAGATCAGTACAAATGGCACAAAAGAGGGAACTGCACTGTAATTAACAGAGTGACGGGGGGAGGGGAGGGGAGGCTGCGTTCACTCAATTTGGGAGCTTTGTGTTCAACTGAACCATTATTTTAGTCCTTTTAAAAAAAAACTGTCCCAGGAGCAGCTGCTATGTAAAGTGCTGAGATTCTGCAGAGTTGCCACTGCTCTGGGAACTGAGCTTAGCAGATTATCTGATCACATGGTGCACTGATAAATGAGCACAGGCAGCGGGGTGAGTACAGAGTCCTCAGTAACCATTTTGAAACAGTTCATGCCCATGTTGAGACACAACGGGACATTCACAAGTGCAACGTTTTAACCGGACGGCGTGCTGTCGTGTTACCTTACCTGTGTGGTGGCCATTGAGCTGATGCTCACTGACTGAACCCTCCAGGGAGTCGTCACTGTTCAGGGCAGACCTGGAATGACCCCCGTTGGTCAGATGGGCGACCCCGTTAGCCACTTTACCGTTCGACAGGGGCGCCTTGTGTCTCCTGGTTGAACCTTTCTTCTTTGGCTGTGAAGCTGATTTCTTGTCTGAAATAAAAACCCCAACAAAAGAAAATCAGCTCAACTAAAATGTTTTCTGACAGTATTTGCTGACAGAGTTTTTATTTAACTTTGTTACCTTTTATGACCTCCCTTGTTAATACTTCCTCCTCCTCTTCTTCCTCCTCCTCGTCATCGTCTTGCACTTCTTCATCTGATCTTTCCTTCGTTTCCTTTGATTTGAGCCTAGCAGGACGAGTCTCCAGAGTGCCGTTCATTTCCATCGTTCTGATGATGCTCTTTGCGACACTCTTCGATGGTATTGAATTTAGCATCGTACCAAACCCTGTGCGACAAAACTGATTTAATTGCAATATCACAAATACCAAAACACAGTGTTACCTTTAAGGATAAGTTTGGCACTTTCTCTACTTATTGATTACATTAAAACAACCTCTTTACATGCGGTTAAGCGATAATAGTAACTGTCAAGTATGTGAATTAATGCAGAACAAAATCCTCCCACTTCAGCTTCTGTGATATATATAAAGTGGGCAGCATATTAAGTCAGCGTGCAGAGATCTAAATCTGTAAATTTAAGAGTTTCTTTTGACCAAACCAGAGATTGGTGATCGCTGGAACAGTGGAAAGATGGTTTTGGTGAGTTTTATTTTATTTCTGTCGTTTGAATGAAGTTAACAAGGCAATTAGTTTGGTGAAAGACAGACGCTTGAATTTAGAAGAATTTTAATTGCATTTTTAAGTTTGATAAGGAAAATAGGTGCAAGACTATTTCCCTTCTTGCCATTATTTAGTAAATTATTTGACTAAACAAAGCTAAGTAGGTTGTGTAACATAGCGAGTTTACAACTTGCACACATCTTGGGGATCCAAAGTAGTCTTACAACATAGGATTAGATTAGTGCATGCGCCAACTATGAAATGCAGCCTGTTGCAGTATTTTTCCCCTCTCTCTCACATGTTCATTTTTGTGCAATAATATCCATTTAAAAAACCTAACCTGCAATATTCTCTGCTGGTTAGCATATTAACTTCAGTAGATAACTCTTCCACACTTAAGACGTCTTTGACAAAACATGAGAACTGTTGCTTCTTCACATTCTGTGGATTGGTTCAGTTCATTTTTTAGTGTTTTAAAACTTGAATTCTGGCCATATCTTACAAAATGCACCTTTAAAGTACAGGACATAATTTCCCAATGACTTTGGATTTATCTGCATCTTAAATGTGCTAAGCCACATGGTCTGTATCACTAATTCAGCATGGGTGACATGTCCACTAACACAAACTAAAAGCATCTGAGCTCCACCACAAATACGAAACTATAAAACAAACAAACTAAATGCCGGCACTCACACATACAGTCTTCTTGTCTACTGTAGGAAACGGACACTAAACTACACCACCAGATAGTCACACAGTAATGTACTTGCCTTCCAGTTGCTTAGCAAATACTGTCAAACGGGCTGAGCATCAGACAAGAAGCAAATTATAAAAAATTTTAAAAAAAAAGGTTAAGCTCCACATGCTGTTTTGGACATCGCAAACAACGTGAAAGGTGGGAGGAGTTACGCCTTGGGAATTAAACCCACCTGTGCTCAGGTCTGATATCTGTGTGATCTTCTTCTTCTCCTCAATCAGCTCATAGAACGGGCCGAGGACGCGCAAGAGCTCCTCCACCTCGTCCGTCATGGGCATACCCTCCAGGATCTACGCATCAAAGACAACAACAACAACAAATGCTGATGTTTAGTTCAAATCCATAAACAGTTAAAGAAAGGTTTGACTTTAAACTGCTAGTATTCCTATAAAATAATATCTTCTGTACAAACCAGCTTCATTTCTTCAACATACGCTGCCATTGCTGCTTCTTTTGGCATATCTCCAAGAGAATTCCATGCATCCCTGAATAATTAAACAAAAACTGCGTTATTATATCACTTTATCAAGTAAAAAGCAAAGCTCTGCTTAGTGTGAAAAGTCAAATGTACTCAAGGTTGGCTTTGAACACTTCTGTCCCAATTTTCAACTCTGTCAATAAGGCCAGTTTATTTGAGGTCAATGTGTTCTTTGTTAGGTGTGGGTCAAAGGCTGACAGTTAGTCAGTCACTTCCTAACTAACTAGAGTTATTCCTAAACTAAGTATTTCTAAATGTAATAGGACCATGAGAGAAACTGTCCAGCCTAGTGGGTAAAAGGTTACATTCCAAGCTGCAGAGTCCAGAGATCCCCAAACACAACTTGAGACTAAACCGAGGGAGAAGAGTGGAGAGAATTTTTCTCTGTCTTTGTTTTGCACGGATGAAAAGTGCAACATGCACAAGGTCAGATACTGACTTCAGTTCCAGCTGCATGGCTTATCCAGAATTATATTTCACTAGTTGCCTTGAAAACTGAGATACATGTTATACATACTTATTGCCAACTTGCCCTTGAAGGAAAATGATTCTTCAGAGCAACAAATAAATAATATTTTCCTCCATAAATGATGCACCTCTGCAGGAATCCTGAACGCATTTAGGTATAAAAAAAATAAAATGACAGTACATTTTCCTTTTGTCATTACCATTTTGCTTTCCCGACTGCATCCCAGAAGCCTGGTCGGGGTATATTGCAAGCTCCAATTGTGGCTTGTTTGTAGTAACTGTAGAACTTGAGCATCATGTCGTTGGAGGGCTGAAAGGGACCTGAGGGAAACACATTTTAATTATAACCTGAAAAAAATAGTGCACGAGAACCGATACTTCTTTACAAAGCCAATACTAAAATTCTGAAAACATGTCGGTGCTCATTTTGCTCGAAGATCCAACGCGTGGAAGACAGCGACAGGGGAAGTTAGTTTTTTAGCGCTCGCCTTCAATAGCTCTGTGAAAATGCATCAATTTCTCACAGTTGGAGAGTTAATTTAGTCAGACGTTTCACCGTCTTGATCACCAAAGATGACCAGAGTTTGCAGCTCTAAGAACTAAATGTCTGTCTAAAGCGCCTGTCACTGTAGGTGGAGTTAGGGGCCGTCTCAAAAGTGCAAAACAATCCATATCAATCAGAAAACCTTTTTGGTTTTCAATTTAAAAATCTCAGACAACTACCAATATAGACAATGACCACCCTTAAACATTTCACACCTGTGAGATTGAGAAGTTAAGAAAATTAAGTAATTAACTGTATAATGAAATAAGCACATTGCAAGGTTGTAATGTCAATAACTTGCTCATATTTAAATATATTGACATCAAACCTCTCTTCTTTCCTGGACATCCTCACACAACTTTCACAGCTGTTAGTTGTTTTTTGTAATGTTTATTAAAAGAGTATGTTGAAGTACATGGGATTTATTGATTCGGTTTTTACCATGGTGACAGATTGGCATCGTTATAGTGACATCCCTGGTAAGTGCTGTTCTTGCTGTTTTGACATATCCGTGAAGGCTCTGAGATAAGACAGACTTTGGAGAGACTGTTGTGATACTGCATCACGCCGCTAGTAAAGTGGATTAAGCCCTTTAAATCGCACAAGATCCAAGCTGTTGCACCGCACCTGGCTAAGTCTGCTGCTAACTGGCTGAACTGGCCCTGTAAAGAAAAAACAAACTGGTGTGGTGGTGGCTCACCATCCGGAGGCAAACTCTTGATGACTTTGACGGCAGCTTCAAACCTCAGCTGGGTCAGACGCCTCTCATCTTCCACTTTGACGCTCTCGACCTCCATCGTGTCACGCCAGGACAGTCAACACAAACACCTGGAGACAAGACAGACAGACAGTAACGTTACACAAACGCACCACTGCGATATGGCAAGCGCCAACAAACATTAATGCTAAAAAGCTGACTTATTTACTGGGATTTATGCTAGCTGTTGATAACAATTTCAGGCTGTGAATTCAGACTTTTGCAACGATAATGCGACTAGCTAAACTTGTAAGTTACTGCAACGTGTGTATCCAGGACACACGTCTAACTACCCCGATATTTGTGCGAAATACAACCTATATTTCTAAACTCACGACGGAAAAGCTCAAATCCGATGACACTTACCGTTAAAGTCAAGGGCCTATCTGTTTGTCAGAAGACGACCTGTCTTTAGCCCTCGAATAGACGCCATGCACAGGGTTATAAAGCCTGGCAGAGGTGCTCTCTGGGAGTTGTAGTTTTCCACTGGATGTAGCTGTTTCCTACAAGCTCCACCATCCTCCCCGTCTACTGAAAAACGCTTGGAAATGTAAGTTTCAAGAACTGGTTTCACGGAGAGACTACAAAGGTGTACTTAATAAATCAGAAAAGTATTAAGAGGTAATAAAATATCGATTAAGTGAGGAAAGTGTAGCTACACGTTGGAGTAAAACTACACATACCGTCATGCTCTAGTCAGGATCCATGTTTTCAGTTGGAAGAATGATAGGTACACGGGAGAGAAAAGAAAGAGCTCTCACTTTGTTTTTTTCCCGAGTATCTTCTCAAATGTGGGGATTTGCCATAGACTGTATATAAAAATTTGCTTTGCATTTGCTCCTTTTCTTATTTTTATATGATTGTAAGTGGAATATCTTTTGGTTTTGGACTGTTGTTCAGTCAAAATAAGACATTTGAATACCCTTGGGATTGAGGAAAGCTTATTCATATTTTCATTCACATTCACCCATTAAGGGAAATTATTGGCAGATGAATCAATAATAATAATAATAATAATAATAATAATAATAATAATAATAATAATAATAATAATAAAACATTTGTATATGCAGATGTGAAGATATCTCAGGTTTGTTGGAGCCACAATACAAAGAAGAAAAAAATAGATGTAGAATTGTATTTATTAATTAGCATTTATAGCTTAACTGAAAAGAGAAGAGGAAGAAAACTTCCACTAAGAGTTCTGTGTTTGTATGAGGAAAAAACATTTATTGTTTCTTTATAAGTCGGTTTTCACATAAAGGGAACTTGGCAACTACTGCAGAACTCTGCAGGATGTCTTGTTTGTTTTTAATAAAAATAGCGGCACAGTGTTTAAGACAAAGAGGATGCAACATACAAAATATTGACAGTGGACCCACCCCAGTCCCAGCCTGTTTACCCTGCTGCCTTCTTGGAAGAGATACAGAAGTTGTACTGGTGCACCTTTACATTGCAGAAAAGCTTTTCCACAGAGTAATTAGACTTTTAAACTCAAATTCATCCTCAGCACTGCTCCATTGAATAAAGTTTATTTCTGTCTACCATTTTATAATTACTTTTGTGTCACTGTATATTGCCTGTTACGTAGCAGAAGGGAGTGACAAACTTAATTCTACTTTACAACCTACTATACAAATAAACTTCTTCAAAATAGGTTACACTGAGACAAAACGAAAAAATTCAATTGCAGGTTTTCTGTGGTACCCGTTGGAATGTGCATAAATTAAAATAAGAAACTGAAATAAATAGTAAACAAATCTGGGGGGGAAAAACTAAAATAATGATGAATGGTAGCATGTGGTAATAGCACATTTGGCTCCACTATTAAACCACTGAGTGACTCCTCTTCTCAGCACAGACGATCTTCGGGTCGAGGGTTACGCCACAGCGAGGGCAGGGATCCCACAATAGCAGGCAGAGGAGGCAGTGCTTAGCTGGCGCTGGTGGCTGTTTCAATCAAAGGGAAGGCAGAGAGGGAAGGGACGCTCTGCGGAGAGATGTAAGATGGCAGAGCTACAAATGTTGTTAGAGGAAGAGATTCCTGCCGGCAAAAGGGCGCTTGTGGAGAGTTACCAAAACCTCACCAGAGTAGCGGACTACTGCGAGAACAATTATGTCCAGGTGAGTGGGTATAAGTTCGCCGCCACGTTGTCTTCAGCCGCCTTTTGTCGCGAAAAAAAGCTCGGGATTGAATTGGGACAGGAAATGTGGATAAAGACACTGTGCTCGGTTATGAAGCCAATACGCCCAAAAAGCTTGGAGCTGTTACCACAGTTTAATGACGGGGCTTTTCTTTCACCACCGTGGGACATTTGTGTGTGATAACACCATTGATCACATCTAATCCGTTTACACGGGGTGTGTCTACTTTAAAAAAAACACAAAACAATTGTTATTATAACACTGGAATCGGCTCAAAACTGCCTCCACTCTCTCCCTGCTGACAGAGGAGGGGGGAGGCCTGTGTGCTTTACAGCAGCAGCTCACTGAACAAGTTTGATGATTACATTTTAATTTTAGGCCACCAGCAAGAAAGTTACTGCAGTTTGCTCGCCTTAATTGATGCTGACCCCGCCTAAAATGTATAACCACATTAGTGGGGAACTAAAAGTCATACTAAAACTATCACACTGTAGAACATGAGGTCATTAAACTCACCATTAAATACCACAAAAACAGCTCAAGTCCCGATTGTGATACTGCAGGAATATTTCTGTGGAGGTATCTACATAATGGACTTTTAAGCACTCAGTGCAGATGCTGTAATGCCAGTGCATGGCTTTTATTGTTGTTGGTTTTCGCAATTAGGCAATTTATAATGAAGCATATTATATGCATGGGAAAGTGTAGAAGGCTAGACTTAATGGGGAGACTTATTTAAGATCATTCAGCTGGGTTTGCATCCAGTTTGTGAGAGAAAGAGAGGAATGTAAAGCGACTGTTAGTTGGTCAATAAAGGTTGGAGATATTGATCCCCCTGAATTTATTCATGGGAGCAGAGCTTGCTTTAATGTCTGCTGGCCTGTGTTGGGGTTTCACAAGTTCTTCTTCTTGATAAAGTAGCTTGTGTGTTAGGTAATGTCACGAAAGCTGTGTTTAAGTAACATTTTAACGCTGTATTTGGATGTGAATGTGTGTCTTAATGAAGTGATTGTCATGGGTCTGCTTGTTTTTAAATATGGCGTCTCCACGACCACAGATGGCTTTTTATTTTAGGACAGTGTGTGGTAAGCCACGACAAAACAAAACGAAAAACAAAACCAGAGAACAAACTGAGTGACAGTGAGAAAACATTTTTTATGCAGGAAGACAGCCCACCATATCAGCTACGGGAGGGTGTGTCCATTCCAGCTGTGCTCCCCAAGGACTCCCTGTAATTTTGTTTTCTTCCTCGTCCTCGGATGATTTGGCATTGTGAGGCTCGGCTCTGAAGCCTTGTGCCAGTTGTAGCCTCAGGCAAACACTGCAGCACGAGAAGGTGGTCGTCTTTGCCCCCTTTGAGGCTAAAACTGAGTGTTTGCCTCCACTTCTGAAAAGCAAGATGTATGTTTTTGTGCAGTTATTGATTGTTCAGATGTGTTACGCAATGTATGTTCAGGTATGATGGGGGAGTTTTGTTTGCTCTTTGGGTTAAGCAGCAGGTGAGTATTTCGGATTAAATGAGCAAGATCTGAAGGCCATGTCTGATATCTTTTACCACAGAAGATATTTAACACCTTTAAATCTGAGCACTTACATATAGAAATGGCAAGACTAGGTGTCGAACCCACATGATCACAGAAATGACTGAACAATCACAGAAAACAAGTCAAAGACTGAGAAGTTGGCTCCAAATGTCTGGTCAGATTTCTTGTTATTCTTGAAGATATGCATAAGTTATATTCTTTTAGATAAAATTTGAGAACTTTGGCATTTTTTGTTAGATGGAAGATGTTTCATTTTCCCACTCATTTCTCGGAGGTACCGAAACGTGGGTACTGTGCTGGCACTAGTTTAACACTCAAGTCATCATCTGTCAAGTTGGCAGTGAACGCCTGCTCTGATTTGGTATCTTTCTAACTTGTTCATTGTTCAGATAATTCCTGATTTATATCAGATTTTTGCCAATTTTATTGTTCTTTTGCTAAATAAACAAAAGGAAAGTTATTGCAAAAACATGTTGTATTGGTATTTCTAATAAAACAAATTGTATCAATGCAAGTTTTTAAATTTAAAACGACACCCAGCACCAGTTTTAAAGGGCAATACCAAAACCTTTTTAATAGCTGTTATTTGCCCACATTTTGTCTAAAGCGGCTTACAATAATTATGCATTATGCAGGTACAAGAGCTACATAGATATCATCAAAATTATGCTTGCAAGCAACAAACAAAAGCCTTAGCAAGTGGTACTAGCATTGGGTTGTTGGTTTAGTGTATTTTAAATGTGACCACATTTGTATAAAATGTCAATAAGCTGGTGTGTTTTGCCCTGAAGGATCCAAAAATAGTATTCACACGCACAAAAATACTTCTTCAAAAGTCATTTCCATGTAGCTGTGGATAAAGAGATGTAATATGTTGACAAGCCAAAAGACAGAATTTGATGTAAAATGTGTTGCAGCTTGAACTAAACTCCACATAAAGTTCTGTTTCATGCGTCCAACCGATTTGCGATTCCTTCCTTTCCGGCAGAGCACCTTGTTTAAAGCGCTGACGTTAAAAACATTTTTTTTTTTCTTCTTTAAAAAAGAAGCAGGGTTTTTAAGCTTTTCAGCACACGCTGCTCGCTCGGTGTGAAGTGTCAGACGAACGGTGCACTTTTCATAAGCCCTCTCTGTCTGCTGGAGATACTCTCTATCTCACTCTGCCTCTGATAGAAACACAACACACACAAAACTGTGCACTCCGAGCTGAACGGCGCACACGTCAACATGCCTCAGCTTGAATCAGCTCGTCCCTTTCAGCACTCCTCCCTCACATTTCCATCCCCTCTTCCCTCTCTCTCTCTCTCTGTTCTTGTCATGGAGGCGTTGGTGTTGAATGTAGACCGTAGTGCAGCTCAGCCGGCTGAAGCAGACGGAGAAAGCTCTGTTTGAACAAGGACAGATAGCTGCCCCACTTTCTCAACTTGATAGTGACTTTGTTTCGTCCAAGGGAGTGTTTTTACTGCCTGTGTGTGTGTGTGTGTGGCATATGACACACTGACAGGTCAGAGTTATGTTTCCTGTTTAGCTTGCTGACTCTGAAATGCCTTCTCTCTGTGTCAGGAAGTGGCTTAATAATAGAGCCAAAAAATCACCCTTTCACATTAAGACAGAGTTTAAACAGGGGCTTTGTATTTAAATAAGTTCCTGTTTATTCCTACTATGTAAGGTAGTTACAGGGAAAAACAATACTTGCAGCGTGCCTGCTGATCCCTTGAAAGCTTGTCTTTTGATGCAAGTCAGCACCGTGTTTGTTTTAACCTCTGTGGCAAGGACGCATAAACTCCGTATGCAAAGTGGGCCACCTGGCCATGTTGGCAGGACACACTGAGAGCGCTGTTGACTGTTTTGTTAAATACGGTGGCACTAAAAAACACTTTGCTCTGTTGTAGCTGATATTTTGTAGAACTAAAACGATTGACAGAAAATGAATTGCAACTATTTTGTCAATTCAGTTTTATTTTTATTTTTAAATGATCCCGGCTTCTCAAATCTTTGTCATATGAGATTTGAACATCTTTGGGTTTTGGGCTGATGTGTAAACAAAGGCATTTGGCTCTGGATATTTAGAAATGTTGACAAACCAGTTGGTCAGCGGTTGATCCTACAAAACTCCTTCATTTAATTGTTAATTTTATCTCTGAAAAAGTCTGTTGGTGACGTAAATGTTGTTGTTTTTTAAGCAGTTTGCTATTTTAGATTTTTAAACATACTTATATTTACACTTTCACTTTCATGGCGGCGTTCTAAAACATTTGACCCGTAGTGTATTTAATCTTTGAGCAGATGTTCCTATTCTAATATTCTAATGTCGCCCCGTCACTACACGTTTTGATTTTTAGCTTTCCTTTACCAAAACATGCTGTTAATGTACTTCTTCATAGTGAATTGCGCCATCAGTACCAGGAGTTCTGGAAGGAAGGTTGACCAAAGAGTAACAACAAATAGGGAAATGGAAGTGAGATGTTGTGTGGCAAACCGAGAGGTCAGACAGACACCAGATCAGATCCAGTGTTGCAAGCTCAGGGCATGTGACCTTGCATGCTGAGCCAGCATGATGCCCACTTGCGCTTTCAGTTCAGACTGATCCTAAACTGGTAGCTGCGTTGTGATAAATCAAGGTAGCATGTAAGGGGAGGTTTCCTGGAAAGAGAGATGTCCTCTTTGTGTCCCGGTCATGTAGCCCTGGTCTACGTGTCCTCTGCGGTTTCCCCAGGCGAGGTAATGCGAGTTTCCTCCTGGAAGTGAGCAGGTGGCAAATATTGAGTTGTTTTTAACACAGTTCTGTCTCTCTGGGTTACTGAGTCCTCGTTTCCTGTCCTTCTTCGTCTGCGGAGTGGCCTGGTTTTTCTCCCAGCATGAAGAGGCCCAGCGGCTCTCAGCCTACCAGCCGGGCCCATTCATCCTTTTGACCACCTGTCACTCCTCCTCCCCCTCAGCTGACTGGGGTTGGTTTGGTCCAGACTGTTGGTCTGATCAGTTACATTCTGCTTCGAGTGTGGGAGTTTTGGAGAACTGGGGAGCATACTGACATCTTTGTTTCAGACATAAATTGCCTCTTTATAGTTGGGGCTTTTTACGGATTGTTGCTCTCTCTGTTGTTTTTAAAACATAAAAGTGTGAATAATCCAAAACAAGAGCCCCTCCAACACTCACATCCTCTGATATGCCTACTGTTTTTAGTTCTTAATCAGTTAAGTATGTTGTTTCAGGTACAGAACCGTGACTTTCTGCCTGTTTGAACCAATAAGTCACTTAAAGAAAGGTTAATGAGTTTCCTCCATGTGCAGACTTCCCCTTTGTGTCTCTTCCCTGACTTGCTGCAGGAATTTTTAATTGTTCGCTGGCAGTTCTTCAAGGTCAGGTAGACCTTATGGCCTTTCAGTCAGCCTCCATCTGCCCCGGTGGAGGAGGTGGATTTAAAAATTCATGTATCGTACTGCTGAGTTCTTTTATTTTTTTTCAAAGCGCTAAGACTCGAGGAAAGATTGAAGTTGTTAGCTCTTGGTTTTCCTTATTCTTAGCACGTTCCAGTGTCACTTTCACTACCACGTCTGTCTCCTCAGGCGGCTTGTGTTGGTGTTAAGTTTCTCACAGTTTTATATTTAAAGGTGTGGGTGTTTACTCCTCTTTCAAAGTTGAATAGGTTGCCTCTGTTGTTTTTTTAGGATGAATATGTGTAGCAGCTTTAATCACATTAATTTAATTCTGTCTTGTCTTGTTCTCATCCAGGTGTCATCTACAACAAGAGTGTCAGGAAATGATCAATAAGTTCATTCTAAAGCATTAAGATGTCTTATTAATTACTGATGCAATTTAACACACAGTGTACTAGCACAGTAAAGCATCTGTACAGTTAAAGGGAAGTTTTGCTCTTTGTCAGCATGGATGTTGTTCTCATATTTCTCTTGGTTAGCAAATAACATGTGCAGAATTTGTAGGTAGTTTTTAAAAAATGTGACAATATATCTGCTGATCTCTCAAATTTAAGGGAAGAACTGTCACCAAGATGTGTTGGCTGCTAAAGGCTCAGACTACATGGCTTTTCACACTACACAAGCAGTGTTTCGGGAGTCTTGAAGTCATTGCGTTCACACTACCTGACTGATCGTTGACAGGGGGTCACACACTACACGAGCTGACAGCGTCTGTGTCACCCGACGCTGGTGTGCAAACCAACCGGCTTGTCTAGAAAACACATGCGAAACAGGGAAATGAGTTGTTTTGATGAGTCTCGGAGTAGTTCACAGATAATGTCTGGTAGCTGCCCATGGATCGCTGATTAACCTGTGATCACAGCCTGACCGATCGGCAAATTGGGCTTAAAACCATGTGGTGTGAACGAGGCTTACTCTCCATGGCAGAGATTCGGGAAAAGTGGATTCCAGGGGAGTGATTGGGGCAAGGAGCGTGATCCTCCTACTAAGTCTGACCGAAAGTAAACACAGAAAGTAGTCCCCTAGAAATCCCTGTAGCTGTATTAGGGCTGTCATTCTACTTTCATTTGAACTTGGTAATTTTTTTTTTTAAATTTGATGCATAAAGAATGCGTGTCCTCGTATCCCAACGTTGGTAAAAAAAAAAAAGTCTTTGCTATGCAAAATGGGGAGAAGTCTCGAGCTGTGCTGAACAGATAATTGCATCTGAGAATCTGATCTTCCTGAGAAGTAAAGCATTTTTTTAAAATACAGTTTCCCTACAGGGACATTATCAACGTTATCATTGTGATTGACAACAACAAATCTGAAGTCACATGTTGGCTTGTGACTCAGGCGAGGGAGTGGAGGAACACGTCTGTTTAATAAAGTGAAAATCATCAATTCTACAGCGTAGTTTAAGGTTTCAGTCTCTGTGGTCAGGTTTTTATTTTAAATTCCAACAAGTTAAATGTTCATCCTTATTTATTTGAACAAGTGACCTAATTTAGCGGTGAGAGTTCCCAAAACTACATGACAGAGGTGCAGAGTAAAACGTTAGCATGACCGATAGTCATAACGGCCAAAAATAAAGGCTCGCAAATACAGGAAGTTCTCTGCAATGAGCATGAACTTTGTCCTTTCATGTTACTGTGTCTGATCAAAGAAGCAATCAAACTGCAGTAGAAGGAAGTGGCACATTATCTTTCGTTTATCATTATTTAAACCAGAAGCTATTAATTGATCATGTATTGGGTGTTTCGTTTTGTAATGGATCACTGTGCACTATGACAGAAGGAACTAAATGACCAGGAAATAGCTTTAGTAACACCCGGTCAGCTCCTAAATGTGTCTTTCTTGTAATCCCATATACACTCGATCCACCTTATTTAAATCAGCTGCCTGATGTCTCGACAGCCACATCAATACAGCAAGCCGCACTTATCTCACCCCGTCCAGTCTGCAGCAATCAGCGGGTCATACATCACACGCCGCCACGTGGGCTCTACGACCCCGTTTTTCTCTACACTGCTCTCGCCAGAAGAGGCAGTCCTGCCGGAGACGTTCACCTGCAGTGTCAGAAGTTGAGAGTTTGTCACGAGCTGTCTGTGTCGTTTTTTTTCTTTTCCGTCCGGTTGACAGAATAGAAAAATAAATCCCCGGTGGTTCCGTGTTAAATCGTATTTGTTTTTTATTCCCTGACACCGTGGTCTGTAGCAGAGCTCTCCAGACAGCACTTGAAAGCTTGAAGACGTGCGACATGTTGCGGAATTCCAAACATTTCTGAAGGTTTTTTTTGTTTGTTTTCCGAGAGCGTTTGCTCTTTCAAACAAGTGGGAGCGCATAAACGCAAAATGTGCTTGTCATCTGTACAAAGCAGGGGGCAGATTGCACAGCAGAGACGCTGCGTTGTGTTGTTTTTATTGTCCAAATGTTGATACGTTCGGTGCAATCCAAACAGATGTAGCAGGTTATTAAAGAGGCTGAATGTTTGCTATGTTCCAAACTTGGGAGGGATGATTCGGTGAAAAACCCTCATGAGTTTTAGTTTAGGTATTTTGCCTCACTTCCTCAGATCTTGTGTTAGTCATGTCAGGGAGTCAGGAGGAATACTCATTTTGTCCGTTTCCTTCTTCACGCTCAGGCTCCTGGTTGGAGGGGCAGCTACAGCGCTTCTGAACCCATGAACAGTTTCTATCCTCAGGGAGGAAGTCTGGACCTTTCCTTCCTACCGTCTCAATGCAGCCAGCAGGTCCTGACAGCGAAGCCAGGCGTACACCATGTTTAAAAGAGCATGACTGCACTTTAGTGGCGGTTGTTCGCTGCTACCCTGCCAGACTGGATGGGTGACAGATTGAAATGGAAGTATTTAACCAGTTCAGTGCTTCCACAAACGTCTCAGGAGACGAATCCATTCTTGTGACTGCCACTCCCTTCTCGCTCCCAAATGTGTCAGCCCACGCACACCTTTTGCAATCAGTCATTTAAAAAGTGTTTTAGATTTTTTTTTTAATGTCACAAGCGTTGCTGCGATGTATTTTTTTTTCTGTATTCAAGTGGGTTTTTTTAAATTATCTAGCTCGCCTCACCTCCCAGCTATAACGTCATTGTGCTTATACACACACGGTGCATTCCTCCTTACTCTCCTTTTTAAGCCCAGCTGAGGTGCTGACAGCGTGTCTTCTGCTGCCTGGATACTCTGCAGTTTCTTTCAGTCATTACTCAGCTCAGAAATATGAGATAAAGAGCCCCGGGAGCGCTAGAGCTCTCTGGGAGCTCACCTTATTCTGCTCTCCGGTGCTCTATTGTACTGAGCAAACAATTTGTTGCTTTTCTTCAGTGCTCCTGTTGCTTCCTCGCTGATGACGGCTTGGATTATTGGGGAATTTAACAACAAATCTGGTTAGTTTGAGGATTTGTGGACGGCCGACCTCTGATGTGCGAACGAGTGAAGGGACAAGGGTGGGGGCTTTGACTAGAGCACACGGCTCTAAGATGCGGCCAGTGGCAATGTAATCAAGTGTCACATCTGTCCTCCCAACGCCCACCGCTGACCTCACATCACAGCAGCTCTGGCAGCTAATGCAGTTTGGATCTGTATACACAGAAACACAAAGGAGGTTGGCAAGACGCCGATTTCACCATAAAGCATGTTTTTTGACATGTCAGCTCTAATATGAATCAGTTTATTTCCTCCTGTGTTAACATATTAGAATTACAGTTGTATGATTAACACGCGGCTAAAGATTTAAAAGGAAAGGAAGGAGTAGCCGAGGTCAGTGTATCAGCCTTCTTACCAAATTAATTTGACTTTATTGTAGTCACTGTGTCACTGGGGAAGAAAAAACTGTAGTAAAGGGGATGATTTCATTTTAAAGCTTAGTTTCACAATTTGAAACTGATGCATTTTAGTCCTCTTGTGTTGTTTCATCTTTGTGGTTAAGGACAAAATGTTTGTCCCTTTGGGTCCTGCCGTTTTTTTTCATCAGCAAATATGAAAGCTTTGAGCAAAAATTAAAGAAAGTTCGTCTTCTTCTTGGGGAATAAAGCAAGCATTCATGTAGAATGATAAACTCAAGGAGTACAAAAGTAGATTGGACACATTTTAAAAGCGTATCATCCATTGAAAAACATGAACTAAACAACATCACTGGGTGGCTTTGGGCGGAAGCATGGCCGCCTACCTTGAATGAACATTTAGGACATGCAGGGTGTACATTTGCATTTCTTTAATCACAGTTCAGCATTTGTGCACTGAAGCATCAATGGTGCTGTTTGTCTTTGCTCTTCACAGCTGCAAGATATTAACAAAGACAAGTTAACTGCAGTTTCTCAATATTACAGTTTGCATTGCAAATCACAGCAAATAGCAGTACACCTAGAGTTTCTACAAATGAATGCATGATGTAGCTGTGCATTTGTGTGTGCAGATGCACTTTACAGCTGCAAGATATTGACAAAGCCAAATGAACTGTGTAGTTAATATTACAATTTTAATTTGCATTGCAAATCACAAAGATATTGACAAAACCAAGTTAAATGGGTACAGGACCAATTAGTATGGCACTTTCATTAAGTTGGAGGGCATCTAAGAACTAGATTAAAAGAGAATGGTTAAAATAGGAAGCAGCAGAGGCCAAGATACTCGGTCCCCAGCATTTCCCAGAATGCAGCGTCCCCTGCCACATCTTTAAAACAAAGGTCTTCTGGGATTTAGCTGTAGAAATTTAATTCAAATGCAGAGAAATTCTTGTATTTTAAACTGCATAAACACCATCTCTGTCTTGCAGCTTGATATGTAGGCCAGCAGTTCTGCACAGGTGAGCATATGTTGTTCAGTGATCAGTTTAAAATCCCTAAACAGCAAAAACTGCAGCTTCCAATTTAGAAATTGCCGTCATGCACATGAAGCTGTTTTGTTTGTTTTTGTTGTTTCATATATTTTCCTGCAGCTACCTACATATTAACAGTGTCAGGAGAAGGTGTCTGTGTGTGCACATGAATGACTACGTGCTTTTCAACAGATGGCCTTTTGCTCAGAGCCCTCTGGAGGAATCTCTCCTCCTTCCTGAGGCTGTTATCTCACAACACATCTGCTGCTCTGATTCGCGCTAAAAGAAACACCGCTAACGCTGTCACCTCCTCACCCAGCCGAGGCTAACCAGCATGGCAGCTCTCCAGGTCAGGAGCTTTTATATCGTACGGATTGCTTCTGGATTAGTTACGCGCTGCCACGGGGAATCAGCGATGAGACACACGGTGACAGGGTTGTTTTAATTTTGTCCGTCCGTCCTCTCGCCTTCACGTGACCACAAGTTCCTTTTCTTGTCTGTTTTGCCCCGTAACCACTACTACCAATAATTATCTCCTCCGCCACTGCCACCACCACCTACCCCCTGCTGCGGCAGCCTGTAATCAGAGCCCAGTGTCGCCCTTCCAGGCAGTGTCCTCTTTATGAGTGAGCAGTTTGGGGAAGAGGCCACCGAGATCAAACATGATGGCTCAGTTTGGAGCTCGGCTCTTTGCCTCAGCCTGTTTGATGTGAGGTAGCTCATGAGAGTGTGTTGTTACCACAGTTTGTCTGGTTTAGCCACTTTTTATGTCATTTTAAAATGTGGGGGAAGAATTTGTTTGTGAGTACTGCTGGAATGAATCCTGCAGGCTGTTTTTGATGCTACTGAGTTTTGTTTTAGCAGGCAAGAGGGGTGCCATCATGGGGGCCCATGGCTTTGATTCACACTATAGTTTCTGAACATAACCCAGGCAAAAACAAGATGCAGTTGATAGGTGTGTGTGTGTGTGTGTTTTTTCACATTTAGGTTATTGTGGAAGACTAAACCATTAGTTTATCTCACAACATTGAGCTGAGCTCAGTCAACCTGAACACTCCACTTTGTTTTTTTGGCCTTGTTAGCCCACTAACTAGCCAGCAGGCTAATTCATTTAACCACCCACTCTGTGCTTTTGATGCTAATGCTACTGAGCTTCATAGCCCGTAGCCATGAAAGGTGGAGTATGTATCCATATGTATGTAGTCAAAGCTCACATTTAACATCAGAAGCACATAGTTACTTTAGAAATTAACCAGCTGGCTTGGTCGCTGTCTTGCAAAGCCAAAAAACAGACTTAAGTGCTTGTTCAGGCAGCTAACTAGCAAACAAGCTAATTAATTGAAGAAACTACTTGGTGCTTTTCATGCAAATATAAGCTTCTGCTACACATGGTTTGTTTTTAAACTCCAGCAAAAACTTCTTATATGTAGGCTTTAAAGGGTTTCCCCTTAAAGCTTTGTTACTACAATAGCTTGCTTCTTCGCAGAAAACATTAGCTGTACTTTAAATTCACAACAGTAACCGCATCAATGACGGAGCTTAAAAACAACTTCTACAACCTCATCTGAAAGATAATCTACTTTCTCTCATATGCTCTAAATGCTCATATACATATGGCTAAATAGACCCATCCTTTTTTCATCGCTAGTGCATTTAGCTGTTTGTCGTTTGTGACCAAGCAAATATAGTAACAAAAGTAAACAGTTTTTTCACACAGGATGAATATTATTTCTTTATCTGTTTTTAAAACCAAATACATTTACAGGACTGCAGGGGTGAACAGAAGCTATATTCAGTTCTATAGTCGGTTCTCAGAGTTTCCAATATGGCTGCTGCAGGATTCGTTACATCATCTCAAATCCCTGCATAGAGAGTGTGATATCTGGGGAATGAAAGTTGGGGAGGTAGGGTGAAGGATGACTTGACAGCTCTATTGGCCTGAATCCACCACAAACCTGACCTGGATACGGTGCTAGAAGATGGATGCGGAAGTGATGTGATATTAACAGTAACTCGTTTCCTCTTCTATCTTTTATGCATCTTTTTTTCTCTTCCTCTCTCTGATCCACAGGCTCAGGACAAGAGGAAAGCTCTGGAGGAGACCAAAGCCTACACCACCCAGTCCCTGGCCAGCGTGGCCTACCAGATCAATGCCTTAGCCAACAATGTACTCCAGCTGCTGGACATCCAGGCCTCGCAGCTGCGGCGCATGGAGTCCTCCATCAACCACATTTCCCAGGTCAGAAACACGCACAGCTACACACACCACAGATCACACAGCTGTAAAGAATGGTACCCCACATTTCCCACTTCTCTTCTCACTTTCACACAGACTCTGTTATTTTCAACAAATTGCGAGGCCCTCTGTAGTATCCATGGTTCCTTTTTTATTGGTTTCAGTCTTGTCCAAGTTCCTGGCTGCCTGTGTGTTTTGGCTAAATGACTGGTGGTCTTTTATGCGCTTGTCCTCAGAAGCACTTTACACACTGCAAGACATTTACATTTACCGCAATCAGTCTAACTGTAATAAGTCTGTAATTATTAGTCTGCAATACTGGTCACTGAGTAGCGTTCTCACACATAGGGTCACTTATAGGTCTTTCTTGTAGCCAGTAGTTATCTGTGATATTTTGTCACATATTGTGAATGCATTTGTGCAAACAGATTCACTTTAAAAAACGTGTTTTATTCAATTATTCTGTGGTTAATTTGAGAGCGAAAATGGACACAAATATTACCAATAAAAATAATTTGGACCAATTTTTTCCAATTTTGAAGTTGAATATATCACAATAATATAAACTTGTCAACCAAGCAAAAAAACCCAAGAACATGGCTGTTTTATGGCAATATAAGATTTTATATATTTTTTACATTCCTGTGATGAAATTGTTTGCTTTGTCAGGTATTTATAAACCAAAACAATCCTTCCTTCTGGCTGCTGTATCAATAACACTTTCTCAGTTGATGTTCCAGAAAGTTTATTATATCATGTTCGTTACTGTGATAAAAACATATGATCTAGGAATTTATCCGCATCGCTCACCCCTACCGAGTTTTTAACCTTTTTCTTTCCAAAGCACAAGGCTTCTGCCATGTGCAGGTAAATCTAGCCTCTCATCCAATGAAGGCATTAAGAGCTCAGACAAATCAAACAAAGAGCTCCAGCCATGTGGCGCATCGTAGATTAGAAGTCTGAGGCATTCACGAAACCTGGAACAATTACAACACACTCATGGTTGATTGTGAACATATAAAATATTTGTTAAAAATGAGAAAGTCAGTTGTTCGTTTATGCTGTAAGGCAGTAATCAATGTGGAGTGGAAGTTCCTTTTGGTTTTGTCTTTCCCATGTCTGTTATCTGTGTTTTTCCTCTGAGGGAGCTTTGAGTGCCAGAAATTCTTTCAGGATACAATGAAGGTCAGATTTTCAGTCTAATGGAGGGAAAGAGGACTTGTGAGACTCGAGGGCTTGAGAGAGAGAGAGAGAGAGAGAGATCCGGCAAACCAGAGCAAAGACAGACGGAAATGGAAGATGGACGATGACAAGCAAAGAAAGAGACCAGGAGAAAGGCATATTTACACTCCTTCGGGTTTTGAGTCAATATCCTGACAAATAGCATTCAGCCAAGCACCAAGGTCACAGTGACGCCACTGCCTGCCTCAGTCTGCATGACAACCCACTGGGTCACGTCGGATAAGCATGTAAAGGACAGTTAGACCGGGTACTTTAGATCAGCCACGAACGCCATTGCAATATGGTAAACTCCAGGATTAGCTTACATTGTTTGACTTCTGTCTTCGTTGCAAGCACTCATCGCTGTCTCTTGTCTTGTGCATGGGAAATTCCATCCTCCCTACTCTATAAATATTCCCTTGCTTATGTACTTTCTGTAGCCATGGTGAAGATGGTGTCACGTTGGTTCAGCTGACGGTTAGTAAAGAACTGTCTTCCTCTTCTTTTGGGTTTCTTTTTGTTTCAAAAAATGGAGCAAATAATTCAAACTGCAAAGTAATTTTCTTCCGGCTGATTATCGTTATAGTTTCAAGAATAACACGCTAATCCTTCGATCTTTCCCATTTCTCTCTAATTTGCCTAACTTGTCCCTGACAAATGTGAATGAATGAAGCAGCTTTTACCTTGAAAAGGCAGAATCTCTGATGTGTATTTGCAGCCTCTTCATCTATGTGTAGTTGTTTTTTGTTTTTTTTATGGATAAGCAAGAGGAGAGATCCTAATGTGCTGTAATGAAGCGTGGCTCTGTTTTAACAATACAGAGGCAGGGCTGGGAGCTCTGCAGGCTGTGGGTGTGTTTTATTGCTCTCCACTGTCCGGTTCAGAGGTGGATCATTATCGAGTTGCACTCGCTTCTCATGGATATGAGATTAGCGGCGGCCCTTCGAGGCCGGTGTTGCATTCTGCTGAACGTGTAATGGAGGGGAAGTCCTACAGCTTGCAGGGTGTATGTTGTTTTGACAGTGGAAAGTCGAGGAAAGGAAGTTTTCTCAGGTGACTACCACTGAAACATGACTGCCTACTGGTGCATAATTCCTTATCCTCGTGCACCAACAAACACACCTCAGAATTTACAAGGCTATACAGCTTCATCTTTCCACGGTCGTCCCATTAATCACTTTGTTCAGTGTCTGTACCCATCCATGCCTGACACTCGGATGCCCTCCAGATGTGGCTCTCTTACATTAACGTGTCAGTCAGTGTGTGCTGAGACGTTGCCTGGCGTCAGGGCTATTTCCTCTGGTCCACCCACAGTTACAAGAGGTCAGGGTGTGTCAGCTTAGTGGGGGCACCTCTTCGACTGGTACTGATGCATCCTTCAAGTTTATTGCACTGTACTCTACTGTAATACAGCATATCTTACCTTGTATTTTGCGTGCGTTGGGAGAAGTGGTGGGAATCACAGGGTACCTCACGATACAATGCGATACATGATACATGGCCCACGATACGATGCGATACATGATACATGGCCCACGATAACGATAATATCACGATACAGCAATTCTGCGATAATCGATCGCTTGACTGTCCTGTACTAAGTGCACTTACAACACCACACTAAGGCTGCAAAATCACCCCCTTGGCTGTAGGTTTAGGAACCGCTTTATTTGATATGCAGCGGGGTTTTTCGTGAGTGGAGCACACATTTTGAACAGCGATATCGTAATCGCGATCAGTATTCGATTAATTGTGCAGCCCTTTGTGTATGTGCGTTTGTGTTGACAGATATTTGTGTGTGTGTCAGCCCCCTCCGCCATTCACAAACCCTGAGTCTCTCTGCACTACAGAGGCAGAAGAACATGATGGGAAAATAGAGTAGCTTGCGGGGCTTCCACCTTGTGCTGCGTGTGAAGTGGCTGCTAAGAGGCTGTGAACAGGGAGCGCTTTGTCTGTCCAGCGGAAGAAAAAGCCTCACATTGAGAAGCTCTCTGTGATACCCCGAAAAGAGAGGGAGAACAGCACAAACAGCCTACATTCATGCTGCAGCTCCTGTGTCCTGATTATGCCCCCCCCCTCCCAGAGATCTGAAGTAGTGCTAGGCGATATGGCCAAAAATGTTATCACAATATAAAACGTCATGTTATTTGATATCAATAATCGCGGTAAATGTCAAATCAATCTTTTCTTCATGGTCAGAAGGTGACAAACACTTGATGCCAAACTATAATAATATGCAACAATATGTATTTTCAGTCCCTTTCCCCAACAAAATAAATATCTTAATAGAAAAATAAAGTGCTAATTTGATTATGATTCAAATGAATTGAATCAAAGATTCATTGCATATTTGTTATTTTGTTGTTGAGGAATATTATATTACGATAATTATCGTTATTGCTTTATTGCCCAGCCCTAATCTGAAGTTTAATGGAGTAGCTTTTTCCCAGAATCTGATCTGCATCAAGTACAGTAGTAATAAACATATACATATCTGCCACATTGTTCTTTCTCTACACATAGTTTTATTAGGTTATTTTATTCCTCGTACATGTAAAATACTACTTGTCAATAAAGCTCTTTCAGATTCTGATACTGTATTAGCTTTATAATATTGACCCCAGAAGCAGGTAGCTACACGGGACATGTATTTGGAAATTCTAACCTGAAATTGTGAGTTAACTGTCAAAACTAAGAGTAATTGTGAAGGGAGAAGATTAGGTGCAACATAATAATACATTCAGTGCACAGTTGAGTACGATGCACAGTACAGGCCAGGGGTCACTGTTCGATACGCTCGTGCAATTTTTAACAAACCTGAAATGAAAACAGACTGAGAGAGTACTTGTTTGTCTTTCAAAAGAATAAAATTCAGGCTGCAACAAACAATAATTAGAGACTTTTCATCTCTAAAATTAACATTTGTGTCATGTTTGTCTTTCTATGTAGATACAAAGAGATGAGCATGAAGACCTATGACCTGAAAATAGCATTGCTTTCACACCTACCAAAACCCACAGGCTTTCCACATAACAGGCTGAGCAATGTATGTAGCTTTGATGTTTTGTATGCATGTGATTTTTTTTTTAGCCCTCTTTAGAAAATGCCCTCAATGCTTAGTAAATTATTTGAAATTGTCTTTTCGAACATCATTGTTTTTCCATATCCCCCTCATGGCAGCATGTCATGGAGGAAATAGTGAGTCACTCTCAGGCAACAATTGTGGGAAACTCCTGTTACCAAGACCTTATTTTGGGAGTCATTGCAAGACAACAGAACACCAGTAAAATACTATAGAAATAAAATTATTTTAAAGTGCAAGAAGTTAAAATAAAAGTTAAAAGCTGTATTGATCCTATGAACTTATTCCACAGTTATACCATAACTTGAATGCTCACTGTTAATTAATCGTGTGGGAATTTGACTGTGCTTATCTAAAAGAGCAGGTGACAAATGTGGTGATAAACCGACTGATGAATTTATAGATGTGGATGTAGAAAATACATCTTACTACTTGCTATTTTGCTAGTGCAGCTGCGTTTCACAGTGATGTAAATCGCTTGCACTTTTTGGAGCTGGCCAGTGTGCCAACTGAACCCGGCGACCACAGTGATGAAGCAGCACAACGGCAGGCTGGATGCAGAAAGCAGCTGACACGCACACATCTACCGTGCACTCGCAGTTTGTTCCCACAGCTGCGAGGTTCACTGATGTTTTTTTTTTTACTACAGTTACATAGTAATCTTATCTGATCACGTGAGTCAGCCCGCATTTGTGTTCAGAGTAGGATTCTGTTTGCGTTCATGATCTCAGCTTTGCATGCATTTGATTGTTTTGGTTACTTTTCATTCCTGTCGTCATTCTTTGGATGTACACTTGCACACCGTTACAGTCTGATGCCTATGTGTGTGTTTGTGCATGTGTGCAGTGCTGTGATAAGAGCACTCACACAAAGACTTGGGGTTACGTCTGTGTGCTGCAGTGTTGGCTTTTCGACCTCCCGTCGAGGAAGAATGGCACTCATCCAAACAGGAAATGAAGCCTTATAGGTCTCCGTGTGTGTGTGTGCGCGCTCCTTGTGTTTCCTGCTGATCCCACTGCTTGCCTGTATATTTTGGTCTCTCTCCTGCCTCTCCTGGTGGTCTCTCCCGCTTGCATGGCTCTGAAATGTCAAGTTCCATGCAGCGTTTGTCTGGATTTTCTTTCTTCACTGTTGCATATTTAAACTGTTCTACATTCCTCTTTCTGTTTTCAGTGGATTATAGTGATGTGTCTGTCTGTGTGTGTGTGGCATAATCTTTGTGTGGTCATTACCTCTGGGCAGTGGTTAATTAAAGGCTAAGTGTCTGATATTGGAAGTTTGGATTCAGAGAGTGTCTCTGATGTTTTGCTGAGGAAATCCAGTAATCTATGTGTTCAAGGTAGCGCTGCAACTAATGATTGTTTTTATTATTGATTCATTTTAACAATCATTTTTGCAAATGTAAAAAATTTTAATAATAATGTGAAAATGCTATTAAGAAGATGACATTTTCAAATGTTTTGTTTTGTCCAACCAACAGTCTGAAATCCAAAGATAGTTAGATTAAAATTATGTAAAACATATACGAAATTACATTTGTGAGGCTTGAAACACAATATTTGCATGATTTGAAAACTGTAACAGTTAATCGATTAAGTGCTGTTGTTGTCCATCAACTAATTTATTGATCATTTCAGCTCTAATTCAGTCCCAAACTTTAAATAGAGTAGAAATATCGGGCTGCATTTGTAATATTGCTATGTTATTTTTTTGTTTTATTATATAATAATGGATGAATTGCAGTTATTTGGATTTGGGACAGAATAATGATAATTATAAATTAAATCTCAGTTATTTGGAGCGCCTTGGTAGCCGATTGGTTACAGCGCATGGCTGCATGGTCGCAACAGTCACCATTTGGCTGAGCTGCTAATTAAAATAAAAAAACACTCGGCATTCTGCAAAAAACTGCATTTTGTTATTGCAATTGATTCATTTGTACATCCCACATAATACTTACTTATCCCAGCGTGCTTTGCACTCATCACCCTGTGTACATGTATGCTTGTATGTGTATGTGCACCTGTATATCACAGCCACCTCCGACATGTACATAATAATAACATTAATGGCAATAATAAATTTTCTCCTGCATCCTTTGCACTCTGTTCATTGCACTACTGCACTATTGTCTCAATCTGTTTATTTTGTGTGTGTTCTCTATACTGTAGCCTGTGTTTGAGTATGATTGTCTTATTGTATTAATGTATAAGGAAGCACATCGTGAGCATTGTCCAGGGTCAAATTCCTCGTAAGTGTACAGATACCTGGCAATAAGGGAATTATGATTCTGATCAACAACCTTATCAACCTTATGCAAATCTTTAGTATGTGGCCTTGTTTTTGGTACAGAGCAGCAAGAATCTCACACACTACCTTTTGGGACTGCAGCAAAACAACCATTTTCTTCATATTTTAAACTCTTGATACATGCTTTGCATCTAATCCATAAAGTGTTTAGTTTTGAAATATCACTCAAAAGTTAGAAATGCCCACCACAGTTTCCCAGAATCCAAGGTAAATGGCTAAATAGCTTATCTAAAAAACCTCAAAGGAAAAACTGTGGGAAACTCAGCAAATCTTCACTTTTGAAAGCTGCAACCAGTAAATGTTTGTCAGTTTTACAAAATAAAATTGACCAATTGTCAAAATTGGTGTTTGTTTTTGTTTTGTTTTTAAATAAATTGAATCAGTTCAGGACTACAACCCTTTAAGACGGTTGCTGCATCTTCCTCCTGGAAGGTGTGTTTTTCTGTGTGAGTTTTTACGCCTTGAGGTGTGGCAGTTCATCATAGAGGTGATGATCTAAAGTGACTGCTGACTTTGTTCAGTGAATCATCAGCTGCTCTGCTCTGTGGTAACTTTTTCTCCTGCTCTTTCATCTACACCCATTTCCTCTTACTGCAGAGCATCATCATCATTATCACTACTTTCTTTCCCTCTTAACAACCCTCTGAAATTACAGCTAATCATCACACCTCTATTCTGCAGTTCCTCCCCATGTAAGAATAATGCAGGCAATTAGGAAAATACTTATTTCCCCTAATAGAAGACACACAATGTGTCGCTGAGCTATTCGTTTATATTCAAATGTATTAGGATAAACCCCTTGAGATGCACCATCTCAGTTTCGAGTGAATCCTTTTAACTGTTGGTTGTTTTTGTGGTTGTCTGGCTCTAAGTCTGGGCATCACAGGCTCGCTCTTAACTCGTATGTAAACTTCAGAGCTCAGTCAGAATGCTCTTTGGCCTCAGCCCAAAAGTTAGATTGGCAAAAGTCAGCCGAGGTGTTTCCATATGTGCAGCGTTAGCAAACAAAGTGTCGACCTTGGCATACTGTACTCTTTTTAACAGTTTTTTTTTTCTCTCCGCTGGGAGGGACCATCTCTCAGAGGTTTTACACTTCCGATCTTCACAACCTCCGCTTCTGGCTCCATCATACCACACATGGGTTTTTAGATTTACCAGCGAAATACAGTTTTTGAGGGATGTTTAACAAGAAGCTGCCAAACTGATAACTCCCTGCGGGGTGTTTGACCTCCCATTTTGGCTCTGAATGCAGATGAATGCTCCGACATTCTCTGTTTTGCACTAACTGCTCAGAGAAACGGCTTCACCGACGGGCCTTTGGACAACTGTTTAACTCGGCAGATGACAGGCTTCAGATGTGCTGGCTGTAATCACGCTGAGAAGCAGGCCAGACAAAGAGGCATTTGCTCTGCTTCAACAGCCGTTTTGGCTCAGAGCTGGGGGAGTGTTGGATTGCACTGTTCCTACAGAAGAGGCTGGACACGGTGAAAGACAGAAGACTGGGAGCTGCAGCAGTCTAGAGGGTTTAGAAGCATGTGACCTGAAGGTTCAAATCTAGGACAAGTTGCTCTAGAGCAGTGGTTTCAGGGTTGGACGCCCCAATCGGTCACAAGATCAGCCAAAAGGGTCGTCAGATGATTGACAACAAAGAAAAAAGATTGCTTTTAAAGTAAATTAGAGAATATTTCCTGTGACTTTTCTCTAATCTTTACTTTCTCTTGTGACATACTTGATAGTTTAGCATTTTTCAAGCCCCTAAATACCTAAATGTATTTGAATACACAGCTGGGTATTGTTTAAAACATTGTAATGCTAATGTAAATACGCTAGCTGAGAGATGAATTTTGGTACCGGTACCAAAACAATATTTGTTTTGACATTCTACTTTGAAGTATATGAACACATTTTTCTACTAAACAAAATAAAACAAAACTTGTTAATTGAGAAAATGTAAACCCTTTACATGTCTGTTATATAAGCTATAGCCAGTTAGCATATCTTGACACTTGAAACAGGGGGAAACGGTTAGCCCGGCTCTTTTAGGCAGGTAACAAAATCTGCCCACAGGCACTCACTAATGAACAATTTCCATATCATTATTATTAAATCATTTTTGATCAAAGGAAAAAAAGTAAACGACATTATGAATCTGACCAGGCAAACTGCACTTGACAGTTTTTGAAACTCAGTAAGACAAACACATTTTGGTTGGTGCCAAAAAAGTATTGAGGTTATATACCCAGCCTATTCTCATAGTCCATAAACATATCCAACCTATCTAACCCATCAAAATGTTTAATTTCACTCTTGATTGGTGAAACATTGCCAACATGGGCATTGCTTTGTTTTAAAGGGTCAAAAGCCAAAAAGTTTGGGTGCTGTTGCCCTTTATGGTGGCACTAAAAAGAAAAATACACTGCTAAAGAAGCTATTGGCTTTAAATGGCATTTTGTTGTGTTGTTTAATTGTTATTCCCAACTGGTCCTAATAATCAGCAGGTATGTAGAATGTCTAAGTGGCATGTATCAGTTTTAGCATCTGCCCTTAAAGTCCTTCGCTCTAGACTCATAATTTTTCCCTTAGATTTAAAATTCAATTAAACCAGAACTGCTGTGTAACCACAGGCAAAGATGCCAATTCCTCTTCTAACAAGAGTCTCAATACACATTGATGCACTAAAACCATAAGACGTCTTAATGATACAGCTGAATGCTCATATTTCTAAGCTTTATATGCGTCAATGTTTCCAAATTCCACGAAAGCAACATTTTATAGAAGGTATGTCAGGAAATATAGGAAATAACTGTAGAAGCCGATCAGGCAGGTTCAGAGAGAAAGTGGCCGCAGCAGAATAAGCACACACCAGCATAAAATACTATACTTATACCGTAAACTCCTGGAATACACTGAGCTTCACAAATTGTTCTCATCCGCTCTCAGGGGTGAACGTGGGTAATAGTGTGAGCGTAAAGCAGGGCTTTGCCGAAAAAGAACATTTGGGCTCAGCCAGCTTTCCGCTGGAAGAGTTAGAAGAGGAGATGTTCGTGTCCCCTTCAGGCTGTCTTCACCTGTTAGCTGCTCCGGTCATTGTGAGAAATCCTCTTGTACAGTAAGCCTGTAACATAGGTTCAAATGTGTCTAACAGACATGTGCTACATAGTTATTATCTCCTCGTAATCCCAAAGAACAAGGATTTCCAATTCCTGGACTGAAAAGACAAGCTTATCTGAGCCAGGAATGGCCCTTTAATAAGACCTTGTGTCATTTCTTATTTCATAATGATGTGTAGTTCTGGTTTGTTATTACACACCAGTAAAAATAGTCCATGTCCTAATGTTCTTGGACAGTGTACCATGGGAACAGAGTACTTTTCTGTGTGTGCGTGTGTGAGTTAGAGAGAGATTGTGTGGTTTCTCAGACGAGCAGAAAGACTATGCCTTGCTTTCGGTTTGCTGATACTTTTTTTTTTTTTCAAGTCGTATAATCATCTGCAGTTGAACTCTATCATTAACCATTGGCACATTTGTTTGGTCTGGCTAGCCACACATGCACACTGACACATTGGTATGTAGGGTGTGTTTGTCTAGTAGCAAGCTTTTCCCCATGCAGTGTGTAAGCTCTCTGCTTCGCCTACTACATGCTGTGCAGCCTTTTTGTTTGTCCGTACATTTGTGCATAGCTGGCATTTTATTGAGGATATCATCCTGCGGCCAGTCTGCCAAATCGCTGAAAAGGCTGTTTTGTTTTTTTACTCTCTCCAACATGTGCTGAAGTGAAACAGTCTGTCTCAATTCCATATAAAAGTCCACAGACAAGGTTTTTTTCCCCTTTCTGATCTCTTCTTACCTCACCCTCCAAAACAGTTTGTCTGGTGAGGAGTTGCGTTTGCGTAAGGCTTCAAAATTCCAGTCCTGGTCTGAATGTGTGACCTGTTTCCCCAAATACTCAGACCCTACTCGACTCCTAGTCTGAGCAGTGTAAATCCTTAGTAGCGGAGCGGGAGAGACTGGGTCAAAGAAGTTCCCCGTGCGAGGAATCTTGTATTACAGTTTCAGATTTATCAGTCAAGTCTGAAAAGGTGCTGCATGCTAAAAAATGATTTAATGAAAAGAAATCAGAGTACCTGTACTCCATTGCGCACACCTTTTAAATCAAACATGAGACATGCCAAACACACAGAACAAATACAATAAATGATGAGTCATTATTAACACACCTGCAGTGATAGAAGACAAGCAGGGATTACGAATTTTCCGTGTCATTTTATAAAGATATGTTTTCCTTTTACATGTCTCTTACCTTTTTACGTATCTTTTAATGTTTGACAGAAAATCAGACGACCATAGACAAACATAGACCATCACCCAGAGAAACATAACCTACAAGTAGGGGTGGGTAGTGTGGATGAAATCCATTATCAATGGCATGTATAATTTATCACACTATATATACTGGTTAATAAATAGCATAATCCAGCAAATAAAACACCAGATAAATGAATAAGAAGGACATTCTTGTCAATGCCTTAATAAAAAGTAAAACAAATGCAGTTGCGGTACATAAAAGCAGTGCGACACAGCAGAATGACGTGAAAACATTAAGTGCTAAAGCAACACTAAACAGGATATTTTGTCAGTCCAGGAAATTACTACAAAATATGCTCAATATTATTTCATTACTTTTATATAAAGGTCATCAGTGAGTTCCCTAGGTTGTAAAGAGTCCAGTTTATGGATCCTTAAGTTCCCTTTTTTGTTCAGTATGCCCCCCCTATTTCTCTATTTTCCAAAAAGCGGTCACGGGTTCGTAAACATGTCAGGGTTTTGTTGAACGACACACGGTCACATCATTACGTTCCTGGGTGTTGAAGTTGAAACATTTAAAATAGCTGACCCTTTGTCCCATTTGACGCTGCAAGCTTTCCAAGGGCAGCAGCAACCAATATGGCACCAATCTGGATCAAAAATAAATAAATCACAAATATTTAGGCACTTGTTGCTACTAACAACACAACAAGAACCTTTAATCGTGGCAACCACTGCGCTGACTCACTCGTATCCCAAAATGGGGAAAAACTGTTCCAGTCCAAAGTGACCTCAACTGGATTTTTTCTTTTCTGTCTGACTAGAACGTGTTGATGATGATGATGATGATGATGATGATGGTGTTGGCAGAAGTTCCAATGTATGACCTCAGACTAGTCGTATAGTTGGGTGACTCTTCTCTGGGTGTGGGAAGACCTGGGTGAAAGTAGAGGGATTGAGAAAAGACCAAACTTAAAGAATGCCAGAAGAAGAATTTGGGTAGAAGGAAGGAAGAGAAGAGTGGAAGACAATGGAGGCAATGAGTCAAATAAGCTGTTCAGAAAGAGAGAAGTGGGGGTCCTTAAATCCTAAAAGCCAAACACCAGAGCCAGAACTGCTCAGTGTTCTGGGAAAACACCCACAGGCCTCAAACATATGGGTGACAGTGGTTGAAAACACATGTGAATCATCCACCTTTCAGTTTGGCAAGACATATTCAGAGTTGAGTCTCGTTCAACCGAACAGATGGACCATTGGGATCCAGTGAACGCCTTTTTAATGCCAGTTGAAAAGTCAGTAAAAGCAGTCGAGGGAAGACACTGTGGAGAAAGTAGCTGTTGCTCACATTGGTGCTCCCCGCTGGGTCAGTTGAAAGGGCCCAAGCCAGAATGCACGGTTCTACTTAGACCTTTTGCTTTTTTTTTTGTCAGATCAATTTAACATCTTTTTAGGCGCCGGTAAATGGGTTAGAAAAGCGCTCTCGACAGGGTGCAACTGCCCGCTGTGTGAAAGTTTGCTAAATATGGTGGTTTGAATTCACCCATCTGTCAACACTTGTATAACATCGGCCAGCACTGTTACAGCAGGGCTATTTTCTCTGCATACAGGAAGGAGATGAACTCACCACTGCGCCTTCTCACTTCCCTCCATTGCCAGCTGCGATGTTTTGTCCACACACTATTCTCTGATAAGAGGAGTTATGTTCAGCCAAGACCAGATGCTTTCACAATGTAGCTAAAACATTTCAACGACAGCGCTCTTGTTTAGGAGTTTCTTTCAGTGGTTTGTAGTGGAACTTTTCCTCCTTTTGATAACAATGTCCTATGACATTACAAAGTCTTTAGGAGAATTCGGTGTCTTCTCCTCTATCTGTCTGTGTGGGTCCATCAGAGCCAATCACTGAACCCAATCATCACTCCCCTGCAAAAGGAAGCCAAAAAGACTGGTTAGGTTTTGGCCCAGTTGTTTCCAGACGATCATGATTTAAGACAGTTTGAATTTTGGGCATTATCTGTGAGCTGCAGAGTCAAGTTATTAGCACAAGTCTTCCACAGTGTAGTGCTGCTAAAGTGGAATATTTGTGCATTGGTTTGTTCGCCTCATTGGGAAGACTTTGTCACTGCAGTTTTAAATTAAGAGCCTCTCATGCTCTGGCAGCAGAGCTCAGATTAAAAAAGATGACTGTAGTCATCCCTCTTTATTCAAAAAGACACAAAAGGGCATTGGAACAGAACGGATGTTTCCCCTTTGTATGGGAAGTCTCTGTGGGAGCAATTATGTTTGAGCAACTCTGCTTGTTATGAAATATTGATTCCTCTTTTTTTCTAAAATTTTGAACAATCCTCTATCTTATACACTTGCACGTCTTGTAAGAAGTAAAATCTGCTTTGCATATTTTTTTTTTTTATAGATACTAGCGCTTGTCAGCTCTCAGGCCTATATCTCATTAATGTCACAGTTTAAAATTAGGATGGATTTTGTCCAGAGATACCAGCTAGACAGCACTTAACTGTACTGTACTACATATAAGCCCACCACACCAGTGTTGCTGATTCCGGCAACTAAAGTGATACTTTAAGGCCGTGGTACAGTGCAGTATAAAGAGTCAGAGCTCAGTCCAGCTCCAGATCCCCGTGGCATGAAAGGAATCCTCTGTTGGCGCTGGTCGCTGACTCCTTCCACCCTGTGAGAGACTGTCGTTTTACTGGTCTGCCCTCCGCAGACATTGCAGCCTTTCATCTCTCAGTGGAAAGGCAGCTGCTCCTGGAAATTCAGTGTTGTGTGATGGTGCTGAGATGTGTTGAAGATTTGATTGAAGATGAATTGTCAACTATTTCGATGATCGTTTATCAAACAAATATTTCAAACATTTGGTTCAAGCTTTGACATTTGATTTATTAGTTGTGAATTTAATATCTCTGGGTGTGGGATTGTTGGTTAGCCATAGCAAGCGATTTAAAGTCATCAACTTGGCCTTCAGGAAATTGTGATGGAAATATTTCACCCATTTCTGACATTTTACAGACAAAATGATTAAACAATTTATTGAGGAAAAAAATCTGATCAATCCTTAATGAAAGTGGTCGTTAGCTGTAAAGCTAGAGTGATGAATCAGTCAGGTCGATATATCTGCTGATGTTAGCTCGTTGCAGATATATTGGTATCGATATGTTGGCCGATAAATTACAAGAAAGTACAGATATGCCAAACTAGGTTTGAGGTCATTTAGGATCTCACCATTATGCAGTTCGTCCCACTGACTGATTTTACACAGGAAAATGTCCCACTCAGTTTGTAGCTCGGTCACAATTTTAGAAAAATAAACAAATCTAAGGGATCTGACATGTTAGGTTATAGATAGTTGCAGCCATAGACAGCCACAGGGCCAGCGACAAATACACTCAAGTTTGTATAACATCATTTGAACAATTTTCCCAAATCAGGTGCTACTTAAAACTTTAAAAAAAATCAGTTTTCCTAAATAACAGTGATGAAGTACTTTGAGAAATCAAGATTCAGAAACTTCAGATCCACTGCCTCAAACATGCCATAATACACTACTCTTGCAGGGTATTAAAAAAGGTAGCATGATTTCAGAGTTCAGGTTTTCACTAAGTTATTTTAGTAATCAGGAGCCAAGGTTTTACTAATGCATCTTTAAAGTAATTCGCATTGATAAAAGGGACTGGGTAATTAATCGAATATTGGTCCAGTTTCAGCAGGAAAACGCTCTTTGTCTCCAGGAGCATAAATAATGCATTACAATTTGGCCCTAGCATTTTCCAAAAGGGAGATGAAAGAGACGTTTTTCTGATAATTTATCTGTGAGAATATGATTTAACTACACAATAGACTTAGTTTTATTAAGTTGAATTATGAATGTGTTCTTTCAATTGCATCACTACAGTCACATTTCATCACTTTCAATTCTAACCCATCACTTTTTGATTTTACATTTTCACGTTTTTGTGTGTTTTGAGCTTAAGAATTAAATTCTTAATTAGTTACATCTGGATTCAGGGCCAGTAAACTCATTCCCATCAATTATCAAAGTCAACAACGTTCAGATAAACATGCTTCGGTCATTATTTGGTTCGGGACCTCGTTTCTACAGAAGTCGATTTTAATATTGTGCACTGGCTGTTGTAAAAAGATTACGACGTCGTTGATGAAAAGCAAAGCCTCATGATTTAATTAAACCTTCTTAAGCCGCTGTATGACAAGCTCATTCAATCCCAGAGCTCCCTGTTGTACTGCGTGTCTCTGTGTTTCCACTGTGGCATCAATCACATCCCCTCTTGTCATTTACAGACGGTGGACATCCATAAAGAGAAGGTGGCCAGGCGGGAGATCGGGATCCTGACCACCAACAAGAACACGTCCAGGACACATAAGATCATAGCGCCAGCCAATGTGGAGCGGCCGGTCAGGTACATCAGGAAGCCAATTGACTATACTGTACTGGACGACGTCGGCCATGGCGTTAAGGTAAGCAGACTTTCTCTTTTTCTTCTTTTTTTGTGTATTTTTCTCCGCTTTATATCTGCTCCCTGATCAGATTTCTCTACTCTCAGTCCATTAGTTTATCTCTGCTTCTGTTCTTCAACTTTCTTATTCTACTATATCTAAGCCCCCCCACCCCTTTTTTTCTTGCCAGAGGTATTCCTTTCTCCCTCCTTCTCTTCTCTCTCTCCCACTTTGACTCGTTTTCTCGCTGCGTCTCTTGTGCTTTCCCTTTCATCTTCGGAAAGCACCCCTTGTGACCCTACAGGAATATATTTCAGCGTGGGTTGGTGGGAACGGGTTGGGGGTGGAGATGAACTAAAAAAGATTACATCATATAGCTTTCAGAAAACAGCTCTATTCATGGTGCGTTGTGAAAAATTGCGAGCAGGGACACATTTGTGAGCCGTTTTTAAAGGCTCTTAGGCCCCTAACGCCTGCCTAATCTCGTTCTCCAGTTTCTCTAAACCTTTGCGGAGTAATGATGTTGTGAAAATAAACTACTAATCTAATTGTAAAATCACTACAATCAAAGTAGAAACTCTGATGATCCAAATGTGACATTTTCACATCATCTCTCCCATTAGGGCTCGCTTTAGGGGTCACTGGGTCTCCCTGACAGTGTTGGTAATGACATCATTTCCTGATGGCCGCAGGCATTTTTGCGATCTCCATCCGCCCCTTTGAGCGCCCTCAGACCCATCAATCAGCCAATCAATTGTAGCTGTCAGACGGATTGGATTAGAGGCCCGCCATTATCGTCCCGTGGTGTTACAGGCATTGATAAGACAGGATAAAAGCCATTGTGTCACTCTCAATTTACTTTGTAGGGAATTACACTGGATTCCTCCGTCATGGTGGAAAGTTGTGATGGCTAATGGGAAATGTCAGCCTTTTATTTGGGTGTTTCTCAAGACCTGAACCAAGTTTTCACCAAGTATTCTGAACATTATGTACTTAAAAGTGTACAAAGACTTTGTCTTAGTACATATAACTATTTCTTATTAGCACAAGAATTGGAGATTTGATCACTCACTCTTGGAAAGAGTGAGTAGGCAGATTTAGGAACTTTGGAGAGATCTTCTATGCTAAGCTAATTGACTCCTGTCTTGCTGCATAGTGAGTGCACAGACCTATAACTCCCTGAAAGAAAGTGAATACGTGTATTTCACATGAAGTTAAACTATTACTTTAATCATAAGAGAGAAGTTTTTAAGAAGAAGTTTTTATATTCACTTATTAGATGTCACTTAGGGTGTGCTTTTTGAAAAACAGTTACACACAAAGTTTAAACCTGAATTTATACAAACCTGAAAGTGGGCACATTCATTAAATCAACAGGTCATAGTCGCTGCTTTTTATTGTCTTTACAACAATAAATAGCAGCTACTCTGGAACATCTGATCATGGTCTTCATCTGCAGTTGTCATGGTATTGAGGACGTTCACATGTTCTTTTATTTTTCCTTATTTAAAAAAAGGAAATCTAACATTTCATAACTACAGGACAAACCCTATGTGCTGATGAAGATCATGTGATATGATAAAAACTCCAGAACAGCAACTAAATGGACTTTGAGGTTAGATTGGTTTGTCGACTGCTGTTTCCAAGGTCAAAAACCAAATGTACCATTTAATGTTCATACTTTTTAAAATTACAATACATTTTCTGTAATCATAGGGCAGAAAACAAGACAAAGTCACAGTGAGGTCTAATGTGAATCATCCATGGTTCTGACTCTGCTGTGTAAGATTAAATCGAAGAGTTGCTCAAAATTAGGATACCATGACATGATTGCACAATAGCGTCAAATGACTAAAACCGTCGTGCTTCATTCCTGCTTTGAGAGTGCATCTATTTTAAGAACATTACGTATTACTCTGGGCCTAATCTCAGTGGATTTTCTCTTTTTTAATGTCTATGTAAATGCTGCATTTAGTAAGTGAATCCAATGGGGAACACACATACACCTAAACGCACGCTCCTGCATCACTCCCATCATCTCATCTATGCATGTCACAGCCAAAAGAGCCAATCAATACTCGACATCAATACTCCATATTAATTTATATTGTATCCCGTGATGGCTGCTGTCAGATGCCAGGCTCGTATGGAATATCTATAGCCATGGTTTACTTACGGATCAAAATCAATACTTTAATGGGAGTTTAAATCATGTATATTGCCTCCTGTTAACTCTGAAACTCACTACATCTGCCTGAGTGTTTGCACTGGCCTAAATGTTGAATTGTTTTTTTTTACGGACTCACACAGCGTTTGTATTATTAAACACCAAAGCATGAGATGTAATACAGAGAAGAAACATCATGTAGCTTTTATATACTTTATTGAATAGTAGAGGTTCTCTGATCCAAAGGAGTGACAAAAAGAAAAGAGAAGGTGAAATGAATGTAGTAGATTATCAGATTTTTCTGAACGCAGCAGTTTCGTATCAATAATAAGCGGATTCTCACAACTGACAGATCAGGATGTTCCTGCATCTCCTGAGTGTACTGATGCTTTTTAGCTTTAATAAGAAAGATTAGATTTATTCTTCCGGTCAGCTGATGTTTTTGTTGTCTGAGGGGCTTTTGGGATTCTAGGGACGATTGCAATCTTTTGATATTTATTTTGTCAGTTGTGATGGATACTTTGGGTTTTGGGAATTTTTTTTTGTTATTTTTCTCGAGTTGACAAAGTCATGATCTTTTTTCGTTTCTCTGTGTGCGGCTTTAAAGTCAGCATTCTCTTAAGTTATAATCCTTAAGATTTTAGTCCTGGTTGATTTGGTGACACCCATGATTACTGGTAGTAACAGGGAGTGTGGTTTAATACTACAGAAAACACTCCTTGAGCTGCTCAGAAAAACAGCAGAAGAGCAATTGCTGTATCAGTGCAGCCCAACAAACTTCAGCTAAAAGCTCAGTGTGGCGGCTGCTTCTTGTTATCTTGTTAAATCTGTGTTAATGAGCCCTTCTCCTTTAGTAGAGATAATCCATCCACCTCACAGGTGTGGCAGATCAAGATGCTGATCAGACAGCATGGGTATTGCACAGGTGTGCCTTAGGCTGGCCACAGTAAAAGCCCCCTTCCCGCCCCAGACCAACCTGGATCCACCCGGACCCACCTGTGAGGTGGATGGATTATCTCAGCAAAGTTGACATGAACATTCAATTCGCAGGCAACAGCTCCGTTGGACATTCCTGCTGTCAGTGGCATTGTGCTGTGTGATGGAACTGCACATTTTGGAGTGGCCTTTTACTGTGGCCAGCCCATAGACTGTATATAAGAAATGGACGTAGTCATCGTGACGTCACCCGTTGGTTTGTGGACTGCCGTTTTGAAGCCTCGAGTTTGGCCGATAGGGCGCCGCCATGTCGACTTTTTGCAACCAGGAAGTGCCCAATCATAGATAATCCCGCCCTGAAACATACTCTGCTTTGTGGTCTATTTAAAATAAATGAGACCATAATTTATTAAATGAACATCATCTTGTATTGAAGAAGACTTGAAACTAGCAACTGAGACCATAAACTCATCAGGAAAGTGTTTACTGAGGTAATTATTCAGCTGAGAAGTAGGGTCATTTCCCCATTATTTCTAATGGAGCCAGACTTGTTTTTGCAACCAGAAGAACCGCCCCCTGCTGGATTTTCAATAGAATGCAGGTTTCACGGACTTCGGCATCAGCTTCATGTTGTAGACCTGAAGCTTCCGGCTTGGGCCAGCCTAAGGCACACCTGTGCAATAACCATGCTGTCAGATTTGTGAACAATATTTGAGAGAAACAGGCCTTTTGTGTACATAGAGAAAACCAGTTCAGCTCATGATGTATACGGACAAAACAAAAGTGTTGTGCTTATAATTTTGATCATTGTAGATTCATTTTAGCGCTTACTGCCGCGACAAATACATACAGTTGAATGCTTTTAATGTGAGGTAGCACTGTAACGTCAGCTTGCATAAGAACGATCCTCAGGTAAAGACTTCATGACATAACGAAAAAGCTACACTGCATGCACGTTCCGTAACGGCATAGGGCTATTTCAATCAACAGCATGTGAATACATTTAATGGCAATTTCTGAAAGAAATATGACTATAAATGGTATTGAAAGAGTTTTGATTTCATGAAAATCTTAAGGATTATAATTTAAAATCTACAAACATTTTTAGTAGATGATGGTATGGTCACTAAATAATGTTTGTAATTCTTGATTTGGATTTTCTAGTAGTGTTCAAACACAAAGCAATTACACATTAGCATACACATACAGTCACATACAGTATCATGACTTGATGTGTTTAGGATGTAACCTTGATGATCCACTTGAGGAAGTGGTCGTGTCCTTTATACTGAACACTGACCTGACAGACTCGCCCAGTTCTGACACACTGCATTGCTCTAGATTTTCACCCAGGCTCGACATGCTAAGCCTTTTTGGCTTGGTAGTGACCTTAATCTGAACCTGTCTGTTCATAATTTAACTTGGATGTTACTAAAGCATTTCCACGCTGACTCTCTGGTTTGTGCCGCAACACAGAGATACAGCATTTGCCAGGAAGATAAGGGAAGGCAGTGATTGGCCTTGGCATTTCTAGAATGACCTAGATTGTAAATTGAATCTTGTCTAGCTCTGATAACCCTGGGAGACTGAAATTTACCATTCACAGCTGCACTGAAGGTGTTTGCTGTTTTAAAAGAGGCAGGCACTTCACAGGTCACTTCATACTGACCTAAACCATGAGTCTGCTGTTGGTTTCATTTTCTCTCCTTGTGGCCTTGTGATGCTACAATGCTTGCTGCAAAGGCCACTGGGGAAGCTGCATTATAGATGAGCCACTTGACTCTGTAGTTGTCAAACCCCACTGCTATTTTGGCTCTATATTTTCTTTGATATTGGCCCACACAAGTACAGAGGTCATTTGTATCACCGCCGTGCAGCATTTTGATGTACAAAGATACAATTTATGGTATTATGCTCATTTTATTCTCATACTTTAAGGGTCTTTAGACACACTAGAGACACATTTGTTTTGAAAAGAATTAAAAACATAATTTACATAATATAGGGCCTTTTAACACACTGTTAAGATACAACTTTTTTCACTTGTGCACAACAGCTCTGCCAACAGATCCCTAGGATTTCCTTCCACTCTGACTGTACTGGGTGTGGTGCTGTAGGTCTAAGTAGAGACAGCACCAGCCACAGTGTTTTTTTCTCTGGTAGTATGACTTGTAACTGCTGACCTGCCCAGGTCTTACTAAATGTTTGCTCACTGTAAATACAGCAAGGAATCATTTTTCTGCTGCTCGCTTGTACTTTGACTTCTACTGATCCGTTTAGACATGGCCATTTTGACATGCCTTCTTTTTCTCTCTGTTTTTTTAATCCTCCGCCCACATAAGTGGCTAAAAGCCAAGGTAAGTCTGGTTTGTCACATGACCTATTTTACTATAATGCATTATTGATAGAGTCGTCCAACTCCCTTGTACAGCAAACTCCTATAGATGTGGTTATTGTTGTCATTTCCCATGTTATTCCCATTAACCAACTTGTAATGTAGTCCTCTTAGCCCGGCACACACAGTCTGAGGCTCTGTAACACCTTCCCTGTCAGTTTACCAACTCTGTTGTCACTTAATTTACATGTCGTGTAGTTGTCCATAAATCCTTGTAGGCTTCCCAGAGAAAGCATATACCGTGTATCTTTAAGTATGTGAAATTTGCAGTGCTGCAAATCGAGATGTTGCTAAATTCCAAGCTTTAGTTATTTAGCTTTTTGGTAGTTACATGTTTGTTAAGACGTGTGTTTTGTAAGAAGACTAGCTGAAACAACACAGAGATTTCAAACCTGCAATCAGCAGCAAACACCCTGTGCCTGAGTTAAACACATGTTGGGTTACATAACCCCTTCAAATATTACCAGCTGAAATGTATACATCTATGCTGTTGAGTCTTCATCTGGGAAGCCTATAAATTTAGATTTTTGTCACACAAATAGTAATCACTCACAGCGCCTGTAGTCATTTGTTTGTTAAATAAACGTCATTGAGGTTTTTTTTCTTCTGACCACAGCAACATGGAAACAATCAGTCAATCAGAGGAGGAACACTATCGAGGACCAATCCGTCCACGCAGAAGCCGCCGAGCCCTCCCATGTCAGGGCGTGGCACGATCGGGTATGATTCCATTTTAGAAACCATGAAGGAAAGACTAATCCTCTAATTATCAAACAAATGGGGGAAAAAAAGAACTCTTTTGGGGGCAATTAAAGAACATGCAGTTAAAGGACATTTCTTTTTTGTCTTTTTTGGGGGCATTTTTGCTTCTTTTTTAAAAAAATAAATAAATGTGACATAAAGAGTAACATGAAGTAACACTGTATATAGTAGATTGACCAGCTAACAAGGTGCCCCAGGACATACATTTTTCACTCAAGTGTGGTCGTGAGCTGTGTTTTGTGGTTTTGGTTCATTTACATATTTAAAATGACAAAAGTAATGTAAGTGAAGCCAGTAGAAAGGGATCCAGGAAAAAAAGAAAGGTCTGCTGGGAGCTTGCCTGAACTTTTATCTGTTAGTGTCAGACAGGTGTCATGCCCTGATGATGCAAGTCGTCCTCTGATGCACACCAGCAGTCAGCGACACTAATCAGATATTAATTCCAAGGGTAAACTTCCAGCCTTTAGCACACGGCACCCAGCTGGGTAAACTGATAGGATTAACAACATTCTAGTGAAAACTGTCTCGCAGTTTTGATAGTAGGATTTGTACTGAATTATGACACTCTAGTCATTATTTGCCTTCCGTTTCTTCTCATTTTTCGTCGGCTGCAGACGCAACACGTCCTACAAGACCCTGGAGCCAGTGAAGCCGCCCACGGTGCCCAACGACTACATGACCAGCCCCGCCCGACTCGGCAGCCTGCACGGGCAGCAGCACAGCCCCGGACGCACGGCGTCGCTCAACCAGAGGCAGCGCACACACAGGTAGATAAGAAACGAGGAGGCCTGACAGTCTGTCACACATGCTCCAGCTGATATACAGATACACATGCTCAGTTTTGATATTGACTATTTTGACAGTTGATTCATATTTATCGGTCATTTATCAGGTTCAGGCTTCTCAAATGTGATGATTAAGTGTTTTTTTTACTGTTTTGTATCATTGTAAATTGAATATCTTTTGGACTGTTGCTTGAGACAAGCGAACAATTACAAGGTGCCATCCTGGGCCTTGTGAACTTTGAAGATAGCAGCAGATTACATCAAACATTTCATAGACTAAACAATTCATCAGAAAGATAGCCAATAAATTGATAATGAAAATAATTACTTGCAAGAAGACACTAATGAAGACACGGGCCTTGTGGCTTATGGAGAATCACAACACACCAATGAGGACTTGATGTGTAAGCAACATGTAGCATATAAACAGTTAATGAAGCGACTTTAAAAGTACTAGGTTAAATAGTTTTAAGGCAAATTAAACTTTTAAAACAATTCTGGCCTCATAATATCAAACTGATATCTTACAGACACTTTTATGATCGAAGTTCGAGAAATAAACTTGTACAACAAACTTCATGGACAAAAGTTTCTAAAATCTGTAATTGAAATGTTAATCAACTTTGCAAAGTTTTTAATGGAGACCGAGACCTGTACTTTACTTTTTGTTATATATTATTTTCTTTGGATAGATTTAAGTGGAATTATAGTGTCCCAGTGACACATTTTAAACACAGACAAATGTGCACTCAGTGTTTCAGTAATGTGAGAAAAGCATCTCTCCAAAACCACTAGTCCCCTCCATGCCAGGTGGTTCTAATCTCTTCATTTAGTTGAGCAGCTTAGAGCACTTTCGCACCTCTTCCTCCTCTCCGCTACACTAAATCCAGCATTTGTCTGACAAGGCCTGGAGGGTTTCTCACCGCGGCCTGAATCACTCTGATATTAATATCTGTGAAAGCCTGTGATATAGAGTGCATTTCCAAAAAAAAAAAACAAAACGTAAGTCAACTGCAGCACGGAAACCCTGGAACACGGCTCCCAAGGAGTGTTACCCAGAAATCTCTGTACTGAAAAAGCGCAAGCCGCCTTCATCAAATTTGAGTTATGAGTGAAAGAAGTCACCTCATTAGCTAAAAAGCTTGTTATGCTGACTGTGATGCTCATAAATATTAAATCACTTTTAATTCTCTCTACCCTCGCCCAACTTCTCGTGTATGTTTGCACAAAGCTGCTCATTCCCCAGAGCTTCTTCTACTTCAACAATTAAAACCAAACTCCATGTCTTCTTGTAATTAGTGGCTTTAGATGCTTAAGGGCTGCGGAGCAACAACAATGCAAATGTGCAGATCTTTTGGCTGCTCAGCCTCACTGTTACTGATTCTGACCCTAATGTCACTTTTCCAAACTGACACTGTCTCCATAGTGTAGCTGTACCCGCCCTGCTTCAGCTAATTTTGCTGTGGCATCACTATTTGATTACAGAGGCTTGAAGTAGGCTGTGCTTATTCAGCTCATCCGTCTCTGCCATCCTCAACTGAGGTCTAAATTTAATATAGGCCTCTGCATGTTCCTGCGGTGTGTTTTCCTATTATTATCTAATATCTTTCTGCGGGAAAGATTATACTGTCATATGCAGGCATCATTGTTTTAAGAAACGTGCTTATTACAGTCACCATAGTATCCTGACTACCAGGATTCCCGATTTTAAGTATCCACATTAAAAGGCTGCATGTAAGCTAGTTCAAAATCCAATAAATACTCCAGTGTGCCTTTCCCACTTTTTCAGAAGTGTGCACATAGTAAGTAAACGCATAGTTCAGTGATATAAAGACATTTGATTTTATTTCCCTTTTCATAAAGGAACTTTTCAATATGATTTATTTATGTGTTTGGACTTTGAATATGCAGCAGGTCACCTTTACACATTTCAGCGTGATAAACATTACAGTGTAGTTAGTAGTGTGGTTTCTTTGGGGTCCAACGTGGGAATGAAGAGGTCCGAAAGGGTCTGGATTATGCACAATGTTTGTAACCTTATTAATCACCTCCTCCTGGTGACTGTTTTAAAGAACCAAAGATCTAAAATCCTGAACCCGAAAACACGCCTACGTCATTTGTTGGAGTGACGTCACCAATACTTTTTAAATTGTGAACCATCCTGTACAACATCTGCAAGCTTAGTGCACTTTTTGTTTGCAAGATGGCTGAATGTTAATTTACAAGTGGTCTGAAAATATTTTGCAATTTAGGTGAATTTGGTGTAATTTATCTAATATAGGCCATAAGACAATGAAACCACCACATTAAAGCACTTTAGGTAATTTATTCCATTTACATTTATTCATTTTATCCAAAGCGACTTATATTTGCTATATTTGTCAGAGGTCGCACTCCTCTGGAGTAACTATGGGTTAAGAGTGTTGCTCAGGGACACGTTGGTGAATGTGTCACAGTGGGGAATTGAACCCGGGTCTCTTACTTATGCACATCTAAAACCTCAATAACAACGGTCAGTCTTTGTAAGCAAGGAGCTTTCAGTCTTTTTCATCTTAGATTATGTTCTAGGCTACTTTGTAAGTCCGTTTTTCCTCTCGTGTCGAGAAGCATCGCCCTGCAGTGCCGGAGAGCCCCCTCCGTCTTTTTACTAAATGAAATGAGTTTCTTTTTTATTCAATAAATGGTTTTTAATCAAAATAAACATTTTTATGTACTATAAAAGGCGTATGCATACACATACAGTGAGAGATACACTGTTTTTGTTTGGTCTTTCTCCATTCGCTGTACCGCCAGATTCAGTTGAAACCTACGCATGCAGAATCTGAACGGTGGGTGTGCAGGGGCTCTCTGGCGCTGCAGGTCGATGATCTTGCTTATGTCAAATCATATGATGTCACAATGCCTAAGCGCATACTTTTTACACATTGTTCTTACTTTTTGTTCCCTTCACTGAGAACAGTGTATTTTTCTTCATTTGGTTCCAGGGATTTTTGTGAGCTGGAACTTCTCTAAGCCCCGCTGCATGTCACAGACAGTTGCTTTATAAACAACTCCGCATTGAGTAGAGGCTGAATGAGCGAGGCAGGCAGGAAGGTGGAGCAGAAGAAATGGAGCCGAGTGCTTTTATTTCACAGCGAGCGAGTTGAAACAAAGAGGACAGGGAAAGCTGGGGAAGAGATAAATGGGTTAGCGAAGGAACGGGTGAGTTATAGAGGGATTAGAATGGATAAATGCAGAACATGCAGATGGGGGGAGTGAAGCATGCCGTTCACTTCACAATATTGGTTAGCCTTTATCTAACACACACACACTTAGCTCCCACTGCCACCAACATCCTTCAGAGGGGTAACCCCTGCTGGCTGTGCCTGGAGTGCCCCAGGGCTCAGCTGACACGGATCAGAGAGGAGGAAAGGGGGATGATGGGGAAAAGGAGATAAAGAGATGTGGGGGGAGGTGGGCGCGAGCAGGGGTTCAGAGGGCTGGAAGGAATCAGAGGGGACTGGGGGTGAGGGGCGAGGGAGACGAATGGGGAATCACTTAACAGGCGAAGAGGTCGAGGGATGGTTAGGGGACAGAGGTAGGGAGACGTATCGGTTGAAAAGCAGGGATGAAAGGGGCAGAAAGGGGTGGGGTGAGGGGCTGGAGCAGAAATGAGGATCAAGGCTGGCCCGAGAGAGTGATTGAGAGCTGGAGGGGGGGGGGGGATTTAGTTGGCCAGGGCATTGATCTAAGAGCCCTGGGGTCAAACAGAGGGTGAGACAGCGCTTATACAGGCCACTGCAGAGCTGACATACATACTATACTCCCATGCCCTATATCCTCAGAGCGGTACTGACAAAAATTAGAGGGATGGATATGACGGCCAAGTTTAAAGTGATTTGTTATTTGCTTATCCTGCCTCTTAACTAGAACTATAAAACTGGTGAATTCACTTTGTTGTAATGCAGCCTTTTTGGACCCTTCTCCATCATCCAATTCAGCAATGAATTGATTTCAGAAACGATCACATTTCAGCAATGAAACCTTCAATATGGGCACATTTCACATGTGACAAAATGTTAAAATATTCATATGTGCCTTTTTTGTTTTGCTCATTGACTAATGCTCAATCAGTTAATTGTATCAGCACTGTTAATATTGACTGGCTACATGAGCAGCATCTGTGGCTGTGTGAACACTGGTCTCATAAAGCCGGCATGCATCATGTCTTTGTTTCCTGTACTTCATTCACTAACTCCACAGCATTTGAATAGATTGCTGTACAAGATATGAGCCTTTGCCCAAACAAAGTGTTTTGTAGTTTTGGACTCACCCTTTCTTATTGTCAGCTGCTAAATAAAAGCAGAACTTATTATCAGACTAAACGCACAGAGCTCGTATGATAGTCACTGGAAATTAGTTAAATGTCTCTAAAGCAAGATATTTTTAGGTGTTTTACATGAAACTATTAGTGTTAAACCTGGACTGTATTCTTTTTTTAATCGGTTAGTGTGACTGATACAAAAAAGTCGTCCCTCAAGTCCTACTCACCTAGGCGGGTCACTCTGCTGCTCCCTCCTAACAAGCCAATAGACAGAAACAATCATTACGAGAGAAGATGTGGACACTCCGATGCTTGCTGTACTTTAAAGGCCGATATGAAGTTTTGCAGTCTTAGAATTCTAAATAGGACAATAGCAGCGCCGTCCGTTTATCAGCAGTATTAACCTGCTGTGCAGTCTGAGCAGGTTGCCCTGAATAAAACGATGTCCTCTTTCTCTTCTGCCTGTCTCCTCCCTCAGTGGAAGCAGCGGGGGTAGCAGCAGTAGGGAGAACAGCGGCAGCAGCGGTACTGGCATTCCCATCGCCGTGCCTACACCCTCCATCCCCAACTCTGGACCAGGTGAGCTTTGCTAGCTGCACTGACATGCACTGACGGTGAACACAGGCCAGTCAGCCTTTCTCCTTGGTATTAAGTGGGTGCAGGATTGTACTCAACCAGCTTCAGGCTTTTTGTAAATCCTGCTTTACAGAGCTGCTAGCCCACCTAACAATTCCATTAGTTTTTGTTTTTTTTTAACAACGCTGGTTAAAAGAACATGTTTGAGTATGAAACCTCCCCCCCCACATCTCTGCTATTTATAGTCCACAGACTCTAAACTATGACCGGCAACTATGAGCGTACAGGCTATGCTGAGAGTTTACTTTGGTATATATATATATATATATAACAGTAAACATGTCTGTGTCCAATTTTAAGTATTTGCATGAATCGCCAATTAAGAAATTCAAAGCAACAAACTAGGAAACAAGTTTGTTTCTGTAAGTATTACATATCTGATAGCAATAATAGGTATTACTTGACATGGTGTAAATATGACTATTGCTATTTGCAGTTTGTGACACTATGCTACACAAAGCCTATGTTTACCAGACGGGGATTATGGAGGCCCATTGTGTTCTAAGCACAGTTGATTCTCTATCCTACTGTGTAAATAGGCCAAGCTGCGTTAGGCCTGCTGCTTTATAGTGGAACAGTAGGCCCACATAACACCACGCACAAGCTACACATAGCACTGCATTACACCAGACACAAGCCTTAGATGCTGTTGTGTTTAACTTTTGCAAATGTTTTCAGCCAAACAATAAGTACTTCAGGTTTGTGTAGCAGGTCTGTGTACCCAGGATCGGGCCAGCAGCACAGAACTAACCACAGCTTTCCCTGCAAGCTGGTCGCTATGGAAACACTCAATTCATACCACAGAGAAGAGTGTGTGTGCGGAGCAGCGCTGCGCCTTGACAAAGTCGAGGTGCTCCTCCAGCCCCGAAGGGTTCTTGAGTAGAGAGATGTGATGTTATGTAACAGCGTAGAGGTGCAGGAGGCGAGCGAAGCCAGACTCTGTTCTGCCTCTGCTTTAAATGGTTACTAATGGAAATACTCCTTTCAGTCCCGCCCATGTTCGCTCCCCCAGGAGTTCCTCCGCCTCCCCCACCACCTCCCGCTCCTCCCTTGGCCGGGTTCGGCCCCCCAGCACCACCACCACCACCACCTATAGGTGAGACTCCACAACGTCAGAGGCAGCTCCCGTCTCCTCTGCTGCCCGGATGGTGGATAATCAGCACGTCTAATGTGATCTTCTCCTGGTGGAGATGTACAAATCAGGGTGTTGTTGCGTTACGATGGGCGTCTGACTGTTTGTACACACTGCAAGCTAGACCTTCTGATCTTTTATGTGGAATCATGTCGTCACGGCAGAACTTGTTTTGTACAAACAAAATTAGGCTGCCCATGATGAGCTAAAAACCAAAACACAAAACTTCAGTAATAGATACAGCTCTTCTCCAAACTGCATTTGAGATATTTATATCTGCTGCGTTTGAATTTAAAGCTTGGGAGAACACACAACATTTGAATATCCTTAATTTCTTACCATAACTTGCACTTTCTAGGTAGAACTATGGCTCATTAGATGAGGAATGGAAATCTGATTGGCTCATGACTCCTGATGGTGATGTTGAACTTCCACACAGCAGCCAGATTCTCTGCTTGCAGTGTGAACAGACTGTGTATGTGCTTCTGTTCGAAGACACAACAGGTTACATACACCTGTGAGAAAATGTCTGGCTATATTCAGTAACATTTTTCTCAATCATCGGTGGTGGAGGTACTCTGCTTCCTTATTCTTCACTGATATGTTGTAATTGGCTACTAAAGAAGTCTCATATCATCTAAGGCCTGGCTTAGTAAATTAAGTTAATAACTGCATGAAGAATTTTTAAAATTGTTAATTTACATTTTACCTCAAGCTACTGTATATCTAGAAAAATATCCAACCCCGTTGGCTATCCGCACTGACAGAGTTCATTACTTTTATCAACCTAAATTCTAGTATAAATTGAAGCAGTCTGGCCGTCTGTATGTGAGCAGTATTTCCATACAAAGATTTGAGTTTGAGACTTCTTTTGTACAGGTATGTTTGATGTGAGTTCCTTTACTTTTTACCAAAAAAGTGATTTTAGGCAAAGCTACATCAGGCAAAACCAGATTATAGCTTAAATCATAACTGAAGAACCGTTTTGGCAATTTTTTTTTTTGCACAAAGGCAGATCTGGAGCCGGTTGTACCAGCTAACATCAAATGTTGCCCAGTTATACTGTAAGTTTATAACGTGGAAATGTACGCGTCACTAAATTAAAAGCGGTTGCACCACATAAATAAGTGCTTTCGTACAGACTAATATTTTACACCAAGAAACTGCCAGATGTTAGTGTAGCTAACTGAACGTTAGCTTAATATATGACCCGTTTAGATTATATTGTCGACATACTTGAACTGATTTGATCAAAATGCTGTTTAATAATTTTACAAACTGGAGATATTTGAAATTGCATTTAACAACAAAACAAAAAAAAACAGCATGCCAACAACATTAGCCTAGCTAAATGACAAAATAATTAGGTTAGCATGTTTGGATATAATAGAGTTGACCCATTCTTAACTCCGAAACACACTTTTTTCTATGTGTGCATATATAAATAAATAAAAGTTGTGACAGCTGTTGATACGGCTGTAACTTCCTGTTATGATAGTTTATTTCTTTGGTCTGGACAACACTACATGCTGTATGTTTATTAGCAACAGGTTCACACATTAACAAAGTTATTGCTAGCTAAGAAAACTTTCATGGTGCAACCTGATTTAGTGAATCATTACTTTAAAATTAGCTAGTAGTTACTAAGAACTGAGGAAGTTTTAGTGTATTGACATTTAGCCCAGTCCAGGTGCATTAAGTGATTTATACCTGATATATGAAACAGTGAGCCGGCTGATGGCACATAATGATTTCTGGGTAATGAAGTTTGAAAATATTAAAACATTCATTTGAATTTTGCCTAATGTAACTTTAATTTACATGGTGTATTGACTTGGAGTCACTGACTGATACTAACTTTGATTTACTGTCAGAGCTGTGCAAGGCTGAAAAGCATCTTTTTAATTAGCAACAACTATTGTGTGTGTGTGTGTGTGTTTGTACAGTGGCTGCTTATATATGATCGACTGCAATCTCGAGCAAGATGATCGCTTGAAACATGCGCATTTTATCCTCAGAACATCAACGTGCGCTTTCAGCTATAATTACTTCTGCCGGCGACAATATGAAGAAGTTTGTTTGCTCCTCTGTTCCTCTGAAGCTTTACTTCCTCCGGTTCCACCCATCCCTATCAGAGAGCAGGGCCTCTCCTGAGAGGCAGCATGTTATCTTGAAATGTGAACAGGAAATACTCTCTTTAACCCTTTCTCTCCCTCCATGTTTTGTCTTTCTCATACACACACACACACTGCATCTATAATCTTCATATATTTAAGCGTATTTAATGTTCAAAGAGATGATTCAGTTATTCTTAGACAGCCAGTGTAATCATACACGTGTGCACTCAATCATGGACTCCCTCTCCCCTTGCGATCAAACTGACGTTTATAATCATGACTTTGAAAAGTGTGTGAGTTATTTTCACTGCTACCTCCGTTGAAACCTGAAGGATCAGGCTGCTCTGTTGCTGCTGTCTTCTCCTTTCCTTTCCTCTAAAGAACCCTCAGGTGCAGGATTTATTCAGATGACCTCTTGGGACTCTTGTGTTTGATTTTACCCTTGTGAAATATCTGTGTGTAACTGTTATCATTTAACAATTTCTGTTACTTCCCTAGCTCGCCTGCTTCCTTTAATTGGTTATTGATTGTCTTTCATAAGGTGTGGGGCTCTAATCAGAATTTGAAAGCTCACATTATCTTTTACAATCTTGATGATTCATGATTTGGGTGCTTCCCCCCCCCCTCTCTTCCGTCTCCTCTATCTAACCCCCCCCATCCCTCTTTGGTCTTTCCTATCTTTCCACTCATCCTTCCCTGTCTTTGGGTGCTTCTAGTGGTGGCTCCTGGGCCTGGTCTGGGCCCTGCTCCAATGTCCCAGTTTGGAACCATCTCGCGGCAGATTTCGCGGCACAACCCCTCCAACTCTTCTGTCTCTATGGTTTCGGCCACGGGCACCTACCGCCGGGCGCCGTCGGTCACTTCCCAGTTCTCCTTGCAGCAGCAGCAACAACTACAGCAGCAGCAACAACAACTACAGCAGCAGCAGCAGCAGCAACAACATCAACAACAGCAGCCTCATATTAATGGAGGCACTCCTGGCTATGGCCAGAACTCAAGTAAGGCCCTTCTGTCTAGTCCCAGCCAGCTTTAAAGAAACTGTCATTGAAACAAAAAACACTGTCACAAAATAAAGCGAGCTAGCCTTTGTAGCCACATACCAATATTTCATATTTGCAAGTGAGTCACTGCTTTCTGAAGGTCAGACTTGCCAATTCTCGTCAGACTTTTCCCTTTTAAGTCTGAAAGTGCAGGTTTTTTATCAGCCTTTAGTATTGATGCAGACTGCCTTGTCCTTGGGTTCTACAGCAGATACAGTCTAGACAATCGATGTCTGCTAACAATGCAGAGAACGAGCTTCTAGCCTCGTGTAAAAACATGGTCAGAAGTTAACCTGGTAAATGCATTTCGCTCTACATCACATGGGTTTGATGCCTTTCTTCTAATCCACTTTTTTTTTACCTAATATTGATCAGTATCTTTATCTGTTGTCTGGATTATGACATCTGATTCAGTCACTGAGTCTTTGCATTTACAACTATACTGTTTGTGATTCTGCCCGCAGAATAACATGCAAGTTAGTTAGGCGGAGCTTGCCAACTTGTCAGCAAACAGGTTGAGAAAAGCACTGCGGTGGATGGACGTAATTTTATTTTTGAGTCACTTTTTTTAAGGGAAGACTTGCTGGTTACGGCTTCTGTCTGCAGCTTGACTTAGCAGGAAGAAGCGGAGTTAGGTTACCTTTCAACTTGCTGGGAGGATTTTCCCCCTAAGAATGTGGTCACACTGTATGGGTTACATTTACACCTGGCGGAGATCAGATCACAATGGGAGCCAGACCCCCTCCAGATAGCATTCCAATGTGTTCTGTGTGCATTTACACCTGGCATTAACATGCCTTTTTCCTTAGACACACTGCATTTTAATGCCAGGGGTTCTAGTACCTCATCTCCATCACCAGCCCAGATGTGCATTTACTGAACCACTGGATAATGTTTTTTATGCCACTGTTCAAGTCTCAAGTGTCCCTAACTTGGAACTGATTAAATGATCAAGGAAAAGTCTTAAAAATGTTAAATAAGAATTTAAAAAATTCTCCAACAGGGGTGAAGGGGGTTCAGCTGGTTCATGAACATCCAAGGCAAACAGTGCCTCCTTCTGGCCATTGGCCCCCACTTCTTTTAGTGCCATGTGTGGGAACCATCTGACAGAAATGAGACATAATCTGCACTTTATCCTCTGGCCTCAGTGATTGACAGATACCATGTGAAATCTCATCACTCTCACAGACGTCACTGAACTTTTCAACCTTGCAACGCTATTGTCTGGTCTGCGGAGACGCTACAGCTACAGACAGCTGAGTGTAATAATCTGAGGAGTATTGTTTCAGTAATCGTCATTGTCTCTTTAAAATGTTAACAATCTCATTTGAAATTTATAACGTTTCTGTTAGCCGACAGGTTAAATAATTTGACCCAGCATTTCAGCTCTCTCTGTTGCACATGCTATTAGATGTAAACAAGCTCGCAATTCATGCAGTGTGGATGTCTTTGGTGTGTGTCAGTGTGGTGTTCGCTTGGGATTGGGGGCGCACTCTTAACTGTCGTCTGTACATTCTTGGTGACTGATGGGCTTTCTCTTATTTTTCCTCTGCCTTTCTGTCTTTTCTCTGCTGGCTTTCAGTGTCTATCGCTCCTCCTCCCCCCATGCCCCAGCTGACTCCACAGATACCTCTGACTGGCTTTGTGGCCAGGATGCAGGAGAGCAGTAAGTGAAGAGGCTAAGACATACTTTTCTCTTTATCTGTGCCAACTATTGCCACTTCCAGAACACCTGGCATGCACTGTGCTTGTTCATCCTCTTCCCCCATCTGTTGAGAACAATTAATACCAACCTCTTGCAACAATGAACCATCCAAGAATGTGTCTCATTAGAGTCTCGTCATGGTTTATAGAACTTTATAAGTAGCTTTATCTTCTGTTTGGAGACGAGATTTATTTCTTCAGCTATGAAACTGCATTTAACACAGCTTTGTTAGTTTCTTGCTAGCAGTAGGGGGTTTATACATAGCTGCTGGAATAATCCCTCTTTTTAAAATATGTGCAGTGGAAAGGCAAGCAACTGAGACTGTCGAGGCTGCCACCTACTGTTTTTTGTGATTTAGTGAGTCATGCAGGGGGTTTTATTGCTGACTGAAGCTTGGCATTCATATGCTGAATGTTCTTGTAGCGCTGCAGGGTTGACCTGAGGTGAATGATAATGTTTAAGGGGAAATGTGCCAAAGGTCTCTACAAAACAGGACTGGAAAAGATGGGACTCTTTGCTGCCCCCTGTCTAAAACCTGCTATATGGTTAAATATTACTATTGAGGAAGTATTAAGTTACTTTAATTACTGACAAAAAGCAACTTAAGATTTCTGTGGTGGTAAAATAATGTACATTCCTACAAAGATGCTGTCTTCTAACCTACTAAATAGCATGGCTCAGAATGTAATAAGATCATTGAAGTGTTCATAAATCATGTGCCATTCCCTTTTTTCCCCTATATGTGTGTGCCTGAATAGTTTAAGAGCCACATGAAGAGGGCAAACCCCTTAAGAGGCTTTTACAGTTTGCCATCCTATTAAATTCTCCATGGGAAGTCCTAACACTTATGTCGCCTGCTTGACGAATTTAATATTCAAATACCTTCCATGCACACTGTTTTGCATGTTATTAATTCTGCATGATTCAACCGCCGCCGCCCTCACCAGGCTCATGATCCTTAACCTTTTGAACCTCAGAAGGGAAATCAATTTAGTAATCTCGCTCCCTGTTTTTATTCACCAGTTGCAGATACACCCACTCCGCCTCCCCCTCCGCCTCCAGATGACTTGCCTATGTTTGACGAGTCTCCTCCCCCTCCGCCGCCTCCTCCGGTTGACTACGAGGAGGAGGATGCGGCCGTCGTTCAGTACAGCGACCCCTACGCTGATGGAGACCCACACTGGGCCCCCAAGATCTACAACGAGAAAGGTTTGCTCATAAAAAATAGAGTGTAACCACTTTTTGGATACTAATTTTGTCCTGAACAAACATATCCCTTCCTTTTATCCCCACCCCCAGTGGTGGCCATCTACGACTACAGCAAGGACAAGGACGACGAGTTGTCTTTCATGGAGGGGGCAATCATTTACGTCATCAAGAAGAACGACGACGGCTGGTTCGAGGGCGTCTGCAATGGCGTCACCGGCCTGTTCCCTGGCAACTACGTAGAGTCCATCATGCACTACGCCGACTGAAGGGACCTCGCAGTAACAGTACAGTCTATTTATTCAGTCATATCGTAACCCACTGAGCGACTGACCACAGCAACCTTGACTCCTGAGACGCGTAACTGTATGATCCCCTTTTGATATGACAGAATGTTCTTTCCCTTACTGATTGCAAATAAAATGAAAAGTAATATCTATTTAGTTTATTTTGGTGTTATATGGGCGGGTTGGGGGACATTTATGGATTATGTTTTTAAAAAAAGTTTCTAAAGAATTGGACTGCACATGCTCACACCGGTTGAACTCAAAGACGGTCACACAGTTGTAGGACATCATCTCGCCTGGACAAAAAAGTTGCGATTCAGAACTGAATCCGTTGATGGAACAAATACAATTGTAATGTCATGTAAATGCCTTTGGTTGAAGTGTTTCTGTCCATTGTATATAATGTGAGCTGCAGCCACGTGGGTTTATGTAATGTGAATTCAGTGAATGTCAGTTATGATAGTTTCCATTAGTGGTGCCCTCCACGACTCCATAGGGCTCATTCGTAAAAAAAATAAAAACGCAGACGGCCTGTCAATTTTCAAGTTTAAATACTGTATATGGTATTTCAAAGACAAACAACTGTTGCTGAAAAATCAGTCTTGGCGTGAAAGCATGCAAAAATTTAAGCGATATAATGTAACCTTAAGTTTATTGCCATTATGTTGTAAATGTATTCACCTTTTAATTTTTATTACACTGTTGAAATCACTGAACTTTTTAGACTCTGAAGTGAATTTCAGGCTTCCCCATGGTCTCACCCTCTAAATGCCGACTTGCATTTGATTTGCGTTGGGGGGAAAAACTGAAATGGAGTTTACTTTTTCATGCATTTAGATCCATTTGAAGCAAGATATCACATTCCACTGTTTCGATTATTACCAAGTATTTTGAAATTATGTCACATCACTGTTAACTTCATACTAATCCACAAAGTCTGTAGGATCTATTGGTAACATTGGCAATACTGGACTATGGCTCTGATAGACAGCAGGTGGTATGCATTGATAATTGGACTGGGAACCATGTGCCCTACACTGCCATGTGACAATTCAGATGTAATATAGACCAATAAACAACTGTAATACCTCCTCAGTCTTCACCAAGCAACAGTGACCTGCTCCGGGTTCAAGGATCATGTTGAATGCTCTGAACATGAAATCCTCTGGGCTGCACAGGTGTACATATTCTAACTCAAGTAAAACCAACCAATCAATATTAGCTGTCACTCAGGTCTACGAATCATCTTGATAATTGTATTTTCTGTTAACGTACATCTAACATTACCTAATTTGACTTCTGACTTCCAAATGCATCGCTCACCATTTACAATTTAAGGATACTGCAGCTAATGCCTTGATATTTTGCCCATTTGCTTTAGTAAACAAAACATGTTCCTGCTCAATTTCATTGGTAGAAATACATTGAAATCTGTCTGCCCTTCATTTGTACATATAATATGTTGATTGAAAAGTTAATGTACAGTCTTTTATAATAAACAATTCTATGTACAACACGCATGTGTGGTCACTTGGAGGGAATCAAAAAGTAGCAGAGGCATGGCTTATAAAAAAACATAGGTTTACTGAGCACAGAGTCATTGCAGATGTTAAGGCCTTTGTTGTTACAGTGCACTTTGCAGGAACCTTGTAACATTTCACAAGTCAAAAAAAGACACATGATTGTTTGGCCTCTGAGGTGTGGACGGATCACCAAGGACAATGACACATATCCAAACAAACACACCCATGACAATGTTTCACTTCCATTTTGTTTAGAGTCACAAAGATTTTGCGATGCCGCCACACCTCGGCATGCAACAAACTGTCAGTCGCAGTAGACTAGTTTGAGGCATGGGAGGTGGTTGCAGTTACAGTACTATATGCAGTGAAGAGTTGGGATGCAGAATTTAGTGACATCAAATTTAATTTTTCCCCCACTAAAAAAACAAAACAAAAACGTGTATATATTAAGCAGCTCACCCACATTTATATTTTTGGGAGCGGTTGAGAGCACCATGAAAAGATTATCAGTTCAGAGAAACCCCTGCATGCTGTTTTGATCCCTTGGTTTTGAGTGTGGTGATAAGTTAGCTTGCTGCCATATTAATTCAGAGCTCCTATCCTCCGCTTCTCTCAACGTTTTTGTCCGACCCAGGCCCGTGCAGACACCGGGAGGGAGAGGGGCAGAGTTGCTTTTGCACAGATAGCTGCCTGAAGTGAAGCCGGGCAGTGAAGGTTCACTTGTCCCTGGTAAGCACCATCTCAGTGAGCCTGATGAGGGCGTCTCTCTCTGCCGACGGCCTGAGCATGCTGATCTGCCTGATTGCTTCTTGGCAGTAGCGCCGGGCTAGGTAGTTGGTCTGTTGCACACCGTCGCTCTGAAACAGAACAAGGAGAAGGGGTTGTCACATTGTTTTAGTCCTCTATCTACCTAAAGGAAAGTTTACTGAGCATTTATGTTCTGTACTGTCACAGTTACACACATACTCCTGATTGCATTGTTTGAGCATTTTGTGAATCTCAGCTGCTTCAGTTAGATCACTGAATTATACAGTTCAGGCAAAACAAAAGAGCACTGTGCAAACTACAGCTGCCTTTATCACAAACTAAAAAAAAGGTACACACGGCTCGTGTAAGGTTATGATATGTTAAGGTTTTAATCATCCTTAATGCATCTTAAACCTTCATTTGCAATAAAAATGTCTCAAAAGGAAGCAGATATTTTTAAAGTCTAGTTAAGGTAGGGCTGGGTGAAATGGCCAAAAATGTTATCAAGGTAAAAAAGTTCTTATCGTTCAATATCAATAATTATCATTATAAATCTCAAATCATTATTTCTTTCCAGTTTAAAGGCGGATTTTTGCCAAACAGTGAATCACTTCACAAATCTGAGGTAAAACATCTTGAAAATCTTGCATGAGTACAATTAAATTAAATCTTTTTTTTCAGTCCATTTTCCTCAACAAATATCTTAATAAAAAATTATGCTAATTAATTCATGATTCAAATGAATTAAACATTTACTGAATTTATTGATTATAATTGTTTTATTGCCCAGCCCTAGGTTAAGGTAGAAACTTTTATCAGTAAGCTTTGAAACTTTAAGGCCTTCCATTTAACACATTTATTTGAGAATTGAGAAACCTTACAACATATGATTGGTCATACCTGAAGGACGTACTGCCAGGCTCGATCTACGTCTCCTTTGGAGCTAAAACGTCTCATGATCATTGCATGGAGCTCAGGAAACTGAAAAGGCAGAAAGAAATTGAGGTTAAACCAGACAAAGGTGACAGCGACGCATGGTGTGTCTGCGTGTAACAGACGTGTACACGCAAATGACCAACAATGTCTCGCCCACCTGTTGACAAGCAAACAGGACCGGGCCCGTGGCCAAGCCCAGTTTGAGATCTGCAGCCGAAGGCTTCCCCAGTTGACTGGCTCCTGATGTGAAGTCTAAGACATCATCCACCAGCTACAGGACACAGAAAAATGAACTTGTATTATTAATTTAATTATTTATTTCTACATTACATTATGTCCAGGATTCAAAACCAAATGTACGGAGACATCCCTCCACTAAATAGGATTCTCATGACTTTTAATAGAGCTTTGGGTCTCAAAACAGTCCCCAGAGGGTTAAACTACAGATGACCGTCTAATGGATGAAAAAGCATATTCAAGCAGCAACCACATCTGCAAAAAAAAAAAAAAAAAAAAACGACATTACCTGAAATGCGATGCCAACATTCTTCCCATACTGGTAGGCTATTTCATGAACATCAGGATCAGAGTTTACCAGGATGGACACCTTAAATGAAAGAGAAGCAATAGTCAACAAAAGGCAGGAAGTGTGGAAACCGATGCTTTTTTTTCTCCAACTCTGATATTTGTGGGAGACAGAACGTACATACTGCTTTACAACTGTTCGCAATGAGACTCGCTGTCTTCTTAAAGGTTTTCTCGAGGTAGTGTTTAAATCTCTCGTTCTCGTTCTCTTTGGAACCCAGCTGCATGAACTCACCTGGAGGCACGATCAACATTCAAGTTTGTTAATGGACATACTAGTGGATTCTAGTGACAAATATTTTAAACAGCTCCTGCTCCTACTACAGCTTCCAATGTGTAAATGTGTTTAGTACAGCTTTAAGTACACTGACATGGCAACAGTTTGTTTACTGTACCTCGCACCAGGTCCTCTATCACCTGGGACAACACTTTTACCACTGTGTTGTTGCCGATGCGAGCCAAGGCCATGGAGGCAGCTGAGAGGATGAAATCTCCAGCCAAGATAGCCTGGAAGAGAGAAAACAAATGACATTCATGGAAATATGACGTGAGGAGAAAAGGAACGAACAGAGTTTGTCTTTTTTTAGCTGATTTGATTCCCCTTACCTTTCTTTCGCCCCACATTTCATTGATGGTTCTCTTTCCCCTTCGCTTATCTGATCCGTCTATGACGTCGTCGTGCACCAGGCTGGCAGTGTGGATCATTTCTGAGATCATAGCTATGGCCCTCTGCCCTGGGAGCAAATCTCTACAGAGGACAAAGACAAACGACAGATTGCAGGAAGTGAGATGAAATAAAACCCTGAATTATGCTTCATATAATAATTTATCACAGGGCGTGGTGCCTTAACACTCTGAACTGTATCAAAAGGTCACTGTGGGATAGTAGTAGCAGTAAGTAAAACATCGTATTTTGTTGAAATGTGTAGGTCCAAAGAGGAGTGGTCCAATTTTACCCGGATCTGTTGCTGTGGATGTTGAGCGCCCGGGCCATCAGGACAACTATCATCGGTCGGATGGCCTTGCCTTTGCCATCAAAGTAGTATTCACATAGATACTTCAGCTCATCTTTGGATACAAATAGTTCCTGTGAGGCCAAGTAATAAGATATATGAATTTTATTTAACCATAAATCAACTAGTGCCCAAAATATGCCAAACACATGACAGTCAAATGTCTTATATATCTAAATGTATACGTCTTCAATATCTTGTTCAGTCCTAACTTAGTTGAAATACTAGCTGGATGTTGACTCATATGTCAGACACTTAGCAAGTTCACTCTGTATTGAAAAGTACCTTTCTGATGTCATCGTATAAACTTTTTAAATCTTTCTGGGCTAATGCGAAGGGGTCCTTCGGCTTCGCATCGCTGTGCATCTTTCTGCAACTGCAAGACTGTAATGTGGGATCCAGCAACCGTGACTTGTGTCTGGAGAGACAAATGACACAGGTACAAGTTAAATCTTAAACAATGCGCTCGTATTATTTACCTTAAATCAGAAAATATGCAGAAAATAATTCAAAAAGGTATATAGCCCAAATAACCTTTAACAGGCTAATATTGGGTATTATTTATTGTTAATTTATTTGTATACCATTAGCTGTTACCAGTACAGCAACGATTTAATGTGTGTTGTTGCTCTGCTTGATGTTTAACAAAAACTGCTAAATTATAGCGCAGCTGCCTGACAGTGTAAGGTGACCATTGTAACAATAATAAACTAAATAGTTTGGTTATAGTGCAAAACCTTGTGCAACCAAAGACAACTCACCTGGTGAAACATGAGGTAAAGCTTGAAGTTTTCAGGTTTATCTGTGTTGATAATGGTGATGACTGCCCCTGAAAGATCGAAGCACATGAGACCACAGGACTTTAGAAATGAGAGTACTACTTGGAGAAGGCTTTCACAACATACAGACCGTCATGTTTGTGCATTTAATTTACAGAACTAACAGTTGAGCAGTTACCTGCAATATTACAAGAAAAATACAAATAATGAATTGTTGTGAAACTCTTGAAGCAGGTCAATGTCTCTTATTTAAAAGTAGTTATTTACTTATCCATCCTCGAACTACAAAAGGTTCACTAAGTGTCCAAATAAGGTTATTTTATATATATATAAAAACATAAAAACGATTAACAATTAACAACAAATATGTGCAATAGGGTAAGTTTCTTGCTCAGGGACACATTGGTGGATGTATCACAGTGGGAATTTAACCAGGGTCTCCAGCACTAAAGGCATGTGTCTTCTTATCCACTGCTCCATCGCCACCCCCAGAAGTGCTGCTTTGACTGACGCTCTACCTAATAAGCTATTTAACCACACTAAATCAACCAAACTAAAAATCGACCTCGGGTAACACAGCAGTGCTTCTTTATCAAGACAGCTGCGTAAATCAGTTGACCAAGGAGGAAGAGATTCTGCTTCAAATGTCTGAGGATGGTGGGTGTGCTTAGAGGGGACCTCAGTTTTTGTAAGATGGACAGAGGCCAGCTCTAGGCAGATTTAAACAAGTGCCATACTCCATTTCTGAATGATGGATTTGACTGAACTCAGATGGGATGTCCAGTGAGTTGGACCTCCCACACGCAGGTGTTTTTTATTCTACAATCACTTGACACGCATCAGCTGCAATCAGGTGATCTCCATTTCACTAATTGTGACACTGCAGCCATCAACTAGCTGGATTTTTGTTGAATTAGGTCGGTCACTTTAAAAAAGTGAATATTTATGCAATCATCTTCTATACCTTATTTTTAATTAATTAACATTAGTTTGTAAAAATCTGTTTTCACTTTTATATTAAAGGGTTTCAAATTCTATTGACCATGATTTTAATGTATAAAAGAAACAAATGGGTGAAACATCCAAGCAGTGTGAATACTTTTTATAGGCATTGTAAATAATGGTAACATGGCAAATTCATTACTTATGTAAAGAACACCAAAATGCGCCCTACAGTGATACTGACCCATATCTAACTGTATGAGGACTTGATATGACACTGGTTGGATTCAGATGAACAGGTGGCTAAGTAAAGGACTGGGCTTAGTGTTAAGTGCCCTGTAATGTAAGGAGCAAGTCTTGACCTTTCTGTCGACTAAGTGAGCTCCGAACAAGCCACCACTTATTTAATAGATTCTTACAAAACAGAGGAAGCTCTTGCTTCAGATAAACAGCAGTTACGTCGCAGAAAATGTCGGAGACACTAAAGTAAAAAGACATCACCATCACTGAGTCCAGCTGACAGCTCGGCAGCATGCATGACCTTCCAGGTTTGACAGGACCCCTCCTTCCTCCTCCCAACAGCCGCACACTCACCTCGTTCCCCGGCCCGGAGCTCCAGGATAACCGCCCCAGAGAGGACGCGGAGACGGACACGGGTCTGCCCTTCAAACACCACAAGCTTTCAAATAAACCCGTGCTCGTACACTTTGCATTCCACCTCCGGCACTGCCTCCACCACGAACCCGCCATGTTCGTAGCCCAGCAGCGTGCTCATTGGCACAGGTTAAGAACCGGAAGCGGAAAACAGCAACTAGGTGGCGTAGCTTAGTGACGTTTCTCAACAAGGAAGTTAAATTCCCTCAAAACTGTTTTTTCAGGCAGGCAGTCTTAAATATAAACTACGGCTGTTTTGTGTTTTAAAGTGAAGCTACATATGTGTCTTCTTATAAGTCTCCAGATATATAGTAGCGTATTTGGGACGTGACTACTTGCTGGGTAGCTGACAGCTAATGTAATGTTTATGGGTTATTAACGAATTAACCTAAGTTAACTCTTTATTTTCACAGGGAGGTTTAATGTTACAGCTTAATTTTAGGATCGGCGTCATTGGTTATATGTTTTACTAATTGTATTAAGTTACTTAAAAAATGACAAGTTTATTCAAAGTCTATGTTAGCCTTTCCAGTGAGGATTCATAAATTGTACACTGGTGGCTGCTTTCCACTGGTGGACGGTAACTAATAACTAGGTTAGATACATTTAAGCACTATTACTATATTTAAGTCCAATTTTTAGGTGCTTGTACTTTCTTGTGTATTTCTGTTACATGCCACTTAACAGTACTTCTTATTTATTCTTCTACACTACAGTGTGTGCAATGTTACTGCACTACAGAAATATTAATGCTGGAAGTCACAGCTTACTCTATTTTATTTGTAGCTAAGGCAGTTTGAACAGGTACTTTAAAGGCAACTGCTCTGTCTGAACGAACGTGCAATATGCAAGCAGTGTTAGTCTTTGCTGTAGTAGCAGCGACCAGCTTCTCACCTGTATATGTCCTAGAGTTTTGCCAAAGTACTGACCCTGGCTGCCACACTCAGGACAAAAACGCCTTAGATGCTTTCAAATCCAGGTGGAACACGAGTGTTTCAAACCTCACACAGGACCTGGATCAATTCAGTGTGTCCTGCAAGAAGCTCATAGGTAAAAATGATTCTGATGTCATCCCAGAGACATATATATTTATGTTAATACGTAATTAAATTTTGTCACCACCATTCTGTCTTCTGCAGAAGCATTCCCAATCGATGAGGTTGATGGCAACTTTGTTCGCACTGTGAAGAACTGCATACTCTCCAAATCCATTCCAACCCCGTTGAAAGGCCCTTTGAGACTGGCAGCAGTTTCCAAGGTGGCGTTATGATCTCATCATCAGCATCACATAGCGTATATTTAAAAGCAGAGATATTAATTTATATTTTCAACTTGTCTCAACAGGATGTCATTGAGGGGATCTTAGATATAGACATGGCTGTAACACAGTCTGATGAGTTCCTGCATTATGCAAGTGGCAGCAGACTGCTACCAGGATCAGTACCACTTGCACACAGATATGGGGGTCATCAGGTAGAGTTTCTTACAAATTGATTTAGTTTATTTAGCCTTACTAGATTGCATTACATATATGCAAACTTAAAACATCCAACATATTTTGCTATAATTACCAACAGAGTTAACATTGGACTGTTTTGCACCAAGTTATTTAGAAATAGATCTTTTAAAGTACAACAAAGATATAAAACATTTCTTATTCTTATAAAAACTGTTGTGTTCCAAGCTCCATGTTTCAATCATATGTCAATAGTTATACCTTATACAGGTTCCTTTAATCAAATCATATTTGATGTTTTTGACATATACTATAGTCAAACCTCAACAGATATGTCATAAATTGAATTTCTAATAGTTGATTAACAAAGTCAAAGACACATGGAAGACTATGTAATTTTCATTTAACATAATATAGTAATACCCATGTACAGCTGAGACTAGATCTGATCATGGTTGGTGACATTAAAGTTTCTGCTTCTCCGTTAGTTTGGCTTCTGGGCAGGTCAGCTGGGCGATGGTCGAGCACATTCCCTTGGTCAGTACACCAACAGGTGAGAATATTTTTGTATTAGGTTGCTTGTATATTCAAACTACTGTATATTTAAGCTGCATCTTCAGCTTAAACTTTAACTTGTTTTCCTTGTAAAATGTACCACAGGAAAGGAGAAGTATGGGAACTGCAGCTTAAAGGCTCGGGGAAAACACCTTATTCAAGGTAGGTTGGTTAGTTTTCTTGCATACCCTTTTTTTCCATTTAATCATTTAATTTTCTGTTTCACTTTGTTACATTTGACAACATTGCATGTTGGTGATAAATGGCAACAAGTGGCAACTATCTTTCATTCAAAATTTCAATATGAATTTCAAAATTTGAGTACAGGTCGGGAGATGGTCGAGCTGTGATCCGTTCTTCTGTAAGGGAGTTCCTGTGCAGTGAAGCCATGCATTTCCTGGGTGTTCCAACCAGCAGGGCTGCCAGGTGAGAGGAGGGACAGGTGAAAGGTAACAGGTATACTTCTGGTGTACAACAGTATTTGGTCTTAAGATTAACTATTTACTAAAAAAGTGAATCCTGACAGGTGCTTAATTTGTGTTTGACACCCGCGAAAGGTTAAAAATGTTTTGCAAGAAATTTCAGTCCATGAGCCAGGTGCGTGATGTCCTCCTGACCTTTTCATTATTTGGTCGAGTGTCTTCTGGTATTGATCTGCTTTGCTTTGTTTCAGTCTGATTATAAGTGACGAGCCGGTGTTGAGGGATCAATTCTACAATGGCAACGTGAAGACAGAGAGAGGTACAGGGGTTCATGCAAAAATACTTCAAAACCAAGGTTTCACCCTTATGTGTTTCATTCAGTGTTTAATTACATGACATGTTTAGTAAAGTTTCTTTTTACCAGGAGCTGTTGTTCTGAGGTTAGCCAAGTCTTGGTTTCGGATCGGATCTCTAGAAATTTTGGCTCAAAGTGGGGAGATAGATCTCCTGAGGTGAGTCTGGTTACTTGATCATAATGTTGGTGCTTTCAGGCTTTCTTCTCATTCTATAACCTGCTATTGCGTTAAGCATAGTGCCGCTTGTGACATAATTCTATTGCTGTCTTAATTTTAGAAAGCTGTTGAACTTTGTGATTGATGAACATTTTTCGTCAATCAGTTCCGATGACCCAGAAAAATATTTGGTAAGTCAAATATGCAGTTATTAGTTTGCTCACCAAATACACGGTTTTACTTGATCATACTTTAGTATAGAAAATAAGGTTTATGTAAATTAAACTGTTGATGCCTAATCTGAGTGAACTAGTTAATCCAGGCATGCTCTAGGAGGGTTTTTACTTTCCAGAAACATGGGGCCTGATCTACTAAAGGTTTGCGTGAGTAAAAACGTGTGCAAACTTGACATCACCAGCAAATTAGCACCTAAGCTGATCTATTAACGGTGTGCAGGCAGAGTGACGTCTTTCAAAAGCGCATGATAGCACATGTTGTTCATTTAGTACTTTAATGATTATGCAATTTGGGACGTAATATGCAAATACATATATTTACTACATGCAATGTGATCTACCAAGCCTAAACGCAATTTAACGTGAGTGCAGCCTCTGTATTTAATACATTTGAAGGGAAGGTGCAAACCGCCAAGTGTTGTGCAGAGATTCTGTTATTATTGCCTGAAGGAAACACAGCTGTAATGAAAGAAAACGTATTGAATTCAACAATATTAGATATTATTATTCTATATCCAATATATAGAAATACAATTATTATAAACAATTAGTATCGGAGAGGGTGTGTACAGTGCCAGGGACAGCAGATCACGGAGCAACCGTGCACTCTGCGGATGGTCGGTGATTGTTCCCTCTGGCTGGATGAAGCACGATCTGCTGGCATTTCCTCGCATCAGGGTCATTCCAGCATACTGTAGTTGTTTCTGCTGGGGTTTCCCAAAGCAGTTTTTCAGGTATGTTGTCCCAACTATGCCCTAGTGCAATCTCAGGCAGGTACATATGATTTCCACATACTCTGGACGCACTGAATGAAACAAACCAAGGTTTTTACACAGTGGCTGCTTTTTCTCCCGACTCTCCATGACAGAAACCATTAAAACATGCAAAAGCCTCATTTAAATACTCCCACCTCCATTGTGTTTGCTCCTGTCGTCATCTACGCAATAATTCTTAGTAAATCGCCCATAACAGGTTTATTCGGCATGTTAGTAAATCGGGCCCTTAATGCTGCACTCACTATGTATCTGCATGCTGTGTATTATAGGAAAGTTCTTTGTTTCATACTTTGTATTTTGTTGTATTTCCATTTTTCTAGGTGTTTTATTCCACAGTTGTAAATGAAACAGCACATCTGATTGCCCAGTGGATGTCTGTTGGGTTTGCACATGGTGAGAACCTCTCCTGGCTGAACATTTTATCATACAATTTGTACCGACATTTGCTGAAATCTGCTGCGTTCTATCACATCAGGTGTGTGCAACACAGATAACTTCAGTCTCCTGTCTATCACCATCGACTTCGGACCATTTGGCTTCATGGAGTCGTATAACCCAAGTGTGTACGATGATGCATGTCTGTGTTTCGCTGAAATAACTGAACGCCCTTGCTCCTGTCAAATGTCGAACAAAGCTGTAATGTTGCAGATTTTGTCCCCAACACATCTGATGATGAGGGCAGATACAGCATCGGAGCTCAGGCCGACGTCGGACTGTTCAACCTGGAGAAGCTCTTGATGGCACTCCGTCCTGTGCTTTCCAAACAACAGCAGAAAGAGTAAGAAGACCATGCGCCTGTTTATGTGAAAGGGACTTAAAGTAATATGTAGCTTTTATTGACCTCTGTTGGCCACCAATATGAAGTGCAACAACACTTCTGTTAACCTTCTACACCAGTGTTCAAAGTCTGAGACGGTGGGACTTCCCTCAGACTTAGCTTCGGAAAAGTCACCTCCTCACCACCTCTTAGTTTACTTGATCAGTTTCATTCAATTCCTAGATACCTATGGGATCATTATCATGTTTTTTTATCCCATACCTAATATTGCTGTTTGACATAACTTCACTTTACCCCAAATACATTCAAAACACAGGTTTGTTCATAAGGCATCTAAATTCTCTCTTTATCCTTTTGATAACTAATGTAATAACTAATGTAAAAGTGTTTTACTTCCGTTCACTGAGCCTCCCCTGAAACAGTTTGGAGTCCTTATCTATTATCTTTTGAAAAAGAGGTCATTTTTCACTGTGGTAAATACAGAAGGAACATAAAAATAATGTTTGAGCTGATGCTGTTGCTACTCTTTAACCCTTTGACATTTTAGACTTTCTTAGACAACACACTTTTGGACTAACTTATCTTCTTTTTCTTCCTTAGATGTAAAATTATTCTAAAAGGATATGTTGACATTTACCAGATGAGGTGAGCTCCATGTGAAATTATTAATCACCTTTTCTTTATGTTGTCCATAATTCCATATCCAAGCAGTGATAGTAATAATATATTATGTATTTCAGGATTCACCAGCTATTTAAAGCTAAACTGGGGCTCCTAGGTGAAGAGGAGGATGATGGCTACCTCATTGCTTTCCTGCTTAAAGTAAGTCAAGGACGATTATTTGCACATTCGCTTTGACAGATATTCTTATATTATTCTTATATCTCAGTCCACTAAATCAATTTAATTTCATTGTCTTACTTCACTTGCTGTGTACAAATGAGATTTGTCTCCCCAGATGATGGAGGACACACAGTCAGACTTCACTATGACCTTCAGGCAGCTCAGTGAAGTTTCAACCCAGCAGCTTCACAACAGGAAGTTCACAAAGGTGGGGCTGAAGTGGCAGTATGTTACATTTCTGCTTTTAGATTTTGTTTTGAAGAAGTGACATTGTGTTTCTTAGAATTGGGGTGTTTAAGGTAATAAATGTAAAAGTAAAATATAGCATGTATAAATAGTGACTAAACATACATCTATCTGTTAGTATGCAGGTAAGGTAACCCACATGCAAAATGCTGCTGCTGCAACAGCAAAAAATATACAGAACCATTGGATCTATTCAGAAGTAATTTAGATTTTTTATGGCATCCTTTTGGTGATTTTTTTTAATCGTATTAGATGTGGGCTCTTGAAGATTTGTCATCCCACAAGCTCTTCTCTGATTGGCTCATCATGTACCTGCTCCGGCTCAGCAGGTTAGCAAATATACTGTATGTAATGCCACCAGAACATTCTCAAGTTACTCTGAAATGTTCACATGAGGTTATTTGGTTGTGCTTGCTATAGTCTTTCATTTCTGTTTTGTCATAATGTTGTCTGTTGTTGTTTTTGATATATCAAAAGTAGTATTTGTATTTAACCATGTTTTCCCTCTGTTCAGACAACAAAATGATGGCGATTTGGATCGCCAACAAAGAATGAAAAGTGAGCCACTAAACCTACATATTAGTGTTGATTTGATTATTTGGAAGTTTCAGTGAGTCAATGCATTGTGCTGTAAAATGGAAAATAAGAATACATTCACAATGATGTTGTTTTATCAACAAAATCTCTGACAGATATAAATCCAAGGTATGTGCTGAGGAACTGGATGGCAGAGTCTGCTATAAGGAGAGCTGAGGTTAATGATTTTTCTGAGGTGTGTAAATGGTATTTATCCCAAATCAAACCCATTACTTTTCTGAGACAAATTGTTCGATTGGTTTTAATCCTTTTACTTTCTTCCCTCTAGGTGGAGCTGCTGCACCGTGTCCTGTCCTTTCCCTTTGTTACACAAGAGACTGCAGAGGAGGCGGGCTATGCAGCAAGACCTCCACTGTGGGCTCAGAGGTTAAAGGTCAGCTGTTCCTCTTGAGTGACTCGTGGATAATAAAAAAATAAAATGAAGAAAATAACAACTTGAGTTTTTATCTTATATTTTGGTACATTTGGTGGAATATATTTGGTCTAAAATCTATTGGTCATGACTGTTTAATGTTCTTCTCTACTAAGATTACCCACTGTGTGGATACAGAGACCAACAGAAATGATGTACAGTTTACAGAAATATTTAACTCTAATTGTATTCTGCTCATAATGTTCTGTTTTTACTGCTGGACAGTTAAATACTTCCAAACATTATGTAATTCCATATTGACAGCAAAATAAATACAAAGATGCTACTGCAGAGGCTTTCCTGTTTCCTTTTGAAGGATCTAGGTTCACATGCAGTGTGACATTTGACCATATGCACACACCATAGCAACACAATGGAAGCTAGGCCCAGTGCTTTTTACATATCTGAGGATTTTAATTGTCAAGGACTGCAATTGATTATAAGATGGTTTTCGGGGAGGTTGGTTCTTTTAGATAGACATGCGTCATATGCTGTGTGTTGTTAAACAACCAATGGCAGCAGGTTGTACTTGATGACAGAAGAAATAGCCAATAAGAAGAAATGATGTTCTCATTTCTTATGCCACCAGGAATTCTAAGGATTTATTAAGACAACAGTCATTGGCAAACTACAGTAATTGGGCACTGTACAGTATATGTCCAAGTAACTGGGAAAGTGTTTGTATAATATTAATAGCCTTCCATGCACACATGACAATATATACAATTCTAGTAAACAGTCTTTAAGGATATGTTCAATGACAGCATTATAAATTTTATATATTTTATATTTTAAGTATAATCAACCTTTCACTTGATTCATGCAAAATTGGAAAATCACTTTTAAAAATGATGGATGGATCGGCGTCGGTTCTCCAGAAGATGAAGTCTGTATTGATCTCCTATAGCTTCGTGTAGGAGAAGTGTTGTTGTGGGTGTAAAGAGAAGCTGTTTGCTGAAATCAAAGAGAGGCTGATTAAGGGTTAAGTTGGTTGTCATGCAGGCCCAGTTCGTACTTTATTTATACTCCACAAATTTCTTGGTCAGGCTAATGAACCCCACGCTTCTTGTTCATGGCCAGCATTAGTTCTGACATGAAGTCTCCTCCTCCTCCTCCTCCTCCTCCAGGCGTTGATGGTGTAGTCCTCTTTGGTGGAGCAGGAGGCATCTTCTTCACTGAGCCAGAAGGCTGCACCGCTGCTCTTGGGGGAGCGGCAGCAGCTGGAGGCGGAGGAGGTGGTGGAGGCGGAGGGGGTGCTCCAGCCCCTGTGAACATTGGCGGAGGCGGTGGTAAAAATTCTGGATCTGGTGGTGGAGGAGGCAGAGAGTGGTCCATACCTCTGAAACTAGGTGGTGGTGGTGGTGGTAGGGAATTCACCAGCGGTGGAGGAGGTGGCAGTGAACCAAAGCCAATAGCAGGAGGAGGGGGTGGAAGGAAGTCTGGCGGGGGCACTGTCCATCGGTGGAGACGGCGGTGGAGGAGGGAGGTTGTCCATTGCAGGTGGAGGTGGAGGGAAGTTGGTATGTAAGTTTCGCTGGGGGAGGCCAGGTTTTGAGGAACCCTTGGCAGCCAAAGGAGGTGGAGGCGGAGGATGGAGGGCTGGGTCTGCAGGTGGCGGGGGGAAGGATCTTGGAGGGTGGTGGGGGTGGAGGTGGAGGTGGGATATTTACTATGTCCTGAAAAGACAGAATATAACATAATGACACAACATGTACTGGAGGTGGACACATTTAACAATGTTGTAACCAAGGCAGGGAGGACAGTCTGAGACAGTAATTTGAGTTCAGTTGTGTTTAGGTTAAGGTTGCAACTGGCGATTATTTTCCTTATTGATATTGAATTGATTGATTAAATATTTTCTCGAATAATGGTTTATAGCCAATAAAATATTAAAAAATAGTGAATTGTAAAAGCAAATACTCACATTTGATAAGCTGATATTTTGCACTTTTGTTTGAAAAATTACTGAAAAGATGAGTTGATTCTCAAAAGAGTGATTGACTGACTAACTGAATAATCACTGCAGCTCTAGTTTTGTTTTCCAGAGGAACTTCCTTTATAAAACTGTAAAATAAATATTTGTTCAATATTAGTTTTTTATTGTTTAATTTTATTCCTCTGTTGGGCTTCTGTAAATAACTTCAGAGTACGGTCTAGACCTGATCTACGAAAAGCGCTGTGAGATAACTGTTGTTGTGATTTGGCGCTATATAAATAAAATTGAATTGAATTGAATTGAATTGAACTCTGTCGTATGTTTAGTATGTTTAAATTTTGCATGTGGCCCTGCGATGGACTGGCGACTTGTCCAGGGTGTACCCCGCCTTTCGCCCGATGTAAGCTAGGATTGGCTCCAGCCCCCCGTGACCCTGTACACAGTCCAAGCAGTTGATGATGGATGGATTTTTTCATGTTTAGATGACTAGAAAAAGTTAGTTAGTTGTGCACCATTTGAGCAGTTTCTCTATTTTCCCTATTTTCACTAGCAAACTCCATAATCCTTTCCAGGAATCTTTCTATGGATTCATAGTTACATATCAGACTCTTAAATTAATGTGTTATCCCATTTGCTGCTTTTAACAAAATACAAAGCTATTGCTTTTTCCACTATTTTCTATAGCATTTTATAGACTAAACAATAATAAACAGATGTACTCACTTTTGTTGCCAACGGTTTAGACATTAATGGCTGTGTCGTGTTATTTTGAGGGCACAGTAAATTTACACTTTGAGTGTGAGTGTACATTTATACAAGCTGTACACTCACTACTTGTAGCCAATTGTCATTTCTTCAATGTAGTCACAGGAAAAGATGTGTATGTGAATATTTACAAAAATCTGAGGGGTGTATTCACTTTTGTGAGATCCTGTATAATGAAAGTAACCATCTGTTTCACTTCTAATGAGGAGTTTTATACCTTAGAAACAGGTCCTGGTTGGGAATTTGGAGCGTGACCATTGGCCTGGCTTGTTGATTTGGCTGGCAGAGAAGGAGAAACAGCGTGAGCAAACACACAGTGCAAGCAAAAGATCTGTACTAATATTCACCTGCATTGTGTCACATCGGTGAAACACTTATGTGTCGTGCTACCTTTGATAGTGGGCGAGGGCGTCGACGGGTTGGAGCTCGACGGGGTGCTGAGGGTTGTCCACGTAGAGCCAGCACCAACAGCGGACTTTTTCTCGGCTGTTTTATAGTTTTCATACAAAGACGCACCATACTGGAAGCGCAAGAAACACAACACAGACCATGAGTACTGGTCAACTGGAGATTACTTCCTGTTATTAAATGCAGAGCTGGTTAAATTTACCTTTGCGATCCGTATTCCGGTTACCCAAAGGTTCATGGTCCAAGCATCATCACAGCACAGGTACTTGATGTACTGAGACTCTTTTTGGATCTGAGGATGCTGTGGAGACACATCCAAAAGGTTAGTAAAAATTAGTAAAAAAATTAGTAAAAAATGGTTATAAACAGTAAATTCAGAGAAAGACAACATCCATTTACTAAGAGCCTTAATTAACTCATTCATTGGATGATTCTGTGTTTTACATCAGGTGACTGGGTGGTCTTACAACTTCAATATATTTATATAACATCAAATGACATTGAGGCAGTTTACACAACCTTTTCGCACATTTGCACTAGTACAAACAAACACTGTAAACAAGCTTTTGGTGTGTCAAATCAGTAGATTTTCCCTTTAAGGGTCCCACAAGGGGGCAGAGTAAGTCTAGAATCAGAGTTTTAACAGGCAGTTAAATGGATGTTACTTTTTTCAATTCCTGTTGTTAGGAATAGTTCAGTCAGCACTTCTGAACATAAACTGACAAAGTAGAAGTCAGAAAACTAAATTTTGTGTGTGTGCGTCCTGTAATCCATGTAATCTAGGAGATGTTTGATGTTCAAATAGTCTTAATTGTTGGATTTATGCAAGTATGTGTACACAATCTTGCTGATCACAAAAATATTTGCTGTGCAATGCATACTGCACTGTGTGGGTCTAACAGTAATCCTACAGTCAACTGTTTCCCCCTGAAGAGGAACTTGACTTTCCACATAATGCCAGAATATCAGATGTACATAATGAGGATGGTATTAGTGATCGCCTCAGGCAGTTCCTCTCTATACAAAACAGCCAAACTGTTTTGCTTTCGCCTTTGAGTCGCTGCAGTGCTTGGCAGTCCATAAACACCAACCAACCAACATGTCAAAACACACCCTTACTAAACACTCGCTGAAAAAAGCTTTGGTTATTTTTGTACTGTCTTCACCACCATCTAACCCAGCTTACTGTGTGATTCCTAAACAACAACAAAGACAAGAGACCATGTGACACCTGGCTAGCCTTCCAAAATGTCCACTCTGACAGATCATTTCCCGTTGCCCTCGGCCAGGTGGCCCCTATAGTCTCAAACCTTGAAGACTGTCTCTCACTGGGAGGTAATTCAGTTTCTTTGCTTCTCTAAGCTCTTTTTGCTTTGATCCTAGTCTAATGGTATCTGCTGATTCTAGTATTTCCCAGGCACGTTAGAGGAAAGGAAAGAAAGTGGACTTTCAGTTCCCTTTAAGTTTGACCATCAACCCATCTAATTCTTCAGTCAGCATTTCTTGGTCCTATATTCATTTTACTGTAGGTAGCTCCTTTCACTGGTAATATTCACGCTGAAAGTACTCTTAATACATGGTGCTTTTACAGTATTTTATTTTAAAGAAATATTAGGAACTGCTTAAATAGTTCTCGTTTTCTGTCTCACTACTTCTTTCAGTGTAATTGGATAAAAGTCTTTTTTTCACTTCTTGAAATTAAACTATTTATTGCATTTCACATTTCTAGTAAAGCCAGCTGTTGTGTAACTGACCATACACTGGAAACCACCATGCAACAATTCTGCATTGCCAACCCTTGCACCACGCAGTATACTATGTGATGTGTGCCAAATAACTATGTGATATAACGCCAAATACTAAAACATGCACTGGGAGTGTTACTGTGAAATATCTTTCTTTAGCATCACTGTTAGGGGAAGTTGCAGTTTCTCTTTTTGTCGGCCCACAGTGAAAGAGTGTGGGCCTTTGAGGATAACTAGATTGAAGAGACAACAACAACTTTAGAGCAAACTTACCTTCAGAACAAAGCAGAAGTCAGTTGGAGCCTTGTATTTGCTTTTAAAGTCTTTGCCATAGTAGACATTTACATTGTCAAACTGGACAAAGCAGACGAGGTCACGGGACGACTGAAAAAAAATAAGGGATTAGATTACAAGTTGATCTGTAGTGTCTTTGTTGGCTTGTTCCTTTTTTTCTGTTTACGACGAGATACTGGAGGCATACTGCCTTGTATGAATGATATGTTTGGGATCCCGAGAGATCTTAGAGTCAGTAAGAGACTATGGTGTAGATATCCAGCAGGGAGTAAAAGCTCTAGTTATAGTCAGCGTTGAATTAAATAAAGAGTGTGGTTAAAAAAGCAGAAAGACTGCACACTTTGTAGTCCCAGTGAATCTATATCTGCTTGACTTTTATCTTTCACTACTGCAGTTCAACTTGCTTGATCCCAAATGAATGAGTTCTGGATTAGTTGTTAGCTGAGTATTAGCTGTTGAATGTGTGTTTATAGTCTGGTCTTTGCCACAAAACGATGTTCCCTTCTGACCCCTGACCTTGGTCTTCCCTTTGGGCACGTAATAAATTCCAGAAGCCCTCAGCTGAAAGAGCCGCTGTTTCCAGGACTTCTTGCCGTCTTCTTTGAGGTACAGCACTGCCTCGAGATCAGGCACGATGATGGAAGTCCCGCAGAAGTTCTCCTGCAGAGGCGCAGATGGGATGAAAGGGGTTACTAAGAGGAGCTTCTACTGAGAAAACTTTCACTATTTCAGTCATGATTTGTGTGCAGGAGTTAAAAAAGAAGACTTTTTTTACCTGTATTAATATTTGCTTGTCTTTGTCTTTTATGTCTTTGAGAGTTTTCTTATCCTTCTTCCATAGATAAAAGTTCTGCAGGAAGAAAACATAACGCTCATTAATGATTACAGCAAGTCTGATTAAGACCATTTGCCACTATATTGGCAATTTCTACCCATGCTAGCGTTGTAGCTCTATGCACAACGATGTCCGACTGTAGGTCTGTCAGTTGGCCCACCACTTTGGTCCAGACTGAAACACCTCGGCTATGACGTGTGTTGCCATGAAATTTTGTACATACAGTCATGCTCCCCCGAGGATGAATTCTACTGACTTTGGTCATCTGATATTTTCCACAAATGAGGTTGACATTTCAAGTGAAACATCTACTATGAGATTTGTTTAGAGTAATGCTAAGTATATACTAAATGTTAACATGCTAGCACACCAAAATAAGATAGCGGACATGGTAAACATTGTACCCGCTCAACACAAAGATGTTGGCACGTCATTTTCACAGGGCTGCTAGCATGACTATAGACTTTTAGTCCTTTAATTAAAATGTCTGTTTCCTCAGATATGTATGATTAGCGTCATTTGTTAAGTGATTTGACCTGAATGCTGCCTCAAAGATTTAACAGATACAGATTAAGAATTTGGACAAATTGATTTATATAGTGCCAATTTAAAACCGAAGTTTTCTCATTGCACTTTTCACATAGAGATGGTCTAGATCATACTCTTTCTAATGTTATAGAGATCCAACAATAAATCTTATTACAATCCTTCTTACTCTATATTTGTCTAGAAAAGTCAAATTTACACAGATTAAATATCAGAAAAAAGGCATCCTCAGCAGAAAAAAATGAAAAACATTTCATCATAATCAGCTGTCAAAGACCCTTCGCACTCTGCTCTTGGTCCCTTTGTGACTGGGCTAGTTTGATTTCATATCATAGTCTGGGCCTGTGTTTTTTTTCACTACGGTGAGAGAAAGTCCGAAGGGGAATTTTATTTTTGTAGCTCTTGTGAAAAGTTGAAACCGAATTGATCAGGACGTACTGTATTAAAACAGATCTGTCTTTTGTTGGGGGACGTGGAAGACATGATGGAGAATATCTCGTCGTTTTTTCCAACTTGGCTGTTTTCTCACTGCCAACAGACCGAATCCATTAAACACTGAGATTATAAAGGGTTCCCATTATATCAACAAACATGCCAAGATCTTGATGTCTACTGCCCGAAGCTGTTTTGTCTGATATATTACAGTGAGGACATAAATGTAAAAGGTCATCTTACATCGAGAAAAGACATCTCATAATTCACACAACAATTCAACAGTGAAAATTGCCAGATGGTGCTGAGCTGAAACAATGTGCATACTTGTGGAATTTGTACAAACCAAAGCCAGGAATAAGGAACTACCCATTGTTGGACATATTCACTCATTGTAATGTTCAGAGAGACATTTAAAAGGTGCATACAATGAGGGGACCAACCTGTGGGTTTTTGAAAACTTCGTTTTTATCACCCCTCTCTTGAAAGAGGATTTTGTTCTCGCTGTCCCTCATCCAAGCTAAGAGAGGCTCCACAAGGTTTTCGTGGTCTTCAAACGTCCGTTCTGTCAAAAAAAAAAGCTTATTTAGACGCATGCAGATATAGTATTCAGATTAAATTTCTTTGTGATAATAGTATCTTTCAAATTACTCTGATAGCACAAGTTTTGGTTTGTAGAAAAATGAGACAATCCTGTTGAACATTAGTGCAATCATTTTTGATGGGGCCATTAGTTGATGCCAAACTCTGAAACTTTCTAATTATACTGCACACATAGTGGTTTTAAGTAAAAGTATCACAGTGGAAAAATACTCTTCTCATGGAGTCATGGATAGATTACTGATTGGGCCTAACAAACACAGACCCAGAGGCCTCAAGGCAGCATGTGGGTCTCCTGAACAGACCAATCTGAATCTTTTAGTATGATTTATATGTCAATGGTACAAGTACAAGTTTTTTTGGCGTAAAAGTACGAAGTTGTTGTCAGCAAACTGTTAAGTATCAAAGTAAAAGAACGACCCTTTTCATGAGTATTGAATTGTATATTAGTTAATGTGTAAGCTGCATTTTAATATTAATACAGCTGATCCTTTTGGTGCTGTATCTTCTACCTGTTTGACTAAGATTTTTTTGTGTAGAAAGCATACTTCAGCTTAGCAGCTGCTATATATAGTTTTGAGTGGTTTTGACGCGTCATGTAAAATGTCTATCTGCAAAGGAACTAGCAGCTGTCAGTCGAGTCAATGCTAGAATAATATTCTATAATGTCAGCAAGTCCTTGTCCCTGAAACGACACAAATAAGAATTTGGTCTGTGCCCCAAAATGTCCAATGTGACCATTACAAAATCATTCAAATGAGTGTGATATGATGATATGATAATGAAAACACAAGCCCAACAAAAAGTTACAGTATTACACTACAGTTAATATACTTGCTCTGCAGTAAACACAGCAAACATCTCCTCTATCAGCCATAAAAGATCATTTCTCAGCAAATTCAAACACTCATGGCAAAGTCCAGTTTACTTTCTCACACTGAGTCTACAGTACATAATTATTTAAACCAGAATCAAACGCAGTCTTTAATCTCACTTTATTTTCTGAATGTCCCCTCTGTTTGTGCCATAAAACATGTCAACACAAATACTCCACTATCACATGTACAGTACTACACTCTGTCACGAAATCTTTAAATCAGCTGAGCTGGGTTGAAAGTCAGTTTCACAGCTGTACAATTGTGTATTTCAAGTGGGATGAATTAAGGAAGGGCTCCATAAAATACAAGCCTCCCCAATTGCTGGAATGACTTGAAATGGCACTAAACCTCAAAAACACATTAAAGGCACTTTCCACCTCCTCCCCTCTGCCCACCCACATACTCATTGCCATAGATCTCCATCATGTCCTGGGCATTCGGCTGTAGTTTAGCCATGGTCCTCAATTACAGGATACCAGCGGAGGTAGAGGTAGGCATTAAATAAATTGCTGCCAGGGTTCCAGTCCATAGTTTGACTATTACAATTAAATGGATGGTGTGACTTTGCTGCTAGAGTGAGTTATAAGGAGTAAAAATTGCTTTGAACTGCATTAACCACATAGTGCGTTTCGGTGGTGTGTATGGTGAGCACATGGGTGAGTTTAACAGTGAGGATTTGTTTGAAGACGGTGTTGCTGTTGAGCACTGTGGGGTCTTTACTGGACATGACTTGCCTTGATTTTTTCTTGATAAAAATTAAAAGGTCCGCAAAAATGTACAGCAGTTAGAGAGTAACATGTACTGGGTGGGGTGGGTGTTCACAGGCATTGTCATGCTGTCTAGTTAGTCAGAGATGACACAAGACCAAGGCTTGAGTCAAATTATCCAAACATAAGAAATGCTGCAGGGATGACATGATTTAAATGGCTGTGTCAGACAGCATATTTAAACGAAGGCTATCATTCAGTTAAAAATAAACTGTGTTGAGCAAAGGGAAACACACATTTCCTCATTTGTTTTGTACAGGCAGTGGGTTTAAGAGCCTGTGTGATGTTCAGTATTACAAAGTCAGCCCTATGCATAGAAAAATCTTTGGGTTTTTGCGAGTTACTGGAAGAAGTTGTTAGCATTTCTCAGCAGTGCTACCAATTCCAAACGTACTTACTGTAAATGTTTTCTGTGACGTAGACGTATTGCAGCAAACAGTTCAGGGCGAGTCTGATGATTTTTTTTTTCTTATTGTCAACCAAGGGCGTCTCTTTGTGTTGAAAAGTGGTGAGGAAATAAGGGCTCAGAAAAGAGGTGTGTTAGCTCGCGAGATGTGACGATGCATATTAATGGGTTCACAAAGAACAAGGCGGTAAGATATATTTAACACTATTTGAAGAAATATTCAATGCTGGAAAATATGAGAAGACAGACCTGGGGTCATCACCCAGAATACTGTAAGCATTAAATACTTAATTTTCTGCATTCTGGAGACATTTTCTGCCCCAATTTATGATGGAAATGTATTTATTTATATGAAGGGAAACACAAAATTCAGGTCACAGGTGACAATTAAAAATATAAAAACATAATGGAATATAATGCAGTAATCAGTAGCTTGTTCTTATCAGCTTAAGTTACGTTTTTTGGACAATGCACATTTGTTTCTAAGTCAAGTCAACAATTATTGTTGCAAGCTATTTTTCAGAACATGTGACAAATGCTTTTAAAAAGGGATAGACCCCAGTGTAAATGACACCTATTTTGTCAACAAATCCCATGAAAGTACCAACATTATGAATGAACTGATCTTATTAACTTGTTACATATTATTGCCTCTGCACAGCAGACCTCTTTTGTTGTCCAAAAACTATTAAAATGACACGGGACTCACTGCACATGTTACTTTATCACTGTATTATTACTTAATGAGAGTCAATCCCACATATTGCTGCCGGAGATATTTATATCCTTGGGGCTTAGAGTCACAGACAGGGTCGGGTCTTGCAAAATGGACAAACACATTCTTGGTTTTGGTCTTTTTAATGAAATGTATTTAAAATAGGAAAAATATGGAATAATTGCAGGCTTATCCTTTAATTTAGTGTTTCACGGCTAAAATTACCTGCATATGAAATTACTTTAATACAATTTTCAAGCAAAATAATATCGATTTCTCACAGAGGTTAATTACTTCACCACCAGCATCTCATTAAAACAGTTTCAGGACAGAGCAAAATGACTCCCTGTTCATGATATATAAAACTGCTTCTTTAACAGTATGAATTATCTCTGTTACAATCTGATGAAGTTGTTATAACAGAGAAAACAGGTGGTAACAAGCAGCCGGAGAATGTGATGGCGGTGAAGTCCAGCAGCTGAAGTAAATATAGAGCAGACGGCTCAGGCGGAGGATTGAGATCATAAGGCTTCTATTTCCGAATGACAGAGAGGATGACTGACAGCGTCCGTTACAGCAAATTAAACCCACCTGTCTACACTGTGTGTGTGTGTGTGTGTGTTAGAGAGAGGGTAGAGGGAGCATAGGAAAAAGAGGAGGAGGGACAAAGAGATGGATGGATCATTGTGAGCTCGCTGCAGTGTGGCTGCCAAAAAAAACACTCTCCATTATCTGGGCCTGAATGAAATATCCCACCCTGCACATTGTGTGTTTGTGTAGGTGACAATTCATATAAAAACACACTGATGGTGTATGATGTTAAAGTTGTAACTCTGCTGTGTTTTTTCTGCTTTTGTTAATATATTTGCTGCACAGCTCGCACCTACTGTTGCATTGTTTGTGCACTAAATTAACCAAAGCAGTATCACCAGTGGTAAGACAGTTTTGTTACAAAGGTAGTTTGCTTATTCTGGCAACCAAGCTCTTTGATTTATTCCAAACTGCTGCTGGAAATGTGCGCCAAAGGATTTTTATTTCCCCCTGAAAATACTTAACTTGTCACAAGGTGTTTAAAACAGCAACATCTCTCATGAAGTGAACACAGACTGAACCACTATGGCACTATATCAACTAGTGATAACACATAATGGCAATGGTAATTGTTGATGGATTAATCATTGGTCATAATCCTAGTGTGTGTGTAAGGACGTAGGGGCTTCATTTAGTTAGGTTAGCGCTTCATTTCCCATGAGTCACAGTGTCACAGAGTCAAACACTCTTTCTGTATATGTTGAGGACACTCAAATCTATGCAGATGACACACAGATTTTTGTGGCTGTGTCTTCTGACACTGAACACGTTGATGCTGTTTTTAGATATATTTTTGACATTAGTCACAAAGCTTCTTTTTTTACAGCTCAACCAGGATAGCACTCAGTAAGAGAAACTAGCCACACAACTGAATTATCTTGGACTTACAGGCCAACAGGCAAGAAAACTCAGTGCCATCTTTACCTGTAACTTCTGATGTGCAGAATGTCATCAAATCAGCTTTTTATCATCTGAAAAACATAGCTAAAGTGCGACAATGTACCACTCTGACCAATACTTTTAGATCCAGCAGACTAGACTATTGCAGTTATCTCAGTTCTGTCTCCCCCCCAAAAAAGTTATAAAATCAGTACTTTTCTGCCAAAGTGACTAGGACCAGAAGGAGGGAACGATTTAAATTTGTTTCCTTTCATTTTTTTTTTTTTACTATATTCTTGTTTTTAAATGGATGTACTGTCTTCTGTCATGTATATTTTATTTCAATTGTCATTCATATTCTTAAGTTTAATCATTTCTCATTTTTGTGTAATAGTCTCAAATCATTTTAATGTAAATATTTCTTATAGATATTCCTTAAGCTTATTATCAGCTTGTTAGTCATCTGTAATGCACATTGAATTGCCCTAACCTGTATGAAAGGTACTACTTTAACGCAGTCACAGCATCGTGTGTCAACCACAGTGTTTTAGATGCTATATTGCAGTAACTCACCAAGCTGCAGGTCTGGGTTGGTCTCACACAGGCTCCAGTCCACATTGCCGTCACAGTGAGTCTTCTCAAACAGGTTGTCCAGCACTTCCCTGACAGTCTGCCTCTCGTCAACCATCAGAGTCTTGGAGCTGCCGTCATTCAACATCACTTTCACCACCAACTGTTAGGGAAAAAATACTTTATTTTACTTTGCTGTATTTTGTCTAACGTATTAAACGTTTATTGCCGAGAGTTGATGAGAAGACCGATATCGCTCCCATGTCTGTATATAAACATAAAGCTAGCAACCGGTTAGCTTAGCTCACCAAGGAGAATACTGGAAAGAGAACATGACTCACTGTAAAACCACAAACATATGAGATATAACTTGTTATATGTTTTGGAGGTATTGGTATGTTTTAACCTTTGTTTGGACAGAGCCAGGCTAGCTGTTTTGTTCTAGCACGAGGTTTTCTGTGTCATCTGTGTGACAGATTGAAGTCAAAAACATGTTGTGGACAGCAGCAGGTGTCTCTGAAGTCAAATCAAGCCTTGAAGCACATGCAGCTTGTTTATTTGCCAGTTTAATTACAGGGTATGTACAGTAAATTGATGTTTCTGTTTCTTAATGTTAGTTTTACTAGAGAGAGTTGGAGCATCAGCACTTCTCTCTCTCCATTCTGTTGAACGTCTTTAGCATTTTAGTCACTTTTTCTCCATTGTATTTGTCTCTTTTTGCAGTGTTAGCACCGCCTTTTCCCCCCAAGTTGGCTGAGTTTAATTTTGCTCTGGAGCGGAGCAGTGCTTTCCTCACAGGCTCATATGGCTTCACATTTCCTCTCATCTGAAACAAATCCAGCTTTTGGGAAGCTGAGGAGTTTCACAGAACCAAGGTCGGCCAGTCGCATGCCTTGTGTCATAAAAATGTGGTTTTTCAGAGATGTTATCGCAAGAGGATTTAGATCACATGTTGCTCGGTCTCGACCTTCCCTGGAAAACAATATGGGCATGTGGTTGAATGAAATGTTACTGGACTGTACTTCCTAATATAAGGAAAGTATTTTCAAAATATGTGATCCATGTCAAAAGCATGCTTTGGAATCAGCGGGTTTATCTGAAACTTGATGGCCTCTATCACAGACAGTTCGGCTGAAACCACTCAGGACGCACCTTGCTCCTCTGCTTCTAACAACCCAGCAACAGATGTTTCTGTGAAAGTGGCTGGTGGTCTGTGTTTCCTCATATCTGCACACACATGGCAATTTGGAAATGCTGTTTTTGGTGGTTCTCTTTCGATTTTAGACAACTTCTCAAAAATGTATAATTACTATCTTAACAGGCTATTAATGCAGTCACGCCATGTACGTTTCAGCTAAGCCATTATTAGCACAACTTGGCAGTCTCATTATCAATCCCACATCGCTAAAATAATATATGGCATGCAAATGGCACAAACATATAGCTTGCTTTTGTGTAATATTGTAGATCCTGATCCTGAAGCTGTGCATGCAAGACCGCATGTCTGTCTGCGCTTTTGTTGACTTCTTTGAAGATGAGAAAGTGTCCACATATCACCCAAAGAGGAAACCGTGCTGTCCTGCAGGACGTTGACTGGATGAAAGTGGACATCCATTACTGTGATTGATGCTTCTTCCAAGAGAAAAGAAAGAGCCATAGTGTGTTTGAACATTACGGCTTCTATAGTGATGTCCTTGTAGCCATAATTCACTATGTCTTTAAAGTTTGCTGTTGCCAGTGGATGGAGGATTAGAGGAGTACACTTCAGTGGATGCTTGTCTTACCTTTTTCACTTTCGCTTCTTTGAGCTTCTCAAGAGCTAGCTTGATTTTGTCTGTTTTCATCTGTGCCTCAATTTCCTCCTAAATAGGACAAATAATAGCATATAATGAGACAGTTGTATTATAGTAAAGAATAGATGTTATGATCCTGCCACGTATAATTATGTACTACATTTGTGTTGTGATACCACTCTCATCACATTTGTACGTTGAATATGACCAGCCAACAGCTAGTTAGCTTATCATAAAGATTAAACAGGGGGAAACTTGCTAAGTCTAGTTGTCGAAGTGAACTGAAGAAAAAAACACTCCACAAACAAACCACAACGACTTTCAATTTTACACTTTAATTTGTGTAAGGACTGAATAAACAAGATAAAACACTTTAGTAGTGGTGAGGAGGTGCTGGTAGGCAGAGTCAGGATAGCTCTTACTCCCTGTTTCCAGCCTTTTTTGATAAGCAAAGCTAATTTGCTGCTCATCTAACTTTCAACAAAAAAGCAAACTACCATGTTTCCAAAAATGTTGAGGTTTTGCTTGAAGACTGTGCTCAAGGTAGATGAGATGATTTTGTTATAATTTGATAACTGTGTCCTTTAAATAATTTAATTACATCTAATCTACAGGATCTCACTTAGCAGGATTAGGATACCCTTTCCTTTGGCTTATAAATGAGGTGTGTTCTTTTCATTAAAATCCTGCCTACAGTGCAGTTTTAATAAAATTTTACACCTCTACCTAACAATGACACATTCTCTGCCTCAGCACAGCTGGTGTTTTTACCTCAGATGGATGAGGTAACAAGTCCTGCTAAAGCAATAAGCTCCCGTCTGGTTTTGCCCCCAACCACCACTGCTACATCTTACCTCCCCTTCTCCAACCTTTGGTATTGATCCTGTTTCTCTTTCCTGTACGTCTTTCCTGTATGTGTTTGATCTGTTCCAGACAGACTCTCGGCTGTTCCGCCTCACAAGTCTCTGTAACTGTAACAGATGCCTCTGTCCAGCAACAACTTTGCCATGATCTCACCGTCCAACTATCATAAGAGAGTACCCGCTCTTCCCAGTTCCACAAAGACAAAAACAACTCACAAGAAATGTATATTCTTGGAACTGGTGATGTGTTTGTGGTAATACTGTCTTATCACGCATGTCTCAGAAAGTGCTTTCTCATATTGAACCAAGACACGGCACCAATAAAATGAAGATGGTGACGATTATTGTCTCTTTCTGCTTTTTGCATTTTAAGAGCCTGACAATACACAGAAATCAATAAGTGCCATTTTCTATGAAACCATACGAACCAAAACCAACTCTTTATTACTCTGACTCTGACTTGTTTAAAACTCTCACTTCTTGCATTTTGGACCAGTTCTCAGTAGGGAGGTACTTGCAGAGACGCTACTTTTATCTTATAAACTGTACATTGGCTGACTCACCTTTGAAGGCTTTGTAGACTGAGGAGGCGGAGGTGGTAAAGGGGAGGTGGCAGAGGAGGCCGGGGTGCTAACAGTGCTGCTTGTTCTGCTGCTTGGGGGTGTTGGGGAAGCGAGGGATGAGGCAGGGTAAGTGCTCAGGCCCATAGGTGGTGGCGGTAGGTCTGGCGGGGGCGGTGACGGCACCTTTAGTCCTTCTATCTCTGCTGCAAGTTTCACTTCCGTCGCATTGAGGTCAGCCATCAAATCAGACATGAGTGCATCCAAGTCATTGTCTTCCAGTTCATGGAGGGACTCTGGTGAGGAAAATCAGTTTATTTGTCAGGAACTTATTTGTGTTTTCATTAAACAGGGCAATAACAACTTAATGTAAGAATTTATTTCATTTTATTCCTCATTCATCTTCCTTTGTCTTCCATAATGGATAAAGGCTGGTAGTACAGGCTGGGCTGAAGAATTAGATGATTCATTAACCTTTTTTTTGCTTATATTTTTTATAGAGGTTGCATTTGTATACACACTAGCAGCATTGCTCTAAAAGCATCCATGTTGGTGGCCATTGTTGGTCAGCTATTGTAATAAACTTATTTATTTTTAAAGTTATGAATGGATTGCCGTGACATTTGGTACAGACATTTGTGATGAAATCTACTGACTTTGGTGACACCTTGACTTTTTTCTCTAGAGTCACCGTGAGGTTGATATTTGTGATTCAGATTGAAATGTCACAACAACTATTGGATGGATAGTCAGGACATTTGGCACATTCATTTACCCCTCAGGATGAATCATAACTTTGGTGATGCCTTTAACCTTTCATCTAGTCCATCCTCCAGTCAGAATTTCCATTTTCCAATAATTTCAGAATCAGAATCAGCATTATTGGGAAAGAATGTGTAACCAGTGGCTCTCAATAATTAATTCAAAAATTAATTCAGACACCCTGATGTTAAAAAAAATAAAAAATAAAAAAAATGAACCAATTTTGCTTCTGTTGGGGGGGGGGGGTGCATGCCAGAAAAAGTTTGAGAACCACTGTCGTAAGTTCATATACAAGTACTTTGAATGATTTTTTGTTATTGTTCTCAGTGTGCTTACACATAAATAAACATAATGGCTATGAACAAGGAGAACAAAGGAGGGACGAGTATAAATAAAGTATAAATAAGCACCGATGACCAACAACAAATTACAAAAAAAATAAACATGCTTATATTAGTATTTAGCTCATCACTGAAAGTTACAAGCTAGAAGATTTTTAGTCTTGTTAGAAAACACCAGTGTTTGTTTTGGAATCAAGCTTGATAAACCTGATCTGACAAGACTGGAGTACTTTATGACATACAAGCTAAAAAGACTGAGAAAAGGACACTTAAAGTAGAGTGCTAATGACAACAGATGCTGTAACCTTGCTTCAACATTAACCTGCTTGTTTTACAACCCAAGAGCAGGAGTAATTAGCCCGTACAGTGACCTCAATCTTCGTCTGAAATCACCTCTTGAACAGTAGCCAGATATACAGCAGAGCAACTGAATGCTGTTTTTCTACCTCTTTACGTCACTACCGATTATCCAAGCAATTTTCTAGGTAATTGATGAAAGGTGTGATAAATCCTGCACTTGCACAACTTCAGTTTTGTAGTAAGTCATGGTGCGAAAGTTCAATACCTAGCTCTTAGTATTTCTACACACAAACAAGACACACAAAATGTTATTTCACCATTCAGGTCATTAAAGCCAATGGAGAAGTTGACTTCCTTGTGGGTGCTGGGGAGAGATGCAGGAGGTACTGTTTCCTGACCGAGACTCTGCAGGGAAGAACAAACAAGGAGCATGAGTACACTATCTGTACAGCCACAAGACCCCGAGTGGCTCAGAGAGTTAATCCACAACACGCACCAAGTGAGCTGAAACATAAACTGTCCCCAAACATTATGTAAGAAGAAAGAATAATATTTACACGTATATCATTACCATATGTTTTTTATGTATTACACCTTTGTGTAATGCTAAGCCTCTGTGGCAAAATGGAAGTGATTTAAAATGAGTGGTGGGCTGTAAAGCAACATCAAAGTGATCAGCAGGGCCTTTCACTAAGGAAAAATTGTGTAATCTCTAGCTGGTTTAGGAGTTTGCCATTTGACCTCCCCTCCAAAAGGGAGTGTAATTTATGGTTGTTAGATGACCACAAAGAGTGTTTCCCCCCGCTGTGTCTGTCGTGCTTGCCCGTCTAGGGTGTCTCTGTGATTGATGGTGGGTTTAAGTGAGTTTGTCATTTGTCTCTAAAGACGAAATGTGTATATATGGTATAAGGTGGGAGAATTAACAACGAGCAGTCTTTAAAAAATGTGTTGATGTGTTCAGTATTTGTTGCATTAAAGTGTGTATAGTTTCTGGTATTCAAAAATGACATTTTATTGCAAATACAGAGGATCTGCATCACTCTACTGTGACACTAAAATAGAGTACGTCCCTATTGTCCTTTTTAAAATTAATTTTTAAAAAAAACTTTTTAAACCATTTTCTTTCTGATAAGTTTTTTTAACCTGTTTTTTTATTCCTGCAACTATGTTTGTATATTAATTTTTGCAAACTGGTCTGAGCAAATGATACAAAATGCAAAATAGGCTGACAAAATTAAGATATAATTGTAATGATAATTACAATCAAAAGAAATACAAAATTTATTAAATCCTTAACAATATAGTTTTATTATATTTATGTATATAATATATATAATTATATTATTATAACCAGTTTATTATATTATTATATTATACCAGGTATTTATTTTCTGTCTCAAAAGCAAACAGCAATGGAGGTACTACTTACAACTTACTAACAATAAATAATTAATAATGAGTAAAATGAGAAAATATGTCCATCCATCATCAACCGCTTATCCTGTGTACAGGGTTGCTCGAGGGGCGGAGCCAATCCCAGCTGACATTAAGCGAAAGACAGAGTACACCCTGGACAGGTCACCAGTTATAAAGAAGACTAAAGATGTGGAGTTAAGTGAAATAAACTGTAAGACCATTCATAGTTTTTGTCTTGTCATAGTTGTTTATGTCTTCTAGCTGCCTTAGCTCACCTGAGTGAGGAGGTCCATCTCCCCCAGCAGGTCACTGAACATGGCGTCAATGTCGTCCATCTGTTTAAAGAAACAACAGAAGTGTCAGACACAGAAAAACACTCAAAGATCAGACTGTGAACTTTTTTACTATGTGAGAAAAACTGATTGTCCGTGCATATCAATGACCTGATCGGTGCTGCAAGGACGCAGCATTGATTGGATATGGTTGTCATGACAGTGGAGGAATGTGTGGAATGAAAAGCCATCTGCATGGTGAAACAAATGTTAAATACACATGCATGTTACGCAGCCAGTGGAAAGACACAGTACTGCTATGTTGCTCTGATATGTGTGCCCTGAGGCTATGATATCTTGCAAAACATCTCCGACCCAAACTGGTGGAAGAAAAGTATGCATGCACAGCTTCCAGGCATGTTCATGTTTCGCCAGAACTTGTTGTGGTGAACAATTCTCACATGTTTATAGTAACCATCTTCTAACCCTGCTGCTTTTGAATGCTACGCTAACACTGAATTAAACAAGTCTTGCACAAGTTCCAGTTTATTTCAAATCCATCCTGCAACTCTACTTCTACAATCAGTAACCCCAACCCTATGATGTCATTATGCCATTATGTCTTAAATCATGCAGTAATATTACACCTTTAAAATGTATGTTTCTGACAATAACAATTAATTTCAAACTGTATGTATGCTGACAAAGTAATGACCAAGAAACCACTAACAGTATAAAGTATGCTTGCTACTGGGGTTAGCTATAAATTGCTGATCAAGTCTCGAGAGTCATATGCCTGACTGCTGCAGATTTATATAGTTTAACCCAGTTGCAGATGCATGACGTGAAATGTCGGCATCATCAAGCTTCATAGTTTCAGTCCAAAGTAGCAAAAAAGTCCGTTGAACGACTGGGGTAGCTGTGTTTTCCCTGAAAACAACTCCTGAAGATTCACTTGAGATTTCCATTTTGTCTCTCACACATGTATCATTTGAATCCCCATTTCTCAGTGTAAATGTTATCATGGGCTAGAATGTGCAGTCAAAACAAAGTCCCTGCACACTGGAACATGACCAGTAGTGGGAAGGTGTCAGTGGGAGTTCATTCAGTCACAGTACAGTGATGCCGAGGTTTTCACTTCAATAACTCCAGAACGTGCTGTACAGTTAAAGCTCATTTATGATCCCACGTGCGCTACAGTGAATGAGCAAGTAAGGGTACAACAGTCTGATTTAGGACATTTCAACCGAAAGTAACTGCTGAGTGACAGGAGTACTGGACCTTAACAATGTAATGTAAGTCACATGACCCAAGTCCCATGACATAAACCAAAGCTAGTCAATTCTGAGTTATTGGAGGAGCCCCATAACCAATAAACTACCCTGACTAGTGTTTAAAAGACAGCTCACTTGTTGCACCTTCTGCCTGTGGTTCTGTGGCTATAAATGTCAGTCCACCATTTTGCTCCACACTGAAATATCATAACAACTATTGGATGGATCGCCACGAAACTTTGCATTACCATTTATAATCCTACTGACGTTGGTGATCTCCTTACTTTTACTCTTGCACCACCATGAAGTCAGCAAAATACTGCTGGATTGGCACAATAGTTTGTACAGACATGGTTTCCAGGTGATGTTTCCTTATGACTGCGATCCTCTGACCTTTTTTCTCGTGCCATAATCAGGTCAAAATTTAAATGTGTCCAATACTTTGGTTCATGACCAAATACCGGCAACAGTAATGACAGGTCTCAGCTGCACCTGGTGTTTTGTGCTTATTACCAAATGTTAGCATGCTAACATGCTAAACAAAGGTGACCATGGTGAACACTACTTGCTAAACATCAGCATGTTGTTATTGTGAATATATTAGCATGATGATATTAGTTTTTACATCACAGCACCGCTTTTGTATAAAGTTTGAAACCCTCAAGACGAAGCATTTATGATTTCGGTACACTATGAGCTAGGCTGTCTTGAAAGTGTAAGAGCAGGAAGGCTCACCAGCCAACCCAGATAATGTAGTGTGGTTTCTGTAGTCCTGTGAAAGACTGTGCTTGATCTGCATAATGATCGAATGCTTATATTTGAATGTGATGTTGAATATGGTTGAGCTCTGGTTTATATTTGAAAGAGCTGGGTAGGGTAAAGTCTTGGTGTGGTTTAAGTTATGGTACAGTAACTATGACTTCTGCACACGTCTGGCTTCACACAACCCATTATTTTAGGCTTCCCTTTTAGTCTTAGCCACTAACCTACAAAAAAATGTTTTCTAAACTCTGCCCACCCCTTAATCTCATTTGTTTGACTCGACCAATGAGATTTTCTCTTCCTCAAAGAATTGTTTACAGAACCAAATCTCCACTTTCTTTCTGCTGTTATGGTACATTAGATATGAAAATATTATCTCTAACAAAGTGTAACTCACTGCACAGTTTGGAATCTGTTTAGTAAACTTTAAGATCTGTCAAGAAAAAAAGAAAACATTTGCAGAGTTAATAAAAAACAGAGTAAGAAACACGAGGCAAACCCTTACTCACACTGTGGAGGAGACAAGAGTGACTGATCTGGTGTTCCAGGCAAGAGTTCAGACAGCTGTGACATGATTTTTCTGTTTGAAGGTCAAATGGATCAGCATTGACCCAGAACACACGGTTTGCATGTACAGTTTGAAACTTATGAGAAACTATGGACCTTTTGTTTCCTTAGATGCTTTTGATAAACAGATAAAAACTTTGGGTGTGATGGTTTTGCAAGTATTTTCCTTAATGACGCCATTTCTATGAGTGTTAGGAAATCATTTCTATGTGACATGCGTTTGTGTGGGTCGTAGCATGTGGGCCCACTCCTCCACCCATTTACACAAATGGTTTGCCCCAGGAGGAAGTGGTAAAGGGTAAGTTTCCTGCCTCACGCATGTTGAAATCATATAGGAAATGGTGACATGAACAGCCACCTGCAAAATTTATGCAGTTGTTCCTTAACTCATATTGTAATGAACTGAAAACATAATTTGCATTTGGTGTGTGGCTTAGGTGATATTCTGCACACTGATGTAATGTTTTGCGATTGCGTTGCCAGAAATGCAATACTTGACATAAAACACTAAAGCACATGGTCTCATTATTTAAAAAAAATCTCTATTATTTCCACTGCCTAATTATTTTCTCCATGTGGCGTTACATTTTATTTGGTGTTATGACAACCGCAACACAAACAGATCTCCCTTTAATAATTACAGTATGATTTTGGTCCACGTCAGGCCTTTTCTCACAAACAAGCCACACAGAACACGTAAACACTGTGTGTTCTTGGATTCATATCTTTGTCAAATTGGCAAAGTAAACTCACTCCACACATCAACATTAAACTTACACACTTTTTCGTAGGTGTGACATTGAAAATAAAACACAGGAGAACCACAGAAGAGGTGTTAACCATACTGCTGCCACTACAACCATTATTAGAATGATTATTGAGCCCAAGTATTACTTTAAGGAATACGTTTTGCTCTCATATCAGACTGTAAAATATGAAGCTAGAGCCAGGAGGCAATTAACTTAGCTTAGCATAGCATAAAGGAAAAAGCTAGCCTGCCTCTATCTAAAGGCTCTGCAACCAATGGAGTCGCCCCCTGTTGGCCATTAGAAAAAATGCAGGCTTTAGGCACTATTGCATTGGCTTTACTTTTCAAACCCAGAGTTTGCTGCGTGGACATAAAGTGTTAATTAGTGAACTTTAGAGGTGCTGGTAGACTGATTTTAAGAAAATCTTTGGACAGAACTAAGCTCGCTAAGTTAGCTCCTGGCTCAAACTTTAATTTTATGTACAGACATGAGAGTGGTAGCCTATCAGTCTTCTTATCAAACCCTCAGCTTGCTTTTGCTGAGGGTTTGCTAAATATTTGCATCAGTAACACTGAAGAACCTTCATAGTTAGAAGAGAAAGTGGCGCTATTTGAAAGAACTACTACTGACGCATAAAGTGCTCGGAAGTGAGCTCATTTTTTAATGTTTCTGCAAACCGATAACAAATATAAGTTGACCTATGTAAAGTGAGGTGAAGAGAATAACGGGACCATTTCATTCCCCTTCATTAATTGCATTTACTGTAAGAAAGTAAATTCATATTCACACTACTTTGGACACCAACGTATGTCACTGCCTCTTTGCACCATTTCTATTTTCTTTCCAGAAACCACTCAGAAAATATGTGATTTGTCAGCATATATAAATATTATTGGAAACACTCAGGCATGAAATCTGGCATCGTTCCAAACCAGCACTATGCATTGTGAAAACACAGCACTCTAATTCTGTTATGCAAAGAAAAAAAGACAAAAATCTAGCAAGCAAGTGACTTCTACATTCCTCCAGAAAACTATTCCCCACTAAATAATCTGAAATATACGATACAGCCTCACGTAACTCAAGTTTCAGGCGAGAAAATGCAAACCAGACAACAACTCTAAGTGGCCGTATCGAAGCACAGCATGTTTACCATAATGCACAGAAACTCCCTCTCTTACTCGGATCAAATATCGATATTTGGGTCTTAGGCAGATGTGTTTACACAACTGCATGAACTCTATTGCAAAGTAGGCAAATTAGAGGCTCGGCAGCAGAAACAAAACGCTGCAGGGCATGAAAACCACGAGTCATAACTGACATTTAACAATGCAAAAAAGATTGTATCTGTGTTTGCTGAAGACAGTTTGTGCTTTTGTAGAAATCAAACATCGACACTAATTTCCACCAACAGGTTATATTTACATGGAAAAAAATAGTCCTTCATGCTTTTTATAACAAGAAAATCCGCTCTGCATGAGTCATTGCATTAGACAGTCTGTCTGAACATATATTGCAGCCTTTCCTGGCTTGACAGCAGTCAAAGAAAGAACATAGCTTGTCAACTAAATGGTTTTTGCACCGTTATTCCAAATGGACGCTTGCAATGATAAGGTTTCAGAGCATTTTTCTGTGATTTAATTTCGTTTGAAAAGCCAAATGTACAAAACGTTCCTATCAACAGGGACAACTGACAGCACCATTAGCTTTAAAAAAGGAGGCCAACCCTATCGGTTTCATGTGGTTATTGAGTCATACAGCATACTGAAATTAGAGTCGGGTCCACCCAGTTGGAAAGAAGACAAGAACATCCTTTTCAACATATTAAACTATGGATAATGGTTGCCTTATCACTGTACAGCAACCTAATTAAGCCTTATTGTATGAGGACAAAGATATCTTGGGTGACATTTACCATTTTGTGTAATTTTTTAATATAATTTAACAACTTTTAAAACTCTGTGTCAAGGAGGACGTTTTCAATCACATAATTTGACAGGATGTCTAAGATTTTCAGTCTGTCTTAAAAAGCACTGTCCCATGTTACACTTCCAGTTAAAAACAAGCTGCTGAAGCTGGAGGAGAAAAGCGCAATCAACTGAAAACAACAAAGAACAGTCGGTCATATAGGAAAGCAGCTATGGGTGTACACCGTTAACTGAAGGTACAACATCCAACTTAATGGAGATGTAACTCACCTTTTCAAATGTATTAATCCTCGCTTCACAAGTGAGTTTCAAGATACCCGCTTCATGGACATCAGTTCCACCTCAAAATAATTCTCTAATAAATCTCAACCCCAGAAAACAGTCATATACAGGCAGATTGGTGTGTGTTGATGGGGATTGCATCTGGCTCTCTGAGTAACTTCTTCCTGCTTAATGCGGAAGTTCAGGTCCAGGCCTGTCATTGCATTCTTTAACAGAGCTCAAATCTTTCACAACAGTCTTGTCTGGGCAGCACTGGGCCGTCCCCCTTAACAGCCACCTTATCTGCACTGTTCTTCAACTGTTTCCAAGCCGCAGACATGGGCAGGCCTGGAGAAAACTAACAGTCAAGTTTGCCTTGACTTACAGTCAAGGTGCTGGTTGACAACTACTTGAACTTAAAGCTTTTGGAAACTTCTAGAAAGAATTTTTTTTTTAAAAAGAAAAAAGCAATGTCTCGGTGGGATCGAGAGAACGGCTGAATCAGCACAAGGAATGTGACGTCTTAGTTAATAATTGACCTCCCTGAAACTGAGTTACAGCAGGTCTTAAGGTAGGAGTGGTAACATGGCACGTCACAGTGAACAGTCACGGTGAAGGATACCAGACTCCAGCTAAGCGTTAGTGGTCTTCTGAAAAATACAGTTCCACCTCTAGACCAATCCATAAATATCGAATTATTTGCCGCACTACATTTTTAATAAAGTTAAAACAAAAGAGGCGACTCAGGCATAAAGAAATGGCTTTCTCTTACACATGAGCCCTTTTATCTTTACCTAAAATCAGGAAGGAATATCTTAAGACACTGGCGGTGTGCAACAAGGTCAGATATCTTCAGGGGGGGAACCAACAAGAGTCAAACTGTCAAGCTATGAATAGCCTCTGGCTCTTATCTGACCATGCAGACACGGATAGCTCTATTTATTTGCATTTCTCCTTGAGTCAACCTGGGAGGTCAAAAAAAAAAGAGATTTCACATCTTTTTTTAAAATCTTAGCTTAGAAATACTCCATTATTATGCTTTTATTAACTTTTAACTTTCTCTTTTCCAATTCCAGCTCCTTAATATGTTTAAAAGGAAAATATTGCTTTCCATATGCATTTCTCATGCTATTATAAACACCCAAGACCAGCCTCTGCTCCAATGGGAAAGGCAGACCACCCCCTCTGTGGCAAAATCCTGTCATCATACAATGAAGCTGAGCACCACGGGGGAGACCAAATAACCTTGAACGCGTCCAAGAGCCTTTCATGACTCGTGATGTATTAGACAAACACTCGGGGTACAGGCATGTGTCCCAGCCACCCTCATTTCCTCCCTCTCTCAGGGGTTCACAAATAGATGGAACGATGACAGCCTTCTATTAGCTCCAAGAATCTCCCAAACACACGAGCACACCGGTGCCACGGAGAATATTTCTCAAATAGATACACTGATTAACTGTTGTGGTGCTAGGCAGCAAAGAGAGGGGTGATTTTTCTGCTTTGTTGCGTATTTGCAGCCACTCTCCAGTCACCGACGGCGGTCCAACCGAGAGGATACTTATAATGGTTTCTGCCCATGTGTGCTTTGTGCAAATTTTGTGCATTTCAAATAAAATAGGAACTGCAAGTTTAAGCCTATATAGGCAGCAAAACAAAGCGCTACTTGACAAAGAGCAGTATTTTGGTTTTAAAGTATTGCAGGACCCCAGATGGTGTGAGTAAGGTGTGAGGTGTAAGAGAGGGCATACGTTTAAGCCATTAGTCACCATCAGGATGTGAGTGTTCTGACACACCTCTAACTACTTGTCTTGAGATTTTCTGCAGTGAAAGAAAATGAGGTGATAATGACAAAAACAGCGGGTACCTTGCAACATGATAATGCATTAGTCAAATTTAGTACTGCAGAGGTGAAAAGTGATGCATATCGGAGTGTTATAGTGCCCTCTGTTTGTACTCTACTGTACTACAAGCCAAACACTTCTGAACTCAGTGGGTGGTTTGAAGCAGCTCATGGTACCAACCTGCTTTTCTTATTTTCTTTATGGAGCACTGATCCACTCTGCATGTTTACACAGGTAAAATAACAAACATTTAGCTGGATGTTTTTGCCAGTAAGCAAGTAATTTTTGAACGTTTCCAATTGCCCACCCTGCTCTGCTTGGCAGTATTTAATTTGCCAACAGGATCCAACAAACAAGGTTTAATATGAGTCAAAGTCATCTGTCTATGGAAGCCCATTTCTGCCAAGTAAAAGACTTGAACAGAATAAAAATATAGATGGTAATTCAAAATTATGAGATAATGAGTCAAACTTATATTGTATTGTATTGAACATTATAAGATAGTATCTCATAATGTTCAATTAATATATCAAAATGTTTAATTTTTAAGGTTTTTGATACTTAGTCAGAATTATAAGTCAAAATGGAGCGATTCTACAGTAAGTCAAAGTTATGAGATATATTTTTGACTTTTATTGTCATAGCCAAATGTCTAATTTTCATAAATTTCTTTTCAGAAATTGGCTTCCATACCTGCCTGTCCTTGAAATAATCAGAAAACAGAAAATGAACCTGCCAAAACTACAAACCCACCACACATCAATCTCAGATAACCTCCCACTGGACATGTGGTTGTGCTGAGGCACTAAAGTGAAACATAGGAGAGAGTCCAAAAACCAGCTGTGAGTTTTGCATTCCTCACTTCTGCCATAGGTCCCTTCAACTAAAGTTTGACCTCTGTTGGCTCTGTCTATACAGAGGCACATTCAGTATTGACAAGCAGGCTGAGGACCAGCAGCTGTCTCAACAATCAGGATGTGCTAAACAAAAACCACTGCCACTTTTTCCAACTTGGATGGCCATAAGGTCATAGGAAAGTCAACAGTGAGCAGAATGAAAAGTGACAGTCAACCGAAAAAAGGACAGGACTGGAGAACATAATTTTGGCAATGCATGGACAACATGTCCCCTTGTGTTTACTTTTAAAATGAAAATGGGAGCAAATATTTCCATTGTGTGATCTACAAAATGTTTCATTCTGTCTTCTTTCACCTCAAAGGGGAATTCCTGTAAAGAGGGAAGGTGAAGGGTTAATTTGTGGCCGGGGAAACCTGATGCTAATTAAGTCTTAGGAATGCCACATACTGACATTGTAGTGCAGGAGCCCTCAGAGTGGGTCAGGCACGGAGAGAGCCCGCAGTAATGCGTGTGTCTAATGTGTTTTATTCCTTACTGAAACCCAATCTCACCAAATCTTGGAGCTGAAGGTAATGTTCTGTCAAGAACTGAAGATCAAGAGGCTCTGTGTCAAGTATGATAAAGTTTGTTTTCAGTTGTGACAGACAGGGGGTTAATCTGAAAGGAGAAGATCGGCGAAGGAGTTACATTTACCATTTGGGATCAACAGCTTAACTCGCATTTTCTTCTTTTGCAGGGAGAAAGACAGATACAGCTGATGCAAAATGGTTTTAGTAACACCGGGGCTGCTGCTGCTGCTGCTGTCTTGGATGTCACTGCAAGCTGTCGCAGACATTTGCCGGGGTACGCACTGCTACGGCGCGGAAACCGTCGATCCAAGACCGTGCACAGGAGCGCACTGTCCGGGGAGCAGATCCTCCAGACCGCCGCGGCAGTTTAACCCGACAACGCAGGGGAGAGCGGCGCAGATCGTCGCCAGCCAGCACCATGCATACCCGAGCTCTCCAAGAGCAGCATCGGAATCCTATCCGGCTGGTCAGCCACTTCGCGGGCGGCACGGTGACATCAGCGGCGGCGGCAGCGCACGCATAAGAGCGCCTGAACTTTTACTTGCAGGGTGCACGGATGCGGACTGCGCCCCTCTTGTGAAACCATTTCAGCCCACTAATGACACCCGAGACTGTAGAGGCATCGAGTGCAGGCTGCCACTGAGGATACGACCAAAAGCGCGGGTCAAGTCTTGTGTGGGAGAGGGATGTCTGGCCGGTTCCGAGGAGAGCGCCAGCCAGCTTCCTCCTGTCCATTTGTCCGACAGAGCCGCACAGTTTCTGGGAGATTTTCCGGAGCTTGGATATCCGTCGCCGGAACTTGGCAGCGCGCCTTTGGGTGTCCAGCTCACATGTGACATCAAGCCAGGTCTGCTATCATCATCATCATCACTGTCATCTAAAATTTTCAACTGTTGTGTTTAGATGATTATACGCTGATGAAGTTCATCAACTTGCCTTTAGGCATTTCTGGTTGAGTGACAATCTTCAAAAGAAGTTGATGAATTATTATCTTGTACATAATTTAACCAAATGCATATCACTCTTGATTGACTTACCCTAACTCGCTTTAAGTCCACCAGTGATCAGCAAAAGGGGATTATGTGTAAAAGCAAAGGAAGACTTTGTTGTCCTTCAGCCCAAAATGATATCTGCAGAGCAACAGGAGCAGCTGAAGTGGAAAAATGTCTCAGAGTCAATTGTCCAGAAAATGTAGAGTGCTTTGATGTTGGTCCATACAGGAAACTTTCATTGCACTTGCCATGGCTACACCAATAGCATGGGGTCACTGGATGTTCACACTTTGTTCAACATTATTTGCACAAATCAAACGAATCAGTCTTAATCTCATTTAATCACTTCCTCCCCTGCAGTGTTGAACAATGAGAACTTGTCTGATCCTATCTTTCGTTCTGCATTATGATCCTCTCAGGGGAGAATGAAGTTCCCTCAGAAGATGCCCTCATCTTGCACCTCCAGCTGTCCAAGGGGCAGGAGAAGCTGGTGGAGGCCCTGCGAGCCCAGCAGGTGGTCATCAGAGACCTGCAGCAGAAGCTCGCCGACCAACAGGAGGCTCTACTTTCCCAACAGAGGGAGATCCTGGAGCAGCAGCAGCGCATGTACGAGCAGATGGATGTGGTGAAGGCCCAGTACGGACTCCTCTCAGATACCGTCAAACAGGTTTCCTTCCAGGGCCTGCAGGGTGAGCTGCAGAGCTACTTTGAGAACCACCTCGCAGGTCTGCAGAGCCAGGCCCGCAGCCACCTGCAGAAGTCCTACGCAGTCCACAAAATGAACATAGACTCCAAGGTGATGGATGTAGTTGGAGAGGCTCATTTTCCCCAGCCTCTGCTGGGATGCCCTTCACCCTGTGGGCAGGAGGAGTTCTGTGATTTTCAGAGGGACCCACCGCAGTGTCAGAAGTGCACCATGTGTCCACCGGGTTTCTTTCTGATCTCACAGTGTTCTCCTACCGCAGACAGGATGTGCCAGGTATTATCCTTTAACATACTGATATTGCCTTTTTGGCTAACCCTTGTAGTCGTCTGACTGATATATTCTCATAAAATGGTTTAATCTGTGATGTGTGAAAACAAAGCCACTGCAAACAAAAGTGTGAATCAGCTGATAGTTGTGTATTTGGTGTTATCATTCAGTGATTATAAAGCATAATTATGTCAGAAAGGCCCAAATATAACATCAGCTGAATTGAAGTGAAAATTATTCACTCTTGGGCATCAGTGGCTGATATAAGCCCTAATGAGAATAAAAACTTTGGTTGAAAACATGGATGCTGTTTCTATTTTTGTTATATTGAAATGTATTCATGAGGTAATGAACACCAGCATAAAAACATCTGCTTTGCAGTTTCAGGGCAAAAGCAATTATATTGGTATGAGCTTTTAGAAATTCAGTCAAAACCTACTGAATCCTATTATTAACATTCTAAATGTTTTCATGATGATAATATTAGTTTGTCTAAATTGCAGGACAGAGATGAATGCCTTGAATTACCAAACATTTGTGGAGAGCGAGTAAAATGCCTTAATACTCCAGGTGAGTTAAATGCATATTATGTTTGTTGTTTTGTTCTAGCAAAATGTGTCCCCTAATTGTGGGCTGTGTAAAGAAATGATATCACCCTTTTATTTTTCCCCTCTTTATTTATATTTAATCGTCTTTGGCTACAATGCTGACTAACCAAAGCTTTTTTTGTCCTGTCAAAACAATCATATACTGAATTACATGCCTGCAGAGCTGTTAGACCCTATTTTTACTCCTTGGTTTCTTCATTCTCTCTTGTCTTTAACTGCACAGGGGGTTTCAGGTGTCTGGGCGTTCCTGAGAGGGAAGCAGTCATGGGCTTGTGCGGTCATGACTACTTCTACAACCAGGAGCTGCAGGAGTGCCAGGCCTGCTCCGACTGTGATGGAGAGCCTGTCGCTGTTTCATGCACCACTATCAGTGACTCTGTCTGCGGCCAGCCTTCAGAGAGCCGACTCTCCCAGTCTTGGGGGGCCAAAGTGGCAGTGCCCTCTGCCCGGGCCTCTGGCACCCACATCTTCCCTGGACTTCAGCTAAACATCAGAGGCAAAGAGAGCACTGATCTGTTGTCCAACGAGGCAGGGCAGGTGACGTTCCTGCAGCATGGCCTGGTGTGGTTGGATCATAACTTTGCGATTAAGCACAGCTGCAGGAACTTCCTTCAGGTGGGAATGAGGCTCAATGGCAGCCAGGAGGAGGAGGGTCAGGACCTCAGTGGTGTTCGCATCGAACAGCCGGATGGGAAGTACTTTCAGGGGGTCACCGTCAGCAGCGGAGTCGAGGTGGAGCCTAACCACACCTTCACTCTGCTACTGAAGAGTCCGAATCAACACTGCAACCAGAGCAAGGATCTACACGTCTATGATATCACCAGTCCCTCTTTCAGCCTGCTGTGGTTGTCGCATGATACCGGGGCCGTGGCTATGACAGCACAGATGTCCCTGTTGACCCACTACCAGACCAACTATCGCCCAACTTTCCGCGTGACCTCAGTGTCTGACCCGTATATGATCATTCTAACCCATGACAACCGCGGTGTGCGCTTCACGGAAAGCGGTGTTGTGAAGTTCGTCCTCCAACAGGCGCTTTACTCTATGGGCCACACCTGCATTCGAGAGGGTTTCTCACTGATTGCCTACACTAACCACAACGGGACTGGCCAGGAGGCGATGCAAACCTTCAAGACGGGCGTCAACTACAGGGACACCTCCATCACCCTCTCTGGTGCTGTGAGCGTTGATAGCGGGGACACACTTAGTTTTGAGATCACATCTCCGTCCCAGTGCAACATCCGCTACTTTGGGGACAGCACAGGGATCAGTATGCTGAGCCTTATCTGGATTCCTTCAGCAGTGTCGTCAACTCTGACTGCTACTGTGTCCAGGACTGGTCTGCCCTTTGGTGCAGTCAGGAATAAGCCTCTATTATTCCAGCAGATCAGCCCGGACACGACGCAAGTTCATTTGGCCCGCTCAGGGGAGCCAAACAGTCGGAAGAACTTTATATTCCATGAGAAAGGGACAGCGAACATAGCCCTTAACCTGAAGCTGATACACTCTTGCAATATTGTAAAACTCACATTGCAGCGGGTGTTGGTTCAGGGCGGGCAGGCGGGTCCTGTTGCTCAGCAGGTGTCTGGATATATGCCTGAAGGGAGTGAGTGGGCCAGTATTGGGCTGAGGGCCTCATTTCAGGTCCACAATGGTACAGCTGTCTATGTTACTCTAGACTGTCTCCGCGGACGAGTTAACCAGATAACACATGAGGGCGGCACTAACATTTCAATCCTCTGGGTTTCAGTGTGATCCAAGAAGGGATGAAGCCTTTGTCATTAATACGCCTAATGAACGGCTTTGAATTGCAGAGCAGATTCAACAATTTACCAAATTAAGGAAAAAATACTGGTTGATAAAAGACTTTATTCATTTGTTACACATATGTTGTCACCTGTTTAGACTGTTTGTCTAAATTATCTAATCTATTGTGAATTGTATTTTGGGTATGATTTACAAGTACTGTTTTTGCTTGAAGTACTTCGGCTGGTTGAACAGTGACCAATTCTTCGTGTCTGTGTGTGTGTTTGTACAGTATGAGTGTGTGCACATACAAGTGCAGTGGTGCTTTTATGTATGTATGTATGTATGTATGTATGTATGTATGTATGTATGTGTGTGTATGTGTATATGTGTGTACACACACACTGGCATGCCTACTTTTGCATATGTGTGTGAGTTGTAACTATATCCTTCCGTTCTTGCACATATTTAACTTGCATATTATATGTAACAAACCTTTGTGTATTATATGGTTAGGCATTTGAAACAATGGTTTGACACATTTGGAGATGAGCTTTCCCACTTTCTAGAGGAGAGTTAAATGAGAAGATTGATAACACTCTCAGCAGCCAGTGAGCTTAGCTTAGCACAAAGACCGGAAACAAAGAAACAGATAGCCTGGCTTTGTTCAAAGGTAGCAAAGTCCGCCTACCAGCACCGTTAATGCTCACTAATTAACAGGCTTTATCTTACTTGTTTAATCCATACAAATCTGCAGTGTAATGGGGGGGGCGGTCTTTGTTGGCTGCCTGGCAAATGCTCCGCTCTAAGAAATAACAGCTCCTGACATGGTGACTTGTCGTTTTTTACTCATTTTCTGTTGTAATTAAACAAAAGAGGTTCAAAAAGTGAGGCGCAGTCGTCAGATTTTCTAGGTTAGCTAATTCTCCCAGTTTCCAGTCTTAATGCTAAGATAGGCTAACTGGCTGCTCTTGGTAGCGTCATATTTACCGTATTGATATGAGAGTGGTAGCAATCATTTTTCAGAATGTCAAACTATTTCTTTAATGCTCTGAAAAAATTGTCATGAAAGAGCTATACACAAATGCTATATAGTAAACTTTCAATAAGCAGGAGTTTGATTTGATGATGTTTTTGATGATATTTATTTGCCTTTTATAAAATAGGACTTTTGTATTTCCAGTTTTGAATGCATAAATTTGTCAGATATGAAAAGTACTGTTTACGCAGTGTTGATATTCAAATACATGCAGTGATCGACTATCATACGTTTATTTGCTCACGTATAGTTTAACATAGTATTACAGAATGTGCAAACATCATACTTTGTTATTCTTTTGCCTAAATGCTGTTTCCCTGTGAAGAGTTGCCCATGCATATCCTTCCTAATTGCCTCTGTGTGTGTTCTGTCCTCTAAACAATTAGGCATAATTAAGTGTTTCAGGGAGTTGGCAGCAAAGCCGCCACTGAAATTCTTCAGCTTTACTCTCAGTTCATTATGTCTAATAATTTTTTTCTTTCTGGTTTGGCTCCCAGCACATCTTATTGAATGTCAATGCATGCATACGTATTCAACACCAAATAAAATGTACATATATTTTGCCAGAAAAGAAATTTCACTTTATCTTGTTAAATTGCTTTGTTGGTTTTATTCTAAAAAAAAAAAGTCAACTTCAGGGCAATAATCAAAGGTGGACCACAATCAAGGGCAACCTCACTTGGGTGAAGATATTTGCAGATGTTTCGTCTCACATCCAAGAGGCTTCTTCAGTTCTCAGTAGTCCAGTTGCCCTGGATTGTAACCCACCTTGGATAACTATGACCTGGATGACTGAGAATCTTCACAGACATTTCATCAATAATCCAAAACAATCAGAGATGAAAAATATTTCACAGTTTTGTTGGATGATTACAGTATATGTATTTAATTTAGCATAATAATCCTGTGCACCTCTCGTGTGACCTTAATTCCAATATCTTGACATTGATTTTATCGTGGACTTACCGATCATGACAATTAACATTTTATGGTGAACAGCTATTATTTTCCATTAAGTTGAAGGGTAAAAGTTTACACATTCAGACGTTACTCATTCCATTTAATCTCAAACATGCTGAACCTATTTGGAAGCAACCTTATTCAGCAGCTAAGGTGCCAAATTTGCAGACATAATACCTTAGAAAGTCATACACTGTATTTTCCTCTCAATTGGTCTTAATCAAGTTCAAATTGTTTTCCCATCTATTACCTATAGGAGAGCTGCTCCTTGGTTTAAACATAACAAATAGCCTGTGAGTCAATGAGAGGGAGAAAAAAAAAGGTCTGGTTGCGAGAAACAATCAAATGTTTCTGTCGGTTGCTTGAATTGAAAACAGGTGTTTCAGTGGAGCAGTGCTCCAGATGTCTGACGCTATAGATCAAATGAGACCCACAGCATTTGCAGAGCTTCAGAGACATCAGAGAGAGAAACGGGGACAGAGAGACAGAGCAGGAAAGAGAAAAAAAACTGAGCGTGTGTATATTAAACTTTGTCTTTAAAGCTCCTCTTATAAATATTTTCTGTATTAACAACGGATCAAATGACCACTTGGTCACTTGTAATGACAAAGCCACAGAGTGTAGTTCCCCTTAGCTCAACAACAATTCTTTGAGTTCGCCTATTTAAGATTTGCTTTGGTTGTGACTGACAAATTCCACTCCCATCAACCTCGTTTCCAGCAGCTGGCAGCTTTTTTCCAGCAAAAAAAAAGCTCTGATCTCAGTTTATGCTACCTGCCGAGCTCCTAATGGCAGACAGACAAAGGTAGCAATTAGCTGGTGAAGCTGCAAAGCCAAACGTCTCGCAGCTATTTTAGAGAGCAAGATATTTTCTCCTGGAATGTGTGGAGGCCAGAGATAAAAGGAGTTGAACAAGAAAAGAAAAATAGCTTATGCAACTTTAACCTTTTTTAGAGAAAAAACCTGAGCAGTTAAGCACTTAAACTTACAGCAGACACAGAGCAAAATTTAGATTAATTTGAGTTTTGTTTCTGTCCACCTGTTGTAAGTTAAATATACACTCTCCTTTTAGCTCTGTTTTTGCTCTCCACCAACTCTTCATGGAAATATCAAAAATTAGTAGCTAACTTTGTCTGTCTTCTGTTCAGTATTAGGCAGTTAGCGTACAGACGGTTTTTAGGGCTTTGTCCAATGATGATAGTGAAGTTTCGGGCTGCAAAACCACAATAATGAGCTGAAAAGTCACTAAAAAGCTCCTCAGAGCTGCATAGTCAGGTGATAATTCTCTGTGGGTTCATCAACAAGCGACCCCTTATAATTTTGATTATTGCCTCTTTAAATAAGGTGCATATTTTCATATTATCATATGTGTTTGCTTGTTTGTCTGAACCTAATCGCTTACCACTGGACCCACAAGGCTAATGTTGTTTGTGCACATTTATGACTGTGTGTTCATCACAATTTTGGAAAAAACAATTTATGAACTCGTAAAGCGTTTGTCTTTTCAGCAGTATTTGCCATTTTACGATAAGCATCACAACGTAGCTAAAAGCATTTCAGCTAATCGGCTAGGCTAAAAACAAGGCTCACCTTGCTTGACGCAGGCCACATTCTGGCCTTTATTGTGGGTCAGAAACTGACATCCATAGAAAAGTTTGGGCTCATCTTGAACCAGAGCATCTGCAGATTAATTCCACACACGTTATGTTATGATCCACTAAAGTTTGGCACCATACGAGATGAATAAATCCCTATTGTTATTATGTTCGGGGCCATCTTGACTGTAAGGGAGCCAGGAGGGACAATTGAGAGACATTTGTTTGGGAGGAGAGAGGGGATGGGCATAATTTTGTGTGGGGTGTAAGAACAACAAAATGTTCAATAAATAATAATGTTTGAATTTAGAAGTTTGGAGTTATCATCCTGTTTATTGTTTCCTTATTAAGTTTGTACAGTTAGGCGAAGGACACTAGGTTACTGTTATCCTATTCTAAGGATCTTAAAGAAAATTGAGACTATACTAATACAAAAAACCTTTATTAAAAACTTTAATATAGCTAAATACATCTATATAAGAAAACTTGCGCTACTCTGATTCCCCACCCACATGCCACCAGGCACACTTGATGGAGATCTGGACTCTACTGAGTGATTGCTTGTAGTTCCACATTTTATCATCTAGGGCAAAATACACATTCATCTTTCATACTTACACACAAAACCAAGAGTTAATAAAAGTTTGGCACAGATCAAATGCCTCAGTCGACATAAATTAATCAGCCCACGAATTTCTGTAAATTTTAAATGTTGTGAAAACACAAAAGGTGCCATGCAGCTTGATGGGCTGGAGCCTTGCATGCTAGTGTATCAGTGGCAAAATAGAAAGACATAATTCATCACCGCAATGCATCTGTTGTGAGTTTATTTGCTTTCTGAGGGTTTTTGTGTTTGGATTTCACTCAAACAGTCAATGGCATGCGAGGAAGTTACTTCAACACAACAGAAATCTGATGATTCCAAAAACAGTTTTCAACAACTGAACTCCCCATGTTTAATATATATTATTCCTTTTTATGTTTAGAAAGTTTTAACTCTAAACATGTATCTGGATCATTTGTTCATGTGTACTAAAAAAAACAAAAAAAAGCCAACATGGTGTCATGTTAATAGACACATCATTTGTGGTGATTTGTGGTCGAGGCGAACACCCTCCTAACCCAAACCTGGCCCCAGTCTGCTCCGATGTTGACTTAAAAAGGACAGAGCCGGAGACAGGCTTGCTTTAATCAGAAGCGGATGTTACTGTAAGAGCCAAGGCCTCTTGTCTGCAGGGAAATGTTTAGACCATGTGGTCAGGTTTGATGCTGCAGTCCTCCACACTGTGTTACAGTCATACTCAATGGTGGATTTATGAGGTGTGAAGGAAATTTGTAATGGTGTAGCTGATTTTTTAATCCAGCTTTTGTCTTGAGAATTTATCACACTAATTGATACGGATATTAAATCCATTTTACATTTGAAATGCCTTAATTCTGGAAGATTTTGCCTACAACATTGAGTTACAGTAAACCACTTGATGTTACGATCCGTGGGTAGGAAACAAGTTGGAAGGACCAAAACGCAGATACGGGAAACAGGCAGATTCAGTTCTTGAGCTTTATTTCCAAAAACAAAAACCGAGCACACTTACAGACTGAGTGGCTGAGTCCAAAAACCCCAAAGGCACTGAATCCACACAAATCCAAACAGGTAATCAAAACTCCAAGAGATAGGCAGGAACATGAGCTGGGAATAAGCAGGACAGAACAGCGAACAAGACAGGGAAACTGAAACCAAGACAGACACAGCGTCACACGTACAATAACCACACAAAGACTGAAGGCACACAGCAAACATTTAACACCAGGGACTAATGTGCAGGGCGGGAGCAACACAGGTGACCGGGATCAGGACTAACAAGGCAGAGAGACAGCAGGGGAAAAACAGACAGACACCAATAAGGCCATAGTGAAACTAATAATAACCAAGATGAAACAGAATAATATAAACAACTGATCCATAAGCATACAGATCACAAATAAACCAATAAACTACCACTAACAGGGAAAACAGACTAAACCAAGATTAACCAGAACACAGAGCAAACATGGCCAAAATAATACAGGAGTACACAGACCATGAACTAAAGCACAGAACAAGAACTAAGGCACTGGACTAAGAACTGAGGCAAAGAACTATAAATGCAGGATAAAGACCTAAGATAAGAGACAAGACATAAATATCTAAGGACAAAGAACGGGAGAAACATAGGCAAACAGAAACTCACATGAAACAGTGGCAAAAAACAGAAACACAGGGAAAAATGCAACTAAAACATAATCCAAAACTAAACTCATAACACTTAAAGCCACATGTACAAAATTATGTTAAAATTTGGTACCAGTTTTTGTGCATGTTATGTTAGGCTATGGCCAACAATCTCTGACTCGCTAACATTGTAGGTCTGTCCATTTTTAAAACAATGTTTTCTTTTAGACACTTAAAGGTTCAGTGTGTATTATTTAGAAGGATGTATTAAAAGAAACATAATATAATATCCATAACTGTGTTTTCAGTGGTGTATAAAGGCCTTACATAATAAACTGTTATGTTTTTATTACCATAGAATGAACTATTTCTATCTACAGCGGGGCCTCTTACACAGACTTCGCCATGTTGCACTGCCATGTTTCTACAGTAGCCCAAATGGACAAACGGCTGTACACAACACGTCACCGTGTTGAAAGAAGAAGAAGAAGTAGTAGTTAGAAGTAGTCATCTGGTTTATTAGAAGGTATAAAAGAGGAGAAATTTGGACAAATACACACATATTATTTAGCACATGAGCTGACAGAGCGTGTCGGCCACCATGGAGGTGCATTCGTGTGGTGTCAGAATGATCAGATTTTTTTTTTCCTCCTAAAATCTTTATTGCAAAAGAGAAGTAGAGTGTACATAGGACATAAACAAGTTTACAGAACTTTGATTCGTGCAGAGTTATTTATGCGGATTTATACACATACATACATGTAATTGTAATATGGTTAGTTTGCTGTCCATGTAGAGTGAACTAGAAGTCTGCGTGTTGTTTAAACACTCTGATAATGCTAATTCAACACATCTTTAGCGCACATGTTGATCCATATCCTGACTTAGATCACAGAACATACACTGAAGTCGGAAGAACAGCTTCACAACTCGGGAAATGGGACCATCCGAGGAGCATGTGAATGCACCATGAGCTGCTGGTTACAATTCATTCGCAACCCGCCCCATCAGATGCCACTGATCCTTTAATGGTGTCATTTGTACCTGATTTTAAGGGATTTGTGTTGAAAAGTATGAGGGTACATCATTCAGCTGGTGAGATTTGCTCTGAGAGCTTTTTAAAATGTCTCTTTGGAGGTGAAAGAGGCGTTTCCTAAACCAGCTGAATAGAACTCCAATACGTGACTTACTCAGACGTGTCTGGGCTCAAAAGTACTGCATCACATCTCAGTCTTAATTTCGTCATACATTTTCCATCATCCTCCCTTTCTTGCGCATCCACTCATCTGTCACAATCTCCTCCCCTCCTTCGTCGTCCATCTGTGCCGGTGTTTTTCTCCTCATTAGAGAGGTTACTGATGCATGAGGGAATGGGCTGGCAGGTCAGCAGCCACAAACACAAAGTGGGATTCATATTGAACAGCCTGTGAAAAGTTTCCTGGTCTGACAAACAGAAAAAAGTTGACGACCAAGCTCTTTAAATTCCTGAGATTTTCTGCGCCAATGAACAGGAAAAAGTCTATCAAAGAAAACTGTTTCTTTTCATGGTATAGCATAAGCAATACTTGCTTTCTATAGGATATTTTGGCCAACAGAAACCTATACTGGTATTGACAATAATAATGCTGGACATGCTGTATCTAACTTTTCCAGACTTGGCAGTGGCTCTACATAGAACTTTGCCTCCAGTGTCCCTGATCACCGGGAATGCAGCATTTAATTTTGTTGTTCTTTAGCTGACCTTAATCATTTCTGCGTCAAGGGCAATCGGAAACTCCAGAAACATGGGGATCAGTCAGTCTGGGTGTGGAAATAAATACCTGTGTGTGTGTGTGTGTGTTGTGTGTGTGTGTGTGTGTGTGTGTGTGTGCATGTACAACATACACATGTTACAGCCTATGTAAAAGGGAGTAAGGCCTGTCTTGCTGCCTTCATGAAGAGGCCATTTAAAGTGCTGATGATGAATAATAGGTTGACTGAATGTGAGCGAGTGAGTCCCTCTGGTGTATATTTAAATTGCAGCGAGATGCTCTCTCACTCAAATCAACTCCCCGGTGGTCCGTGAGGTTAATTGCTTTCTCCGGCAGGCGCTTACAGATTAACTATCTCACTGAATGCATCCATACAAATGACTCTGCATATACCACAATAAGTTGAGCAGAGTGGAGTGTGGGTGTGTGGGTGTGTGTGTTTGTGGGTGTGTGCAGTGCTTTGCAACAGAACATAGTGTATGCTTATGTAGCCGGCAGGGTGCACAGCGAGGTCAGAGAAGCTAATGAGTACGACTGACTTTGACTAACGAAGTCGGCCCAACAGAGGATCTTTGGTCTAAACTACACCTTCTTCAACAAAAGTGTAATAGTCCAGCATCCATTTTATTGAAGAGGATGCAACCCAGCCAGTATGGATTTTGTGATCTGCAGGTGAGAAGATCTATCTGTCTTATAGAAAGACTACATTCAGCTGAAAAGGGGACATTTTTAAGATCATGACAATTCCAATTTATTATCCTTTTTATAGTTTAGGCCTTCAATTCTTTGGTAAACATCATATTCCCTAAAATAATGGCTGGGAACATGGGGACATGGGAACATGGGGACATGGGGACGTTTCGTTGACTGAGTCAGATGAGGCAAAAAAGCGGCCAGGATCCCTAAGAATTACGTCCATATTGGACGATTACACACCTCATGACGTCCAATGCCAGTGTTCAAGTTTTAGTGCAGGAAGGACTGTGCCCTTTTTTGCAAATGTTTACCCGTTATCTTCATTGTCGCTTTTAAATACATTGGGCTAACCTTGGACTTTGTTTAAAACTAAACTGATTGTCTGACTGATTGCGTTTCTTGCCTTAACAATGTTACAGTTTTTAGAGATGTTGATTAGAGCTTTAAACTTAGACGTCTTTTGACCTCCAAACCACCAAATCCATGCTTGGTGGCAATCTGCTCCAGCTGGACAGCTGGTAAATAACACAACATGAGGGGGGCAGGGTGTCTTTGCAACTTCTTCTGCTGTCAACCAAGCAAGCGACCTCTCCTCTAAGGTGACCAGGCTTTCATGTATTGGCTGAGTTGTGTCAGCGTGAAGCCAGACACTACCAGATGAGGTACCAGCTTCTGAGTTGACATCAGGGCGTAGGCAGAGCTCAGGAAACCTACGGCTGTGAGGTGAACGCCACCAATTCCAACAGACAGTAACATCTGGGTTGGCTTAGCCGCCCTGCACACATTACACACGGTCTGTTTTCAGGAAAGACTTCAGTCGTTTATAGAAGCATGAGAATCCTTTTAGCCTTTCTGTCAAAATGCTTTGGTAAGCCTCTCTCAAGCCAACCTCCCTGAATATACCATCTGCTGGTTTGCTCATAAATCACGGCCAAATTTGAGAAAATTGTAACTTCTTTGACTTCACGACATGTTTGCTACATTTCTCCTTTCTGCAACCCATGTGTTTGTATGGAGCAGCTCATCTCCTCTTTGTGTAATCACATCTAGGATTAGCGTATTCTGGGACTTCACAAGGCCTGTGATGTGCGCCACATGGTTGTGGTTGCTGCAAACACTGAGCAGATCGTCCAGGTGACGCTGGTGATAAAATGTTGTAACATGGGAGCGTCTCTGATCCACCGAGAGGAAGGAACCCTGCAGGGTGAATTTCAGAGAAATGTCATTTAGTCATTATTCTTAATATTCTGTGATGAAAATATTTACACTCTGTGGAAGACTGAGTTGCCTGTCAGGGAGATAACAGCAGCACAGTCTGCAGAGGCGACGTGTCAAGGTTGATTGAAATTAATTTGGTCTCATGACACCAGAATCCAAAATGTGATGTCAAGACTACATGTAGGCAGTTCCTTGATGAATATTAATGAAGGATGAGCTGACATGTCATTTTTGTCTCTGCAGCAAGAACAGTGGCTCGTAAAACTCCCCGGGTGAGCCGTAAGAGAGGATTGCTAATATAAAGACTTCACGTGTGTACATGTGGCTTTCAGATGTTACTTTTCTCTTTTTGCCTTGTCTTTTCCTTAACACTGAATGTTTTGTTTGTCTAAACTTGTACTCACTCCACGCTCCCCTCAAGAGGCTGCTCCCTGGTTGCCAGGCTGTCCTTGTAAATAATAAGTTGTTTTTTCAAGTGTCCTGCCTGGTTAAATAAAGGTTTAATAATGTACATACTGTATATGTGTCAGTTGTTGTGTGAGTGATGTCTTCAATGTGTTTCTTTGATCTTTGTTTTGACCAGAGTTTTTCTTTTTCATTTAGTAAGTTTCCCCTTCAAAAGCTCTTAACTACAGTCTGGGATTTTTTTTTACCTTGCTAGCAGCAGCCTGGGTGCAGATCTCTCGGGGGGCTGACTCCACTTTTGAAGCTTACTTACACATAAACACTGCTCTTTTTGAAGGTTTTGTTTATGCCCCCCCCCTTATGTATCCTTCTCTGTGGGCTGAACTGTTGAATATATTGTACTAAGAGGGAATTTGGGAAATTAAGGTTTAGTAAATCCTAATAACATTTCCTTGCTTTTGGACTACGTATCCCAGATTCCAATTCTATGGCATCTCTGTAGCACATTACTTGCTAGCTAATGTTACATTAAGCACCACAAACTACAGCATCCAAAGTGACCGTAAAGTTGAATTAAACCTCTCTAAAACAGTTTCAACAAAAACTGAACATTATAAGCCTGTAGCATATACTGTTTTATTAGACTGAATCAGTTTTAGCTTGTAACCTAAGAGGAAGATTGCCATTACATTTGCTAGACGTATACATTTTCCAAGGGGATAAACCTCACCTTGAGTGCCGCAGTCAGGACAAACGTTTCACATTGTGTAATCTGACAAACATTGCAGCCTCAGCAGTCCTTTAGCACAGACAATCTACAGCTCATCTCACCTATTTTGCAACTAAGCAAACAAAACAGGGTTAGGGTTAGGGTTCTATATTTAGCTGTGTTAGAAGTACACAGCAACACATTGTAACATGGTCACCACAACCTATCAACAGTATCGCTATAGAGGGAGAACATTAGGTACACTTGACAGTCCGATTACATGCTAAATGTCCACAGTTTACTCAACAGTGAGACAACACTAAAGTCTAAAGCTGCAAAATTGTAGAATAACCAATTTACCTCTTATCGTATCCTATTGTGGATTGATCGGGTGTTTCAACACTGATTGCATTGAGCTGTCTTGAATCTCATCATGCGAAACCACACAAACTGCTGTGTGGAAACAGTTAACTTACTGAAAGATTACATGTCATCTTTATAACGTTAAAACCATCCATTTCCTCTGAGCGCCATCATTCAGAGCCAGCTGATAGTGTGCTCCCCAGATGTTTTGTTTAAAGCACACATATACTGTGTGTCCAACTTTGTTATCTGGGCCATTATGTCACTTAAATAAACAAACTTCACTCTGTGCGGTCGTAGGTCGAGTCTTTGTAAAAGAGACGGAGATTATTCCCATGTGGCGCTTATACACTTTATCTACTGTACGCGCGTCTGTGTATGAGAGAAGATGAGGCAAACCATCTGGGAACCTTTCACAGAGTTGAGATGTGTTTTTTTTTCATTGTTTCTTCTCTAGTTTGGACATAAAAGGATGTAGTAATCAGAAATGATTGAGAGGAAAAATGTAAAAAAAAAACAAAAAACAAAACCCCAGCTCATTGAGACAATAAACACAAAATTATTTTTATTTGCCAAAAATTCCAGCCACATTTGCAGTGCATATCTATTTTGAAGCAAGTTGAAAAAACATACACTCCCTGTTGCTCTTCATGACTAAATTGTGGGACAGCAGTGCCACCTAGAGGAACGTTAGCAACTCACAAAAATACCACATTTTTCAGTGCCACTAGAAAGATGATTACCAGTGATGTTTTTATTATTGTCATCATTATTTCGATATTTTGTGTGAGTGTTCAAAGTTAGTTTATGGTTATGTATTGGAATGCATATTGTGATTTGTTTTAACATGTTTTGACTACTGACTACTAGTTAGCATCTCACATGTACATGTAATGTTCTTTCCTTGACAGTGAAGCACATTGCTGTTTTCCCTGGTATGAAATGTGCAATACAAATGAACTGCTGCTTGCGTACTATGTTTTATACTGTACATAATCAGTAATTATGTTTAAGGTAATAATGTCTCAGTTTGATGCTATAAATTTCATAAAAACACCATAAAGATACTAGTTATGAAAGGTTATTGTGTTTGATTGCATGTAATTACACAAGTGCAGTGTTTTTTGAGTCTCACAGAATGAGACACATAATCTAGAAACCTTGCTACAGGCAATGATTACAAACCCTCTCTCACTCTATGCTAATGTGCTGCTTTGTAATTAGCATCAGTGGATAATTTGAGAGGCACTATACAACGATCTTGGAGGTCAGAAAAAAATTACATAAACATGACTAGTGGTGAAACATTCTTACCTTGTGGTGCTGTGAAAGTGCCACTTTTCATGTCCCACTTTGCTGTTCAAGGACTTTCTCACAAGTTTATGTAACAATTTCAACTCTTCTGTTCACATAACACTGCGCTTTTGGGCTACGGTGTGAAGCACGACAAAGTAAGCTTTTAAAAATGTTGTATTTTGAAAGATAGAAGAAGAAATACAGAGGAATACAATAATCTTTGTTTTAACAATATTTATTTCTATTTTCCCAATAGTAACATATAGTTCAGGACAAATGAATGTTTTAGAGAAACTAGCACAACAATTTGCAGAATATGGTTCAAAATTGCACCATATCATGTTAAAATAAACTGCACTCTGAGTACTAGGGATTTTCATTGTTCTCATAAACAAACATTTCCAGGTGATATTTTTTTATACTTCTGTGTTAAAGGACAATCAAGTCTAACTCCTGTTAATTCTGTTTCTCGTACATCCTAAAGGAGTCGAGGGCCTCGGCGAAACAAAATCAGAAATGGCGGCGTTATGGCACCATGACACGAGTCAACATATTGTCTCAGACACACAAACAGAACGACAGCGGGTAGCCAAGAAACGTTAGAGGAAAGCGCGATTGTCACTGCTACCAGAGGGCGAAGCGGAAGAGAAAGAGAGAAACGGTTGTACAGGTGCAGAGCAGAGAAGAGCTTTCAGAGAGACATGCTGAGGGACTACACATATAGATATAATACTCTAGGTTCTGAGCTGCGACATTCTTCAAGCAGAAGAGAAAGACAGAGGATAGAGATAGTCAGATAAAGCGCGCGGAGAGGATTACAATGCTAGGCGAGGTTAGCATGCTTGCGGCACGAAGAAACATTTACAGGAAGCCCAAGACACAGAGATCACATGTAAAGGCTAGAGCGACAGTGCACTAATCTACAGGTAAAGCTATACATTGGACACTAAAGCTAATTACAGGAGCTACACATACTGTATATATGTATAAATATGTATATATATAGAAATAGGTATATAGGAGACAAGCTGGATAGGCAAGGCATTGCATGCACGTGCAAAGGAAGCAAGTCTAGCAGCAGCAGCAAGAGAAACAAAGACTTTCCAAAGACTACCACAGTGAGATTCCTTTGTAATAAATCTGATGTTGTCTGTGTCACAGTGTGTTTCGCCATTTTTATGTGGGAAATGAACAGAACTGGGACAAATAAATCTAAAGAGCATTTCAAACTATTGGGTACTCTCTGTCGGGATGCAGTTAAACAAGAGGCTTTATAATATCTACAAACGGCAAAAAATGAAATGCTTTCATTTCCAACTGACCCTCGATTCTTGACACATTCAGACCAAAGAGCTTAAGTTACATTTTTGACAATTTTTTTTAAACATCAACTTATGAACAACCATTGGACATTGCACGTTATTAGGTCATGTGTATACTCTAAAGTGCACAACCTCCCCGTTTGGAGGAAAACTAGACAATACTGGCAAATGTTTACTAAGGCAACACAGTTACAGACACATTAAGGTACACATCGGCACATACTGTCAAGTATCACTTGTGCACAAAAAAACGCAGTGCTTCAGAGTCAAAATGGCTTTGCATTTAAAATCCAAACACCAGAGTCTCTGAGCAAGACTCAAAAGTATTCCAAGGTGAAGACTGTCCATTTCTTTAAAGCCAGTCCCTGAAACATGTTTTCTTTGAAATAGCTAGAAGAGTCACAAACCAAGTCAGGTATCTGACACATACACACAGGGGGAAAAAAGCCTTTTGGACAAACAGGATGAAAATACAGGTAATCTACACTGGAGATAGAGAAAATATGAATAACTTTACCTCACAAATAGTCTCTGGTTATATGTCTTATATACACATATGTATACACAAAGATATGTACTTAGGACATCTTGAAATACTATTTACAATCTATGATCAAAAGTGATTGTACACTGACCGACCATGTTGAGCAAATTGTGCTTTTCTAACTTATTCTAATGAAAATGCTACAGAACCTCTGCTTGTTAAATCAGGGTTCAACTAACCTGCTTACAGAAAGCATGTTTTGAAGTTTATTTATTTTGCTAACTACTGTTCGTAGTAGGAAACTTGATTATCGTTAACTATTGTACACTTGAATTCACTGTTTTTTGTCGATATTTTGCAGGGTATAAAGATTGGACCCATACTTGAATATTGCTTGTGAATGAATAAAGAGGAAATCTCAGTTGCAATGCAAAGGGACGCTTCTCCTCCCTCAATAATTTAAGTGCAAGTGACCTGTTGGAGTTCCTATATTCAGACAAAACACTATTATTGCCCCGTTCCCAGTTTCTTCAGATGCTCCATCTTTCATTAAGTACTTACTCAAATACACCACTGACACATTGCCTCTCTCATAACGGTACTGTAGATGAGAGGTTTACATCTTTAAAGTTATAATCCTTAAAATGTCAGTCGAGAGGATTTTGGAGTAGTGGTCAAATGCGGTACTGCAGGTCATGTGATGCCAACTGGCTCAAAAAGCTCCATCATGGCTTGATTAATCTGGGGCGAGAATTTGCTTTTGGACCCCAACCTACTGTTCTCTGATTAGATAGACTATTTAAGAATATGCTTCAGGTAAATGCAATATTAAGTGAACTAATGAAACGTTTACAACTAGATTTTGACTTAGGGTCCCTTTAAACATCTTGGCAACAGGATTAGCTACCAATGCCGGGCCTGTTGATTTTGTTCTTTAGTGTGGCAAATGTGCAGTTAATCAAATTACCAAAACCAGTTGACATGCAGTGACTTGGGGGCTGTAGTGTGCACTTGGCAGTTGCTCATTTTGCTTGTTGGTAATGCAGCCTTGCCTAGCATACACATTAATAATAAAAGCAAGATAATTAATTAATGGTTTTGAGACATAACACTTTGTATTAGAATTTGATTCATTACTTAAAATAAAATTTCCTTGTTCATGGCTGCATAATTTGAATGCAGAGTGGTTAAGGTGGACGCCACCACTACCTTTAAAACTTATATAATATAATATATAACTTATGTATAAAGATATGCCATTAGAAATACTTTAGATGGCTATTGCTGAACAAATGTTGGTCATTAATTGTGGTTCTTAAGGATTATAACTTCATGTTACCTCTGACGTGTTGATTATTCTCATGTAAGATCATCGTTATAACACATAACGCACACTCAGCACAGCTAAATATACACCTGGTTGGAAAATGGTACCCATTTTGATATGTAGCTGGTGACATTAAACAAATGGGTTTAACAAGCCTTTATCACTTTAAATACACTAGAAAGAATTGTGTGCGTAAAAAGAGTAGAAAGTGTCAGCAGGAATAAGCAACAACATTAAATTAGCATCATAAGCTGCAGACCAAACTGTCAGAGGGCGAGGTAATGCATAATGGACCGACAAGCCTTCATAAATACTTTACTGTTGTGTAGTTTTGATGGAAATCTTTTCCTTTACATCTCTTGTGCACATTTCCAAATCAATACAAAGGCCTGTTCTGTTTGGGATTCGTATTTAACATGTGCTGGTACTGCTCTTCATCACCCTCAAGAGAAAATATTGTTCAAAATCACTGCGCGAAGTACTATGTGCAGGTGTAGAGGCAGTTGATTAAGCTGAGGTAAGGTGAAGTGCTTTTTTTGTTTTGAACCAGAAGTTTAAAATATAAAGTTACAATAAAACACAACCACGTTTGGCACTTAACAACATACTCGGCAACTGGGAAATGATTCAAAAATAAACTCTTCCTCATCGACTTATTGCACAAGCCTTTCATTTCACACAGTACATATAAAGTTACATCACTTACACTACTCTGGGATCTACTACACTATAGGAAAGGCAGACAGAAGCACTTTTACATAGCTTTGGACCAAGCAAGTCCACGGCAAAGCTACAATACACTATATGGATATATTGGTGTCTTTTTTTCTCAAATATATTCTTAAATATGTGACTTTGGAGGAAAGAGAGAGAAAAGAAAAGGTTTACCAGTACATTCACGACAAACAATTCATCCGTCAAGGGGGGACAGTACAGGAGGATTTGGTGAGATGAGTCTTATAGATCTTGGCCGAGTCGTTCAATCTCCTCAATAAGAAAGTCGATGTCCTCGAAGGTAGCAGCAGGATTTGAGATCACCATGCGGAAAAAGTTGACCTTGTCCCCTTGTGGCTGGTAGCTGACCATGGTTGTCCCGTACTCCATCATCCTGGCCTTTATCACTGGAGCCACCTGAAAGATGTAAGTACAGCATGAATGGATAAGAAAATCATATACTGTATTTAAACTCATTCATTTGGCCAGATGAGTACGTCATTCTTAACACTGACACTACTAATAGACCACAAAACAAGTTTTGAAAGCATTCAGATTCAGACTTTTGATCATAATAGATGCCGGTTTTGAGAACTGATCCCAGATCGGGCAATAAAAACCTATTTTAAGTAACCTATCCATGTGGAGCAATGATCGACATTTCATATTTAGAGGTGCTGGTTGGGGAAATTTCTTCACTTTGGACAGAGCCGGGGTAGCTGTTCCCCCCTGTTTTCAGTCTTTATGCTAAGCTAAGCTATACAAGGTATATAATATTTAACTGATAATTATTGGTATTGATCTTCTCATCGATCTCTCTGCAAGAAAGCAAATTAGGGCATTTCTCAAAATGTCAAACTGTTCTTGGCACAGAGAGAACAATGCAGATTGAACTCTGTTGGCACTAATTCATTTATATAAAAAGGATGAAAATGTTGAAAGTCAGTCAGTCCTCATTCAAACAATCTGCAGTCTGCAATAAAAATACATTATTACAAGTTTACATAGAAAACTACATCACCTGAAAATAAGCAGTGTGAATCTAAATGAACCAAATTTTAAAAGGCAATAAACCAAAGAGTGAGTGAGTAGTGATTGTGTGGTAAATGACCAGTTGTACGTCTTCGTCGTGTCCTCCCTCGACTCTCTAAATGCCATTTTAATGTCTTATTTTCTCCTCAGACTACTTTGATCCTGGTCCATGTCGTCCATTATCTCCCACCAGTCTGACAGCTAAATCTGACACCAGACCAGCACACACAGGACTCTGACTGCTTTCTGTCAAGTTGAGAGGTTATCTCAGAGTAAACTGCGACAGGCTTGATGGTGGTGCGGATTCTGTGCTGTGATGAGCTACGGCAGATTCAAGTTTGAAACTCACACTCCTTTTTTGGACCATTGTTTTAGGGCTTGTAGTTTTTGCGAATGTTATAAGAGATCTATTACAACTGCAACATTTGGTGTAGTAAGGGACAGAGTATTGTGACCTATAATCAGCTTAAGTATATGCACATGAGATTCAAAACTTGAGGCGACAGTTTGCTGCAACTACAGATTAAGGGCTAAAGTTAACCGTGACTCACTCTAGGTTCAGCATAATCTAGCAAGAATTTTAATAAATCTGGAGGTATTGAGATGAAAAAAGCACCCACATTTGTATGATTTTAGCCTGCTGGAGTAGTTAGTTGTGTATAGAGACTTACACAGTGGTGGAAAGCACATCTACTATGTCTACTAAGTACCATTTAAAGGCACTTGTTTATGCTGGGATTTATGTGTCTTCATGTACTTATAAGAATGAAGTTGTGAATTGCCCCGTGACACAGCTAACATTTGTTTGTTTTTTTATCTTGTTGAAATAATGATTACAAATACAAATTTTATCTTGCATATTTTTATCTTACAGGATTTATACACTGTGGTATTGCTACTTTTACTAAAAATAAAGTCTCTGAGTACTTCTTCCACCTCTGGGTTTCAGTGCTGTAGATCTCATCGCATAGTCATTCCTTCTAAATCTCTTGCAGGTGTCCCGCTGCAGTTGGCAGGCCTGTAAAATAATCAATCAGCAGCTGCAGATTTCTGTCAAATCAGTCTTTTGACAATTTTCCAGTTATCCTTGTCCTTTAGGAGTAGTCATTACAGCAAGTGGAAAATGAGGAAAGCCCATTTTTCCTCAACGAGCTAATCGGTGAGTAATAACATTACATCATCCCTCGATCTTAGTGTCAGAGTCTGTGGAAAAGAGCGAGCTGGCCAAACGCTCTTTACCTTCACTGAGGCATATCTACCCTGTTTTTCCAACTAAAACGTTGGAAAACAAAAGGAAATATAAATCTAATGTCCTATGATTTGTGTTGGGTGGTTATATGGAGAAAGAAAGAGGATGGAGCTCTTTGTATGGCGGGCACGTACAACGTTGGTTTGTGCTAATTGTCAATTAGTAGGCCTCTGCTGCTGTATGATCCTCTGACTGGCTGCCACTTTAGCTAACTGAGTAGCCTCAATCCCTCCAAGCCTGGCCTGTGATATGCTTCCTCTGTGACAGCGTTTTAAGATCACAATTTAAGTACAGCTCGTGCACGGCTCTGTTTTTTAAATTTTTTTTATCCTTAGTATAAGTGGACGTCCATGTTGTCCCTAATGAGGATGACATGCGATGGTCAGGCAGGATAGGACTGACAGGCTCTCGGGTAAATGGAAGGTGCAGTGGAAGCTGTTTGTTGTAGACGCTATAGTAAGGCTTCTTATCTCCGCTCGCCCACCTTGTGCAAGTGTTTCTTTCTCTCCTCTTTGTCCTCCATGTAGCGGATCCCAGGAGGGAGGTACCAGAAGCAGACGTTGGTGTGCTGAGGCTGTGGGAACAAGAGATGAAAGTGCTACAGTCGTGCATAAACAAAAACCTGCACAGTCTGGGCTGGGAAATAATTCAATATTACTAACTTTTAGTGGAATTGTTTTACGATGATGTGATGTGTAAAAAAATGATATTAAAATTAAAACCACTGTGTGTAGAACTTGAATATTTCTTGTCGTGATAAAACAAACAAATATTGAGAAAACTTAAAGGATCAATTTGCTGTTTGTTATCAAAAAATTCTGATGAACTGCACACGACATATTTACAGCTGCTGTCGACAGACTGACAGGCAGACAAAGTTAGCAACTAGCAATTAAACACAGTGTAGCTAGAAGTCCATAAATTTCGTCAGGAGTTGGAGAACTCCAAAACAAAGCTAAAAGAAGAGTAAATATTTGACTTACATTTGTCATGTGGCCAGAGACACAACCCCAACTGAATGCTAATACTTCATGTCTGCTGGATGTGTAAATAAATAATTGTCTGCTAACATGCTAGTCAACTTTATAAGGAGATAATGTAATATTTTAATGCTGTCTAAAAAAAAGTTGTTAAGCACATTGTAATTAAAAATGAATAATATTAGCACGGTAAGCTGAGAATAAAAGTGTTTTTTAACACATCAGTGGATGAAAATGAATAAATCCATTTGATTAACTGACATCTCTTTGTATACATTTAGTATATTGTGATATATACCAATATTGGATAAAATATGATTATCATATATAATATATTATTCATTTCAAACAAACCATACAGCCCAATGCACAAGTAGACATACTTGACAAACATGCCAACATATACCAACAAATACAGTATTCATTAATATATACATATTTACCAATCATCCTTGCCTGTAATCCTACTGATACCTCAAAATAAAAAGAGCTGAAAGTAACCGTAGTCCGTCCACTTCTCCAAGCCAGAGCAGATTCTGTTTGAAACTGGCTTTTTTACAGCTCAAAAAGGAAATCCATTAGGTGTTCGCAGCATCAGACAGGTATCCTGCCTCCTTCTCAGATACTCTCTATCTGTCTAAAAGCCCCACACAGCTCTATTTTTTGGCATCTGAAGCCCTGCTGGAGCAGCCTGACCGCCTGCCTGCGAGTGGAAAAGCATTCATTACCAACAGCTGACTAGCCATGCACACCAGCCTCATTTATACAGGCGGGCTGGTTCGGCGGTAGTATATTCAACATCAGATTGATGTAATGGCTCAATGGGAGGCACAGACAAGTGAACACCTGGGCCCAGAGGACTTGGCTTTTCCCCATCACCCCGTGGGTTATGATGCTCTTAGCCTTTTGTGGCTCAGCAGGAAAACAACAGGCCTTGAAACATTAAAGAGCTCTCACTATAAATGACTCTGGGTGTCCAAGCACTCCCTTTATAAAAGGGTTTTTAGCTTAATAACCCCGTCATCCCCCCATATGTTTGTGTTGCTCTAGTTTTGTTCGGTAGAGGATATTTCAGACGGCATGCTATTCATATGCATATGAGCAATTATAGGCCGTTATGCTATTCATTAAACATAATAGCAGCACATTATACTGGCAGCGAGAGGTAAAAATGGCATTCATCCAACACAAAGCAAGAGCACACTGCATGCCAATCAAGTCCCCCATAATGACACTGACTACACTGAGGAAAAAGAAGCAACACAGACTAATGTTAGCTACTTTTCTCTGATTATGTGTCTACGGATGAATAATGTTTGTGGAGAGTGAAAGTTAAATGTGGACATACTTTCCCGTCAAACACCATCTCGTATCCTTCTCTGTCTTTGATCTTGTTGTAGAGGTACTCGGACAGCTCCAAGCACTTGTCAATCTGAGCCTCAAACCCAATAGTGCCCTGTCAAAGAAAAGATCGGTAGTGGTGAAACATTTATTGAGAGTAATGAAACTGAAGGTATTAGGGCAGGCGTGTAAATGCGAAGAGACAGGTGTAAATTGTGTTTTTCTGCTAAAATATTGGATAAGAATGTCCATAATTTGCATTTAATTCACTCCCTTGACACCTAAACCCCTGTCAAGCACAAATAATGTTAAGAAAAAGCAACATTATCAGGAAACAATAGTGCCAAAACAAAATTAAAGGAAGCATAAAAACATCTATTAGAGCTTAAATATGAAAGACTTGAATATAAGACATAGTAAGGATTTGGTTCAGGGTAGTTTAACTCCTGTGAAATTAGGTAAATTCTGTGAATTGCTTTGGATAACAGGTGAGGTTTGAAATATAGAGAGAAAAAAAGCTTAAGCCACTGATGTTACTGCTTTTGTAATATAGTGTTAAAATGACTGCGCTGAAATATGAGCCAGAGAGATAATTTCCATGTTTTTTCTTACCTTGGCTCTCCACATGAGCCACAGCTTGAAGATGTCCACGTGGCGTCCACACTGCAGCGCTTTGTCTCCGGTGTCGTAGGAAAGGTCGTAGTGTTTGTCCTGCTGGAACAGGTAGCAGGCGTGCATCTGGTTGCAGTTCTGCATCAGACCCTGTGAAGTCAGATCCAGGAAACATATAATTACCACAATAAAACAAAAAACAAACATTCACAGTGTGTCACAATGAGATTTTGTCAACTGAGTCGAGGCCTACCTCTTCTCTGACCAGCAGGGCCGAACACTGCAGAGGGACGGACATCATCTTGTGTGGGTTCCATGTTACCGAATTGGCCCTGCAGTCAACGAAAACAACCACTATGCATCGTTACCATAAATGCTCGTTAGCGCCTCAGTTTGCGTTCATTCCCCCCCTTCCCCAAAATATGTCACTTGCCTCTCAACTCCGTCCAGCTTCCACCTGTGTCTCCTGGACATGAGGAGACTTCCTCCCCACGCACCCTGACAGGACAGACAGGTGATAACGTCACACTTATTAGTTATGTAGCGCACAACATGTCAGGTGCTCCTTTGATTTAACATGCAGACAGTTGTATCAAGACTTCTGTATCTCTGGAGGAGCTTTGCCATGTTATGGGAAATGTAGGATCCAGGGTTTTCGGCCTCTGCTATGCTGATTGTGACATTATTTTAAAAATCTGGCTCAAGTTCCCGCAACCTTTACAGAAGCGCTATACTAAATGCCAGGGGTTTCATTAGTTATAGCCAGACCAATGCTGCTAATGATATTTTCATCCCCATAAATCCTGAATGCGTAAAATAAAAATATAATTATAATATTATTAACATTATTAAGTGTGAACTTAATTTTGAACATCGTTTGTACTGAAGAGGGCATTTTGTTTTTGACAGATAAACTAGTCAGTGCTCTTTAGTGGACAAACACAATGGTGATAAGGTTTCTATATGAACGTAAACATATTTTGCTGAGCTGCCGTGTACCTGCTCATATTTTGGCCTGGCAGATTTATCTGTCCACTCTGTTAAGTGTTTTTATATTAGTCAGACAATGTTGTCCACCTGAAATGTGGTTACAGCTCTTCTCCATAAAACATGTTTTATCTAGTCATTTTAAGGCTCCAAAGGTTCCTCCTCCAGCAAAATAGCTACAGAGGGTCACTCTGAGAGCTGCAAACCCACGTTTTTTTGAGGTCTAGCGATGAAACAATTAGTTGATAAATCGATTAGTCAGTTGACAGACAAATAATTGGCTTCTATTTTGATGTACGATAAATTGTTAAATCATTTCAAGCAAAAATCCAGCTTCTAAACTGCTCCTCTTTATCTTATAGGAGAGTAAACAATATCTTTAGGGACATTAATTATTTGATTAATTAAGATGATTGTTAGCTGCCGCCCAGTTGAAGAATTTCAGTTTTGAATGATGGACTAATTCCTCCATTTGTCAGAAGCTTTTTACCCTCAGAGGAATAAACTGAGGAGAAATGCTAAATCCTTGATGATGGGCATCAGCGTGTTCACTCTAAACACTGGTACCAGCTTTGAAAAAGGTCTACATATACAGCAGGTCTACATGTCAGACGCTTGTGTGGATGTTTTTGCAATCATTTCTGGATTTCCCAGCCTCGTAATGTTCACTACTGAGAGTTAATAAGGCCACCAAACACACTTATTTCACGGGGAGCTGCCTCCACAAAAGCACATATTCCGACAAAAGCAGCAGCTGCCAAAACACTCCGTAGCAGGATGTTGTTATTCCCATCTCAGCCAGTTGACGAATGATAGATAAGGCCATTTGTGCCTCTTAATAGAGGTGTCCCCCTGTCAGGACTAAATCACCTTCATTAATAGATAGAGTTCCTTCAGTGAGAGGGCCCATGATGGCAAAGTCAGAGGAGAAGATGATTTACAGCCTCTGTTCCAGTTTTTCTAATCCCCAGTGTTAGATAGGAAATGGCTGGCTCCTATCTGGGTCAACCGCAAGCAGTTAGAGGCAAGGCAGACATAATAGATTTGTCAAACTCACTGGTGAGCTCTGCGTTCCTACGCATTCCTTCACTAAAATCCCTACTGTGGATAAATATTGACGTTTAAGGGTAAGACAGTGTTTTAAATGAGGAGATGTTTATGCAGATTTGTGTCTGCAGCCTTTAGATTGCACACAAAAGTCAATTTATTTGTTTTACTCACATCCACGTGCATCCAGATGTTGTACTTTTTGCAGATGTCAGAAATGGCAATGAGAGGGTCAAACGCTCCGTACACAGTTGTCCCAGCAGTCACGCTCACAAAGAAAGGTACAAAACCCTGCAAAAGCATAAACGCAAACATATTGTACACAAAGCAGCTACTGACGTGACAATGCCAATAGGTTTTGGTATGTTTTCAGTCGACTAAACAGCATAAAATCAGTCTACTACAGTATTTGTAGTTATAAGTGTGTTTTTTATTACCTTCTGCTTCGCCTCCAGTATTCTCCTCTCAAGGTCAGCTGGGATAAGTTTACCACTGCAAAGCAAGAGCAAGCTTTAGTTGCTCCTTGAGCTGTTTGTGAATTCATCAGTGGTGGATTATTCAGTATTCAGATAAAAGTAGCAACATGACAATGTGAACATACTCCATCACATGTAGAAGTCCTATATTCAAAATCCTGCTTATAATATCAACAAAATGTGCTTAAAGTGACAAATTTAAAGTACTTGTTCTGAAAGTAAATTCCCCTTTATTTGATATGTTATTACATATGATAGCATAAGAGTGTTAAAACTAAAGCATCAATGTGTAAGCAGCATCTTACTCTTGTAGCTCATGGAGGTGGAGCTAGTTTTAACTACTTTATGGGTAGTTTTGCCCAGTGGTTCTCAGCTGAGGGGTTGGGCCCCTCTAAAGGGTGAAAAGATAAATCTGAGGGGTCATGAGATGACTAATGGAAGAGGAAAAAAGAAAACACCAAGTTCTGATACATAAATCAGCTTTAGGTAATTGTACCTGTTTGGGCCTCAAACAGTGATTTTAAATTAGACCATCTGCGAAGTTCAGAATCTCTCAAAGACTTCTGAAAGTTGACAAAGTGCCCAAACTACACTGCACTTTTTTTGTAAGGAGTCACAGGCCAAAAAGGCTGGAAACCACTGGTTTATTTTACAAGGTTATCACATGTGGTCTCAGGTAAAAGACGTAAAATCGAGATGTTATATAAATGTAGTGGAGTAAAACAACAATATTTCCCTCTGAATTGCAGTTGAATAGAAATAAAAAATATCAGAAAAGGGCGTAAAGTACAAGAACCTGAAAACTGTAAACACACTTTTGTACTGTTTTTGGCATTTTAACTTTTACCTTTCATCTGCTTTGATGCAGATCACACTTTCTGTCCCAATGCCAAGAGCTGCTGCACCTTTTTTGATTGAAAAATGGCTCTGAAAGATGAGACAACACAATGAGAGAGAATCTGTCTGTAGATAATACTCTATATATCAAACAGCTTTGATGCTGAAAGGTTTGTGTGCTACTGAATGGCTTTTTGCTCACAACATCTTTCAAATGTCCTTTAAAGGGCGAAGCCAGTGACATATAATGTGACAGACACACCAGTCACCTTGTGTCCTTCTGTGTCTGACACACATAATGTCAGCGTTATATCAGCATTGGTGGTGTGAAAGTGACTTTCAAAGAACACATGAGCTACTGTGCAAAACACTGCACTGGAGAGGACAATCTTTGACATCTGATTTAAGGAAATTTTACACATTAATTGCTCCAGAAAGAAACGCATTGACAATGCAGCTGAAGAGAGACATATGTGCCTACATGTTCGGACGTGAAGGCCACCAGTCTGGGAACAGATGACATTCCTTTCTCCTTCACTTCAGGGAACATCTTGAAGCGGGCCAGCAGCATGGCATACATATTTGAAATAGCACCACCTATTGGACAGACAGGGCTCAGTGATTTACAGCCAGTCGGCATCAGTCCACATCACAGCCGTGACTAGCAGGTGTCACGGGGATGATGCAGGGCTTCTTACTGACACAAAGCGTAACAGAATTTAAAAATGTCCGTGCATGTTTTAAATAATGAAACAACAACAATCACAAAAATCCTTTGTTTACAGCGTATCAAGAGCGTATCGAGAGAGGACACAGCATATCCAAAATCACTGTCCACAATGTCAGAGCCAATCATTAAATTCTCCTCGTCATGTGTCAAACAGAAAATGTGTGGGAGAAATTAAAGACTGGAGGGTGATGGGGGTGGGGGCTTAAGTTGGGAAAAGAAAATTATTTCATGTTAATTGGCTTTGAAACGAGTTCCATTTATATCGTCAAAATGCAAATTGACACAATACAGCTCGCGCACACACACAGGCAGTTCCATTTTCAGTGAAACAGAGGGGTGGTGGGGTTGGCATCACCTCACGTACATACCAGGAGAGAAAATGCCATCTCCTCGCCCGTCCGGCCAGCCAATGATCTCCCTCATCTTCTTCAGACTGACGTATTCCAGCAGCACAAAGACAGGAGCCACCTCATAGGTGAACCTGCGTTACACAAGGGACATCACATGGTGCTGGTTACACAAAATGTGACTCATCACAGCAAGTTAGCCAGTAAACAGACATTTTCCCCCTCTGCAGTTTGGCTGTTTCAGGACATATTCAGAATTTAAATGGATGGCTCTTGCAGAAGTAGATAAAACACAAAATAAATCTAATTCTTGAAGAATGAAGAACAATATTTAGCATGCTAAAGATGTCCTTTATTTCTGAAGAGGCAACTGATGCTTTTGAATAAAATGTACAAGCATGAATTTTGAACAGTTCATTCTCAACATCGTAGGCGACATTTTCATAGTCCCAAACAGGCTCTCTGTTGTCACATTTTCATTATCGCTGCCCTAAAAACTAAATGACGCCTAGCTGCAGTTGTTTAGGCTACCCCAGCCTAAACAGAAGGCTCAGTTTGCGGCGTCTCACAGCCGCCAAGGCTGACTGTATTTGTAAGGAGTTTATCACCCCAAAAACACACACACCAAAATTAGCTTCAATTTAATTTCAGAGCTAATTTTCTCCCCTTGAATCCCCATGGGGATCAGAGGTGAGGGGAGGAGGGATAAAAGGCAGAGGTGGGAGGGGTGCAGGGGGGGTCTGCGTTTCATTTCACCCTTTTCATTTGCCATGATTGAGTGAAAAAAAAAAGCTGCTATCAGCCCGTGCAGACGCACAGCAGAGTGCATACGGATGGACCGGAAATGGAAGTCATTGTCATTAACACATTATCGCCATTTAAAATCATGATGAAGCACCGGCCACATACTTACATATTGGTGTTGGCAGTGGATGTTAGCCAATCGGCTGCCAGTCCGACCATGTCTAATCCTGTAGAGAGCTGATTGAAGTACCTGGGGTGGGCTGAATAAAAAGGAGCAAAGGGAAAACGAGAGGGGAAGGGTGTAAGATGGCTGCAATTTCAACATTTTCTATCTGGTGTCAGGAAAATTGAAATATGCTTTTTGTCTGTTTATACTGGGTTTGTGCAAAAGGCACAGAAACTGTCATCTTCTAAACACTTTAATTGCAGGTTGGATATGCAGCTGCAGTGACATTTAAATCATCTTGCCAAATAATGAAGACATGTGGTGTTGCATGGATCACGTAGGAGTTTAGTGGAGGAAATTGAGCTTTTCCACTTTTGTTTAATAACACAGGCTGCGTCTCACACCAAAGAGCAAAGAAAAACTTAGTCAATCATATGTGGAAGTTTTAAAAAACAAAACAAGAAAAACTTCAATCATTTTTTAAAGTCTAAATCATGATAAATGCCTCCATTAGACACAGTTTTTCTTTATTCTATATTATAAACTGAAATGTTACACTTTAAATCCCCCAGTGTATCACCTATAAGCAGAATATTAACATACTGCAATTAATGGTTTATAAAACACTATGATGTGGCCCACTTTTAAGCAGATAATTGTTAATATAGATACATTTGTCTACAGCTACTGTATAACTCACCCATATGTGGATGTTATAGACAGACGACAACATAGTAAAATATAAAAATGTCTTCATAGGAGGAGTTATAATCGTTGACAAATAGCCTACTGCATATTAATAAACACCTTTTAAAGATGTCCTGTATCTGCTTATGTTGTAGTGTGTTATTTTCCATTTAATAAATGTTTATAAATGTTAAAGTGTTAAAAAGACTATAAAAATATATTTAAATGTGTTTTTTGTTGCTGTGTGTCAGTCAGGAAAGAATAATGGAGCTCGCCTGTGTAGCCTGGTTATTAGCCTATTATCTACTTGGTGAACCAGATTTACTGCGTCACTGCATTTATCGGTCTGGTGGCCAAGAGGAGCAAAATGAGGACAACTTTCAGGTTGATTTTTTTTATAGACATCATTTATTTATTTATTAAACACAGACAGTTTCCTGTTTATTTTTCATTCTGTTTTGTCACTATACATGTTTAGAGGATATGCTTCAATAAAAATAGTGAGTGAGTATAATTAAAATAGAAAGCTTTTTAAAATAGGCTATTTACCAATTAGTGATTTTCTAATGGATTTTAGTTTTTCTGTGCAATAGCTGAGGGCTTGCAGTGGCATTGTGCTATTTGTTTTAATTATACGTGTTGTTGTAGTATTGTTGTTCATTTTAGTAAGATATTAATTGTTTACTTTAATTTAGACATTTTTACCACACAGACAGGCAGCAGGCCGGAATTTAGGCCTACAAACAGGCTATTTAAAAGGTGCAGTATTAAAGTGGGGAATATTACCTGACGTGCCAAGCCCACAGCCTAATGTCTTTACCATATTTGAAAAGTCAGATATAGGTAGGCAATTTATCCAGAATGCGTCCCATCATTCAACCTGGCCTACCTGTTTTGATGGCGTATTTCAGAGTAGCGCGACAGCTGATCAAGATATCATCCAGAGTCGCCGGCTCCTCCTGCAGCTCCCAGTTGTTCATCTGCAGCAGCTCGTTTGGATAATGAAAATCAATAACTTTCGTTTCCCGGTCGAAAGACTCCACGATGTAGGCCAGTAAAATATCCACAACTTCCTGCAGGAAGGTCATTGTTTTGGTGTCCCCGTCCATGGCAGGTAACAGGTCTGTAAAAAAAAAAGAAAGAAAAAAGAAGACATTTCGTGATTTATATTTGTGGGACGCGGAAAGGCGGGAAAGGTGTCTCGTACATCGTCATGCAACATTAAGATGCATATGTGTAGGCCTTTAAAAGGGAGATTTTGCAGTGAAATTCTTTTTGGCCTACAAATAGAAAAAGACGAATTTCGTAAGATTTATAGGCTACAGGTGTAAAAAGGAAGGAAGTTTTTGATTTCTGCGACGCTCAACACCTCAAAACAAGATATTTTGCTGAAGGTGACCTTTCCAGAAATAGTCCACCACCTCAAAAACAACGTCAAACTCACAGAATATTGCAGATATTGAGTGTAGGTATGTAGATACAGATAATAATTAATTTTATCCAAACATGCGTGTGTTCTCTCGTTTGTTTCCATTATATTTGTTCTGTTGATTACGTTATTTTTCACGGTAGGGACAAAGAATAACGCAGATCACCTCCTTTAAGATCAATAAAAATGATTAGCCAATTGAAAAAAAGTCAGTTTGCAAAAATTTCAAATGCGATAAATTCATAGGTTATATTGGCAGTTTTCCATTTACTTAAAAAAAACGACATTCGCTGTAAAGAAAAAAAAACCCCAACAACAACCGAAAACAAAAAAAAATCTTTGTGTTTTTTTTACGCTGATTAATTCACGAACAATCCAAGGCAAGGCCAAGCTCTGACTCAATGAGGCAGATAAGGAGTCCGGCAGGGTTAAACGTCCAGGTTCACAGCCTGCTTTTGTACCTGTTGAATAGAGGTCGGAGAAGCCCACGGAAGCCTTGGTGCAGTTGCAGGGTTTGTTGCAGCCGCAGGAGCCTGCAGCCTGCGTCCGCGGCGGCTGCTTGGTGGCCGGCTCGGCGGGTTTCTCCACTTCCCCCGACATTGAGCAGCGCTTTGGAAATCACAAAACAGCAGTGAGATATTTTATTACTCTGTCGACACGGCCAGGACGTAAATATAATGATGGGAATAACGGGCACGTAGCCCAAGCGACCCCCACCCACTCCCACCCCCTCCAGATTTCCCTGCGCCGTGAAACAACATACCACATAATTTCGATCCGATTCCTCCGGGAAATTTCTGGGCCGCCGCTTGGCACCAAGCCCTGGCTGGAAGAGAGAAGATAAATCAAATAAAGATGAACAGGCGTCGGGTTCAGAGCCCAACTTTACATAGCAGCCGAAAAACAAAAAAAGCGCCATGCAAGTTGTACTAAACCCTTTAGACTCAATTCTTGCGTTCTGCTGGGTAAAACAATAAGAGGAAAAGGTGTCAAAGCAGATGTGTCGACCATAAATACAGCAGGCCTGTTTGGGTTTTCATTTGGCGGTAGTAGCACCAAATGCAGCGCACCGCTTGAGACAATGCACTGGAATTAGTGCTGCGCCCGGTCCACCAGAGGTGGTTTGAAGACAAAAAGCCACTCACTCGTACTGGGGCTCTGGCTCCCGGTATTGGCCCCCGCATTATCTCCGCCGAGAGACCAGAAACCGTGTGATGCCATTGTTGCCGGTAGTTAGGAGCTGCAGGAGACACGGAAACCGACAGAGCCCATCCACACGCGCCGACCTGGAGCTGTTCAAAGCTGATGTGGTGCTGAATCTGCCCAGACCTCTCCCACTGCCGACAATCCAGCCGTGCATCCGACAGACACTTTATGCTGCTGGAAAGCCTCCCCCAAAATAAAACGTTTGGAGTGGAAAAGAAACACCTAATGTGTCCACAGGTGCACGAAGCGCAGAGCAGCGTCCTCCCAGAGAAATCCGCAAACACTTGACTTCACCGCCGCACTCAGTCTGCGCCTCCACGCAAAGCGCAGCCACTCTTCCTCACTTCATTGCAAATACAGTGCATGAGTAAGTTGAGGCGCAGTGGAATGTCTGCTTTGCCTCTAAAATAAAACAACAAGCAAAATAAACTGCAGCCAAAAGGTGATGGGAAGTGCTTTCAATAAGCAGCTATATGCTACAGCTGCGGGTGAATACGCAGCACGTAAGCCATGTCTAATTGCATCTAACCTAAATTTCACGTCACTACAGAAATCCCATCGTGATTCACTTTAGGTCATGACGAACTGCGTTGCGTCGTGCGTCGTGACTCCATACATCCCCAGCATCTTGTCCCCTGCGTGCTGAACTCTCCATCCATACAGACAGTGAATGCCAAGTAATTCATCTGGCCATCATTTGCAGATCCAGCCTACTTCTTGAAGACAGGCGGCTCTAACCGCCCGCCCCCGGTGGAGGAAGCAGCGGGGCGAAGAGACTTGGTTCAATCACACAAAGTGCGCATGGGTTCCTCCTCTCTCCTCTCACTGCTGGGGTTCCTTACTCTAATTCCTCGTTACTTGTTTCGGTAGCTCTTTTTTTGTGGCGCCAATCTTCTTGTGGACATATAATACCAATATTATCCAGGAATTTCTTCACTCAATATGCTTTTTTCTCTAAAATAAAATGAAACGCTTCTGTACTCTTTACTAATAGACATATATATGGGCGCTGGTTTGTAGATTGTGGATAAGCTCAGGTAAATAAAAATAAAAACAATTCCACACACTATCCGCTACAAATCAGGCCTACAATCCAGCACTGTCATGTTTCCTTATCATTTATCCATGAATGGGAGCAAACAGACCCTGCAGGCATCAAAACCAGCCTGAGCCACATCTGTTATGATTTATGAAGGCAATCGCCAACAACCATTTAATGCGGAAAAAAAGACTGATTCAGATAAACTGCCCCTTTAGACAAAGCCACAACAACACTGTTTGTGCATGGAAATATGTGGTTATCCATATAGAGACCTTACAATGTTGTTTATAGTTAGTTTAGTTTTCTCTATGATATTAAAAGCTTTAAAGTTCTTGCTATTTTAATTAGTAAAAACAGCAATAGTGTTTCTTTTTTCCTTGTCTGTACTGGCCCATCCCGTGCAGGTCCTGGGGAGCTGGACTCCCACTTGTTCCTTCCATGATGTCTATGTTTTTTTATTTCTTATTTGCCAGTATGTAGTTTTCTGTGCCAGTGTGTGCAGTCAGCATGTTGTTGAGGATTCACTAACACTCCCTGTGGGGCTTTTCTCCTTTAAAATGTCACACAAAAGGTCAGAGGTTGAATCTCAAAGAAATGCTCAAAGTCAACGTGGAAAAGGCTACATGAAGAGCTGGTTTGATATCAACATGACACAGCTGCTTCTGTTTACTCCCTGTGATACACTGGACCCTTTTTACAACCAAAAACCTGCAGGAATTGATGGTTTTCAACTGAAATGTAGCTGAATAACTGCATATTAATGAATTCATGTCACATGGGCACAGCTGTGCTGAATAAATGTACAACAAATTAAAACATTGCAAGGAATTTGATATATTTTATGTTTAAATGAACAAAACAGCGATAACAGCAGACAGCAGAATGTACATTTCATACAACATGACAACACCAAAGCTGATTTTTTAGAGATATGTTCTTCGAAACTGGATTGAAATGCAAAGTGTTCAAGTATGAGAGCATGGCTTTTGTATTTACACGATCTATAGACATTTTACACAATTCTAGTTGCTGTTTAAATGGATATGGACAACCTCAAACACAAACTAAAAAAACAGTTTTGACAGGAAATTGATGAGCAAAAGTAGAGTATAGTTTATAAATTGCATAAATAAAACCTTCATTTACAGCAAGTTTAAAGGGAGTAGTATTTTATTATTTACATTTACCTTCATCCTGTCTATGCTGCATTTAGATGAATTACACTGGTGGTGACTTACAATCAAAGAGTTCATTTCTGTAACTAAACAGTTTCAACATTTTTTGAAGAAGCCGTGATGATTCAAATACACGTACATCAGAACGCATGATATGTTAATGGATTGCCACATCGTGTGCATCCTGCTTAAAGCCAAATGGCTTTAAAAAAAAGTTCAGTTATTTGTTCAGTACTGCTTGATGAGCTTTCGTCTCTGGGAGGTCTTCCTCAGTAGATGTCTGAAGTCATACGGGTTCTCGTCAGCCCGACTCTCCGTGGAAGGCATTCTGGGAACAGAGCGCCTGTCAACACAACACAGGAGAGAGCGGTGAAATTCAACACGAAGATAAAGCGCAAAGACCAACAACAACAACCACAACAAATAAAAAAAGAGAGACAGATGAAAAGACTCATGTCCAGGAGGAAGATTTCATATTGTTTATCATCTTGAGCAATGATTTATCATGTGCATGGGCTGTCTGAAGCAATGGCCAGGCAGGAAAGGAAAACAGATGAAATGTAGATATGGATTTGTCACGATGTGTCCAACTGGAATGTGAAATGCATGTGTGGTATAACAGCTACATTCAAATACCTCACGTTTGCTATTCTCCAAAGTGTAGGATCTTTCCCTCTCAGATGACTAAAACCCTGTATCCATCAATTAGCAGCAGGGCTGTGTAATCCACCTGCAGTCTTTAATCTGAGGCATCGTCTATTAAAAGTTTGAAATTAAATCTTCAAACACAATTTTTTCTTACAAGGCAGATTATTTTTAATAACGATAACTGGATTATTATGGGGATATTTCAGTTCATGCTTTCATCTAGATGCATTAAAGCAGTATTTGCAATTATGGAATTAGTGTGTGCACCTAAACATGACTGAATGAGTGCAACCTTTTTAATCTTTTTTGTGACAAAAACAATTTCTTTTACTGCAGTTGTAGTGAGTCAGCAGCACTGTTTCCCTGCTGATATATATTAGCATACTGTATTATATAGTCAGTGTATGCAGACACTAAAATCAGACAGCTGGAGAAAGATCAAGGAGAGCATTCACAACCTTGTCACTTGGTAACTGAGTCAACTCCAGTCACTGACGAAAATTATAAGGCATGGTTGAAAAAGGTCCCAAAAAAGCGAGTAAGGAGGGTGGCTGAGTCGAGATAATTTTGTCACAAATTAAAATAACAAAATGTGCGTCATTTTTTTTATTTTGCTGAGCCTCCAAAACAGGAAGTAAATGCTCAAATGGTTTTTAAAAGGATAATAGGAAGATTGGCCATATTAAAGTACCAGGTTTGCTCACTAAAATATTGGGAACTACTGTGCATTCATGTGGTGTCGGAATAATCGGAAAATGTTTTCCCAACTGAAGAAATTCAAATGAACGCCCCCTGAAGTTGGAGAAACAACTCGGAAAGTCAGATAAAATTTTGGTACACGAGTTGACGAGTTGTTGACGTCATACACGTAGAAACATGGCGTAATGTACTGGTGCAGCAACAACGGTAGGACAAAAATCACTTTGTAATAGAAAGCTGTTTGGTTCACTTTCAGCTTTACAAAAACATACCTCTGAACTAACTTACCGTTACAGATTCATCAGATTGATAACTGATTATCTGACCAGACCATCTTCTGTATCAACCTTTACAGAAATGAAATGACAACAAGGACATTACCTGTTGTCAGTGGCAGGTTTGGGAGGCTCGGGTTCAGTGACGGCCCTCTCTCTGGTCGGTCTACTGGCAGCAGCCGGTATCTGCTCTGTAGGAGGCTCCCTGTCCGTGGACTGGCTCCTCTCGACAGAGTGCCTTCTCTCAGGCGTGCTGCTGAGCGACGTGTCTTCTGTGGAGATGCAGGGTTCAGATTTGCTGGTGTGCAGTTCCCGGTAGTAGTGGTCATCTACATCCAGCAGCTTTCCTGGACTGGAGCACAAACAGAAGCGACATAATGAAGTTAAGAGAGCAGACTCTGGTGTCAGTGAGACATTCAGGTTCTGGTGACTGTTTATGTATAGCCTAATTACCCATACCAAATACCAATCTGAACTCACAGTGGTCATAATAACAAAAATGTCTGGTTCTATGTATCTTTAGATGCAATTACAGCATCTCACAAGAGTGAGTACACCCCTCACATTTTTGTAAATATTTGATCATATCTTTTCATGTGACAACACTGAAGAAATGAAACTCTGCTACAATGTAAGTAGTGAGTGCACAGCTTGTATAACAGTGTACATTTGCTGTCCCCTCAAAATATTACATCACACAGCCATTAATGTCTAAACCGCTGGCAACAAAAGTGAGTACACCCCTAAGTGAAAATGTCCAAATTGGGCCCAATAGCCATTTCCCCTTGACAGTGTCATGTGACTCATTAGTGTTACAGGGTCTCAGGTGTGAATGGGGAGCAGGTGTGTTAAATTTGGTGTTATCGCTCTCACGACACTCTCTTTAACATGGCACCTCATGGCAAAGAAATCTCTGAAGATCTGAAAAACAGAATTGCTGCTCTACATAAAGATGGCCTAGGCTATAAGAAGATTGCCAAGACCTTGAAAGTGAGCTGCAGCATGCAGGCCAAGACCATACAGCGGTTAGCCAAGGACAGGTTCCACTCAATACAGGCCTCGCCATGTTCCCCAAAGAAGTTGATTGAACGTGTGTCATATCCAGAGATCGTCTTTGGGAAATAGACCAATGAATTCTGCCAGCATTGCTGTAGAGGTTGAAGGGGTGGGGGTTCAGCCTGTCAGTGCTCAGACCATACGCCGCACACGGCATCAAATTGGTCTGCGTGGCTGTCGTCCCAGAAGGAAGCCTCTTCCAAAGATGATGCACAAGAAAGCCCGCAAACAGTTTGCTGAAGACAAGCAAACTAAGGAAATGGATTACAGTAACCATGTCCTGTGGTCTGATGAGACCAAGCTAAACCTATTTAGTTCCGATGGTGTCAAGCGTGTGTGGCCGCAACCAGGTGAGGAGTACAAAGACAAGTATGTCATACCTACAGTCAAGCATGGTGGTGGGAGTGTCCTGGTCTGCGGCTGCATGAGTGCTGCCGGCACTGAGGAGCTACAGTTCAGTGAGGGAACCATGGATGCCAGCATGTACTGTGACATACTGAAGCAGAGCACGATCCCCTCGCTTTGGAGACTGGTATCCCAACATGATAACGACCCCAAACACACCTGCAAGACGATCACTGCCTTGCTAAAGAAGTTGGGGGTAAAGGTGATGGACAGGCCAAGCATGTCTCCAGACCTAAACTCTATTGAGGATCTGTGGGGCGTCCTCAAACCGAAGGTGGAGGAGCGCGAGGTCTCTAACATCCACCAGCTCCGTGACATCGTCATGGAGGACTGGAAGAGGACTTCAGAGGCAACCTGTGAAGCTCTGGTGAACTCCATGCCCAAGAGGGTTTAAGGCAGCGCTGGAAAATAATGGTGGCCACACAAAATATTATTGCCAGCGTTTTAGACATTAATGGCTATGTGATGTGTTATTTTGAGGGGACAGAAAATTTACAGTGTTATACAAGCTGTACACTTACTACTTTATATTGTAGCAAAATGTAATTTCTTCAGTGTTTTCACGTGAAAAGATATAATCAAATATTTACAAAAATGTGGGGGGTGCACTCACTTTTGTGAAATACTGTATCTCCCTGAACCTACGCTCTGGACTGTCACATGAACATAAATGAGAAAAAGAGATTTTCAAAGTGGAGATCAATAAGTCTCACACATTAACATCCGGCTGCAATTTAAAATCGGTGTCTTTGTGACTACATGGTTCCAATATCAGAACTGTCAACACTGTCCAGTGAACTGTGATGAGTCTGAGGCCCGACCTGACCTTATAACTGCAGACACACAATCATCCCGCTGATGAATCATGATGAATGTGCTGCTCTGAGGCTGAAATGAAAATGTCCCCTTGATTGTAATTATCTCCCTGTTCTCTGGAACATTGGCAGAATGAAGTGATTGACACGGCAGTGCGAGGGGAAAAACCTCGAGGACGTTGACTCCTTCAGAAGAAATTAGCAGCTTCTTACACCCAGATCTGGATCGATATTGAAAACAATCTACCAAGCAATATTAAAGTTAGGTAAAGCTTGTAGACAAAAGTGGGTCAACATCCGGATTGTGGTGAACAAAAGCTGATCTTTTTATAGTTGCCCTACACGTTTCTGACTAGAATACGCCACTGTGTGATGGTAAAGTTACTTATCCAGTCACTTATCCAGTGAACTAGCTTAACATCTATTGAACTGGCTTCATTTTGCACATTCAGGATTATTAGAGAATGTATCTTTACGGTGTTCCTCCAGTGTCACCATGAGGTTGGCATTTGTGGTTTTGACTGAAACAACTTAAATGTACTTTGTAAGAAGTTTTGATCTAATGACATTCACATCAGCTGTGCTTTGTATTTAATGCTAGTTAGCTTGCTGAGGTTAGCATTTAGCTCAAAGGATGTCGTGCCTGAATACTGCCTAACAGAGCTGCTAGCATGGCTGTAGACTCTGAAATTTGTAGTGTGGAGTTGCTCTTTTTTTCTGAATAGCTCTGGTTCAGCCACAAGGAAACCAGTTCAGCCCTGACTGCTGAACTAGGATTGGTTCAAGGGCTGGATCACGCCCGGTTCACTGCTCATGCTAACTCCTTAATCTTTCCTCTGTTTATCTTCAACGAACTGCTGTTGCTGCTGTTGGAAACAAGATATTGCTTCCCCCTGGTCCAGATGAATTTTATGAGCTGGTAATAGGTGGAATCACTATTATTATGTCACACTGCAAAGGGTACAAAGCAGACATGTAATAGATCATTGCTCAAATATAGGCAATAATATATAGCTATTAATGGTTCACTTTCTGATTAACTCTGCCTCACCATTCCTCCTTTTGTATGTCTTTACTCCCATTTCCTACCATCACCTTTGTCTACTTCAGTTTTCACTCCTCTTACCACCCATACTCTCCCATCTCCCATCCTCCTCTGCTGTCAGCTTTAGCCAGAGATGCTATCTTTCCTGCCGACCTTCTCATCCTTAATGATGCATGTAAACTGCTCCTGTCCATCGCCGGCTTTATTTATCTGCTAACAAATTATTACCCTTGATGTTTAGCGCTTTGTCTGTGTGTGTGCATGTCTTCAGACTGCTGTGATAAAGTACCCTGGCCCCGTCTTGTTCAGCCAGCCCTATCGGCCTATCTTCACCCCCTCACTCTGGGTGGTACGCTCACCTTGCGGCCCATACCACACATACAAATACATGAGGGCACATACCCACTCACACTTTATAGACGCTTTTTATTTTATTTTAAAGAAAGATCTGATCTGCAAGTACATTCAACAATTGTAATGAAACATCTTACACACCACCATGCAACATATTCCTGATGCCTAACATTAATTTCCATGGAGTATATTTAGTGAATGTAACCATGGTTAAAGATTAGGCTAATTAATTTCACTTAGGATGTGTGAAATGCTGCAGATCGTTAAGTTTGGACCCAGACACAGTGCTTATGTTGGCACTGGGGTACAGTCATTACTCTGGACTCTGTCACCCAAGCAAGCAGGCAGCAGGCCAACCACTTAAAATAGTAGTGATAGGTTGTTAAAATCAGCTTGAAATAAGAACCGGACACTTACTCCTCTTTCCTGGGCTTGCGTTTATCATCCTGGACAGACCTCTGAGTGGAGAGAGACAGAGGACAGATTACTATATGTCAATCAAACACTCCTAATCTCTGTGTTTGGGTAAAGCAAAACAAATTGGTTTTAGAACAGTGGTTCGCAACCTTTTGACGTGTAACCCCTGAATACGAAGCAAAAGGTTACTTGGCCCATTACAAGGCTGCATATGTTTACAAGTTGTGACCAGTTAGCTAAAGAGTAATTTTAGCCATGCTAGAGGATGGAGCCTAATTATTTTGGTGATCCCCTGAGTTGTCTTTTAGCGGCAACATGAGGTTGATATCTGTGGTATCAGGCCTGTTTTTCTATACCTGTAAAACTAATGACATTCCCATCAGCCTCATCCGTCCTTTGTTTAGTGCTGAAGTGAGGTGGTCAACATGGTGAACATACTCGCTAAGCATCAGGTTATTAGCAATTTCAGTGTGAGCATGTTAGCATGCTAGTGTTAGCATTTAGCTCAAAGCACTGCTTTGCCTTAGTACGACCTCACAGAGCCGCTAGCAGAGCAGTAGAGTCTTATCCTGTTTCTGGAGTTTCAGCTGATCAAATTTGAGCTTTTGAAAAAAAAAATTATTTCAATATCTTTTTTTCTTGTGATCAAATTTGTATCAAGTTATCATTTGGTCATCAATCAATTTTGTGTGCTCAAACTAAACAAATTTGAAAAAATTAAGCAGAATTATCGCTACCGTTTCTTACTCTTTATCAATGTCTGGTCATTTTTAATTGATTAAATTATTGATTAAACGCAGGCTGTATCTACATAACTAGGTCAACTAAACAGAAGTGACGGCACTGTAAACAAACCTTAAACGCTGCAAAAAGAGCAACTTTGCGCTGAGCTATTGTTCGCTGAAATTATGACACATTACATTAACAGTTACATAACAAGAACATTGAATAAAAGAGAATTGCCTTCAATACAAAAAAAATGCTCCAGAAACTGTTGTACAAAGAAACTCTATAACATACTTTTCCAGACAACTTTGTAATAGGCTAACTTGAATTGGGAGCATATGCAGTCATTGCCCATCAATAGCTGGGGAAGTATCTCAAGGTCACAGCAGCAGAAATCATTCTCCATCTTTTTCTGTGACTCACATGAATCAAGGTGTAATAGGTGGAGTCCTCTGGTGTATTGAGGGTCTTCGGCTGCTGGGTCCTGCGGGGGGTCCTCGACAGTCTTTTGTCAGCTGAGAAGCAACAAAGATGGTTAAAAACATCAGACAGTGGGTTTAACGGTAAAAACTACTCTATTTGTTGCACATGACATTTGGACACTTGAAGGGAAAACTGAACCTCACATTGACTTTTACTTATTTCTTGTACAGCAATTTTCTAATTTCCTACAGATTTTAAATAATGTAATTTCTTCTTTACGATCTCTACTGGAGCTGCACCAGCAAAGTCAGGTGTCCATCTGCATTTATGTTTACATTTTTCCACAGGTCGCGGGACCTTTGTGTTTTTTATGTGCTTCACCACTACATGCCACTAAAACGCACACACTGAACCTTTAAATTTACTGATTGGCTATTTTTTAAAGATTATTAAATGTATACACACGCACTTTTTTTTAAAAGTACATGAAGCATTTTATGTCTTTTATAAGGGCGCAGACAGCACAGAAGGGAGATCGAGATGGAGAATGACTTGACAAAGGTCCCTGACTGGACTCGAACCGGGTGTTACATGGGCAGTGCCTTAAACCTCTAGGCCACCAGGGCATCACAAGGGCTTTGTCTTAAAATATGTAGCACAACATCTTTTGCCTGTCCAGCTTTGAAATTGAACAAAAAGTGTCTTTCTCGGTTTTCTCCCACAACTCTGTGCTAAATTATTTGTAGTGCTTTGTCAGCCTTGTCAGACAACCTCCTGCCTGTCCTACATAAATTGGAGTAATAATGTCATAAAGATGGTGATAATGTCTGACCCTAACAACTTAAAGTGAAGTGATCTGGTGTTATTTTTTACCCACTGCGATGGGATTCAGAGGAAGTTGGCTTTGTCTATCATTTAAAAGTACATCAGCATCGAGGTCGACAAGCTCGAGAGCCGGTGGGCTCATTACACATGGTTGGTTTGATTACTGGAGACACTATTGAGTGTGATCTGACACCATGCTGATCCCCTCATACACACTACAGTATACTGCTCAGGCCTTTGCCAGTTTTTAAATAGGAGATTACGTGAAACAACCTTTGACACAAACCCTATAACTTCGTGACGATGTTTGATTCCCAGCACTGTATTGAACACAAAGACTGACGTGTGTTTGTGACCAGCTGAAGGAGCTTTTTATCCATAACAGCTTCCGTACTGTAGAGGCTGTTTGGCAATCTATCATATTTGTGGCATGTGATATTGCAATTATTAACATATCACAATGACCTTTGCTTGTTGCTGATTATTAATCACTGTTCGTGCGAGAGGAAAACACATGGCAAAAACAATCCATCATGTGCCGGAGCACTCAGGTGAAGGAGATGAAAAGTTTGTAATATTATTGAACAACTCCATTTAAAGGTCATTCTGTTTTGCTCACAGTAAAGTAAAGCCAATTTCACACACTCTTATTAATTCCTGCCATAATTGTTGGAAACGCCTCCTCACAAAACGGGATTAACATTCGATGACCTTTTCCCATGAAGAGCAATGTGACTGACATTCCTCTGCTTTCATTGTGTGTGTCACAAATTATTCTGATTAAGTTTATTATGTCAATGAAATGTATGAGGACAGCTTAGGACTGTCGATGGAAAAATTACCTAGTGGGGCTGAAAAGGATAATTTTGTATGGAGTTGCGGTGGCCCTTGGAAATAACACAGATAAGTCATTCTGCTTTTACCTCAGGCAATGTGCTGTGCTAAAGAAAAACCTGTAAAGGGCAAACATGCCCAGATTAAAGGATCTCTGCTCGACTGGAAACTCTGTGTGGAGTAATGTGTGTTTAACATATAGGGCTCAACAATACGCAAAAAAACAATTAAAAAAAATCATATTGTGATTATTTTGGTAGATATTGCAATTGTGATATGAGTCGCTATTTTAGTGGGGGTGGTAATCTTTGCATTTAATTTACAAAAATTTATAAAGAGACGTTTTCTGGGACCTATACCAAAGAAGCATGTTCCCTCACGTCTGTAGATATGATTTGTAGTCCAGGGCGTCTCTGTAGCGCCCACAACGCTTCATTTTAAAGGTCCAGTGTGTAAGTTTAGTGGCATCTAGTGGTGAGGGTTGCGAATTGCAACCAACAGCAAATTCACCACTCATCACTCCCTTTCCAAGCGCGTAGGAGAAACTACGGTGGCTGACACGCTCTGTCGGCTCTTGTGGTCCTCCATTTGTCCACATTTCACTTCTCTTCTTACTTCTAGTAAACTAGACAATAAAGACTACTACTACTTCTTCTCCCTACTTCTTCTTGTATCCAACTTAGTGACGAAATGCACTCTATAGAGCAGTTTGTCTGTTTGGGCTACTGTAGAAACATGGCGATGCAACATGGCGACTTCAATGTAAGAGGACCTGCGGTGTATGTAGATAGAAATGGCTCATTCTAAGGTAATACAAACAACAACAGTTCATTATGTAAGGTCTTTATGCACCACTGAAACCATAGTTATATTATGTTGTATTTCTGTCAATAGATCTTTCTAAATATTACACACTGAGCCTTTAAATGGTGTTTGTGACACCTTTTATTGCATATTGCAGATATTGCACTTAGCCATTTTGCAATTTTGATAATATTTCACTAAATTGTTAAGTGTAAACATTTTTATAAAATTGATTCAGATAGAGGCAGATCTAAAAGCACACCTGCAACTGCATGTAAATTAATTTCACTTCAAGAATTTGTTGGGACATTTTAGGAAGCGTGCTTATTCACTTTCTTGCTGAGTTAGATGTGAAAAAGCAAAACAGTTGTCATGTTTGCACACTAAGTTAAAGCTAGAGCCAGGAGATGGTTAGCTTAGCTTAGCTTAACATAAAGAATGGATACGGGGGAAAGAGGCAGCTGGGCTCCGTTCAAAGTCAACAATCAGCCTACCAGTGTCTCTAAAGCTCCATAATTTACATTTTACGCACTCCTTACGGACACTGATTGGACAATTCTTCCATTTACACATTATTTTCTACCATATCTGTGCAACTACACAGTGTTTACATGCTGATCAGACAGATACCATTTCAAAAAATGAAAAAAGGATAGTGTAAGCCTACACACTATATATAAAACCGAAAATCAAATGAATGGAAGAATAATCATGATGCCAGTCAAGGTAAGGCAATCATTGATATTATTACATAATTATTATATTATTTTCCAAAGACACCAGAACCAACGGTGACATTTTAGCTGCGAAGACAGTGAACTTTCAATTTGCTGTCTCATTCCATGCCGCTCACCACTCTGAAAGCAATTACACCTATCACCTGTGCAAATCAGATTTTATTTTTGATGACACATTGGGAAGGGAAGAACTTCCTGTTCTGGCACTTGACTTTCCCAGGTTTCCTGATCTAATTGAGCCTCACAAGAGAGAAAAGAGAACGGCGTTCGGCGATTACATCTGTGAGAAAATCTTTTTTTTTTTTTACATAAAGAAAATAAAGGGAAATAGCTGGCACAACTCCTTTAATTCTAAAATACTAAACACTGGACAAATACTGTGTGTTTATAATCAAGGCTTGAACATAAGGCTTTCTTTTCTTTTTAGTGTGGCAGGAAATGACACAGGCGCACTCGGACGTTAGGTGTGTCTGTGATGGATAACTTCAGTGCAGCAAAATCAAAAAAGACTCTACTGAAGGATGGATACACCAAATGAATAGATACATTTCCTCCTCAGACAGGCAGCCTATCTTAACTATCTGACTATCTCCAGGCTTCAGAAAGAGAACCGAAAATGCACATTAACCTCGGGTCAATCCAACATGCACTATATTTATTGCTTTATAGTCTGTTTTTCACAGACAATCTCAATTATCTTACTTGATTGGTGATTCTGGGGAACAAAGCCATTGATTGCCTTTCCTCTCACAAACATGCCATTGTTCTCTGGGTTTGATTGATGGGCCTGGATGATCTCATTCAATTTCTGCTGCAGGGCCAGAAAGTCCTGAGAAGTTTTTGTGATCTGTTGAAGACGTTTGACAAAAACAATACTTGAGTTGAGTTGGAGAGGTGACTTGGGTGCAAAATAAAATGCGTTTAATGATATTACCTGTTTGGAGAAGTTCTCCAGCTGTGCCGCTTGTGTCTGTGTCGTTTGCTTGTTGGCCTTCAGGTTCTTCCTGTCCTTGTACCCTCTGAAGTTACTCTGGATCTTCACTGCAGCCTGCTCTTCCTCCAGTCTTTCTTTTTCAGCATCTGCCTCCTCTTTACGTTCTATCACAACATCAGTGACATCCAGGGCCTCCTGGTCTGCCTCCTCTTTTGTTTCCTCTTCTGCATCAACCTTTGCTTTGGTTTGCATTTCTCTCTCTTCTTTCAGTTTCTTCCGGTCGCGATGGCCTCTGAAGTTACTCTGAATAACAGTGGCAGCTTTTTCCTCATCCAGTACCTGTTGTTCCTCTTTAGGAGGTTCGGGTGTAACTTTGTTTTCCTTCTTCCTCTTTTTAGGGATCTTTCCTTCCTCCTCGAGTCGTTTGCGCTCCTTGTGGCCACGAAAGTTGCTCTGAATCACCACAGCTGCTTTGGTTTCATCTTGGGCTTCTGACTTCACATCTGCTCCAGCTTGAGCCTCCGTTGGTTCTTCTCTCTCTGTCTCCTGGCTGCTGATTTCTTCTGCTGGCGTTTGAACTTCATCACCCGTAGGAGTTTTTGCTTTCTGCTTCTTAGGGATCTTGCCTTCTTCCTGCAACCTCTTCCTCTCTTTGTGACCTCTGAAATTGCTTTGGATAACAGTGGCAGCTTTGGTTTCTTCTTCTGTGTTGACTGCCTCTTCCCTGGCTGCCTTTTCTTCTTTTGCCTCCTCAATCACTGCTTCATCTGCCACTTCTGTATGTTCGTCATCTTCTGGCACCTGTGTGTGATCACTGTCATCATTCTCCTCTGCTTCAAACGTACTTTCTTCATCCTCGTCATTCTCCTCTGGAGCTGTCTTTCCCCCTTCCCCTTCGTTGCTGCCAGGCTCTTTACCACCTTCTTGTTCCACCGCTGGTAGCTCTAACTCAGCCCCAGCCATCGTCTTTTTTCTCTCTTTAAACTTTTTTCTCTCTTTGTATCCCCTGAAGTTGCTCTGGAGAACCACGGCAGCCCTGGCTTCTTCGTCCTCGTTCTTTCCTCCGTTGTCGGCGGCGGGTGAGTTTCCTTCATTGGTGACCTTCTCTGGTTCAGGAGTCTCTTCTTCTTTTTCTTTAAGGGCCTTCTCTGCTTTTCTCTTTGGCTTCCCTACAAACAAAATGGGTACATCTGTCAAAAAACAACGCACCAACTTTTTTCCAAAGGTTTAATGTGTAGATCTCCTGTTTCTCATACTGTTTTCTTTTGAAGCTTTTCCTTTCCCTGTGCCCTCTGTAGCGGGCCTGAATCTTGGTGGCAGCTTTGTTCTTCTCATCTACCAACTCCTTGTATTTCTTTTTTGCAAGATAACCCCTGCAAACTGAAGAAGACGGCAAGAAAAACGTAAACCAATGTATTACAATCCAAGCTTAGATTGTGTTGGATAACTGAGCTGATCTCAGATTGTTCTTACCAGCCTGAAAGTGGATGATGAAGGCCTCAAACTTTGCTTTGTTTTTGTCATCAGCCACCCTCTTCCGAACTTTATGCCCCCTGTAAGCTGTGAATCAAAAACCAAAGCAGGCATGGGAAACATCAGAATAACTGTTTAATGACTTGTTCCTGTTCCAGCAGACAACAGAGTGTACAGTTTGCAAACCTGACTGCAGCACCAGAGCGCTCTGCTCTCGCTCTTTTAATATCCGCCGGTACCGCCTGGCTCCGAGCCAGCCTCGGACGTAAGCCTGGAGCAGAATGATCTGTTTTGTGCCCTGCTGCACCATCAGGTTCAGATGTTCAACGTGGTAGTACTTGAGAAACACCTGGAACACATAAAAAACCTTACTGATCACCATATCAAATCATGATCTGACTTGCAAGTAATGTTACTGCTTCTATGTTTGTACAACTTTTCAAGCTATCTTACATGTTCTGAAAGAAATATGTAGAGTGTTAATGAATTAATTGATTTGCATGGCCTTGATTTTGAAACCATTGCGCACGATAAGTGGATGGTACGGGGTCCTGTTTTGGCTTTTTTAGCGAAACACCTTCCTGCACTTAAATTAGGTAAATCTTGGCCTTGGTGACACTAAAAGTAAGAGTGAAAATGATTTGGGTGCATCGGTATTAAATGATTCACCAGTTGAAATATAAGCAGTCATATCAGCGTTTTGTTCATGACTAACTTGATGACTGTCTGGGTCCGTAGGCTACTGTTATTTTAATATGTGAGAATACATTTAATTAGCATTTTATATCTTCTGCTGCCATCTGTATACTAATTTTTGCCGTGAACTGTGTGTCTTTGACATAAATATTTCTTTCAGGATGAATTCATTCAAGGCAACAATTCAACCTTTATTTCAGATAAAAGACAGAATATTACATAAAAATAACTTTCACACAAAAGCACAATTAAAGATGATGGATTAAGTTCTATCTAATCTCATTGTCAGGTTGTAGCTACAGGTTTTAAACATCACGCAGCCTTTTAAACATCTTACGTTTAAAAGTTCTTCAGTAATGTCCCAGTAAAGTCAGCTTTCAGAGGCACTAGTAAATATAAGCATAGACTCCTGCTGCTTCATACTGAATTAGCAAAAGTAGAGCCAAATAACAATACGTTCAGTTAAAAAAAAAACTCTAATTACCTTAGTCTTTCCCATTGCCCAGTTCTCCAGCTTGGCCTTCTCAAGTATTGCAGCACATGTTTCTGGAGTCCCAGCTGGCTCTTCATGAGCATGGAAAGCCAAAATATGATACCTGTAACAGTCAGTGCAATCAGCTGGACACTAATATAACATGCCCTTCATTCTGAATTATCCTTGGTGTGAAGTGAGAGTCTGCTGACCTCTTTATGAAGTTAGCAAACAGGATACGGTGCGAGTAGCCCTGCCGCCTGATCTTGGCCGTCTCTAGAACGCCAGTGTAACGGAGCTGAACCAGGACCTTCTCCCGGTCAAACTTGTTGGCCTGCCGATCGTTGTTTGGTTTGATACAGCGAACAAAGTGAGGCTGCCCTGCCACCATCTTGGACAGCAGGTCCATCAGAGAGTACTAGAAACCACATTAGGCAGCTTGATTAAAACTAAATTTGAATGAAGATATCAGCAATTAAGAGAGGAAACGATCTTACTCTGAAGTAGGAGGCCACAGTCTGTGTTCTCATATTGGTGGTTTCTCTGGGGTGGTAAGGCGTGTCTCCATGTTCACCTGACTGAACAATCAAACAAGATAATAATAATTCATGGCATACTGTGTCTCTACAAATATTTTAGTACAAAACACATTAGGCCAACTGGGTAACTGAGTAAGACGAACTGAGGACAGTGACCTACAGTTTAATCTACAACTCTACAGAATTGTAACATATTCATGTTACAATTTTTCTGTACACTACGTTTTTATCAAAGCTTTTTATCTTCCTTTCAGAGGTCACCAATCACCGTTTGCATTTGCACTGTGTCATCAAGAGGCACAGGAAGCAAGCACTCTTTCTCAGGAGCGAGCTTTAATTCCAGAGAAGGCTGCAGAAGAGACGCATAAAATGGATAAACAAAGAAACAAGTGCCAAATCAAGAGCATGGTCTTCATAAAAACAACTTGTCTGAAACGATTACTTCAAAAAGTTTCAAATCAGACAAATTCAAAATCAAACAAAGCTTATATGCATTAAAAACTCCTCGAATTTACTATGTGGTTAAAAATAAAGTGAACATTTTGCTCTCATAAACACAACTCAGAATTCTACATCAATATAAATACAAAGAAATATGACACATTTATTTATTAACCTGCATCCAGCACATATTAGGTAACATTTTAGCCAGCTCTAAATCTAATTCTAAGCACTATTACACTGGGGGGAAACCAGTTTATAGCAAGCCAACAGCCTAATACTGTTTATGGCACTTTGAATGTTCATTGTGCCTCTTAAGAGCGAAGCCTTTGATGAGCTTTTTGTCTAACACAGGCAGATTAATGTAAATAGATTCAAGAACTCATCAAACAGTTCATTTAAATGTAGCTACTGTCAATTGCTTTTAGGTGAGCAAACTGCCTCAAGCCTTACATTTAGCAGGCACTGTAATCGTGTGCTGCCACAATTTAAACAAATTCAACTAAGTAAGCCACTTTGTTTTTTTTAATTAAGTTTTTATTTGGCTAATGATAAACTGACAAAGACTCTGACTGATTACTGAATGCTTTGAATACAAAAGCTAAAGTTTTAATACTTTCCTAAGCTTTTTCCCCCACTTTGAATCAACAAGTAAGTTTACTTAAATTAGCTATTAGCATGAGTCATGCCGCTATAAACAGACAGCGGTCGATATGAAAGAAGACAGACAGGTTTTAACAAGGAGTACACTCACACATACAGGGGACTTAGTGAAGATGAGGAAGTGTTTATGCCGGTGCCAGACAGATTAATTGGTCGGCCGATTAATTGGGCCGATATCAGGCATTTTAAGATAATGGTATTGGCAGATGCCTGCAATCACGAGGCCGATAAACAACAAATGTCTGGGGACACCAGCCGCGTTCTAAAAACTACAGCACAACCAAATGTATTTTTATAGCTCATTAATTAATGAAAAATCCATCTTTGTTTGAATATCGGTATTATATATCAGCCATCAAAACCCATATTGGTCGACAACTAGTTTATGCATTTAGTATTCTACAAAGAGAAGCTGCATACAAGCATCATGGCATGCATCCATATTGACTGTGTGCATATAGGGAAAAATGATGTAACATTTACACAAGATTTATCTGTCACCGCCTCTTATAAATATACAGATCAATAAACTTAGATCTATTTGTAGATTTTAGGGGCTCTAGAGTGGGTAAGGGTGTCTGCATTGGGAAAACTATACATACACTCGCAAAAACTATATGGAAATGTGTTGATTACCTCGCTGAAAGAAAAAGAACTGTACAAGTTTAACACTCCCATCTTTTGCAATAGAAAAGCAAAGAGAGAGAGAGGAGGAAAAAAGGAGACATAAAACATAAGAATAGAAGAAGCTATAATAACAGTTGAGTAAAAATGAAAAAAAAAAAATCACACAGAGAAGCTGAATTGTAATTCAAGAGCATTTTTTTTTCAGAGCTGAGTAATAAGAGAAAAAAAAGAACAACTTTTCAGGGGAAGACAATACAGTGATAATGCAGACAGTGCTGTAAGTACCTTGGCTAAGGTGATGGTGCGTGTCGGGGTCCGCGAGCTGCGCATTGTGTTTACGCCTTTACCCTTGGTGTGGGCAAGGTTACCTGCGAAATAAACAAACAGAGGATGAGAGTCGGTTAACACAAAGAGCCCTTACTCACCAAGGGACGTTTAGTCATCCACAGAAACAGGGCTGTATGCATATTTTGTATCAGTTATGATAAATTAATTAAACTATTATAGTAGAAAACTGTCTTGAAATGGGTTCATGTCATACCAAATTTTGTAAAAAAAATAAAATAAAACTGTTGATGTCAAGCAAATGGACCAGAGGAGTTAAGTAGTCGTCTCTTTTATGTGAGTAAATGTTGATAAGGAATGAAACCGCAACACTCGACACGACAGCTTTAAGACTTACTTTAAAAGAGTGATTATGTCATTACTGGCTTTGTGATTCGATTTTGACAGAGCTGGCCAGCTGCTCTGCCAACAAAGGACACTCTCGCTGCCAAGGCCAGCTTATTGCAACAAAAGTCTGGCGGAAAACAGAGCCAAGCTTTTCTAAAATAGGTAACTATGGTCTGTTGTTTTACTTTAAGTATGTATTCAGTGCTGCCTCTGAACTGTTTAATTAAAAGGTTGCAGCAAACAAACATCCCTCTTATTTTTCTTCCTATTTTCTAAGGGGAAACTTTTTTTGGCTTATGCAAAAATAAAACTTATTTCCTTTTTTACCTGTTTTGGTGAGGGGATGGGTGACCAGTTTGCGAGTGAGCTCGTTTTCTGACGACCTCAGCAGGAGGACGATGTCGGCTGGTAGCGTGTCCCTGTTCTTGGCCAAGAAGCCTGCAGCATTGTAAATCACCTTAGAGTTTGGTAGAGAGGGGCAATGTGAAGGAACACTACACATTCAGTTTCAAATAAAATGTCCGTGCACACGTAATTATGTAATGAAACATCAATTACCTTCCCAGCGTAGTGGTGAATACCAAAGCCAAGGTCGACCCTCTTTGGTCTCCAGAAGCTTTTGGTCTTGAGGTTAGTTTCAAATTTCTCTAAAATGGTCAGTGATACATTGGTTAACCCACAACCACTATGAATATGTTCTGTAGGCAAGACTAACAACTCTGAATGACATCTCTGAAGCCCATACATTTATTACACCTTATATTTACTTATTCTAAAGTGATAATACACCTCTGAATAACAAATACATGCTGTTCTCTCTGCCATTTCACTCTTTTACATTTAGGAACTGTACCTGTTTCTGATTGCTATAAAAAGGGGATTAAACCGCTCTGATATAGTGAAAAACCTTCAGTTTGAGATATTGATTTAGATATAAAACTCTCCTCCATTGTCCACATAATAAACAGTCTCCCCTTGCTCCACCTGTCACTTGTTCTGATTTGTTTCTGTGGGGCTGTTTGACAATAATCCAGCCTAAAATAAGTAAGCTAATCATAAGCTGAAGAGACTGACCTACGAGGGTCTGGTCGGTGCCCTGTGGGAACCGACTCTCCTCATCCAGAAGTGAGAGCATCCCCATGGGCTTCTGTAGGAACAGGTCCAGGAGGGGCCGGTTGTCCTCATACTCAATCATCCGAGCATCCACCTCCTCATTCAAGTATTCATCCTGTACAGAAATGAAAGACACAGCGATAATAATCATAGCTTTATAAAGATCGTTGAATTCCTATATTCCTAGAGAACGAATCTCACTATACGTTGTACGTAGTTTTATGTTAGGGGATAAATAAATGGTCCCATCGGGCTGAACCAGCTCCACTATAGCAGAAAGAGCAGCTGGCTGTTCAGCTAAAAGAGAAACATTTTAATATTTATGTAACATTTATTACCTGGAAAATAACAGAATACCGTGTGGACTTGATTACGCAGAAGTGAACATGACAAAAGGAAAAGCCCAGATAGTTTGAACTGATGATATGTTTCCTGCTGCACAGCTGTAATGACAGTAATTTAAAGTTGGAAGCTGTTTGTTCTGTGGTTTCATTTTGGTGGCTGTTATGTTGACAAATCATAAGAATTCTGCTAGTTTTGTTGTGGCTTGGTGTTATTATGTCAGATGCAGAAATACCATTTCCCATCCTAACCAGCCATTTTCTGTTTCTGTAGCTTCGTTTCGTCACGCCTGAATGTTCAGAAATCCTAAACTTTACAGTAAAACTGACAAAACAGAGGCAAAGGCATCAAAGAGCTCTACCTTAGACTCAGCTAACCTGATCACATCATGTTGACTGAATCTCTGAGCTCCCAGTATGACTCAGCAACATCACTGGAGACTTTCGCTCCGAGAAGAAAAAGGACCAAAATGGGAGCAAACAACATCAAATCAACGTGCTTATTCGAGCATGACCTGCACACTGCGAGGTAAAGGAGCCACATCAGGAAACCTGCAGGGATGCCTGCACATTGAGACAATCTGTAACCACGTGTGTAAACATGTATGTACACGCTGTAGGTAAATTTGCTTTATTTTACTGTAGTTAGGTGATGCTTATAGATCTCATACCCCACTACAATTCCCCTATGCTCCATATATATGGTGGCACTATAGGACAAATGTATTTCTGGGCCTGGTGCCAACAATACCCAAGAGTGAGATTAAGTCAAACGCTAACTGTCTTCAACTCCTAATTGACCCTCATTTGGGATGATTTATAGCTTCTCTCGCTGGGTGAGACCAAATCATTTAACATTAGCAAACCATTCTCTGCACCCCCAAGGCACAACACACCCACGAGACTGCATAAAGGCAGAATCGCGAACCTCATTCTCCCGTAAATAAAGACAGCAGCATATTTTACCCTTGCCATCTCTCTTAAAGCTCAGAATGACAAATGATGCCATGTTATCACCATTTAGATGGAGATGAGGTAGTACCAAGGTGAAAAATTCATACAAAGTGTTTGCGGGAGGGATTCAAGCGCAAAAAAGCCTTTTTTGATTTCTGTGATAGTTTGGTAGGACTGAATGCTGGTTAAAGCTTTTACCTGTTCCCAGGCGAAAATGTGCTGGTTGAAGTAAAACTGGATCTGCTCATTGGCGATGTTGATGCAGAGCTGCTCGAAAGAGTTCTTCTTGAAGTTCTCAAAACCGAAGATGTCCAGGATGCCGATGTTCAAGCCCTTGTCATCCTCTCTGGTGATGAGAGGAAAGAAAAGTCTCTTCATTTAAGCACATTTTTCAGAAACGAAATTCTGTGTTTACTGGTATTGTAACTTTTGTCCACTACAGTTTGGCAGCATCGCAGCTTCTCCAAAAGAATATATAGGTAAATATGATCAGTGAAAACAGGGTTTAGACACAACACATGAGCACCAAAAAAAAGCCTTCTTTTTGTCCATCTCCTCTGTATAAAACTGGTGGTTTCTGCCTTTTTGGCACCTGATCCCTGGAAATGAAGCATTCTGACTTCATGTCACAGGCTGCATTTGTGCATGAATTGTTATCATTAATTCAGCAAGTAATTTTTTCCTTCTCAAATAGGTTTGTTTTAATACCTTTTAAAGGTCAAAAAACTAAAATAAATCTAATATTTTTACCGCCATCTACTCATTGGCTCCAGTCTAAATTAAAAAATCTTTTTTACTTTCCTGTCCTGTTAATTATCTCGCCACCCCCTGGCTAGAAAACCTGGCGCTCTACTACAACGTGTACTAATGTATTGATAAAAACAGGACACTACAGCTGTGCTAGTGGATCTGTGAAACTGTAAAACTTGCTAACATACTCGCAATGAAATATGCTAACATGGTATTGTCTAGCAGCTTTGATGTTTACCATGGTTACGATCTTACTTTAGCACATTTGCTAATCAGCAGTTAACACACAGTGCAGGTGTTGCTAAGAAGGTTGTTAGTTTGGCAGCTATTTGGAGATAAAATCTATTAAAAGTATTATAAGTTCAGGAACATGAATGTGTGTACCCAATTTTTCCGGCAAATTCCACAGCTTTCCAGACCTGGAAATTATTTTTCATCCAACTTTCTGAGATGACCTCATTCTGCATTTATGACAGCCAAACACACCGCCGCATCACATTTCTTTGCTCCTGATCTCACCCTAGGTGGCTGTCAGGCCGCAGCAGAGCGTTGATGCGGTTGACAATCCAGCTGAAGAGGCGGCCGTAGAGAGCCTTGCCCATGGCGTCCCTCACCTCCGCCGCCTTCTCCACCGTGTTGGGCCTGACGATCGTCTCTCCCCTGGCCACAACACAGTGGGAGGTCAGGGCTTCCTGGAGCTCGTCTGAGCGGATACACAGCAGCGACGCCACTAAGGGGACATAAGAAAAGAAATGGGATGAAAGTTAACATTTCTAAAGAAGAATGAGTGCAAGCAATACATGCAGGGTGAGCTAATGTGCAACCATAACTGTCCTCACACAAATAAGTGACGAAGAACGCTCTATTCGATCACGTCAAATCAATAAACCTTATCTAGACAGTCAGAACTGATGGAAACTGATTGAAAATGTAATACCGGAAAACAACGTCCGCTAGAATCTAACCACTGCAGATGCATGTTTGTTAATGATTTAATACGGCAATAGTCTGTCTGCGCTGATGGACAATTGATTTCAGAACAATACTTTAAGAGAGAGGAGGGGATGAGGGTGAGGTGTAGCAGAGCCATCTTTGGTATTTAATATACCATTCCTCTCTCCTCTCACCGTTCTCCAGGACAGAAATGTTGGAGATGTCGCTCTTGTCTGTTTGGTGCTCAGAGGCAACCGGAGAAAACTCGATATCCCCGGAGTTGAGGATGGCAGCCAGGGTGCTGTAAACACTGCCCAGCTCCTGCAGAAATGACAGAATTTTGCTTCAGATGTTGGGAGTTATCTTGATATCACATAACATCCGGTACATCCTGCAGCCTTGTGCACCTGCTTACCTGGATTTAAATTTGAAAAGATACTGTAATGCCTGTTTTTCTACAGCATGTCAGAGAACATTGAATTATTACTCAGTACCTCCACTCTCTAATGAGTGTAGACGGTCATGGCGGAGTTAATGTAGGTGTCCGACAAGCCCCATTTCTCAAATTCGGCTAGCTTACATGTTTACTCGCAACTCCAAATTCACCTGTCCATAAACATTCAGGTATCAGAGTTACATATTTTGATAACTCCTGCACAATAATCCTTCAGTATCCTGAATTAGTCATTTGTACATTGTACACAATGTACACAATTCTGTTCCCAATTGTAGCATGTGGGTGCTATGAAGGCTAGTGGTTTAGAGGGAAATTATATAATTTCAGTTCAAGCACTCTAATAGTAGTCCATTATATTTAAATTGGCCAATCAAATGACCTTTTGTACTTAGGATATAATGTATTTTGGGCCATAATGACAGTGGTTTTTATGGAATGAAAAGACTAGATGGTTAGCTAGCATGAAAAGTGTTAGAAAAAGAAAAGAGTGGTAATTAGCAAACCTTATATTTATTTATTTGAAAGAATAATGGTGAAGCCTTCATTCACTTGTGGCGTAAATTTCTAAATCTTTCCTATTCAAGTAATCTGTGGGTCCTGACTCGTGCGGGAATAACTCTGCTAATCGGCCGTTACGGTCTAAAAAATATGTTTCAAACAAGATAAACTTGCCTTAAAGATCATCTTCATAAACACAGTGATTTTATGTAAGACAAGACAGACTGTAGAAAAGAAGTTTCTCCAGAACTGCCAAGCGGTTACAGGATAAGTACTATTGACGTGCAGATCCCAGAGGCAATCAGTTCTTCGGGCCTCATTGGCCTTCACAATACCAACAGCTGACTGCCTACATGTGCCTCCTGCTTTGTGCCTCCATCGCCATACAGTGGACCCCAGGAACAACTTGTATGCTAGATTTAAAACTTATGTTAAGTATTGTTTTTTTTACCTGCTGTTTCAGTTGTACACAGACTTTCACACATTACATATGTAATAAAGGAGTATGAGAGCATGTCTGTATGAATGTTGGCATCAACGTTGTGCAGCTTGGTGCCCAGTAATTAATGTAGTACTTTGTACCTCCAGGGTGAATCCAATGACTTTGAAACACTGCTCGACTGCATCAAACTGCTCCTTGTAGAAGGTGTTGCTCACTATGTCAGGCCCTAATTTAATGTGCTCATTGCACAGATACCTGCAAATCCAGAAGGAAACACAAAGATCAGGATTCGGGTCTCTGGAAGTGGGAAGTTGGCGGTGTGAGAATGAAGTAACAGTGTTTAAGAGGAGGGCAAAGAAATGTCAAACCTACTTAGGTGTTTTGCTGTCGGAGAGCTTGTAGTGGGCTAGTTTCTTCCTGTCAGCCAGGCCAGCATAAATGTAGTAGAATATGTGGAAGTTCCTCTCCCCTCTGTGGAAACACACAGAGACGTAGTAACACAGATCTTACAAGTGCAAGACATGCACATATAAGACAATAAAGAAGGAAGAAACAAAACATGCTAAAAGCTATGAAAGCACACAGACAGTGCACACTTTTGAAAATGTTGTTACAGAAGCATTCAACCGATTTCACCCGTAAACATCAGTTCATTAGTAGTACTCCACAGAGTCCAAAACAAAATGTAGGGAATGGTGATCAGACAAGTCAGAAATATAACTTAATACATCAATAAATAATATGGTTAATTATGCAATCAAGCTCACATTTTAGCATTAGCTTGCTGGCTAAAGTGCTTTAAAAATGTTTGTACTGTGGTACTTTAGCAGTGTGTCTTTTTAGCTTCCACTAGGTACCAACTGATTGGAGTATAAATAATGTTATATTCTGTTTACACTTAATATTATTTATTTAACTAACAATGTTATGTAGGGATATATTCAGTAATATTTTTGACTTGTCAAATAACCTTTTTTTATTTTTATTTTTTTACATTTTGTCAGTTAGAACTGAACCTGTGAAAACAGTTGTGTAATGTCTTCTGCTGCTGTGGGGTAGCTTTATAAGTCTGAGGAAATACTCCTGATGTAATCTTGACTGAATTTATAGAAGAAAGCACTGGCCTCTTTCTTCTGATATTAACAACAAATCTTTTAGATATTCTGCTCACTAAAAACTTCATCTTAAACAAACCAATCTGAAAACATTTCTGGGATAAGTAATGAAATATAAACACATCTTTGAACCATCTTGGAAAAAATTGTTTGCCATCGCCTTGATATTAGTATCCAATAACAGGCTTCAGAAAGGTGTAGCTACACACAGTGCTTGCGGGCCAAATCAAACCCTCTGACCTGTGTGTCTGTTTTCCTCCGCAATACCTGAGTCTGCCTTAGAAATTCCACTAAGGATACTTAGACCACAATCTTTGATCAAAACAGGAAATAAGCTAGCCCTCCACTTGACCCAGTCCGCTCCCCCAGACACATGATAAGAAGAAAAGATGGATTGACTGAAGTGCAGGTTGAAGGCAAATGCCACCAGTTTCAGATGGAGAAGTAGAGGAAAAGGGATGAGAGACAGAGTCCATCAGATGGAAAAATGACCTTCTCGGCAATGTTCTTACAGAGGCGTGATTTAAATTTCTATTGATGTAACTGTCACAAGAAGGTCATAACAGTAGTAAGTGTCACATGGTTGCTAACATTTGACAAAGAGACAGAAAAAGACCAAGAAAGAAGGAGGAGATAGTTACACTGCCTGGTGGATGACTCTGGATTTCTCCAGCAAGTACTCAGATATCTGTGCTCCAACCACTGTTCCTCCACAGGTGAACTTCATCTCCAGGTACTTGCCAAAGCGGCTGGAGTTGTCATTGATGACAGTGCAGGCGTTCCCAAAAGCCTCCACCAGGTTGTTAACCAGCAGGATCTTCTCCTGGAGTGTCCGATTATTGGCCTGAATAAAACACAATTTCGAAACAGGGAAATCAAAATAGTGGAGGTAATAATTCTTTTGTTGAGAAATGATGCATGATTTGATGTCATGTGCCTTCCCGTTCCTGTTATTCCCTTCAAAAGTGACACTTCTGATTCCTTATTTCATCTTTCCACTTAATATAAAATGCAAAAAGGGAATTGAAACTGAACTTTCTTTTCAATCAAGCTGCAAATCATGACTGGCACCAGCTGGAGCGTCAAACAAACAGATCATAGGATGTTCATATTGCCTTGACGGTGAATTTTCTAACTATCCGCAGTTGGCTGGATGAGCGCAGGTGGCAGGCCAAGACACACAAAACAAATATTGTACAATTGAAAACTGTAACTTTGTAGTTCTATTAAGTCTGAAATGCTGTAGGATTTTGTCTCTACTGTCCTAAATCTGTCAGTCACAAATTTTAACTTCTTACAGGCGACAATTTTTATTGTTAACCTTTTTATCTAAAAAAATAGCTTCTCAAATCAATGTATTTTGTTTACTTTAGGAATACTTTGTGATATTTACTGGGAACTGAATAAATAATAATAGGAAGGACTTGTTAATGAAATTGCACACTTGTGACTCACCTTCCCAAGAACTGTCAGTTGCTGCACCAACAGATGAGCACTCTCTGTTTTCCCAGCTCCACTTTCCCCACTGATAACAACACACTGTGCACAGAAAGTCATAGAAATTACTGTGAAGCTAGCTGACAAAATGACTCTACATAAGGATATTTGACTCCATTAATAAATACAGCTAGTTAACTCAAACACCACAACATCTAAACAAACAGCATCACTTAAAAACAACTTTCTGCACTCTGTAAATTAATGAATAAATATTTTACCTGGTCTGCGTTGTATGAAACCATGGACTGATACGCAACATCAGCCACAGCGAAGATGTGTGGTGGGTTAGCTGTACGCTTTGCTCCTATGTACATCTTAGTGTACTATGGAGAAAGGGTTGAGAATGAAAATGTTTATTTAAAAACGTGCACATGAATGTAATAGATACCATAAAGCAGACAGTGTGTGGAAGAAAATGAAATTATGTTTTTTTATCATGAAGTGGCTTTGCTAATTTGAGCTAAATCTTCCCTAGGTGCAAACTATCTCGCCATACAATACATAACATTTTTTTTGTTCTGGGAAGGGAGGAATGAAAAACAGCTACAAACCTGAGGCAAAGAAAAACATGATGATTGGGAGGAAAATACAGTCAGTGAGGTATGAAAGAGGCAGAGAAACGGGCAGTGTGTGCGATTGTATGTGTGGAGGTGAGGCTAAATGGGATGCAGCAGACTGAAGAACTGCAGAGGCACTAATGAGATACGTGGGGCTACATTCAGTGCATTATTGACCAAATGTACGAGCACAGGTGCACAAAAACCCACACAAAGGCCTATACCCACAGACCTGAGGAGTGTATATCTCCATCTTATGGAAAGGATTAACTGCGATGAGGATATCTCCCACATATGAATAAATCTGATCTCTTCCATAGCGACTCTGAAGGTGCTCAGTTACGGTGTTCTGAAAAAAAAAAGGACAAACAAGCTTAATTCATTTAACTGGTTTAAAATGTTTCCTAAACAAATTAACACCTAGATCATTGTCAGAGCCGTATAATGAGAGACAACAAGCCGTACTTTAGCTTATGTCCTGCCTCAAGTCAAGGCCTGTGATGCCTGTTACATCAATGTATTATGTTCATGTCATCGTGATTAATCCTCCTGTCTCCACACTGCCAGGACAGGTACATTAACAACAGCAGGGCGGCACTGCCTCCCTCATACCAGCAGAGCTCCTCGAGTTGAGGGATGGGTGGAAATATCCGCTGGCAACTAAGACTGATTGTATCATTCAATACGCCAATGCAGCGTTCAGATTTGATAAATTGCTGTAAATGTTATATGTGCAGAAGATGCTGCCGTGCATTTCTCTTTCTGTGGTTGTTCAAAACACCAAAATGGTTGATCGGAGGGAAAATTATGCTGAATGTTCCAGTTAACAGTGAGAAATAAAACAAATATCAATGGGACCAGCCTTGGACTGTGTCACCATAAATAATGTATATAATGTTTGGCATACCTGGGATGCATTCATCAAAATGTATGATATATTTATTGTAATAAACAAATATACAAAATGGACCTTGTGTTAGGACATTTTGACAACTACCGTTTCAGAGAATACAACAAATTTCATAAAATAATGTGCAGTGTAAAAAAAGCCATGTTTTTCCAGGATATAGGATTAAATCATGTCCTTTGTCATGAAAGACAATGAGAGTTGTACTGTATCTGACAACTGTAATCTGTTTACTCCATTTTCGCACAGTGAGAACAGCTCTGTTGCCAAATATTATTGTTTTGTTACTGAGATACTTTTATTTGTCAACAGACTGTCGGCTTTCCACTTTCTTACCTCATCCAGAACTTCCAGGGTGGCGAGGTCTTCCACCTCGTCTGGTTCCGTTTGTGTCTTCATGTGGCTTCCTCTTTTAGTGTGGATGCGTTCATGCCTAGAACTCACAGAACCCACAACCAAGTCTCTCACTGAGCATTTGATGTAATGTATATACTCTACTTGGCAATCTAAGTGATCTAAATTCAAATTCAATACATAATGAGCACTGTAACAGTGCCTGGTGCATCCAAATATATTGCCCTTTACTTAAAAAAAAACATAAACAATGTAAATGTAATCAAAGCTTCCACTAGATAAAGATCTAAATGTAGCATTAATGCTGAAGCATGGGGCCCATCAGTGTGCAGTTCCCTTTTAGGAAGTCAGAAGCAGACTGAAATAAACTTGCTCTCTGCCACCAGGAAACCTTCTTCATTCCCATTTTTACTGAACACCTCATAAACACATGCATCTTTCTTTTCTGTTCACCAATGCACCAACAGATTGGATCATTCAAGACCGCAGCCTTGCAATATACTGCTATGTTTACCTTTACAAACTCTACATAGTAGGGAAATTTTACCAGGAGATCATCATCATTTTAAAGATTTACTCGAATAGACATGCCTTCGGAACTTTATAACTATTATCTAAATAATATCAAATACCAGCTAAAACGCACCTGGAATTATCAAAATACAAATAAGTAAAATAAGCATGTCAGCAAGTTACACTTGGTTTTAGCTTTTACTGGCCTAAAAATCATCTACTTATAAAAGACTGTTTTTAAAAAACCCTTATTACAGTCTACTGTTTCCTCACGTAATGTGATCTGAGTATAATTTTGATTACATCTGATTACCAGCCACAACTGCTGTAGTAAGTTTACAGCAAAGGTCATAACCCCAATTGGACTACCAGGGTTCCTTAAAGGGGGTTCCAGAAAGTCTCCAGCAAAGAGGGGAATAATTTATTTGCACTATAATTCCATCCATGAGTAACACAATGACAGAAAGTATTATAGGTTTCATGTACTTTCTGTAATAAATTATATAAAAGCAAAATCCTATCAGATGTGGGGTCCTGGGACTGGGAAATCTTAGCAAAAGGAGGTTAGTGGTTTAGTGGTTTAATTTGTGTCCATTTAGGGGTCCTTAATATGAAATGTTTGAGAACCACCGCACTACAGCATCAAATGATGGGACAATATGAAAAGAAAAGGTAGACAACAACAACATTACTCATCACTCAAGTTTTCGATGGCGGGGTGGCAGCATGTAAACCATCTAATCACTGGCCCATGTAGTTGAGTGCAAATACATGTGCGATCACAAGCTAAAAAAGCCAATTATCATCTACACCTACTGTTGCATAAAGGTCATATAGGCATTTGTTACCTGTCATTACTGTCTGTGCTTCTGTCTGTCTTTCCATGATGGCTTAAACGACAGAAACAGGATTAACATTTCATGACTGTATGGGCAATAAACTCTTTCTGGGCCAACATTTTTGACTCGTGACACATACTGTGCATCCTGCACCTTGAGCGAAGCTGGAGCAGGATTGAGCTGTTGTTTACGTGAGGGTGACAGCGCTTGTAAAACATCCAGCAAGGAGAGTAATTTGGATTATACCGTCTGCAAAAGTTAAGCAGTGGCCTAACATATAAAACCCACTGACAAAAAGGCTTGAAGACTTTAAGTTTTTCCTCGGGGTTTATAACAACATCCATCAAACATGTTAGGGTTATGTGAGTATTCTGCTCATACTGCTAGACAAATAGTAGCAGTACGGCTTCTAACCTGTCACAAATACATGTAGAAATTTCAGATTTTTGACAGGAAACATACACATATATTCGCGTCAGACAGTACCTTGTTTTTTCAATGACTCCTATTTGTTGGTTGAGATCAATGAGTTCAATCAATTGCTTCTGCAGTATTTTCTCTCTGCTAACAATCTGTTTGATGAATACATGCTGGAGCAGGTCTAGCACATTCGGTCTCAGCTCAAAGTCCTTAATCAGACATCTGCGGAGAAGAAGAGGAAAAGGTGTAGTAGGAGGAGCACAATGAATTTCTTGGATTTATATTCAAATATTCTGGTTATCTACTATCAGTGTAAATATGTATTATTCACAGAGGCATAACAGACACGCTAGCATCCGGCCTCACTTGCAGATGAAGTCATTAAAGTCGTCTGACCAGAGCTCCGGCTGGTGGAGAGTAGGCGGAGGATTTCTGTTAAAAGAAAGGAATGGAAAAGATAAATGGAAAGATAAAATGAGATGGGATTTACAGAGGCGCGGGGGAGAACAAAAGGCCAAGGCACAGACCGGGGTGAAATCTTAACTATTTGTCATCAAAGTCATCCAGGGGTGTTTCTGTGGTGGCATGAGGCAATAACAAATGGCTCTTGACATGTGCAGCTGGGCGGTATTGGTACATGAAAGAAAAGCAATACTCAGTATCATTGTAAATCGAATATAGTCAGATCTTAAAAAGTTTCTCCTGTAAAAAGCCCATGCAAACAGGCAAAATGTTAAGGGGTCACACGTAACAAGGCTTCACAGCCGCTGAACAGCTGAGCTAATTTGCTGTAATTCCTCGTTCTGCTTAAAGTAGCTTTTTACAAGAGGGTTCCTGGCAAGTGGTGGGGAACTCAATGCTGCTTGCTAATGCACTGGGGCCCTTTTCACATTGGCTCTGACAGCGATAAATTGGTCTAATGAGAGGACATACATCTCCTGTTTATCACACAACACACCCAATATAGGCAACAAATGCATGAGACATTTATTTGGAGTCTGTTCTGTTAATGATGTGACCATTAAAGGGTTTTTTTCTTAACTGGAAGACAAACAGGGTCATATGGAGGCAAAAAATCACACTAATAAATTACAGTATATAACTATTTATTTTTTTATATTTTAATATCCCCAGGTACTGAAGTAAATGCTGTATTTGTCCACTGAGTCCTGCAGAAACTTCACTTTGTCAAGTATGCCTATGCAAGACATATTCAAATCTTCTCTTTTGCACATAATGAAGGATAAAAGCTTAAATCCTGACACATTGTGCATAATTAGGAGATGACTTTTAATCTTGCACCTGCTCAAGAGTATGATGCTTTGAGCAGGGACTTGACTTCTGTACACATGTCATCCCAATCCCTCCCTGTCTGTCTCTCTTTCTGTCTTTTATTTAACTACAAGGTAAAAGACAGACATAGACAGAGAAAATCTCACTTGTGCTGTATGTTAATTCAAACTTGCTGTGTCTTTCTCTTTCTGGCTTTATTTATTTGTTGAATGTTTACTCTAGTAGGCTATCTGTTGTATACTATGTGGACATGTGTTCACATATGTCAACATACATAGGACATTCATATAATTTAAGATACTGAAGATAAATATAAAGTTATAGTTGATGCTGGTTTTGAATGTTAGCAGATGTGTTGAAAGATGTGTGAAACTGTGTTGCACTTATTACCTATAACTAGCTGACCAAAGCTAACTAACTAACTAACTAAACAACTGCCTAATTTACAAATAATTAATTCATATGAATTACCTTTCCTCAGACCAAATCCCAAATGGTGGTTAGTATGACTTTACTGTCTGACCAAACAGACTAACCAACTATTACTAGCTAACTAACTCAACTTCCTCCACACCAAATCCTAAATGGTAGCTAGCACGACCGTCCTAGCTAACTAGCTAACTGACAAACGAACAAACTACCCAAACCACTAGCTGCCTAACTTGCCACAATCTCCATGAGACCAAATCCCAAACTGTGGCTAACTAGCATTCACTCTTCTGTAGCTTCTCTAGTACATATACTGCACAATTAACAAATAACATAAAATAATGCTAATGCTTATTAATTCAGCTGATAAAGATCATTTTTATGGGGACTGTGTGAGAGAGATGAATTGAATTGCATTATAGTGGTTTCTGATGACTGGACAAACTGGTGAGCAAATATGAACACCATGTATAATGCAATCTAATACAACATCACCACAAATTACAGCTTCAAGCATTATGTTATATCCCAATCTCACACAATGTGACAACAAACAAGGGATATATAACAATCTCTAACAATGCCATTCAAACCCAAAGTACAACAATGAAAAGCAAATTAGAGGTCCAGTTTGTAAGCTTAAAAACAACACATTTTATTACAGGGCTGCCTTTATTACAGTACGGAAAGCATGAGGAGACTACACCTAGTACCGGTGCCTGCTACTACAGTTATAACAATAAAATCAACAGTATTTTAGGCACTATTGGCTGCAGTAGCACTGTATAGGATTGTATCGTACTGAACTGGTGTATATTGTGTTGTATTGTGTCTAGTCCATGTATTCAGGGATTATAATGGTAATAAGGCACTGTAGAAAACATCAAAATGAGGACTTTCCTCCTTCATGACCTTCTGTTTCTATTTGGTACTATTTAAGCTACCCTAAATTAAATAAGATGTGGTTGAATCAACGCCCTCAGCTAAGCTTCTTCCAAGACCTCCTGACGAATGAACCCAGAGTAGTGGGGGGGGTGAGGAGTGTGAACAGACAGCCTGAAGCTCTGGCTGCAGCAGTCACATAGATTCTGGGAAAGCTGGGTGATGGCTCCTGTGGAGCACGACCCCCAGAGCAAACACACAGGACAGCTATGACACAGGAGATGTGTGTGTGTGTGTGTGTGTGTGTGTGTAGGAGGAGCACACTGTTTCAGGGCATTGATGGACAAAGTGCTGTGCCGTTAAGATGACAGTGACGGTAAGTGCTTATGCAGCTCTCACACTGGAATCAGGAGACGATAAACAATTACTTTTCACCTTCAGCCCACAATACACTCCGATGAAAGAAGGGTGGCTTTGCTCTCAGCCTCCCCCACAGGACGAAGGGGATCAGTGCCAGGAGGGGGGAGTGGTTTATGGATAAGCCCCTGCTAGCGGAAAAAAGCCATTTGAAATGAAAAGACTGTACATTGTCTGGTGAATGTCTGTATAGAGCAGCAAATCACAGCATGGGGAGCAGGAGATGACTTTTCTGAATTGCAGTATAGGCACTATAAGGTATCATGTATTTACATAGTGACAGTCTGCAGAGAAAAAAAGAATCAATTTGTTTTAGCTCTGCTGTTGAGAAAAGGCTGTGTTTTTAAAGCATTGCAGGCCTTCACAAAACAAAAAACATTGATAGTATATTAATCAAGAAAAACTGCCAAATGTATATATAGTGGTTTCAGCTTTTCAGATGTGAGGAGAGAGCTAAACAAAGTGCAAGGATGAAGACAACTCCATGAAATTATATTGTTTCATAATTCTACATAATTTGAAGCTATTGAATAAATTCACTGCATGCAAAAAGTTACAGTGACATACAGACTTGAAGCAAGGCTCAGATGCTGACATGTAATGTCTGTTGAGGTAAGGATCAAATATATATTCATGCTAATGCTTGCTTGGTCTACTGTGGACAGTTTCTGACACTTTACTGTATGTATGCCTTCACATTCTCAAAGGGAGTTCAAACTTCTCAGTTTGTTGTAATTAAGAAGGCATCCGGTTCAAGTGCATCAGACTAAGAGACATGCAGGACGACGAGAAGATAAAGGTTGTTATTTCTTTACTCTGACATGGTCATAATCAGTTGTATCAAAATAAGAGAGAAAGGAAAAGCATATTGTGAGTGATAAATGCAAACGGGGCTGTTAGTGTCTCCAAACATTTAAATATGTAGTTGCAAATGGTAATTTTGCCATTTCATTGCCAAATCAAAGTTATTTCTAGTAATGCAATTATCATTTTAATAATTAGAATTACAACTTTTACTTAAAGCACATAATGTTTTATTTATTATAATATTGTTAGAGCCATTTGTAGATAGTTTATTTTGTGTGCTTATTTACCAAGAATGATCAGCTCTGTGTTTATGTTGCTGCCCTTTACTTAACTGTAACTACATTAACAATGTTTGCAGGCAGCCTTGGCTTCTGATTGGTCAGACGATGTACCATGGTGCCTGTGCTTGCTTGAAGCTGTGGAGCTGAGAGCACACTAGTTTTTTACTGTGTATTTTGTTTTTTTTTGTCATTGCTTTTGTGAAAGCTTCAGTAAACATTTGGAAACAAAGAACGTGGACAGGAGAGTTTTTTTTTTTTTTACTGAAGCATATGTCCACTATGTGCTTAATGGGCGTTTTAGAAGAAATAGAAATATGATATAATTTACATAACAGGGGTTGGGATGGCGCAATGGTTAAGACGCCCGCCTTTGGTGTGAGAGACCCGGGTTCAATCCCCACTGTGTCCCTGAGCAAGACACTTAACCCCTACTTGCTCCAGAGGCGTGCGACCTCTGTCAATTGCAATTGTAAGTCGCTTTGGATAAAAGCGTCAGCTAAATGAATAAATGTATAAATGTAAATAACAGATTTCGGTCAGTGCAGTCACCTTAAAGCTAGAACACAATCAGCACTAAGTTATGGATTGTTGATTAAAAACAATTTGAAAAACCCAAATTGCAAGAGGCCGGGTGAAAGTCACAGCCCCCCTGATAACAATGACAGATTCTTGTGTGGGTGTGATGGAGAGTCACCTGGGTATCTTGAAAAGGGCTCTCATTGGGTGGAGTTCAGAGAGGGGTGGGTCTCCATCTCCCAGCTCTATGGCAGTGATGCCGAGTGACCAGACATCACAGCGAGCATCGTAGGTTGAGTCCAGCTGCTGCTCGCATGCGATTACCTACAGCAGACGGAAGGCAATGAAACAACCAAAATATTGTAAGAGAATTACAAAAACAGCAAAATATGTGAGTCATACTACATATGCTGATTTGCATTTAGTAACATTAAAGCCATTAAGCATTACTGAGCTCAAAGAAGTTAGATAAAACTGGTTTATGTGGTTATAGTTTTCAAAGATTTTCAAAGAGAGCACAAATAACTGTGGAAAGTAATCAGCAACTTTGTCAGTGACACAACAAAACCTGAAATAAGCGAAAGCCATCAGCAAACATCTTCAAATTCAAGGATCATTTTGAGAACAAGTGTGCTTCCTTTCCCTCAATGGCTTCACCTATAATCAGAAAATCTCTACTTCTTTTATCCGATCAGCGAGATGAAAGGTCTGATTTCCTGTTAGTAAATACTTATATAGAGTTGTACAGAATGAGGACTACAGTTGTAAAGTCCGAGCCTACTTCCTTATTAGCAAGTTAATATTCACATATTGTGGATTTTTAAATGCTTACATTCAGACCTTGTAAACACACCATACATTAAAACAAATAAGTAACAGAGCAAAGTATATGGTATTATCAAGGAACTGAATATAAATTGTAACAGAGCTCAGCCAAAGCTACAGTCTCAACAACATCTGCCATAATATTGTACGAGTACACACACACACATCACTGTCCTTAGGGCAACATGGTACCCAATCAACAATATCAATCATTTCTGAGCAGGAGGCATGTATACACATAACCACACAGGAAACGCACACACACACACAAAAAAAAAACATTAGTCATTATTGTCAAAAGTCTGAAATCAATATAGTTTGTTCAACCAGCGCTCAATAGACAAGCAGAAAACCATTATCAATAAGACATCCTAAAACACAAGAGCACACACACTCCATCATGGAAAACAAAGTATTCTGTTATACCTCTACATAAGAAATTGGTTCTCACAATACGTATTTTATAAAAAGAAATGTGTCTTTAAATGAACAAAATGTATCCCTAAAATAACCAGATAAATACTCTTAACACAGCCCGAACATAAGTCAATAAAGTAAATAAAATAAAGCTCATTCAAAATGCAAAACATTGTGTAACCATGACACAACTTACCGCACAACTCAAAGTCACATAACCAGATCTTCTTTAGAAAGTAGCTAAGACCGTGTCTGTGTTCATCCAGAATGTCTGCGTGTACCAGGGAACTATAATACTGTAGATCCCTGTTTACAAATCTCCTTTCAACCAAAGTTTTTCTAGTCTAGAGAGTCCACCCAAGATTCGTTCTTCACAGAATATCTTACACAAATGAGATTAAAATACTCAAGTCCTGACAGACCGTGTCGTGGAGGGTATATTGTAATGCACAATTTGCACTGCATGCAAACCTCATGTAAAAAATGTCCATTTCGCATTGACAAGTGTATATACAAGGTTCCTCTGTGAAGGGTGAATCAGAAGACAAAATCCACACTGGAAGGAAACATTTAAAACTAGTACAGGTGCAGTGGCTACAAAGTGTAACTGTGGTGTAGAAGAATTTAAGTTCACTCATTTTACCCCTAAAGAAGTTGCCAATGGTTCATCTAATCGAGATCGGTGAGGTTGTGCAGACGGGTGGTTATGGGATGCCACTATGAGCTTAGTTTTTCCAGAGGTGCTGTGAGTTCAGTTTAACGAAATATAAATGAAAGGTGCCTGTTTCATAACCCTAAACATGCCTCTGGTCTTTCTGAACACCTTGCCCTGACATTCAAGTTAGCTCACAGAAAGCCGAAAATGCTGTCATGGCACAGGCAAGACGTCAGCTTAACTTAACTTGAAAGTCTAGACAATCTGCTTTTTCTGATAGTGTGTCCTCTTCTAAATTTCTTTAGCACTACCTTATACAATCAACAGATGTTTGTGATATATAACACAGAAAGTGTCAATTTAGTAAGCAAATAGCTTAGTTTTAAAGCTATTTCATTAATTGTAAGTCTATTATATGTATTATATACTGTAAGTCTATTATAGTATCTATTATTGCACAGAAAGTGCAACTGTTTCTCTTCTGTATGACTGAGGTAAGGAAGCACTCCTATACAGAAACAGACATTCAAGAGAAAAGACATCGATCGATTGTCATAAAATGAAGAAATCAACAGCAAGAACTGCAAGTTAAGAGACCATCTTACTTTATACACTTTATCCTTACACAACACAGGAGAATGTTACATTACCCTACCATAAAAAGTAAAGGACAAGGGCATGTGGCTATGTAGGTTCTTGATGTAGCCATTTCTATAAACATGGCATATAAACTGCTTGTGCACTGAGCTCCGATTAGCCAGGAAGCGAATGATGGAGGCCGTCCATTCCATTTTTTTCATGCACATTGTATTTGACAGTGTTATCTCTTTGATGATTATTAACTGTGGCCCACTGGGATCTGCTCCAGGCTAATGTAGTGTAAAGAGACGAGGCTGTGGGAGCGTTTATGGGCCAGTTTTACTGTACCTCGGGAGCCATCCAGAACGGAGTTCCCACAGAGGTGTTCCTCCTCAGACGGGTATTTGTCAGCTGGGCTGAAACACCTGCAGGGAAGAGAATACACACTTTAGACATTTTAGCTTCGCTCTTTGGACGTGCCCTCAGTGGAGACAATTTGCGCTATCTCAATAGCTTTCTTGACACATGTTTTTTTCCCCCACAAAGATCAGACTGGCTGGTAAAGTGATGATCTGTGAAAAGGGAAAGAGTAAACAGTGGGGTGCTGCTCAACTGATATGGCGCTGAATGGATCTTGGAGCTTTCTCGTATCCTACTGATGAAACTGTCACTATAGAGACGAGCAGGAAAAACAAAACACACACATGCATGCGCTCAGATGCACACAGAGCCATCCAAGTTGCAATGTGTTTTCCCTTCATTTGATAGATTGCTTTGAATGTCAAATTTTCAAGTTACTGCAGGTGATTTTTTTCGGGCATTTTAAGAACATTTGAATACAATTCAAGTGTAAACAGGCTTTGGCAGCTGGAGACATTATTTCATTTTCTCTCAGACATTATGTGTCTAAGTGATTTACTAGCTTATGTTAGCTATATCTGCCTACACAAAAAGAGGACAAAGCCATGTTGCAACAATCCAGCAAGAGATGGATATCCACAAAAATGGGACTGCAGAGAGAAAGAGGGCATGTGTGTGCTTGTGTGTGTGTGTATGTGTTAATGTGGGGTAAAAAGCCTGACAAGGAACATGCTGACCCACAATCACGACTTCAATCCAGTCCAGACAAATCAGCGTTACACCACACAGTGATGTATCCCAGGGCTGGCTCAGCTGAAGCAGCAGCCAGGACAAAAGCAGAGCCTCTAGACAAAAGTGGCTAACCAACAAACAAACAGTGATCTACTGATGCACGACATGCAGTTGCAGACCAGTGATTTTGTCTTGCATTGCATGGGGTGCATTATTTTACGTGAATCTGAGTTCACGATTTCTGCAAAATGTAATTTGTCGATGTTATAGTAGTCTAAAGACTTGCAGTATCAAAGCTTTGAGAAAATGAAATTTCAACACATTTCAACATCGGTATTTTTGAAAATGTCAAAAATAGAGATGTTGAAATGTGTACAAAAATATATAATGACACATGCAGAGACTACACTGTATAAATGTGTTTCTAACAGCATCAGCAATTGTGTCTTGTAAAAGCTCAGTCTGTTTTTTGACGACTTCATTATTGTCGGTACAGTACAGTAATACACTGCTGGGACGGAGATGAGCAATGCAGAGGGAAAGGGATTAGAAACATGTGCAGGAGGGGATATATGCATAGGGCTGACTCACACACAGGGACCATCAAACCACAAATCCTCTACACATCAACCCACATTAGTGAGAACAAACCCATAGTTTTTACATAGATGCAGGTGTACACACAAAGATAGATGAAACCACACAATTATCCAATCAAACTTGTAGTTTCACATACACACTGCTACAATATACATGAAGTATATCAGTGTGTGACGGTACAGAAACACAAAGAGCTCCCTATTAAACCCCTCACAGCCCCTCTCTTTCCACTACATTAGCCCGGAGTGGAGCCTGGTGGGCCACACTTAATAATCATCACAGAGATAACGCTGTCAATTAGAATATTCATGAGAGACCCATGAACGAACAGCTCCCCTCATTCTTCCGCTTCTCTTTTTGGGGCCATCTCTTTGCTATTTTGTTTCTCTGCTCGTGATGAGTCACTGCGGGGGCTTTATCTCTTCAGCTGCTTAGTGTAGCGTGCGCCCCTCCACATGAAAAACCATTAATCCCCAGTGTGACGCAGTGCCTGCGTGCACCGAGGCAAGCACGAGTCAGCCCCCATTTTTTTCCCCCCTTGCCGTTTTCATCACTATGCAAGTTTTTATAAACGCCGGGCTTATTTCTAAACTTCTGCTACAATTTTTATTTTAATTTCTGATGATGTCATAACCAATATCTGATATAAATATATTTAGCTGTCAGCGATGTTAAGGACTTGCAAATCAGATATAACAGTCATTTTTGTGCTTGTGGTTCTCCTGCCGTTTGCACAGTCTCGGAGAGATTTCACTATGGACCTTAAACAGTTCTTTGAATACGGTCAAATTCTTCAAAGTCAGGAAACACTTAATTGGCAGATGACAACTTAAGAGCCCACGTGTTATCTGCTCACTTCTCTGTCACCTTCATCTCAGGTAAAAGGAAACGACATTTACTTAATGTCATGGTAAGCTGAAACAATCAGATTTTTGCATTTAAATGCGAGTCACATATGTGTGGCAAGCCTGATGTTTCAATCTTCTACCAAAACTCTTAACAAGTCTAAGAATATACGTCCATGCCAGCAGCTCCATGAGGCTGTATTTGAGCTAAATGCTAACTTCAGCATGCTAACATTATCCAAACGACAAAGCTAACATGCTGATATTTAGCAGCTATAATAATCTTGTTTTTCACCCTTTTAGTTAGCCTGTTAGCATGCTAACATGTGGTAATTAGCACTAAAAACAAAGCACACAGAGGCTAGTATGGGTCATTAATCAAAGTTTTGACCTGATGATGGCACTAGATAAAAAGATAAGACATTACCTAAATTATAACAATTCATCTTGTGGAGAACATAAATATCCGCAATAGTTGTTGTAGACATTTCTCTCAATATCACAAATGTAAACGTCATGGTGGTGCTATAGGAAAATTCAGGGTATCATTAGCGTTGTGAGGATGTTTCGTCTATGAACTATAAAAGTCTGTCCATAATTTTGGGCCAATCCATCTGCTAGATAAATGAAAAACTTGAGCTTCTGATAAAAAGTAGATTGCAAAAATCATTATTAACGTAAAGCTTTAATTAAAACCCTAGTCCCTAGATTTTTACTGCCCTGGAGTGGCTTCACGTTTTGACAAATGAAAACAGGTCACAATTAGAAGCCTAGTCTGGATTTCATTTAAGTTTTTTGGATGTATAAAACCACTAGCTCGCCCTCTTCAGCTAGTTCTAAGCTCCTTAGATCGTGCATACAAATATAAACATCTTTGTCAATGTGGACATGCTACACATTGTGAGATCAGTCAGATTCTCCACAGAGAATTAGATTAGCAGATTTACCAATATGGTTGGTCTCTTTTTCTAGAGCTAGATCAAATGATTTAATTATGTTATTCTAATTTTTATAAACCTCATATTCATAGTGATTGAAATAAACAATTTGAGAGAAGGATTATTAACTGAAGTTTTACAGTACTTATCCTCTGGGCACCATGAATGTCTGCACCAAATTACATGGCAATCCATCCAATAGTTGTTATAACATTTCTCTAAAAAACTATGTCAATGGTTATGCCAATAAAGCAAATTGAATTGAATTGAATTGTCAACCTGCTGGTGGCGCCAGAGGAAAAATGAGGGGATCACCACTCATCTTCTGGGAGCCATGAATGTCAGTGACAAATTTCATGGCAATCCATCCAATAGTTGTTGAGATTGTTCAGTCTGGAGCACAGTGGTGGACCAACAGACCAACAGACAGACCATCATTGCCATCCACAGAGTCATGTATCTACGTCACATCAGACAGGACGTTTTTCACCTGTCGTGTGAATGGGACGGAAGTTTTGTTTTCATCCACAGATTCACAGGGTACAAAGAGTACAGCTTAGCACTAATTGGGTTGACAGTTTAACTGTTTTATATCATAATTTAGTCACATGGTGAAGCTAATGCTGCTTTGGGCGTCATTTTCTCACCTTCAATTTGTACCTTTATTCCTGCCTCCCCCCTTGTCACACTTAAGCATTCAGCATTAAGTTCACAGTTCATTATTAACCTCAGTGTTTCCTGTCACCAAGATAATATTTGCATTTGTTTTGAATAGTAAGCAGAAATATAAGGGCAGATAACAGTGAATATGCATTCTGACAAGATAAGGTGGAAGTGTGAACTTGATCGCGGCCGATAGTCCAGTTGCTTTTCAGTAATTACTCTTAAAATTAATGCTGTAAAGATTTATCGGTGATAAGACCACAACTTTAAATTTAATTACTTTCTATCTGGTTTTCAGGAGTTTCTCACTGAACAACATGCTGAACTAACAGAGCTGAAACTTAGCAATGCTTTTAATACATTTCTTCTCAGGCACACTTCCACAGATACTTGTCCCTTCCTATCTTAGAGATTCATTACACATTTAGCCAGAGAAACAATTGATAAGATGTACTAAAGCAAACCAAATCTGTATATCACAACAGCAATGGTTAGATTAGGTTAGTTGTGATGCCATGATAGTAATATCTTCTAATAGATAGTCTCGTGTGTCTTGTATCTTATTTGTATTCATTCTGCAACACTGGTTACTTTTGATTTATAACAAAGCTAGAAACATCGAGTGGTAGGTGGTAGATCTATGTGTAGATATATAAATTATATATAGATAAATACATCATCACAATGATTTGTACTACAAAAAACAACAACAACTAGCCCTCTATTTTTTTTGACAAACTAGAGGCTAACATTTGAGCTAGATGTGTGCAGGTTAAGCCCCTTTTCCTCCACATCAATGGTGTGTTAGCTTTCCAGTGGTTCAGTGACCATTAGTTACATAATATGTTCAATTATTCAGATTTGTATGATGTGTTTGTACACAATTATGCTATGCAACATCAGAAATGTTTTATGTCTAACTTGACTTGAAAAGCAATATACTGCCGTCTAACTCATCATGAAATCTCACACATAATTCTATTAAAATGATTCAACATTTCATGCTTTGGAGCGTTTGTATAATTGCTAGTTAAATATTTGGAACAGTATCTTCATTTAACTTCATTAAATTATCTTACCCTCATTAAGTCTGGTACTGAACTTGGCTGTTTTGACTTTTACAGGCAGATATGTAACTGCCATTCTTATAAAGAGGGACTCGACAGCTCTGTTTCCTAATTTGTGGCATTTTCAAAATTTTGTTTATAAAATGTCCCATACATCAAATTTGAAAAAGAAACTGTTTTTGGGGTTTGTTAATCAGTATTTTAAAAAGGCACAGATGACTATATGAAAGGTATTATTTAATAGAGGTCAAATGAACAAATATCTACTTTCAATGACATTTTGCAAAAATGATTACACTTTTCCTGTACTTATTAAAAATAACATTGACTAATTTAAGTTTTATCAACCTTCAGCAATTAATGTGAACTGTTACAAACAACCTCAACTTTTAGTCACTCTACACATTAACAATAAATATTGTATGTTGGTACTTTTGGTTTGTCTTCACCAATCATGATGTGTTCTGCTTGAACATGTAATTTTTCGTCCATGAAGATACATGCCAATGATGCAGCAATGCACAAAATTAATTTCTTGGTTTAGTCCTTGACTGCCAATTTTCAGTATACGCAGCAAGAATAAAATGTAGTGAAAACGTAAAGGAAAACAATCTCAGCTGAATAACCGGGGGCATGGTTCAAAAAATGTTTGATCTACCATTCAGCTGGGAGCGTCTTGAATGAAGGCATTAGTTATACAGTTTTTACTGTTGGCTTTCAGTAACTGTGTTGAATATAGCCAATGCTTCAGATGAGGAGGCTTGTAGGCAAACATAAACAAAACTGAACGTTAAATGCAATAAAACAGAGCCAGGGTTTGGTTAGTGTAAGAGGTTGTGTGGTGTAGCTTTATGTGTTATTAGATTATTAGATTTTGTTCCACTTGGATATAGTTGCTATAGATGATTGTGTGTGTTTTTGGACCATTACCTGGCCTGTAAAAGTTGCCATCAAAGAAAAATGTGTAGTTAAAAAAAAGGCGCATTAAGCAAACAGTATAAATGACCACAAAAAATAAGACTACCAGAACCCAGGATGAAGCCCTTAACATCAGATGTATACATCACTGAAGATTTATGAGGTGCACGGTTTGAATTACATCTCTAACTTTTTAATTCCTGAAGACCTCGAGGCTTTCCTTCTTTAAAACTGGTGCAATAAACAGGTGTTGAGAATCATCTTAGTGAGGAGGAAGAAGCTGCTCTGACGAATGGCCCTGCTCCATATGAGCTACTTCACATTCACATATCAAGTGATTCCATTAATTCCCCCCACCCGACTCCCCATTCCTCCTCCGTATGTAAGAGCTGTGCACTTTGTGCTTCGTGTTTAGAAAAAAAAGGTTTTTAAGAGAAGCTCACAATTAGCAGACTAAATGCAAACCTACACGCACGTTGAGAGGGGATTTTATTTGTAATGAAAACAGGCAGCTGGTTTTTCAGGCCGTTAAAGAAAACAGGGATGAGTCATCCCCTGGAAATAGTCAGAATCACTTTGCCTATCACAAGAACTATGGCTGCACTGCTCTGAGCACCTCATTTGGTTAAGAAAACCCAAAAGCAAATCAGTGCAAACACGGGGTGAATAGCAACAATCTCCTCTGCTGTCTGCAGGAGAATGTAAAAGATAGGGTGTAATGGAAAAGTATAATGATCTGCCACCTTGTCAGGTTGTGTAAATGTATTCCAGCCTCTCAAGGAAACTAATTAGTGGCACAATTTATTTGGCAAGCGGCTGAAGGTAATGGATTTGACCCTCTTCTGTTAAATAGAGCCATAACATGATTTTCACTGATTAGAGGATAGTATAAAAAAGAGAGCTGTTGTTAAAGCTCGTCTTTTGCAAAAAGAGACACAATGCATACCGAAATCCACGAGTTTGATCCCTCCGTGCGTCGTCAATAGGATGTTATTGCCTTTGACGTCACGGTGGATGGTCTTGTTGACGTGCAGGTGCTGGAGGCCCTGTGGCATAAAAAAAGAGGTTCACAGCTTTTTCTGAAAAGCACCTGCCTTCAAAATTATCCCGTTTAAAATCTTTTCATCGCAGCAGTGCATTCAGTGGGAGGTTGCTCTATTGAACTCTACAGTACAGCATTGTCTCCCCTCGTGCACATTCAAAAGGCTTACCATGAGGGCCTCGTGCAAGATGTAGGCAATAATGGCCTCGTCCATTCTGTCTCCTCTCTTCAGCATGCCTTTAGCCAGATCTGTCACAGAGCCACCATTGCAGAGCTGCAACAGAAAAAACCCCACAAAGAACAGAGAACAATGAGCAAAAAGCTCAACATGAGTCAGCGCTTAAAGCTGAACTTGTACAATATGCGGAAATCTGAGGCATCTGAGATATGCAGAAACAGCAGAGGGTGAAAACGTTTTGATCACAAGATTTCACAGAGAGAACAGAGATGCTGAAAGTCATTCTGTCCATCTTTGACAGCTTATCTCTCTGAGGCAGCTTAGCGACAGGTGAGAATGTACATTTTGCGTGCAGCGTTTAATCTAACGCTGCGATGACTAAGCGGGGTAAATATTAAACAAGCGCAAATCATCTTAAAATGAAGTACATCCTCTTAAGTGTTCAGACAATTGCACGGTTTATATTAGAAATTACACACCTATTACGGAACAACATTTTGTACTGGAAACAGAACAAACCAAGATTAAAATCAACAGGGACGTTTGATTTCATGTGTATTTATAGGTGTTTCTTTGAGGTATACTGTGTCTAGATATGGACTGCACCGTCAATAGCTCTTGGAAAATTACAGAAAATTACCCAGTGGGTTGCCTTGGCAACAATAATAACCCTTAATTTGGGCCTTTCTCTGGGAGATGCCTGAGGTATACAGAAAAAAAAAGCTTGAAGATGTCAATCACAGTGCTGGGAACTGTAAATTGTAGATTCTGGATGTGAACGCTGTTTGTAAACACAGACGTCGCTCTATGGGTAAAAGATATCATCTACAGAAGCAATAAACATCCAAACGCATCCCTCTTTCCCCATTTGTTAGGACTTGTGAATATTCTGTATTTCAACACATCTTTAATCCTAACCACATGCAAAACATTTTGTGTTAGACAGGAAATTTCCATCATATCTTTTTATGTATTAAACACTTGTTCTTGTATAATTACACTAATTTCCCGCACTTGTAAACTGAAAGCTTAATTAGGCAATAGACGTGCAGTGGTGTGTGGTTATTTAGGATAAGAATCAGTCCCCTGCGGCGATCATACTAAGGAGATGGTGCAGCAAGAAAAGGTTGCTAGCAAATAACTTATATACCACAGCATTAACGCAACTATAGGTTTTAAAATTGACATTTAAAATGACAGGGTATTGTACACAACAGCACATCATGGGGCTTATAATGCATGATTACGGAAACAGGTACTACAGTACTACAGTAAAATCTTGCATAATGGCACTAGAAAAAAAAAAATGATGGCACCGTTTTGTATTATGACTCAATACAATAGTAGAATCATAAAAGAAGTACAATATTTGCAGGTGTGGAAATAGGGATATTGCTATCTCAATATACGCAAGTTTCTGCTCTACCAGACCACAGGAAGCTATACACCTATAACACAGTGAACACTTTTTAATAAATAGTTAACACAAAATGTAGTTGATTTTAGGAATACAAACACATATTACTGTTATTGTTGATTATTTAATTGATTTCTTGAATAATTGATAAGTAAGTTTAGTCTGTAAACTGTCAGAAAATATTTTTAAAAAAATCAATTTATCAGAGCCGAGGATGCAGCAGTTGAAAATGTCAAATATTTCACTTACAATGATATAAAACCAATTAAAGCAGCAAATCCTCACATTCGGGAAGCAGGAAATAGCAAATGTTTAGCATTTTTGCTTAATAAATGACAAACAATTATAGTTGATTTTAAAAGGCACTTAAATATCATCATGATCAATGCATCATTTTCCATTTTCTTTGTTGGAACAATACACTGGGAAACTAATTTAAAAAGTACACTATAAAATACTAAAATATGATGAGGCCACGGGCCCCAGGTCTTAATCATGTAAAAGGCTCCCACCCCTACCACATGTTAGCAAGAAGTCATTTTGTTTCTCTTCTGTACATCTCTTTGTAGTCATATTGTTTCTCCTTTTGATCTTTTTGCATCTCTTTGTAGTCATTTCGTTTCTCTTTGATTGTTCAACATCTTGTTGTGGTCATTTTGTGTCTCTTTGTGGTTGTTTTGAGTCTCTTTGTATTAGTTTTGTGTCTCTTAATGATTGTTTTACATCTCTTTGTAGTCATTACATCTCTCTTTGTTCGTTTTACATCTCTTTGTAGTCATTATGTTTCCCTTTTAGTGGTTTTGTGTTTCTTTGCGGTCATTAATAATTTCACATTTCAACAAGAAATGAACATAGAACAGTGACTCGGAACAGGAACCCTGGCCCATGCGGTAAACCCTTGATGCAATAGATGCTGAGAGTGAAGCAAGTCTTTGACCTTGACTAAGCGATGGCATAAGTTTTCAACGCCGTGCCTCCTGTCTGTTTTCTATCTGCCTATCAATCTAACTATCCATCAGGAGCCCAGGGAGCTGTTGCAGAATGGATGGCAAGTATCTCAGCTGCCACATGGGGAGCTTAATCACTCCTTCTCTCTGCCATCAGACGTGCAGACAAACTGCAGTTAAGCAGAGAATACCACAGAGGCTTTCACAGACAGCCTGACGTCAGTCCACATCACTGCAGCATATCAACTGTCATCATTAAATTACACAGGGCAGACGGACAAATCCATATTAATGAGAGGTACGGTGCCCTAGATTTAGCAGAGCTAAATGTTAGCACTCTCACCTTAGCCACAGTGATGCTCGACATGAACATTAATTATTTGAGATGTGGCGAAAACTGAAACCTCTGCAGAGTGGAAACGACACATGAAACTTTAGACCTGGTTAGATTTACATCTTGTACAGATTTAACCAGATTTCATAACCTTTCTCTGAGGGAACGGTCTGGGTGCCAGATATTTAAACACAACTAGATTTTTTCTGAAACAAACTAATTCCCATTAACTTGCATCACTTCATTAAACTATGATAGTGATTGTAAAAGTCAATGGGGATTACAAAACAGTCAAAGAGATAATAGCTTAATCCATTTAGCCTGGTAAAAAAAATAAATAATAATAATAAAGTGGTCACATTAAACCTCCCATTCATTTTAGGTTAAATTCCCACTTCATAAAAAAAATTTGACTTTAATGTCAAATATGGACCTTTATAATGAAGCTTAACGCTGATTTCATTCAAGATTTGTTTTTTACTGCCAGTTGCCAACAAGGCATCACCATTAACGAATATAAGGTTTCAAGATGAAAGTCAACACAAATGCTATTACCTTTTAATTATAATTATAAATACATATCATATATTTTCTATAATAATAATATAAAAAGGTTAAGATCCATGTCTTACATCTTGTCACATGAGTTTCTACAGAACTATTAATTTTCAAAGAAAAGAACTGAATACATTGAATATTGAGTGGGATATTCTCCATTACAAATGAGGTCAGGTGTTTGTTTTGTCATGTAAATGAAACTCGTCGATCAAAGACGTGTAAAAGAAGTAGTGGATGAAACAAATGTAAAGATGAAACAAACAGGGCTGCCCCCTGACTCAGTGAGGACAAACCACGGCGGCTGTTAAAACACGCAGGTGCTGACTTTTTAGACCAATATCTTTGATGTATGTTTATATTGTATTTTTAAATTTACTACCAGATTATAGGACGTATGGATTTGCATCATGTCTGCAACGCTGAACAAGCGTGTGTGTTCCTCTGTGTGTGTGTGTGACACGCTAGATTGCCTCAAGAGGAAAATAGTCCTACTGTTACTGTGTCCTTATGGTTTACAAGACAATAATAGCTGAGGTGTCTACTTTCTGGCACCATTTATTGAAAATCCCAAACAATGAATACCATTTTAAACCTCAATTAATAACTGTAGAGGTTGGGATACGAGGGCAGGACGAGTCAGGACAGAGAGGGGTAAAAGGGGGTAAAAGCAGGCAGCAGTGGTTTATTTTTGACTTTCAAAAGGTTGTCAGACAAAAAAAGCAATGTGGTTCAATGAACGAGCAAAGGGTCAAAAATCAATGTCTGATTTCGATGGAATAAATTCTTGCAATATACATACTATAAAAAAGAAATCTTTTATCTCACCTTTTACTCACTAATTATGAAAAAAATAAGAACCAAATGGGAAATGATAATATCTTAAAGTCTACTTGGGTTTCCTCCATTTCTCCTTTCAGATCATCTCAAGCTCTGTCAGACGGAGAGATCAGGCCCATGTCCAGTGTTATCTGTGCTCTGTGCTTTCAGCCATTGTCATACTGAAAGGTAAAGCTGTCTCAAAGCTTGAAGGTGCATTTCCTTTCTTACAAACCTCCTTTGTTTCATTCATAATTTTCTCAGTCTTGACCAGTCCCTAAATCACAATGCACAACTTCTACTAAAGTGCTTTACTTTAGTTCAATGTTGAAGTATTTCCATTTTATGATACTTTATACTTCTACTCCACTACATCTCAGGGCGCAACATTTATCAGCTACAGTTAGTCATTACTTTTCACATTTTTAAAATACAATTTATCCAAAAAATAAGAAATCAGGGGTTTCCCAACAGGCTTGGGTGGTATTTATTTCCCATACCTTCCTGATATTTCACTGGGGTATGTGGTATATAACAGTATTTGTGTAAAAAAAATCACAACAACAACAAAAAAGGTAAACGCTGAGCTGCTGGTGAAACAAGTCATTTTAGCACGTACGACATTGCCTTGCCTACTAGGCTGTGTGTCTAATGTGTAATTAGAGAGCAAGCGGCAGGTGTATGCAGGGGAGCAGAGGAAAATGTGAGCAGTGAAGTTTAGTTTGCCTGTAAATAAAGACTGCAGCTAAAGCTCCTGTGTGTGTGTGTGTGTGTGTGTGTGTGTGTGTGTGTGTGTGTGTGTGTGTGTGTGTGTGTTGTTTACCATCTGCTGGTGAGAGTGAAGGGGTTATGGTGTTGTCGATGATGTCAGGCAGTTTTACGCAGCATTGCCCGCCTACGTTAAGGGTACTACAGTACATCAACATCTCCGTATCGTTTTAATAGAAACAGGAGCGCCTGTGTTTCAAGATTTCTAAATACCCTGGTATGCTATTACCCAAGCTTGCTTACCAACCTACTTACAATTCAAGGTTCAAAAAAGTCAAATTAATCAATATTTACAAATTAAACAAAAATCAGAGAAAGGTAAAGTTATTTGTGGAGCAGAACTAACTTTCCTATCCCATTAATCATTTCTCCACCCTTTAGATTTGTGTCATGACCCTTTGCAGGGTCTTGACATCTAGGCTGGAAACTACTGGACCAAACTACCTCACTGTATGCAAAGCAAAACTAGCTCCACCAACAGCCAAATGCTACTCACACACTGTTGCAGTATAAGCAATCTAATAATGTAATCGTAATATATCTGTGTAACATGTTACTGTGTAATGGGCACTTTTACTTTGATATGTTAGTATAAGTATATTTAGCTGCCACAGTAATATTTTTATGTTTTACTTTTAATATTATGAATACAGGAAGTGTAATATAGCATTTTTAGATAGTTGTAAATTACCTAAATAAAGTACCTGGGTACTACTTCAATCACTGCTATTAAATTATTTGTCTTTAAACTCGGGGTGGGATGTCATATAGTGGGCTTATTGAACAGGAATGATTCCTTTCAGCCACTCTACCATCACGTTTAATGTAGTACAGAGACAGTCTGAGTTCTTCCATCACTCAGAAACTGAAACTCTTCAGTTTCAGAAACTCTTCAGTTTCTGAGTTAGTGTTTTATTCAGTTTTGGTCCTGATAAAGCCCCTTCATGCCCAGTTACTTCCTCCATTTCTTAAAGACTGAGCACATTCATTTTTAAATACATGCCGAGTTTTGTAAGTATATAATTCTCTATGAACTGTCTGACCTTGTATTGACAGGTGCTTGACTCTCTAAAACACAAACAATTAAATTTTACACTGGCAGAAGTGGAAGTTCCGCAGACATTGCTGATTAATGCAACACCAACGCAGCATCAGATGGATGTGCTGTACATAAATCAGGTCATGTTGTGCATCATTGCCAAATACAAATATCAAAAGTAATTGTGTTCACAGTCTTTTATTCACTCTGTGACACAGAATGAAACTTTGCACCGGAAAGGTCTTGGCTAGATCATAAAAATGTGTTAACTTACTGAAATTAGACAACAACTGAGCTGAACAATCACTGTTTATCCAAAGTAAACTTGTTTAACGACACTCTCTTACAGAAAGCGACACATTACCAAAAATGCAGTGGATTACTGAGCCTTCTTTCAACTTGCTCCAAGTTGTCGCTTTCAAATCTTTACGGTCATCAGAAACACATCGGAGAGAGCTCAAATAACCGGAGCACAGTTCACAGTTGGTCTCCACGTTCTATCTCTCTACATCAGCTCCAAAACCCCGTCACAACATCCTGATGCAGAAGTGAAAATCTGGCTTTGATGGGACACTCCGAGACTCTGTGAATAAACAAATAAACGAGGTGTTTCTGTCTCTTAACAGTGATATATTTACAAAGGAATTGTTAAAAATGTTGGAGGTGTAATAACATATTAAAAAATATGTGATATTCTGCAAAATCATTAAAGTTCTCCCGAAAGCAATGTGTCAAAGCAGAGATCGGCAGCTTTTGGCCAAATGTAAAAAACAGCTTTTAGAAAGAGAAGTTAAGATAAACCTTTGTTAATGCAGAGGGAAACTGATTGCATTTTTCCATGTAATTGTTAAGGCCCAATCAGACAGAGCACTGTTTTGCAGTGGGAGGCATCTTTTTCCAGTTCTTTTCTATACATAATAAGAGTTTTGCGCACTTCTAACGCACACTTGGCATCTCGCATTTGCAAGATGCACTATGTCTGATCAGGGTCTTATTCTCTAATACTTGCTGCTACTAGCATTTTTAATCAACGGCAGTAACGACAAAGCAGTAGTGAAAGGACAACCATTTTAAATTAAAATTCAAAATGCAATAGAGGAATGCTATTTCAATTAAGCATTACACCATAGTGACTTTTCAGTTCTGTATAATGGAGGATGAGATACATCTTTCAGATGAGCTTTAAAAGGTTGGACTAATCCCTGGCCTTCATATAACAGGGTCTCAGAATGAAACGCGAGAGCTCACAATTGAAATGCACATCCAAATAAGGTTTGTTATTTCCAATTAGAGAATAAAAGTCGCTCCATCATCGCTATCTTTGAAGTATTTTTAAACTCTGGGAGCAGAATTAGGCCTTCATACATGAAAGCTGGCTCCTCTTTGCCCACATCCGCTATCATAAAGGAGCACACTACAGAGGCAAAGCCAAAAGCTCGCAGACCCCAATGAGGGGCTAACAAAGTAGAGGATGCAATTTGTATGAATTCTGTTCATAATGAGCGGCCTGCTGTCAGTGCACGGCAGAAAAAGGCTCCTCTCAGCAGAGCTGAAGGATGGAAAATTACAGTTTAGGAAGGAGGGACAGTTACCATGGTGAATGACCACCTCTCTCCCTGCTTTCCTGTCTCTTCACTGCTGAAACCCCTTGTGCATCTACTCAAGAGCACACACGTATGCACACACACACACACACACACGTGCACAGCCACTTGCTAAACTGTCAGGCAGTGATTTCAGCCTCAGGATTAGCCACCAGACTCGGACTGCTGGCTGCAGAGTTTTGGGAGGGAAATGTTGAAAATGAAACCACAAAGGAAACACGGAGTAAAGTAGGTAGCAAAGCTGAGTAACTGAAAACCTAACATGATACACGACTACCAATCACTACAGTGCAAAATAAGAGTTATCATATCAGATAGAAGGCCTATGTTTTCCTATAATGCAGCATGTGGTCTGATTATTCAGTATCATATATTGTACTTGATACCGAGCAAAGTAATTGCTCTACAAAAGGTCAGGAGGAAGCACGGTGATGAAAAGGGAAAGAAATACAAGCTGGAGAGGTGAAAACTATCTACTGGGTTAGCATAACACTGCTGCTGTTGATTCAAAGCCCATGGAGCTTGGATTACAGAAATGGGAAGGGGGTTATTGTGTTGTCCATGATGTCAGGCACTTTCACGCAGTGTCACCCGCCTACATTGAGGGTGTACACTGCAATATATCAGCTCAAATATAGCACCTGCATATTAGTTTAATAGAAAGAGGAGCGTCTGCGTTTTTAACGCATTGAAAGTCGTACTATCAGGGTTTCTACATATCCTGGTTAGGATTTGGTACTTTGTATATTTAAGGGTACCAACTGTATTACTTCTTTACAGAGTACCGATTCACATGAATCAATGGGGGCCAAATTCAAGAAAAACATACAGTACTAGCAGGGCTGCCCTCATATTCTTTTCATTGCTAGCGTAGTTTGTTTTATACTATTTTTACACTATTTTTTATATTTTATATTTTGAAATTGAGAACTTTGGATTGTTTATTCTTTTTTTTTTTACAAAATAACAAAAGTACTGAAAAAGGCCTGGGTACCAGTAGTACATTCCAGATACCAGTAATGCCAATGGTTCCCAACCCTAATCCTGGTATACTATAATACAGTGGTTCTTAACCTGGGGGTCAGGTTAACCCAGAAAGGTTAAGAACCCCTGCCGTAATACGTTGATACTGCCCAAACCTAGCGGGGACCATGATTGTCTATACAATATTGACAACAACATTGACTAAAAATTAATTGTTACATCGTTCATAACCACTTCTTCAAAGACCTTTAGGAGCTCTAGCTGTGACACTCAGCCAGTATTCTTTCTTATCAACCCCTCTCAAGTTTTCTGACCATGTTTACCAGACATCTCCAGGCTTGTACTGCTCACCATCAAAGCAGGAACACAAATTACATGGTCAGAAAGTCAAAAGGCAAAGAAAACCCTCATCCGCCACCGTGTTGGACCCTACAAACACTTTTCCTCCTCTGAGGTTGACCTCCATTACATCTTTGTCTACAGCTTGACATTTGAAAAAAGGCTACAGCAGCCAATGACTTATGAAAGACGGAGAACTGGGTAGCTGGAGGCAAGGCTTTTTTAGATGTACAGAAAGCAGCTGCAACAGCAAGGTCCCCTTGAAGTCTTGCCGTACAATATCACAAATTCATACCTGCATGTTATCATTCCTGTACACAACCAGGTGTAGACAGAAATAGACATACAGGTTAAAACATGCCAACAAATCTGAGCAAGATAGGTAGAATTAACATAGAACTGTTATCTACATACTAAACTATATATAAAAGCAACAATGAACAACAACATAATGTGTCTTTACTATATTCTACCCAAAATCTAAGCTACCAGCGACATTTTGTCCTGCGCTCCAGTGTGACAGGTGCATAAACTAACACACTGAGACAGCCCCTGTAAACAGAAATCCCTGCTCTGCTGCTCTCAGCAGGGTGACCACGACACGCGAGCCAACCTCAACCCCCAACACACCCATGTTGCTGGCCTGCGACCAAATCCCCCAGGTGGCCTATAAGTAAACTCCAAGACTGCCCATGGTGGCTTAAACTGTTGCATAATCCCTGGCCAGATCTGGTCACCGCTGCATATACAGTACCTGGCGAGACAGTATGCTGTGTGAAGTACAATTAGACCTTTAATCTGCACCTACACGCTCTATGTCTGCGCAGAACAGCCACAGTATACAGGTACTGCTATTTATCGTGTCATATAGTCAAATATATGGGTCGTTGCATACACATAGGAGCTTTTCTATTCAAATATAATAGGTTTTCCTACCTCCAGCGCTAGCCACAACTGATCTCCACATTTCACATCCTTCTTGTAGTACATCCCATAGAATTTGACAACATTGGCGTGGTCAGAAAGAGCTTTGAGGATGTTGTACTCCGCTTCGATCTCCTCATCAATATCCTGAAATACAAGGAGAAAGAGTAGTTAAAATTACAAGAAAGGCACGTTTTGCTCATGTTTACCATGTTTCCATGTTTGTGATGCTTTTTGCGGTGGTGCTACCAGCTTTCTAGATTAAATAAACAGTTTTACTTTAGTTGTTGGTGCAAGTTAGAGAAGAAGAATGACACCATTCTGCTCCTCTATTAAAAATATGATGCTGTAACCTGAAGGAGGTTAGATTAGGCTAGTATGAAGATTGGGGGGGGCTAACCTGGCTTTTTCAGAAGGAATATATATATATATATATATATATATATATATATATATATATATATATGCATATATGTATATATGTATATATGTATATATATATATATATATATATATATATATATATATATATATATATATATATATATATATATATATATATATATATATATATATATATAGTTTTATATGTCAAGGGGCAAGTTACTTTTACATGGAGGAATTTCACTGAGAGCAATTGTATTTTTCAGGAACATCTTGATACACCAATGATACTCCACTGCAGTGCCCCTTGCGTTGGGCCCCCTTTAAACGAAGCAATGTGTACATGTGACCCCTTCGTCACAGGTTTTGAATGTCCCTTCTTAAAATGTTTTTGTTGAGTACCTTTTCAACACCAGAAAGGCTGCCCTCTAGTCTGATTATTAGAGATTTTGGATTAAATAAATATTGGCTTGACTCTGTCTCATGGCTCCCCAGATTTGTCTTGGTCTCGACTCCAGTATGGGGTCTAGACCCCAAGTTGGGAACCACTGCGCTACTGTACATACAGCACCTGAAGCAAAATACTGGACAGGGCCTTTACAACCCCTTATACCAAAAAATAGCAAAGTCATATGAATAAATCACAAGTATTCTTCTGAAATACATCATAAATATGAACCTGAAACTTTTTAATATAGGTGTACCGTATGCAGGCCTGTACGTGAAATAATCAGCCCTGTGATTAAAATGAAGGTAATAATGGTCCTCGCAGACTAGTGGTCTGTAGATAATCATGTCAATAATGAGAAATTGTTAAAAGTTCACAAAAGACTAATGAGACTTTTCTTAGCATGATGGCTGGATTTAATAGATGGAAATGACTGCTCATTAGAGCTGCTCAATAAGCCATACAGTTCACTGTACCTTTAAAACAGACAACAGAGGTGGTATTATCAGTCTATACAATGACGGCATAACACCAGATCAGTGATGATCATGTTCTTTAACTGTTCTTTAGAAGGTACATTAGTCTCCATTATCGTTCTGTTATCTAAAAATAGTGATCTTTGCTGATTACATTGAAATTTAAGATGACAACAACATATCAGTTACTGTACATCTTGCTCGGTAATGTTGTGTAATTTGTAAATCTAGTCACTGTGGAAAATAAATCAGTCTCAACCTGCCAGAAGTAACATCATGTATCCCTGCTCTGTGTCAAATTTGCTTCACACGCACACACACACACACTTCTGCATAGGTGCCAAATGTGTTTTGGCTCAATGCTAAAACACAGCACAAGCCCAAAATTATCAGAGTACCGCCACGATACATCCCACTGACGATGGACAATTCATCAGAAGCAATTTGCAGAGATAATTTGCTGATGGTTGTAGTTGGAAGAAAAATCCTTTTCTAAATGCCCTGTGCAGGGAATAAAGCAGAGCAGCATGATGTGTATCTTGCAGCTTATGGCTGAGCTAATGTGTCCTTCGCTTTGCTGCTGGTGTATCAGATCACCAGAGATCTGCTTAACATACTTTCCAGAACTTTTACATTAACTATTCCACTGTGTAAAAGGATTGCATCAAGTCTGGAAGGTCTTTCTACTGTAAGGTTCCAGCAATGTCGGGTGTCACAGGCCTGGTCTTTTCATTGTTTACTACTGGGTAAGTTTCTCTGGTCACTTTTAATTAAAGTTCAATGGAGTAAACAGGAGCTACGGGTACGGCACAAAAGCCCAATATGTAATAACACAAACTCTTCTCAGTCAGCACACGCTACAGTCATGTGTTGTTGTGGACTGAAAAATGAAAAGTATAGAAAACACAAACCAAAACCCAAGAACACACACAGAAATGCCAGATCCATATCACAAAAGTGCTGATATTAACCAATGAGATATATGGCTTTTTATCACTGATTGACAAAAAAGCCTCATGTGTAAGGAACAAATGCATGAAAATAAAATTAAATCTGGTTGAAATATACCGACTAAACAACTGAAAGCAAAGTTAGAGTGAGGTAGATGCAAAGAGAAAATATGGTTGGCCAGATCTAATCAGTGTTGCTGTCTAAAGCTCTAAAATACAGATCCTATAAACACTATAACTTTTCTGCCCTGTGCCGCCACCAAAGGTATAAACACACCACAAGCTTATAGCTGCTTTAAAGAGCACTGACTTCACCACGTGCATGACACACAGTGAGGACATTATCCAAACCGGTACGGACACATGAGATCTTTGATTACACTAACAGAAGTAATATAATGTAATATTTGGAACTAAATTCAGTGAGCAGGATGCCTTGCCTTCTGCCTGAGTCAACTTTTGACACTCCAGATGAGAAAGTCAACTTACATGGATGGGATCCAGTATCTTTACAGCTGCTTTACTTCCATCAATTTTGTTGAGCACCTTGTAGACTTTTCCGTAGGTCCCTTTCCCGATCGTCTCGATGATTTCCCAGGTGTCAGTGGGATCTGGAAAGTTGTCAAAGACAATGGATTTCCCTGATTGTGGAAACATCTTCAGGAGAGATCTCCTATGAAAGAAATACAAAGGGGTCTCAGTTAGAACAGAAGATAGGAACAATAGAAACTGCAGTGTGCACAGGCTGATACTGATATTAATCAGTACTGCTTTTACTGATATTAATCCACATGAGAACTTAGTTTTATTAGTGAAGAGCTCTGCTGAAGAACACAGAAAACTGCTATTCTTTTAACTACTAATAGTTAGACTTAGTGTTGAAAGAGCCGTCATGCTGGTTTGTTTGGGAATTAAACTGGAAGCATCAAGTGTTTAACTAGAGGATAATCCAGTGGTAGCTGGGTGTTTATTTTTTAACACTATAGACACAGTCTTTCATGGAGCTGCATGGTCTTTTAGTGTTAAAGAAAATACATTGAAATACAGTCAGAAACTGTCCGTGCACCTTTCTTTACTCACTTTGCAGCCGTGTAACAGTTTAATTCGGATCTCAGTTACTGGAGACAGCGTTTGGAAGTAAATTTCAAAGGCTGGTTTGAGCTTAACGTGTGATAAATTCCTGACAGTGTGTGTTATGTTGCACAGTTTTCTCAGGCAACAAAAAAAGACAACCGACTCTCAGCACTGTCTTTATCTGAAAGCACTCATCTGTATCACATAAGACGAGGTGTGTGGTTATTTCTGGGACTGATGTTATTTACAATCATATTGCATTTAACACGCCGTTTGCTAGGTGCAGATAAATGATGCTTTAGGATTATGCTGTTGCTGGATGACATTTTGGCGCAAGACTGACTCACGGTGAATCAAGGGGTTTTATTATTGGGAGAGTTAGAAAGCATAATAAACACTGATGCATATGCTTGTGGACTTTGATGTAGAGCCTTTAACAGGTGCTGCTAAAAAACATATCTTAATGACTATGGCATTCAGTAATCAGTGGCTTTCTCTAATTTCATAGTTAACAAGTTGTCATTTAAATAAGAGACAAGGTAAATGAGCAAAAACAGAATCTGCAGAAACTGCAGAATTGAGAATTTTGCTTTGGCTTTGCTATTTCCTACTTTCAGAGCCAGTCAAAGCAGAGTCTTAATTTTAAAATAAACCTTCAGTCTCCCCATGTTGTTTTACTTCGTGGATTTGGACCAATTTAATATTTATCATATATGACCAAACCACAACATAATACTATAAATGAAAGGTTATTAAATGCAATAACAGAAAAAAACAGGATTGTATCTTTGCAAGGAAATAGGCAAAGGAAAGTCAGTCAGAGCCAACCAAATCTTCATGTAAAGGAAAGCACTGCTAAATGCTACACAAACTCTAAGCCTCTAAGCACACCTATCATAAACCTTGTTTATGAAAACCAACCGAAACCAAAACCACATTAAAAGCAGAATAGTTGGAAACAAACTTACATTGTTCTCTAAATAAGACTCGAAACATTTTTGAAAAATAATTAATCCATTTCTGTGCAAAAGGTTAGCATGGGTGCAGCGGCGGGCCGGCCTGGCCTGGCTGAGTGTAAACCACAGAGGAGGAGCTAACGTGAGCTAATCTCACCAGCAATTCCCTTGCTCTGGGTCTGCAATTGGGAACCATCTCTAAGTGGTAGGAGATACGCTGGGATTAGCAGGAATTAGCCACTGCTGCAGCGTGAGCCTTTCCCCATATAGAAGCCCATTCATACTCAAAGGAAAGCTGGTTAGAGGCCCTTAAGCGCACAGTACTGCGGAGGGCCACTTCTCTTTTTCTTTCTTATCAGTGGTCACCTTATTTATGTTCAAGGAAGATTGCTTCCAAGGCCGCTATCTTAGATTCACTTCCCAAGCAGTTATTTTATCTGAACCAGTTAGAATCACTGAGATGATTTCAATCAGTTTGGCTGAGTTACTGTGAATAAATCAGTCCTGTGCACGATAAAACCGGCACACAGACATTAAGTTGCAGAGACATTATCAGTCATCGCCTATGCAGAGCAATTAGACTCCTATACATGCATTCCCATGTAGGTAATTGCACTTTTGTTTGCTTAATGTGCCTGAGCAACCTGCAGACATCTTCAATAATGCATCACTGCCTCTATATACGACAACATGCTGTGACACATGAGACAGGAGAGCGAAACCAAAGGACTCACACTGGACACCTCGAACAGGCGCACAGGCTGCAAGGAAATAACCCTTTAGAGGAGACATTGTGTCTGTTTGCATGGGGTTATCTAACCTTGTGCGCCCGGGAGCACTGGCTAGCTGTCACTTTTAGTTAGCTGTTTAGGAATGTGGCGTTAACCACAGTCTGCCTACGAGTGCAGACGTAATGAACTGCACTTGAACTGAGCATGTATTTACTGTGTGAACAGATGCACTACTGTGTTTGTGAAAGAAAGAATATATAGTTTTTATAAATGTCGTAGTCAAAGGGCTTACATTGGAAACCACAGATGAATGATTCTCAGGGACAGTTGATGTGAGCGATGTCTCGATCAGCAGAGGTGTGGCCACCTGAAGCTCTTAGAGGAAACTGAAGATCAATTTGGCAAAAGGGGACACTGGCATGGACTAATCTGTGTCGCTGATGAGTGGGTTAAAGTTTCAGCTTAACCTTGGAACAAGACGACTGCTGGTCTACAAGCCAAGATAATCTGGCTCACTGAACACATCAAAGTCAAAATGCTTTGACCTGGAGTGCACAAGTTTCGTGAAAGAATCATGAGATGCAAATGGCTGTCAGTGGAAGCATACAGATTATATCCTCACGCTACATCATGGTTTTTGCTGTTCACCTACATTATAACAATATTAAAAATATTACTGAAGCATATTTTTGGTGACATAATCAGAGGAGAATCTGTTCAGGGTTCAAGCAAAGTTGAAAAACTATGACATGTTTCAGATACAAAAATCTTTCTGTTAAATTTACCACTGCTCGGCAACTAAACTAAACACACTAAGCCACGCCGCTCTATACAGATTTACATTCTGGCAAATCCAAGCAATGATCAATATCATTTACTGACCTTACTGATGGCTGATGGTGAGAAGTACCAGAGCAAACAGAGACACATGGAGAGTAAGGGTAGTAGGGTAAAGGATACATGTAGACACATACACACATAGTGTATGCACAGGAAATCACATACACACAGCTGCAGCCACTCCCAAAGCTTGCAAATAAGAAATCCAAATGAAGCAGCCAAGCTTACACTTTGCAAGTAAAGGATGCACGAGTTTTTAGACTTGCTACACAGTGTTTTTTTTTTTTTAGCAATATAAGAGATATTTAGTGACATCAAATCCCAAAAGTCATCATCATACTTACTCTTCTTTGCATGATAGCATTAGCAAGCAAAGTGTAGTTCCTGTGTGCTCCAACCTCCTCTGCTATGATTCATGTATCAAGAACAATGAATGTTGCATACCGAAGTTATCAGGCTTCACGTGGTTAGTTTGAGTAATTCGTTTTAGCATAAGGGCGTCCGGTAACCAGGAGCCGGTGAGTCTGGAAGGGTCATAAATTAGGCTGGAGGAGACGAGCTAACAACAGGCGAGTGCAGCGAGGAGCGAGTCAGGTGTAACAGGCCATGACTGCACTGGAGCATCATTTAGCAGTGTCCCATTACAAAGCCTCTGCTGGGGGAAAGAGCCGCCGTGGGGCTGAGCCAGAGCCGGACTGAGAGTTCAGTTCAGAGGCTGATGACATCCAGCTACAGCCCGGTTTAAAATACACCGCTATAATGTTTACATCAATCAATCATTGCCAATTATTTTGACATAGATGAAGAATCATCAGTTTCCCTCACTGGGGCTCAAACACACCCAGCTTAGTCACTGGTTTTTCAAAACCTCTGCTAGAGATTTCGAGAGGTGCAGAGTGATGATGCGTTTCAGTCACAGCTGGAGGTCGGAATTTTAAAATGCCATTTGTTTACAAAATTTCCAACTTCGGACTTCAAAGCGTTACAGGTGCATTACATTTTCATGGAAACGAGTGACATAAATACTTAATCGTTACTTGTGTTCCCGTCTAACCACATCAGTTGGTAATCTGCAAAAGTCAGTAATTGTTGTATATATATTTTCACTTTTTTACGTTTTCCTGAATAACTGTTGTGCAGAGAAGACGACTTTCAGAGATTGTTTACCTTTAGCTAGCTAATAATGCTGACATCTATTTACATACAGAACAGGTTTTACCATAAAAAGTAAATAATAAAAATAATAAACAATAAGCACAACAGGAACAATAATGAAAACTAGCAGGATTGTTTTATTTAGAATTAATTTATACTCCTTAATATCAAGTTTGGCAAAACTCTATGTCACTGACAATTGAGTGGTCTTTACACAAGATGCATCCTGTTTGAGGATTTCTCCACCCTCATAGGTGACTGGACATTTGAGAGGTCATGTGATTTTGATCACACCATAGCTTTGGCTAAAGTTTCACTGGCTTTCATGGATTTATGGGGGACCTGCAAACACCAGAATGTACAGTGGATAGAAAAAGTCTACACACCCCTGTTAAAATGCCAGGTTCTTATGATGTAAAATAATGAGACAAAGTTAAATCATATCAGAACTTTTTCCACCTTTAATGTGACCTATAATGTGAACAGTTCAGTAGAAAAACAAACTGAAATCTTTGAGGGGGAAAAATATCAACCAGTTGCATTATATTCACACCTGTTTAGCTTGAAACTAGCTGCATCCTTAGCTGTTTAGTCTACCTCACACATACAGACAAAAAACACAACTTCTATACCTGATTATCTTACTAAACTGATGTTTCAACACCTGTTAGCTTGTTTAACTCATTAGAACTGATGGAGTGTTGTAATAAATAGCCTTTTTAGAAATTACTTAATAAATATTTATCACTACATATTGTAAAATGATTATTTAGAAATAACTAACTTTTTTTGCTCATGTGTTTAGTAACATACCTATATGACTAAGGGACTGTTTATCCCCCTGGAAAATTATATCCATTACCTGCTGTGGACTTGATGTCTTATTAAATGAGAATCTCATTAATTAAAATAAAAAACATAGCATCATAAAGGCCAATTGGGGATCCAGTAAAGATCAATGAAAAAAAAGTTTTAAACATGTTAGGCATGTTTAGAGGAAATGTAATCTTAATTTTGCTTTTTGAATTTTTGCTTTTTTTTCTTAATCTTAATGTTTAATTTTCACTAGTAATGCTAGATTATTATTTGTCTTGCAATTGTGTCATGTATGTACATTCATAATACCTTTTAAAATGACAGTGCAAGTTAAACTTTGCCCAATTACATCCTTTAACAACTTCTTCATGTAGAAAAGTGAGATTTCATGCTGCTGTGAGTCTGCAAATTATTGATTCTGCTCAAACTGTCAGAAAATAATTGCTCAAGCAGTGAAGCTGTTAATTTATCACGTAGACTAACAGATGGCATAGTGATTGTTTTCCCCTAAACACTCAGAGGCAAGTATCCATCAGAGAGAGAAAAACTCTCACTGAGCAATTTCTTGTTATTTAACAAAACAGTAAAAACTATACGTAATACCTTGTTATTGCCCCAACTCAGTCAACCTTTTGAATTCAGCATCCAAAGGATTTAATAATAACAAGTTTAAGGTAAGTTGATGTTATCCTTTAGAAATCCTTTAGAATCTTTCTGTTTAACATCATGAATGCTCAGTAGTTATTATCAGATATGCTTGATTTGTTTCAGAAATTCTGCAGAAACTCTAGTCACTTCTACTGAAAACCAATCCCGTCACCAAAACGTCTACTCCAGTCCAGCTTGGAAGTCTTTTGAAGTTTCAGGTCTCTGTAGCTTCTGCACAGCACAGTGGAACATGACCCCAATTTGCAAGAAAGTATGAAATAGCAGGTTGATCTCATATGGAGGCCTCACATCACTGAAGCATATATTGCTCCTGCTCCTCACTGCTGTGCTGTGCTTCTGGGCTTTTACCTCAGGACTGTGACTGGAGGGCTAACAGACGACTATTGTAATGTATTTGTTTATTTATTTAATCTTTTTTTAAGACTGAGTTTGTGATCTTGTCAACTACAGAGAATGGCCTTTTTAATTTATGAACATAAAAAGTTGGTTATTATACATATGGCAGGTATTGCTGTTTGCTATTTCAATTGATCTTCATACTGCAATGAGCTGTTATGTGATATCTAAACAAGACCATCAATAATCAATTTCTGGCAAAGACCTTAAAGAAAAGTAAATCTGTCACGATCCTGTCCTGTGTGCTGTGTTTTGGGGATTTTTGTTCTGAGGGTTTTGGTTTTGTATCTGCATGTTAGTTATGTCACCTGTTCTGAGTTTATTCTTTTATTAGTTAGGTATCTGTTTAGTTTCATTATTCTGTTATTTAGTCTGTGTGTTGGTTCCATGTATTAGTCCCCAGTCCTGTTTTCCTGTTGGTCCCGTCTCTGTTCGTACTCCGTCCTGTTAGTCAGTTGTCATGTTCCTGGTCTTGTGTTCTGTTAGTTCTGTGTCTCAGTTCATGTCTTAGTGTTTACTTCTGGTCTGTGTTCCTATATGTTATTTTGCCCATGTCTACCTGAGGTCTGTTTTGTTCTCAGCTTCAGTCTGTGTTCCTTGTGTGTTTATTTGTGATCTGTTTGCTGGTGTCTGTTCCTCCTGTAGTTCCTCTGTTCTGTCTGCTCGCTTGTCCACTAAATACTTTGTGCTCCAGTTAATGTATGGTCTTGTGTTTTGCATCTGTCAGTGTCTCTCTCTTTCCCCCTGCTGTCTCTCTGCCTGCCTGCTTGTCTCTGTTTTCCATGCTGTCTCTCTGCCTGCCTCGTTAGCCCTGATCCCACTCACCTGTTTTGCTCCCGCCCTGCTCGTTAGTCCCTTTGTATAAATGTTTGATGTTTCTGTTCATTCCCTGTCCGGTCATTGCACAGTTTGTCATAGTAAGTCAACAGTGTGTTCCAGAGTTTTTGCCGTTGTTGCTCCGTCTCGTCTCATGACCTGTCCTGCCCTGTCTTTGGTTCGTTGGAGTTTGCCTTTTGAGTTCTGTTGGATTACTGGTTTTGTTTGGATTGTTTATGTCTTTTGGATACCTGGTTTTGGACTCTGTATCAGCCACTCTGCCAGAAGTGTGCTCGCCTTTTGTTTGCCAATAAACCCCCTTTTTGAACTTTACCTGCTGTGCTCTGCATGTCCTGCATTTGGGTCCACCAGCCTGCCACACCACACACAAACCCCGCACCCAACCGTGACAAAATCTATGTAGCAGGACAAATTCTTTTTATTTTCACTGGAAAAACAGAAGGATACGAATTAGAAGAGGGAAAATACAGAAACTCTCTATGAGGGGCTGAGGAGTCATTTTTCATGTTTAAAAGAGGAACTATAATACGGCCAGTGCTTTGACTGTCCCATAAAACCTCATCACTCAGTTGTCTTTGGTTTTTGCTGAAAAATAAATCTGGGGCCCCCGTGATGTCTTTGTCCATTACAAATGCACTGCGATTCTCAGCTCTGTCTTCACCTCCACCTCCTACTGATGGCCCCTTCGCTCTCCATCTGGGAGGGACACTGCGTGATCAACGTGCCGACTTAAGTGTTTCTCCCTCGAGTACATCCTCCAGGCTTCCGCGACTGCAGCAAACCAACCTCATTTCCTGCTCTGCTGCTTCACAAATGGCCCCTGGAAGCTGAACCCAGGATGGAGATGCACTGATGGCCCTAATAGCCGGATGATTAGAGTGGGCAAAGGTCCAGCTCAGTGTGCAGACTGGCTTCACCTCCCTGCCCCCTACCTCACTATTTAAGCACTATGAGAGTATTGCTTTTAGTCATTTTTTTCTTTCAGCCATTCGTTTATTGTTTTTATTCTTTCCAAAGATCCCATTTAAAATTAAATGATTGTGATGATCCTCTGATTTTGGATTTTATGATCAGATTATTTTTCAAATTTGAGCTTATGGTGTCAGTCTTTCTTGCCCAATCTTCTTTTATTTGTGGCTTTGGATGTCAGTGTTGCAGTGGCCAGTTGGTTGGTCCACTATTTTAGTTCACATTGAAATATTCCAACAACTGTTGGATGGATTGCTTTGACGTTTTGTACGAACATTCATGGCTCTCAGAGAATTTATTCTAAAGACTTTGGTGATCCCCTGACTTTTCACCTGGCGCCACTAGCAGGTCAAAAGTGTTCGTATCCTGTCAAATACCTGAACATCATTTGCACAACATTATGTACGAACTTTCATGTTTCCCAGGTAATGTGCTCTAGTGATCCACTGACTTTTCCTCCAGCGTGACAAGGAAGTCAGAAATTGGTGGTTTTGAGTAAAATGTCTTAAATCGACAGCTTTTGGATGGATTGTCTCAAAATTTGGTTCAGAAGTTCCCTCAGGATAAATTGTATAATCACCGGACTATGTCACCTTAACTATCATCTCATAATCATCACTAATCATCAGTGTGTTAGATTGTGAGCATGTTAACATTTCAGTGTTAGCATTTAGTTCAAAGCATCACCACTGGCATAGCTGTAGACTATTTAAAGTAAAAAAGTACTGTTTTGCTTCCTGCATATATGTCAGAACAGATGTAGACAGCGTGCTTAGAATGTATATTTATTTTAATAAAAATATACTTTATTAAAAACATTCTTTGCATATGAAAACAGAAACACTGCAGCAAAACTAATGTAAGTAACATCAGGGCTGTGCAAGAACTTCCTACTGAGTGCACCGTCTTTACAAAAGTCTGCTTGTCTTTGCTTAATGCCACATATGAAATATTGGATGAGAATACACGTGCGACACACAGCCGAATGTGTGACGTGTTACATAAGCAGTTAATAGGCTTAATTTCCTGACAGCTAACCTACATACTGCTCTGCTGCACTCCCGAGCTTCTCACCCACTGATCAGCCGCTAGTCTCAACGCCGTGAAGAATCATCCTCTCTGACTGACACTGTACCGATGAGATATCTCGTCTTGTGAAACACATAAGATGGCTGCATGATCAAATAATCCTTCTCACACACTGTACAGAACTGTATGTCCTTTTACTTTATATTCCAGTCTTCTCTGTTCAAGCATGTTTAGATGGAGTCAGTAAAAAGTATAAAAATGTGCAATTTTAATAAAAGTATCCAGTGAGTTTGTAGCTAGATGTTGTATACACTAAAATAAAAATAGGTATAGCCATTCAGTGATAATTATGATATAATAGTGTTAAACCTTTACTAAACAAGCAAGAACATGAAACACATATTTATGAAATATGATAGCAAAAAACCTCATTTCCATTGCTTTTTACAACAGAGCTGCATGGCTTTTGCATTCCTTCAAATAATTGCTCAGATGCACATCCAAAGCAGGCCAAAGCTACGGAAAACGAAGTTTGCATTAGAAAGATTAAAGGAAGTATCTTACCTGAAATCAATGTAGCTGTTTTCAGACATGTTTTCAGACCTACTCTGCTGACAGATCATTTGTGAAATGTGTTGGGATTCAGAACAGTGCTAGGGGTTGAGAACAATTATGTTGTTGAAAACTAAGTGGCACTGGAATGACAAGCAAGTCACTTAGCTTTGTCTCTCCTAGCCCACTCACTGAACTCTGACTGCACTGCCATTATGAATATCTCTGCCTGGTGTCATGAATGCAATAATTTTTCTTGGCTTGAGACAGAAATAATCAAACTTCTATGTGAAAGAATAACTAAACTTGGGTTGTATATGTGTTACACGGTGAAGAGCAATTCACAGTTTGATCAATACCTGTGCAAAATGCTATAATTTTCTTAGTGAAAATGACTTCACATTCCCACTGCACAGAAAAAAAGATAAATGTTGGTGGAATATAAAAACTTATTCTGATTGGACTAGCGGGTGGGAATACATATTTGCATGACCTCCAAACAGCAGTTTTTCTACAGTAGTGACGTGCTTGTTTGAAGGACATGTAGCAGTTCATACAAGTAGATTAAGTGATTGATAAGGGCATTGATTACCACAGTCTCTCCCTCTGTGTGTGTGGGAATCGATATCAGCATTGAATCGCTCTGACATCATCAACGCCCCACCGACTGGACCCTGCGCTGTCCTGCATCGCCATCACAAGATTGATTCTAGTCTGAATGACTTCACGTATAGGCGGAATTTGTGTTTTATTCTCCTTGTCAAATCCTGCAGTCTTCAAATTAGAGGTCACCGAAAGGCAAACACGAATGTAAATACTGTTTCTTGTATTTCTCATGCGTTCAGACTGACCTACAGGGGCTGAACTCAAACCTTGACTTAAAAAGCCTTTCCTTGTCCGCCTATGTTGTACACTGATGCAAAAACAATTCATAAAAACAGTATGCCATTGTCCCTCCCTCCCCTGTAATAATCACGTGGTCATACTCAAAAGCGCAGAGTGGAATAATGGCACAGCCTCTGACACAATCAGGCGAAATCAGAGATCACTTCAAGGAGATTTAAGGAGGGACGCTCTCATTGTTGAATCCTCTGTGATGCAGATCAACGGACTGCTGGCTGGGTCTGCAGCGCCCGAGTCGACTCCGCCTGTGAAGACTGATTGAATAAGGCTACTGATGAGGCTATTGTGGCCGTAGGTCCATAGTGTGAATGCCTGACAGGCCTGTGGCTGCTGTCGATGACTGGCTGCCATTGTGCAAAACCACTGGGCCGTGACTTCCTCAGCTGTCGTATAGAGCATATCATGAGCCACTTAAATAGGTATTGGGATTGTGCACATGATAGGAAGATCATTAACGTATCATTGGTGCAACCACAGTGGACATTCATGAAGTTCCATTTTCAATTTGGCAAACGCTCATTTGATCTGGCAACGTTGCTCATCACAATGTTTATGTGAGTATTTTGGGACACTTTACTGCTGCTTTGATGGAAGAGTAAAACAAAGGTCTATCATTTGTATTCTAATCCATTTTCCTCTTCTCTCTCATTTGTGCAGAGGGCAACACCGTGTTTGTGGATCATTTAAGCTGTGTGAAGGCAAAAATGCCTTGAGGTGAAAAAAAAATGAAATGTTTGCATAAATGTATAAATTTAAATGCAACAGTTATAAACACAAACTTGACACATAGCTCATCCAGCTGTGTGGAAACGGAGGCATAGCTTATGAGCCTTGGGTTGCATTTGATGTTAATGAATTTGTTTCAGGTTGTGTGATGTGAGTCGGGTGAATGGCAGTGCATTTATAGCGGCCTTTGATATACAAAAATGTAATTCTCATGTAAATGTCCATAAGTGCCGATCTTAACATAGAACGTATTTGAGACGTTTGTTCATAGCACCCTCTGCAGCTCTGCAGATGTCATTTGACCTGTTCAAAGGAAGTGACGTTTAATTTGTGGTTAACTATTTGTGTTCTAACTGCTGTGTTTATATTGAGTGAATTTCAAACCCAGTTTTCAGTCAGTTTTGATTTGTATGAATGTATAAACCTGACCAAGACAAAGAGACTACAGCCTAGTTAGGCACAGCGGTGCTTTGAGCTACACCACCGTACGAAAATGTGCACGCACGCAGTGACTACACACAGCAAGCTGGTGTTTAGCAGGTATAATGTTTACTCAGTTCCCCATCTTTGTTTAGCATTTGCTAATTAGATAGTTTTGGAAGTCATAAACAAAGTATTGGACAAATGGAAATCTTGACTTGATGATGGCACTAGATGAAAAGCTAAGGGATCACTTAAGGGATTACATTTCATTCTGTGGAGAACAGAAATGCTTTTACCAAATTCCCTAGCAATCCATCCAAAAGCTGTTGGGATACTTCCATCTGGACCAAAGTGGTGGGCCAACAGACAGACAGACCAACATTGCCATCCATAAAAGTCCTCTTGCACAGGTAATTCAGTAATTAACTAAGTGAGTGCATGAAACACAACATGAACAACAAACTGCTTTTGTCTTCTCCTGCCCACTTTCCACCCGTCCCACATAAGTACAATCAGCAGGGTTCATGACATGATGCTGAGTAGTCCCAACAGTGACTCATCGTCCAAATGAGTTTGTCCTCTTCTCTGGTGGAGAACAGTTGTATAACTTGCTGATGCAAATGCCCTCCGTTACTCTTCAGTATTCATTTCTCTCCCCAGATTTTTTGAGTACGTGTGTCTGTGTGTTTTTGTCAATAGATCCTTGGAAGTCCTAGTAAAAGTTTACATGACTTATTAAGGGTGGCAGTTTCCAAACAAAACTGAGTTTAGTGATGTCAGAGCTTTAAAATACTAAGGTTTTCAGCCAAAAAGAACTTGTGCAGCTGGATCAACAACACAACACAAAATATTTGTAAAGCCACAACCACCACCATGGAATACATTTTCACTTGTCAGTATGATTAGAAACAGACCACATACGTATATTAAGGTCCACAGAGTCGTTCTCATTTTATGTAACTCTAGTAAGGCTTGTTTTTAAGAGTTTCAACGTATTGGCTTGCCCCAATTCTTTTATTACGTCATGTAAGTTCCATTTGAGAAATTAGACTCGTGTACTTTGGTCTTTGGTGCTTAGTGATATTTGCTGTGGTGTTGTGGCTCTATCTTTTGACTAGAGTTTTTGTTAATAAAGATTGCACATCTTCTTTTTCTCTTTTTTAAACCATGGTGGCTATCACACTTTATGCAAGCTAGTTTTTCTCCCAGCTTGCTGCTATCTTACTGACAGATAAAGAACTGAACAGGTTTAACTTCTACTGTATCCTCTTGAGTTTCACTTTCAGTTTTCGCCTCCTCAGCTTATTTTGCAGTGCTAGAATTCTCTGAAGGAGCAAACATATTGAACACACTGATTAAACTGAATTGGCTTTTCCTCCATATGGCTGCAGACATGGTTTTCCGTGTTCAGTAGCGCTGCCAAATCTAGCTGAGATTCAGAGCCACAAGCAAATACACCCACCTCTCATGCAGTCATCCCACATGTGCTCGGCCGAGCCACAAAACCATTAACCATAAGACCACAGAGCACACAAAGAAAATAAAAGAACATGTATTTTGTTCAAAGAAATGTCTCTAAATTGTTAATGCATGTTTTGTGAGCCTGTAAAAGGGAAGAGACGTGCAGGGACAACCTGCAATGTGTGAAAACAGACAGACAGATTCACAGGGAAACCCAGCACTGTGTAATTAACATCTGTTATCATAATAGAGGTCAAGTAGAAAACAAAAGCCCAGCTTCCACTAATTTGACACAATTCCTACTCCCCAAAATGGTAAGAAATACAACCAGACGAGACCTATCAGGTCATTTGCAGAGACAATGTGTGGCATGCAATCACCATCATATTCCAAAGCACGCCTTTCTCACCAAGCTCCGACTTCTAGTTGGCAATACAGGACTATTATCATGGCAGACAGCCAAAGCATTTCCCCTACGGCCAAACCTCCCATCTATCTGTGTTTCCAGATAATGTGACAGCGCTGATCGGCGGTTAATGGCCAGTGGCATTTTAGTCATCTCACTCCTCCACTTTCCCTTTTTTCCCCCCGCTTTACTTTCACTTTTTTCCTGTCATTAACCCTGCCAGAGAGGACCCACAGAACTGTGACTGACTCAGCTGAATCAAACAATCTTCTCATGCTGAAACACGTCAGGAAATAGACACAACCACTCAGATGGTGCCTACTCCTACAAATATACATACTGGGGTGTTATCAGCAAACACTCTGAAACATATTGTGAGGCTTTTACATCTTCCCCTTCAGTCCCCTTCAAATTATTTTTCTTTTTTGTGCCAAAGATGTCTGGTCCTGCGTCACCGGACAAATAACCAACAGGATTTCAGGGTGGGGTTTGGGTTTCCTTCATGCTGTCATCTTGCGTATTTTTCTACGTCACATACCATCATCTCCTCTGTGTCCAAATGATGCATCCGTGGACGTAGCTGTCACATGAGTCGCCAGTTTGCTAGTCTCTGGGCAGGAGAGAGAGAAAAGAAACTTATTGACAGACATACACCTATGCTGTTTCACAGAATTAAAATGTTTTCACTGGTTTGGTCAGAAAATAAATTCATAAAATGACCATACTACCAGTTTAGTACCACAAATTATATGTACAGTTGGTCAGATAATACAAACAACATTTTCGAGCCCACAGCATCCAACCATTCATCATTTTCTACTCACTCATCTCCCATGAGGCATCCCCGTCAGTCTGAGGACACCTGAGGGGGAGGTACAAACCAAAAAACAGTTAGTGCCTCTGACCCTGAAAATAGAGGTCGTACGAGCTTTACATATTTCCCTCAGTGCAAAGAGACAAAGCCATGCGGCTGCTGCACAGAGAAACAGATCAACTTTAGCGCAGAAGCTTGGCCATATAGCCTTGGTTGATTATTGTACTGTAAACATGCTAGCTCCAGCTCATGGATGTACCTCATGTTGCGGCTGAGTGCAGCCATCTTGTTTCCCCAGGAATGAAATCACGCTCAAGGCAAATCATGACTGTGGCAGCATGATGCCCACCCCAATTCTACTCCTCCTCCACCCCCACTGGCTCTATCAAAGGGGCTTTCTTTGCCCGAATGTGCTGAGAGGGGGGAGATGAGGTTTGGTTTATAGGGTCCTGTTTGCTGAATTCCCCCAGAATACATTAAGCCCCCTCCTCTGCTTTTAAAGCTTACAAGACTATTATCCAGCAGCCCCCAGTAAGTTCTTATCAGTGGCAGCCAGACAGACAGCACAGCAATACCTCAAGACTTGTTGATCGAGCAGCGCTGGCAGAATAACCTGTCATTGTGGAGATTTTCTGTGCTTTCAGATTAGCATCTTCACCCCCCCCCTCTATTTTATAATTGCCAAGAGAAGTCTCATTAATGACTATTATTACATTGGCTGGGTTTATTTGTCAGCGTAGACAGCTTGAAGAGTTTAAAAAAAACGACAGGGAAGAAAATCTGACATGGCATTTTGTCTGAGGTTTGTTTAAACATGAGTTTCTGTTTACCTATCCTTGCCTTTGGCTTATTAAGCATATTTAAAGACTATAATTAAACTCATCCTACACTGTAGTTTATTATTGTTAACCCATCAGAATGAATCTAATCAGCTGCACTGGGGCAAACAACGCATCAAGGGTTGTCTGCATGATTTGTCTGACCACAAACAATAGAACATGACAGGAGTGAACTGGATACAACACTGTCCTCTAGCGCCTCTTCCCACTAGCAACTCGATGGTGTTACCCTGCTGTTATCCAGTGGTCTCATGCAGTTAATAAGGACAGGGATTAGACACTAGCTTGGAGAACAAAACAAATGTCCATCTGTGTTTTCATTCCCAGTAAAAAGCAGAGGAAGATATGACTGCGATAACAAAAACTGTTGTTGACTGCTCCACCAGCCATCTGATGTCACTGCAGAAAAAGGACAAGAATAGGCATCCACCAGTACGCAGACTCTGGCCCCCACCTCAATTCTACCACAGGGGGAAATACCCATAATGCACTACTTGATGCTCTTGTATTGAATTGGCTTTGCATTGGTGCTGTGACCCACTTTACTAGTAGCGAGCAGGTTATTTTAAGTTTTCATTAGCGACAAGGCCAAGGGCAAAGGAAAGGTGAAGAGGCTCAGACACACACTCAGACCAACTGTCCGTTAATTTTTAGAAATTTGGATCTGATCCACAGAAAGTGTTTCAGTGTGTGCTTCCAAATTCAGTGGGAAATATGAGCAACTCTAAAGACTACTAGTATGTATTATAAGTCATTGTACTTATGAAGATGTCCTATTTGCTTAGGGGAATTTTTCAGTTTTACTGTTCAAATACACCAGACTCTCCCTGCAGATATGCTAAATATATAAGGCAATTTAAATAGCAGGGACAACTTCTAATCCTTGGCCAGAGCTGCTAAACTTTAAAATCAGTCCATATTCTATTTACATTATGAAAAATTATTTGGTTTAAAATGAAAATTTTCTACCTAAGATGGGAGCAATTTAAAGAAAAATTATGAGAAATCTTTCTTTTCTTTTCTGTCTGTAGAGAAAATACAAAGCTAATTAGCTTAGCTTATAGCACAAAGAGTGGAGCTTGGTAAGAAAATCAACCTCTAAAGATCACTGTAACTGTTTGTTTTTTAAAATCTGTACACTCCCCCTTAAATTTTCTTCTTCTTACTTTTTTTTTTACTTTACGTTTTTGGAGTCAAGTTAGTTGTTTTCCCAGTCTTTATGCTAAGCTAACAGTCCTGGCTCCAATTTAGCTTTTACACAAGGACTGGAAATAAGGGAGAAAAAACAACAAGTCTACCTCTGTCTAAAGTTAACAAAATCTACAGCACCTCAAAACCAAACTAATTAGCATAACTAATTAGACTTTATGTCCCCCCTCCCATTTCTTTGTGTTAAGCTAAGCTAACTGAACCAGCTCCTACAGCTACAGGCTATAGTTTCATATTTATCATACAGATGTGAAAGTGGTATGAATCTTGTTATCTAACACTTGATAAGAAAGCGAATTATTTCCTAAAATGTCAAACTATTTTGTCAAAACAAGACTGTACTTCGTTTGTCTTTAAATGAATGGAAAGTAGGTAGATAAAAAAACTGCTCTGTACAAGACTAATAAACATTACTGCTATTCAAAGCCAAATGTTATGACACACCATTAAAAAACTGCTGGACAAACAATAAGCCCAAATAGATGCCAGCACAAATGGTTTCTCAATATCTTGCCATATAATCTCAGTGTGACATTACACTCCTTTTTTCAAGCCAAAAACTTTTTCCCCAGAGAGCATAAAATCAATTGCTCAAGTCTGAGCTGTTTTGCTCCATTACAAGCCTTGTAATCCTTTATATAATATGTCTGAGGCATGTATTACTCAGCAGGTCTGGCACACACTGCCAGTATAACAAACACAACCCCGGCCCATTTGGATTCATTCACTTCAAACACATTTTACTTGCACCATTAAGACGGTGATTGGTGATTATTACAAGCTACTCTCTGTGAGAACGTCCAGCTGCTCTTTTTGTCAAGGTCAGGATCAAAGCTCGACGGGGGTGGGGTGGGGTGATTTTGTAACCATCAGGCACTTGGAGCCTCCGCAATGACGTGGCACCTGCAACCAGGAAAGGCACAAAATGGAGTCCCAGCTGGCCCCGCACCAGTGTGAGTCAAAAGGCCGGGGGAGGAGGAGAGAATGCTTCAGGCTCGATTAGGTCCACGTCCTATCTCCATCTTCAGCTCTGAGCTCCATCACCTTGAGTCATTAGCGCCAAATTCACATCTGCCACGCAGGAGTATTAGCAGGGGGAGGCGGAGTTTTTTTTTAGGGAGATGCTGACCAACATGGGGTGTTCAGGCAAAAATGAAACAGTCATACACATCAAGGACATCCTGTAACTCAATCTTTTCATTTGAGAAAAACCTGCCTCCACGTCTCACACTGGTGACACAGAGAGCAGAGCTGACATTTTCATGCCTCAAGAGGTGGGAAGAGGTGAGTGCAGGCAGAGAGCAATACACCGAACCTCTTCCTACCTCATGCTGCTGAGCAGACCAGCATGCACCTGTCCCCTCTGGCTGTGAACAGGCTGAGAGGAACTGTAGGTCACTCTGCTGGCAGGAAGTGTTTCTACACGCTCCGAAACACCACCAGCTTTTTGTTCTTGTTAAAATGAGACAGAAGGAAAAGGAAGTGTGAAGAAGAGATGGATAAGCGATAGGTAATGAGAAATGACTGAATGAGTTCATAACAGAAGAGGACAGGGGGGAGGGGACAGACAGATTGGGGTGTGAGAGTGAAAGATAAGCAGATAGCCGGCGTGCGAATGAGAGTGACAGTGACAGAGTCCCATGCAACGATAAACAGCCTGGGCGCAGCCCCTGTAATGGCTTTGCACGAGTAATTTGTCACTCCATGTGAAAAGTAAACAGCAGGGAAGGCAATGGCAACACTTCGAGGTGACACTTACCATCGCCCAAGGATGTCTTACCAAGCTTTCCCATCTGTCTACACAACTGGTGCTGCCCATTCCTCTGGTCAAGAGACAAATATGCCTCTGGGAGCAGGGCCACATTTAATGTCGAGTTCTACTGCAGTGCACTTAATTTGTTGTCAATCACATTTCATCTCAAGTTACACGATTTGGTGTTGATGTGATGCTGACTTCAAGGGTCCTTTACCATCCACTGACCTGGGATCAAATGATTTTGACTCCCTGTCTGAAAGGTTACAGATTCATTTGCTCTATTAAAGGTCACGTACAATGGTATCATGTGAAAATGTGTAGATACGTGGCACTCAAAAAACATCCTAGGGTAGAAACAAAGGCAACATAACTCACTGAAATGTCTATATGAACAAACAAGCGTTTTCATATTTCATTTGTTGGCAGTTCAGAAACATTAACACACTTTGCAACAAATGCAGTTTTAAAATTGCTCAGTTCGATTACAGCATATGAATCACAGGATAATGGCAACAAAATTATTTTCACAAGGTCTATGAACATGAAGTTACACCTCCAGCAAGGTTCAGGAAATCTGACTATCCACCATTTTGGAGTAGGAGTGATTTGTAAACATCATCTAATATGTGAGCACTGCCATCTTGTGGGTGCTTCTAACACTGCACACACTTCTGCCCTTAAATAATGAAGAAAATATGCAATGGTGAAAACAGCTGAACATTATTTTCATGGCTATCAAGTACAAAATATACAATCCTAAAGATTTATGTAATAATAATAATAATAATAATAATAATAATAATAATAATAATAATAATAATATTTATTCATACTTTTCAAAAAAATGTTACAAAGTGCTTTTACAAGAGCAAAATAAAAGAGCAAACAAAACACACAGTAAAAACAGGAAGAAAGTTACAAAATCAAAATACAGTTAAAAGAAAAATAGACAATTAATTAAAATCAACTAAAATCTGGAAAGGCTCATCTATAAAAGTATGTTTTAAGAAAGGACTTAGCTGCTGTGATTTCCTGAAAAGCATATACTGAAAATAACCAATACTTAGTTCCCCTTATAGAAATGCAAAAATGCTACATGAAACAGTTAAATCCAGCAGCTCAGATTGAGGAAATACAAACAAAAGAACATCATTTTGTGAAGGCAGTATGTTTCACCCCTTCTCAATGCAATGAAATAATCATCAACCTATTAAAATGCTCTCTGCAGCGCCCCCCAGCTGCTGCAGGTGTGAATGCAACGCCCTCGGCCTTTTCCCCGAGATGGGCAGAAGCTCGCCGTTTGCTTTCATCTGGTCTATTCTCCTGGACAGTTCAGCGTCGCTGTCAATGACCAAGGTGCACCTATGAGCGTAGCTGACCAGAGTCTCTTCTCCTTGGCGAAACATGCCCACCAAGGGCACCATGTCTTTGCCGGCCAGATGGAGCTCGGCAATCGACGCTGTGTTGGCGATGGTGTTGCGGTCGATTCCCAGGTGACGGAAGGCTTCGCTCATGCTTTTCTTCTTGATGAAGGCTGACAGGACCTGTTTGTAGCGGTGGATGACATACTGGACGCCGGTGGCTGGTGGAATAAATGACAAGGCATATGCAATTAACAATGTGTGCTGAAGAACATGTAGCCATTACTGCAGTCATTTTAACTCTTACAAGTCTTACTTTCCAGTGGATGTTAGTAAAAACACTCTTAACAATTTAATGTGAAATAGTTTATTCTCCCTACACCACATTTAGCCTATACAATTCTCATACAAATGCTAAATTGAAGTACACGGTCTACTTTAACAAGAATAACCATTTTTATTTGTATTTCGTACACATTTTGAAGAAGGGGGTAATCTAACTAATATCACACAATTATTTGATGGGTGACATTTTAGCCTTCATGAAGACATTATAGACATGATTACTACCTCTCTTCCTGCTGTAGTCTTTCCCTTTCTTCGATCTTTTCTTGTCCTTGTGGTGTTTTTTCCGTCTGTGTTCACTCGAGGCCGCTGAGGCTTCAGATGATTCTGACGCTTCAGAGTCGCTGTCGCTGCTGTCAGCCGAACTACAAGAAACTCTTTCTCTCTTCCGAGATTTGCTTTCTGAGTGCTGCGCTTTGCTGGGTTTTGGAGCTGTGTATGATCAACAAAAAGGACACGAATAAGAGCAGTGTGAATATTATAAAGGTGAACACTGCCCACAGCTTCACTTCCGACACTGACCTTCAGTCACTGGACTGGGTGATGCAAAAGTTGGCATGGAGCGGTTACTCGTGAGGTTTTCAATCTGGCTCCTCAGGAACTTGCGGTCCTGCATCAGGTCCTCCACCTGTCTCTCCAGCGCAGCAATGCGTTCCTGTTTGCTCTCCAGCATGCACTGGAGCTTGGTGATGGTCAGCAGCACCCTCGGGGGCAGGCTTTCTACATGCGGGGCAGCTAGAGGACGACAAGACAGCCACATGGAGAGCATTATTACACACAGCTTAGAGTTCCATAAGCTTAAATTACTTCATTGCATAATTTTTGTTTATGTTTGGTGGTGTTGTGTTGGTGTTGGGGCAGATAATAAAAGGAACCATCATAAAATTTTAAAACATCAAGAAATCTTTACAATTATCTAGAGACATGAGTATTATAAAAAAGACAGTTGCCTAAGACTAAAGTTAAACACATTTTATCTTGTGTGCCTATAGGCTAAGAGAGGCAATGCAATTGATTTATGGCATAAAACAGGAAGTTGCCTCTTTATTGTATTTCAAATAAAGCAGCAGCATTTTTGCAGACTGGGTTCAGGTCAAAGACCAATTATCAACCCAAAATAAATAAATAAATAAATAAATGCATGATCTGTAATCCTCCTCAAGAAAGTTAACTATTGACATGAAGCACCAAACTGAACTGGAGGTCCACCTTTGAATATAGACTGCCTACGCCCTGCTACAGGGACCATTATCTTAAACAGGCACCGAAAGTCGCAGCAGCAGCAGATAGTGTTTTGTGAAAGTGCTCTGACCCGACATGGCACTGCTGGGCGTGTTGTCCTGAACAGCATCAGCTGAGGGTCCCGTCTGGAAGTTCTCCCACTTGATGATGCGGAGTTCATCTTGTTCCTGCTTCAGCCAGGCCGGAGAGGTGAGTCTGTCTTTGCACCTCACAGAGCTGGAGTCAATCTCTACGCAGGGAGAATAACCTGAAGGCTCCTGCTGCCACACGGACGACATCTCTCCAAACCTGGGAACAGGACAAGAGGCGGGTTACATGTAACCTAGAAACGCTCGCAGAGATGTATTTTACAGACTGCATAAGACACTGCAAAGAAACGCATTGTCAGAATTGATACTTTACTTTGTGTCCCTTTTGCTAAAACTATATTCAGACATTCTTAGTCTATAAAGTAGCCTTCAGTCTCTACTCTTTAAATTAGTCAGTCAGTCGATTAAATGGGTTATCTGGCATTTTAAGATGCGCTCACAGGGCCGATATATCATTGAAATGACAGCAGATCTACTAAACTACAACCATTGCTGGCTAGTTTTACAGTTATACTGTAGAGAATAACGCAGCTGAATGATGTCACTTCTGACAAACTGTACCCCACTGTCCCTTAAACACCAGTCACGTTATGAAATCTACAGCACGATGAAATGTATTTTTCTATTTCATTAATTAATAACAATCCCATCTAAAACAACACATAATACGTATATTAGACTGAACTCTGCATGGAAAAGTGGAATCATACGACTTTTATTCTTTTGATATCGGCATTATATATTGGCCTTTTTCTCTAAATATCAGCATCATCCATTGAAAAACTCATATCAACCACTACCATAAATGGTAAGATTTGCCTCAAAAGTATTTTAATGCATCTAAAATATATTGTGTGGGTTTATAAAAACCTGCTAACCTAAACCTGAACTATTTTTTTTAACTAATAACCACTATATCCATTACATCTCCAGAAACACTGTTGTGTCGCTGTGTCTGGACATTTTACTTGCAGCAAATTTGAACATACAATAGATAGTTTCATAGTATACTGTAAAAATGTATGTATTAATACTTTAAACACAGATTGTCAAAAAAAAAACTTTTCTCAGGACTGCAGCAGTTTTTCTGACTGAGTACAAGTGAATGTTGGACAATCGCCAAGACAAACAAACGTCAAAAGGTTTTGGTGTTGCCCAATTGGTCATCTCAATGTCACAATGCCTGCTGTCCAATAAAGTCATTCTTTTCCTGCAAGTTAGTTAAAATGTAATCACTTCATTGTGGTTTCACGCTGTTAAACTAAAGAGCTGTTGTGTAGGAATTTGTTTGATACTTGAATTACTGCGCTGAGATTTACTGCATCACGTTACATTAAAACTACTGTCACTGGATATTAAAATAATAAAAGGCACTATTACTTCATATATTCATCATGCAATGAGCCATGAAGTCGTTAACATGCCATATAAACAAAAACCAAATGCAGCAAGCTTGAGACATATAGTAATGTATAGCTGAGATGTTGTTCTGCTGTTGGACAGTTTTTTTTCAGAAGTAGATTTTCTTCTTCTTCTTTTTTTTACACTTCACTGGTTTACAACAAATTTGTTGGTGCGAAGTAAACGCATGACTTAACAGTGAGTTAACCGTCACACATCAAGAGTCTTGTGAGTATTAAATGATCATATGTACTGTGACCTGGTGTTTTGAAGGTTAATTAATACAGAAGCGCACTGCATTCACCAAAGAAAATAAATTGGAGGCCGCATCTGGTAATTATTATCTCATCATTTTAGCTACTTGCTATCCGATAGTTACAAGAAAAATCTCCACATTAGATTGTTGTTTCAGCCTCATTCCCGCTACAAATGCTTTATCACACTTAAATGTACTTTTGTATTGTCAGGTATTCTACAAACAAACCTATACACAGTATTTGAGTATATAGGTTCACAATTGGTTAATAAATGTGTGACATTTAAATACATTTTTGCCAGTAGGCCTACCTATTAAAATGAAGTTAGTGATAAAGTATGATAATAAATATATATACAGTGGCAATACAGCTGAGATTCCTATTCAAGTCACAGAATATGGTGCAACACCATAAAGCCAGCTGCATTTCAGATTACATGATTTGTATCCATGAAGCATCCTGTGCTGATTTTGCTTCTCCTGAATGAACAGAGTGACTCAGACCTGACCAAGCTTATCATTACTTTTTTTTAAATTAAGAGATTGTTTTTTCATAATCACAAGATGTTTACTCATAAGATAGAAAGACGAAATGATGAGATACAAAACAAAAGTCATAATTACTTTTTAAACCTCTGTTTTCCAGATTAAGTGATACAATTAACTTTCTGTTTGCAATGCATTCATTTGTTATTAATACAATAAAGGCTCTAGTTTTAGCTTTAAGTAGGCTACATTAGCATCAAGTCATGCATGTGAAATGTCACATTATGAGAAATGCATATGAATGAACAGCAACTAACAAAAGAATAGCTAAACACAAAAATAAGACACTAATCAATAAAAAGATGTTTTTTAAATCATTTTAATTATAGAACTTTATTATTATTCTGCACGTTCACGTCCTCCTGCAGTTAAAAGAACGACACACGTATTGATTCTCTTGATTAACTGTGTTCAGGGTTATCTCTCCATGACATCATCAGGTTGGGTCAGTTAATGGTGGTGAACTGTTTATTAATGATTAACAAGCAATCCTCGCTGCATTATTGTATGACTGCAGTGTATAAGGATTTTACCTTTGTACAGGGAATAACTTAATAAAGGAAGACAAAACCACCTAATCATTTATTAATCCTGAGCCACATGACTTCATGATATATGACGCTTTAATGCATTCATTAGAACATGATGAATCATGCATTAGTTAAGGATTAATTGAGACTGAGCAGGGAACTGTATTTTTTATGCTGATGCCCTGAATGTATTTTAGAATCAGGCTTCAGAATTTTTATGTTGCTTGGTGGTGTGAATAAAGACATGTCGTTCTCCCAGTTGATACATATTTTCCATTTTGTTCCACATCTGGTCTTGGACTGCACATGTTAGTGAGAATTAGATGATAATGTATAGGATCTAGAGAAGGCATAAGTCAAAACATGACTTTAAAACATTACTATTTGGCAAAGATGTCTCTAAAACCTCTCTAGAAAAAGCTTCACCAAAAAAACCTAACTAAAAACTTCATGGTTGGGAGAACAGCTGTGTACTCACATTCACTCACTTCCATAACTACCACTGGTCTAGGCTTATGCTTGATTTAAAGGTACGTGATTCTGGGGAAAAAAGCCAACGCCATGACAAACATCATGATATGCAAATACACAGCAAATCATGTCACTAACATTAGCTAAGTAGTTTGTTAACAATCTGTCGCTACAGTTGCTGTTGCGAAGCTAGCATGAGGCTAACATGCAGAGAGGACGAGACAGTTTTCCAGAGCCAGCACACCGGCTCCAGACTACAGCTAACATCACACTTTGTGTCTACTGGACTGTAAATTCGATATATCTCTATTACATCCTCGCAGGATAATTCACTTCATACAAACGACTGTTTCTGCAGGGCAATGTGGCTGACAATTTCTAATACTGCAGAACTTCAGTGGGATCAAAAACCAGAGGTTGCATCATGTGGAGACAAAAACATGACTCTAACATAAACATAACTCTAATGTTAGGATGACAATGTAGCAGCACGACCCAGCGGTCTTTGTTTATATCACGGCATGTACAGGCTAGTATTTCTTTTTAAGGAATGGAGGACAATGTTGCACTAAAACCAAAAACATCTAGTAGGAACCAGTTGCTGGTCAGTGCATAATAACAGCTTACAATTATGAAATGTAATGAAGTGAGAAAGAAAAACGTAGTATTACATTTAGACAGTGATTTGTCCACATTACCAGAGACAAATCCAAAGCAGCAGATGCAGAGAGGTCACTGGATCCTACGTTACCCAAAATGCACTTCAATAGCATCTTTCAATACACACCTCTGCACTCTAAATGCACGCTTCTGTCAGACTCCAAAAATCTCATTCATATTGAGGATGAGATAACTTTTATGACATCATCAGGGTTATTTGTCCAATAAGAAGCTGCAGAAGACATCACAGTGACTTTATCGCCACAGATATTCACGACACATTAATGATGCATTAGGCTAAATCATCACCAGTCATGTATTAATTGTGTAAATTATTAGGTTGTTCATAATTATAAGGTGCTTTTTGGCTGAAGAGTATCTATACAAACGAGGGGTGGTGCATTCAGGTGCATTACGATACAACATATCTTAGTTTATCTACTTGTTTTTTTGTTGCAGGAAGTGGACATCACTGTTTTACTTCATGTTTCCATGGAGATGATAGTGGACTCTTTAACATGTGCAGGCTGCAGCAGCTAAACACAAGGGAGTGCTGCAGTGATTAATCTAGCCCCAACACCTGACACAAGGTGTGAATGACTCTCATGGCAGCCTCTAAAGACATTTTACATTTTTCAATGCTATCAGCTAAAACACTAATAAAGTGCCATAATGCAAAGACAAATCAGCAGGCTTATAATCTTTACCCCTATTGATGAATTACACGAATATAACGGTGTTTTAATTAGTACAATTATGTTAATCAACATGCATGACATAAGTTAAAAAGCTCATAAAACACACAAAGGCATTTAGTAGGCTAGAGGGCCAACCATTTCTTCTTGCAGTGGTTTTAATTAGCTCCTACCAAGATGGATGCTAATGACTGTAATTACCAGCAAATAGGGGGGAAAGGACCAACACAGCCAGTGAAACACACAGGACAACGTACCTTGAAGACAGTCCAGCGGCTAAACGAAGTGTTGGAGATGCTCCCGTGTTTGTGTTGCTCTGCACTGAAATCTCACTCCGTTTCAAATGCACCGTTTTTCGAAAATATAAACAGAGACGAGTGGAAAAAATGCGAGACCACAGTGTGCATGTCTGAGACAGGGGCGGTGCCAGAGACCACTGACGCGACTGACATTACGCTGCCTTCAGGGACTCGACGGAAAGTCGGATTTTTCATGACTATAATAAAGGAAAACGCTTCACAACGCTGTACCCTGTAATCTTGTTGGGATACGGTGCCCTCATATTAGCTGTCTGTAAATCATATTTGCTCAAAAATTCAACTCTTAAAGACCCAAATGTTCATATTTTTTATTTTAGTTTTTATTCCATTAAAATCCAATAAACAAAAATATTTTTTACATATTTAATTGAAAATGTTTCTCAAAAAGATGAATCTTAAAAACTGTGACAAACAACCAGTCAACACAAACACACGCTCAACAAGACATTGTTACCACAGTACAGGGATCCCAAAGCCTTCAAAGACTAAAGTTGCAAACTGTATGATAGGCTGTACAGCATCAAATATAATTTATACCTACGTGTCTCGACCATCTGGACACATGGAAAAACGCTTGAGGTGGAGGCAAGCTAGACTACCAGATAGGTAATTTGAGTGGCCAGTACTTTTAAATTCAACTTCCCAACTCCCCGTGCTTTTGGTTTCCCCTGTGACAACATACACTACCTTCTGACAACATCATTCCACTTCGGTTTTTGGGAAGTTCTTTAAATGAGGCACAAAGCTTCTACTAATTATCACCAACTGTTAAAATGCGTGTGTTTACATGTAACTTTACTTTATGAATTTACATATTTCCCACTCTCCTTAAAGGCAGCAAATGAGCGGCGAAGGGCTTAAAGGGGGCGTGTCCTCTCATAACGTGTGAAGTTGGAAGTTGGTCGTTCACATCCACAGTCTTCACTGATTGTTGGGAGGCTTTACAGCCACTGAGTGATTGATGAGGTTGTCATGGAAATCATATTGATCTGCTACAGGGGAGCGCTGTTGTGTTGCCACGACAACGGCATCGTTATCCATTTAAACATCGCAAAAGCTTTCAGTAACTCAATAATCATTTAAGTACCATGTGTAGCCTATTAATATATGTATCAGATGGGGCTTGCATGTGCTACACATATTATATATACACACAGATTACAACTGTACAAAAATGTCTGTCAATTCCAACTATGTGGTCTATTTATATTGTGTGTAATACTTCACTAGTGTATCAAAGACAGTTAAAGGGCAAATAAAACCAGGCATGATGACGTTACAGAGAACTTTATTTGAAGTTAGAATAAATTCTTTGGCTATAGAGAGGCAAACACTTGTCCCACAAACCCAAACGACGTCCTTCAAGTTCTAACTATCTCATGTAACTGCAGTTCAGTTGAGTTTCTCCTCAGCTTGTTGCAAAATGTTTACAGTAGTGGTAATCTTAACAAATCTCAGCTGCCATGTTGAGACACACTGTTTGAGACATCAGACTGTCCAGATGTTAAATGTTTCTTCTCATATACCCTCTGGCCTACCTAAAACAGTAAACTAAATAATATTATCTATTAAACACTCTACTGTGTTAGTCTTGAAATACAAAAAAAAAGTATAACAAGGTGAGGTGTATTTGGATTGGTCACATTTTTCTAGTTGTTGTGAAGAAGAAAAATGCAACATACTGTAAATCAATATATAGTTTCTTCTCAATAAGCAACTGATAAAATATATATTCTCTTCAGCAAATCAGGGACATGTATAAAATGCCATTCACATAACTTTGCATTTCCTTCATGACACAAACTAATTTTTCTTCATCACAAACTTGCACATTTCTTCACTTATACAGTAAGCACAAACTTCAAGCCATATGGAGTGATTGCATTAGTTTTAACAGCAGTGAAGTACAAAAGTCACTGTGTTTGGGGGCATGGAGGGTGAAAGATAGCCCTGGAAAAAATAAAATCAAACATGAATAAAGAATTATTTAATCTTAAACAGTATCTAAAGATAATGATGTAACATGTATTGTCTTAATATATCAGTAAATGCAGCAGCAGAAAGGCTTACCGAGGCCATAGCTTTCCCAGTGTACAAAAATGTCTCATGTTTACAATGCAATTATCCTATCGAGCCTTAAACCACTTGATCAAATCACACTCAGTGTAATTGAATCGGTGTGACATCGGTTGGCTCCTGTGAGCTTCGGAAATGTATAAATCTTGGTGCTTGTTTACAGTGACTAGAACTTGCTTCACCACTGTATAAATGCTGGTAAAGGATTTAAGAACTGACGCTTAAAATCGTCTAAGAAATGGGCAGTAATTGACCGAAACGGTGGTTTCACAGACAGATGGGTAAATCCAGTTCAACGGGGATTTTGTAACTAATGTCTGTGGAATAAGTTAAAAAGGAGAGGCATTCAAATTCACAGTAACTTGGACAAGACATGCCAGGTTAATTATTTTATCACCCTCCTGCTCCCGACATAACATGTAACACGGAATAGTATTAGTTAGTTAGACAGAAAACAGCAGCGCCCTCAGTATAAACATACTCTGCTGTCCGTGCCTCTTTCGCCCGCTCTGCTGAAACCCTCCGATGTTCAGTGGCAGATGGCCACGAGGAGGCGTTTAAAGTCGCCGCTGCACTCATCCTTCAGGGCGTCCTTCAGAGGCACGTCGTACTTCTCCAGATACATGTCCTTGATGGTCTCCAGATCGTACTGTTGACGACAAGAAAAAGAGGTCAAGCTTTGTGCATTTTAGTGTCTTTATATGAGTCTGAAACTCAAACAAGGAGAAAAAGCAATCATGTGTCAGTCACTGCGTTTACGTCCGCTGAAGTAACTCGGTTACAGACGGTATTCTGCAGTACTCTTACTTCCTTAAAGTAATGTGACTATAAGTTTATTTTTACACATTTTGGTTTCATCTGTTCACACTGCTGCAACGTTTTGCTGTGTAAAATCTTTATGAAAAGCAAAATCATAATAATAATGTGGGATTTCTTCAGAAGAAAGACAATTTTGGCCACATATTTGTGTAACCAAGACTTCAGACAAAGAAAATACTGTTGTGACAGAAGAGAAGAAGAAGAGCAACTTTTCATGTAGAAATTAATTAAATTAAAATTTATTCTTCAGTTGAAATGGGCACTAAGTAGTAGTATTAGTAGATTTTCAAATGCTCCCACAACAAAAAGGCCAGAAAAAAACATCTTACTTCACTAATAAAATTAAAATAAGTATGCCACTGTTTCAAAAAAAGGTTGGGATGGGGGAGATCTCGCATTATCTGTATTTCACAGTAACCAGGTTACTACAGTGCATTAAATATGAGGTCAAAGCCTTCACATCTGTAGCACAGTGGTTCTCAAACTTTTTCTGTCACGACTCAGAGACAAAAAAAAGTTCATGCCCTCACACCGCAGGATTTAAATTTTATCATTAAGAGTACATGTGATTGAAATAAACAAGATTTGGGCAAAAGAGCCTTGCAGGCATCAGAGCACTTGTTTGTTTATGTCACCATAATGAATCATATTCATGCAAGTCTAGGTCCGCTCAACATCCGTGACCCCCCTGACGCGGCTCTACTGTGTCCCAGTTTGAGAACCACTGCTGTAGCATCACATCACATCTTCCAAAACAAAAATGTGTTGCAGAAAAAAAGTTTTCTTTTTGGTCTGGCACTGGATTCTAACCTTACTTATCCCAAATAAAACCAAAAAAGAAAAACAAAAAAACAAGTTTGAATATTTGGCTCCACCTGTTGATGTTTTAGTGAAATTACCTCGGAGCGACACACAATGATGCGAATGAGGGTGTCCTCGTCGGTGCCCGCTCCCTTCATGGCTTTGTTCAGACGTCGGGCAAAGTAGAGCTGAGGGTTCTTCGCAACTCTCACTGAGGGGAGGAAGAAAAGCTGTCATTAACACCATCGGTTCCTCCCAATACAACTAAATACCATCTGTTTATTGGACACTTCCATTCACCATTCAGCATCCACTAGTGTCTTTACCCACTCGAAAGTGTTGCTCCATGATGAGATACACAAAAAGCAACTCAGCTTGCTTTATATTTTACTGTGTGAGCCATTGACATCATCTTTATGTGTGATCTTATTTGGAAAATTTGTTGGTTGCGTTTCATACTAACCAAGAGCAATGTAGCATTTTTTTAGCGTCCCAGAAGTCTCATTCTCGATGGCATCTAGGATTTCAGTCCCAGAGAGCTATGGAGAGAAAATTACTAGTTGAATTAAAGTACTAGCATTGCCTTTAAGTGGTAAGGCTTCCTTTTCCAGGCCCGCAATTTCCTCCTAATCTCCCCAGAAGGATTGTGAATATTGATTTAAGTATAATTAAAAATGTTCCGAACATTTTAAATTAAAGTCTGTCTACACGTGCATGAGAACAAACAGCACGTTTCAAGGGTAACCCTGATTAATTCACATGCTAGCTGAAGATGAAATGTCAGGTCATATCACCGCAGCTGCAGACAGCGTGACACAAAAACCTACCTGCTCATATATCTTGAAGGTGGCCTGGAGCTGCAGGTAATTTCTGGTAGCCAGGATGTGGGTGAAAGTGGACTCATCTGTGCCAAAACAACCCTCACCGGCCTGCAACAAATATCACTAGTGTTCAGGATGAATGAATTTGCGATGAGATGGTAAGGAAAACATTAACATTAACATTGTCACAGTACCTCAAACAGGGCGGTAGCGTCTTGTTCAGCCAGATCCTCATCCACCTCGTAACTCTCATCTCTGTTGCCCTGGATGAAGAAGAAGAGTAAGATTACTGTGTGGTTAAGCGTTTCTCTCCGACTGAAGCAGCTGTATCTGGTTTCTGTTTTACTAATGAGAGGGTGTCTGGAAAGTGGCCAGTGTGCGTATGTGTGTGTTTAGAGAGAGTGAGCTCGATTTCAGTCCAACATCAGACGGGAGGAGTTAAGTTACGTGAACGCCGTAGAAAGTCAAGGCCACTTACCTGCAAAAGAGCCATGAGCAGGTTTCTTACATCCCCGCTTGTATCTCCCTCAATGTCTGCTTCAAGATCACGTTCATGCACTGAAAGAGCAACACAATGTAAACAGAAGAGTCAAATGAAAATTCACAGTTTATTTTATGTCTCAGTATATATAGTCCCCCCCTCACTCTACGATTAAGTACAGGTTTGTCAGGCTCACTGCATTCAGTTAAAGTCATGTTTTAGTTTAATAACACCACCAGTTAGCCTCTTCAGTGACAGACTCCTGCCTGTGTGACTAATGCTGTGTCTCAGTTCTCTCCCTTCCATACTTAAACTTGCTTGTGAATGCATATGTGTGTTCACACTAACAAGTATGGCAAAATGCAGTGCACTATGAGCACCCGCATGGTGTGGGAAGAGGAGGGACGTACATTCATTTTTATTCTATGGAACACTCGGTAATCATCGTTTTGCTATAATATCTATAACCATAATTTTTGCTTCCATAAAATGTGATGCATTGTGGGATTGATTTGTTCGCTTTCTTAAGGAGTATGCAGTCCTCATGGGGCAGAGTTATCTCGGCTAGCATAACATTAGTCGCCGGAGCTTTGTTGTGATCAGTAGCGTTGATAGCGTTTATACGGTCATCTAGCTTAAAATCCATGTCGGATGACTAAAATCCTTAACCCACGTAAAACTTAAGTTAAAAACTTAAGTTAAATAAAAAGGATATAAAAAATGTAACGAAAAAGTGTGGATTAAAACTGGATAAGAGTCCGGTGTAAGAGGGAGCTTCCGACAGGTAGAGACTATATAGTGATTACATTCCACGCTCAGACAAATAAAATGAATTATTTATTACCACACACTCGTATTAGTTATCAATACACACGACAAAGGTTGGGTAAGCATTCCCACTGAATCCCAGTATTAATGCTAATTGATGTTTTGACCTACCATCAGGGTAGGTAAGACAGGAGACACCATTCTTTAATCCTGACCTGTCATTCCTCTAGCTGCCTCTGAATCCTGTTCTCACCCGAGCCAAGAGTTAACACTCAGCCGAGTCAATACCTGTGTCCATAAAATCAGCAGCTAATACCACAAGCTAACAACATGCCAGCTAACCAAAGAAGCATTCTAAGCTATCTCACCCTAGCAAGCACCAGCAGGCTGCTGACACCAAACAAGCCAACCAATCGGCCTAACATACCTCATCCTAGCAAGCAACACTGATATCATCAGTTTAAGTTGCACCTACTTAACTTTGCCCCAGTCACTCACAATCCTAATTTAATTATTAACAACAGAATGCCTTACTAGAAAGTGAAAATCACAAACTGTTATATTTTGAAAATGCCAAGAGAAATGTAATTTGCAAGAGAGGATTATTTTACATTTATTCATTTATCTGACGCTTTTATAGAAAAGTGACTTACAATTGCTATATATTTCAGAGTTCACACGCCTCTGGATCAACTAGTGGTTAACTGTCTTGCTCAGGGACACATCGGTGGATGTGTCCTCACAGTGGGGGATTGAACCTGGGTCACTTACACCAAAGGCACGTGTCTTATCCACTGTTCCATCAACAACCCAAAAACCAAAACCAAAACCAAGTTTAGAGAGAAAAACATCTGACGTCAACATTAGATGTAAAACAAACCCTCCAATAATGAAAAGAAGAAAGAAAATGTTAGTAAATGTAATCAGCAATCATCACTGGTATCAGGAAGTTGGAGCAGGATGGGCCTTGACTAAACAAAGTTTGAATGTACGCAAGCCCAAATGAGTCACGAGTAGCCATTTCCTCCAGGACAAAACACAAGGATGGGAAATAGTGACATTTAGTAAAGTGGGTGAGAGGTTTATAAACCGCACAATATGGTTTGAATGCCTCATAAGATATCTACAAACTGCTGCATGGGACGTCAAGTAATGTTTTCGTCAGTTCAATGTTTTAATCCTGGTTTGTTTTGTGTAATCATGGTAAACCATGTAACTTTGTTTTGTGTACCCATTTTTGAAAAGTTAAAAGCTTAATTTGCGTACTGGCTTACCTTGAAAGTAGCATTCCTTGAACAAGGCGATGTCCTGTGGAAAATGATTAAAGACAAGATGAAGACATTTGACAAGCAATTGAACATAATGGCACACAGATTCCTGATGTATTAACTCATTGTTCATTTGAAACGATGCTTTTGATTTGTGACTGACAGCGTTGGTGGCGGTGCAGAGGATCTCCACCAGGACGTCTTCATCTGTGCCCGCTCCTTTCATGGCCTTCCTCAGCTCTTTCACAGCGTAGATGACGGGCGGGTCCAGCATGGCGAGGATTGCCTTCTCAAAGTTCCCCGACAACTCGCTCTTCAACACGTCCACCAACTCCTATCACAAAGACAAAGAAGTGAAATGGCAGAAAGGAGCAGAAACTGAGGAGAAATGCTGCTTTTCTGATATATTTCAAATTAAAATGGCTGTTATGGTATAAGATAAAGGACATGTAGATAATATTCTGTGTTTACTCACATCATCATATTTATCAAAATAGGCCTGTTTAATTTCCTGACGCTGATATGAGCTGCGGTTTGCCAGGATGTCAATGATGGCCTGTTCATCAGTTCCTGAAGGGAAGACAACACAAAACCCAATGATAAACACTGTCATTTGCGGGTAACACTTTATATATTATTATATATTTAAAAATTCTTTCAATATTTCCAACTTACCAAAGCCTTTGCAGGCTTTCCGAATGGCCTTGATGTCTGCTACGACATCAAAATCCTCACAGGGCACGATTGTTGGCTAAGAGAATAAAAGACAGATTGTTCTTTAGATGAAATACAATGAATAAAAACAGCTGGTTCTATCAAACTGATCATTGTTTCAGTAAATGAAGTTCAGAGGGATTTGGGATAGCGATGCAGGAGCAGCTGGCAGATGGGGAAGGGGAGGACGATGGCACAATGCTTTGGTTGAGGAATTCTGGGCCTTTAAACAAACTTGGTGGGGGCCGCGTGAATAACTGGCAGTGACCAAAGTGCGGTCCAGGGGCCAATAGAGGTCTGAGAGGCAGCCCCACAAAGGAACCACATCATCCGCAGCAATGAAAAGTACTTAAATGCCACTTTTCTGTCCCATAACAAGATAAAAGTACATCAGACTGTTTGACTCTTTACAAAATCTTCACAGAATCAGAAACTTTTTAAAAACCTGCCCTTTTTTGTTATGTTATCGTTTTTGTTTTGTGTTGGACCACCAATTTAATAATCAAAACACAATAAAACAAGTTGCTGCTAGTTGAATGCATGTTTCTCTGATAATTTGTGTAATAATTAAGTTGCCAGTGAGGTAAAACAATAAATAAAATGACCATATATGTACCAAAAAGACATAAGTCTGACAGAAATAGACTCCCTTCCCCCATCTTTGCACTTGCACGGACTCTACCCTTGCCCAATGTAAGAGCTCTACTCATTCATCCACGCACACATCTAACGGAGCTGTGATGAACTCCGCAGGGGAGTGGCCGCTTCCTCTGCGTAAACCCAAACACGGCTGTCTGTCACACCGTGTCATTTGCGACGTTTTCACCCGGCTTCATTTAAAGAAACACCAATTATTAAGAATCTGAGACCACAGCTCTCATTTAAATCAAAACGAGAAGAGATTTTTCACGATTTAGGCCTAGATGATGTGCGCAACTACTGCGATTAGAGACGCTGCGTTGTTGGACCCATCACGCAAAATACGCAATAAATACAGTAATGTATCATTAGAAATGAACCCCGAACTCCCCTGAATGTGTTCCTCCTGGCGATTAGCTGGATCAAAAATCCTCAACATGAAACTCTATCGCTCACCTTCCGAGCGAAGCCCAAACTGCTGAGTGTTGAGATTTGCTATTTTTCAAAATTGTCTTTAAGAGACGGTACTTACTTGACAGTTGCCCATTTTAAGGATGTTTATCCGGCGACAGCTGGTGATCTGTTGGAAAGAGTCGTAGTTTGGGATATATGAGTCCTCCTGAACAAACTGCGGCCCAAAGCAGCAGAAACCAGTATGTCACGTCACCACGGACCGCCACGCCGTCCCGTTAACCATTTACATCCACGACCACTGAGCCTGCACCATACTGGAGCATTTCCATATAATGCCACTTTAAACTTCTGCTTCACGACATTTCACAGCGGAATAACGCATTCACTACATTTATTTCACTATTATTTCAGCTGTAGCCTATAGCCTACTTTTCAGTTTAGAAAAAATACGAGTAAATACGATCAGCTTTTAAAATCATGATGCATTTGTTCCCTGCAACAATCTCTCTCTTTCTAACATTTGATCTAATGATGATATCTTTGTTGGATCCGTGGTTATCTTGATTCAGGCTCGAGTCTAGCCTAACGTTTTGTCTTAAAATAAAATAAATAAAATATTAAGTCAGCGGGCTACAGACGGGACACAAAATGAAACAAGTGGGGATTTGTTGCATTATGGGAATTGTAGGATCAAGTGTGTTCGGAGGTTGGAGCCTTTTCTGTTGCTTGGACCAAAATCTGTCTGAGTGCAACTACTATCTACTACTATCAAGTGATTTAAGTGAATAATTGTGTCCTAACCTCCTTTTTCAATGGAAATCAAATGTAAAAGTTAATTTAATGCAGAGTTAAATTAAAATTGTAGTCAGAATTGTCTTGAATGGTCCATTCTACAGTACTTTCAGTAAACATTTCTGAAAAGTACTTCTGTTCTTTACTTCATTAACATCTTTAATGTATGACTTCCCCTTGTAATATGGGGTGGTGATGTTGCAGTGGATAAGATGCTTAGTTTGGATAAAAGCATCAGCTGTAATGTAATGGAGTATTTTTTTTAATTATTACTTTTACTTAAGTAAAGAAACCGTATACATCTGCCACCACTGTTGCTAAAAGTCTACAAGGTTTTAGGTCATCTAATTTATGAAGTTTAACAGTAATTCTATAAAGTATGCAGTCTAACTGTCAAAGCCATATATTAAGAAAATGGGTATATAAGGATATAGTAGTGATACATAACTCAGTGTAAAGTGAGACAAGTCTAAATAGCATGGTCCTTTTTCAACCAGATGATTCAGGATGAAAACTTTTAGGCATCCTTCAGCCAAATTTTACTTTACTTTGATTTTACTGTCCATTGAGGACCCTACTGCTGACCATGACCTCTGACCTTCCAGCACATGGGGTGAGTTCTGCTGCTCTGATTTCTTCCAATGCAGTTGGAAAGTTTCCTATATTTGTAAACTGAAATACTATTCAAACTCCTCTTCCATTGCAGTAACAAACCTTAATTCACAAAATGGTACAAAGGAGAGAGAAAAATAGCTCTGTTGAAAAGTTTTACTGGACAATGTTTGCATGTGAAAAATGAACCAAGGTTGGTTCTCTGTAGAATTTAATGTTCAACAGTATAATTACCAACCTTGGCAGCTTACGCTCTATAACCATTGGTATTTCAGTCCCATATAACTGTCCCTACATCATAATTACTCACCCACTTAGGAGGAAAGCTGCTGCTGCCCTCCACAATAAGGCCCTTAGCCTATGAAAGGTAAATACATGCACACTCACAGTCTGCATGAACTGTTCCAATTAAGAGCTTGCTGATGTCACACTAACAAAGCCATGCAATTAGACAGGGATGAGTCATCTCCACTAATTATCTGAAAATAACCTGGAAGATCAATCAGGGAACGTTTTAAGACAAATAATTAAAAGTATGCAAGTTCAGACAATTAACTGTAGCTGTTTCTAGTACCCAGGAACAGTATAATGAGCAAATTAGCAATTATTCCACCAAGATGTGAGTCACGTACAGTAAAAGTAAAATTAGTCTATCTATCAGTAGGATTTAAACATTTTTACTGACCTGTGTGGGCTGATGTAATCTCAAACTTCTCAGCAATATTCAGACCAGTTCTTTGCGGTGTGTGTCCTATATTTAACGTCTCATTCATAGCTGAAACTTTTAATTCAGCTTCAATTCTCAGTCACGCGGCTCAGTCGTTGGACAACTTGTCCTCTAATCACAGGGCTTCCGATTTGATTTTCAGCTCCTCCCCACAACCAAGCTGTAGACTTCAATCAGACTTAAATCACAGCAAATGAGGATTTAAAGGAACAGCTCAACAGCTCGGGGAAAAATGTTTATTCGCTTTCTTGCTGAGAGTTAAGGATGAGAAGATTGATACCTGTTAGATTAGCTTAGGCAGATTTTGTTACCTTTGGACAAGCTTCTCATCAAACTCCCGGCAGAAGAACAAATGAGCCTATTTCCCATTATGTCAAACAGTTGCTTTAAGACTTGACTTGAACTTTACGGCTGAAACACTGAACTTTCAAGTCATTATTTAAAGACATTATGTGGGCAATGCATCATCAAACAGATTGAATATTTATTAATTATAGTCTTGAGAGAAAATTGTTGAATGGGATACCATTAAGATCGTCAGTCTTGAAAAAGTGCACCTTGCTTATGAAAAGGAGGTACTCCACTGATTTTATATAAATGTAATTTACTTGTCATGAGGTGAATAATACTCAGCTTGTGAAAAATGTTGTATAATATCTTCTGTGTCTCTGTTGGAGCTTCTCAAAGTTTGGAGATGTAAGCTTTGAAAGAAGTGGGTATTTAGGAGGCAAGGGCGGTCTAATGAATGACACTTTTGATTTTGACCATTCATTTTAAAATCTCCCAGCTTTAAGGATTTTTTTAGCATCTCTTTATAGCAACATAATGCAGCAATTTTATCCCAGCTTCAAAAACATTTTGATGCTACACTGACGTCTGACAATAGTGTCTCTGGCATTGCCTCTCCCGGGACCAGAGAGCCTGCTATTCCAAGGAAGCAGAGTGGATGATGTTGGTGTTGCAGCCACCTGTTCTTGTAGCAACACATGCAGTTGTAAATAGGAGGCTCACTGTTCTTAACACGTTCAGACTCTTTTTGTTTTTGTTCTATCGGTGTAAGTTTATTCGCAACCTGTATTTCTTTGCCACTATCAGAATTTGCTGCTGAAACAGCCCAAATATCTTGATGGCAACAAAAAAAAACATTACTTGAAGACAAAAGTCAGAGAGTACTGTTTTCCTGACTTCTCTGTAGCTGTCAGTTGTCTCAGCTCGGGGGATGTTATGGTCTTCATTTCACAGGCGGTAGAAAGGGGTACTACTGAAGCTTTTACCACGGATCTGAAAACAAAGACAGCATTCAGAAGAGCCAGCCAAAGAAACAGGCTGTAATGTAATGCTGGCCCGGGACCCAGACTCATGTTTTGACCTCAAACACAACTTTGGTTTTTGTTTACTGTCAGAGGTGGGAGTTTCAGCTGCTACCAGATGAATGTGATGTGTGGAAAAGAATTAAGTTTTCTAAAAATATTTTGGGGAGCAAAGCTTTGCAAGAGGATTAAGTTACAATGAAAGGTTTTAGAGCAAAATTTGTGTCAAGAAGTTCCCTTAGAGGGTTAGAAGATTTGATTTACCTCTATATTTTAAGCTGTCACTGTGCAGGACAGCAACATTTACTTTAATTGTTCAACTGTTTGTTGTTGCCACCTCTTATATCTAAAATGACTAGAAATCTTGTTTGGTATTTGTGACTTATTAAGGCTTAATTTAACTAAATTTACACAAATTATATAAAAACTCCACAGTCATCATTTGTTACAGAAAGCTTTGCACAGTTGCAGAATTTCTTTTGGTTCTTTTTCATCAAAGCCAGTGGGATCAGGTGACCTTCTGAGTACACTAGGCTTTTGTTGCATGGAACAATGCTCGGCTAATAAACGGTGCATTGTCTACCTGCTCTTGGGGTAAAATCCCTGCGGTGAAAAGGCTATTGGTCCTTTTCGCTGTGCCCAGGTGGTAGTTTGGGGCACCACTTCCTGGCATCCCCCAGATGGAGTGTTGCATGGTCTCATGGTGCTGCACATAGTAAGACATTAGTAAACATAAAAGTAATCATCAGTCTTATCACAAATGAACAGAGGTCTCTCTTTTCCAGGCAGTATGAAATACAGTAAACATTCTGCTTGTTGTAAAGTAACGAACCTTTTGTTCGTCAACAGTGTTTCTACTTCGCTCCTTTTCTATCTGCCGCTTCCTCTCTTCTACCTGCAGGCAAAGCTCCCTGTAATACTGGCTTTTTTTTTCCTAAAGAAAACATAAAATAAATATGACACAGGAATACTGCAACAGAAAGTTTAGTATTGCCTGGTTACTTTATGCAGAGGACAGAAGATATAGTATGACCTCTCTGGTGATGTTAGCCGGCTTCCCGTTCAACCTTGGGGCTTCACCTTGTCGAGCAGTGCATAGCAAAGCTTTTCCCTGGAAGAAACTGACACTCATCACAATCTGTTTGCACTAAAATACTGTTTAAAATCACTGCCAAACATGGATCAACACCTCCATCTAGTGGTCATATTCACTAACTACTGTTTAAATGGGCTTTAAAGGATCATTATTGTCAACAAAATTGCAAATTGTCTGTATCCAAAGCCCGATATATCGTATTCCTCTTTTCCATAGAGCCGCACTGTGGCACTGGGCGACATGTTCCTTCATTAGGATGAACACTGCCACTGTAGTCAATAACACATACACTTACTAGAGCACCAAATGTGTATCAACTCTCTGCTGAATGCAGTCTCTAAAACGTGCACTATTTACTATGTGTGAGTAATGTTTGATAAAAACTGCAGCTGTCTTAGTAAATACTTTAGCCTTTTTTGAAAATTTAATATAAATTTGTAACCTGTATTTAAATGTTAAATATGTAGAGGTATAGTGGAGTAATGGCGCCACAGTCCCTCTGAGTGTGTTACCATCTGAGCTCTGGCAGCGCATGCACTTATGAGTCCGTCACTATGAAGCTGTAACTGTTTCTTTTCTCAACTAACACCATGAATTAAGGTTTTATTTTGACTAAACCAGAGTTGGTGACTGTTGGAACAGTGAAAAGACGAACCTTTTGGTGAGCAAGGGCGATACAAAAGCTGTTTCTGGTTAAACAAAAAGGTCCATCTTTGTGTCATGTTGCACTTCTAGTGGGCGTATGCCACTTTCTTAATCCCCAAGGATTAAGTTAAAGCAGTTGCAGCCTGTTTTGCAGCTACCTGGAAGAGCTAGAATATTTCAGTGAATTAAAGTTTAAATTGACTAAACCAGAGTTGGCGATTGTTAGAGCAGTGGAAAGACAGTTTTGGAGAGTTTTAGTTTGTTTCTGTCTAGTTTAAATAATGAATGATGATCAGAAAGACATAATTACTGTTTTTCTTAATGGTGTCTGGTGTGCCGCAGCACTGATTTGTTTTTGTCTGACATGTTGGTGCTACAGTGCGACATTTAGAGTCTGTTAACGTCATATGCAGATCCTTTAAAGATCCATTCTCTTGGTAGGAACGGGCGGGTTTGTGGCTAACAGCCAGTGAGATTTGTTGACAATAACACAAATTTTGCCAGCTTTTATCCTTTAAGGAAAAAAAAAGAATTTGCTACGAAACATACAGCAATGGATGCATGAACAGAAGAGGTCCTTATGGGGTCAGTGCTCATCAAACTTACAGCCCCTTCGAGTGTTAGTAACGGCAGGGGACCTGAGGGAAAAGAATAAACAGTAAACAGTTACATTCAACTGAAATTGTATGACATTGAACCCCTGTACATTTGAGGGTAAAGTATCTAGATCCGAGACAATCAGTCAGTCAACAAAAAAAAAAAAATTGGTAACAATTTGGATGCAATACAGTCATCATTTAAGCCATTTATCAACATAACACTTTGGTTAAAGCCTCTCAAATGTGAGGATTTGCAGCTTTTTCCTCTTTTATATAATTGTAAATTGAATGTTTTTTGGTACAGGACTGTCAGACGAATAAAACAAGCAATTTAAAGTTGTCGCCTTGGGCTGTATGACATTTTATAGACATACAGCATTACATTTGATCCATGCACTGCCAATTTTACATTTCATTACATCATTCTTTCTATGTCACTCGCTCTTTTTTGGTGTGTATTGCAATTTCAGCCTTTCTCAACAGCCTAAAAGCCATGATTTTAATCTAAATTCCTCTTTGGTGAAATATATTTCAGATTTCTAACCTTAATAGCAAGGCCCCCGAGTAAGCAGGGACTCGCATAAAATAAATCAATAAATCTATTCTGCAACCCAGACAGTCTCCTCTACTGAAAAAAAAAAAAAAAGGTTTAAGCTTTCCATGAGAGCCAGAGTTATCCATTTAGCGCCCACTGTAGTCAAGCCTACTCATAATAAGTTGTACTATCAGGCTGACTCATGTTCACTTTCAGGCCATGACTGCAAACACACACTCTTCTCGTACAGTATTTCCCCCAGGCGTCCCATGAGTGGAGCCGTGTGCATGGTAAGGTTGTATTGTCATAAAGGCAGTCATTACAGCCTGATGATAACAAATTCAATGTGCCTGTAATGTAGATTTATCCATCCATCCATCCATCCATCCATCCATCCATCCATCTTCACAGGTTCATTCTTAACTTTGGAAACCTCAGCTGAGAAAACTGATCTCACATCAAGGTTCATTAAGTGCTTGTTCTGGAGTTTTCTAGCATATTACATGATCTCCCTCAAAGTTTGATCACAACCAGGCAAACTCCATCTGCCGACGAAGATCATTTGATATGAGTAAAATCGCCAGTAGAAGCTACTGAATTGTACAAACATTTCACAGGTGTTTAAACTGACACCCACTGTTTTGCCTATTTTATTGTATACTATATGGACAAAAGTATGTGGACGGCCCAACATTAAAAACAAATGTGATCATTGAACATCTCATTCCAAAAGCCACGTAGGCATTAAGGCTATTAAATCCTTCACTCTTCTGGTTTCAGGCTTTCTGCAAGATGGAGGAACCTGGCTGCAGGCATTTGTTCCCATTCAGACAAAACAGCATTAGTGAGGTCCAACACCTGATGTTGGGTGACGTGGCCCGGCTCACAGTCGGTGTTCTAGTTCATCCCAAACGTGTTGGATAAGGTTGAAGTTAGTGGAGAAGACTTCAAAAACTTCTTATAACTTCAGTGTTTGGATGTTTTCTCCAGTCAGGCACAATCAGGAAGTAGGTAATGCAGCAATACTTTTAGAAGGGGAACTTTAATTTTACACATGTATGTAATGTAGGTCCCAAATTTTGACAAAAAAAGAAGAACATATGGAATAAAAAAGACAATATTTTGACCTTTTCCCCTGTAACTGCTCATAGTGAGTCCGATGACGTTATAGAGGTGCAATGCTAAATCAGTGGAGGCTTTTAATGATGCAAACATTCTTATGGCCACATAGTAAACATTAACTTGCTCACATCATACTTGTTTTATTGCCTTCTGAGGCCTCTTACTTACAGTAAAGTGTCATTTTATACTCTCTCTGTTATCTTATTGGGTATTGTGAAACATCATGAACACACCATCACACTCACAGTATGATTCAAACATTTCCTACACAAACGTTTGAGAGTGAATGACTAACAGTGTGTGAGTGATCTCACATTGGTCCCTGAGAGAGGCCCCCTCCTTCGCATCAATCAGCTGTCTGCATGCTAGCTGGGGGCAGAAACGGTGAAGATAAAGCGCAGTTACCTTCTGGAAATTGCTATAATTGAGTGATTAAGACCAATGACGTCAAATGAAAGCCCGTTCTTTACTGAATGAACGTTCACTTAGCTTTTATTCACACACGTCGGTATGACTGTGACTCACCAGCGTCCTGGCCTTGGGCTTTGTGCTCGGCATCTGCGTTTGTGCTGCAGCAGTCTCTGGTGAAAGACAGAGTAATGATGGTGAGTTTTTTTCCCACCTTGTGTAAAATCAATACAAATTGGATTATTAGATGATAGGACCTGCCTTTGTTCTTTCCCCTCTCGATATCCGTCAGTGACGGCTCCACTTTTGCGTAAAGAGAATCATCACTGTGGTGATGAGCCCTGAAATGATCCGGTTCATTTACTGAGCTGCATTTCACACAGATCATTGGTGTACTTGTGTTACTGTGTGTCACTCACACGCAAGCTTCACTGTCCTCACAAAACACGAGGAAAGCTCGATGGACATTTGGGGTTTGGAGCCTTTCACACCCACCGTCAGTTCAACCTTCTCCTTGCTGGACTCCTCACTTTTCACCTCCACGTTCCTCCTGCCCTGTGGAAATCAGATGGGTTCTCATAACAACGCTAAGATGGAAAGAAAGTCAGACAACAATGTGATGATAGCAAATATTTGTCGGAAGAAGCCTATTGACACCTCAAAGTCATTGTTTTAGCAAAGAAACAAACATGAACTGTCCTGGAGGGGACACAAATACAGCAAGTACATGAAAACATAAACTGTGAGGCGAGTCAGGTTAAAAATGTTAAACTGCATAATATCTCAGAAAGCATGAAACAATGTCCAAAAGCCTACTGTACAAACCACTGCTGATCCAGCTGGACACTGAGGATATTGTGATCGTGACCCCTGATCACACGCCATGGTCTTCCTTTAGATAGATAGATAGATAGATAGATAGATAGATAGATAGATAGATAGATAGATAGATAGATAGATAGATAGATAGATAGATAGATAGATAGATAGATAGATAGATAGATAGTACTTTTACTACTGTAGGCTACTTTAGTACAAATTTGAGGTACTTGTTGTTTGAGAAATTGGAAAATATTGTACTTTTTAGTTAAATGTAATTGTTTCACAGCTTTAGCAACTTACTTTACAATTGAAGATTTTTTTCACACAATACACACGAAGAACATATAAGATGTTTTGTTAGAAATTAAAAACTATATATATATTATAGCTGAAAATGATCAGTCGATTAATCAATTAGTCGATTGACAGAAAATTAATTGGCAACTAGTTTGATGATTGTTTGAGTCATTTTAGGGCAACATGCGCAGGACTTTTACTCGTAACTTTTTTGCAGTGTAGTAGCCTAGTAGTACTTTTACGCAATTCTTTATACTTATAATTATTTACTAACTTGTGTAACTTGTTTATTTCATATATTTATATAGGTTTAGTCACTAAAGCAAATTCTTTGCATGTGTAAAAACTACTTGGCAATAAAGCAGTTTCTGATTCCTGAAAACCACTGAGAGCAATGATGGCAGTTACAGGCCTACACAGTAAATCTAACTGATTAATTAATGCAACTTCCTTGAGTTGATCTTTGTGGTGGAAGATGTTATTTCGTGTTTGCTGACACTCTCATGACACTCCCGAAAATAAACATTTCATTTGAATACAGACAGATGCAATAAGCCTACATATTGTGGCTTAATAAGTCAAGACATGCACAACAACACAGAGACACATGGTGTTTAACATTATTTACCTCGGCGTGATGGAGCTGGAAAATAAAGTAGACAGGAAACAAACTGAGGAAGAGGGAAGCAGGCGGTGAGATGTGACTTTAGTTTGTAGACATTTAAAATCGGCGGAATGGAGCTGATGATGAAATAACGTCATCGCAGGACGTCACCACGTAGAGTTCTCCCGTCACTAGGGGGCGGTGCGCAGCCGAGCGTCACCTCTGCAGCGCAGAGGCTGTTTGGCTCGTGTCCTCCAACATCAACGTGCTGTTAGTGAAACATGACAGCGGTGGGCGAAGTATTTATATCCCTAACTAATTAAAAGTACTAATACCACACTACAAAGATACTCTGTTACAAGTTAAAGGCATTAAAACATGGATAATCAGGAAAATGTGCTTAAACTGTACTTAAAGGCTACTCATAAAAATGTCTTCTGTGACTGTTAAACTATTTTTATAGTTAGATTATGAACTATTTTGTATCAGACTGCAATATAATCATTACTCAGTTGATGTTTTTTATCTGTAAATTACAAAGGCCAAAAGTGACGCATTCACAATACCTGTTTTATCCAATCAATTGTAATTATTTTTTTGTCGAATTGATAAATCATGTCTGTACTTAGCTTTAGGCCTACTTGTATACACTGTTGGGTAGTTTAATTTAAAACAAAACATTATATTTTGGAAGCTTTTCCTGTGTTTTCTATGCAAATTGCCCAATTCACAACAATGATTGTTGTGAATTGTTATGGAAGAGAAGATGAAGTGGCATGAAAATAAAATATGTAAAGTACAAGTAAGAGTACCTTAAATTTGTACCCAAGCATCATACTTACTCAAGTCCAGCCCTGGTTGAACTTCAGACTTTTTTATGACTTTGTCTGCAAACAAAAACTTTTCATAAACCACCCCTCTCCTTGTGTTGTAAATGTCATTGTATATTTAATAAAGTTGGTTAAGACCAAAGTTTGTGTTTATGTGATTATATATGTAGAGGGTGTACATTTGTCACTAAGGGGAAGTGTGATGTTTCACCTGCTCTTAATCAAGCGTTTTCTGTTTCGTGTTAAACACAACATTAAATTTGAAGTTGAGGTGTCCGGTGAAATTCCATCCTCAGCTCCCAATGAGTTTATTTGCCTCTCCTTTTTTCCCTTGACATCTTTTCTTACATTTCTGTTTCTTTCCCAATAGCACCCTGCTGTCCTGGAGGCTAGCTAGTACAGCATTTTCAGTAAACAATCCTTCAAAATGGCACGAGTATATTGTCTGACAGGAGTGAGGAGAGGGCTTCCGTAATTGGGGAGGTGTCATTGGGCCCGATTCACAACCTCCTGTCACATACACGGGGACTGTAACTGACATTATGATGACTGTAATCTGTTCTGTCTGCAGCAGGGATAATTACTGTACAAGTGTGTTCTTCAGGACTGTGCGTCCCTGTTACTTGCTGTCATTTGAGTGGGATAAGCTGTTTAGATATTGGCTCATTTATATCTAATGATGTCCGGTTGTGGAGGAGGAGGAGGAAGAGCCCAGGGATTGATGACATCTATTGTTTCAGTAACATTAATATCAACTTCGATTGCCAATATTTGAAGAGTTCATCTCCCAAAATGCTGTAAGTTAGTCGGGGCCAAAGCCATTATCCAAAGTTAGTCATTCAATAACACAAAGGAGCCAAAACTGGCCTCTTCCTGTCAACCGGGGAGATAAATTGCCTATTAGCCTTTGGAGTTCATGATAATTTTGTGCAATCAATCACGTTGTAAGAATAGGTGCCAAATGGAGGCTCATCTTTCTTTAGAATAATAAAAGGTTATATTCATAAGTAGTCCTTGTTTCCTTTTGTGAAATGTGTTGTGAGTTATTACTTTGGTGTAGTTTTATTAGGGCTGCAGCTGTTTTACAGTCATTTATCAGCCTCTCAAAGTCTCTCATTAGCTTCACATATCAATTTATTGCACTTTTCTTTTCAGAATAACCAGAATTATTTGAAAATGTAAGTGAATAAAGTGAATAGTGAATAAAGTGAATAGTGAATATCAGTCAACATGTAAAAATATATAAATATATGTACAACTTAGTTTCAACCAGGAGAGAGTATTAACGAGCCTGTGTGATCTGTGAGTTTTTTGGTGAAACTGACAGGAACTGTGAGCTTGCAAAAGCCTAATAACCAATAAAATAAAATAAAGCTTATTCTGATTCTGATTTAGTGAACTCTAATTTCCCATAAAGTAGAATGGGACACACCCAGACTTTGATGCCACCATGTCGCCTGGCTCATCATAATAACACACGAGGAGGGATTACAATCCTCAGTGATATTTCATTTTGCCTGTTCATAAGATTAATGAGATTTACCAATCAGTTTCTGTGCAAGCCTTACCTATTTATTAAGCAGTAGATAGGACCCTGGTGCTGCTGGGACTAATAGGGTATTGTGTTATTTTCAATGCTTACCAAAAACAACTAGAGACTAATGTGTTCCAACTTAACTGCATTTAATTAATAACTAATCACCCTGGTTATCCAGTTTATGTAGGCTTACTAGACTTTGTTGTGATTTTAAGATCTCTTCTCTTACCTGCCAGTAGAGTGTTCACACCTTCTCATGTCTCCTTTTGCGAGTCTGTGGGATACTTTTTGGTTTAGTTTGCCTCCTTTGACTTCCTACATGTTGCCCATTCTGCCTACTGACTTTGTAAAGCCTGCTTTTATCCTACAACTCATGTCTGCTGAGGTGACATATTCAGTTTTCAACCAGCTGTCCAAAACCCAAAGATATTCATTTAACGATGAATAAAAGCTTCTGTGACACTGGAAGGTGTGAGTATGTTCTACCACTACATATTTACCTGAGAGTGTTTCCACAACCAGTGCTGCTGGGAACTTTTAGCAACCTGAGAGGAGATTTACAAGTAAATGCTTTTTATTTTTAATTAGCTGATTTGCATATTTGGGTGGCATGGTGGTGCAGTGGATAGCACTGTGGCCTCACAGCAAGTCTGTTTGGAGTTTGAATGTGTCTCCCTGTGTCTGCGTGAGTTCTCTCCGGGTGCGCCGGCTTCTTCCCACCATCCAAAGACATGCGGACTTGGTTGATTGGTGACTCTAAATTGTCCTAAGGTGTGTGTGTGACTGGTTGTTTGTGTTTGTGTGGCCCTGCGATGGGCTGGCCCAACGTTCCTCTAGAATAATCCTTTACGCCATTTCAGTGTTGAATAAAAGGTTTAAATGCCCATTCAGTCTTGGATGAAGTAAATCAAAGGCACGTTGATGGACATTTTCACCCCACGTTAGGTTGTCAGTCCTCTAGAGATGTGTCAGTAGGTGCTAAGAGCTGATCTACCTACATAATAGAGCAGCAGAGTGATGTGAATTTCAAGGTTTTGATGAGCTTTGTTTCCAGTTGTTTGTCTCTGCAGCAGTCACACCAGGGCATGTTTTGATGGTGGGCAAAGAATTACTCACTGGAGGACCTATTCATTATACACACTCATGCGTGCGTAAGTAATTGTACTGTGAGTGTGTACCTGGATGCTGAATTGCAAGTATACACGTGTTAATGTGTGTTGTGGATCATCTGCCAGCCCTCCAGTTGTGGAGGTGGTAGTGGTGGTGGAGAAGCGGAACCGAGGCTCTCTATGAGTCATAATGCTTGCATCACCAGGGGCTCGTCGTGTAGCTATGAAGCCACCATTGAGGCCGGGAAAGTTGTGTAGGAGTCCAGACCTGAGTGTGGCCTCATGATGATGGAGGAACAGGACCTTGTGGGTGGCTATCTGCCTACTGGCTGAGGTCTCCACCATGTCAAACATTACAAGACGAGGTGCTACAACACATCAAGCTCACAGGAGGCTGTGCTTTCTCTAAATCAGGTTTTTCTCTCAATTTGCTTGTACAAGAGCAATAACCTAAAGGGTCAGTTCAGAAAAGAAGGTTATAAAAATAAGGTCAACAAAATGGTTCAGATGCCATGATGTTGGAAACTTCGGGTCATGTAACAACAGGAAAGATGGTCTCTGTTGTTAGATGTAATTGGCCTATTTAATTGTAATTTACGTCAATGACTTTGACCTCTTCCTATCTGATGCTGTGACCAGTTTTGGTCTGGTGTTGCAACATATTCTCACTTCCAACTCGTCACATATGGACGCTTGGTCAAGTCCCCTTGGTGTCACTGCTTAAAGCCCTTTATCGTTGTTTTTGCACTTGTGGGGTTCCACGGTCAAGTTAGCAATAATAAATATGCAACGTCCAGTTAGACTTCATATAAATATAAAACTAGTAGTTAACATTGTGAAATGTGGTTGGGTTTAGGCACCAAAACTACCAGTTTAGGTTTAGGAAAAGATAATGGTTTGGGTTCAAATAACTTTGTTACTTATCTGACTTAAGCTATCAATCAATGTTGACTTTTGTTTCACACAGAAAGCAAAGCAGTCTTGGTAATACATGTGACAACATGGGAGTGAGAATGGTTTGGGTGTTTCCAGTTTTCATTGTTTATTTGGCTAAACATTTACCTGTGGTATCTATCCATGCAGATAGTTTTGTTTTAATTTCTCCAGATTTTAACTACTATGGGGACAAATGCAATTTTGCTTGGGGTGTTCGAAGTGTTGAAAAACATAATTTCGAAAATTCAAGTAAAGTCACACTGCAAGTAAGTTTAAATATGGAGAAAATATATTCTAGTTTTCTGCCTGATGTCCCTCAGCTGCTCTGCCTCAACGCTGTGATTCGCAGAGTTTCCTGATGGATCCTAGATGCTGTTATTAGCTCAGTTAGCTGTGCAACTACTGGTCAAATTAGCTTACTCTGCCCATACTGGGAGCTCAGAGCACCCGGCATCAGAGTGTTTGTTTACCATAGACTGTATGAAGGTGTTTACACCTTTACTCAAGCACTAAAGGTTAACTTTACTTTTTGCTAAACCGCTAACTTAACTGTAGCCTTTCTGCCTGTTTCTGTGGCTAGTTAGCTCGGTCGGTTAACTTAGCCGGGCTGCTAGCGGTTCCACTCAGCCCCAGGGTGCCAAGAGCCAAACCCGACAAGAAAAACATCCCGTAGCTACTGCATTCCTAGCGGTCAAAATGTCCTCTGTCAGTCTCGGAGGCTGTACTTGGTCCCTTTCCAGCTGCCATGTTCACTCACTGAGAGCTGGAACCAGTCCGCACGGAGTCATGACGGGGTCGGGGCGTAATGTTAACACACATTCGGCGCGACTGGCGACTGTAAACGCCAATCAATACCGGTGTGACACCAAAATCTGTAACGTATCATATTCTGTGACTGCACCCAGTCGACGATGTTTTCCTTACCGTAACCAAGTACTTTCGGTACCTAAACCCAACCAAACTGCAAACGCTTCACATCGTCTACAAAGCCTCTGGTGCTTAACTTGCCGTTTGGGTCACAGAATCTGATAGGTCACACGTTTTGGTGTCACGCCGTCGACACGTCCCTCCCCAGCTTTGTGTTATTACAGAAACACCTACATGTACCATCTACTGTTTATAAAAAACACATACGGAGGCAAATAGCTCTGCGTTTTCTGTTTCATGGAAACTTTCTGCTTAAAGTAATCCCTATGAGTAATCCCAGATTTTTAAAAATGTAACTGTAATCTGATTACAACTTTATTTTAAGTAATGCAGCTACTTTTTTTGTATCTTGATTACGTAATGCCATGTAATCTGTTACCCCTCAACCCTGGCCCTAACATGCCAAATGTATTCAAAATGTTGGGCACAGGAAATGATAGCTAAGTTAAAACTTTGGTGTAAAACAAACTAAATCATGTCTGGGTGTCCTTGGGCCTGTCAGGCGCAACTAAACTTGTAATTAAAGCTTGTGTGTTCCCACATGTGTGTATTTACATACACCTCCCCCACTAGGTGCACCCTACACACACAACCCCTCATTGTGAGTCATGAGTCCACCACGACACACGAGATGTCCTCAACATCCCGCCCCCACCCTCTCCTCCCCCTCAAGCCCCTCGATCCTCACTGTCACTGCACACGAAAGACAGATGAGCGAGTGACGGAGCATGCAGGTTTGTGCCAAGTGATCAGCTTCCTCTCATCTCCTTTCCCTCCTCCTCCTTCTCCTCCACGCCGCCTTCCATCTCGACCCACACGGCCCTGCCACAAAAGACTGTGATTCATGCACAGATCACCGTCTGAGGTTTAAAAATAAGTCCTGCCATGCCCCAGGATGTGTCCCGCTGTCCCGCAAAGACAACGAAAAGGCACACAAACATCCAACTGTGATTCTCACATGCACCACGGGAGATCCAGAGGACTCAGTTTGCAGCAGATGCTGGATGTGTCTTTTACAGCCATTTAAGGTGGCTGTTCTTTTATTGAGGTTTAACTGGAACAAAGAATATTTGTTAATATATTAAATAATTTGCTTGTATAAATGAAACTTAATTTTTTTTAAGGTAGGAGGTCGGGAAGAGACATTGTATATAATACTTACAGTTACAATCCATCTCGGATGGACGTGTCAAGTAAACTCATAACTTTTACTCAGGAGACTGACGATCAAGTGCCATGTGAAAGAAAGTCACAGTTGACTTATTTAAAGTTTTAAGTTAAATAATGTTTCATAGGTGACTTACATAATTACTTATTTTTAACCCAAACCACGATTTTTTCCTAAAATCCTTTTGTTACCTAAGCGTAACCAAACTATGACCATTTTAGCACGTGTTAACCATCATAGATCAGGTAATGTACTTAAGGTTTCTTTACTTTCCAACACTGGCACATGTTGTTTTGAGACAACAGACAATCTACCTATCTTGTTATTTTGGTAGTCAGAAGCACAAGTTCTGTCCTGAACACTTTAGGCTGGATAAATACAAGACATCTACCAGCAGCAAGGCAGCAGTGTGGTCCCAACACTGTTTGACCCCGGAATGTACTTCAGATTGAATGTTCAATAAAAACAAACACCAGAATAATTATTATTATTATACCACCAGCAACAACAACAACAAAATGGCAATAATTTTCTTTTTGTCATAACCGCCCCATATTTAAGTGTAAATTATAAAAACTGGTCTGGTGCTGGTCCTACAAGTTTCACTTCAACATTAAAAGCCCCAAAACATATTTTCTCAGTCTGCTTCTTAAAGGCCCAAGATTAATACAGTTATAGTAGTTTCTGCCATTTCATATGGGAAAGATCTATATTTGTGTTTTTGCTTGTGCTCCTCTAATTGATCTGAAGTTAGCGGATCTCTCTTGAAAAAACTTTTATTTATAGATATTATGGCTGCTTTAAATGTTAAATGTGCTCATTCTTTACGGTTTAAGCTAACTGCTATGTCACAATGATTGATACAAATGGAACATCAGTAGTTACTGTATCTCCTCATCACTGCTTATGTCTCATAGTTAACGGTTTTCTTCTCTCACATTTCTCTATTTTAGTCTCCTGCAGCCCTCTATTGATCTTCTATTTATTAGAAAGGCTTTGAAAGTGCTCTTGTAAACAGGAATCAATGCTAACATGTTTGCTTTACACAATGCCCTTTTGCAATGTTATTTGGCTGCATCACTGTCATATTAATAGAGACATGGGTACTTGTCACAATGTAGACACTATATGGTTCACATATTGCTCATTGTGCCAAATTTATATGGTTGAAAAAAGTGTTAATAGAGCAAGAAATTATTTCTTTTTGGCTGACGGAAAATTTAGTTTCACCTTGGCCAATAATTATTTTGGAATTGGAAAATAACAGCGCTCAGTTTTTCTGCAGGATCTGGAGTCAGCATTTGATACCATCTTGGATCTCTCGCTTCCTGCAGAGCATCCGTCGATCTCTGTCCAAAAGACCACAACATGCCATAAAAGCATTTCAGGACAGTCTCCAAGATGTGCATATCCTGAAATGGTCATGATGCATGAAGCTTTTAAAGCCCAGGGTTTTTCCAATGACATGTCTACATGAAGAAGAAGCAAAAAAACTTGAGACAGAGATGATTACTACGCACAAATGCATCATGGGACTGTCTTGTATTAACTTCCCGAGGGATAAGAAATGTTGTAGCAGGAACACAATAAAAACGGATTGAAAATTCTTGTATCAAGGTTCTCAGGAGGCACATTTCAGTTCAGAAACACACAAGTACACCCTTAACTTTCATATAAATATTTATTGCAGAGGAGGTATCTTTTATGTACATGCTATCACAATATAACACAATATAAATCTACCAAATATTTCCATATATTGATGCTATAAGCTTGTCATAGAGCAATAGTTATAACAAGCACATAATACAGTGGGTTGGGGACAGTATCACTCACTATACAACTTGTAACAGTCCATAAAAGATCAATTTTTTTCTTTTTTGTTCTATCAAGGGCAGTGAAACATCGGTCCTATTTTTTTTTTTTTGAATTCATGCAGAAGCCACAAGATTTACAACGTTACAGCATTGAATAGTAGTAGTAGCAATAGTAGTAGTTGTATTTGCCATCGGGTGACTTGGTTTGGTCACAAGAGAAGAGAAGTCAGGTTTAAATGAAAGCAGCTAGCCAACAGAACGCACCATGGTACAGATCCGATCGGTGGACAAAGAGCTACAGGACGCAGTATTGTCTATGTCAAGAACAATGGTTGAGGTTCAAACTGTCACTGATTCATTGATGTTACGGCTAAAATACAATGATAATCTCCAGAGAAACAGACAGTAAAACACTGATTATGTATACACAATTTAATACACAGACAGCTATGGATTGAATGAACTGAGGAATGCTACAGCAAGCATACAATCTGAAATTATGCAAATTAAACAACAGGGTAGATGACTGAAAATGTGTATCATGGTGGGATATTGCATTGTTACTATTTTCTGCTCGCAGACAGTACAACTGTAATCGTGTTTCCTTTGTGCTCCAACTATCTCTTAGCTGCAAATCTTATGGGCAGCTATGTGTTTAAAATCACCATAAATGATTACCTAAATAAATAAAAATGTGTTTTCACACCAGAAAAAAAGAAATACATTCTTTGCTGAAAAATGTTGTTATATATTGCTTGTTATGCTTCTTTCTTTTGCAAACGGATTCAATTTGACCAAATTTAAAACTGTTTCAAAGCTCAATCTGAGGTTATGTAGAACATGTAAATTTTCTACATAATTATCATGAAATAAACATCTCCTCATTTAAAATAGCTTTCCTACAAGGACAAAAAAAGAGGCTTGCTTTAAAAATATACAGCATATTATTCATCTCCCAGGGCAGTAAAATCCAGTGTGGCAGTGATTCCAAAGACTAAAGTCACTTTTTAAAAAAAAGAAAGGGGTTGAGAAATGTCGTCATTGTCACACTGTATCTGCTACCACAATGCATACAATGGACGACGCCTTACGTCTGGTTCATACACATCATATAGATCCATGAAAGCATAACAATCCATCCATCCACACATGCTGACAGCTCATCTTCAGACACCATTCCTAAAGGAGCTCATAAAGCGGAGGTGATGACAAATGTCACGCTGTAAGGCAAACACTCAACGTTCAGAATATTTCAGAGGAGCCCCCCACAGGTCAATGGCAGAGGTAATTTCTCAGCAGGTGGAGGCAGATATAGGACGTAGCATCTAAATCATGTTTATAGAGCCCAGCTGTGGGATTGTGTCGGCACGTTAAACAAAATCTGATAAGACTGGCTACAAATATTTGTCACTGGATTCATTTCAGTTGAGCTGTGCCAAGGAAATTTTGCAGTTGATGAACTGTGTTTTGACTTTAAAATTCTCACTGACAAGCAAAGATTTATTTATTTATTTTTACCACAATTAGTAAGGACTCCTACAGAGCTCAGATATTTTGTCACGAGGAATTTGACAGCAATTATACATAATTACAATCAGTGACAACATTCAGTGATACCATGTAATTCTCACAAGATACTGTAAAGTACTGTAGATGATATATTGATACATAAGTTTCCTGATATAATTGTCAGGTGTTTAACAGTAAAAGTGGGAGAGTTCTTGTTTTCATTACAATCCCAGGGTGGTTAGTGCATGATGAATATTTAGACATTTTGATACAAAACACCGAACAAATCAAAACCATCAAAAGGTTCAGTCACTTTGTTAATTGATAATCTCATTGCTAAGTCTAATTCTAAAATTATCAGCTTGATCAATCAATTGGGCTTTAGCCTACATGCATTACGCTACTTGTGAAATTTCAATACAGAAACACAGAAAAAAAAATTAAAGGATAAGCTGTCATATAATCGCTGTATAGTAATAATATGTCAAAACATTATAGGTTAGATTTGTTTCATAAAAACCTGGGTTTTATTTTTGTAGTTGTGACCATTGTTTCAGTTGTCCACCTATAAACGTGCAGGTGGGTCCAGAGTACAACTGGATCAAAGGGGCCTGCTGACAGACATGTCCTGGTTTCTCTGTAGTGTCCGAGGGTTTTTGGAGTTTCAGTGGACCCAAAGATTGCTGTGGACCCGAGTACAGACTAGCTAGAGAGAGTAGATTAAGACTACTTCTCTGTTTGTTCTCTTTTCAGAATGATTGTGACTCAGTTATTTGCTCAACCCCTCAGCCTGTTTTTATTTTCCATTTAACTCTTTTAACTTTTATTATATTTTATGTTGCTTTCAAACGTTTTTATTGTTTTTCCCTGTTGCTTTTATGTTTTATGTAAAGCACTTTGAATTGCCTTGTTGTTGAAATGTGCTATATAAATAAACTTGCCTTGCCTTGCCTTACGATAACACAGTACTCAACAGGTTTGAAAACAAGGCAACGTCGCTACAACAAAGTATGACAAGATGAGAAATGTGACTGGTCACATGATCAGATTGGTTGTAAACAAGGTAACAGTGCACCCAAAATGTCAGTGATAATCTTGACTGGTTCCAGGCCCCTTTAAATCTCCAGTTTATTAAGAAATTAATTTCATGGTATCTGGTATTGTGGTCACTGACTGCTGTTTTTAGGTTAGAGTAGGAACAGCACCAGTCATCTTTCTGCTCAAGAGCTGTAAATAGGCAACATCTATGAAAAATGGCAACAGAAAAATAAACAAAATGGTGAATGAGATCAAAGTTGCAATACAGGTTATTGTAAGTCAACAACAACTATAAAACAGTGTTAGCATATCTCTTTCATTGTCATAAAAACCATTAACCTAACTGCTTCAAGCAACCACTACCAGAGCTTTCCTGTCGACTCAGTTGAAAATGACAGTAGCGGGACAGATACATCACTCACTGTTGATTAGTTAGGGAACCCCCTAAAACAGAAGTTGGCTAACATGACCACTATGTCAAGCTGAAGGCATAAAGTGAAACAACATGACGGTGTGGTTATCAGGCTAAAACATCCTCTCACTGTGCAGGAAAAATGTACGCACACAAATATGTTAAGTCTGGTGAGTCAAGGTTGAACTAGGAAGTCGATCTGTAAACTGTGCTTGATTAGAACTGACAGGTTGGCTAATAATATTTATATTTATTTGTATGAATGCCCACCTGACTGCTCGTGTTTGTTGCTGTACTGGACTTTGTTGTAGTGATGTTGCCTCGATTCCAAGTACAATGTTATTGTTACTAACTGGATCAGAAATGCTCAGAAAATAAAATAATAATAAAATAATAATACCCAAGTTTTAATAATAAATCAATATTGTACTTTAAGCAGCAGGTTCTATCAGCTGTTTGTAAATGAAAATGGTGACCTACTCAAGTCTTTAGTTTTGGTGTTTGCCTCTTCAGGTACTTCATTACATTTTCACTTGATATGGTGTCCTACGTACAAACACACACTTGGTGCAAGCCAACACAAAGACCCATGCTAGATTCATAAGCAAGGCTGGTGCAACTTGTTTCCTTACTATTCCCTCAGTATTACTATTACCCTACTTTTTACAGTATACATATGAACCAGTTTGACACACATTCATGTTAATGCTGCTCTCATATTCATATACCACCCTGAATGAGCTTTTGGAAATATGAAAGCAGGAAAAGAAGTGCCTCTGTTTAAAAAAAAAAAAAAATCGACGTTATATATTTGTCAACTCATTAACTGCTTTAGTTGACAAAGCGATTGGGTCCAGCTACTCTCGATACCTGGCTGTGCATGCTGCTTATATAATTTACCATCACAAAGTACTGAAGAAGAAGCCACTTGCTTCACTTCAGGCTGATACAAGACAATGCTAGTAAGTTAGGCACATACAGTACATCTCTGCAGACTTGGAAGCATTTTAATCTGCAGAGAACTACAATTAAATAGATCTAAACAAACAAAAAAACATGTCGAAGTTTGGTCAGTGTGTGATATCATGCCATGAAGTTTAAAATAAGAAGACAAAATGTACAAGAAGAACAGAGTCTGTCCCCGGTTCTTAATTTATGGAGTTGGCTAAAGTGCTATAGACTGATTTCCTCACTGAGTGGGACACAAACTAATAAATCTACTTTACTGTCTTACGAAAAACATCCTTCTTTGCAAATGTTCCATTATTCTTTGGATTTCACTTTTGCTTTTTTGCACATCAACCTCAATTTCATATTTATTTTTCTTTAAACCTCCTGTTATCATGTGATCTCCTAGTCCAAGAAGTGTTGATGATAATGCACAAAAAGAACCATGTAAGAATCATTGACTGAACATGATAAACGCAGGTTTTCAACATTGCTCGTGAAGTGAAAAGGCTGAATCAGAAGTTGCATAATTTGTCTAAGATTTTTCCTCAGGACTTTCCTGTAATTATCTGGAATGCTCATCGTGACTGTGTTTGTTTTTTGTACATTTTACTTATTTTCAAAATAGGTAAAACAGGAACAAAACCTTGGAAAGGAAGGCAACTTGTGGAACTTGATCAACTTTTCTTCCAAGTCACCGCACTAATAGTAAAAGGTAATATTTAACGATTTCCAAGTGAAAAAAAGTAAACATCAATAACTATAATTTCAGCGGTCCATTAACGTTGAGTGTCATGCCTTCTTGCTTGATGTGCTATCCTCAAAGTCCCAGGGACAAACATCTGCCTTTTTAGCAGCACTTACAACCCCACCTTTAGGATTTGGACTGCTCTGTTTCACTACAGAAACACTTTTGTCTGTACCTTTTTTATCTGATGTATCCTCAAAATCCCACGGACAGACTTCAGCCGGCTTTGCTTTGGCTGCTCCAACATTCGCACTTTTCCTTTTTTCTACCATCGGCACTTCTTGATGACTCTCTATATCCCATGGGCATACCTCAGCCATTTTTTGTTGGCTCACTTGTTTCTCTGAAGATTTACTCTTGTCCTTAGCTTGTGTTTTACTTTTCTCATCATCAGCGTCTTTTGATTTCTCTTTCTCAACTGTTCTTGTAGAAGGGGCACCCTTCTTTTTTAAAGGGGATTCCTTGGTTTTGGATGCTTGAGAGGGACTAGGTGTCCTCTGTCCAGAATTTGGAGATGTGGCAGTGCTGTCGAAGTCCCAGGGACATACATCAGCTTTTGTAGATGGTGGCTGGAGTGAACCTCCTATTTTGGATGGATCTGAAAGGGGACTTCTCCCTTTCACATCCACAGGAGAGGTGCCTTTTATTTGTTTTGTCATATCCGGAGAACAAGCTAACTCGGTTGTCTTTTGGGCCTCCTCGAAGTCCCATGGACAGACCTCTGCCCGATGTGTTTTGGAGCTCTCTGTTGTAGGCTTCTCGGTTTTAGCAGGTTTGCTAGCCTGACTGTGTATTTGTTGCTTTGACCTTTCCACTTGACTGCCTTGACTTTCACTTCCGTCTTCCCACGGACATACCTCCGCTCGTACAGCCGTTGTCCTCTGATTTTCCTTTGAATGCCTGCCACTTGATGGCGATTGATCAGAAGATTTCTGCTTCTGAGATTTGCTTCCCTTGGTGCTACCTCCGTGAACCGTTGTGGTTTCCTTTGGTGCTATAGAAACATGCTTTTGGACCTTGTTTTCAGATGGAGTTGGGAGATCCTCCACCTCCCAGGGACACACTTCAGAGAGATCGTAGAAATCTTTAGCCTTTATCGGATCGGAACAAATTGTAGACTGGCTGCCACCCACTGGCTGTTTCATGATCCTACCTTTTGCTGCACTCTGTTTATACTCAACAGACTGGCTAATAATCATCTTGGGTTGGCATTCATTTTCTGGCTCTGCATTGGCTCTTGTATCTTTGGTCTTTGGCTGACTCTTCTTATTGCTTTCCTCTGCACCCTGGGTCTTTCCTGTCAAGCCTAAAGTCTTCTCTTTGGCACTGGCAATAACACTGAGGGACTTCTGCAGCATGGACGGTCTAGGATGAATTGGTTTCTTGTCTGCAGTGAGGTTATGGGCGCTGGCTGACTTGCAGACCAAAGGAACTGATTCCGTAGATTCACTAGGGGCGTTCACGTTCTCATTTGACTTCTTCTTGACTAGCTTTTTGCCCATAAGTGTATCCAGAAGGGAGCCTTCAGCTGTGGTCACCTCCATTTTGTCTGTCGCTGAGCTGCTGGAGTCTTCACTCTGGTCACGGACGTGGTCGTAGCTGCTGTGGGACTTCTTGAGGGAGAAAACTTTGTTCTTTAGCGTCTCCTCCTTCGCTGGCTTTCCTGTGTGAGTAGGATCGAAGGGGTTCTTCTTCAACATGCAAATGCTGTTACGGTTGCCCCCATGTTCTCCAGCCTCCTTGTCTTCACGGCTGCATTGCCGGTGCACTGACTCTGGAATCTCAGTGATGCGCCTCATCAGCGAGCGACCCAAGCCTTTCTTGGAGCTCCGCTTCTTCTGCAGATGAGGGTTGTTTGCCAGCATCTTTTTCCTCTTGTAAATCTCCAACTGGGAGTAGAGTTTCTTCAGCTCCTCCTACATGTTCATGAAAGAATCAAGGGAGGGACAGAGACAAAGTGATCAGGTGCCTGTTTAGAGCAAACAATTGGGGCTAACAAAAGGGACTGCTAATTAAACACTGTTACAAAAAAAAGCAGACATTCTACTGCACAGAGATCATGCAGTACAAATGCATGACACGTCTACAATCACATGCGTGCTAAAAAAGCAAAGACAGGACAGTCTTGGACAGCATCAAATAAGGAAACTGAGTGTGTTTTAATGTTAGGTCTGAAACAGCCTCTAAGCTTAGGTCTTGAATTTATCTTATGTCTATGTCCATCCGATACAATCAGTGCTCTGAAGTAGCAGGATTTCACCGTAAGAGCACTCCCTCTGGAAAAGAGACTTGCCCAAATCTTTTGGTAGAGAGACTTCTTCAGCTCTAACAGACAAACAGAAATCTCTGCTCACGTTGGTACGTTTTTCCCAAAGACTTTCGCAAGACCTTACGCCACAGCCATTAATAGAACTGAGATGGCCCATTTCGTCTGGTGTCTGCAATAAAAAACTGCCATGGCTCAGTATTTTTGGGGGGTCAAAAGATTTCACCAGGTTATACAATGGAGAATCAAAGGTTAAAGGAAACACTGATTACCCGAATGTCCTCAGGATCCAGACTGTGTTCGCTCCACGCTGATGTGATGCTGCTATTGAGATATGACCCAGAACGACCCATGTCTAGCTCATCCTCATAGGCCTCAGAGGCTATATCATCCCTCATGTGGGTGACGGGAAACAGGAACTGGTGGAGTTGGATAAAAAAGAACAAAATTGGTTGTTTCAAAAACAAAATATCTTGAGCAACAATGGTGAAGACATTAAAATCAGACTACACAATTTAGTAATGTTATACTGTAATTGACTATATCTTCCAATGTTGTTGCAAATAAAAAATAATAATACGATGAAACTTTTGAATCGTCAACAAATCTCATAATAAGATCAGAGCCATCAGTGTGCATCAGTGTGTCTGTTTGTGACTTCATCAGTGTGTCTGTGGCTCTATATATATTACAAAGGCTAAGTTATTTCCAAAACAGCTGGGCACTGTAGTTCTCAGCAAATTTAACTTGCTTAAATTTGTTCGGGACTACTTTCAGCTAAACATTAATACACATTTGGTATTTACAGCACCAGGACGGTGTACATGGTGCATTTATAGTTCCCACGTTTATCGTAATTAAGGACCTTGTCACTCAGTCTTTTAGGACAAATACGGAGAACTATGGCGCAGAGGAAGAACATATATTAGGTTTTGAATACACACACAATACTTGTTACTGTAATCGTGATTTGTTGACAATACCCAAAATATATAATCTGGACAACTTTATCCTTTAATTTATATTTTATTTATACTTTAACACTCTCAACAAGTTGCAAAGTGCTTAACAACAAACAAAATGCATCGATTAGGGTGAAATAATGAAACATTAACAAATGAAAATAGAAGTAGGAAATACAATTTAACATGTGAAACATGACTTGTGAGGTTTACCTTAGGGATTATTAGCAGGCCCAGCGTAACTGTTACAGTTAAGTGGGTGTGGGTGAAGAACAGCAGCAGCATCCAATCTGGATGCAGCTCCGGAGCAAGAGTGAACCTGTCGAGTTGTAACAAGAAAACAAAGAGGAAAGATAGACAGGACGTGAGAAACAGAAAAGTGTTCAAGAGTCAATTTATTCTAGGTTAATCTACACTGGCTGCAGATGGCATTATTATTGGTTATACTACAGTTTGTATAATAATAATGCAGGATCATTAATCAATCTCACCATGTTCATTGACAGTATATTTTAATATCTGTGCTCACATTCTTTTTCTAGTACAAGGATTTTGCTAATAAACACATCGTAAACATATTTATGATAGCTGATCTGTCAAATTCCAAATGTGCACACAGTAAATGCAGTGAAGTTTGACTACATTATGCTGTGATATTCGCACACGCTGCTCTGTCTGCAGTAAACCTCTTAGATACAGATGGAGCCCGGAGAGACACAGGCCAGCAGACTTAATGTGTTTCCAGCCAAAGTAGATTTATACCCTGTCTGTCTAGGCGTCAATTCCACTGCCTCATATAATGTTCCACTTGGGTGATCCTTCTGCCAGCAAGGACGCAATATTTTCCGCATTCTTACAATTGGATTCCCAGTAAAGGGGAGTGACCTTGATCTGGTCACAAGATTCTGCCTATTTATACATCAGGCAGAAATCCACTGGGCTGACTGTGGCACAGCAGTTGGTAGAAAATGAGATAATTACTGGCAGAAACAATAGAAGCTTTAGATTTGTATTTAAAAAGAACTAGCGGGGCTTCCAGCACAGCGAGACCTTATGCACACTATGGACATGAAGGTATGGCAGATGCTAATTCAACCACTGGAGAGCCGCTATCTGAGCAAATGCCATCTAGCAGGCTCATTACGCTGTTAAAGTTGGCAAATGGCTAAGTAACGAACAGTTCTTGTGGTAATCACTTAGAGGCATGAATGAAGGCAAAGGTCCAGCATATGAAATGTCCCAAAGCTTTGAAGTCTTCCCTCATTCATGTTGTGTGAGTAGTTTCTGTGCAAATGAGGATTTAATAACCCTGGCATGCTGTCTCTTCCTAGCCTGCAGCATTTCACTGAAACACTACCCATCACTCACACTTCCACCTCCAGCTAATACATCCCCTTCATTTTCTCTCAGCTTCCCGTTCACACCTGAACCCAGCTAAAACCGTGATGACTATCACAGCGAACAAGGAAATCTGAGCTTTAACTGGTCACTATGGGATCAAATGGCAGGTTGTGTGAGTAACATAAATGGACACCAGGCACCTCTAACAAGCCCCTGATGACACTGCGGCCTCTGGTGGCAGCTAGTCAGACTAACTAGCAACACCAGGCAACTTTCCAATTTATTAGAGGTCTCGTCTGGCCATTTTCTACAGAGAAAAGCCTCCCAACAAGCCTGAAGAGGCTGATTAAAGGAGCTGGCAAAGTATTCACAAAGAGCCAGATGTTCAAATGCAATCTTAAAAACTTCTTCCAAGAAACTATCAGACTATATATTGATGATACACAATTTATAGGTAATGCATGTTAATTTATAACTGCAATATGGCTGCCAATAATTCAAGCTATTTATGCCGTCTTTAAAAAGAACACATAAATCATTCTGACATGGTTCATTAGTAAATAATGTGATGGAGCTGAGCTCTCAATTAGGGGGACTCCAGCTAGGAAAAAGCTGTGGCGGTGTCAGCCGAAGCGTCTCATTTATAAACTGCATGGTGCAGCTATTCGACGTGCATGCTGGAAGGAGAGGGCAGATTACACTGCAATAAAACAACAACAACTCACAGATGAACAGAGGGGTTGAGGCTCACGCAGCAGCCGATATGTGATGGAACTGAGACAATGTGCTGGAGGACATAAATGTCAAAATGACAACAGCGGAGGGCAATCAAAGACTATGAAATTAAATATGGAGCTAGTAAATGTGGAACATGTTTTCATCTGTATGCTGAAGAAGATGTTTTGGTTCGTAATTATGTTTGTTTTATCCTCCTTGGAGCCCTAGATTTGCTGGGGGTTACTGCACCAGGACTATTAAGACACTGCCAAGAATTGTTATTTATTAAATATTTTTCCTATAAGTTTAAAGGGTCAGTTCAAAACAATATATCCATATGGCTTGAAGAATCTGGACATGCTGATCATTTTTAGTTTTCTTTGCAGAGATTTTAAGATATCTACCTCTGATGTATGATTTATGCATCCACAACAATGGAGGTGAATGGAATTTACTTTGTAGTAAATTCTTTGTCATTAGGTCTGCAGATTATCCACAGTAACCTTTGCTGTTAATGTTCGCTTGTTAAAAATCTTTGTGTAGTAAGTGTAGCATATAGCGTATTCAAACATGTTAATGGAAACAACAACAACAACAACAACAAACCTAGTATTTGTTTTTTTTGTTAGACACAGGTGCAGAGTATTCTGTTAAAATAAAAGTATAAAAAAGTATATAAAGATATAAAGATATAAAGAGAGACTAACGTTGCCACATTTAAGTGAGACTGCAACATTTTAAAGAAGAACTAACACTAACACATGTGACTTGTGGCCATGGTGGCCGCTGTTGATCCAAAGTTATATAAACAAATTTAAAGTGAAAGTTTTACGTTTCCCAATTGAAAGTCACATCAAAACCCCATTTTATAAAGGAGGGAGATTAAGAATCTTTACACTTTGAGTATAAATTGTCAAGCTACTGTGACTATTTGACTGATATTAGGATAGATATACCTATACCTAATATCTAGGGCAGCTGATGTCTGTAATGAGAAAAAAATATTTTAATGTAATTTTTCAATGCTGTGAGCACCAAAATTTAAATCGCATCCCCTTCATTGTGTTTGTGAAGCAGGAGCCGATATCTCAAATCTCACACTAATAAAACTTTCTGCATGGACACAAATGGTAAGTGAGCAGGGGGCACTGACCCTTTAACTTTTGAGTCATTTCAATTCATATAAACCCACTAAGGACTTGGGGGAGGAGTTACTACCTGATAATATAGAATATCCCCGTCAGGATAAGTTCATTGTGAACAGCGATGGCCATGTAGCGAGGCTCGTGGAACGCCGACGGCACCGTCCTCACGGCGTAACACAGGTACACTGCCCACAGCAGGAAGAGGAACTCGGCTGTGAAGCAACAAGGAGAAAGAGGCGGTGAACACAATGAAGACACAGGCCAAAAAAAATATTTCTTCACAGGCCAAAAACGGGACGCGCACCCACCAAACAGCCACTTCACAGCTCAATGCTTTGACGGAGCTTGTGCTAACTGTTGTACAACGCAGGTGTACAGGAAAATGTCCTGTTTAACAGAAGCTTTCAAACTTGTTTGTAATAGCTGTGGTATTCTCTGGACCAAAAATGAATCCCTGTGCACCTCCATGGCAACCCCGTGTAACTTCTCCTAGGAAGCAAACTCCACAGCAACAAACAAGCCACTTTTTCTATAAAAACCTGCTGCCATTATTTTGACATTCATTGTGCTGTCTGCTTGAACTGTGGGACTGCAGGTCCTAGTGAATCACATGTATTCCTCACAACAGCAACAACAGTGAGCATTAGATGCAACTTGCCCCTCACAGAAGAGGGTTTTTTTGGGTTGTGCGAAGGCTTGTGGACATTTACAGTGCAGGATATAGAAAGGATTCATATTTCTAAGACTTAATTCATCAAGGAAATCCCCTGTCAACCCACAGTGCCACTTTCTTCATTTAGTAATTTCTGCTTATATTTGAGCCCTAAAACCTTATCTTCATAAAAATCCTTCCTAACAATATTGAGTATAGCAGTGGTCGACCAATATGAGTTTTTCAATGGCCGATGCCAATATTTAGAGAGCAGGGCGGCCGATGGCTGATATATCATGCTGATATCAAAACAAAGAACACTCATGTATAATTCCATTATTCCATGCAGATTACGATCTAATACGCATGGCCATCTCAGTAATATGTTTTAGATGGATTGTTTATATTTACTGACACTGTCAGTAATTGTTTGAAATCAATACATAAATACTGATTCTCCAACAAGGACCACACAATCAAAAGGTATGATTAAATGATTTATTGATGATCAAAATCGGCCGTAGCACCTGGGCTCGACGGACCCCCTTATAACCCTATGGAGAGGAAGAAGATAAAGAGGCAGGACAGAGAAAGGAGTGGGGGGGGTAGGCAGGATACGAGAGCGAAAGGGAGGAGTTAGGACGTGTGGGTATTTATGGAAAGGCTGCCGATGACGTGGTTGATGTGTGGTCCCGCTCCTGAAACTCAGCTAAAAAGCACCACTCATTTCTAATTAAGGGGGTTATAAATTGCAATTATTGGCTTCATTAACAGATAATAAATAATTTTACTAAATTAGTAGATCCATTTAATGTTATTAATAGGAACAACTTCTTGTGTACCAGGTTGTGAAAAACCTCTATGGCAGGTGTATATAATCATCCAACATGACACTTGCATCTGGACCTTAGACCTTATGGTGGATTACAAAAAAGTTTCACAAATTATTTTTCACTTATAAGAAAATAAGACATAAAAGATTCGATTACAGGCAAAAAACACTTGACCAAAAAAGTGAGAAAGTCCCAGTGCATATGCTAAATGGTCATGGCATAAAAAACCCTGGTGGGTCAGCAAGAATATGAGAGAAATGTAATTAAACGGAATATAATATTATAGATGAAATGCACATATCGTGTGTGCAACTGAAACTGCAGTTTTGCTGTGCGTGCTTGGGCTAAACAATAAATGCTTTCTGGTTTGAAACTGGCCTTTTGTGTGTAAAATGTATTACAATCAGACCACTGACAGCGAGTGTATGCAGGTGCGGATTTCTAAACCAGAAAGATTTATTGGCTCTGTGCTCTGCGTGTGTAATTTATGACCTGCATGTGGGCGCGGTTAGGGCTGAGTCGCAACCTCCCTCTTTCGAGTCTATTTTTACTTCCTAATAAACATAATGAAACTGCGCCTTCAGTATACAGTATCACAGCATGTAGGCTTCGCTGGGGGTCCATCTGTTTTCCCAGAAGTCAAAAAGGACCACGGGTCTCTTTTATGAAGCCTGAGTCAGCAGGCGTAAAACAGCATGCAGATTTCCTCAACGAGAGATGCTGTTCCCCCTCTGAGCATCTTTGATCTGCTGCTGGTTGCCCTCTCCTTCACGCACAACACAGGCAAACATCCAAAAGTGTAGCGCCGGTGAAGAGGATTAATGTCTACTTTTGGGAAACATAAGAGCATTGCCAAATGTAGATGAAGGCAAACTGTCCTACTCATCCAACTCCTGCTCACTCGCGCACTCTTTTCTTGTCTCTCTCACTCTCTTTGAACTCCAAATGCTATCACGCCTGACAAATTACTTCTTGATTTTATGCCATGAATACCTCAAATAACCCATGTTCGCCCCCTCACAGAATTCAGTGTCTATAAATCTATTCACAACACCCTAAAGAGGGAGAGGGGAGTAGCAGGGCTTACCGACAGCCATCATGTAGTCCCAGCGATCCAGTAGGCACATGCTGAACTGCAGCCCATCTGGCGTGTAGCCCACGTCGATGAGAGCCAACTTCCTGTCCGGGTTCTGACAGACGGCAGACGTCCAAGCCACCAGGAACCAGCAGACGATGAGCAGGATGATGCCCAGCAGACGCAACACTCGCCAGCTGGTCATATAGGGGATTCTCTGAGCTGTACGGGACAGGAACACCTTCAGCACCCTGTGGGGGCACAATGAGACGCTCACTTTAAGAACAGTACAAAAAATAATATAGTCATTATTGTAGATTGTGGCAGAATCATTTCAATAGTAAAAGACAGCATCAATTAGGGAAAAATGTCACCCTTACTTCTGCCTGAGGCCTGCTTGTCTTAGTAAGTTCCTACACGTCCCAGAATCTTTAGTCTTCAGTATGAACTGTAACCTGCTGCTGTCACTAAGTGTAGGTAAACGAGATGACAGCAAAAACCAAGTGCTCGTGGGAAAGGGAAAGTTCCTGTGTCAAGTAAAAGCTCTCAACTTTTTAAGTCTATATTTTAAGTCTTACCAGAAGAACAACAGCATTGGTTCTTTGTCCAAACCTTTAAAATGACCCATGTATATGTTTTCTGACGAGGACCTCTTGCTGTTGTGCAAGAACCGACTTGTGTTTCAGAAGCAAAGGAGGAGGTAGTGGGACGTTGTTATTTCTCATGGCAGGGAGGTAACACCAGAAACTACTGTTTGTATCCTGTTTTCTACCAATAGTCTACGTTGGGTTCTTATTTCCAGAACCTCAACAAAGTATCAGTCCTATATCAGTGATTTTTCCCAAATAAAAAATAAAATCTTAGCGCCTCACTGTGTGAAGCTAATTGAAATAATTTCTATGTAAGGTAACGCAAAGGTAGGATTTTATGTGGTATAAAAAATGGGTCGGCTACCTGCCGGATTGAATCAGACAGAAACACAGAGAAACTCTATTTAATGACGATTGGTCACTTCAAGGCCAAGACCTGATCCAAAATGGCGTTGAGACGCATGTTGGATCACACATCCCTGTCCCTAACTTTGATCTTTTGGCTACTATCTTTCTCTAACCTTAACCAAGTAGTTGTCTTTGCCCTGAATAGATTTAAAATAGAAGTGTGACATCAAAATATTATCACATAAATGATGTTCCAAATTAGACAATACTCATATTTTTAAAATGACCCACTGTCATTTAGTTAGGAAGACTTTTTGGAAACTGGACTGATGTTAGACAGTCTACTTGTTTAGCAGTGATCAATGATAATGGAAACACAAGCCCAGGAAGTACAGGAAACATGTCCGATAGTTGTTTTTGATGTCTTCTATTTGCTTTAGGTTTGATATAATGCAACACAGCAGAAGTTTTCAGCTGTGAAATGCATCATTATTCGAAGCAGTTATTATGTGCATGTCTACACAACATTGTGTAGCTTTAAATTAAAAAAAGATTTAAATTGAGCTCAAACACATAACTTAAGCCTAAGAACAGCCATTGCTATTCTTAGGCTCTGCCCTTCACGCACATTGATGAAGTGTCCACTGCGCTCCCCACTAACGAGCCCCCCATCAAAAATTGATCTGTGCAATATGTTAACTCGCACCTCTAAGGATTAACCTGGCTCACGCTCACATGAGCCACATCCTCTTAATCAGCATCTTCATTAGGCCTTTTTAACAGATTCACCTGACAAAGAAAGCCTCACAGATGAACAATTTCAAGTGCATTACTTGAAATACAGCAAACCGCTTGTCTCATTATCAGCTATTCAATGCTGGATAACCACCCTCGCATCTCTCCCTCCCTGTGTCCTCCGGCAGTCCTCTCCCTTCCTCTGATCTCACACACACACACATTTGTGTCTTGGTTTGTCTCTTGCCAACCATCATTCAATACTACATTATATATAGAGATCATTTGGGACCAAAGCACCCCGTGGTTTCTTAATTACTTTTACTTGGCTTTCTCCCTTCCATTTAACGGGACTATGAATCCACCCCCAAACATGTACGGCAGTGCAGTCTGGTGACGAGTTAGCCAAGAAACACTTCATAAAGCTCTTTTTTTTTTTTACAAGGAATTAAGATTTAAGACGCAGTGTGACTGAACTTAAGGAGGTCAGTGTAATCCGACGGATAACAATGTTGGACAAATGGTTTTTGTGTAGACATGTGTGTAATGTGTGTGCATTACCTGTACAACTTAAGAGTAAGTGTCCCATAGACGGTAGCAAAACCCAGCAGTCGAACCCATCGCAGCAGGATGCAGCGGAAAACGCTCGGCTGGAAATAGAGGATCCCAACCTGCAGGAGGACAGAAGAGGTTTTAAATAACATAGGTTGTGTATACAAATTAAGTAGGAAATAAGCAAGAGAGCTTCTGACCATCCAGATGAAAATGGGCCCTCTGAAAATGAAATACAAAGTCGTGTCAAGTTGCTGCCTGATTGTGCTTACAGTGGACGGCTCTCTGAACATCTTATTTAAATGTTGGTTTGTTCCAGCTGTCCTCTTTTAACATCTGTGAAGTGCACACATGTAGCTCACATAGTTTAACTTTCTGTATTACTACATAAAGTTTTAACTGAGCTCTGTCTCTACATCACAGTAACAACTTTATGTCCATTCACTGCCTGGAGGGTAGCTAGTGTTTGGAAGGGAGAAGAGAGGTGTGTGCTGCAGCTCTGTGAGCGTTATATGACGTGCATTTTGATGTGCTGTCACAGGGATCAAAGTGAAAAAGGCCGGACAACAAACGAGCTGTTTTCAGGCAGTTCAGAGCAGAGTTTTCTGTGGGAGATGGGAACTCCCTTTGGGCTGGACTTTGGGCTTTTCACTTTGCAAACCTATTACAAGCACAAAAAAGGAGCGGGAAAGCCAAAAAGCATAATATGACCTCTTTAAGTAAGTACTTTACATTAAGTTTCAGTCAGTACGTTATGTTCAAATATGACGCCAACCCTGTCTTATTCAAAAAATCAGGGCGATCACACTGCTGGTCAGCTGGAGTTCAACTGAAAATTTTGCCAACCGTGCTAAAACAAAAAAATAAACACTGACTGTCAGAGGAACAATATGGTTTCAAGGATGAAATGCTGACAAAGGAGACCTGCACCTAACTGACGTTTTCATTTCCCATCCCCTAGGGCTGGCTGACATGGTTGAAAAGAGGGTAGTATGTCAACTATAAACATGTAGTGGAGTCAGTTTAGAGAATCGGTCTTTACTCTCAATATGCACACGGTGAGCTATACCCTCACGTTAACTTACTGTACCTCACTGCATGTCTGCTAAACTCACACTGCAAGGGCGTTTCAAGTCCTTATATAATACAGCAATCAAGCATTTTTAGATGTACAGTGTCCAGTATGGTGTCTTTGAGGTAAAATTTAATGGATGAATGACTGAGAAAGACACATTTTACATGTTTATTAATACTCTGAGTAGTACTTCTGATTCTACCTGCAGTACTGGTATAACTGCAACTACTAATAATATTAATGGTGGTAAAACCGTACTGTAGAGTCATTTTCACAAGTAATTAACTGATACATCAAAGAGAACATTAAAGAACTGTCATTTTATACCCATCATTGGCATTACTCTAAAAATCCATCTGAGCCTGCTAACATCATGCAAAGCTTGCCCTTGAGACAAGGAGGAGGGCATCCACCCATGTTCAGCTACAAAGACCTAGAAACACACTGAAACGGTGCTCATCCAAGCTGACAAAAAAACCCCACACCGATAGTCTTCCAAAGACATAAAAAGCGACAAAACAAACACACACAAAAAGGGAAGAAACATCTGAGGCAACATAATTATCTGTCCGCTGCAGATGTGCAGCGATTTCCCCTGCGGAATTGTTAATGTTAATCGGATTAGCCAAGGCATTATAACGTTCCCTCAGGCTGCGGAGAAGACGCAGGCATGTGGATATTTTTGCTCGCTAGGTTTGAGTCAGTCAGGGGACACGGAGGACCCCATGGGAGAAAGGGTGGCCCACATCCTCATCTGCTCACAGAAGCTGGCCGACCAAACACAGAAACTTCTGACTCAAACAAAGCTTGCTCCAGTTGACTCAGCTTTGCAAAGGGAACACGGCACAGAGCAAATAATGAATAGATGAGTGCTCAGTTGTTAATCTTAAACGCATACAGGGTGTTTTGTGCTGAATTTCACTCCAGGCTGGATGGAAAAGCCAGAAACTACATTTTAGACTATCGACACGAAAACTCACCTTTACCAGTGAGGTTAAAGAAAATATCAAAATAACAATGCTTCTTTTTTTTAATAGAGAGCAGAGACACAAGAGCCGATGAAGAGATAACAGGCTGGGCAGACACTGAGCAACTTGCTGACGCACGTTTAGGTCCACAGGGACACAAGAGGGCACAGGAAGATGAGTAAAAATGCACCGGGGGAAAACACAGCTCACGACTCCTTTTTAGATAAACTACAAAACAGAGGCTGGATCTCTGTCACGTGACAGTTTAAGGCTGGTGTTGTTTGTGATGAGATAGAGGCAGGGAGGTGTTATCAGCACCACTGCTCCCTCGAGGGTTGACTCCAACTGATCTGAATGAGTTGCCATAAAAAAAACAACAACTTTTTAACACATTTAGCAGTTTAAGCTTCTCTTTTAATGGTGTGATCTCCCCTGCTGTTCCTTTTCACTGGTCAAAACCACAATGGAAAAGCTTTCGAGTTAGTTGTGTAAGATTCACATTTGCTGAAAGTTGACCAAACTGTGACAGTAAAGTTGGTAATTACAAAAAAAGTCTCATCGTAACATTTTGATGGCAGAACAAACTGTTTTGTCTCTTGAAATTTTTTTCACAGCCATAATCAAGTTTTTATATATTTGGTGTGAGCAGATACTACTTTATAATATTAATTTTGTCATGCTAAGCCCTCTAAGCATGAGAAACCACTAGAAATTAGATTTGTCTTCATGCCACAGAAGATTAAAAGTTAAAGTCCACAAGGGGGTCACCTGAAAAGTGGATAGGGTCATGGTAGATTTCCATGTATACTGATTAACTAACTGAGTGTTGTTAAGTATAGAGCCGCACCAGCACTTGAGCTCTGAGAATCACATGTTAACATCTGTATTTCACGTCAAGGAGTTACATTTCAAGTGAGGGTTGGAAACCCACATCGGGTCTTCTAAAACTTATGAGGTGATGTAAGATTTCTATGTAGATTTCTGATTTATATGTCTTTTAATAATTATTGAAAGCGCAAGACGAATAATGTCACAGTCAGATTTATATGAACACTTGACACATTTCAGCAACTCAGCAAGCTGAAATGAGACCAGAAGTGGTTGAGAAACCCTATAACATTATTAAAATGTAAACCAGATTTTCAACCAGGAGACCTGTGTCTGTTCCCCGTGTGAAACAAAAAAAAAGTCAAGTGAATGTTTTATGAGTTGGCTAGCAACGTTACTTTACTTACGTTTAAGTTTAGTCATGTATGTAATGTTTTTTTAAGCCAAACCATGACCTTTTCTTGACCGTAACCATGTAGTTTTGTTGCCTAAACATTAAGAACTAGTTTTACTTTGAAGAACTAGTAAATAAATAAAGTAACGTTCTACTAAAGTACCTTGAACATTTTATCAGACATTGCATATTTATTGTTGCTAACTTAGACACGGAGCCCTAAATGTCCAAAAAAAGTCTTGACCACGTGTCCATATGTGACGAGTTGGGAGTGAGAATGTGTTAGTAACAAAGACACAGTGTCACTTTCAACAAACTACTCAGCAGCTCGCACGGACAAAAGCATTTTTAGGCAGCCTCTACGCTGTGATTTGGTGCCACCTGGGTTTGCCGGGATAATACAAACTGAAGTGTTTACCTTTTGGGACACGTGACAAAAAATGCCAAATATACTTGGTTTCCATGCAGCTCAAATCAAACACTGAAGTTTCTGATAATCACTTAATAATATTACAGAATATGATGAGGCTCAAATTTATGTCTAGTGCTCACTGTAACACAAAACCAACAATCGATTCCCCCTGGACTCTCAGCTCTCCCCACCATCTGATACACTAAGGTACATCCCCATCCCCCAGTGTCCTCACTGATGCTTGGACCAATGTCAATACTCATTTTAGGGCAAAAACAAGCATGGTCAGTGTCCTCAAACATTGCCATGACCCCATGACCGCACAGTGCTGAGCAGAAATTCATTATACAAGCCATGTACTTTCCAGCGGTAGGGTTTCTGGGAAGAGACTGGCCCTCAACCTCCGACAGGTTTCTCTTATCGCCAGTGTGCATAAAGAGTGAGATCAGATTCTCTTTTGAAACCTGCCATTAATAATCAATGCTAAGTGCTGGGAATCTTAGATTCAGCGCTGTGGGAAAGGAAAGGGATCGGGTGTTATTCACAAAAGCGTGTGTGTAGGTGCATGCAAGTGTGTGAAGGCAGTGAGAGGATCGGGGTGCTGTATTTCTATCTAATGCACATCAATATCGAGGAGACAATTATCAACACACTTACTACTCTTCAACCGCCCGCCATTTGTCTCATCTAAGTGAGTAAAGGCTTCTAGAAATGCTGAGTGAGCGTTGCCAACATCTGGCAGCTCTCTTAGCGGCCAACGTTTTCAATGTGATGATTAATCTACGTTTCAACAATATCAGATCAGTGATGTGTATCTTTTAAGACGAGGGCTACAGTTTCAGTGAAGTTCTTTAAGGTGTCCCTCTGCTCAGATGGCATAGATTTCATAACTGGTACTGGGTATATTTTTAGGGAATATTTAGGTTTATATCTTAGTGTCAGGCAGGCGGGTGAACATGTCCCAGCTGGATGTCTTCCCTGATGAAGACGTTCATCTGCCGGCCTGGTCTCAAGGCTCCCCAGACACCTGACTTAACGCAACCTGGTTCTGCATCTGCCCTCCAAACAAAGCCTTGTCGTGTGGAAACTTCAAAACAGAACAGTGTGTTCTGCAGACGCACACCTGAGAAGCCTAACGTTTAGCTTCCATAGGCAGATGAAACTTTGCAGAAGTTACAGAAGTGCACAGTGGCACATTCGAAGGAGTGTGCGGTGGCTAACTGGCTGATGGAAGCACTCCTCCATGGCTTTAGTTTTTCATTGATAGGAAATTATTCATAACCAACCTTCTACTCAGGACTTTCCCCCTTATTATTTATTAAGGAGAGGAAATTTAGACGAAATGTTTGCAGAAAATAAAAGGAAGTTAGCTGGCTGGCTAAAGGAAGGAAATCCACCTACCAGCACTTCTGAAGCTCACTAATACTTTATACCTTTAGGAGAGGAGGCAGCAATCATGTCCATCAGTATATAACATTTTCTCATCTAAAAGTTGAATCCACTATTATATATTTCTTTCAAGGAAATACTGGATATTTTTTCATATTTCATTAGTTACATATATATTTAAAGCCCATGAAAATGCTTACTGTCTCTATAACATTAAATATTCATCATTACTAAATAAGCTATTAGAGGTTCAGTTTAGAGGCGGTCATAGGGAGATTTTTGTTGCCTCTCAACAGTCTTCATGCTAACCTAAGATTTTCAGCTGCTGTCCATAGCTTTATATTTACCTTAGAGACATGTAAGTGGTATTAGTCTTCTCACCTAACTTTCAGCAAGGAAATAAACACATTTCCCAAAATGTCAAACTACTCCTTTAGTAAAATAATTTTGCTTTGATTTGGGGCAAGGGAAAAATGCAAATATGACGGTTTGAGCTTTAACCAAAGGAATGTAATTGTGAGTGCCGGATGTTACCAAGCAAGCACCAATAAAGCAATAACACTCTTGTAAGTAAAATTATAATAATTATAATTAGTCATTTAGCTGACGCTTTTATCCAAGGCGACTTACAATTGCTATGTATGTCAGAGGTCGCACGCCTCTGGAGCAACCAGGGGTTAAGTGTCTTGCTCAGGGACACATTGGTGGATGGGTTAGTGGGATTGGAAACCGGGTCTCCTACACCAGAGGCATGTGTCTTATCCACTGCGAGATCGCTACCCTATATTAAAACCCTGTATAATAATAGTTAAAATTACTCCATTGCTCAAGCACTTATGGGTACTTATCAGTATTTAATTATATTAGAGAAGTTTCCAAAAACTAATAGTGTATCATATTCACTAATGCAGTCTAATACAACAGAGCTGCAATAAATCTTGCCTTCATGAAGGTTATAATATTCAGTTATTGACAGATAGGTATTTCTGTTATTGAACCTACCCTCGTTAATATAAGTAGGGTGGACAAAATAACAGAAACACCTGTCAGTATAGTGCAACCATGGACTGTATATAAATGCAACACAATTCACAGCACCACAAACTACATCCTCCAAAACTAATAAAGTTCTCTCCATCCCAAGTTATATAAACAGGCATTACATAAAGCGTTAGTTGACGTCTTCTTTTACTGAGGATGAGCATGGTCTATTGTGAAAGAGATATTAACCTGACAGCAGATGTTATAACAAATATTAGGTGCTTCGCTAATGCTCTAATCAAAAGTGACTTACAGGACAGTGACCAAGCAGGTGGGTGGTCAGTGTTTTATTTTTTGGATGATGACAGCTGTTGTTGGGGGGGACACGTGATAGCGTGGATAAAGGGCAGCCTCTCGGACATTAATGTCCTAACAAATGAACATATTATAGGCAAGACAGAAAGAGGAGACAATCCCTGCAATAAAAATATACTGTCCACTAGGATCTTTTTCTAATCTCTTAGGATATTTGACAAAGATCAGTGGTAACATGAGGAGTGATGGGAGGCTAAAAGAACAGACAAACATAACAAGAGCAAGATTCACAAGCTCACCCACTTACTCATTCAATCAACACTCAGTCACTTAATTTGCAGTTATCTTTCATTCCTAATCATCTCTCATTTCAGCACCCACCAGCTGGCTGAACACTGAGATTCAGTGGGTTGGTTACCCGCTAGAGAGTGTCCCTGTTGATTCGATGGTGACGCAAGCCAGCCAGCTGTGGTGCGAGCAGCAGCTTCCCAGGGAACTGTTGTGAAGTTGGCTACCTCTGTGTTCATCTCTCCTGTCGCAGTCATTAAACCTGATTTTCTTTTTGCGTTATGTGTTTATTGTGTCCATTTTGGTCTCCTCTCCTTATTTTTACCTTTTATACTGTAGAACCACTGAGGAGAAAAAGGGGGGCAGCAGCCTGTCGCACCAGCTGAACGGAGAACTAGTTCATTTCATTCTAAACTCAAAACTCTGTTGCACCGTTACGTCTTACACTACAGCTTAACTAATGCCCATAATTTAAAGAATTGTTGGAAATGATGATATTTTAATAACTAATAACTAAACCCAGTGTTATTACAAAGCAGCTACGATATATACTGTACCCTTATAGTGTCTTGGACAGGAATAATAACAGCACATGAACAGTCTCTGGGTATGAGCTGTTGGAGAGCCTGGTTGTCCAAATCTTTTAAAACAAGTGAGGAAGAGGGTGAGACAAGAGATGAAGAATCTTGTGACCCCTTTTTCTCTAATGGTGTAGGTTTAATCAAGGGGGTAGTGCCTGGGCTATGATTTTTGTAAATGCAGCATAAAATCACTTTTGAACTAATGCTAACTGTATAGCATGACACAACCAACCTTTGGCAGTCATGTCAGGAATTTCCATTCAATCCATTCGCTCACTTAATCAGGAAATCAATTATTTTTCATTTGGTCAAAAAGGTATTTCTTGAATGCACTGACAAGCGTCATATTTAGTCTTGTATGAATTAGGTGTTTTTGGTTTTGGCCTCTGTGAAAATGTGAGGGAGAAACTTAAACTCTGAGCTGCAAATTGAATTAGTTAGAGGTTTATTTATTGTGATAGGTGTGAAATGCTGAAGGTCTGTAGATGCAGCTTAAAGTGAGACTATGTAACTTTAGCTGAACAGCAGCCACAAGTGGCAAATTCAGAATAAAGATAAATGCTATAGGTAGTGCTCGGCAACGATTAAATTAATCACATGATTTTCTGTAATTAATCACAATCGATCACATAGTCATGTGCAAAATTGAATAATGAATTCTAAAGTAGTGTATTTTTTTATCAGAGAGCAGCATAAACGTTTTATGTTCAGTAGCAAGTGTCTATCAGCGTAAGGTGTTGCGGTGTTGCGGTTGTGCTCGCCTCACGCACACGCCCGCTCCCGAAGTTGCATTGTCTTGAACTTTTTGTACACGACGCCCACCACAAATCATTGGAAGAGAGACTGAGACTGTTTGTGAGTTTCCAAAAGCTATTACTGTTTACCAAATAGTTATCAGGACATCAACAGGAGGGAATTCACATGGCAGAACACCACCATACCACTAAACTAGATGAAGTCCTATCAGGTAAAGTAGCCAATAATTTTAACTTAAAGATGTGGTATTATTCTCATTTTCAGGTTGAAAATCATATTTGGGGGTTGTACCTGAACAGGTTTACATGGTTTAATTTTCAAACAAACAACATATTTTTGCCATACTGCACATTGCTGCAGCTCCTCTTTTCACCTTGTGTTGAAGGCTCGTTTTAGCTATGGAGTGATAGATACATCTGGTCTCTAAATCATCTTTGTTGGGAGTTGCACATGCTCAGTTCCTAATTAAGGACTACTAGCCAATCAGAAGCAGAGAAGGGCGGGTCAGCGAGAAGCCCGTAAACAGCTTTGATTCAGCTGTGGGCTGCATGCAGCCGACCAGCTTGGCAACATGGACTGGCGTAAGAATTTCAGAGATTTATTAATCTGTAAGTAAAGTATTTTTCATTGATAAAGTTTTAACTGAGCTCTGCCTCTACATCCCAGTAACAACATTACGTTCATTGACTGTCTGGAGGATCGCTAGTGTTTGGAAGGGAGAGGAAAGATGTGTGCTGCAGCGCAGTGTTTTGCTTTTTTTTTTGAGGGACTAGCCGCTTGGCTAGTTTTGCTTTCATCCCTGTGACGTCACAGGGAAGAAAGGGAAGCGGCAGGACTACAAACGAGCTATTTTCAGGCAGTTCAGAGCAGAGTTTTCTGTGGGAGATGGGAACTCCATTTGGGTGGACTTTGCAAACCTATTACATGCACAAAAAAGGTATATAACTCAATGAAGGAGAGGGAAAAAGCCAAAAAGCATAATACCACGTTTTCAAGTTAAATAGGCAACAGCTGTGTAGCACACAGTAGCCATTGCCATGGTTATTCTCCATAGAGGGCCTGCGGTTTACACACAAAGTAAAAAATACTGTTTACCTAGAGAACCACCGGGGCCAAGAAACTACGTTGTGATTTTAAGAACGTTCCTAATCTTCCCCAGTAGTAATCAGCATGCAGTGTGTAGCTATCCACTTTTCTATGGCATTTGATCGCTTGTCTTGCTTTTGCTTAGCTACTTCGCCTACACGTTGCATCCACCGTAGTCTGCCGAAGCCTCCCTCCACTGCTTCTTTGGGTGGGTGATTTGCAGGCTGATCAACATCCCACCTGCTCCTGTGACCCATGGTTTGACTTTATGTGTTCAGCATAATAATAAAAACTGCGTTAACAGGAGATAAAACAATTGTCAGCATTAATTAATTAATTTGTTAACGCGATAACAATTTAACGTGCCCAGCCCTAACTACTGTATAATGTACAGTAGTATAACAGCACCAAATCATTGCAGTCACAATCAACATAATTTATACAGTAATATTTAATTGAATTTTGCTAACATTATTTACTATAAGCCTCTGGTCCTACCAGACCAAGTTAGCTGTAGCAGTAAAGCCTGGCTTAGTGTACTGAGCTCAGCAGGTACATTTAAGTGAATTATGAATTCAACTTCATTTAAAAGAATTTGAAGAATGTGTTTTACGCCTTAAAAGTATACATTGTACTGGTTTAGGTTATTTCCTATTTTGTTTTGAAAGCATTCTTCCTCATGTGTCTTGTGTAACTTCCTTCCTTTGTGCGTTTTCCCGCCTGTTTGATTGTCTGCGCTAATGATTTTCGCCTGTGTCTTATTACTTGCTACTCTCTTGTGTATATATTGTGTGTGTGCTTCACTTCTCTTTTAATCTTTGTGTCTTTGTCAAGGGTTCCAGCTCTTTCTCTGCGTTTCCTTATGTCTTTGGTCCGTTTTTGGCTTTTGAATTATTGCCTGTGATATCTTTGCCTTGGGGGTTTTGGACTGCTCATGTGTTTTTGACCCTTGCTTGCTGCATCTCACCGTAAGCTTGTACACCCTTTATTGTAAAATAAACACAGCTAACTTCTCTCTCAAGCCCTCTTTTCTCAACTACTTCTAACACTTTTCATGTGTTCACCATGACAGCGCCTTTGAGAAGGAACCATCCGAAAGTGTTTGCCTTGTGGATACTCAGAAAGGGTTTTACACTAGACGTAGGTGTATGAGACACTCTATAATGTAGACTGTTTGAAGCACAGACCTTAAATATGGCCTTAACTGGAGTATAGGTAATAATAGCCGGGTTTACACCATAAATATAAACACAGCTAGTGTTAGTGCCTAACTTTCATGTCATGAAAACAAACTGTGGCACTCTGCAGTCCCCAAAGGCTTTAAGTGAGAACGATAACACACCCACGACCAAAATATGACGCCCAACTGGATGCACCACAGAGCATACACAAATAATTTAGTGCTAGACCGCTTTAGATAATTAGCTCTCGCTGTAGGACAAAAAGGAGATATTCAACAAAAACTTTAAAAAAGAAAGTAGGTGCATTATTTTATTAAACTAATATAGTTACCAAAAAAAGCACCCAAAAGCAGCAGTGTGTAATTAACTTGTAATGTGTAGGCAATTAAAAATGCAAATGGGTGTGTGCAGGAGGGGAGATACAGAGGTTGAAAGCTTCCGGGATTGATCCCCTGTTCCCATGAAGGTCAGGGTCCTACAGGGTATCGATCACATAGGATGTCAGACCTCTCCCTCAATGCCATGCAATGAGTTTACCACACTCAGTATAAAGTAAAAATAGCAGACTGTGGTGTGTTTTCCTATAGACTCTCATTCTCTAACTTCACTCACAGTAGGCTGCTGACCTGTTCTAATGTCATTGACAATACACAGATGAACTGCACACCCAGTAAGTGGTTTTTCATTGGTAGATTATACCTAAAGAGTAACTCCTATCAACTTTTTTTTACAACATATTATTTCATCATAATAGCAGAGCAATCCGGTAGCAGTTTTTTAGTGTTCATTGCAAGGGAAAATGTAGTTTTTCTGTCCTCTATAGATGAAATAAATCCAAGGATCACATACTTTCTACACACAGAAATCACAGAACCAAAGTTGCAAATTATAACTTGTTTATTGTTGGTCAGAATTTAATAATGAAAAAGTAAATATGCTGATGGTGTAACTGAAATAGTTGATATGCCTTTGAAATGTGCCTCTGTAAGTAGGAATTTAAAATTATAGTTTGAATGTTGAATTATTATCAGGGCTGGCAGCTATGACAGCTAGGAGAGCAACCTCGTTCTAATGGAGCACTTACTGCAATGAAAATGCCAAAATAAAATATCATATATTAGTCATCAGTCATTAGCAAATCAGTTTCTAGATTTAAAAATGACAAATACGTGAGCCAGTTGCAGTCGGGAGAACAGACGGTGCTGAATTTCAGGCTTTTGTTATCACAGAGCCAGTAGCAGTTTCTTTGGAAACTGCTACTGGCTAAACGGGGAGAAAAATGACTTTCAGACATTTATTGTGTCTGTCTCCATCTGAGTAGAGAATAGGATGGTGCAGCCTCGGGAATCATTCTGTCACAACAAAGCTCTCGTGCTACTTTTAATGTTTTGACATGAGCTCGTGACAGTCATCCGGTCCGTCCATGCCCTGCTTTTTCTGGTCATCTTCTCCTGCTCATTCTTTTTTTAATAATCTATAAAAATGCCTTTGGTATGAGCGAGTGGGAGGACGCATCGGTGGGAGCGGAGGAGAGGTGGGGTGTTGTAATAGCAATGGATCCATTTTTATATGAAAGCCGACACTCACTGCCACATGGGAAGGGCAGCTTTTTGGAGGGAGGTAATGGTTTCTTCTCCTCCTACTGCTCCCTGAGGTGGGCCGAGTGTAAATTACATCCAGATCGGCCTCTGCACAGTCAAGACCAGAGCTGGCTGCCGCTCGCCTCCCACAATTCCCTTCCCTTCTCATCACCAGTTAGATCCTGAGAGATATTCCCATCTTGCTTGTGCACAAAGGGACATATCAGAGAAGGAGTAGCCTGCCCACATGTGGCGATGCTATCTTTCTTTATCTAGTCTCTCATACTTTCTATCTCTTTGCTCATGTGGATAGAAGTGACTCTCCAGCTGCAGCAGTGCATCCTCAACTTCAACTTAGCGACCGTATGTTTTGGGAGACTCAACAGCACTTTGCTAAAGGAAGAAGGGAAGCAGGGTATGAAGGGAGGGTTGGAAATACAAACAGCAACCCTCCAGACTCACTTAAGTCAGATTGAAAGTGTCAGAACAGCTTGGATGGAAGGCAGAGCAGAGCAAGGGAGAGAACTGGCTGGCAGACTGTGTTTCATGGCCTGTCAGGTCAGGCTACATTATCCCTTGGCCATACTGTTTCTCATTAGCCCCCTGATGTGCTGTGAAGGCCTGACTGCCATGCACGGCAAAGCCCTGAGTTGGGCTGAGGTGGCACCTCGGCCCAGCTTGGCACTAAGACAATGCTGAGATTGGACAGGTGGAATGACGAAGAATGAAGGATGGCGGAACAGTACCCAAAGGGGTTTTTCTTGAGCAGGATACCCGCTCTCTGCCCGGTCGTGCAAAGCCTTTGACTTTAATACTTTTAAAGAGAGGTTTACATCCTCCTTCATATCAGTGGATAACGACCACAACGAAAACCTTAATTATACCAGGTGGCAGAAAACTGTCAAAAAAAATTAATGTGGAAAAGAATATTAATATTGAAGTACCTTCTTTTTTGCACCGACAGTAGCCTCAAAAGGCAAGAATGCAATGCAGCTGCTAGACAAGATGCTGCAAATATGAAGACTCTTCCCCTCATTGTTTTTATTGCTCTTGAAACAATCAGCAATTAATATAAAAAGAAGGATTATCTGGAACAAAAATAAGGAGATCGGTAGTGAAAATGCACATACCTGCACAGACACAGAAAAGAGAACCACAGAAATTTGTAAACTGATCGATCACAGGAGAATCTAATGGAAAGTCTGATTAACTAGTGATCAGGAGGCGTGAGGTGTCTCACAGAAGAGAACATGCAGGAAGACAGCCTGTGCTGTCTCTGGGGCAGCCTGCTCTGGCTCACACACAGATGGGTAGAAAGTAGCAAAAGGAAAATAAATCCAACACAGTGTGTTTGCATGAAGTTAAGTAACTTTCTGGGGGATAAGAAAAGTGAGAGCAGTTAAGATTCATCCTGAAAGCATGTGACAAAAGATAAACCAGAGTTACCAACTAGGAATAGAGAGTGAAATGCGGGAAAAAGGAAGCACTGTTGATTTCTTCGTGTCCTATTATCTCTTCTGCAAGCTTTTATGTGACACATGATCTCCAGTTTGGACAATAAGATTCTAAAAATATTGTTATGACGAGCAAAACCACTTTCAATTAATTGGCTTTTTGTATTTTCGCCATTATTTGTGAAGCACCTATCAGAGTGCCTTTTGACAAGATGAGACCAGGTGCAACGTCTCTGATTCATTACTCCTGTCTGAATGTATTGCTGCCTTGACTGGAGGAGATGGTGGCATCTGAAAAAAACCCCAAACAAATAGCAACCCAAACTCGGTTACTTTACTCCAATCTAAGCCTCCCCAGCAGCGTCAATAAAAGCAGCAAAGAGACAAACGCAGGGCTGGCAAGCTAATCCAGGGATCACATTGTGAATCACAAATGCGTGTCCGCTCTCCCCCTCTCTCATCTCCACAGCCAGATGGAAATAACCGGCTTTGGCACTGCCGTAATTTTGCCTCTCTCCTTCTGCACTCCCTGTTCCTCCCCTTTCATTTCATAGGAGGGGGGGCTGAAGTTATTGCATGTGACACATTCGAGAGAGAAAAAGAGGGGGAAAGAATTGCATTACTCCACAAAGCCAAATGCCATGGGAGCAGGATGAGATGTATCTCCTGCTGCTTAATAACAGAGGAATTATTTAAAATAGAAGCAGCAGCAGCAGCGGCGGAATATTTCTGAATCTATATTTAGATTGGGAGTGATGCGTCTCACCCTCACAGCCGCGGCTCATGTGGAATTCGCAGGGGAGACATGGAAATGCATCAGGGTGGAGATCAATATAGCATGCTGCACTGAGCCATGCAGAAAGATGCTGTTTTCACATGATCGGGCCCGAGATATTTTATCACAGTCGTGTTCACAGTGACCATTTTGGCAGAACAGTACAGAATAATCTGACAGAATTTCACTACATTTTAAGCACTGGAACAAAGGCATGATTTATAGAGTGGGTTACAAAGTTAGGTTCCCCTTTTACAAGCAATCTATTTTTAGCATTCGCTGCCATCCATACTCCAGCCGGATACAGGACTATCAGCTACTATTCATTCATCTACTAACCGATAACCTGAATCCCAGCTTGCTTTCAACACTCTGCAAGTTTCAAACATTATTACTTTCCAGGACCTTGTCGCAGCAAATTGCATCGATTAGCCGGCTCTAAATCACTTGGTTTTAATTACATTTACTCTGCATTGCTTCGCTAAGCATATAGCTCCACATGATTGCAACTAAATTGCAATTGGCCAATGTCCCTAGCACCCAAGAGGAGGACATAATTGTAGATTTATGTAAATCAATGGTATGGGGTGCTGGACAGAGTCTGGTCATCTGCACGAATAATGAGGTGCTTCAGAAGTTGGAAAATATTGTAACTTTGTTGTCTCCACATTTTTTGGATCTATAAAATTGTATATTCATCCAAATGATTGGTATAGCAAATGAAGAAAGTCTCAGTCTCACATAAAGCTCACAGTAACCAGCACTGATTTTCAGTTGTTGGAGCTACAGTATGTATTAATAGCAGTACCAACAAGGCAGATATGGATCGAAAGGAAACAATAAAAAACATTGCCAAAAGTGAAATTCAAAAATGCTGTTTTCATTAATAGTTTGCTCTATAATAGGACCTACACAAGCTTTGGACAATACTTTGATGTTTCATTTGCTTTACCTTTTACTGCCCACAGTTCTGCCTGCAGGACAATATCAACTACTAGTTTGAAAAGTTTGCTATTAGTGTAGTACAAACATGTAAGAAAAATGATAACTCTGTTGGACAACTACTCAATTGTCTCGACGACATAAAGGCCTGGATGGCTCTGAACTTTTTAAATTTCAATGATAACAAAACAGAAGTGATGGTTTTTGGAGGCACCACTGGGACCCCGCCTGTAGATCTGGGCTCCTTGGCACCCTATATTAAATCTAGCATTACAAACCTAGGAGTTAAAGTGGACCCTGAGCTTAAATTTGACAGTCAAATCAAAGCTGTTGTCAAATCAAGCTTCTTTCATTTGAGGCAGCTGGCCAAAATAAAGCCAATTCTGTCAAGACAACATTTTGAAACTGTAATCCATGCCTTTATAACTACACGGCTGGACTACTGTAATTCATTATATGTGGGGGTTAGTGGGTCCTCCATCACCCGTCTCCAGATGATCCAAAATGCAGCAGCACGTCTTTTAACGGGCACATGTAAACATGAGCACATCTCCCCCTATTTTAGCCTCATTACACTGGCTGCCTATTCAATTTAGGATCAATTTTAAAATTTTGTTATTTGCTTTTAAATCATTAAATGGTCTTGCCCCGCCATACCTCTCTGAGCTTCTACATTCTTATAAACCCGTCCGCACTCTCAGGTCAGATAATCAGCTGCTCCTGACTGTGCCTAAAACTAAGCGTAAGCTCAGAGGGGACCGTGCCTTTGCTGTGTCTGCCCCTAAACTCTGGAATGATCTGCCTTTGAATGTAAAGCAGGCCTCTTCTTTATCTGTTTTTTAAAACCCTTCTTAAAACCCATCTTTTCTCTTTGGCTTTTGACACCTAGTAAGATGTCAACTTCATTTACTGTTTTTATTTGTCACTTTGTGTGTTTTTATTGTATTGTTATTAATTGTACATATATTTAGGTTTATTTTTCTGTACAGCACTTTGGTCAACTTTGGTTGTTGTAAAGTGCTTAACAAATAAAGTTGGTATGGTATGGTATGGTATGTAGCCTACCATATTTGCTCAGTCAGATTTTTATCTTTTTGCTTATTGTGGTCATTTTCAAAAACAACATCATGTTGTAAAAATAATCCAGGTTCAACGGTAGATACAGCTGACACCTTAAAAATATGTCTCCTATACTTTAAAGCATTCTGGCAGTCCAAAAGTGTAATAAATCCTTGAAAAGTTTGCATTAAAAAAGAGTCTAATTTTAAAGAATAGTAGGGCTGCAACAAATTATTTTCATTATTAGTTCATTTTAAAATCATTTCCTTAATAAATGGCTTTGTCGATAAAACATAAGAAAAGTATAAATAAATCCTATTATAATTTTTCAAAGCCCAAGATGACATATTCAAATAGCCTTTTTTAATCTTAAAAACAGTTAAAGACCCAAGCACATTTAGTTTACTGTAATATTTACCAAATAAAAGCATAAAATACTCACATTTGACAAGCTTTAACTAGCTTTAACCAGCGAAAGTTGTGAAAAATGACATACACAATGAATTGAGTTAACCTTCAAGCTCTAAAAAATTGATTAATTTAGGTTGAACATCCCTAAAAGGGCGTTAATAGCTGAGTGTTAAGAATAAGTATATGCTAATTAAATTTAAGTGGTCAGTTTAACAGAAAAACTGGGAAAAGCGTCCTAGATCAAACACGTCCAGAATAAAAAGTCTTGAAAGGTTAAAGTCAAAAAACATTTTAATGGAGTTTATTCTGTGTGAAGGTCTGAATGAGTGCAGTCTGTCCGAAGCAGCGTGAGTGGCTGGTCAACAGATGGTAGTGTTGACAGGCTGCTAGGTTCGTTGGCCAGCTCTGTGTACAGTTAGCAGGGGGTCACCAACAAGCCCTGGGATGTTTGTCTCTGCCGGTCCCGTTTAATCACACGCACACCTTGGCTGTGAAAACCCTGCTTATCACAGCTCCATGCTTCTGTCAAAAAACACCAGAATATAATTTATGGACTGAGGTTTATTATCTTGGGGTCCCCTGCTGGAGCTGCTGCCCCCGCGACCCGACCCCGGATAAGCGGCTGAAGATGGATGGATGGATGGATGGTTTATTATCTGACAAGGCAAACGGTCCCGCTCTGTACCGCTGCAACTTTGTTCCGAGCGCTGATTTTTCTATTAGATGAACGAGCGGCGGTATGAACTGAAGGTCAAACTGAATGCCAACCTTCAGTCAAGGAGAAGATTTTTGCTTTCCGCTCAAGGGAGCACGGCATGAGGATTATCAGCAAACACATCAAGAAATGAGCACATGAAAGGATGCAAACCTGTACGTGCACACACACACACACACACACACACGCACACACACACACACCCCTAAACACACGAACTAGCAAGTGTCCCTGGCTTACCGGAAAGTAGAGAAGCAGCGCTCCACACAGGATGGCCTCCAGTAGGACTAGACCTGATGCTCTGATACTCTGCCAAAAAGAAAAATACATCAATTATTAAACTTCTCATTCATGCATCACATATGTAAACCTGCATTAATCTGTGCAACCAGCTGTAAACATAATATTGCCATACGATTTTCTCATAAAGTTATTATGGTGGGTTTTGTGTTTGCAAACAGTTACTTATTGACAGATCCAGCAAATATGGAGCATCATCAGCATCAATTTGAAGTCGTGTTTATGGCCATTTGGCAAATGTAAGTCATTTGATGCTAAGAAAACCTTGTCTTGTACAGTGTGTTTAGTTTTTTTACTGAAAACAGCTGACTGAAGCTACCCTGAGCTGTGAGAATGAATCAAAACAGTAAAACAAAAACAACAAGCCGAAAGAATAAAAAAAGGTACGTAAAGCTGAGGGCAGCTGCGGAGTCGGATGATAATTCTCTACACGTAGTGATTTAATCCGTTATTTCTTTAAATTTTTATTACAGCATTTCATTTTTCTTTTCACTAATGTACAATATATGCAGAAAGTTCCATTTGAAATAATAATACAACCACAGTCTGGAAGAAAAATAGATTATAGTCATTTTGAAAGGATAGAAGATAATTTCTGTTTTTGGAAAGAAAAAATAGTCCAAAAAAATGTCCAAAATCTGAAATTAAAATATAATATTTTCCTTTCTACAGAATGGATATGTGGCTGTTTGGAATATAACTCTTAAAATGCCCCCTATATTGCGAGAAGTCTAAACAAGTCTAAAACAGCAGGATATCATAATATTCCAGGAGAATTTAATAGGGGAATGGAGCTTTCTCTTTTGTTGGTTAAAAGAGAACAAAGTAGAGTGAAAGCTCCTGCCTCAAGGACTTTTTATAGAAGGGTTCACCATTTCAGGCACTTTTTTTAACAGCATATCGTCCTCTAATTGACAAAATGCTTGGGGGGGCTTTCAAAGAGCGAAAGACTGTGTGTGTCACCCATTTAAAAATACATACAAAAGACAACACAGAGCACTAGCCACAGCTATGTAGACCAGATGAGTGATGTTGATCTTGTTTAAAATATATATTTAAAAAACTTGTGCAACCCAACTGATGTCATTGTTTATGAAAATGAACCGTTTTTAATTTAAGTCTGTGAAGAGCTTTGAAACTAAGCTTTTAAATTTAGCTTTATAAGATTAATAGGGATTACATAAATGGGGATTACATAATTTTAACAAAGCCTTGGAGTATCTAAAACTTTCATCTGCTTTATTAATGGGAGCGATCCTTTGTTCAACTCTGGTTGGTATAATGGCAGAGCCATCAGGTATGTGGGAGGTGGAGCTGCTTGATTCTCCTCTGGCAGGAATGTGGTTGAATCTTCAGGCTAATCCTCCCATGTCTAATGCTCATGACAAAGCATTTAATCAAGCCAATTAATTGACAGCAGCAACTAGAGGCCCAGAGGACTTCATAAGTTTGGGCAAAAGTTTACTTGGGAAGAAAGTGAACTCTGTAAATAAATTCCATCTAACGCCAACTTTCATTTGTTTGGCCATTATAAATTTGTCATACAGTCATATTCAAAGTAGTAATTGTACAGGGACATACAGAAGTTTTACTGTTTTATGTGTATGTGTCATATTAATGATTCAGCTAAAAGCCAATTAATGAAAGTTTTTGTGTTTGCAGTGTAAAATCTGGCATTTTCGGTAGAAATTGCAGCAGTTTGTTGAGAATAAGACTGGAGTAGACAACAAAAACAAATGATTTCACTCTCAAACGTTTGTCCACTGAACATATACCTCCACTGTCTACTGATTTCTGGCAAATGTAAGTGCAGAAATACAGCTTTAAAAACCAAGAATCTCATTAATTAGCTCTTTCTCAATAATATTACAATAATCTTTTCTGGTGTTTTAGATAAGCTACTATTGTTAGCATTATATCACACACTTTGAGAGACTGAAAGTGCCATGAATCTCTAGTGCATGAGCTCACTCTGAATCAGCACTTTCCATTCAGAAGGTCAAGTTTCATGTTTGTCAAGTAGTTTCATCTTTTTAATAATGTAGTGAAAATGTCATCACCTTTCAAGGTAATGTAGATTATCAGGTGCGAACCTACACACTGAAGCAACTCATCTCAGTGCCACATTTCACAATAGATTTGATAAAAATATATGATAATATTTAAACACAAAGATTTTGTCTTTAGAAAGCGGGATGGTGCAGTGGATAAAACACATATCTTTGGTGTGAGTGAGTCCTGGGTACAAATACACCAGTGTGTCCCTGAGTAAGACACTTAACCCCTAGTTGTGACCTCTGACATACATCAATATTAAGTTGCTTTGAATAAAAATGTAAAATGTAACTGTAATAAAGCTCTATGCATGCAAATTATCTTTTAAACTGCGAAAGACAAAGCGGTCAATGGCCTGAAGTATAAATCAGAATAAATTCAGTTCAGTTCTCATTTGCAGCAACTGGTCGCTGTCCAACTTGCTGATGTTGAGTTGATCTGTAGTGGTTCAGCTGTTTGAAATGATTTCAAAGCTTTATTGTGACCACCCGCATGCAGATTCAATGGTTTATGGATCCAAAGGGCTTTGATGGCCATACGGCCCAGAAAACATCAAACATAACTGATGTGAATTTAAAAAAATGAGCTTTAGCATCTCTGTAGCACCTGTCTCTAGGCTCATAAATCACTCACAAACAATGTCAGTTAAATGATAATAAATGGATGAAACTCTGTGAAGGAATGCTTGTTATGATAATGTAATGATAAATACCTTATGCCTGCGAAAGTGGTAGATGAGTACCATGCTAACGAAGACAATCAGCAAGCAGAGGCACTGGAAAGAGAGCACAGCCAAGCGAAGAGCGCCATCCTCTCGTGCCACACAGGGAGTGTCGTCCTTGCAGAAGGCACAGCCTTGCTGGCATGGCAGGCAGTCGCTGGAAGACCCCTCGTCTGCATTGGGACCGCTGTCTGCAGCTTTTCCCTTTCCAATCCCTGTCAAAAACAAGATTTAGAAATGCAGGACTTTAATTCCAAATATTTAAGGCAAGACATCTCAGCAAGTGAGCCAGTTTTTGTCAGTGGTATTGATCAGCAAGCTTATCAACCCTGTGCAGATATTATGTGCTCTAGGACAGTTATTCCTAACCAGGGATAGTACTTTAAGATTGTGGAGAAGATAAGCTAATTTGAGAAAAACTTGAAAACTTTGAAAGACAGAAAGAAGAAGTAGTTGTAGTAGTAGTACTAGTAGTTGTTGTTGTTCTTGTCATCTGGTTTATTAGAAGGAAGAAGAAAGAGTAGGGAAATTTAGGCATATGGAGGACCACATAAGTTATTTCGCACAAGAGCAGACAGAGCGTGCCGGCCCGACAGCTTATAATCCTTCGAGAAAGGTAGAGGTGAGCGGTGAGTGAGCAGTTGGTTGCAATTCGCAACCCTCACCACTAGATGCCACTAAAACTTACACACAGAAATTTTAAAAAGTTGACATTTTTGACTTAAAGCAACGGAAACAGTGGAAATTGTATAAGTAATGAACAAAAGATTGAACAAAGATAGCTAAAAGATATTGATAAACAGAATTGTTAGCTAGAAGCAAAAATTAATGGATAAAGTGGAATTGTTAGCTAAAATTAAATTGACATGTTAGTTTAAAGTAAGCTAGCAGGCAAAGTCTATTATTATAGCAATTTTCACAGAATAATATCAAATGGAATCGAATTGATTCAACAAAGATAAAACACCTGATGAAATATAAAAGGGAAACAGACTAGTAAATGATAAACAGCTGGAATTGTTAGCAAAAAGTAATGAATAAACGGTTTAAATATGGTGCTTCTGCCAATCCAAGTATCACATTTTATCATGCGCAGCTGTTTTTACAGTGTTGATTTACAATTTATTCATTATGTTGGGACTTTCAAAGCAAATAGAAGCAGGTTTTATAGCAAAAGCTCATTTAAATAATTTTCTTAAGTGTCCTTGTTATTGAATTCTCCTCTGGATCTGTTGAGATCAGTAAGATAAAAAGAGATGAAGTGCTTCCATGACAGACTGAATCGTCCTGAGTGTATATAAGCTTATCCGTCTCTGACCTTACAAGGATTCATCGACATTGTGTCAACACAAGGGAGATGGATCTATGTGTGAACATGAAAAGTCAACACTGCTGCACCTTGTTCAGTCACTGGCATATCATACAAGGCTGATATCTGCGGGCACACAGAGGCATGCCAGAACTTAGTTATTTTATCCTGACAAGGACAGAGACGATGGGGAGTCATAAAAAATCAGGGTTGATTGTGGACACATCCCCACCTGATGAAAACTGAGCTTTGTGCAAGATCTGGGTGGAGAAAGTGAATGTATTCAAGAATAGCACTCTGTTTGAGGTATAAACCAGCCACAAAAGTAAAGTGGATGAGTTTAGTCACATTGGACAGCAGTGAATGCTAAAAAAAAATCCCCCTCAGGGTAAAGTAAGGTAAAAGCCAAACAAACCCAAGGGGACAACAAGAAGCTAGTGCGCTTGTTTGTTTAGAAATCCCCTGAGATAAACCCATATGGTTGGATAGATAACGAATGGTGGACTTACATAGAGCTTTTATGGAGGCTTTATTGGAAACAGCTATTGTCTAAGAGATTTGCAGGGATTTTGCCTTTAAAAAGAAACTGGCCTATTTTTCAAAAGATATGACTCTGCACATCATTGATCCCTTCAAAAGGACTACTTATCTCCATAGCAATGAGTCATATCCTCTAGCTCATTCTCATTGGTTTGTTGCTCCTACAGATGACTGACAGTCAGAGGGAGCTTAGCTACAGTAACTTCTCTCACATCTCTATATCCAAGATCCACAGTGGAAGATCACTGGGAGACAAAGGAAAGTGAGTTGCACCGGCTTTCTCTGCAAAGGAGTGTCAAGGATGTCCCCTTGTGGATTAACAGGCTTGTTATTGGCCCCATGGTGGGCCAGACTGCAGCACTACGCTTCACTAACAGGCTTGCCTATCCTCTCTATTATTGTATCCTCAAAGACACACACATGCACACACACACACACTGAGCTTTCATGCAGACCTGCACACATGAACACGCAAGTTTGTGTGCGTTTGCAGCACAGCACAAACAGGCAGGAGAAGATGGCACAGATATCTAGCTCTCCTACGAAGAAATCTTTAAGCCTTTTTGCTTTTCTGTGCACGGAGGAGAAATAGTTTTAGGGTAAAAAACGGGTGCCTGTAAGATTTGTGCAAAAATTGAGGGAGAGAGGAAATTGGGTGAGAAAAGGGGCAAAATTGAGATATACAGAGAGGAACATGCTGTATGAGGTTTGAATGGGATGAAGCAGGAGGTAAAGTGGATCGAAATGAAATTAAGTAAGTAAGAGAGAGCAATAGAGGGCAGGTGAAAACCACTGGGGTTCTGCGTCTGCAAAAGCCTTTTTAATTAACTCACAACAGACAGAATAAACTGGGAAAAGTAACTACCATTAAAAAGATATTTCCCATCTTGAACCTGAGTAGCCTCCCCAGGTACAGAGGCTTCTTTAATTTTTTAGACAGGGCAACACGTGCTTCCTTCATTACCACAATTAAATAAAATCAAAATGTTACATAAGGTAATATATAAGGTGAACATAGTTCTTTTACTTTTACTACAATTTCTATGTTAAAACCAGGGTTATGTTTGCAAGTCTCAAGGCAAGTCTTATATTACCACATTTACCATTAATGTGAACTATCATTAAAAAAGAGTTTGACTCAGCTTTCTAAGTCTGGCCAACACTAAGTTTTGATACAAAATTTTTGTGGCCCCAATTTATAAAGCTTACCTAGTTTTGTATTTTCTTATTTAAGGGTAACTTTTTGCAACATTCACCTTATAATTTCTTTAAAGTGTTCAAGTATTGAACACTTTATGCTGCAGACGGCAGCAGCAAAACTGGGCTGCAGCGTAATGCTTGTGGGCGTTTGCGCCCCTCCGCAGTACGTGTAAGCCCTAAAATGCTTGTTTTTGCCACTGGCAGGCTCAGATCGTTAGTGTTTGATGACATTGTGGAAACGATTCCTACAGAGACCTTTTTTTAAAGAGTTAGATCCTTTTTGTAACATGTTATAACCAGAAACAGTTCCTATTTCGCTGTTGTCAATGCCACCAAACTCCCTTGACAAAAACAGTAATTTTACCTCTGTAGGCTTCCACTGCCTCGGGTTAGTTTGTGTTATTGTGAGATAACAATAACACAAACAAGAGAACCGACTAATTCAGAGGTAGACCAGCAACTCCTCTATTCTGTGAGGTTAGATTATTGTTTTTATCAAGAATTAACTCAAAAATAATCTAGTTCTGATTGGTCTTTCTAAAACGTAACTACAAACCAGTTCAGTTTTCAAGTATGACATAGTTTGTTGTTGTGTGGAGTTGTTATTATATGTGTCAGAAATCACTAACTGTTCACCAAAAAGGTCGCTCAAGGCTGAAATTTGCCCAAACAAAACCAATTCTTCTGATTTGTTACCTTTAACAAAGCCTTGCAGGAACAAATCCTCCTTGTTAAGACACAGTAATAAAGAATATATTTTAATAGGTGAGTAATTTGCCAGTGACTTACTGAAGCCATTGACTGCCACTCTGTTGGGGTGGAAGAATCCTTTCTTGCAGTGGCACTTGTACTTGTCCAAGACAAATCCATGACCATGGATCGGCAAACACTGCGAAGAGAAGAAAAAAACATATACATCAACCACACAGAGATGACAATGGATGTACTTCCTTGGCTATAGATAATTAAAGAATTTGAAACGTGTAATACAGAATGATAAGACACCAATATTAAAGCAATTAAAACGTCTCAATACTGAACCAAAAGTAAAGCCTGCAGCTGAAAATCAGTGAGCAGAACATGGCATCAGATGTCTTGTGGGAAGTACAAAGGTCTAATTATTTAAGTTGTGAGATTCCTCTCTCTGTATAACTGTGCCTTCTCGCCTCTCAATATTAAATTAGTGAAGCCTCTTCCATTTGATTGAAAGTCTGATAGGAAACAGACTGAGGGCTGCTGAGAAAAACACGAGGGGCATCGGGGGACATCCTTGGCAGACTTTGTGTGCTGTTTGCCAAATTACAAGATATAATTAATATCTAAATTAAGCACAGACTTATTTGCATGATTAAAGGAGAACCATTAATTATATTTCTTGTGGGAATGAGATTCCATCTTCTTTCTGTATGAACACATTTGGGTCATTGACATAAAGTCCTCTTTCCTGAAACTACATAACAGTCTTATTTTCACACATGTTTTTCTAAGACGAGATGATAATGACTTATGAGACCCAAGAAACGACGAGGGGCCCAGAATAGCAACTTTACGTCAGTTGACAAGCTATGAAGTGTTTGTGACCTGACTGTGAGATCTAGAGGCAAGGCCAGTGGCAGGGTCTAAATGAAGTCTCAATCACTGTGATGGTCTTCACAGCGGACGGTACGCGGTGCGTCTTAAGAGGCAGCTATATCTGACAATCGCTGAAGGTCCTTGGCGAGGTCTGAACGCATTTTTTCATTCTGCAAGGCCCTGAGTCAAAGCCTTGGAGAGGCCGGCCGACGCTCAAAAGCACAAGGTAATTACCAGGTTACTATTCAGGGAAGTTCCTTAAACAAACACCACTGAAGAGACCAAATTTAAAGAGGTACTACACTAATCTGTTGAAGAGATGGCTCCTCGTTTTGGTGGTGACAACCTTGAAAAATGGTGTACAGTACTTTGCCACTACATATTCAGACTTCAACTGCATATTATACCCACATACTGAAATACAAAAGACAGATTTTTAATCTATTTAATATGTGTTTAAACCATAGAGCCAGATGATCTGAATGCATACTGCCAAAATGTATTTCAGCTCTCCAACACTAGTGATTTTTAATGGTAGATTAAAGGTCACGGACGACATGAATTTTCCTTTTTATTAATTAATCATGTTTCACACAAGAAGCCCGAAAGACGGGTTTTGTCATATTTAATTAATCCAGTCCAAACCACATTATGGCCAAATCTTTGAAAATAATGGACTTCCACTGAGGCAAAAGTTTATGTTGTGCTTTCAATTATTTTAAATTAACAACGGGGGAAATAAACATGTGTAATGTAAAAGATGATGATCCCACAGAGATTTTACACCCAACTCTGCAGTTCCCCTGGTGAACATAGTGGAGCGTTTAGCAGCCAAAGAGGCAAAAATTTCACTCACAAAATTCATGGTGACCAAAAAAAAAAAAAGCCAAAAGCACACGTGAATGTTGAACCACAAGTTGCAAAACCATAACTTCAAATGAATGCTAATGTCTGCTGGATGGGTAAATAGGCAACAGTTTGCCTGCAAACACATTGTCATTTAAACCTTGTATGAAGATAATCCTGTATGTTTGCTCCAGCCTGTTTCACCGCCCCCAAGTGTCCAGAAAAAATCAATTGATTCTGCTTTAATCAAAGCACATCTATGGATTAAAAGGAGGGGCGGGGGGGGCGGGCAAGCCACCATGGCAACCACCAAGAATCTACCGATAACTAGTAAGCATCATGTAGCCAAGCATACACAAGCAACAACACATACTCCAGAGACCAATGAGAAAAAGCATTTGGACAATCTGATCGGATTATGACAAAAGCCCTATAAGAGCCTGTTTCGAATGTTAGCAATCCAGGCGTATGTTTTGTAACGTGTGTTTGTGTTTTTAAACCTGCAGCAGCCATATTAACCAATCCAACCAGTCTGGAAGGTTTTAAACAAAAACAAAGTCAGCCTTTTACTCCGCTTATTTATTACGACAGTTGATCGATAAGACGTTCCACCATACTGGTGCCTTTCTTCAGATTCAGGTCTCTGAGTTGTGTATCCCTTCATAAAAAAACGGCCAGTTGCTTTAAATGAGCACTGTGCAATGTGAGTCAGGCAACTGATTTCATCTTCAGTTGTCTCCTCGGGACAGGTGGAGCGTGCTGCAGCTACTGCCTGCCACTATTAATATGCCCACCTCACAGAGACACCAGAAGAAACAGCCAGAGACAGGTGTGTGTGTGTGTATATGCATATTTTTCGTGTGTGTGACAGGGAGAGCCAGAAATAGCCCTGGCAGTGTATCCCACTCCTGCCTGCTGCAGTGATTGATACGGGGGTTCGGATGTGGAGTATACTGAATGGGGGGAAGCAGCCCAGACAGCGTGGCCTGCCTCCCAGCTACCTGCCATCAGTCACATGTGATCTCAGCCAGACTCATATCAACGGGCCATGAAAAGAACCAGATCTTCTCCTCACAAGGATAAGAAAATTATATTTCTTTTTTGTATCAAACTCACAACCTGTTGTGCAGGTGTGTCAACCACCAGGGGGTCTCATATGAATTATTGGTAAAGACCCCTTGGCTTCACTTTTCAACACCCTTCAGTGTCAGTGTTTTATACATGTCGAGCTCCGTGGTCACCTTAGCAGAATAAATGTGCAATGTCCGGATGGGCTTTGAAAATAAAACGCAGAATTTGGTTAGGTTAGTCGCTAAAACTACTAAAATATCATGTTTTGGATTAAAATAACTATGTTACTTACGTGACTTAAATTACGTAAGTTAATAGGTGAAAGTCCAGTTTCTGACCCATCCGTCCACTCCAACCACCTCCTTAGCACCCTCTTGGCATTGAACAATGACACTAAAGGGTGCCATGTACGTTGGTACCAGACGCAGAAGGACGTTAAAACGTGTAGTTATTTGATGCCCTGTGAATGAGAACGGGCTGAAACGAAAGGCCCCTATGTGGATTTTCTTTAATGATTTGATGTTTTGTTCATAGAAATCTACGGGCACACCGGTACACATGGTGTCGCACTGTTCCACTGATAGGTGGTGGTAATGCAAGATGAGTGTAAGAAAAAATGCTCAAGCTAAATGACTGTGCGAAAAAAATTTAATTGGCTAAAAGGATAACAATGGTGAGAAACTCTGAATGTAAAGTCCTTGCTAGACAAAATTATGCTGTCTGAGCTCTCTATATTATGTGTTAAACAGTGAATTTAAATACACTAAACTTTAGAGCTAATCAGTTGATTGGTAATAGGAAGACAAATTAAAAGGTAACTATTTGGAAGTTTCCTTTTTAAAATTTTCTCTGTCATAGATGTGACTGTAAAAAAAAATACATTTGGGTTTTGGATAAACAAGATTGCTGAAGATGTCACCTACATATGACACAGACTAAAAAAAGCATTGCAAGAAAATATTGTACAGTAAATAATCATCAGAAGAAAAGCTAAAACATATTGAAAAGCCCTTCCAAGCTTATTTTTAAATAATAATATATCAGTGTACATTACTTGCAGGATTACATATACAATATATACAGCTTAACATACATACTGTTCTAGTATTTCAAATACAGCACACATAGACAGTGACCTACTTCTTTGTGCATATGCTATTAATTATGTTTGATGATGTTCTGTTGCAACTCAGGTGGCCATATTGTTCTTTCCACACTGAGCTGGAGGCATCAGCTGTGCTGCTGGAGAGCAGAATTCACATTAAATTAATTAGTAAATAATGATATATGATTAAGAATAATGTGTTTGACTGTTCAGAATGGCTAACTCTTGTTTCTTATAAAAACTGATATGAATGCAATAAGTAAATGTACCCTGTTTAATTTATGTGGCCTATAAACTGAGTTATAATTTAATATAATAAAAAATAGAATAATAATAAAGCATATGAAGGGTCGGTTTCAGTCCCTTCATTCCTGTCACCTACCTGTGGATGCAGAGATAAGTAAATACCTCATTTATTCTTTATGACAGTCACATGTAGGAGAGACACCCAGAGCTTGTGCTGTGTCTCTCCAACGCCCCAGGTTGCCCCACCAGCACCGCTCGCTGTTGTTCACATCCCAGCTGTGGCAGCTGTCAATCACGCACACTCTGACATGCTAATTGCCATGGTGACATGTGTGTGACCGCAAGCGAGAGCCTTTTTATCGAAGTGCGTCACGCTGTCAGACCAGCACGGCCTGCCTGCGACAGAGCACTTATAACAGGACCGCAAGACTCAAAAATAGACACAACACACACTGAGTCTCACTCTTTCTTTCTCCCTCTCTCTCGCTCTCTGGCTTGTATTCAATTTCTTACATCAGTGCATTTTGTAACATTGTGGTCAATTCATAATTTAATAGTGATCTAGATTGGAATTCTTAATAAATTTGAGAGCCCCACAGTCCTTGCACATGCTCATGCATGGGTCACCAGTGTGTCTTTAAATGAATCAAAATTAGAGCGAGAGGAAATTTTCAAGTCAGGCTATTTCACACAGGGCCCACACTTAATACTGGTCTGAATGGGAGCAAATATTTTCATGTTTGTTGGGGTGACGGTATTTGAACGTGACAGGAAAGGAGGGGAGAGAGGGCAGAGATGACTTGCAACAAAGATTCCTGGATGTACTCAGACTTGGGATGCAGCTATTACACGGTCACTTTCTTAAACCACTTCTCCACAAGAATGTTCACATACTTTTGAGACATTTTAAATTTAGTGACATCTAATTGTCTCCTTGATTGTCATAGTGTAAAGACTAATGAGTTTTGTAAATCAAACAGAAGAGATATAAAAATCAGTGATAAAACTTTCTTAAAATGTTAATTATATATGATAAATGAATAGATGTACTTGCAAGATATGTGTTCTCAGGAAATTATCATCCATTTTGTTGTATATACTTTACCCAGAATGCAGCTTGACCCTAACTGGCTCTAAATATTTAAAGGCACACCAGCAGACAGACTAAATGTAAATGCTTCGTATTTGTATAGCACCTTTCTACTCTTAGCGACCACTCACAACACTTTTACAGTACATCGCATTCACCATTCACTCACATTCACATAGTGAACCTCAGTGCTAAAACAGAAACTAACATTAATACACTGGTGGAACAGCCACCAGGGGCAATTCAGGGGTTCAGTATCTTGCCCAAGGACTCTTGAAATGCAGGAACAGGGAACTGAACCGCCGACCGGGCAACCTGCTCTACCTCCAGAGCCACAGCAGCACCATTAAACACATCTGTGGGTCGGCTTTGGCTCTGGAGGTAGAGCGGGTTGCCCGGTCGGAGAGTTATGACTATGTACTGGATTCCAAATATTGACTACCTAATGTGTGCATAGAGCATGACCTTTGAACTATACATTGACAGGGAGGTGCATGAACTTTTGTCATAGTGCCTGCAGTAATTCAATGAACACGACTTCTGCAATTACAGTAAGCAAGTTTACATAATTATTGTGGTTGATAATTGCCTTGAATGGTTTTATAGTGTAGGAACTGTAACTGCCACTGCCTCTGGGCAATAAAATATAATTTCTTTTTGTTAAATACAATTTCCATATACATAAAATACAACAGGCTTCATGTGTGATTGACATCAAATACCCCTTTAGTAGTCTTCAGTGAACAGAACTGTTTAGCACAGTACATTTTGAGTTGTGATCAATGATTTCTATTTAACTCAACTTTATTGAAAACTCTGTCTCTTTTTTAGCCCCACCCAAACCTGGGTCCGCTGCGGTTTTCACAACCAGGCATTTTCAAGTGGCTTCCTTCCAGGGATTTTGTGGCAGAATAATGATTCTTGGCATGTGGTCTGTTTATAGAGGAGCTTTCAAAATTAATTATATTTTTGGAGATTTTGTTTCTTTTAGAGGGTTTACTGAACAGAATAGTGCAAATGAACCCCCCAAAGAGTGTTATGACTTTGTAATTTCTTAGCATGCTTAAAAGCATGCTCAACACATCAATAGAGATATAGAAAGAGAGGTATAGCAAACATCTGTAAAATTAATATAGTTATACATTTTGAGATTACAAATGGTTGTATGATAAAGATAATGTATTTTTATATTATATCAGTATTCAGTTATAAAAATTAGGCAAATCCACATTGTCCCATAAAAAGTATTTTATTTCATTGTAATGGAGCAGAAAAACTATCCAAGTGTAAATGGACAAATCAGTCGTTTGCAGTATTTTAAAAGCTGTGAGGTCAGCAAAAAGAATGTTTTTTTGTTTTTTTTAGTAATGTTTAAAGAAAAATAAGATGCAGGTTTATAAAGTGGGCTACCACATTAGGGTCTGAGGAGAGTTTCTGGGGAGAATCAGTGAAAAACTATTAATAACATCATTATTAGTTATCAAAAGAAGGTCCTATAGAGCCTCAATGTGTGTGATTTAGTTAAAGATATTGTTTAAAAATAACGTAGTTTTGAGTAATTTTATTGCTTTTCCAACTTTCCCAGAGTCAGAAATAATAAATGCCTCAGGACAAACCTTTTATGTATTTGGTGTAGTCTGAAGTTGTGTCGAATAGCAGTATTAGGTTATCGTGGCTCATTTGTTGAGGTTCTATGTAATCATTTAACATAATCATGATCCCATAGGCATCCAGGAAATGAGCGAAACTAAGCAAGTAAACAAACAGGGTGAGCTTTGTCTAACGGGAGGCCCACAATCTCAGACTTTGAAAACCCCTGAATTAATGAATTAAAGCGATACTATGTAAATCATGTTGTTTTCCTGATGGATTATGTTTTGAATACATAATAATAAATGCAAAATATGTCTTGTTTTAAGCATAAGATAAGACAGTGAGGACCATAAAAACTATATTAATTCAGTGTAGCTCCACATCTACTGTACATTATTGCATTCATCAGTAGACTGCAGCACTCCTTGCATACAAATGTCTTCACAATTCAAACGATTTCTCCTGACATCAAAAGCAGCAGTTCTTCTCCATCACCTTTCTATGACATGAAGCAGTGGAAGAAAAACCAGTAGTACTAATTGGTGCGAAAGCCAGGCATGGTCTACCTGACCAGGAAACTAGGAACTATTTCAATTCTGCTGGCTAATTAGAGCCTGCTTTGGACTCTTCCTCTACCAACGCTCCTTAAGTCCTGCACAGAGCCTAATCAACCACAAACAGGCCTCAGTAGATTTTTGTAATGATCTTACAGTGGAGCATGAACCCAGAGGAAAGCTCATCGTCCAATAATTACAGATTGAACTCTAGGATGCAAAGAAAGAAGGTTAGAAGGGGTAGACTTGGCTGGAGGGCAATTTACTCTGCAGTTGTCTGTGTGTGTGTTTGCACGTACGTGCTGTAAACTGCCAGCTCAGGATGTGGATTAAGGCAACAGGGAAAGACAGTGTTTGTTTTAAAGGAAGAATACAAAACAATGGAGTTTTGCAACACCCAAGAATCCTGCTGGCTTAATTATTTCATTTCCGTGGCCTAAATTGAACTTTTGTTATGAAACTGAACAACTGACCTCAGTTTCCCACAGTCCTCCAGGAACTCATGGACCCAACTTTCATCTATAGTTGGGCAGTGACCAGTGACCAGTGACCTATGACCCATGACGTTACCTGGTCAACAAACCCTCAGCGCAACTTACGTTCTCTCTTTTCTCTGGACTCTCCTGTTGACTTGTACTTAAGGTAAGTTCCTTGAGGCCGAATCCTGATTGGTCAGGTAACTCTCTAGCACACTTTTAGCTGTTTATTTACTTTTAGCTTCCAATTTTTGAGGACATCTAGCTCTCGTTTCTTTTGAGTTTGGATGCACTTATTGGAAGTCCCTTTGGATAAAAGCTTCTGCCAAATAAATGTTATGTAATGCAATAAAATGGGAACCGATAGGCTTGATTCAGGCCAGGTTTGATGCTAAAATATAAATATTACAGACATTAAATGTTAGTTTTTGTTAGTTACTTAACTGTTAACTTGACGTGACACCATAAACTACATCTTTTATGAATGAATAAATGGTTTATTTCAGGTTACAAAATACAGAAATAAAATGGGAGAAATCTCACGAAGAGCAACAAAAATGAGATCCCTATTTTCAGGCTGGACTGGCATGCAGTAAGTGCTGTATATAGAGAGTAATGTAGCTGTAGCTGTAGCAGAATTACAACATGGTAAACAGAAATTAGTTATAAACAGTGCAATAGTACAATATGAAGTACATTAGAGAAGTCTAATGTTGCTGTCCCTAACCCCACTCCCTCTGACTAATTGGCTGTAATGAGAATAAAGGTTACAAAATACATTTGGCTCAATGCTTCATGAATAGGTCCATGATGTCAATGTTAGAGCAGCAAGACCAAAAAGTGAACTAGTGCTTGTGTGCAGCTCTGTGTATGAGAGAGAGAGAGGGAGCAAAAGGGCAGAATGGAAAAACAGAGAGAGAGAGGAATGAGTTTTGACATCAATATATTTGCTTCGGGCCGGGTTCATGCTTTTTTTAGCTTTTAAATTGGTGCTGGATCTGGCTCAGACCACAATTTCAGGCCTGTACATTACTCTAACTCAGACGTACAGACAAACACACAAAGGAAAGACAGTCACAGAAACACTGCAGGGAGCTGGATGGATGTGGCTCTGTGCTCAGAGGGACAGCTAGACAGCCAGCCAGGCCTTTAAACGAGGTCAACTACCAGGAGTTAGCCATAGCTGAGCTGCTCGGACAGTGAGGCCGGGCTTTGGGTGCCGTCCAAAGACCAAAGCCTAAACGCTAGTGAGATAAGCACTCTGGCCTAGAGGGAGCTTAACATTGCCATCAGGCTGGGACTAGCAAACACAACAGACACCACTGAGATATTGCTTTCATAATCACATTCACAGCTTATGTAAGTGTCAAAGCGAACCGTCCGGGCACATATTTATTATACGTTCGCACGGTGAAATGCACAGTAATGGTGACTCTTGTAACTTGCAGACACACCACACGTACGCATACTGATGGCAAAACAAGGACTACATGCGCTTACAAAAGATGGATCAGGCATGAACAAATGATTCTGACGTCCTCATAGCAGCCTTCAGCGACAACGGGCACAAATAGTGTCATGGGTGAAGAAGAACAGGGAAGTCTGCCGCTGTTGTCCACTCACCCTACACGACTTTCCTCTCTCCTCACATAAAGTAACTGCCACAGTTCTTCCGTACTTTAAATCTCTGTCATCATTGGATTCATGGGATTCAACAATATATAGATACAATACATACAGATAAGAATCCTGGCTAAAGAGGCTGCTTGTTGACCTTGTGCAACTGCCTTTGTTCCTATATTATAAAGCTGATTATGGCAGGTTACTATTGAGTCAGCAGATCAAACCGTGAGATTTGGAAAGCCATCAAAAGAATTTGATTGCGAATCCAAGTAGCAAAAAAGAGTTTGCTTTGCAGGGTGTCTGAAATCACCCTTAGGGACAGGGACGCTTGGACAAGAAAGGTCAAGCCACGTCTGTACTTCTTAGTTTGAAGACTAGAGCAAGTGCCAACTACTTGACCTACAATGATGTATTACTAGCCAATGACAACATTTACCTCAGTCGAAACTTAAACATGGCGGAACCGAAAAGATGGCGAGTGAATGCCAAACATTTCAGAATTTGGCCCCTGACTTCTCGTATTTTTCTGTGTATGGCTCACAGTAAATCAAGGTGTAGTCATGTGAACAAGTGAAAATAACAGCCAGGTTACTTTTGTGGATGAATCGTCACTCTCTATCTTTATACTGTCTCTCACTCTTTCTCTGTCCTTTTCTATTCTTTGTCAGCAAACGGCTGCGCTCATTTCATATCTAATCTCATGGGTCCCTAGACAAATGTTACCTCTACATTTCACTTTTTTTCCCCATCCTCCCTGGACTGAGTGTTTGCTTTTGCCTCGTTTTACGGTGTGCTGCTAAAGCTGGGCAGAGCGGATGTAAGACTGCGCCCGGGGGCGAGTGTACTCAAGTCTTCAAAGTGTTTCCATGTAAATTCAGAGTTGCAGCATTATCCGCAGAGCCAATTAGCGGGACAGTGGTGAAGGGAGGACTGAACTGCCGAGGGCCGGAGGCCAGAGTTAAAACCAGAAGTGTCCTGTGATGTCTCGTCCCAATGCGTCATGGCCAACAGCCCTCAACTTTGACGTTTTCATCTCCGATACTCCTGAGGAGACAGAACCTCGGGACACAGAGCACCTTACTACAGTCCAATGTGGGATTTGAATATGTTACATCGGTGGTTTCATTTATTGGTAACATAAAAACATCCTAATATGATATTCTAAATAACAGTTACCCTCGGATGACAGAATGGTGCACTTAGAAATGATGAAATGTAGGCAATGTTACAAAAAACTTTCAAATGATACTCAAGTGTATTGGATGTTTCATTTTCGTGCTGATAGAAAAACATTTTTTTTTTAAATGGTTTGATTTTCTTGTGAGTGTGAGTGGTTGTTTGTCTATATGTGGCCCTGCGATGGACTGGCGACCTGTCCAGGGTGTACCCCGCCTTTGGGATAGGCCCCAGGCCCCCGCGACCCTGTACGCAGGATAAGCAGTTGACGATGGATGGATGGATGGTTTGATTTTCTTTCTAGCATGCCATCCATCTGCCGAGCTGCAGACCGATCTACATCCCTGTTCATCCAAAAAACTCCCTAATCTTTCTTTCTACAGTAGAAAATAAATGCATGATTTATTTTTATTGTCCTGGTCTTGAATACAACTTAATGCCCTGGTCTCTCTACCACTTTACTACAATGCTGCACAATTCCCACAGCACAAAGGACTTGGTTGGTGAACAGCAGCATTCCATTTCCTTCCTATCAGGCACCCCTTATCAGCTCTGAAGCATAATCACAGCTTTGGTGAGATCACTGTAGATAATTAGCAATTACCCTATTTATAGGCTCCTGAACATACTCTAATAGGCAACATAGCAAGGAGCGTAGTTAATTAGGATGCTTCAAGCACTATCTCTCCACCCATATTGCTGAAACTAGATCAGGAGGTTGAAAGGGCCGTAGCCTGGTGTGAAACTACTCTTTACATGGGTCCCTGGAGGGAATCCCTGACCCACTGCGATGCCATGTTTTTCACAGAAGGGGAATCCCAGAGATGCTAAACAGCTATTTTTATCTTACAATACGCGGCCGGGCCTGCAGATGAAGGGGTAAGCATTTTTGTTGAATGAGTGTAGAGGGAACACTTGCACGGTGGTGGTGGTGGTGGTGGAGGGGGGAGCTGTCAGAGAAACAAGCTGATAAACGTTACTCACTGTTGCTCAACTAATGTGAATCACATTCACAAAGGCGGCTGGGGAGTTTACAGAGCAGCATGTCCAATACAATACAGTTGGTGAAGACTGACATGTTTAGATGTGACATAAACCTATGCTCTTTCTTATGAATTTGTTTCTGACTTTACAGAAAAGTTGACCAAACAAATAAATTCCTGGTATTTATATTTATTGATCAAGAACAACAGCTGTTTCTTCTTTTTTAGGTAAATGTAACATCCTGTTCTGCATAGCAGATACAGTATCTTAACAATTAGTTTAATTTTCAAGCCAGAAATCCTTGTATCATAGAACGTTTCTCATTTTTACATTGGCAGAAAAATCCTTTTTGACAAAAAAAACATGTCAAAAGCACATTTAACATTTTATTACCGTCTTCTTTGGATACATTACCCTTTACTGAGTTACTGGTTCACAAAAGCAAAGTTAATGTGAAAACAACTAATTCATTTTGTTTGTTCATTTCAGCAGTGGACTTCTGGCCAAATCCCAGAGTTTCATTTACATTACATTTGGAAATAAAATGACAAATTCTAGTAGAGAATGATTGCCAACACAAAAGACAACTCATTATGGGAAAGAATGAGGCCCAAAACCTTTGCATGCAAATGAAGCAATATTTCTGGTGCCCAAATCAATCCTTTTAGTGTCACACTGATTAATGAAATTCAGTTTTTTATATTGTTTTAAAATGAATCCCATCAATCCAACCTGCTACACGTCCTTCTCAGGCTGAAAGAATGGACCACCCAACATAAGGGAACTAGCTCTTGTGCACTCAAGTAATTTAAAACAAGTGCTAGAGGTTGACTTAAAGTGTCCATTACACTCTTCTGCCAGGATCCTGGAAATGTACGTTCTTCTGTAGCAGTTGGCGTGCTTAGCAGATAAAGGACTTGGTATCATAGCTGCCTATTTGACACATGGCCTTTGTCTAGTCTCTGTACGTTATAGGCAGCTGCAAGTGGAGATTGCATAGGACAAGCGACAATGAGGTGTAAATCACAGAAACAATGCATGACAAGAATGGGTTGTCGGTAGGTCACCACATTGTAAGGTTGGGGGGTGTTCCACACATTTATCATGGGGACAGAAATCTGAAAAAACATAGAGACACTGTAGGGCAAATTAATTAAAGTTCCCATCCACCAACTTTTTTGGCTACATCAAGATAAACAGTTGGTAACACTAAAGAGTGACAATCAAAACCTCAAAGGAATGAAAACGATATGTCACTTATGTTTGTTTCATGTACTAATTTAAGGAACGTTTCCTCATCGGTCCACACATATCTGATGTTTCAGTCTCCTCATCGGTCCACACATATCTGATGTTTTAGTCTCCATTTAATGTCTCTTCATTGGTGCAGAAGCTTAAGTGACATTTAAGTCGAATGCTGCATGCACGCAATGATTCATTCACTAAGTCTAAGTTAAGCTACGTAAAGTTTGCTAAGCTTCCATGGCACTTTGTTAAAAAAAAATTTTATTGACAATTTAACTCCACTCTGGGTTTTTTTGTGCAAATTAAAAATGTACATAATACAAGGTGGATGGAAACATACTCAGTGACATTGTGAGAACAAAAATCTGTCTAGAGGCTCACTGTGGAAACAAGAATATGATTGCATAAATCTAAATGTGTCTGTTCAAACGGTCACAAAGTGACATAGGAACAAAAAGCTAATCCCTGTAATTGGTTAATTATTTCTTTTTGGGTTAAGCTTTAAAACAAGAATCTGACATCTGTACAAAAACAATCAACAGCTGGTCCCCACAAGGCTACACACTGACTTGGTTTTTGGTTAAGGTTGAAATTACACTTAGGTAAGGGTAGGTTTAGGGATGCAGTGGTCATGTATGTTGTGGTTGGGCTAAGGTAAGCCTCCAGGGAATAAATGTAAGTCAAAAAGTAATAACAAGGCTGGTTTACATGCACTTTTCTGTTTCCATAAATGTGTGTGAGAGAGAGAGAGACAGAAGGTGAGAGCAGGAGGGAAGCAGCAGTTGTTTAACACTGATGGCGTTATTAATTCAGCAGCACAAGGTACACGGCGGAGAAATCAGCGTGTGATTGAGATGATAGCCGGCTGGGCCAGGACAACCTTGTGAACCAAGGTCAAGATGTAACAGTGATTCAACAGACAGAGCTAGAATATCCACTTCAGCCTTTCAACAACAGAGAGAGCACCACAGTGAGGTAAAAAATAAACCACACTTGCTGTTGAGTGTACAAAACACCAACACCATCAAATGTCCCCCTGTGACGCAGTGGTTTGACACCTATTTTGTGGGTATTTTGGTGCGGACAGTCAGTCCTTTGCAGCCATATGGGTTGTTGTGAGTTGAAGTTTCAACTTCAGAGTTTGAATCCAACGTTTTATAAACAGAATATTTCAGCAAATGTATTCTGGATAGTGAATACTTCAATGTCACCTCCAAAAGAATATGTAAATGTGGATTGGAATAAAATAGAGGAAAGAAAATCACAACAAAAGAGAAAATTATAACAAAATTCATGAAGAAAAATGTATATAAGGACATAAAGTTATTTTCAGCTGGATTCCAGCTAATCTAAACTGTCTAGCTAAATGATTATCTAACTAACAAGACTGCGACTCTACAGTCTCTCTGCGTGGTTAAATTAGCTTAAATGCAAACAGCCTGACTCTTACATGCTCAAAATATTAACATGCCGATGCTTAGCAGGTATATTTTGCATAGTGTTGGCAACTTTGTCACCATGAAATAAGGGACAAAAAGTGGCCTGCTTCAGCAGTGCGGGTATGGTTTTGTGAGATTATACAGAGTATTGTTTTGAGCAATTTGTCATAATGACAGCTAATCTCTTAATTAAATATTGGGTAGATTAAATAATAGTTTATTTACAGCAGGTACCTTTAACACAGTCCTTTAATTGAATCCATACCTGTTACCTTTACTATTTGTCTAATACAAAACACTTGTGACTCTTGCACGTTGGGTTAGAAAAGGTTATCCCCTTCATGTACATATGACAAACTAAAAAGAACATAGTTTCTGTATGCGGAACCTTTACTATTACACACTTGTGATGTGTTTTATTTCCAGTTCATGCTTTTTCAGGCAGTTCTTCAGAACTCGATGAACATGATTTGCAGCTTCATCAATATCTTCATATTTCAGTAGCTGCATTTAACTTTATTTAACCTATACTGAGGCACGTGAGGTGGGGCTGTGAATGGACGATGACAGGTGTCGTGACTATTGCCAAGTGTCGTGATCAGCACTGCTGCTGTTGCTAATCAGTTAGTGGTTTGATCAGCGTAGTCGTCAATAAACAGGACAAGAGAGGTCATGTATGGGACAAATCAATTACGCCTAATATAAGGTATACCAGCTAATACGGGACAGTTGGCAGCCCTAATACACCATGTTCACTTCTTAGTTTACGGTGTTAGCATGCTAATAATTGCTAATAAGCACTAACCACAAAGTAGAGCTTCAGGCTCAAGGGAATTTTTTTTGCATGAGACAAACTGAAACGATGACCTGGAGATGTCTCTAAATAAAAGTCAGGTTATCACCAAAGTTTTAAAATCCATCTTGAAGCGAACCTTAATGTACAGGACATCCCCTGGCTGTTGAGATGTTTAAATCAAAACCACGCATGTCAACCTCATCGTGGACTAGAACAAAGGTCAGGGAGTCACCAAAGTCAATAGGATTCAATCTCCTGGGATCATGAATGACAGCCAATTTTTTTGGCAATCCATCAAATAGTTCACAAGATATTTAATTGTGGACCAAGAGGAGGACTGACATTGATTGCTGTACCCACAGCCTCACAGAGAAGTTGTAATGTCAGACATCGGAGCAGCAGTGGTAATATACAAATCAGGTGGCAAGCCTGTCACTGATATCACACAGCATCTGTGTATTGAATTCTTAGATTTAAAACTCAAAATCTAGGTATTATGACACTATGTACAGTCAAAGTCTGATGTTTTCATATCATCCCCAGTTTATAAATGTTTTTAACCGGTGGTCCTCACTCTTCTCAATCAGCAGCTCTCGACAAGAAACAGCGCAGAGTCAGGGGTCCCCATCGTGCCGGCTGCAGTAATCATTCAGGTTATGTGTCACTGCCTTTCACGGGCTACAGTCCCCCAGGGCTTTGCCACTTGTACTGAGCAATAAGCTAATTGATTGAAACATTCATCATCCACAGCCGTGTTCTCGTATGAAAGGTTCCCCCCAGGACGACAAAGTCCTAGACTTTAGAAGACCGGTGAAACATACTAATAGAAGTGCCAAGAGATGAGACGTAGGGGAAAAAAGGACAGGAAAACATCAGCGTCAAACAGCATGTACACGCCGATTCAACAGGAAATTAAGTTGAGATTGTGGTTGATAATCTCTGGGCTCCGTGCTTGGGCTTGGTTATGTGATGATTCATCTAGCTTCACCATGATTGGCACAAGTCAGAGCTGCACTGTATAGTTAATCAAATACAATTTTGCTCTTGGCTCTTAATACATGCATCCACTGGTCTGCAGTCAGAGTTTATAATAAAATTGATTGCAATATATTGCCCTTGAAAGCAACGTTGGCGTACTCTGGTTCATTTTCTCCATTGCATGCAAGTCCCTGTAATTTGGTGCAGCAAAAATAACCGATTTACAACAATATGGAAATGGTATATTGTTTCTATCTATCTATCTATCTATCTATCTATCTATCTATCTATCTATCTATCTATCTATCTATCTATCTATCTATCTATCTATCTATCTATCTATCTATCTATCTATCTATCTATCTAGGATAATGAAATATTTGAGGAAAACTGTTAACAATTCATTTTAAAACAGCATAGGTTTCTGACACTGTTGGGTTGTTGTATTTTTGTTGTCAACAGTCCGAGCCTCATTTTGTTTTGCCTTCCTCTGCTTGCCTGGTGATCAGTCATCCATAGCATCTGCCTCCATCTGAGTTTGGGCTGTCTGCATGCTTGGCTGGGCAAACAGCTGCTTGAGAGGCAGGATGTGAGGGGAGGCCAGCGAGCCGGCTGGCTGGAGCGACTGCATTTTGTCAAATTCAATTGCCGGGATGGTGGCACTTAAAACGCTGCTAAGGAGCAGGAGAACAACAGTGGATGTGTGTTGAAAGGTATTCATGGATCTTGGATAAATCTTGTCAGTGTTGTGCATGCAAAACAGAATGCAGCGTCTAAATGTGAGTGAAGGTGCAGTGTTGCTGCAAATGCTGTTATAAAGAGCATCCGAGAGTGGAATTGAAATCCATGAAACTCTTTCTAAATATAACCAACCAAACCAACTGCTTTGTTTCTAATACAACAAAGAAAATCCTGCTAACATGGATCTATAGCAGCCTGAAATGATGAGTCTTTTTTTATTATTTAAATTGCCCCAAATAAAAACCATTAAAGAACAAATTGCTGTACATTCAGAGGGAATACCAGGATGAGAAAAAATACAGCAATAACACAAAATTAATTCTTATTTGAGGATACGAGGCATCCCTCCCAATGCCGTGGGTTTTTTTTGTTTTTTTTTTATCACATTACCACACACACACGCAGGCCTACAAGACTTGATTACACTGCAGTCGTGCTTTCTATTCATAGATGGAGAGACATCAGCCTCCCACATCACCTCTGATATACCTGCTTGTGCACTTTAGGGCTGGTAAGATAGGTTGTTAGCTGTAACAGATAGAAGGTGCTTTGCTGTAATTCCTATTTGCACAACCGTTGTGTTATGGGGTCGTGGGAATGCATGAATTGCAACTCAAACTCATACACATTCACACGAGATAACGAGGTGGTTAAAATCACTGCTGCTTAAATTTGCCTCCAAATATAGTATATTCCTACCTCTATACCTCTCCCTACCTCTCCCAGATACGACGATAATGAGCACTCCCGTGTGATGATCAAGCTGTCATGCAAGACAAGAGACATCCTGCGAAATGCCATGACCACAACAGTGTTCATCATTCAGCTGTGAGCAAGCGTACACCTTACAAACTCCTGCATTGTAAGCACACAGGGATCATTATTTTGCAAACCCAGCTAAAATCTATACCAGTAACAATGTATTTCTCTACTTGTAGTCTCCCTACACACACACACACAACACACACACACACACACACACACACACACACACACACACACACACACTATGTCAAATGTCTCTAGCATTGACTGTCCACGGAGAGGTGGAAGTACTCAAACAAAGAGGGTGATTAATTATTCAAAGAGGCTCACTGCAAACCATTACATCGCATGCATTATGAAGCAGTCTGATCTGCAGCACCTCTTCAAAATCTATCACTCTTAACGATAAGACTGAACCAGCATGGAAGAAGCATCGGGGCGCATCGACCAGAAGGCCAGCTGCTAGCTAGACAGCAGCACTCAGAGAATGAAAGGTTGCTACTAAAGTGGGCAGAAGGTAATGACTTCTGATCAAACAAAAAGGTTTTTAGCCAAGCATGCTATCAATTGGCACGTATCATGTCCTTATTAGTTGCTGGGCTAACTGTTGGCGTCTTGGCTTTTCTCATATGTTTATGAAAAATATATATTTTCCAGGGAATACATGACTACTTGGATATTAAAGGGATCGCCCTTAGTGAGAAACGCACAGAGAAAGCTTTTTAGCATCTATTAGCTAAATGTGTGGTTTACGGTCCGCAACATTACTGTTGTCATACACTCTCACAGCATCAGCAGCAGGCATCTGTTTACAACTAAGAAGCTCTGATATAACCTAATGTACACCAAACAGCACCAAACAGCAGATAAACAAAGTGAGCGACTATCTGGCGATCATAGCCGAACATTTAGCAGCTACAGAGCCAGATATTTCTTTCAGGAGATGGTAGAGACCAAAAACAGAGCTAAAAGAGACTGAATGTTGGACTTAGATTCACCCCCGGTGGACAAAAGCAAACTCTAAATGAATGACAAATGTAGCTCTGTTAAAAGACAGCCTTTAGTTATTAGATAAGTGGCAGCAGTGGGTTGTACCAGTCTCATTAAAGAAGAATCAGATCGCCATCCATGTATCACAAGAAGCACAGGTTTAGTGCTTTTCCATTTAGTGCCTCTTGGAGATGTGACTGAATGCGTGTACGTTACAGTGCAAATCAATCTTCTGTCTAATCCGCATGTTCGGCACACTCACCTCCATAGTGGTCAGGTTACATCGATGGGTTCCAGCGAACCAGCCATCTGTGGAGCACTGGTCAATATCAACATCCTGTAGATTAATGTCAACCCGCACCACGCCCCTGCAAGACAGGAGGACAACATTAATCCAGCTGTAGAAGAATTAAGAATGTCAGTGCAAGAGGAGGGATTTTTACAGGTTGTATCCTCCAAGTTTAGCAGAAAATAATATTATTAGTGACATTACAGATCCAAAGTTTTGAGTATTGGTACTAGCGTCAGTGGGATCAAAACCAACCCCCCGGTCCTCCATGCTAAAAATACATCCTGGACACATCACACAATCTTATTCATTTATTACTTACCAATTAAACTTTTTTTGTGTTTATGCATGTGATTAAGTAATTCATATATATAAACGCCCATAAATCTGCTTAGAAATCATTCAATCAAAAACATGTTCCTCGTAACTTCAGAACTTGTCTGACACCACCACGTTTTTAAGTTTTCTTCAGTATCATAGCAATCCAGTGATGGTTGTCTGTACAATAATAGGTACAGTGTAAAAGGGAAATGCTAATAACTATAAAAATGTATACATCTGTAACCTTAGTTACTGTACACATTACATTTTTGGATTACTTAACTTTATTATACTAATTTCTGTTGTTTATAAAACAGTACATTATACTGTGGTCAGATTTATGTTTCAGTAGAAGTAATTCCACGATATTAACTGGACTGGCAGAATTAAGTTTATTATTACCAACAGTAAGTATTTCATTATCTTTTGTAGCACGAAACTCTTATATTATTTAATTCATTTATATGTGTAACATTCAAGTTGCTATATCATTCCCCCTTGGCTCAGAGCAGACCAATTTTGTTACGTTACAGGCAGACAGGCGAGAGAGTAGCGTGCTACAACAGTGCAAAGTTGTGTGTGTACTGTCAAGCCATCTTGGTGTTGAATTAAAGAAGATTATTCAAGAAGATATTGTAGCCACTTATTACCCACAGTTCAGTAAACAAATATAGACTAAAAAAGGGAGCTCAAGTTGTAGCCCACAGCTATGAGGGGGGAATTTTGCTGGACAGTGAAACTTGGAAAGCGCCTTTTCCAAACTATTAATTTACACAAATGTACACTAAATGATTGGGGGTTTTTTTCAAACTGCACACATAAGAGTCTATGATTCAAATTCAAAAAGAATATGGATTTCTGAGTATCTGTAAAATAAATGTGCTTTGTGGGAAACAGAAACAAATGTGTCCACATCTTAATCTTCTCTTCTCCTGTCCAGCTGAAACTCACCCCGACAGAGAGATAAACTGCAGACAGAACACTTAACAAAGCAAAACGCTCAGCAATGTAGCTTGAAAAAACTGAAGTCTTTGGTCTATTTCGGCCAGCTGGGAAAGGCAGGAACTTCTAACAGGCTGCTGAGGATTTACACCTACTTAGCCGGGGAGCCGGGGTCGCAATTTGGCTTTAGCTGGAAACCCAATATGCGTCATATTTGTCCCATGTTATTGTTACAACGTGTTTCTTCTGCATTGTCCCTGACAAATAGACAAAAATGAATGGAATCTTTTTGAAGAGTAGTATTGGCTTAAATCAATGACAATGTCATTGTAAATGCACAAACTATGTGTCACAAATGTATATTGCAATTTGTTAACATGATCTACTAATAGATTCAAAATCCACAAACAAACTACTCACGATCCACAAATAGATATCTGTGAATCAGAATCTGAATGAACGCAAAATGGTTTGTCCACACGTGAGAGTCATTTTTTATTTTATGAATGCATTTTCAGGAATTGCAGTTTGTAAGACAGTGAAACGCTAGTGCCAAAGTACTAAAGAAAAATGCAAAACAATCAACAAATAAAATATTACTCTCACGCACAGACAAATCATTTTGCATTAATTAAAATCCTGGTTTTCAAGTACAAGTCACTGATTTATTTTTGTTTAACATGAAGAGTTTGTGGATTTTTAATCTTTTAATCTATTTTTATCTTTTCTAATCTATTTGTTTTGTGTTTACAAACTGTAATATATATTTGTGATCCAGTCTGTGCATTTACAATGATATTGACATCGATTTACCCCATAGAGGTAAGCCTTTTCTACCTGAAAGCTGCAGCACTCAGGGCAATCCAGCGGCCGAATATATGTTACCAGGCTTCTATGTGTATACAGTACATGGCTGTTTTATTCTGTTTGTTTAATGCAAGACAATACATTTAAGACATGTGCAGTGCAAGAACCCATGAACTCTCTCTTACTGACCTCAGCCCACCTACAGTCATTGCCTCCTGGCAGACTTAAAAAATTGAGCGTAGCCCGAGGCAAAGTGTTATCAGAAAATCTATACTGACTTTAAACTTTGTGGAAGACATGCTCAAGAGTTATTGCTTACGAGTGTCATGACTCCCAGATAATGTGCGCCGATGAAAAAAGACATTTCTCTGATCCAGCTTTCAGCATGAACACATTTCTCGATACAGTACACCCGCACGTACACATGCACACCATTTGCATAAAGAACAACTGACACAAAGGATCAGCGTGAATAAAATACACCACTCTCCTCCAAAGCCAGCCACTGAATCAGTGCTGTAATCTGTTTAATCGGGCAAAACCTGGAGCGGCTTCACTGACAATAAATCAGCGAGTGACTTTGTAATAACCTTTAACTGCCGTGATGCTTGTTAGAGCATTGACAGTCACACGGGTTTTATTTTGTTAAAGGATTAACAGATAGCAGAGGGAAAGGCAGAGTACAGTCATTAACTTTAGTCTTCCAATTTCTAAGATTTGTGTCTCAAAAGTACTAGGAGAGACTTGTTTAGATTTGTAGCCTGGGCTGTAGAAAGGATAAATTTCCCTTTTGTTTCAGAGTAGATTTCCCCTTTATACTGTGTGAGTTTATTTAGAGCTAACAACAAGTCAATTAAATGCTTTAATTTGTGTTATTAATGCATTTTTGCCCCACTCCTCCTTTGTTAAAGATCCCGTAGTGGTCTCAGCAAAATATTAAATGTGAACATTATTACCTGGTTCTTCATGCTTTATAAATGAACACCTCATTCTAGTCATCTTGCCGTTTTGACAAAACAAATAAGACGATTTTGCAAACTAAACAACTGTACTCTGCTGTTCAGGGCCTACTATGGGAATGATACAGTCCTTTTTTTCTGAGTAGATCTGTACCAATCACTTGCACCATAATAATGTACTGTACTGTAGCTACATCAAAGCAAACAGGACTCAAAATATAAGACAAAAACATGCCATAATGTGAGGCATGAGAATGAAAAAGTTTTCGTCGAGCTACAAAGTCAAACATGTCATGAGCTGCTTTCTAGACACTTTATTTATTGTCTGCTTTTAAGACTTGTGTGATCGATGCAAAACATTTACAATTAAAATTTACTACACATACAGCCAACTCAACTAGTCCCCAAACTTTGTTTCTATTTTCCCCATAATTAGTACCAAATGACATAATCTTATAAAGGAACTTATTAGGAAACTGTGGACCCATAATATAAAGCGCTTGTGTGTTCACTTAAAGTTTGAAAAGAACAAAGTGATGCATTTAAAATACAGTAGAAAGTAGCAACAACAAAGAACTAGGTAGTTAGCGTGAGCAGCCACTACTACAAAAAAGACATAGAAAAAAGCGCCACCACCAAGACCTCAAACTTCATCACTGCCAAAGTATACGACAACACATCTTTTTAACAACACCACTGAAGCAATTTTATTTATGCATTTTATCTAGAATATTCCATCTGTGAGAGTTTGCATGTTCTCCCCATGTCTGCGTGGGTTCTCTCCGGGTTCTCTGGCTTCCTTCCACCATCCAAAGACATGCAGGCTAGGTTAATTGGTGTTTCCCAAATTGTACTTAGGTGTGAGTGTGAGTGGTTGTCTGTCTATGTGTGGCCCTTCGATGGACTGGCGACCTGTCCAGGATGTAACCCGCCTTACGCCCAATGTCAGCTGGGATAGGCTCCAGCCCCCCCGCGACCCTGTACGCAGGATAAGCGGTTGGATGGATGGATGGATGGATGGATGGATGGATGGATGGATGGATGGATGGATGGATGGATGGATGGATGGATGGATGGATGGATGGATGGATGGATGGATGGATTCCATCTGTGAATTGGCACATGTAAATGCCAGGTTTATTATATTCCACAAATTAGAAAAAAGACTGAAAACTGGGGTGTGCTGATGTTAGCTGGGACGGCAGTCATGTAAACATGACCACCAGTCATGTACCTCACTGCCTCGCTACATTAATAGAGCGGTGCCTCAGAAGGCATCACTTGAGAGTGAAGGCATCTTTAAGGACATTAAGGTTTCACACAGCCTTTAAGGGCAGCATTTACAGCAGTGTGTGACATCAGCATGTCGCTTTGCTTCTCTTCTGGCAGTCTGTCAATAGGCAAAAAGCAAATGGCTAACAGACGCCTCAGAAATCATAGTAGTCACAGCTAATAAGATTGTTCAGTGTTTAGTTCTGATTTATTTTTCAAAACTTACTGTATATTTATGGATGAATATGGCTTGTTTGTCCATCATGTTGTAAATTTTTTGCGAGCCACCGCTATGATGCTGCATTCAAAACTGACCTTTACGGAGGCAGTTTGAAGGCATGTTATGAGACAGGAAAAGTTAGTTTGATCCATTTTGATGCCTCGCTGTCCTGTTAGACACCGTCTGAAAAAGCATTTTTAACCATTTCCAACACAGCGCTTCTGTCTTTTGAGAATACAAAAAGCGACACCATAGTCAAACTATCTCTTTTGGAAACTAAACAGCACACGAAACAGAAAGCAGCAGAGGACGTTGGCACTTTTAGAAAGAAAGAGTTCAAGTTTTTTGTAATTAAAAAAGGGACGGCAGAATGCACTGAAAGCTGCGATTGTGACAAACTGTGAAATTTCAAAAGCAGCTGGTACCAAATGATTGTTAAAACTCTCTACTGATCTATATTTGGCCTTTTTAACAGCAGACACTTTGACACGTCATAGCAGAAAAGGCACAGGTGTGATTAATAACAGGTCCTGTCTGTCAAAATTATATTACAAGTAAATATTGTTCTAGTTGAGAGTTTAACCCTCTCCTTAATTTATGGGAAACTTACATTAAAATCCAGGTGGCATTAATGGTCAGTGGTGAAACAGAACTGACAATTCACCTCTCCCTTATTTTCAGAAACCAGCGTACCTCCAACTGTATTAATATATGCTTGAAATTGATAATCATTAGATTGGGAGATTGGGATGTTAATCTTTTCATTTGATAGTTTGCTTTAATGATGCATAAGCCTAAACTTTAACATTGGACATTTAGGGCCCTTCAAGGTCTTGGGCCCTGGGGAAGATGCCCTCTATGTCCAATTGGTAATCAAGGCTTGAGTATTATTATAATTATTATTTAGCAGGTAAAACCAGTAAAAACAAACAGTTAAAACTTAAGGAAAGCTTATATTCAATAATGTGGATCACAAATGCTAACCTGGACATGTATAAATGGGTTATCTATTGTAAGTTCTAAAGCTAATAGAAGATGTATTATGTATTAAAAAAAATCCTCATTTGTTTTAAATATCGACAATGTAGTGATAAAAAACATTTCAATGCCTATTAATATTTAAAACGATGTAAAATGCAATCATTTACATCAGTAAGAAGCAAAAATTCTCTCTATCCATTTCGCCTTCATTTTCTTAGCCATATGCACACACACCATTGGGAGCTGGTTTACTATACCCAGCTCCCAGTGGACGCCAGGCGAGTGCAGCGCTCTCTTTGCCTTTACTTCTGTTATTAATAACTGCTGCTCCGGTCCTGCCTTGGGGCAAACTGACCTCGCTGTTTTCCACAGCACTGCTGGTTATTTTGCTGAGAAATTACCTCCGTTTCAATTCTCTGTTATGCAGTAAGGGTACGAAAGAGTCCACTAAAACACACTCTGCAAGAGCAGGACCATTGGTTAAGGATGTAGGATTCATCAAAATGTCTGTTTTCACTGGCAGCACAAGCTTTAACATTTGCTTGGGTTTTGCTTGTGAAATTTAGAGTCTATAAAATGAAAAAGTGGCCTGTTTTTTCCCACAATCGCCTCCTCTTTTTTTCTTATGCTTCCAACTCTCCAGGCAGTCTTCAGCATCCCAGCCAAAGTGGACATATGGCGTACAAAATAGCTTGAGAAGAAATGCGTCTGAAACAGGAACGGCGATTGAAAATGTGTGCAGCGCAAAGACTGGGTCGTAATTTCAGAGAGGCAATGAGGAGCATCATGGTGGCCATCAAGGCCCTCTGGGCGTAAAGACAGGATTATCACAGAGAGGACAAGGAGATAGTGGTGCCCTGGTGCCCCAGGAAACAGATTGCTCTCCGCTTTCATCCTCCATTCTTTGCGGATGCCAGGCCAGTAAAGAGAGGTGCATCCCACCAACAGTTCTGACACACAAGTCAGACTGTGCTAATGTTAGCCCCGGCATTATGAAGTTGACTTTAGACATATCTGGGTAATTGCTTATCGGCTACAAAAGGATATTCACCAAAAACATTCTCGTGATGAAGGCCTCCGTGTGCCCTCTTTGTTACAAGTCAGTCTTTGATGTATTCATGAATGAATACTGAATGTCAGGCCTATACGCTTTGAGCTGTATGTCGCTATTCAGGCCCAGAGAATGGTCTCTCAGATTGATTTGCCCATTTAGCCGCTCTGTAAAGGACAGCAGGCTGAATTTCATCATCGCACTGAAGAGGCACCTTAAAGAGGAGAGATTCATATGATTTTTGTCATAGCTAATTTTTTAGTAAATCCATTACCCTGGCACAGAGATGTGGTAAAACAATAAAGTGCAGTGAATGGATTAAGACTGATACCAGATGAAGCGCTGCATAAGAGTCTGTCCTATTAACAGCTGTGATTAGTGATCTCTCATGAGGCAGTGTAATAACACGAGGCCGATATGAGCAATGTCACTAATCATTTTTAGTGCTTTACATTATGCAATATAATTTACATAAACATTTTAAAAATACAAACATTACCCTGGTCAACTGGTGTTACTTAGTAGCTAACAACAGCTTTGTCCAGATTCAATTTTAGTACACACGATAGTACTGTTTATTTTCTACATTAACATTTTGTTACTAATCCGAGTAACTTCAACATTGTGAAGGCAATTTTGTCAGCTGCGTCGTGGGTCAATAATGTACATCAACACCACACTCCAAAATAATCAGATTAAGTATTCACATTTTAGGACTTTTTAAAGCTAGTATGAACACAATATGTAAATAATGTGACTTATAATACATATATGTGACAACTTAGGCAGATAAACGCCAATACAATTCCATCTGCAAAGTTGTTTACTGGGTTATTTTTATGTGTATACTGTAAAAGTGTTTTTTCATATATACTGTATATACATTTGCACAACAACGAATCCGGTGGATTCTTTTGGAGCAAGAGGAACACGCCCTGACGTCTCCAGTTACACTGACTGTGTGCAGATAAACCAAAATAATATAACGGAGAGCATGGAAGACCGGCACAATCTTGAACATTATCCTTTAGCTCATCAGAGTAGCCAGAAGACTTGCACGCCTAGATGAACTTGCATGCACATTGCTCCTGCACCAGTGTCTCAACAGGAACACATTGCTGTCCTTTCAGAAGGGCACGGTTTGTGCATTATGTCATGGAACAATCACCATGCGAGAATCGTGCAGCCCTCCCAAGGAAAATGTCTCTTAAGTGATGGAAATGCATTAAGCTGACAGGACGAGCAGAAGCTAATGTGAGTATAGCCGCTGCTGGGCATGATGCTGCTTGTCTACCAATGTTTCAATGGGACCTGGGTCATTGTATTGAGTTCTGTCACTGGTCATCAAAAAAGACACAGCGCCCGTGGCGAAGCGGCTGTCACAGAAAGAGAACAAAGACTTCCTTTTTTTTTGGCACTTCTGAACTCTTGTCATTAAAGGCACTCCTCTGAAGGCCAAACACCAAGTCGGAAACTTATTCAACAATGTGAGCCGCTGACAAAGTAAGCCTGACAGTTGTGAGGAGTTTGTTACATGATTGATGGTCTGACTGTTTGCTGACAAGCTACATCACAAGTATTGTCTAATTCTGAATGAAAACTAATGCATGGCCTTTAATAAACAGTACTTGGTCCTTGGTACTTCCACCATTATCACCCTACAATCTCCTTAATATTGGTAACTCCGTCTTGCAAGTCATCAAACAAGCAGTGTTCAGCTATTCAACATTATTCTGAAACAAGGTTTGTATCCACTTTACATGTTAAATTTGCATCCAGTTGTCTTCCCTTCTATATTTTGCACAGAAATTAAAAAACATCCAGTATTGCTGACAGCTGAAGGACAAGGTGAAACTGTTATGATCCCTCTGTGGAAATATTATAATGAGATACACTAAATGAACAAAAGGACAAAGGGATAACTGCATGATATTAGGTTATAGCACTTTTTGCCTATTCAGTATCAAATGTCTTAAAGCTACAAAATAGCATTATTTTCCTATGTGTTTGTCCTCCTTTATAACTGGAATATATTTATTATAGGAAATCCACTGTAATAAGTTTACATCGTGAAAGAAGTATGTAAGATCTATCACAATTCGGGAGACGACAGATGTTTAACCATTAATTTGCCTGTATTTTGACACCTTTTGTCCACATACAAAACATTTCAAAACTTAAAATAAGAGCTAAATTACTTTTCCACATCATTGCATGCAAGTTGCATTGCAAGTTTTCAGACTCAACAAACACACTTTTGTCTCTATTCTGAGGTCTTCCCTATAATACCGCAGCCAATGATAGGCAAACATACATCATTATGTATTTTAAATTAAGATACCAAACCCTAATTTTAGGTGTAGCCTTTCAAAATGAACTACAAAATACAGTATCAAAATAAACTACTGTATATTTCAAAAATACTTTTTAAGGTACCATGAAATCAGCAAAACTAACAGTTTGCTAAACTCTGAAATGTTTCATTATTTTTTTCATACACAACCAATAAAAACTTAACAGGCTAAAAGTAGCAACTAATGTTAACAATGAGGGCTGCTACTTGAGTCAAACACTGTATTTAGCTAGAACATCAAATAAATTGGTCAACAATTCACCCTAGGCTACTAAAACAAACAACCAAAATTGTTTTAATTTATGCAAAAAATGGATGGAAACCTAGAAACCTGCACGTTTCTCACCTTGGCACAGAGACAGCACTCTCACAATGTATTGTACAGTATTTCTAAACTACAAAATACTAAACACTAAAGTATTTTAATATGAAATATGAAGCCACTTTCATCAACCCTCTCAAATACAATGACAAAAACTTTGAACTATTTCATGTGTCCTAAATACTTCCCACCTCTGACCTCAACGCTATTTCTCTCACGCCAGATTACTAAAGAATAAACATACAGTAACAATAATCCAGATTTAAAATCTGCAACTGGATGACATCAGCACAATAGTATCAAAATCACTGAGATTATTCCCATCGTTAGCAGAATTATTAGGAATATAAAATCTCTTTACAGCAAGCCAGAGAGGCTTGTAGTTGGATTTTCTGAAACGATGACATTTACTGGCTGAAGGCATCGTATTCACAGGCCGCCTTACTGAGCAGGAGTCCCAGTGACATCAGCAGTGGGAGATGAAGCACCTTGGGGATCTTTAACCCCTGCTTGCTTCAGGTTATACTCAGTGGAAACTCTACAAGGTTAGACTCATTTTCAGGTGCACTTATTTCTCCAACATCCTTACATCTTTATAGCGTAGGAAAGCCTCCTGCTCTGAAAAACTTACCCCTCTCATTTTCCTTTTGAATGCATTTTTTTTACTCCTGCTCTTTCATCTCAGTTTACCATCATACATTATCGCTCCTAGCCGCAGGAATTGTGGGGTTTCCTACCTATTTGTTTCTGGATGGTGTCCATGGAAGCAGATGCTGCTGCTGGCTCCTCCTGGAGCTTGAGGCCTCTCACTCCGATAGACGGCTGGGCGTCCCACAGCAGGCTATCCAGACTTTAGCTGCTTGTACAGCAAAATGGGGCGCTAAGCCAGGCGTAAATGAAGACGACTGCGGAATCTAATTAGAACCTGTTTGGCCTGCGGAGGAATATGCTGAAAAAAACATTTTTCTTTACCGTTTGGTTTTACTTTTTAGATAGTTTCAATTAGTTTGCCTTATCATAGTGCTGCTGCTGCCTGAGCTTCAGCCTCAAAGCAATTAAGGTCCGTGTTGTGAAAGGTGAGTTTGAAGTACAGTGTGTGTTCACCTAACACACACACCACCTCCTGCATCCCCTTCTCTTTCTTCTGTGTGCTTCCACTTTGTGTGTTTGTTCAAACTAGTTTTTGCTTTTGTGCGGCTGCGTAGGAACGAGTTTCTGTCTGAAGTGAGAGTGATCTGCCAATTAGGATGGTACGTATGATCCTGAAGAATGTCTCAGCCTCCAACAATGGCATGCTCGCACAAACACACACACACCGATACACACAGCACGCTTGAAAACAGTCAGTCCTCTTTGTGTGGTCTAAGCTGCCTCCCCTGTGACTCGAGTGCAGCTGAAGAGACAGACGGGAAGAGACGAGATGAAGTGTGAGAGGTGTGACTTCTTACACCTTCACAGAAACAACAGGTCAATCTATCACAAACACATGTCCATGCACTCCCGCCCTAACAAGCCACATTATTTGTTTAGCACCTGCATGTTTAACAAACAGGAGAAAAACAGCCTCGACTTTTTCTCCTCATATGCTAGATCCACAAACCTCAAACAAGTCACCTTGCAACATCATCACACCAAACAGGAAGTGACTGAAGCATTAAAAGCCTGGAATCAAGATGGCCCAAGCAGGGTTGTTGTTCTACATCTTTCATCATTAATTCATTGTTGTATTGATTGTTTATTCATCTGGAGAGGAAACGGAGGAGAGCTGATGTCTGAGGCAGGTATGTTATCCGCCTGCTACTTTGATAGGAGCGTCTGAAAGATGGCTGTTGGGAAGCGAACTGAGAGAGGGATGATGCGTGGCAAAAAGGACAAACGACAAGGTGCGACATATGTTTTTTGTGACCTGAAATATGCCACTATTGTATCTGTTGAGACAACATTAAGAAGAAGGCTGTGATTGATTGAGCATAACTGAGGAAGGTTTTTTGTGAGTGACATGCCAACACAACCGCGTGGCGATCTACTCCGGTGAATGACCATAAAAAGAACCGCGTGTTCTTTATTGAAAACTTGTCAAATTTGATTATTAATGTCACAAAAATGGCATTGTCAGATATGAAGGCAGTATTTCGGTCAATAAAGGAATATTTCAACATTTTGGAAAATCTGCTTATTTGCTGTTATGCTGAGAGTTAGCTTAGAAATCAACACCACTCTCATGGTAGGACTTAAACATATACACAGGCAGGTAACCTCACTGCAGATCCATCACAGTGCTATGCTGTGTGCCAGAACAACCACAGGAACAGTTTTTACCCGCAGGCCATTGCAGTGAACGAACATTACGAACAGTTAACTCACAGGCTGTGTCCTAAATCACCATTCGTTCAAACACCCTACCCCCTAGGTACGAGTTGTATGTAGAGGACTATATAGTGAGCTCACCAGCATAATGAAAACAACAACTTTTTACACTTCTCCGATCATTATTTCAGTGCAGTTAATTACATCAAACTACTACTACAGTACTTTTCAAAATGCATTCTGGGATACATTGAGTGGACTACATAGGATATAATAATTCTCACTATACGTTCGGACAGCAATCTACTTTACCTGTAATCTATTTGCTATTTATTTTTAATTGTTGTAATTGTTGTCAAAACATCTCCACCTACATCATGTACATAAAAATACCTGCACAAATCTATTTATCCCAGCATCCTTTGCACTCTGCCTCATTGCACTGTTGTCTTGGTGTCTACAAATACATCTGAACATCTGTCTCAGTTTTAATCTGTATAAAAACCAAAGTAGCCTATAAATTTGAAAATTTGTGGTTTTACGGGAAGTTGTGTGCCAGAGTATTTTTTGACTTTCTGGGGTCCTGTGCAACGCTACAGACAAGCTACTTGTTTTTGTAAGGAATAGTTCAACGTTTTGGGAAATACACTTCCTCTCTTTAGAAGAGATGATCGATATAACTTTCATTTCTGTTCACTAAGTTTGTGGCTACAGCTGGCAACTTAGTTAGCAGAGTTTAGCATAAAGACATGGCAACAGGGGGAAATTGTTAGTCTGGCTTCGTCCAAAAGGTAACAAAACCTGCACCTGTAAAGCTCATTAATAAACTTATTGTATCCCGTTTGTTAAACAAAAAAGCCAGACTAGATGTTTCCCCCTTTTTGCAGCCCTTATGCTAAGCTAACTGGCTGTCGGGCAGCGTACAAACCCAAGCAGCAACTTCCGGGGCTGAAAAATGAATCCAATGCAGAAGTGCCGAGACTAAAAGTTATGCATAACTTAGGGCGGGCTGCTTTGAGTGACAAGCGGGTGCCATCACAGGTGGCCAGCTGCTGGGTGGCCTCCACTCGTTTTTGGATTAACCAGAGTCATGCCCGGCCAAGATGGCGATGGCCAGAGCCTCCCACACTTAGCTTCACAACATCTTTTCAAAAACCTGTGGGTGATGTCACGTTCATGTTTTATACAGTCTACACGAGAACACACACGAGAAGGGTTTAAATTCTAATTCAACTCTTGTCAAACCGTTAAATACTTGCATTGGTCTTCCTTTTTCCATATCTTAGAAGTAATACTTATACAAGCAATCCATAAGAAACCAATTCATGAGGCTGCTCTCCTGCTCCTTGAAGCTCAAAGCAGGATGCTTATTTTAGTGCCACTGAACAGGCTCTTCTCCAGGGACATTAAACAATACAAAATGCCCACAAATGTCACACCTTTGATCTTATGGAGGAGGCCTAAAAACAGCTCCTTTAGCAATGACAGGAAAGTAAATCATAAATTTGGCATCACATATAAATTGTAAACTGGAGTTCTGCTGTTAAAGCAGGTTTGACTCATCAGTTGAGTGTGCAGGCTAATTACCTATCAGATTGCTTCAGTAGGAGACTGAGACTCAGTGTGTGTGAAGCAGCTCTGAGAGGCTTTAGTCTGGGATAACACCAGGTAGCTGATAGCCTATTACAGTATAATCACTGCAGGTTTTGACTCATTTGCAATCCGCGCCTGCCTGTGAGCGACTCAAGTGTATCAATTAAAGATTCATCGAAGGCGGTACACACACAAGTAGTGATCTTGATTAAATATTCATCGGGAAGATGCTGGTCAGGATCCTATGGAGCCTTAACACTCAACTATTCCAGTGAACATCAGTACTGGTGGCGTAAACATGGCACATTACACAAGCAGGCTGCAGCAGGGGTGGCTTTGGGACATGGACTGTACAAAGCACCCAAACATCAGACATATTTCAGCATTTTTTCATCTGCTAATGCTGGCTGCTGTGCCCCTCTCTTTTTTTAATTGGCAGTCATCTCTCATCTCATCCTTCTGACTCATGCAGATTTAGCAGCCCCCCCCCCCTCCCCCCGTCCCTTGAAGAAGGAAAAAGAAAGGGCACATGACATTTCCTGAGTAGTAAAGCATGCAGCAGAGTGAGTTTAAAAAATGAATTAGGGCCTGTAGCCAGGGGTTTCCACCACCGCCACATCCACTAACATCCAGGGTTATTTTTACCATCCCGCCACCTTGTCAGACTGGAGGAGAGGCCATGCCCCTTTGTATAATCAGTGGGAAGCTGTGGTATGTTTGGGGAGGAAAGGCATGGTCACTTCAGGCCTTATTTAGGTTCATGTGGGGATTGAAGATGTATGTTTAAACCCACCTGAAGTCACCTTTAGTTTGAAATACATCCTCCCCACATAATTCTGCTGGTTTATAACAAATAAAGCCATCACAGGTGTGTGAACAGCTTTATGAGCTTTATGTTTTGCCGAGCTTCAGCTTTCTATTTATACCAACATCCCTGCTGGTTTTTAACCATCTGTGTGTGCTTACCTGAATTCGGGAGCCAGGTTGGGCTTCAGGCCATAGAAGGCAGCCGATAAGGTCAAAAGCCATCTTGGAACAAAATTGCCATTTTCACACTCCAGGTAGGGCGCAGACCACTTTACGTGCGTCTTATCCGGGATAAAACTCTCTCCTCTTTTTAAAGAATTGTCAAGTGATCTAAAATCTTGGCTTAGCACCCTCTTATGGAAAGTGGGCTTCTTCCTGTTTTTGAGATCGTGGTACCACTCTGAGTCAGCTGTGCGGTTGTGCAGGTGGTGGTGGGCCATGCTGGAGAGGTCTTGGAGGACTATCTCTCCGCCGGCTCGGGTGGCTTGGAGAAGCACCGAGGGCCCCTCCACGAACGAATCCGCGCTAAAAGTGACAACCGCCCGGTGAATCTTGGCGTCTCCCTCCAGCATACTCCTGACTAAGGCATGGTACCACTCAATGTCTCGCCGGAGACTCTGCTCCCTGGACCTGTTGGCTTGCAAGATCATGTTGAGGAAGTTTGTGGCGTGCAGGACCGTATCCAGCACGCTGTTCATGGAGTAATGCGGGATGTCTTGTGACCTTCCCCGCAGAGAGGTGAGCTCGTACCTCCGCGAGCAGTTAGCGTGCTTTAAGGCGGTGGAGTCCCCCGTGTGAAGAAAAGCCGCGACCACCCTGGGAAGGTGCTCCCCTATTTTCTGCTGCAGATCCGCCGTCTCCCCGGGAGGGTGCTGAGGCGCGCGGAGATGCGCCAGCTGCCGACGGTTCGTCTGAGCGCTGTAAATCGCCTCCTGTGCTCTGATATCGTCCCTGTGCGCTGACCATTCAGCGTACTTATGGTTTGATCCGATCACAAATCCCACTTGCAGCAGCAACGACAGCCGGAAAACAGCCATCTCCCTCCTGAAAGCGTCCACAGATGTTTAGGGGGATTGCTGCTCGGAATTACAGTGTCGTTGGGCGGGAGCGCTGTGAAACAATCCACCAAATTGCTTCGCTAAACCATCGCTTCACCACTTGTAGGATATTCTTGCAAGCTCCACGCCTCTGTTCTTGTAATCAAAAAGCAGAGGAGGAGGGAAATTTAAGGAAACCCCTCGCTGTCCTCGCCAAATCCCTTCTCCTTCTTTACAGATGCCTCATACAGCTTGTTGATGTTGAGTATCCGCTTGCAGCTGTTTCCCCCCACCTCTCTCTCTCTCTCTCTCTCTTTCTCTCTCTCACTGTAGACAAGACAGTCTTGGCTTTGCTGTGCGGCGGACGTTCTCCCTCTGCGTGTAGGCTACACAGACTGAATCAAAACGAGGAGGAAGGGAGGGGTAAGGGGGCAGGTTGTTATTATATTTATATATTTTTTAGGGGGCACCGAGCCAGGGAGCTTCTCACTTGGACGACAGACGCACTCCGCCCTCTTCCGACCACAACAAGTATTAAGTAGGCCTACAAAAGACACGAAGAGGAACATCAGGAGCTGTGCGCCCTTAAAGCCCGTCTTCTTCACCATCTCATAGGGCTCCAGAAGCGCCATTGATCCGCGTTTGGCCGCTTCTTCTGTCAATCACGGCGCAGCGTTCGGTGGAGCTGCGAGGGAGCTGTCCGGGGCTGAAACAGATGAAGCGTTTAAGGAGCTGTCCAGTTCTGAAACACTAAAGGTCAGCCTCGGCTGATTTATCCAAATTAAGCACTTAATTTATATCAATTGATCTGGCCTCCAAGAGTCGTGTTTTATCAGTGTAAAAAAACTTAATTACATCCACTTTAATTCAAATTTGAACATAATATTGATAAAATAAATTAACTAAGGAGAGCAGGGGGAAATATATCCAGATCTATTTGTGCATGAAGATAGACTGAATATAATATCCATTTGAAATTGTATTTTGTTTCATTTATATGTTTAATTTATTTTATTTTTGTTTACTCTCTATATCTGTCCTCATGGGGCCAATAGAAGCAATTAGTTTCATCATGAATTATTTTCAAATATAATACATCTCCAAATCCCAATGTTGGATAGTGCAGGGAATCCATAATCCTAAATTTCATCTCCAGTATAAACTATGCATTTGGACTACACTGGCCAAAAAAAGTAAATACAAAACAGGAAATAAAAGTAGCAAGAAATGGGAGGTGTTTCTGCTTATATGCCAATAAGATATGGGAAAAACACCCTGTCCATATACTTTCATGGGTTGGGCTATGCCCTTTACATGCAATCAAGTCCCTTGAAAACCATTAAAGCATTTCTCTATGACATACATTTTAATCAGGATTGGTCAGGTGTGATTTGGTCACATTTGACTGACAGTGATTAAACAACCCACCATTTAGTGCATGGAAGTACGTGTCATCACCTTTTTTCCAACAGAGCCCAGTCCACTTCATGGGAGAAAGTAAAAATGTCTAAACCTGTTCCAACTTTGGCAGAAAATATTGTGTTCATGTAAGCTCCCATTACTCCAACAAGTTAAGTGAGAACATGTGTTTTCAGGCCCTTCAGGAAATCGTAATGCCACAACATATTTTATTAATACACGGCACTTTGGGCAACCCTTTCCTTTGGCTCTGTATTTGTATAGCGCCTGTCTAGTCTTTTCGACCACTCAAAGCGCTTTTACACTACATCACATTCACCATTCACACACATTCATACACTGAACAGAAACTAACATGCATACACATCCATACACTGGTGGAACAGCCAGGGTTCCACGGACACTTCGACATGCAGCCTGACCTTCCTATTAACGGGCAACCCGCTCTATCTCTTGAGCCACAGCCGCCCCTGTGCGAAAGAACTTGACTGAGCCCTGACCTCAGCCTCATCCGGCACCGGATGGGATGAACTGGAACGCGGACTGTAATCCAGACCTCATCGACCAACATCAGTGACCGACTTTACTGATGCTCTTGTGGCTGAATGGGAGCAAATCCCTGCAGCCAGGTTCCACAGTCTTGGGAAATCCTGAAACCAACAGATCATGTTGGGAGTCCACATACTTTTGGCCATATCTATATGTAAGATAAAGTTCATTTTCTGTTTCACCAACAAAAACAGTTCAGCAGAAAACTTCATAGATGATCTATTTGAGCTTATCGACCGACATTACACCAACCAAACTATAACACACCAAAAAGTTACAGGGAAACCATTTCTACAGGGAGTGCATGTGATGTGGAAATTCAACCATGCCTTCCCTTCAACCTTGCCATTTTTCTATTCAATAAACTCATTTGTAGTTAAGGCAAGCTGCTGCAAACTACACCCAAGGATCTGGGTTTTATTAAGCAGCAAATGGGCAATCTGATCTATTTCTTTAACTCGCCACAAATCTATTTCTCTCCCTCTTCTTAGTTCAAGCTGTAAGGTTGCTCTCTCTCTCTCTCTCTCTCTCTCTCTCTCTCTCTCCTCGGTGTAGGGGCATGTCACGTCATGCTGTGTTGGCTACAGGCATCTCGTCCTGGAAGAGGGGCAAGCAAGACAGGCGTGACGAAGGGGGGCAGAGCTGGGAGTCGGCCTGCACGCTGCACAGGCTCCCGAGGAAGCTGGAAGTTGGAACCTGAAGACCTCCTGGATTTCTTGACCGAGCTACATATAGCTGTATCCACGCCTGCTTGCTTAAAATCTTGATATCTGAAAACAAACTGATCCGAGACAGGAAATCCTGGGAAAACTTGCACCAACTGTGTGGCCTGTGTATTAAAATGGCTGTTTTTCACTGACAGAACAGAAACATTTATTTTCATTCTCTTTCCGTTTTGAAAGTTAATGTCGGTGTCAGTTGATGTTGGAGGGAAATTGAGGCAATAAAAAAAACCCTGAAACATCAGACAAGGTGCTGATGATGGTGATGAAGGTGGACTTAGCACGTTCTTTAGAGGTGTGAACCATCTGCATGGGCAGTGATTCTTAATGTTAATGTGCTGCAAGCAGGAGACCATGATATGTCATCAACACCAATATGTGTTATGTGATATGTCATCCTGGAACTGAGAATTTATGTTGCAGATTAATTACATATAATTTGGATTAATGGGCCATTTGAAAATTTTAGATTTTTTTCCTGCCCCATATGACAGGTTTTCTAGAGTTATTATGGAAGACAAGAACTGTAACATCACGGGACTTTCAGGTCACCAATGGCAAAAACAAATTACTAAGTTGCATCATTGTAAAATGTTGAAATTATCTTTGTATATACAACCTGTTATGGAAACAAAGTGAACCAGGTTCAGGTGTGATGAAGAAATTTCAGAGACTGTGTTAGAGACAATGTGTCTTGATTTTTTTCAATCAAGACACATGGTGTGTTATTTAAGCTGCATGCAACACTTTCTACATAGAGCCGGCCAGCCTGTCTGTAATGTAACAAAATAACGACAATCTCATCCTTTGGTTACCTAGCAAATGGATAAAAGTGCATCATTATTGAGGCAGCTGCGTCAGTCAGGCAACTAATAAGGCAGAGAGAAGAGACAGAGTCTGACCTACTGTTGTTGAGAGTCACTGGCTGTCACCTTTGGCTTACTTTAGCTCAGCAATTGACCCTATCATTGACCCTAAATTCCTTAGAGGCAACCCAAAGCCATTCACTTTGCTTTGAAATTCAACCAGTAATTCACAATGGCCAGAAGCCGATCAGTCGGACGTCTCGGTTGGAACCAACTTTTATTAATAATTCCCAAATCAGTCCATCATTTTAAAAGGCACAAGGTTTATTCATTTAGCATTATACAGGGTTGTATAACAACATTAAGTTGTAGTTCCCTTTATGTTACTTACAAAAGAAAAACGTTACATACAAAAATGATATACAGTAGATGGGTGAATAAATAACAAGTGACAGAAATAAAACAATTTTACATGTTGGTGCTGAGGATCGATTAGGAGGTCTAGGAGTCTCAAACCCTCAGAAAAAAAGCTGCTCTGAAGTCTAGTGCTCAACATTGTGCAGTGTTTCATTCCACCATGAAGAGTGCAAAACTCAAATGACAAGACCAAATACTGAATTTGTTAAGGAAAAGCAAGTAATCTACAAACTGATTATTGATCATTTGCTCATGCTGCTGCCAGAGAAAGAAATGCCACTATAAAAATAATATTTTATCTAGTCATCGCAGATGATATTCTGGGATGTTACAAAGTTTAGCAGCACAATAATGTGCTCCACTAGTTATACATTTTAATATGTTACCTATGAAACTGCATCACAGCACATAAATGACCCATGTATTCATTCATTGCTAGAATGAGTGTATTAACAACAATTGGTTTGATTGTCAACTTTAAGCAAGTCAGTTTTTGACCCAGCGACAGCAGTACACAAACAGCTCAATATTTTGGAATATGATTTTTATTATCACCATTGTAACAGCGGTCATAGTTTGGTGATTTTCAGACTGTTGTCTTTATTTTCATCCTTACCTGAGTTACATTTACACAATGTCAGAATTACTGGAATGAAAATGAGGCCGTGAAGCATCCCAATGAACACGACAAGAAAGAAGATCTTAAAAAATGTTCTGAATGTGTAAAATTCAGACGTAGCCAACACTGACACTCCTAAAATGGTGGACAAGGCCCCTTGAAGTATGGGGTAGCCTAAATTAGAGAGAGCCGCCACCGCTTTATCATCAGGACTCCTCTTCTGGCTGGAGGCGAAAGCGTAAGACACGTGAGCGGAGAAATCCACAGTGAAGCCGATGCAGACGGTGAAAACGATCATGGATATGGAATCGAGACTGACGTCCCATAGCGCCATGAAACCAGTTACCCCCACAGTCACTGAACCAATAGAACAAGTCAGCCATAATGAGCAGAGGAGGTCTGGAATCAGCAGGAGGGAGACAACCAACATCACAACCGTGATCACACCAACGTTTTTAATCGTGCTACTGATTACAACATCGTACTGGTCGTAGAAGATGAACCTCTCGTTGTAGACTAACAAAGATGCTGCACTGCATCTGCCTGCAGTGGTTTTAAGACCTTTAAGCATGTGAATTTCCATGCTGCCATTGGCAATATCAACCGTCTGAATGAAGAACCGGGATGTATAGATGACATCACCAGTGAGGTTTACATCTTGCTGGAAAAAAGGATATAAATTAAAAAATTGAGATAGATTTTTGAGAAAAACATCTTCGTCATCAAGGTTTAAATGTGTTTCTTGTCCATATGACAAATATGAGTCCAGCCAAGATGTATAGACATCCTCATCTACAAACTGGAGCCTTTTAAAGGACTCTATGCATCCCTTAAGTTGCTGCCTTTCGCCCTTATCCCAATATGGGAATTCCTCGCTTACAATCACCATCACAGATGGACCGTAATCAGAGAAATACTGCCTATCCTTCGTGATGAATTTCGTAACATGGGAGTTATCAGCTGCCAGATCATAAAGCTCAATCCCCTGTTGTATGTGGAAACATCCATAAATACTTGTAGCTAAATATACCACATAAAGGAAGATTACAACTCCCTTAACCCAGCATTTGATCAAAAACGGGCCGTAGTAATCCTTAAAGAAATTACTTGCAGGTTGTTTTTTCTCCGCTCCGGTGTTGTTATCATATTTGCCTCCCACACAGCAGATGTTATATATCGCCGAGTGATCATCAGATTTGTCTGATGGTATTTTCATACAGGTCAGCCAGTGCTTGTTGCTGGATTCTCGCCTCCCGTTTAGAGCCAGGAAGGCTCCAAAGAAGGTGATTGTGTAGATGTAGCAAAATATGATAGAGGTGCTGGTGTACAGGCAGAACGACTGCACTGATGGGAATTTGGACGTGACGCCTACGAAGAACTTGACGACGTCGGTCAGGGCGGTGATAGTGATGGGCATGATAGCTTCTTTGTAAGTGTGAGCCATCCGCTTCGGCACTGGGTCATTCACCTTGGTGTGCTGCCAGTCGGACACCATTATGAACATGTTGTTTAGACCGATTCCTGGAAAAAATAATGTTAGTAAAACGCATTATGTTTGAGAGAACATTTTGCAATGAATTGCTATGGTTTAATCTACCCTAAAATATATAAAGTTGTTAAAATACAGTTTAATGCTTTGTACAAGACCATAGGACTATTTTTTTTTACATTGTGGTCACTTTTACTTAAATGCTGTATATTATTTGATGGATGTTGCACTCCAAACAACAACCTAAAACTACAGCATTCAACAAAAAAGGACAGAGGTGCTTTTTCTCACCGAGTATTAGGAAAGGAGAGTTTGCGACTGTAATAACAAATGGCACTCCGATGTAAAGCAGCAAGCCAAAAGAGGATAGAACAGCCAGACCAGAGGACAAGACGCCGAAGACAGCCACCCACACCTTGTTCCTCACATTATCCAATCTGTGGAGGACATCAAGATAGGCTTTGGTTGTTCTAGCAGTCAAATTCATGCAGCTAATGAAGGTAACAATATGCTGTAACCAAGGTCTATTATTCAAAACTTCAACCTGAGAAGCCGTCTTAATAATATTGCTTATTGTTGGATACTTGTAACAGAAGCATCACACATGCACGCTTTCATTTCTTTTGTACAGTGTACTGCCTCACCATGGAGGACACTTCTATCAGTGCAGCAACCTAAACAGTGAAACTAGAGAAGGTCTGCGTGGATCCCCGTTTGGTTAGCTTTCATGCACGTAAACAGCCCTGCCAATGGTTTCAGACTACACCACTGATCTATAGTAACCCACCAAGAAATGCATATATGTGCCAGCAAAGGCAGTGAAGAAGAAGACTGCTAGCTAGACACATGGATGTAAACAATATAGGTTTCAAACATTTGAGAAAAAACTGCTTTGTAAATGTTTTATCAAAGAGGGAGTGCATTCAACACATTTATTAAAGGTTATACGCAATATATTTTGGCGATTAACTCTGAATGTAAACAAAAATTTTGTTTGTTTACAAAAAGTCACTACAAGCATCTTTAAGTTAAATTAATCAAGTGATAAATGCAGAATTGTGGTAAGTGTTAAAACTTAAATTAGCATAAGTAGAGAAGAGTCATAAGGTCAGCAAACTGAATAAGTAATGTCAATTACAAAGCAATATTTATTTAAGTGTGTTAAATTGAGAAAGTGTACATTTGTTTGCTTATGAATTAAACTTTTTATTTGTAAGAGGATGAATGTGTGTGAAAAATGTATTTTTCCAAAGTTACATAGTCTCACTTTAAAACCCAAAAATGCAGTAAATGTTGAATTTACAGGAATAAAAACAAGACTTTTGGGGAAAAATAAAGTTGTGTACAAAAAAAGATGTGAAATTTAGTTTAATCGTGTAAAAAAAAACTACAGATGGTATGTCAGGCTTCATGTTCATGATTATAAACAGCAGCTCTCTGGACTTCAGGAAGTCGCTCACTGTGTGACAGTCACTGTTCATTTCTTACCTTAGGCAGGAAATCACCGAGAAGGTGATAGCACAGGCATAAGTGATGAGGAATAAAGGGAAGCCATCTGTGGTGTGACTGTCAATCTCCTCCTGCTTGGATTTGGAGGTGTAGTAAGACACCTACAAGCAGAAGTACAGCAGAAAGAAGCCAACATGAGCTCTTAAGTTAGAAAACAGTGTTTACCACACGGATGTCACGACAGCAATAAAACCAGTGAGACAGCACGGCTTGAATTTCAGGACAACCACATTATCCAACCGCATTATGTCAAAAGGAAGCATAAAGATAGAGTTGGAGCAGACATGCCGTAACTAATATGTTTAGAAAAGGGATCTATACTGTTTTTACTGCACATTAACAGTTTTTATTTTAGATACTTCTTTTAACAAAACACTGCAACATTATAACTATGAGACAAAACCCACCTTGGTTTACTTTTTTTGCGGTGTTAAATGTATTCAAGACCTCATCTACCTCTGTTAGTGACATACTACAATTTCCAGCATAACATTTAAACACCAACAGTTATTGTATTTGGCTGTAAAGACACCAAGGTCGTGTCTTTCGTATTGTTTCCGGTAATGTGGGGTTTTGATGACCTGAACGTTTACAAATACACAAAATTAACCATGGCAAGTTTGTAAGGCTGATTCTAATACAACCCTATCCTTAGCCGAAAACAAAAGTGGACAATTGGATACATAAAGAATTAGAAAAAATAGAATAATCAGAACTTTTTTCATAAATTTTGTTGGTCGGATTTGGACTTGTAACCTAAGATTTTCTAAAACCCTGTTTGCAGTCTTAGTTGTAGGTTTCACAGGTAGGTGTAGAGAGGAAAAGTCATTAAACAGAGAAAGAGGGTTTTTTTCCCAGTCAAAAAATCTATTCAAAAGTCTTGTTGCTGCATTGCATTCTGGTGTGACTAATATAGAAACTGGTAATTTTCCACTGTGATATTCGTCCTTGTAGCTACGTCGCTGTCACTACAGAACATCTAACTTACACCAATCTATCTATATTAAGATATTTTCAAAAGAAATAAAAACATACTACTTAACAACAAAATTGTTCCAAAAAAGCAATGAACTTTGCAAATAATTTGGATAAATTTAAATAATCATTGTTATAGGTTACTTTAAACAACTAGAGGTTTGACTTGTTATCACATTATAACGTAGAAAACTGTAAAGAATATGTGCAGAAAATCTGAGGAACATATTTCAGCTTCTTCAATTATGTGAGAAAATAAAATATAGCATCAGAAGCAGTTTTATTTTTAATAACTTATTAATCACCATTTACCATGTATCATTTTTGTTTTGTATATCTTTGTTTTTTGAGTAACATAAAGGGCAAACTTGCATTTCATTGTAAAACTCCTAAGTTGTACAATGTAATGACGTATAACTTAACCTTATAGCCCTTGTAAATTAACATTGTCATAGCAGTGTGATACATACATCAATGTGTTTGCTGTCCGTCTCATCTGATAAGAGTTCTTTAAATCCTCTCAGCCATAAATTTGAGGCGTCTGCTGTGCTTTCTTTGCTATCTAAGTAGTAGAAGAGTTTTACAGCCTGAGCACTTATGACGGAGCTGTTGGAATCTGTGACAACCCCTCCTAGCACAGAGCCCAGGAACACCGAGCCGGATCTGTGTGTATGCACTGGGAAGTTGATGCCAGTTTGATCAGTTTCATTAGAGCTAACAATTTCCAAGATGGCGTTTGAGACACATTGCCCGTTAGCTTTTGCACACAACTCATTAAATCCAAGTGTCCCGTTGTGCATAGTGGTAATGATCTTCTGGTTGAGTCTGATGATCTCCTCAAAAGCAGGATTTGCTAGTACATTTGAGCTGTCAGTTGATACAGCAATGAGGAATGCAGACCTGCCCTTGTCGTACAACCTGTCTTCTGAAAACATTGAGTCATTGTAGGGGAAGTTTTCTCTGACAAACGTCCTTGTTGCCTTCGAGGGTCCTTTCCTGGGTGTGAATTGCCGCTCAAAGTCGTTGTCCTCCCTGTCTTTGAGAAAAGTGAAGCCTCCGCCGAGTGCTGCCGTGAAAATAAGAGGAATAAGAAAAAAATATAAAGGATAAGAGCCTACAAGTGCTCCAAATTTTTTAAAAAGGCCTGACATAGGCTTTGCGAGGCAGTCTGTGTGTCTCCGGCCCATCTTCAGGCATACAGGACAGTCAGTACAGATGTGGAGGAATTGCATCCTTTTAAAGGCTGTTCAGACTATAGCACTCCTTACACACCTAGAAAGCCGGGAGGAGGATTTACAATAGTCCTCTTTAAAGTCTCTTTAAAGGCTTGATTATTACCCGCATACCAGGAAAAAAAGAACAACAGGGAGAAGTATTTGGTGTTAGTGGCAATCTCATGCTTCTTACAGCCTGTAAAATGATAAGAGAGGAAACCGACTGGCCTTCAAATGATAAAGGAGAAACTGGAAAACAGAGAAATTATATGAGTTCTCAGAAAATCACCGACAAAGATGACGCATTATGTTACTTCACAATACAAGTATTCACAGGTGTGCCATAACTAAGTAACTATATAACTAAATCACTGTGAAGTGCGTCATGTTGATAGGTGTCGCATATATAAAAACAGGGTAATAAAAATATATATAATAGAATCTTTTAGTTAGAGTTGGGGGCGAGGTGTATTTTAACCTAGCCTTTCCGAAACCAAAAACAAGTGGGGATTGGATTAAACTATGTTTATATACTCAAACAAAAACTGCAATCGTTAGCATGCTTAGCTAGTAGGGCTGCAAATAATGACTATTTTCGTAGTCATCTAATCTGTTAATTATTTATTTGATTAGTTGATTAGTTGACTAGTCACGATTATTTTTGTAACCCCCTAACCCTAATTAAACCATTTAACTAATTAAATATCCTTTGTTCAATAACTTAAGTTTAGGCAGCACCCTGTGATCGTTGTGGTACGGACTGGTTCGGGGTGGGGGGGTCCTAGAAATACAGTTCCGGTCCTAGGATTGCGGTCCTGAAACTGCAGCCTCCGGTACTCAGCTACATACTACTCAAACTGTTCCTAATAGGAAGATTGCTATATATGCTATATATGTAACAATGCATCAACAATGAAATTTCACGTCAACTAATTTTTATTGTCAACGTCGTCGATTATGTTGACTAAGCGTTGCAGCCCTATTAGCTAGCTAACTACCTAGCAGTAACTGAGTGTTACCACGTAGGCCAAGGGCACATCATCGGTTTGTTACAGGCTATGTAAAAAAAAATATTAATTCTCATTCACAACTAGCACATCCTACTATGTGTGAGCTGGTCCCACATGCTGAGTTTAGGCTAACGGGTTTTTAGGATTTTTTTTTGGATTTGGGGAGATTTACACTCCAACCTTACCCTGTGTTACCCGAAATATGTTTGCCACATCAGTTCATCCTAAAAGGCTGTTCTCCTGTAACGTTAAAAGTGAAAACATTCTGTTTTAAAATATGAACAAGTAAGCTAACCAGCCAACATGTTATGTCAGAAAGTCTGATATATTTTGTTCTTATCATACTTAATACTAAGTTGCTTTTGGCTCTTCACTGCAAAACAATAACAATACTATTTCTTTATTTACATGTCTTTTACATGGATCATAAACTGCTCAGGATGCTGACTTTTTGCCATGTAGCTTTAGCCTCATTAGCTATCGTGGGCATGTTATCCTGTATGTGGCCATCAAGTGCTAATTTAGGAACTCTTTCACAAGATTCTAGTTTTAAAACAAGTCATCTGGAAAAATTAAGAAGTCGGCAGGAGACATTGTTTTCAGCCATTAGCTTTTATCTAGCTAGCTGCAGCTAAATAAAATACACCAGCGTCAGTTGCCATTTAAGCTTGCTAGCTAGAAAAGAGCAGCTGCTTTTGTTTGTCGCTCACTGAATTAAACAAATACTACAAAATTTTGAGTGGGAAATGTGCCGTTATCATTGTACACTGTATATGTGCCATACAAGCTTGACGGCGTAGCAACAGTAAGTAGGGGTCTGGTGCTTAGAGAACAGTCAATTACAGAGGTATGAACCCTGCCCTCAACGTGTAATATTTAACCTTATGTTCCACAGTATTTGGAGTGACAGTCCGAGAGGGTCAGTTTTACACCTCCAAGCCAGTCTGCCTTCGCTGGCAGTTAACCCATGTCAGTCAGCTGTCAATCTTCACTCTGCCGAATCCCCCCGAGACGAGGCTCATATCTCATTTCACATAGATCCATCTCAGGCTCATCGATTTCTCATTCTCCGAGTGAGAAATGGATTCTCTCTCCTTCATCACTGAGCGGAGAAGATCATGGCAGACGGCCGCCAGACGTCTGATGGAGGCATCAGTTTAAATGTAATCTGTTTCAGGACCCTTGGTTTTTTAGTTCACCTTGAACTGAATCAATGCTTTTTGTGTGTACGTGCTTGAGAGACTGTTACCGTTACATGCGTATTGTTCAGCCCTGGGTTTGCATCAAAATGCCAATGAGTTCAATCCAACAACAATCATTTTCTGGTGTCAAGCTCCCGTTAGCAATTTCGTTTGCTCTCTTTTCTCTCCTCCTAGTCCTCACACATTGCAGAGGTATGTTAGGGTGCAAATCAGTGTCTTAGGTAATTAGCGGGGGAAGCCTCAGGTGAACACGTTAAGATGTGTCAGCTGATTGTCTGGCTCTTTCTTCTGAAAAGGAAAGCATTGATCATGGAGGAAAAAACATTTCAGTGGTGTTGTTAAATCAGTTCACATGACTTCTTTTGGTATAGAGGCATCCTCCAGCCAAGCTCATTACATTATGGAAGGTCATAATCCCATGATGTTCAACAGCTTCACAGTCCAGGATTTTCATGATTAAAATTGCTGATACACAAACATATTGCGTGGATAGGGGATAGAGAATCATTAAAATGTCATAAAAATGTAATTAAGACTTTTCCTCTAAATGTGTTGAACATTCAATAAACAAAAGCCTTATCTAATGGCAGTTTTTTAACTTAAGGTTCAATATTGTATGCAATAGGTTTTAAATTATTATATTACAAGGTATAATATTATTTTACACCAAGGCATGTTCAACAGTTATTGTAACGAACATGATTACACATTAAGTACAAATGTAATTAACCCTAAGTATATCTATTTTAGACAATGCTACATTTCAACACGCACTCAAACCTAAACCACAAAACAGGTTGATTGTCAAGTGTCCCAAAACAACATATATGTCAGTTTGAAAGTATGTGACCTCAACAATATGTGCAAGAGTTGGCAAGTACCAGTACAGCATGGCAGAACTTAAGTATGTTAAAAGTCACATGACATTTAAAATGTGGTAAATGGTAGTTTTGCTAGCTTTAGGCAACAAAACCACTTGGTTAGGTTTAGGAGAAGATTGTGGCTTGGGTTAAAATAGGTATATTATGTAACATAAGTCACGGGATATAAAAAACGTTATTTAACTTAAAACATGTCAACTTTCAGAGAGGACTGGTCCCTTATTCTCCTGAGCGAAAGTCTTCACTCATCCATAAGGACTTTGTTGCTCTTTACACTTTGTCACCTGACTTCTGCCACTAGATGTCGTGGGCTAAAGTAAAACCTAAATATAGGTCGTAATAACCTACATACTGACGAAACTACAGGCCCTATGGCCATTTTTCAGTCAAGGGCAGCCTGTAAAGGGAGCCTGTGATTAATTTCCAATATCCACATTTCCTGCAGATTTTAACTCTTTACAGACTCCTTTTCATGATGATGAAGAGACCTAGTAACCACTAAACCTTCATAATGTGTATGTTTAACTTTTTGAATGATGGCTGTTTATAAGACTTTGATATTTTTTCCCCAATTTAGTTGAAGTAGAGGATGTAGACCAACACGTGAGCTGGACCAGGACATGATTCCTCACTGGCTTTCCATTCAAATTCTCTATAATTGTGTTTGTCAAAGCACATTCGCCAAGGAAGATGCGCTGCTGCCAAGAATTTAACTAAGGTCTTTACAGTGCTGGGCGAGTGTTTTACCTCCACTACAGAACTAATATTTAGTGCCAGTATTTCTTACCAGCATTTTTAAATGTGACTATTTTTTGTGCCAAGTTGGAGAAGTTTCCCCTTGTGGGTTTTATTCTTGGCAGAGGAAAAAAGCCTCTAAAAAGCATTTATTTAAACCATTACAGGACAGTACAGCTCCACAGAAGTCAATGTTAATGACTCTGTAAGGATGCTTTGATTAAATTAACTTTCTCAAGTTTGAAAAGTCACTCACAAAACAAATTGTTATGCAATTTAAAAGAATACATTATACAAATGCAATAAAACTTCAATACAAGTTTTGCACACCATTTTGCATAAATACAATAAGGTAGGCACCTTAATCTTACCAGCAGAGTTTAATCCATCCATCGTCAACCGCTCATCCTGCGTACAGGGTCGCGGGGGGCTGGAGCCTATCCCAGCTCACATTGGGTGAAAGGTGCAGAGTTTAATGTAACTGGATCGAAGTTACGGTAAAGGTATGCAATCTATGAACAGACCCATGTAGGGCCTTAGCCACCGTTAAGGGCACTGAGATCATGTCTTCTACTGACCCGTGTACAATGAAATTGCAATGCAAATCTTTGGACATGCATGAATCAACAACATTCACTTTTTTTGTGTGTTGAGAAGTTGGTTTACTAATCTGTGTGGTGGTGCTGTCATGAATTTCATTATACTGACGTGTGTTTCCACCTGTCAGCCAGTGCAAGGAGAAGAAAACATGGCAGGAGACCCTGCAGTAACAAGATGACAATTACAAAAGTAGTCGGTGAAACTGATTTACCTGCATTTTTTAAACAAGTATATTTTAGTGTGCTCGACTTTTAACAAGAATTTAAATAATGGTAGCTTTAACAAATAACTAGTACAACTTGACATTAAGGCAAAAACAATTCTGGCCTTCTTTTTTACAGCGTTACCCTGAAAAACCAGATTTTCATCAAAGTGATGTTAGTACCAAGTATTGTATCAAAATCTCATTATTTTATTGTGAATTTCAACAAAAAGTCTGAGTCAACCTGGTTCACTGGATCTTCTTTCCTAAACTACTCCTCTGTGTTCATTTCCTCCTCTCTCTTTTCTATTTCCCCTTCACTATGAAAGAGCAGTTTCCATTATGCCACAGGTTCACATTAAGGAGACAGGAACAGGCTGGTACCTGCAATTATCCTTGCTCACCCAGCCGTGGGCCACTAGGTGCTGAGCAACAGCTGGCTCTCTCTTTCCCTTCACCACTCTCACACACACATACACATGCACCTGCACACTACCCTTCCTCCCCCTTCAGACACTTAGCCACCCATTCCTCACATTCACCTGCCAAGTGGCTTGATTAATACGGCCAATGCTCACAGCAAAGCAAACCACAGACAAAGAGGGGAGGAAGGGAAAAAGAACATGTAGTGTGCAGTATATTCATGCAGCAAAAAAAAAAAAAGATCTGTATCCTGTAAGCATGGAAACAAAGTATGGTCTGAGGGGTGATTGTAAAATACTGCACTAATTCAAAAAACCTGCACAAGTCATAATGTATCTTGATGCACGTCAGCACCTTTCTCTTTTTCTCTGTCTGTTTGCCACAAGCCCAACAACACCGGAGCACATGTCTTTGATTCTGTAAAGGGGAATGGATCATTTCAAATTACAGAGACTGCTCTCTCATTTTCACACAAACACTTACAAGTAAAGTGACGAGTTACTGTACATGGTGCACTCATTCCTCTCACACACTTCTGTAGTTTCTGTAAAATTGCTTCTTTTGATACTCTGTCTAATATGAGGCCTTGGAAAGAAAGACTAACATGCTGCATACTCCTGCTCTGTATGTTACCTGTAGACATAAATGCAGAATATTTTTCTTTTGAAATGTAATTCTTCTTTTCTGTATGTAACAAGAAATCCAAGGGGGGATATCTGGGAAATTGGAACATTTTGCTGCTAAGATATGTGACGAAAGGTGGTACATACACAAAGTTCGTAGATACCTTTGTTCACATACTTGTGTGTGCTTTTGTTTTTTAAAAGTAATCTTCATGCTTCTGGGACCAGTGGTCCCCAAACCCTTGTGGCTTTTGACAAGAGTGTGTTATATGTTTGTTCTAGAGGATAAATTATATAATAATCTATTATACATTGTAACATAGATGTTAGCCGTATCAAACAGGATAACCAACAGGATAACACTTTTACATAACATCGACCAGGTTGTAGATTTTAGGTAATTGAGGTTAGCAGAGTATTTCTTTCACACAAAACACACAACAATAACTAATATTTAGCAAGTTTATTACTTTTAAAAAAACATTACACTTCTTCATCTGCCTTCAGCAGAGACACGTGACCATTTACAAATCAGGTAAAAATTTAGGATACTAGTACTTCATTAACGTTAGGCGGTCATTTGTTGTCATGACTGCGGTAACAAACATGTGGTTACGATACATAAACACCTCGGGGAGGAGCTGAAAAGTCAACCTTATCAGCCAACATCAGTGGCCGATCCACACTAATGCTCTTTTGGCTGTGTGGCAGTAAATCCACGTACTTTTTGGCCACGCAGTGTACGTATGACAAATTAATGCTTTTGAAGCCAGGAAGTGAAGAAAACACTTTTCTCTGAGTTCTTGCAAAGACAGAGAGACAATGATCCAGATCAGTGGGCATGCTGGCAAAGTGTTTTGTCAAATCTGGCCTGACTTTTCATCTATTTTAACAACCGCAGTCATACGTAATCCTCGAGATCTATGAAACATATCTTCCTCGCTCCTCTCCCCGCTGCTGCTGAGGCAGCACCTGGATTTAAATGTCTCGACTGACAGCCACAGAGACGGGATTCATTTCTGGACTCCCCTGTAATGAATGGTGTGACGTCGGCGGGTGGAAAATTACCCTCGGGACCACCCCGCCTCTGCTCTGTATTACATGATGCTTCTTCTGACATATGTGTGCTAGTAGCAATAATATTTGTAAATATTTTCACATTCACTCTTTTCCAAAGCGCATTTTCTTTATGGAAGATTTACTGAAAAAGAGGACATGACCTCGGTGCCCTCAGTTCTAGATACAGTTCGGCTTAGAATATGTTGTAACTAAGCATTTAAGGAAGGAGGAAAATAACAGCAGAAAACATACAATTACTGAAGCTTACTTAGGAAAGACACATTCAATCAATTGGTCAAAACACTGTATGAAGTTAACACATAATGCAACTGTTTGAGAAAGGTCATTTATTTTGTTTCGGCCTTCCAGAAAAACAGAACAGAAACACAGCTGACTGTGTTGGTCAAACACTCTGAAATACCTTGTTTGCAGGTGTATTGTGGATTAAAAAAAATCCCAATGACCTTCCTTGCTGGTGAAGTCAGGAGGAAACAAGAAACTACTCAAGAAAAAATGAGCATATTTCCCTACATGTCAAACTCTTTGTTTAGTAATGTTGAGAATATTTCTTAAGGGGCTTTGTTGATGTAACAGGGAAAAGTAAGACTAGGTCTAGCTTAGAGTAATTTAGCTGGCCCAGTAAGTGTTTTCTGACATTCTAGCTTTAGGTATTTCTCACATGTACTTGTCCTTGTCAGGGAGTCAACAACAGACTGATTAGTTAGAGACAGTAGCTCAGGCGTCAGGCTAGCCGATATCAGTGTTCTCTGGGAATCTTACAAGGTTGAGTCCTACAAGAATGTTTACAAGAACTCACTGGCTCCACAGATTAGAGTACAACTCATGGATAGTGACAGATTCCAATATGACGTAGCATTGGAGTCTAAACATCAGATAGATTAGTTGTTCGAGGTGACGGTTGACCTAATAGAGAAACCTACAGGCACTACGGGGAAGAAACAAACATAAAAGGGACCAAAAGATGTTCTTCAGATTTGGTGTCAGCATTTGATGTGTTCACATGTTGCTGTATGCTGGCTCTGTGTCTCTTTTTTTTTCTACAAGTACTACAATTCTCAGAACTAAATACAACAGTTTCAATAGACTAATCTGTATATAGTGCCGCTGTGAGATCTACCGTGTGGCTTTATGTGTAGCTTTTAAGCTAGCTCCACATAAGCAGGGGAAAGTTTACGTAATAAGAAAAATGATAAAGGTAAATAAAGCATAGTTATATAAATAAAAAGCCAAAGGAAATGTACTGCAAATATTTATTGTCACACTAAAATTCACAAGTATACTGTCACAGGTTCTTGGGCTACAAGTAAGATGGGAGACAAGACAAGTTTACATGAAGAAAGTAACAATTTATTTTACTAAATGATATTGAACAAAGATAATAATGTATCAGTCATGTTACTATGGATGTGTGTGAAATGTCAGTAACAACACAAAAGCAAACTACAGCTGCACCGGCGATGACAGAGAGAGAGCGACAAAAAGGTGGTGAGCTTTATAGCTCCCAACCACTCAGGGCCCAGGTGTAGCTCATGTAGCTGATGACGACCTCCCAGAACCACATCCTGCAAGACAAGACAGACACCCAGTGCCTGGGAGGGGTCGTCACACAATTAACTTAAGGAAGCTGATTCTCTCCCTGACTAAAGATACTGATCACACGCATTAGTCTATTTGACCTTCTCGCTCAGGCGGTGATTAATACGCTGGCACCGGTCTGTCCACATGGCAGTGGCCAAGAGGCAGACATCCCCATCTAGTGGGCCTGGACTTTTAGATAATCATATAAAGAAATGTTGCATAATTAATAGGCTTTAAATCGAGTTAGAAAACCGTTTAGAGCTCTAATACAGTATACTCAGAGTCAATGTGTGTCATTTTTTCCTCAATCCTGCAGGCTCAGGCAGGATTTTGGTCTTTTTAAATCCACTTGTTCATTCTCCGTTTGAATGTCTTGCACCTTTTTATGCTTTCTTTAACAAGGCTTTACCTTTTATTTGTTAAATATGCTTACAAATACACTGGAAGAATGAAGAGTATGTGACACAAACAAAGGAATATACGTTTTTACAAATAATGAACTTCATTTTAAACTTACATTAATTTAAGGTGGACACTAACAAAAGCTAAAATCTTACATAACTTTCAAGAAGGAGTCCTGTATCATGCCCTCCACTTCTTCTACTAGCACGCTGTAATCTGCCTGACAGACGTTGTGTACCGTCCTGTCACTTTCTGTCAGGCATTTCATCATGTCTCTGTGTATTTCTGGTCCACATGCGGTTGATCCGAGCTTCTTCAGCTGCTCAGCAGGATGCTCTGGAATATTTTGGATTTGTAAGGCTTTGAAGACAGCGGGAGCAAATTTCCCGTAGTGAGCAGTGGAACAAAGCACCACGGGGCACGAACCGTCCTGCAGCCTATCAGCCACGACTTTAGCCACGGCGGTGTGCGTGTCCATGACGTAGCCTGTCTGCGTGTGAACGCTCTGGATGCCAGATAAGCAGTCGTCTTCAGAGCACCAGCCGGCCTGCACTTCCTGCTGTATCCTGTCAAGAAGAGGCTCGCGAACCTGAAAGTGCTGCTGTCTGTCTAAGCGAGTGAACAGTTCTTCGACAAGACGGCCGTCTCCGTCTGAAACGTGATAGATAAACCTCTCCAGGTTCGAGGATTTCAGGATATCTATAGCCGGGGAGTGTGAGAGCTTCAGAGGCCGTCCACGGAGATCGTACTCGCCTGTGGTGATAAAGTCTGTGATGATGCGGTTGTGGTTGGACGCACAGATGACATTTCTTATCGGGATGCCCATTTGCTTGGCGTACACAGCTGCCATGGCATTACCGAAGTTACCGGTAGGGATGCAAACATCAACAGGGTCCCCGAACTTGATAACACCGTCTCTGCATAGATCCAGATAGGCTGAGGAATGGTACACCACCTGCAAGTGGAGGAGAAGTGTGTTATACTGCATGTTGCAAAATAAAAACTTTACTTTAAGACATAACTTTTGGAGTGTAATCGTGCAAACTCTGTTCAATCTGTACCAATGAGAAAAAAACAAGTGAACGAATAAATCTGGAAAAAAACAGATGAAAAATCACACAAAACACCAGAATTAATTGTGTGAGAAATATTTTTATTTCCCAGTGTCAAAACATAGCAGCTCTGAAACACTACAGGTGCAAACGGTTTCTAATAAAGCTGTAACTGACATTTTATAAAGATTCAGGGCCCGATTTACTAACACCACGAATAAAGAGTAGTAAGTTGCGTGTGCATTCTAAAATATTGCACGTGCAATTTTAGTACCTGTTATGGGTGATTTAAATGAGGGTTTTCCGTGTTTTAATGATTTCCACCATGGAGAGTCGAAGGGGAAAGCAGCCACTGCGTTAAAACCTTGGTTTGTTTCGTTCAGTGCGTCCAGAGTATGTGGAAATCGTATGTACCTGCCCATCCTGCCTGAGATTGCACTAAATACTTAGGACAGTACACCTGACAAACTGCTTTGGGAGACCCCAGCAGAAACAGCTACAGTATGCTGGAATGACCCAGACGCGAGGAAATGCCAGCAAATCGTGCTTCATCCAGCCAGAGGGAACAATCACCGACCATCTGCACTGTGCCCTGTCGCTCCGCGATCTGCTGTCCCTGGCCCTGTACACCCCAACGCCCCATTCCCTGTAAGATACCTACAATGGATTGTGTCACTATTACCACCTGCGCGCTGTGAACAGTTGCAGATCGTTCCCTCTGGCAGGATAAATTTTACGCATGATCCATGCACTCCAGCAGCGGGCTCTTCGCAGCGCCAAGCAATTTCGAAAATTCTTCCCTCTCATGGAGAGATTTATTGGCATTAATGTTAATGCAACAGTAAGCTAAAGGAAAATACAAAAGAACATTTCTATTATAGTTCATCAAATAAATAAAATAAAATAATTGTATTTCTATTTATTGGACATAGCATAATATTATCTAATATTTTTAAGTTGTCTATGTCTTCTTTCATTACGGCTGTGTCTCCTCGCAGCGATAACAGCAGCCATCTCTGCACAACACTTGGAGGCTTGCGCCTTCCTTTCAAATGTATTAAATAGATATGCTGTTGCACTCACATGAAATTGCGTTTAGGCTTCATAGATCACACTGTGTGGTTACCCTCCCATTACTTTGCACAATAAAATTGCAACGCCCCAAATTGCATATTCATTAAGGCAAAAGTACTTAATGAACAACAGGTGCTATCTTGCACTTTTGACTGACATCATTCTGAGTGCACACCATTAGTATATCAGCTCACATGATATTGCTGGTGATATCAAGTTTGCACACGTTTTACTCACCAAACCTTTAGTAAATCTCCACATAGTGTATTTACTCAATTCTCCTGTGACTGAAGACATGCACTCTACAGACAGGATTTAGTGTGATGCAGGGCAAATATAAAAATGTGAACTGAAGAAATTGGACATTAGATTAAATAGAATTTTATCACCTCCATGGCAGTTTTTACACAGGTCTTGTTGGCTTAATACGTGACTGGAAAAACTATTCATTTTTCATACAAAAATGCCAAACATTCCCTGTATGTGTTGCATCTCGCTGTTTTATATCACGGTTGAATTCTGTTTAGCTGCTTCATTTTCAGGGTCCTGGTATTGTGCATGTCGGCTCATGGTCACACTTGGCATGACACCTGAGATTTCCGTATTATTAAGTCAAAAGGACTTTTGATGCCAACACTGACTCCATCTGCAAAGAGGCCAATCAGAGACTGTTTTTATGAAGGGGTTTTGACTTTAGCAAATTGCTTTTGAAAGTGTTTTAGTCATCCTTTATTGGGATCATTTTAACTTTTGTGATAATGTGCTGGTTGGGCAACCACACCACTTAGTTAACAAAAATAGGGTGGGAAAGTAGGGCTGGGTGATTAAAACTGTTATCATGATCAAAAACTCATCATATCAACATATCATTCGATATCGATAACTCTCAGGATAAATGTGAAATTATTATTTCTTTCAAGTTTAAAGGCTTATTTAAGCACAAGAGTTAAAGTTGAAAAAACAGATGGTTAATTGTGGTTTTAAACTCTTGTTTATGTTCCAAAAATGACAAGCACTTGATGCCAAACGGTGGATAAATCAACGTATCTGAGGTGGAACATTCAAAACAATTATAATGATGAAATCTTTTTTCAACAAATATGCATAAGTAAAATTAAGTTAAAAAAAATTTCTGTCCCTTTTTCTAAGCAGAATAAATAGTTTAATAGGAAAATGTAGTGCTAATTTGTTCAGGATTCACACGAATTAAATCAAACATTCATTAAACATTTCTAATATTGTAACTGAGAAAAATTATATTGCAAAAATTATTACATATCAAACAATAGAGACTATCAAATCAAAGTCAAGATATCAGGTGTGAAAAAAGCCCTATCATAGAAAGTAATCTTTCATGGAGCCCTGCTTGGTGGTCAACCCACCTGTGGTAACAGCCGTGCCCAGTTGATGGAGTTAGCGGTGCTGAGGACTGTGCCGTACTCTACAGCCAGGTGCCCGGTCAGCCCAGACTCTCCAAACATCCTCTTTATGGTTCTCTGACAGAAGTCAAAGTCTGACAGGACGCTGACGGCTCTGGCGTTGCCCTCCCTGCAGCTCGTCATCTGAAGCTTCTGAATCTCACTCACGCCTTCCTCTGGGAAAAACACCAGCACCCCGGTCCTGTGTCTGTCGGCGCCACTGAGCCTGCTGAAGCCACTCAGCACGGCACTTCCAGTGTCTCCAGAGGTGGCTACCAGGACGAGGTAGTTGCACATGGGTGGGAGGCAGTAGGCGAAGAGCTGGGGCATCAGCTGCAAGGCGAGGTCTTTAAATGAGGCAGTGGGGCCGTGAAAAAGCTCCTGGACATACTGATTGTGGATGAGATGTTTTACAGGTGCTACAGCCTCACTAGAAAAGTTAGACCCATATGCGTTGAAAATCATCGCTCTGAGATCCACAGCAGGGACGTCCAACGGGTGTATGCACTTTTCAAGTAAAACTAACGCTCGTTCCGGGTATGACATGTCAGCTAGTCTCAGCCATTCACGGGCATCAATGTTTGGGAAGCCATTTTTGGGAACATAGAGGCCTCCATCTGTAGCGAGACCTTCAACCACCACATCACTAAAGTATGTTTTCTGATTGGACGACTCCACCCCGTCACTCCTGGTTGACACGTAGGTTTCTGCAGCGTGGTTCTGATATCTCTCCACAGCCTTCAGCACCTTCTCCGCCACCTCCTCTATCGTGTCCCCTGTTCCACACAGCACCCGCACGTCAAGCCATTTCTCATAAAACTGTTTCCTGTAACGCAGAATGTCCCTCATGGGCACCCCTGCCTCCTGGCCCACTATCCTGCTCACCTTCATCCTGGCGAGCCTCTGTATGATGTCTTCACTGTCCACATCCAGGTAGATGACCAGTCCGGACTCTTTGACGTGCTGCATCGCTGCAGCGTGAAGGGGGTTGGAGCCTGTCAGGGAAACGACACACCCAGAGGCGGAGAAGTTACACAAAGCCTGGCCTTCTTCCTCCAGGAAACACTCCCCGCCGACTGCTGCCAGCTTGGCAGCAACAGGCATCTTCCATGTCGCCTCCAAGACATCATCATCAACATCAATCACAGGCAGCCCCAGCCTGTGGGCCACTATCCTCCCCACTGTGGTCTTCCCTGCTCCAGGAGGACCCATGAGCAGGATGTTCTTGCCCCCCAGCAGGGAGGCGTTGGTGGAAAGCCATGATTTTGGTGTTGAAAGGGGGCTCAGGTATCGTCCGACAGCTCTTAGTGCAAGCTGACCTACATTCAGTAAACCCATAGAGGTGTCAAATGACAGCAGCCTGCTCTCCTGTGAATAATGTGAAAGAAGACATTTAAAATGCATTAACGCTAACATTATATTTATAACAAAATTGCATTATTTAGAGTAGACTAGCCTTTAGCACACGTGTGTTTGATAAAGTGCTGCAAGTAGTTGCCATAACTTTGCACGTGTAATGATGAATGAGACGCTCAGTTGTGTCCTCTGTTACTTCATACCCGATAATAGTTTTAGTAGTAGTCTCTAGTAACAATAAGGCTTTAGGGTTTTAACGAACAAAGTCAAATTCTGTTGTACCACATACTTGACGGGAAGACCACTCTGCAGGCTTCAAAAACAACTACGGTCAGCCGGGAGCGTCAAAATTAATGACTCCTCCATGAGAAGTCGAAGGCTTACCCGGCTCTCCGTTGCAAAAAGAAAACGTACATTGTAACGTGGTGTACTTTCTATGCAGTATAGGCATGGGTGTAGAAATTTACCTGTATAAAAAGCGAATAACTTCAACACGCCCAACTTTTCGCATCGCAGAAGCTGCTGGTTGGTACGAGTGATCTGTGCTGCATTCAAATGCTCCTCGGAACATTAAACTTCCCAATGCAAAACTACAACGACTTCTTATGCACAACTGGCTCTTTCTTTGGTCACGGCTGATAACTTGTAGAAATCAAGCGGCACAGAACTAGTGTGCAAAGTAGCTCAAAGTAGCAAAGCAGGTCAGCTACTTAGAAAAAGTAATTTTGTTATTTTTGTGTTTTATTATTTTATTAAAAGAATATATGCACATAATAAGGCAGCTAAAACAACAAGATCACCACTACCTGTTGCAATTTTGTGTGAATTCGTGAAAACTAGTTAGCCAGCACATACCAGAAAAAGGTTGAAATTCATTGCTAACAATTAACCATTAAACTAACCTGTTATTAGCTGATAACTGTTTGATACTACAGACAATTTTCGATTCGATGGGATCGATGAAGCGATGAAGCCCCTAAACCAAGACACACACAGAACCTTACATGTGGACATCTCATAGACATCGAATTTAATGATTTAACGTTACAACTGTCATGAAATGCAACACGTGTCCCCGCAGTTGCCTGGTAACCAGCCAGTAGAGGTGTTGTCAAACAAACAGCACTGAGCCGATGGTTTTATAGCTAATGTTTGCTCGTTAACTAGCTGTGTAGTTAGGTGAACTTAATTTGTGTGATTTAATCCTTTGCCTGGTTTGAAGTCACTCAAAATGTCTGAAATTGTGCATCCACCAGAAAGCGTCTACAATCTTTTACCAAAGGAGGAGGTTCATGCTAAAAAACCGCCAAGGTAACGTTAACGTTAAGTAAGACAATGTTACAGCTTTTTGGTCAAATTAACCTTTTAAGCTTTATCTAAGTTAGCATAGGCTAACTAGAGAACAAGGTGTTTAGCTTTGAATTTCTGCAGAAACAAACAAACCACTTAGGAATTGGGTAAGAAAGGTATTTCTGTTATATGGCTAACATTTGATCTTTGATTTTTCAGAAATAAATAAGGTGCATTTTATTTTCATAGTCTGCTTAAAATTATTATATAGTATATTTTGGCATCTATTATAAATAAAGATAAATAAATAAAGTAAAGTAATTAGAGTTTTACATTCAGTCTGTTTTTTTTTATCCATAATGAATTACTTTCAAATGAACTGATCTTTTTCTCCAATGTGCTGCATCTGAAGGTATACGTCCAAGTATAGGCCACAAGTTGTCCTTGAGAAAAAGTCAACCAAAGATGCAATGAGAACAATGGGACCAGCCAAAGTAGAGGTGCCCTCCCCAGACAAATACCTCAAGAAGCAATCAAAGGAGCCCAAATTACCTGAAAGTGAGTTCTCCTATAGACTTTTTGACAAATGAGTGTCTTTGAGCTGTGATTGTGTTATTTACCTTCATATGTGTATGTTCTTTCAGAGACACAGTGTTTGAAAGAGGCTCGTACCACCTGCACTGTGAGGAAACCAGCTGTTCCTGCGAGGACAGACAACCCCCCTATGGGCATTCGCACCAAGAGAGACTTTATAAAGACAGCCACAGCCGTGCCGATGAAGCCCCAGCCTGCCTGTGTGGACTCCAGCAAGGGACACAAGCAGCTCCTTGAGAAGTCAGGACTTCTCCCGAAGTACATCAAGAAAAAGGTGAGAAACGCTTTAAATTTTAAATTTGTTACACACACCTTGAACGTCAGGGAAAGATGGTAGTACATACAAAAACCTATAATAAATGGTCTAAAATTTTCAGTTCCTATTTTTTAGCATTACGGAGAAGTACCTGAGTACTTGCAGCAGCGCATCGAGGAAGAGCAGAGAGCTCAGGAGGAGTACGACAACTTTGTGAAAGAACAGAGGGAGCAGGGAGCCATGAAACACCTGTCTGACGAGGAGCGACAAGACATCCTGGAGGTACTCGAACACATGGCACAGTGGCAGTTGTTTTCACTGAAACAGCAGGGGGGATCATACGGACATCTGGAAAGACTGGAGGAGTACAAGAAATGAATGTGATGATTTCATGTCTTTGAAGTTAACAAGAAATTTGTTTTATTCAGTCCAAGTAAGTCAGGTTATTGTAAAAAAGAGGCCTGGAGAGTACCCATAAGAATTAATAGAACACGGTGTGCAATCTCTGTAACATAGACAATACCTCTTTGATCAGTGTTTGAGATATAAAATGGTTTTCCTTGTGTGGTCCTATTATCCAGAGGCTAAAGAAGAATTGGGATCAGCTGCACCATGAGTACCAGGGCCTCTCGCTCGTCACTGACACCATGTCGAAGAAGTCCCACAAGGAGCGCCTCGAGGTGGCGATGAAGCAGCTGGAGAACGACATCAACCTCTTTGAGAGGTTCAAGACCGTCTACATACCCAATAACTAGGAGATAAAAACAACTCTTGCTTAATTAGATGGAATGTGCTGTATGTCTTGAGACTCCCACCCTCACTTCAAATCACACAGGCTTCTGTAAAAGTCTGTATTCATATGTTCTCATGATCCGTCATCTGAGCAATGAAACTAAAGTCTAAAGGGCACATTAAAATTTTTTATATAATTAGAAACACCGACCAGACTGTTAATAAATTAAAGATCACAGGGTTGTCAAAATCATTCTGAATGACCTTCTGGGAACCTTTTAAATTCATTCCAAATTTAATGGCAGTCTGGTTAATAGTTGAGATATTTCACTGTGGACTGTAGCCGTTTTTAGGTCTACCACTTGGACAAAAAATGTTTTTGAAGTGATGTACTCTCTCTGAAATACTATGATGTTTTTCTGAGTGGAGCCTCTATATTTTAGAGCTCCATGTAATGACAAGTAAATATTCATTTATTCTTTCCTTTCTTTCGTCACCTTCCTGCCATAAAAATGGAACTTCTTGGAGAACTCCTTTGCAAGTAGAAGCTGAGAGTATCTTTTAAAATCAATGTCACTCTGGCTTAATAAATCTAACTGCGTAGAAACTGAACTTAGTGTTTGTTGTTAATTTTTGTCATTCTCCTGCTGTGGCTTGTGAGCCAGCATAGCGTCACATGAAGCTGATTATCCCTGTAAATTCTCCATGACTAACACAACGCTGCTCCTTTTTACACAAATGACTCATGCGTGGTCCCACTGCCCATGAGCCTGACCAGGACGTCTTTGGATATCTTTTGACTCGCTTTTTTTTATTCCCCTTTGTTTTGTGAATGGTCGCTGAAAAGAGGGCAAAAGAGAAAACGGTAAGTCATTTTTACCTTCCGAATGGTTGCTCAGTTGTTTGCTCTGGCTCACATGTGCAGGCAAAATGTAATTTGAAGGTTTAAATGAATAGATTGTGAGTTACAGGAAATGCTTATCCCAGATGAATATCCAAGCTAAACCTAATGTAGTATCTCTTCATATCCTTCCTTTTTACTTTGCTGTAACTTTTCAGAGGACGATGGAAAGCCTCTCATTATTTGGTCCAATGTATGTACAGTAAACTGTTTCCGTGTATTTCCAGTGAAAGTCGCTGCTACCTTTATCCTCTGCTAAATATTCAATCCTCCAATCACCTACTGCAAATGGACAACACCGGGATGAAAAGAGGAATTGTGGTATGTTCAACACGAGATCATTCAGTCAAAATATCTAGTGCTGAATTCAGGTCAGATTTTTACACAGAGAATTAATTTTTTTGGTGGTTATTTGTTCAGCTACTGGAGCTTTTATACGACGATATCATCATCTGTGTTGTTCTCTGAATAAATTCTTTGAAGTCATTATTTTATTATAAACAGTAGCATTTGTTTTTGGCTAAACATTTCATTGGCTACTTCCAAAATCTATAACACTCTCATCATATCATTGCTTTAATTACTTTTTTTAAAAAGTAAAACCAATTAAAATGCCTCTACATGATCTCCCATAGCAAACTTTCTAAATTATGGAAAGAAACACCAGTAGCAGTCACGATTAAACTTTTTCTCTCTGTCCTAGATAAAAGATGACTGGCCAGGACACAGCCTGGACCTGTTCACTTACCCTGAACACTACCACGAAGACATAGAGAGTGTTTACATTCCACATGGGGTGATCATGAACAGGTAAAAGTACACATAAACACACCTGCAGAAAATCATTGCCTGCTCGTCTGTATTCGTTCTGATGGGATTTCTCCTGCAGGATTGAGCGTCTGGCCCGTTACATCATGGACGACTTCGGGGACAACAACATAATGGTGCTGTGCGTTTTGAAGGGAGGCTACAAGTTCTGTGCAGACCTGGTGGAGTTCATCAAGGTCCTCGGCCGCAACTCCAACAAGTACCTGGAGACCCGGGTGGAGTTCATCCGTCTGAAGAGCTACCTGGTAGGTAAACCGCATAGTGTACTAAAACACTACATCCTCTTTTTTGAGTGAGTGAGTGAGTGAGTGAGTGAGTGAGTGAGTGAGTGAGTGAGTGAGTGAGTGAGTGAGTGAGTGAGTGAGTGAGTGGGTTAGTGTTTTGTTTTTCTGAGAGGTTATTGCAGATCAGAAATCAAGCACCTAATCTGAAAGGAAATGTGAAATGTGACCGATCAGATTAACATTTATTTTAGTGGCAACCTGGTCCCACATGGTAAGTTCGCCAATCATGTTCAGCAACATCTCCTGTTTCAATCCAACCAAGTTATTCCCCATCTTTTTATCCCAAGTCGATTCTCTAATAAAGGCAAAAAATGCTATAAAAAGCTGTTTATAAAGCTGTTTTTGATGGTTACTTGATTATTTGATTAATCAATTGACAGGAAATCCTCATTTACTGAGAATAAATGCCAAATATTCACTGGTTCCAGTTTCTCAGGAGTGAAGATATCATGTTTTTCTCATTTTTTATCCCATGGTTTTGTTTTGGAGGCTGTTAGGTTGACATAACAAGCAATTTTAAGACATCACATTTCACTCTGGGGATTTGGTTACAGTCCTACATTCATGCACTGAAGACTCTTTCCCTTATTTAACTAATGGTTGTGTCTGAGTTTTGCCTCCAGGTGTCACTGCTGCTCATGTTTAGTGAGTTCAGGCAGGACACCTCAAGGACAATTGATTGTGGAGTGACTGCAGAGCTCTGGTCATGGAAATACCAGGCTGCTAATTGGTGCTGTGGCTACTGCCAAGAGAAACAGCTTATGACACCAGCTAACACCTGGATTGTATAAACCGAGGAATTAACTTTGGGAATGACGTAGTAATGTTTACAGTGATTCCGCTTTGCAATTGTCACAACAGTCAATTAGTATTCTTTAGTGTGTTTTGGCACATCCAGAGTGTTATGATTTACATTTCTCTGTATGTGGTCACATTTCTTCTCTCCCTTTACAGCACAGGGGGGCTCACGGGGGTTTAAGAAGCTGTAATGGCAACCCGAATTGATTTGTAGATAGTTTTTTGCCTTGCTGGATCAGTTAAACCCCACTGAGGTCATGTTGTAACGAGATTTTTACCATCCAATAGAACAAAATGACTAAAATATACCTTGGAATACTTTAAATAGCAATGAATGCCATTAATATAAAACTTTATTTTTCTCCGAAAGGACAATCATATGCAGCAGCTTGCCACCCAGATCAACAGATACAAACATGATAGAAGAAAAAATAAAAACAAACTTTTAATCAAAGGCTATAAGCTTTGAGATTTAAATCCGAGAAAATTAGGTATATACATATATTTTTGGAAAGATATATAAAAGTAACGAGGCTGTACAAAAGCACTATAACAGAATTACATTTTGATGTCAACAAGCTATATGGTCTACACTGGAGGACAGTGTGTGAGCGATGACGCTGTTAGTCAATCACACGTGTCACGATGGAGTCATGTGACCTGCACCCGGGGTCGTTATTTTGTCCATGCCACTGCTCCTCTCATCCAAGTGCCGAGCGTGTAGCCGGCCAAATCTAACCTCAGAGCCGTCATTCTTCAAAGCTTTGTGTTGTGCTTCTTTTAGGGACAGAAAGAGACGGCCTTTGTTTATGTTAAGGAAAATATTGTGCATTTGTCCGACAGTAATGCTACAGGTAGTTCTTTCTTGAGCTGTACAGTAGTGCCAAATCATTGAGAATAGAGTTAAAGTAGATGAGAAAACTCTATTTCTCAATCTGACGGACCATCTATTGTCATTTCTCGTGGCCTCCTTGCTGGGAAAGCAGCAAAAGTCAGCAATTATGCTATAAAAAACTGCTACATGCTTTATTTACAGTAATCACATAATATGAATCATGTTTCCATTTTCGTCTTCTCACCAGAATGACCAATCAACAGAGGAACTGCACATCATAGGAAGCCGAGATCTGTCCTTCCTGCGTGGAAAGGTATATGTGAATAAGTTTCCCGCTTGGTTTTGGAAAACTAACATGGCCTCAAGAGGGAGTTGTCAGTCAAACCCTTGGAGCTTTACACTGGTACACAGTTCATTCACAGAGTTTTCTTTAAATATACAACAAATTTTACCTAGCATAAGAAAATATTTGTTTTGTATTCCCTCAAATCTGCCCTTGGATCAGAACCCCTGTACCATCAGCTTTTGAAGCTTTATGCTTTGTGGTTTGTCCTTCACCAGCCTGGCCATAAATCAGACATTTCAGGAAAAAGGCAGATTTACAGACTAATCATCCCTGTTGAGCTCTGACGACTGCGGACTCTGTAAAGCAAACAGGATCACGAGGAATGACCCCTCTTCTCTACATTATTCTCTGAGTTAGCCACAAGACAGAAACGTCACTTACTCAGTTGAATGGGTGAGCAAATATGGCAAACATGCCAACACGTTTGCTTACAACTGATTTTGAATTCCTTTAACTGAGATGTCAGAGTGGGCCGAAGCCAAGATGCATTTTTGCGGTGGGTGAAAAGGTCACTGGGAGTAAAAACAGAAAATGCTGACCACCACCTTGCACGGAAAACATGAATCACTCTACTTTGGGCCCTTGTTACAATCCTTCATCTGCTTGGAAATATTAAACGCAAGCCTCCCACAAAGTATCATATATTATCAGTCTTTGTAAGTCTTACACAGAAACGTCGTTGAGTCACAGCTCCAGTTGGATTATGAGTGTGGTTCGACTGACACTGCTGCTTTTTAAAGCTATGATAATGGAAATGTAATGACCGCATAGAAAAAAATAACGCTATGTTGACGAGTTCAATCCCCAACAGCGCCATTCATCAGAGTTTCTTATGCAATTCTTACTCACCATCTCACTGTGAATTAATAGCACTCCTAATCCCACATGTTTATTATGGTGATCTGACTAGTTAAGTTTAAATTTAGCACAGCTTTAAATGTGAAATAGTGTGTGAACTTCTGAAGAGATCTGTGGATGTTACACAGTACCTGTTTCTGTTGATGAACTTTTCATCTCATTCGCCACATTTCTAATCTGCCCTGAAATGTATATAGTTTAATTATTTTTTAGCCATGCTAGCAGTGTAGCTCAAGAGATAGCAATGTCTGTCAGTCTGTCTGTCTGTTGGTCGGTCCACCACTTTCCAGACTGAAATATCTGCGAAAATACTAAACTATTACATGTAAAATATCATTATATCATGCTAAGAATGTTAGCATTGTCAACTTCAGCATGTTAGCATGCTGGGATTAGCATTTAGCATGAAGCTGTGCATGGCTGTAGACTCTTGTTTACTATTACTGTAATGTAAAATACTATGTTAAATTGTTAACTGACCCTAAAATAAAGCAAATAAAAGATAAACACCATCATTTTTTTGAATGCTTTTGCCCGTCTTCAGCTCTTTAGAACATTTGCAATGATTGATTATCACCAAAGTTTTAGCCAGAGTCAGGACTGATTGATTGAGGTACAGTAAACACACAAAACTCATGGCCCAGGCATCCTGGGGTAACCAAACAATGGTGCTTTACAGTAAAATAAATGCCAACTGGCTGTATATTGGCTGCATATTATGTTTACAGTTTGCAGCATGACAGGTTAGTTATGTTGGAGTTTTGTGTTCTTTACACGTCCCCGTCAACTCTCTCTGAGTGTTTTGTAACACTGTTCAGGTGTAGACTGAGAGAGCACTGGCCTGGCGCCTGCATTCTCTCCGATCACTCTCCCCAAACCATAGATACTCTCCACCGGACTCACAAAGAGCCCCATACACCCGGCCAAGGGAACAGGGAGTTATTTGAAACCCTGCAACACCCGGACACTTAGAAGTGACTTTTGCTTTCTGACACAGATGTTCATTGCTTGGGAGAAGAGAATGAGCTGCCTGTGTTTTTGTTAAGGCGCTGGCGATACTGCCAACTGTTGCTATAGATACCATGTGTAAGAATTGTACATTTCACAGAAACAATCAAGCCTTTATTTTCACTTTGCTTGAGCAGTGTTGAAATTCAAACATGTTTTTCTTTCTTTTTTTACATGTTACCAAGAGTGTGCTCATTGTTGAGGTGAGTCTCAGGTGCAAATGAATCATCCACCCATCTGCTCTGGCTTTCAGTATGTTTTCCTTTTTTCCTTTTTAAAAAAAAAACTTAATGATAATTAAGAATTCTATCAAGCATGTCCTTGAATGTTTTGTTTGCACTTTTAGTGTCTTGGTGATTGAGAGGTGATTGTGCTTGTAAGAGCAACATCACTCGGACTACAATAGAACAAAACGAAAAGACTCTCTTTGAGATCATGTTTCAGTTGTAAAATTTTACTTTGACTCAGCTTATTCAAGTCAGGAGCACTAAGCACAATATCACAATGGCTGTGTGCTCCAAGAAACTGTTTTCAATGCGTGACATCTTAAAATTATGTCACTTGAAATTTCCACTTTCAGTTGTTGCTGGATTTCCTCTGCACATGGAAAAGACACAAAACAGAGATGATCAAAGTCTATGTGATAATGTTTGAAAGGTGTACTGCATGTACTCATTAGGTTTTTGTTAATAGGCTTGTATAGTTATTAACAGATTTCTTATCCCAGAATCTGCATATTTGGCTGCACTCAAACGTCCCTCCCTGCTCATCTCTCCCCTTTCCTTTGCCCTTCCCTTTCCTAAGGCCATCGTTGACACGGGAAAGACCATGAGGGCCCTTCTGAAGCATGTGGAGACCTTTGAACCCAAGATGGTCAAGGTTGCAGGGTGAGCCAGTTTTTCACTCATCTGTCCCTATCAGAGGAAATGCCAAGCGTGTGACGAGCACAAGAGGAAGAGATCACTTGTCCGCAGTTACTATCTCGTGTCCGTGTGCTGTTCCTATGAGCCCCAGGATCACAGACACAAGATAAACATCTTTCGTGTTGAACGCTTATCTCCTCTTGTACTGCATGTGCAGTGTGTTGGCATGTTGCATGAATGTAAGTTCTAACTTTAGATTTATACTACTTTGGAAATAGGAGAGATATATCCCAGGTCATAGTCATATAATTTTGGAAATTAACGTTATATTTCATGTGTTTCAGCCTGTTGGTGAAGAGGGTCCCAAACATGGCTGAAAGTCTGACAGACTGTAAGTGCCTCTGTTTTTAATGTCATCCATTCCTCTCACATTATTGCAGTTGTATGGGCTCATTTATCTTTCACTGTGCTGCATCTGATATGTTTGCAGTGTATCAGATCAGAGGATTTCCAGTGTTTCTCAAAGCAAAAGTGCTGTAGTTTCTTAGCAAGTGTTGTTCCTCACTTTGAGATGTTTTCGTACTAAGCAGTAGAGCCTGACTTAATAAATCGGTGAGCCGATATTATTGGCCAGTATGAGCTAATTGTAGACAAATCTGTATCTGTGTTTATCCAGCTGACAAATGACTATTAAAAAAAGAAACAGAGAGATGGAAGACAAATCCTTCAATCATGTTATGAGTGTTGTTGCATAATTTGTCCACTCCCCTGTTGGCAACAGACATGTTTGTAACACCGCAAATCCACCACAAAAGTACTACTTGTAACAGTAAAAAAAATTATTTTTATTTTTATAACTGCATTATGTAATCTTGGTGAGCTCTCATAACTACACGTAACAAATGTTAGGAATAATCTTTGTTTATGTGTTTCTAAAAGGAAGAAGAAGAAAAAAAGAATATCGGCCGATAAATAAAAATATCAGATTTTAAAATCCTTAATATATATAAATCAGTATTGGTCTCAAAATTCCATATCAGTACTATCAGTATCTACTAAGAGTACTGTTGTGTCCCCATCATCAAGAATGTTTTCTGAGCTTTTGCCAGCCTTGTCTGTTCTGATGACCAGCTTCTGCCGTCAATGTATGAATGTGGGTGAATGTGACATGTAGTGTGAAGGTGCTATATAAGTACAGTCCATTTACCGTGTTATTTTTCCTCAAATAAATCTCAAAATGTACAAATATCATGTCACTCTTTAACTTTCATGTTTGTGTTTTCTCTGATAGATGTTGGATTTGAAATCCCCAACCGCTTTGTTGTTGGTTATGCCTTGGACTACAATGAATACTTCCGTGACCTGAATGTAAGTCGTACCAACACAGCTGCACACAGCACACGACAGAGCAGCAAATTATATCTGTAAATGTGTGTAGTGTGTGTGAACAGTGTCTACCCATTACCCTGTCATTCAGAGGAGTACTTAGTGTTTCTGAGACATTAATGCTGGGCTCAGACCACACAATATTACCCTAATAACCACCCTTCAGCCCACATGGTAGACAATCTCACATCTGCATTCAGGATTTTTCACCAGGGCCTGATGAAAACACTAGCATATCAGGATTTGTAGCCGTGCTAGCGGCTGCCATCAGTTTGGTCCAAACTGAAATATTTCAGTTTCACTGGATGGATGGCCATGAAAATTTTAGAGACATTCATGGTCTCCTGTGGATACAACCTAATGACTTTTCATCTAGAGCCATCCTCGGGTCAAAATATCAGTCTGTCCAGTACTTTGGTTTATGATTATGTCTGAAGGTATGATCCAGATACCTGCAGACATTCCCATCAGCCTCAATTATACTTTCTGTTTAGCGCTAAATGTTTGCATGCTAACACACTAAACTAAGATGTTGAACATGGTAAATATTACCTGCTAAACATCCGTATTTTATCATTGTGAGCATGTGGCTGTGCTGATGTTAGCATTTAGCTCAGAGAAGAGCTCCTGGTGTGGCCGTAGAGGGTTGTTTGCCTTCTCCTGCCTAGTTTAACCATATCTACAAAATCCAGAGCACTTGTGATGCCACGGTTGTTAGTTGTTGATTGTTTATATTCCTGCTCCCAGACGTCTGTCTCTGGCCCTTCTTTTCTCAATCACTTTTGCATGTCAGCTATTTTGTAAAAGTCTGCCAACAATGATTGTTAGGGTTCATTTGTCTGGCACCTCTCTTGGCCAAGTCATGATAGGAATTTTAGGCATCATGATTACCTAATCTGACATAGTGATAATCTTATGTAGTCTGAATATAAGTAAAACAACTGCCAGCTCTACAGGCCAAGGGTTTTCAGAGTCTGTGACTGTGGGCCTCCCCTCAGACAAAGCTTGGAAAAAGGTGCCCCCTCAACTCATCTTAGTTTACTTGCTTAGTTTCGCATAATTCCTGGATACATATGGGATCATGTTCATGTTATTTGATACCGAATATTGCTGTTTGACATAACTTACATGACATACTTACGTTACATGACACACTACGCCAAATGCATAAAAAGGTCTATCCTATGGCATTCACTATTTCTGACTCTAGGAAAGTAGGAAAACAGTAAACTTCCCCCAAACTACTGTATCTCTGAACTATCTCACACATTTGGGCTATTGTATGTGATCTCCTTTTGATAACTAATATAATATTTTTTCACTGGGCCTATATGTATGTATGTATAACTGTATGAAGCCCGCCTCCCGCTTTAAAAACCTCTATGATAGGCTGACTCCCACTTCTTTGTGGTTTTAATTCTTTTTTTCCCATTACGTTTACATTTTTCTACCACACAAAGAAATCAAACCCCTTCTGACTACAAGCTTTGAGTCAGGAGTTCAGCCCGTCCTTCTTTCCTTTGTCCCACTCCTGACATCTTATATCAAGAGAGATTTCTCAGTCAGAAATTAGTAAGTGCAAACTTATGTGAACCTTGTCATTTTTAAATCTGGCCTCAAATTTACCTCTGACTCATGTGTAACACTAAGCCTAGGTGACTCCCATACCTTTGTGTGTATGTGAGTGTATTTCCGTGGGTGTGTGTGCTGTAGATCTGTATGTACTGTGTGACTGTGTGTGTCTCTTGTGCATGTTTGAGGGGGGTGGTATTCATTACAAAAGTTTAAAAGAGGTTGACCTGTGGAATGTAGAGGTTAGGATCTCATTATCAGGCAAAGTTGAAGCTTCCCTTCTTATCTGTCCTTATCCTACAGAAGAAATATGAGTTGAACCCGTGGGACATCCAAAGGTAGATTAATGGATGTGTCATATCTTTGTAGATTACCTTCCCCGCTTCACATTATTGCAGGCTTCATCTTTTCGTACTGTACATGGCACATTAAGGAGCTCGGAACATGCGGGAATTTTCCAAAGGTCAGGGTGATCTTAAACAAATATTTTGCCATCATCAGATGCAATGTTTTGGAGAAGATTGAAATGTACCGAAGGGGCAATTTAACATGGAAGTTACACAAGCTAATTTTTAATTCTCCCACTTCTTTGTCTTTCAGCATATCTGTGTCATCAGCAAGACTGGAAAGATGAAGTACAAGGTTTGAGAAGAGTTAAAACCATAAATCATGCGCAGTTGTACATTGGCAGCACAAAACTTCTTCACCAGTAGTTTAAGTTCATACAGTTCAGTTCAACAGTCAGTCTTTGTTTAAATGTGTTTTGGAAAAAAACAACACATATATTTATTTACGAATGTAAATTTAAATGTGAAAGTGCTTTAAATTAAAATAACATTCTTGCCCTTGAAGCAGGCAATCATAACCTTTGTGAAACTATGAGAAAATGTATTTAAATAAAAAACAATAATGTGATTTAATTGTTGCCTCATCCTCCTCTTTTTATATTTTGTTGTGATGCACACGGGAACAAAGGGATTGATAAATAAAAGAAATAGCTGCCTGCCAGGAGAGGACGTTGGCGACAGATGGAGAGAGCTTATGGACATTGGCATCCCCGCGCCCGGATGACGCCCACTCTGACTCATGGAAAACCCACAGTGGGTGCAGCAGGCAGGTCGACCGGCGTCTGCTCACCCAACTGTATCTATTTGTTCCCGACTTTAATCAGGCTCTACTGGAAATCAGATCCAAATGCATGAGAATTCAACTGAGTATTTGGCAAAACTGACATGAAAATTAAACCTGGAGTGTTAAAGACATTAGAGTTAAAACAGACATTTGGACTTAAAATTGTATATTGTTTAAATTGTATATTATATGTTCAGAATTACACTGGATCTCCCCATCACAAGTTGGTCCTGCTTCAGCTAGCACAAAAATCCAAAGGAAACAACTTTCTCAATATATAATTTATTAAATTCCCATTAGTACTTTCATCAAAAACTCTTAATTCCACTGAAACACGCATAAACTGTTGTGTGGCTGTTGTGTTTTTACGAGGTTTATAGTGCTGCAATTAAACTCTTAGCCCCTGATCTCTGCTCACTGTGAAAGCTAGACATCAAAATACCTGCACTCTCACTACTTTGAACTACTGTACAAACATACGTGAAACGCACACAGAGGTATTTTGTATGTTCTGTTGCCATTGTCGAGGTCTAAGAGAGCCAATTGTGCATGTCAACAGACAGACCAGACCACACTTAGCTTCACACAGCATGCACTCGGGGAGAGTTATCATGAGGCTACGCACTCTTGATTCTTAATCACCTGAAACTCCAAACAGCTGTTACATAGTCTAAGAGGAATGCATGCACACACAAAGGCTTTATTATAAGACCGTAAAGATTTCTGATGATATGTCATTATGATGGGGTACAGCATCCCAACTGAAAGATGGTACAATGATTAGAGTGACAGTGTTCGTCTTGAGTGTGATGTATATAGCACCATGGTCTGCAGTGAGTTACGGCTAAAGTTAACCGAAATATATAGTCGTCTTAGTTGTTCCAGTAACTTTTGTGTAATTCAAATATCAAATTAGACAAACTGTGCGTTTTCCTATCTTCTTACAAACTTGTTTCTAAGCCAAAGGTATTGGTCCAACTCCAGCTACAAGGCCTCTCCAAGTTAAATGACCTGATAAATGAGTTGCTATTTGGATAATATGAGTGACTGCAAACAAAAGGGAGGTTTGGGAGGTTTGGAGCCCTCAGAATCTATGATGTGCTTTCAAAATGCTTTCATGTCTATAGTGGTAAACAGCACCTTCACTAATGTATTTAGAGGAACCCTAAGTTCACTCAGGTTTTGTTACGTCTCCTCTCCCCTAAGGTGCAGAGGAGTGAGATAACAAACTACAAATAATAGCTTTTTGTTGGGTGCTATCTGTGCAGCCTCAGCCACAAAGACCCCCATTGTACCTCTGGCTGCAACCCTGTGTGTCCTTATCGTGAAACATCAGCACTTGGCTGTGGTGGTTAACTTATCCCAGCATTAATGCCCCCCGCACTGCCCTGGGAACCCAGAGGCCATTGTCCTTCACCTTGATGCACGGTTTGGTGAAAGCAAGATGGGACAAAAAGCCTAGCAGGTTTCACATGCTGCGGCTTTGTAGTGCTCCGTCAGGGGAACACAGGATGGGGCCCACCGCACAGAGCGGGCTGTAGGTAAACTGCGCTCAGCACAAAAGGGACAAAACAGGAATTGTACATTTAAATGACCACACATCCATGCATTTGACACATGAAGCCTGTGGCTAGAGACAAAGCAGTGGGATTTAATTTCACATCACCAGCACAACACATTGACCATGTTTACACCCATAACTGTATTTTTCTGTTCTCCCTCTGACATTTTGAGAAATCAGCTTATTTGTATTTTGCCAAGAATTAGATCAGAAGATTAATACCGTTCTTACATCTGTTAAATATAAAGCTACAGCAAGGTTATGGTTAGCTTAGCTCAGCATAAAGACTGGGAAAACAGCTAGCCTGGAGCCATGACATCCTGGAGTCCTACACTTTGATTTTTGTAAACAAACTAAAGATATGAAATGTTAATTAGTGAACTTTAAATGTACAGTAAGTGGACTTTTATTACCATTGGACAGAGCCAGGCTAGTTGTTCCCCCTGCTTTCGGTCTTTATGTTAGCCTAGGCTAACCACCTTTGGCTGTAGCTTCATACAATTAAACCAATAGTTTGACATTTTGCGAAATAGCATACATTTTACACTACAGAGTTATGGTCCGATGTGAAGACCAATACCATTCTCATGTGTGTCTGGCTCTGTCCAAAGGTAATAAAATCCCAAATTGTTGGTTTAATCAGCACAAAAAACGTAGAAATTACAAGTTGTTGCTTAACAGAGGGTTAAGTGCCAGATTATTTTTATGCTAGGTTAAGTGATTTCCTGGAGTCCTAAACTTTGGTTTTAGAGGTGCTGTAAGACAAATTTGATTATTTCCATGGGTAAATCCAAGCTAGCTGTTTTCCCCTGCATACAGTATTTTCCAAACTGTTGAACTGTTTGTTTAGACCTCTTCAGTACATACTTTTTTTTACACTTTTTATGCTTCTGCTGCATTTGTGATATGAATGAACCACCTTTAATTTACACCATTTATTTGACCATAATTTAGTAAGCAAACACTAAAAGAATACAGTCTCAAATATTGTGACTTAGATACTGCTTGACTTACACAGTGTGGTACACAAATAGAAAGAACATCCTCTCCAGTGTTTGTTGTGTTCCAGTTAGGGACTGGATGGCCAGAGGGCTTGATAGATTGACTGCTGTTGGGTTTCACCCAGTCATCAAACTCAGTGCCAGATCCACTTATACAACCTGGAGTGGGGAGTGATCTTCATCCTCTTAAACTCTTATCTCAGTTACAGCTTAAAAAACCTTTATGAATGAAATATGCATTGTCTTGCGTGGTGTGTGTTTTGCAAGAAGTGTTGAAAGGCTGTTTCAAATGAGCATGCTGTGCTGCAGAGTCATTTCCACCTGTCCTAATCCTAATGCTGCCTGGCTTTGAACTTGGGCTTCATGTGATGTCCTAATCCAGCCAAACATTTTGCTGCCACGAGAGAGCTCGTAATCTCTCTTCTGCTGAATGTTTGAGTCACTCTGGCTCTGCAAGTGCACATTTGGTATTATGGAAGGATTTAGTAGTGAATGTTCAAACAAATGCTTCAACAAAACTTAATGTTTATCAGAAATGATTAGAAAAATCTGGATAGAAAACCACTTGAAGTAAAGTTACAAGCATGCTTCATCGAGCATCAAACATACAGAAAGTTAGTGTGTATTGTACAAGGTTACACCCCAGCATCTTAAAATATACAGTAGACATGCATTCAGTCACTAAGGCAGACTATAGACTTACTACAATTCCTTAATGAGCTTTGTTCACAGTTCATTGATCTGAAACCCTCAATGCACTCACTTTGCCATTCATGAAAACAACACTGCATGTGTGTTTCAAGCTGCAGCAGTGATCTGCACAGATGAGAGTGCACTGTTGTAGTAACTCGTTTGGGCAAAATGCTTTTTTTGGAAAGTACCACAGAAACAGTCACTGTTGGCTCTTCAGTTGATGAACCATTAAAACATGTTTACAGTTTGCCTGTTAATTTTAATACACACACATAATTGAGAAAGATACAGAGTGTGAGAGTGTGTTTTTGTAGGAAAATAACAGTCCACAATATGTTAAAATAACATTTGCTTTGCTGGGAAAACCATAGACTGCATATAAAAGGGGCAAAACTCACACTTTGTGTGAAATCGATAGGATGCTGCATTAATAATGTGGCATGATAAGTAATTTGTCTCAAATGAATATGAACCTCATGTTATCCCACTTACACCAGTTTAAGTTCTCCATTGTCTCGATGAGGGTGCACCAGCTCTTTAGACAATAGCTCCTCTCTGAAACCAGGGAAACCTCGCCACAGTGAGGGTCAAAAGAGTCCTATTGTCCTATCTTCTATTGTGCTGCTGGAGTAGCCTGCAAACAGAACACTATCGGCCTTTGTCTTTGTCCAGATCAGCTGTGCAGCCCCTTTTTTTTTCATGCTCTATGGAGTCCCGTGTGGCTGCCATGCCCTACATGTCACCGTAATAAAGTTAAGGACACTGCTGTTACAGTTGATAATGGATAGGCAAATATGTTTCACCAGTTGAACGGTAGGAAATTGGAGAGTCCAGCACATGTGTGGGCCTCAGGGCTTTTCCTCGCCCCTCACAGTGATGTCTCTGTGATTTAATTTGCTCACTTTAAAGGTCTGAAAGGACTAATGAGAGGGTGTAGGAATGAAAGCCTTTATCAGCTCTTTGCTAGCTGATTGTTTAAATACATTATTTGAGTGAAAAGTGTGTCCCTGTGAACTTCATGGATACTGATCCATTAGTGTAAAAGTCCCACATTTAAAATCTTACATAAGTTCAGAAATATTTCAAGAGTAGAAAAATACATTTGCAGAATGTCCCCTTATAGAGTGTAATATGGAAAAGTGAGAGGGACATTTTCCTCTCAAATAAAATGGAGTAACACACATATCAAAGTATATCTATATATATATCAGAACTCAAAACTACTGTAGCCTACTTATATACTGCATATGGCTACTTTTACATCATGATTACACCAACCCTTCCTACTTTTGGCTGCAGTTCACTAGGAGACATGGGAAGATACTATCAAATTCTAAAAAATTATAATATCACAGCAGCAGCTTAAATGAATACATCAAAATTTGGAATAAAACAGTGACACTGATATTAAATGAACCTCACAAAAAACTTGGGTGGAAGAAGTACTCAGGTGTTTTAAAAGTACCAATTGTACAATAACAAAAAATCCATCTATAAGTCATGAATTGAAATTGTTTTTTGAGTAAATGTACATACATATTAGCAGTAACATATAAGCATAATCTATAAAAGGTACTCAAAATGCAGAAAGACCAATCTCAGAGGTGTTTATTGTCGTGTTATATTATAGCAGCGGATAATTATTATGAAAGCAACATTTTAATGTTGCACCTGAAACATATACTTCATAAAGTCAAACAAAGCATCATATTTTATATGGCGCTACTAAGTAACTATAGGAAAAAGTATACATATATATATATATATATATATATATATATATATATATATATATATATATATATATATATATATAACATTTTAAGTACTTAAGTACTGTACTTACAATTTTCAGCCAGTGACCAGAATGGACCAGCTTCCACTCTTTATTAGAATTATTATGTAACGACGCTTCCAATTGGCTCGCTTTAAAATTCCAAATTTAAACTGCTCATCTGATTGGACGACGCCCTGCGAGGGGACGGCGGAGGGGGCGGGGCTTCATCAGAGTCGGGAGATTCGTCCATCTACAAACAGATTGTCGCGCCGCCAACCGGGACCACGTAGGAGTACATACTACTTTTTTTGTTAATATTTTGAGTGTTTTAGCATGGAATTGAAGCTCGGATGTGATGGGAAATGAATGAACACCGCAGGCTTATTTTTTGTCGGGTGTTCCTGACTGAGAAATGCCCACTGAAGGGCGTTCACCGTGTTTTTTGCAGTGTGTTTTTCCTAACAGGTAGTGAGCCACAGCGGTCAGTCAGTTAGCTCTGAGAGGAGACTGAATATCCCGCTTTGTAATCTCCTGACAGCCCTTTTAACCCATTTTTGGACACACGGAGGCTTTTAAACGGACACTGTACTCTTCCCAGAAACATGGACAATGTGTTTGGTCATTTTTTCCCCTGAATTTGTAACAGGTAGGTTTTGGTGTTGTTCGCAATTATTACCACAGCAACAACCTGTCGTCTTCGCCCGGTTAACGTTAGCTCAGTATTATATGTCAACCGCCGCACGTAGTAACAGCGACATGGGGGATTTGTTGTTTGTTGTCGACTGGAAAATTAAAGAAAAGGGGTCGTTTTGTGTGTCATGTTAAGAGAGAGTGACTACTTGGCAGCCTATCCTGGCTGTTTATATTTAGCTTGTGGCTTAATTCGTGGCGGCTGGTGTGCTTTTGCACCGCAATCCTTAATGTCTTGTACACTTTCCCCCCACAGAGAGACACGGACTCTGCTTTTATTTGACATGCATGTCTCGTTATTCAACCCCCCTTGTATGCAGATGATATTACGGAGGTGACATTTTTAATCAAGAGTAAACATTAAATTAAAAAAAAAAACTCCACTAGCCACCTGCCATCGCCCAATTTTATCCAAATGCACTCCACATTAATTGAATAACAATATTGGGTGAGTGTTAAACCTACCTTTTAAGTCATGCATACCATATAAATCAATATAATGTTCCTCTTTGGTCTCTGTATTGATTTCAAAATACTTTATTATGAGAGCTCATATGATGTCACTGTAATCGCAGGGAACTTTAGGTGGATATTATTTTGCTGTAATATCTGAATATGTCAGAGTTAGGAGAGTAAAGATGTTAGACTGTCCTTGGTTGACCAGGCTCATTATAAATTTAGGGACTTTCAGCTTTGATGTGGTGTTTAATGGCCATAGTATTTTTTTACAACTGCATTTCAGGGTGTCTTGTTGTGGCTCTTCTTGCCCTTCATGATGCTGATATTTAGCTACACTGTGATGTCCAGGCTCATTGGTTGGAGCAAAATGTGAAAATGTTTTATTTGTCCTGCATGTGACAGCGACAACATGCCAGTATCTTTTCAGGGGCTGCATTTGTTTCACTAAATTGTGTACTTTGTGTTTAGATTTCAGCCACTGATGGACGTGAAGAAGGAGGACGGTGTGGATTAGGATCTTTTTTTTCTTGTTTTATTTTTTGTTGGCTTCACTCTCCTCCCCTAAATGTGGTCTCTAAAGGACTTCTTCCACCTCTGCTGTTCGAAATGAAATGATGGCAGCACGTTGGAGTGATTCACAACAGGACTATGAAGAGAGTAAACATACAGCCGTAACTCCGTCTTGCGAGGTAAGACTTTGGATGGAGATGTGTCTGGATCTCAGGCTGTTCACACAGTCTGTATGCTCATACAGCTTGTGCCTTTTGATTCTTTGGCTGTCACAGGTATCTGCTGACATAATAATAAATATGTAGCTCATGTGTGACCTTTTAACAGTTTGTCAGTGTGGAGGAATTATAATCCTAAAATGTTGCGTGTTTTTGCCAGAGTCCTTATGGAACGTCTTTTTTTGACACAATGCAAGCTTTGTGCGACTTCACTGGAGTGGAAAACGCTTGCATGTGGTTTCACTTGTTATAACTGTCACCTGGATTCATGTGAAGCATTCACAAACACCATCAGACTGTAACTTCATCAGTGCCATCTCAAAGGGATTCTCACTTTCAGTAAAAAACTCGTGACATGCCGCAGAAGTGTGTCGTGCAGTCAGATAGAAACAGAGAGAGTGTGCGCTGAGTGTTGCAGCGCATCACATCTGCCAGTATCCGGGGTGACTAAGTTCATTTTCTTCCCCACTCTGACAACTGTTTAAGTGCACAAAGAGAGTTTTATACTTGCTGTGCTAATCTTACTGGGTCTTCTGTGGGTCTGCATGCCAAGCTCTCATAAATGGCACATTGTAAAGCTCATCCTTTTCCTCTTACGTTAGCTTCAGTGGTTACATCATCATAATCATCATCATAGTCCAGCTAGGCTTGATGCATGCCATAACAGCACTGCAGCGGTGGCATGTTTTGGATTAATCTGTCATCAGAAAATGGCAACAGTGCTCTGTGTGTGTGTGTGTGTGTGTGTGTGTGTGTGTGTGTGTGTGTGTGGGTCTGTAATCCTCTTACAATGTCAGAACTAGCTGATGATGGATGACATAAATCTGTGGGAATAGGACGAGGCAGCAACATAACAGTGTTGGAGTTTTTTGAAACAGTTGATGGAGTAGCGGAGGAGCACAGGACACTGAGCAGAAGATTTGCTTTATCGAAAGTGGTTGTTCCTGTCAGTTTTCCTCGCAGTATTTTGTATACTACTGACAGAATATTTGAGATAAAGAGACGGGAGTAAGTAGTTGTTGTTCACACATATTCATACACTGGTGGCAGAGGCTATGGTGCCAACTGCTCATCAGAAACAGAAATTAACATTCACACACCAGCGGCACCGCCTTTAGGGTTCAGGATCTTACCCGGGGACACTTCGACATGTAAACTGGAGGGGCCGGGGGGATCACTGCTGTGTGGTTTTCTTCACTTCTGTCTCTGCAATGTAATTAATGTTTCCCGTAACTCTCCCTCTCTAAGTACAACTACAACCACCACAGTCTTTCATCATCCTAGCTGTTGAGCAGAAGCATCAAAAATACATCAATTACTTCCCAAACAAAAGCTGCTTCTCCACTAACTTCTTAGACTCAGATACTCTTGAGGTTTGGTCAGATTGAAATCGGCTAAACCCGAAGATGAAGAACATTTTAAAAAGATTTTCTCATCTTTATTGGTAGAAAATAGGCACAAGAAAGATTAGGAGGAGGCTTTGTGCAGAAAGACGGTAGAATAAAAAGAAACAGGACTTGACTCTGCAGGTGCACTCACTGAATCACCAGGATGCCCTGATAAAAAGTGAACATTTATTCCTTCACTTTCTTGATAACTCGAGGACGGGAACAGTATTGCCAGACATCGTTACAGCGCTGCAGGAGATGTGAGTCACCTGTGATTCAGTGCCTGTGTTTAGCGTGATTGTTTGCAGCCCGGGGCTTGACATTGGAGCGAGGTCTTTCTATCCACCTGATGCCTCCTGCAACACGCAAACAACCACAAATCTCGCCCAACTTTCGAGCTTCGCTGCTTATTAACTGCTGCCCCCCCCCCCTGAAGTCTAATGAGACTCAAGGCGGGACAAGGCTCCCCTCTCCTCCACCCGCTCCGCTGCATCATCGCGGCTTGCTAATGAGGGAGGTTGCAAGGGGTGTCTTCTCTAAGACTAGCCCCCAAGACATACAGACACCCACCCCACCCTGAACCTCCAGAGCGAGGGTAGCAACGCTGGGGTAATTTAGGCACAGCTGCCCCAGTCATTAAGAGAAAAACACCCACATGTACAAAGGCTGCTTCTCTCTCTCTCGGACTCTTTCATATTCGCTGCCTTACTTGACTTGCTGTGATGCTAGCAGGGTAGTTAGGAAGCAGCTGAGCCCCTCAGATCTATAAATCTTAGAGAAAGACAATTGGGACAAAAAGACAAACATAAACAAAGTCCCTTTACTGCAACTAAAAATTATTTTCATTATCAATAAATCTACTATTTGTTTTCTCAAAGTCCATCAGATGTCGGAAAATACTGAACTTTTATGTAAAGTCTGACGCTGAAACGGACGGAAAAATGATAATCATTTCAAATGATTTTTTTTGTCGATTGACTGATCAATCGATTGACTAATCATTTCAGCTCTAGTTAGCATAGTGTTGGCTTAATGGCTGCCGTCGTTGTTGACAGTTTTCCTTTACATTTCTTGAAACACCTGCTCCTATTGTTGAGATCTCTCAGCTGCTGTTGTGTTTGCTATTGGAACAGGATGTTTGCTGTTTCTACTGTACCATCCCATGAAGCAGTTAGTTAACTGACTGTGTATTTTTATAATTGATTAATAATTTGCATTTTTTAAAAGTGAAAATGATTCTCCATTTTCCAGCCTCTTTCTGTGTTTTTTTTTATCACTGTAATATCTCTGGATTTTGGACTGTTGGTCAGACAAAACAAGACATTTGCTAGACCAAACGATTGATCGAACAAAAATAAAATCAGCAGATGGATGAATTGTTAGATGCATCTGTAAATAGGAGTCATTAAATGCATATAACTTCTGCAGGTTGTCTCTTTCTGCTGTCAGTTTAGCGAAATCTGTAACATATTTTGTTGTCAGGGCATATAGAAAAGAAAAATAGTGGATAAAAAGGGGGCGTAATAATGAAAAACAAACAAACGCAATGGTGAAACATTCTTTCTAGCACATATCGATCACATCCCTCAGTCATGTTGGGGCGGATGAGACCAGCGGCGGCACTGTGAGTGCTGCTGATGCTCTCTGCTCTAAATAAAGCCCCTCCCAGCTCCATAAACCCTGCTCTTTTTTTTTCTCCTCTTCCCTTACGCTTGTCTTTCACCCGTCCTCTATTCCCATGTGTTTGTAGTGATGCTATATTTAACCCGTGAAAAGATGAATGCTGTGTGTGTGTGTGTGTGTGTGTGCGGAGACGGAAAAATGGAATCACTGTTGCTGGCATTGACGTTTTCTCCTGAATGCTGATACAAGCAGCGACTATGTGAATGTTGGTCAGGACAGTATCATTTTAAGGGTCGGGGAATGCGCCATGTGAGAGCTTGTTTTTTTTCAGTGGAAAAAGACTCCACGTTTTTCCACATACATACCCAGCTGGAAGCATTTAGTGTCAAAAGACAACCTACACTTCCAGTGTCACATCCCAGCTCTAATTAAATTCGCTATGATGTCACCTTTTAAAAGTCTGATGGTTTATTTTAGTCATTGCAAGGGGAATAAATGTTAGAAAGGAGATTACAGTGTCTTCAAAGGGAAGTTACCTACAAATTTCAGTGTTTTAGAGACGTGGCACTTCATCAATCAGATCAGAGACAAAACAATTTTGATTTGCATACATTTGAAAAGCAAATGTGTGTCGTGCGGCACATCCTATTCAGCAAACGAGACACTGACCTGGACGTGACCTGGCTTCTGTCTTAGCACAAACACGCACAGAGAGAGAGAAAGTATCTTGGGAATAACCAGGAGCCCGCTCTCTGAGGGGTTTCCCCCGGTTTGGAAACAGCAGTTCTGCCTAACAGTCATCGTCGTCAAACTGAAACTGGAGTGTGTGTTTTGGCATCGCTTATCGGAATCAAACTTCCCAGCTATTGTCGCTGTTTTTTCCTGGAAAGGACAAAAAGGGAAATCTGCACGCATGCTTGCACCCGACTCAAGGTCACCCAAAATATGTGTCTGTATGTGTGTCGGGCGGCCCCCTTATCTCTTTCCTCTTGTGGAGAGGTGACGTTGGTGCTCGGCATGGCTCCTATGCATGTCAACCTTCAGTCTGGTAAAAGCTCATACTAGACGCCATTATCCCGTTGGTCACAAGCATGGATGGGTGATTGATGGATGGATGCGTAGAGGGAGGAAGGGAGGCAGTGGGAAGAGGGCAGGGGTTTCGAAGCAGATGAGAGTTTAACCATTAGGAAACAAATGCCACCCTTTTTCTTTTTCTTCCCATCTGTTTTTGTTCTCTCTTTTGCCAATTGGCTCAATGTCCCAGCCTCTTCTGCCTGGATGCCCCCGTCCTTCCGCACGATAAAGGGAGGGCAGAAAGAAGATGGTGAGATTTGGGGGTTGGGGGGTTGCAGATGCAGACAGGCAGAACAGAACCAGTCTAATGCTCAGTGAGGCTGAGACGCTATCCATTACACATGCCGAAGGCATCTCCGTCAAAACACTCGCCCCCTATCTGGCTCTAACTTTGGCTCCAAGACATGACACACATAAGTCAGGGGTGTGTGTGTGTGTGAAGAGCATGAAGTGCTCAGTCTATCTGTGTAGCTCATTTCTTAAGGCGGTATACACCAGCTTTTGTCCTGTCATAATTTGCACCTTGCAGGCTTATTAGCCACAAATGTTGTTATGCACTGTGCAGAGGCTGGTAGATGATAAAATACATAGACCACAGCCATGAAGCATTTTCACCTCAGGTAGACATTTCTTGTGACAGTGCAAGAAAGGTTTTCCTACGAAAACCTGGAGGCGCTTTTTTTAGTCTGCAATGTAGGAAACCACGTGTGTGTGAGTGGTATTTGTTTTTAATCGACCCTTATGTAACAGGGTGGTTATCAGGACTTATCTTAACCTGCTGTGTTAGTGTGGGCTTTGAGGTCTTGGCAGGAAACCACATTATTTCCTGTCAGCGTCAGCAGTGGAAATGACCAAGGGCACCCTGATGAAGCAAAATGATTTCATGAATGGATGGCAGAGAAGCCGCTCTGCTTTAGGTGCTCCAGTCTTCTTCCTTTGAGTGTGGATTTCAAGAATTAACCTATGACAGTAAATATAATACCCCTAAATTTACCACGACTGCTTAACTATAGACTAGCACTTATTGCTAGAAAACCACTGGCTTAATGTCATCTAAGAAAAGGCCAACACACTGTCATTTAAAATGGGTGAATTTTACACACATTTGGGGTCTTAGAAATGTAAATGAGGATTATTTTTATACAGGTGAAAGTGTGAAAAACCTCCCACCTGCAGTCTTAATAAATGCGACTGGATAAAAGTGTAATAACCCTTCCTCTTCCTATTAAGCCAACTCGTCTGTCAGCCGTCTCAGTAAGCTTCAGGACCCCACGTGACTGCCTGACGTCCTGTCAGTGACATGATGTAACCTCAACCCCTTTAAAACATGCACGCGCTCCCTGTTGTTTTGAATCCTGTAGAAGGGTGTGTGGCACTGACTGTGTGCTGTGTGTGTCCAGTGAGCGCCACAAGATCCATAACTCAGAACTGATTGGATTATATTGGCCTCAGCGTGGGGGTAGGGGACATGCTTTTACTTGGCTTTTGATGGGGCTGCATGACGTCAGGACGGTTTACTGTATGGATGTTACTCACAGAAAGTTTTAGCATGTTTTTAATTATCCCAGCATGAGATAACTTGGACTTAAATGACATAGCTGCACAACTATTTGTAGCCCTTTTTTAAAGAGGTAGCGTGTCCTCTTTTACACACTGCATCGTGAATATTATATTTAAAAATAGTAAGTTAAGCTATTTAATCTATTAAAAGGTAATTTATTGTTTTGGAGTATTGCTCTGCATTATGGCTTACGCTATTTCTCAGATTTGCCTGGCCTGGGTGTTTTGTGAACAGTATGTTACTGTTGCAGGTCTTAATTAGGGCTGCACTATTAATTAATCTAATTGCGATCGCAAAAATCGCGATGTCGTCGTGCAATTTACATAACCGCAAAAAGTGTGCAATTTAATTCAACAGAAAAGGGGTATGTGACCCTCCAGCCTACATGCAATGAGAAAAATGTTTTATGAGCAGACAAAAAAGACAAAAACCTACCGTAACCCACCTACCTGCCCCATCGCTAATTGTTCAAAACATAGTCGGACTTGTCACAGGAGAACCGAGAGAAATGTCGGTGCTCTGTGACATAGAGACATAGAGACGTCGTCAGCAGCTGAAGCGGTAGGACTTTGGCTCTATCGATGCCTTTTGTTGTTTAACATGTTCAACTTTTAACGGAGCCGACGTGGTTGTCAGGCACTTTTTGTAAACCGACCAATCACAGGCGGATGCGCCAGGACAATAAAAAAAAGGTTTGCCGTACTACAGCAAATCATTAAATGTTAAAAAATATGATTATTAGTTAGTACTTAGCATTAACAAATTACAGACCGATGTAGAGCCTTTTGCTCCCACAAAAATGAAACGGCTGCAACTGGATTTAATCTTTGACTATTGGTAAAAAAAATATACTATTATATCAAATTCTAGTGAATGTAGTATTTAATATATTATTGTTAAGCCAACAGTAAAGTATTAACTAAACATTATACTCTTTATTTGATGCACTTATGTACAGTTCCTCCTCCAGTTTGTGGATAGAGACAGATGTACATTGAGCCGGTGCCAGTGTGCCAATATTTGCTGCTTCAAGCCGCCTCCTCCGTAGAGCAACACGCTCCCCTTGTTCTGTTTTACATCTGTTTAATTGTTATTGTTATAAATATTGTTTATTGTTTAACTTTGTTCAAGTTGAGAAATACACACTTCAAAATGGCAGTATTTCGTGCATTCCTTGATAAAAAAGCAAGTAGACTCACAGTACCATTGGTTCCATTATCATCGAATCGCAATTGCAAATCCCAATATTGTTCACAATAATCGCAACACGCAACTTTTTCTTCAAATCGTGCAGCCCTAATCTTCAGAGAATTTGTTTGTATTAATCCGTTTGAAAGTATTTGTAATGTTTTTAGGGTAATTTGACAAAATGGGGACTTTCATGTGTTTTGTTCATTTTGCCAAGAGAAATCTGGCTTCATCTGGCGACAGCTGGGCGGTTTGGACTGACATCACATTGAAAAGTGTCTGAGAATTTGTCTTGGTCATGTCTTATGACCCCCCCACACCCCATGTGATGAATGCAAAAACAAGATTTTTTAGTTTTTCCTGCTGAGCAACAGCCCTGACATGCCTATTTTTTTACTTCAGTATAACATCATTCGCCTCTTTCCAGTGAATCATTCCCGCCGGGGGGTCTGGCCTCGCAAGTTAAGGGAAGCAAAGAGGTGCTGTGTTCATAATGTGGAACACAAGGCGGTTTAAGAGTTATGGGGGGCAAGCAGAGGAGAGCAGTGAGTGATCGCCTCCCCAACTGGTCTGTTGATAGTGTGTTGTGGGGCCCAGGGTTGCCATGTCTGGTCACTGAGTGTGGCCTGTGGGACTTGGCTGACCTTTCTGACCAGACTGTGTGTGTGTAGCCTCCTGACCTAACACACAGGCTGGTGTCTGTATTATCACAAATCTATCTTTGATAAATCGTTACAGTTTTTACACAAGATTTGGTGCACAAAAAATACTTCCCATTACGGTACTACTGCTTCTGAGGGAAAGCTCACAGCTGCATGTTGCTGCACCTGTGCAATTACCAGAGTTGTCCCAGTGCTGTGTTGGTTTTAGATGGCCTTAGCCACAGTGGCATTTGAGCTCTCATGGTCAGTTGACATCCCAGGGATCCATGTATTATAGAGAGAGAAACTGGAGTACTAAGGTGTCATTAAAAATAAATGAATATCATAAATCCCACCTCAAGCTACTCCTTGCTCCTAACTTGTTTTGGTGTTTCTCATTTGAAGTGAGCTCAGCACATGATGAAGCAGCTTTACAGCTATCCATCTGGACATCAGACAGCATCAAAGGGTGAAAGGAACATAAACAATCCCAGACAAGAATTTACTGGTTTCCTTGTTCTCTCTTCATGCACTTCCGGCATATTTTCCTCTCTCAAAAGCTTGACTTCTTTGACATTCCACGGTGAGAGGAAGTCTTTAACTTAATGTTTATTTACTTAAGAGAGCCGACTTGAGTTTTTGCTTGGTACTGTGTCAGGTAGTCTTGCCCCTGCAAAGTAGAGTGAAGCTTTTTGCAAAGTAATGAAATAAATAACTCAGGCAGGTCCCGCATTGCCGGCAAAGTGCAGAATCACTCGGGATTTGGAGTTAGAGGCAGAGAGCTCACACAGTCCTCTCTCTCCGCTGTAGGTTTTAACAGGATGACACAGGTGACTTGAAACCTCTTGAGGTGTTACAAGCTTTAGGTGGAAAGGCTGCACATTGAGCCTTAAAAAGTCGGAGAAAGGAGGGGGAGAGATGTCCTGCATTGCGGGCCTGATGTGCGGTGATTCAGAGTGAGCCTTTGCTGTCCTGATTTCTCAGGCTGCCTCAGCCTGGTACTGCTGCAGAGACAAGCACAGGGAGGCACAGCCGGCTGGGAAGAGACACCATCAGAGGAAGAGAGGACGGAGAGAATCAAAAAGAGGGAGAGTTTCCAAGTCGCAATAGCAGATTGACAAGGAAAAAGTGCAGTCTCCTCCATCGTCTTTCAGGTTTCTCCTTCACCGGACAGTCTGCATTCTGCTGCATAACCACGGTGATGCCTCTGCTGCATGTCGACAAGCAGGTGGACATTTTCGCTCTGGACTGCTGATAACTGTTTGCTGCTGGATCCCTCTCTCAAGGAGGCAGTTTTTTTTAAAATGTTACATCTAAGATAATCCCCCTTAGTGCAGCATGAATCATTAACATATCACTAATGAAGCGTGGCAGCGGCGATGTCCACAGCGGATAGGATGCCCGCTGGGCTCGCAGATGGGCACGGAGATGCTCCCTTGTCCTTCTGCTGAGGGTTCCCTCTCGCACCCTCCTCTCCATCAAGGTGGCATCGAGAAGCGCTGCTGCCAGCAAAGTGCCGCTGGGCACAGCAGGGTTTGGTACACGCAGCTGAGGGGCAGGTGTCTGGGCAGGTCGGATTTCTTGAACGCAACGTAAAATGGCTCATCTTAAAGTTCTCGACTGTATGATTAACAACAACTGGAGTCTGATCTGCGATCTGTACTGCGCCTGGAACAATCAGGTCGGTTTTCTCAATGTCTTTTTTTGAGCATTTGACTTGTAAAGCTGATGATACACACAGCAACTTTTAGAGCAATCATGCAGGGCAACGTTGCAATCAATGGTGATGAGTAAAGATTACTACCATAATCCCCTTCCCCCACCGCTCCTCCACCGGCCCCGCACCGCCGCCAGCCATTCAAACATAGTCGGACTTGCCACTAGCAAGATTGCCCAGCAACACTGCTCAAAAAGTTGCCCTGTGTATCATCAGCTAAAGACTGGGAAAGAAGAGAGTTAGTTTCTTTCTTCTTTAAAATGATTTTGGTATCTTAAGCATTTTATTGATAGTGTAAGTAGAGCTTGACGAGAAAACATGGGGGGAAAGATAAGGCCGATACATTACTGTATGTAGTATACATCCTAACTGCTAGGCCATCACAGTGCACCATTAGTTTCTTATGAAATGACAATCTGGCCGCTATTGGGGCATCAAACTAATAACCTCCTGGCTGTAGGACTGCCTCTCGTATCATCAGGCCCCTTACCGAGCTAGCCATACAGTAATAATTATGTAAAGCATTCATATAAGATTCCTTCGAGTGGCAGCTGGATGTTCAGCAGGTTTATCTGAACATTTTTCTACCTTGGAGATGTTGGTCAGCCTTTTTACGAGCGTGTCTTCCTCTCTGTCCCCTGTTGCACTCAGGAGTTCTCCACAGAAAGGCATCCCTGACATCTCGCTTATTAATAGCCAGCATTCATTCATTCGTGCAGTGTGGAACTGGAGACTCTGGAGTGCAAGGCACGCTGACCTCCGAGTGTCCCCGTTCCTGCAGCCATGGTGTCTCATGCAGCCTCAAGTGGCTCGAGACTAAACTTGATTTTAGAAAATCAGTTTTATCAAATTATTTAACAAATGATTCTTGGACTGAAATCTCTCTCTCTCTTGGCTCCAATTCAAACCAACTTCCTTGAAGGATGTTTTTTGTAGTTAATGGCTTTATTTCGATTTTTCAAGAAGCCAAACTGCTGAAGTTCTAATGCCATATTGGACGCAGTATTAGATGAAAGGCGGGCTGATAAAATCCAGTGGAGGATGTTCGCATTTTATGGGATGGGATGTTAAGCGCAAGGGTGCAAAGGTCGAAACCTTTCTATGTTCAGAAAATGGCGTATTTGCCTGTAAATCTGAGCACACTCTCTCGGTCACACAGTGCTCTTTGTGGTGCTGTCTTTAATGTATCCATTTGTCTCTATATGCACAGAAGTTAACTTGGCACCCTTACTGACACTTCATATCTCTGCCTTTTCAGCTTTTTGACTGGAAACTCACACAGACAGCTCATTGTTTCATGCATTTTTCCCCTCTCCCCCTTTTTCATTTTGCCATGGAATGCCTGATGTGAGGAGTAAAGAAGTCTTGCCGTGTCAAACATTGCGGCAGAGCTGCTCTCTGGTATGCTCCTTGCCCTAATTTAATTTTAGCAGTGCTGAAAATTGTTTGCGTCCCAAGCCGAACTGATAGGCCTCTGTTTCCAGAGAGCCTCTGCTGTCCGAGGCGCTGAAAACAGCCTTTGTGCGCCAGTAGCACAGCACAGAGGCCTCATGAAATATTTACAGGCCAACACCTGGTGTGAGACAGAGAGAGAGGAGCCCGGGAACCAACAACACTGCCACCAATAACAGAGAGGCCACGGCTCTGTTAATATGTTGGCCTGCCAAAAATATGTGGTTTGTTATCGTTTGATGTCGTCGTTCTCATGAACAATTGACCTAATTTAATTCTCAATGAAACAAAGAATTAAAAACAGTCACAAAACCATTTAGAGCTGAAATGATCAGTCAAGTAATGGATTAGTTGATCAATAAAAAAAAATAGACAGCCATTTTGATCACCTCTTTCATTGTTCTCTGTCAAATGAGAGGATCTGCTGCTCCTCTCATTGTAACTTAAATATCTTTAGGTTGTGGTCGAACAGAAAAGACATTTTAGGATCCTAAGCCTTTTGGGAGTTGTAGTTGCAACCCTAAAACTGTTACTCCGTGGGAAACAGGAGTTGTGTTGAGTGCTAACAGGTGTAAATAAAATCTCATCCAGTTTTTTTGCCACTGCCCTTTCTGCCCCTGGTGGATACAGCATTAGGTTGCACTACAACATTACGCTTCTCTGCATTATTTCCTGTCCTAACATCCATTTTACCAGAAAATATGATCCATATAGATTTATGGTATTGTTTTGTTGGACTTTCAAAGGGGAGGCAAGCTACATCATTTAAAAGTTCCCATTATGGAGGATGTTTCCTATAAGTAGCCTAAAACAATCAACGACAGCTTCAATCCACCCTTTTAGTTCTTGGATATGTCCGATTCTCCCCACTTTGCTCTGAGGAGCCGTTTTAACACGGCACTGGGGGGTTAAACAGCAGAGTATGTGTCAGAGGGCGCACTGTCATGACCTGGCCCCGTCAGAAACCTCAAAGAGCAACCAGGATTAATAATTCATAGATGAAGAAACCAATTATACAGGGCTCTGCTCGCATCTGGGCGGGGGGACCCTGGGGACTCTAATTGGCCCACCTGCTCTCTGTCTCTGAAGAGTTGGCCGAGGTGGCTGGCCGATGTGAGGGTGGTGGTGAGTGTGTGTGTCCTCTTTGTTTGGACGCCTCTGGCTCTGAGCTTTGAGGTTACCACCCCAAATGCACCGCTGAGGAAGCTGGGGGGGATGGCTTCCTCAGCGGTGCATTGGTAGCTGACATCCCTGTAGTGATGGGCCACACCCAGCACATCAGGAGGGGCTTACCGTGTTCCCACAATTACAGGGCAACCAGGAATAACAGAAAATCAAATGATGTAATAGTAAGTCTAAAGTTTTTAGTGATTATTTTCATGATTTAGCGTGTATAATATTTCATTGATTAACCTATAATTAAATAAAAAGACTGAATAATCCACAACTATTCTGGTAAAGTATTAATCGTTTCAGTCAAGTCAAGCAAACATTTATACCAATAAAAAAAACAAATGTTGCCAAAAGTGCAGTGTCTGAGCTGGACAAATCAATAAGTTTGGACACATCCGTTTAGGCTCTGGATAACTGTCTATACTTTCTGTCAAATCTTAGAGGATTATTAGAGAAAACAAGCTACAAACTAATCAGTAATTTAAATTGGTTATTGCAGCCCTTAGCAAAATTAAACTAGCACAGTACACTAACACACACTAGAAATACACTGGAGTAGAAAGCCACCCTTGGGCTCTTTGTACTCTTGTAGCGAACCCTTCTTTGGACGGTGATTTGGGCCTCTGATGCGCATCAGCCCACTTTTGTCTGGTCTCTCTCTGTCTGTCGGTCCCTTTCTCTCCTCCCTCCTTCCATCTCCATTTCTTCTTTGTGGAGAGGAATTCCAGGCTGCTGGCCCGCACAATCGGCCAACCATTAGCATATGAAAGCAGCCGAGGGGCAGTGGGTGAGGCGGGAAAAAGGGAGGGAGGTAGAATCATAAAACTTTCAAACCATTCCCAAGGAGACTTCAGAACTTTAATCAGCACATGTGCCTATGTGGCACATATTTCCCTTAGGGAAGTCCTTTATACGCTGAGTTACTCTGCTCATCCCTGTGGTTTTATTCGTGGATATTGTTCTGCCTGACAGTTTTCAGCATGTAAATGATAACTGACAAGGTTAACTTTTCAGCCCCTCGCTACGATGCTTGTCTTCAACCCAAGGTGTCCAAACCTTGATGGTGATATTGCCTGCTCCTTACACACTTCTCTCAGGCATAAAATCGATCTATCTAAAGGATTTGCTTTGCTGTCTTGAGATCTTAATCTGGTCCCCAGTGAGGCCATGACTTTTGTAAGGTGGATAAATCTGAAAATGCTGTGTGTGTTTGAAAATGACTTGTCTGTACGAGTGTTTTCTGGTCATTTTTGGTGCATTGCTTTCATTCTTTGGTAAGATGTGGGACCAACCTGAGTCTCAGCAGTTTAAACCTTTGTTCTGTCCTTCTGTTCTGCATGGTCAGTGTTTATTGAATCAGATTTAGAAGTACTGATTCTGACCTAGTTTTTCTATTTTGATAGTGTTAGACCTTATTGATTTTTATCTGGATTAGACCTGTGATTAGATCACTGTTTTATGCTCTCACATTCGCCTGACAATAAATACTTTAAATGACAGCAGCTGTTTTGTGTGATTGGCTTTATTTAGTTTTCATAATGGGCAATCACAGAATAGATCAGAGGCCTCTTAACGGGTACTGCTAGACTGCACCTGATCATGTCAGTGAAAGCATACATACATTTTTTTTTGGAAAAGCTTTGTTTTCCCTCTCCACAGTGCAGTGCCCTTTCAGATTTACTCACTGTGGGAAGCTTCAACTGGATGGAAAACAGAAGGGAAAAGATGCATTTTGAAATTAAAGTTGGGGCAACACCAAATCATGATATAGAGCAAACAACACAGCAAGTAATGTCACTAACGCTAGCTAAGTTGTGGGTTAGCAAACTGTCGCTGCAGTTGCTGCTGTGAAGTGAACGTGCAGAGAGGGCGAGTCGGTCCCAGAGCCAGCACACCAGCTCCAGACAGCGATCCTCATTTCTCGTCACCTGACACACAAATCGAGGCTGAATTTGTGTTTTTCAGTGCACACATAGGACGGACTAGCTAGGAGATATTCACTGAATTTGACAAAAAGACTGGGTTAGAATCACTTCCCCCACCTTCCAAAGCAGCTCACTAATGGCCAAACGCAGTAAACAAAGCATGTGTTGTGTCAGTGAGTTAGGATGTACTGAGGCATTAAACTATAAAGTACTACCTCCCGCTGAGACAGGTTAATGTTTACACATGGAGGGCGACATAGATTATCTGGCACTTCTAAGCATTGTGACAGGATGTTACAAGCAGCTACCAGCAGTTATTGGAGGCATGATTTGTAGTTTACAATGATTTCTGTTATTTGAACACAGCAAACATCTAAACTATGAGTGTGTGATAAACCAAGGGGCTTATATAAACATGTTAATCTAGAAGAAAACTAAATTTATGTTGAGGTTGGAGTGGAAAACCAACAGGAGTCGCACAATTGTCAGAATGCCAAAGACTGTGCTGAACAGCTTTTGATGAATCAGCTTGTAGTTTTTACTCGACTTCAAAAATAGGTCACATTTGATAGCACCAACAAATGTAGGCTACTATTGCTGTGTCATTCTCACTCCATACAGCTGCGGACTACAGCGTTTTATTTCCTGTAGACTGAGGGAACGTCTGCCTGTGATCGTAAATTTGAGCTTTAGTGTAGTCCTCAGCAGTTTGTAGTGAAAATCGGCCTGAGCAGAATGCTGATTCACCCCATGTTGCCACAGTGAACCCTCACCCCGCCCCTCCCCACGCATGCACACAGACACACAGTCCCTACGACATGCAGTGATGCTGTTTGTGAAGGTTCGTCTGTATGTGGCAGAATAGCAGAAAGCGAGCTGAAAAGTCTCCAGGGGCTTCGGCTCAGCAAAACCAATAAACACCTTGTCCTTGGGGAGTAACCTTGGACACACAGAAGAGGATGGCACATAAAGACGCCTTTCTTCTGTAATATTTCAGCAACGCTATTCGTCTAAGGGAGAGCAAAGAAAAGGAGAGAGAGTGAGAGAAGACAGCTGGAGGATGTGAGTAAGGAGTTTCTGGCCCCGGATGATGAAAAACTGGCTTGGAAAAGATGCAGCTCACTTTGGTGCAATGCAGACGGGGCTGGGAGGAGCCGCGCCAGTGGGTGGAGCTGTATGTGCATGCATGTGTGCGTGCAAGGGAGTGTGTGTGTTTGTTGGAAGGTGTTTTGTTTTCATCTATAAGTGATTACACATGCCCAACCCCCTTCCTAAAGGCTCTCTCTCGAGGTGAGGTTGTAAATATCACTGGCACGCTGGAAGACGAGAGGGCTGCTGTTGTGATTTTAATTTATTTTTTGCATGTGTTTTGTTTGTTGCAAAGTTTGACTGCCAAAACCGCCACTGCGGCGCATGGTACATCTAAACTGGATCAACCTACTAAGAGTAGTTACATGATGCAAGACGGCCAGTGGGTGGAGCAGGGGGGAATGAGTAATCCCTCTGCAGAGCCCTGACAGAGAATCCACAGATCACTCGTGTGTGTCGGTCACCCAGAGCTTGTCTGTCACAATCCCATTTAGCTGAGATAGATGGATCAATAACTTCAGGAGAACGGTTTTCATGCAGTATGCTTTTAAAATTTTTAATTGTAGAAACCTCATCATGTCCTACTCCTGTGCTTCCAGCTCCTCCATAAAACAGCGAGCCCGGCATATCTTCCTGCGTTCCTCACACAGCCCGGAGGCAACCCTGTGAACGTGGCGTTAATTGGCTGCCTGTTCAGTGCCAGAGCGCACGATTGGCTAGACAGCGCAGGCTTCACAGCAACGGTGATAATGATGCCCTCTGTCCTGTACGAGTCGGTGTGCACACGCCGCTTTGTTCTGATGCTGATGAGACGAAACCACATTAGCATTCAGAGCACCTCCGCACCTACGGTCCTCTCACAGCGTGACAGAGACGGGCTGAGCCCTGATTTACTAATCAACAGTGATGAATTGCAAGCAAAACCAATCTGACAGTGTCACAGGAGAGGTCACCAGAGGAAGGTGGTGCCAAATTTGCTATTTTTTGCTAAACTGAATACCTCTCTGCCCGACCCTTGGAAACCTATTCTGCTGCCATTGTCTTTAAAGCACAAATGACATCCATGTGTTTCTCTTTCGCTGTTTTCCTTTGGCTTTTGTTTTTTGAAAGGGGCCTGTGGGAGCATGCCAGAGAGAATGGCTCATTAGTTGACTGAGTGTTTACTGTGGTGATGGAGAATGCAGTGGACACTCCCTCTCAGTTGTACGGGACCGGAGGATGACTTGAAAACAGTCAGTCATAAAGGCAGACAAAAGAAAGAGAGGGGTGCCAGGGGAGAGAGAGAAGGTGAAAGAGACACGTGACTAAAGATTGAGATCCTAACGTTGAGGGTTTTAAAGGGCTGTGAGGTGCAGTGAGAAGGGCCAACAGTAAAGGACAGAAGATGGAGGGAATGAGGAAGAGATGAGGAGTATGAGGTTTTTATTGTTTCCAGCTGGGCCTGGGTGTGGTCATCATGGCCTGGAGACCTGCTGTGTTCAGTTCTGCTCCGAGTCCTCCTTCACAGTCTCGGACCCATCTGCCAAATGGCTTCCCTGTGTGTTGTTTTGCGTCTGCATATGGCCCCGGCACGTGCTCGACTTAATGGTGATTTAATTGTGTTGTTGTTGTCTTGTGATATTATTGTTTCACGTTGAATTATTTACATGTAGGGGTGGAGCGGTGTTAGAGGCAGCGTTTGGCTGCAGGATACACATCAGCTGCGGCGGGAATCAAACGTGCGCTCATTACAGAATGATCTGTTGAAATAGGAAAGTCAGCAAGTGGAATATGTCTCGAGGCTGCTCATTTTTAAAAAATGGTTTGCTGTGACTACCATCAGTTTTTGACATGTTTTATTCTCAGCTGAGGGTCAGCTGAGGCAGGGACAGCGGTGTAACTTTGTCAGCACTTCCCGTCCAGGCCGGCATATATGCATGTTGTCATCACTCTTTCTGAGTGAGGAGACAAATTGGTAAACATTATAATGACTTTGCAAATGAGAGAGTTAACCTGAAAGGAAAAAATACTACATTTGTGTTTCAGTTTCCCGAAAAGTAACAAACACCTGCAAATGAATCAATGCTTTAAGCTTAATTTGAATGGAGACATTCTTTGTTGTGGTGTTACGCCACATTTTGAATATAATTCAACACAGTGTACAAATGGGATGAAAAAAGCGGCAAAGATGTCGACAACAGCCAAACAGTTACGGGAAACAAAAAGCAGCCAGATGGACTGAGAAAAGGATTTATTAGTGAAAATGTCAGTTAACTTGGCTTGAATTGGCTTACATTAGCCAAACTATATTATAAAGCATGGATTAAATTACGTAACATGATGCTGCACTTAAAACAGTTGCCCCTTGTGATCACATTGATGGATTGAATGTGACAAAGCGAGGTGGGGAGGTCAGTTTCTCTTTACTTCTTGCAGGATTTAGTTTGAGCATGTATGAAAGATAATGCAAGTGTCTCTGACAGACATGTAGCCACAGCGCTTATAAAAACACTGCTTCAAAACCAAAGTATTCCTCTTTCACCGCGCTCCTCAACCATGTGGTTTTTCCTCTTCTCTCATCGCTTCATTATTCAATTAAGCAGTAAAACACATGTTAAGCTTAACATTAACCGCGCAGAGGATCCCCTACCGGGACGAGAGCAGTAAAGATCGTCCGTGGGCTCTTGTATCATGCCCCATCAGCGCCGATGAGGCTCTCTCTCTGGTTTCCATTTGGACCTGCGGTGGACAAGGGTGATGCCGCACGACGGGTGCACCTAGTAAATACCTTCTGGTTTGGAGGGTGAGACCGCAGAGAGCCAGGTTGCCAGGTCTGGCATGGATTAAGTGCAGATGAGTGGGAAGAAAAGGGACGGCATGGCCAGGAAGCAGGTTCCTGCTAGTTGTGGTTAGTGTAGAGGTTTATGGCTTTAATTCTGTGCACTATGTCTGTATTAGCGATTGTGTCAGTGCGTGTTTGTGTAAAGGCTAATGGGGTCAAGAAACAGTAGGGCATAGAGCTGAGATCCAGGTGCAGAGATGCTCCCATCCAGCAATCCCATCAGTCCCAGTGGGGGTATCCATCAACTTCGCTTCAGGGCCTTTTCTACTCTGATTTGACTGATCGCTATTGACTGGCGCTAATGGACAATGGCGCTAATGGTGCTAGTGGCTGCATACGCTCGTGTGACGCAACACACACGAATGGATGCATGCACACATCAGCATGCAGAGTATCACATACACATAGGAGATATTCACGCACCTCTCTTAGACACACTTATTTTAGGCCTTTCCACAGTCTCCACATTCCACTGGCGGTATCTCACCGAAGGCCCCAACTGCTTTTAATCAGCTGGGTCACGAGGCGATCCAGATGGGCCTCAGCGTTGGGTGGGGCTGCCGTGGACGTGGTGGTGGAGAAGGAGGGAGGGAGGGAGGGGGGGAAGGGCTTTGGCTCGTAATAGTGAACATATTTGTGCCCCCTCTTCTCTATCCTCAGCATCCCCTCCCGTCCTGTATTGCGTCACCCTCCTCAGAGACCCGTGCTGGACAGCTTGAGCTACATTGGCCCTGCCATATTCAGAGCATGCATTTCTAAGGCGCTTGCTTTTCCAAACGTTTTACGAGCTAACATTTTCCATCGTCAGGCTGCATGCTCCGAGTGTTTTGTAAAGAACACTGTGTGCTTTTGGAGAGCGTCGTTGCACGATGTGCTTTTACAGTCTGAGCAAAGATGTAGGTGTACATTGCAATTTATTCCTTTTTTTCCCCCTGCAGTATGGAGTTCACTGAGTACAGAATGTCTTGATCTTGGACATGTGGACCATAAGACAAAATATGTGCAGAATGTGCATGGACTCTCTTAGCGCAGTACCTCCCATGCCTAATCAGAGTAGGAATAAGACCTCATGGATGCATCGTTTTTGGTCAGCATCCCACACATCTTATGTAGTTAAGATTGGGACAGAGGAGGAAGAAAGTTGATGTTGTAAAGGAGTTCTGAATGTGAAGCAGTCCAAAGCTAGACCATTATGTTAAGAATTCTGTTAGCAGGTGTAATCTTCACTTTCTTTCTTGCAGCCAAACCAACAAATACTGTTGGGCTTCTGTAAATAACTTCAGAGTACGGTCTAGACCTGCTCTTTATGAAAAGTGCTGTGAGATAACTGTTGTTGTGATTTGGCGCTGTATAAATAAAATTGAATTGAATTGAATACGCAGCGTAAATTCATCTCTTCAGTTGTTTAACCACCACAATCGCTGGTCCTTGTCAGCATGTCATTATACTGTCCCGTGCTTTGATTAGCTCCGTATTCATTCTTGCTTTGACAGTGTTTATGGCCGTTACCTGGATACGATAGTACTAATCTCCCATTTCCTCTCTCCCCTCGTCACCTCTCCCACTCGCTGCTGAGGTCTACCGTTACAGGGGCTGACGTCGCCTCGCTCTCCGCACAGGCCTGATGGGTTAATACTCTCAGGGCGCACACCCTGTGTGAAGGTCACAACACATCCGCACTACAGGAAACATCTGGGATAGGCTCACATATTTTGAGTGGAATGAGATCTAACGTAATACAGAGTTGTTCCTCAAAAGCTCATCCCCAGCAAAGAGGTTCCTGTCGCCATACTAGGAACGTGGTTTAGTGCCAAAATGAGGCACGGCCAGCTGCCCCATGAGGCACGACTGGCAGGCAAAATAAGATATGAGAAAGAAGAGGATACAAGAACAAGGGAACAACTTGCCTGCAAAGAGCAGGTATCCGTCAGATCTTAGGCCCCAGGAAAAATTACAGAATCAGTCATCTCAGACCCGAAAGGACATTAACAAGGAACCTAGTAGGCCTTTTAGCAGTAGTCATTTTAAGCCAAACCATGAAGTAGTTTTTTTGCCCATCCCTAACCAAACCTTAACCATTAGCCTTGTGACAGCATACATTTTTGGTTGTGGAAGGCACAGATAAATGATGTTGCCATGCCAATATTAGCGTCTGATCAGAAAACGATTCCATGTGTCGTCCTAAAGGGCAACATATTTGGAGGACTTGTTTCTGTTTTTCTGCTTTTTTGTTGCGAGCTTTTCACCGACATTAGGTTTAGCAGGCACTGCAGTGAAGGCCTCTTGCAGCAGAGCAGAGACATCGAGTGACTTCCATCATTACTGACACCGTGGTGGAACATTCCTGTCAATAGGATTGACTGAGTAAGGGCTGCTCAGTTTAGCAGCTGATCTCAGCTCTCCTAAAAGGATTAGAGTGGTTGTACCTATAAAGCAGACATCTGGCAACCCTTGATGGTTAAAGTTATCTATGACTGTCCTGCACCCCCACACATACTTGATTCGTCTTTGCCAATTTAAACTGACAAAGTGCTAAACTAATGAGCTCTGGATTTAGCTAACGCCCTGCGACTATCTCTCTGTCTCCTTACACTTCCTCTTTGCTAGCCTTTTAATCATGACTTGTTGCCCTGTCAACAATCCCAAGCCCTCTTGTGCCAATTCAAAGACTATGCTATTGATAGGATATGAGCAACTGGTTTGATCACTTCAACTACTCTGCTTCTCCACTATCTTTGCCTTTTACTTGGCTGGGGAGTCAAACACATGGAAAGGCAGGTCACTCTTTACTGTGATGTAATACTACTTTTAATGGGAGAATACATTTACAGCTAGAAAGGGGAAAAATCTGTTTGACGTTCAGGATGGACATGATAAGTCTTCACAGTCGTTGAAAGCCAGGCATAATATTAAAGACAACACATTTGTGGTTTGGGTTAGATTTATGAATGCAGTAAGTTGTCCAAGAAGTAGCAGAAATACTGCAGGTTTCTGAAAATAAAATGGATGTTTGCTGAGCCTGCAGACTCAGACACCCACCCACCTGGTCTGAGTCACTGCAATGTTACATAAAGAGGCAGTGGCTTCATCTGTTCAACTCTCCATTAAGGTGAAGTGTCTTGTCTGGTGTTACTTACACGTAACCCTTCACCTTTAGCCTTAACCTTGAAACCTAATTCCGTCTTACTTACCAGTAAAAGCTCCGTGTGTGTGCGTGCATGCCAGTGTTTTCCATCATCGTTGTCTTGTTAGCATAAATATGTGTGGATGCCGAGCAGGAGTCCTCTCTGTCCCCAGTCAAAATTGTCCAATCTCCCGCCAACAGATCATTAAGAGATTTAATGCTTAGTCAGTTGCTCTATCTCAGCCTCACCACCAGCACTGACTTCTTCTTCTACATGACACACACATACGCACAACTGCCCCTCCTCCCACCCACATGAGCAAGTCAGTTGAGTTTGCTTGTGAAGCCATCTGGCTCTCAATCTGGGCTCGTAGTACCACCAGCAGCCCTTTCTCTTTCTCCCTTACAGTAAAACTTAAGCTCACATGTGCCACATCCAAACAGTCTCTGCTGAGTCACAGTTTTGTACAAAACTAGTGCATGTGATAATTTCTTATTCTTGTTAAGAGCAATTTAAAGATGATTTAAAGTTTTGGCTTCCTGCCTCCAGGTCTTCAGTTTGTTTGTGTTTGATAATAGCTGTTTTTTTAAGGGGACAGATTGTGTTTGTATATATATTGTATGCAGGTACCACATGTGGTCTGTTTTCTTTTTAATGGCTGCTGCAAGGCGAGTTTCCCTTCACAGGTTATTTCACTCGCATACGCCCTAAAATAAATACATGCAAACCAGAAAAATGATTTACGAGCATTTTTCTTGCATGAGGATTTAGTGAATGAAAATAAACTAAAAAAAATAAACTGCTGTATTGACTGCAACTGACATTAATGTTCGTACATATTGTTCAGTTCTGAACTGAAGAAGCCTCCTGGATGTGAGCAAATCATCTTCAAGGATCTTCAACCAAGTCTAGTTGCCCTTGATTTTAACCCACCTTGGATTTGTGTTATTTCTTTTTCTCACTGTGCTCCTAAATTTTGCTGTACCTCCAGAGGAAAAGACAATTAGCATAGAGTCCTGCTCCAAGGGACAACAAAATAAAGTAACATAATGAATAACCATACATTAATTTCACTTTGGTGCCTGCAGTAGGTGAAAATATTTAGGATGTTTATATAAGACATTTTGTTTCCAGCACTGCAAAGGAAATGATTCTCACTATAAGCTATCTGTCTCTGCCTTTGGATACAGTTGTGCAGCAGTGCATGCAATGGGCTTTAGCTGGTGGTCTTAAAGATGCACCACAGCCATGAGGACTGTCTTGCGCATTGAACATTTAATGCAACAGGGACTTCTGGAGTGCCCTAATAGTGTGGTGTGTAGTGTGGCTGTGAGAAAACAAAATGAAATGTAAGTGGCTACTTTTGTTTTCCTGCTATGGCTTTTACCTTTTTCTATCTCCTTGAAATTGATTTGTATTGTTTCTCAGTTTGTGTCTCATGTCAGCAAGTCCTCCGGTCTCCTTTAAATGGCATGTCAGGATAGTCGGCTGTGTTGTTTTGGACACTTGGCAACAGGAGAAAGTTGCTCAGCCTTATGCAAATGACCAGCGGTGTGGTGTAGATGTGGTTAATTGGAAGGACCTGTCATTTTCTTTTGCTGTAAAATGTCATATCTGCGTAGTTCTGATCCATGTATGACAAAAGAAGTGTTAATCATAAATGTGTTTTGTAAACAAGCCAGTTAACTTGCTGGGAGTCATGGTTGAGTGGTTATTAGAAACATATGGTATGCTTTCAGCCAATAGTCTTCAACTAAAACTTACTGTATCAAAGGCCAGAACTGAAGTCCACCCGTTTTACTGCTGTGTAGTTTTTGGCTTGACCTTGATGTCAGACACGTACCTGATGTAATTACACCCAGCAACACTCTGGGCTGGATGAGTAACATTTACACACACACTTAACTATTCTTACTGTGCCTGTCACACAGATCACAATGTTTCGAGGATCATCTAGTTGAGCTGCATCTTTGCAGGATGTTGTTAAAGGACACATGACAATTTATGGCAGCATGTATAAAAAACATAATTTTGTGGTGTTTTTGTCTTGGTGACAGAATCAAAACTGATATTCATGTATTTAAAGCAAGACAAGATCGACCTTTGATACAGTATTCTTACTCATGTGGGGTTAAGTGGATGGTATAGAACAACAGCCATTAACTGGTCCATTTTAAAAGGTTACTCATCAGTCAACTTGGACTCATTTACCCTAGATTAAGAAAATACAGACCAACAAGCTCATACTGAGCACTGATTCGTTAGCCCTGAGGCTTCAGGGTCTCAGCCCCCCTGGACAAACATGGGAGGAAAACATTCCAGTGAATAATGGCTGAGCTGCTTCACGCTGCGGGGAGAGAGGTGGAGAGCTAAATAGTCTTTTCTTCAGCTCATCTGGCCCCAGTCCTCATTACATAACTGGGTTTTGTTGGACAGACACACGGAGAACAGGCTTAAGAAAAGCAGGGACAGTTGTAGCCGTAAAGAGCCTCTGATGTCAGCCGTTTAAAGAGATGCTGCTTGGATAAACAGTCAGCACCAAAAGAATGCTTTGATCCAATTTGATTTTTGGATGATGGGCCCTTTTGAACGAAACAAGGCGGGCATTTCACTCAAGATGTCTGTCAATACATCACATGTGTGTCTGGCTACCTGTTGACACGCAGACAGACATCAAACAGCACGCAGCTCCAGAACTATTCTCCACCAAGTGACGTTAGCTCTCGGCAGAAAGACGATATTCTTCTCTCCTCAGCTAATCACGCCTGCCCCGCCCCGTATAAATCCCATGTCTGTCTGTATGTCTGCAGCAGGTCACATGAACTCTCTTGAACCCCACCCCGAACGGCAGTCCTGGCTGAAGTTAGCAACAGCTCGATACTGTCCAAACCATTTTCCAACTAATTCTGACATCTCTTGGGGCTCACAGATTGTATATCTTCCCATATTTCATCCTAAATATTTTTTTGCCTGAACTCACTCACTTTTCTCCTGCCCCCTCTTTTCTTTTGAGGACCCATCAGGTCCAGTTTCTGCTCCATTCCTGTCTGTATTCCCAGCTTCTTACATCAAGTTCTTATCCCCATCTTTGTTCCCACCTGTAAGCCCAGTAATGTGACCCTGCACTGGCTTCAGCGAGACGAACCAGCTGACATTAAAGCAGAACAGACAAGATATAAAAAATAATCTTACTCTTAAAACAAACTTTGGCCATAAATTGGACTTGCATCCATCCTCTCTGGGATGCTGCCAGATGACATCAGAAGGAACGCCTTTTCCTGCAGCAACACGCAAGCACCTGACTGACAAGTCAATTAATGTTGTTCCATAAAGCTGAAATTAAACTGCGTCATCCTATCTTGGGAATCATGGTTGGTTTTTACTTTAAGAGCCATTATTTCTGTTATTGATTAATCTGTTGATTATTTTTTAGATTAATCATTCAGTCTATAAAATGTCAGAAAATAGTACAAATAATGCCCGAAGATATTTGGTAATTAAAACAGAGAGAAACACCAAATCTTCAGCATTGTAGAAGCTGCAACCATAGCATTTCCTTAAAAATGTTTAAAACTCAATTCTATCTGAAGAAAGGCTTGCACACCAAACATCACATGGTGGAATATTTTTCCAGTTTGCACATTTACTTCGGCTCAGCACCTATTATTTATCGTGTTTTAGATGTGCATGCTTTTGTAAAGTTGTTTGGTTTTGTCAATTAATCGACTAATGCTTTCAGCTCTACCGCTTTTATTTAATTTCCTTAAGCGCCACTTTGGCTTATCTGCTGAACTGGATCCTAACCATATTACCGTGGTCCGTTTGATGACATGCAACATGATGTCACTAAGTGGGTTTCTGGGCGTGCGAGTCGACGTCTTAATTGATGAAGCTGTTGCGGCTAAACTCGAAGGTATGATGAAGTGCAGCAGAGGACGCCTGCAAGAAAGGGAGAGTCCAGAAGTCACACCCATTGGCAGGAAAGTGAAGAATGAATGTGAGAGGAGGAGGGGAGGGCGGATCTACTGTACTGTATGTGCTCCAGCTCAGGCCCATGTGTCCACAGAGGAAAGCACCACAGTGTTTTCCAAAGACCATCATTCCTCTTTCAGACACTACGAGCATCCACAATGAGTCAGAGTCCACATTTTCTTGAACTTTTACTCTTATTTATCTCTCTGTTTCTCTCATTTTCTCTCTCTCCATTCTCCCCCTCACTGCCTCTCTTGCAGGATCATAATACCAGTGTAATTTACAGCTCTTGGTCAGCCGGGGGCTGCGTGTCTAGTGTTGTTAAAGGGCGTGTCCCACAGCCGTCATCAGTGCTGGCTCTAATGCACTCATCACCACTAACACAGGATCTGTCCCATGTCAAACAGTCAACTGAATGCCTTTACAAAAACGTAATGGCGTTAGTATTGTGGATTACATTTTCTTTAAATATATATGAATGTTCACCTTTAAGAGAAACGTAGGGTCAGAACAGAAAAAAATCACCATCACAATTTCCAAGAACCAGAAGTGAAACCTTCAAATTGCTTGTTTTATCCACCCGACAGTCACAAACTGAAATATATTCACATTTCAGTTATATACACATGTAAAAGAGTGGTGAGACAATTGTATGTGCCAACACATCCTCCTTCCTCTGCAGAGCTGTGTATCAACCCTCGATCGCGTGGGATGAGTTTCTAAAGTGATAATTACAACGAAGAAAATAGCCACGGCTGTTTTGTGTTGAGCAGCACGCTGTGCTACAGCTGCTGCACGTGCGAGAGGTAAACACAGGATTGCCAGACGTGGCAAAGCAGTTCATGTCAAGATGAATATTTTATATTCCATTACGCTGTAAAGAGTATTTTTAGAGTTTGGGAGCATCTCTACAGTCGCTTATGAATTTTAAATGGCAGTTTTGAATATTTCACGAGTGGACCAGAATAGCGGGGAAGGATGCAGGAGACGACATGTTTGGTATTTTCCTTTGTGGATGCAGTTGAAAGTGTCTGTACTGTAGGCCTGATGAGGATTATTTATTTTGATTAATTAATTTGTAGATTATTTCTCAATCAATGGAGTAATTGTGTACAGTATAAAATGTTTAAAATGATTCTGAATGGATCAACAAACACCAAAAATCTATTTTTGTATGTTTTTAATAATGTTATCTTGATGGGTCAAAAACACACTGGATTTTCAAAGAAAGCAAGTGTTTGGAAGTATTTATGGATTTAATAACTTAAAAATTAGCTTTGTGAGATGGACGTAAAAGACACTAACCTTTGAACTCCGGCACTAGTAAATCAGCCGGGCAACCAACACACACACAGCTGCACAAACCTCAACCAACTCTGGCCAGACATGGAAAATAATTTAATCCATAGTCTATTAAACTCTCACTCCAAAACTCACACACCAACCTTTGTTTTCATTTAAGCAGTGATGTTAAAGTTAAAGTACATATTTTGAACGTGATTTTCTCACATGTAGAACAGCCCCATGAAATCACTATAATCTGATCCCAGCATTAATCCAGTTTAATGAGAGCGTAAACACAGTTCTCATGCACTGGTCCAAGCATGTCAGCTGTTCATTAAACCAGCCTCGTCTAGGTTTCATCATGCAGCTCTGTTTGCATTAATTACATAAAGGCCTTCTCCAGTCGTTAAGCCGTACAGACAACCTGGACTATTTTATCCCCTTTTGTAATGGTTAAACATCTAAATGAATGAGGTTTCATTTTATTATCCTGAGCACCACGCACTGCTATGTTTATGCATCTGGACGTGTGTAGTCACCCATTACACCGTAATTGTGTATCCGTCAGGCACGCGTCTGGAATGAGTGGACCCTCCACCCTCAGCCTCCCCCCGAGTCTACAACAGTCCCACCTTAAACCATAGCCAAGGGAATTCCAAGATCAGCTTACACCCCTGCTATATGGGCTCTTTATGAAGCACACACTTTGGCTAACGGCGGTGTCACAGTTTCTTAAAGGGGCCTTTCAGACGGCTGGAAAGCCCGAGTGACTTAGTTTACATTCAGGGTGGACAGGTTACTCTATATGTCCTACTCTCGCATTTTAGTAGCCCCGAGTCTTGAATCAGGTGTTTGTCTGCATGTCTGATTTATGTCATCTATGGGGAGTTTCCAGACATGGGCGGTTAATGTCGTTAGCTGGGTTCTGGATGAAATAGTGGTGTCTTATGTAGGGTGAATCCTGGTTTCCTTTACCGGCTCGAGGGCTCAATTCAATTATTTTATAAAAATCTTTTGAGCTCTTAATAGCTCTAAAATATGAATTCAAGAGCATACACCCTACAAGATGTTCAGGAATTTCCAAGATTCAGAGTTTGGATCAGTCATGACATCTGTTATAGGGTTGTAATTATTAGGACAGCTAACAGTTCTTTTTATTATTTAACCTGTTAATCAGTAAAGTGGAATTTGAGTTGAGTCTTGAGGAGTGATGCATATGTAAGAACCAGTTGTTTGAAGTCGGATAAATTGCCTAAAGTGACTTGTAAAGACTATAAGCTTGAAAATGGAAAAAGATCTGGAGGTGGGGAGGTAGAAAGAAGTGAGTTTACCAGACCTCTGTAACTGCTCCTCATCGCTGCTTGAGTCTAGCAGCTCAAGGCTACATTAGCAGCTACTAGCATAACACAGTAGAATCTCCAACCAAACTGTCGGAAGTTGAGTTTTATTTTGGGTGATGTAGGAACAAAGTTTTGACAATGAAAGATGATGTCTCTGGTTCTACTGCAGCGATTTTACATTATGAGTTCCACAGTGTTACAGGAGTGCGATGCTAAATCGGCAGAGTACTCATTTAATCGTTTAGTCCCTAAAGCTAAATAACAATCACAGTTTCATGGATCACAGTGTCATGGAGCGCAAGGTCATATCTGTAAACTGCTTGTTTAGTCTGACCAGTTATCCAAAACCCTAAAATAACAATTTCACTATGATTCATAAAGAGTCAAAGACTCAAATTGTTGCATATTTAAAAGGTGGAAACAAATGATTTAACAATGAATCATCTATCAAAATAAACTCATCGTTAAATTGTTTAATCGTTTAGCTCTAATAGTAATCCTGTAATAATTTGGATGGATGGACATTTAGGAGACAATTTCTCTATATTTACAATAATAAAAAAACAGGTTCATGATTGTGTCTATTCTCTAATGGCCAACTGTCAATCTAAATATTTTGATAAACCTATGCTACTATTATAACAGTGTAATAATAATAATAATATAAAAATTTTGTTGCAATGGTAGACCTGCGTTGCATGGAAGGTCAGATGATGCGTGTCGACAGGCTCATCTCACATGTCGGTCTGACAGGAGTAAATCTGTGTCTTCATTAGTGCCTTTCTGATGATCCGAGGCTCTTTCTCGTCTCACCTCTCTTTAACCATGTGGTATCTCCCTGCGGGAAACTGTCTGAGCGATGAGGAGAGATGCAATAATTAAACTTTTTTTTTTTTGTTCCTTTTTTCGCTCTCTGAGAGCAGCTGCTGAGAAGTGAATGAGCAGGCTACTGAATGCTTGATTGGCAGAGGCATTTATCTGGAAGTGTCAAGGGACCTCTGGAGACAATTGTCAAGCAGTGCTCCTTCACTAAGGGAGCACGCTAATACTCAGAGCTCATGCGAACCCCCCCCCCACGGCTCTGGGCTTTTGTCTTGCCCGTTAGTTTTGGGTGAGTATCCAAGCCGTAGCGCTCAGTTTTAAAGGAAATCCCCTGTATTTTCTCTCCTGGAAGCTTTGTGCTGTCGTGTGTTTCTCGATGTTTTGTGAGGGTCTCCATAGCAAACTGTGAATTTTGATGGTTGTTTTTGCCAGTGGAAGAGAAGTGATGCACAGGCTCATAAATATGTCGCGGGCACGACTCACAGGGAGTTAAACTGGTAACTTTTGGAGTTCTTGCGTCATGACTTATGTTTGAGTTGGATACTTCTTAAAATGAAAGGAAAGCGGGTGCCAACTTCCTCCTCACTACAAAAGCATGCATGAGAAAAGGCAGTCATTGCATCGTTAGTGGACTTTAATCTTGGAGACTTTGAATGCTAGTTTCGACATTTGTAGACGTTTGTTGACATGACGTTTGTTAGAAAGATCTTTTCTTTTGTTACGTAGGGGACATTGGTTTCATATTGCAGTTATGACAAGGGGATCAATATCTGTTACAAGCAGGACAATTAATTGACCGTGGCAGCAAGTGTACCCATGATACTTTCTGTGTGATTGGCCTCTGGTGCAGTGAACATAAACATCTACAGAACATAAAACTGGGGCTGCATTAGTCTGCTCAATTGTTTTCTTAATTTATCCTTTAGTCAAACTGGGGGTGGGGACACTGACCAATGCAGAGGGGGGCATGGATGTTGAGCAGACCTTAAGTTGCAAAGGGCTCTGATGTGCAAAGCTATTTTACTAACATGAATCTCTTATTTTATATAAATAACCTGTGGTCAAAACTGTTTTTATTGGGTTGCCGATTGGCACTAAAATGAAAAACAATGCTTTGCTGGGCTTAATTTTAAATCAGGAGGTTGAACACAGAAGCTTCTCTTCTGGTGGGTCAGGGGGATAGAAAATGTCACACAAAGACTCAAAAATCCACAGTGCCTGGTAGGGATGCACCGCATGTTTGGCCACCGAAATTAATTGGAGGTAAAAATGTAAATGTACTTCTTTGGTATTTGGAAATTTTTTCATTATATTCGACTTCGGACAAGAATATTTATTTTGGTGCATCCCTAGTGCCTGGAGCACATGGATGGTGCTAGCTGTCTTCGCAAGCAAAGCATTATTTTTTACATTTAGTAATCAGAGCATTTACAATAATTACTCAAAATCAGCAGAGCACTTCGAAACAGGTGGTTCTGGTTCTCTCTGTGTCTCCCAGTCTCCCATCACTCACCTGTCGGTTCCCTCCTCTCTGTTGATTGCTGCTTTAACTGGGGGAAAATGGAATCAGGGCCGAAATTTCTGTTTTACAGCCACAAAAACAAATGGGGAAATCAGACAGGGCACGTTTAACTCAAAAATCTCATCTGATTGGACAGTGGGAAAAGAACGCAAATGAGGTCAGGCGCTCGAGGATTTCAGAGTGCTCCCGCAAGCACACAAGGTGCCCAGGATGCATTAGCAACGCTACCTATAGAAAACAACTGTGCATCAATCTCATTTCACCATTACAGAGCAGAAACAGCCATTAGCTCAGCTGTGAGGCTCACAGTGATCATATGCCAAAAAGCATTAAACCACTTGCCAGCATGAAGTACATTTCCTGGTAGCATGTATGTGAGGCTTGCAGATTTTGATAGTGACAAGGGAGGTGCCTGGATCCAATCAAATAGGTGTCGGTCCCAGTCTGGGAGGTCCCGGATCCTCTTCTGGCAGGATCACATCACACTTAACAAATTTGATTATTGCTGTGATATTCTTTACAAACTTGACTGCACCCCAACTCCAGCTGACTCAGTGAGTGTATTGCCTTACTGCTTCTGTGTCCTCATTTTTCAGTGCAAGTTCAATATGAAGTGGTGAGAAACTTTACACTGATGTACTTTTATAATTAAATAAAGACATTTCATATATCATTTTAAATTAACTGTTGTGTTCTTTGTCTGTAGTTTATAAATGTAGATGGTATGACAGTTCATAATGTAGTTTTGTAAGTTGGGTCCAGGGAGACACCAGACTTCTCTTGAGTTCTCTTAGTGAAAAATGGTGAAAGTGACTTACACAGATTGTGAGAAATGGAGATTTTTTTTTGGCTGCTTGGGGGCAGCTGAGTTGTGAACACAACACTGACTTATCAAGACCTTTGAAGTTGAAATGGTGAATTTGTTGGGAAGCCGTTGTTTATTTACACACCCAGCAGTTACAAAGTAACTTTATCAGTCATTTGGAGTCGTGTTTCTGGCCACATGAAGTCTATTATTCACTCTACTTTTAGCTCTGTTTTTGGTCTGCACCAGCTCCTGAGGGAAATATCTTACTCTTCAGCTGCTAAATGCTCCACTATGTTCACCAGCTTGTCTCTAACTGTGTCTGTCTGCCGTTTGGTGCTGAGCAGGTGGTGGACACAACATTATGAGAGCGGTGAGATGAGAACGAACCAAAACAGCCAAGTTTCCTGACGGACAACTAAACAATGAGCTGAAACTCACAGTAAAGCTCTGTAAAGCAGAGATGAACTACAGATTCAGGGGATAATTCTCTGTAGGTTCATCCGTACGAGTGAACCCTTTCACATGGTCACATTTGTCATTTAATACATTATTAAAAGAATAATTTCTATACACTTTAATGTTCTGTCAGAGGACCAATCGATTAATTGACTAATTGTTTCAGCACTTCCTAAAACATAAACTGTTGGAAACCTTATCAGGATACGTTTTGTGTTGCAGCTTCAATTTAATTTTCTCCTTAAATGCCTTGCCATGTAGTCTGTTTCAGATTTTATGTCTTTCACTGCTTTAAAGCAAGTTTTTTTAATGTTCCCAACTGTAAACAGCTTCTCTCACTCAATTTCTTTTTCCTCATTTACTGTCTCAGTTTCTTCCCTGCCCTCCAGGAAAGAAAGTCTGGCTCTGCATGTGTACACCCAGAATGCCCTCCCCGCCTCCTTGTGTATTGGCAAAACGGATGCAGTAAAACTATATTATAGGCCCTAATATGCCAGTACGTGACTCATCTATTGCCTCCCACACTTATCTGAGCCTGAAACAAGATCAATCTGCTCCAGGATCCTGCCTGGTCAGCGATAGGTAGCCCGCTACCTCCCGAGGGTAGTGTGATTGTAGGGTTCATATCCCTCTGTACCCCCTGAGGGCCGTGTGAAGGAGGGCTTTATGGTGTGGGCGCATAGTGGGAGCAGTCTGTTCCCTGGCCCTCATTAGCCAGTCCTTTGTTACAGTAAGCCATACCTCGCGGAGCCCAGATGCAGCATGTCCAGATTAGATCTTACGCCCGCCAGGAGTCCTGAAAAGCCACCCCGAATCGAGCCTAATCCTCCTGCAAGACTTTCTCTTTTCTTCTTGCTCTCTGTACCACACACAGACACACACACACACACACACACCGCAGATAAATAAAGTTGGTCACACACATGCACTGATGGGAGACTTCAAAATTACTTATTGTAGTTTTTAGAGCCCTGTCGGTGCCTTGTGTCTTTAATCCGCATCCAGAGATCCTGTCAGCTGCTTACCGACCACAGGCCTTTTTCTCCTTTGTTACACAAATCAGAGCTGCAGATAATCATCTAATAAATCCTAGACTCCAAGATTTGAGTGGATTAAAATGAAACGGCATCATCAACCAACCTGGCTTTCATTGTGTTGTGTTCTCCAGATATGTAAACATCTGAGTTTCACATCTCAGGGAACACAGCTTTGCCTGTCTCGGCTAATTTATAAGGATTTTTGTGTGGTGAGTGTTGGCGTGCTGCTTTAAATGTAAAAGACAGAACTGAAACTTATCCTCCAACTAGTTTTGCTTCTTAAGCCTGTCCCAAATAGTACAAACTTGGCTTGTCTGCCCTGGTGTTTCAGCAAGACTCATGAGTGGTCTTAAAAGCCCACACCAGCCTCTAAAAAGCTTGTCGATTTCCCCATCCTTGTCTTTATTTCACCACAGCCGCAGTCTGGATGTTGTCTTTGGCCCTGCGAGTGATGTTGCGTGAAGCCACAGGGTCATTTGCAGAATTATCAGCAGGGGGACTCCAAGACTGAATTGCTCTGTGTTGGGTCCAGACCAGAGTGGTAACAGTGCAGGGAGAGACCGGCACAAAGACCTCTAAATGTTAGACCACCTGCATCCGTCTGTTGGTTATTCATCACACTGCCCTCCACACCTGCTGGTAGAATTTCACAGGCGTCTGTAGCCATGCTCAAGCTGATATTATCAACTGGTCCTACACTGGTATTATTTGTTATTGTCGCTTTTCTGGGATGAACAGTGTTGCTTACAATTTACACCTCTGTGAGATCTCATAAATTTCTTCAAAGCATTTTCCTAGCTGGTGTTAAAGAGCTGTGGCCAGTTTATTGTGTGTTTGAACATAGCTGTCATCCCATTAACCTGTTGCTGCTTTTTAGTTTCAAAGTAAACTGAATACAGCCAGAATAAACAGTTTGAAGATGTCACTTTGGGCTCTGGGAAATTGTGTAGGGCATTTTCCATGTTGTCTGGACTTTTAACAGTTTAAACAACCTAACATGTTGAGCGACGGGGCTTCATGCACGTCAGGATCAGCCCTCCTCCACTCCAGAAGGAGGTGGTAAAGCACATGAAGCTGTTTGTTAACTATCATAAAAAAGAAGAGGGAAGAATATAACTTGTGCACAATAGCCAGTTTAGCTACAACAAGTAACATTTAGCAGTAACAGTTTTATAAACATGGGTGAGACATTTTTGGCATCTTCACTTGCTCTCATTCACGCCATTCCCCCATCTATACAGATAAAGATGTTTCTTGAGACAGGGAGAAAAGTTGCTTTGGTGAGGGTTGATTTTGGTGTACCTGCAGCTGCCTATATCACTGTGGATTTATTATAAGAATAGGATGCGATGGGACAGACGCTGTAAGTATATTTCCACCGAACGCTCGGTGAAGCAGTTGCACATGGAGTAAATACCACGTTGGCGTCTTGAAGAGACACTTTTTCAACACATGGCCGTAAACAGTCAGATTTCAGGCCTTTCAGAAAGTTTCTTGGATGCATTTACACTTAGATGTTTAAGGACAGGATAGCTATCTGATCTGCCCAAGACCTATGAGATGATTAAGTGTAAATAGGGTCATAGTTGCAGACGTACTCTATTAATGAAAATAATCACAGGTACACCATTTTATACAGTATATTACTCTTGGTAATTATTTTCAGCACTTTCCAGATTTCTCTCTTGTGTTTAGGTAATTGATATTCCCATGACACGTCTTTGTAAACAAAGTCCTCCCCATTGTTTCCAGAAATACATTAATACATGACTCCTCTGCTCACTTTACTCTGCAACTACAACGACAGAGATGACCTGAATTATCCTTTAAAGCTGTGTCAATTCTGCCCAGACAGTAACACAACATGATCCAGTTTCCCCGCTAGTAAAACTAACAGAGCACAGCTGAATTCAGAACACACAAACACAAATCCTTCCTTTCACTTTTAGAGTCGTAGCAAATATGTCCATCCTCACCTCTAATAACGTGTGTTAGATATGCAGGAGTGAGATGGATGGCCAGTTTTGAGCCCCAAATCACTTCCTCAACAATGTTTGCTGGCCTTCATATGAGACACGTCGACACACAGTGTATATAAACACGTCCACGGGGACACACATGAGCGCCCACAGAGAAAACCCCAGTCCAGTGGCCGACATTGTTGTGGTCCGGTTTGTTGCCATGGCAACGGCATAATATTTCTAGGCGGCTTGTCTAGTTTTTGCGTCTGCTTGGCACCAAATCCACTTCCTAGCCAACAGGAATTCCTTTCAGAGATCTTTTTTCCTATCATGTGTTTCAGATTTACAAGAATTTAGAAACATATATGATGTGGTCTGAAACCCTATAGCAGTCTGAAATGTATTAGTGGAGGTAAGAGGTATTGTTTGGCTGCAAATTGTACCTCTAATCATGATGTGGGCTTGTAATGCTTTGTAAAAATGGAAACAACACATATGATATTCTCACAAATTCAGTTATATGCAGTACAGTGTGTACAGTTCTCATGTAACCATTCTTGTGAGACTTAATCCTTGTTTTGGCTTCTACAAGTCAAGTGCCTCAACTGTTTGGCGAACTCTATTCCTGCCGCCTTTTCCATACAGAATGCCACATGCTATATTGAGCCGAGCGAATGTGGTAACAAGATGCTCATAACAAAACGCTGAGAGGGAACATTCCACGCCTGGGTTCCTGATGTTGTCTTCACGGTCGCCGCTGTCTCGGATGGCAAATATTCCCTCTGAATCAAAATAGACTGGTATTTACGTTTTACCCATTTAGCAGACGCTTTCATCCAGAGCGGCTTTACAAACCACACCGGCTGTTGATGAACATGCATTAGCTGTTGGAAGTAAACCAGTTTAAGGGACAGTGTGTCCAACTGATAACTCACCATAGAGACCAAAAGATGTATTAATTGTCCTTAAGCAACATTACACAGACTTGTTCAACATTTTTGTACCACGCGGCATCACAGTACATAGTCCTGATGTTGCGGCTGGAGCAGTACAGAAGCTCTAGAAAGGCCGGAGATGAAAATGTGATTAAATATTAAATTGATGTTTTGGCCTTGCTCTCTACTAGAGAGATTTACTAAAAGGTTTCAGGGTCCATCCTGCTCCCAACTGTCTCACTGCTACTAAAATAAAAGACAGTTGCCAAGCCTCTGTGGAGGCTTGCTTACCTCGAGGATTTGGTAGGTATTCCCTTGTGGCATGGCTGGCTTCTTATGTAATACTGCAAGTGCAAGGCGAGTTTGAAGGGAGAAGTGGTGGATGCAGGTGGTGGAGTTCAGATTAACATGTTCACTTGGGCTCCTAATTGTAGATTGTCCTCAGATTGTCCTGAGTGGGGACGTAGGGTTTGACTGTCAAGATCAAGGTGATTTTAACCATCATGGGACACTAAATTATGGGAATTTAACATGTAATCTTTGGGTTTATGACTGTTGTTGGCATCTGCACGCAGTCAACATACATGGAGTGAGGATTGGAGATGGAGAAGAGCAGAGGGTGGAGAGCAGGCTTGATGAATGATGAACACAGCTGGCGTGGTTGGTTGGTGTTGCTTTGCCGTAGCGGGCTGAGTGCAGGCAGGTGCCCTGAAGACAGACAGAATTAAACAATCAACGGGATATCTACAAGAAAACTAGGATGACACAAGGAAGGCCTGAGCTTCACTACCACGATAGCTGACCTAACAATCTGCCGATGCCGGGATGGATCTACTGCCGGGCTAATGAGAGGGAGGTGTGTTTAATTGGCAGGTAACCCCCCTACTAATCATTTGGTACCCTCAGGAAGAAATAGTCCCTGAAATTACCCTAACCAGGGTAGCTTTATATACATTAAATCTGTTACACTGTTTATCCTTATGTAACAATGTTTATCTTTCTGTTAAATAAACAGCTAAATAAATACTCCTGGTATTCTCTCTGACCACCAAACCTGCCACCCAGACATCAGTTCTTTGTAGTTGCCAGATGAGCTGCAGGCGCGCAGAGGCGGGTGCGTCGGGCTCACATTTTCGAGCCTTTTGGATTTCTCAGAACCCGTGTGCTTCCTTATCTGTATTAGCCCCACTTGACTTCCTCCACTGCCTGTGAAAACAATCCAAGTTATTCCTGTCTCCTTACAGATAGTAACTTTGTGCTGCTTGTGCTTCCTTCTCAAAAAAAAAAAAAAAAAGTTTTGAATGTTCCTCCTATTTAACTTACCTTTGACTTGCATGTACGCCTCATCTTCTCCTTTGGTTTGTTCTTATGATTTATTGATTAGCCTCGGCACGTGAGTCTGCTTGCGAAAAGTTTTAAAGGTTGGCAGCGGGAGAGGTGAGTTAGAGAGAGAGAGCGATGGAGGAGATAGGAAGAGAATTCACTTCAGGCCGCCTGGTGTGTGTATGTGAATATGTGAGTATGTGTGCATACTTCAGAGAGAGTTTTGTGTGGTGAGTGGGTGGGTGCGTCAGTCAGTCGGCCTGGGCTCTCTGCAGTGCACTCTGCCGCTGCGCTCTCCTCTCGGCTGAGTGGAAACATCATGTGTCTGTGGGACGCCCGGAGGAACAGCCCTGTTTTCCTGAACTAAAACCAGAATAAACAGTAAAAGACGGACGGAGGGGAGAAAGAAGGTGCCAAATGGACTCAACCAGAAACTTGGAGTAGGTTATCTAGAAGGAAAGAGGAACCGAAGGACACAGAAACCAGAGCATTTTTGAGAATTTGGTCTTACCATCTCAGACCTGGCTATGCCATGCTGGCTCAGAGGAACGGGCTACCTCCAGGCTGTAAGCCAGTTCCTCTGAAGGATCACCCGGACCTGCGGGATGTGGACGTGAACGCTGAAGGGTGCTGCTCCCTCTCTCCTTCCCCGTCATCTGGAGGTTGTCCCTGGGCTCGGCTGGCCGGGGTGGACGGCTGCCTGTCAGAGCCGTACTGTCTCTGGTTCCAGCTTTTGGCCAGAGCCTACTGGGGAGAAGTGGAACTGGGGCTCACCAGTCCTAGTCGCAGCGTGTCCTGGGCTCGGCTCCGGGAAGCCTCCAGGAAGAACTGTGTCCGATCTCGGGTAAGGATTGTTAGGTACGAGAAAGGTGGAGAGCATCCTTGAGAATTGAGATATTAAGGGGGTCTGCAGCAAGTCGTGTCACAGTTTTGAGGCATGACTTATGTGTTTAGGTTATATCAGTGTGTGGCAGAAGCATATAGGGTTACATAGGAAGCATTGAAGAGGGGAGGAGAGGTTAAGGATGGCTACACTTTGTTGTGCTGTCTGAGGAATTTCATGTGCGTCATCCTTCTCTCCAGCGGCAGGGTAATCCTGTTTCACTGACCGATATCTTTTGTAACGTGACCGTGTGTGTGTGTGTGTGTTTAGGTTTTAGGTTTCGTTTATTGTTTCAGACTGACACTTTGCTGTGTGCTGTCAGGGGAAGACGTTGTTTATTTTGCATATACGTCCACATCATTTTCAGAATTTCTTCTACAAGCCATTCATGTTTTTTTTTTTTTATATATAGCACGGACTGAAACTTAGTGGAATGAAGTCATTATTCAGTCATGGACCAAAGTAGGGATTTGAAGGCGTGTTTTCCGAAGGTATTGTGAATAAAGATGACTAATGTTGAAGTCTGTGGTCGGAGAGGGAGAGATGTTTGGAAAGAAAAGAGAGAGAGAGTGAAAGAGGTAGATCCGCGAGGTCAGACGACCCCATGAGTGCCTCACAGACTAAGAAAAACTAAATAGTGTGGAGATGAGTCCACAAGTAATGCCATTCAGATTCATCATCTCATGTACATAAAGAAGTGATAGGCATGCAAATGCACCATCCCGCAGGCCATGGCACCATATGGCAGAATGGTGAATGCTGAACAGATTGCCTGCATAATTGGGTAGTATTTATCAGGTAATTGTGTGAGCTTGTTTGGAGCAGATTTATAGTATTGTACCTTTTTGAATATGACTGAGGCAGCACTATGCAGCTAGTTTCACTTCACACTCTGTTATGCTGCTGCTTCTTTGCTTCATAATTCAACATGTTATAAAGCGAAAGAGAGAGTGAGATGGAAAATGTGTGTGTGTGTGCGCACCTTGGAGCATTTGATCCAAATGGCTTAGCTATTGCATAATACGACATTAAATTTTAAGCATGAAATGAAAACAAACAGCTGAGCTGGACTGTCAGCCCTGCTCTGCTCTGCTCTCCCAGTCACGTTGTGGACTGTGGCTTTCATCCAGCTCCACACCACTGGGTATTGCTGGTGATTTCACCAGTCATAGCATTAAGTCCACACCCATCCCACTCTCTAGAGGCCTCTACATCTGCTGTTCACAGACAGGCAGAGGAGAGGTGTGGATAGAGCAGCAAGAGGGGCGGTGGGGGGAATGTCTTTGTTTTGGATCCACACCTCAGATGTATTTTGGTAGGAGAAGAGCCTGTGGAGAGATCTGGGTTGAAGCTGAAAGTCTTGGCAGTCTGTCGTAGCCCGGAGTCATTATGGTAGTGTTAGCAATAACCGCTAACGCACGCCCCGTGGTGCAGTGGTTCAGCTCTATCATTATTTTGATGATGGATGTGACAGAAGTCTCACAGCAGCAGGAGATGTCAGAGTGTTTCTCAGTGATGGCGCAATATACAGTAGGATTCTTAGAGTGAGAGAATATTTTACTGTTGTCTGTTTGTGGGTTGTTCTTGAAAAGGCTTTAGAAAGAAAAATAAGCCAACAAAAGTAGATTCCAAATGGAGTTGAAGTCTTGGCTGATGTATTCGGAGAGTGGCGTTGTTGTCTTGTATGTTTGGACTATTGCAGCACCAAAAATGACTCTTAAAGAAAATGATTGTAGTTTGCATACCTGCAACTTATTTAATGATCACCAGAGCCCATTGTGACAAGTTTAAATTGACTGACTGGTCCAAAACTCAAAGATATTTAGGTCACAATAATTTACGAGAACAAAGTTCCCCTCCACACACCTATTAAAGTATGTAAAAATACTCTGCTATGATTAATATTTAGTTTAACATGGTTTTCCCCTCATAGAAAGAATGACAGTGTAACTGTGGCGTGCAGTCGCTATTGACTATTAGCTATATGCAGCGTGCTAGCCTCGAAAACTTCTAACATTAACTTAGCTCTCCTTATTAGCTAGGCTCCTTACATGCTTGCTAATAACTTTTTTAAAGCTGAGTCTCCGACATTAACAGCGTTGTGTTGGACAGGTTTGTGTTGTGGTGTCCATGAGGGAGAGGGAGCGAGAAAGAGAGAGGGGACGGGTGAGTGAAAAAGAAAGAGGGACGAGCGAGAGGATGTGCTGCGCAAATGTGCTACGGCGCTCTGCAATCAAATACGATTTTAAATAGGCCTAGTAAAACCGAAAATCAGTGTGTGGCGGTCAGCTTTGATGTTGTGGCAGGCCGCCACAAATAAATGAGGTGTATGGGAAACACTGGTGGAGTGAAGCTCCAGGGTCCCGTTTTTATCCAGAAACTGCACACCGGACCACGTTTGCTATTAAAACTTTCACTACGCTAGTGCGCAAACTCTTACTCTTTACACTGACTCCGATCTGCGCTGGAGGATCTCGGTCAGTGGCATTTGCTAGAAGGCAATTGGCTTTCGAATTTGTTACGTACCAAATCTAGCTTGAAGACATTTGAAGATATCTGACATTGTTTTGACCAAACATTTAATCGACTAATCTACAATATATTTTATCTGCGAGTCAATAATGAAAATAATCGCTTTATTGCAGCGTGCATCTTTCTCCACGATGCAGTCTCTTAAGGTTAGGTCTAACATGTGACCACCTGTACTCCCTCTGTGGTCGTGTGCGTGTTTTTTTCAGGTTCTAGTAACATCATCTTCCGGAAAAATGGGGTCTTGAACGTGAACTGGAGTGACTCATTGTACTTTCAGCTTGAGACAAAGTCAGCTCCTCATAAACAGCTTTTTGTTATAGAACATTTAAAATCAAGAGTTTTGCAGCTGATGTGGAACACGTGTTGTGTTCAGTAGGCAAAAATGTAATGTTGCGCAAGCTGAGAGCTGCCAGCACTTAAGGGTTGTTTTTTTATCCTGTGTTAGACCTGCAAAGCCCACAATGTGCAATAACTAAAGCCACATGTATGGTAGTGTGAAGTTCTGGGTACTACAAATGTGGCTTGAGTGACAACCCTGATTATGTTGACAGATCTTGTGATCGCTGACAGTAACCACAACATTTTTTGGCCTCTGTCATCAACATTGTAAAAGTTTTCATCGAAGGACACCCGGTTTGCTGAGTGAAATTAATTCTTTCTGGATGGGCAGAAGGCATTTAGAGTCAAGGAACATTTTGAGCTCTGTGACTTTCAATGTGTAACTAAAATTACATATCAAGTCCAGGAAATAACACAGTTCAGTAGAATCCGTAGAATAATCCCATGGTGCACTAGTGATTTTGTGACTGATATAGGCATTACAGTATGTTGTGTGTTTGTGTGGTTTCAGTAAGGCTGTTGATTCTCACAATTCTTATATTCCTGACAAATAACTTTTTAATCGTCCACTGTGATATTATCAGTCTTTCATAGTGTTTGTGATGACAGGCATCAGAAAGGGCGCAGGTCAAACATCTTCCACATGTTCAAAGTCAGCCCATTTTTTGTAGTTTACAGTCTACAACCACAGTTTTTTTTTAATGCAGTATAACTTTTAACAATATACCGTCTTTTTTTACTCTCTTATTCCCAAAAGCGTAAACGTTGACCACAAAATGTACCTTGTTTCTCAGCACAAAAACACATAACCAAGCCTCATAACTAAAGAATCGCCAACTGGGGGTTTCTTAAATCAAGTTGATTAGCTATATATGCCTAGCCACGGGCTGTTTCATCTGTGAAAACATGCTTTTCTTTGTTTTAGCAAAACTACTTTTCTTTACACAGTCACCAGGGGTGAAGTGAATGGAGTTACTGTACTGTTTTCATGGCAGCAGTGAACATGTGGAAATGGCCGTTTTACTAACAGTGTGTCATTATTTTCACAACCACATTTGACTAGTTTGTTGTAGAGCGGTGCATCATTTACAGCAGTGGGTTGTCAAGACTGCCCAAGAGATCCCAAGATAAATTTTTAGGGAGATATGATGATTGAATTTAAGGTTAATGAAAGAGACAAATGTTTCTGTTGCACAAGTTTATTTTTTTCTGACTTTTTTCCTTGTTGAATATGGGATACTTTCACCTGATGGGCCTCTAAAAGCAATTTAAATGAAAAAACATTCTTTGACAATTCTTGTTCACACTTCGGCAATAACTGTGATGGGGGGGGTCACGGGTTGCAAGAAAAAAAGGTTGTGGGACACTAATCTAAATTGTTTTTCCATTTTAATTTTCATCAGCATGGTTAAGAGTTAGATGAGAAGATAGATGCCACACTAATGTCTGTTTTGTAAATATAGCCCTATAGCTAGCAACTGCTTAGCTTAGCATAAAAAGTATAAACACTGGAAAAGAAGGTTACCCGCTAGCATGTTTCAGTCAAAATGCAACAAAACCTAAAAACAATTTACAGTGTGTTTCTTTAATCTGTATAAAACTGAAGCATACTGAAAAAAACATTATACTAGGTGGATTCTGGTAGCCTCATATTTACCAAACAGACATGAGAGTGGGATCAATCTTCTTATCTAACTCCCAACAAGAAAGCAGATAAGCATACTTCCCAAAATGAGCGGTTCCTCTCGAGGGGCCGTCTGTGTCGGCAACACAGTGCAGGTTCTACACGCTGTTTATGTTCTGAAGATCGGCTCTGACGTTCCTGTTTGTTTGTCCTCCTTTCAGGCCAAGCAGAAGGATGGGCGCGATCAGAGCGAGGCGTCGGCCATGGCTTCTCCCGGGGCAGAGGAGGAGCCTTTTTCCTGGCCGGGGCCCAAGACGCTTAACCTGCGCCGAACCTCCCAGGGCTTCGGCTTCACTCTGCGACACTTCATCGTCTACCCGCCTGAGTCCGCAGTCCACAACTCTCTAAAGGTGACAAAGAACATCATGTCTTACATCTTACTCTGATGAAACTAGGGTAATATATCAAATATATCATAACATATCAAAACAAACTCCAATTTAGAGCTGAGTAATATTGAATATATGCAAGAAATTTGTTTCCAAAGTAAATAAACTTTTGTTGAGTGATATTATATTACACACAGATGAAACAATCTCAGACCAAAGGCACCACAATCAGTGCTATACTCATTCAGATGGACTCTAGGATGCAACCCCTTTCAACAACATTAAAAGTGGAAATTGGACTGAATCAAGGCCTTTCTCCAAATACCAGTCACTTGTCCTCCATGCTAACTCTGGCCTCGCTGTCAGGCCCCAAAAAACTATAACTACTGGTCTGTGTTTTCAGATTGTAATCATAAAATGTGACCTTATTTAGTTTTTAGTGTCTGCAATGATTAGAAAACGTCTGATTTGTGTGACGTGACGGGAAAACATAATCAGAATTATGACCTGCTGCTGCTATTTGAACATGGCTCTAGACAAACAACACAGTATTTGGTGCTGTTGGGACATTAGTTATGTGGCCCAGTTCCATACTACTAAACTAATTGCACACAGTGTGTATTAATTATCACAGCATATTGTTTTTGCCTGAAACTCGTTCACCACTTGTTGTAATTGCTGTGAGGTGGGAGGCAGTGTTTTCCCCATTCTGTGTTTCCAGTAGGAATTGTTCTTTAATAAACTGCTTAATGTTAGCTAACACAGAATCAAGGGACTCTTGCATGATTAAATGACCCTATGGCTTTATGTTATAGCACCCACCTTTAATTATTTCAACTTGGTTTCTGAGAAATCATATTTTTGCTCAGTGAGGCAGACTGCACCAAATACCACAATACCCTCAAGTCTCTGTTGTTGTTTTTGTTGTTGCCATGTTGAATGCTTCATTGTTGCAGTTAGGAAAAAACATGGCACCACCGTTGCTGAATTCATCCAAATGTGACCCAGAACTTAAAGTGAAGCCACAAATTGTGTTTTCAGTTTTCAGTCAACACCGACATATTTAGCATTTGCCCGCTGTTAGCAGCGCGCACAGCAGAATTTTTAGGTGGTATTACGCTCATTTTCAGGTTCAAAATCTTATTTAGGGGTTGTACCGGAACAGGTTTACTTGGTTTAATTTTCAAAAAACACTATTTTTCTCATACTGCACATTGCTGCAGCTCCTCTTTTCACCCTGTGTGTTGTACGCTCCGCTCTTGAGCTACAGAGTGATGCATCTTGTACAAAATCTTTGTTGGGAGTTGCACATGCGCAGTTCCCAGGTAAGGCTAATCAGAAGCAGAGAAGGGCGGGTTGTAAGAAACAAGGTAGTGTGGTCCAAATCAAAGCCGCGGCAAACTGCGACCGTAACCTAGCAGATGGTATAAGTTACAGTCCACAACCACACGACGTTATTGTTCCACATCTTACAATAAACCACTTCAAAAATCACCATATTTCAACTCAATTTTACATAAAAATTGGCCAAACAATTTGAACGTTTGCTCAGTAGCTTTCACATCAGGTGTAATGTTAGCAATATAGCTATAACTTTAGCTGTGTTTGCCAACACTTACAACAACTCCGCACTTGAACAGTCCGTGAAGTTACATTGCCGTGTTTATTTTAAAGATAATCACAACCTATAAAGCGTACTTACAGGTTGTGATTCTGAATTTCCAGGCCCAAACACAGTCGGAGTTGCATTGTCTTTTAGGAGCTTTGACAGTTTGCTGCTTTTCTGTGTCTTTTTATGTTTTTAAGTCTTTGGGCTTTTGGACTGTTGATTGGACAAAACAAGACTTGAGAAAGATGCGATTATGAGAATTTTTTTCACTCCCATGAACCAAATTAACCAATTAATTATAAACTTTACCAATGTGGGTACTGTATATACAGAAACCTGCTGGGAATTAGCTTGTAATATGGAACTGGGATAACACTGCTGGCCGCACACTAGAGGATAACTAGGCTGATTTTCACCCCTCCTGACTATCGCAGGGGCGCTCCTGATCCGAGGACCGAAGGCTCCCCGATTTTAAATCGCATATATTAGGGAAGGGCCAATGGCTGACAGACATCACTGTTGTTTTACCTGATCTGTGCTTCTAAAATATTCTCCATGTCTTCTAATGTAATACTATGTTTTTTGCTGAGTGAAGTCTATTTGTGGGAAACACATGCCTTTAATAGGACTACTGCGATACAATGGTGAATATTTAATCTGTTCCAGATGTTAAAGCTAAGACATTTAATTTGTTTGTTTGTTTGTGCATCACTAACACCAAACCAAAGAGCAGCTGAACTGTAATAATTATATGCTCATATAGTGTCAGTAATGCAGGAAGGGTTGTTTGTTGTAGCGTCTGACTTGTATCATCCCACCTGGGAAGTCTGCCAGCCGTCCTCTGGATAACATCAGTACCAATCTACTCTTTGGTATTAATCCTAACTTTACAGTGCTCCCGGCTCCTAATGGGCTCAGACCAAAGGGCTTTGGGTAAATACGACAGGGCTTCTTTAATGGGAAAATGTGCTGGTGTTTCGAGTCAGCTTCCTCAAAGCTTATTATGGCCTCCTTAATATTAGTTTTTGTAAGTGATAATTCAGGATAAGTGTGGTTTACTTTTCTCTGAAGTGCATTTTGACAACCTCTTCAGTTTATAGAGAAGGACTTCTTACAAAGTTAGCATAGTGCTTTCTGTTTATAGCTCTTGGCTTTGGTTCTGCAAGTTTAAAGAGAGACTGTGGCACGACGACATTTGTGTAACCAAAAAGATTTAAGAAACGGTCTCTCCCAGAGGTCTTCTTGGGTATCACAATCCTCTTTCTTGGCCACTTTTAAGTCCAATCTGGGCCACTGTGTTTTTGTGATCTTGCTGTAATTTAATAAAAGGATATGAAGGTTTTGTTCACTTAATTTGACCTGATAATGGCATGGTAAACAATGAGAATCTCCACCACAGCACTGCCATCCTGAAAAGAATCACGGAACTTGTCTTAAAACAGAATTTAGTCTTTAGTGTCCTGCATAAAAAAGTTTTTCTCCTTCATTCAAGAAATTCATTTTGTGACATTAACTTACTGTAATTGGAACTAGAATAACAACTAATCTAACTAAAAGCTTTTGCTTATCTAAATGTTCGCTTTCGGCTGACTGTATTGAGTCTGTTGTGGCCATCTTAACGTTAGACATGATTCTGGGAAATACTCAAACTGAAACCCTCAATTTCAACCCATCAGGTCATAGTCACTGCAGACCCGAACCAGTCCTCCCATTACGTAACCCAAACTGACAAGGGGAGGGTGAAAAACAAAATCCTCATCCTCATTCATCACATTTCATTGTAATTACTTTCAGGGTCTTGGATTGGAGCTCTTGATTAATCGTGGTTTGGGGATATTGGGGTTAGCTTGAAGAGGGTCAGGCCGTCTTAAGGAAAGCCGTGGGCGAGCCGGGCGTCTTAAAGCATACATGGCGAACATATGTGTCACTGAGGGGAGGTGGATTAAAGCAGGAGCGTGTGGATTTTAACTGAGGCTCGGAGGGAAATTAAGGTTTTATGTGTTGAGGAAATGAGGCATGGATATGAAGTGGCTTTTTTATCAAAGGCATTGATCCGAATCGTCTTGTTCCCTCTTGTGTGTTCATGGATAATGAAAATCTCATCTTTCATTCGCCACTGAAAGAGTCCCGTCAGGGCTTTAAATAACCATTATTGAGATTAACAATTAATCAGTTAAGCACTAGTTTGATAAATTAGTGAAAGAAAATATTTAAACCTACTACAACACTTTTTATGGCTACTTGGGGGCAGCAGAAACAAGTTGTAAACACTGACATATCATCACCTTTAACAAGCTTGCTAGTAAACAGTTATTTTCACATCCAGAGCAGCATTATTGTTCAGTTAGTCATTTTTGTGTCCACCTGGTGAGTGTAAGTCCAGTATACACTCTTCTTTTAGCTCTTTTTTTGGGCTCTACCAACTCCTGAGGGAAATTTCTGTCCCTTTGGTGTAATCAGGTAGTGTAAAGTTTTTAAAGAGCGTTTTATCAGTGAAAACAGCTGCCTATTGTGATGGTATAAAAACAGTAAGAGTGAACCAAAACAGCCAGGCTTCTAAACAATGAGGTCACTCTGAAGCTCCGTAAAGCCGCAGATTCAGGTGATAATTCACGAGCTTTCCCTTTTTACTTTTACAGTAATTTAAAAGATTCTTGTAGAAATATAGAAACATCTGTAATTTGTGGTGGTTGTTACTGTTACTCTTTTTTTTACCCATGTGTTGTTGGGTTGAGTATAGAAATTGGCCTGAATGTAGCAAATCCTGTTTCTTTTACTTTCTTTTTTTCCCATTTGTTGTATACTGGTTAGGATGTCTTTTATTGTTTGTTGGTTTGTTTTGTAATTAATGAAACAAATAAAGATTGATATGGCAAAAAAAAAAAATAAATGCAAGGAGATGTTTTCAACATGCTTGTTTGCGTCGAAAATCCAAAATATGTTAAATTAACAGCCATATACAAGAGTAAAAGGAAATAATCATATTTGAGAAGCTTGATACAGCAAATGTTTGGTAATTTTTCTTGATTAATGACTCACGTGATTTATTAATTTTAAAATACATTTTCACTTGATTTAGTTATAGATGAGGGAAGGAAGAAATTATCTGTATTGTTATTGATGAATATGATGTACAACAGTCTTGATACATATTTACATTGCATATGTTTAAGTTAACTGAGGTGCATCTACCTGTGATATACATAATGATGCAAAAGATACAGAAAGAATTAATTCCCAGGGAAAGGAAACTCTTGAATAAAATTAAATCACACATCATCTGACATTTACTTTCTCTTTTCTTCTAGGATGAAGACAATGGCAGCCGTGGTAAGTGTCAAAGAACTGTAGGCTTTTTTTTTGTTTTAAATGACTGCATGCACTAGAGATGTACTGGGATATGGGAGCTCAGCTGTTGACATGAACAGAAACCATTTAACTCTCGGCTCTTCTTTAATAGGGATGAAATTAGGATTGACATTGTCCATTACTCTGATGTATTGTCACTTCTGAAATTGATGTATTTTGGTGATTCTTTGTGCCTTGGTCTAAACATTTAATTAGCATTGGCAATTCAGTCTCATTCATAGCTTTATAAAAGCACTCATTTGGCATGTGAATGACTCGAAAGCCAGTGTAAACAACATGTTGCAGGTGAAGCTGTCTTTTCTGCAGGCTGTCATGCAGACAGACGGTTTATGTTGCTGTTTAAAGCGGTAGTCGTTGCTCTTCAAAGTGGCAGTCAGAGCTGTGCTGCTAGCTTGGCAAGGCCTCAGCATTCCTCAGAGCATCCAGCACGTCCTTCCAGTCCCTCAGCACTCAGCTCATGTCTGCAGCCCAGCATGAAAGCAGGGGGATAGCTCTGCTGCGCCTCATCAGTAGCCTTGTTAAACTGCCCTGCACCTCATGACTTTATGGCATATAGGAACAGAAAGCTTGTCCACATGGGCTCCCATAAACATACACAAAGACAGAACAGTAACAGTGCAGTCTTAAAGAAGTAATCCTTTGCATTTCTATTTAAATAAATATCCACTTTTTGTGTTTTCAAGTGATGGGATGTTTCCAATACCCGTAGTTTATGTAAGCTTTTGTTTTTTTCTCATAAAAGCCCAGTGTTTGGTGGATCTTTCTTTTTAAAAACAAATTCATAACATTTCTGGGAGAAGCACCAAGTTCTGTGTCTGTAATAAACTGGAAAAAGGGAGGCGATAATCGTCATTAGCTGTTTGTTTGGCTTGTAATGAACCCAAAGCCCTACCAGGTGCGATTCTGTGAATTGTTATGGCATGAGTGGACAGTGAAAGTAAGGAATTCAGGGTTAGGGGAGGGTGAGCGCAGCGCTTTGTGATAAATCTGACTCTTAAACGGCTCTCAACGGGAAATTGAGAGATTCCTGTAAGTGTCCCTCATCATCCCTCTTGGCCCTTAGTGTCACATTCCTCACACCACCCCCCCCCCACCCCACCCCCCACCCATATTAACCCCCGCCTCTCCACCCGCCTCATTCAACACAGCCCTCAAAACATTAAACAACTCACACACGAGGCCCTGCTGTGGCAAGAAGAAACCCTACAGGGAATTTGCGTGGCTACACATTCTTATACTTGAATTCCTTTGTGTGATTCTACCTGAAAGAAGCCATTTAAAACCCATGTGTGCCTGCATGTGTGCCTATGTCATTAAATAGTTTGCGGTGCACTATAGATGGTGAATAATGATCCTGGCCTGGAGAGCCCTCATGCTGTCGCAGGAAGTCACTTGGCTTCTTTCCAGCTTCTCATAAATCCTTCTTGGCCCCTGAGCAGGCTCAGAGACCCAGGAGTGGTGACGATGCTGACAGGTAGTAGGGCTGATGACAACAAGGGCAGCAAAAATAAACATATAGAGGAATACAAATCAAACAATACTATTATTATTAAGTGTTTGGACATTGTTGCTGTCCAGTGAACCCCATGTGTCTTCAAATTGGGGTTTGAATTTTTCACACATCCTAAAAGATTGCACTGTCCCAATATGGTTTGAAAAAAATATTTTACCTCTCAGGCTAACTAAACCACTTTCAAACCAGTTGAAATATCAGAAAAATGCATCGCTACCGAGTCAGAAACAGGGTAGTCTTTCTGCGCTCATGAAAAGTTGATGGTTTTTACAGGACATACAAAGGTTTTATGGTAACTGGAACTTGGCTTGTTGACACAGAGCTGCAGTTTAATATAATGAAAATGGCTCCAACTTTGCTAATTGTAAGTTTTGATGAAATCGTACAGATCTATAAAGATTCATCTTGTGCTTACTTTTTCTGAGTAGTTTAGCGTCCTTAACAAGACACTAAACACCAAGCTGGCTCCCTGTCCCAGTGTTATCCCTGTAAACCTGTCAGTATAGTGTGTACACTGGTAAAATAAAACAATGAAGAGTTTTAAATATTCATATGAACTTCAGCATGACCTTTACTTCAGTAATACTAGTCGTTAGTTTAGATTTAATAAAATGCTGTTGAACCAAACCCTGAAGAATGAGGCAAAAGGCAATGTTATTCAACCCCTCCGCTCTCAAGTGACACAAAATGTAATGGTTAATTTTCCACACCTTCAAATGATCACACCACAGAGCATGAGCTGAGATTGAAAATTCATTTTTGACCTTGGTAACAGCAGTTGACAAAACAGTATCCCCACAAAAGGTCCATTGAGTAGCTTTTCTGGAGCTTTCCATCGTACTGTATTATATACAGTCAGCAGATGGCATTTGCTCGGGTGTCGTGGAATTGTAGATTTCCATTTACAAATTTTCCATTTCCTAAGCACTTGAAGGACTTCTTGTCCATGTTGGCTTAAGATGTTGAGATTGAATGTTCTCCCATCTTAACTTCATTAACTCTCTGTTATGAATCAACATGCAGGCTGAAGATTTCTTAGCGATGCCTTCAAATTATTATTGTTGCTATGTGACAAACCAGCACACTGCTGGTCACCATCGTAGCGAACGGCATACGCCCCAAAAACACTTCTAACATCATCGAAAAACCACGCAAAGACACAGGGTCTCACACAGACCCAGACAGATAATGCATCCCATGTGTTTACTCTTTTTAAAGTTGCATTCTGCAGCTTTCTCCAGCTTTCTGTGCCCGAGCCCCGGCCTCCCCAGCGAGCTGCAGTGCAGTTTATTTGCTTGACTCCGGGCCAGCGTGTGATGAGGCTGTTGGTGTTTGGAGAAGGGGACGCCTGCTGACCGCATGTTGACTAGCTGGGTGTTGCCGCTGGAAACACTTCAAACCTCCAGAAAACACACACACAGACAGACAGAACCACACACACTGACGTAGATACACAGATAAACAAACGTAAACGGTGATATACAGTATGTAGGCGGTGGATAGTAAAAACAGGGAGACGGAGAAATTATGTGTGTGTCAAGTATGTATCTGTTTATTTTCTTTCACCGCGGTTGTCTACATACCAAGCGGCTGTTATGCCAAATCTTCCTCTCTATCTCACTTCCTGTCTTCTTCCCTCCCTCCTCTGTCTGTGTCCCCCTTTCCTGTGTCCCCCTCTCCTCAGCTGTGTGTCTCAGAAAGGTGTTGACGGGTAAAATCTGAATGTGGCGTTTTGTGGTATGCTTATGAAGATGTGGTATCTCGACAAAGCCACACACAAAAAAAATCTCCATCTGGTTAAATATTTGTTTTTCTTTCAACTTGAAACACTTTTCTCTGCAGATACCAGCTTTATTTCCCTTTTGGTTTGTTCCCATGAAGCCTGCAGTGGGAATATAATGCAGCACAAGCGAACAGAATTCCCCAGAATCCTCTAGTGGGCTTTTTAATGCTCCACCTTCTTTAACAAAGCTGTGTCCAAAGTTTTGACTTTCACTTCTTTTCTTACTCTCTCTGAGTCTTTCTTTTCCTGCCTACAACTTTTCCAGTTAGAAGATATTTGCCTTACGCTAAACTCTCCAAGTCTAGATTTTTTAATGTTTTTTTTCCCCTCTCATTTAATTCTAGCTACTTATCTTTTTGTTTGAGTTTGAGTAAAGCTAACAACTTGTTTATTTGTCCTGACATACACACACGCGCACAGACATTGTTTAACATTAAGACTCAAGTCATAAAAACTTTTTTAGGCAAGTATCCAAACACAATTGACCATTTGCCCTGTAGTTACTGTTGATACGCCTGCTGCTGAGCTAGAGATTCACCACTCAAAACTGGCTCTTGGTTTTAGACAGAGGAAGACAAAAGCAGGCTTCGCATTCCTTGCTGGTAAATGTGCATTTTGCTGAAATAACAACTCTTGAATGGCGGATTTAATCAGTTTTAGCTAGCCAGCTAAACAAGCTAACTTTGGCTAACTTTTCTTGCTGACTTTTTTTGAAGGATGACTCTTGTTAAATGTATCTCTGATATGCATTTGATAGCTACATTCACGATATTGTGCTAAAAGTTTCAGATAAAATCCTCACTAGTTTCTGATCCATGCAGAAAACAGCATTGTATTGGATTGTAGATGTAGTTGTTGTATTAAAAGTAAGATAAGGAAAAGGATCAGATAATCTTATTTGGTTGCTACGCTTACAAACTTGTATGTAATTTCAAACAGTATGATTTCACTTTAAGGGTAAAGAGAGAAAAGGCGTTTAGGGTGAGGACTGACAGATGTGTTTGGCAAACACAACACTGTCTCTGGTAATGTTGGCTGGGGCTGCTGGAGCAAATCTGCTAACCTTCGCCTAAACTCTGATAAAGTAGCATCCAGGGCTGGCTCCGACACAGTGTGGAAACAAGGCTTTTCAACATGTAACCCCACAAACATAGTTCTTCAATGACGCGCTTGGTTACCCCCGTAGGCCGAACATGCTAACCATTGCAGCTCAGGGTTATAAAACACAGACACCACCCTCCGCACTCTTAAAAGGGTATCAGTTGGCAGTCAGTTGGCTCATTTAACACATTTCTTGAGGCAGTATTTACAGCTAAAATCACCCCATCTGTTTCCAGATGTTTGTCACATTGTTCCCTCAGTTGAACTCAAACTCCCTTGGTAGACTGTGGGGCTTGTTTTACAGAAAGAAAACAAAACACTGAATCAGCCTTGTTTGCCGTGTGGTCATAGTAATGTCAGTTCATATCCTCTTTCCCCTGGGTGGGTTTTGGTATTTGGAAGAAAAAGTGATGGAAAGTACTCCACCACCTTCCTGTCTGTGGCAGAAAAAAAAACACCAGGTGTGTGTGTATGTGTATGAATTTGCTTTACAGAAATAACTAGATATGTTTAGGATTATTCAGATACAGTCTGACAAAAAAGAGTATTACTTTAAGGTCTACTTACTAGCTTTTTCCAGAGCTTTCAATCACCCCTTCATCATGCGACAGAGATTGCTCTGTTCTCATAGTGGAGGGAAGATTGTAACACTCTCTCTGTTCAGATTGTTCAAATATGGTCTAAAAGGCATCAGACATGACTAAAAGTTACATACTTGGCGACTAAATGTGGCAGCGGCGTGTAGATGCATTGGGTGGTAGCTCCTTCAAACCTTTTTAACATTTTTGTTTTAATCTTTTATTTTTTAGGCTTTATTGCTGAAACATCATTAAATGAAAACTGATTGGATTTGTTTTAAAAGAACTAAGGCAAAATTGTTCAAATCGACTGGATGAGGAAATTTTGGCCATGGCAACGGCTGCGCATACAGATGCTGCGGCCTGCAGCTCCTCAAACTCTATCACGCTTTTGCTTTTCATCTGCCATTCTTTCATTTTTGGGGATTTATTTCTGAAACACCTATTTTCTATGACAGAAATACAGTTATAGGAAAGGACTTGAAGGCTGCTTCTGACTAATGTCTGGACAAAATGGGCCAAGCAACAGAAATTCAGATACTGTTGTGTCCAAATCTGGTCGTCAGGCGGACCATGTTCTGAGCCGACAGATCGCAAGACTCCAGCAAGATGAGAGGAGGCGGACTCTGTGTTTCCATCAATCATGCTCATCCCAGTCAAAGTGGACACTGTTTCCCAAATGTCAAACTTTGTACCATGAAAACCATATTATCATCTTGATGCTGCTGTTTACATTCCCACAGATGTAAAATCAAAAATGCACTGCAGAATTTTTTTCCTGCGTGTATATGTGTATGTGAGCCATTCAGTTGAAAGCCACAAAAACAGTTAGTAAATATATTAGTAAGTATATATTAGTTAGATATAGTAGTAAGTAGGAAAGATGTATTAGTAAATAGATCTTGAGTTCAGTGAAGGATCCTCATCAAAAATGCTTGCTTATATTACGTGCTTTTGTAAAAATAAATGAAAAATAGCAGCTGATGTATTGTTATCTGGCTATAGGTAGCCTCTCAAATATGAATTTGTTGCTGGCCTCAAAACACAGCATCAGTCCGCCTCTTTTTTCATTATGTTACAACTGTTTAGGAACTTGCCATACAAATGCATATAAAACTCCCGACTTGACAGTGTTGGTGGTGACAGAGGCTTTAAGGTGTACTGACATTCCCTCCCCCCTGGTGTGTGCTGAGGTTTCTGACATAAAGCTGTGGCTGTTTACAAAGTGCAGCGATTAGTGAAATTAGACCTGTCCATCGGAGACTGGCACCTACAAGTTGTTACGCCATCTGACAAAGTCTACTGACGCAGTTCTTAAGGATGTGGGTTTATTGTGAAGGAGGTCAGGTCTGGGGTATGCAGGTGTTTTAGCAGGGTTTAAGCTTTCAAAGTAGTGTTGTGTTTGGACGAGTTTGTGTGTGAACTGAACAGAGTGTTTCTTCATGGGAATGGGAGAAAAAAAGACAGAATTACAGTATTTATTTTCACGATGGCTTCTTCTGCTGTATCTAAGAAATCTGGTTTCTTTGAGAAGAAGTTTGAGAATAAAACATGCTGTGCTTTTGAAGGAAGTTGGAGTTTATGGATTTATGTGAAGCATACTTGTGCTTTGACCTTCCCACACTATGGGGGAATACACTATGCCAGGATTATGTGCCTCCCATTTTCATATGTCTCTGCTGGAAGAGCCATGACACAGATACCCATCTAAACACACGCAGAGTCCTCCTCCTCCTCCTCCTCTTCCTTGGTGTTTGAAGTGTTGGGAACGTAGTAGAAAAACTGCTCTTCCTCTCAGTATCAGAGCAACATCTGCATAGGTTTTCGTATAGTCTTGTATGTGAGGATGACACAAATGGTAAAGAACGACAAGTTGGATGGAGAGGTATTACGCCAGAGTCAATGCAGTGAGTGGGCAGCGGGCCCAGCCCTCTGAAGAATAACATTATCTAACCCAAAACAACGGGGGAGCTGGGAGCTGGCCGACACAAGCAGGCCCAGCTGTGCAGCCAGGGACAACAGCCAAACCAGAGCTTGTTGAGGCCAGAGAGCAGACATCGAGCCATTGGATGGCCACTGACTAGATTGGACCAGATAGGGAAATATACAACTTACAGTAAGGGAAAGAAATGCGTTGATATGTTTTTGTAATGTGAGTTGTGGTTCATATATAGACAGTTTCCTGCTGCTTTTCCACAGCTTAAATAGGTATTACATATTTTTTGCAAAACTACTTTTGATGCTTTTCTTTGTCATATGTGATAATAGATTTAATGAAACCTGCGTGCTTTCAGGCCATGTTCTGCTTCAAGCATGCAGCTGTGTAAAATCTCATCAACAATAGAGTATTGAGTAGCGACAGACCAATTAATCGATTGGCCACTCTCCCTTAAACACCAGTCACATTCTGAAATCTACAGAATAACACAATGTGTTTTTCTGTAAAATCTATCGTTCTAATCTAAAGCAACATCTTACTGGACAAGACATCATGTATATTAGACTGTTCTCTGCATGGAGTAATGGAATAATGCATGACTTTTCTTTGTCTTGATATCAGCATGATACAGTATATCCTCCTCTCTAGATATCCGCATCGTCCTTAGAAAAACCGTTATCGGTCGACCACTAGTATTGAGTGCCCTGTCCACTAGTGAAACAAGTAGAGTAACTGATGTTATTCAACTCTGATTTTGTTCTTGGCACAGCCAAAGTAATTTTGAGGCAGGCTGATGTATTTCATTAATCCACACAGTAGTTTATGCTTTAGTGAGACAGTTGGGAGCATTAAAAATATCCAAAGCTTTAGATTTCCATGTTTAATCCTGTTCATCCAGCTGCAGGGCATGGAAACTTCCAGAATCCAATTTGTTCTACAGAGTTGGAGCTCGGTGAGATTGGCTTGGGATTGGGAATTTGCCCAGTACAGAGAGAGAGAGAGAGAGAGAGAGAGAGAGAGAGAGAGAGATGAGGGAGAATTTGTTAACATCTGTACCTACACCCCGGGTCAGTCAGTCCTACATTGTGCCAATGATGTTACACATAAAAGCATCAGTGCAATCTTTTCATCATGCCTCTCTGAAGTGCCGTAATAGAGCACTGTTGCAGCACTTTTTAAATTTTCGATATATATGTCAAGTTTTTGGTTATGTAGTCAGCCACTGGGTCATTCAGTGAGAACTAGCAAGAACATGAATGGAAATACAGTCACCAGTTTTACACTGCTCCTCGCTGAGAAGGATGAGTCATTTCATGTGCTACACTGCCTTCTACTGGATCAACACCAGGCCTACAGCTGTGTATTTATTGTAATGACGACTTCACAGTGAACGAGCAGGTTAAGAATATGATGTGATGGGTATCTGTAACCTTTCTTTTGTAGTATTCTTCTTTCTAGCAAAGGATTTGGTGATGGTTACATATTTGTAAAGATAAACTGTGTGCATACCAATACACTTAGTTTAAACTTAATTTACATTACAACTTAATTCACTTTGGTGATGTTGATTCAGTTTATCTCTGATCTCTTGCAATAACTTTCTCAGTCACAAGAGGGAGGCAGCAGAACGAACTAGGAAATCCATTTACCATACTGTCACGCCATCATCACAAAAGATAAATGGACATCTAAGGTGACGTGCTTACATTACAACAGCCCTTACTGGAAACATTGGCATGTTTCCTGCCAACAAGAACTCAAAAACAAAAACATACGTTGGCAATAGTCAGGATTTTAAGGACGGAGCATTTGATCATGTTACAGGCTTGAGTCAGGAACCAACATGATGATTAAAACACTCTTTCCCCTCCTCTCCTTTGAAGTTGCTCCTCAGCAACACTTTAAACACCACATCTGCTCCTGTCCAGCTGTTTGGGGCTCTGCGTACATTGCACTGGGTCATACATATATGTATCTGCTGCTGTGTACGTGTGAAGCGGGGCATTTGTGAAAAGAGCGTGCGTACTTTGTCAGCGGTCCCACAGGAAAGAACAGCGGGATGCTCTGATGTTGCACTTCATCAAAGCCTGGGCTGTAAGAGGCAGCTGAGGCCAACTGAGATTGAGGCTTATGGCTCAGGGAAAGGCGATTTTCACCTGTCTTAATCAGATATAGTCACTCCGTCTTTATCGCAAACGCATGCACATAATTGCTGTTTTTAAAAACACACATAATGACGTGCATTTTCAAGACGTCATTGGTTATTTGACTTCGTCTTTATTAGCTGGATGTCCTCCACTAGCGTGCCCTGTGCGCATCACATGACATGCCGTCTCTTCCTCTGCGGGATGAAACTAAACACCCTAGTGGCTTCTTCACATCTAGCCGTATCAGCTTCTCACAGCAGAGTAGAGTCAGTGGATGGATGAATCAAGTGACAGAGGACATGGTGGCATCAAAGAAAAGAATGATTCGATGCTTTATGATGTAAAGGAATATTTTGAGAGGAGGAATAATTTGTTTCCTGTGTCTTGTTTCATAAAACCTTGGAGCTTTTTTTGTCTCAGACTACAAATGCCAATGAGGAAGGGCAAGGCCGACAGTAATGCTGATCACAATTGAGAATAAGGCATTTTGCAGGCTTATGTATTCACTCATTCATATTGCATTGTTTCAACACAGACACCATTTATTAGCCTCTTAAAAATCATCTAATCATTATTTCCTTATCGATTAATTTGCTGGTTTTCTCAATCGTGTCAATCTGTTGATGTAATGTTTTTCATTTTTGCTTTAAAAACAAATTAAGCCATTAATCAAGTATTAAAATAGTTGCATGTTATTGACAACTAAGCTGCTTTCTTTTGATAAAACTGGAGTTTTCAGCATCAATTTCTCTCTTTTCACAACCAGGAAGTCTTTTCCATTTGTATTTTTTCAGTGAGTGAGAAAAACCAGACAGTGAATCTCAATACAAATAGCACACGTGGAAAAACACGTGCTCTGATACCACAATGTTGCTGCAGTTGAATTTCCACTTCCAGTGCAATGTGGCCTAGTTCTGATTCAGCTGCTGCTCTTCCTCGCTGTGTGACCAATCGCCTCGGTGTGTGTGCTCTCTCTCTCTCTCGTTGCCAGGGAGACAGCGAAACCGTCTGGAGCCAATGGACACCATTTTCGTCAAGCAAGTGAAGGAGGGAGGCCCCGCCCACGGAGCTGGACTCTGTACAGGTACACACACATAACTCACACACACTTCTGATAACTGACTGATCTCGATGATTTACTCTGCCTCACATCTGACCTCAGAGCTCCGTTTGGTGCCGAGCTTTCTTCACGTCTGTATTGTAGGTAATTCCACTTCCTTGCAACCCCGCCAGGCAAAACAGATACAAGTTACAAAATAACAGATGGCTCCTTTGTGGGAGGTTGAACAAAGTGTAATATGCACACTGTTATTTCAACCTTCCCTTGATTCTTTCTCCCACTTTCTCTTGCTCGACTCATTTCTAATTTTAAGCAGCAAGGATAAAAACACTTAATCAAACTCCCTTCTGGTGATAAAGTGAATCAGCTCCTTCGAGTTTCCCTGAAATGGGGGATGACAGCTGAAGCTCTGCTCTCTGTACTGTCAGCATTATCGCCAGGTTAGCACTCTGTGTTACAGGAAATGTTAAGTGGCCTGGACAAGCCCTCTAAACTGTCTGCTTTTATCTGTTCGCTCTCCTCTCCGGGGACAGGGGAGTGCAGTGTTTTCCCACAATTATCGAGTTTCTCTCCTAAACTCACCTCGCCTCTCTTCCTGTAAGATGGCCATCTTCAGAAAACTTGAATGGAGATGGCTCCTCACATGGGGTCCTTCAAATAAACATGTATTGGTATTCTCCTTTTGATCCAAACGCAGATGTGTGTTTGTGCTGGAAGGAGCTACTCCAGAGTGGTTTGCTTGGTCAATAACCATATCGACTGTTTTTCCAGATCATTTTTCTGAGGGTAGAAACGATGAAGTGAGAAGTTTATTTGTCATGTTGCTGATAGCAGCAAGCAGCAGCCTTGTAATGTGCTCTCTAATTCTGTCCAGGGGACCGGATAGTGAAGGTGAATGGAGAGAGCATCATTGGGAAGACCTACTCTCAAGTTATCGCCTTGATCCAGAACAGGTAAGATCGCCATCATTTTATGATTCATTTTAAGGGAAATATGCAAATATGTGAAAGAGCAGGGCTGACTCAGACCCTGGTGTCTGGAGTTTCCGTCTTACCCTTCCTGCCAGCACTCCACTACACAGAGCTATTGTTTTCCAGAAAGAATCATTTCCTTATCGCTGGCAAGCATGCATGTAACATCCATACACACTATTAAAGGTTAGACTCTACAGGTAAAAAGTTTTCTCTTGAGATGTGCCGTGGCTTTCCACTGTTTGAGCCCTGTGCTATAAAAGTGTCTCTCTTTCTTTCTCTCAACGTTCACTCTCTCTCTCGTCCACCCCACACTCTCTTCACTCAGCGATGCCTCACTGGAACTTTGTGTGATGCCAAAAGATGAGGACATTTTGCAGCTGGTAAGCATTCATTCATCAGTAAATATTGCAAGTGTGCTCAAAAGTGCTCTTTTTTTTGTTGTTTATTCAGTTACAAACCATGCATAAAAGATTCGTGATCAGACAGCTATAAGGAGATAGTCGCTGAAATGTTCTGTGCTGCAGGTTTTTGTCTGTGTACAAGAACAATGTTTGCAAACCTGGCAACCTCACTGCGATAATAAAACTTATGGATGCTGCATACAGTCACTGCACTCAACCAAAAAATAGTTCCAGTATGTAACAACCCCTTAAACTAAAAATCATCACCTTTACATTTCTGTTTACAGGTCAAACAAACCAGACATGTTTATTAGACGGCCTTTACATTATTGGCAAGTGTGTTTTTGAACTTTTACAAAGCCAGATTAGCTGTTTATGGCATGTTTCCAAACTTTATGCTAACACAAACACGTCCTGACCCAGACATGCACATTTATCACGTTCATCTTGTCATCTCACTTTTATCAAGAAAGTGATGCGAAACTGTTCCTTCAAGCGTAGCCTAGAACACTTTCGATGAAGCAATGCCCACCGTGAGAAAAAAACAGTAGCATGAGGAGCAGAGCTAGACCTCCTGCCACAGCTCAACACTACCTATCACACAGACGAGCGCAATGATGCAAACAGCTAACCCACGCCGTCAGTTCGGCTTCAGAGCCTCACAGACAATAAACCAGCAGCAGGCCACGTCACACCACACGTTATTCACCTCTGTTTGGGAAATTTTCTCTTTGAGCAGGAAACTGAGTCAGATCCCACCGTGCTAAATTCCACACATAGCTTGTTCGCTTGGCCGTAGTTCACCAAAAGCCACAGAAACTTGCTTTTGGCATACTGGAATGAGTCTGAGCACTCACAAGACTGCGGGATTCAAATGAAGCAATTAGGTTTCTGCCCATTGAAGAAACCAAAAGTTAAATTCATTGTTTGATGTTCCAACTAGGGATTGTTGTTTTATTTACAGTTCTTCAAAATCTGGCTATCATTAGACATATTTATGGGTTTAAACTGCATAATGAGCCATGAACCTCTGTAACAAAGTAAAGTTGAGGATAATAGCATGCAGGATGTGAGTTAACAGTCAAATGTTTCTCTTTAGATATGTAGATTTTTCTCAGTATTTAATCTATTACATTGCTTTACATGTATATCAGAATCACAATCAAGTCATTCCTTTTTATTTGAATATATATTATCAATACAAATCCTGAACAATGCTCCAAGTGACCTTTTTTTAATCTGTTAATAAAAGAAGAAATAAAGATTTCAAAGGAAATGCATACTGGGAAACACACCAGTTGTCTCTTATATTATAACTATGTGTTTTGCACTAATTCCATCAATATTGTTGTAATGAGGGTAAATGGAGGAGGCTCATGTAGATGCATCCATGTCTGTTTTTAAATGTGTTTGTGTCTGTTGTTCTCTTTTGGGAGACATTGAGACCACTCTCTACCAGAGGGAGTGCAGCTGCAGTCAGATGACTCTTTTCAGCTCACTGTTTACAGAAATGAGTGAGGGAGGAAGCCAGCGCAGATCACGCAAGCATGTTGCTACGCTCCGCCCAGAAATGAACACATACGAAAGAGCAGCGTCTTAACAGATGAGCGAGAGGCTGACAGAGAGGCGGAATGAGGCTAGTAGAGATTATTTGTAGTCCAAGTGCCACTGAGATGCTTGAGAAACCAGAGGCGGGGGAGGGGAGGTACCACAGTGAGAGCAGGTGAGAGTGACAGAGCAAAGGAAAGAAATGCTGAATAGGCTGAGAGAGAGAAAAGCCAACAGAATACATTCGCCAATGTTATTTTGTGTTAGAGGAAGAAGCGTGGTAAGGAGGAGGAAGTAATGGGGATGAACAGCACCTCAGAGGATATTTAGGTCTGAGAAGGACACCAACACCGCTGAGGTTCACTGCTATTCTTCTTCTTTCTTATTCTGCCACTACGACTCTCCGACTTTGATGCCTCTGCACAGCGTTCCCACAGAGGAATGTATTTTTAGCCTGTGCTGAAATACGTCTGAAAGTTGCCTGTCTCACCTCCATCATTGGATTTGTACCTCTCATTTCTATATGCTCACCTGTTTACTTCTCTTTATTCCCCTTTTTATCTCTGCTTGCACTTCTCTAACCTGTGGACTGAAGTTTTCAAGGGATATCACTGCTCTGGTAAGAAGGGAAACAACACTAATCGCTTTCCTGCAAGTTCTCTTTCCGGGTGATTTACAGCTCCTATGAAATGTTGCACCACCTTTAAAACCTAGTATTTGCATATACAGAAGCTGGCAAACCCCTAAAACCCCAAATATACTTCCCCTCCTTTGCATGTACACTCTGTGTGTACTGTGGTTTAGTAAATGCAGGTGATCCGTTTGTATTTTCCTGGATAGCATGCTGAGGGAAAGATGTGTGGGCTCTAGAAAAACAAATGCTCTTGAGCGCATATGTAAAACATTTTACACTGTACTTTCCGTATTCAGGAAATTTCTTTCTATTTGACTGTATGACAGATCCAAAGGGAGGAGACTTACTGCTGCTGCTGTTAGTGCAATTGTAACCTGACACCTCAGGTAGAGTGCTATCGATTAAAGTCCAGCACCACAACTCTCCCCGTTTCATTTTCTCAAGAGCTTGTGAGCTGAAGGGATGAGGAAATATAGCGTGTCCACCATGCAATCAGGAATTTTCTCTGAAGGCGTTTGTGGTGATAATTCACTGGAGAGTGCGCAGGCTTATGACTAGCAAAATTTAAGTGTTTTTCTTCAAGTCCTAATCAAGGAAAGTACTGTGGTTGCCTACAGTCGCAGTAGATTTGTGGAGCCATGCTGACAGAAGTAGCGTTAGCTGCCAGCAGTAGACAGAGGCGCCCCCCGTTCACTTTCTCATCATGCCTCAGGGCACACTCTCCGGTACGAAAGGTAGGTAAGCCCCAGCCAGCTTAATCCTCACTCCTGGCTCCTCGGGTTTATTCTGGACTTTTTCCAGCCTTCTTTTTCTGCTTATTTGCCTTTCTGGCTATCCCTTTTTTCCCACTCTTCCACATCTGTTGCTTCTCAGGCCAGTTAATTTGTATCATGGCATACTGTAACATTTGTTTGCAGTCTCCTAGGAAAGGATTGAGAAACTGTTAACAGAGTGATTGTTGTGTTTGATTTGGAGAAGCAGTACTGGAACGCTGCTGTCCAGGTTTAGCATGCTGTTGCTTTATTGTCGTAGACAGGCTGGATCCAGTTGTGTATTTGTCACTTACATTTGTCTGAGGGAATGCTGTAACAGCGTTTGTCTTGTTGATAATCTCATCAGCTCACACAAACACTCAATCTGTCAATAAATGACTCTAGTGGATTAACATTCTTTGTCTACCTTGAAAATCTGTGCAACCACATTGCCGTGGTGCAGTTGAGGTATTTTAGAAATAAAAGATTGACACTGTAGCTGTGCTGTCAGAGGAAGATGAAGTCATAGGTGAGATGTGGCAGTAAATTCGTCATCTAGTGATAGAAGAGGTTGCCAATTTCAGCTGTCGTTTCACAAACAGGTCCACAGCACTCCCTGTTTGGCACTTGTCTTTTAGGAAAGTCTAATGTATCCTGCTTCTGGTTGGGTGTGATGTTCTCCTGGGGTTTAATGTGATCTACTTCAGCGCTCCAACCTCTCAGCAACCAAAGTGACATAATGTCCTGTAATCTCTTGCAGGCGTATTCCCAGGATGCATACCTCAAAGGGAATGAGGCGTACAGCGGAAATGCCCAAAACATCCCCGAGCCCCCTCCCATATGCTACCCTCGGATAGAAGTTAAGGCTGCGGGCATGGCTCAGACATCAGAGCCGGCCACAATCAGCGAGACCCCCCGAGGGCCGGCTCAGGGACCAGGAAGACGAGGGGGGGCCACAGAGAAGAGCTACCGGGTGGAAATCCCTGTTCCGCCATCTCCTCCGCCCCAACAGACGTCAAAGTCTCAGACAGTGGTGTGTGTCTATAATGAAAATGTGAGGACACTGGCCATGCCTCCTGATCCAGTTGACAAGGGGTCTCGGGTGGCTCGGGCTGGACCCAGCCACAGGACAGAGGAAAACCGGTACAGTCCTTCAGCAGAGTCTGGCACAGCTAGACCCATACCCTTTATTCCCTCAGTACCTGGGGGTGCGCAGTTGCAGTACCCCTCTTCCCGTCCCACAGAAACCCCAGTCTACTCCCCTTCCTCAAGTTCTCGACCCAGCCCCATCTATCCTGACATATTATCTCCACCCGTACGAGCCCCTCTCACCCCTGCCTCACCAGACGCGTTCTCCACTGCCATCTCATCCAACGCAAACCACTACTCACCCTCTCCCACAGCCCCCTCCACCTCTCCACACCAGAACATTGACTGGAAAAACTACACCACCTATAAGGACTATATTGACGCCAAGAGGCTGCACACGTATGGCTGCCGCACCATCCAGGAGCGCTTGGACAGCTTGCGTGCCGCTGCCAATTCCAGCTCCGCCTATGCCCAGCAGCGTACACCTCCCCCTCCTACCGGCAGTGGGGCACTGGGCTCCCAGATCAGACAGAGAAGCACCTCCAATGACCGCGGGGTGGATTCAAGTAGACGGGTCACTGCAGTGACTCCATTACGTAGCGCCTCCCAGGAGCGGCTTGGAGGTGGAACAGAAAGGACAATACCAATCAAGAATTGGCCTCGGAGTGCGTCTGAGGATGCTCTGCCTTTCTCCACCCCCACAGGAGTCACCAAACCTAGGGCACGGTCTTGTGACTACCTGGGGCAGCAGCCTGGAGATTCAGGTGGGGCTGTCTTTGGAGATAGGGCAGGGTTGGAGGATAGGCTACTGCTGTGCCGTGGAGAGGAATTCAGAGCTAGTAGGCAGGGGGCAGCCCTGAGAGCTTTACCTCATCTGAACAGGAGTCTCACTGGACAGGAGGAAGAAGGGCGAGGAAGTGGACTATCTAACTTGCCTTTAGCTGCTCCTGTGTTTACTAAAGGTACGACGGATTCTGTACTAACTTCAAGGACAGACGGCCTCATTATGAGACCATCACGTCTGCCCGTCAAAAACTCCATCTCAGACCATTCACCTGCCTTATCCTCAACTAAAACCACAGACCCTCTTAAAGATCAAAGAGCTAACATCATGGGCAACAACCTGGGCTACTCCTCCCCTCTCCACCTGCAGCTGAGAGGCAGGGCTGACAGTCTGAAAATGGAGAGCAGGTCAGAAGCGTGGTTGGCAGCCAGGTCCTCCTCATGCTCTGGTACCTCCTCTAAACTGCCCATGCAGAGACAACTACAAAGTGCAGTTGTTGCCTCTTCTTCTGGTTCCTCCACCACTAATGGAGCTGTGACCCAAAAGCCAAAAGTCAGAGAAACCTCCAGTTCCACAAATACCCATGCACGGACTAATGGCGGTCTTGCAGAGGGTGTAGAAGGACCGGATGCAACAGTGGTTGTCCTAAGAAGGGATAAAAACCCCGGACCTCCTCACATTCGCCCTCCCTCCTATGTACTAGCTGTTAATGACAAACAGGGCGGAGTGACTCATAGGTCACCACCATTGGTGAAGGCCGGCTCTGCAGATGGAGCTATGTGCTGGATGTCTAATGACAGCTGCAGGGAGATGCATCTAAGGAGGCTTGGAGACACACGACAAAAGTCTGGCTCCAACAACTTGGATGACTCACTGGATTCAATCCCCTTCATAGGTAAGACACACACTATTAAACTCTTCCCGTTTCTATAGCAACTGCAGTGATGGGGTAGTCCTGTGGGGTAGGGGCATGTGTTTGTGTGAGTAAAAAAGTATGTTTAGGCATGAAAGCATGGCAGACTCTCGAGGCAATTTGAGGTTGTTTTTTTTTTTTTTTTTGAGTTTTGAATTTACACCATTCTTTGAAAGGAAGTTTAGCTTAAAGCACAACACATGGATGTTCTGACATATCCAGTTAGGGCTGGGCTTCAAACCTTGATCATACTTGAGTATCGGCCAGAGTTTGTTAGCATCAAAAGTTGGCATCGAGTCCTTGGCCTTTTTTTGGTCTTTAATCTCGTTTACTTATTGATCTGACATTTCCTTGTTTGACTCGGGAAATCAGCAGATGCAAATCAGGAAATTTTAGATTGTATTGTATTTGGGGAAAGTCCCCGTAGAGCTGCTTGTGCTACGACAACAATACAATACTGATGCAATAAAAAGTTTGGCTAATTTTGTTAAATGAAAAAAACAGCTTTGATATAAAACATGTTTATATTCCTCAATTTAAGGAGGGGAAAGTGTTGTGTTGGTATCTGTAAGTAAATGTGGGTATCGTATTGGCACCAGTATGGAAAAACTAAAATGACACACAGCTCTTATACTTATACAGCAGATATACATTACAAGTGGGCGTTATTTTCATATGGATAGTATTTCCACTGTGAAATTCAATCTGAGGTCTATGCTCCTTACATCTAGCTTTCCCAGAGGAGAGGGGTGTGTGTCTGTGTATACTGTACTCATTATTTTCCTAACTCAAAATCTACACTTGGTTGGCATTTCTGTCCAATATTAGCTATGCGGGGACATAAATGTGGTTGCACTTACAAATATCTTCCTGATTTGTGGATACTTTCCATGGGAACCAAAGTTCAGAAAAGCAGCCCGAAGCTTACTTTGGCTGCAGGGAGCATTCAATCACAAAAATGCATCGATAATCAAGTTTAAGCCTGTTCATTGTTGCCCTACTTATCGTACTACAAGAAAATCTGTTGTGTGCAAAAGTCACAGTGAATATGCTGTGTGGATCATCAGAGGTAATAGGAAGGTTATCTCCCTTAGGAAATACCCTGGGAACTTTGCTGCTTCTTAGAAAAGTGTTGGATTGAATAAAAAATAACAAGCCTGTGTAATTCAGTGCGTTCCAGTGAAACCACTTGTCCTACGTCATGAAGGCAGTGTAATTTAAATGATACTGTATATTACTCAATTTTATTGTCACAGCAGAACATGTTAAATATGTATATAAATGCCAAAAGAAATTGGTTCCTTGTGGCTTTTTGAACTCCTGATGACAGAGTCAGGTGCGTGATTATGTGACAGCGTGACACTGTACTGCAGGAAACCATGACGTACTCAAACCACCCTTTGGCAGCCGAGTGGGGCAGCACACGCACATACAGAGAGCTGCTCTCCAACTCATACACCAAAGTCTCATATTTCCCCCAGTGTTGTACAGCAAGAGAAACCTAAGAACGTCGTCCAAATGGACTGTGACATAACAGAGAAATAAGCGCGCCCCTGCAGCAATCTGCTTCAGTTAGATTTCATAGTACAGTTCCAAACAATAAGTGGAACCACTGCTTGTACATCAGGTGTCTGCCAAACATTTTGTACTAGGAAGGGAACAGTTGGTACTGGTGAAGCACATGCAAAATGTCACGTACCCATGATGAGGAGAGCTTTCTTTTTGGTGGTTTTTCTCATTCATAACAAGGCAGATGTGCCCAAATGGAACAGAGCTCTTTCCTTCTTATTGTGGTGTTTAAAGTGAAGTTGTTTAATACGGTTTGAAGGGGCTATCTCTGCCAACGTATTGGCTGCCAAAGCCTGACAAGCTTGAACTCGACCTTGCATCCTTCGTTGTGTCTTCATCACCAACCAGTAAGAAAGGCTCCTGTGTTTGGTCATGTCCCAGAAACTGCTGGGGTTAATCATATCCTCTTCAAGACCCATTTCCCTCTGCATACACAAACACACCTCCACTCTCGCTCATTAGATTAAGATCTTAGCACTTCCCAGTATGATGTGTTAAACATGAGTGATGTGCTTTGGAGGGAAAACATTAAAGCTTGTCACGGTGATCTCATACGATGGTTGAAGATTTATAGACCTTAGAGGAATAGTTTAACATTTAGGGAAATACAATTGATATGCTATAGTCAGCAGTCGGTTGTCTTAGCTTAGCATAAAGACTGGTACACAAGGGGAAACATCTAGCCTAGCTCCGTCAGAAGGTAAAAAAGTCCACATACCAACACTTATTAACCTGTTGTGTCTTGTTTGTTTAATCACAGCAACAAAAACAGAAAGTTACCGGGCTCATCTAAGAAATAGTCTGGCACACAGGTTGGATTTTGCTACCTCGGGACTGAACCAGACTAGCTGCTTCCCTGTGTTTCCAGTATTTATGCTAAGCTACGCCTACCATCTCCTGAGTCAGATTCAACTAAAGATATGAGAGTGGTTTTGATCTTTTCCTTTACATTTCAGCCACAAAATGTTGATAGCTCTGCATCTTCTGTTAAAAGCCATGTCAGTCTTGAAGTCTCCAACTGAAAAATAAATTGTACGTGTCAGACGTCACAGACTGCCACCGACTTCCCAGAAAAAAGGATTGGAGGTATACAAACAAGTGATTAAATGAAACAGCCCTGTTTGGCAGAAATGAGGTTTGCAGTGTCATGGGAGATGTCTCTGAGGTTTCACAGCAGTAATCTTGTACACAGCACGAGCAGTGTACAGATCATATGTTTCTTGTTAAGTTGTGCTATTCAATGTTTCGCGTCACGTGGAGGAATTTAATAATTTAGATCTTTTTTTTTAGCTCTTTGACTGCAGTGTGGAGGCACTGGGGTTTTTATTAAGTTAAATAAGAGTTTTCTATTTATAACACTTTGAAACCACATTTCAACAAAGGTTACACATCACACGACGACAAGGAAGGAGTGCAGTGTTTTAACACTATAAATATATAAACACTCAAATAAAGCATAGCAAAAGAAAAATTGTTAAACACTTAACATTTGTGCTACATTAGGTTTCAGCTGCCTTCTTGCTTCACCACCGCTGCAGATATAATTCAGTGTACGCTTCTCTTAATTTGTTTTTAGGGCTTGCCATCATGCTGATATTGCATATCAGATGTTATGACACAGCCTCGTCTGCGATGATGTAATGTTATCTGACAACCTGTACATGTGTATTTAAAAGGGAAGGTGTGTACCAGCTTATCAGAACAGAAACACTTCCCTACTGACTGACTGCGTCTCTGTCTGCATCACTTTGCTTTAGCTCCATGCGCCCTTATCACAGCGTTTTATTGCTGTCTGCTGAAATATTTATTCAGGTTGAGCTGGCAGAGATAAGTTAGACTTTGTTTTTGGATGATTTCATTTACAATTTGACATTTCCTGTTGAGTAAAAGTTGAGTCCTGGTCATCATCCCATTTAATAGTAGTTTTACACAATTACACTTGTTTTCAAGTGATTGGGAGACAGAGCGAATGTCCGTATACCGGAAAAGTAATGTGATCATATCTGTGTAGAGTTAGTCCTAATATTATTAGATAAGTACTTACAATTGTAGTTAATTCATTCTAATAAACCCTGTTTGGCTTCTTAGCTTACATACAGTGATGACACAATGGATAAGACGTATTGCTTTTGGTGTGAGAGACCCGGGTTCGATTCCCACTGTGACCCATCCACCCATGTGTCCCTGAGCAAGACACTTAACCGATGCTGCTACCGATGTTGCTACAGAGGCGTGCGACCTCTGACATGTATAGCAACTGTAAGTCGCTTATATAAAAGCGTCAGCTTAATGTAATGTAATGACAGTACTGGTGTGAGTTATCAAACAGTAACCTAATATTTCCACTTTAATAGTTAGTGTTGCTAGAGAAAGGGCTGGCTGGGGTTGCTGTATGTAGTCGTGAATGCTTTTTTTTCTTACATAACAAATGTAGCTAGCTAGGTTAGCTACAAGGTGTCAGTGGTCGGTTGTTACTGTAAGAAGTGATGTTAAGTGCGCGACTCTCAGTAAAACACACTGTTAAATCAATTCCCCACACTTTTGCACTTGTGTTTTTGTAAAGGTTATGAAAAAAAGACACCACCCTTCAAACTCATCAAAGGTCCAGTGTGTAGTATTTATGAGGATCTACTGACAGAAATGCAATATAATATACATTACTATGTTTTTTAAAGGTGTATAAAGACCTTACATGATGAACCGTTATGGTTTTATTACTTAAAATGAGCCACTGGTCCCCTAACATGGATGTCGCCATGTTTCTACAGTAGCCCAGAACGGACAAACCGCTCTACAGAGCGCGCTTCGTCACTACGTTGAATACTTATGAAGAAGAAGAAGAAGTAGCAGTAGCGTGTTGGCCACCGTAGCTTCACCTACGTGCTTGCAAAGAGACGGATGACCGTTTCCTGAGCAGTGGTTGCAATTTGCAACCCTCATCACTACATGCCACTAAAACCCACACAGTGAACCTTTAAATGCAGAGTAACATTATCGCTTTTACTCGCCCCGTGCACACCACTTCCTCATGCTGGCATGCTGCAGCTCTAAGCTAAAATGATCAGTGTTTTCTTGCATTGTAACAAACTTCCTCTGTGTCCGTCCTCAGACGAACCATCTAGTCCCAGTATTGAACAGGACAGCACACACGTCTCTGCCTCTGCTGTGATATCTGGAGCGCCCATCATCATCACCACCGTCCCACCCAGCCCCACTTCTCCGTCCCCTCTCATTCGACGCCAGCTGTCACATGATCAAGGTATGTTCACGGCGAAGCAGCAGACGAATGAACTCACAGCTTATGAACAGTTACAGATAATTGTTTAACCCTCTCTTAATAGATTCTCTCCGTCTCACAATTATTGAGTCAGATTCTGGTACTAAAACAGAGCGATCCAAGTCGTATGACGAAGGTCTGGACAACTATCGGGAAGAAAGTAGAGGGTAAGTTATACCACAATAGTGTCTTCACAAACATGACTAAAGGATTGATTTGGGGGAATTTTAAATATAAGCGAACAATACCCCTTATTTAATCTCTTTTTCAGATGATGAATATCTCATTAAAAAACAAAACTTGTAATTGAAGCACTGTATGATCCTCTAGCTTCTCTTGCTCTCGCCCATCTCATAATACTTTCAGCCGTTTCATAATTGTTTTCTGTTCTGTTTAGGAGGTCTCTGATACCTGGTCTGAAAAGTCTTAGGAAGGTGAGTGCAATCCACTTTTTTTTTTTTTTGGTCAAAGTTTGTTCAGTGTCGACTGTGCTCGCCTGACACATGACTGGTTAATCTGCATTTCCTGCTTGAAGGTTTATCAGCGCATTAGTTCACACCCAGAAGATAAAACTTAAAATGTAAAACAGGGATGGCCGTAAAAGCGACATCAGGTATTTTTTGGGTAAATAATTGATTAGGAGTCTGTTTCTATTCCCTGTTTCTTCTTCTTAACAAGCTTTTGGTCACAAACATCTCTCTCTCTCTGTTTCTCTCTCTCTATATATATTCATATATTTTTTTGAGGCTATGTGTTATTTTCTTCTCCGCTGCAGGCTGTGGACAGGTCGTCCGAAGATTCAGGGTCCAGGAGGGATTCTTCATCAGACGTCTTCTGTGACGCCACCAAGGAGGGTTTGCTGCACTTCAAGCAGCTTAACACAGATAAGGGCAAGGTGCGGACTATCTCTAGCCATCACATAATATGTCTCACACACTGACACAGAAAGTAGAGCGCACTTTATTATGGACCTACTGAATAACTTGGTTTTATGACATTTTATGATGATTACAGTTTAAGTGCCTTCATTTCACTTTGTAAAACTTGTGTATCTCTCATCACATATTTCTGCAGCGAGTCGGAGGGGGTATGCGTCCGTGGAAACAAATGTACGCCGTTTTGAGAGGCCACTACCTCTGCCTATATAAAGACAAAAAGGAGGGGCAGGCTCACGCCAACTGCCAAGCGGTGGACGAGCCCCTGCCAATCAGCATCAAGGCCTGCCTGATTGACATCTCATACAGCGACACAAAGCGTAAGAACGTCCTGCGGCTGACCACGTCCGACTGCGAGTACCTGTTCCAGGCTGAGGACAGGGAGGACATGCTGGCCTGGATCAGAGTCATACAGGAGAACAGCAACCTGGATGAGGAGGTGAGAATTATACATCAGCACTCTGGAAGAACCACTCATGAAAGTTGCCCACAAACTGAGCAGAACAGGTCGCCTTATGAAGCAATTTCAGAGGTATCGATTATGCAGATGATTAGATCTCAGTTGATCGATCAGCTGTTCAGATGTGAATATTTGCTAGTTTTCTTTGTCCGGTGAAACAGGACGGAATATAGTTTGAGTTTAGGACTCAACAGCTCGACAAAACAAGTCAACAAATCAACTTGGAGTTTGCAAAATCGTTCTGACATTTCATAGACGATTAATCGTGAAAGGAAAGGTGGTAAATTAACGTAACTACTTACTAAAATATTTATATAACAAGCTACTGACAGATGTTTAATTTCACCACTCAAATAGTAAATCACTATTTTTTTGTTTGAAATCTACAAGCCCCTTTCACGTGTTACCAGCATCTGGCTGCTGTTAATTTCCCACCCTGTCAAACAGATGAATCAATATTGAAAATAATTACTTGTTGCAGCCCTTTTTAAATGATCAAATCAAAGCCAAGAGAGTTTAATGAAGAGCAAACTTCTTGGAAAATAAGTGATTTTAGAGGCCCAGTGTTTTCATTTTGTTCACTACTGTAGGTTTTCCCCGTGACATTCACATTATCGAGTTTATAATGAGAATAGATGTTGGATACTGCTAAATGCTTATTCCACTGTGTCTTAAAATAGGCGAGTCTCTCCCCATTAGAAATTTAAGCCCACCATACTGTACAAAGGTCTTACCTGTCACCTGATAGCAGCAGGTTATATAAAGATCCTTATGGCCTATAAAGGGCAAGCAGTTACATCTGATGCCTTAACCGTCACTTATTGTGTCTTTTGTCCGTTCTGCTCTTCTCCACTTTCCTTCCTTTCCTTTTTCTTTCTGTTTTTTTTAGAACTCTGCTTTCACCAGCCATGACCTCATCAGCAGGAAGATCAAGGAGTACAACACCTTGATGAGGTAAAGACAAAGGGGGACCATCCCACACAGTACTGGATAGTTAGTGCTGATTGGAAAGCTCATTTTCTGTTTTACATCCTTGACTTATAATAATAATAATGATAATAATCTTTATTTATGCAGCCCAACAGGCAGCAAGACGGAGCCGTCGCCCAGACCCTCACGTCAGTCCTTAAGCATCAGACAGACGCTGCTGGGAGGTAAAGGAGAGACCAAAGCAACAAGTCCACACTCACCCAAAACTGAGCCGGAAAGGAAGAACATGCACAAAGGTTTTTTTGTTTTAATGTATTTTGCAAGAAAAAAGCATGTAAATGTCTTATTCCTCTGCATTCTCATTGTACTGTATGTTGCCGTGTGCGTGCAGATGACACCAGCCCTCCCAAAGATAAAGGGACATGGAGGAAGGGCATCCCGGGGCTGATGAGGAAACCTTTCGAGAAAAAGCCGTCTCCTGGAGTCACCTTTGGAGTGAGGCTGGACGACTGTCCCCCTGCACAGAACAACAAGGTCTGCAGTGATTTGTAACAAAAACACCAAAAATAATGAATGGGTGAATGGGTTAATTTTAAAATTCCTAATCGCTTGTAAAATCATTGTCTTTTTTTAATAATTTAGTCCAGCGAGCTAAATATTTTCTGCATTTCTCTGTGTTCTAGTTCGTGCCTCTGATTGTGGAGGTCTGTTGTAATCTGGTGGAAGAGAGAGGCTTGGAGTACACGGGCATCTACAGAGTCCCAGGAAACAACGCTGCGATCTCCAACATGCAGGAGGAGCTCAATAACAAGGGCATGAATGATATTGATATCCAGGATGATGTGAGTGTCACTCTGTCGATCGATGGTTGCTTTAATTAAACTCTCCTTGGAGTCTCAGGTTGCGTTAGTCAGAGCTACAGCACCTTGATGGTGGATGTGACATATTCTTCATCATCGTGCAAGTTCAGTAAATATTTTTCATACCCTAATCTCCTGCTTTACAGAAATGGAGGGATCTGAATGTGATCAGCAGTTTACTCAAGTCCTTCTTCCGGAAACTTCCAGAGCCGTTGTTCACCAATGGTAGGTTGGTTTTTCCAAAGATTGTGCATGCCATCTAGTGGCTTTAAATGAGAACTACAACCCTGTAAAAGCAATGACAATGACTGTGCTTCACCTCTATCCTAATTTTTCATTGCTACCTGCAGACAGGTACGCAGATTTTATAGAGGCCAACAGAACAGAGGACCCAGTGGAGAGACTCAAAGTGCTCAAGAGGCTGGTGAGTTGATTTAACAATTAATTTCATCCTTTTCTGTGTAATATATTGTTCTGTTTTGTATATATAATTTTTATTATTGAAATTGTTTATTCATTTACTTGTTTTTGCAACCTGTTCCCACCATGTACTGAAACTAACCCTAACCTTATAACGTCCTCATGAAATGCAACAAAAAACTGTTCATTGTTATAATTCTGTCCTCATCTGTTATTTTACAGCTTCGTGAGTTGCCAGATCATCACTACGAGACCCTCAAGTTCCTCTCGGCTCATCTCAAGACTGTGGCTGAAAACTCGGAGAAGAATAAGGTGTGTAAGGTACAAATGTCTTAATTTAGTTTTGATGAAAGATTTGCAAATGTACAACTCAAACTCTCTTTCTTGTTCGTTAGATGGAACCGAGGAACCTGGCCATCGTGTTTGGTCCCACTCTGGTGCGCACCACCGAGGACAACATGACCCACATGGTGACACACATGCCAGACCAGTACAGGATAGTGGAGGCCCTCATTCAAAATGTGAGAATCTGATCTTTAACTGCTATTTAAGATATTTGAAGAAATCACATGTTCACGTTTTCACATTTGAATACGTTTTTCTTTCCTGTAGTATGACTGGTTTTTCACTGAAGAGGGAAACGGTGATCCAGTGGTGGGTACAGGCATCACTGCCGTTATTTTCTCCCTGCTCTGTCTTTCTTTTAGGGTTGACTTTAAGTATGTCCAATTCATTTCAATTCAAAATACTTAATTTGTCACAAAAGGAGGAAATTCATTCAGACACATACATATACAAAACAATAATGCAGGATTGGCAAATTTCTCTACAACACCTTTGTGAATCTGGTCCTTACTGTGTTACGTTTGCTCGTGTCAGACTATGTCCCAGGAGGAGAGTGCGGTGGAATCTCAGCCCGTCCCCAACATCGACCACCTGCTCACCAACATCGGCCGTACAGGCACATCGCAGGGTGAAGTATCAGGTAACACGCTGCCTTTGGCAGGCCAACTCTTTGGTGGGTTAACCTTTCTCTATCCTTTCTCCGCTGTGGTCAAAGAGCGACCGGTGTGTAAACTAGTAACGAATGTTGATGATAACGCTGCTTCTTCCCTGGGTCGAGCTTCCCCTTTGCTTCTTTGGCTGTTGCCACTAGATAGAAGTGTCTATGGCAAACCATGAGTCCAAATGCCTGTGCCGGTTTCAATGGGCAATTTATTTGCATCGCTGAAAGTTAAAAGGATGCAATAAATTGTTACGCTTCTTAATTTGCTTCACGAGATTTATCCCCCCTCCTCGGTATTTGTTAGTATTTTAAACACTTAATAGATTCAGATGTCCTTTTCCTTTTTTAAACATCCCTCTTCCCCTTAATAATCACCTGGGCTGTGCCCCCCCCCCCTTATCCTGCCTACTGTTGCACTAATAAGGCATGTTCTTTCCCACGTCACAAATAGATGTTTTTACAGTGAAAGGCGACCTCTGATTCCTCTGTCTCTAGTGAGGCTCTGTCGGGTGTCCTAAAGGCTTTCCCAGCATTCACACATACTGATCTTGACACAGGCCAAGTGGGAGGAGTCTATCACACCATGATGACACTGATGGACTCTATAATGTCCGTGATGGACAGCTGGAACTGTAGGAAGAAGGAGGATTGTTGCCCCCCAGTGTAGCTGCCTAGTCTGCAGGAACCCGCAGCTCTTTTGAGCGCAAGAAATGCCAAAGAGAGAAAATAAGCTTTAAAACGAAGCCACCGTGAGGAAAAGGGGAAGCGAAGCGGCTACACGGTACTGTGCAGTGTCTATAGAGTTTACCTAACACAGGCCGGTGCTACTGTCTGAAAGGCTCTCCGCTGTCTCTCCTCACTGTCTCGCAAGCTTGCCAAAAGGAGAGATAGCATGGTATGGTTTCTACGTCACCAGTCAGTGTGCACTTGCATATTGTGCCATCATCTGTACTGTAAGGGGTGTATAGGGGGGCTTGGCTATGTCACACAAACAAACAAAAAACAAATTTTAGTTAGAAACGAAGGATGACACAAGTAGATGTGATTACAGAGCAGGTGAGGACTGATTATAGGTTTTCCTTGCTGACACTCTCTCTCTCTCTCATGTAGTGTCCTCTCTTTTCATATAGCTAGCCCCTCTGTGACCCCCCTGTCACTTCTTCTTTTGGTTTTTTGGTTCCCTCCATAGCCGTCTCTTGTCATCGCCGTCTCACTGTTGTCACCTCACGTTGCTTTGTCACATCAGCGAAAAGTCATCGTCGCAACCAAGAATTTAAAAAAAAGTCTTATCTGTGAGGTTGGATCATCAAAATGTGTCCGTGACACTGAGTAATGGTTGAGTATCTTGTTTACATCTTTGATCAGATAGTTGCTGACATAGACGAAACAGCCTGTCAGTTCTTGTAAGTTCTTGTAAGGCTGCTTGAGTGGTTCACAACTTGGTTGTTGCAAGATGAGTAAAAGAGGTTGTGGGAAAACAACCGGGCCAGGAAACAAGGAAAAAAATAACTTTTTTACGCAAAGCTTAAACTTTGTTTCTTGTAAAAATACTGAAGAGTTCAGAATTCAATTAAACTGGAGCCTTCAGTGTTGAGCTACTGCTCCTACTTGTTAACCTAAAGAAATCTTTTTAAAGCCCTTGGGAGATGCAAAAATGCATTGTCACAAAGCTGAATTTTTACTAGTTTCCATTTTGTAGATATTGTAAATGCTTATGATATGTAGATTTTGTAGATGCTTTGGCAATATTATTACACATTCATGACAATAAAGCGAATTGAATTGAATAGATAGCGAGATAGATAGTTTTCACAGGACGTGATGGTTTAAGCCACAAATGTTAGGCAACCGCTAGTTTCAGCCATGTGGCTTGTTTTGTTATAAAAAAACAGGATTATACGATTACAGAGAACTTTTGAAATATTTTGAACATTTTAAAACAATCTCCAGCCATTTCTATTTGTGGTTTTGGATGTTTTTATCAGTTGATGTTACGATAGTGTTCAAACCTGCATACCTGGACTTCCCCTTCAACTTCACCCATCAGTCGCCATCCTTGTGTTGCATGGCACATTACCTGCCTCGCTGTTAAATGTACTTGTTGTGTTCGTTGCTAAAGTTGCACTCAGTATCACTTAGAAAGGGAAGGTTAGCTATCCATCCTGTGTTCGGGTTACTGATGTGATGTGTTGGGGAAGAACGTCACATGCCAGCTAGATGTGGACCTGAGTGTAACATAGAGCTCATCTGTCCCCGTGTGAAGCATGGCCTGTTGTCTGCTCATGTCTGTGCTCTCACTGATCATCAGTCGTGTCTGTTCTGTGTTTTTCACTTTCCACGTAATCATTCTCACCAACATGTTTCTCTTCTCCTTTTTTGTTCTCCCTGATTCATTTTCCCATGTTGCACTTCTTGGATTTGACCGTCTGTGCGGTGAACTCATCTAACGTGTCTCTCTCTTCTCGCTTTTACCCACAGATTCACCGACTAGTGACTCCGCTAGATCCAAGGTGAGTGTGCGAGTTTGCCCTGTGTTAACAGTCTCAGGCGGCTGGTGTAGTGTAGGATGACAGGAGGTAGGTGACGAGCAGGAAAGAGCACCTCCGCCTCCGGTCATGATCAGCATCAAATAAACTTATCGCAGCTTACACTTAAAGAGTTGTTCACTTAACCCTTGTGGTATCTAGGTTTTGGTTACAGGTGCCCAGCTTATATAGATATCTCCCTTTTCTGCATCCACCTTAATACAGTTGAATAGAATTTCATTTTGGGTGCATGCAGCATTTGAAAAAAGTACTAGTAAAGTAAATCAGCAGCATCGTCACTTACAAAAAACGTCCCTTTTAAGAGCCGTATACATCTGGATTAGCCCAAAATGACACAGTCATGGTAAAATCTTTGCTTGTCACTTGTGCTAAATCGTCCAAATAGTCAGAAACTGAGGGACAAATTCACACAATATGACTTCTGCTAAAACTCGTGGTGCGAAATGGCTCAGGATAAACTGAAAAACATGATATTTTAACCCTCATTTTGTTTTCTGTTCTGTTCTGGTCTATATCATAGTGCTGTTGTTCACCTGGCAGTTACCTGGGTATTTCCTCTTGGTAACCTCACAGACCTCCCATGTGAACAGTTTTCATTGGAACTACTTTCTACTGAAAAAATAGTCCCAATGACAACCTGCTCTGTGGATCACCCAGAATAACCTAGATGCTGTGTCAGTCAGTGGTGTGAGCACACATTCATAGTGTCAGGGTGGAAGCAGAAATTTCAGAGATGGATATCTCGAAACCAGGAAATCTAAACTATCTGCATGGGTAGATACCTCGAGGCCTAAATAAGAACTAGATCTAGTGAGCCACAGCCTCTTTTCATAAAGCTGCATGACACACTGAAGATAATACTTGTGGCTGCTGAGAAGCTCAGGGATAAAAAAAGGCTGATTCTTATGAGATAAAAAAAAAATTCAGATTGTGTCATCAGCAAAAAGCAGGTGCTTTTCATCACTGCACTGCTGTTATGTGGCTGCTTTTCTTCAGCTCAGTCATGCCAGGCTCGTGCGGGGATGCTTCAGTTCATGCTACTGCTTCTCCTGCTTCTGCTTTAAACCTGGCATGAAAAGAACAATGTGCTCCCTGTTAACGACTCCTGTTAACGTTCCTCTCTCTGTCCACTTCCCTTGTTTTGTGGCGCTTCATGGGAGCAGGTGGAGTACATATTTAAGTTTTCAGGCAGGGGCCCTTCCTTTTGTTACTAAGCATCAGAAATACTCATTTTGGTTTCCTCCTTCTCTTCTCTTTCTCTCTGTCTCTGTCGCTGTCTGCAGGGTTCCTGGGGTTCAGGGAAGGACCAGTGCAGTCGAGACCTCCTGGTCTCCTCAATCTTTGCTGCAGCCAGCCGCAAAAGAAAGAAGTCAAAGGAGAAGCCGCAGCCTAGCAGCTCAGATGATGAACTCGACTCTGTGTTCCTCAAAAAGGAGATCCCTGGCCAGAAGGCGAACCACCACGGCCTGCAGACTGAGGTGCAGAGCGAGACTCGCCCTAGCCCCAACACAAAACCCAACTCAAAGCAACCAGTACGAGCAGAGGAGAGGAAAGAGAACGGGAGAACCGTGGAGCTCACACCTAAAGCCAAGCGAGAGCATAGAAACTCCTTATTCCTGAAGGAGAAGACTCCACCCAGGCACCACTCACCTTCTGCCTCCCCAAAAATCTACCAAACAGCTCCTCAGGCGAAATCCTCCTTGTCGGATCCGCCGTCCCTGCTTGATGAAAACACCTCAGACCTCGGGACCATGAGCTCTGGAGCGTCAGTGCCACGTTCAAGACCGAAAAAGTGGACTGCAGGAGCGCCCGCTGATCTTTCCGCAGGAGCATGTGTCGGACTGGGAGCAGGTCTAGGGGCGTCTGCCGGCGCAGAGGTGAGCTCCATCACCTCAGACTACTCCACAACTTCTTCCATCACATTCTTGACTGGAGCTGAGTCCAGCACGCTCAGTCCGGAGCTGCAGGGCGGCGAGGAGGCAGATGACGAACGCAGCGAGCTCATTAGCGAGGGGCGACCCATGGAGACAGACAGTGAGAGCGACTTCCCGGTTTTTGCCCCAGGCGGAGGCAGCAGCCAGTCTACACCCTGCCCAGAGCAGAGTCTGGAAAAGGCCGAACCAAGAGGAGGCGGAGGAGCTGAGGGGAGCACCACGCCAAAACTGGAAGCGCGGCGCCTTTTCCCGTCACACAGGATGATTGAGTGCGACACCCTCTCCAGGAGGTGGTCCCTGAGACAGAAAACAGACAGTGAATCATCAGTGGAGGGTGTAACTGGGAGTGGGGAGCGTAGCGAGGGCAGAGCAGAGTCATCCACGCGGCTCTCTCGAGTCCTGGAGGTGATGAAGAAAGGGCGGTCTACAAGCAGCCTCAGCTCGTCTTCACGCAGCGAGTCGGAGCGTTCCGAACCAGCAGCGTGGCACCTTAAGATCACCGAGCGGCTCAAATTCAGGTTACGCACATCCGCTGATGACATGTTCACCAACAAGAGCCGCACTCCGGACGCTCGCGGGAAGAAGAAAAACATCCGCCGGAGGCACACCATGGGCGGGCAGAGAGACTTTGCCGAGCTGGCGGTCATCAACGACTGGAGGGAGCAGGGAGGGGTGGACCAGGCGGCCGAACTGTCAGCTCTGGACCGCCTCAAGCCCAGATGTTCCTCTCAGGACTTCTCCATCCGGGACTGGATCGCTCGCGAGCGGTGCAGAGGCTCTGATTCGAGCGGCGAGGTTGCGCCCAGAGCCGTCCCTGAGGATGATCACCCAGACGCCCAGGACGTACCTCCGGAAAGACCTCCTCCTTCTGCGTCCCCGGGCGCGCAGCCGCTAGCAGGGGAGCAGCTCAACGGTAGCGGGCTGCAAGGCAAAAGCAAAGCCAGCCTCGGGGCTGACGCTCACCCACACAAACTGTCTGGAGCACAAGTTGTCCGCTCACGGTTCTACCAGTATCTGTGAAACGGCAGGCGTGGTCTTGTCTGGTGCGTCTGAGAGGATTAGAAACAGAGTATGAATGCGTTAAAGTATGAATGTGGGTATTTTAGCGAAGGTTACTGCACAATATTTTTTCTACATAGTGTACTTTATGTATCTACTGTACATACTGTGTATAGGCTCGTGTGATTGTTACTGGAATAATGCTGAAGAGATGTTTATGTGTGTAATTTCCACTGACTTGTTGGCCATACTGGAACAGACGTGGAAAAAAAACAAACTCTCGGCCTCCTCCTGCAAGATGGAAACGCAAGAATGTGACTTTGCTGATGATGTGTGGTGTTAATAGGACATAAACAGACTGATTGTTATACAGCACTAAACAGAAGAATGCGGGAGGAAACCTTTTTTTTAAGGAATCATGGATCAGTTCTTCCTATTATAAGCGGTATGAAGAATGTATTACTCTCTTTGGACTAACACTAGTTGCTTGTGACAATGTTGTCATTTTCAAAACAACATGTATGTGTTTTCTGTTTTGTTTCTGTTTTTTGCCTGTACTTGAAGTATGTGGATGTAACTGAGAGCTGCTTTCTGAGCTGGGTGCTGTGGGAAGTTTGTTTTCACAGTACAGTCACAACAGCCAGATATTAGCTCAAAGGACTTGGAGGATTTATTATAGTTTTATTAAAGACTGAATAATAAATAAAAAAACAAACAGTAATGAAATGCTGATACTAGAGTATGTAATGCTTGGTACAGTAGTTTTTATTTCCAAAAACTTTGTCCAGTTATAGCCCAAAAAGTCAGTTTTTACATATGTGTGAATTGTTTTTATCTCAAAAAGAAAAAGTGCCTCTTTGTTTTTTGTTTTTACCGACAGTTTTTAGGAGAAAATAATGTCACAGGCATTCCAGAGAAGTTTTGTTTTGTGGTCTTTCACAGCGACATCAGAGCGTCCAACTTTACATGTCTGTCTGTTAGTTTTGCTCCCCTTTCTGTATTTTTTTCAAGTGCAGTAAAATGCATGGACGCTTAAAACCTGGGAGAGAACAAACCCCCAACAAACTATCTGTAAAACTGCATGAGACAATGTTTTCTGAAACGGTTGAACATCTCGCCCGTGTACAGCAACACATGGGTGCAATGGCCTCCCTCAACAAACACTGGAAATAAATAATCTTTATTAGATCCTCGTGTCTGTTTGCTGTCATTGTTTTTCACCCTCGAAACATTTGTAATGAATAAAAAGAAGTCTTAATCTTTGCCAAAGTATTTATGTTGTCATCACTACTTGAGTACTGGATGATAGTGGATTGCATTTTGTGACATAGCCCCCAACCCTGAAAAAACAAACTAAATCCATCCAAATGATTATTTTCAAGGTCGTGGGACAATAAATATTGAAGTATTTAGTGTAAATGTAAATTATATGAAGCATCAGGAGTCTGACGCATTATGATTTGTTGTCTTAGTAATAAATAATTTACTGGTTTATAGAATAACCTTTAGTAATAGTAAACAAAGAAAGCTTTACTGTGTATCAACGTTGTGTCTTACTTTATGAGACTGATCAAACTAAATCACCGAGGTCAGTGAATCTATCCAGATCCTGGAGGTTTATTCACCACCTGAAGATTATTTTTCATTTATTCACCTGCTGTTTGTCCGTCTCTAGCTGGTTGTTCTCTCAGGTGAACACAAATATCAACTTGAATCCTTGAGATGTGACAGTCCACCATAGAAAAACTCTGAAGCCCTGATTCTCAAATCTCTTGTTTGTCAAAAAGTCTCTGGCTGTTTTCAATCAGTGCGCGAGGCTGAGCTGGCTTGAAGTGTTTGGAGGCTTGTTGACAGTATTAAGTATAAAGTAAATTTTGATTTCAGAATAAAGAGGGTACTAAACAATAGCAGATAGATGTATGAATAAGCCTCTTATGCGTACCAGGTGCTGTTTCTGGGAATGGGACTGTTAAATGAAATAAATAATGATTTATAGGTTGTTTTTTCTCTTTTTTATGCACTGAAGGCTGTGAAACATCAGTTTGATCATCATACTGGAGATGAATTTAACAGAAGATATGGTCGATAAGTTGAATTGATATATACATGAGAAAAAAATATATTTCTAGTATAAAATAGTAATAGTAAAATGTATCGATTGTTTTATCTGTAGAGGACAGCACTCATTCATCTGCAAGAACATAATTTCTCTCAAGACAGTTAAAGCAGACTACTACACATCCATAACAAAATAATTATGGAAAGTATACTGTATGTAGATTTCACAGTTTATGGTAGATTTTTTATTTTTATTCTTGCTTTGGCTCCATCTGGTGGTATCATTAAGAATGACCGTAGACCCCCATGTCCACCATAATATTACCGATAATAATACACTTTATTGATATAGTTGCCTTCACAACAGAGCTTTACATTAAAAAACCAAAATGTAAATAATTGAATAAATTCTAGCAAATAAAGTATAAAGAATAACGGATTAAATGCCCAAAATAAAATGAAATAAGATATAAAATAAAATAAAATAACACACACAAAACTAAGTTTCAGATTATCTACGTGAATTTAAATTTAAATTAATAATTTAACTATTCAACGCATCAAACCCTACCCATAGTAACTTGAGAAAAATGTCAATAAATAAAGTATAAAACGTTGTTCTGAGGAAACTCGACAGTGATGAAGACGTTAGTAGAAAATATTAAAATTGAAAAATACTATGTGAACTGCACAAATGACATATTTAACCACAGCGTCTGTCATCATCACGCGCACATTCCCACGTAGTGAAAATGTAATTTAGCTAACGAGCTGCCTCGTGCTGTCGGAGTGACGTAACGTAAACGTGAACACTAGTCTGTGTTTGTCCGCAGAGCTCGAGACAGATTTCATCGTCAGCAGCAGCAGCTGAGAGTGAGCGAGCTGCAGCATCAGACCCCCACCTGACATCTTTAACCCTCATACACCCAAGGTAAGGGAGTTTTTATTTAATGACTAATGGGACTCACACTAAAGTGTAGCATTAACAAGATAAATGTAAATGTAATTAAAAAGTAACTCTACTTTCAAGCACTGATTATTATTATTTTGAACTTGTTTTCCTCCTGGTTTTATCCTCTATGGGCCTAATTATATTTCACCACTGCAGTTTTGTATTCAACATAAGGCTGAAGTCTCTTGAGAAGCTATTAAATATAATGTTTATGGTATTTACTGTTACATAGTAGAAGCAGAGGCAGCCTATTGGCCTGTGTGCGGGCAGGTACACCTGTTACGTGAAACCAGAAGAACAGGTGTGGCGACATGTGATGTAAACTAGACAAAAGAAAAAGATGTAAAGAGACAAAGGAAAAGGTCATTATCAGCTGCCCAGTGAATGCAAACAGAGAGATTTTTCTGGCATGTTTTTCACCTCTGTCTTATATTACAAAACCATGAACTCCTAGTCGCTTAAAATGTAAATATGTTTAAGGTATGAAAAGTAGCAGGACAACATCTTCCATGATCCAAAGTAAGAGGTAACGAACCCCAAAAGGCCAAATTATTAAAAGGTTTAATTCTGTAACATTAGATTTTCTGTTCTAGAGCAAAAAGAATGACCACAAAACATTTCACTCACAATTTAGTTTAGTCTGGGGAAATAAATCACTACAGGCTTCAAACTGTTTCAGCATACTTGGATAGCAACATCACATACATAACAACCCTTCACCCAGATGCTGTACAAAAAAACATCCTATTATTTAGTGAGCCTGCTGTCACATGTGAGGAAGAAGGTTTTCAGAGACTGGTGAAGTTTTACACAGCAAAGTTTTAATGAGACTTGACCAAGGAGAAACAGTGTCATGTTTATTTAGTGTAAAGTACAATTGCTGCATATGTCAGAGGTCGCACGCCTCTGGAGCAATTAGGGGTTAAGTGTCTTGCTCAGGGACATAATTATTGATGTCACAGTGGGACTTGATCCCGTGTCTCCCACACCGGATTCATGTGTCGTATGTTTTGGTCCCTTTTTATATTTCTTTCTTCCCGCTAGTTCCTGCAGGCTTCCCTCTTAGGTCATCTTCAGATGGCCTTAACCTAGAACAACAAATCTGTCTGATGTTTAGACTCCAGTGCTACGTCTAATTTATCGAGCTTTTAAGTTTGTTAACATTTTTGTCAGACGCAACTTTGCCAGATGCCTGAGCTACTGTCTCTCCCTAATAAGTCCAACTGTTGTCTCTCTAACAAGGACAGTGACATGGGGTAAAAACTACAGCTGGGAGGTCAGCGAACACTTGTGGGGTCAGCTAATGACTCCTAGCTAGACCTGTCTTACCTTTCCCTGTTACAAGGTAGCCACACCCTAAAACAATCAACTATTTTCCTTTAAATGGGACCATAATTTACAAAATGAACATCATGTTGTATTGAAGAAAACTTGAAACTAGCGATTGAGACCATAAACACATTAGGAAAGTGTTTACTTGAGGTAAAAAATCAAGCAAGAAGAAGCAATGACACTCATAAACACACGACTCTCTGATTTGGGAAATGGGACCGTCTGAGAAGTATGTGAATGTAGCACTAGTGCAAAACTCAAAAGGCTTTACACAACCTGCACCTGCAAATTTAATGTGTCTACCTTTCAGCTTGTATAATCTTCCCTCCCGTCCTGAAGGAACGATGTCCGCTCTCTACCTTCTCCTCCTGCTGCTCCCTCTGGTGTCAGCGCAGACCTACCGCTGGGGGCCCTGTCCTACTCCAAAGGTGCAGCCCAACTTCAACCTCCAGCAGGTAAAAAAAAAAAGAAGCATTTATTCATGCACATTATACACACACAGAGACACACTGTCAGATCTAACGGTATCTCTCTGTTGACAGTATCTGGGCCGGTGGTATGAGATCGAGAAGCTCCCTGCTTCCTTCGAGAGAGGAAAGTGCATCGAGGCCAACTACGCCGTGAGGAAAGATGGTACCATTCAGGTGCTGAACTCTCAGTTCTAGTGAGTACTGAGGGGTTTTATTATTGATTTTGACTTGATGTTGAGTATCAGAGATTCTTTACCAGTTGACTCCAGTTTTCTCTCACTCCGTGCTCTGTTAAAGGAATACTTCAACATTTTCTGAAATACTTCTCTTCACTTTCTTGCTGAGAGTTAGATGAGAAGATCAATGCCAAAACCATAAAACCTATATAAAAGAAGTGGACGTAGCCACTGTGACGTCGCCCACTGGTTTGTGGACTACTGTTTTCAAGCTTCAAGTTTGGCATTTTGGCAGACGCCATCTTGTTTTTTCGGACCAGACGTGACCATATTTGGAAGGCGGCGCTAACTACCTTGGTTAGCGACGTGCGTCCGTAATTTATGTTAACCGTGATATTAGCAAGAAAAACAGGCTCAAAACAAAATGTACTCACCGGAAGAATTTAACTGACGACTCCCGGGAGTGTCTTTTAGTACAACCCAACACTGAAGAAGATATTTCTAGGCAACCATAATGTTACAATTAACTTCCAGGAACTGAAAGCACACTTCTTCAAAGACTTCAAAGATTCAAAGTTCTTAGACAAACACACAGACAGCACCCAAAAACAAATTCATGGTTAGTTAAATGTACACATTACAGTGGCTACAAGTCGCCACTATACTGATTGACAGCTCACAATGGTAGTGACTTGTCAATCACAAGACAGCCCTGCCCTAAAGCCTCCCCCTTTATCGTTTGTTTTCTTCTAAATGGGACTATAATTTACTAAATAAACATCATGTTGTGATGAAGAAGACTTGAAACTAGCAACTGAGACCATAAACTCATCAGGAAAGTGTTTACTGAGGTAATAAATCAAGTGTAGAAGTGTAGGGTAAGTTTGTCGTAAGCTTACACACAATCTGACTTCTTTTTGCAACCAGTGAAGTCGCCCTCTGCTGGCAGTTAGAAAGAATGCAGGTTTAAGACAGTTCCACGTTGGCTTCACTTTTCAGACCCAGAGGTTCCTGCTTGTGCCACTTTCATGTGTGCACGCTGCACTCAACATTCAAAGCAATAGCCAGCAGCTGTTTTGCTTTGTTATGCTGGTTTTGCACATTACCTTTTTATTATACATGTACATGTAAATAACTATGTATTGTTTTTATGTCAAATATTTCTATGTTCTGTGTGTGTGGCGTAAATGAGGCTACAGCTTTAATTTCACTGTGTTTTAGAATGACAAATAAATTTAACCTGGATCTTGACACAGCTAGCCTGACTGAAGGGAACAGAATGTGGCCTACCGGCACCTCTAAAGCTCCTCTAAATGAAGCAGCTTCAAATATGAACACAATGCACATTTTCTTTGTCAAAATAACTTGGACAATTTCAAACTAAGGATTTGTTTGTTTTTAATAGTTGCAGTTAATATTTCTGATGGATTATCATATATATATTCGTATAGTTTAGGATCGTCTGGAAGTAATTTGTACAAAATGTATTTTTTCAGGATTCTGAAGATGTGAAATCCGAATGCCGAGAATCAATGATTAATTTATAGAGCTTACATTAAAAAAGACATTAAAAAGTGCTTTTACAGTTCAGGAGAACATTTTAAGATTACTGACACATGGAAATACAGATTGAAAGAGTGGCTCAAATGTAAATAAAAGTGCATTACTCAAGTAATAGTTTTATATGATTGAATAAATATTTTTTTCTGGTGGTGGCACAACTGCTGGTGAAGTATTATCAGACAGGAAAGACTGGAGGTCTTTTGCCTTATTATACAGTTTGCACTGTAGACAAAACCGCTCTGTGTGCTTGGATGATTGACAATTGATTCTGTGAAAATGTGCTACGGGTGGATTTTTTTCTACTAATATTGTTCCCCACTTGAAAACTTTGCATGTACGTCTGCTTATTTGGGGAATCCTACATATTAGTTTAATATATTTAAAATTAATTGTCTCTTTGTGTTTTCTCTCAGTAAAGACAAGGTGAGGGTAGCAGAAGGGACAGCAGTAGTTCCAGACCCAAGAGAACCTGCCAGACTTGGAGTCGGCTTCTCGTATTCATCCATGTCCTCTTCTATTTTTGATTTCTGTCGACTTTGTTGTTGTCTTCTTAGACTGCCTTCCTCCTCTTCTCCTTGTTTTTCCTCATCTTGCTTTTTATTGTTATAAGCAAGGCAATTATAGTTCTAAAATCATTATATAGTTAGTTAAAAAATTGTACAAATCGCACAGCAGACTTTCCCTTAAGGCTCATTTGAGCTCTTAACGAGGCCGCATACCTTGTGAGTGATGATACATCAGCAGTCTCAGAGCGTTTGTAATGTCATTGAGTCCGCCTGCCTGTGAATCATCTATTCTGGTCCCACTAGTGATCAGGACATGTTTATGTCCTTTTCCATTCGTTTGAGCATTGCATCACTGGCATAGTGATGTTGACTCATAGTTTATGTGACTCAGACTAAATCTGCCCTCTCATGCAGGACTTCTGCTGTGAGCCATGGTAAATGAAGATGTTAAGATTTAAACTAACCCTAACGCTAGCCTCACCCCAATATGTGTCTTTGTAAATTAATTTACAAACTCTGCCTTAGAAATATGATGTATAGTCAGATGTTCCGCTCTTCCTGGTCATCATCTCTTTTTACCAGTTGCTCCCTACAGCCCCTACTGGATTCTGACCACCGACTACACCAGCCTGTCCGTTGTGTACTCTTGCACGGAAATCCTCCGCGTGTTCCATGTCGAATACGCCTGGATCCTCAGCCGGACACGCTTCCCACCTTCAGAGACCGTGAACTACGCCAGACAGCTGCTGCTCAACGAAGGTATCGACCTGTTTAGGATGAAGGCCACAGATCAGATGGGCTGCAAGGATAACTAGGGATTCACGAAGACTTTACTGATGGGGCAAACATACTGGAGTCCAAAGCTGGGGTGGGCAACGTTGGAGAAACTAGCAAGGGACAGCTACTTTTTGAAAGTAGCCAACTGAAAAAATCCCAAACCCCTCAGGTCTCCGTACAAAGCCACTCCACTAAAACACATAACATAACAAGCATGCAGATTACAGTCCTGCGGCAGATACCGAATTTTTAATAATTTTTATGTCAGAACATTTGTTGATTGCTGTCTGGATGTTAAGAGAATTTGAAAAAATTAATAAAAAATGCTTCTGAAATAAATTGCCCACCCCGGCTTTAAAATTAAATTCACAATCTCCTCATCATCAGTGTCTTTAATTTAAAAAAAACATCTATCTGCATCTCACTGTTGCTGCCTTCTACATTTGTTTTTGCATTTTAAAGATGCTGAAAAAGAAATTATGGAAGAAAAAAACAATCTTAATACACTCATATTTCATAATTTGATTAAAAGTCAAGTCAACTTGTATTGTACCTTATGTATTTTCTCTTGTTGCAACTGTCCCTCATATTCTTGACAAAACCTGTTGAATCTATATGTTACAGAAAAGAAAACCTGTTTAAATATATTTTAATATTCTGTTTTAACTTCTCAATACTTGAAAGAAGTAATCCTCCATGAAGTTACTTGTGTGTATACTGCATTTTAATATTCCAGCACAACATGTTACAATTTTGCAATGAAACAAACACATTTATGGTGACGGTAGAATGAGAATGAGTTCTATGTTTATTAAAGTTACTCGTGAAGCAGATGTTTGGTCACTCTTATCATTTATCTGTTGAGCTTTGTACTGATTCCTAATGACGAGAAAACAGGAGGAATCTCATCATTATCTGTCCAAAATGAGAAGATATCCAAAGTTTCCACGGTGAAAGGTTACTTTGGGGAAGGAAACAGCCGCTGTGGCATTTAGCCCATGACTGCTCATTGACGAAGAGCAGAAACGTTGCACTGTTTAGGTCTCTGCTCTGATTGTTGCTGATTGTGAAGCACACAGAATCAATCAAACAAACCAAAAGTGATTTGTGGCATGTAAGTTTGAGCACAAAATCCCCTCCAGTGGCAAAAAATGTTGATTATAATTGGCTTGTCTGAACTTTTACTCTGAAATCAAGCCTTGTAAGGAGGGTGGGAAAATGCATTCTCAGTGAAGTGCTAATCCATGTAACATCATTAGTGAGAGGGCAAAGTGTGCACCTACAGGCACCTGGGAATGTGTAAATACAGTATAGTCGGGGCATGGCTTGGCGGTGTGTGTTTGCATGTGTGTGTGTGGTGAAGGTCCACTGGCTCTTCCTCCGTTGAGCCTCACACACCGAATTCAACCAGCGGATGAACAGCAGCATTTCTCTGCACGGCTTCACAAAGCTTTTACAGGTAAACATCTGCTAAAGCTTTGGATATCTAAATGTAATTTTACTCTCACAGCATGTGAGAGTAACCACTGGGTTAAAAATATGGAGCATCATAGGCTCTTTGTTTATTTAGGAGGGCAAGATGAAGCTGTTGGTGTGGCTCAGTATTCTCCTCTGCCTCTTTGCTTGTCATTTTAATGGTGAGTTTCTCTTTTTACATACTTTTATATAAGTTTAATAGTCTCATGAAGGCATCAGTTTGTGAGTTGCAATTGAAGCTTAGGTCATCTATACAGTAAAAACACGCAGAGTTTAATATATGCATACATTCTTATGTGTATTAATAGCTGTGTATAAGTCACATATTGGATTCTCCCAGATGTGCAGACGCTGCATCTATTGGAGAGCGTATGTGCACAAAGAGGCCTCTGTCTGAGGAGGAATTCTCCATGCTTCAGTGTGTGTGTGTGAAACGGTCAGAAATAATATTTGAGGAGGGAGCAGGTATACTGCGCTCCTCTGGGAGAAAGCTTCGTTTTCTGAGCTTGAATCCCATCTTTGTACGTGAGAAGCCTTGGAATGCTGGGAATGTTAATTTGTTCGTCTCTCTCTCCTCACAGAGGCCAGAGTCATCCCAGAAGGAGGTAACACTTCTCTTTTTTTAGATACCTTCATATTTTGCAACAAGCACAAAATACCTCAGATATTAAAGATACATTTCCATCTCTTGCATTTCCTCTTCTGTTCTAATTAATTCAACCACATGAAATCCAAAAGTGAATAACTGTATTTTGTTTTTTACTGTAATGAACACATTTTATACAAACTGAAGACACTGACGCTGGCCTCTAGCTGAAGTGAAGAAATTATTGCTCCAAAGTGACCATTGGAAGAAACTGCACTGTTTTGTAAATGCAGGATATGCAGTATAAATCCCAATTTAATTAGGGCATAATTAAGTTTTAATTTTTTGCCATTAAACTGCATCATATTATAAAAACATCCCTGGATTTTGAAGGTAACTCTTTATGTGTATTTTTCTTAGTGGCAAAATTTAAAAGACTCACTATGTTGTTGAGTGCAACTTTACAAAGTACAAGTACCTCAAAAGAGTAAGTGAATATTTCAATTTTATGCAACTTTATACTTACCACAGCTGTAATTCTTCACTTTTTGGGTCAAGATTTTACATTAAAAACACAAGCTTATGAAAATACAAAACATTTTTCAAATATTAAAGTAACAGATTTGAATCAGAACTTTATTTTTTTTTCTTTCCTCTCCCATTAATCATCGCACAGCCCCCTTAGATTTATCTTGTGACCCTTTAGGACTCGACCCACAGATTGGGAACCACTGGACTAAATTGTTTATAAAGTCATCAAATCTGTCTTCACCTGGAGCAGCTGCAACAGGAAAATGCTGCTCTAACATTGATGCATCTGTATAATAATAAAATTTACTGCGGAATAAGTCCTTTTACTTTCTTGTGTAATTATTCTGTACTTGCAGGATTTTGAGTTCAAACAAAAAACAGCCTCAGCTGCAAATGTAAAGTTGCTCTCCTTCTCCTTTCACCTGCACATGCTACAGGTTCACACCCATTCTCTTAAGGTTGTGCATTGGCATTCTGGGGATTGCTGAAATGCTGACTGTACTTACTGAACCTGAATGTTGGGCAGATTTAGAGAAGGTGTGACCAGTGTAATAACTAGTAGAAAGTGATTTCAACACTGAGTGGACTGATCCTTTAAGTTGTCTCCTGTGACCTGCTGTGTGTCTTTAGTACCATATGATGAACCACCAGCTGTTCCCTACTGGCCCTATTCCACCTCTGACTTCTGGAACTACGTTGAATACTTCAGATCCATCGACGCCTACAACCACATCAACGAGATGGCCCGGGCCTTCTATGCCCACCAGCACCTCGGGGACACCCTGGGATATGAGACCAATGAGGGACATGAACACTGAAAGGGGTGCTGAAGGGAGCCAGGTGGGGCGGGAAGAGGGCAGGGAGGGAATGGTTGAGATATCCTGATTAAATAAGAAGGAATAACGTGTCTTACTTTGACAGACAGGAAATAAATTTAGAAATTAAATGGGGCGATGGAATGAGCACAGCAAATATATCGCTGTTTGTAGAGTAGCCAAACATGTAGAATACAAATGTAGAGTGAGTAGACGACTTGTAGGATTGTATATCACCATGTACTAAATAAAACATTTCCCAAATATGTAATGAAGTCTATAAAATGTCTTCTTCTCAACCTGCTCCTTAATTTTTATTATTTTGAGAAATAGTTACAACTTATCATTAGAGAATAAATACAGTGACTCTTGTTTCTTAAAATGTACAGCTATTATCACTGTCACTATATCTGCCAATCCAACCGTTACAAGGATATGGTCTGTGAAGAAATTTTCAATATATTTATTTTGTTGGTAATAGACTTTAAACAAAGTCGAGACTTTTCCATATAATGCATTCTCTTATTACCTTGTTAGTGCACTTTGGTAAAATAGTGTTAGTGTTACCCTTAATTCAATCAGAGTTGCTATTGCATTATAGATCAATTTGTTACCAATGTTCTGCATCCAGAAAGATTGGCTTTATTTTTCTTTTTCATTTGCTTGTTTACTTGACAGGGACAAATGCATTAGACATTGCTTTATAAAATATACAAAGTAGATGCCATGTGGACAGGTTTCTACAACCCTGTCCATGGTTAGGCTTTTAAAGTTAAAACAGTATGGTGTTAGAAAGTACATTTTCTCACCTACCGAACTCAACTACAATTATGACTTACTTTTGCTTTGCCTGAGTATTTTGCATGTATTGTACTTTATACTTGTATTCCATTACATTTCAGAGGCAAATATTGCTTCTTCTTACTGAATTTATTTGACAGGTTTAGATACTAGTTAATTTTCAGGTCAAGATTTTACAATTAAAAAACATGTAAGCTTGTAAAATATTTAAAATATTAAATCAGTGGTTGTGTGACTTGTCACACATGGGAACATTTAAGTAACTCTTCAAATTGTAAAAAAAAAAAAAAAAAGAGAAATAAAAGGGATTTAAAAATTGAAAGATTAGATAAAAGTACAAAATATGAAAACAGATTTGTAGCCTATCAGAACTTTGTTTTATCGGCTTTCCAATCTTATTAATTATCTCATAACCCCTCAGATGTATCTGTTGACCCTTTGAATGGACCCGACCCCAAGGCTGGACTGAACTAAATAAAAACTAACCTTCCTTAGATGAATAAAATCTTTTTCATTAGATAAATAAAAACTAGCTCCAGCAGCAACAAAATGCTGCTCACACATTAATGCATCAGAATAAACAATCTAATAATTAAATATTCAATAGTAAATCAGTCAGGAGACTCTTTGCTGCAGATTCAGTACTTATATGGCAGACATGGTAATATTTACGAGGTTAATATTGCTATTATCAATACTGCTCCTACTACACTTTATTGTGTTACTTTAAAAAGCGGACTGCTTGCGTCAGGCTCGCAGAGTCAGCCGAGCCCAGTTTAGTGTTGCACACGATTGTTTTGTTTACGGGTGCCGAGAAGCTATCCAAGCTAGCCACACACAATATATTTTAAACCAAGCGCTGCTGAACTGATACTAAAACATAATGAAACCCGCAGTGGACGAGATGTTTCCTGAAGGAGCTGGACCGTATGTGGATCTGGACGAGGTGTGTAAACAGATCTGCAGCGAAAATACGAAAATAATGGTCCAAAACATTAGCTAATGCTAGCTAACGTTAGCTCAGTAGCCACTTACACTCGGTTTGCAGGCTTTGTGGCATTTTTGCGGGTTTAAAAAATATCATTATTACAATTATAACATTGTTCAGTTCTTCTTTTTCTTTTCTTCATCATTGAATTCAGCAGGTGTTCGGTTGAAGCCAGTTTCCCTTTCGTTTTAACCCAACACAAGACCTGCTGGCTTTTTAAACTAAATTAATTTTACATTTTTAGTTAAGGTTTGTTATTGAAGTTATTATTAGAAAAATAAAGTTACACCCTGTTTATTGTAAAGCTACTTATATTATGAATAGGTTCGGTTAGATTGTTTTTTCATCGGACAACAGTGGTACTCAGACGTACTCAGGTTTGTTTTTGTGAAAGTACCAATACTAATCTAGAAAGCAGCATAAAAAGAAGGTACTACGGTACATAAGTTATATACTGTATATGTGCCAGATCAAACCCCTCTGTGCCAATACTGTTGTTATTAAGATTGTATTCATTCCACATCTACTCTACCTGTACTCAATACTACTAGTATTGACTAGTACCAATACTGCTTATCATGACAGTTCTGTAAATGCTGTAAAATACTGCACATATCCATACTAATTAATATTTAGATTTAGATTTAGACTAGATTGTCTAACGTTTAAATAAATAAAACTATATTATATACTGCCCTCCAGTTAGATTGTTGATTGTGGTGTACTTTTAAAAATCATAATTAAGTATTATATTGTCCCCTAGTAGCTTCTTTATATTGTTTACATTTCAACTAAAGTGTGTGTGTGTTGTGTGTGTGATCTGCTAATGCCATACCTGTACCTCTGTGTGTCAACAGGCAGGAGGCAGCAGCGGCCTGCTGATGGACCTGGCAGCCAATGAAAAAGCAGTGCACTCTGATTTCTTTAATGGTAAGTCACAGTTTTTTCTTTCTGCCATTTTTTGTTGTTGTTGCACCCGCTGTAACGAAATTGTGCACCGCTTAAGTCATCTGCTCTTTAAATATTGCGGCACAATAACGTGGAGGAAGCTTGCAGAGTTGAGCGGAAATTAAACTGAATAGTCTTGTTTGTTTGTGACACTTTTATGTCGACCAGTCTCAGAAATAAGCTTAAATTTCAGAAGCACTGCTCTATTGAACTGATTTTATTTCTATCTACTATGATTGTTTTTTATATTACTGTGTAGTGTCTGCTATTTAGCAGATGGGAGTTACAAGCTAAATTTCACTTTACAGTCTGCAGTAATGTGACAAATAAACACCCTTGATTTGTTTCACGACTGAAACTAAAAGGATCAAAGCCACATGGCATGGCACAACAAAAGAAGCGGAACAATAACTCCTTTGTCCCTCCTAACGATCATATCTGATTGAAAAGTGTGAAGCAAAGAAGTAAAACCTCTCTTGTGCCTAGTTACAAGTGTAGGTAACTAAAGAAAAAACATTTTGTCTGACATTTGTTTACATGTATTTAAGTTACTTGAACATCGCTGGTTTTAAATAGTAATGTGTGACATCTGTAACATCATGTAAATGAGAAACCCAGTCCCCTGATGATTAAGGGAGGAACACACATGGATTTATTTTAGAGAAAACAGATTATTTGGCTATGTAAAGCTCTCTTTTACGCTTGTACTAAACAAAACTGTAAGCTGAAACACATGACTGAACTCTTCCAAAGTTTAAAAGCTCAAAAAATCAGCAGGATCATATCACTAGGGACATTTCTTATGGAACATATTAAATGCACTTAAAATATTCTAATATTGATATAATGTTGTATATTAATATGAAAGGTTAAAGGCAAATGGACAAACTGCATGAAAACTGGAGTTTAAATGAAAGCACAGTATCCTGTTGTCTCGCCTTAACCGTGTTGTCTTCTCAAATTAACCCTCGCAAATCCTGTTGCTCCCCTGTAAACACCAGTTTATGTGTTATAGAAGGCACACGCATAAACACAAAGGACGCGCAAGAAGCAGTAAGCTAATCTGTTTTCCGTCTTGCAGCGTTGGCTGCAGGCAAAAACAGTTTTGGCTCAGCGGCACATGACCTAGAAAAGAAAAGAGCTGATTGTTAAAAAGAGAGGAAGAGAAGAGGAGGATGGTAAAGTGGGTTTATAGCTGCTCTTAGACTTAAACTCAGCAGGACACCTCGCCAGTCAGCTGCTTTAAACGCACACAACACACATTCGGTGCTTTCTCATGTATGGCACATCCATTCGTGGCACTAACAGGGATTTCAGTCCCCTAAGGGCCCTGCTCTAGATACGTCAGCTTTACCTTCTCCAGATGTTTGGTCCCAAACTTGTAGCTGGAAGTGCACTGGTTTCTTAGACTGATTTACCCTTCCTGGTAGCTGCTAGCGTATAGCCAGACCTTTCCCCACACTTCATTGTAGCGCCAGAGAGAGAGTAACCTTAACGTATTTAGCTGGTAACTGGCGATCCGGACTGCTCTGCTGATGAAGGATGGTAGCGAGACGACGTGGTGGCTTTATTGCCTCTGCTGCAGCGAACACAATCCACAACCTTCACACTGTCAGGCTGCCGCTGTGCATCTCGGTCATCTCACAGCTTTGTAGCCAAACTGAATGCGCCACCCCCACGGTAAAAACTACATGCAGAACGTGTTCAGAATGATGAGTCTTATTGATTTGTAATGTAAAGATTTTTCGGTGGCCGCTGCTCTGACAGCACTCATTTATTTGGACGCACCAAATATTTCCGCTGATCAGATTTTAACTATGAGAGGTCCTATTTTTTTTAATCATCTAAGACGTGAGTGAGGAATGAAAAAGCATGACATGATTATAAAACCAGGTGATAATATTGACAACATGATATTGTGTCGTCTTAAAAAGTCAGCTTTGGACCACGTTGTGAAGATAAGGGATGTAAAAGAGGACTCCCCTTCACTGGTGCTGCACTGGGGTCGTGTACAGTGTTGAAAGTTGAAAGGAGTTGTGAATAACCAAGGGGCAAGCTGTTTGACTCCTAGACTGTCCCTTATTAGGCAAAACAGAGGAATGTCCTAGTTCCTGGAAACCTGTAAAATCCTTAGCTCAGTTTGAAAAATCCTCCGTGGTGGATTCAGCAGACAGCTCGAAAGGTTAGTTTACATCAAACTCGCAGCCTTTTGATACGAGGCTGTCAGTGCGGTCAAAGTAATATGTGTGTGTCTTTGAGATGAGAGGCTCGAACAGGCACGGATCGCTTAAGTGGTTGTCACGGATAAATCACGACCGGCAAGGAAAGATAAAAGAAACATTCTGGACTTACAGTTGGCAAGATTTCATGCTTTGAATCTTTACAAAGTAGAAGACACCCTGGACTGTGAATGTAGGCGTTCTGGGAAACAGCTGGACTAATTATAACCCTGTTCTTGTCTTTTTCATTTATCTCTCTTTTCTTTCCATCTTGTATTCTTTCTGTCTTTTCTACCTGCAGACTTCGAGGACCTGTTCGACGACGATGACCTGCAGTGACGGCAGCATCTGAACGCCTGTGAACGTGTACATAAGAAAATGAAGACGGGCTTATTCTGACTACAAGTTGTCTCTGATTTGTACAGCCCCCCCCCTCCTCCCCTCTCCCTCCCCTCTTCACCACCAAACTGAAATAAAAGACTTTCTCGTTTTTACAAAAACAAAAGCTCTCTTGTCGAACCAGGTGTCTGTGAATTCTAAGAATCCCTCACATTCCTGCATTGGAGAAAATTATGAGTATGGTTTTGGCGTTGTCGTGTTTGAATCTGCTCCCGGCTGGATTGTAGGTTTGCGGGCTCTGCAAAACACCTGTTAGCAAATGTTAATTACATACGAGATACAGTTTTAACATGACCACTAAATGTTCAGTTGGGACACGACGGGACAGGAAAGGGGCTGCAAAAATGCTTTTTAAAAAAACAACGCGAGCAAATAAAGCGTTGCCGTTCAGGTGCAGACTCGGGCACTAAAATGGTTTTTTGTCATTGAGCTGAAGACTATAGAGATGCAGGGATCCATGAAAGGTATGTGGACGCCCCAACATTACATCTAAATGTGATGATTGAGCCCTTCACTGTAAAGCTGTGGCATTAATCTGCTGCTTTAACAGCCTCCACTCCTCGCAGAAGGTTTTCCAACATGATTTTCAATTCAGGCTGCAGGGGTCCAAAACAGGCGGCGGGTGACGAGGTGTGGCTCACAGTCGGCATTTCAGTTTGTCCTAAAGGTGCAAGTTAAAAAGGTTTGGGCCAGTCAAGGTCTTCACCAAACTGGGAGAAGCGTTTCTTTATGAACTTACGTGTCATGTTAAAACAAGAAACTTAACTTAAACCTTTAAACTCATGGACACAAGCTTATTAGTAAGGTAGTATGTTCCCTTTTCTTTCCCCGACATCAGATTTTACTGATTTAACGACTTTGTGGCCAAACTAAAGCTAATCAGGTAATCACCATAACAACCAGAAGGCTCACAGGTAAACAGAGAGCATAACTTCCAAGGTGGCTTCCCCGTCCCAACACTCGCCACTCAGTGCAACATTTCTCTACATTTCCTATTATCTAAAATACCGAATGCTCTGCAACCTTTAGAACATTAACGTCCTGAAAACACATTTTCCAGCTTCTTTATACTAGCCACAGGATCCTACATACACACACATGGTTCTAAAGTTGGTATAAATGTCATTTCACGTGAATGACATTTTGTTGCAGCTCACTGCTACATGGCTATATATATATATAATTAAGCAATATGTAAATTGAATTCAGCAATATTTAAATTGAAGGTTGGTGGGTTGGTTGCACATGTTTGCAGACCACTGTCAGTTAAATCGGATCAAAACACTCCCACATAGGCCTGATAAAGCAGATTAGCTGAGTTTTTGAATCTTAATACTTATTATAAAGAGAGATTGATGCCCAATTATTAAGAAAGAACCCCAATATAACGGACAGTACTCTGATTATACTTTAACAATGTGTCTCAGCTGACATGGAAGTTTAGTCTCTGTGCTTGCATAAGAGCCAGTGTTCACATGGTGGCCATTTTCCAAAATACAATACATCCAAAAATAATTTTAAAAATGTGCATTCTCTCTAATCTGTACTAAAATAATATTTAAAAACAAATTGCATCCTCAACAAATGTGATTTATTTTGAGTTAAATCACTTTCAGTGTGAGAAAGCAGATATTGTTTTAAAGTGAAAATCTAATAAAACCCTATGAGAAGTCGGCCTGGACTCAAACCCCATGAGACGACCGTGTCATAAAGGAATTACAGGCTTATTCAGTCAGATGTGCTGATACTGCATCACCCATCACAGCTATATTGAGCCTCACTAAAACCGCTGTCTGTTGTGTCTTACAAGGGTGGCATGCCTGAACACATTTAAAGGAGGAAACTGTAGATTATCAAATTCCTCATGTGTGGACCAGCTGTCCCTGCATGTGTGTGAGTTCAGGTTTAGACAGAAGCTGTGGTTTGGCCCTCATTGAGGGTCTCTGAGAAGTGCTTATGTGGCACCTCAGCTCCCCTTCATTATTTCCTGATGTTTTCTCTCATCTGAAACACTTATTGTTTGTGATTATTGCACCTCCCGTCCCACAAAGCTCCAGAGTGTGATTTCTAACATTAAATGTGACGCGGGATTAATTATCGACCGTGATGTTTTTTTAATTTTAAAAAAAACCCCAAAACACTTGTGTGAACTACTACTTCTCCACGTCTCCATCTCTCCTTCAAGCCCTCCCACCTTCTCTCTCTTCCTGTCTTTAATTACGGTGCCTCCAATTGGCTGAAACCTTCTGAAAATCCGGACCTATCAGACATCTTGTTGAGGTGGCCCTTGACCCCCTCAGGTTGTCCCCGCATGTGTTCTCTCTCTGTGAGAGTTCAGTTTAAAACCTTGTACGGATCCCTTCGTCAGGACAGTCTGTCAGAAGGGCCGCAGGGACAGGGTGCACAAGGAACCTCTATCATACCCCCCCCACACACACACACACACACCACACAAACTTAGTGGACTGAGTCATCCGGCCTGTCGGCTTCATTTGAGTCCACATCTGGATCCGCAGACAGACACGCCAAGAAGATAACCACAGGTAAGACACTCTGGTTACTCTGCACCTCTGCATGTTTACTTTTAGGTACTTACCAGGGATTCAAGTTCAGGCTGAAGTCAAGTTTGACCGCTGAGCAACACCCAGTTCTGTTTTTACGATGACAAACCGGTAGCTTCAGCTCAGACAGGAGCCCTGTGGCAACACGTTTGCTTTAAAGCCTCCAAATCACAGTTAATTTCCAAGCTGTAGGGGTCACTTCAGCAGCTCTCCAGGTGAAAACTAGCACAGGTCTGCGATAGGAGCGTTTTTTTTAACACCTTCCACCAGTGATTTATTCATTTTTTAAGTTTCTCTGGCCACTTTTCAACATCTTTTGGACACTTGCTTGGAGAAGATCTGTTTCTAAAAATAAGGGACTTAGTGAAAATAGCTAAACTAATGTGTACAATTAGTATTTTACCACCCTGGCTGAGTGAATCCTAACCCTTTCACTGTAGCAATATTCAATAAAAATGTGTATACATACAGAAACATCATTTTTGGATGTTACATTGGTGATGTCAGCTAAAAAAAATGCTAAAAATATCTGTGCTCAGATTTTAAAGCATGAAAGTGATGGAGTGGGACGTTTTGGCAGAGTCAGAAGAATCATTTTGAATGTGTCTTTGGTATTGGCAGGAGAGGAGAAGGTGAAGTCATGGCTGCAAGGAGGAGGACCAGTTTCTCCGGTGTGTTCGTTACCACTCTGCTGGCTGTAATGCTGCTGCCTGGTGAGTACAGATCAGACGCAACACGCCATCGCTTTAATGCTTAACTAAAACGGTCTAAGCTCAAATGGTTTATATACAAGCTTTTGCATTTTAATTGGCTGATTAAAAATAAAGTGAATAAAATGAAAGAATAGCAAAACATGTCCGTCAGAGTCCAAGATGATGTGTTCAAATGTCTTGTTTTGTACAACCTACAATAAAAAAACTCAATGATTTTTAGTTAATAACATGAAAACAGAGAAGCAGTAAAATCTCACACTTGGCAAGTTGGAACCAGAGAATAGACAAGACATTTTTGTTCATCAGTTATCAAAATTGTTGCATATTAATTTATTTTAATTGACAAGAACTGAAACAGATTAATCAATTAGTTTAAATAAATAATTAAATTGTTTTTCATTAAGAGCAATTACATTTTATAAATGTATCATATGTTTTCTATCTTAATCTGAAAAGTAAATAAATATAGTTGAGGAAATACAATATTTGTCTCTGGAATATAGTAAAGTGGCATGAAAAGGTCATACTCAAGGTATTCGTAGCCTACTAAAGTCCTGTACTTGAGTAAATGTACTGTAATGTTATCTGTTTTAGCGTAACCACCAGAAAGTAACTAAATTGATGCTGAGCTAACTAGCTAATTAGCAGCAGTTATGACCTTGATATGTGCAACTTTAAAGTTTTAAAAGTAAAAGTACTCACTGGGCAGCAGAATCCCCCACCAGTGTTATATATTTAGATTATTACTATGCATGCATTTCTGTGTCTGCAGCACTTTATGTAGTAGCATGTAGAAGTAAGCTAATTTTAGCTACTTTCAATACTGTTTGATTTTTTAATTTATAAGTAGATTATATTATTTTGCATGTTAAACCTTGATCGTTATCGTTTGCCTCCACTGTCTCCAATGTAGTGGAGTAGAAGTAGCGTAAAATGGAATTACTAAAGTAAAATGCAAGTACCTCACGTGACTTTTCATCATCATGCTTTCTAAGTCTGATTGCAAATCAACCGTGTACTTAGTGTACATCATAATGTGGCTCTCGAACACAGCCTGTGGCATCCAGAGTGCTCCAACATGAAGACAGGTTGCTCCTCCACCACCTGTTTCCAGTTTGCTCTCGACATGATTGGCATTTTTACAAAGGGGTGAAGCTGTGCTTAAGTCTCATCTTTCCTTCAAGTATGTTTTTTTTAATTGCTGTGTTTGATGGTTAAAAGGGAAAAAAAAGAGAGTAGGAGGAGGAGATCCTTTCATCGCTCCCGGTCCTTTAAAAAAATGAGTACCTGTCAGCATCACCTCCTCCTCTGCCCTCTTAAAGCTCTGCTGTTTCCAGATGTGCCAGCCAGTATTTTACAGGCTTGTAAAAAACAATACAGCGGGTACACTGAGACAGCATCATTTAGCCCACCCTCCTCCTCCTCCCCAACATCGCTCCATCACCTCGGGTCACCTTCACTTCTTCGTCTTGCTTTGATTCTGTTTTTCTCTGCCAATTCATGCCTATGCTTGTCACCCTTCATCTGTGACCTTGCACGCTGCAGTGCACATCACATCTTCCTGATTACTCCATCAAAGCTTATGAAAACTCTTTTAATCAGGGGATTGATGGTGTTTTTTTTCTCCTCCGACACACGTCACATAACCCAGAATTATCCCCTTCGGATCCCTCTTTTAAACTTGCTGTCTGTTCTCCCTCTTATTCTTCCTCCTTCTCCTCTTCCTCTCCTGTAAGGCATTAACACCTTTTCCCTGTGGAGATGAAAGAAACCTGGTTCAGAGCTGAATCCGTCATTCCCTTAGCGGCATGAGGTCAAACAGTGCACATACGTACACAAACACAGCATGGGGTTTTTAATGTTACAGGCTCACCTGTAAAATCTACAAAGAGTTGCAGTCGCCGGCGCCTCAGGCAGCGACAGTTACCCCTGTCCTTTTTAATGAGTTATAGCTGCCTGTAAGTGTTTGAGGTTTAACGTCATATATTATCACTTATGTATTAAAAAGCAGAACAGAAACAGTAAGCAAGTTCCAGGGCTTAATTTTGACTTCAGCAACTTCTGGATTTCATATATGTTGTTGCTTTTCTCTTTTTTTTTGTAGCGTTCTTGTCTGCTGGACCAATTGTGCAAAAGCCGAAAGGAGATGGTAAATATGTGGGTTTGTTTCTACAAAATACACACTGGCGATTTGCCATGAAAGCTGTTGAAAAATGAGCCCATGAAAGTAGTTTTTGATATTAAGAGCAACACCAGAATTCATCATGGCACCTCACCTTGCTTTAATGTGGCATCAACACTTAACCCCGTGATTGATATCTAATGTGAGCAGTTATTTTCTTGACAAGTAAAAACGATTAATGACGTCTAACCTCCAAATGTAACAAGTTTGAGGCCTTGAATATCTTGTTATAAACTTTAAAAGTCACGACAGAGTCCTTGAATTTGATTCCCAAGTGAGTGCAGAAGCCTTGGGCTCAGCAGTGCCTTCTATTTTCTTTTCTTGCCTCAGCGGGAGAAAGTATCCAAGAGAGGGCAGCTGCTGCAGAGTCACACAGGAGGCTAATTCGCAACCGCAGGAACATCAGCTGGTACAATCAGCACTCTGACTTCTGGGGCTGGTACAAGTACTTCACTGACAACGGCAACCAGGAGGCAGTAAGTATATACGCAGCAACAAAATACATATATAATTTTTTTCTTCAGTTAGTGAAATTCTTAAAGTGACAGTCCACCTTATGTGTGTCTTTATTATGAAACAAAAACGCTCCGTAGTCCTAAAGGTGGGTTTTAAAAATTGTTAGACTCCTCCTATCATAAGGTTTAAAGTTTTAAAGCTGTTCCAATCAAGACTTTCACATCAAAAAAGGGTCAGATAGCTATGTGTAACTTAAAACAGAGAATTATCACTCAACTCTGCAGTTCCCTTCAACTCTACAGAGCGTTTTAGCATCTTTAAGCTGGTTGTTTTGGTTTTTATAGGGCACCACTGTTTTAAGACACAGTTTAAGTAATAAACCCATTCTGTGTTGTATGCTCAGCATTGAACAAGGAGAACACTGTAAATAAAAACTAAATTGGATCAGGAAATCGTGACTGGGGAGTAGATGGTTTTGTCAGCCCTGAATAGTGCTTAGTTTCCTTTCAGGCTGCATACACCCAAACAAGCTCCACCGATAAGGCAGGGCAGCCTCTAGCCTGAAAGGCAAAACCAGGGCAAATAACGATTACAAAGGACTTGTTGCAGGAGTCGCTAGCGCTCTTTAATGTCAGAATTTGGGTAGGGTGTCACTTCAAAGTCTTTGCTCTTTTGCTTGTTTCCAACCCGTGCCCGTGCATCATCTGAATCAAACTGCCTCCCTTCTCAGATTCAGGAGATGGACCGCATCTACCTGGCCTACCTCCAGAACAAGAACCGTGCTGAGGGTCGTCGCTCATACAAGGCCTACTTGCGCCACCTGGGCGAGATCTACAAGTCCTGTTCTGATTCTGAGGACCCCAACTGTGTGGCTTCCTACACCAGCAGGCCTAAACCCGAGCCCCCCAAACCTGCACCTTTGAAAACCTGTGATCCCACCAAGGACCCCTACTGTCTGTATGCTGCTTTAGTTCAGGGCAAAAGCCCGTACCTGCCCCTGGTACTCCCGGTTGCCACCCCAGCCCCGGCGCCAGTCAAGGCCCCAGCCCCTCTTTACGTCCGCTCTGCTGCTCCAGCTAAGGACCCACAGTCAGGGTATTATTACTACGCTCCATCTGCAATGCCTTTCCTTAGCAAGGTATGCTCTCAGACAGTTTTTATGTTATACTGCAATTTATTGAAGAATTTTGTCACCTTTTAGTTTGAATTATGATGTATTAAATGGAAATTGTATTGAAATTTGTAATCATACTATTATATATTTTTGGTCTTCCGACCACTCAAGGCGCTTAACAACACATATTCACACACACATTCATACACTGATGGCTGAGAATGCCGTGCAAGGTGCTGATTAGGAGCGATACAGCGCTTCCTATCCAAAGTGCTCATGATGATACAAGTTCATCTAATGACGGAACAGCCAGCAGGAGCAATTTGTGGTTCAGTACCTTGCCCAAGGACGCTTCTACTGGACTGAGCCACAGCTGCATCAAATTAAGTTTATTTGGCATAATGCGTGGTGTCATCTCTGCCTCTCTTTTCCATGCTTTAGGAGCAGAAGGTTGAGCTGCTGCGCATTTGCTCCTCTGATGACGTGGAGTGTCTGCAGTACCACCTCAGAGCGGCCTACGGGTACGCACCCTCTGCCGGACCTCTGCCTTCCTACGCACACCTCGGCTGTGACCCCAAGAAAGATCCCGCCTGCAAACCCAAACTGGTGCAGAAAACCCCCTCTGGTCACTACCTGCAGTACCCCAACTGTGATCCCCGGGATCCCTTCTGTGCTTACGCTGCCTCGCTTGTGGTATGCTTTATTTATCATCATGATAGATAAAACAAAACAAAAATAAAACAGCTGCTTACTGTTTTTTTCATTTGCATTGCCTCTATTATCATGACTTATGGTGTTTTTAATTGTGATGTGTTCTTCCAGGCACCCCGTGCCCCTAACCCCCCTCCCCCAGCTGGCCCTGGATCCTGCAACCCTCTTTTTGAAGAAGGCTGCAACCCTCTTACCGCCACCAGATTTGCCACTCCCCCTGAGGCATACAGAAATGAGGAAAAAGAGGAGGCTGCTGCCATTCGTGTCGCCCCTCCTGCTGCTGAGCAGAACAGCGACCCCTATGCCATGTTCAGGGATGCTTATGCTAATGCTAACACAGTTACTGATCCTTACGCTATGTATCGCCAGGCTAGTGCCCCAGCTTCGCCTCCAGCTAGTGACCCATATGCCAATCTGCGCCGATTCATGGCCCAAGCCCAAGTTAATGACCCATATTCTCCCCGCATGGAATCTGCTCCAGAGTCTAACCCCAACGATCCGTTCTCTGCAATCCGTGAGGCGGCAGCAGCGATGCATCACCGCGGTTCTCCCCCTCCCAGGCAGCAGCACCCTTTTTCCTATCCCAATTATGAGGAGCCTGCCCAGGAGGAGCGCCACCCTCTGGGCCCCCCAGGTAAAACCAAGGAGGGCTATGACTGCTACATCGGCTACGATCGTGAATGCTACCCCGTGAAGCCCAACGAGCCACGTTCAGGAGTTCACCGCCGCATCCCGTATCCTGCCGAAGCCTACGAGCCTCACCTGAACGCTGACGGCACCCGAAACGGGGTCCTGGAACCTTCCAACCCACACTGCGACCCTGAACACGATCCTGACTGCCGGCTGCGTCGATATGAGCCAGAGCAAACCCACGCAGAGGCGCAGCCCGAGCGTTATGCCGAGGAGGACCACAACCAGAGGGCAACGGTGAGCGAGCAGCAGGAACAAGACCAGTACGAAGCGGAGCCCTACCAGAGCGGCCAGGAGGAGCCTCAAATGTCCTACCAGCCACTCTCACAGGGTATGCCCAGCCTCCAGGACATACTGAGGCGCTACGGAGACCAGTACCCTGAGCAGGATGATCACAGAGCCTATGCAGATGACTACCGCAAGAAATAAACACGCTAACACACACATGCTTGCAGATGGACATGAATACAAAGTCCCGAGCGTTCTTGTAGCTTAACCCTTGACCGCCTCATAAAGCACGCAGTAAGTCGTACCAGAACCAGATTTGGGACTCGAGAGAAGTCTATGGACCCAATGAGCGAGTACATCCACTCATAGCTTCCAGCTGTAGAAGCACGCTCAGACAGCCGAGGGTGTCAATGTTTTTATCTCTTTAGCTGCTTTTGACCTGTTGCTTTGGCCCGTTGCTTTCCAGTTTCCACTTCCACCTCCTCAAACCACTCGAATGTGTAATGACTTCTCAATGCTCAGCTTTGCTTCTGTATGTATGCATCTCACGTTTTTTTGTTTGCTGCTTTTTGTCAGTGTTGGATTATGTAAAAAAAAAGTTGTTTTTTTCATTTTGAATGTTCTAATAAAAAGCTCTAGAAAGCTGTTTTTGCATTTAATTTACTGAATCTTGCCATTTGACTCAACCATAATAGCTCACCCATGCAACATGACTGTGGAAAATATTCAAACAGGATCAATGTTAACTTTCTCTCCCTTTAAAATGGATAAATGAATGAAATCTTGACTCCCTATTCAGTCTTAAGGTTGAGTTGCCAGCCATGTCAAACACTTTAACCCACAACTTGCCTTTTAAAATGGAGTTTCTCAGCCTCTCTGCTCTCATCTCAGCCTCCTCTGACTTCATCTTCTGCTGTGCTGGTTCTCCCCAGCTCCAAATACGCACAGCATGAGGGGGTGGGGTCACAGAGAACAGAGGCTTGACTTTATTGATCCGAAAGCTCTCAGCCACATTACAAGCAGCAGCCATTCAGAAGTCCGCAGGGAAGCTTTTGTAGTGTTCAGACAGTTAAAGAAACTTTCAAGCTTAAGGTACCTTGAATGGGTGGGCGGTTAAGAGAGAAGATGCCTTTGTTTTACTTTATGGGTAGTTAAATTGAGGATAGATATTAGGGTGTGTAACACCTCATATAGGGCGGATTATGATGTTTGGCACCGGACCACTCTAAAAGGGATGTTGCTATTGCAGGTCAATAAGGAGGAGGAGGTGCCACAAACGGTGGCATTTCTTAACGAAAAGATGGACAATGGGGAAATAAACAAAAGTAAATTAAGCGGAAGGAAAAAGAACCAAAAATTAAATGAAAGCTGCAGCCTCACAGAAAGTTGCCAACTCCTTTCTTCCCCCCCACTACAGTGAACCTTCCACCTTACCAGGTATGTATTGGGTGAACTAAACAGAGCAAGTATCAACATCAAACAAAATAATTAATACTGATGTAAGATTTTTCAGTTACAAGCTTCTATTATTTATATAACCTAACTGAAAATTAATATTTTATACTGACATACTGGACTGACAATAAACAAACAAAAGACAATCTTAGGTGATTACTCACTTCTTCAGTTAATTGTACAATGTGTGGAAAATGTACAAATAAATATTGTGTCAATACATATGGGTGTTATAGAAAATTTAAAAAAACAAGAGGGGTTTAAAAAGCACCCAGGAGTTAAAAACGATTCGGTTGCTTGCTAAGTTTGCCTTATAGTTGTATAGAGTAATTTACTAAATATTATATTATATGGGCTTAATATATATATATATATATATATATATATATATATATATATATATATATATATATATATATATATATATATATATATTCTCTTTTGGTAAAAAACATTACATTGAGTCTAGACTGGAAAAAAATATAAAATAAACAAATAAGCAGAAGTACAATAACAAGTTTTAGAAGGTAAATCTTCTATTCCATAATCTGAGATAGAGTTTGAACAGGAAATGCCAACCCAATCTTTAAGGCAGTTGAGATACAGACATTAAAAAATGTCAGATCTGATGGCAAATTACCTTCTAAACCCAATAAAAGATAAAGTTTAAAAATAGCCCAATGTTCATGATTCTAGGTCCCAACTTTACTTTAGTGCAACATGTGCTTCCATCACAATGGAAAAGCTGATGACAATGTGTAAAATGGCGATGACAGGTCCTGGAAACTGTTGGGTTTCTGTAAATAACATCACAGAGTACGGTCTACACCTGCTCTTTTACGAAAAGCGCTCTGAGATAACTGTTGTGATTTGGTGCTATATAAATAAAATTGAATTGAACTGAATTGGATAAAGAAAAACTTACCTTTTCAAATATCATGTGAAATCCTTTGTTTATTGATGGTTTTATTTGTGTTTTAGCTGTTAAATCATCAGTGTCAACAACTTAAGTAGAAATACTTTGAAAGGAAAATAAACTGAACGACTCATCTCTGGTCTTCATGCTTTAATTGGTCAATGCAGAGGCTTAACCAAACCCACTGCTTGTAGCAGAATAATAATGTAATAATGTAATAAAACTGTAATTTTTTCTGGAAATATATGCTAATTAACTTGATAATAGGTTCCAGGAAGGCAAATAAAAGACAGAGAAGAGGAGTGGGTCTGGTTGGAGTAACAGAGTTGAAACTGAAAAGTGGATTCATCGTTGACATCACCCTACCCCTCCTTCACTCTTGTACTGCACACTTGCAGGGTTCACAGAGCTGCTTATTGTCTGTGTTCTTCCCGTTCTTTTATCTGATTTTTCATAGGATATTGTGTCTTTATGAAATCAACTTTCTGATAATATCTGAGAAGTGCCTGCAGTTTATCTTCAAAATGTAACTGACCACAAACAAATAAAAACTGTTCAGTGAGCTTTATTACAAAAGATTAAACTGCTCCAACTTAAAGTCCACTCAAGATCCTCGGTGACAAACACTAAAAAAAGTAGCTTCATTTTCACCTTTTTTATAATCCGATGACTTATGTTAAAACATCATTGACCTAAACTTACAGAGTGTTTAGTTTATTATCGGTGTTGACAGTGAGGAGGACAATCATGAGGCTTAAGTACAAGGCTTGGCTCAATACTGAAAGGTTATATCATTTGTATAATTTATAAACAAGTACTGTCTCGCTTTCTTTGCCGGGAGTTAGATCAGAAGACTGATACTGCTCTCACATTTGTCTATATGAAACTACAGCTAGCAGGTCATTAGCTTAGCTTAGCATAAACACTAGCAACAGGAAGAAACAGCTATCCTGGCTCTGTCCACCACTGTTTATTAACAAAGACCTGAGCAGCCTGTGAATAAATAATTGTTTGTTTCCTGCAGGCTCAATGTTCACGGGCCCCGGGTAAACGCTAGCTGACTGGCTTCCAACAATAAACAGAGTATAGCGCGCACATTCACGATAAACATTTACTTACTGCTGCACATGTGTTTCAGGAGAAACAGCGTTAGCAAGTTACACATTACACAGTCCTTCCAGAAAAATGCGGAGTTTTTTTGTGATTGTTGCGGGCAAAAATCCTTGATTACGTGGCACGTTTTCTTAAAAAAATGCAATGGAATATGCGGGATATTTATGCAATTTTATGCGATGAAATTGCGGGAACTTGCAAAAATTGCAGTTTGATGAAAAAGAGAAAAAAAGTAATTCCCCCAACACCCTGTTCTCACTAGGCTCCTACCTTAATGTAGAGTCATTTCCTATTACTTCCGGGATAGGAAGTACGCATATATGATTATGAAATCATGCAAACCCCGCATATTTTGCGCGGAAATCAGCAATTTATGCGGCGAAATTGCGAAGTATTTGAAAAAATGCGATCCCCGCATAAATATGCGGACTTTGGCTGATTATGCACTGAATTCAGCGATCGCATAATCGCGTTTTTCTGGAGGGACTGATTACATAGCGATGCTACTAAGCTAATCAGGTGGGAAGTTGTGAAAAGTTAGGTTAAATGTGTGCAAAAATAGCGTCTAGACTCTGCTATGTCAAGTATATAATCGTTTTTCCTAAAATGTCAATGTATTCCTTTAAATTTGTGTTGAATCGTGTTGTGTATGTAATGTGATTAGTTGCAGTGCGTAAAGGTCAGCAGAAACTTTACAATGGCGTGACCAAAAAAGCAAAACCTCCCAAAATGAATCTGCTTATATTTAGGTGAGAAATTAAGATTCAGAGGTAAGATACCTCAAAACCTCGACACAGCGTATTTCCAAACAGCGTACTTTATAAACTACAGACAGCAGGGCTGAAGCAGACGTTGGTGCTGGTGGTGAAATTTCACACATAAATGCATTTGTCAGATATTTGGGAAGCTTTGGGCTTCAGAAAAAATAACAAAGGAACTAACTTTTAATAAATAGTTACCCATTCAAACAACAAAGCAAAACTAAATTAAAAATAGCTGACCTAATCTTCTTATTCAAACATAGGGTAAATATATATAAATGTTTTTCTGTGAGGGTCAAGACCCCAAACTTGAGGTAGTACTACATTCTGTTGTTAAACACTGAGGGGCAGCATGGAGTCTCAGTGAGAAGAGATAAAGTGATTGCACTTATACCAGACTACGTTTGAAAACCTATAATTCAATACAAACATAATTTCTGTGACACTAATGCTAATCACTGCATTAAATGGACCTGGTTTGTGAAAGGTTAGTGGAGCATGTGTTTTCTTTTAAAGGCAGAAGAAAAGATAAAATGATGTGCTTTAAGAGAGAATGAGAGATCACAAGGCTGGGCGTCCGTCTTTACCTTTTTTGTTTTTGGACTCCTGCAGGGCAAAAGACAATAAAAAAAAGAGACGAATCAAAAACAGGACAGCGTGAGACAAACTCCAGCGTGCAAGTAAACGGCGCGAGTGATGGCATGTGTCTCATCTGTTTGTGTGTGCGACAGACAAAGAGACTGTCACCCCTAAATATAACTGCGTCAGTCTGCCTCCAGCTGCTGACAAAGTCATACCCCCTGCACTGCTAGGAACACACACACACACACACACACACACACACACACACACAGTGTAAGTCAGGACTCCCTCTTGTGGCTGCAGATGTACAGGAGAGGAGGAGGTGGACGTCCGTCACTGCTGTCACTGTCAGCAACAGTCAAGGCTGATTATTTGTTGAAGACTGACAATAGTTCACACTGTCAAACTAATTACCGTACACCCTCTGTCCTCACAAGACATTTTATACTACCTTAAATGTGCAAACGGTGGCCTGAATTGGCCTGAGACGCAGAGAGAACTAGGCTTTAACTGACGATGGCCCGATCCTTTTTACAAGTATGCATGTCATATTTTAGTAAGATGTCTACCTGTTTTCTGATATGCTTATGTTTTCCTTTGATGTTTCTGCCGTTAATGAAAACATCCTTAAAATGTCCCTAAATTTCTGCCAAGTGTATATTTTTCCACCGCAACAATTTTGCCAGGTCATTCTCACTGCTTCAAATACTGGATTTTATATGAGATTTATTTCTGTATTAAAATAGAAACACTTTCATGTTTATCAACCAAACCAGTCTGATCATGTAACTCTGAAGAAGAGTTCGGCTTTCTCTGATGTTTAGGTGACAGTTTCCTGGCAGAGATCAAACAAAACCAGAATTTATCTGGGTAAAATGGGGATGAATCCATGGTCTCACAGTGGGGAGGAGACAACCTGTTTTGAGATTTAGGCTGCAGCCCCACTGATCCATCACTGTGCTGATGGAAAACAGACAGAGATGTTGTTCTGTATTGGATTTTTAGCCTTATCAGAATTCAGCAACATGGCTGTAAAACCATTTGAAGTGCAATAAAAGTGTTCATCCCCAACAGGTGAAGACTGGGAGTGGTGTTCATGTTTCTGGCAAGATATCTCATGCAACATCGCTAATTATCTACATATAGCATATCAGTATACTGTATGTGTATGTGTGGCGGTCTCTGTTACCAAACATTTTTTTTCTTTGAAATTCTTTTGTCACAGTTGCAGATATGGCATCAAGGCATAAAGGAATAGAAATAATAATAGAAAGTTTCTAGGTAAAGAAATATATAAACATAAAAAGAATAAATATAAAAGGAGTATGGATATAATGATGAACATAGTATTGAAGAAATAGAAGCAGAACTGGATCTGAAACTATTACATAGGTTCAGCTCCAGCAGGGGACCCCAAACTTCTCTTTTCCCGAGACACATTAACCAGCTCTGACTGGGGGATCCCGAGGCGTTTCCAGACCAGTGTGGAGACGTAATCTCTCCACCTAGTCCTGGGTCTTCCCCGAAGCCTCCTCCCAGATGAATGTGCCTGGAACACCTCCCTAGGGAGGCGCCCAGGAGGCATCCTTACCAGATGCCCAAACCATTTTAGGCGTCCGTGGTTTAGACTCCTAAAATAACATACCCAAAGTGAATCAGTAATAACTCCTCAACCATTAGGCCTAGATGCATAATTCTGGTCTCCTATTTTTCTGTTAAAGAGTAAATGGAGATGCAACAAAGGAAAATATGATATTTTCATCTTTGCCTGGTATAAAATCTATATTTTAACAGCAATATCAAACCATCTTCCTGTATATTACAATGCAACTGAATATGTTTTAATACACCTGGAATACAACTGTAACTGTAAATTTGGAGAAAAGAAAGATCGCGCTCAAAGTCCTCACTTTGAACCGATTTGCAGGTGGGAGAGGTCCCTGTGAATCATCGTGCGGCTATCGATGTAGCCTACAAACTACATTCGGACGCATATATCTACATGATGATACATTAAATAGATAAACAAAGTTATCTGAACGTTGTTCCTGGTTTGCAGTCAGTGGCTTAAAGCCACGCCTGCGACACATCTGGGACTATCACCAGTTAATCGAGCCACCACTTAAACTGTCACAACTGCTGGATCTTGATGGCAATAACTGCAGCCTTGTACAGTGATTTACGTTGTGATATAAATTAATTTAGATGCTTGGTGATGGTTTGTTTGAGCTTCTAGCTGAGCCTCCTAGTTCCATAGAGGTGTGTAGCATGGATAGGATGATGCAATAGTAGTTTCAGACATGATTTTCCCATTTGCAAATCACGTGCTGCCCCCCCCTTAGCAGGGCATCGGTGCTCAACTTGAAAAAGAAATGATCAAGAAGACAATGTGCAAGTATTGTTTTTCATTTGATAATACATAAAGATTATAAACTATTTATGTAGCACATTTCAAGCAAGGACAACATAAAAAAGACAATCAGGCACATAAAATAGCAAAAAAACAATCACACGTACAACTAAAAGCAGAAAGAGAAATAAAAATGTAAGGCACAAACAATAAATATCAACATCACACCTGGTGGTTACAAGACAGATTTAACTAGCACATTAATTCTAACCGTCACTTGGAATTAAAATGGTACCTGCACTTAAACTGGAGAGAGGGAGAATGATTTGAAAATGAATTGTGTTGACTACTTTGCCACAGAATCGAGAAAAAATCTATTCCCCTACATGACTGACAACTGGAAATGACTCACAAGCTGCAATGGTATGTCAGCAAGATGTATCACCTAAAAAAAAAAAGGTGTTACTTCTGTCACCTTGTGTTCAGAGCTGGGAGCTGGTACCAGGTGGGATGAAGACTCTGGAGGGGGTCCACCTCTGCTCTTATTGACAATAATGACGTCAAAGTGAAATGAGTCCAGGAGAGCAAGGATGAGCGAGAGAAACACGAGAGACAGAAGATAAAAAGATAAAAAAAAATAAAAATGAGGAGAGGAGAAGACAGCGGGTGAGAAAAGTGAGTTGATGATGAGGAGAGGGGTGAGAAACAGACACAGCAGGCACCTTGTTAAAAGGACATATTCGCAAAGTGCCTCGATGTTCAGAAATATTCTAGTGCACGTCATTGATTTTAAAACATCCTGAAATGAAGGATAATTGGTTCAGTATTGAATTTTTAACTCCCTCCTCTTCTCCTCCTCTCGCCTCTGCATGCGTTAGTGGTGAGTAATGTTCCCGCAGCTTGTTCTGGTCAGCAGTGGAGGTCGGTAAAGGTCACAAATGACTTAATGCCCTTTGAAAATCCTGATGAACGAAGGAAAAGGTCTCAAGAAGACTTATTATTCGCTTTCCTAAGAGAGACCAAATCATTCAGGTGTAAATCATTTTTACAGTGATGTTCTTTAAAGTAACTTCACCTGTGACAGATAAAAATCCATTTGAACGCAAGAATGGAAATATTTTTTAGTTGTTGGTTACAGGATAACATAACATTGACTGCATTTAGCCAAGGTGATCTGTCGGCTCGTCCGCCGCTCTTAATCACTAACATTTGTGTATCTTTAATCAGAGGCGCAGCAATGTGAGCACAGCTAAATGTGTAGATAACAAAACGTTTTGTGAGCTAGACTGAATATTATAAATGAGATTGTTGCCACACTTTGTTAGAGTTACAACAGTTAGAGTTAACGTTACTGTGGTGGATAGGTCTACCATTGTGTTGTTGTTCTGTGCTGTTATTCTGTGCATTATCGTATATTATGTGTCACGTACCTTACAGTGACTGAGTAGAGAAGCTGTGTACCTGAGAATTGGTAAGACGACAATAAAGCTAAGTTGAACATTACAAAGCAAACGGCTGTGGATCCATGCTAACGATAGCTAGCTGCCCCCCCTGCCTTGCATCACTAGGCTATAGGCTAGTAAAAACAAATCGCTCCATGTTTGCTTTGTACCGTTACATTGTTCCATGCAGGCTAAAATCAACACTTTGACATAACACCGGTGGTACACAGAATAGTAATGTGTTAGCTGGTGAAGTCATGTGGAAAGCCATACAACTGTAGTATTTTGCACCGGATAACGAAGCAACTGGTCGCTGTTAGCCCGCAAGCTAACATTATCTAATTTCAGCTAACTGAAGCACAAAATCACATTATGTTTCACAAGCTTAGCAGTAATGTTAGTTTACCTGTCTGACAGGATGAAAGCACACTCTGTCGGTTTTGTCGGTTCCAAAACAAAGCGAAGGTCTCTCCGTGACTCAAGCCTTTCTATTGTTGTTTTCACCTGAAGTCGATCTGATTCTCGTTTGGCTTGAATGGCTCTTGCATATAAACCTGTTTTGTTGTTTTTTTTATCCTCAAATGTTTTTTTGTTTTAGCAGACTCGTGCGGTGTTGTTGCGGTGTGCTGCAGATTAAGCAGGAATTTATATTAAGTATTATAAAGTATTGTGACGTCTCGCAAGCTAAGTGTCTCTTCACACCCCAGTCTGAGGCCCTATGTCCTCACCACTTTTAAACACAAAGTGACACCCTTGAATCAATACAAGATAATTGTTTGGAGACGGAAGAAGAAGAGCACAGGAAGACCTGTTAGAGGTTAAGGGTTAGAGGTGTTATAAGAGGAAGTGTTCTCAGGAGAATTTTAGCTTCTTAGAGTTAGAGAGGGACGCCCCTGCTCTGATGGCATCTGGTAGCTTGTTCCACCATCGTGGTGTGACTGATGTGACACCTGTGAGATTATTTCCCCCATTTCTGATAAAAACTAGCGTTTTTATTTGTGAATCGAGTCTTGTTTCAGGTTTCTGAGACTCAAGTCAAGAAAAGTTCAAGAAACACTTGGATGTTGATAGGAATTGTTGCATTCATTTTAAATGATTTGTTTTCTTGTTATTTCTGACACTAAAATAAATATCAATCACAAAAAGTAAGAAGACTAGCCTTTAATGATGACGTAGTTAGTGGTGTGTAACTTTTTCATGTATATGTGAGAGCGCTGTGCATCATCACTGCAGGTAGGTTCATCTGTGCATCAGTCTGAGAGATGGAGGTCAGAGGAACACAGAGTCAGCGTTTTTTATAGGCAGATTTACACAGTCTCTATATATGTGGGATTAGACTGACAAAGAGTCCACGATATTAATATGAGGGGATTTAAGGGCAACTTTTACCTCCCGTAGTATTCAGTATGCTTATTCATTCACGCCCCGCCCTCTCTGTCATCTTTGTACCAGCCCGACTTTGCTCTTGGTCAAAGACATCAAAGACCTACATTTTCCAGCAGTCATTTTAAAAGTCATCCTTTGACTCATGCACGTTATTCTTTTTACTTTGGGTTAGTTGTAGTGAAATTGTGTATGTAAGCTACCCTCACTGATTTTATTTTAGGTCGATAAATAATCTTATGTTTTCTTATCTAAGAGATTTAATCTCCTTTTCAACTAGAGCTGACAACAAGTCTGATAAGTGGATTGCACGGTTGTCACAAGACACTGCTGCCTGTGCATGGGTGCAATTCCCTAACGAAGGGGGCGTGTGCCTGAACGTCCTGCTGAAGCTCCTTTGCACCATTCTTGTATCACTTATAAGTCAGTGCAAACTGCATACTCTTTGTCCCTAAACAGAGAATACTCATTGGCAAGATTATGTGACCACTGTGACTGATCCACAATTATTGAAATCCTTGACCAGGTACAGACTCAGAAAGCACAGCCTTGCTGTGGAGAGAGGCAGCCACAGGCTCCCCCGAGAAGAAAGACTTTGAAACCGCTGCACACAGCAGGAGGTGGAAACCAAGCTGCATTTTTTAACCGCCTTCCAACTATACATCAGAGACATATACAGCAATGTGCAAACAGCACCAAGATTTGTGAGTTGTTGTGACCAGAAAAGGGGCTCCATTGGAACACAACCACCACGGCTGCATCAGCAATACAAAACTGTAGTGATGCCAACTCACAACAATCTTTATAATGGGAATACCTGGAAATTAAATGTTTGGCTGCAATTTTCTGTAGTCATCCAGCAATATTTATTCTTTGATCACAACATGGCCACATTTGAGTCAAAAAAATGTGTATAAATGTGTTAGTAAATGGTATTTATTATGGAAGAGGAATGTGTTGCTCTAGCAGCACAGGCTCATCCCTCTCTCTAAATTGTAATGTGTGTTTTCTACCATTCCTGCAGCATCTTGTTTGGGAATAATGTTTGCTCTTGTTCTGTAGCATGTAATTCTATCAATTCACCCCAAAGTTGGTTTAAGTTATAGCAGTACTGACTGAAATGACTATTTTGTTGATTCCTGTAATCAAGAGAGCATTTTCCGACAAATTAGGACCGTGGTTGGTCATGTTAGTGTTTGCCTATTCCATTTCTGTTCAGTAAATCAGCAGGTCCTCTGCCTGTCTGTGGTGTGTTATAGACATATCTTTTCTAGATGCATGCACTATTTTGGATTTCTCATTTTTAGATTGTAGATGGATAGATAAGTAGATAATTGATTGCCCTCTGGAAGAGGAAATTTGTTTCCTTAGTCTGTACACATAACAATTATTGAACAGTGAACTAACACAATAGCACCGACAAAGGGAAAACAATACAGTCACAAGAACATGGGTCAACTTAAGTGTTATTTACAACAGTTTCTTAAGGGCACCGTTGGCAGAGGGCATAGATCTGTATCTGCGTTCTGATGGGAGTACAGTGATGGAAGAGTGTTGAAGAGCCATGGTCAGAGCTGTGCTTGAGATAGCAGTGTCAATGAGGGCTGGGTGGCTGGGAATAGAGAGACCATTGATTTCAGAGGCATTGTGTGTGACTACGAGGAGTTTGTTCCTGTTGGTGACAGTGAACATGGTGGTGCAGCGAGGATGTGTTCTTTACAGGAGGAGCAGAAGGTGGGGTGTGACTGAGAGTGCTCTGAGTTTCCGGATGGCTGGAGACAGCAGCGTAGTGTAGTTATGCCAGGCCCCGGTGCAAATATTTTCCTTGGGGCCGGACAAACCAGCCTTTGATCAAAACCATGGACAGCGGCTGCCTGAACGTCAAATTTCTCAAAGCAACGGCCACAGAATTCCCCCCAACAGCCGAAATATTTCAAGCTTTCTCTAACAAATCAAAACACAGAGAGACACTATGTCCGTAACTATTGCCATCATCAAGCACAGCAGCTCATAAGCGTATAGGTATGATCACACAGTCGCAAAAAGGCCTATTCATCATTTATTATCACAGAGGCAAATCAGCCAGTGACATTGAAGTGAAAGGTTACGATGCGCATTTTCCAACATACAATAGCTACATGCACAACATCCCTGATACTACTCTAAACAGAAAGAAACCTGTAACTCACCCAGGAGAAGTTCCCTCTACAGGCCTTCTGTTCGACGACATGGCTTACATCCAACTTCTTGGCTCTGTTTTTCTCAATAGAGAATCCACTCTGTCTCTTGTTCCATACTACTCCTTAATTTATAATATAGCTCATTGGCATTGGGAGGCACAGTAAAGGTAGTGTGGAAGAGTCTGCCATTTGAAGGTGGAATATTTGAAAAACTACCGCTGGGCACAGCTGAGTCCGAACTGTAAGGCTGCAGCAGGGAAATGTCTGCTTGGGTTGATATATCTTTGCTTGTTGTGGAGCAAGAAGCTTACATAATCCGGGTGCACATCAACATTGCTGACATCAGCAATATTGCCAGCACTTGATGGTGAAGGTGAAGGAAGAAGAAATGTTACAAGAAAGAAGGCGTGAGGATATCCAAGCACATTAATGCGCATGACAGGGGAAAGATTATTGGACAAACAGATTTCTCAATTCCCAGCAAGCTGTTCTACTTCATAACTTGTGAGAACAAAAACTAGGGTGACCATGACCGTTGGCCTGTGTTGGCAGCGTTTATGAATGTCAGTAGTGTAAGGATCAAAGCTGAGTTTATTGTCAAATGGGATTTTGAGCTTCAAGTACCTTGGAATGGCTGTCAAAACACCAAGAGGAGTTTACATACATGCAAATGGTAAATTGTTTTAAAATATGTTTTTGGAAAGATTTTAAAATGGAGCTGGAAGAGCATGCCTGATTTACCAGGCTGATGTAGTTAATAATGATAATTATTCTACTTATGCACACAGGACCTTTTCTCTTTCTAGTTCAGTCATTAATGTTCTTGTTCCCTGAGGAAACAGAGAAACTGTTAACAAGGACAAGGAAGAGAAAACTGTAGAGAAAGCGGTGGGGTGGTGTTGTCTTATCGTTGTGAAACAGGGTCGCTCAGAGACAAAAAAAAACATGAACTAATTTCATACCAAATTTACATGAAAATTACTATTAATTACTCAGATATATTAGGTATGTGGGAAACAATTATATGATCCGCATGCCGACATTATTATGTAAATGTAATTTTGTTTCTGTTCCCCACGTGAGGCGATGGTTCATCTGGTTTTTGGGACTTGAAAAATGAACAAAGAAGGATTTTTTTAAAAGGCCAGATGTCACATACACTCGTTTTTGTCCCCATTTGTCTCCCTTTTGTTTCCACCTCTTGTCATTGTATAACTTGGTGATTAGTTGGATCCGGTGCAATGTGTTGCTCGAGGGCCATGGCTCTCTGTGGCGAGCGGCACGGAGCGGTCGCCTGGCGACAGGTTGTCAGGGCAACCTTGGTGTGATAGATGTCCCCGCCTCCCACTGTCGTCTTGGCGATGCTCTGGTGTTTATCTTGCTATCCTTCGCCATGAGCACTCATTCATCATCCCTCCGCTCAAAGCGGGCACCTCCCTCGCTAACAGCAAGTCTGATTAAATATTAATCACTTTATAAAACACTGCCAGGCGTGTGTGTTCATTTACAAAAGTGTGTGTTTGTGTTTTTTCTCCTGCAAGTCCAGTTTGGTCATGACCGCTCTCCAAACCTGCTTCCATCTAGCAGTGAATGGAAATAGCCTTTGCTCAGCTTCCCTCTGTGTGTCTCCTTTTTCACGCATTTAATTAAAGCAAAGTAATGGAACGCTATGAAAATTAAATCTGAAGGGCCGTGAAAGTGGAGCAGCAATTTGCCCGGCATGACAAAGTCCACTCTAATAACATTTGTCTGAATATGTAAGCGTGTGTGTCTCTGAATTATGTTAGTGTGTCTCTTTCTGTATGTGTTCCAAACTTTACATGATTGGCCATGAAGCAGTGACATCTGGAACAACAGTGCCTTGGGTGTGTGTGAGCGTGTGTGTGTGTGCGTGTGCACATCTGAAGAGCATCTGTTTAAAACAGATGGCTCCTCCTCCTCCCTCAAGAGGCCCTTCATATTTAACTCTTGATGGAAAGCGAAAGTGGAGGAGATCAAAGCAAAACAGTCTGTTATTTAAACCTTTGCATAAAACGGACAATAAGAGCAACAGTCTTCATTTGTTCAGCATTTTTAAATTAATCACAGCCTTTTTAGGGATACAGCCTCCAGGCCTCAATTTAGTTCAGCTTGATACGTTGATTTAATATGGTCACTAAATAAGGTCCCTTATGCTGACTAAAATAATCACACTGAACAGCTTGGTCACACCAGTTTTTATAAGTAAAATTTTGGGCCAGTATGTCATTTCAATGGAACTGTCAAGATCAGTGGATTCACTTACAGAGGCAAAACAAATTCATGGTACTTTGGCAGAGAGTTTAACTCGAACAATTAGAACCAGAGAATCCAAAAAAAAAGGGTAGACATCACATTAGCTTTTATTCAACATCCAGTTTTATAAGTTGTTTTACATCATTAGTTTGTTTGATGTGAGTTTCATTGAAACATGCGCGCTTCAAAGCTGGAGTAAATTGAATTAGAGGCGAGAGTGCATGACAAATTGTCCTGATAGATTCAGGCTGATGTCCTGATGTTTCACTAAGGAAATGAAGAAGGGGCCTTGTTAAATAGTCTATTCATCCCTTCACTTTTCACTCATTAATTTCTTTGTAGGAACATCATTGGCATCGATTACAGCTTATTCTGTTGGTCAGCTTGTACCAGCTTTGCACGTGCGGATTTTCACGGTTTCTGCCATCCTCTATGCAGGGAGCTGTTTTTTCTGGGTCTCTATGTCAGCCTCTATTTGGCTGTGCGCTTTAGGTCTTTGTCTTGCTTAAATGTAAATCTTAACACCATTCTCACGAAAAAACACAATTCTCCAAGCACCAAGCATCACTGTAGAGATGGTACAGTATTAGACAGGTATCTATGAAGATTCTCATCCAGAACATGGTCATCCGACAAAGGTTAAATCAAGGACAACCACATTTGGTTAAAGAAACAACTCAAAATCGTTTCACCTCTCATCTAAGAGGCTTCTTCAATTCTGACTGACAGGCAACCCTGTTTCATACCATCTGTCTTTCCTGTCCAGAATATAAAAATTGTTGTCCTTGAAAGAGTATCCCTTATCTTCCAAATATAAATGTACTGCTGAGTCTTGACCTGAGTAGTTGGCCCTTCTGTGTTGAGCCATGCGTTTGTGTGATGGTTGTTTCGGTTTGTGCATTCCTCACTGCACTGGGCAGCATACATTAGATTACTTTTCTTGTGTGTGCGGTCCTTTAGGTGGACCAGTATCTGTCTTTGTGGGGTTCAAAAGCCTCCACAGGGATGTGGCGCTTGTTGAAAATAAAGAAGAAAATAAATCTCCAGACACATATGGAATCACTGTGTTGTTGCGTTAACTCTTCTTATCATCATCACCCTCAGTGGTGATTAATCTTTCATTAAGTCATTTTTAAATGCTCCTTATTTTGTAAACATGATGGCAATTCATCATAAGCCAAGTCACTTTTATGTAAAAGTCACAAAGGTAGTCTTGCACTTTCAACACAGAAGAATTAGTGATCCTTAAAAGCTGTGATCTGATTGCGGAGATCAGCAGTGTCAGGTTTGACTGAAGAGAAATCTTTTGCTAACTATGCTAAATAAACAAACTTTATATTTTCCAAATTGTTCTGAGAGATGAGAGCAACTCTTCTTTCGCTCTAAGTATGAGATAATCAGGCAGCTTAACAGGAGTGTAAAAGTTATCCACAACATGTCCGACTCCGAAATAGCTGTCCAGAGACAAGATGTTCAGATTATAAGCAAATTTAAGAGTCTGCTGAACAAGAACACTGAATATAAAGACCGCCACTGAAAAAGTATGAGACTGAGACTAATTGGGGATGCAGTCCTGCAATTCCTGTGTCATGGGTGAACGATTTAGATCCAGAGTCTGAGGATAACAATAACACTTGATAATGGCTTGAGTTGAGCAGGAAACAAGCTGACAAGCTGGGAGACTGAAGGGGGCGCAGGCAGGGTGACTTCTGTGCTAAGTGCTGAACCCCTGTATACTCCAACAATATGACAAAATTGGAGCCGGTGGCAAGAGGTGATGGGCTCAGGAGGCAGGATTAGGAAATTTTCTAGTATATCTTAGTATGTTTTGTATGTCCTAATGGCTGCATATCAGTCTCCCCTTCAGCCAGGCCCATGCATTACTTAGGAACCCTTGCCATTGTACATCCATCCACCAAATGCATTTAGACTTTGCTATTGGTCCCGACTCCCTCATCCACTTGTTCCTCATTCCCTTTACCTGCCCCCGCAGTTTACCTGCCAATCTCTATGTGCTCCTTGCTAGATCATCAATGTAGCTTTGTGCCTTTTCTTTCCAGGCCCTGAACCCTGAAACCATTTCTGTTAACATGTGGATTCTAAATCAAATTCTGTTTGGACATGCTATCCTCTTTCAACATATGCATGATCACTTTTCCAATAAATCACTGAATCTCTTCTTGTGTGCATATGGGTCCTTACCCTTGTTGCCTTGTACACACCCACTTGACATTTTTTTTTTGCTGCAGTTTCTCCCAGCTGTGTGAAGTCTGAAAATGTTGTGGCAGGTGCGTTGTGGGTGAGTGAGCCTAAATACATCAGTGTGCACCTGCTTTTCAGCATTTCACCACATACAGAGAGCATGTTATGATACAAGTTGAGCTATCACTTTGTTGCAGCAATACATGTCAAACAATCTTTGTGGGTCCACATTTTGACAGTAGGTGTATTGCATTTGTTTTCTTCCAAATAGAGGAAAGGCTGACTGCACAAAGTCGTCTATCGTGACAGCACTTGAAAAGGCAAAAAAAAAAAAAAAATCCAGCAGCTGTTTTGGAGGAGAGGGCGATGCTGAAAAATCTCCAGCATATCACCGACTTTGAGAGGTGAGAATCTTCGACATCTTACGTGAGAAGAGCTGCAATTAGCCTCTGACAATTTCCCCACAGGATCCATCATTCCAGCTGAGCTTGGCTTGCCTTGTCTTGTTTCTTTGCCAAGATGTTCACAGTTGGAAAGCATATAACAAGCAATGCGTTTTCTCAATAGTGGAATTTTCTGTGAAATGATAAACGTATGCAGTTGCACTGTCAGTGGCCCTAAATAATAAAAAAATGTAAACATTAACTGAAAAACTGAAAACATACCCAAGGCACTTCTGGAAGCTTTCCCGTCTATTTCTCATCACAGTTTGCCTCTTCAGCACAGTTTCTTTTGTTTCCACAATAAGCCCATGTATCCTAGATACACTAAAAAAGGTTAACAAGAAAGAGAGAGGAAAAGCCAAGGGAGAGGGAATGACATTCAGGCAGGACCCAAAGAGCTCAAGGATTTTGGTGAGGATGTTTTTATGGCTGTGCCATCAGTGTATGAATGTGTGTGTCAACGGGTGATGTGACATGTAGTGTGAAGCGCCCTGCACAGGAACAGCCCATTTACAATAAATTTAAGTGATCTGGGGGCAGACACTGTCAGTATGGGGTTTTGGGTGGGTAACTGCTCTAATGAAAGTGCAGAGAAGTGTGTAAGACTGCGATTCTGCCTCCTGGTCTCTAGGTTGTCGTGGTTTTGGGGCACTAATAAACTATGTCAGATTTCCAGATATGAGAACTGCTCCGTCTAAAGTGAGATGAATGCCATTTCTCCTAATCAGACCAGGTCTTCCCCAGAAAGTTTGGCAATTATCTACAAAGCACACAGCTTTTGTTGGACACCACCTCGAATAATGTCATCTAAACATGTCATCACTGGTCTGATTAGGCATCAGCCCAGAGAAGACTACAGAGCCCGACATTGTCTTTGCATATGTGCACACAGACTCAACATTCATTTTAGTGATCTCCGTTTGGTCTAATCGGGGAGTCGTTACTGCTGACATCAATCTGACTGTAGATATGCCGTAGCCAGCAGTTTTAAATAAGATTCAGGGTTGGCTACTCTGGCCCCAGGAATACATGACAAAGTAAATTATATTGGCGGAATAATGACCGGTGTTGCTGCATCAACACAATTTTCTGAAGTGAGGTGGGTGGGGGGGGGGTGGGGGGGTGGGGGGGTCATGTAGTGTAATTGAGACAATAAGGTCAGACTTGAGTTTATAATTGTCAGGCCATTAATTCCAGCTTGAATGATCACAGTGGATGCAGTTATGTTTGGCTGAAGGCGGTGGGTAGTGTGGATGCTAAATGTCTAAATCAGGCACCTGGCTGACAGAAAGTTCGTTTGTTGGGGAGCGACACGTGACGAACCATAGATGACCCGACAACAATGGCTGCGATGCGGTGGTTCATGTCACTAGCACGCTGGGTTCGGCAGTCGAGGGGCTGGGCACTGGCGGAGGATGGCAGACGCTGGTTGTGAGTGGCAGGGCGAGGCCTTCAGTGGACGCTCGGCTGTTTCCCGAGTGGTGTAGCCCCGCTCTCGTTGCATAGCAACATCTCCAACACAAGGGACAGGAGGCAGCAGAGTGGATCTACGGCCGACTACAGTCACCAGGCAATCCAGGGGCAGCAGCTGATAATGAACTAATGGCAAGACAATAAAGAAGCGTCACATGGCTCTGTGCTCATGTTGCATGTGTGCCCAGGTGTAGATCAGAGTATGTGCAACAGCGCAACAGTGTAATTTGCTGTGATGAAAATTCTCATTTCTCAACATGCCCTTTGACATTTCCTTTGGGAGTTCATTCAGAGCTCCTACAAAGAAAAACACAAAATGAATGATTAAATATGCTGCATCTGTGTCTTGTTTACAACAAGAACCATATTACTGTCATAATGGCCCAGTCCCGTGGAATTAGTAGAATAAATAATTATTAAGGAGTGTATTTTAAAAACCCAGTTACAGTGTATTATAATGACCTTGTCCTTATTTGGAAATATTATGTAGCAGCCTGTTTGACCTTTTTTTTAAAGGCTTGTGGGTTCAGCACCTCCTCGATTACAGGAGGCAGTTTATTCCACGCCTTAGCTCCAGCCTGGATGAACGAGACCTTACCCCTTATGGTTTTAAATCTATTTAAAAAATAAAAACATTTATTGTCTACCCTAGCTCTGGTATTGTGGTTCTTAACGATGTCTATCTTTTTTAATTATCAAGGTAACTAGGGCCATGTTGTTTAAGATCCTATGTTAAGTGGGGCTGAAATGAACTGGGACCTGCCCACGTGACTGGTCCAGCCCCATGACTTCTCCCCCCAGTCACTCTCTCACTATCGCGTAGAAAAAATATTTTCACATGCATAATGACAAATCGTTTTTTTTTAATATAGCACCTTACAAAATGCTATGAAAGACAAAGCCATTTTTGAAACATGTCAACAAAATACAAATAAGAATAAAAGCAATAAAAAGACATCACACAAAAGCACATCCATAAAAATGGGTTTTAAGAAGTGATTTAGAAAGGTCACTGATCTTGCAAGCCTCGACTCCTCGACAGGTTGTTCCAAAGCCGAGGGGCCCTGATGGCAAAAGCGCAGCCACCTTTAGATTTAAGCCGCAATTTTGGAACGGCCAGAAGGGTCCCACCTAAAGATCTGAGGCTGCGATTCGGCTCAAGAGGGGTTCAACATTTCGGCTATGTAGCTTGGGCCCGGACATGCACCTGGCAAAGAACTCAAAAACCGCCTCTGTGTTTGTTCCTGCTACAGTACATGTGTCCAGGACAATATTTAGCCGTGATGACGACACACACGCAGTCAGTAAATGTTACACAATCCACTATGCTGTCTGCACCTAATTATGGCGATATCCTGTATATGCTGCTGCCACTGCCCTCAAACCACAGGATCGCACTCTGGTAATAAATGTAATTTGCTCTCAGGTCTTTTGCAAAGATCACCACGAATAATTAAATCTAGTTTGCTCATGTTTGTTTCTCTGTTCTTATCTTTGTCCTCTCTCCTTTTTCTCAACATCTCTCTCCCCCATCAGTTCCCCTTTCTCTGCCCCAGTTTAATGAGTATTAATTTCATAATTATTTTTTTAAATAATTATTTTACCATAAATAGCCCTTTATTTATCACTTACTTTTGGCAGATCTTAAGCATCTGTAATCCGACTTCCCTATCAAGAGCTAATGCGCTCAGGGTGGAGGAATCAATTCTCTGTCCTCAGACAACATAAACCACACGTTTTAATTGCAGTTCGTTCTGAGTGAGCGCTGTGTTTGATGGGTTCCCCATCAGCAGCTATTGGAGGAGTGTGTGATCAGTGGTCCCTTGGTGTTTTGATTGTCTCATCTTAGGTGACGTTTTCACCAGAGCCTCTCCACATCGACTGGGAGTTCACAGAGTGCTGTGCTGAAATGAAAGTCATTTGTTAGTAGAAGGTCTGTATCCCTGTGTGAGAGGTGGCTTGTTTGGCTAATAGTTTAGTAAGTGAACAGTTGCTCAGCAAATTAAGACAATACAGGTGAATAGGGTGAAACATTCGATAACCATTGATCTGCTCCACTTAATTACTTACATTCAGACAAGTAGTTTTTGGCAGCATAAGTTCTGATATTTAATGCTTAAATATGCAAATATAAAATTTTCATACATTTCAAAAAAGAAATTTAAAAAAACTGGAGACGCCATGTTCAGCATTCTTGTTTCATTTTGTTGACATGTTGGAGTCATGCATTTACTTTCATCTGAAAAGAGGACTATAGATTTTGGACACTGAGCAAAAGGTCCAGTTCTTTTTCTCCTTAGCTCCGGTGAGATGCTTCTGACGTCTCTGGAGTTCAGGATGTGGGCTGACACTCGTAATGCAACACTTGTAGCTCATTTCCTGGACAAGTCTGTGCTTGGTGGCTCTTGACGCAACAACTCCAGCCTCAGTCCACTCGTCGTGAAGCTTCCTCAAATTCTTGAATCGGCTTTGCTTTTACAATCCTCTCAAGGCTGCTGTCATCCCTGTTGCTTGTGCACTTCTTCCTACCACACTTTTATCAGAAAGAGCTTTATTGACAAACATACAGTTGACATAAATAAATGTAAAAATACATAAATATGGAGTAAACAGATGCAAGTTAAAAAAGAATAGAAAGAATAGGATTATGTGTAGAGAAAGAACAACGTGGCGGATATTTACATGAGCATTACTTGGGTTTGTGTTACATGGGAAGAGGATAAGCATTTATACGAATTGACAAAATATAAAACTATAGTCGAATGACAACGATTAACAACAAATATGTGCAATATCCCAGTTTGTGCAGTGACATGAAATGAAAAAAAAATTAAATGTAAGTGGGGCCCTGGGCCCTGTTAATGAGGCCAGCTGTAGATGTGTCTGGGATAAGAGGGGTCTCTCCTGCTCCCCTCAGAGTCCTGGAGGCGTACAGTTCCTGAAGGGATTGAAAATTGCAGCCAATCAACTTCTCTGCAGAGCTAATGATACGCTGAAGCCTGTCCTTGTCCCCGGCAGTGGCAGCAGATGGTTATGGAGGAGATGAGGATGGACTCAATGATGGGGGTGTAGAAGTGCACCATCATTGCCTTTGGCAGGCTTAACTGCATCAGCTGCTGCAGGAAGTACATCCTCTGCTGGGGTTTTCACAGTCCAGTCACACAGGATGATGGGTAAGGTGGGGCTGGGCTGTTTCTGAAGTCAACGACCATCTTCACTGTCTTCAGAGTGTTGAGCTCCAGACTGTTCTGGCTGCACCAGGTAACCATGTGGTCAATCTCCCACCTGTAGGTGAACTTATCCCCACCAGAGATGAGCCCAGTGAGGGTGGTGTCATCCGCAAACTTCAGGAGCTTGACGGTCTGGTGACTTGAGGTGCAGCTGTTGGTGTAAAGGCAGAAGAGAAGGGGGAAAGAGCCTTGAGGGGAACCAGTGCTGATGGTCCTCGAGTCAGAAACATGTTTTCAGGTCACGAGTCAGAGACAATGACCTTCTGTGGCTTTCCCTCCTTGTGGAGGGTTAAGGTCAAGTCAGAAGTCTTCTCCATGCTTGTGGTTGTGTGTACTGAACCAGACTGATATGTATTTATGGACTGATATGTATTTTTGATTTCCGTGGGCTGTAAGCCATAATCACCACAATTAAAACAACCAAAGGCCTGACATATTTTACTTTGTATGTATTCAATCTAAAATAAATGAAAGCTTCAGTTTTTGACCAAAATAACAGAAACAATATAAACTTTTTCACAATGTTCAATTTTCTTTCAGATGCACCTGTATGCACTAATGTTCTAGTTTAACGCCTTTGAAAGTGGACAAATCAAGAACAGTAGCTGTGACAGGAAGCTTGTTTCAGTTCTGGCTGGTAATGTAATCCTAGTTTGTGTGTATGTGGTGTACTTCTAGGTTTGTTTTTTTGAAGGGGATGGCATGCGGTGTCAGCAGCAACACTTTTTTCAGGTTTCCAAGTGACTTGTTCACTGAAACTGTACACAAGCAACTACAGTCTTACAAAACAGCACTACTGCTGTCTAAAACCTGAGTTTAAATACCTTTTGGAGGGAAGGTTTAGTCAAGAAAAGGTAAATGTAAATGTTAATTTTAGTGACAGCTGATTTTGTTCACAGATTACTTTTATTTTAGCATGTAATCAAACATCTCAGCTCAGGACCGAGGCAGTAAAAAGAAGAGAAAAGTGCCAAAAAGCTAATCAAACACTCCCCACTTGATGGAGTCCAGTAAGTCTAACTAGCAGCAGCTGCCACACAAACTACAGCTCACCTGTGAGTCTCAATTAAATAGTGAGCCCTAAAATAAAGTCCCAGTTTAAAATATGCGAAAGGATTCAAACGGTCTAATTAAAATCCAGTAATTTACTTAACTGAACCGGGTCCTTTTTTTTAACCTTTCACACATTAATGGTCCGATCACATCAGTATTTACGGTCTTGACAGTGCTGACCTTTAGGGGAAGTGAGAGTCATTAGCTGTGATCATACTAGGATTATGAACTGCTCTACAAGTGAGGCATGGATTACTTTATGGGGACAGGTGCCGATGGCACAAATATACATCTCTTTAATAAGCTGTGTGATTTAGTGTCTTGTCCCCAGTGGTGGAAAGTAGAAAAGTACTGTACTAAGTGCAATTTTAAGGTACTTATACTTCTATTTTATGTTACTGTATACTTCTACAAATCAACAAAAATGATCAAATCAGGTTTCAGGACAAAAACATGTATTGTATGAAATCTAATCTATACAATTTCAGTTATGTCTCTATAAGGACTCAGATGTGCATGTTCATCCAGAAGCGATTATAAAGCCAATTTTAAACTCCCCTCTTTATCAAGCTGCTAATGAGGATGCATGTAGCAATTTAGTGGAGACACACACTCACTTTTCCAGTACAACACTTGGTAGGATTGGCTTTGGTCCAGAGTCAAATGAGATGGTGATGTGATGAGGACATTTGTGCTAAATCCAATAACAACCGAGTCGGAAGAGGGACAGGCTTAGGACATGTCAAATTATAAATTGTTAATAATGGGGGGTGTTTTCCTGCTGTTTCTGCCTTGCTAAGTGTTTTCTGGCAACAAATGTAGGCTGGAAATGAGCTCATTTCTCTTTTCTGACTCATCCTCATTGTATGGATCAATGTTTATCTACATTTGTTGTAATCACAGTGGTAAAATTAATTGTCCAGGCCATGCTTTAAAGTGAAAGACACTTAAAATAATTTACAGCGAACACCAGCATGAAATCTGTGCATCTTTATGATTTTAATTTCTCAAGAGTATCCTCAAAGTGTCACTCTGCTTACAGTATGTAGAAATTAATTAGCTTTAGGACAAAATTATCATAAAAAGTGAGTATTCCAATGTTTATTGTACTTTTCCTTTATTTCTCCTGTAAATAACTTGGAAAATGTTGATGACATTTTACAAACTATTGCTTGTTTTTACCACTGTTGTCTCCATGTGCATGTATAACCTACAGCAAAGTGCAGGAGAAAAGCAGGTTGAGGTAAAAAAATAAAATAAAAACGGAGACGGCATGCATTAAACATGATAATCTGATAATATTCAACAGGCCAAAAGCATCCAGCTGTGAAGTGTATCTTCAGTATAATAAAAATGCAGGCTATCATTAGTGACTGGTATCGCTAACACATGCTGATGCCATGCAATTATCCTGCTCCCAGCATCCTTACTTCATCAACTGGATCTCTCAGGCGGAAAGGGGTCCAAGGATGGGTGAGAAATCATTTTCTGCCAAAATAAACAAACCTGTGACCAATCAAGTCAGGACACACATATGGAGCAATTCTGAGCATACTTAACCAAAAATATGTCTTTAAGGAGCATCTGTAACATGAAGGAATTAGGTTACACAATGTTTGTGTGCTGTCAGATGAAATTAGATTAATTTGGGACCATCTTATACCAGAGTTTCTTCGGTGGCTTCCAAAAGTCCAGTGCAAAAAGCTTGTGTTAATTAGTTTAATGTGAATTAAAATACAAAACATTATATAATCAGTTGGAGCTGAGGCGTGTTTGGTCTGCTACATTTACTGCAACGTCTCATTATAATTTGATTAAAATTATACTTTTGTGGACGCTGTGTTCCTGACATTCAATCACAACAGAGTGTTGCTGTTAGTTTGGATGTCTGGAGCTGATAATAAGTCCACATTTAATTTGTTTGATTACGTAATCTGAGTCTCTGTGAGTGACAAGGCCATGGCTGGTTCACTCTTGAGTGTTTATAATTGCATCCTAGACAGACTGTCTCAAACACACACACAAGCAAATATAGTATATGTGCGTAAAGTTGCCCTGTTGTGGCAGATTATATTCATGCTGAAAAAGCCCAGGCCCAGTTTATGTAACATCTAAGAAATTATATTAAAGGGTCTCAAAAGAAAGGAAAATTTAAATAAGATCTTTGTCCAGCCTATTTCTCCTGGACACAACTGAGCTGAATTTAACATCAATGTGAGATTTAAACCATTTTTTCATACTTACTTATTACAATTTCAGTACTGTTTTCTCTCTCACTGGACTGATTTGATAACCGTAAGCTCTGTAAGACTTGTAAATGAGCCTCCACAAGATAAGAAATTTGTCTCAGTGATCAAATTCAGTGTCAACTGTATTTTATCTGCCCTCAGACTTGTCTCAGTTTTATCAAAAAAGAGCCAAAACAAGATCTATAAACTTCATTTCTTGTTGATTTTTCACAAATATATATTTAAGAGCGTTATATGTAGAGCAACAAACTCGGAGAAGCCTGTGAACTCCTGTTTTTGTTGGGTTTCTACTGTTGTTCTCAAACTGTACATGATAATTCACAACCTTTTTAGTCTATGCTACCCCCACAACTCACGCACCCTTTAATCTATCCCACCTATCATGTAAGAGATGTTGACTATATAAAAGTTTTGTGGTGTGGTCAGCAACCACACTCCCACCACTTGGAGTGAAGCTTAACGTTCTGTTTATCCATTACTTTTAGCTAATTATTTTAACCATTGGTTTATTTCAGCCAACAAAAATGTAAAAAAACAACAACATTTAGATCAGAGTCAGCACAGCTCCACCAATGCGGCCCCTGCAGGAAAATGGACGAGAAAAATGCCTCAGGAGTCGAGAGCTGCCTCAGGAGAGATGCCCACCATGAAGTGCAATATCCCAGATTTAAGTATGACTGGGGACCTTTGCTGCACCTCTCTCCCTCATTTCTTCTGATCTATCTACTGGCGCAAAATAAAGCCATAAACTGACTCCCCCAAAAGATAAGTGATATGCTAATGCCACGTTCATGTCAAATCAAAGTTATAAACAAAATTATAAAGTTATAACCAGTTTCTGACTTATAATTAATAGTGTCAACATTCAAGTCGTAATTATGACTGGAAAGCTTGACATGTCCTACTTGGTGCTTAATAATACCAAGAAAATGCTCAGGCCACTTGTCAGCCAAAGTCCGCCATTAAAGGTAATTATTAGGGATGTCCCCATCAGGTTTTTTTGCCCTCGAGTCCGAGTCTCGAGTCATTTGATTTTGAGTATCTACCGATACCGAGTCACGATCCGATACTTCTATAATACTTAGAATAGAATAAAGAATAAAGAAGAGCGAAAAAACAGATCCAGGATGTCCCTTTTTATTTAAGTGCCACAGTGTTTGCAAAGCACATCTATATATACATATATATACATTTGTATCCGAGTCCTGATCGGGAGGTGACGTCCGATTCCGATCGAGTCTGAAACAACGTGATCGGCCCGATTATGAGTGTATATTGATATATTGTTTTCAGCCAATGCACTTCATTTCTGCAATCATACAACTGTCTCAAGTTGTCCAGTTACATGAACTTTTATCTGCTCAACACTGAACAGTCAGTTATTGGTCTCCAAAGTTTATACACGAGGGCTGCCAGCCAATGGGAGCGGCAGGACAGAACAGGTCTCCTTACTTAGGGAAAATCTACTCATTTTTTTGGACTCTCATGGGCATACTGATTAACAGCGAAGTGGATTATGCAGCAGGAGGGGTTTGAAATAATTTATTTTAATGTTTTTCTGCTTTGAAAACTTGAATTCAAGTTTACAGCGTCTGCAAACAAGGAGCAAATTACAAACTTTTTTCAGCCTACAGGACTTGAATACTCAAAAGATAAATACTTCGCCCAAACTCTATGACTAAATGTTTATGCTGAGCTGCTGCCCAGATGTACAGCGAGACACGCATTATTGACTTTATGCCTCTGTGTGTTTTACAGCCTTATTACTCATTCAGCTGTTATATTCTAATCTAACGTGCCATTTGCTGTTTGTTTCTCACCGAGACGAGGGCTGTAATTTAGAACGTTAATCTGCTTCCCTCCCTGTAAATAATGTCTGCTTTAATATTTCATGGATTAATCAACAAATGCGAATACGTCTAAGAGGAAAGAGAATGAGGGCTCCAGTTTCTGGAGGAAGGCACACTCTGACACAAACTTTGGGTGAAGTAAATAGAAAAAGACTGAGACATTCAAATGTGTTTGTGACTTGATTTAATTTAACGTAAGCAAAGGAAAACACATTAAGAGACAACACAAAACCAGTTTTCCACTAAACAATGAGAAACAGCTGAAACATCAAGACATCTCAAAATCTCTTTACACGTCCCTCATAACATGGTGAAAAGTCCCTTTAACGGCCTCCTTAACAGTCCCAGCATCAATGACAGAGGGCCTACACGCAGCACAGTGTAAACACGGGCATAATAGAAACCTCCTCATTTTTAAATTGCATAAAATTGTTCACCAAATGTTTAATTCTCTGTATCAAATCCTCAAATATCAAGCATGGAAATGGGGTCAGGAAAAAATTGCTTACCCCCATCTTCAACTGAATTATCACCGAAAAAAAAAGAATAATCCTCGAACACATGACAAAATACCTCATTGCCCTGTTTACCAAAAAAACAACAAAAAAACGCCAAACACTTTTATGAAATCTCCAAAGAGAGCTTTGCTTTCCCAAAACTGTTCCTGAATAATTTCTCAGATTAAGAAAGAACATTATTTAATTACGTAACAAAGACACCTCAGCCTATTTATGTGTGTGTGTGTGTGTGTGTGTGGGGGGGGGGGTTTGTCTGTAAAGGAGTCTGTAATCTCAACATGATGCACTATGCTTAGCCCTAGTCTCGTTCTTTGTGTACAGTGCCTCTGGTAAGCAGAATGAGACTGGCATTTTGTGTCTATCCCTGTTTGCCAACTTCACAGAGCAACCTGTTCTGGGATTAAAACGTCCCATCTTGTGGTTAAGACTCCCACTGAGCTCACTTTGCGCTCACTCTTCTTCTAGCATACTATTAAGAGGATTTGTTTCTTAATTGGGGACCGGTGCCCTCCTCGTCCCTCCTCCTCTTTTCTGTAAACCATCATCTGTTGTTGTTTCTCTGTCTTTATTCCCTGTAGTGAGCCACCAGGATCAATTTGGGTTTGGGGCTGTTAGCAGCAGGCTTCTGGGAAGTGGCACAGTCTCGATTCGATGGTGGTGGAGCAACGTGATTGGCTCCTGGTGTGGAGTCGTGGATGGAGTCGGGTGTGGGCAGGGCTGAGGAGGGCGCGGGAGCAGACACGTGATGTTCCTTCTCCTGGCGGGCGGTGCGGATCGTCCTGGTCGGCCGTGAAAATGTCTTTAAGCTGGAGCCTCGCTCAGGGGTGGAGCACCTAAGGAACGCCCTGAAACACCTGTAGAACTACACAAACAAAGACACATGCAAGATTACTGTCATTATTAAGAGTGTAGTAATAATACTTCACTGTATACAATAGTAACAGTTATGAGAATGTGACTGTGCGATGGACAGGCGACCTGTCCAGGATGTAACCTGCCCTTCGCCCAATGTCAGCTGGGATAGGCTCCAGCCCGCCCCCCCGTGACCCTGTACGCAGGATAAGCAGTTTACGATGGATGGATGATAATGGAACTAATAGTAAAGCCCATTTCAAACACACAGGCAATTCGAAAAACAAAAACAACATGCACTAAATAAATACAATAAAACCAATTTAAGGATAATATTGGTATTTTTGAACCCGAGCCCTATTTACACATATTTTGGGATCAAAATGACTAGTTGGTACAAAATGTTTTGGTATCTGTGAAGTAGATGGCTTCATCCAGCAGCTACTGCAGCCTGTTCCTTTGGGGCAATTCAGACTGTTACACCAGGTGTCTGACAACATCATGAAAAGGATCCATCCAAGTGACTCCCGGTGACACCCTTTGTTTTGAAAAATCTCACTCAAGGACAGTTCTTGGTCTGAAATCTCGTGAGAGGAGTTGTTGCAGGAAGACGATGGTGGAAACGTGAGTCAGAGTTTAAGACAGAAGTTTGTTGTGTCAGAGTACCATTAGGAAATAAAGTCTCGCTAACAGTTCCTCTACATACACAACAAACTCCTCTCCCTCGTTTCCAAAACTTTGTGTGCCTATTAGTCATTTTGACCCTATAATATGTGAAAATAGGGCCCAGGTTTAAAAATACCAAAATTACTCTTTAGGATGTGAGAGATATTTTAAAAATGTGATCAAATTTAATAAAATACATTAAATTTAAAAAAAAGAAAGTTGTAAGTTGCCCCAAATGGAACAGAATAAATAAAAGTGCAGCAGATCAAACAGCATATGAAATCAATGAAAGTCACTGGAGAACAGCAGAGGTGCTAATTTAGATTTGAAAAGGGGCATTTGAGATCACCAGGAAGTTGTTTCCACCTGTGAGCAGCATCGTAGCTAAAAGCACCATCACGCTGTTTGGTTCTGATTCGAGGTTCCTAAGGTCCTTGACTCTGTTGCTGGGGGCAAAGCAGCAAAACAACTAACTATTATTAATTAGTAAGAAAATGATTATGATATGCACAAGTAGTAAAGTTCTTTATCTTCGGCTCATCCTTCTTCTTTCCTCCATGTCGGGAGTCCAGCAGGCAGCGTGCTCCCCTGGATAAACGTAGTGTACTTAGTATACTCTCTGGTTCCACACGTATACTTAAAGTCTACTACATTTCCCCAGGGCGCCGCAGATCAAACAGGCGTGCTGCATAAAACATGACACTTCAGTACATGGTATTAGACGATCATAGGAAGTAGTTTCCTCCAGCATGTTTCCACCCTTTAAAAAAAGTGACATCCAGTGATTGATATGACAAATGAGACCAATTTGTGCAGCTTTTTGAACTAAGATACTTAAGCAGTTGGTTGACAAGTCCTCATATATGAGCCAATTAATTTTTGTTACCCTGAGGAAATTATGCAGTTCTTAAAAGTAGCACTCCCTTTTAAATCTTCTAGTGTCTCAAATCCCAGTCTATTAATCTACTGGAGCGCTGTGCTTGGGGAAGAAAAAAAAAAAAAAGATGATGTTGGTTTAAAAGCAAAACCTGTGGGGAAACAAAAAGGGCTGTGTTAAGTGGGGGGGGGGGGGGTTAGCTGAGAGGTGTGAAGGAGAAAGAAATGTCTGAGGAGGATGAAGGAAAAAAACAGGAGGAAGAAGAGGACAAACTGACGTCAAGAGCAACCCGTTCTCACTCCCAAGTCATCGCATATGAACACAAGAACGCAATATGGTCAAGACCCCTTGGCGTCTCAGGGAAGCCCTGTAGCTTCAAATTCGAACACTAAAAGGAGGCGCAGGCAGTGTTGGGAAGAACTTCGGAAATGTAGTAGGTTACTGAGTACAATTTATCCTATTTAAAATAGTAGTGTAACTATTTCAATTACTGTATCAAAGTAATGTAACTTACTACATTCAATTACTTTTTTTAACTTTTAAATATTTCTGATGAATGTTTTCAACTGTTTTCAAAAGACAGCTTGAGAGGCAGTTTAACTGGCTGATGGGTGGCGCTGCAAATTCAAACACGAGAACCGATCACAAACATCAGAACAGCACTAAACTTACAGTTACATTTGTTTAGTAATTAAATTACTTAACTAAATCACTGGGTGTAGGATATAAAAAACAGGAAAGTCAGAGTAAGGAGGCATTTTGGGGAGGATGGTGGGCCACAGAACGGACTTTCACCCAGGAGACTGGTGATCGTTTCCCGCGTGAAACAAAAAGTCAGCATTGATTGGTTTTACGTATGTTAAGTCACTTAAGTAACGTAGTTATTAAAACCCTAACAATGATGTTTTCTTAAACCTACCCAGGTAGTTTTAGTGCTTAAACCTAACCAAGTCAGGCACAGTTTGGGATCTTAAGGTTGGGGAGTGACCAAAACCTCACCTGCCACTCTATCTGTAATACGTTTGTGTGCAATAACAAAAACTTTATTCAATGACCATCTGTTTTTTATGTACAGTTTTTATTCAGGTTTTAAAAAATATGTCTTCTGGTTTTGCCAAAGAGAAAAAAATTACATATCAGAAAAGAGAGGATGTCATGAAGGCTTGTGGAAACCACCGTCGAATACACATAGCTGCTTCTTCTTTTACTGTAGACAAAGCTCTGTCACCGCTGTGGCTGATAAAAAACACAGCATGTTGTATCAGATGAAACATATTCTGCATGAGAACGTCATCTGAGGAGAGAATCAGCAATGAAATGTTATGTTCCAGGGCCAAAGCTACGATTAAAGTCACAGAGGTAGTTTACATTTTCTAATACAGAGTTATGCATATAAAACAATAGTGAGCATTTATTTTCTAGACTGTAAGCCCTTCCAGGCAAAGAAAAATAAAGAAATACATAAATACATTCAATTAAATACATTTCTCCACCAGAATTTAAATCCTGGCACGTTGTCAGATTTAAAAAAAAGTCTGGGATGTATGTTAAAATAAATCAAATATTAAAATGAAGATACATTTTAAAAATAGACACATATACATGAAAAAATATCCAAACACAAGATTTTATGCAGCTTTCTATAAAATCATCTGCGGTGGTGAGTGCTGCCTGGGCATTTGATGGCATTTGGATAAAAAAAATCCTGCATACTCGTCCCTGGGTGTAATTATATAATTATTTCTATAGTGAAAGAAATGTTACTTAAGCAAAAGAAGTATTTGCATCAAAATATACTTAAATTACCAGAAGTAAAAGCACTCAGCATGCAGAATAATGTATATTTAATTAGTGGATTGTAATTATTGGTGTATTAATGTAAAAGCATCACTTAAACATTGCAGCTCGGGCTCATATTAACTGTTTTGTATATGGCTGGGAAGGTTAATTTATAACAATACATCATCATTTATTTGCTATTTCTATTTCGCATTAATAACCGGAATCTGCAAACGTAACGATGGCTGTTACGTAATTGTGTGGAGTAGAAGTAAAGGAAGCAGTCAAGTAAATTGCAAGTACCTTAAAATTGTACTAAAGGACATAAATGTACATGTAAATGTATAATAGTATGAATAATAAATAGACAATCCACTTCACAACCAATACAAACTACAGTAAATAAACAAGCGTATTGTATGAGAAGGCTACTAAAGATGTTTTTAAGATTAATGTAACGTGTGGCGTCTGTGGGGAGGGATGAGAGACCTCACTGATGAGGCCAGCTGCAGACGGGAAGAAGCTATCCAAAGAAGGTTAAAGTCAAGGTGCAACTGGACTTGGCTGAAGATACTAGAAAACATTTCGTCCCTCTTACAAGAGACTTCTTCAGTTCTGAAATGACTAGTAGGGAAACTCAGCTCTTTAACCTCTGTGGGGTCATTTGCCAAGACCGTCATTCGTTAGTTACCCTGGCTGTTGAAACGACAGTCGCCATGGTCGTCAGAACCACCCGTGGCCAAGTCTGAACGACCATCGTTGGCATCTTCACCTGAGGCCAAGAGGTCACGAGTTTCCCTACTAGTCATTTCAGAAGTGGAGAAGTCTCTTGGATGAGGGACGAAAAGTCTTCTTCTATCTTCTACCAAGTCCAGTTACCCTTGACTTTAACCTTCCTTAGATAACTATGACCTGGATGACTGAGAACCTTCACAGACACGGGAAGAAGTTGTTCTTGTGGCGTGAGGTTTTGGTCCTAATGGACCGCAGCCTCCTGCCAGCAGGCACGTGCAGAGGGGGGTGCGATGGGTGCTTGAGCACCTGCCCTTTTGCCCTTTGCTGACCAAAGTGCCCTTTTTTCAAACGCAAAATTTCCCTCATTTTATTTATTTTAAAAGTTGTAAAGGCCCTTTTGTCAAGACCTGTCCGATCAAACTATTAGTAAAATAAATAAATAATAATTTCGCAGTAAGTAAAATGACCCACATTATGACCTTTCACCTGATGACCTCATCCGTCACGAGCCCTCCCGTTCAGACACGTTAGTGATTCAGCAGCTCTGCCTACGGGACGCCTTCGCTTCCGCCGATAAGACGGGTTTGCAGCAATGTGCTTGTTGTGGATTGTTGCAGAGAGAGCAGCACAGCTGTTGTGTTTATCGCTGTGTGTCGCCTGTCTGTAAAAGTAATATCAGCTGCTACCTGCCGAGAATTGCATCCTAGCATTTCTTTTCTCACCATAAATGACCATTAGCACCCGCGAGGTGCATGCAACTCTCGGGAGGCAGGCAGAATTCGGTACAACACCGGCTAACACGCCGACACGCCGAATGTAACGTTACTTCTACACTATAAACTAAGCTGCTCTGTCCACTTCGTTCTGTTTGAGGGAGAAAAGTTTCACGGGCGTCCAGAGGTCTGATCTTTTCTATGTAATCTGACTAAAATCTTTGCACTTGAACCAGGATTATTAAAGTAACTTAATTAAAGCCTTGTGCCTTAAAATAAGTATAACAACATTGGTAAAATTCTGAGCGTATTCCTCTGACGTTACGTCATTAAATTCAGAACAGTATTGAATATAACATTTGACAGCAGCAGTAGTGTTTACAACAGCTCAACTACAATAAAAACTCAATAACTGGAAACACATATAAAAATATCAGTGCCGATTTAAAATAAATAATATTCCTGTCATCAAAGTAAAGAGTAAAGAAGAAATGGCCAAGATTTCAGAAAAATGTTAAAATTGTTAAAACAAACATAGGGTATATATTAGCTGATTAGACAATTATGTGACCATGAAAAGATGTAAAGATTGTTGAGTGTTTGGGACCAGCTCACAGTGACTGACCTGCTGTAATACTGCAGCCACTACAAGGCTGACTGCTGGGAGACGGCTCACAGAGCTGCACACCGAGAGCTGCAGGTGGAGGAAATAAACTAAACATGGTTGGTTACATGGTTGTTCTCTGTAAACTAAACAATCTTTTTATGGTCACATAATTGTTTAATCAGCTAATATATATCCTATAGTTGTTTTAATATCTGTAGGCCTAGTCACAGATCACCTCCAGTAGTATCAGCAAAAACACAACAGCAGCAGCAGCTGCATCCATAGCAACCCCTCAACAGCAGCTGTTCCCTGTAAGTTATGTCAGCCCAGTGTTTTAAAGCTACAGTTGGATATTCCCTGTTTCTTTTTGCATCACAGTATTTGCTGATGTATCGATACAGAAGCATCTGTATATGCGTGTCAACAAGGAATACATAACCATATATTTCTGTCAATAGTATGAGAAGAGTCCTATTTAAATACTTGTTCCATGTGCCCTTTTTATACTTTGAGCACCTGCCCTTCCAAAGGTCTCTGCACGGCCCTGCCTGCCAGTGGGGAGTGTTTGGGTGGGAGGATAATCTTTCCTGCTCAGGGTCCTGAAGGCGTGATAATCCCGGCAGCCACTGAAAACTCGCATTGATCCACATTTTATTCTCCTGAAAATTCTGAAATTAGTTTGAACCCTGTGTGACATTTTTTTTAACAAAAACAATAAAAGATGATGTGAAATGGAAAATACATTCACAGAAAGACCTCAGCAACGGCCCCTTTTGCAAAAACACCTGCAAAGGTGTGATTCTCACGATGACAGCTCAGGTCCGCGGCATGAATCTGCACAGCGCTTTAAGTCTTCAACTCGCCTCAACACACTGCTGCCGTAGTTATGGGCTGGGAGGAACTGAAGACTGAAAGCGCCACACAGTGCGGCCTCCTGTGCGTTTATCTCTGGCCCTGAAAGTTCAGTTAGTAGCTTAATCATCGCACGCATGCATATGGAAACCTCCCCTACAGCACTACCAGACAGAATGTGACAAGTCAGTCATCAAAGAAAGTTAAATGTCTCCCAAGCTCAAAAGTGACAGACAGAAAATCAAACCTGAGAGACAGGGCTGAGGTAGAAGCAGATAAAAAAGAGACAGATAAAAGAGTGTGTGTGTGTGTGTTGTGTGTGTGTGTGTGTGAATGTGTGAGAGAAGAAGGAAAGGTCACCTGATAGTAACATCACATGCTAATCAAAGCTACGTTACCTTTCGGAGATGAAAAAGAACTTCCTGTAATCGTCCCGCACCTTTCCCTTTCATCTTTCACCTTTCTCTGCCTCTCGTTCATCTCTATTCCTTTCGTTCATTTTTTCACTCATTCCCACTTTTACTGCCATTGTCTTCTGTTATTCCTTTTTTAATCAGTCATCTTTTTTCTGACTCTCCTCACTGTCCTTACTCTCCATCTTCTCATTGATTTCTTTCTTTGTAATTTATTTCTTCCTCTCTTCCCTCTTTCCTTTTTCTTTCCTTCCTTCTTCCTTCCTTCCTTCCATCCCTCCTTTTCTTTCTTTCATAGTGTTTTCTTTCCTTCCTTCGTTCCTTAACTCCTTTCTTACCTTCCCATCATCCTTTTTCCTCCACCTTTTCTTTCATCTTTCAAATTTTGCTTTTGCTTGCTTTCCCTCCTTCCACTTTCTTTCCTTCTGCTCCTTTCATATATTCATTCCTTTCCTCCTGTTTTTCATCTCAACACAAAAACAAAGGAGTGTTCTGGATAACTGTACACCTGTATTAAGACCACCAGTTAATGACTTCAACTTAGTTTTTTTTGCATTAGTTCTGCATTGCGTACTGCTCTGAATACTACAACACCCATGAGCCTTGGCATGGAAGAAGCCACCTAGATGCAGATATTAATTTATGCAGCAGATTGTAAAATATTACTGTTTATTGTTGCGTTTTGTTGTAAAGAGCAAGGACAAAGAGATAACTTACAAAAAGTTGGAACTGTGCAGGAAGAAAAAATAGAAGTGAGATTTTTTCTTGCAGAGGGATTAAAAAAAAACTCTTGTCAAAACGTCCAAAGCAGTGAGCAGTCACGCAGGAATCTTCCTCTCTGTGACACTCCTGTTTGTTAGTAGTTATTAGGCTAATCTACTAATGACTGTGGTAATGATTTATTGACGGTTAAATGCTGCACAAAGCACCTCAAAGTTTGCTCTGCCGTCAATTAGGAAGGAAAGTGGCATCAAGCAGATTACTTCCTCTTTTCATTTAATTTTTCAGTCCTTTTTCTTTCTGTGCTGTGTCCTCAAATGTCATTGATGTGTATCACTACCTCACAAGGAGTGGGGTGGGGGGTGGTATGTGTTGATGCTGTCAACGAGGTAGTAATGTGGCACTTGTGTCTTTTTGTGTGTATGTGTTCGCATGTGTGTTTATAGCTGGATGTGGGAGTGTGTGGTCTGTCATAAGGTGTAAATGAGGAGCCAGCTCACACCTACATTAACCTCCCCTGGGTGTGAATCTCATATAAATCACTGGTCTGGGGGTTCAATTCATGGCCTAAATAAAGCAGAGCAGATAATTAGACACGTCCTGTTGTTAGATACAGAACAGCTGGTTCTGACCTGCAGCAGTATAGTTTAGGTTATTAATTCACCCAGGTAACACTTTACTTTAATCCCCCATTTAGCATTTATAAGCCCTAAGTAAAGATTTAATTAATGGTTTATAATGTAGTTGTTAATTAACAGTTATTAATTCAACTTCTCTTATGAATACTTATATTATTATAACTGTGTTTTACTATATTGTCATTCATTATCTGTTTTTACGCCACTTATGGTTTGAAATCCTAATCCACATCCACCTTTTTTTTAATCCATTTAAGTTCAATTTAACTAGAGCCGTTCCACCTGCGATTGTATAGCTGTGTTTTTTTCTCAAACAAATGATCTCAGGCCAAATACAGACACCGACTTGCAGGGAGAAACTTAACCAGACAATATTCAACCTAAATTCTGTTGGCCTTTGGGTGAGTAACTTATTGAATTTAATAGCTACATTTAATAGCTACAGGAGATTATAGCTGCTGACAACGTTCATTTAAACCAGTGAAAAACAGCAAAGAGAGGTTGAAGAGTTTCTTGAACGTCAAAGCTTAGCAGATCCAGGTCTTTTGCTAACATGAAACTTGATCCACATTAGAACCAACTTTTGAAACCCAACCCTACACCTCACACCTAACAACCAATATTTGACACTCAGAAAGGAACATACTGAACTGATACAGAAGACAATACTCAGAACACAGGTGAACTATTACTAGAGTCAAATTCATGCACTCAGACTTCAGCAAAAATTGTGTTTGACTGTCACAAAAGAGAAACCGTCAAGTGTTAATCCATGCTGCAGTCTGCATGGAAGAGCCAAAGGAGGAGGTGAGTGATAGTAACAAGAGTCGGCTAAACGTGAGCTGAAACCTGATCAACAGGGTTATAAAATCTTCTCCCTGCCAGCACACCTTTTACTGAGTTTTTGTTCATCATGTTTGGCCACTGTTTTTAGTGTTGTTTCTCACACTCACATAAATGTAATGTCTTTCAGTCCCAGTTCCAAGCTCACAAAAGCAATTGATTTGCGAATTGAGTAGAACACAAATGATTTTAATCATCAGACAGCAGCTAGATAGGATTCAGTCCTACTGTATATAACATTTTATGCACAGAAGCTAATTTTTTTTTATTGCAGAACGTTTTACAATAGGCAAACAGGCAGAAGACACACGGACAGATACAGCAGGCCGGCAACGGAAGAAGGAGCTGGCAGTTAAGATGAATGAACCGACAAGACAAGAGATAACTCAAGAGAGATACAGTGACAGTGAACGCCTCACCTGTTTGTTCATGAATACGTAGATAAAGGGGTTGACGACAGTGGAGACCTTGGCCAGCAGCGATGGCGTGATGCTCGCCTCCGGGGTCAAAAGGTCCCGGGGGCCAAAGGTCGCGAGAAGAGCTGCCACTCCGTAAGGCAGCCAGCAGACCAGGTAGCACACCACCATGGTGACAACCATCACCAGCACACGCTGCTCTCTGCGGCGGGTCACAACTGTTCTTACACTGCGGACCTGCGAGAGGAAAAAACTTTATTGGTCCATTGCTAAGACTGAAAAACAAACCAGGTGAGAAGAAACGAAAAAAATCATTTTTGGTACCCTTTTAGGAGATAATATAAATTCTACCTCTTCTATGTCAATTGTATTGACCTGGGGCCCGTTAATATACAGTACTACCCAAAAACACCTGCCAGAAGCAGGGGACAGCCTGCACCTATCATATAATGGCTTAACATGTTTACTAGTGGAGGAGGAAAAATCAATACAGCATAGCATCGCGATATTTTCCATGGCAATATTGTATCAATACAAGAATGTCAAGTGTCGATCTTTTATTATATAAATTGTACATGAGAAGTTTACCTTTTGGTACTATATTAATAAAATCAGTTGCTTTTTTAGTCCACTAGAAAAAGAGTTTTCCTTTGGGGACACAATTTGAAATTAGAAAAAAGGTAATAAATTGAAATATCGTGACATATCGTGATAATATCGTTTCGTTGGGCCTCTGGTGATTCCCACCCCTAATGTTTACAAAATGCTGTTTACTACAAAATGAGGTAAAATTAGGTTATTCTTAAAAGATTGGGTCGTTTTTTTGTTATCACTTAAATTTGAATTACTTCATACTCACTAAACACTGTTCTCATAATGTTAGGACTATTTCCAGAAATTCTGAATTCATTATTGCAACATTACTCTCAAAATGTCAGATTTCTCCCCACACTGGCTTCAAGGATCAAGGTGCTGTAAGTGTCTGTTGTTCATCTCCATTGTGTATCAGTAGGACATTTACGTCTCTCTGCCTGCCTGCCACAGCTAAATGCCAATGCTGAGCTGCCTGAAGATGCAGCTCCTCTAACATCCAACAGAAGCAGACTGTAAATAATAATAAGGGAACCGACAAGAAAACTCCTCACTGTTCCCAAGAATGTAAAGTCTCTTCCTTCTCCCCTTCATCTGCACATCCACCCGGAGGGTCTCACATATTTTAGACTGTCTCAAAAATCAGTTAGGGCTCAGTAGAAGTGGCCAACGAATCTATGCGACAACGACCGCATCACAGAATTCGTAGTGAAGTTAAAACAAAACATTTAAACGTCACTGTTTTCCCAAAGTTATTTGATTTGACCTGCAAGACGTCTATCGGTATCCACGGTGACAGCTGTTTCCTGTCTGTTTTGCAGATTTGTGAATGCCTTCCAAAAGTTTGTATTTATTTATATACTCCTCATTGATACAACTGAGATTTAACATATCAACATCTATAACAAATCTATAGTAAAAAGCTAATGGGAAGGTTTGTGAAAGAAACAGTGGCTGAGAGATTTACCTTCATTTAATATTAGTTCAAGGTTACAATTTTTTTCAATTCTTTACTACTTTAAATTAGACTAATATTCTGAAAAATGAACCAGTTACATTTTTCATTTTCCAGGAGCTGCAAATAATCATTTACACTGAAGCCCAAACAATCATTTCTTCTTCAGCCAACATAAATATTCCATTAAGAAACTTTTAAATATTCATAAATAGAGCAAAATAATTTGAAAACCTTAGATGAGTCAGGGAGCTGTGGAAAAGGAAAATACTTTAAATTGGCCTAATCTGCTATGAATTCTGGGTAAATTAAGCTGTCTTAAAACACTGCTGACGCAGTAACCATATCAAACAAACTGCTCAGCTCTCTTTAGCAGAAAATTCAATAGTTACAATAGTTACAATTCACGAGCAGTACCATAAAGTTTCAAGGCAGAACAGACCTGCAGCAGAGCTGGGATGCCACAGCTCATTACTTCCTCTAACTCATCTGTCAGGCTCAGGATAGCTCAGACAAATTAAAATTATGTTCTCACCGCTAATTTCAGCAGTTTACAGTTAAAAGTCTTGCAAACCACAAATTATGAGCCACATTTGTTTTTTGTCCTTTGGTGTCACTGACTGTTATCATAGAAACATAAGATAGCCTGGTGTAGTGTGGCATACTATTTAGGCTTAAAACATTATGATTACTACTAATTAACAATTAATTAGTGCAAAATTAAGATGGTCTTTTCATGATTTTGAAGCAGCTTCACAGGAGTTACTATCTACAACAGACAGATACAATAGATACCATATTTGTAAAGTGCAGATCCTGCTGATTGCGAAAGTGTGTATCAAGTCTGTGTGTTGAGGTTTGACAGATGTATGACTTACAATAATAATTAAAACTACAATTGGTAAATTAAAACTTCTGTCTCCCTTCTGGTGGAGGGGCATAAATCACTGCTTCCTCAGCCATAGTTCTTCAACCATGCTGTCTACAAGGCCGACACTCTTTAGGAGATGGAGTAGCTTTAACTTTGCAGACGGCTGTCCTACACTGCAGCAAAACTAATTTAAGCAGCACATTCCCAGAATGAGATAAGTCGCCAATATCTGCATCTGCTAAAAACAAATGCTTGTTATAACCAAACACCCGAGTGAGAGCAGAGAGACATACAAATAATCCATCATTGTATAGATAAGACAGATCCCCACACCAACAACAAAATTGAACCTGTTAAAATTTTCATTTTCCCAGAGCTGCAAATAATCATTTACATTGAAAACCCAAACAATCACATCCTCTTCAGCCAACATAAATATTGCATCAAGAGACTCTTAAATATTCATAAATAGGGTCATATAATTTGAAAATCTAAGATGAGAGAGTCAGGGAGCGGTAGAATAAAAAAGTTCTTGTCATGGTTCCTCATACCTTTTGGTATGGGTATGTGTTTTTGAATTATTTTGCCTTTCTGTATGCCTGCTGGGTTCTTTTTTGTTTGTGTCTGTCTCTCTGTGTTTTGTTTTCTCCCTCATGCTCTGGATGGTGTTGGTGGGCGTGGTTCCAGTATTCCCTGTCTGCCCACCGGGACTGAGTTCAGCCAAAGTCCTTTTAGGCAAGTCATGCCACTGAGTCGCCATCTTGGCAACACCTCCGGGCAGCTATTTTGAAATAACAAGACCAGACTCCTGTCTGAATGAATGGAGAGAGAGCCAGAACCGCACTTTCACTGGTCACAGGGACATAACAACTACATGAATACAATCCATCTATCATCAACCGCTTTTCGTACAGGGTCGCGGGAGGGCTGGAGCCTATCGCAGCTGACATTGGGGCGAAAGCCGGGGTACACCCTGGACAGATCGCCAGTTCTTCGCAGGGCCACACATAGACAAACAACCACTCACACCTAAGGACAATTTTAGAGACACCAATTAACCTAGTCAGCATGTCTTTGGATGGTGGGAGGAAGCCAGAGCACCCGGAGAGAACATGCAAACTCCACACAGAAAGGCCGGGTGGCGGGGCAACCGGGGTTTGAACCCACGGCCTTCTTGCTGTGAGGCAACAGTGCTAACCGCTGCACCGCCGTGCCACCTTACATGAATAGAATCTGCAGTAAAATCTGATAAAAATCGCTGAAAAAGTTTGATGACTTTGCACCAATATAAGGTTTAAAAAACGTTTTTCCCGACCAGTTATACTTGTACTAGGCATGCATCACACCTACCACGCACGCGCAGTGGAACGCAGTAGACCCTTACGTCAGTGGAACCACACGATTGGCTGAAATATGATTCCCACTTTGGCTGTTAAAAGCAGATGATTGGCTTTCTAGCGGGAGGGGCGGGATAACACCTTTGCTGTTATGGGCTTTCCCGATAGAGTTGTATTGAGGATGTGAATGAGTGGCATGTCTCCTCTAAAATGGTTCAGCTCAGACAAAATGTAGCGAAATGTTTATTTTAACGGAAACGGTGGTGCCTTGAACACCTTGTTGTGTATGCAAGTGCACTGCACTTTATTGGGAAACACCATTGACACGCCCACCAAATGGAAGTAAACATACATTGAAGCCCGTTGTGCACGAAATATTTCATACAACCCAGAAGCAAACCGATGCAAAACAATTTGAGATTGAACTCGCCCCAGGTTCATCCTCCCATCACCATGCTCTGCTTAAACCACACCCAACCTTCCAGTTCCCGGCGGATCATTGCATCATCTTGTATGAACACACGCCAGCCAGCTAGTTTACTAGTATTAGAAGCCAACAGTTTGACTGTCTGCCAGCATGTTGTTTTTCACTTCACTAATCTAATTTCTGTTCTCCTGCTCCAGACCACCTGCTCTGAACCTCACACTCTCTGCTCTGCCAGGCAGCCGCTGCGTCCACTGGAACTTTTCCTGGAACCCAGGACCCTTTTGCTGGCCAACTCTGAACCACTTGCAGTCCTGGGACTCCTGGGAACAGCTCTCAGCCCCCACAAACCTGCCATCACCCTGTCTCACTTCTTGTGCTGTTTGTTAAAATAAATCTCACCTTGTTTCATCCCAACTCTGGTCCGCATCTGAATTCTGGTCACCAGCCCTGACAGATCTTCACTACTTTAAATTGGACTAATCTGTTATAGATTCTGGGTGAATTAAGACCTCTCCACAGAAACTGTGTACAAAAAACAGGTCAGCTCTCTTCACTCCAGCAGAAAATTCAACAGTTACTGGGGAACATGTTAAAGGGACTAAATGCAAGTTTGTCAATGAAATTAATCAAATTTTCATTGCCTTCGTCAATTGGCTCAAAACTCTCTTAGAAATGAAGCGCACGCCTGTTTTCTCCGTTGCTTGCATCAGCCATGATTCTGCTTTTAATATGGGGACTCTGGATCAGATTCAGTCCTGTGCGCACTCCTGAGCCTCTTTGTACTGCAGCGACAACCCAGCAGCTAACGACATGCAGTCCACTGACACCATAAAACAACCGGCTCACAGCAAAACACAGGTTCCACGTAAGGATACAAAACAACAATAAAGGGTTATGTGCTGAAGCCCATCAGACCGAACAGGTTCAGATGATGTCGAGTAAGAACAAAGTTAGCATTAGTAAAGCTGGAGAAACAGAGAAAGTCACGTTAGCTCGCCGGCTAACACCGAGCAGTTGCTAATGTTATCCAGTGCAAAGTTATATCGCTTTCCACATTACTTCACCAGCTAATGTGACCCATATTATTATCCTGTGTACCACTGTTGACTGCAAGAAAGGATGTAACGGTAAAAAGCAAATGTGGAGCGATTTGTTTACTAAACTTACCCAATAGTGATGCAGCCAGCTAACGCTACAGTAGCTCTGACCTGCGCTGTTTGCTTCGTAACGTTCAGTTTAGGTTTATTGTGGTTTTACCAATACTCAGGTACACAGCTTCTCCACCTCTCGGTCGCTGTAACTAACGTGACCCACATAATATACAATACTGCAACTTCACAGCGACAACAACCCAGAGGAAGAGCCATGCCCTAACACTACAGTAAAGTTACTTACTGCGGCCTTATAATTATAAAGTGTAACACAATCTCGTTATAATATTCAGTCCAGCTCACTACCCGTTTCGTTATCATCCAATACATGTAGCTGTGCTGACATTGCTGAGCGTCTGGTGAAAGATACACAGATGGTTAAAGAAAGCAGCAGGCGAGCCAACGATGTGGCACGCTGGCTAAATGCAGTAAATGTAACGTTATCATGTAACAAGCATGGATTAGTTCAACCTGCAGCTGATAAAACTATTACTGTAACGTTGCAGTAGGGGTTTACCTGAGTTTCCAGCATGTTTTGTGAAGCTGTCTCCCTGCCTGTCTTTAGCTGCTGTCACTGCCTTTTTTTTTGGGAGGATTGTGCCAAAATGCGGCTCACTGCGCTGAATGAAAAGTACTGCGCCGGTGTTGATCCGCCTCTTGAGACGGGAACGTTCAAGTAACAGAGCCTGAACATGTCTGAGTGAAAAGCCACAGCCTGCATGCAGGTGTTCCTGCTTTATTGCAGGATTTCTGTATGAAAGTGGTTGTGTTTCGGATTCTGCTCGCTCATGAGTTCAAGCGAGCACACATACGAGCACACGCCTTGATAGCAATCTTAAAACCGCACCGCTAGTGGCCGCTGGAAACTCCATAATGTCCCTTTTAACTGGGAAGAGTGTAACAACACAAATAACAACCAGTAGCATACAGTTTCAAGGCGGTCGGACCTGCAGCAGAGCTGAGATGCCGCAGCTCAGTACTTCCTCTAACTCAGGCATTGGATAGCTTCCTGAGACAATAATGTCCTCACTGCTGTTTTCAACATGTTGCAGCAAACTCTAAAAACTCTCTCTCCTCTTACTTTTTTTTCCTCTGGTGTCACTGATTGTTATCAAAGAAACAGAATTTAGACCAGCGTAACATGGCTATAACTTTTTAGGCCTAAAACATTAATTTTTCCGACAGTCTAACTTGCACTAGACTAAGTTAAGACTCACATAAGACTACAGACAGTCCAAAATATCTATGTGAAACCAGCCCCTGAAGTTATGTGAAATGCTGTTTCATGATTTTGAAGCAGCTTCACAGAAGTTTATCTACAATAGACACTGGTGATACCACAGTCTTTGTAAAGTGTAGATCCTGCTGGTTGCAGTATGTGTCTGTGTGTTGAGATCGGTTGAGATGTGTGTCCTTCCTCCTGTCGCCTATACAACAAAACACCCCTATAATTGGTAAATTCAAACTTCAATGTTCTAGACTTATCAATAAACTCAGTGGCATGAGTCTCCCCGCTGGGGGGTGCAGAGGGGCATGACTCACTGCTTCCTTGCCATGGTTCTTTAATCATGCTGTCTAGAAGGGGGGACACTCTTTAGGAGATGGAGTAGATTTAACTCTGCAGACGGCTGTCTAACACTGCAGCAACACTAATTTAAGCTGCAGACTCCCAGAAAGAGATAAGTCACAATATCTGCTTCCACTAGAAACAGATGCTTGTTATGACCAAACAGAGAGACATACAATCAATCCATCATTCAGTCGATAAGACAGATAGATCCCCACAACAGCAACAACAAAACTGAACCTGTTTTTTTTCATTTTCCTGAGCTGCAAATAATCATTTACATCGAAACCCAAACAATCACAATCTCTTCAAACAACATAAATATTGCATTAAGAAACGCTTAAATATTCATAAATAGGGCGATTTAATTTGAAAATCTAAGACGTGAGAGTCAGGGAGCTGTAGAACAAGAGAGATTCAGACCATGGTTTTGGATTCATGCATGAGTGGAAAACTCTTGTGCTACAAGAGGAGACATATCCAGCGCCACTGATGCCAACTCTCCTCTGAGGGAAGTGGCTGCTTAAACCGTCACCAAATATCATGTGCAATGTTGCTGCTTACACGTGAAAACTCACTTTTCATGCAAAGTGAATGTGCAAATTCACTGTCTCTCACTGTGAATTTTATATTTCTCTTTTCTTACTAACTTAATATATTTGCCTAAAGCTAAGGTTTCTCAATTTAAAGGTCATACTGGTGGTTTTCACGTTTTAGTCCTTTCTCTATAAATTATATTTTACATTAATGTGAACCAGTTTCTAAAGAAAACCTTAACTTCTTGATTTTCTACCTCGCCAGGCAAGTATAATTTACATTCATTTTGAAAGCAGCATGTGTTTGTTAAACAGTAAACTCTCATTGGAGGTAAATTCAAGGATGTTAGTATGTCCAAGAAGTGATCGATGGCTGCAATCAGTTATTACATCAACACGCTACCCTGTTAGAAAGTCTAATTCAGAGAACAAAACAAGTAAACATCAGTAATGAAAAATAATAAAATTCTAAATCAAATGTAGTCATTTCTCATTTTGATTGGTCGCCAAACTTCAAGAATGATCTAATATCAGCCAGTCAGTGGGCAGATGCCGGCAGAGAGCGAGGATAATGAATAATAACCCTTATCCGGTCAGTAATCCGCTGTAGTTTCTCTTAATTTGCACCGCCGGCAACACAAGATGAGGAAGCTAGACCGACCTAAACATGTGGCGAATGCAAAGCAAGCTCAGAAAATACCTGTGTCTTTTACTTGTTGGTGGCAACAAAGACGTTCAGTTTATGTTGCGGCCAGTTTGTACAGCTGAACATTTAGAGGTAATTAAATCCCCCCAAACCTAACAAAACATCACCAAAACATCACTGGACACTTTTGGCATTACATTAACTGCTATTTGGCATCTCAATCACAAGTCTCTGAACACAAGACATTAATGTAACTGGCACAAACAAAAGATGACAAAAATGTTGGCTGTGATGGATTACTATCTGGAAAAGGTTTCAAGTGTCTGCAAGTTGATACTAGCAGACCTAGACCACAATGAAATCAATAAAACCAAAGCCTGCCTGGAAATCAGTTCAAAATGATAGTACTGTATGCTTTGCGAAAATGTAGTAGTAGTATTGTAATCAGCTAAAACTTGCAGTAGTGTGTGTGTTTTATAATTTACAAAAAAACAGCCCACGGGTGATTTTATTTGTGTAGTAGAAAATGAAACTTCTACTTCACAAGGTCTCGATCTTTGAGCTTCTACCCTTTGATTTGCAGAGCTAAATCATCTCTATCCTGCTGACAGGTGCTGTGTCAGCTGTTGAGGATGTCTTACGAATATTTCAGGCCTGCGCACCGACTGTCTATATATTCTTCCATGTGGCAAAAGGGTATATAATAAGTTACAGCATGTGATAGTGTCAGGTCAGTAATGGACCAGACACTGTCACATGATCAAGGACATGTTCCACCATATTGCTGGTTGGCCAAACACCAGTGATGCCGCACATCTGGGTACCAAAAAGCAACAACTCATGCCATTGGCATGAAGATATGGTTCTTAAAAGTGCTAAAAAAGTCTGTTAAATAAATAGTTTTGGGATATATATTTATTTGCTTTCTTGCCAAGAGTTAGATGAGAAGATCAATACCATTCTAATGTACTGTATGTATGCTACATACAAAACTAGCTTACCTTAGCGCAAAGACGTTTTTAAACTTTGCTTTTACAGATTTTAAAAAACAAGATACTGTGTTGATTAGTGAGCTTTTGAGCAGTTTTGTTACGTATTACATTTATTCATTTAGCTGACGCTTTTATCCAAAGCGACTTACAATTGCTTATATATGTCAGAGGTCGCACGCCTCTGGAGCAACGAGGGGTTAAGTGTCTTGCTCAGGGACACAGTGGGGATTGAACCCAGGTCTCTCACACCAAAGGCGGGCGTCTTAACCATTACGCCGTCCCACCCCAACACGTATAGTGTTTAACCTGCAAATTTTTCTCAGCTTTATGCCAAGCTGGCTTCATATATACCCTACAGATCTCAGCTTTCTAACGTCTGGCAAAACAGCAAACACGTGTTACCAAAAATGTTCAACTATTCCTTTAAACGTCAGGCAAGTTACAATTACCGAACTTAAAAAGTTTGATCAGTTCTTCAAAGTAAAAACTTTTGTGTGGTTGCCCACCAAGGGCAAATTTCCAATTCAATCTCCTTGTGCAACCGTCTAAAAAAGTCTGAGGCAGGCCTCCATAGGGGGGCTCCAAACAGTTTCAGGGGAGGCTCAGTGAATGGAAATGAAACAATATTACATTACTTATTGCATTAGTTATTAAAAGGAGATCACATCTAGCCTACATGTGTGAGTTTAGAGACACAGTAGTTTTTGGGAACTATTTTCCCCCCATTAGAGTCAGAAACTAATAAATGCCTTTTTTGAAACTATTAGGTGTAGTCAGAAGTTATGTCAAACAGCAATATTAGGCTATATTGGCTCAAATTTGAGTGTTTATTAGATCAGATAAGATAAGCATGATCTCATAGACATCCTGGAATTGAGTGAATGGGGGTGGGGTGGGGGTGGGGGTTCTGTGCAGAAGCAAAAGCTGAGAGTCCACCCTGAATCTTAAGTCCACAACAAATATTGACGAAGCATGTGAAGGAAACTGTGTCCCTGAGCTGTCCTGAAGTCCTGAAATATGGATATTTTTTATGACAGTAATGCTGTTCTCAGGCACATTAAAAGTTCTTGTGATGTATGAGTAAACACAGCCCAATATCCACACAATCTGCAAAATTAGAATTTCCTTCTTCTTTCTTCATCATAACGTAAGGTTTATGTACAAGGACAGTCAGAGAGATGGAGCTGCTTACAAAGACACACGGCTGAGCCCACTCTACCCACCTGAGAGAGAACAAGACAGGAGAAAGTAAGTGTTGTTGCTGAAGTCAGCGATAGCTAAGATTGCTATAAACCAGAGGGACACAGATAAGAGTGAGGGGATACCAGGATGAGGTAAGCCGGTGTCAGTGGCAAGGGCAATGAAATGTTGCATGTGCGTACTCAGTGCTTTGTGAATGTATACAACAATCTCCAAGTGTGCATTAGATTTGTACATGTGTAAAATACTTTTCACTCGTAAAGAACAGATTTGTTGAGTTCTTAATTTTTGTCTTTAGCTACAAGAGCTGGGGGAAAAAGACAATTCTTCAGTTCCACCTCAAGTATGCCTCTCAACTGTCTTTTCACACGTGACCACAGTCCTGCCTTGCATGCGATTTGCAAACATGCGTTGTAATCCATCTGTAACTTCAGGTTTGCCGCAAATGTCACTGTACTTCTCCCAATTCCTCTAACCAACCACAAGCAGAAAGAGCAACAACTAACCATTTCTGGTACCTCTTTAGCACTGCTAACAGTGCAAGCTGGGCACCTGTAATTTTAGGCTCTCTAGAAATTGTTCAGACAAGCCAACGTAAGCTAACAGCAGCATTGTTACAGCATTTCCTCAGAAGTGATCCATCTGTTCCTACATGAACACAACATTTTCCGTCAAAGTTTTGGTTGTTCATGTAAGATACCATTTTTATTTGCTTTTCACACTAGTTTGGAGTGGCAGGAGATTTTTTCAGTGCACCTATCAGGATTTACTAATATTTGAATCAAGATACGACAGTTGTGCAGTTACCTTACATTGTCAGTCAAAATACAATCATACCACACACAAACCATCCTGAAAAAGCGTTTTTGAGTGTCAAACTTTAAATAAATAATATCATTTACATTTACATTTTTGGAGAAACACATTTTCAGGGCCTTTAAAGGGTATCGAGGGTGGCATGTTTTTAAAACTGCCTCTCCAAAACCAAAAATACAAGAGCAAAACTGTAAGAAACTGATTAAGCAGCATGTTTGTCTGCTTTAGGGTAAGCTGTTAGCGTGCCTGGCTAACAAGCTCTAGCATTGCCTTCAATGTCAAGGAACATATCTTCTTGTTATTGTGGGGTTGTTCATGACTGGAACATACAACGTGTGGGATGAGATATTATCATTTCAGACTTCAGGCTAACATTAGTGTGGTCTATCCCACAGTCTATGGGTCTGTCCTGCTCTTTATTTGATTTGAGGAAGTAAAGCTTGGCACACTCAACGGTTAATCTGGCTTGAATTAAGAAGCCTGCTTTTTTTAACTTCTATGGGAAATCAGACATCTGTTGTATCAAAAATGATTACAATGTCAACTCATTAATCTACCTCTTTATCATTGCAGCTGCCTCATGTTTTTTAACTTATTTAATCTAACAGGTTATGTAGCAAAAGATTTCAATATCTATTTTTGTTATTTGTATTCTTCTGATTGTTTTAAGCTGTGGTTCATTTTATTTTCATTTTAATTAGACACTATAGCAGTGTCTGTTGTGTTACAAGCACCGATGCAGATGCCATGACTCTTGCAAATGCGAGCTATTAGCCCAATATCCATGAAACAAATCATGTCATTAAAACAGGAAACTATGCAGATGGATGCATAATTGCATCATAATGCGCATTAATGCTAAAACAAAGTGCTATAAAAATGTAATTATATTAATTATGGATACCAAATAAAAACAAATAAAGCTCACAGTAAGAGGAAAAACTTGCCTCCCTGCTCAGTGTCTTTCTCTTGTACAGTGGCTCAGGTTTCTGTGCAGTACACACACACACACACACACACACACACACACGAGATGTAATCACAGTCTTCAAAACACAGAGAATGACTTTGTGTGTGTGCAGTTGTGTGTGTGTGCCCTGCAAGTGAAAAAAAGCATGCTGTGTAAACAGGGGATTATCTTCCTCCCAGGTAACCTTACACCTAGGCTGCAGAAAGACAATGCATATATACAATATGTAGACAACAGAGTAAAATTCACCACACTCCCAGCCTGATGCCAATCATGATCACCTTGAGCATTTTTTTGTTGTCTTTTCTACACATGACCTTGTGTTTTGTTGTAGTAAATTGACAATTTTGCCAAAGATCTTTACGCAGCATTAGATCATGAAATCGTCACATCATAACAAAGCTTTGAAAATAATCAGGATTGTTATCAGCTCATTAACTGAAGCGGTTATCTGTGTGATTCTCTTTTTAAGATTCTGGCGGCATGTTTGTCGAAAGAGTTGAATCACTTATCAGTTTAGTCATTTGGATGATAGTTTAATAACCTCAAGTGGATCGCCAGTAGCTATGAATTTTGGGTGTTGTGTATAAACGCAAAACTAATACGTGGGACAAAGACAGTTATCTGTCTGCCTTCAAGCTCTCGCTGCAAAATTGGGCTTTATCAATCAACAAAATCATAAACAGCTTTCTCAACCTTTCCACAACGTCATTAGTATGTGACACCAAAACTGCATACGGCTGTAATTTGTTTACTGGTCAGCAGTAAATTTCATGATGGTCAAAAGAAATGAACAAACATGTGAATTGGTTTTCTCAGCAGTTAGAAGGTCACCAAACTATTTACAGAGGTGCCAACTGTCACGCACTGAGCTTGAGAATCACGCAATTGACACTTTTCACATGCTCCCATGCTACACACCAATTTTCTCACACAGTGAAAAACAAATGTATAACTGATAATGATGCGAATTAACTCCACCCAGTTGATGTGACTCCAGCGTCCGCCGTGATAGCAATCAAGGGGAACTTCTATAGCGCTGTGAGTCACAAACTGTTTTTTGACAGAGTTTTCATATTTCCCACTGAATCAGCTGTGAGCTGCACTTTATCAGAAGTGCTGAAGGTAATATTTGTGTGGATTTGTGGTGAGATTTATGCCTGATCAGAAGTATTTTCGGGTAGTTTCAGTTTTCACCTCCTCGTCTCATCCTAACCAAAAGTTTCTGTGTCTGTCTGTTACTACCACCTCAGCTTAGCAATAACACAATACATAGCAAAGTATCGAAGGGCAGGGAGACTTTTGTAAAAAATATTATGAATTCCTTTTAAATGATGATGTGCTTCTCATAGAATTGCAAAAATGTTCTCAACATGTAGGAGAACACAGATATGTGAGATAGATTTTGAATGTGCACTATTGATGTACATAGATTCCTTATTTAAAAATATTTTGTACAGCTTGTCCATTTCATATATTTATATTTATATCTTTATTGTTAAGCTCCAAGTCACTAAAGCAAATTCCTTGTATGTGTAAACCTACAAGGCAATAATGCTGATTCTAAAAAGGAAAAACAGAGAAACTTCTCACAACTACTCAATCCAAAATACTCCATAAAAGGGGAAATATTTGTAACTTTTGTCACTGACACTGAAAAATCAGTTCTCAAATACCAGGATAAATATTTAAAATTCCAAAGCCGCCTTTATTGCTTACAAACAAGCCATCATCAGCTGCTCCAATATGACTGAGGAAAGGCAGTCTCTCATCAGTTCTTATAGTATTTTGCACTAACTCACGCTGACTGTAACTAAATAAATCAACAGGAAGCACAAGCATAACAAACAAGTTCCTAAACTACGTAATCATTAAAAACAAGTTATAAAGCCAAAAAGAAATGCATAGATCAAAGTAAAATTAAATATAAATACAAACAAGGTGCAAGGTTGATTTATTTTTCACAACAGGTTGTGAAGTGAAATTGAGTTTGTAACTCCCCTCTGCTACGTAGCAGACAAAATGCAGGAATATAAAAGCAATTATAAAAATGGTAAACAGAAATATCAGCATAAACATCAACATAGAAATGGAAACAGATTTGTTGTTTTTAACCTAATGTCATGAGAATACTAAAGAAGAAAAGATTGATCCCTGAGGTACTTCGCGACTGAGATGCGCTGAAAAGAATTTACAGTCACATTGCCACATAAATTTCAATTTTATTTCAATTTGAATTGCAAAGCTTTCTCATTGAAGTTTTTAAAAAGTAATTTGTTGACATTATTAATCCATAAAGAGACATTTCTGAGGTTCCGGGTTGTAGAAAATCGCTCTTGCTGGTGAACAGTAAAGTCATTATGAAATGCTTGTGAGTTCCCACTTTCTATTAACCCATCAAGACTGATATTTTAAACGTTGATAAGTTATTAATAAAGGGTGATAAACTATCAATTATAACTTTAACCTCATAAAGTCCTGAATAAAGAGCCATTTTATTACTTTCAAAAGTTAGAAATTCATCTGCAATTAGGTTCATTGATGGAAGGTTTTTTTCAGAATCCATTAAAGTTTTAGTTGTAAATGTGTTAACATAGTAAATGGATTGTGGCCATGCAGCAAAAAAGACAAAACGTGTCCTGGTGGAGGAAGATAAACTTTTTTACAACCTGCCAACCAAAATGTTCTATCAATAAAAGCTTATAATGTACCGGCATCTATAAAACATCAATAATTACCTTTTAATATAGTTACTATCTACAACTTCTAAACCCATTATTAAGATCCTTTTAGATATATCGGAATAAAACAATTAACAAACAACAGTTAATCAAAACATTTTTAAGGAAAATTATTATGTTATGAAACATTGTCCTGGTCATCAAATCCAAAAAACACACATGAACCTTAATGTTGAATCATTTTCTTAAAGGATGGAGGCTGGTGGTACTTAAATATCGAGCTCTGCAGTGTAGTTTAAAGCAGAGGGGAAAAAGAGTCTGGCCGCCAGCTTGATAAACTAAAAAAAAACAAAGCCATAACTCTTCCACAGGCCTCTTCTTTCTCAGCCATCCCTTCTCTCTGTTTATTTCTCTGTCTCTTCTTCTCTACGCCTGCGAGAATCCATCAACATACCTGCCATCCGTCCTAATCTGACACTGACAGCAAACAGGACGCTGAGAGACTTCTCACTACATCTGGCTCTGTTTTCCCCTGTGTCTCAGTTTAATTAATTCAGAAAGCATCATTGGCTTTCTCTCTCTGTTCCCTCTGTCTAAAGGTGTTTAATGGCGACTTCCAGCACATGTGAATTCATCTGCAAGTCTGAAAACTGCACAAAGTAAGGAAATGCACCAATCTTATCAGTCAAAAGGTCAAATTCAGGCTGTGATTAAGAACAACATCTCATCCCTAGTGAGTGAAAATGAATTAATATTAATATACATTAATATTAGGTGCCTGGCTTAACCACTGATGATAAATCGGTTTGTGCAGCAGGACTTGAACTAAACTTGCGAGCAAAGTTTCTCCCATACTGCACGAAGCAATGGTCCTGTAGCCCTACAAATCACAAAACAACAAAAAAGATCTTGATGTGTTGATGCTGTTTGCACAAGAATTTAATTTCCCACATCGTTTGCTGGTTTATTTCATGCAGGCAAGCACACTGAACTTTTTTTAATGTAGTTTTTTTGGGAGCAGGTGGTCAGTAAAAGTATAAAATATAAAAACACAATTTAATAGAAAGTGTAAGCTATAGCACAGAGTAGTGCTCAAGAGAAGGAAGTGGAAAAGAAGTCTTTGTTGATTTTTTCTCATTCAAAGATTCTACTGAGGTTTTAAAATTGACGTCATCACCCGAAAAGGCCTCAATTTAGCTATAAAGTGATTCATCTGATTAAATGAGTTAGTCTTTTTTGTTAAAGCTAAGTGAGTCATTTTATACAAGAAATGATTCACATAGCTGTTTTGTTGAAATGTTATTTCCATCTCGACAGCAATCAATAAATCAAATTCTCTGACACAAAAATGAAAAAAAAAGACTGCTATCTGTTGCTGTTGCAGGACGGCACTGCTCCAAAAAGCAACAGCAAAAAAAAAAAAAGTTCAGTGTGCTCACAGGCATGGCATGAATCAGCAAATGGGGTGGCAAATTAAATTCTTGTGCAAACAGCATCAACACATCAACATCCAGGGCTCACAGACATGAACAGAGTGTGGTCCATGGCCGCGAACAAACACATTTAACCTTCCCACTTGAAGTTAAGAGAAGACATATGACGCACAAAACCAAATGCAGAGGCAAGCCTAATTCTTAGACACACTCTGTAGCTGCCAAATAGATTAAGAATTTACCACTTGGAGAAGAACAAGGGCAGCTCAGACTCCTGCCACTTACACTTTTACATACACAAACACTCAGATAGACATGCAGAATCTTAGAAATACTAATTCCCAATGCAGCTCACCCATTTATTTATTTATTCATTTAAATGATCAGTTAAATTGTTTGCAACTTTTATCGCCCATCCTGACAGTCAAATGTTTTTTCAAACCTTTTACTGTATTGTTCTTTTTGCATAGAAACAGTTAAAAGTTAGAGAGAGAGAATAAATATCATAATCAAATTTCTGAAACCCAGTGTGTATAATTTCTGTGTAACTGTAGAATAAAAACTCATCCTCAGGTCATTAAAATCTCCACATCACTAGAAACAAAATGAAGGCATGCTCTTGGTATTGTTGGTGGTACACCAGCTGCAGCCCTGGTACACCACACAGACCAACCCGTTCTCACTCACTTGTCATATATGCGAGCCGTGGTCAAGACACTTTGGTCAGTTTGTTATGCACTGGAGGAAGCTCCTTAGCCCCATAGTTCAATGCACTGGGGGAAGCCCTTTAGCGTAATATGTTAAAAAATGGTGTGGGATATTATATTATTGCTAACTTGACTGGATGTTGACTGCATATTGTTGCCAACTTGACCGCAAGCCCTACACGTCCAGAAATGGCGCAGGGCGTTAACAAGTGACGCTAAGGGGTCTTGACCAAGTGTCCATGTGTGACGAGTTGAGAGTGAGAATGTGTTGCACAGACACACACAGCTAAATGAAGAGTTTTTGTCCCCTGTGGTTAGCTGACAGTAAATGAAGCCTTGATGTTTAATGAAAAGCCTCAGCAGAGTGTAATGAAACGGTCTGTAATCTTGTCATTAACACCAGCCTGCAGACAAAACCTCTGTGCTGCCCTCCACTCCTGTTCCTTAACTACTACTTTCAGCTTTCTCTCAGATCCCACCAGAAGGTACCACTCTCAACTTTCCTCTGACCTACTCTTAGCTTTGTTTCACTGCAACCCCAAACTCCGACAGTAAGCCTGGCACAAACAACTTTATTTTAAATCAGCAGCATCCTGCCAAGATAAGAAACATTTCACTCAGAGATACGTGAAGGAAATGGCCATTTATAGCAAATGGTTATAGTTAAGAGTTGGATTTTGGAGGAAAGGGCTCTGCTCTTTGAGCATTTGCATAACGGTAGCCGATGGAAATCTGCATTATTTAGCGTTATCTTTTCTTTTCGCTAGGCTTCCATAGATCCAAACTTCTGCCTTTTCTCACTGAGGTACACCATGTGTGTGCCCGTACCTTCAGTTTCTGCCTCTTTATTGCTCTTGCTTTTTCAAAACAAATTTACAAGTTTGAACTTGACAGTATGAGTCAGGTGAGGGGAGAAAGAAAACGCTGAAAGTATGTTTTGAATCAAAACATACATTATTTCTATACAACCATGCGTACTCATACAAAATTCATCTTCAAATGCAATTTCCCAAACTTTCACCCTTCATCCCTGCTGTTTGCATAATGCAAGTGCCACCATTAAAGTTTAAAAAAATTCGTCTCAAAAAGAAGCTTTCATAAGCACAGAAGGAACACATGGCAGGAGCAGACATAATACTTTTATACCGATTAAGCAGCAATATCAGAATATAAATCGCTGGCTGTCATCCAGAAATTGGATTGTGTCTTAACCTCTCTTGCGCCTGATGTCCTTGCGCCAAGGTGTGAATGTTCTGCTAACAGGAAATGACTTCAGACACAAGAAAAACCTCACTGCGGCTGTCAGCGACAGTGTAAAGCAGAAAACAAAAGAATAAATTGGTGATGGCATTTTTAATAGACTACTTTGTTGAGATGTCAAACCTGGTTGGAGATTGTTGAGATAAGCTGGTGCACGGCTTCATTTCTCAACTTTCAAACTCATACTCTTTCCTCTCTTGTAAACTTTGCAGGCCCTGACTGAACAGTGGATCAGTTAAGGTCACAGATAAGGAAGAGCACTGCTGGTGTGCATTCGAAGCATGCACCACTTTCTTTCTGGTGTCTTATCTCAACCTTACCTCTGAGCATTACACTCTTTTTTTTCTTTTTTTTTGGCAAAAGCTAATTTTCTCTGTCTGGAGCAAACATAACATTTGCATTTTACCTGTCTGATGGCCTGCAGCAACTTGCCGTAGGAGTAGACGATCACGCCAAATGGCAAGACCAGGCAGAAGATGAACAGGCAGATGATGTAGGAAATATTGTTTGGCGTCTGGGTCTTCCAGTCGACTGAGCAGGTGGTGCCAGGACCCTCTGGCCCGTATTTGCTCCAGCCCAGCAGCGGAGGTACAGTCCAGGCCACAGAGTAGAGCCAGGAGAAGCAAATCCCTCCCAGCGCCGGGCGGTAGTCTCTGCCGTCAGCTATTGTGGGCGCAATCATGGTGCAGTAACGTTCATAGGACAGAACGGCGAGGGAAATTAGGGAGACGATGCCTGCGGATGGGGAAGTACAGAATAAATGGTCAGTAGGTGTGTAACAAAGTGGGGCAAGGAGCTGAATAATAAACCGCAGTATCAACTATATCTTATCAATAATTGGGATTTTAGGAGTCAGAGCAGAGCTGAGACCCAAGATAATGAACGTTTAGACACAGAGTGAAGTAAATCTTGCAGAGGCAGACGGCAGGACAGCAGGACAGCAGTGTAAGGTCTTCTTCTACACATTAAGTCCTTTATTCGTTGAATGTGTTCTACGGCAGGAAATAGCTGCTCAAGTGACTAAGTTTTAAATCAGAGCTAATCAACACATACGATCTAAAGTGCTCGTTCAGGGGCACTTTAGCTCCATTACACTGAGTCTTCCAGGGACAGAGAGGTTGATTACAGACAATCACAGCTACTCTATGCATAATTAAGATTTCTGATTGGCTGACCTGTAGAATATTTGGTGCGGACAGGGGGTTGGTGTTGTGGGCGCACGAGAGCAACAGCAAGTGAGAGTCTTGAGATTAATGGAATTGATTTTGTGTTTGTGTGTTTGCAGGTGTGTGTGCAGGTGGATGGATTGGGAGTGAGAGCTCTGTCTGTTCATTACTGAAACTCTCTGGTTAGATAAAGCACATGGACTCCACGGGTCAAATAATAAAAGATTAAATAACATGGGATGTTTTATTTTGAAAACATTTCCATGATATGCTACTTAAAACTGAGTTATAAAGAAACATTAAAATAAGACATAAAAAATAAGACATATAAGTCAATTAATGAGTAGAATTTTTATTTAATAACAGTAGACCATTTGAGGGGAGATGAGATGGGATGCCATCACCATTTTTAACATGCTCAAATGATGCTCTGTGCTTTGTGTCATAGTGGCGCTTTAGTTGAGAAGTTGATGCCTGCAGCCTGTGGGAAGGCGGGGTTGGATGGTCCAGCCGAGCTCATGATACCATTTTAGATTTCATCGTTTTTCCGATTAGGAAGAAGGTAGCGGTTCTCACTACGTTGGATACTTCGCTTGTTACAGTAATCTAAAAGCCAAATTCAAATCTCTTGATGAGTCAGACAAACTGAAATGTTGCAGTAAGCAGTAGTAGGCTACACATTAAGAAACATTACGTCAGTTGCAAAAATACTTTAGATCACGGCTCATAGCGAACATCGTACATTTATTCTTCCCAATTTACAGTGTTTTTTTTCTACTGATGGTTTATCAATAACTTATATTTAATTAATTATTCAGTAAAACTATGTTAGTCCGACTTAGCCACTGTCTGATAACATGGAAAATGTAAGCCAAGATTGTGAAACACTGTCACTGTTTCTGCACCTCAGTGCATTATAAACCACGCATTAGATAAAGTTTATACAAACATTGACAAGGGAAACACATTCATTCTCTTTGTGTTTATGGACCCTCCCCAAAACTGCCTAACAGCAATAACATCTGGCCCGCTGCCAGATTAAGGTGCTTTGATAGTTAGCAAAAAATATACAGTAAATAAATAAATACTTTGAGAGCGGTACTGAAATAGATCTCACTCATGACAATAACTTACTCACATAATCACTTCCTCTTTAGTCTTTTTGCAGACAAAATAAAAGCACAAGAAGCTTGTTTACTATAATGCTGTAGTTGGAGTTGAACTGAGCTTTTACTTTGAAAATTTTTAACAACATTAAGAGAGTCTGTAGCCTGCTTGACACCCCTCTGAAAGAGCCGTCAGAGAACATGATTCTCCTAAATGTCCTCTGCCTGGGGGTTCTGGGGAATTGAAAAAGCGTCCGTAGGTTGATGGATGTGGATCAAACACCGAAACACCAACATGGCAGCGCATGCCGTGATCTGAGAAACATTCGCTGCAGAATCCATTTGTTGAAGAGAGAAAAAAAAATCCTAAGGTGGGACTGAACTCACAACCCAAAGAGAGCAAGATAGGAGATCCAGCAGGACAGTAACATTTCTACACTAGGTTATTCTGTAGCTTTTTCTGTACTAAAACAACAGCTGCAAGAAACAAGGTTTATGGCAGCAGAGTTTGCGGGCTGGAAAACCAAAACAATGAACTAAAAGCTAATGAACGCTTGGAACTGCAGATTGGAACTGCAGAAACTGGTGATAATTCTCACTGTGACCGACACTTTTAACATCCGATTGTAATATCTAAAAAAAGTATCAGTGTAGCTTTAATGTTTTATTTTTATATAAGCTTTTTGCAAACTAAAAATTACAAGCTTTCTCTTCTTGAGATTATGTAACGAATGTCGCTTTGAGAAGTCTCTTGGGATCTCAAAATAACAGTCATTGTTTTCTCATGATTGAGTAATTGCATACAATCAGCAGACCAATTGCTTTGTACGTAATCTAATATTCATGACTAAAGGCACACTGTGAATCACCTGCAACATTATTACAAGGACGAGAAAACCAAATGTGTGTTGAAATTACAAACTGATTACATAATCGTGAACAAATAAACCTCTCCAGCTGACTTGAGTTGTTTTTAAAAAAAAAAAAAATTAAATGTCTTCTGCCTCAGCAACAGGGAGACTTCTCCTAACAGCTCCCATTTTTTCCATTCATTTCCTGTAATGATTGCACAGTCTCTACTCAGGGAACATATCAGTCCCTGATGTTGGCTTTGATTCAAACATGGCCCACTTTGATTCTCCACAATGCATTTTAATGGCTTTTTCACCTGAGGCCTGTTTCTTCCTCACCCAACTCTGGAGTGGTGTGGAATAGATTTATGGTAAAATGAATGACCCAATGTCCTAGGCCTGAGTCAGCACAGCAGCTAATCATCTTTCATTGTCTCTTGCTTTTGCGCACTTTCTCCCTCCATCTCTTTTCCTTTGTCTCTCTCTCTTTCTGTCTTTTTCAATATGTATTACCCTCTCTTGCTCGTTTTCACTGTCTCAGTCTTTTTTCCCTCTCTTCTTCTTTCTTGTTTCCAAGTGATGGCAAAGCAAAAACTCTTGGATGCTCCACACTCAGCACAACTTTTAACACACAAACAGAGCGTATAACAAACTACGAGTGTCCAAGTAAGGCCTGATTTCCACAGCTACATTATTCCTGGAGAACGATGATCTTTTGTGGTTTCTAATTAACTTTTAGTATCACTATAACAACAGTGTCATGGGATAAAACAAATCATTATTTAACGTAGCTAGGGCTACAACAAACATTTTTTAAAATAATCTGTTGTTTAGTTAATAGCATGTCAGAGATCAGTGAAAAATCCTAATTTCCTAAAGCCTCACAAGATAGCTGCAGATTTCTTTATTTCCCTGATCAACAGTCTAAAGATTGGAGTCACACTGGAGAAGCAGGACCTCGGGAATGTTCATAAATTTTGCTTGAAAACTGATAGTTGCCAATCATTTTTCTGTCAATCTACTAATCACTTAATCGTTTCAGCTCTACAAAATAATTGAATTCCAAGTGTGACAAAAACTGACACTAAGGATCCTCTGAATGAGTCTGAATGAAAACATGAAAAAATCAGCCGTATTCATGTTGTCCTGTGTCACTTATACACTTAAAATAGTTCAGCTATAGCGCCAAAAAAAAGGTTGGGGAGACATCTTATAACCAACCTGCTGCTTGCATGGGGATTTTACAGTAGGTTATTATGAAGCAGTGTGAACGCATTGTCTGATTGAGCCCCCAAGAAACCAGGTTGCTAGGAGCAATCGGTGCTTCCTGCTTCTCTTAATGCCAGTTTAAAGAGTGCACAAATGCCCCAAAGACCTACACTGATACCTCTGTCTTTCTTTCAGATACATCCCAACTTTTGCTTTCGCATGCCCTGCACCTGTTGCTCCAGGAGAGAGATAGAAAAAGAAAGACATCAAAAATCGAAAAGAGAGAGTAGGAAAGAAAGAGAAAGACAGAAATAAAAGACTTCTTTGTGACTTCACGGAGAATATCTTATTCCAGCTGCAGTGACTCGATGAGGCTTGATTGTGAGATTCCTAGCAGCCCCTGACTGCACAGTACATGTTGTCTGAGTAATTGCAGTCAATGCCTCATTAGTGAATTACCAAACGAAGTGGATTCTACCTTGCTGGCAGAAGATGATACGAGAGGTCTCAGTTCTGTTTTCACGTCAGTCCTGCCAACCTGAGTAGATCCATTTCTATTTCGTGGGGCCTCTGAGTGTCCTAGTATATTTACAGAGAAACAAGTACTTCTGGTAAGATAGTGAGAAGTGTTGGAAGTAACAAATTACATGTACTTCTGTTGCTGGAGTGGCATTTTGTACTACTGTTTTAGGAGACTTTTTGTAATAGCAGAGAATGTGAAATTTATTTTACAAAAGTCTTAGATCCTTTCTCTTGCCTGCTGTACGCAGTATGCTAATGTTAGCTGGAAGGCGTTAAAAGTGCGATTGTTTCGACAGTGGATTGTGTTCAAATGTTCCTCAGATGTAAGTCGCTTTGAATGAAAGTGTCTGCCAAATAAGTTAATGTAAATGCTGCTTTTTAAGTCCTTTCTCTGGAGTTTCAATCAACACCATCAGACCTGTAGCAGCTAGAAAGTAAACTTGATGAAATGAATCATTGTTTTTACTTGTTTAATCGAGTCATCTACTTTATGATGCTCATCCTCATCCAGGTCACGTTCAATTAATTAACTGTATCGTTAGACATTGGTGTTATATACCTCAGGGAAGTCCTGTAAACATTTCATATATGATGATAAATAATTCCAGGCCATGTCGACAATCATCCAACTTTTCACAATATTTGATTCTATGTGGTATTAACAAATCCTAAATTAAACTTGTTGAACCCTGAATGGGTTGTTACAGGTTTCACACTCTAGACTGATGAAGTGCACCTCAGCACAGTTGGATTCACAAAGTAGTCCATGGTCGTTAGTGTATTTGTATTTTCACATAAAAATCTTACAATCAAACGGCCACCCAATGAACAAGAGACATTTACTTTGTACACTTTACTACCTGTCTCATTTTTGCACTTAACAACAAAGGAATACTGGGAATCCACTTGCATGCAAAACAGTTGTTCAGCTACTGCACAGATTTAATGCTCATAACACAAAGATACTGTAGCAAAATATGGAGGAAATGTTATTCAAGCTAAATCTCCTCCTCAGGCAGCAATTCTTTCCAGTTAAAACACAAACTTGTTTGAACTCTGCAGAGTTCAAACCTACTACTAAATGTATAAGGATTGGTTTTATGTAACTTACTTGTACTGTACTTGCACTGAAGGTGATACTTCATCCATTTTTCAATTGTTCAGGGCTGCATTTACTATTTTCATTATCGACTAATCTGCAGACTATAATCTTTATAACCAGATTAACCATGTACAAAACACCAATCAATGACCTCTTGAAATTGCTTGTTTGTTCAGAACAATAATCCAGTTGTCCAGTTTTAATGATAAGAGAGAAGCAGCAAACGACAACATTTCTGATTTTTTTTTGCCTGGAAATTAATCGATTGTTAAAATAGCTGTTCATTAACTTTTTTTTTATGGACCAATTCATTCACTAATCATTTCAGCTTTAATTATTGTTTTTTTTTTTACTAACACTTAACACCTGTACATTAGTTTTATCACGTCTTACAAAACACAATGTGAAATAACTTATAGGTTCTTTCTGGACTTTTTCAAACTGGGCTGCATTTCTTCTCGTTTTTCCACTATCTGATCAATTCTCACCAAACTGTCATCAATCATTCACTGCTCACATTAATATTTGATGATAGGCGGCCCATCTCTGCACTCCAGTAGTTTTAGAGAGCAAAGGACCAGTCATTATTCTGTGAACCTCTCACATACACTTTGAGTGCTATTGGTTATTACTTGTTTATTTTACATCTACTTCTGTACATGGACCACAGGGAAACACTGTGCAAAACGAATCATAAAATGTTGTAAGGTCATGGATACACTGCAAATTAGACATAAATTGTGCATGTCTCATTAGACAGGTAATCAGCCTGTGTGTTTTGAGATGTGCTTGTAGCATCCTGGATTTTATCAGAAAGCAGCTGACCCTGTCAGCAACTGATCATTTGGTTATTGAGAGATTTCGTCAGGATCCATCAATTTAATGGGAAAAAAAGATAGAAAACAGAGTCCAGGTCGAAAATGATCTGAGGAGAGCGGGCAGCTTACTGCATATACAGATTCCATAGAGAAAACAATTGATTTAAGAGCACCAACACCTCACTGCACTTTTCTGCAAGTCAAGACTCCAGAGAGAAAACAACAGATTTAAGAGCAACACCATACTGCACCTTAGAGTATTTCATGTCCAGACTCCAAAGAGAAAACAACAGATTTAAGACCACCATAACGCCATACTGCACCTCACTCTAGGAGAAGGGTGAGTAAAGGAGAAGAGAAGTCTGTACTTAAGTCTATTAACAAATTGATTATTCACTTACATTTGCAGTCAATAACAGATTCCCTTAAGTACAGAAAGAAAGTCTAAATTGAGTGAGAGCATGAAAACACTGACAATCACAGCAGGAACACAACAAATTATGATCTCCTTCTGGTTTTCTTCACTGCTATCCAAGAAAATTAGGATCCTAGTTTCTGAGCAGACAATAATCAATCCGTGACAGTGATCAGAGTCCTGAGAGGTCACAGGTTTGAATCCAGCACTGGTGAAGAGCTCTGACAACAGTCCTGTGTGCTTAAATTTGAACACCAGACACAACCTCTAAGGATCTAGATAAGAGCCTTACAAGAGCAGATGTATTATGTAATATGATCAGAAATGCTTTTTCCATGTTTTATCATTTTTTTAGTGTTCATCTCTTCATGCCCTCTTCCCCCAAAATGTAAAGTTACCTCTGGGACAAAGTATGACTCATGACACATTACCATATCATATTATATGTCCCTGGAGGATATTCAGTTGGCACAGCTGAACATAATCAGCGGTGAACGGCACATTACCTTCACCAATTAATAGGATTTTAATTGAAATTAACTGCAGAATGAAATTGGTTAACATGATTTTAATCACGTTAATGTTTTGAGTGCGTTTTATGTTGCCTGTTGCTGCAGGCAAATGGGCTAATTTTCTTCATGTTCTTGGAAGCCGCCACAGCAAAAAAAAAAAAAGATAAATACATTAGGCTATGCTACAGCAGAGCAAATCAAACATATGGGGAGCTGCTGCTGCTGCTGCTCCTGAAAACATTCTGCATGTTGAAATTCTTATTTAAATATCAAGAACTAATGAAATGCTGTGACCTTTGGTGCTTGTAAAATGGTTTCTGGAAACGTGCTTGATGTACAGAGTGATAACATTTTGGAGACCATATTTTCACACTTTTAGTTACATTTTAGATTAAAAGTATTAAGTAGCCTAATATATTCGATGCGTATTCCAAACTAAACAGATACATTCACTGTCTGTCAGACAAAATTAACATGCTAGGTCTCTCATTCAACTTAAAAGGAGAGGGAAAAAAATAAAAATTCTGTTTAAAGTTTTAATCCTTCATCAGATAATCTCAACGGTCTATTTTTTGGGTCGTTAGCTCTCCAGTGACACATGCCAAAGAAAATGAAAACAGCTCCTTACCTAAACATGAGTTAACGAACCCATACCAAACGCACCCGGAGCGCCCGATCAGCCACCGCCCCTGGGTGCTGGCCGCGAAGCTGAACGGGGTGCCCAGCACGCAGACCAGCAGGTCGCTCAGAGATATGCTCACCAGCAGGAGGTTCATGGGCGTGCGCAGAGCCCGGTACCGGCAGAACAGAGCAAGCACCAGGAAGTTACTGAGGAACCCGATGGTGCCGATGAAGCCGAGGCACACCGCTACAACCAGGTTACCCGTCGGGCTTAGGGTAAGTGGAGGGAGAGGACCGGACACCTCTTCGAACGCGTCCGTAGCCGCCGTACCGCCGGCTCCTCCCCCGGGACAGTGCGCGCAGCTCAGGCTCACGTTGCAAACGATCATACCGGGCTGATCCGCTAAGTTTGGACCAGCCAGAACTTTGCACCGCGGGACGAAACCATCCGGTCTCGCTGCTGTTCGCTCGGTCAACCCATCAGGAGAAGCGAAAGCGCACGGGGGAGTCCTCTGCCGCACTGTGCGCGCATGGGGAAGCTTTTATTAAGGAAAGAAGAACTATGTATGTATGTAAACGCTCGGTTATCCAGTCCAAGAGAGCTGTTTGCTGTTAGTGAGGATTTAGAGAAGAGATACATGTGTCATGTTAGATCCGCCGTGAGCTCCGAGTCCGGAGAGGTGCGCTCAATTGCACCGGTTCACCGTTAAGTGCGCCTGAGCTTTTATCACCAAGCGCCTTTTAACGCGCTGTGGGAGCGAAACCTCCAATGTGAGGCTGGGGTGTTGTTTGAGTGTGCGTGAGGGGTGTGTGTGTATGCGTGTAATATTCTCAAACCACCATCAGACCCGCACCATCACTGAAAAACAACAAAAACCATGTGGCAAAGCAAACTGCTCTCAAAGCTGCATGGGAATGTACAGATCAAGACTCCACTTCTCTCATATTAATATAGCCTAATCAATCAAAACACTGCTGCTGTTCTACTGAACGTGCCTTTAATTAAAAGAAATCACAGATTCCTCATGTCAAGAGTGCAGGAGAGAATCCATAAGGAGCCTGGCAGCAGATTAATATGTTACAGCCTGAGGTGCAGGACTAATGCCTTCTGAATTTGTTTCAAATATTCAATACAGGCCAATTATTATTTCACACCAGGTACACCAAGACAGATAGATAGATAGATAGATAGATAGATAGATAGATAGATAGATAGATAGATAGATAGATAGATAGATAGATAGATAGATAGATAGATAGATAGATAGATTTTGAATTTGATCCCTTATCACATTTGTAATCGCTGAGTTGATTTTCAAGGCTGACGCACAGAGCGAAGAATCAAAAGCTGTCAGAGAGAAGCTCCTACTGAAAAAATGCTCATAACGAATGTCAATTTAGGGGCAATGTAGCTGGTTTCACACTAGTCTGTTGAACAACCGTTGGCGGTGACACATGAAGAGGTGCGGCACTGCACCCATGAAGGCAGGGAAGAAGAAGGATTTTAATTGCTGCTTTGCAATTGATTTCAGCTCTTGTTGCCAACAATCCAGCAAACACCCCAAAAATGTCAACTTTCAAAACTTTTTCAACTTCAAAAAAATTCTTTCTATAATATCTGCATCTACCCTATAGGTTAATGAAAGCTGGTCAATAAAGGGGAAAACATTACTTGCAGATCTGTGATGGGACGCAGGTTCTGGTCTCAGCCACATGTTCGACAATACCACCTGTTGCAGCAATGAACTTTGGTGAACATAAATAGAAGGTGTGAAATCGTTCACTATGGACTTAATAATACTGGCCTGCATTATTTGCACAAGAAGAGAAAAAAACACTCATCAAGAAAGCATTAATTAGAATGTTGAGGTCCTTAACATAAGTAAAAGACCTCTACCACACTGCAAAAGTAAATATATTCAGTCAAATGTACTTAAAGAAATGGACCCTGTGACTGTCTATTTTGTACTGGACTACAACTCACTGTGATTACTCTCATTAGGGATTCATCTGCTGATTATTTTCTCCATTATTGATTTATAAGTTTGTAAAAATTCTGAAAATATTGAGAAATGTGGTCACAAAAAACCAAGGACCACAGAACTTACTGACTACAGACTCGTCACCCTGACCTCTGTGGTAATGAAGTCTTCAGAAGGCGTTGTGTTGTCCCACCTGGAACCCAAGCAAGGATCCTGTTTGTGGATTTTAGCTCTGCCTTTAACACCATTATCCCGACTCTGCTGTTCAAACCTCAATGTTTTTTTTGTTTTAAAAAAAAAAAAAAACAATTAAAAGGGGAAAAAAAGTAAATTCTCACATTTATTTAGTTGGAACCATAAAATATTTTGTGTTCAAAATTACTTAAACAATTCTGAATGAAATAGTTGCCAAATAATTTTCTGTTAATCGACTAATCGTTTCATTTACATATATATATATATGTATATATATACATGTATATATCCTATACATAATATTGTATAGGCTCTTTGTAGGAGTGCAATAATCTGAATCTGTAAAATACAGTAACTAAATATGTCAATAATTGTGGTAGAGTAAAAAGTACAATATTTCCCTCTTAAACATAGTACAGTCGAAAGTGGCAGGAGAAGTACTTTTGTCCATTAGTTGAGGAAATGAACTTAGATATATTCCACCTCCGTTTTTTCTTTTAAGCACTGAATCAAAGGACCAGTGATGTCTTCTTTATGGTATAGGTAGGGCCTACTTATTATGCAGGAAATGCTCTGAAACACATACACTTACCACACACACTTTCTTTCCCTTTGATTTCAAATGTAACCTTGCAAACAGACGCACTCTTGCACCTCCAGTGAGAGATGAATTATTTATTAAACAAAATGAGTTAATTTAATGAAATTTAATGAAATTTGCTTCATAAAAAATGTAGCAGTGTTCATAAAACCTTCAGTATGGGACATGTTCCCAGCACTTCTGTCTCCGGACTAATATCCCCGTCGTTAGGAATATATCATTTTGATCTATGTAGGATAGATACGGCTGTACAAACAGGGCAATACAATTTAAGTTCACTGCTTTTACCATATTGTTTTCTTTGTTTCCTTTTACTAATAATAACACTTTTCCTATTTTTTTACTATCATATGTCTGGGCTTGACATGGATATGCTTTTTACACTTTTATTAACATTTACTGTTAATAATTTATCAAAAGCTCTCGACATGTAACAAGAAATTCAACAACAAGGTTTATTGTTCTAACGTTTCTCCGTGGATGGGACCAACAAAATTAGAAAGTTTTGAACTTCTATGACATTTTGGTTTTTAGAGCCACAAAATAAGCCTTAGGAAAAAATATGTTAAAGGTCTCTTTATTAGTGTTATCAAATGATTACTCTGATAGATTGCTGGTTAAATCATCATATGATTCAGGACATCATTTAAAGCACGCAGCAATACGAGGTTTTAAAAGTAAAATTAGGAGATGATACACATGTAGAGTAGAAAACAGTTTGTTTGAAAAGGTGTGTGTGTGTGTGTGTGTGCTGACATTCAAAGAAAATCATCAAAGTTTCAGCTTGCAAGTCAGAATAAAAAGGAATCGCCGTGTGACAACCAGCTCCATTCCACCTCCCAACGTGACTCTTTAGCTCCTCTCACAAAGCGAAATAAATTGAATCTCACACTCTCCTCCTTTTTGATTAATGGACACGCATACACACACACACACACACACACACACACACACACACACACACACATAGTGCAGACATTAAACATTATTAAGTGAAAAAGTCAATAAGTAATGATGAGCTGCCACCAGCTAGACGGTGTCTGGCCCACAGTCAGTCACACTGGTGGTTTTACTGGCACCTGCTCTGTGTTACTGGTCATTACTGGTCATTACTGGTCGTTACTGGTTGTTACTGGTAAAGAACATTGTCAGTTTATACAACCAGCAAAAAGCAACCAGCAAAAAGTGAACAATTGTACTTTTAATTAATTGAAGCATCTGCTAAAGCAGCACAGCAATGCAAAACTTGCAGAAAGAAACTGCAGTCGCTGCTGCCAGTGATGTTTGGAGTCGTAGGAGAGAGTGGTGTTATAAATACTGAATAGTGCCCTTATAAATACATGTGCAAAAAAACAGCAATTCAAAAGTTGAAGTTGGGATTTACTTGCTTTATTTTTTTTCTTTCAGCTGGTGGCGTTAAGAAACGTTATGTGTTGTAAAAACCAAGCAAACTCCTTGCGGCTGTTATGAATATTGTGGTGACCAATTGTGGTTATGAGAAGAACATCAATCAGCAATAACGAATAGTCATGTGTTAGGTAAGGTCACATGTAATTCAGATGTTCATACGAACGCACATTTTATATAGCTGACAAACCAATTTCAACTCTATAGATCAGTTGAGATCAGCTGGATTAAGTGTTGGTCTACTTTATTTATGCAAATCAGAAGAGAAGCATATCAAAATTATTGTGAGCATTGCATTGTGAAAGACAATTACTTCATGTGAAAGTTATTTCTTTGATGACACACTGATTAGATGTGGTGAAAAAGTTATTGTGTGATTTTTTTGTGTTGTTGTCATTGAACATGTGATTCCATGTTTGAAAATGCAGATTTTTGATGACCTGCTTTGAGTTTTGTGCTAAGAGTTGTGAAATTTTTCCACATACTTGTGATAATAATACCAAAGCAATAAAAAAAAACTGTAATGAAGAACACATGATTGGAACATGTGTTCTTCATTATTGATATGCCTGAAGCTGATTTCATTCTGACTCACTGATTGGCTGACAAGTACACAGGTTTGCTGAGTGATTGTGGTTGACTGACTGTCTAACTAACTGGCTGGTTAACTGACTCATTAAATGGTTGATTGACTCCTTGATTGATTGATTGACTGTTTGACTGATGGATTGACTGGTTTACTGACACAGTGGCTGACCAACTTGCTGACTGATCGATTGATTGGTTGATTATGTAGCTGACTGGTTAAAAGGCTGGTTGAGTGTTTTACAGCAATGCCTGGTCAAGTAACCCACTGAGTGAGTGACTGATTCTGCGACTGCTTGACGACCAACTGACTGACCGAATGACTGATTGATGGACTAATTCGCTAGAAGACTGACTCACTGATTAAATGGTTAATTGACTGACTTGATGTCTGACTTATTGGTTCACTGACTTGTTGACTAACTGACTAACTGACTTGTTCACGGACTGGCTGACTTATTGATTGACTGACTGTCTAGGAGAACACTTTTGCTGCTCTCTACTTTTACATTACATCCACAAATGTATTTGTGTTGAAAGGCATCCTGGAAAATGTAGGAAATCACTAACTGTAGAAGATTCCTGTTTAGAGACAGTGAATACAAAAAACAAGTCAACTACTACATTTCATTAGAAAATATTAAAGGCACCCTGAGGGTTTTTTGACCACTTTAGTAGCACTATAAAGTTTTAAAAGGGTAACTACACCCTTAAATTCTGCTGGAACCCTTGTTCCTAGCGTATTTATTCATATATTTGACAGTCACGAGAAGCACATTCATGTCCTTGAGAAAGTCACTGTGAGGCTTCCATTGTTGTACTTCCAAATCCATGCAGAGAAATACAAGCTGATTTTAGGCTTTTTTTGGTAGGAAAAATCTGTAAAAAAAATCTCTATTAACATCACATGCTTGTTTATTTGATTTTAACTCACCTTAGATAGAGCTATGATCTGTATGACTGAGCATTTTCACAGAAAACACCCAAAAAGTGGCTTCACAAATGTTTTATAAGGAAGGAAATGCTGTCAACACATATATTAGACCTCAAGGATACAAACAATGTGTTTTGGTGAGGAACAGTGATCATAACTTTACCTTTATTTTGCATAATTTAGTAAAATGTATGTATAATAATCAATGTGTAATATTTTGCTATAAATATTGATTTTTTTTCATGTCATAAGGCTCAGTAAAAAAAATGTACATTATTTAATATTAAAATACTATTACTTCCTGGAAGACTTTATTCTGCCTCGGGCCTCAAACTGAGACAAAAATACCCCAACAACATAAAAATGTACTTATCTTACATTGCTAATACTTGATTAAAACCAGAAATGGACTTGTGTCATAATTCATAAAAGACAGGCAATACAAATCGATGGAGATGAGGGTAAAACATGACTGCAGCCGCAGGAGGCTCATCACTGGCATCTCTAGGTCAAATGGGGACATAAAGTGTTGTGAATTCATTAACTCTTATCTCCTGAATCACTCAACATGTAGTGTAACACATCCAAGGAGTTTTGATAGCTGAAGGTTATGAAATGAATTCAAACCCCCTTCAACTTTCTGACGAATCTGCTGTCTTGTATTTAGTCATTTTTGCTCAGATTAAGGAAGATATATGGATGCATAATGTTTGTTGAGGAGATACGTGCAAAAGTGCCCACAAGGGGACGCCTAATGTTTTTGTTTAGCTATTTACCGTGAAATTTATTTGGTTGGTTGATTTTTCTGAATAACTAAAGTTGCATTTGGACATTTTGCCAATAATTTTTATTAACAGTAAGAGCTACGCCATTAGGTGTACTTCAGCGGAGAGACAGATGGCGAGACAGGAAAGAGGCCAGGGGGCAACAAGTGCCAGAACAAAAAGATTGAAACAGATTGCAGGACTGAAGTTTGGAGAGTAGTGATGTTATGTTTACATACTAATTATTTTCAGCTCTTTGGTACGAACAAGACCGCGATACACTCCGTGACCTTATATAAATATAAATAACCATTAAATCATGCCATACTGCATTTAAAAGCATTTCAATGGAAATGAGCGACACACCGTCAGCTGACCTCCATCTAGCCTGTACACATAACAACTCCGTCTCCAGTAGAGCGAAGTGCTGGTCGGAGCCGTCGGAGCGAGGGCGTTGTGGGCGTGACCATGTGGTTGATGCAAACCCATGATTGGTCAGTCAACTAGCCGTCTAAAACACTATTTAGGTGAATTTAAACAACAGCTAAGTTGCTAAGTTGCATCTTGTTGTCATGTAAGGGCCCTGTTCATGTTGGACAGACATTTTAATTGCATTTTGTGTCTGTTAAGAGGCACAAAGACACTCTTTATGTAAATGCCCCCCATAACTGACGTTTTAGCTAAGTGGGAGCTCTGGGCATTAGCTGTAGCAGCTCCGTGTTGCAAGCACCAATCCGTTTTTTTTCTATAGACAGTACTCACAAAGGTATAACGATCAAGATTAACTTAAAAAGTGCACGGAGTTCTCCTTTAAGACTATTTTTGACTCTCAAAACTTTTCGACTTTAAAAACTCGCTCACTTGCAAAACTATTTAACCTGCAAAACTTTCTGACTCGCAAGGAAAACATTTTGACTTGAAATCATAGCAGACATTAGCAATTAAAGGCCTGTTTATTTTTAATTACAAACTTGATTTTTGATTGCAGTGAGATAACTATGCTTTCAAAACATTGACATCAAAAGACACAAAAATACCTTTGTATGGGTACCCATTTCGGTTTTAGACATTTAGGGCTCTGTGGTCAAGCTAGCAATAATAAATATGCAACGTCTGATAAGACTTTCAAAAAAAAAGTACTTTGTTGTGTACAACATTGTCACAATTTGGTTAGATTTAGGAAAAGATCATGATTTGGGTTAAAACAACTATGTTAGCTTATGTAAGTGAAGTAACGTTGTTGACTTTTTGTTTCACACGGGAAACGAACACCACTCTCCTGGTTGAAAGTTTCAGGCCCTCCGTCCACCGCTTCCTTATTTAGTCTTTTCTGTTAAATATCCTACACCTACCTTTACCATTCAAAAGTGACGCTACAGGGCTTTCTCCATAGCTTTGAACTATAACGCAAAGGGGCTCCCCGGTGCGTTAAAAATTGACATAAACGGGCCTTGAACATGCATCCATGTGTAACGACTTGGCTCTAACCTTATCTTATCATAGTGATTATTTCGCAGATACACCTAGTAAACCCCGCCCCCTAACAACCCATCACTGAGAGAGTGAAAAGCGGTGAATTTAGTAATGTACGAGGCCGGCTTTGGCAGGATTCATCCTGACAAGATATAGTCTCTTTTGTAAAAGCTGAAAAGCTGATTGTGACTTGTTTCTATGGCTACTCATGAGATATATGCTTAAAAGAGATGTCTGATAAAGAACAGCCAGTGAAAAGGAGGTGAGGAGATGTGTCCAGATAGAAAAGGTAGAAGAATGTGGGAGCCGAGCTTTGTCCTAAATTCCAGTACAGTCTGAAAGAGCTCCTTTACGGCAACGAGCTGAAAAATATATAGTGTTTTCAAATCAAAGCCTTTATATGCAACGTTTTCCCATTAATAATACGATATATAAGTTGGCTTTATTATAATAATGTGTGTGCTTGGACACATTTATTTATAATTTATTTATTTATTTAGTTACAGGAACTCACATTGGTGTCGGACAGCATGAATAAGCAAAAACTCAAAATGAAGGACTTAATGTTGTACAGCAGATGTTGTCATTTTCACCATCTGCTCCTCCTGCTTCTGCTGCTGTCTTCATGGACGTTGATCAGCTCAGCCTCAGGCAACATGTTATCTTAAGCTCATCAAGATGAGTGACAAGCGTTGAGGCAGGAGGGCGGGATTAACAATACTTCCTGCCTCAAGGAAAAAAAGTAGCTTTGATCAACTCGAGGACAAGGATGGAAGACGTAACTGATGTCCGATCTTTCCGCTCTTCTTCTCTTCTCCTTTAACCCTGAAGCTATGTGAAGTAAAATTTTGATGGTTGTGTAACGTCAGAAAGATTTGCATCAGTAGTTGGTGTCTCAGCTAAATCTTTGCTGTAATTGTTCTATAAAGTTAATGTAGTGTTTTTGCCTGCTGCAGCCACCAGCTGTGCCGTGCCAACCACTTCCGTCGAGACCAAAAGACCTGCACGTTTTTTTAAGGTTACAATTGAGTCTTTCATAAAAATATAAACTATCAAGTGTGCTGTAAAACAAGTTGTGAGTCAAAACTCAAAAGTAACTAATAACATTTACTCAAGTACTGTTCTTAATGTACAAATGGAGGTAGTGGCACTTTACTTGAAAACATGCTTTTCATGCTACTTTATACATCTATTAAATATTGTTCTTGTTTCTCCACTACAATTATTTGATTACATGAAGCTCTTAATATATTTTGCACCCATAACACATGAAGAGCAGATATAGCCTGATTTGACTGTCAATCTCACAGTCGAAGCTTCGCAACAGCGTTATGAAATGAGGATCATACCATTTTGGTGACATGGGGGTGCTCAACGTCTGATTTTAATTAAACCTACCAGTTTTCTCCCAATAAGTTAATAAAAAGACTAATATAATAATATATTTCAAAACATAATGCTAAACATGTGAAAAGAAAGAAGCTTTTAATAAATGTTTTTAAAGTGTGTAAATAAATCCTAAATTGTAACCCCAACCCTTAAGGTAGGGGGCGGCAGTGCGCATGTGTGGGCGTAATGTGGGCGTAATGTGTATGTGTGTAGTGGCAGTAGAGGAAAGAAACAGAACCTCATCTTCACCGGTGTTGTGCCAAGTTGTCATGAACAGTTCACTTTTATAACATTTTTCAGTGTTTTCAGAAATTTTACAAGCTGAACAATCAAATCAATTGATGAAGAAAATAATCAGCAGATTAATCCATAATGAAAATGAGTCTTATAGCTCTGCTTTAACCATGTGCAACAATAAAATTCTGCTTTTATATTAATGCAAGAGTAATAATAATGTAATGATAATATATAATAGCAATCAAAAGGCCAATTTCTCTTAAATAAGTATTTTTACTTTTAATACTTAAAGTACATTTTCCTGATTATACATAATTACATGCTACTGGCATATTTAAGTAACCTTTTCTATGCAAGACTTTTACATGTAATGGAGTATTTCTACAATGTGGGATTAGTACATTCCCTAAAGTAAAGGAAGTTGTAATGTAGGGATTGCAGATGGCATTAGAAACAGCTGACAACATCGGCCACCCAGCTGTTTAGCTTCCTGTGAGGCTCAGTGTTGTTTAAGCGATATGCAATTTTTAAATATTGGACCAATTAAACTACCAGTTGGAAGCAAAGGACGCCCCTTTTTATGTTTTAAAATATGTCATGTTTATTTCCATATGAAAAAAACATAATATTTAGCTCACTAATGGAAAACTCAACAATCTGCAAAGCACTTCCTTAGGGTATGGATCCTACTAACAACCTTATCAAACCAACCCAGCATCAAACTGAGTGCGACCAAAGACATTTTTCATCGAAGAGATCAAAGTGAAATGCTTTTGGTTTTCCATTTGGGTGATTTCCTTGCTGCCAGGCCAATAAATTGATGACTGAACAGTAAAGCAAAGGAAGGGTTGTGAGGGGGAGAAAGAGTAAAAAGGAGACGAGGGTGAACTAAATATCCTTCAATCAAAAGGTTTTTTCTTATTGAAGATGAGTGAAATTGACAGAGGGAGATGAAAGGCAGTTGTGTTTATTTGTGCTCCGTCTTTTTTTTCTGTCTTTTCATTCTGTCCCTCTCAGGTTTTTTCCTTCACTGTGCCAGGGGACTTGTTTGACCGTGAGTGTGTGGCTGAGTTGGGAAAAGCATCAGCATCCATTTATCCACACCATTACCCACATCCACCACCACCACACAGACACACAACACAAGAGTTCAGCAAATCTCCAATCTCCAGTGCAGATGACACTTTGACCTCTGGCAAGTGCCGGCATGTGATTACTGAAGAGGAAATAGACAGGGCCACCGTCCAATGCTGTACCAATGAAACGTACCACAACCTTCGTGAAAGTCACTATATCCTTTAAATGGATTAATGAAACCATAACATGTAGAAGTTTCTTTATTAGAGACAGCCATGAGAACAACGTGGGAAAATACAAAAAAAATGCAATTTCCTTTCAAAATATTATTGTCTTTTTATTAAATATTTTTTAACCAGCAGCTATTCAACAAATCCATAAAGTCATTTAAGTTTCTGGTGTGTCGCAAAGTAGTTAAGGATTTACACCATAGACCATAGGGCTGCAAGTAACTATTTTCATTAGAAGTTAATATGCTGATTATTTTCACAATTTATCTCAAAAAATGGTTTGTGAAAAATGCCTGTCACATGTTCATAATGTCTTAAAATTGCTTGTTTTATCCAACCAAAAGTCCAAAACAGTCAGTCCATCCGTTTACTGCTAACCAAAGAGGCCACATTAGCTGTCTGAGCCTTATCTGTCGCTAACCAAACATTGTAATGCTGACCCCACACCAGAGGATACTTGAGCCAGTTTTGGGTGAGTTCCCAAGCCAAGGCTGGTCGAACCGATCCCAAATGATCCTTTAGTGTGAGGGGTATTACAGACAAAATCTTATGGTAGCTGACTGGATCACGAATATGAAACATGTTTGATATTTGTTTCGTTATTTAAAGAACGAACATGTTGTGTCTTTGCTGACACTATAAATGTATAAACCAGGCTGATTTCAGCCATGTACGGTGGCCCTTAAGTGCAAACCACAAAAGCATTTAGCCACAACACGACAGCAAACTGTTAATCTGTATTTTACTCTTTTTATTTACTCTTGGTGATAGTTTGTTTCTTTCAGGCATGAAGCACAATGTAACTAATTTGACAGGTAGTTTGTACTTATTTGAGTGTCTTTGTTACTGTCCTAAATGACTTTTACAATACATTTTGTCTAAGTCTTGTTTACAGTGGCTCAGCCTTTTCTGATTTGCAGTCACCATCAGTTAATTTTGGTGTTAATGTTTTCACAGCCTCACAATTGCTACAATGGTAATTTGTTGTTGCATACGTCCCACATTTCTGCGGTGAGTGTTTTTCCTCAATAGTAGGCTTAAATTTGTAAGTTGCCATGTGGAGGAAATAAAAAACTTCCAACCACTTCCACTTTTCCAAGCAGAATCCTCATCTCACAGCCTATTAATTTTTAGTAGGGGTTAACATCGGGGTCAGAAATTAATAAGGGCTTGGGGCATTTTTTTTGCTCCAGGCCCTGAAATTAATAATGAACAGGGGACAGATTTGATTCACTTCTTCTTTCCAATTTTACCTAATTCACATATTTTTTGTTGTTGTTTTGAGGAGTTTTCATATATAAATGTGACTTCTGTTCCCCTGTGAACTATTAAAAATCTTTCTCTCTCTCTCTCTCATAAGACAATCTCTCCTCTTTCATTCTGGGTGAAAGAAATTTAATTTAATTATTTCTGATCAGAAAACAAATGAGAAAACAGAGATGGCTGGTACACCATGCCCCAACACTAACAGAAAATGCACCAAACCATAAATCAGTGTGTTACGAAAGAACAACTGTGTTCTGTTTATATGTTTTATTGATCACACTGACCACATTGCAAGTACCACTAGTGTCTCTACAGTGGTGGGCGAGTGTTTTTATGCAAAGTGTATGTAAGTTTCAGGTTGGAGTTTTGGTCCTGATCATTTCTGTGAGGAGTCTGTATGCTGTCCAAGTGTTTCTTCTTCCAAAGACATGCAAAGCAAGTAAAAAAACTCTCACATTGTCTGGTGCTACATGGAATGGAAGCAGGATTTGAAGACGGACTGATTCAAGGTTGAAGTTCAAATGATCAACAGCTTAATATATGAACAATGTCACCAGCCAACACTGTTGACATTGTTCCAACTGACGTTCACTTGTCCTTGTAGGAACAACCTTGTACTTAGAGCCCATTTGTAGCCCTCGTCTTACAGCTCTGCTGAACTCTCAGCAACACTTAAACTCTCTTCATGCCTGATATGATGGACACATTTACATAATAATAGGACATTTTCAGGAAGAATGCTGGTTTTATTACCTTTTACAATAGGAACTGTCTTCTTTTCAATCAATCAGGAGAAATATTCAGTCTATGCTTTTACAGTCCAAGGCAGTTAGGGTTAGCCAGTCAGAGGTAGCGGGATGGGACTTGACGCAAATCTGGGCTGAAACATAACTAAACATTTATTTAAATTGAAACAACCACTTTGAAAACCCTGTTGTGTTCGCAAGCGCACTGCACCTCACTGCTTTTTGAATATGGTGGAGTTTATATACACGTTTCTGCTGATTGGGTAACACCTCTGACACACCCACCAAATGAGGTAAAACATATCTCAAAACCTGGTGCGCAACATTTCGAGGAAACATGTTGTTTAATCCGGAAACCCAAGCAAAATGGTGCAGATCGGTTTCAGATTGAACGTGACCCTGATGTTTTTTCAAGTGAGAGTTTTCAAAAATCTGTGGTGGAAAAAACTGATGCAGGGCTGATAAATGAAGCTAACACGGAAGTGCCAAAAACTGCAGTTCATCAAATGGCCATTTGAGGCAGCCTCCTAAAGCCACTCAATCCCCAAAGACCCCCATGTTAAAGAGCCCAACTTCACAGCATAAATAAACATGTTTACAGCCTGGTACAAAAATGGTTTTGGTGTCTACAGCTATTTCCATTTAATGACAAATCGACAGGGGGGTTGATTTGAAACAGGTGTCAAGTCTCTGTAAGATCACACCCATGTAAAGGGTAAAGAACCAAGCTTTAAATTAGATTTCTCACCCAATTTCCATATTAGTTATGTAGGAGGATCCTCGCTGTATAAGGCCTGTCAATGTGTTCAAGCTGTGGGTGTGTCTAGTATATCGACAGTCCTGCTCATTGCTGCCTGGTTCATGACAATCCTCATGTGAATAAGCAAACACAGAGGAGCCTCAGATGAAGGCTTAACAGGGATTATTAAAGCCTGAGAGCTCCCTGAGGATGTGTAGTAGGCAGATGATTTCACTCTTCCACCTGAAGGAAAGAACCTGGCAAACAGCATCAGCCAGATGCTCACTCTGCTAATCAATAACCACCAGCCCCAAAGTTATTTCTCTTTATAACTCATAAGTGAAAGGTCACAGATTTGACCTCTGCAAGACCTGAAGGGTTTTGGTTAATACTGGAAAACTTCAATTAAAAGCAGAGTCCCAATTAGTCCCTTTAACTGGCAGGTGTGGTGACACGTTTTGACAAATAAATGCATGTTTCAATTAGACACCTGATCTGGTTTTTGTAGAAATTCTTTGAATGTATAAAACCTCTTAAAGCTTATGTTAGTATGGACATGCTACAAAGTGTTCGAATACATTCTCCACAATTCAGTTGTTCACCAAAGTATAATTCATTTAGATCATGCTATGGTAAACAAGAGAGATGGAAAGAAGTGGTGACTTCTGACCGCTTTAAAGGTCAGAAGTCACCACTTCCTTTTCATAAGTCTAAACATTTTTTCATTCCTTGATTATTTATATTCCTTCAGTCTACAAAGGTCCACCGATCAAAAGAATCAGAACAGTTTTTCCAAAAAATTAATCCAGGTTTAAATAACTTCGATCACCCTTTCCAAGGTTAGCTGTTGTTTTCATACCAGGCAAATGTCAAAAAGCAGGCATCATCAGAACAGGCAGGCAAAATAGGAATAAGTTTGGAAATCTAACAGAACATATAGAGCCTGGTTGAGAAACACATTTATACATTTTATAAAATAAAAGCAATGAACTGTGGGTTTGTGACAAAATCAGAACAACGCAGTGCCGGCGTGGTTTCCATTTCCAGAGGAAATGATTAGTCAATTCATAAATGGACATCAAATTAATCTGAAGCTATTTTAATGAGTTTTTAAAAATCACTTTCTGTCATTTTTTCGGAAAAAACAATCTTCCAGCTTTGCAAATGTGATCATTTGCTAGTTTCCTTTGTTTTCCATGATTGTTTACTGAATATCTTTTTTCGACTGTTGGTTGCAAAAAAACATTTGACTTTAACATTTGAAGTTGTCACCTTTAACTCTGAGAATGTGTGATTTGTCACTATTTTCTGACATTTTGGTGCACGGCCTGTATGTACACATGGGCTAATGACTAATGCTGGGCAAACAGAAAAAAATAAGATGGAAAGACGGGAAAGGGAAATCACATGTTACCTGGACAGGTGGAATTTCTATGGCCAATAAAGTGGGAGACTTATGATTCATTTGTTATGATGACAAAAAATGTATAGCAAAATAACACCATATCTCAAAGAAAGACGGAGACACCGTGGATGCTTTTATGTGCATGCAACCATGTGTTTGCTAGCATAGGTTTAAAGAAAGTGCTGGATTTGAGTCCATTTTAATGACGGAATAACACTTCTTACTTTTCCTTATGTAGCCGAGGCACAGTAGATGAGCTCCAATTCCCCTGCTGTCAGACTCACATTGAAACTATAGCCTAGGCTCAGACGATTGTATCTTCTTCTTTTTTCTTCTTCTAGTTTTATGTTTTCACAGTGTTTTTAAACTTTTTTTCTTATACTGGTAAATCCTTAACCACCATATACAGTATCTCACAAAAGTGAGTACACCTCTCACATTTTTTAAAATATTTGATTATATCGTTTCACGCGACAACATTGAAGAAATTACACTTTGCTACAATGTAAAGCGGTGAATGTACAGTTTGTATAACAGTGGAAATTTGCTGTCCCCTCAAAATAACACATCACATTAATGTGATGTAATGTAATCTGATTTTGTGACCATTACCGCCCGCTCCCGCAATACATGTGTATCCACATGTGACATGCAGAGTAAAAACAGGACACAAATGTTTGGGCTATGCTAAATGTTCAGAATAACCGACATAAATCATTGCATTCATTTTTGTCAGTCAACAACTGAGAAGTTACTGCAGCAGGGCAGCGTGGCCTTCTTTAAATCTTCAAGGGGGGAAACATCTTCAGGATAGCCTTGAGATAGATCTGACAAATAAGTGGAGAAACAGCTCAAATGAGAACTAGAAAATCTCAAAAAGAGACAGTAAACTGAAGCTAAAGAAGAAGACGATGTAGTGAACCAACCAGCGTTCGTTTAATTATTTTATGCCAAAAGGAAGAATCCAGCATCTCTCTTTGTCTTCCTTAAGAGGAGGTGAGATTTGTTATTTTACTCAAGGGGGCCTCATCCCAACATTTGGCCTTTGTGACCTCCGCAGGAAAGACACAGCTTTGGTTGTGTAAAAGGACCCCTGCACAGACTCAAAACCTGAGATGTCACTCTGACCATAAAGGTGGCACTGTAGGCACTCCACAGGAAGACCAAAAGGGCAGGTAACCATGGTAACAATGTTCCCCTTTTCAAATTACCTCAGATATCGAAGAACCCGTTTCTTCATTCCTGATTCTCTACCCCGCTAAAAAATCCATTAACATGGACTCTTAACATGCTTTCTCCCTATTCACATATTCTATGTTTAACAAATTGTTTCAGCCCTTTTATATACTTTCTTCGAAATTATACGGTACAGAAATATTATCATGTGTGAGTTAATCAATTTTCCCAGCTCCTGAGCCAAGAATTGAATTTAAAGTTAAATAACTATTTCTTAAGTAGTAAGAGAGATTTCCAGGTCTTCTCATGAAGCCAGTGTCCCCCCAGAGGACAAAAGAACAATAACATGCCATTGTTAGACTTCCTTCTTATACAAGAATAAGCATCTATCACAAAATGTGGCATTGATTAACAGAGCCCATGTTTAACTGGTTTCCTTAGGTAAAACATGTAACCATCAGTATTATACTGGTAAGTATGTAGTCAAGCTGTTCTTACACCTACTGTACTTATTATAAATTGTGTCATGTAAAACCAACAGTTTTCTGATTAAGAACAATTAACATTCTAGCTTCTAGTTTTGCTTTGTTTTCTTTTCATATAAATGCTTAAAACTAAGAACTTTATTAGTGTTTAGGACATTTAAGAGTTGATTGTGAAATGCATTTGATCAAAACAGACACAAATAGGCTATAAGACCATATTTATAAAGTGAAGACACAGAAATCAGAGGTGACCTAAAAGCCTTCCTCCTGGGGACACGGGCTCAGGCAGCAAAAACACAGCTCTGCGCTCTTTCTGACGCTCCACTCCCTGCTCCTCGCGTCTGCTCCCCAAGCGTCTCGCTCCTAGCAACGTCCACCACCCAAAAGGTCCGGCCCAGAATCTCCGAGACCCAAAGTTTTCTTTTGTCTCACAGCAACTTACTTTCCCATACTCACGAGGTCCCGCGAACCATCGTTGAATTTACCTTTTACATTGTTTTGTTTATTAAAGCATACTGAGAAAACCAACAGCAGTAAGACAAAACCAAACCCTGCATTCTGTGGCCTTTAGCTTTTAATCCTTCAGTTTTAGCTTTATTCCTGAAACACCTTGCCAAATTGAACTTATCATCACAATAGCTAACCAATTAAATTTACCTTGAACTCTATTACTCTCATCGATTGCATCCTGGTTGTTTAGTCATTATTGTTTTTATTTCTCTGATATATTTAACCTCACTTTAGTTGTAATAAATCTTCACAGAAACTTTATTGTGTGTATATTGTTTGGCTCCAGGTCACTGGACCGAGGATTCACCCTTTTGATTTGAGACTGCCTGATTGATTACACTGATTTGGAATAATTAAGCAATCACCAACTAACTGGTCAGGTGTAAAGAATCGTGTAATTATTAAGCCATACCTAAGGAGTCCTGAAGGCCTTGGGCGACCGGAAATTGAAGTGGTGCCCCAAACGAGTGCTTATGATGTAATATTTCCAAATATTATTATTCACAACTTTATTAACAATGTGCTGTCGTTGTGCTGCCTGGCTGGTCTCTGAAAGCCAAACATGAAGTTATGTGTCAGCTTTTCACTCAGTAGGGTCGAGTGATATTTCCCCCAAGTGCGTCTGAAGCTGCAGTGAAAGTCCTGGTGGCGTCCACCTCTTTGCTCACAGTAAATGCCATACATCCCCACATATGCTACTTTGGTTTGTAGCAGTGTGTTCCTGTGTGCGTTTGAATTGGTGCATTGGCAAACATTGTGTGATTTTTGTTTTGTTTTGGGGAAAACCCTTTTACTTTCCGCCCCTCCTGCCTCTTCTGTGTCTTTTACTCCTTTTACCTCTCCTAAGGGAGAACACATTTTCCTCTTGGCTTGACACAATCGATTTCAGCCCAGTTCAAGGATGAGTCATTTTCTCTCTCTCTCTCTCTCTGTAAATATTTATAAAAGTTGCCTATCCAATAACTTCCTTCCTTCAATCAATCCAATCAGATCATATTAAATCAAATTTCCGTGCACTGTGCTTGTGTCCTACACACGGTCATTGTTGGCACTGAAGAAAATGAGTCATGCACATGAGGCTAATCATAATGACAGGGCTGAAGCTGTTAACACTGTGTTTGATAATAAGACTGATTATAAAGTGGAGCAGGTGGTAGAAAGAAGGAGAAAATCTTATAGAAACTCTTCTTTCCTACAAGTTTTCACTGCATCTGTTTTCTCACACTGATATAAAATCTTCTGTTGTTATATCATTAAAAGCATAAAATCATATTTGTTTCAGAGGGCTTTATGATCCTCCATCCCCCGAACTCATCAAGAGCAACTGAGGACAGGATGTCAGCTCCGCAATCCTGGCCTTCATTAAACAAAATCAAGACAAATCAAATGTTATTGTTATTTCAAGGATGCATGTTCCAAAAGTATTTGCATTAATTAGTTTTGTTATATTGGTTATCCTATAAACAAAAGTGCAACTTTTTTTCTACAGCTTCTCAAAACTTCTCAAAACCAAGTTACACAGCGCTGTACAGGAGAACCAAACAACACCCATACTTACAAATATAAATTAAATTAAATAATTAAACGTCAACGAAAAATGATACACAACAGCAGTAGTAAAAACAATAGTTGTATTTTTTAAAAAGCCATACCATAAAAGTGAGCCTTAAGAAGAGATTTAAAAGAGGCCACCGAGTCTGCCTGGAGTTTGCCTTTTAGTGAGAGACATTTGTGTGTTTTGATCAAGGAAAGTATATGAGGTGTCAGTCACCCCCTGTACCAACATGTAGCCTTAAAAATTGGCTGCACAAAATTGAAGTATATGGATCCACTGCCGTTACAATGAACTGGTGGGAGAAATGAATGTAACCAACGTCCAATATTCTTAAAATCCAGTTCTCCACTGTCCTTGCAAACATTCAAAGGACAACCTGTTTGTCAAAGCTCACTCAATGTTTAAGCGCATTTTCCATTTGTGCAGGAAAAAAGAGCAAACACTGAATGAAGGCAATCAGATGACACTGGGATTTTAGCCCAGGAAATGAGCCCAAGGCAGGCTCTTCACTTCATCGGCTATTGAGTTAGCAATGAGAGACGGTTTCACCAGCGGAAGAGCAGGAAGTGGGTACTATGAGCTCCCTTCTTTGCTTGACAAGAGGACTTAAGGCTGAAATGTGTTTCTCTGGCTTGCAGAATCCACATCTGCCGAATAGCAAGAGTGCCATTAGAGACCTACTTGCAGCAACTATAACTGTAATGTAGTGTATTTTGCCACATTTTAACATATAAAATTGGAACATACTATCGAAAAGTGGAATATGTTTTTACGATTACACAGAGTTTCTATGCAGATAATTGTTTTTTTTTGTCATTGTGAAAACTTGTCACTTTTGAAATCTATTCTAAACACCCTGAAGCCAAATGGACACCTGCCTTTGTTCCCCTTGAACGGGCAAACAAAGCCACCTTTCAGGCCTACAGAGGGTTACTAATGCTCAAAGACTCATTTTGGGGTATCACTTGGGAGTATGCTGTGTGTGTGAAGGTGACTGAGATACTGAGATTACACAGTGTCTAATTGAACTTTTGGGGACGTGTGTGTGTGTTTGTGTCTGGCTCGCTCATTTTCTCTAAGATGCTGACTCTTTCAAGTGCACTCATTAGAGCCCTAGTCAGGCATGGTTGACTGTATTCAGTCAGCTCTGGCAGGAGCACAAACAGACTTGCGTCCCTGTTTGTCTCCAAGTTTCTGCCCTCGAAGTCAGAGTTCAAAAACACTAGCAACAAACAACCCATAAACAATGAGAGAATGACATGGTTTCAGGCTCAGATCTGCGTCACTAAAGCTTGTGATTTTCGGTCTAATGAGGCACTGGCCTCAGTTTGTTCCCTCCAACATTCTCTCCAACGTTCTTTGACTGAACAGGACCCAGGTTCAGATAACAGATGGCAGTATGACGTCAACTCAAACTTTCACATGGGAGCAGATGAGCAGGAATACTGAGGCCTTGAAGAACTAATAGCTAACAATACGCTCAAAATTGCTAAGTTATGTCTCACTTTATTGGTCCATTTCGGCAGATTTGTCCCCTCCATTAGACCGAACCTAACTATTTACAAGTGAAGGACAATGGCAGGAGTATTCCAGCATTTTATATGTATCCAGAGGATACCAGAGTACCCAAGTACCCAGAGGAAACACTTTAGGCAGCCATGGAGGAGTTCAAACCTACAGTAGGACTTGCTTGCTGCAAAGAAACAGGGATAGTGTAATCTCTTTTTGAAATGGCTGATTTTGTCCCCATCACTCTTTTAATTTGTTAAAAAGACGTTCTGAAACATAGCTTGCAGTTAAAAAAACAAATGAAAATGCCTTTAGAGAGGTTTATTTGCTCATTAACAAAACATGCAACGCAATCAAAATATAGAAGAATAAAATGTGTATTGTCCAAAAATAGTAATTTTAGCTAAAAAGAACACAAGCTAAGGATAATAAAATGACACAAAAACGGTGTTAACCGATCATTAACTTTCACGGCTTCTTGACACAGTTTCTTTTGGCCAAGTTTTCAGCTCTCTCCCTGTTAACATGACAAAGGAGGAGGAAAGACTTAATCATCCCTAGATATGTGTTGCCTCAGCAGGGATGATATCACATGAGAAAAGCTTATCTACTGGAGAAACAGATCTGAAAGCAACACAGAATGACTGAGAGCTGCACTGCATCATATTCTTTTATATTTGTTGAATATGAAATGTCACACGCTATCTGAATTTTGTTTTTCTTTAAATCTTTTAAATAAATAAAAACATTTTCAACATGAATTGGTGAAGAAACTTTCACCAGAAGTGTTTAATGATCAAAATTTCCTGGGGGGAGGACACCCAGTCCCCTGCTCATCTATCACGGCATGAAGGATATCTTTAAAACACTGTTTGAGGATCTTTTTGTCCTGCTCTCATGAACCTATTATCGCGCATCGTGATGTCTCGCGAGCTAAGTGTCTCTTCAGGCCCTATGTCCCCACCACTTTTCAACACAAAGTGACGCCCTTGTGCACACAAGACAAATGAGACAATCTAGCAAAGTGTAAATCGAGGTTAGCGACTAAAGTTTCCTTCAAATGGAACTCTTGAGTTTGTCTTCAACTGAAAATGCTCAGTTTTTAAGTGGTTTCGTCTGGAAGAACAACACCGCCAAGAAGCCTGACAACAAAAATTGATGCGGTAAATAGTACTCTTTGTTCCCATTTCAAGAGAAGTCAATGATTTTGTATATTCTGCATTTCAAAGCCAAGGAACAAGAAAACAGACAACAAACGTTCACAGTGATGCTACAGTACTTGAAAACACCATAAAAGCACGAGGGATAATGAGTTGATTAGGCTCCAGCTGGAGTAGATCCACCCAGGTGGGGGTGGAGGTGGGGGGCTACTGTGGTGTGGTGAGATATAAAGCATCAGAGAGCTGGAACAGAGTACAAGGTAGTGCTTGTTTGCCAGTTTCATTGATTGTATTATTATTTTTGCAGTCCACACAGCGTAATGTAAAATGTCAATCAAAGGCACATTTAAAAGCCTAAATTAAAATTATTTGAGCTGTGAATTTTATTATTCTTTTTAGTAACGTTTAAGCCATAATTTCCCTGTTAATGATCTTTTCATGTTATCCTTTATTGTGAAGCACTTTGTAAAGTCTAATTTGAGTGCTATAAAATAATCATTGATTGTCCTTCTGATGTTTAGTAAAGATGCTTGAGATATCACTGTGAAGATGATTCACAGGTACATGCGATGAATTAATGGTATGGGAGTTAAGAGCAGCCAAAGCTGTGCGTAACGACAGCTGTTCTGGTGGTGATGGAGAGCCCCGCAGATGCAACACAGTGGGTGAGATTGCACTTCTTCTTTGCCGTTCATCTCATTGACAGGTCTAATGATTGGCGGAGCAGGCAAGTATCGATATGCAGATGTTTGAGGGCGTTTCTACATCCATTTATATCCAGCTGGGAGTGGAAATGAGGATACCCGTGCAGATGCGCTCTGTTCCATAATGATTGAGATTTATAAAACAGAATCAAGCATTTTATTTAGTTTTATGCTTCTGGCACAAGGACTCTAGGAACCTGCAAAATGGACTGTTGGGGTCTTGAAACTCAGATCAAGACAGAAACTTATTTGGATTTTATGGCTTTTCTACTAGCCAGCTCTGAAATATGTATTTCCCAATCTATGGACAAAATTAATGAAAAGAAAAGAAAATTAGCAAAGATGTCACTGTTTTTGCAACATTCCCAACCAAATGGAGCCCAGGTTTCTTTTTCATTTCAGCTGTGAAGAGAGATAGGAAAGGCAGGGGAGAGAGAGAAGGGATTAAACATTGCCACGGCCCTGGGGTGGACCCAAACCTTGACCGCTGCAGCAAGGACCCAGCCCCGATTCATGGTACCAGGTATGCACAACCTGGGCGCCCCACTTGGAGTCCAGTTTTCACCCACAGTGGAAGTCCAGACATATTTTAGACCTGCATAGTACCAGCTATGCTTAATAGGTGCTTACACACACAGTCACACACACAAACGTTCCTAGGGTATATTTATGTACATGCTAAATTATATGAGTTAAAAAGGTTGCCTATCAGAAATCTATTATACTTGTTCTGTAATTTCACCCTATAACGTTCACCATAGAAATGAATCGTGAGTTAATAGGTAGCTGTCGATAAGCAATCACAGAGGGTGAAAAAACATGAGATGGAGCTGTCACTTCAGTGTAGTAGGAGCAAAAACCGGTTGTAATTCATAAAAATGATATACATTTTTCCATTTCTCTCTTTTACACACACACACACATGCAGATAGTAAAAGTGAAATGAGGATATGTTCGAAAATTATTCTTTCAAAATGATTGAAAGCGCATATTGAAAATGACAAAAAAGTAAAGTAAGGAAAGTAATTTTCCCAAGGTGCTAATTCCATGGTTCAGGAATTGAATACGTCTTTATTGACAGACTTGCCAATGTCTCTGGAGGCAGTGAACAGTGACTTTTCTTTGCAACAACTTTTGTCAAGAGCTACTTCAGACCAGGAGGCGTACGGGGGACAGAGAATTATCATTGGGCCAATCGTCCAGTTAGTCAATCCATATTAGTGAGTGATGTATTGACCAACCATCATTTTGATTACTGTGCCAGGTGGAATGGAAGCAGGTGAGTCCGGCGTGATCAATCTCCAACAATCACAGGTCCCGGCCTCCAGCTGAGGGTCGATTGGCTATAGGAGTCTGATGTTGAGCTGAATGTCTGAAAGACATGAGGAAATCAAAGCACACTCCAGCAACATCACAAGGATTTGTATACATCTTATTTTGAAAGGTAGACATTAATTTCTGAGGATGAATTACAGTATAGTTTCATTCTGCTTTAGTCAGGTAAGAATCTCATAAAGGCAAGGCCAGGGAAAGGTCACTTTATATTTATAGCACATTTGATTATAGGTAAACTCAGTGTGCTTTTCATAAAAGTGCATACAGACATGAGAACATCTTAGATAAAATACAAGCTCAAACAACACCGACAACCACACACCCTCCAATAGACCCCATCAGTCAATAAACCCCTCAGTTTATGGGCTCAGGAAATCAATCCACACAGATGTAGACAGATACAAGTGTCTTATTTCCAGCCACCAACCATTGATTTTGCTGTGTGAACAGTCACTGCCTTATTTAATTGGAGTTAGTTAGTCATTTAAACATTAGCTCCAGTAGCTCTGGCTACATGTTTTGAAACCACAGCCCTGTAAAATGAAGCCTTGCTAAATACTCTGTTACATAAAGTACAGTATGCTAAAGTAAAACTTAACAACAATGATTTCACTCTGACATAATCCTATTTGGATTCTTACAGACAACACAGAGATTATGTAAGGGCTGTGTTTTTGTGTCTTTGGTTTATGGTTCTGTGTTTCTCTTTGTAGCCTTGTTTATTCTTTTGTTAATTTGCATTGTAGTCCGGTGTCTTAGTTCTTGTCCTAGTATTTATTCTTGGTTCAGTGTTTGTATTATTTTGGTCTTGTCTACCTTGTGTTCTGTTTAATTGTAGTCTCTGTCGTTTTCCCTGTTTGGTTGAAGTTCATTTGTTTTATTAGTTTCTATCTGCTCTCCCTGTGATCACTCTGTTTCACTGTGTCTGCTGTGCCTAATTAGCTCCTCAGGTTGGCTGAGTCTTTTAAGTCCCTACTTTTATAGGAGAGCCTTTCCCGAATTTATTTGACTTTATTTTATCCCTTTTTATTTAATTCTATTTTATATATATTTTATTTTTAGTGTGTATTTTAGTCTCTTAATTGTTTTCTTGTTTTTTTCATGTATTTGTTTTCATGTGTTTTATTGTTTTTACACTTGTTGAAGCAGTTTGTAACTTGTTATTGAAAAGTGCTCTACAAATTATTATTATTATTATTATTATTATTATTATTATTATTATTATTATTATTATTATTATTATTATTATTATTATTACCCGTGCACTCCCTCCCTGTTCGTATTTAAGCCTTCAGTTCTGTTCAGTCTGAGTGATGTCCCTGTCAATGTTGAGAGTTTCCCTTTTTGGATTACCTTGCCTATTGTTTTGGACATCCATGTGAGTGACTACCTTCTTTAATAAACCAGCAAACTGATTCAGTCTTTGTTAGTGATTCTGGGTCCACATCTCAGTTTCCTGCACTACACTCATGACAGATGATATTTCTGCTTTGTTATTTGTATATTCAACCTGTATGTCTAACTTACTAAAAGGCTTTGAGGGTGAGGACTAACCAATGTGTTTGGCAAACATACCATACTATTTCAGAAAACGATTGGGGGTGCCATTGCTGAAATATCACCTCCCCTCTATCCAGTAAGGAGCAGAACTTTTTATTGATTTTTTTTCTGGGTCAGAATAATCGCACAACATGTGTAATAGAAAAAATAAACAAGAATTTGATTCAGAAGTTTTAATTCATTTGGGGTTTTCTGTAATCAACTCAGGGTTCTGACCCCATCTGTACATTTAGGTGATGTCAAGCAGGAACCTGGTGACTCCTTTTGGTTACGTGAGAACTACCTCCTTATTGTGTGTGTGTGTGTGTGTGTGTGTGTGTATGTGTGTGCGTGTGTGTGTGTGTGTCCTGCATCATCAGCGAATGTGACAGAGTGCTTACTGCTGTAAGAAAGAGAGCGTCTGTGGGAGACAGGATGCTGAACTGTACTGTCCAGGGATCACACTGAGCAATCGGACCACAATGCACTGCAGCGGCGATCAATTTAGAAGCGAGGGAGTGTGCGAGGGATACAGGAGGTGGGGGGAGGGTGGCGGCCTGCAGGTCCCATAACAGAAAGGTCATAGGTTTTATCCCTTGAGGAAGCAAGAGACTTCCATTAGAGACGGGACTCCTGCACTGTTTGAAGTCACTCTGCTCAGAGCTGTTTGGAGGATGTTTGGTGACTAAAAGCAAGTTTTAGTCAAACATGTTTAGACCACTTTACTTGAACTCTGGGACATACATCCAGTGGAAAATATTAAATAGCAGTGAAAACTGACATAGTTCAATCAAGATACAAACGTGTTAATTTTTCAGAGGATTCAAAGCAAAAATGCAGTTGTGAGTATTCGGGTTTCCCTCATTTTGTCTTGATAAGTTTTCAAGGTTGTGTCCACAGTTATGGAGGATCAACACTCATTGACTCATTTAGAAAATTAAGTAATACCTGTGGTAAATTAAAAGGTTAAGACATTAAATATCAAAATGACTTGGAATGAATGAAATTAATCAAATAAAATTGACTTTTGAAGTGATTTAATTTTTTTGTTGGATTTATTTGTGTACATTTATATCAGCAGAATATATTTGCTGGATTGGATTCAGTGTGACCTTGCTGTACTGTATTAAACCTTTAATATTGTATGTAAATGAAAGCATGGCCTGATTTATTTGCACTCTAAAAAACTAATCAACTAATTTGCTTATCAAGCAAAACCTCAAAGATGTTGTTTTTTAAATTTATTTTCAGTGTATTTGACCATATTATTTATTCATTAACTTATATATTTATTTACTCTACTATATGCCAGATTGGTCTTCCATACCCCTGTGTGATTTTACAAAGAAAACATCTGTAATGTATTATCTATATGATAGAATGTGCACGAGAGGAGACTTTAATGATGGCTGTTCAATACATTTATGGTTTGTAAAAGAAAATTATTCAAATTTCACTTTATTATAAAACAGTGGTGGCCATATTTGCATGTTTCATTAATAAGCTGCTCTTATGTTACAGTATAATGCACTCAGCATCACATACAGCGGCGTGACTACAAGAGCTTACAGCTGAGAATGAGAGGATTTTTTCACACACACACACAACACAAACATGAGATTTTAAAACATTTTTGTATGGGATTATTTATTCAAGGGCTTGGTCTTTCAAATATGAGAGCATGAGTTTTTGATTTCACGTTCAGATTTACTACAGGCACCGCATGTAGATGGAGCAGCTGGCAGCTCCTTTAAACTTCGCTACACTTTTGTTTTTAATCATATATATATCACTATATATATATAGTCATTGAAAAAAAAGCTGCTTTTTTTGGATTAAAGAGCAGTGGACCTTAGACAATACGTATAGGAGCCATGTTGGCCCAGCTTAGATGTCAGGCTGCTACTAAAGGTCTGGTCTGGGAAAAAAATGGGATTCTGCAGAGGTTGTAAAGAAAGCAACTGCCCCGCATGGGACGCTCTAAGGTGTAAAGCAAACACGCCAGCATCGATGCAGGGATCATTTCATTGGTCAAAAATACACCTGGCCTTTTATTGGGGGATTTGTTGAGGGATTTTTGACTGGGCTATTGCACAAACAGTCCTAGAGCAGAGTAGAAATCTGAGAGTAAATGTTTCACAAGCACACAGAAACAGCCTGAGCGTGAGGAGAATAGCTGAAGCTGGAGCACAGGAAATCTGTGCGAAAACAACATATCTGAGTGCAAGCAAATGGTTTGAGAAGAGCAAGTCTAAGCGCAGCAGGGTTTGTTTGAGTGCGAGGGCAGGGTTTTGAGGGAAGCATAACAACGCAAAATCAATAAGTCATGCACTCAAACTGAAAGACCACGCACTTGAATAAATATAGAAAAAATAATCCCATATTTTGGCCTACTTGCCACAATATTTGTACAGAAATTTGCTCACTTTTAAAAATGTTGTCTAAATTGTATCTCGGACAAGCGAGTGACCTTTAACTGAAGCCCCTTATCATACGAGAATGAACAATTTGTTATATATTGTATTTCTATATTCGTTCAGCTGCTTAGAACATACACACTATCAAGTTCTCTAGGACCACTAGCTGCAGCGCTAAGCACACAAGAACACACTGAATGACAGTAAAGGCTTCAGCATGTGTTTATGATTATCATGCAGCAGTTATTGTTATAGGAAGAAATACTACACATCAATTTTAGGTTCATTAAATATCTTATTTGCAGAGCTTCAACTCAGTACCAAATACCCTGTATTCATGAGGAAATGGTAGATGTCTTCACAATTTTGTTTTGGCAAGAAAACCTGAACTACAAATGTCCATCCATTAACCCTTTCAAAATAAAAGCCTTTATAAAGCCTAGAAAAGCTTTCTTTAAAACACAAATGATACATTGATAATACTTAATTTGCTACCAGTCCATATCAGTATCTTATTCACTTCACCGACTAGATAAGTTGTCTATCATCTTCTGACCAGCAGTTACAAAATATCCGCTTGTGTGTCGACACACTCACTAAAGTGCTATATACACACACTGAATCTTATCTGTACATCTTCATAAAAACACACGAGTAGAGCTATAACGTCAGCAGACATTTCCCTGATTTTATATCTCTTCAATAACAGCAAAAAGGCATGGGCATTTACAGTGTTTGTACATAAATGTAAAAGCTTATGGACACACACACACACACACACACCTGAACATGCACGCATTCACAGCAGACCTGGAAACATAAATTTCCAACACAAATATCATAATAAAAAAGCATAAATAGCAATTGTTCAAGTAAATGGTGTGACTCATTCAACCCGCCGCTGTTTGCTAATATGACCATGCATGTGTATGACACAGGTAGTTATATTCACAGTACATTTTGTGAGGCACATATACTGTCCCTCCATTCATTAAAAAGCATCACTGTGTCTCGAGTCCTTGGAGCGGTGAGTCATCCATTAATGGCGTGTTGATCCAAAGGAGCTCTTCAACAGTCGATTGACGCTCAGTGCGTCCTCCTGCTGTCACTTCCTGAGAGACAGATTGAAACAGAGATGTGACTGCAAATCCTCTAATGAGTTGTTTAAGAAACAGTTCCGATTTTTTTCCACCCAGATTTAAGACACAGTAAAAGTGTAAATATTTTCTGTATTAACAATGGAACAAATTTCAATGTGACAAGGTTCATAGGTCACGATGTACCCAAAGGAAATGATTGCTCTGCTGTCTGCTGAGCCCCTCAGCTATACAGAGGTTGTTTTTTTTGCACATTATTTAGCTAATTGTTTCATAAATAAAAGTATGCATCTGCAATCAGAACAAAAATACAGTATCATACACATTCACACACCAATGGAACAGCCATTGGGAGCAATTTGCCCAAGGATACTTAGATACATGCAGACTGGGGGAGCCGGGGATCGAACCACCGAGGTCATGGGCTACAGCTGTATGATTACATGTGACAAATAAACTTGATTGATAGATAAATAAACATGTTTACAGACAATTAAAAGCGCATATAAGGAGAATAAAAGTGGTTTAGAAACTGACCCCTGAGGCACACCGTCCTTGTTTTGACGAAATCCCACTTGTTCTAATCACTATTTCAAACAACCATCACACTTATGCACATGACAACCACTAAACTGACAAAGAAATATAAGACAATTCAGTTTAATTTAAGCGCAAAACTTCTCAGAGGAGCTCTGACAGCCTGTGGGCACTCAGACTGGGCGTCTTAACAATGACAAGTGCACCAGACAAACAGGCAGACGGGAAGGAGAGCAGATGGACTGACATCGCCATCCCATATGTGGTTTTGCTGTCAGAGAAACTCTGGAGGGTTTGTATGTTTTTTTCAAACTCAGGAGCGCATTAAAACAATAACAGTCAAATGCAATGAGGACTTTCCGGGCCATATACTCTTGGGAGAGTAAACAGATGCTACATACTGTACAGTACCAACTGGCATAGTTTCTGTTTTGCAGACTTACTACTAAATAATATAAATTACAGCCTATACAATGTTTTTTTTCCTTTTTAACAGTTTAGTTTTTCTTACATGCTTCGATGTGGTCCATATGTGTCCAGCATGAGCGTGCTGGCCTCCTCCAGGTTCCAGCGGCAGCGCTGCAGAAGCTCCTCACACTCAGCTCTCGACAGCAGACCCAGACAAAACAACTGCTCCACCTACAATACAGACGGTGAGAAGAAGAGCCATGTTAGACAGGAAGGTAGGCGATTTTTTTTTATTTTGTGTTTCATGTATTTTTCATTTTCCTGAACCTGTTGTAGCTGATTTTATCCTACTTCAACACTAAGCATCTGGCGGTAGTGGTTCAAAAATGGAGCCCTGGAATAGTTCGGGTAGGCACAGAAGTAATTTTACGGTGACATGTTCCATTCATCCTCCAATCATGTATGTCCACGACCTATAGTATCTCTCACAATAGGTAATCCACATAAGCTTAACTTCCTCCACCTCTCCATCTTACTTCAGTGACACACATCAGTGAAACACAAAAAAGTGTCAAAAGAACAAGTACTGATTATGCTGCAAAATGGTTGCTGTCAGTGTTTTATTATACGTGATGTGTTTGGATGAATATTGTCATGGTTTTGGGTTTAGTGCTGTTTCCTGTTGTTTTCCACAGCATGTTCACTGAGACTCCTCCATTCATCCTCAGCACTGCACCCTGTCAATAGTTTTATTTCTATAACTTGTTATTTATCCACCCATCTACTGTATCTAATGTTTTCATAATGTTTGTATAATGTTTGCTTGTTGCGAGTAGCATAAAGGGAATTACAACTCCATCTCGTTACAACAACCCTTTGTTGTTAAATGATAAATAAATCTACCTTGTAGGTTTGTTAAACTCTTCCTCTTGTTTCTGTGTTTTCTATACTTGATTGTGTTTTTGTCTTGTGATTTATTCATTCGTTCTGTGTTTCCTGTCTGTCTTTTGGATTATGGATTGGGGATTGCCTGCCTATTGGATTTGGATTTGTTTGTCTTTTGCTGGTACTGTAATTCAGTTTTTGACCTTGGTCTCCCACAACTCTGAGTAATCTTGTTCACCCTTTTGTTTTGTCATTTTCTTAATAAATACTACAAACTTCATCTGCTTCATCTGGTGTCTGTAGTCTGGGTCCGATCCCCTGTATCCCTGTGTCCTCATGGCAAACCATGACAAATATTCCTGCTACATCAATGTGTTGCAATTTACTGCTGCAGATGTTTTTAAGTCCTTTATATCCTGTTCGGTAGTTTAATCTGCAGTATTGCATCATATTCGATAAGATCAATTTATCTGTAGCATCGCCATTCTGTGAGCACTGTGTATGTTTAAAAAAGTCAACTTTTCATGAAGAAAAACAGCCTGTTTTCAGCTTGTGACGATGTATTATGTGGCGGATTCAAGGGGAGCTTTTAAAGTAGTTTCAAGTAGGAGAATTTTCTTAAGTCATGAAGGAATGAGGGCATTGTAATCTGAGAAGTACAAGTGTAGTAGAGTAAAATGTACAATATTTGCCTCTTAGATGTAGTAGAGTAGAAGTATAGAATTGCATTACATTTTACTTAAGTACACTACTCATGTAAATAAACTTAGTTACATTCTACCACTATGTGCCTATGTGTGTCCTAACATTTAGTTGTTTGTACAGTTTGAATATTTCTTTTGTATATGTATTTATTGCTCAATAAATGTTGTGTATCTCTGTGTCAAGGCTGTTCAGATCTCCAGTGCATCGCATGAGCAGAGCCACACCGCCAAAATAAAATGCATATTGCTGCAATGAAAGACTGCCCTGTCAAACTGCATACTTGCATACCTTCCCCCCATTCAATCTATTTTTTCATCATCTACTGTTTTTGGTCGATGCTTTGCCATTGTGGAATGTGTCTGAATACCAGGAAATGAGATCCACATTATTTCCTGGGAATTCTTGGCTAAAGCTACTCCATCGTCTGGGGGTTCTGTGTTTAATATCAAACTTAATTTACGGTGACCAAAGTATTTCCCGGTGAAAGAAAAGCTTTACTTCTGTAAAATAACATTAAAATAGGATAAACTTTGTAGCCAATGCTATTTAACTTTTTTTGTTTTAGTGTATCTGATGACAACATCTTCTTGAGGACATGCAACAGACGGAGTTTAGCCTTCAAGGCTAAGAAAGTAATTTAAAAATGGAAAAAGTATAACAGACATGCACCTTCAAATGATTTATGGCCTGAGGGATGCTCCAGTTGTGACTCTGCAGAGCTGCCTGACACTCCTCCAGCGTGACACCGTGTACCGCTCCTTGGACCTGTCAATCATACCATGGACTTACAATGAATGGAGGATGAAAGTGAAAAGTAACATAACTGGACCTTTGGATTGTTTGTATTTTCAATAATGGTGACTCAATGGTAAAAGTAGAAAAGTTCCATAATCAGTATTCACAAGCAGGAATGACGACTGAAGATGAGATCAAATGTAAAATAATTTCTTTATACGGGCTGTTTAAGAGACAGAAAGACGCCTGCTGGTGTGTTGTGATTTGCTTCTGATCTTTTGCACATCAGTATTCTTCACAGACAAACGTTGTCAGGATGACAGATATGCAAAAGTCACAACTTATTCAAATTAAGATAAATGTCACCCTGAATAGTCTCTTTATAAACAGAAACATATTCTCTATAAAAAAAACACATTTAATGACAGTTAAAACTTGCTCAGTCACTTTCACAATGAATCTAATTTGCAGTTTGCCATCACGTCCAAAAGATTCACAAATTATTTGACAGGAATATAAAGTTTACCCCACCACCAATTACAGTTTCACAAACTGCGATGAAACTCGTGATAAAGCTAATTATTTGTCTTTATGTTAACCCTAAATTAACATTAAAACAAACATCCAGACAGACAGTGAAGGAACAAAAAATTCAGTAAAATCAGCAGAAGATTTTTGTGGATCTAATTGAAAAAGGCAAATCAGGAATGTTATTTTATTTGTTATCAAAAGGTTAGTCTTTTGGCTGATTTGTCTACCTGTTGCATTTAAAGGATTATTTAGTACAGATTAATATGATAATATGTATATTTTCCACACATGTTTGTTTATTCTTTTGTTTTTTGCTGACAATCTGATCAAATAAAGAGGAAATGAGGGGTTGAAATACCACATGTGCATTTGCTTTTCTGCTCTCCCCTACCTGTGTGATGCTCTGCTCCTGTTGCACGCTGGGAGCTGCAGTTCGCCCGTTGTTATTGTTGTTGTAGGAGGAGTTTGGTTTGGCTCCGCTGGGCTGCTGCATCATGGGTTTGACTGCCGCCATGTTGGCTGCTCCGTATCTGATTAGAAAACCGCAGATACAAAATATGGTTTTCATTACTATAAACTAATGTCGTAAAAGATTAAAACATCCTTGAATGAAAACTGCACTTTCATTTAAATATTGAATCAAAGATTTCACAATATGATAATATTGAGTTGACGTCAGTTCCCTTCACCTGGTTATTCCTGCATGTCTCTTCACCTGCAGCTCATTTTCCCCCCGACTAGTCCTCAGAATAAACTCCAGCTCCTTTCAATTGCTCCCTGCCAGACTGTCGAGTATCTTCAGCTTAGCTGTCCAGCATTATTCAGTTCTTGTTTCTCCCTGACCTGCACGTGTTTAAACCTGTTTGCCTGTTTTGGATTTGGGTGCCTTCATTGGACCGATTAGCCGGTATTCTGTACACTGAACTTTGTTTATATATTGCCTGTCTCTGAGTCGTACTTCTAGGTTTACATCGGCCAGTTTCTTCACACTTAATGTGAGATTGTTTTGTGAACTTTCAAGATCAAGAATGAGCTTTGAAACTAGAGTTAAAAAAAAAATCTTGGTTAAAAAAAAGCTATACAAAGATTTAAAATGGGTTTAAAATAGCTGTTAATTACAATAAGTGAATTTGTATACACAAAAACTGTGAAAGAAAAGACTTCTTAAAATTTCCATCAGACTTGACTTTGGTCACAATTTGAGTTCAGTGTTTTACATTGTGGTTTAAAAAAACAGGTTAAATTACTGTTTGTCATTTATTTACTCATTGTAGCATTTATATGTTGTAGTTTTAATTTTGTTATTTATTTTATTATTAGGTGATTTATTTATCTCTTATTATTGTGCAAATAACGCTGATGTGAATATTGTGTTTTACTGTGAGGATCACAGGAAGATTAGAAAGTGCTGGAATCCTTGCTATGTATCGCCACCGCAGATGAAAGAGAGAAGACATACACACTAAAAATATCTTGAAGAGGTGACCTTGTGATGACTGTGCAACACAAACTAAACAAGATGCCTTAAACTTCAGTCAGGCTGTCAGTCAAACGGCACTTTCTGACTTTGTGTTGAGTGATGCCTCCCCTCTGGGTGCTACGTGAGCTTTCATTTTGAAACTGTGGTACTGTGTCACCTTCTTTGAGTCTTTCTCGTATTTTAAGAACAATTACAACAAGCAGGAAAATCTGCTTTACTGTATAACACACAGAAAACTAGTAAGAATCTTGCCTACTGCTAACAAAACAAAGTCTTATCTTGACGTGGACTGAGTGACACTACTAGTCATTGTCTTTGTCATATAGAAACAAGGGAAACTGACATTAGCTAATGAATTAGTGTATTTCCCAAAATGTTGAACTACTGTTGAACTATTCATTGGTTGGGTAGGAACTTTACTGTCCATGTTATAAAAAACATTTTTTGTCTTCACCACATTGTATTTAAAACAATAGAGGATAAGATAAGGAAACATAATGGAAGGACAATTAAAAGTAAAGTAAAACAGAATAGGAACGGAGAAGGTTGGCTGTGCTTTTAGTTGCTACTAACAAGATTGTTGAAATATCAATAAATACATAATTATATTAAAGATTATAAAATTCCCTCTATTCTAATAATTAGAGTGGTAGAGAGTAAATGATAATTGATATCAGTAACACACCTTTCCAGAAAAGCTGGGCGGTCAGGCAGCGGGGCGGGAGCAGAGCTCTGGGGGCTGTCAATCAGTGAGGAAAGGCCACGCCCCTCACGATAGGCCAGAGGATCCAGTAATGAGCTGGATGAGTAGGAGGAACCACGAGCGGCGAGCCGTGAGGACTGTGATGTGACTTGAGGCAGGGAGGAGGTGGACGAGTTGGAGGACAGAAGGGGACCCAGGAGCCCGGACGCCCGTCGTGGGGAGACGGAGAGGGGAGGAGGGGGCAGGGTCACGGGGGAGGAGGAGAGCGGCGGCACCAGCGGGAGGGGAGAGGAGGAGCGGGAGCCCGGCTGAGAGAAGGCGTGGTCTCTGGGTGGGATCTGAGGAGGCGTGTCTTCCGGGTCACCCAGGGAGATGGAGCTGGAGCGCGACTGCGGGTGGTTGGTGCGGGTGGAGAGGTTGTGTCTAGAGGGACGCAGCGGGGGGACGGGGCTGCGAGGAGGCAACACCGGGCGGTCCTCAAAGCAGGAGGTGAAGGAGCAGGTGGAGGTGGAAGAAGGGGAGGGGGGAGGCAGACAGATCTGTCGGTGGGGGCCCAAAGGAGCCAGGGGCAAAGGGAGGGGGGAGGAGGGGAGGGAGCGGCCCGTTGCCATGGGAACCTGCAGCTTCACCATCACCTACACCCACAAAGAGAGACAGAAAAATCAGCACAGAACACGCGTCTGTATGTGTTGATCATCTACGTGTTCACTTTCTCCACCTCTCTCTGCAGTTCTTGGAAGAGGTCCGCTGACTGCGACTCGCTCCTGCCTGCCACGGTGGCGCCGGGCGTTACCGCGGTCTCTTCAGTCAATCCCTTGTTGATAGAACGCACCTCCTGGTCCTCTGATTGGTCCTCGAGCTCCGCGGTAACCTCGTCGTAAGCTGGCTGAGGGAGGGGCCAGTCCAGGATGGACGGAGTGTCCTGAGGATGAGAGCAGTCGGAAAGGCAGAGTGAAAAAGTGAGCTGAGGTGAAACTGCTGGCTTCTGTTTCAGAAGTTAAAAAGTCACATTCAAAGTCTCACTGGCATTTACACACTGATAATTTAAAATCCTTGCACAGAGCCTTTCCGTCATGTTTGTATGTCATGTGGATCGCTTTGTATGTTTAGATAAGAAGGGTAGTTATTCTACTATTGTTTATTTAATAGTTCTCTTTTTCAGTTGCCTTTAACAAACATCATTTCCCATAAAGCCTAGACTTTCATGGGAAAATGTCACAGTTCAACAAAACAGGTGAGTCCATGAGTGAGTCAAACATTCGCGGTTAGTCCTGACAGGCAGGACGGAGAGGGCTGAAGGCAATGAACGGTTTTAGACAGCAGAGAATACGACTTCATTTTTTGTTAAACTAACTTATGCAAATGGACAAAAGTTACAATCACGTAAGTACCTGTGCTGCTAAGTTTAGGAGCTATATTTTTTCTGTGCTCACAAAGTAACTGTTATTTAAAATATATATATATTTCTATATATAATTAATCACTGTTAAATAAAACAATAAATAACAATTAATAATAATAATAATAACATTTGAATCACAGTGATAAGGTGAATTGTCCAACCTGAATCAACAAGCTTTACCTTGTTTTGCCTTTTCTTTTCTGAGTTATATTAAATTTATATTAAATATTATATTATATTAAATAATAATAAATTTTTCTGGGACAGTTGTGCATCTTCTAACTTCTTAGAGATCAAGTGAATTAACTTGCTAGCAAGGCGACCAAAAACTAGGCAAAAGAGCAGTTTCTTTCCATACGGCATCACTCTGATGAACAATTAAATTACTCATAAAACAATCCCTGCAAAGTAACTCTATAACACTAAAACATCCACAGCAAGTTTATCATATATTTTATAGTTTATACACATGCAGATATCATCAGTATCATCATCACCACTGCAAATACAAATCTAAGCGTGCTGTTTACAAAAATGTATACATGTAAATATAATACTTTGTGTATATAAATAATAATAAATAATATTTACATTATAGTTAAATGTTTTTACCTGTGTTTGTTCAGCTTTTGTGTCCTTTTGTTTACCTTGATGTCTATTTCTGTGTAAATACATTAAGAGCAACTTAAAACTGGAGTCTAACTTCTTTTACATGTACACGTACTTGGCCAATAAAGCTGATTCTCATTCTAAACAAGCGACACATTCATTTGTCTATTTCCCCCTTGGAGGTTGTCACGGCTCCCCAAGAGTCTCCCACTACTTCAAAGATTTATTTATAAAAGCCACATCGTCTTGGTATCAAAACTGAAACAAATCAAAAATCTAATTTAACTTTAATTTGTTTAAATTGTTTACAAATGCCCTTCCACCATCATCATACAAGCAGCTTTTACTCTTCTTAGTAATTTCACATTTTTCTGTGACAGGTGACTACTTTCACTCTCGTAACTGTACCTTCAGTGTGTCCTCGTCTGGCAGCCTCGTCTCAGTGAGCGGCGAGGGCGTGGTGGAGCTGAAGCTGTCATCGGTGAAGTCGATGAGCGACACCTCGCTTTTGGCCGTGCGCATGCCGGACCCCTCCCACGGTCGGAGCTTCAGACCCAGGGACACTCCCAGCCTCTTCAGCCCGGACGAGGCACTCAGGTCGTCATCGTCTTCGTCATCGTCCATCACAGAGTCGTAGAACGGCTCTGGACGCGGATGCAAACACCAGAGTCAGGAAATAACAGCAGCGTTGTTTTTAAATGTGGGACAGTAGACTGTAGAGAGGACAGGGTAAGAACAGAAAAACCTACTCTTCAGCAGAACGGCCGGCTGGGGCGGACGAGGAGGAGGTTGCTCTGATAAAGAGAAAGAATGAGCTCAGGTTTCTACATGATCATTTACGAACACTGTACATAAACATATGTGTTTAAACTTTTGGAGAATTTTACTCTTGGCACGGTTGGGGAGTTTCGTCGGCCTCGAGATGCCCGAGTCCATCCCAAGGACATCAGGAGGGTCCATGGGATTCCCCAAATACAGACTGAAAGGGAGCAGATGAGAACTATATCAGATATAACGGAAAGAAGTAGCCAATGGGCCAAGAAGTAACTGAACCTGTTATTATTATAACACTTTGGCTGTATAATGGAATTGAGGCTTTTCACATTCTTGCAGCAGCTGTGAGTTTCTGTGGATATAAGCGAGTTCTGAAAAAAACAGAAGTACAACATCTGTTTGTGAAGAGTGATGCACTGCTGCACTCCAGTGGACAGAGACGGAAGCAGTGCTCATTTGCTTAAGTAGAAGTAACAATACCACAGGGTGAAAATACTGTTAGAGTTAGAGTCTTGCATTCAAATAATTTTTACTCAAGTAAATAAGTTTTGGCATCTAAATATAAAATGTATATAAAAAATAAAATGCTTAAAGTCGACTGACTTTTCAGAAGAACGTTTATTATAATCACTAATTACATTTATTGATGCCTTCATATGTAAGCATCACTTAAACAGTTGAAAGAAACATGGTACATTTACTCAAGTTCTGTACTAAAGAACAATTTCGAGGTACTTATTCTTTACTTGAGTATTTCCATTTTCTTATACTTGTATACTATTTTATTACATGACGCGGTACAGCAAATTTCAAAAAAGTATATTTAATTATCATCATATTAATTTAGTGTACGCTGTTACAGTAGATGGTATCATTTTACTCTTAAATGTACTTTGCAGGTATTAAAACTGTCACTTCACTAGAGATTACTACTCTGTTTGTCGACTGCTTGCCCTGTAATTTTGAGTTGAATTGCTCTTTTATTTCTATTCTCACTTTATTTTATAAACATTTCTGTAAAGATTCTCAGTAATCCAGGTCATAGTTATCCAAGAAGGGTTAAAATCAGGGGCAACTGGCCTTGATTGAAGGCACTCGTTTCACCTCTCATCCAAGAGGCTTTGTCAGTTCTGACTGACCGAAGAGAGCCGCAGGGCCTTTATATTCTTCTAATTATTTATTTTGTACTCTATTTATCTGTACATGTTCCGTTCTGGTACTACAGCAACACCTGAATTTCACCTCTGGGGATGGACAGAGGTTTATCTTAAAATGAACCTTACTATAAAAGCTGTTTGCTTTCACACTGTATGAATAAAACTAAAGTCTTCTGAAGAGTGTTATTAACCTGTCGATGCGATCTGCGTGTCCCCAGCTCCTGTGAGGGTCCGTGTCTCCGTGTCCAGTGTGGATGAAGGAGTGTTTGAGCGGACGGCTGATGTCGTGTGCGGACAGACCGGCGACCGACGTCACCACGTGACGAGGGAACTGACCGACACGCAGCGTCCCCCTGTTCTGGCCTCGCCACCAGTAGTGCTCTGCCCTGAAAACACACATATGGACAACACTCACATTAGTGATGGGAACAGAAAATAAAAAGGCTATTCCAGAATTCATGGAGTCACGGGCACGAGAACAAAGAGAAATGTGAAATGATTTGACTCTGGGATCGTTTTATAAAAATGACAGAGGATAGAATAAATAAGGAGATTGAAGAAAAACAGCCCCGCTCTGAGCAAATGAGCAGAGTTTCAAGGGAAGAGTGTGGCATCCTTAAAAGACACTCAACCTTTGCACAATCTGTCTTTTCTTTTAATGTCATTAAAGAAAGGAACACGCTCCCTGTCAATAATGGAGATGACCTGTTTCCTACTTAGGGACTGCAGATAGAAATTAGCTGGTAGCTAAATCTGGTCCAAGGTATCTCTTTTTGAGATTTATGTATTTTTTTTGTCATCCCTGATATAAATACATTTTATAAACTAAAACTAAAGTACTAGTAGAGATACCATTCAACAATAATAGGACTTTCCCACAGTCTCCCACATGAATCCACTTAACGTACAACTGACAGCGGAAATTCAGCAATATCTTGTTAACTTGTGGGTTTTTAATCGGGCAGCTACACACAGAAAGAACACTAAACACATGTGAGTCTGTCAAATCGGCAGACGCCACCACATTTCTATAATGACCCAGAAACAGGACAGTAATTAGAGTAATTTTCCACAATGCAAGGAATCCAAGTTCAACAAAAGATGTATGTGTTCCTTCATTCTGCGCTGACACACTCGAGATGACTTCTTCTTGTACAATTTTGTTAAAATGATAAAAACTTTTTGTGCAGTAATTAAATAACAAGCTGAAGGACTGTGATAATTTTCTACACACTGACCTGCCCTCTATGATGGTGATGATGTCGTTCATTTTAATCTGGAGCTTGCCTTCCTCCTCAAAGTCCTGCAGCGCTCTCATATCTGTAGGCATGGTCTGCAGAACACACACACACTTACAGTTTGAGTAAAATGCTGATGAGTTATCACTGTCATCAGCAGGGTCGTAGAGACAAACAGAAGAAAAATACTTCATGTCATTGTGTATAATAGTGATTTATTTGTTTTCACTTCCCCTTTATTGTCCTTTGTTTGCCTGCTGCTCCACTTTGGTGACAAATTAGCTCAAAGCTATTAGAGCACAATTAATCTGAGTGGTTCACTTCATCTGGTGTTTTTTTGGTGAATCTGTCTGATCTCTATATCTCTATGGACATACAAGATTTTCATCTGAAGAGAACTCATATTTCTTTAATACAATAATAAATATAATAATACAGTGGACGTTCTTGTCTTTAGGAAAGAAAATCTGTATAAATGTGGTTTATTTCTGTGCTGTTTGTGAAACTGGTCATTGTCACTCTGTCACATTAGTGTTGATATAATGTCAGCTTTGATGTATCAGCAAACAGTAACTGCTCCAATGAAAAACAATAAATAAACTAACCAAAAAAATCTAAAAACAAACTGTCTGACGCTTCTTATTTAAAATAATTTGCATCTTCAAAGAAAATTCAATCTGAACAGCTTCATACTATGTACATAAATAATTTCCAACGCTTCTCTCGTCCAAACGAAGTACACAGAAATTAGTCTCCTAATGCCATTTTAGCTCACTAGCTGCTTCTTCTAGGCAACTTCTCATAAAACCCGAGGTTTGTGTTTCTTCAGTATACATTGTTGTGAATAGGAATTTTGAATTTCCCTTTAATAACTACATTTCTGAACGCACCTTTCAAATCACAGTCACAGCCACAATAATATTTGTGCTGCCTCTCTTACAGTGTATCATCTGTTTTGGACAGAAAGATGATGTAACTACAAGCCTTCATTCAGTTGCCTTTGACTAAAACTAGTGTGCTACCTCGAGCAGGAAGTCTCTGAGCGCGACAAAGGTCGGCCTGTCCTCGGGTTTGGGGCTCCAGCACTGCAGCATGACGTTGTAAATGTCCTGAGGACAGTCGTCTGGTTTACACAGCCTCTCTGCCTCCACGTCCACCTTGTGGAGAATCTGCACGCAGACACATAACAGAATGCTGAGGAACAATTAATAGCTGGTGAATATTTTTAATTGTAAGAAGCTACAATTGTTTTGTGGTTTAATGCTTTAAAGAAAATGTAGAGAAAAAGTAGAAAATCCCATAGGAAAGATGTGTGTGCACCTGGCTCCCATTAAGGCCCAGCCACGGCTCCTGTCCGTGGGTGAACATCTCCCACAGTGTGACCCCAAACATCCAGGTGTCAGACGCGTGGGAGAAAGTACGAGACTTCAGAGACTCCGGAGCACACCTGGATAGAGGCAAGGACGAAGACAGAGAGAGTGAGAGAAAAAAGAAAACGATGGAGAGCAAGACCACAACAGTCTGAATCATTGCGGTCCATAGCCAGGCTTAAAAACTGCTCATTTTGTGCGAGCAGGACGCTCTTCTCACCACGGGAAAGGGATTTTGTGGCCCTCCTCCATGATGTATTGGTCGGTGTGTGTTGGCAGCGCTCTCATCAGGCCAAAGTCTCCGATCTTCACCGTTTCATTGGTGGACAGCAGAACGTTACGGGCAGCCAGGTCCCTGTGGAGGAAACGCCTCTGCTCCAGATAGGCCATGCCGCACGCCACCTACACACACACACACACACACACACACACAACACACACAAGGTAATGACAAGGTGAAGGTGGTTCCAACATTTGTGCTTCACTAGTGATAGGAAATGTCAGAAAGAGACAGTGGTCGAATGTAACAAAGTATATTTACTGAAATACTTTATTAAAGGACTAATTCAACATATTTCCATTTTAAACAGATAAACCATTCAAACCCCCCCTGTGGAGGCAGATTAAGGGGGTTGTTGGGAATAAACTAAGTAACAAAGGAAGGAAACGGCAGCAGATATTTAGATGAAACTGCAAGTTATCACTTTCACTTCCTCTCGTGTGGTTTATGTTTTTTTAACTGACCTGCACAGCGTAGTTACACAGAAAGGAGATGAGGATGTGACCCTGACGCTTTCTCAGACGATCCAACAGGGATCCCAGCGGGGCCAGCTCAACCACCTGCACACGAACGATATGGAAATAAAACGCTCAGCTTATTTACATATCCAGTTTGTGACTTGGGAGTCTGCTTTTTGTGGTCTGTGTTTGTTTGAGAATTTGTGTGCGTGTGTTTCACCATCTTCATTGGCTGTGTGAGGACGACGCCGTACAGGCGGATGAGGTTCTGGTGACTCAGCGAATGCATGGCGTTCACCTCTCTGATGAAATCATCCAGACCGTCTGAATCCAACACGCCTGCCTTCAGACACTTCACTGCCACTGACAACTTGAAAGACAGAGAGTGAGAGATGATATCGGCTTTAAAACCAACAGAACAAGCTGGGTGGTGATTGGATCACCCCTCAGAGGTCTAATGGGACCGAGCAACGAGCACGCCGAAACACAACCTGAGCTTACGTTTCACACACTGGACGCTCATGCGCTCAAAAGCATTTTATGTCTGTCTTTCTCTGCATCTCACCACTCTGCCGTTGGGCCCGGTCCACTCGCCTCTCCGGACCACCCCGAACGTGCCATCTCCCAGCCGCTCGAACAGCTGCAGCTCCGACTCTCTGATCAGGCAGGTGAGCGAGGCTCCCGGCTCGCTACTGGCTGGTGCGGCGCTGGACGATGCCCCCTGAGGGACGGGGTGCTGGGGGTCAGCGTCGGGACGTTTCACTGGAAACACCTACAAGGGCCCAGAAGAAAACGGTGACATGATTTCCATCTTGTGCTCATAAACGGCAAGATTTTTTGATTTGATTTATCTATTTATGGATCTACAAAGTGTTCCATAGTGTTCCAACATGGTGGATGTTCAGATGTTAAACGACAGACACAAAACATGTGACCTAAAATTAAACAATGGTATAAAAAATACAACTAGATAAAATAATATATACTTTAAATAAATTAAATTAATAACCCATCACCTTATTCCATTTATAGCCTTTAATTTTATAGTAAGTGAATTTGGACAGTTTATTGTTTGAGACTGTGACTGGCAGAGCAGCTGGGTTATTGTTTACTTTCACAATATTGCGACTGCTGCGTTGTAACTATACGTTGCTCAGAAATAGATTGTTTTTAATATGTTTAAGAGAACATTACAGGCGACAGCAGTCTTGCATTTCTTCCATTGAGGGTCATAAAAATGCACTTTTTCTTTGCAGGCATGACTACAGTGCAATATGCTGTGGTGTTTTGCTAAAATAAAAAATATATATTGTCATTACATATGATGTAAGACAAAATATACACAGTCACCCTGCAAATGTGTGAGCCAAATTTTGTCAGCCTTGGAGATCAGGTATCTAATAGACGACTTTAAATTTAAATAAAAGTGCAACTTATCTCATTTGGCAGTTTAACTTTTTGTTCAGTTGGTGGTGAAACGTTGGTGTTAAGGAGTCAGAGAATAAATGTTAAGAAATACAAGACGGCGTGTGTATGAAATAACAGTAATGTGATACTTTAGTGATCCCTGTGAGGAAATCTTTCCTCGCTGGAACGTCAGAATGTGATACCAGCTTTGGTTGAAAACTTACATACATACTCTATGTGTGTTTGTGGTACTGCACCTTGCTCATCCAGGACTTGCGTTTATAAAGGGCTCTTCTCCTCTTCACAGCCTCCCAAAGCCTCCTCTGACCTGAGCCAACAAAATCACAAATACTGAACACATTATTTACTGAGATTTGTTTATATTTAGACATTTGCAAATGGCGGAAGAAGTATTTCTTATTCTTTTACTAAAGTAAAAGCACCAATACCACAATTAAAAATTAAAATACTCGATTATAAGTAATGAAATCAAAGTCTTACTGAAGTGAAAAACCACTGTGACTGATATATTTTTATGACAGCTAGTTTAGTTCAGTGGTTCCCAACAGAGGGGTTGGGCCCTTCCAAAGGGTCACATGATAAATCTGATGGGTCTAGTGTTGACTCTATTCAATCATTTGTACATTTTATGCATCGACTTAGTGATCAAGCAGGATGCTTCTGGTCTACAATGTGAAGCCGATGCGTAAGTCCCTGAAACCTGCATTGTATTGAAAATCCAGCAGGGGGCGAAAGAAGTCCGGCTCCATTAGAAATAATGGGAAAATGACTACTTCTCAGCTGAATAATTACCTCAGTAAACACTTTTCTGATGAGTTTATGGTCTCAGTCGTTAGTTTCAAGTCTTCTTCAATACAAAATGATGTTCATTTAGTAAATTATGGTCCCATTTATTTTAAAATACACCACAAAGCAGAGAATGTTTCAGGGTGGGATTATCTATGATTGACAAGTCATTACCATGGCGACCTGTCAATCAGGCTAGAGCCGACTCGTTCCCTCGGCGCTGTATACATTTAACCAACGCCGTTGAAAAAGCTTATTAGGAGTCAGCTGTTCACTTTCTCTGGTGAGTAAATTTAGTTTTAAGACTGTTGTTCTCTAAACAAAGCCTGTTAAAATGACAGTTAACGTGAGTTACAGTTGCACCTAGCTCAGCTAGCTAGCTAGCTCCGCACACGACCGTTAGCCCCGCCGTATCGTCACTTCCAGGCACTTCCTGGTTGCAAAAACTCGACATTGCGGCGCCCTATCGGCCAAACTCAAGGCTTCAAAACGGCAGTCCACAAACCAACGGGTGACGTCACGATGACTACGTCCATTTCTTATCTCTTCTTACAGTCTATGGTGCAAACAGAGTAAAATTTAGTATAAGGCTATGCAGTCAATAATGCGATATAAACTTTTCTAATTTGTGGTGCCTCCTAGTGGCACAAAATCCCAGCATCAGAACACATGCTCCAAGTTTGGTTTCAATGGCTAATTTGAATTTATGAGCATTTAGGTAAAATTTTACTTTTTACAAGAGTAAAAACATATAATTTCAAAACGGATTTAAGTAGAACTGTAAGATGATACCGGCAAAATTCAGGTCGTCTGGGTAGTAAAATTTGACATCTTTAGAGCAGAAGACTTTTGGAACAAAGATGCAGATGAATTAACAGATTCAATTGATGAAAGGATTTTAACTCTACGGCAAGAATAATGAGAACAAAAACCTCCCTGCTTGTACCCCTCATTATGCCTGAGGACAATGAGAACTAATACACTTGAATTTCTCAGTGGACTTCTTGTTTTCATTTAGCACCAACAAGCACAAAACTCAAACCTAGTGATACAGAAATAACTAAAATAAATTCTCAATATGAATATGGAACACAGAGCCTGATGTTTAGGGTTTACTAAGGGATCTGGAGATAAAGATTAATACTGGAGTCACTGTAACATTTTTGATTATGTTAAAACACTATGCACTAGACAGTCCTTCCAAATGGTTGCCTGGAGTAAAATGGAAACAGAAGGTACCTGGCCGTCCCATGCCGATCTTCTCCAGGTCTTCATTCTTGACGTAGTCGAAGTGGGAGAGTCGCGTGACGTTGAGCTCATCACGGATCCGCAGTAAGTACTGCTGCAGCTGCACATCTGTCAGTAACTCCAGCAGCCACTCGGTGCCCTCCTCACACTGCATCTGCACGCACACACACACATTTTAGCATACATTGATTAATCATTAACTGTGATGTTAATGGACATTCTGTAATGTTCAGTGGAAACAGAGAAGCTACTCTAAATCATGGGTGACAGGGCAGAGACTCCAGCTTTAGCTTATTACATTAATATCTCTGTTTACCTGCTAACCCTAACCCTAACCCTAACTCCATAACACCACAAAGTTTTTATATGGATTAAACAAAAAAGATATGAAATGTCAATTAGTGAGCTCTACAGACAGATTAATTTACCTTTGGACAGCGCCTGGCTAGCTGTTACCACTTGTTTTCAGTCTTTATGCTAAGCTAAGTTAACCAAAAATTGAATAAGCATTTTCTCCCAAAATTTCAAACTTCTGCTTTATGTTGATTCCTTGAAACCAAAACTCTGTGTCAACTCTTCCTTAATTTTTCACCCATCTGCATCTTAAAATGATGTAACATTATCCATGTTGTTCCAAGCTGTAAGTGAGAATGAGAGGAATTTACCCGGAAATAACAAAATGCCCAGAACAGAAAATATTCCAAGCTGTAAATGGGTTCTCTATCAAAAAAGTATTATTCTCATTTTTAAGGATTTTGGTTGTCTTTCTGCAAAAGACGTGATTATTTTGTGATTTAGCGGCAATTACCGACATCAGCATTTGAGAGTTGACGTCTCATAACATAAACAAACATTTTCGAAACACATATCGGAGTTATTTCTTAAGAATTGTGACCAACATGTGTTCACTAAACAAATATATAAATGCAACACTTTTGTTTTGCCTTGTTTTGTTATTGGCTTCATCATGAGCTGAACACAAAGATCTAAGACTTTCTCTGTGTACACAAAAGGCCTATTTTTCTCAAATATTGTTCACAAATCTGTCAAAATCTGTTTTAGTGTGCTCTTCTCCTTTGCCGAGATAATCCCTCCCCCTCACAGGTGTGGCATATCAAGATGCTGATCAGACAGCATGGGTATTGCACAGGCTTGCGTTAGGCTGGCCACAATAAAAGGCCACTCGAAAATGTGCAGTTCCATCACACAGCACAATGCCACACATGTCGCATGTTTTGAGGGAGCGTGCAGTTGGCATACCGACTGCAGGAATGTCCACCAGAGCTGTTGCCCACGTGTAACCACACCAGCCCAGGACCTCCACATCCAGCATCTTCACCTCCAAGATCGTCTGAGACCAGCCACTCGGACAGCTGCTGCAACAATCAGTTTGCATAACCAAACAATTTCTGCACAAACTGTCAGGAACCGTCTCAGGGAAGCTCATCTGCATGCTCGTCGTTCTCATCGGGGTCTCGACCTGACTGTAGTTCGTCGTCGTAACTGACTTGAGTGAGCAAATGCTCACATTCGATGGATGGCATCTGCCGCTTTGGAGAGGTGTCCTCTTCACAGATGAATCCTAGTTTTCACTGTACAGGGCAGATGGCAAACAGTGACACCAGATATTGACTGGTTTCCAGACCCCTCCAATACGGTGAAACTGCACATTTTCGAGTGGCCTTTTATTGTGGCCAGCCTAAGGCACACCCGTGCAATACCCATGCTGTCTGATCAGCCACACCTGTGAGGGGGAGGGATTATCTCGGCAAAGGAGAAGTGCTTACTAACACAGATTCAGGCCTTTTACATAGAGAAAGTCTTAGATCTTTGAGTTCAGTTCATGATGAATGGGAGCAAAAAAAAGTGCTGCATTTATAATTTTGTTTAGTGTACTAAGCGTGACATTTGACAGTGGAAAAATAAACTTGTCAGTGCTCTCTGCTGGAAGAACTATGTAACTGAGAGTCTATTTCTAAAATTATTTGACATATTTTTATCGGCCCGGCTCTGTCTGTGATCACCACAAGTAAAGATATAAAAACAACAGACTAGTGCTGGAACAATTAGCTGCTCTGCAGAAAACAAATCACTTAGGTCATACATAAAGCAAAAAACTTCAAACATTTGCTGGCTTCAGCCTCTGAAAAATAGTGTTTTGCTGTTTTATATCACTGTAAATTTAACAGTTTTTGTTTTGGACTCCTGGTCAGACGAAACAAAGTGTTTGAAGATGACACTTTGGACCCTGGGAAATTGTGATGGGCTTTATTTCATATGTCTTTTAACACTTTATAGACCAAACCAGGGGTTCCCACCCAGGTGTCGAAATCTAAAGACGAGGTTGCAAGTTGAATTTCACAAAGACAGACATAAAATACTACACAAAATGTTGTTGTTTTTTATCTTTATTATTTTTTTATGTTCCTCTAATTGTTGCTTTTTTTAAAATAGGGAATGGATAATTTAAGGCCTATAAGAAGAAAACAAATTGGTCTAAACTGGTAGACATAGCAATACACAAGCGGTGATGCCAGCTAAGCAGGTTAGATAGTCGAGTTGCAGCTCATCAATTCAAACACAATCACAAACACAAACACAATCACAAACACACAAAACACAAACACCATTCCTGACAACAAACACACACACCCTGATTACAGAGCGAGAAGAAGAATTGCATGTCCACCCACAACTTTACCATTTGTCCCCCGACACTTTCTCTGATCCTCCCGTCTCGCTCCTCTTCGTCCTCATCCTCCCCTGCCTCCTCGCCTCTGGTGTAGGGGAGTTTCTGGTACATGTAGCTCTCCCCCATACTGTAGCAGCTCCTCTCGTCCTTCGCCTTGTCTCTCAGTGTCTCTCTCTCTCTCTCTTTTATTGGCTTTCCTCTTTCTGTCTAGCTACTGTTCAGAGGAGGCGTTAGCTCTGCGTCTCTGAGTCTACTTTGCTAATCTCCTCTCGGCTCTGTGACCTTCTCTGCTCAATCGATAGGCACATGCACACGCACGTACACAAACGCACCTGGAGGTTTTTTTGACGCCACTCTCCGCAGACGTATCACCTAAAGCTATCTATAAACCCTCTCTGTCTTCCCTCCCACTGGTTCTTTCTCTCCCTGCTGACTCACGGCTTCCTGCAGCGTCGGACACCTCCATACCTCCCTTTCTCTCTACATCTTTTTTTCCTCCCCGCCTCTGTTCTCTCTAACTCTCCCTCTCCTTCTCGCTCGGCAGTCGAGCCCACTGTCTGATGTTAAATAATTCAGCAGCTCTAACAAGAGGATGAGAGGGAGACCGTGGAGGAAGGAGGAGAGAAAATGTAGATGCAAATAGGTGGACAGATGGATGGGTAAATGGATGAATGGTCAGGCCAAAGAGAAATAATAGGTCATTTGATAGATGCCGACATACAGATGGTACAGCAGCTGAGCTTGACATCAACCCAAGCAAGCAATATATTTGTAAAGGATGCAAAAATGACGTGGTGAATTAGCTTTGAGCTGATTTGGGGACCATTTTTAAGGAAATGGTTACATTCAGTAATAAAGTTTAAAACATTCAGTGTTTCCAGTGTGATTTTATTATTGTTTGTGTTTTGGGCATAAAACAAGCATTATTAATACAAAAAACATGTCAGGCCTTTTTTTGAATAAGCAATTGCAACATACAGCAGGTTTAACTGTTTCTACCCTAGATTAAGACATTTATCAAGAGAAATGATCTTAAGGTTTATTATGAGTTCTGCTGGTTGGACGAAACAGGACATTTAAACATGACTTCTTGGGTTCTGGGAAAGCATGATGGGCATTTATTTTTTTACATTTTATGGACAAAATCACATCTAAATTAAAGCTGCAAGCAGCGTTGGGCGGGCCCTCGCACGTGTAGCGCGTCGGGGAGTGAGGCGGCTGCGTTGCGTATTCTGGAGCTCTGCCGGTGCGGCTGTGAATTTGCTACGCGCTTCGGACGCTGCACGAAGGTGATATATATCACTTCCTGTCTCCCATTTGTGGCGCTACATAGCACTTGGCGCTATGAATATAAATTAATATTGTCGTGTGGATGTCTTCGGGGTGGGACGGTTATCAAGCACATAACGTTTTGTGCAGATGTGAGCAGCATGTACACTGAAGTTACAACAACTTCCTGTGTCATGGAAGAGTTGATCTTTGACGCCACGCCACAGACACGCCCATTGACGAAAATTCATAGCTAGCACAACTTCTCATCGTAAATTTCGAACATGTAGGTTGAACGTGGACGAGGGGCTAATTTTTTCGCTAGTGAGCCATTTTGCCACGCCCATGCGCGACACCCATGAAATACAAAAAATTTTCACCACTTCTGACATGTATGCAAAATTTGGTGACTTTTCGAGCAGGTTTAAGCCGCCAAAATTGGCCAAAAAAAAGAAAAAAAATTCTTACAGTTTCAATACGGACCTTGCACGGTTCATGCTCGGGCCCTAATTAAGTGATAATGAAAATAACTATTACTTGCAGTCCTTTATTTAGCCATGCTAACAGTTTAGCTTTAGTGATGGCAATGTCCGCCGCTTTGGTCCAGACTGAAATACCTCAGCAGCTTTAAAAACGATTGCCATGAAAGTTGACACAGACATTCATGTTGATTTCATTACACTCGTGATCCCCTGACTTTTGCTCTATAGTGCCATTATCACTGACCTTCAACTGTCGAATGCTACAGTTTATGCCCAAAAATCTGCAAAACTGGTATCATTCCCATCAGCTTCAGCTACATTTTGTGTCATCAACGTTCACATACTAACACGTCAAACAATCACAGGCTACCTGCCAAACACCTGCATGTTAGCATTGCTGATGTTAGCATTCAGCTTCTATGCAATGATTTCAGCAAGGACATAGCTACCCTGGATGAAACTGAAGTCAGTGTGATATTTCTGGGAGTGTTATATGATATGAAGAGGAGATTACAATGTGTTAGGATTATGTAACACACGCTATTTTAAGATGATTCAGATTTTTTTTGGGACTAAACATGTGACTATATAGAGGCAAAAAGGTACTTAATATTCTCTATTGCAATTACACACCTTGAAGTGTAGAAAATGTTTTGAAACAACATTTAGACTAATTCAGTGAATGAATGAATAAAAACAATACTTGGTTGGTGGCTTGTCAAACTGTATTCTCCGTATCCACAGCTTCTCTAAATTTATCCTGAATAATAGCCTTAAATTAATTCCTTCTGTTTACACAGCTTGTCACAGACTACAAAATCACATATGTAATACATACATATATAAAGATGCCCTTTCACAAACATATTAGTTATGCTAACATGAGAAAGATCTGAATGATACCACAGCATTACTTCCGTTCTCGTTCAGTATGTTTGGTGAAAGCTTATCCGCTGCTTGCACTGAGCTCTTGTCAAAGATAAAAATGTACACACAAATCCAATCCGCCTGATCCTGTGAGCTTCATTTAAAATATTATGAGCTCAAATGTCTTACAGTAAAAACTAACATGAATGTGACTCTGGTGCTTGTCTGTTTTCAAATTAGAATTTAGAAACAAGGGCGAAAGGCTAGTAATGAAACACAAACAATGTACTAGTGCAGACTGAGAAAGACAAAAAATGAAAGAAACAATGAGCTGAGCCATCACCATTAGCAACATTTGACAGCAGAGACAAGCTCACATGTGCACAAACTGCAGCAGCACTGGCATTAGTGTGCATTATATGCCTGTACATTTCACATGCGTGTTTATGTGTGTGCGTTTGTGCATCAGAGCTTTCATCTCTGTGTGCACGAGATGTATCGAGGCCGGCGCTCACGCTCTAAACATAGGAAAGCTAAATTTAGCTTACGTTCACTGGCATGAAGAGCGTAGAGATGGTGCGAACAGAGCTGCTTTACTTTGACTTGTCTTGGCGTGAGACACCTGAGATTCAGTCAGAAGTGTTCACAGATACGTTGATGTTTCCCTGTAGGGATTTATTGTGTATTTGTATTCTCAGTATCCTGCTTTGACCACTGACTGATTACAGTCACAAGGAAACAGCAGGTTTCGGAGCAGCATGCCTCTGGTTAGGTGCATTTACAGTTGAATCAGTTAGTCAGTGCTAATGAATGGGACAGGGCAGTCAGCAGCAAATGTAAATTTGATGGGCACAATTACCCCGACTGACAACGTCGTTGAAGCCATCTACTGCCGGATTCCAATACTTTTTGTATCTGCTTGTCATTTCAACACAAAAATATGTGACAATAGGGCCCAGATTTAAATATACAGAAATTACCCTTTAAGTTAAAGATCTGAGTACTTCTTTGCTTAGTGCAGTAGAGGCCAGTTACAGGCAGCCGGGCCTCTCTGCAATGGTGTCATACAGTTTAAGTGGTCTCACCCTGCAGACGTCTTCTGGTGGATCAGGAGTTTAAAGCTGCAGTCAGGAGTGACTGAGGTCACTGGAGGTCACCTGAAGGAGGCCATGGATGGAGACACCCCACATCTACACGCACATACAAAAAGGATTTACTACCCGAAAAACACAAAAGAAATACAGAATCTACAAATGGGATAAAAAGAACTGCTGAAGAATTGAACTGAGAGATAGAAATAATTAAACACATTATTAATAAATGTCAAATACTCCAAGCAAACTTGAGCTCCAGCTGTCTCAAAACAGAAAGAAACTGAGAAAGTAGCAGAAACAGGCAGACCTGGCAACCAATAGCAAGTGTAAATTTTATTTTACTGTGATCTATTTAAAATACTCACTGCTCTACTGGAATTTGTTTGGGGTTTTTAGGAAACAGCTGGGTGTTTACACTCTACAATTAAAAGCTAACAGTTAGTGGATGTGATTCACTGTCGTTCTTGTGCAGTCGTTCTTCCAAGGTTTTGTGTCAAAAAATCAAAAATCTACTAATTTTGTTGTATTGAAACATCAGTAGTGCCAGATTCAGCTGCACGTTGATGGAAGATGTACAGAGAATTCAACATATTTTATACAGAAGACTCAATATTTAAATTTAACTACTTTTAGGCCCACACTAATAAAAGACTCAAAACTAAGAACTTAAAAGTCCTGACAGATGTGGGGGGTTTTTTTTGCTTTTGTTTAGAAGATAAAAATATCATCTTTCAGAACTTGCAGGATTTAGTATTTCCCCACCAGAAGGTCTTTCCCGGATCTTCATGTTACAAAACTAAAATGCACAATATGACTTGTATAATTGCACATTTTTCTTTTTTAATATTCTTGATTCTTGATATTTGTACTTGTTTTTTTTCTTGCTTTTATTGTTATGCACCTAAACACATTTCATGCACAGTGTGTGGAAAGGAGTGGAAACCTACTTTGCAATAAATCTGATTGTGATTATAATGGAAATTTAAACAGTTGACTGAATAAATAAAAGAAATAAACCATTTTACAGTACTATGTTATATTTAAAAAAAATCTAAATTTAAATTTGATTGTGGGGTGGTGGAACTCAATATTTGTTAAATTCTTGGTCTCAAGTCATGATTTACAATCACTGCATCTCAACACAAACAGATACAAGATACTGTAAATAAGAACAAATGAGTAGACATCACGCACATGTAGTTTTAATCTGCAGGGATTTTACCTTGTTGAATGTTGACAATAAACTAAGTTCAACAGAATTAAATTTAAACATGTCAAATGAGGACAGAAACAGAGGGACATGTAGAGTCTATTCATCTGTAACGAATAGAGCAGAATAGATTTTAATTGATCCAGCCTCTGCTTCTCGCTCGCGCTCCAAAGCTGATTAACCTGCCTCGGTCACGTTAGGCTCCCTGTCTGTCAGTAAACATCTCACCATCACACTTTCACTCCTGTCCACAACAGTTCAATCTTTTATTTCTATTTATTCATTTATTGTTTTTTTGTTTTGGTGCAACATGTCGCATCTTGATAGTGGAGAGTAACGAGCAGCCAGAATAAAAGACCCCCGGCACACCGACCTGGGAAGACTTGAAGGCTCCGCGTGAGATCGGTCCCTTCCTCCGGTCAGTCCCACGTCCGTCCGCCGCTCGGAGGGGTTGCAGCCAGGCGGGAAGGTGCACTGTTCACCGGGAATCGGTCAAATTTAGCGGATCCGTTATTTTCCTCTCTCTCTCCTCCGTTAATTCCGGGACGCTCCTCTGTGCGCTTGGTCGGGATTCAGGAGCGTCACTGTGCGTAACCTCACACGCAACGCAACGCTCCGGTTAAACGCTGCTGGCTCGGAATGACCGAAATAACTGCACTTCCTGTTTGGAGGTCTGGGTTTCAGAATAAAAGTTTAAAGCGATCACTAAAAACTTACAATATTCGGCAAAATGTATTTTAATTTGTATTAAATGAATAATATACTCCTTAAATGAGTAATAATATTCTAATACTGTAATGTTAAATATCTCAACATTACCTTAACGCATTATAACAGGGCAGTGGTAATTTGGAACATAAGGAAACACAGGAAATTTAATTCAACTCTTCTGAACCTACAAATATACATTTACCTACTAATGAAAATACCTTAATATGAATAAACTGTAAAATCAACAGCTAAAATCACAGCACTCCATTGATTAGGACATATTAGTGGCTACGGTCTTTCTGGTGGCCTTAAAATGAGCCATATTTGACAACATAAACATTTTGAAAACTACATCTGCCTTCTTAATGCTGCTGCCCAAGAAGCATGACCATACTGATTTGCAGCATTTATCTGCAACACCTCAGATGATTTGTTTAAAGTATTTTTCGCTGATATTTGCAAAAACACCTGGCCTTTGGAGTGGGCACACATGGTTTTGGTTTTCTAGCTTTAGTGTAGCAGGTGATTGAGCCCAGCAAAACTACAATTTTCTGATGGAGAAATAGAAGAATGCTTAGAAACATTATCACAAACGTTTGTGTTTTAGCATGGCTAAATGACATAGCTTGCAAGCATGAAAATGGTGCTTTTAATCTGAAAAACAGACCACCACTTAGTGTAAAAATATGTTGCTTAAATGAAGAGTGGCATTGTTGTGAACTTGTACTGTTGAAACACTCGGCTTCAGATCAAGCTTAATCTGTTTGTCACTAGCTTTCTTATTTCCTGCACATTTTTAAAGGAAGAATTCAAAGTCTTCAAATTTGAAAATAAAAACACTGGGACTTCAACAAGAATGCTAAGAATGACAGTAAAAAGGGAAAACTGGCTTAACAACCAGTGTATCCTCTTCACCATGATGGAGAAGATGAGACATCATAGACGTCATTGGATGCTACAGTATATGCCCAAAAGGGTTTATTACACTTTTCTGCAGAACATGGAGATCACAGAAGCAAAACTTCCAAAAACTTTTCAAGTGCAGACATCTTACTGGCCAGGTTTTGAAACACAGTATGTCAACATAGCATCGACTATTTTAGTTAGACAATGAGTGAAAAAATCCATTTCCCAACCATCCGATTAAGCAACCTTACTTTAATTCTTGTGACAGATATGGAAAAGAAAAAAACTGTACGAAGCTCAACAGAACAGACGTGGAAACAAACCAATGTGTTAAAACACGTAATAATCTGAATTATGAAACATGGACAATTTGTGCATGTTAAAATAAAAGTGCATTTGAATGGAGTTCATATTATGGCTTCAATTGTAATGTTACTGTGTACATGATGTGATCATTTTTGGGAAAATGACTGACTAACTTTAATGGTAAGAAAATGGTCAAACAAAAAACATCTATCAGCATCTTGTAAACAAAAATATTGTTTGTATTAAAGAAAAAACAATGGTTGAATTTGAACATTTGATGTGATCCAAGTCTGTTGAGCTACGCCTCAGTAAAACAGCACGGCAACATGCAGTGAAGAGGAAACACGTGACTGAAACACATGCAGAGAGAGTGGTGGCTTGTGAAATGAATTCATACACTGGAACACAATCTGTGGTGTTTATAAAGTCATTAACACAAAGAAACACGAGAAAAAAGTCTAAAGCACAGATACACAGCAGAAATGTGTCTACACACACATAATCCAAAAATAAAGACAAAAAAACCCACAAACAATACGTCAAGTATAAAACTCTGGGAAACACTGTCCCCGATAAGCTGTTCCACCCTTTAAGTGAAATATGAGAGACACTGCTCTCGATAAATACACACTATGTAAAAACACACACACACACACACACAACACACTGGTAGGCAAAAACTACCATTACTGCTTGTCATTATGGAAGACACTGCTCCCGATAATGGGTTTTAATTATGGAAGACACTGCTCCCGATAACTCATGTTATTAACTGCTCCAAAGTAAACTGTGCAACATAAATGGCTTTCTTGCAAATTATTGAACAAATCAGAGTTGTTGCACTAAAAAAGGAATTTGATACGGTTTGTTTTTAGTTTCTTGGTGGCTTTGTTTTTTTCCATCCTGCCATCAATCACAGATTAAATCCAATCAAACACATAATTTATCTCTGGGCTTGTTGGTATATTAATATAAATCTCCTAATATCAAGACAGTTTCAGATTTATCTCTGCTTTAGTCTAGTTTTTGAGAGATACATGTAAATACTAACACATTTACAAGAAAACTATTTCACCATTCATTTCAGTATAAATATGCTAGTAAAATACAATTAAGTCATAATATGCTTATGAGATACTAAGTCAAAATTGTCATAATTCTCATATTCTTGACTATATTTGACAATTGATAATTCAAACTTATTTTATTCTACTCAACTTCATATTCTCCCTTGTAATGCTTTTTAAATAACCATTTTGAGAGACTTTTTATATCATCTGGGATCCACACAAGAGGAAGAAATGAAGGCCATTTAAAAATTCAAATATTTACTTCATCAGGGGCTCCATTTTGTAAGCAACAGTTGAGGAGTCATTTTCTGTAGCAGATGCTGCCGGAGGATTAGACAGTATAACCGTCATAATTATGGAAGGCACTGCTTCCGATAACTTCGTATAAAAAGACAAACAATACATTTATAGTGGACACTGCCACTGATAAATAAACTTAAGTATAAATAAGGTTTCTCAGTGTGGCAAAAGGTCGCAGCTAAGGCTTTGACTGGTCTGAGGTGTTGGAGAGGAGGCAGATATGTCACGTTTAATTTCTTCAAGTAGTTGGTTCACAGTTTTTGTGTTTTATATTTTCTGCCTCCTCCTGATTTTAGTGGGATCAAGACCCCCACCAAAAAACTTAATATAAGCCTGTTCTTAAAGGGCGAGACCTAGACCAGTGTTTGACAGCTTGTGCTTAAGTGCTGATTATTGGAGCTCCTCCCTCTGCTCTACCTCAAATTTAATTTCACACACACACACACACACACACACACACAACACACCAACGTCAAACAACTCCCCCGTCCATTTTCTTTAGATGTTGTTGTTCATGTCCCAAATGTTGCCCACCATGGCGTTGGCACATCCCTCCAGGATCCAGGTGGCCAGGGCCAGCTGGGTGCGGAGCTGATCCATATCGGCTGTCTCCACAATGGATGCCAAAGTGTGGGAGCCCCGGCCCAGCAGGAGGTGACGGAAGGGGGTTTTGATGGGGGACACATACGGAGAGAGGAGGGTATGCTCAACCTAGAATTATTTAAAAAAACAAACAAAAGAAGACCATAATACATCAGTGAGGTGTTAGGATGTTTAAATGTGCCAGAACATTAAAAGCAGCTTCAAGATGTTGCAGCATTATTACAGTTACCGTCTAATGCGACAGCTCTGGCATATTAGAGAGGCAGTAAAAAAGGCTCTGGATCTTAATCCAACAAATCATCATGAGTCCTTCTAAATCCCAATTTACAGTATCACCACACTACATTTTTACTGTGTACTCTCACGTTCATACAGTGAGTAAAAAATGTTTAAAGGGGACCTATTGTGCTTTTCCATATTTTCTGGAATATCTATAATGTCCACTGTTCATGTTAACGTGGCCAAATCGTCAAGAGGTAAGAGTATTAAAAAAGAAATCGCTGTGAGCCACAGCCTCGGATTTCACCCCGCTCTGAATGCTCAGGTTTCAACTGTTTTTTCTACTAAAGGCTCGGTATGATGTCATTTAGAGCTGGTTTTCCATATGTGGTCATTTACTCCAGTCAGAGTACACAACGGGGTGTTCAAGGCACTACTGTGTCCATTGAAATAAACTTTTTGCTACTTTTTGCCAGCGCTGAACTCCACCATCGTAAACGCGTTTCAGGGTCTTGGCCAATCAGAAGCATCTACAGCTTGTTTTAGACAGAGGCTGAAACGAGGGCCTGCATGAGGTGCCAATTTAAGACAGAAACTGAACTTTTTTGAATCATGCAAAGCTGCAATACAGGAGTCACAGAACTAATATAAAGGGCTGGAAATGCAGTATAATAGGTCTCTTTCAAGGATCAAGAAGGGCAGGCTTGATAATGCTAAGCCTGCCAGTGTTCTTTAAATGAGGTTATGAAACATCAATACTTTTTTAGTCCCGCATAAAAAAACAGTATTGAAAACTGGCATCAAATGCTCAGATTTGTACTTTTTTTGCATATTCTTTGACCAGTCTTGTGTTACATCAAAAAGGATTCTGTAGAAAAACGTGTTTATATAAGCAAAAGTGTTCCACCATTGATATGTTTTAATGTTTTTACAGTTGCAGGAAAAAGTACACACACACACGCACAAGCTCAGACTTGCTTGACCTGGTTTTGTTTAGTGCAGTGGTGACTTGCTTATGCAAACTGAGGAGGCAGGTATCCTCCTAAAGTTTCTTGAAGGTCTTCAGCATAATCTGATTCACTTTAAACCACCGATAGTATTAAAATAACTGCAAATAATCTTGCTCAAAGGGCGCTCGCATAAATGGCTCCTCTGTGTCTAAGTCCCAGGCTGACTTTCAGTCCCAGTACATCCCTGCTCCTCTTTGTTTAACCTGACGTCTGCTAGAGAATAGAATATCAGAATTTCTGACTCCGCTCACAATGCCATGGAATTTACAACAAGCTCTTGCTTCTTCCGATGTGGTCGCAGTTCTGAAAGTTTGTTGAAGTGATGAGCTTTCGCAAGCGCGTCGTGGTCGATATGACGGCATGAGTGTCTGTGTCCCTTGCTGGGGATAGTTAATATTATTGTAACTGTTACAATAATGTTTTTAAGAACTGAACTTCATTAACAGCATTTTAATACGCATGTGGCTACACAGCAGAGTAATCACAGTACAGCATCTTACACTCATGATCCTGTCGTTGAGGATGCGACAGGCCTCCTTGTCATCCAAGTCAGTGTTGTCGAAGGCTCCGTTGATGCTTGAAGCAGCTTGCTGGAAGGAGCCGAGTGCTCGGCTTAGCCAGCTGGGATTCACTTCCTTCAGCTGACCAGACTGGAGAACAAAAGTACAATCAACATATACAAATTTATGAGAACCAAACGTATTCAGTTAAAAATATAATTCATAAAAAAAATATAAACAATCAGGCACACGCACTATTGCGCATGTAACCTGGAACAACGATTCTGATTCAGATGGAAGGAATTATTAGAGCCTAAAAAATGTCTATGACAGAACGAGAGACCGACCTGTGAGAGATGGGTGATGTGTCTGTAGACCTGGCTCACACCCTTGTTGAGGACGTTGATGTATCGTCTCACATCCAGGCTGAGCCGGTGGTCGTGGACCAGACGCAGAGCCATCTGGCCAGCAAACTCCGCCGCCATCACTGCCATTTCACTGGTGCGACGGTTGGTTTGGAAATTGAGATTGTTCTTGTTGTCCAAGTCGGTGCCATAGTAAGGGTAGGCCTCAATCTTAAAAGGGGACCAAGATAGGAGGTTGTTCTTTTTTGCAATCATTTACGCCAGGGGTTTTCAAAGTCTCAGACTACGGGCCTCCCCTCAGACAAAACCTGGCAAACGGCGGCACCCACCACATCTTTAGTTTACCTGGTAAGTTTCACTCATTTTCTGGATTGACATAACTTCTGACTACACCAGATAGTTTAAAAAAGGTCTGTCCTAAGGCATGTATTCGTTTCTGACTGATAGGGGAAATAGTTTTACTGTACCTCTGAACTCTCACACATGTCAGCTATTCTATGTGATCTCCTTTTGATAACTAGTGCAATGAGTAATGTAATAATGAGCCCCCTTTGGGAGGAGCTCCAAACAGTATCGCCATTAACAATGATTTTTACATTAAGAAAAGAAGAGACAGCAGACCTGGGAGCAGCTCTACTACGTTGCCTTAATATGATCAGCTCTACTTACAGGCAGACTGTTGTGCATGTTTAAGTTTTGATTTGTCTTAGGTAAATGGAATCATTCAGAATATTATCAGTAAATATGCGCTGTTTGTTTTGTAGCAAGACTCACTTCAGGAGAGGTGAAGTGGAAAGAGATGGAGGGAATCCCAGAGAAGGCGAGGAAGGGATAGGCAGGGTCGTCCATATTCATTGGCCTCAGTCTGCACACATAGTAATGTAAAGTTATTGTTTATTGATAGCAGCAACAAAGAGAACTATTCTTCGTCTATCAAACTGTTTTGTTTTTTTTTCAAACTGCAACCTAATGAAATGTGACCCAAAAACTGGCAGTGGCCTTTTCAGATTTATTGTAAGAGTAATTAAACAAATCACATCACATTCCTGATTTAAATCAAATGTGCCATTTTTAGGCTGCATTGTTTTCAGGCAAAGCTCTTGTCAAGCTTCTTGTGTGTAGACAAACGGCACATTTGAGAATTTTGGCTTTTTTTGTTGAATTTAAAAAAAATGTGTTGCTACCAAAACTTACTAAAGACCACAAAACACAAACTGGTTTTCTACTTACGCATTGGTTTCCCATTTAGTTTTCCCCACCAGGTCGTACACAGTGCCAGAACCAAGAGGAATCTTCACCTGTGTGGACGAGGAAAACTTAATACAAACGCTACTGATCTGTACAGAGCTGGGTCATTAGCGAGTGGGTTCTTGTGCTTTTACCGCTTTCATCGTCTTCTCGAGGAGGCTGTACAGCAGCGGACTCGCCGAAGCCACAAAGCTCCCATTACCTGGTTAGTAGATAAACTCAGTCAACTTACAGCCACTGAAAAGCATCTGAGCGCATACTGAGACATACTGCAGGTGTGTCCTGTACTTACCCATGACCACTCCATCCAGGCTTATGTAGGTGACAACACGTTTGTCAACAGAAGACATAAAACTCTAAGAACAAAAACAGACATATTAAAGAACACAGCAGCGATTTTCTTTTTTTTTTTAACGCCTAAATCAAAGTAATTTAATTCTTACCTCCAACCACTCAGTGGCGCCAACACTTCCATACTCTCCGGCACTCCAGCTTGCAAACACCAGGCTTCTTCTGGGCCTGAACCCATCTGGAAAAAACAGAACATTGATCATGCAGAAAAAGAAACTGCTGCACCTACACACACACACACTGTGGCTGATACTAATCACAACACTGTGATACTACAGCTTCTTGTGTACTTCTGCATTAAGGGGTTACACCATGCCATTGTGGTTACGCCACAGCTGATGTGTACCTCCTCAAAAATCTAACTACTTATCTACATTTATCTTATCTACAGAGAGACCACGCGGGGACCGCAAGAACTCAATATGTAGTCTCCTCTTCAGCAATGCAAACTTCTGACCACTAAGGATAAGTTCAATTCTGTCTTTGCTTCCTTGGATCATTACTCGTGTTAATATTCACTATTAAAATATATTTTTACAACATACTTCCAGCGTTAAGTGACGGCAGCTTCTGTTGTGTTCAGTGACTGTCTTTTCATTATAAAACCCTCTTTTTGTTTCTCTGGACAGTGTTTCTGCACTGAGCTGCAGTGGAGGGAAAGTGACAAAAAGAGGGAATGTTGTACAAATAACTGCTTTGTAACTAATTTGTAAGCTCTCTGCATATTCTGACTGAATGAGGCTGCTGAAGCCTCAAATTTCAAAAGCCTTTGTAATGTATTGTATTTTTATCCCCCTTCAGTTACTCTGGAAGCGCATTAACGGGGAGAAAGAAAAACCTTTAATGTTCATATGAATACCTGACGTTAAGAAATACAACATAATTATAGTCATTGCATGGAACAGTCTGAAACTAAGTAATTAAACAAACTGGACTTTTCCACCATTGTGTTACTGCGGGGACTGTAAATTAAACACAGCCTGATACTTTTATCTGGTGATGTGGAGGTAATATAAAATCTAAATCTACAGCAGGACTCCAGTTTACACATTGGCTCAAACATAAAAAACAAGCCTCTCGCTAATAGTACAAAATAAAAAAATCACACTACAAGATTGTAACAGTTAAATCTTATTATTCAGGCTCATGAGCCAATCATTGGTGTAGTAAAGATTCCCAATTTATCTCTATTTTTATTCACTTTCTTTCCTTTCTCTTCTCATCACTGATTGGCTCCCGCTTTCACCTTTCATTCCTCCTCACTGACCTGACTGAGTTCACCTGTTCACACTTTATTTAAGGACTGCTAAAAAGTCACATCAATAGTAATTATATTTAATTAATAAGTGAATGTTCTTCTCAGAAACTGTTTTCTTGGATGGTGCACTTAATAAGTGGGAGGGTCTGAGGGTCCTTCCCCCAAAAGATTTAGAGCATTAAAGACTTAATTTCCTGCATTCTGTTAAAATTTCTGCACCACTTTATGGTGGTAATGCCTTTATTTATAAAAAAGGGAAACACAAAATTCAGGTGGCAGGTGACAATTCAAAATATAAAAAGCCTAATCAACACTGTGATGACCTACGGGTGACATTAACTTCAGCAGCTCATATAAAGTGCAGCTCACTGTCACAAACAGAGCTAAATAGTTCCCTCAGTTTTTAACGTTACATTTCTTTCATTGAAACTCTACATGTCACTTTATCGCTTGGGCACAAACTCTATATGCCTTTCACAGCACCCCCATCATCTTCTGAATGCCTCCCTGGGGGATCAGTAACACCCCCGTTGAGAAACACCACCTTAGTCAGTTGCTACAGACTAACAGTGCGGGACAGAAATACTTTTGAACGTTGACACTACATAAAAATCATACAATAAAGTTCAGAAAGTAAAAAATAAAGAAGCCTTTGAGTTGCCACTCCTCAAACATGGTGTCATGTCCTTTTTAATCACTGCTAATCCCTTGTGTATTGTGTACAGTAGGCCAAGTATTATGTGTCTTACCTTTCTCCACCATCTCGTAAACAGCCTTAGCCAGCTCTATCAGTACGGAGGTGCCGACAGTGGCTCTGGCAAACCCACTACCCCAAGCGTCTCTCTGAGCTCCCAGCACAACGTAGCGATCTGCAGATTCACATCCAGACACCAAAACACCACAAACATTTAGATATACGATAACGGGAAAAAATAATCACACTGTGGATGATTAAAGGAGGGAGTGAGTTTAGTTCTACCAGGGTCAACGAATCCTTTGATGACTCCAAACACATTGGCGATCTTCCTGTTGACCAGCACGTTGTTCACCTCGACAGTGATGTTCTTGCTGCCTCCCAGATTGTAAGCCAGCGACTTAAAGCCGCCTCTAAAACCGCTGCTTTCATCTGATTCAGGACCGCCGATTTTCCTAGAGAGGACAGAGAGAGGCAGGCGAGGAACCAGTGAATTTAATGCTTTGGAAAGATTTCCAGTTTCCAACGTTTTCAGGCTATTCAGCAAATTTACATACAGAATGACGACGTTAGATAGTAAAGTCAAGCATTTGGAGTAAAAGATATCATGAAGGAAAACTCTTCCAAAACACATTTGTGAAGATACATATAGCACATGATCCTACGGGTGGTGACATGGAGAGAGGTACCACAAAGTCTTTATTTATATCAAGAAATACAAACATTTCCTAGAACCTTCTTAAAAACTCCAAATAAACAAACATTACAAAAAATACTGGTAAAATACAGATGAACAAGTACCTCTGGATCAACTAGGGGTTAAGTGTCTTGTCTTGCTCAGGGACACCTTGGTGGATGTCTCACAGTGTGAATCAAACCAAGGTCTCCGACACCTAAGGCATGTGTCTTTTGCACTGCACCATCACCAACCCAGATATCATCCAAGTAACTAGCAGATCTGTCAAAGGCTGTTTGTTTCTCTCTCTCTGCGCGTGTGTGTGTGTTTGTGTGGTCTTACTGTAGAAGAGCTGAAGCCATGTTGGCGGTGATGGTCTGAGCTGGGATTTTGGGGAGGCCAGACGACTGAGTTGGGGGGAACTGGGTGCTGTTGAAGGAGGGGAATCCAGGGGTGTAGGGGTCGCCTGAACCCAGATGGACCTGAATAGGACACACACAGACTCACTCACAAAATCAAGATATAACAGCATGATGTATTAATGGGTGTCAAACAGCTGCGTGTCGCACTTACGTGTCCGTAGAGTTCTGTGCCTTCTACATATGGGTAATCTTTACCGTCAGGGTAGATGAGAACAGCAGAGGCCCCCTTTGAGGCAGCGTTATCCACCTGAAGAAACATGAAGACAGGCTTTTCTTTAAGCTCATGGAGAACAAAAAAACAAAAACAAAAAAGGACACTTGTGAAGGCGTAAAATCACCACATACCTGTTCTGCAAAACTGATCTTTCCAGCTCGCAGCAGCAACACACACCCTTTCAGCTCAACGTTCTTCTTCTGCAGAACCTCCAGATCCTCCTGACGGCCATAGTTGCCATACACCAGCTTCCCCTACAAACACACACAGCAGAAAGCTAAAAGCAACATACCCATAAGTTTTTTATAAGAACATCTGACAAGTATATTTAAACAAAAACACACACAGATTTGACAATGAACAAAAATGAGTGTATGGTTTGTTGCTCTAATATTTCATAACAAAACCAAACGATAAAAAAACAAGTTTTTCATTTTTTGCTGTTTTAAAACCAAAATGGAAAAATAAAAACAAAAGAAACAGACCTCTGTTTTTGTTTTTTTCGTTTTAAACAAAGCAGCTGCGTTCTGTCTATGATCACCATTGTATCTCTACTGGTTTTCAAACTAACCGGCTGCTGTATGCCTGCGCCTGTTGTTTGCAACAGCTGTGGTTTGCCTCTGTCCCCAGATTGGTCACACTCACATTACATGGGCCATTTCTTTTCAAGTCACATCGCAGCTCATAGTGACTGTGGTGAATATGATTATAGAAGTGAGCTCTATATAATAGCCACATACGAAAAAGAAATTCAAATTGTTTTAAGCAAGATCGTGTCAAGCTGGCTTCGAACTCCACTACTGAGCAAAAACAACTCCTCCTTTGCTAGCGAGCTAAAGTCAGCTACTGATTAAGTACGTCAGCATCAAGGTAGCATTTTGTTTTGGGCTGATCTGAAGCAGCTGGTTACCTGAGCGATCAAAGAAAATACCCGAATATGTTTAAGGTTTTTTTTGTCAAGGCTATAGCCAGGAACTATGGAGCCAGGGGAGCTTTACTCCTCTTAATAAGATATGAAATTCTCTGAAAACATGATTTGGGTTCTAAAATATTGACAATATGATATTATTGCCAGTCATTTCTTTTTTCTGTATCATGGACAATGCGTAAATCAGGAGTGTGGGGCTTCATCCAGCCAGAGGGAACGATCACCAACCGTCCGGGGCGCGGCAGGTCCCTTCGGTCTGACACTCCTGATTTTGCGCATAATGCGTGTGTTCCTGCAGCTGAAGGCTCTCTGCAGCGTTGCACAGGTTTCTAAATTCTCCCATGTCACAATGAAAATAAAGGTCAGGTTGAAACACTGTCGAGAAGCTGAACAAAAATTAACCGAACCTTAACCTCCGTGTATGATTGGTTAATATACAGCTCGCCTAATGAACTAATAACAGTTCATGCTTGCTGTGTACCATCGGATTTACTGACAACTATCACTGAATTAATTTGATACTGAAGAAATCATTAAAAACGGAGGATTCTCAGGAAAGCGTTCCCGTTCCTGTTGCTAGTGAGTTACAAAGTGAACGTTGAGCCACTATCATATAGCTGCAGTCTCGGGTAACGCAGCTATATAATGTCCTGTGTTTCTATGTAAAAACCCACTTGTGTTGATGTTCACCCAAGTGTATCTGCTGCAGGTGTATCAAAGCTACACTAATCGGACACATAAAATAATCAAAAATCAATATTTTTCCGTTTTGGTTTTAAAACAGAAAAATAAAAAACAATATTTTTTTTGTTTATCTGTTTTTTCTGATTTGGTTTTCAAACGAAATAATCAAAGAACAAACCATACACGGATTATGAAAGTATCAACTTGCCTCAACTGTCCCAGGAGCACTGTAGGCCAGATATCCCGAAGGGCTGAAGACAGCAGAATCAAAGAGGACACGGTTTGGTCTGTTGCTGCCAAAAAGAAAAAAAAAAGCTGGTTACGATATAATTCATTTGGTTTTATTTTGTAGGATATGTTGTATGTTACAGTGCCCCAATTTCAAATTGAACAACAGCGCCCCCAACAGCATCCTGACACCAAGCTGTGACATTTTTACGGTCAAAGAAAATCAACCTGTCTGGCTGCTGCAGCTGAACGTAGTGGATGTCAGTCCAGGGATTCATCTCCACTTTCTTGAATTCATCATAGATGCGGTTCGCCAGGCTCAAATCTTCCTCACTTCCTGCCAAACGTCTGGTCCGATCAAAGTCACTGCGGAGAAACAACATTTTTTTCCACCAACTTTGCTTCAGTTTTGTCATCTGAAATGATTGTAAAGTTCAAACACAGATGATTCACAAGCTTTTTTAGGAACGCATATTGTGCTGTCTTTTAAATGTCACTGCTCATCTTAGTACTTTCGAAATGACAGATACTGAGCGTTGGAATAAACAGCGACACAAGGCTAAGCAGATCAGTTTGCTGACTGCCTTGTAATAAAAATAAATATATACATATATAAAATGGGGTTTCCATGAGCTGAAAAGGTGTTATAATCTTATAATGAAAAAAATCTAACACCTTAAACTAGTGTGAAGTAAATAGATAAATAGTTGCTAAGTGACCACACACACATTTAATTTGAGAACATGTTTGATATTCAAGCGACCTCTGCTTGGCTGTGTGGGAGGTTCTTTGGGTCGGCATCATCCATTCCAGTCATGAAAGTTGTTGAGTATTATCCCTTATATAATCACCCTCACTTTAACCTTCCCCTGTCTTGTTTGTAGTCTCTGCCTCTCAGCTACTGAGCTACTGAACTCACTTAGTTACTCTAAAATAAAATGTTCTCATCCAGTTAATTCATATTTATAACTCATTTCCTTCCCTATTCTTATTAACTGGGATTATTTACTTATTAATGAACTGGCAGTAGGTTTGTTTGAGTGTCGGGTGTGTTATGTGTTCTCTTCTGTATGACGACATACACCTGAGTGTGGTGTAATAAGAGCACGCACGGGATAAGCGTACCTCAGAGTTTTGTCGAAGGCCTGGCTGGTGAGTTTCTCCGTGAGCAGTTGGGTGATGTCCTTCCAGTACAGCTGAACTGGAGCATATGGTGCAACAAAAGCTGGCGTCGTTGTCGTGCTATTGTCCCTGCTCAGCTCAGTGCCACAGTTCTTCTGCTCCACGCGAGGTGTGCTGTAGTAGCCAATCACGACGCCTGGAGAACAAACAGAGACATCAGAACTGCTTTTTAAAAAAAGTTGTCAAGCTTTCTAACTCTACAGGTAAACTCACTAAGACCATGAAAGTGGATCACTCAAGTTCAGACCCTTGCGTTTGTTTCCTGCGTGCGAAAGAACTGATTTTAAAATTTTACTGTTGGTTTATAAAGTGCTGAATGATTTAGGTCTGGGACAGGTCTGCTTTAAGGCACCTTCAGACTGTGCAACAACAACGATCGTGAAGGTTTATTGCATGTTTATTGGAGGATGGGTCCAATATAATCTTGGTCATAATTCAGGCTGAACAATTAAATTTTATCAAAATTACAATATGGCCAAGTGCAATATCCAAACAAATCATATTCTCCAGACGTGAGGGAACATGTTTGGTTGGTACGGACCCCCACAAAAAAAAAATCTAAAATTCAACATAAAAAATCACATCATCATTTTAATATTCTTTTCTGCAAACGTTAAATGCAAAAACTACAATTCCCACTTAAGTCCTGACTCAAAATGATCACAATATGATTTTTGTTTTTTTTAATTTCGTTCAGCCCAAATCTGCGTCAGACTGTATGATATCAATCTGGGGCAGATTCTGCAACAGATGGGTAGTAAATCATAGTGGTACAATGTAAACAGAATAAAAGTACGAGAGCAGAAGCACGTCAACAGTTCATCATCCATGTGTGCAAAGAATTATTAAGCTTTGGCCATAGTGCTGATTTTCTTCTCTTTTTTGTTTCACGTTTGTGTTTTTTCCTAAACAAGAGATTTGAAGACAGCGGCATGACCTTGGAGAAAGTCTGACAGGCATTTTTCACTGCTTTCTGACATTAATCATAGACTTAATTGTTTAGTTGATATAATAAATCTTTAGTTTCAGTCCTAATGTAATTTACAAAACAAATTTTTAACAAGGACATAAATTAAGATTTAACAGATTAAAATGATTATATGGCACACCTATAACAAAAACCAGCAGACTTCCCAGGGCCAGGTAGCAAATGGTACGCCGGCTTTGATGCAGAGGTGCTGGCCTGAAGCTAGGAGAGCCCCCCGCCTCGGCCTCTGTGGTGTCATCTGTGGCATCATCGGACAGTTTGACCTCAACGTGTCTTTCTCCGTCCACCGCTGGCTGCAAAGTGAACCTGCTGTACCGCTCTCTTTTCATCTAGAGGGAGAAAGACTGGTTAAGCTAAGAGTGCAAACTGTGAGGTCAATGTTTTCCCGGTTCCACAGCTGCATGGGAGGACGGGTGCACAAGTGGTCACAAAGGTCTGAAAATAAAGTTTCATATCAGGCACTGAAAAATGGAGCCATTTGACCTGTTAATAAAAATAAAAAACAGCATAAAAAATAATAAAAAACAGCATAAAACAAAGTGTAAAACATCAAACCCTTAATATAAGAAATACTCACCATGCTGCTAAATGCAGACCTCACTCGATCCATTGTTGCTGCTGTTGTAATTCTAGAGACAGAAAGTGGGAGACAGAGGACGAGACGAGGTTCTGAGAGGGAAATAAGGAAAGCAAATGCAGATATGAGAGGGACAAACTGCTGGAAACGGAGAGGGAGGGATGAGGGCAGGCAGAGGGAGGGATGATGGGAGAGTAAGCGTGAGTCAGGTTTCTAACAAAGATGCTATTCAGTTGACCGTTAAGGGTTGCTGTTAGCCTGCAGGGTAGAGATTTCTCTGTGAACAGGCTGACCTTTATTCACTGAGGGAGAAACCTAAACATCATATTTTTATATCAGTATCAATAATCTATTTGTCTGCATTTTGTATGTCATGAGCGATGTGAGTCATTATTCTGCACAGTTTTTAGACCAAATGATTGAAATTCAGATTCAGAAAGACATTTATTCAATGATGAATGCTATTTTCATAGTGATTACGTGTTCCTGTCTAATGCTAACTATCAAATGTCTCAAAAGGCATTCAGGAACTGGTTAGACCTTTATCACACACACACACACACACACACACACACACACACACACACACACACACACACACACACACACACACACACACACACACACACACACACACACACACACAACACCACTGGAAAATGTGACCTTTAGGCAGACTGTGGTTTTAACACCATGTTTTCGTTTCATTTATAAAAATGTCAAGACTTTCCAACTGACAGCCCTCCACCCCTCAAACAGCCTTTCAAATAAGTCTTCTTCCTTATAGAGGCGTGAATCTACCAGTTAATCAAACACTTCCTCAAAACTGAGCTGAAGCAGGAAATAGCTACTCATTATTTCTCAAGACAGAAAACACATTCAGATTTTCATCCAATCATTTACTCACAACATAAACAACATAAAAAGGGGGCTTGTGTTTATGTTGACCTTGGTTCATAAAGTTTCAGTTTCCCCCTCATAGATCCCCATCACAATTTCCCAAAGCAACGTCTTCAAACGTCGTAATTTGTCCCATCAGCCTAAAACCTAAATATATTCATTTCAAAAATTATAAAATACAGAACAAGTTACCGGATATTGAGAAGCTAGAATAAAAAAAGTATTCGCATTTGTGATTGATAAACATCTTATGAGCAATCATCAAATTAATCATGAATCAATACCAATACATTTTTACAGACTGTAAAACTGTTAAATGTCCCACACAGCACACATCTTAAATGCACAACAAAAAAGTGATTTTCATTAATAACGTTGCCGATTAATCTGCCAGTTATTTTTCTTCTTAGTCATTTCTTTTAAAACATTTTTCAAAAAAAGTCTCTCCCTATTTCCTTGAGCAAAGCCAAAGTGCTCATTAAGTCAGACCAACAGTCCAAACCCCCAAAATATTTAGCTTACTATAATATAAGACAAAAACTAGCAAATGCATGAAACGTGGTTAAAATTACTGATCTATTATCATAATATTTCAATTAACTTTTTGTCTTTGACACGATTGATTGGCTATGTCAGGTCTAGACACAACTGATTAATTAACATATTGAAGAATTAATTATTTTAACACTCGAAATCAACATTGACCTTAAAAAAAATAAAACAGCATCAAGGTCTATAATAGGAATGTTTCTGACATGACATGTAACTAGGCCTGTCACAACATTAAATCAACGCCTCACTCATCTACTTACGAGCTTTAACATAAATGAATGAATAAAAACATGTGACTCTAAAACTCTTCCTCTAAATGAAAGGTGGAACATTGACAGGTTTTGATGTCTGACTAAATCTTATTTTATTATTTTTGTGGAGAGAATTTAGTATTGGGGAGGTGGGGGGTTAAATTTACATATTAATAACAAACAGCCAAATATGTTGCTGATTAACTGCAATAATAAAATGCGGACGATCCTGCGCAGGACGCAGGGGCCATTAGCAGCAGCATTTGTATGTCAGCTAGTTAGCTACACGTCTCGTGCCCTCCACGTCTTTTCAGTTGAGGGAAGGCTTACGTAAAAGGCGATGCTGCTCAAACGATAGTTGATTATATAAGCTGTAAATTAATAAAAGGCACGTCAAAGTCAATCTTCTCACCTTATTGCCGGTCAGCCTAGCAGCATCTGCTTCGTAGAGGTCTTTGCTGTCCTTCCGCCTACGTCATTTCGAGATAACCCACGTAGACCAGTCACAGGGGAGGACGTCACTAGAAGCCCGCCAAAAAGCGCTCTTCTTCTTTCTTCTTCTTTTTCTTTTATTCGGCAGACTAGATGCATCTATGTCGTGTTGCTGCCCTCCATTATTCGAAATTCGTTATTTAGATCTTAGTTGATGGTGACAGCCTATTATTTCATTTTGTATGATCCACTTTCATTTCATTTTATTGATTTGTTTATTTGACAGGGACAGTGCTCATTAATTAACAGTAAAATAACTGTAAATGAGCCAGAGTTAGCTCAACAGGCTAATTTTCATCTGTTGTCCCTGGCCAGTTATTATGAAGGCAACCTAAAATGAAGATTTAAAATGATTATTACAGTCCACAAGTAATAAAATTTATACAAAATAGTAATAAGACAGATACAACACGCAACAATAAGTAACAAACAACATATCAGCACAAACCATAGGCAAAACACAACGAGCGATTAAACAGACTGACAAGAGACAATCTGCAAACAAGCAACAAACCTCAATAGGCAGTCAGTAGTCTAATGTGCACATATCTGATTATCAGTTAGCCAGTTCTTAAGCTGACCAGTAAAAGAACAATAAGTGTTTGCTTCTCTTATCAGCATTGGCGCTTTTATGTAATTGCTCGATCACTTTCTTCATTTTGCTCCAACTGTCCAAATTAAGTAGAGTGTTTAGGTTAAATATAGTTTCTACAGTTGCTCCCAGGTCTCTGAACAATTTACTTCTTTGACGAGAGTACTTTCTGCAATTAACTAATACATGCTTCACTGTTTCCTTGTCTCCACATTCACATTTACTCCTGAACCGCCTTCTTTGCCATCTCATCTTATCGCCTCATTACCCTCAACACTCATGTGTGCCAGAACCCACAGAAACCCCACCTCATACCCTGATTTTGAATTCTACACAACACCTGCAAAATTTCCGTAAGTAAATCAGGTCTGGACTTTGTTTTAGTATCTTTAATTGTAATTAAAGATGCTGCTGAGTCACTACATGTGACTGACTGCTCCTGTTTGTTATTTTCAACCTAATGCCCATAAAACTGCCACCAGCTCTGCTGTGAATACTGACATGTGATCTGGACTGGAATCCTACACCCTTTTTATAACCTATTTCATGTAAGCTAATACCAAAACCCACTTTACCGCTCTCAGGATCCTTTGACCCGTCAGCATAAATTTCTAGGTGGCCTCGCCATATTTGACACAGCCGGACTTTCATCTCCTTCACTACAGCCTCTGGCATCTTTGTTTAAAAAAAAATATAAGTCAACAATGGGATCTGGGATCAACCAAGAAAGGAATATCTGATGAGATAAAGACACAAACTCCTGGCTACATCAAGGGAACTGAGGTGGAGCAGGTGAATAGTTTTGGGTTCCTGTGAATCAGCATCACAGAGAACCTGACATGGTCATCTCATATCTCCACACTGGTGAAGAAAGCTCAGAAAAGACGCTTAAGAGGCCAAATTCCTGTACCAAGTTCTTGTCAGTGTTTACAGAGGAGCAATAGAAACCATCCTGACTGGAAACATCACAAATTGGCATGGGATCTGCAGCGGATTATTATTGGCAATGTGAAAGTATAATATATAATAAAATATAATAATATCATATAATCTTCCTTTATTATTGCTGCCTTGAAGTGCCGTGGGAAATATTACGTTGCTCCTGAAATGTATTAATAACATGAAGTAAATCCAGTGACACCACAGCTGTTGAGATCATTATGGGGCATGAGACAGACATCGAATATTTTTAAGGAGTGACCATTTTTTTCTGCTTTTTTGACTCTGAACTGGGGATTAATCGGGAAATGTAAACTGCAGCAGCGAAAACACACCTTTTTAAAAGTCTGCCAAATTAACTAACTTTTATTTTATTGAATACATTTTTTTAAGTGCCTCACAACAAACCTTCACTGATTAGGGCTATTTGACAAGTTTATGATAAATACTTGATCCTTAATTTAATTTAAATAGATAGTAATACCAACAATTACATCTAAGACAGGAGAAATACATCTATGTTGCCCACTTTAAACAAATGTCCATTTTAAGCATGTAAAGCTCAACAATCTTTTTAACCTTGACCTTGCTGGCTGTAATCTCCTGAGCGACTTAGACACACAGAAATTCAGTTGTTGTTGGTACACAGAGTTTAATCCTGTTTGGCTGTCTATGCCCTTCAGCCATCTTCCATCTTTTAACTGCAAGATTCAAGACTTTTATTGCCACAACAACAATCATCACAGCATTACAGTCCCCAGACACCCCCACCCCATAAAACATTACATCCATGTAATGTAAAACAATAAAAGTTAATTGCCAAGTGCTTTAATAAAAAGTAGTTGGTGCTTTGCTTTCATAAAGCACTGGTGCAGAAACCCAGAACTGGTTTTAGTGCTGTCAAGAAAACAGGATACTTTCGTTTTAATAGCCCTGAGTCTTTTTCCTGAGGGGAGAGTCATTAGGTGGGGGTCAACGGGGTGCTTCCTCTGCTGAGCTGTTTATACCCAAAGATATCAAAGAAGGTGTGAACACTTTCTACTGTGGCTCCGTAGAACCGCAGCTACCCCTCTCTGGACACCCAAAATGTTTTAAGCTGGCGCAGGAAGAAGCTTCTTCCCATTTGAGAGTGGAGGCTGTCCTCTCCATCCACCTCCAGGCCATTGAATTTTAGAGAACCTTCCCATTTCTCTGGAAGTGGCTTTTAGTTAGTTTAGTTGGAGATTTGTAGTGACGGCAGCAGTCAACCAGAGATAAGACCTCATTCCTGTAAGCTGATTCATTGTTGCATGAGATCAGACCTTTACTGCAAATGTCAACATTTTAACAGGGTTGCACTGTGATGAGGCAGTCGTTTGTTTACAGTGAGTACAGGAGAGGTGATCATGGCGGGGGGGTTTTAGAGATTATATACTATTGTTTATTTTGACTACATGCGTACTGTGCTGTAGGAAGTCAAAAATCCAATGACACAAGGAGTGGCTGACTTCTAGTTGCAATAACTTGTCAAGGTTTTGTAGGTGAGATTGTCTTAAAAGCAGAGCCGCAGTCCTCAGAGACTGTGCTTCTCAGTGCTGCAGGATGGGAGACAGAGGGGCGCAGCGTCCCCCTGCAGACTTATTTGCCCTGTAGGGGTCTAAACTGACCACCCTGGACAGCTGTTTTCATACCATATGTTTAAAGATCTATTACAGATATTAATGCAACAGGTCTGTAATCATTCATGCAACTGATGGTGGATTTCTTTGGCACTAGGATTCAGACAGCCAATTTAAAACATGCAGGACTTTGCACTCCCTCAGAGACCTGTTAAAAAATCAGTGAAGACTGTCGTAAGTTTATCTTCAACACATTTAATGGCAACAGAGGATAAAAGATCAGGGCCTGCTGCTTTCTCGTTCTGCCTTCGCAGCATGCTGCCCTATCTCAAAGAGGGGAAGCAAGGAAACTGGGACCGTAGTACAGAAAGTCCCTAACCTGTAGATCACATCTTACCTCAAAATGGGCCCTGGTCATTATTAGCTGTCTTATTAGGCTTTGATTATCGTCAAAGCAACAGTAGTATTTATTGAGACTTTCAGACAGCTCGGGGTCATCATTGACTCCTGACGCAGTGGGTTTAGTTAGTGATCTGACTGAGGCCTCGTCATTAATTCATCAGCATTAGCTTTTTGACTGCTCTCTCAAATTCCTATTCGGCAGCCTTGAACAGTCTTGCAGTCCACTTGTCCTTGACAAACAAGCACGAGGGCAAACTGGTATCACCGCCACCAAAAGTGATGTGCATTTAATGTGTTTCAAGTTGCAATAAAAGACCAGAAGAAGAAGAACTGCTTCTCTTCTTTTGTTTTATCAATAAGTCCCACAGATGTGAAATGATACACCTAAAGCCACCACATCCTGTGGGGGGAAGAGATTTACAGTAATATGATCTCACTGTGCAGACATCACAGATGGTTCATTGCCAGTCATCTGCTGGAGCAAGCTGTTGCAGTGCATGACTTCATTGTAACACAAAGTGTCAGTAATGCGGTAACAGAGAGGTTTGAGTCAGTAACTGTAAGGGACTGTATGAAAACTATCGATGAGATTTTAAATCATGTTGTGCGCAAATTTTGTAACAGGTTTGTAACAGGGCTTTTCTTTCTTTATACAGGGTATCTGCAGGTTGTGATAAGTTTAAAGAGTATTTAATTTACACTCTTAGATTGTAGATACAGTGGATATTTGCATTACTTCCACAAAATCATCTAACCATTCAAGTCACGGTCATGGAGGTATGATATCTCTCTTGCGTCACAGATACCTGAGATGCATTCACAATCGATCTAGATCTTTGTCCAGTCATGTGAATGCCACATATCTGAAAGTACAACTATGTCAAAAGTACATATTTCATCACTGCCACCTAAAATATGATGCATGTTCAGCACAACCCAATGTGCTCTACTAATGTGTGAAGTGAATACATTACTGTGCTTGAGCTTGAAATCGTTTTTTTTTTTAAAGAAATCTCAAGAGGGTATTGCAGTATTTTTTTATTGTAGGACCATAGAGAGGGTCTTGTTTTTTGTTTTAAAAAAAAAAAGAAGATAATTTTAGGCTCCATCTCTACACTAATAACTTTCACACAGTCCATGAAATGACTTAAAAGCAACATTACAGATGCCATCAAACGACAAATGCGTGGAAAGGAGGGATGGAGGTGCTAGAAATAGTGTCTGCACTGCTGAGACTGTGGGTGTGTTTCCACATGTACAGTAGGTGGGAAAATTTAATTGGGACTGAGCGAATCATGCAATAGCAACACAGTCCCAGATGGTGTCACCTTAGTGCTTTGTGTTAAAATTACCTCATCTCTGGAGAGAATTAACCTCCATCTCTGGATGAGCAAACAATTTGTCTCTCTTAAGGGAAACTGCGCATACAGCAGCACAGATGGCATCTATGTGGGAGAGAGTGTGTCAGATATCAGATACCATAATGCAACATCTCTTTACATTTTGTTGCTGAGTGGGTTCTTGTGGCTGAAGATTCATTTTGTTGCTCAAGATAATGTCTAATGTGCAGCAAATTGACCTTATGTGACCTAACACAAGCCTACAAAAGCTACAGATCACACAAGAAGAAGTAAATGTTGTACTAAAAATATAGAGTGTATTGAATTGAACTATGGTGTGATTTTTTTGGTATATGATTAAACTTTACATAAGAGGACAAATGAGTCATTTCTTCTTTTGAAATGTGATGTTTAAAGTTACTACATTATGGTGGTTTAAAGGAGTAGTTTCACATAGGGGAGCTTTTCTGCTTTCTTGCAGAAAGTTATGAGAACATTGATTGGATACCACTCATGCCTGTCTGAAGCTTAGCGAAAGTTAGCTTAGCTTAAAGCCAGAAAACATGGTGTTGGGTGGTGGGCTAGTCTGGATCTACCCAAATGTCACAAAATCCACCTGCCAGCACCACTAAATTATTATTAGCACAAATTATTTCTTGAGTGGATGCAGGATCTTTATTCTAAGCCAACCACCTACTGGACACAGCCTTATATTTAACAGTATGAGAGTGTTAGTGCTTTTGCTGAGATGTTTAGATTGATAGCCTACCGCTGTCATATCTGTCCTTTCAAAATATAAAGCTACAGCCAGGAGACAGTTAGCTTAGCCTAGCATAAAGACTGGAAGCCGCAAGCCTGGCTCTGTTCTAAAGATAAATAGCGTTACCTTTCATCACTTCCTATAGCACAAAAATGTATATTATACAGACATGAGTGGTTTCGATCTTCTCGTCTAACTTGTTGCGCCATCTCTAAGTGTTCCTGAAAAGTTTGGATGATTTAAGGGGTTTTACACACTGCCACACCGTAGAACATCTCTTTTTTAAACAAAGTAATTATCCCATTAATCAGTAAATAGTAAGGACATTTGCTGTCTACAAAATCATTTAAACATTGAATGTCACTCAAGTGTCGTCTCTCTTGCGTCAAAGATACCTGAGATGCATTCACAATTGATCTACATCTATGTCCGGCCATGTGAATTCCATACCTGAATTGTGCTATAGTTCATCATAGTAGGTCTTATTGTCTGTGCATCAGATTGTTCTGTCACAGTACTACACCCAAAAGACAGTTTATTGTGAATCTAAATTCCTCATCTCTTTCTTTCTCTCCAGTATCGCTGCACCATTTCATCGCCCTCTTTCTGCTGCTGCAAGCTCATTCATTTTGCCCTGCATGTTGGTTCATCCAGGAGAACAACAACACTGCAGGGCTTTGCATGGTGTGTGTTTATCTGTGTGATTTGTGTAATTCGCAAGGGGTCTGTAAACTAAAATGTAAACCTATTTTAAAACAAACCACTAGATGACACTGATTATACAGTAAAATGCCAGTTAACCACAGGAGCTAGAATTCCTTCACAATGCATTGTAAGGGTATGCATTGACTTAAATATCGCGAGATTTTGGCTACACAGGTGCGAGGCTTTGAGCTTACAGAGATGCTACTTTCAAAGGCTGTTGGAAATATTGACATTCTTAATGAAACGCGCACGAACAACCCCGGCAAAAATGATTAAAGTTATTAGTAGTTATTAGTAGTAGTTAATAGTTTGTTTGTTTTTCTTTGAGAGAATCAATTTCAACAATAGAGAGCTATAGAAACTGTATCATACAACACTTCTATTTATAGAAAAGACTAATCTGTTGGAACCATAGAGTTCTCATGAGCCTTGAGGAAAAATTCACACAACCTTAGATAAAATATTACGATTTGCAAGATGTGTTATTTCTGACCAAGAAGGGTATTTATGACTCATTTTCGTCCTGTGTTTTGTATATTTGTATACAAAGTATATTTGTATCTGGCTATAATCTCATTGTTGATCTTCTTATATTCTTCTTCTTGTTTGAAACAAGACCTGATTTTGCTGCAGCTAATTTTTGCTGCCTGATTTTTGCTGCAGATTAATTCAGTTGATGGATAGAATATATATATATATATATATATTCTGGTTCAAGCTTTTATGCGCTATTCCAATTAAGCACCGTGCCACACAAGACAAAGAGTTTCTACTTGTGCACAACAAATGTGCAGCATAGTACCAGACACCAATCAGCCGGTGGGGTCAACACAAACGTGCCATCAAAAATTAAATCAAATTATAGTAGTAATAAATAAGGCTGTGAGTTGTGACATACATGAGAATGTATGTCACAACTCACCCCATAACAGGGGTTAGTGTACTTGATTCAAGAGGGGTATGTTTAAATATTGAATATAAAAATCTTTGCAATCTAAATAGATCACCATTTTACAGCATAGTGGGAGAAATCAAACTTTTCATTATTAACCAGCTCATCTTTGAAAATTAAGATCTGCTGTCCCACAACAGAGCAATTGTGTCATCTGTGACATCTGTTCTCAGTGCATCATGCAACAAAATTTGCGTCACACTTTGCTCCGGTGTCTGCCTACGATAAAAACGCAAATCGGTCAAGTAGTGTTTTTTACGCGATGCACCTAAAGGCAACGAGAGAGAGAGAGAGAGAGAGAGAGAGAGAGATTTGTTCATCAGCGCTTTTCCGTTTTCTGGGTCCTCGCTCTGCCTCCTCTGTCGTGTCACCGGAGTGAAAAAAAGAGGAAGGAATATGGTTTCATCTGACGCTCCTCCCGTTTCAGCGCTGCTGTAGCGGAACTCTGGTAGGAGCAGGAGGCTGGAGCTCGGTCCGGTGCAAACCCCCTCTATACCTGAAACAACCACCTCCCCCGTTTCCAACCAGCCTGCAGGAGCACTGCCAGCACACCGGGAGACATAAATGGGTGAGATGCAACGCTTTTTTTGCTTCTATTCTAGAGAATGCCCAAAAATAGCCTCCAGCGCCTCTGCGCATCTGGATGGGCAGGAAAAACGCCCGGTCCAGATGCGCGCTGGGTTCACCCTCTCTCCTTCCTCCCCCTCACCTCTCCTCTCTCCTCCCTGCCTCACCTCCCCTGACGTCGCTTCAGACATAGCCGGGCTGTGTGTAAGTGACTGCTCGGGCTTGGCGTTTCACAGTGTTTCCGATGCTTTTTATTCATGATTAGAAAGCTGCGCGTGGGTGTGCAGCGCGGCCGTGCGGGTGCGATTTGAGGAAAGCGGCGGGTCACATTGATGAGTTGCAGATGTTGACACGTTTACATTCACTCTGTCTGTCTGCCCATTGTGTTACACAGCGTTTGACTCTCTCCAGCTCGCTGTGTCTGTGGATGAAACAGGCCTGTGACATTCCTCCCATCATCGCCATGGTTTCCCACAGCACTGCGCTGTTGCACACAATGCGTGAGGATTATTTGATTGCAGGTTTAGTGGACGAGTAATCAATGGATGAAGTACATATATAAAATTGGCTGATTATTTCACAGATGTCACGCAGGACTGGATGTGCTACTTCCTTTTCCCTTTAATGCTACTTTAATGCCTGTGTATCTAGAAGACATCCATCTGTGTGACTTGTCAATGCTCTGCAAAGGACCACTTTGTAAAGTTAACGAATGCCTGATTAATCAAGTGAATGATATATAATATTAACCAGTAATGAATATAGTCATTAGTTGCAACCATTGTCCAAAATACTTTTTCTATTTTCTTTGCATGCATACTTTCCATTGGACCGCTGCCTCTGCTGCAGGTAAACAAACCATGGCTAACCTCAAGGGAACACTCACAGTTTTAAACAACAGTCAAGGCTGGATTACCAATTTGGAAAAGCGGACTATCATGGGCTCCCAAATCAGCAAATTGATTCATTGTGTGCATGTGCTGTAGTCCAAAATTTGTTGTGATCTGCACCGCTAAATTACAATAGACATTTCAAGGGCCTTTAAACAGGCCCTGCAAGTAAGCTATAGCTTAAAACAGGCCTGTGTCAAAAATTGTTTTCATACCTTCATATGTCGCATTCGTTGTGCATATCTCTTTTTAAATCTGTTACTTGATGGTGACAGGATGCACAGAAAGATTGTTTTCAATGGGGGCCCTCAGCAAATTTGAACTCCCAAGGTCTGTCCGTGACTTTTTTTTTCAAGAGGAGTAATTTGCCAAGTTGCCAACTAATTGCTGATTATTACATTTTTGCCCATATTCAACACCTACACTCCGTGACCACTTTAATAGGTACCGTGCACTTGAACAAAACAACAGTTCTGCCTTAAATTCTCTCTTTAAGAAGTTTTTTAATGTTGAGTTTTTGGTTACATTGTCAGAAATGTGTAAATTCAGTTCATTACTGAGGTCAAAGTTAGTGTTGGTGTTGTACTCGACTACTTTGTGTGTGTGTGTGTGTGTGTGTGTGTGTGTGTGTGTGTGTTGTGTGTGTGTGTCTATATATTTTTTGTTCTCACTATTTACATACAGGAGGGGGGCAGAATATTAGAAACACCTCTGAATATAACACAGTCCCGCTCAACACCATCAGTGCTAAAACACTGATGACCATCTTAAATCGATCTTATTATAAAAGTAGAGTTTATGTCAGAACAGTCACATTTGATGGGATTAGATTGGACCTAATAAAGTGGCCACTGAGTCGCCTACATTTAGATGCGGTGCAAGACATCAAGTAAAGAAAACTTCGAGGCCTGTTACTAACTGGCCTGAGAAGGCAGCTATAAACAGCCGTAGTATGCATCTTGCATTCTGGGCCCATTTTGTTGTTTAGGTTATTTATCTGCTTTCTCATGTAGATAACGTATAAAATCAAGACTCGAAGAAAAGATATTACACTTAAAGTGGATAGCTTTGGTAATTTTGCATTTGCTGTAGTTTTAAGGAGAAAAGCTCTGTCAGCTTTGTCAAAAAATTGTGACCTTCGGTTCCTCACTTTTCACAAAGATGCAACGGTTATACAGACACATACGTTAAAAGGAGCTCAGTTTCTCTGTCGTCATTAGTTTTAGCGGAAAGTAACACAATGTGACTGAAAAACCTTGTGGCATATTCTCACTCGGAACTGAAAAACTTTCACTCTCTTTCTTGCTTTTGCTGTCACCATTGCTTTCTCCACATACAGTGAAAACCCAAAGATGAATGCATCTGGGGGTTGTCAAAAGGCATTCTGGGAAATGGGAGTCCTGGGAATTAGAAATAAACAATGCAGGTTGAGGGAGTAGTGTACATCACCATACAGTATATAACTTCCTGCAGTGCAACAGAATAATGAGCAGAGAACAGTGGGAATTTTCCTTTAATGTGGAAGAATTTGCTGAAGCCTGTGATCTGATCCACAGTTGGAGTGGGTGTCTCCCAACGGGCTGCGGTCCAGCGTGAATATTTCACCGACAGAAACACGCAGCTGCTCTTGACATTGTCAGCGACAGCACTGAAACATTGCCGCAACCAAACACAGGTCCGCTGTAAACCAGTGAAATGTCAGCATGGCTTTGCAGAGCGCAGTGTGTCTGTATGTGTAGTTTCCTCTTATCTAAACTAACTGCAGCTGTTCGGAGGACGCTCAGTTCCTGTATGTGTGTTGCTTGACCACTTGAGTGGGAGTTTTGTTTTGTCTGCAGACTTTCAAATATTCTGTGTCTTTTCTTCTCAAGGCCTCCTTGTCTGTCAATTGTAGACACCACGTACAGTTTTACCATAAACATGAGTTATTCCAAGTAGGGCCGCAACTAATGATTATTTCTGTTATGAACTAATGTGCAGATTATCTTCTCGATTAGTCATCTGTGAAACGTCAAAGTAGCGGAAAAATGCAACTCCCCAAAGCCCAAAGGGGTGTTTGTCTAATGTTTTGTCATTTTACATACCATTTACCAGCATATATGATACAAACAAGCAGCAAGTCTTCATATTAGAGAAGCTGGAACCAGCAAATGTTTGGTAAGTTTGGTTGAAAAACTACGCTAACTAGCAAAATGGTTGCAAATCAGCCCTCTTTTTGTCGTCTAATTGATCAATAGACAGATCATCGCAGCTCTATATGTAAGTTTGGTTAAGCATCTTGTTTGTTCAACATTAGTTGGAAATGGACGCCTTTGGTTTTTTTTATTTTAATCAAATGTAGTCTGTATATTTGTAAACCATATTCTTGAAAGTGAGCAGCTAGCTATCAGATTATCAGGATGTGTTTGTGGGAAAATGTGTAAGTATGAAAACATTAAGCTAATTTTATATTTTATTACAGCTGATACAGTTAAAAAAAGTTCTGGTAAGTTTCTGGTAAGGTTTTACGGAAGCCTTAAGAGGCTATAAATTTTACAGTCCCTCCAGGGTTCAGATACGTCGCGGTCGCGGCTATTAACACAAACACATGCCCGTGAATTCAGTGTTACTTGCGATTTTCACAAATCAACCCATCTTTTCCGCACATTTGACCTATCATCACCGTTTCCCATAAAACATTGTCATACGTCAGCTTGTTATTTCCTTGTTTACAAGTTGCAGCAGACATGTGCGACACCAACGTCTCACATTTGCAACAAAAAAGAAAAGGGCCGTGAAAAACAGTATCAGTCTTCTTTATCAAAGCGGGGGTAAACTGTTTTGCAAAACGTGCAGTATTGTGGTTGAACATAGAGGAAATCTTGGATTGGATTTGACAGAAAGGCATGGAGGACGTCAGATGAGACAAATCACTGTGACACGGGCTGCTGCATCCCGGTCTATTGCAAGGGTTAGGTTGGTGAAATCCTGGAGGGACTGTTTAATGGTGCAAGTCTAAAGTTTTAAAAAAACACCTCTTCTATGCAGTTTTCACTTAATCCCACAATTTCATTGCACCCCAAAACGTTATAACTTCATCACAGTTCTTTTGAAAAGCTGTCACGAATTCAGACATTTTAGACTGCAACAATACCAAAAAAGGACCTGCGAAATCCCAGAGGAACTGATTTTATTTACTCTGTTTTTCAGTGATAAGTTAAGTCAATTTGTTTTTTTCATTATCTCAAAATAACAAATGTTGCTTTCTTGAGATAATTTTCTCGACATCTCAAGGTAACAAAACTTTGTTTTCCAGAGACTGGCCCGCCAGTAATAATGGCCCGTGACCAGATTACTTTTATAGTGCCTGGTGCTGAAATGGATCTCAGTCATGAAAGTAACAGTACATAATTATTCCTCCTCAGTGATTTTGCCCACAAAATAAAGTTAATAAAGTTTTTTTTGCTGCAATGCTTTATTTTGAGTTGAATTGAAAGCTTTTACTTTGAAAAATTCTGAAGGACATTGAAAAGAGTCTGTGGCTTGTTTAACACGCCTCTGAAAATAGCCGTAGGGAAATGTGAGATTGGATTCCCCTGAATGAGAAGCGCAGGAATTTCCTCTGTCTGGAGATGCTGGGGAAATGAAAATAAGTGTCCATGGGTTGATGGATGTGGACCAGTCACCGGGACGGGTACACTCCAGCGCATGCTTTATTGTGAGCATGTGAAATTGGCTCTTCATAATTGATTTGTTGAGAATATGAGAATTGAATAGGCAACCCTGATATTCCTGAGTCCTGTACTGAGCTAACCAGACACAATGGCCATGTTTCCATCTAATTGTCATGCGAATTTTAGGTGGACTTTTGAAATAACGCAAAAAAGAGAAATAAAGAAAATTTGAATTAGGTGCGTTTCCATTCGCTGGTTTGGAGCGAATAAATCTGGCTACGGCAAATGTAGTTACGTCAGTAGTTGACGTTACACATGGCTGTGATAAACAAGACGTATAGATTGCAAAGCAGAAACAAAACCAGTCGCATGGAACTGAGGATTATTGATCTGAGAAAAATGTCTTTCAAGCAGGCAAGTTGCTACCAGCCATGTCTCCACGAGTTATTTATATATCTGGCAGGATGCCAGCCACGGAAACAGCTTATCAGTCTTGAGTTACATATTCGCTACATCAGAACTTAATCAGCAAAAGTGTTTCCATCTCCCATTTACTGTGTTAACTCTTTTTTGACAAAGGGAAAAAACACCTAAAGCAAGCAGTAAAACTTTTTTGCGAAATTAAGGATGTTTTTTGAATTTTGCCATTTCCAATACTGTGATACTTCAAAATGTGCATACAAAATGTTGGAAACATAGCTCCTGTCAACCAGTCTTAAATTCTCCTAGCTATGTTCCGGCCCGCCATCCAATGGCTTTGAAAAAACTGGCATAAATAATGTCAAGATGTCAAGAAAACAAATTTAATTAAGTTGTTATCACTGGAAAATGGAAGAAATAAGATGTATGAACATATGGCCTCTTGGGGCTTCCGTAAAATTTCAAACAATTTCTGTTACGTCCTTTCATGTGTTTGATCCAAACATATTAGCAATTGTTAGCGTGTTACCAATTACGGTATGTGTCCCCTGAGCAACATTAGCATTCATCTGGAGTCTTGTTTGTGTATATTTTTGGAAATTAGCGGAGGTAGAAGCTCTATCATAGGATCAGTTCATTGATGCTTTTCATGGGACTTTTCACCATTATCATTTAATATAAAATCCTAAATTACTTAATTATGAATTCATGCATTAGTGGCTTTTTATATGTTTGTATGGATTGCTTTGCTTTGACCATCATATTGTGTTTGCATCTAACCCATCATGCTGTGCTGCACATCATATGGGCAATAAATAGACGCATTGTCAAATCCATTGTTCATCTATTGCAAGACTCTGTTCCCACTCTTTCTGCATACCTTTACATCAGACAGAGCTCCCCTCTAGAGCCCATTTGGCATTAACTTTGTGTCTTTGCAGTTTGCAGTGATGTGCGTTCAGTGCTGTCGTCTTCATCAGTAGTGTATGTGTGTGTGCTTGTGCTTGTTGACTGACGTGGGTGGGCGGGTGGACTGCAGGGTGTTGTCCAGCTCTGCCACTCAGATGTACTGTAATGCGGTTTGCGAGACAACTGCTACTGTACAAGCACTACAGTACACTACACACACTTCTCCCTACAGAAGAACCTTTGACTTCCACTCTCACGGTCGCTGCCACTTCCCCACACACACATCACAAGTGAGAGCAGGAAAAGAAAATGGTATTTGTGTGTTGCCACGTCACTGTCTCATATGCAGCTAATCTCTGTAGCTATCGGAAGCCAGAATTATATCCCTCTCCATCTGAGCACCAAGGCCAAATTGGCCTACAGTCGTCTGCTTAATATTGATGTCTTGTGGAAGTTCTCCTTCCTCCCCCCTCATGATGTAAACTCTCTGCGATGCCCTGACCTACCACTTTAACACCGCCCGTTTGCCAAGAGGAGTGTGGTTGATTCTGGCTGGTGTCATCAGCCTGTTGCCTGTTGTGTAAAAAAGTGACTTTTTATCTACTCGATATGTGTGTATGTGTGAAGGAGATCTTTTTGGGGGAGGAAGCCGGTGTGTCTGAGTCATAGCTACCCCTTTTGTACTGTTGTTCCCATGGTTACCCCAGCCCCGAAACACCCCGCCCCCGCTCCAGCCCCCAACCCCCCTTTAGCTGCCCACACAGTTTAGACAAGGATCAGGCCTCGACAGCCAATCTGTGTGTTTGTGAGTGTGTGCGCAGGAGGTTGGGGTTAACGAAGCTATTATGTGAAATGACACATTCAGTACATTTTTACAAGTATTATCAGCCGCACGAGCAGTCACAAGGTGTTTTTGGGCGTGTGCGAATGTTGGAATTAGTGTGTGTGATGGTTAAAGATGAAGAAAGAAAGAGAGAGAGAGAGAAGGCGTGTTTTTTTTTGTGTGTGCATTTTTCAAATAGTGGTTATTTGCACTGAGTGAGACATTTTCTGTTTACTTGTCTTCATAAAGTCAACACAGTGTACAGTACATTTCCACAGCACTAATTCTATCAGTACCCTATCTTAGTCATGTAATACTCACCAATCTGCTGCTCTGAGATTCTCTATTTAACACAGTTATCATTCAGTCAGCTGCATCTACTCTACTGTTATTTCTTTAAATCATGTCAAGCTATTGTCAATGAAACTCAACACCTCCTGCAGATATTTTACATTAAAACCTGTCACTCTCTTGACGGACTATTAATCCCACATGATTCAATTGTTATCCGTCCACATCATAGCAAAGTCACTTTTACCTGTGATCATAAACTTGTACAAATTTGTGCAGCAACCATGTGCAGTTATACACTCATCATACTTTTAAGAACTTTATAATTGACATAAGCAGCTTATACAATACATCAATATGACACTTAACTTGAGCAAATGTCAAGATGCTCAATTATACAGACATTTTATATCCAAAAGGTCAAAGGTCAACATCACTGCAACACTATGATGTTCGTGAACGCAGTCTCAGTATCTCAGGAACGCCTTGAGGGGATTTCTCCAACGCCCACTTGGACTCAGGGACGAACTGAAAAGATTTTGGTGGTCAAAGGTCAACTTCACCGTGACATCATAATGTCCTGGAAAAACAGTGGGAGAGTGTGACCATATTTCAGAGTTGGTTGGACTCTGAAAGGTCAGACTCAAAGGTCAAAGGCCATTCTGACGTCTGAATAGGTTTTTAGCTGTAATTTAGGAATTTACTGGGCGATTTCAGATTCCACACTCATGCTGACGGGGACTAAACAAACAGTAAACAATAACTAGTACAGTACGGGCTTGTCTCCACGTCGTCCATTCTGTCTTTTCACTTCTTGAAAATTGAGCGTCGTCTGAATCACATGACTGCAAACAGTGTCTTGGAGGGCGCAGAGCTAATTGTGATCCTGTGAGTGCGTTTTGCTGTAGCTCATCTCTAAAAATACCAGAAGAAAAGAAAAGCAACACATTGTGCGTAGCTTGGCTCTGTAAGAATCCATATTTACATTGTCAAGTACAGAACATGTGTACCTGCTTAGCCAATGCATCTATGATAATCCTTCATTAAACAGTTGAAAAATGTAAATTCACTGGAATCATCAATATAGTGATAACTTTCAGCACAAAGAATTACACTTTATACCTTCCTATTCAATGCATTCACTACATATCTTATAAGAAGTTTTTACTTTCATTGGTTGTAGGTCAAATACCATTCAAAAGCACAGCAAAGTATAAGCGACTGAAAACGAGTAATTAAAGGTATCCTGTTGAGTTTTTTAACATTAGCAGGACACTGTAGCTTTGTGCATGTGTGCTTTTGTATCGTCTATGCTCACATGGATGCCCACCAATATATCATTCCGCCAGTTTCACGCTGATCAACAGTTTGTGGCGGTAAGGCACAAAAAAGCGTAACAATACGCCAACAATAGCAGTGAAAAATAAGCGTGTAAGTTAGCAAACATGGATGAAAACAAAGTTCTTACAAGTACATTCTAGTTGTTGATGGTGTTGTTGCCATGATGAGATAAACCTGCAGACCTCAGGGATATACGCACTATGCATTTTGGTGACACGCTGAGTGTAAACATAACTTTAATTTGTTTACAAGAAAACTCCACAGGAAACATTTTAATTAGTGAGTGAAAACACTTTTCCTGTTTGAAAGCGAAACTCAGAGCTGCAGAGAGATGTGTACAGTGTATGATTTTGATTGATTTTGCTTTGTGTGTTGCACATTGTGCATTGCATTGTGTAGACACCAAAAGTCCGGTTGCAGTGGTCAAACATTCAGTTCAATATTACAGGTTATTTTACAGCTCAGTCTTAAACAAAATATTCTGCTTCCTCTCCCAAGCTTGGCAAATTAAAAAAGTTCCTTTCCTGAAGCACAACTCAGTTTTTTATGATCATCCAGCCTCCCTTATGTCGTCATAGACAGGACAGCAAATCAGAAAATTTACCTCGTTCTCAATTTCAACTCACACAACAAAGAAAGTATGTCCTCCTCTTGCATTAAACCTGCCGGCCTCTTGGGGTAATGGTAATGTTCCTAAATGTAAATGTGCATGTGGTGATCTTGTTTTTTGCTCGTATTTTATTTCACAAAAGGTTCTTCACTTAGCTGTCCTTTATGGCACAATAAATAGTCTAATTTTGTTCATACCAACAGAACATTTTTCTCCATACACTGACAACAGGTTTGCTCCTAGTCTCCTGAATATGACAAAGTAACCTGTTCTGGAAAATGAAGGACAAATTGTTCAAGTAAAATAATAACCTCATTAACCAGGGATGATAATGCAAAATGTCGTAGTGAAACTGTGAATCAACAAACAAAACTAACACATTCGTCATGTGCCTGATAGAAAATGTGGAACAATGTGACACCACTGCGATGTTTGACCTTTTATTGCAGTTTATTGTCAACCCACTTTCTCTTTCCTGTTCTCTGTGTCTCTCGCCCTTTTTGCCCAGTGGAGGCCGTGGTGGAGTTCGACTATGAGGCTCAGCAGGACGATGAGTTGAGCCTGACTGTGGGCGACATCATCGTGAACATACGGCGGGACGATGGAGGATGGTGGGAAGGCGAGCTCGGCGGACGCAGGGGGCTGTTCCCGGATAACTTTGTTAGGGTGAGTAATGATAATCACGCCCTTGTTCTCAGTCTCTCACTCGCTTCATAAACCCACAAGAGGGTCTACATAAATAGCAGCAGAGAAAGCCCACAGTTTCCAGTGGGCTACTGCAGTGTGGTTAATTTTAAGTGTATTTTTGTTTTAGTGAAATAAAACACACCACATTCACCTTTGTAAAGTGAGATTAAAATTAGAATTAGAATTAGAATCTTTTGTTTGTTTATTTTTGCCTTTGAAAACCAGAGATCTTTCACACCATTCCCTGGTATGTAAATTGATCGCATTTTCAACCAGCAACAGCGCTGTGAAATACTTGTTACATGTTGTCTTTAAGGCAGCACACATAGCATGTTGTTAATGCCGGTTTCACACCAAACGCAAATTTTCGCCTCGCAGCACTTTCCTCGCGTGAGCACATTCGCCGTAAGTGTTCACACACAACGCGAGAAGGCGATTTTAACGCGATAAGGTGATTAAACACAACTCGCCATTACTACAACTGTATGAAAAGAAAAGTAAACACTTTGCTGTGATTAAATAGCAATAAACAGATCAAACTGACGCAAAAATAACTACAACATGAAGCAGCTTTATTAAACATATGAATTCATGCTTTGTCAGGTCTGTCAGCAGGACAGCAACTTCTAAAATGTTTGTTTTCTGAATGGAGTTTGGATCGATCAGGGCTGTGCTATGCTAACTTGGTCACACTAAAGTACAATGATAGCTGGAATAAAGTTACAGACACATGTTTTCTGAACTCACCAGGTAGTTCAACCTCCTGGCTTTCTTTTCTCCAAGTAATGTCCAGCTTTGTCCGGTTTTATATAAATATAAAGTCGTAGTCCGACAGAGCTAACGACGCTAACAACAACAGTGGAACCGGATGTGCACAGAAGCTAGCTGCTGATAAGCTCCATTGAAGATAAATCAACGTTGAAATCCCAAAAACTAAAGTAAAAAGATAATTTAATAAAAGCAGTTAACTCCGAGCTCCTCCTGCGAGTAAACAGCATAGGCTAGTTGTCAGAGCCGAATCCGACCGACTACGGGTGTTTATTTCTCTAATGGTTGCAGCGCTGCTCCCTGCTCCTCAAGCCAAAGTTTAGCAGCTGTCAGCCAGCATGCAAATTTTCAATCCCCCGCTCTGCTAAGCCCTCTCCACACAACACTTCAGAGCGTTGTGTGTCATGTTGTAGTCGGTGACATACGGACAATCTCAACACTGATAGGCTATCGTGACTTAGCGTCATGCGACTTCTTGCATATGTTCAAATACAACATACAGATGGGTGACAAATAAGTAGAAAAACCTAAAGAAAATATATTGTTGAGAAAAACAGAGCTTCAGCACTTGCAGCGACCAGACGTCCGCCTGCTGCCTCCCCTTACCCCCACCCTCTCTACCAAACGTTAGGGCAGTCAGTCGACATAAAGTTGTTACTGTGATGTAGAGACAGTGCACAGTTAAAACTTTACGTATGAGCAAAGATCAATTTGTTACGAATTAATAATTTACCACATTTACAGCTGAACCGAAGCCCTGGTTACTGACTTGTCAGGTACTGTGCATGTGCAACTCCCAGCAACGATCAATTAGAAGTGAAATGGCGCAGTTAGCTCAGTTGGTAGAGTGTGCGTCCCGTGTACAAAGTCCTGGGTTCAACTCCAGCTTGCTGGCCTTTGTTGCGTGTTTCCTCTCACTATCCCTTGTCCTATCAAAAGAAGGAAGTGAGATGCTTCACTCAGTCGCTAAAACAGAGCGTTCAACACACAGGGTGAAAAGAGGTGCTGCAGGATCCCAAACAATATGGTGTTTTTTTGAAAATGAAATCATGTAAACCTATTCTTGCACCACCTATGCTTGCACCACCATTTGATTTGATTTTGTAAAAATCAAATCAAATCAAACCCCTAAATAAAATGATGAACCTAAAAATGAGCATGACATCTCAACGTGACCTCTTTAAAGGCCCAATACATGATCAACGTACACCGCATCTGTCTATATATGGCTGCATGCATGTAGTCTCCATTCCTCTGTAGCCCCTGTAGATGCTTCATATTTAGTAAAAAGTCTTATATTCTGTCTTTTTTTAAGATGATTCTTTTTTTTTTTAAGATGAGGCGGGATGCAGTTAAAAATGTATGATGAAGCCTAAAAAAGAGGTTATGTTTGAAATGAACAAATTCAAACAGAGTGCTGTCTGACCATGTCTTAAAGCCAGTGTTTATACCAACCCCCCTCAAATGTGAATCATGGTGACAGGCTGAGTTGTACAAATGAGGATAATGACGCACACGTTTCTATCCTCAAAAGCATTCCTGGTGTTGCACTCATTTGAACACAAGTGACGGAAATTCTTCTTTAACGAATAAAAAAAGGAGGCTGGAGAGAGAAGTTCAATCCCTTTATCACCACCCCAGCAGTTGTCTAGCAACACAGATAAGGATTTTTTTCCCAAAGCTAAAAATGTGTGGTAGACTTAATTAATTCAGCGTATTTCATGATTTCCTTCTTTTGCACCAACCTCTTACACCCACAGTGATGATGCAAAACAGGCAAGGCTGAAAACACCGGGATAAACACGAGCACTTTGTATGAACTCTGAAGCTGAACACATGGAAATGTAGATATAAACATAAATCCAAAATCAAAGCTTAAATGATTAGCAGCGATTTGGATGATCAATTAGTAGTTAAAGGCATTATTTAACCAAAAACACCAATCTGTTGTTCCAGCCTTTCAAGTGCTTATAATAGCTGGTTTTCAGCTTTCCTTTTTGTTAGAGGGTTATAGATCAAGTATCGGACAGTCCTCATGGTCCACTCATGGTGAAGTTTCCAGAGCCATATTTCTTCTCTCCCAGACTGCTGGTGCTTTTGGATTACTTTTGGATTACTGTGATGCACCAAATAACAATCTAAAGTTACAAGAGAATAACAAGGCTACAGGACAGTACTATAATGCTGAAAACTTTACTTGGACATTTCATTAGAAACATTTACTTTTTAAATACTCAATTTCTTTACAATACAACATAACTTAAAATGGGTTGTCCTTTTAAGTTATGCTGTGTCTAGTGCAAATATTAGGTTGTTGAAAATAGTATCAATAAAAAAATAAGACACAAGCCTTCATCAGATGATGATCAGATGATGGTGAGAAGAAAAAATATAGCATATCAAATGTAATTTAAACTGTGCAGTTAACAGGCCAAACCCACACAAAAGACTTACTGTGGCTCACTTGCCAAACTATGGCTTACTGGACAACTAAAAGTAGAATAGCTCCACCCTTCGAAAGACATCTTTAGCAGCTCTGCCATTTCTGTGTCCTCATGAACTGGCACTAAAGTCAAAAGTGAGGTCCGACAAATGTTATGCAAACACGCACAAAAAGGGACGTTTAGTTTATTTTTCTCTCCTCTCGTTATGCAGATAGTTGAAGAAACCAGTAAGTAACGCGTTACATTACTGCATTACAGACAAAAGTTGATTACAGTAACACTGTTCAGGAATGAGCAATATCAGCGACGTCAGTCGAAGTGTTTGCGGTAATGAAAAGAGGGAAGTATCTTGTTCACTCTACCATGAGAGGAAGTAGAAAAGTGCCACAAGCCAAGGGGCAACAAAGAGTGGCATTCAAATATAGATAGCGCTGAAGAAGTCTCTCTATTATCAGGTGGTATTGCCGTGCAGCCGGGCTTTATTTGTGCTGACTGAATGTCACAGCTCTCATTCACTGTCAGGGAGCCGGACATTGGGCCCATGAAGACTCACTGACAGTGTTTGCATGGACGTGTGTGTGTGTTTGAGAGAGAGAGATGGCTGTGAGTAATGCAGTAATGCCAGACTGGTCTGTCACAAGACTGCAGTTATGGGAATCAGTGACATTAAGCATCACAATGCTGATGAGTGTGTGTGAGTGTGTGTGTGTAGGAAGTGGGGGATGTGAAGACAGGTTAGAAAGGGGGACAGGAAGTGATGGTATGCATAGCGCCATCATGGTTGACAACTGGGACAGATTTTATTAAAGCTGCGGAGAGCGACTCTAATCCAATACATGTCTTTTTGTCAAATGCTGTGAATATCTCTTCATGGCCCGTTTTGTGTGTGCACTGAATTTAAATCTGGTGTTTATGCACAGCTCTGGCTCTGTAAATGAGAATCAAACAAAATGTCCCACATCCTGCCAAACAACACTATTCCAGCCACAATTTGTACGTCAGGTATCGTCAAATGACTTCCCTACGGACGTTCAGCTTACCTTCTACTTCACCGAGATGTTGTTGTGATGTTTGCTATAGAAGCATGAGAGTTGCCGGTGTGCTAGTTTTGGGACAGTCTCGTCCTACGTGCATGTTAGCAGAATTTAGCTAACATTTGTTAACTTACTTGCTGTATCATTGTTTGCTCTGTATCATGGTATTTATCCTGGTGTTGGATTTCTCCTGAATCGTTTACTGAATTAACTTTTCAGGAAAAGACACTTAGAGTTGTAATTTGAAAAGGGTCCACTGCTGATCCTGGATGTTATCAGTTAGTTAAAGAGGTCATCTTATGCTTTTTGGATTTTTCCCTCTCCTTTATTTAGTGATATATCGAACACTAGCTAGCCTCTAGACAGTGAATGGACATAAAGTTGTTATTGTGATGTAGAGACAGAGCTCAGTTAAAACTTTACAGATGAAAGATACTTTTTTTTTTTTACAGATTCATAACTCACTACTCTGAAACTCTTGCTCCAGTCCATGTTGCTAAGCTGGTAAGGGGAACATATACAGCTGAGCCGAAGCCCTGTTTACCAGCTTCTCACAACCCGCCCTACTCTGCTTCTGATTGGCTATTAGTCCTTAACTAGGAACTGCTCATGTGCAACTCCAACAAAGACCATTTAGAGACAAGATGTATCACTCCATAGCTAAAATAAGCGTTCAACACTAGGGCTGCAACGATTAGTCGATGTAATTGATGACGTCGTCTATAAAAATTCGTTAACGTGAAATGTCATTGTCGGCGCATCATTACATGCCGTTGGAGAGATAGCAAACATTCATATTAGGAACATTTCTGGTTGTTTATTTCTAATTACAATACACTACAGGAAGTGCTGGGGGCAGTATTGCTTCCACTGTCTGCCATGACTGCTTGACTGTAAGACTACTCACGAAGAAGAAGCTTTCACGTGAGAAGCGGAAAAGGCGAAAAGCAGGACGGCTTTTGTTTTTACAAGTTTTGTAAGCTATTTAATCACTAAATAGACTTTTGAGCAATTTTGAGGCGAGAAATCAACTGTGTAGAATTTGAATATCAGTCATGGTCCCTATACTCAGACCACTGCAGCTGCAACAACAGAGCCGAGAGACGAGTAGTATGTAGCTGCAGTACCAGAGGCTGCAGTTTCAGGACCGCAGTCCTAGGACCGGAACTGCATCTCTAGGACTCTTGTTTACTTTGATACTGCCAGCTAGCTAGGTATGTTACTCTTGACAGCCCCCTGAAGCCAATTACCCTTAGCCTACCACAACCATCACCGAGTGTGTGCCTGAACTTAAGTTATTGATTATATGCATGTCGACCGGTTCACCCTACAGCCCTGCAGCCGACGTGCTAGCAGATAGGGTTAAACCTCCTTTATTTTGCTGTTAATTACCACCACCAATCCACTAGATGGCGTGGCGTTGTTGCAAAAGAACTAGGTCCTAGAACTGCAGTCCCAGGATTGCAGGGGTCCTGAAACTGCAGCCTCCGGTACTGCAGCTACACAACACTTTGTAGCTGCGTTAGAGATGACGGCGGCTGACTTTCGCCGACTTGATGGTCTAATGTGAGTTGCAGGTGACTGCAGGGGCGGGTAATAAAAACGGCGCCGTCAAGTCAAACGCATTCTACCTACGTGAGCTTACTGTGAGCTGAGACTGATCTCACAGCATTTGCAAGGAAAAATGTCGCGAGACCAGGCAATAGTGTAGCTTCAACTTTGTGCAGCAGGAGAAAAGCAACTGCGGCCGCCGGACTCGGCGCCATACTGATGTTCACTCTGAATAGTAAACCTCGTTCACTTAATGGTAAGGTTAGCTAATTAGGCTGTGTGTTGGAGATCAGTAATTCACTTGAAGAAGAAAGAAAGAAAGAAAGAAGAAGAATAGACACAAAATAATCATGACTAGTCAACTAATCGAATAGATAATTAAGAGATTATAGATAATTAAGAGATTAGTCGACTACATTTGAAATAGTTATTTGTTGCAGCCCTATTGAACACGATGAAAAGAGGAGCTATAGCAACGTGCAGTATGAGAAAAATATTGTGTTTTTTGAAAATGAAACCATGTAACCATGAAACCATGGAATGAGCATAATAAAATATAACCTACTATAAATTTAGCAAAGCAACCGATGGTACAGACACGGTGAGATGAAGCTACTAATGCTTGCGTATGGAAGATGCATTAGTGTTTGTTAAAGCCTAGAGCAGTTATGAGCTGTCTAAAAAACATAATACTTTTGTTTTGAGCTGTATGCTCAATTCTTGATCAAAACCACACAGGTTAACCACATCATTTCAAATCTAAGATGGTGCATTAATATTATTCTCACTGTTTCTCAAGAACATGGCGCTCCAGTATTGCTGCTAAGTGCCTTGTAACACCATAAAAGATTATACTTACAATATAAGAGCTGCAACTAACAATTATATTGACTTTATTTTATTTTTTACTATTTAAATTATTTTGACCTGCTGAATATTTTCAGTTAATCGATTAAATGTCTGTTTTTGGGAAGAGCTGTAATCATGCGACTGTGACCTCTGTGGATTAGACAAGCAGGTGTTGCAAATCAGAATCACATGCTCTGATTTTACATACAATGCTAAACATTGTTGTTCATGGTACAGAAGAGCAGCTGGATTTAGTTTACTTTTAAGAAGTAAAGTCACAGAGCATGTCTGAAAAGTTGTAAAATTTAGCAAAAAGCATGCTGAAGTTGACATTTATTTGATAGTGTAACTTAAGTGCTTTAATAGTGTAAATGGCTGGCTTCCAGTTGAACACAACCATACATTTAAACTTTTATTTTATTGAAATGACTTGGTTTGTCTAAATAAATACCAATGACAGTTTCCCAGAGTCCAAGGTATCATTTGTAAATGCCTTGTTCAAACCCAAAGATTTTCAGCTACAGATACTGTATAATATAAATGCAGCAAATTCTTACATTTGAGTTAGGTATTCTTAATTGATTATCAAAATTGTTTTAGATTAATTTCCCTGGTAATCTTGTTGATAATTTATTAATAGTTGAGTTCTACTTTGAACCACAAAGGCTTAACATATCTTTATAAAAAAATACTTTTACAACAGCTCATGTAAAAGCTTTCTGTCTGTATCAGTATGATGTTACACAATCAGGATGGGGTTTATGAAAAGAGGGGAAATAATATTTTGCATCATTGTTCCTGTGCATTTCACAAGGATTTCTACAAGCAAAGCTCTCTTGGTTTCCACATTCTTGTGTCTGATTGTGATTCGTTCTAACTTTGTCTTCACAGAGGCGGTTAGCTGCTGCAGTGCATTGTTTTGCGGTATCTGTGGCTGGGAGAAAAAGTCAGAGGTCTGGTGAGGGGGAATGCACAAAGCAATGTTTAGCATTAAAGCAGTGCAGCTTAAACTTCATACTTTATTCTCAGGCTTTTAGGAATTTACACAGACAAACACACAGCCAACACTGCAGTGCACATTATGCAGGTGTTTCCTGTTCAGATATGATGAATCATGTTGTCTTCCTCTCCTCTTTTCAGCTGGGTTTCCTTTTTAACTTTGGGTTACCTCCATATCCCCACAGGAGGAATTGCAGTAGAGCATGAATGCGGTCCAAGTAGTAACAAAGGCCTCCAAGAACAGTAGAGTTGGCTCTTTCTTTTTGTACTTTTACTTTTTTTTTTACAAAACCACGCCACCATTAGTCCTCCAAAGTCAAATGTATTAATTAAATTAAAAAAAAAAGCCTTAATAGATAGGATTTATGTTCGGTTGCTTTTCATGAAGCATATGAAGCCAAACAGCTATTAAACACCGCCTCTCCTTCACCACTCATACAAAAAGGGAAGCAGTAGGCTAACAAATGGGCGTTGTGGGTTTTTGTGTAGGTGGGATTGTGCAGTGTTTCCAAGTTGAAAGCGTTTTCTTTGTGTCTGTTTGTGCATGTGAGTTTCTGAATGAATGTGTGTCTATATGTGTCTGTTCTGCAGTACATGAAGGCATGCTGAGTTAGAGACAGTCTGTCTGCACTTTAACTGCAAAATCAATGTCTATTTTCTTTGTTTCCTGGCTCTACATTAACACTGCATTAGCCTACTTAGCAAGCACCAAACATCAGGCGAAAGGTAACCGTGTGGCTGACTTGACATCAGTGGACTAAAATCATAAAACAAAACAAGAAATTACAAAAGCAATCTGCCTGTTTCTGCCTTGTCTCTGTTAGATAGCTAGATGGTAAAAAATAAAATGTAAGGGAAAATGTAAACATAGGCTCTCTGGTCTGCGTGTCTTAAATCGTTTCATCTGATTTTGCAGGGAATCTGACGCATAGAAATTATCTTGCTGAAGGTCTCATATGCTTATTATATAGAGGCATCAGTGTAACATTGAGACTCCTTGTGGGTGCTTTAAATACAGAGGGTGTGTGGGTGTGAAGGCTTTGGACTTGTTCAACCAACACACCGCTAATGGCAGACAGACAAAGTTTGCGACGGAGCTGGTGAATAGTTGAGCATGGAGGCGGTGGAGAGCAAATTAGAGCTAAAAGAAAAATTTATATTCATCAGGAGGCCAGAAACAAGACTCCAACTTAATGGTGACGTAGCTCTGTGTTTGCAGAGTGTGAAAATGTGAACTGTTGTGTTTATAGCATGTTGCGCCACCCAAAAGTTGCCAAAACATCAAGTAATGGAAGTTAAAGATATAGTTTTGGGAAATGTGTTTTTTCTTGCCAGGAGTGTGATGAGAAGATTTATCAGTCTCACTTCTATAGACTAAATATGAAGCTACAGCTGGGAGACGATTAGCTTAGAATAGCTTAGCATAAAGACTGAAAGCATGGGGAAACAGCTAGCCTGACTCTGCCCAAAGTAGTATTTTAGTAGTAAGTATTTATAGAAAGGAGAAAGACAGGAAACCCTATGATGATTAGTCCAGTTTTCTCTGTGTTTAGTGGTCACATGTCATTCTCTTCTCTGCTTAAGGTGCTTTCACACTTAATTTTCACATACTTCAGTGTTACGTCCAGTCCCCAGCTGTTGGAAGCTCCTAAAACGGCTCTTAGCCTAAGATGAGTTTCAGCAGTTGTCTAGGAAACATCTTCTCTTGTTGATATTTTTGGATCTCAGAGGCTCATTAAGGCTTTCACGCCACACCAGGCCAAACATAACCAGAGTGTGTGTGAGGGGTTAGATTCTGTGAGTCAGTGCGCCGGGGCCCGTATGCTTCACTGAGCTGCGTTCGCCAAAGGCCAGAGCTTATGAAACAGTGTCATGATGAATGTGGCGGAGAGATGTGAACCGTCATGTGTAGCTTTTCCTGGGCCTGTGTGTGTGAACGTCTCCCCGTTTGCTGTCCCTCCATCTGCCGGCTTGTTGGTTCCTCTGTCTGCCTCGCCTCGCTCCGGTTTTCTTGATCAGTCTCGCATGGCGTCTTGTGATTCTTTATGCAAGCGAAAGTCACGCGGGCAGAGGGAACGGTTGCAGCAGTAAAGCGGGTGGGGGTTGGGGGGGCGGGTCTCATGTTTGTGTGTTTGTCCAGGCTTTGCCAGATCTGGCTGGTCTTCTGCAGGTAAACAGTGAGGGTCACCTGGGTTACTGTCATCTAATACTGCTGCTCCTCTGCAGCATCTGCAGCACAGTGCTGGGCTCATAAACGGAGAGACAGCGTGACAAACCTTATTTGCATATATTGAATACATAAGCAAGTTTATTGCATAACAAATAACCTCATAACCTTCAGGCTTGCACGCAGCCGTGCTTTTATATCCAGGGACCTCCATTCGTGTCATTCAGAGACTTATTTGCAGAAATTATGTGCAATAACACACATTCAAGTCATGAAATAAACAATTTTAGTTTAGTCAAACTAAGTTTAGTTTGATGTAATCCAATAGTCGTGTTTTTACAGGTAAACATTTCACGTTTCTTTGAGAACAAGAGGTGCAACCTGGCAGCCCGTGGTACTTTGATAAGATTGCATTTCAGTTAGTAAATGTTCATAATTTTGTCAAATGTATCCAAAAAGCCTTAGCATTTGTCATATTTGTGAATTTCCTGATGTTCACTACATTAATCACAAATCATTCTCATAGTAATGTGACACACCAAAAGGTTTTGTCATGATTTAATGTAACAAAATTGGCACCTTTCATGTCATTTAAGGGCATAACGTAGCAAATTACATTGTAAATATCACCGCATATTTTTGTTTTATGCTATTTATCATTTTGTATGTCATTGAAAGTCATCATATTCAAAAATAAAGCTGTCATTTAGACTAATCCACAAACTTTATTGTATTTAAGTGAGATTTTAGTCATGATGTGTTGCATTCGTTTCAGTTGCAGTTCTGTTCTTGCTCATGTTCATGATCCATTTACATTTATTCATTTAGCTGACGCTTTTTATCCAAAGCGACTTACAATTGCTATACATGACAGAGGTCGCACGCCTCTGGAGCAACTAGGGGTGAAGCGTCTTGCCCAGGGACACAATGGTGGATGGGTCACAGTGGGTCTCCCACAGCAAAGGCCTTTGTGATCCAACATTAAAACAAATTCATTGTTCTTTTTTATCAAAATATTTCTGTTTTTATCATTGTATATGGGTCAATTTCTCCTCTGACATTATTCTATAATGAGGTTTCCATCTTATTTTAATGTTTAATGCTCTTTCTGTGACCTACATTTTCTCACCTGAACCTACCTACTCCTTTTAGCACATCCCTCCCACCATCCTTTCTCACCTGCTCTTCCTCCTCCACTAACACCTCCTGTTCTTCTCTCTGTTCGTAGGAGATAAAGAAAGAGACAAAGAGGGATGGAGGACAGCAAGGCATGATCAGATCTGACCTCTCCAATGGAAGGGCCAGCCCCGTGTCCGACTCCAGCGTACGACCGGCCAGGAAAGGTACTCGACTCACACACAGTCACATACGTTCATACGTTGTGGTCGTTAGGCAGGTTTAAGTCTGCAGTCTCAAACATAGATCCTATTAGCATGAGGAAGGATTTGGGTCAAGCATTCCTCCCCGTTCTAACATGTAAACACAGTCAACATACACATGCACAGTGGAGGAATGTGACTTAGTACACTTAGTCAAGTACTTAAGTATAAATATTAGGTACTTGTACTTGAGTCTTTTCTTTTCATATCACTTTATACTTCTTCTAAATCTTGTACTTCTTACTTCCACACAGTTATTTTACAGCTTTAGTCACTTTTATATTAAGACTGGTGCACACAAAATATATGAACATGTACAAGCACAGCTTAAACAATTGTATTTGTATTTGTATTTTGACTCCAGCTTCTTAAATGTGAAAATTTACTGTTTCCTTTTATTTATTTATTATATATTAGTTTAATTATTTTAACTTATTGGTAACAATGTTTCGGTTTGGACTGTTGGTTGGACAAAACAACGCATTGTGAAGGTGTCACCTCGGGACCTCGGTAACTGTAATTTTTTTCTAAATTTCTATAAACCAAACAATCAGTCTATAAATGGAAAAATAATTAGCAGATAATGAAAATAATAATGAGTTGCAGTGTGACGCAAAATAGTTTAAATCCTGCTTTTACTTTGATGTACAAATAATAATAATAATCTAATGATGAAATATATAATATTATAAAAGTCATAAGGGACATTTTTTGCATTGAGTATTTTTACTTTAATACTTACATTTACTATAATATGAACATTTTCCTGATTATATTTACATACTTTTACTTGAGTAAAACATTTTAATAGTTCCTCTTCCACTGCATATGCATACATACACACCCTGACATGCAACACCTTCAAATGAAACAGGAGGAGTGACACCTTGCGGACAAAGGGGGAATTGCAGGGTTAGTTTTCACTACCCCAGCTGGTGTGGAGTGAGTCAAGAAAGAGTAATGAGCACGCTAATGAGTGTAAGACAAACAACTGCAAGGCCAGTGTGAAGCTCTTGGTGTGTTTGCTGGTTAGTAAGACTGTCCTCTAATTGAGAGGTCAAAGGTCAGCGTTGTCAATCTTCAGCCATGAGGGCTTTTAATAAGTCAGCGAACAGCTGCTCGCTCACTGTAAGTCATGGATTATGGATAAGTGTGCGAGCTAATTATGTCGCATGTAAGCCTTAAATATGTTTGTCTGTGTTCTTGTTCTGTGTGCGCGTGTGTGCGCGTGTGTGTGTGCACTGCAGGAGAGCAAATCCGTAAGCGGAGGTGTAAAGCGGCATTCAGCTACGTGCCTCAGCATGAAGATGAGCTAGAGTTGAAAATAGGCGACATCATTGAGATTATATCAGAGGTAAGACTGATTACATTTTACTGAAGTCATAATGGAGCTGCTCATTAATTCAAGCCTATAAGGCAAGTCGGCAGAAATCAAGCTGAAAAGACACAAACCGATGTATTTTTAGCATGTTCATCGCTTGTTTTTACAAGGAGACGTGTTAGATTATGAAGTGTTTCCATGACGTAGATTGTCCACTAGAGAGCGCTAAGAGCTTTACATCCCGCAATTCTTCGGAAACCAAAAAGGATCTAGAGCTGAAATGATTAATAAATTAAACCATGAGTTAACCTGTGATTTTGACATTTTTTAATTCAACATTTTAAGCAAAAAATAAATAAATAAAATTGCTTTGCAGCTTCTCAAGTGTGTGAATATTTGTTGGTTTTCTTCAGTTATGGTTAACTGAATATTTAGAGCATGAAGACTGTGAGGTAGGTTTTTTTTCACCATTTCTGATATTTTTTACTGTAAAAACGTAAATCATCAATCAAACAATCAATTGACAGATTAAACAATAGTGAAAATATTTGTTAGTTGCAGCCCATAAGGCATCCTAATATTAATCATGTTATGTGATATCTATAATATATGTGAACTCTTAAACATCGATATCAGTTTAAACAGTCAGGCTGTCTAGTTTTGCTCACCTGTCAACAGTTCAAAGTGCTGTACATGAAATATAAAAGAAACACAAGGCGATATAAAAAAAAATTAACAGGATTTAAAAAAACAAACAGATTGTGTAGCTACAGTATGGAGCAAGATATGAATGAATTAAACTTACTAAATAAAAGGCAGCGGCAAACACACATGTGTCATGGCTCGATTTAGAAGAACTGAGAGTTGGAGCAAACCTCATCACACACCTGGAGTTTGTTCCAGGTGTGTGATGCATAGAAACTGAACGCTGCTTCTCCTTGTTGACTACAGGGACAGTGAACACGCCTGGGAACAGACCACCTGAGAGGTCTCGGTGGTTCATTGTGTAGCAACAGATCAGAAATGTAATTTGGCCCTTAACTGGTAGTAGTATTGTTAAGTGCAGCGTTACCAGACCTCCTATTCAGTTCAAAGGCCATTTTACACAGCAGACACTTTGACATGTCGCAGCTGGAAAAGCACAGGTGTAATTGATAACATTAAAAATGACTATGACTATGACTATGCATGTAGGCTGACTGCGGCTACGGCTTACTTGCACTTGATGGAACGGAGCCATTGTTAACAAAATTAGTTTCCCCTGTGGTTTTCCTGCTGTAAGTCAAAACGTCTGCGGTGATAAAAAGGTCTAGTGCCTTTCTGGTTTGCTCAGCTGCCACTCTGATGTGACGTTTTGGCAAACTTCACCTTAAACACGAACACAAACACAACTCCTCCCCTTTGGAGAGTCAGCGCACATTTGAGGTTTGAGTGTGTTTTTGTATGTGCAAACAATTTCATATGAGTTCCTCCATGTTTGTGTGTAGATATGTTTCTGCGAGTGTAAGTATGTGTAGATCTGTGTCTGATTTCTCTGTATGGTACTGCGTGTTGTGTGTTCAGGTAGAGGAGGGCTGGTGGGAGGGGTTTCTTAATGGGAAGACTGGGATGTTTCCCTCCAATTTCACCAAAGAGATCCAGGCAGAGTCGGAGACGCCCTCCTTAGACACCTCGCAGGAGGAGCTGCGCAGCGGCCGCTCCAGTGAGTTTCAGCCAGTCAGATGGTGGGAAGGCACCCAGACATAAAAAAAAAAAGCAAAAGCAACTTGCTCTGGCTGCAATATTCATGCTTTTTCATGTTTGAATTTTCATGACATTTTCATATAAATAAGTAATTGCAGGAGAGCAGCAGTAAAGTAGTATGTACTGTGTATTCTGTGTTTGTGTGTGTGTCTGTGTGTAGGTAAGGACAGTCCAGGGAGTGAAAGCGATGGAGCGGACAGTCGGTCAGAAACGGGGTCAGGAGAAATCCAGCCCAAGAAGGTAATCAATGATGTGCAGATTTAACTTACTGATGCTACAGTGTGTGTAGCACTTGTGAGACTGTCCTCCTCTGCATTAATCCGCTCTGCATTTTGTTTAAACAACATATTCTTCACGCTGTCTCCACTTGGATATAACCTTATTATGAGGCCAAATAATTCCTTGATTCATTAAGAAAATATGGAGCAGGTTAATCCATAAAAAATACTATGATGATGACATGATATAATATATAATTGTATAAAAGACATAGGGGCCATTTTTCTGCAATGAGTAATACTTTAGGTACATTTTCCTTATTAAACTACATAGTTTTACTCAGTAACTTTTTGGATCTAGTATCCTTTTCAATACAGGACTTTTACTCGCAACACAGTATTTATAAGATCTGAGTACTTCCTCTGGCACTGCTTGTAGTGAGTCAGATTTAGTTGGAAATACAGACTTTGTGACACAAAGCGGGAAGCTGGACCTTTTTTTTTCAAGCAGAAATATATGTTCACAGCTATAGTTGCCACGCTTCGCAAATTATTTTAATGCAGCAAGCACTATTACTGCTGAATGATGTAGTTTTCAAGGAATACTCCAAAAATTGAGTTTTGAAATGCCCGTATACACTCAACCCACTCCTGTAGCTGTTTAGGCATAATGCACTCTTCTCCACTAATGGTGTGCTCAGTATTTTCCCAAATACACACATTTATGCGCAAAAACATGGCAAAATGCACAAGTTGTGTGTGTTATGCTGTTTATGTTGAAGGCAATTATTTATGTTTGTCATTTGCAACCTTAACATAAGTAAATATAGTTTTGTGCGACAAGAAAATACTGAATAAACGACGCTATGGTTGGTCTGGAGTGGGTCGAGATGTAGATGCCACAGCATGTTAGTGGTAATTCTCTGTTGTCGCCTATATCTCAGATTTGTTCAGTTCTGCAGGGCTGGCGTTGTGCTCAACCTATCGGAGCTTAGCAGGCCGGGTACATAGCTACATTAGCTAGCTGCTGTGGAGGTAACATTTCAATCACGGGTGTCATGGGTGTCTTGAGGCGGATTTCCATCTTGTATTCTTCTGAAGCTTGTGTAAAGTCTTCAGTTTGGAACCTGGGTTTCCTTAAAAAGATCATAGCAAGGAGAATTGTCGGGCCGAAATTGACGCAGTTGTAGAAATTGTAATGACTGTGACTTAAAAAATCAACTCTTAAATCGACATATTTCTTCTGTCATTGTGAAAAACGCTTCTTGTTTAGATTATATTCAACTTTGCTGTTATTGCGAAAAGCACAGGTGCTGAAAACGAAATGCAGTTTAGCATCGAACCAGAAGTGCAGACAGACCGTCCATCTGGTTTCACTGGAGTGCTGAAACTTAAAGGGACTTATACCAAGTTAAATCTGAAATAAATCATTTTTCTTTGCTTAATAATTCAATTATTTTTATTAATATTTAACAGGTTTTGGAGGGGAATTGAGAATATTATTAGGCTGTAATGATTAGGTAAATGATTAATCAAGATAAATATTGATACTTTTATATGTGTTAAAAAAACATTACAATCTACATTAATTACAGTAATAATAATACATTAAAGTACCGAAGCTATATTAAAAAAAACATCTAGAATTTTTTAACTCATGGCTGCGCACATGAAAATCAACTCATCCTTAATATGTGTTCAGCGACTTTTTTCTGTATCAGCTCTGTTTTAATAAAAAATTAGAAGAAATGTATCTGTTTTGTGTGCCTAGGACTTTTTTCCCTTTTTGAGAGGTAGCTGCTTCCACTTAGGAGACAGGAAGTGCACCATTTCATACCATTTGCGCAGCTTCAGCTTGTAGTGCTTTCGTAATAGCGCATCTTTGACTAAAGTCTGGCTGCCATTTAAATCCACTGAAACTGTTGCTACCCACGAGGCAAGCTACACACTTTCAGGGCTTCCTCTTTTGGGGTCAGTGTCTGAAACTCAAACCATGAGATTTTTACTAAAGTGTTCCTTTAAATACTGCTTTAAATCTCAGCGTTCATTGTGTTAATCCACCCATAGATTCGAGGGTTTGGCTTTGGTGACATCTTCAAAGACCAGCCCATTAAGCTCAGACCACGGTCTATGGATATGGAGTCAGAGATTGACAAGGTGAGACACCCCCCCCACCACCACCACACACACACACACACACACACACACACACACACACACACACACACACACACACACACACACACACACACACACACACACACACACACTCTAACTTCACACACTTTGAATACTGTGATCATTGTATTGTGAGTCAAGATGGAAGGAAGTCCCCATGTGGCTCCTCCCCTTCCTCTGTTTTAGTTTTACAGCACAGGAAGTGGGTTTTATGTTGACACACACAACAACACACACACACACACACACACACACACACACACACACACACACACACACATGCGTCCTGCGGGGATTTGACAAGCAAAGCAGAAGTGAGAGCTCCACAGGGCAGAGAGAGAGAGAGAGAGGAGGGGAGGTAATACAGTTTTTCACTGACGTTTACATATTCACACACTCTGTCTCCTGCTGCTGCTGCTGCTGCTGCCGGCGCTGATGTAGCAAAGCTCCGTCTGTCTGTGTTTAACTGGAAGCAGAGGACGGTAGGGTCGAGTTTTCTCTTATTTCTTTTTTTCTTCGTCACCCATTTGCTTTATTTTACTTGTCCTCAGCTTTTCTTTCTGCCTAATGTACACTGTTTCATGTGAAGTTAAGCAGCGTTGTGGTGTAGCCTTTGTGACATGGGAGTTTCAGGATTGTTGTGTAGTTGTAAACTTACAGATAGAGCATGCAGATGCGCCGGGTTTTCTTGCTTAGATCACAAAACAAAGACAGCATTGAATAAGCCTCTGTTTCTCTAAAAGTTTATGTGCGTGTTGATGGTCAAAATACAATTTCAAAGGCTGTCTCAGATGTTTTTAGGCTCTTGGTCGGGTCATGAATGTGGAATTAAAGGGCCGCTTCACCAAAATGTCAAATATAAAAATAATTTTCTTACTCCAAGTGGTTTCCCGCACTGCAGATACTTGTGTTTTTCGAATATCTGCCTTTAAAGGGTCAGTTCACCCACATTTTAAAAACATAAAAATGCAAATATCTGAAAAGCTACGTAAAAGTATCTTCGTGGCCAGAAACCACATAATGGGGTGGGATGGCGCAATGGTTAAGATGCCCGCCTTTGGTGTGAGAGACCCGGGTTCAATCCCCACTGTGTCCCTGAGCAAGACACTTAACCCCTAATTGCTCCAGAGGCGTGTGACCTCTGACATAAATAGCAATTGTAAGTCGCTTTGGATAAAAGCGTCAGCTAAATGAATAAATGTAAATTTCAATGACCGGACCCCATTTAATCCCATAACTATTAACTTTTATTGTGTGGTATTTCGAAACGGAGACTTTCTCCTTTTATTTTGTAATCTATAGAAGAACTTTACAAAAACCTACTGAAGTAGGAGAGGAAGATAGATAAGTGCTTTGTTATTTTTGGAGTAATTGACTAATTTCATGAGAAGAAATTTAATGTTTACCCCAAAACATTACTCCTGGCAGAGTGAAACAGCTTTTTTAAAGGACATTTTGATGATCGAGAGACATAAAACTCTTTAAAAAAACACAAATTTATTGACAAAAGAAGAAACCTTTACAAAAACCTGCCTTCTGCACGATGTATCAGTAAACTTAAAGTCTAACCTCACCAATTACACCAAACCTGAAACTGTCACCTTCTGATAGCCACACGGCACTAAGGCTAAACCTCAACACTCGTCATGTTGCTTAATGTCAGGTGAAGAAGTGCACATTTAAGCAGAGGATAAGACATGAAGAAAGTTAGAGACACAGGATGAAAACAAGCTAAATTAAGTAGGTGATGGAAACTAAAACCTGTATTTAAAATGACTTTTAAATTCCTATATCGGTCGTCAAACCCTCCTGGAGCTCCTGCAGAAATATAAGAGTGTGTGTGTTTGTTCTGAGGATGTTTGTCAGCCTGTCCTGCTGAGCGGGAGGCTGTTATGTTGCTTTATGGTGAGAAGAGTCTCACTGCTCTCTAATGAGGCTCTGGAGAAGTTGACAGCGCAGGCTCTCCATCCGGGACGGGGCGACGCTGTGTCACAGAAAGCCACGTCAACTTTATAATTGAACTGGAAGGTCAGCTGCTTGTGAACTGGGCGAAGTCCCAGTGTGAAGCTACAACAATGTTTTGTGCCTTGATGCACACAGTGATTGAAAGCTTGTTTATTTGAGTGCTGATAATGATAGTTTGGATTTTTTCTGTGCCTGTATGCAACATCTTTTAGCTTTTATACCAGCAAAAAGGGAAGTTTTTCCACTGTTTTTTGTTGTTTTTTTTGTCTTTGCAATGAGTCAGAGTCACTCGGCCTTGAGATCAGCAGCAGACTTCAATGTAAAACAAAAGTCTACAGTGTGAAGTTCAGGAGAGGCGGTGGATCACATCAGGAAACATCACGTACCAGGGTTATTCTACAACAAAATAAAGATTTCCGAAGGACAAACTGAATAAATAGATAGTAACTTGTTAACTGGTAACTTTTCCATTTGTAATAGAAAAGACCAACATCAGCCTGGTATGTTACCTGCTGTGCCAGTACCACTAAATGTATACAGTTTTTGTGTTTACAGTCTATATTAAATCTGAATTCCTTCAGCCCTGCAAGCGAGAGATCGTATCTGTTGTGGATTTATTTAACTTGGCCTGAATAGTGATGCAGAACAATAGAAGGTCGTACCGGCTCAGTCAGAAGAAAGCACTAGCTTTGTGCGCACAGAAATGTTTAAGGTGTAAGGTAGTTATTTTGATAATACTAGACTACAAGCTGATAGTCATAAAGTCTACATAGACTCACACAAATAAACTTCAGTAGAAAACATTGTTTTCTGCAATTTAATGTCTTGCTAGAAACCATCTTAAAGCTGCTATAGTACATGCAGGCAGCTATAAACCCACACCACCTGCTCAAGTGTAAATATTCAGCTGTTTGATGACATATTTGCCTTTGCAACTTTATAAAGTGGTAGTATGTCGATGTGGTTTTGCTGCGCACATGTCAGCAAAAAATCTGTTAATGCTGGTTTAAGTAATTATTCAAAACAGTCACCTCCACAGCCTCAATACTTTTAAACAAGTCAGCATATGTGCAAGACCTTCTCTCACAAAGTCAAGAAAACCACATTAGTGTGTCATTCAGATGGACTGCAGAATTTCCTGCCTCTGGCCACACTTTGCTCTGCGGGGGGGAGATTTGGCTATACAATGACACAGCTCTGAAACAGCAGTACATGCAGCTTTAAGGTGATATGAGGCTAAAGCACATGGTTGTAGTTCTTCTTTTTCTGTTTGAAACTAACAGTGGTTGACCTTTAAAAAGTGTCTTAACTGTCTGAGTCCTTCCAAAAATAGTCGTGTCACTTATTGGACAATCCCTGTTTGACTATAAGAGGCCCAGATAACATGTGATACTCGGACGTTAAAACCTCTCTGGGATGTTGTAATCATGTCTCAATGCTTGTGGCACCACATGGGTCTCATTAGAGAGGGAAGGGGAGAAGGGGAAGGGTGTAGACAGAGGAGAGAAGCTGGCGGAGGAGGCGGCGTGGTGTTTTTTCTCAAACAGAACAGAGCCGTGTGTGTGTTCGGGACAGACCGGGTCTTGTGAATTTATATATATGTGTGTGTGTGTGTGTGTGTATGGGAAGAGCCACCCTGCTTCCACAAACACTGTCGAGGGATCCACTCCAGCAGGAAAACAACGGCTCCTTTTAACAGCCTGAACAGCGCGCGCGCACACACACACACACACACACACACACACACACACACGCGCGCGCTTCATCATCAAGTCAGCTCGGTGGTTTTTGTGCTAAATCTGATCTGATCCTCTCTAATTAGCTGGTTAGACTGGAGCTGTGGGACAGTGATGTGCACTGGAAAGTGATTATTTCAATTGCAATGTTTATTTTTGTCTTTTAATTCATGATTTTTATTGTTTACTGTTTTATTTAGTCTGTTTTATAGGTAATATGGGAGTTTTAGTCATGCCAGAGGTGGGATTGGAGATCTAATGTCGGTCAGTCAGTCCACGTCTTCGACAATGAAATGTATCTGAAATGTATTGTGAGAATTGACATGAAATTTGGTTCAGACGTTCATGTTCTCTTCAATAATTTAGTGACCACTTAACTTTAAATACAGCGCCACAATCTGGTCAAACCGCTAATTTGTTCAATACTTAAGTTTACTATGAAATACCTGTAGCTCTGTAATTTTATGTTTAGTGCTAATTAGCAAATGTTAGCGTACTAACACGCTGAACTAAGATGGTGAATGTGGTAAACGCTTCACCGTCTGAACATCAGTATGTCAGCAATGTCACCGTGAGCATGCTAGCATCAGCATTTAGCCACACGGTGACTAACTCGACCCTTAGCACTGTTGAGTAATTGCTCTTTATTTTCATTGTTAGGATTTTATGTGTATCCCTGGCAGCCACATTGTATTATTTATATTGTTCCCGGTTGTAGTCCCAGTTTGTGCCTCTCGCGTATGACCATTACATCAAGGCACAGAGCTCTGACAGTTTGAAGAACCCACAAGGTTATTTAACAACACTGTTCTAACGGTATTGTCGGACTCCCAGAAGACCAAAGCATGGTCCGGGGCAGTGCTTCCCCTGGTGCGGAAATATGTGTGGTGGAATTTAGGTAAAATCACCAGCTTCAATACAATAAAAAGACACCTGCTGATTACCTCATACATTTCCCATAGTGCTTTTTTTGAATTGACATATGACGAAATAACAAAAAAAACAACAACAACTGGTGAATTCTCCGGGGAGAGGATGCACAGATGTCACTTTGTGCACTAACACGAGCGTGTAAACGTGTTGCTCTGCTGTCACACCTCCACACCAACAACAGCTGAATCTAACCAGGTCACGATATCCTCCAGAGAGGCTGGTGAAACTCGCCATGGTAAGCACAGGAAGTCTCAGACCGAGTCAGGGTGGCTACAACTTAAATTGCGCAGCTGGTTACACAATTATTCCCACAGTGTATGTGCGTCTGAGGATGACATTGTTCGTGAGTGTGTCTGAAAGTAAAGGTTTTCTTCCGTCTGTTCAACATTCAGGCCAACGAGGGGAAAGCAGCGACTGTTGCCCCTGAAACCATGAAGACTGAACCTGACAGCAAAGCTAAAGGTGAGCTCTACTCTTCAGTTAAGGAAGTCCAGATGATAAACAATAAGGCAGTAAAAGCAGAAATGTTATGTAAAAGATCGTGTGGATTTCAACCTTTTTCTTTGTCTCGTTAATGAGATAAAACAAAGCAAAACCACAACATGCTCTTCTATAGCTAGATATGTGCTTGATGGACATTGTAATCAGGAAATGATTTAATCATCTTCTCGTTTCCTTTTCGGTTTTCTTGTACAAACACAAATTGTACAGCATTATATAAACGCCACTCTTTTCTAAAGCAGACCCCATAGTGTGATTATAAGTGTTGTTTGCCATCCTTGTTGTATTTTAATAACTGAATACAGAAGTAAGTTAACATTATTCCCCAGTTTTATTTTTCAAATGAAAATTTAGCAATTGATTGGTCTTTAAAACTGATTTTTTTAAAAATCTAATAATACACAAATGTGGGTGACAGTCAGATTTTAAAACTACCTTTTGCAACACAAGTATTCTTTGATTTAAGGTTTTGTTTGTTAGCTATTTGGACCCCTGTTCCCTTTTCTCTGTGCTTTCTGTTACCTTTTCACAAGACGACTTTGTTCAGTGTAATCTGTGGCGGTAAGCTGAACACACACACAACTGTTAACCACAGGGTGGCGTAAAACCTAGATGCAAATCTAATTTCAGAAGTTTGAATTGCATGGCTTTTTTCTAAATAATCTGGCTATTATTTCAGTGAAAATTTGAAAACAATGGCAGATCTCTCACAGGCAAATTCTCCCTGCACGTCATCCCTTCAGTTCTTGCTCAAAACCTCCTCTACTCTGTTGTTTCTATATTCCGTAGTTTTGCTCATTATGGCTTGTCTGTCTTGGATTTGATTGGCAGGACGGGAGCAATGTAAAGTCCTCTTTCCATATGAAGCACAAAATGAAGATGAGCTGTCAATCAAAGAGGGAGATATCGTCAACATCATCACCAAGGTCAGTCTGCATATGTGTCTGTATATAACTTGGCTTATATGCAGGTGTGTCTGCTTTGATTGTCACATGTTTGCATCACTTGGTTAGTTAGATTTGTTTGTGCAGGTTAGGGAAACACAATTTGCATCCTGGTGCACGCTGAATACACAGCAGGCACTTAAACTGTAGTTCAAACCAAACTTCTCCTTTTGTCCAGGAGTGTGCTGATGCAGGCTGGTGGAAGGGCGAGATCGGGGGAAGGCAAGGTGTCTTCCCAGACAACTTTGTCAAGCTGCTAGAAGTGGAGAAAGAGGTATATTTGGCGCAAGGACACACATGCAAAAGTTGTCTGTTTACCGTGATGTCAGATGCCGAGAACGTCTCAAAGACACGAGACATTCCTGAAGTGTTTTTGTAATGTTTCCGTGTCTGTGTCTGTTTTTAGAGACCAAAGAAACCGCCTCCTCCCAGCGCGCCTTCAGCTAAACACACCACAGGTACAGTAACACCTCACAACTTCTGTTCCCTCCTCGCTTGTATTTTATGTGTTCTGGGAGAGAAAGAGAGAGAAACAGAAACCTGTAAACTCTGACCTGTAGAGAAAAAGTCGGAGGCCAAGAAGGCTCCTCCTGAGCGACCTGAACATCTACCACTGAGAGACCAGGAACGAGGTACAGTCGGCCCACCTTCAGCCCGCAGCTCTTGCAGCATCTAACAGCTTTTTACTGATCTGTTCAGTTGGCAACTGACAGATCATTAACAAACATGTTTTATATATCTAATCAAGCGTTATAAATGCCGGCTAGCTTTATAGCACAAAGAGAGATTCAGCGTGAAACGGGACAAGGGTGCTGTTTTTCACGGGTAAATCAAACCAAGCATGTAGGTGGTTTGTGTCAGGGGTAGATGTTAGAACAAATGCTGCAAGTTAAAAGTGTAACTTGCAGCATGTTTGTCCTCGTTTGTAAAGTGGCGATCAAAGCTTTGACTGATCAAACAGTGTCTATATCATTCTGTGTGCAGCAGGAAACTATGGGCATTGTGGTTTTGATCTTGACAACACTGGCACCGACTGATGCAAAACACAAGCCTGCAATTGTGTCTGCAGTTGTCTCATTTCATCTCAATACGAAATAAATATAGTTAACTTGACAAAGATATTTAAAATGCTACACACACGATATTTGACCCCAGGGAGTCAAGAGTAGCTTGGACTTTTCCTTTTTTGTGAAAAAATCACAAGTCGCCTTCTTAAAGGCTCAGTTATTTAAATGGAACCATCTGAAAGGTTCAGAGGGGAAAATCAACCTTTGGCAGACCTGCTAACAACTCAAATACATCTGAAACCTGTAGACACAAATATAGTGGAGTAAAAAGTACAACATTTCCAGCTAAAAGGGAGAGGAGTAGACGTTTATAGCAGCATAAACTGGAAATACTCAAGCACAAATACTTAACATAATCTTCACCTCAAGAAGTATTTGATTTTAAGTAAGGAAAAAGATGATATTATTTTCCAAATGTTATTGGAGATGAAGCACTGTTAATAAGACATATATTACGTATTAATCGGTTTTGCTGCCTGCACAGGGATTTTCTTAAAATATTTTGTAAAAAAAAATGAGCTGTCTCAATTTAATGGCAGTTTTCTTCACTTACAAATACTAGTGACAGCACAGCTGATCATTCTAATCCTCCTTGACCTTTCTACCCTTCCATTACCCCACTCACTTTCTTGCAGCCTTGTGCAACACACCACACCCTTCTTCTTTTTCTGTTTTTATTCTTTAACAACATTTCTTTGGCTTGCTTTACTGCTCTTTGGTCAGATTTAGTTGCTTTTTACTGCGGCGGCTCTTGACTTTATCGCTGTACTCCTACCACCATGCAGTCACCTTATCATGCATGTCCGGATGAACGTTTGAGTCGCACATTCACCTCTACATGTGTTTATTTATGTTCAATTTGTCTGTTATGTTATTTTTCCTGCATGAACGACCATGTACGTTTTGTATGATTTTTATGTGTGTGTGTAGGTGAAGAGGTGAAGTTTGGAGACATCCCCAAGCCCACCCTCCCATGTCTCCTTCCCAAGAAACCCCTCCCCCCAAAGACAAGCACCTCCTCTTCCTCCCAACCCCCGCGGCGTCCCGAGAGACCGCCCGCTCTAGCGTCAGTACAAGCTCACACACACACACACACACTCTTACTGAGACATCCCACATTTCCCCGAGGGTTTACACAGCCTAATGTTGTTGTATGGTTTACCTGCTCAGGAGTGAAAGCCCCAAGTCTGAGGGCGGGGCTTCGACACCAGATTCTGGCCCTGACAGGTCACATGACACTGGTGAGTTTGTCTGACAGGAGCATCGACCAATGAGATCAAGATATGGTGCCTCAGTAACTGTCAGAGCGCTCTCTCTCTCTCTCTCTCTCTCTTTGCCTCTGTGCACATGTGGAACGTCACCTGCTGACAGTCACCTGTTTGTGTGTTTTCTGATGTGTGTTTGTGCAGATGTGGACCTGGACGTGGTCGTCGCATCAACAGAGAAGCTAAGTCACCCGACGGCGTCACGGCCAAGAGTCACAGACCGCCGGCCTCGCTCACAGATTATCACACCAGTAAGTGTGTTTGTAGTCAGCCAAACATAAAGGACTTTTTTCTAAAGGAAGACAAATGATGGTCACCTGATTCAGAATGTTATGAGAGGTTTCGATCCTCTCAGAAGATGGCGCTGTGTCCCACCTCTGTACTACATACTGAGCAGGTCTTAAGTAGTGCAGTGTGTTCACACTGTGAACAGCAACAAATTAAAATGTACTTTAAAATGTCAGTATTAATACTGAAATACTTGATTTATAAGGATACTGTTGATATTGTGAAAATGAAAAGAAGGAAAAACCCTTGATTCAAAAGTAGTAAGTAAAAGTACTTACGTATTAGCATAAACATATACTTAATTTACAAAAGTAAAAGTACTCTTAAAGTAGGTTTTAAATATAACCAAAGGGTCAATAAAGTTTCATCTTATCTTAAATCATGATGTATTATTGAAGGTTATTTGTTGATTATATTTCATATCATTCTTCTTAATCTGTAAATTAACTAGTTTATAAATGTTTCAAGTAAATGTAGTGTAGTAAAAAGTACTCGAGTTAAATACCTTAACATTCTTTGTAAGTACAGTACTTGAGTAAATGTATTACTGCTTTCAACCACAGGCCACAATGCAGTGCACATAGTAAATGGAGGAGCTCCTTACTGCTGCAAAATATCAAAACAAGATTGGCTGCAGCTAGTGAACATTGGTGTTATTGATTAATACCTTTTAAATAAATTATTTTATTAATCATTTAGATGTTAGAAAAATATGGAAAATTAATTCAAATTGTGTTTTCTGTCAGACTAATAGTCCAAAACGGACAGAAAAGCAGCAAATCCTCACATTTGAGAAGGTGGAGGCAGCAAATGTTCTTTAGCTTTTGTGTTTGATAATATTACGTTAATCATTAACTGATTATCAAAATAGTTGGCGAACACATAAGATAAGATGCACGTTATTGTCCCAGAAGGTAAAATTTGTTTTGGACATTCTGGAGCTTTGTAAAGACAACACAAGATAGAGAAAATGAACATCTCACAACACATACTCTCATGCAACATCACACATTAACAGTAGTTTCAGCCCTAAAACACATATGATTAATGGGGGGAAGCTAAAAGACAACCTCAGACAACAGAACAAACAAACAAAAATATTGGTAAGTTGGCAGTGTTACTTCAGAGCCAGAGTTTGATTAATCATTTCTTATAGTAAAATTCACTAATTTCTTGTATTCTAATTGCAAAAACATCATACTAAAAAATTTAATTTGGTACAAACTGTTTACTTAGTATAAAACTGGGACACAGCTACATCTCAGGTCCATTGGCTCTGTCAGGTGTCCATGCTAAAGTTTTAGCATGCAGTATATATTGAGTATTCACAGCATAATATGCATTTGTGGAAAACGTATTGCACTGATTAATATGGAGTTTTGATTTGGCACAGGAAACAGGAAGCAAGGGTGTGTTTTCTTATCCTGTGAGCAATAGGAGGTGAAGGGAGCTATTTTAATGGATTATAATCCATTTAAATAGCTAATTTAGATTAGATTAGATAGGATAAGATTTAACACAGATTTGACACTGAATACACTATTGCAGTCATTTTTTAAAAATACATTTGTCTGTTTCTCTGTATCTTAGTCCCACCTGTCGGGTACCGATCTGGAACCCCCCGCATTAGAGGACAGGAAGGAGAGGAACAGAGGGAAGGAAGAGCCGGAGACTGTCACCAGATCTTTAGACGTTTCCCTGAGGAAAGGCGCTCCACCCTCTGTACGTCCACCTTCTGTCTACACTATTTATGTCATCAAGCAGGTGGCACCACACTACAGCTTTTCCATCTTTCTGATGGAGTGTTTAGCAGCACGTCAGGTGCTCGCTGGTAGATGTTACCGTTTGTTGACAAATAAAACGACAGATAATCAATACCAATATATTTAATTGTAATCACAGTTGTAATATGTCATTTTAGGCAAAACACCGTCACCACAAGGTGCAGCAGTAGCTGTTCTGGAGCTTTCAGTCATATCACACAATCTTTGTCAACACGTGTTTGCTCGGTGTGGCCTAAAATTGTAGAAGTTGAAATTTCCATTTTCCTCAGCACTTTAACAACTTTTGTTTCTTAACTTTGGAAACATTAGTTGAAAAAAAAAATTTCACCACCAGTTCCTATATTTTTCACTCTTCTCTTAATCATTGTTGGTGTAATTTGGATTCGTAACTTCACTCGAAGCCGAACCACCAGGTTGGATCTCAAGATGTTTGGAAAAAATTCCTGATCTGTGTCTGGATTCGCCCTCAGGTACATGACAATAAAGCACCACTGCCCGCCAAGCCCTCTACCCTGACCCCACCAAACTCCAGCCATCGCTCCGTGTCCCCATCTTCCTCTTCGGGTCCGACCCCCTCTCCCGAGCTCCGGCATTCACCTCTGACCCCCCTGACACTGGAGGAACTCAGGAACCAGCTGAGAGACCTGAGGGCCTCCATAGAACGGCTGAAGAGCCAGCACAGGTACGTCATTCCTAGATATAACCGTGTGTGTGTGTGTGTGTGTGTGTGTGTGTGTGTGTGTGCGCAAACATATGTGAGTTGGCAGATCAGTCACGATGTGAATGTGTGTATTTGTGTATTTCAGGCAGGAGATGAAGCAGTTGGCTGGCACGCTGGATGAAGAGAAGAAGATTCGTATTAGTTTACAGGTGAGACTCATAAAGGAGGGAAGAGCGGGTTTAGATTTAAGTTTGACAATCTTGACTTTACTATAAGTGAATAAATTATAAATGTAAATGTGTGGTACATATTATTGATATTTATGTACTGTTTGTTTTGGGTTTATACATGTATTAGTTTAGTTAGTGTTTAGTTAGTGATTGATATACTATATGGCCAGAAGTATGCGGACACCCAAATGTCAGCTGCTTTGAATGCAATGTGACACCAAGTTGTTCTAGTATTACTGCAACCATCAGGAGGTGGATTTATCTAGATAAATGGATTCATCTAAATGTCAACAATTGAATTTAGTCCATTTGGGATGTCAGTTAGCCATCCAAACTATAAAGTGATTGAACTTATATAATCAATGCTACAGCAAAACAGGCAAAATGCTTTTTCTTGACAATGAACTTAGAAGTGTCAGTATTATTATTTTTTATTTTTATTTATTATCTTATACTCTGTGTAGCTAAATCTATGATGCTAGCTTTACCCTAAAATGTAAACTATTGATAATGTTCGACCACATCACTGATTATACACATAATTTATTCCAGATGTTGACTAGATTCAATTTAAAGCACCACAGCACAGTAAAATACATGACATAGAAATAAGAAAAATGCAGTTATGCATCCACAGACAGGCTCCGGCTGACCATGTGTCTAACAACACATTCAAAACTAGAGCTCGACCGATATGGGTTTTTGGGGCTGATGCTGGTGCCGATATTAAAGTGAAAAAGAGCCGATTTATGAGCCGATATTTGGATAGTAGACCCCTTTACTTTACAAACTACACTCAGATCAGGCTGATATTGAAAGCTGCTATGTATGTGGGCTATAAAACATTTTCCTAAATGTATTATGTTAATAAAATAGATTACAGTTTTAAAAAGTGAACATGTAAACAATTGCACATCAATAAATATTACATATTACAATATATATTTACAGGTCCGCTCTGGTTTAATCATTTCAGATTCGCCAACTGTAACTGCAGACAGACGACTTGCAGATAAATTTAGAATATGTCAGAAACTATAGTTTAACGGCTCACTAAAGTTAGCGCTCCTGCAATGATAAACACAGTTAACAACAGGCAGCGTTAGCTGCTGTAAAGTTACGCGACTTTAGAGAATATTTAGAAGTGATGATTGAGGGACAAATGGGGTTTGCTAGAACTGCCACACTATTTCAGACATAAATCTACAATCACATTTTTCAGCAATATAGCTTTCAATACTAACATAACATTAAACTGCTGTGAGCCTGGAGGAAGCCGAGAGAATGCAGTGAAAAAATGGGAGGGTTAGCAAGTCATGAATGTTTCACGAGAGGAGAAGTGATTGTGTCTATTTTTATTATAATTATTAAAGTAATTTAATTAACGTGACACAAGACAGACTCACCTCTAACACGGCCATCTGCATGTTTATGCTGCGGGTAGGCTCAGGTAGACCTGCGGTCAGCTGATGCTTTTCTTTGGAGCCTTTTGTGGTGAGGCAGTGTTGTTTACAGAGGAGCTGCAGCGCACCCTCTAGTGGACGAACTATGCAACAACCATGACATGAGTGAAGGCTCTGACTTTTGTAATAGTCATATATCTGCAGTTGTAAACGGCCGACTCTGAAATGCAATTAACTCACATCAGCCGGACGATATATCGCTTGGGCTCTATAAATATCACATAAATTATACTTTAAGGAATAAGGCATTCTCTAGTAATTCTTTAATCTCACCCAGAAAGGAATTAAAGACCAACAGCTAAATGTCTATAACTGTAAATAAAATTAAATCACAACTTGTCTGCCTTTGTTTGACAGATGGAAGTAGAGCACATAAAGAAGAGCCTGTCGAAATGAAGACTGAAACATCCGTACCTGCGCACTCCGATCACCACATCGGAGGCCAGCGTTTAAAAACGTTCTCACTGTTGGCCGAGATCACTTCAGCCAAAACGAAAGTTTGTGCCAAATGATCATCACGATCAACATCAGCAACAGTATAGTACCATGGAATCAGCCACCTACGCCCCGCACCCCCCCAACGCCTCCTTATCCTGTGTTTACTTCTTTATTTTTCCCTTAAAGAGGCTTCTCTGTAAAATGTACTGCTATCTTGTTTGAAGCTTGCTGTGCCGCTGGTACTGACGCACCACGGCCTGTCGCTGCGTGTTGCCACGTTTACAGAAGGATGACACAGGCGGCCGTGGCGAGTAGACCACGCTGGTACTTTTTTTTTTTTTTTTTGTTAGTGTGAAGGAAACTTGGAGTTCGAACTTCGTAGCCCGGTTGGTTCAGACGACCTCTGTGCTGTTCTGTGTCCACTCTGCGGCCTTCACCCCTTATCTGTGCGTGTGTGTGTGTGTGTGTGTTCTTTTTTTCCATCCATGTGAGGACTGGAGTTTTAGACCTTCATACTAGCAACATTTTTGTATAGTGAGGTCGTTTTGGCCGGTCCTGACTTCTTCAGTGAGCTAGATTAAGGTTAGGATTTGGGTTAATTTTCGTTAGCATTAGCGTAACATTGATGTTTCTATGGTACACTGCAGGCGGGTGATTTTGAAGCATCAGCCATTAACAGCATTTTGACATATTTCCTCTTAAGTTTTTAATTTGCAGTCAAATATTCCCCTTGTTGGGTGGTTAAAATTACAAGAACATCAGGATTCTTCCTCAGTTTAATTAAACCAACATGACAAGTGATACCCTGCGACCCTGTACGCAGGATAAGCGGTTGACGATGGATGGATGGACAAGTGATATTGTAGGTGCTATAGTTGAAGAAAAAATTGTTGGATGTTTTGGAAAATGTTCTTATTGGTTTTCTTGCCAGGAGTTAGATAAAACGATCAATACCACTCTCATGTCGGTACACTAAATATGAAGCAACAGCCAGCTCATAAAGGCTGGACACAGGAGAAACCAGCTATCCTGGCCCTGTCCAAAGATAACAAAATCTGCATATTAGTACCTCTAAAACTCACTAATTAAAATGTTTTATCTTTTTCTTTTATCCATACAAAAACTGAGCGGAATAAATACCAATTTGTGGTTTTATGATGACAAGATTACTTAAGATTTGATTTACTTTGATTTTTGTATGGATGGAACAAAAACTAAACAATATGCTAAAGAGCTTTTTGTTTTTTGACACTGCAAGGCTAGCTGTTTCCCCCTGTTTCCAGTCTATATGCTACGCTAAGCAAACTGCATCTTCACACTTAACATACAGGCATTTGAGTGGTGTCAATTTTCTCATGTAACTACTGGCAAGAAAGCAAAGAAGTGTGTTTCCCACAATGTCAAAGCTATTTCTTCGGCAAGATCCAAAACTGCTCTGTGATATTTGGCTGCAAATGAAACATTTATGCAAAGAAAAGCACATGTCACTGCATGAACACGCCTATATATGATATTTATCATGTCAAGAGTATTTGCCTTCTGGACAAAAATGTTGGTTTTTGCTTTTTGGTTTTGCACTTTTCCCCCACAACTCCAGAAACCTCAAGAAACAGCTGTGCTGGTTGCATCACACCCCCCCCAACAATCAAAACTGAGATCCATGTGCAGATGATGTTTCTGGTGCTCTTTTGGCAGCAGGTGAAGGGTAAAGTTAAGGGCAGGGTTTGAGGAATGTAGTAAATGAAAAAGGACCTCACAGGTAAAGGAAGACAAATATGTGTGAGTGCATGCCTGTGTATGTGTGGTAGCATGTACGGCTGTTTGCCTCCCTTCCTTATATGTGCACAGAATCTATGGCAACCCGTCACTGTGGCCTTCCTGTTTTTGACTCCAAATATTTCTTTTCCTTTCTTTGTTTCGTATGACAACAAGAAAAATGCTACATCTGAGGCTACAAGTTGTTTTCTTGACTTGGTCCTTTCTCTCCAGGATAGTGATAAATATATATACTTTTATATTTCAGTGTAATAAAGATGCTATTATGTACTGTTTGAATTGTCGGCTGGTAAGATGTGTCTGTGTTTAATGTATAGTACTGTTTGAAGGGGCATTTTGTTCCATTCTGTTGCTCTTTACACTGTTTATTCAAGCAATTGATGCTTCTGCATGGATAACTGTTACAGAGCACCGTAAGAGAGAGAGAGAGTGTGGGTGTGTTTGTGTGTGTGAGAGAGAGACGGACGGAAACTGGACGTACTGGCAGGTCTGAGTGAACATAAAACCGAAATGAAAGACTTAATGGCCAATGAAACCACTGCTGAATTTCTGCAACAGCATTATTTAAACTGACAGAACAGATGAAATCCTTGAATATGTGTAATAAGACATCATATTAGTCAACTTTCACTGTTCACTATACAGTAATTTTGGGTTTCTAACAGTTTGTTACTGAAAACATCTTTTTTGGGGGCATGATTTAAGAAAACCTTCACATTTTAAATTTTCACAACAGTATAACAGTTGCAATTGCGGTACCATTTGTTATTGCAGTTGCAGTACTGAATGGTAAATGGTCTGTATATCTGTAGTTCCAACCACTACATCACATTCACCCCATTAAGAAGAGGCAAAGTTGTACACATTTACACATCAGTGCCAATTTGGGGTTCAGTATATGCCCAAGGACACTTCGACATGCAGCCTGGAGGAGCCAAGGATCAAACCACCCACCTTCTGATTAGTGGACGACCACGCTGAGAAAAAGGCTTAGACCATCAGCCTGAAAACAGTTTAGAAGATCTGATTAAAAATAATAAAACATTTCTAGGGGTCCTACAAACCAAGATAACACATATGACATCACTGTGACAACATCAGGGTTTGTCTCAACAGCTAAACAAAACTGAATTAAAGTGGCTATAATCTATATTTGCCTAATGTCTCAAATGAAAACAATGTGACCATGTGAAAGGGATCGTTCCTAGTGACAAAGAATTATGACCGGAATCTGCAGTTCACCCAACATGGTCTCATCCCAGGTGTCAAATGCCGAAACTCTGAGAAAGCCTGACATAGCGTTGGTATTTCACGCACAGGTAGGCCTATATTCTTCAGCCTCTATGAAACACGTTTTTAATATGTAAGCACCAAAACTACTTGGTTAAGTTTAGGAAAACATTAGGGGGTGAAATTAGCACATTACGTGACAGTGGATGGGTGAAAGTCCAGGGCATCACAGACTGATGCTGAAGGGTATCTGTGTGTCAAATACAGAAGCTTTGGAACTGGTGAACATTTAACAAAGATATTTCCCTCAGTATGTGGAGACTAAAGACAGCGCTGAAAGGGGGTGAATATTTGACTTAAATTCAGCAGGTGATACAAACACCACTCCAAATGAATGATAATGTTGCTCCATAACTGCTAAATGTGTAAAAACAACTGTTTGCTATCAAGGTTGACAAGGTGACATGTCTGTGTTCACAACTTGTTTCTGCTGCCCCCAAGTGGTGTCAAAGTGGCACCAAAATCAGTGCAGGTTCAAAGAGATATGGTTAAAGGGCTTAACAAATGTCAAGATTATAAACTGGATGAAGCAGTATGCTTAGTAGGCCAGGTTTTCAGGAAGGACCAGTGGCACTGATACTATTTTGAGAACACATGCTGTCCCATCAGAGTGTGATAGATGGCCTCTGGCAGCCATACAGTCCAGTATTAAACACATTGGTTTGGGGAATGTCTGTGGAATATTATTTATTTGTATGGTATTTGAATTTTCTCGACTTTATTGTTTATTATTATTTATCAACAGCAAATAACTGATGATTCTGTTTGCCTTAATAACTGAGAATAACGTGGCTGCTGTGTAGAGGAGGGGGACATGCGGACACATCGTTTTATATTTAGACAAGCAGAGAGACGGTGATAACATTACAGGCCAGCACCCGATGGTATCCTGCATGTAGGCTAAACTCCCCCGACTTAAAACCAGACTGAAGGCGAGAGCCAAAGGAGGCTATAACTTAACTTCTTAATGCACTTTTGTCTCTCCCCATCTCCCCACATTTCCTTCTCTTTCACTGGGATCTAGTCGGATCTAGTCTGGGTCAAGCGGACTTCTTGGTGCGAGATAATCGGCAGATGATGTGAGTTAATGAGGCGTAGATGCGGGGGGACAAACTCAGACGCGCTCCTCTTCAGCGACTACAGGTGCGCAACAAGTGAGCGAGAGGAGGACGAACGGGAGAAGACAGAATAAAGGAAGTAGCGGGAGGGAGCAGTGGAAAGTAACCGGAGAAGGAAGGAGATAAAGCAGAAACACTTCCCGGTTCTCGTTATGGATACGGGGCAGAGCGCGCAGGTCGCCGACATGGGAGGAGAGCACTCCGCCGGGGTATGCATAGTGGAGCGGGAAAGGGACCGGGAGAGGGGCGATGTGTCCAGCCCCTGCCCCCCGGCCAAACAGCGCTCACTGCGGGTGGTGTACGTCCTGAACGACGGGCTGAAGGCGGTGATGGCCAGCAGCCCGGAGTCCGGAGCGCTGCAATGTCTCCAGAGAGCATGCGACTCGGAGAGCGCACTGCTCACCACCGTGACCTTCGGACGGCTTGACTTTGGAGAGACATCAGTGCTGGACAGTTTCTACGATGCAGGTGTGTGTCAGGGAAACAGCGCGGCTCTGGTCATTTGCAGGTCAAAATCGTCGTGGTTAAAATGGGATAATTTGGTAAAATGTTACACAAAAGTGGTTTAAACGGCATTTAGGAAATCCTGGCTGCATGTCGAAATAGTCACTGAAATGCTGTTGAAACCTACATTTGTTTAAGCAACTGCAGGTTGGTACAATTTTCAGGTAGTGACTACTTCACTTAAGTAATTCCATTTTATTTCCATACTTCTACTCCACAAGCCTACATTTGGAAACTTACACTGCACTATTATTTTGAAAGCTTTAGTTTAGCTGCAGAGTCATTTAGGCTACATTTACATTGCCTCTCATGAGGTTTTTATCCAAAGCAACCTACATTTGAGGGACAACATGCAAGCGTCAATAAAACATAAATACAGTAAGATAAGTGACAATACACACTAGTAAGAGCATTAATAAATACTAGTAATGAACTATTTGCACGTCTTCTCGGAAGAGATGCGTTTTCAGTCAGATTATTACGACAAAATAAAAATGAACGTATATACATTGTGGTGAATTATAGAATAAGGCACCCAGCAGTAGGCTACACAAAGTGATCAGCTGCAACATAAAGTAATACATTATTGCTTCAATAATTACATTCCAACAATGTAATAGCTATAATATTCTCTTATTCTAAAATCGTCAATCCTGCATATCGAGTTCTTTTACTTTTGGTACTTTAAGTTGGCTATATTTTAATTATTTGTACTTTCCCTCATTGCTCTAGTGCTACTTCTACATAATTAAAATATCTGAGTACCTCCACTGTATGCAACCTATTTTGACCAGTTAATCACCAAATACCTGCTGTGAATGTACAAATTCTTATTGGCTGTCTGTCTTGTCATTAATCATAAGGCATAAAATACTATAACTCACTACTTAGTCACAGATAATTACTCCCAGAGACACTACTAGCCTGTAATTCTCTATACACAATTGTACACTTTCATGCACCATCATCTTTCACTATTCAAGCTTCTTGTGTATTTTAAAAAGAAACGTGTTAGTAAAAGAGTAGCGATGTGTTTGAGAGAAAAAGAAGATCAAAAGGAAGGTGGTTTATATTCTCAAATCCTCACTGGCTCCCAGCTTTGGTGACATGAACCTTTACCTCAATATACTGCCACTGTTTAAGTTTGGCTACAAGAAGCATTTAAATAAACCCATGGCAAGTTTATGAACAATTTACACCAGTTAGTGTTGTTAGATGATTGTTATTATTTTTACAACACACATCCTCTCTTTCAGTATTTATTTATTCCACTCTTCTCAACCATACATTACCAAACACTACAACATGTAGCCTATGCTGATATTAGTTTTATCTGACAATTAGATTGCTAATCTCAACTGCAATTGTGTTGGCCATGCTAGCAGGGTGGCTCTTGGGATTACTATCTCGGTTTGTCAATCAGTTTGGTCCACGTCACCAAGAGTTTGACATCTGTGGTTTTGAGGGAAATGTCTTAGATTGCCATTAAATTTTGTGCAGACATTTAAGGTCCCCAGACGATGTATCCTAATAACTTTTAACCGTTCATCCAGCACCGTTACCAGGTCAAAATGTATGACCGCATACCTGCAAAAACAACTAATGACACTACCATCAGACTCAGCTGTAATTTGAGTTCAGCACTAATTAACAAATATTAGCATGCTAACACGCTAAATTAAAATGGTGAACATGGTAAACATTTTACCTGCTAAACATCAGCATGCATCATTAACCACTCTTGTCAGCATGTTAGCATTGCGACGTTAGCATTTAGCTCAAAGCACCATTGTGCATTAAGTGCAGCTTAGCATGGCTGTGGTCACTAGAAAGCAACATCTTTTTCCAGTTCACAGGTAAAAAGTACAGTTTAGGAAACACATATACTGAGCCTATGGATCATAAAGCGTTTATAAAGGATTTCACATTTTGCAAGTGAGGAGCTTACAACTGTCTTTTTTGTTGTCTTTAAAATGCTTTGTGCAGAACATTGCCTCTTTTAATGAGGTTAGAGGTCATGGGTGTCATACTCAAGGGCAGATGGATTCAACATGGGCATTAACCCTATGGGATAGAAGGAGGGCCACTTCTGCATATCTGTACAAAGAAAGTGATTGTATTTATTTTAAAGTTTAAGCTTTGAGACATGCTTTTTTTGTTGCCTCCACCATTATGGGCATCCATGTGGTCGTAGTCACCGTTGTTGTCTCTGCTCCCTCCTTCTAGACATCGCGGTTGTGGACATGAGCGATGTGTTTCGGCAGCCCTCCTTGTTTTACCATCTGGGTGTGAGGGAGAGCTTTGATATGGCCAATAACGTCATCCTGTACCATGATACTGACCCTGACACTGCACAGTCACTGAAGGTACACACACACACACACACGCACACACTTATGTGAATCTCATGCCGGTGTATTTACAGAACAGTTCAGGGATATCATTCCTTCTCACCTCCTTTGAACAAAGTGATCCACTAAGTTATTTCCAGACATGTGTGTTTGTATGTGTGCAGTACAGTCAGTCCTGTACTGTGCTGCCAGGGGGAAACAGCTGTTTGAAGTAGTTATACAACTCATGAGTACACAAGAATACACTTTGCTATGCAGTCTTGAATTGCAATCTGACATGCTCTTTATCTTTATCTCATTACAGGACATGGTGGCACAGAAAAACACAGTAAGTTGCTGCGTGTGTGTGTTTCAGAGAGATTTATGTGTACACACAGTGTCATGCTATTTGTGGAATAATATTTTTTCTCTCACGCACATGCAGGAATACATACCTACATGCTTTCTCTCTCTCTCTTTCACACAGACACGTGTGTCTGTGTGAAAACATGCGTTGCAGGCCCCATGAAATAGACTCTAGCATTAACTGATTTTTAATGTGTGTGTGTGTGTGTGTGTGTGTGTGTGTGTGTGTGTGTGTGTGTGTGTGTGTGTGTGTGTGTATGTGTGGAGAAGGCCGCTCGTCCTCCAGCATTAGGTTTTCCCTGGGTTCAGTTGCCTCCAGAGTACAGAGGCTCTGGATTGCGCAATAAAGTAGGTACCATGCGGCACGTTGAGAGATTTCCTCACGGACAAATAATAGCAACAAACATGGAGGAGGGGCTAAAAAAACAGTGACCTCCTCATGGGATGTTGTGTGAATAATAAATTAAATGCCCTAACAGCATGTTTTAAAGCCAAAGAAGGATAAAATGAGTTTCGGAAATGGCAGACACTCTGCAGCTTGTGTTTTGATGATGATGGTATCTCAACTTTGTCATAAGTCACTGTAAAAATAGCCACTATCTCCTTTTAGATAAGTAGATTTATGAAATTTATGGGGCTCTGTTCTGCAGAGGAGGATATCAAGTTCACATATCCGGCATTCAACCGCTATGTCAAAGTAATGCTGAATTTTGGGCAGTGTTGCTTTGTGACCATGAGTCTAAATATCCAGCCATCAACCATCTTTATCACTCCAGGCTGTTCTTTATGAATAGGTGTAGCATTAAAATAATACTGCATGAAACAAATTAGAACAACTGTCAATGTTTATATAAACATTTCCAATTTAGGTTAGGTGCACCAGGAGAATAGTTGTCATTTATCATCATGCAGACTCATATTATTGGGAAAATAACAAAGAGGAAGATTTGTGTTCAGATAAGTCCCACCAAAACCCAACAGTTATTCACCCAGTCCAAGAGATAGGAATGGGATGAGAAAGATACAGAAAGACCAACAGACAGAGAACGAAATTTAAGGAGAAATCAAAAGAAAATCGATGTAAAAACAAAGAAAAAGGAAATCAAAAAGAAAGGTTTTGCAGTTTGTGTGTTTAACAGCCATGCGAGCCTTATTACTTATTGTGCTAACCTTTGCTGATGTAGTCATGATGCTACCAAACAATCTCAGTGGTGTGCTGATCCTCTTCTCGTACTGATCCTCCTCATTAATCACTTTATAATCCCCACTCTCTCAGGTTTCCCCACTCTCCCCTCCCTTGCTTTTCTTGTTTTTCCTTGCCCAGACTCCTTTTTCACCTGCCATCAGCATCCGGTGTGTTTATCTGATATATAGCTGTATTATATTTATGCATTTAAAAGCACTTCTTGTACTCACACTCAAATCTAAGTCCTCTTTTTCCTTTGACAAAAAACGGTTTGCACCCCCACCCTTTCTCCTTCCAGGCATCCAGTGGTAACTACTACTTCATTCCCTACATAGTGACTCCTAACCATGAGTATATGTGCTGTGAGAGTGACGCCCAACGCAGGGCCAGTGAGTATATGCAGCCCAGCTGGGACAACCTGCTGGGGCCTCTCTGCGTTCCCCTGACTGACCGCTTCACCAGCCTGCTGAAGGACATCCACGTCACATCCTGGTGAGACACTTTTAAACATAAATGTATGTACTGTGTATGACGGTGGGCAGCCTGAATGGACCCAACATGCTGCTGTGAGCAATTTTGTAACACACTGTTTTTGCTTTTTATAACCCATATCTGTGGGTTTATGTACTCATTAATCAATAATACTAAATTATAATCACAGATTCCTTGGAACAGGGTTTCTGCAGGTTCAGTAATATGTGTCAAAGTGTGAAAGTACAATAGAAAACCAGTAGGGATGATAAGGCGTACTATTATTTATTATCATATTACTGTTTTGTATTTCCCAGTGGTGTATAACAATAATTATAGTAATTATTTTAATTAAAAAGACCTGGATAAGCGGGTGGCGCGGTGGTGCAGTTGTTAGCACTGTCGCCTCAGTCGTCCCAGGCCTTTCTGTTTGGAGTTTGCATGTTCTCTCCGTGTCCATGTGGGTTCTCTCCGGGTGCTCCGGCTTGCTCCCACTGTCCAAAGACTTGCAGCCTAGGTTACTTGGTGACCCTAAATTGTCTCTAGGTGTGCGTGTGACTGGTTGTTTGTCTATGTGTAGCCCTGCAATGGACTGTCCAGGGTGTACCCCACCTTTCACCACAATGTCAGCTGGGATTGGCTCCAGCCCCCCGTGACCCTGTATGACTTCTCGATACCTACACATACTCTGCTAAAAACACCACAGTTCAGGCATTTTCTTTACTTACTTAGTGGGAATATAGGACACACTCAGCAGCACATTTAGGTTTTCCTCCCATGTTTCTTGTCACCTTGAATTAAAACATTTTTATCCTAACCTATCCTAAGAAGACATCATTTACTGATGATAGTATCATTTACATACTGTGTTGGAACACAAACATCGGGACAGAATTGATTAAAACCATGTCTTTTGCATGATTGGGAAAAAAAAAGAATCTGTGAGCATTAATGATGCACCAGTGGCTCTTTTATTGCAATGGTGAGTGCAAAAATACACTAGTCAGTAGCACTTTAGTGAGTTTTAAAACATTGGTTTGAATCAGCTTCTCTAAAGCCTTAGTCAACAAAGCCCAGTGTTGCCAAGGCGAGGACTTTGTGCTTATCAGCACCATTGTGATTTTCACCTTTTCCATCTGTCCACCTTCTGCAGTGCTTCCTTTAAGGACACCCTGCTAAATGACATCAGGAAGGCCAGAGAGAAGTACCAGGGAGAGGAGCTGGCCAAGGAGCTTTCCCGCATCAAACTACGAATTGACAACACAGAGGTCCTCACCCAGGACATCGTCATGAACCTGCTGTTTTCTTACAGAGACATACAGGTACTAACATGGTCTTAATTCAACAAAAGCAATGTATAAAAATATATAGAGAATTTACCTTTACTAAACACATAGATGCAGAAATAGTTTCTCCTTATGTGACCACCAGGACTACGACGCCATGGTGAAGCTGGTGCAGACTCTGGAGATGCTGCCGACTTGTGATCTGGCCACCCAGCCCATGATCCAGTTCCACTATGCCTTTGCCCTCAACAGGTACACAGACGCTGAATTCAGACTCGAGCCTAGAGGAGAACTCATTCATAGTGTGCCAAAGGAAGCTCTGACTGCCAAACATTTAGCCCCTAATTAAAAGTGTTTTTTTAGGCTTTCATTCCCTTTTCACTGACATTTTTTAATTGAATCAGTGGTTTTTCTTTAGAAACAACCATTGCAAGGCTTTAAGAACTCATCTAAAATTAGATTTAGATAAATTCTATTTATCCCACATGAAGAAGTAGGGTTTTGGTTTTTTTCCCCTTGTTTTGGACAAGTTTCGCTAAAACCCCCTAATGTATTCTGCCATCGAAAGTCAAAACACAGTAATTAGCTACATTATTATTAGGTTGAGACCAGAATCTAAGTTTGTGGCATCTGTTTTACTATAAAGGGAATTATTATTATTAGAAATGTATAATTTCTGTTAAAACAGCATGTAAATTGTCAGACAACTAGTAGCTGGGGAGAATGAAGTGTAAGCTATCTGCAGAGATAGCCACTGCTAGCCCTTAGCTAAAGCTGAACTAGCTGATGTATTTTTACTTTACTTTTACCTAGCTGTAACTTTAATTGAAAAATACCAATTTTAATGAGGTAAAATACTAGTAATTCAGTTTATTATTTCATATAACTAAAAGAGGCAGTGGCTTAATCCAGTCAGGGTTGAAATGAAACCCAGCTAACGTTAAACGTTTGCTAACGGTAATTAGCTAACTTTAGCAGTATCTGTCATCACATCATTTGACTCTAGTGGAATTTGATGTGGTTAAACTCACATTTGATAGTATTTAAGTATGAAATTGGGGATTATATTATTGATTTCAACATAACTGTAAATATTAATGAGTAACTAAATCAAAACAGAAACATTTAATCATGAACTATGGACTGTAAATAATTAAAAGTTCATTTTCTTTTCAAATGCAGTATTTCCAGTTAAGTTAATCAACCTAAACAAACATAAAGACATTAACAACACCTAAAAACTTTAACCTCTACATGTACAGGTAGAACTACAAGACTGTTGAATGACTTGATCCCAGAAAATCACAATTCAACATTTAGTGAATTAGTGAAACACAACTATCAGCCTCACAGTCATTTATAAATCTGTGCGCAGGAGGAACAGTCCTGGTGACAGGGAGCAGGCTCTCAGAGTGATGCTGCAGGTATTGCAGTCGTGTGAACATCCAGCGCCTGACATGTTCTGCCTCTGTGGACGGATATACAAGGACATCTTCTTGGACTCGGACTGCAAAGACACCAAAAACAGGGACAACGCTATACAGTGGTGAGAACAGACCCTCTCAAATTAACTTTGCATGGCTTTTTCATGAATATATCTCATCCTTTCCACATGCTATCGATAACTGATGTGATCTGCATCTAATTACATTAATTCATTCATGATTGTGTCACCCCCATCTGCAGGTACAGGAAGGGATTTGAGCTGCAGCCAACTCTTTACTCTGGTATCAACCTGGCAGTCCTCCTCATAGTTGCTGGCCAACAGTTTGAGAGCTCCATTGAACTGAGGAAAATAGGTAATAAGATCCTGAACCTGACAACCCCTTTGATTGATTGTAAAGCCAGGAAAGCCTGGAGTCAAGCTGGAATCGTCTGATATGAACATTTTCAAATGTGTCAGTTCACTTGCTTTCAATCCTCCAATTGTTTACTGCATCCACTGGTGTTCTGGGCGCAGTACAGTAATCTTAAAGCTAAAATAGTTTACTAATACGGTAACTGCAAACTAAGATAATAACTAAAGTCTTCTGAAGAAAATTAGAACACAATAGGCTAGCTGTGTGGGCTATAAAATATATGTTGTTTGAGTTGAACTGCAGTATGCTCTATACAATTTCTACTTTGTATGCAAAAAATTAAGAATTATGAAAGCAGAGATTGCTAGAAAATAATAGTTTGGTCCTCTGTTGCCCAAATTAAGCTCAATGGTTATATAAATGAATATATTAATATATAAATAAAAGCTCTGACACTTATAATTTGATGTTTTAGGTGTGAGGTTGAACAGTCTGCTGGGGCTCAAAGGTTCGCTGGAGAAAATGAATAACTACTGGGACGTGGGCCAGTTCTTCACCGTTAGCATGCTAGCTAACGACATCCCTAAAGCTACTCAGGCTGCCGAGAAGCTCTTCAAACTCAAGCCGCCTCTCTGGTAAAGAACTTGTTTGTATGTTTAGAATTGTGTTTTCAGCACTGACAAGGTGCACTTATCTGTACTTATTTGTTATGAGTACATTTGAAGTATTTAAAGAGAAAAACAGTTTTATGGTTATGAACTACTCTATTCATACAGAATCAAAAACTGTCAAGGAAACTATATATTGAAGTAGATGTCTTTTAGCCACTGTGTTTTCAAATAGCAATGACTGGTTGACTACAGAAGGACAAACACGCCTTCATAAAAATCCATAATTTGTGTGATGTGTTAATATCATTTACTCTTATGCTGTTTATCAAAAAATGGTTCCTATTTCCTTTCAGTTACCATTAAGCATGATACAAAAATCCAAATAATAACCAACAATTTGGAGAGATTGTATCAATTCCTTAAAATTTGTTGCTGGTCCGTTTATGATTTAATTCCATAAAACACATGAAAGCATTTATACGTATATTCTATCAGGTATTTGCGGTCGGTGGTGCAGAACCTGCAGCTGATCCAGAGGTTTAAGAAGCAGACGGTGGAACATTCTCCTCAGCGGGACAGACTCAACTTCTGGATGGACATCATCGTAGAGGCCACGCAGGGCACCACAAATCGTCTGCGGTTTCCAGTATGAACATTTACACAAACACACACATGCTCGATCAGATACTCAGAGACACATGCTATCATGTCTTTCTTTTTCTGTTACAGGTGTTGATTCTGGAGCCAACTAAAGTTTACCAGCCCTCCTATGTGTCCATTAACAACGAGGCTGAAGAGAAGAACGTCTCTATCTGGCATGTTTCTCCTGCCGAAACGGTAAGAACATCACCTTCTTGCCCGCTTAACCCTCTTCACTGCAGCATTTTGTTGCATTTCACCATTGACAATTAACTAATTGTCATTAACTAGGTGCATTTGCATCCACCTGCTTTTATCACCATTTTTAATTAAAATAGGTGGAAACGCTAAAAAATTGAATAAAAGGATCACAAAAAGGCTTTTATGCTTGTTTAAAGTGGAAAAGTTGGTGTATCATTTGGGTCTTTTTCTTCTGTAACGGTTTAATTCCACCTGAAAAGAGAATTTAGTGCCACCAACTGTTTATCTTGAGAAATCAACATCCTAAAATTTGCATAATGGGAATAAATGGAAATGCTCATAGATGTGAATTTCCTTCTTTTGATTTTTTTGAAATTTAAAAAAGAAATTACACTAGATTTGGATGAAAACCTGAATATATCACACTTGTACAATGCTCTTTCATGGCTCACCCTGGTTGAATATGTGACTTCACTTTCATTACAGAAAGGGATCCATGAGTGGAACTTCACAGCAATGTCCATCAAAGGCATTAGGTATGAATGTAAAGCTGGAGGTGAATAAAATGCGAATGCAAAAGTTCCCAAACTGACATTAAGTAGCTAAAATAAGTTTTCACTGTTCATTTAGATGAATTATTATGAGAGATACAAATTAAACTTTTGCTCTTAGTTTTGGGTTGAAAATAATAAAAGCTTATTAGTCAGATGAGCTAATGATGCAAGATTGGATTCATTGCTTTACTACTTTTTAAAATAAATTGCATGAACAAACACTGGAAAACTAAATGAATGGTTTAAGAGTAGATTTCTAAAATATATCATACCAGAGTGACAAAAAATGTATGTAACGAAAAAAAAAGAGAAACTAAGCTTTCTCTACTCTCACCTGTCTGCAGTATCAGTAAATTTGACGAGCGTTGCTGCTTCCTCTACGTCCACGATAACTCAGATGACTTCCAGATCTACTTCTCAACTGAAGAACAGTGCGGTCGGTGAGGACACACACCTCTAGATGTGTCTGTGTAGGTGTTCGTACAGTACGTATGTGCGATAGTTTTGACCTGATGGCCATGAATTGGAAATAATAACATTATAATGTCTGCATCCGGTTGTTTGTATATATGTGTTTCAGGTTCTGCTCCATGGTGAAAGAGATGATATCTGATGGTACAGGGAATGCTGTGGAGCTGGAGGGGGAAGGAGATGGAGATACACTGGAGGTCAGGGGGTGTTTAAATGTGTAAAATAGGGCCAAAAAAGTGAGGCAGGTGTGGAAATAACACTGTAAAGAATGTTTTAAAAAGTAGACATGTTAATAGATTGTATTTATCAATTAACAAAATTCATTTGTTGTTCTGTTCATTCAAGTGAATGAACAGAAGAAAAATCTAAATCAAATCAACATTTGCTAGGATTCCCCTTTGCCTTCAATACAGCATTAATTCTTCAAGGTACACTTGCACATTATTTTTAGGAACACTGCTGGTAGGTTGGCCCAAACATCTTGGAGAACTACCCACAGCTCTTCTGTGGATTTAGGCAGCTTCAGTTCCGACTCGATGATGTTGAGATCAGGGCTCTGTGGCAGCCATACCATCACTTCCAGGACTCCTTGTTCTTCTTTAAGCTGAAGTTAGTTCCTAATGACTTTCGCTGTATGTTTGGGGTCGTTGTTATGCTCCAGTATAAATTTGGGGTCAATCAGATGCCTCTCTGATGATATTTCATGATGAATATGTATCTGCTTGTACTTCTCAAGAATTGAAAAGACCATTAATTCTGAACAAATCCCCAATTTGTAAGGAACCTCAACCATGCTTTACTACGTTACGTTACCTGCAGATACCTCTTGTACTGCTCTTTGGCGAACAAATAGCCTTCTTCTACAGCCAAATAATTAAAATTTTGACTCATCAGTCCAGAGCACTAGCTGCCATGTTTCTGCCACCCCAGTTCCTGTGTTTCTGTGCATAGTTGAGTCGCTTGGCCTTGTTTCCATGTCAGAGGTATAGCTTGTTGGCTGCAAGTCTTCCATGACGGCCACTTCTGACCAGACTTCTCCAGACCGTAGATGGGTGTACCAGGGTCCCACTGTTTTCGACTGAGCTGATGGCACTGCTAGACATCTTCCAATGGCAAAGAAAGCATGATCTGTGTTTCATCTGCCGCAGTAAGTGTCGTTGGCCGGCCGCTGTTTCCACGGTCCTCAACGTTACGCATCGCACATGCTTCTTGGACAGCACATCTGGAAACCCCTGTCTGTCTTGAAATTTCTGCCTGGGAGAGAACTTGCTGATGCAGTATAACTACCTCGCGTCTTGTTGCTGTGCTCAGACTTTCCACAGTTTATGACTTTTGACAATAAACTCAACTGACTTCATTAACCTCAGCTGAGTTTAGCTGTTCCTTACCCGAGTTGTATTCCTTTTACACTGCTGTTTGTTTCAGTTAATGATTGTGTTTCAACCTACATATTGAATTGGTGATCTTTAGCTCCTGTTTACTATGATTGTTTAACCACAACCTAACACGATGCCTACAAAATCCCTGACTTTGTGCAAGTGCACCTAAAACAATTGATGCTGTTTTGAAGGCAAAGGGTAAATGAGATTTTTCTTCTGTTTACTCACTTTGCATTTTGTTAATTTATAAATATAATCTATAAACATCTCTATTTTTTTCATAACACGCTTTACTTGACAGCTGCTTTTTCCACACCAGTACTTTATACTGTAGGTCCAGTTGATTATGATTGCTGATAAGGAATATGCATGTTTCTGTGTGTGTTACAGTATGAATATGACACCAATGAGACAGGAGACAGGGTGGTGCTGGGGCGGGGCACCTATGGAGTGGTGTACGCCGGGAGAGACCTCAGCAACCAGGTGCGAATCGCCATCAAAGAGATCCCTGAGAGAGACAGCAGGTAGGTGTGTTAGTGTATGTTGGTGTGTAGGAAAATGATGTCCTGTAGTGACCCTGATCACAGTTTACCTGGTTCTACATTCAAATTCAAAATTGTTGAAAAATGTTTTATTTTTGAATTGACTGCTTCCCATAGTTACTGTCAAGTGTCACTTTTTAAAAAAAACATTGGGGTTGTATCTGAAATTGCATACTAACGTCCTGCCTACTACAGAATGTACTGCATATAATTTTTTTCTTATCCTGGTCGGATGCTTTCTATAGATAAATGAACTTGGACAAGCAGCACATAGGCAAGACTTTTGAATTGTTTTTTGTATTTCACTTACATAAAAGAAAGAACTCTGAAAATTAAGTCTTACCAGTGAGTTGGCAAACATAATGCTTTTTCATGCATTTCGGATTTTAAAGTAACCTTCTGTTACTACTGTAGGTTGTAAGATAGTTAGCTTGGCGTGCTAACCATTGTAGCAGATAAGCACACGGTTTATTCCTTCCCTTCTACGGTACTTTTGCTTGTTCTGTTTTAGGTATTGCTGTCAATACAGTCCCATGTGACTGGAGAATGATGTGAATAAATCCAAAGCTTGACAGGCCTGCCTTGCCTTTTGGTTGCTAAGCTATGATTGCACAATTGCTGTGTGGGGGAAGTGTTTAGCGAGAGGTCAGGTTAATTAGTGTTAAGAAACGTTGTTAAAATTCACTGCAAATGTTTTTTGGCAGCAGATAAAGAGTAACTTAACACTATATGTATTTAGATAACAGTGTAAGGGATAGTAAATGTTTAAATGCATTTCTAATTTCACAATATTCTACTAGGTTAACACTAGGTTGTTGTGTAATAATTATAAGAATGTGAAGCAGGTTGCAGCTGTATCTTCATAAGGGAAAAAAGAAGTTCCCTCTGATTCTTTTTCTCTCTGTGAATCAGGTACTCTCAGCCCCTTCACGAAGAGATTGCCCTTCACAAGTACCTGAAACACAGGAACATTGTTCAGTATTTGGGCTCCGTTTCTGAGAACGGATACATCAAGATCTTCATGGAACAAGTGCCTGGAGGTGTGTTTGTACGAGAGAGAGAAAGATGGTAAAACAATTACACAGTTTTGTCATTGTAGGTGACAACATTTGAGAAAATTTCTCAAAAAACCCCAGAACAAATCATAAATACTGTCTACTTTGTGCTGATAATTTCATTCTGTGCAGGCAGGAAGACATCCATGTTAAATAAACTAAAACATAGCTCAGACTAATTGACTGTTTTTCAGAGATCAATGCTTGTGACCTCTCGGTTACTGGGCGGTCTCTCTAACTGCTTGGTCGTCTTCCCATTTCATGATAGGTTTTGGACACTCCTTCTCTCCTTTCTCCAGGAAGCCTGTCTGCGTTGCTGCGGTCTAAATGGGGCCCGCTAAAGGAGGCGACTATTATCTTCTACACCAGACAGATCCTGGAGGGGCTTCGATATCTGCACGAGAACCAGATCGTCCACCGAGATATCAAGGTACAAGGAAGCAGGTCGAGCAAGACTGCCTTACAACACGGTCTGTGATTTGATGAAGTGTAACGTCATTGTGGTGTGGTAATGATTAGATAGTAAAGAGCAGGTTAAACCATAAATCCCAGTTTGGGATCATCAAAACATGTTACAGCTATTGTATCTTTTGTATCTTTCTCCTCCCTTAAAGCTTCAGGCATTTTAATATAATACAAAATTAATCTGAAAAAAGGGATAGGGATATAGTAGCTGAGATGAAAAAACATTTTAAACATTCAGCATTTGAGATTTTAGGAAATCTATTATTGGGGGATCATTATGGGATTACAAATTACATTGGGAAAAACTTGCATAAAGGCGCATAAAAAGGGCATAGCGTCGTCGACATACGAAAATACTTGATCGTACAAATAACATAACATCCATACAATGTTCAAACCAGATCCTAAAATATGACATAATAGGAAAAAATTAAGGAATAACGTTAAAAATGTTAAGATAATAAGTCAAGCTTGTCTTTAGATGTTAAGTTAATTTGCCTTGTTAACGTTAGAGAAACAAGATGCCACAAACCCAACTCAGCTGTGTCAAGATTTTGTTAAAGTTATTAATGCATGTATGATTTGGGGTAATTTTAGTCAGTAGGTTGTTTTCTTTTTTTAGTTTAAGTTGCTTTTTTGCACAATGCACATTTCCTTCTACAGTATACTGTATTGACGATGCATTGCATGTTATCTTATCGTGCAAAGAAACCTCAAAACATTTCATTCAGTTAGGATTTCTCGATGCACGCCATCTTTCAGAACTTTTTTTTCAACAAATCACACTTTTAGAAACTAATTTCAAACAGTGGTGGGGACATGTCATCCCTTGTTCCCTGTGTAAATGATACTTATGCTGCAGAAAATATGAAAAGCCTTTTCAGGGTAGAAAATGAGGATTAACTTCATGTGATGTAATCCCAGTCCATCTTACTTACACAAACCTTCTTTCTTTGTGTCTTGTCTCTTCGTTAGGGTGATAATGTGTTGGTGAACACCTACAGTGGCGTGTTGAAGATCTCAGACTTTGGTACTTCTAAGCGGTTGGCAGGAGTCAACCCCTGTACAGAGACATTCACTGGTAACTTTTTTGCTTCTTCCTACACTAAATTAAATAGTTATCCTGCTAATATGTACACAAAACATACTTGTAGTTTAATTGTTACTGGCATTACTGGCAACAGATTCTTCAACATGAGTCTGTCGCAAGGATTTCATTATGGTAATGCATGGAGCTCCAACATATAGGAAATGTAACAATGGATTCGAGGAACAAGCAGGTGTGAACATCTGATAAATATGTGGTTTAAAGACAAAAACGTAACATAAAATCATAAAAATTGCACTTTATTACCACTACAGCACTCGTTAGTAAACAACTTGTTGAAAGAAGAATAAACTGCTGCAGTGATGGCTTAAAGTAAAAGAAACGGCACACATCACAGTGCAGTCATTCAGTCGGCAGTACAGGGAGTCTGGAGTCATAGAAATGCTGCAGACCGTGAGGCTGCATGGTCCGTCAAAATGTCAAGAGCCACTATAAGCCTCTATGGAAACACTTGGGACACACGAGCGTGTACGAATGTGCGTGTGCACACATACAAACATACACATTCATTGGCCATCTGGCCTTCTCCAGAAGCGAGCGAGGTGTGTAATTAGGTTAGCTAATCAAGCAGAGGGTGTTTACCTTTCATTAGCAGGTGTGTGTGTGTGTGTGAGTGTGTGTCCTTATCTGTTTCTCCTGTGCTGCCTCCCTCTCTCTCTCTCCCCACTGACTGTCTTTTTATAGCTCACTCTGTCTCTCACTGTTTACATCAGCATTTAGAGCAGACCACACATGCCAAATCTGCTCAGAATTACTGACAGCTGACAAAATACTTGGAGATAAAATAAAAGACAAACTGCAATTTCTCCTGAAGTCACATTTTTGGGACTAAAATAACTTTAATCCCATGTCTTCAGTCTAACCAATAAAATGAGTCATAATGTTGAGTTTTGTTTGCAAATCTTTCTTTTCTGCTCCGCCACTTTGCCTAAATGTCTGGATTTTAGAAACAAATGGTACAAGCTCAAATGCAAGCTATTTCTACATTAATTACAGAGTTGTCTTCTCTCCAAGACCTCCAGTGAGGTTGAACCTGAGTTTGTAATAAACTTTTGGACAAGACAAACGCCAGCTGTTGCCGCCTGTCCAGAAAAGTTCATTTCTAAATATCAGTAAAATTTTGTAAGTCGGACAAATACTCGTAGATGCTGATGCTAAATGACTTGCTTGCCTCGCCTTATCTTTCAATAAAGGTTGTTCCAGGTTACTATCTATGCCTCTATATCTGCAGGCACTTTGCAGTACATGGCTCCAGAAATTATTGACAAAGGCCCTCGAGGGTACGGGGCCCCGGCTGACATCTGGTCCCTGGGATGCACTATTATAGAAATGGCCACTGGGAAACCGCCCTTTCACGAGCTGGGAGAACCGCAGGCAGCCATGTTTAAGGTAACTGGGTCACTTAAGGACACTCAGTACATGTGTTTGCCTCTAAATATCTTAAATCTTATTATATTAGAAACAGAAAGGATGGAGGAAAGTGAATGTGGGATTTAATTTCTAAACTTTCTCTCTGCATGTCCATTAATACATTTCTTTTGTGTAACTTTGTGCGTCCCTGTGTTTTTTTGTTGCAGGTGGGCATGTTTAAGATCCACCCAGAGATCCCTGAGTCCTTGTCACTGGAGGCCAAGTCGTTCATCTTGCGCTGCTTTGAGCCGGATCCTCATAAGAGAGCCATCGCATCGGACCTCCTCAGAGACACTTTTGTCAGACACAACGCTAAGGGCAAGAAGAGCAAGATCGCCTTCAAACCATCAGGTGGACACACATGCACAGCCAGCACATTACTCCAGTGATGACCTCTCTTCTTTTTATGTCCCTGCAGGAACCGAAAGTCCTTCACATAAACACTTTCTTCTGGATGTTCCCAGAAAGACAGAAAGATGGATAGCTTTATGAATCCCCAGAGGAGAAACTAATTTGTTTGCATATGCATAGTGACAAATATCAAAATATACACAATTTAGACACTGACAGAACAATAGATACACATACACACATAAAACATAATCTAATAGGCAGTAAAAAGAAAGGAGACCATACAGTTGTTATCTTTCCCCCCAAACGTAGTTCAGTCAGGAGAGTTTAATTGAAAGCAGGGCTTAAAATGTTCTTTGGAAACCAATTTATACATGTGGAGTCCTGGGTAATTTGACAAAAGATCCATGTGTCTCTGGACACTGTTGAAGGAGAAGAAGAACGTTAAGGCTAGCTGGATGGACCCGGTAGACAACTAGGTTTGGTGAAAAGTGAAGGTGAATAAGGTAGAGGGGTGGAAGTGCATCAGTCAGACATTTAAATTACAGCTGACAGCAGCAGAGAAGGCAAAGGATTTGAAAGTTTGACAGTAACAAATGATTGGCTCATGGACAAGAACTTTAATAAATGGGGCATTGCTGAGCCCTGAGTTTATCTATCGTTATCAGATCATCCTGCTCACTTGACGCTGTTAAAAAAAACTCTCAAGACTTACATTTATTCACGTCCTTTTCTTAACTGATGTCTTTGCAGACTACATCCACAGCGTTTCCCTGCCGGTGCAGCTGCAGTGCGAGGCCACGGGGAGCAGCAGCAGTGAACACGGTTCTGTGAGCCCCGACTGCGACTCCAAACACGACGTTTTCTTCCAGAAGAAGAAAAGGTCTGGCTCAGAGAACCTGCTCAAACCCCACAACTCCAACTACTTGAGGTGTGTTTGTGTGTGAGAGCAGATAGTGAGTTCATTCAGGTGAGCCGGGTCAAGTTTTTTTTTAGATTTTACAGGATTTTGAGAGGTACGGCTTAAATTTTTCTTGATCTCAGCTGCTAACTCTTTACAGAATTTGCATTAAAAAGCATCTTTACTGACTCCAACACTCAAGCTAACCTTAGTTGGGTGGCATCAGATTGCCTTTCTTCAAACAGTCCTGCTGAAATGCAAAATAATATATTACAGACTGTGTGTGTGTGTGTGTGTTGTGTGTGTGTGGACATGTGTATTACATGTCCCCACAATGTAAATCATTACATTTAAAGGTGAAGACTTAAGGTTTAGGGTTAGAGTAAGTAACTCTCCAGAATTTGTAAACACGACTGTGTGTATTATAGGTGTGTGTGTTTGGGTGGCAGGTGGCCTTATTGGGCTCACAGTGCGCTCCGCTGCCGTTTACAGCACTATTATAATGAGTTCGGATCCTTTTTACGAGCTTTAGCTGCGACAGAGCACTTACGCACCGTCACACACACACCTGCCTCGTGCACAGACGTGTGTGCATACAAATCCGTAGACGTCCAGCCGCGCTGACTCATGCTGTCTCTGCACTTTCCTGGGCACACACAGTAGCCAGGAGAGGCTTGTATCTGTAAATAAACTGGACGACGCGTCACACAGTTGTAAATCAGTTGTGTACTCCATGTGTTATTTTAAATGGTAGTGAGATCACTCTGTCTGTCTGTGTGTGTGTGTGTGTGTGATGCAGTGTCCCAGATGAGGGTTCGGTGTCAGAGGACCGCAGTGCCCCCGCCTCTCCAGAAGACAGGGACAGCGGCCTGTTCCTGTTGAAGAAGGACAGCGAGAGGCGGCGATTCTGTTCAAGGTGCTCAATGACGACCAGGCAAAGGTCATCTCCAACCTCAGGGAAAACCACATCCAGGTGTGTATTCAGATGGTCCAAGCGAGGAAAAGGGGTGAATCAGCGACAGGGCCATGGGCGGCAAAGTCTCAATTGTGCACGTGGTGAGCTGTGTGGTCCAATCCAACACACGAGTGGGTCAAAGTGCTGACAAAGTTGATGGTGGTTCTGAGTGTAGTCCATGGCCCAATGGGCCAGGGCTGTTTTGGGAGAACTATATAAAGAACCAGCAGCTGGTCATAATGTTTTGGCTGATTGGTGTATGACAGTCACAACAAAGAGGTGAGAAAATGACAAAATAAAGGAAGACAGTTATCAATTTGTGAATGTACAGAAAGACAACAGACAAACGTACACACACAAAATACCGCAACAAAAAAAACAAAAGCTGAAATCTAAAGAACATTTCAACCACTAGATGGCAAAAATGGCCCACACTAAATATGCAAACATGTGAGTGCAGCATCAAATAAAAATTCAAGTGGATTGCCTGTGGCTCAGGTTTATGAGAGTTGGCCACGTTCAAGTACATTTACAGTTCCTTTAAGGTCACATTTTTATGGCATCAATTCAGCTTCAGTTTGCTGTATGTATATGTACCCTCTACTCTACTCTGCTACCAATCACAGGACCTTTTCATGTAAAACTTTGCCTGCATTGCTGTCTGCCACCGTGTCTTTCTGATACTACCACTGGGCGGCGCAAAAGTCATGTGTTTTAAAATACTACACTAAGTGACTTGATGACAAGTTTAATTCGTCATCAAATGATGATGAAATTTAATTCAAGAGGCTTTATATTCCTAGTAGTAGTATTCATATCAGATAATTCATATTTATGCTCAGTGTGCAGTGCCTTTAGCGTAGTTTAATTTTTGAAACACTATATCAGATAAGAGGGAAAGACAGCCATTCAGTTACATAAATCTGACGCCAATCATTAAATCTAACATCACTGTTAGACCTGACATTGGGACATTTATATTATACTTATTCTTTTGGTCTCAGTAAGCTTTGCTAAAACTGTATTTCTGTATCTGTGTGTGTGCATGTATGTACAGGGCAGTGAGGAGCTCCAGCTGTCCGTCGAACACATTAAGCAGATCATCTGCATCCTTCGAGACTTCATCCATTCCCCAGAGAGGCGTGTCATGGCGGCCACCATCTCCAAGCTCAAGCTGGACCTGGACTTCGACTCCACCTCCATCAACCAGATCCAGCTCGTGCTCTTTGGCTTCCAGGACTCGGTCAGCACGCACACACATACACAGCTAAGTGTAATTAGTGGAATAATTCACATATAAGCTCATGCACTGTATGCACGCATAAGCACTGTTATACAAGGCATTTGGCCTGAGTAATTGGTGTTGGCACATGTTGAAACAGTAGAGCTGGTTGTCATGGTCACAGAATACAAGGGAAAAGACATGAGATGTAGGCTGATACAAAGAGATGATATTATGTACTGAACATTGTTAAGCATCCACTCAACATTTTAGTAAGCCAATATTTCAGTAAAACTTGTGATATTAATCAAGAAATGGGTTAACTTGATGTGAATGTTGTGATTTGTGTATCCAATCCAGTCGTGACGAAACTAGATGAAATATGTTCGTCAACAACCTTTTTTTCCCTGACTAAAGTGAGACGATGACGAGACGGCGACAGTGTCTATATTAACATGCAGTATTGTTGACGAAAAATGACAAGACTAAAATGTGATTTTAATTTCTTTTAGTCGGTATAATATTACAGGCCATATTTTCTTCCTCTAAATTTTTGCTTGAACAGTGTTTTCGTTCAGCTGTATTTTTTTTTTCTGGCCGACCGGAGCGACTCCTGGTGTGGGAGAAAAATGTTACCGTGAAGTAGGCAAACTCTGGTGTCACACAACAACACAATATGCTAGGAAAAAAGAGGTGCTTAGATATTTAGTACCATTTTTAAAAACAGTGAGGCGGACAAAAAAACAGTGCCTTATTATATCAGACAGCAAGCAATGTGGTCAAAAGATTTCTGGAAAAAAACTACGAACTTGAAGGGGCATATCAAGGCTACCTACCTGGGAATTGAGGTAAGTTAACGTCTCCTTTGCAATAAAAATGAGAACAAAGGTAACATTCAGATTTTACAAAACATTTTATCTATATGTGATATGAGTGAAATAAAGACTAAAATAATAAATATCTGTATTTTGGCTGCAGCAGATTGACCAAAATGATACTCAGAATTATACCACTGGAGAAGAAAAAACTAAAATGATGGTTAATGACTAAAACTAGACTAAAACACTTTTGATTTTGTTTTGACTAACATCAGATTAAAATACCCAGACTTTTACTAAACTAAAACTTGTATACTGTGCATACAGTGGACCAAATATGACAAAAACTAACAAGGACATTTGACACAGGACTAAGACAAAATTTTGAAATGGCTGACAAAATTAACACTACAATCCAAAATTCTTAGTACTTAAACTACTTACAATAAGTTTTTCTATCAGTTAGTGTCAAGATACTCAGGCATCCCACTGGATTTAATTGAACATACTTGAAGACTCTACTCAGAACCGAAGAAGCCTGTTGGATAAGAGGCACAATCTTGATTATATACCCGCATTGGATTGTCCTGCAATGAAAATCTTTCCTTGTAAGGAAAAATGAATATTTAGATGTAACTTTAATAATGAATAATGAACAAAATGTGTTAAGTTGTTGAGTCAAGCACTGGACACGGCGAACTGTTGAGGGCATTAGCAATGGCTAATATCGGTAGCTTCCACACTTTACCAGCACTCGCCACACTTCTTTACTTGTTACCTCTACTTCACTGTATATCATTCTCGGTCCTCTTTCACGCTATACGTAGTCGCACAGAGACACCTACTGATGAGGAGGTAGTGACAATAATAGTATACAGCAGACACATAAATATCAAATGTCTGTGTGTAAACACAACAAAATTGTTAATGTTTTCTTCCCAGTTTGTCTAAATTGTGAACCACAGATTATTTGCATATCGTGGAGCCAACTGAACTCTAATGGCCCTTTTAGACACAAAGTGATTTGCACTGCACAGGCTGCTGGGTTCAAAGCGAAATAGGTGGTGTTTTCAAAACTGTACAGTTCACTACAGTGTATTTGTAATATTGAATTTAAGATAGCAACAGAACAAGGAGCAAGTACGAAGTTGTGGAGCAGAGGAGGCTAAAACTAGTCTTAAAACATGCAACATCGATGCTGCCCGTGTCTATTTCACATAACTAACCTAAAGCAAGTGTTATACTTTTTGCTTCCTTGAGTCATCTAGGTGGACATGTAGGCTCTGACACAACAGACATGCCTACCCACAAGCTACACGCACAAGACTATGAATATGCTTCCATGATACCGCTTTGATGTCTCCGTATGAATACAAACTTTAAACATTTCCTTACCATTTTAATTTATGAGCTTTGGCTGAATGCCCACATTTCTGATGGCCATGTGGGTGTTCATCACAGTTTGACGCTTGAAGCTTGCCAAGTGGTGCGATGTGCGTGCACTTTGGTCGACACAGCAACAAACCAGCCTGGCGTGGCGCAAGCCATTAAAAATAACGGGTTTCAGAGTACAGTGGTGGCGACAATTCAAGTCAGTAATTAGAGAATCTAAGGTCTGAATATCTGTCTTGGTTTCTTTGTCTCTGTGATTTTCAGGTAAACAAAGTCCTGAGGAACCATCACATTAAACCCCACTGGATGTTTGCAATGGATAACATCATCCGCCGAGCTGTGCAGGCTGCAATCACCATCCTCATACCAGGTGGGCGGGTCAGAGCTGTCACCGACATCTAGTGGACACATGCAAAGCTTTCTGTCTTTCACCTGCATGTTTGCAGCTAAACATTCCTGCTTAATATCCACATTAAGAAATGAGTTCACAGTGCCACACATGCTTTGACAGAGCTGCAGACCCACTTCGGCCCGGCGTCCGAGTGTGAGGGAGCAGAGAAGGAAGACGAAGTGGATGAAGAGGAAACGGAGTTTGGTCCTGTGTTAGCTCCAGCTGCTGACGACTCGGGCACGTTAGCTGAGCCCGGCCACTCCACGTCCAGCACGCTGAACCCTGCTCACTCCCAGGAGCATCAACGCTCGCACCATCAACTGGGGGCACAGCTGGGGCGGCTCAAACAAGAGACCAACAGGTGCTTGCAAACACACACACACACACACACACATACACACTTAGTAACACATTAAGCCAAAGATGTGTGAAATAATACAAGCGTTCACAGTCGCGCTGTGGACGATCCTTCTCACTGGCTGGATGAAGCCCGACCCCCCCCCTCCTTTTTGATCCATGATGATACGGAAGATTTATTATTTATTAAGAGGAGCCAATCTTCTCTGTAGTTCGCACCCTGTACACCTTGTACCACGGGTAGTTGTTAAAAGAAGTTTTCACAGTTTGGTAAGAGGCTTTGCTTAAGTTAGCCAAAAAGACATCGATGCATGTCATTGCTAAAGTTGGTTGGAACTATAACTTACTTACTTGTAACTAGTAAATTATACTTATGATAATAAAATTAACACCTGTTTGAATGTAGCCTAAAATGCAGCCCAGTGTGGCCTGCAACAGTCTAATCTGTCCTGCCACAGTTTCATAATGAAGCACACACATTCACAAAACTTCTCATGTCTCTAACATTGTTTTGCGCCATTGCTTTGGCAAAGTATCTGTCAGACGAACTAAAATATGGTTTTGTGCCTCTTCAAAATTGCAAAAGACTAAATAAGTAGGCTTATAAAAAAGATATTAAATCAGTATAAATAAGTTATTTTAGGAGGTTATAGTACTTTTACCTAAGTGCAATTTTTTAGTAGTCTTTACACCTCTGGTTGTATGGTGCAGTTTTTCTTTTTTTATAATATGGAAATGCCACTCAAACAGTTCCACACTTGCAGCTCTTTCCATCATACTTTACACACACACACACACACACACACACACACAGACACACACACACGCACGTACTAAGAATAACTGCAATAGGCTGACACGGAGAGAATGTGCACCTGCAAGCACAGAGACACAAAGCTAAACCTGAAAACACACGTGTAAGCATGTCAAGAATGCAGTTCCTCCAGGGCTGCATGTCAAAGTTGTTTGTCATTAAGGGCCGTTATAGCAGCTGGCAGTTAAACTGAAAAAACATCAAGACCTTACCTGACCTTTCCTCTATATATATTTTTATTACACCCTTTTAACCAGGTAAACGTCTTACTGAAGTTACAGCTACAGCATTATGGCTATAAAGGCAACACAAAAAGACACAAGTAGGACATTAAGGTAATGTTCAGACTGCAGGCCTTAATGCTCAATTCAGATTTTTTTCCCAGATCCAATTTTTTTGTTTGACAGTTCATTATAGTTTAAATGTGCCCTTTCGACTCCAGCGACTGCACCATGCAGAAGAATAACACGATGTCACGCCCAGCACGCTGTTGCAGAAGTAAACAAGTAGCAACATAGCTCCGGTTAGCTCGCGGGAGACTCACGTTTTTCACTGTCAAGTGACAAGTGTTCACAACTTTCTGTTCTTTTCTTTACGGTTTATGGAGCTGTACAACGCACTGTGTCCGCTCAGACAAATAGGATGCACATAACTCAGAAGAGAGTTAGAGGTAGAGAAGGAAGAGAGCCACATGATTGATAATGGCTTTTGTGGAGCTTTTTCATTCACCGCAGTTCCATCTACAGCAGAACTGTGACAAGTGCTGCTTTACAGTGACGTCAAAGTCGCATTAAATGCGACCTGAGTGTCCAGACTGAGGTTCAGTGATTAAGTTTTAGTGGCATCTAGTGGTGAGGGTTGTGAATTGCAACCAGCGGTTCACGGTGCATTCAAATGCTCCTCAGATGGTCTCATTTCCCAAGTTGTGAAGTGGTTCTTCTGACTTCACTGTGTGTTCATGTGCTCTTAAGTCGGATTGACAGAAACACAGACTTCTAGTTCACGCTACATGTTTGCAAAATATGTATATGCAATATGTGATTTTGCACAAATAAAAGTTCTGTATACTTCTTTATGTCCCATGTACACTTTATTTCTCTTTTTGCAACAAAGATTTAAGGAGGAATAATATATACTGATTATTCCAAGACCATATGAATGCACCATCAGTCACCGCCCACTCCTCCTTTTCCAAGCCGCAAGTGACGCTGGGATGGCGGACACTCTCTGTCAGCTCTTGTGCTAAATAATATGTGTGGACCAAATTTTCCTTTATTACTAGTAAGAAACAAGTCGACTACTACTACTACTAATGTTATGTCTTTTCGTACGTATTCAAGCGCCATCATCTGTTTCAATTTGTCAGTTTGTCCAAAACGTACGTGATATTCCCATCAGCCTCAGCTGTAGCTCACATTCAGTGCTAATAAGCAAATGTTTGCATGCTAACAAGCTAGGCCCTAAGTACTAGTAGCAGTAATAAGTAGCCTTACTAGTAGAAAGGGCCTACTGTAAGCACAGCCTCACAGAGCCTCTAACACGGCTGTAGAGTCCTGTTAATGTTGGAGTTGAAATAGGTGTCAAATAACATAACTTCCTTTCTTAATACTTTCAGATTCAAGATTATATTTTCTTTCCTGCCTAAACAATACGATACCATGGAAAAGTCAGCTATTGCAGCTGTAAAAAGTTACCAGAGTTTTCCCTGACATCAAAACAGATGCAAACTTCAATACGTCTCTTGTTGTTTAGTGCCTGGAATGTCCCTGCAGTTGCATGTTGGCAGGACTAAACTGAAACTAAAGGATAAAGATGACTATTGCATTATATCATAACACCTCCAAAACAGTTGACGTTGAGCGGATATCCCTGAGTCCAGTAGAGTCTACATTGCCCAAACTATCTAAATCTAAATCTATTCAGCTTTTTTTAGACAAACTTTAAAAGTCATTTGCATTCCCACCTTGCTCTTGGCTTAAAGCCACGCATTTGCAGCCATGTGTCAACCTGATGAAAGCTGTGTACATGGCTCAAATTGTTTGTCAGCCGTGCATTACACTTTTGATTGCTAATGACTTAAGAGTGCCTCAGGAAGGAAATATGCGCTTTGTTGTAAATTGGCTGCAGCCCCCCGTGACCCTCTACGCAGGATAAACGGTTGACGATGGATGGATGGAAAGTACTCATAATACCATAATTGACCAACTTTTTGAGTAATCCACTTAATGTGGATTGACAGATGTTTGTTATTATGTCCTTGTGTCTGGACTACTGTGTTGAGGCTACATAAAAATGCATGGTTGGATCATAGTGTTGTTTGTTCCTGACTAGGACATTCAAGAACACCTCCAGTTCCAGTTATGTATTTAGATATTGATATTTGTACACTTTATTTTAATCTAAGATCATGCAGCATGTAGATTTACTTTTCCCAAGCTGCAGTCTGTAGCCGATTTTAAAAATGTTACCGCGATGCCACAGACATAAAGACAGAATTAAAGGACTTTTTATTTATTTTAATCGTAAGGACGCACACACAAGATGTATCAGTCAAGACGCAGGACCACACACTAAATACTACACAGTTTCAGAGTGGCGGTTCGGGGACAGACTGTCGTCGTCAGCTGGCTGCACTTCTGCATGCAGAGAATAAACTGTGGGTGAACTCAAGGCCATGAAGATGGAATCAGCATAGTTTATACATTTTGTAGTGTAGACTTTTCCCGATCAGCTCGCTGTTAGTTGGCGTGTTTCCGTCAAGTTTTTTTATGCACATTTTGAAGTATTACAAAAGGTTGATGGAAACGGCTAAATTTGAAAAAAGTTGTTACACTCACTTAGGTAGTTTTTGTCTATTTCAAGTAAAAGTAAACACATTAAATAGGAAAAGGAAACACCTTTGCAGAATAAATTCTGATTTAGCTTACATTTAACTCCATCTGCTTTTTCTGCTGTCTGCGTCTTCCCGTAAATTTCCATAACGCTCGGGAACATAGCTGGTAGCAGCTTGCCCTCTTGAAGCCCATTCCTGAGGACCTTTTTGTTTATAACAGCAATGCGTAACGTCACTTCTGACAAAACTACGCTTTGCTTAGCCTTGTTTATTCAAACCAGTGAATGGAAACGCGCCTAATTAGCGCTTTCTTGTTTTTCTTAATTTTTTTTTAAACATTTCAAAAGTTCTCTCAAAATTTGCTTGACACTTAGATGGAAACATGGCTACAGTCTGTTTCTGTAAATTGTCTGTAAATCCCTCCCACTACGGGATATTTCCAACCGATAATCTCTTCTGATCAGCCTCGGCTCAGGAACACCACCGCAATTATCAGATGGGGCGAATCAGTCCCAAAGGCCCAATCATCTAGTTCAGTTCCAGCGTTTAATTTCATGGCATGTCGTATGCTAATTCTGCTCATTAGCAGAATTCAAATTCCTGCGTACGACCGATGAACAGACCAGTCTATATGTTTTTGAAAGCGTTCTGTTCATCTATGCTCAGCTGTTGTCTGTCACAGGCCCTCCATGCTATACACCTGTGAGATCTAGCGCTTGTTATAACAGACGTCACGGTTGCTGTGGTGCCCCCTGCAGGCTGCTGGAGGAGCTGCTACAAAAGGAGAAGGAGTACCAGCAGGTCCTGAAGGCCACACTGCAGCAGAGAACACACGACCTGGAGATGGTCCGAGTCAGACACAGACCACCAGGTAAACGCACTGATTGACCAGATTGGTTGATTGATTTGATTTGTGCTTCTCTTCTCTAACTCTCTGTTTTTTAAAAGAAATCTCACCTCCCTCCATCTTCCATATCCCAGCGGACCACGAGCCGGACAAGCAGCTCACTGATTGGCTGAAAGAGCAGGGGGCAGATGCTTACACCATAGATAAGGTTGAGTCGGCTTTTGAACTTCTGTTTATAGCTTTTTCTTCTATGTCCATAAACACACTGCAGCACACTGTGTGGTTTTAAACTGATGTTTGTGTGTGTTGGATTCTAGTTTGTGCTGGAGGAATATACGCTGACTGACGTTCTCAATGACGTTACCAAAGATGACCTCCACTGTCTACGCCTGCGGTATGTACTCTCAATATATGAATCCTGTTGCAACTAATTTTGACAGAAAGGAACATCAAATAAAGCTGCTCTTGGCGGCTGACAAAAGCATGGGCAAAAAATAACAAGCTGCCATCACAATTACCATTCTTTGAAACATGTATGTGCACATATGTACAGTGAGAGTGACTCTCCATTTCTTTAAACTGGTTGTTGTTTTAATTCTGTTGGTGTCGCCAGCTTCAATGCTGCTCCGCCAGCAGACTATAGTGAAGCACAGTGCATTGGCATTGCACAACATCTTTCAGCTCCCCCAGGAGATAGTCTACTCATCCCCCTCTTCTTATAAACAGCCTCTGTGTTGGTCTTCCTCTTCAGTCTGTTGTTGATGTAGACACCCACGTCAGGATCCTCTCCCAGAGTACACATCGAGTTGTGGAGCCGTCCTCTTTCTTCAGAAGTCGATTTAAGACAGATAGCATGAATTAATTACTCCCAAGAGTAGCTGAACCAGCTCTTCCTTTCTAAAAGTGGACAGAAGTTAGTTTTTTCTTTTTCTATGCAAAATGATGAATGCTTCTTTTCCTCAGGGGCGGAGTCCACTGCCGCATCTGGCGGGCCATCCAGCGGCACCGAGAGCGAGAGAGGCTGAGGAGTGATGAACGCTCTGAAGATGATGCATGATGGGATACTTGGACAACAACAACTCGGGAGGACTGTTGTTTTGCAGAAACACGCACACGTCTGCACACTACCAGCATTGCATGGCCGTCTCTCCTTTGTGCCTCTCCACGGTGCCTTCTCATGTTGTAGTCTCTGCGTTGTACGCACAAGACTGACTGAATCTTAGTTTGACTGTATTTCGCCATACAGTGTCACACTTTACCAGACCAAAGCGCATTAGTACAGGTACTACTCCATGTATCTGTGTGTGCATTTAAATGTGTATGTGTGCCACAATGTGCTTGTGCTGGAGAATTTTGAAGGAAAAATGCATCTTAGCAAACACAGAAACTGTTTCGAGTGATACTCCACCCTGAATCTATCTTTAGGAGGATAAAACCGTCGCCTGCATGTATACTTAAAAAGGTCCTGATTCTTTTCCGCGAGTGCAGGTTTTTCTTTGAAAAATAAATCAAAATGTCCATAAAAACTTTTCAAACTGCTTCTGTAGCACAATCTGTTCAATGGTGTCCATTCAGATTCTTAATATAGTTTACACAGTCATACTTTTGCCGATATACAATTGCATTGTTTTCATTGTTACTCCACACACATGACCCTGTTGAACTGGTACTAGTGCATCATCCTTTTGTTTTTACGTGCGTCAGAAGTGCTCTAATCCTTTGTCACACTGACCAGAGGGATGGAAAGTAGAAAGACGTTTATGCAAGTAAAACTGCTTATGTTCTGATAAACATTTTGAAAATGAACCCAAGCACAGCCCCCGTTTCTCTGTAAAAGAGCAGAGTTTATCACAAATCCTCTTTCTGTTATGGAACGTATCAGTAATATAAATTCAACAGAAATGGCGCTCAGCCAAAACATGCAAAACCACTTGAATACTCTCCAAGACCTTGTGACTCATGGACCTGTCAGAATTCCTTTTGCATTAGTTCCCTTGGTTTTCAGCCAAAATGACAAACCATGAAAACTTTCTCGCAGCAGTCCGAGTCAGGTCTAATGCCTTCATCATTTACTCGATACTTGTTCAAAAATTGTGCAATGATGATCTTCCACATACACCTGGAGATCTCTGTCGTGTGGGAGTCGAACACATTTCAGCTGAAAGCCTAATTTTTGTAATGAATGTTTGTATGTAGCCACATTAAGATGATTCTTTGAAACATGCACACACATCCCAGCGGCCTTCACGTCACTGCCTTTACGTTTGAATGCATGTTATTTATTAGTTGTTTAAGATTTTATTTACATTCTTTATGAAGTAACATTTCTTTTCTCTGTGTACCTGCATTTTTTTTTATTCCAACTGTTATGTATATGTATGTGCTTGTCTGTTTCATGATTGCTTTACAGCTGCAATAAACTTGGAAATAATGAATTTGTTTCCCACCTGCTTTAAAATACTCTTTGGGACAATACAAAGGCCTTCAAGTAGTCTAACCGAGAAATGAACAGTCTATGACGTCTTGCTGGTAGTTTACACAAACCTCATGTTACTGCTGTTCTTTGCCAGATTGTTTTGTTCAATTGATCGGTGACATTTTTTTCATGACTTAAATAGCACCTTCCAATATTAGCATAATAACAGGGAGGAGTGTCTGCTAGGAGTTTTTCTTAATGGGTCAGCTCAGCCCACTCAAATTACCAGACTAAGAGTGCGCAGCCCTGCCAGAAGGTCTGTGAGGCTGTATTTTCAGCTAAATGCTAATGTCACGCTAACACGTTTTCAGTGACAAACATGCTGATGTTTAGCAGGTATGTTTACCATCTTAGTTTAACATTTTGGAACGCTAATATTTGCTTTATAGCAGTAAATACAACGTAAAGCTGAGGCTTATGGAAATGTCATTGGTTTTGCAGGTATTTGGTCATTTAAGAGATCATCAATTATTATAATTTATCCTTAATTACCCAATTTCAAGGTAATTAATCCTACAGATTTGGAGACATTTATTCAAATCTACAAATATGGCCATGTCTCTATCACGGCTATAAAATCTACATCTTTTCTTTTACACTGTTTAAAGCACAGTATGCAGCCAACAGCTTTCTACTATCTTATAAAGAAAAAGCCTCATTGACAGTGATTCTGCAGACTAATTACCTGCGTGGGTAACTGAGAAATCTTTTCCAGTTTCATGTTTTTATAAGTTTTTCTGAACTTGAATGAATCCCAAAGTATCAAAGTTTTTAACTGATATTGTGTCAGTTATTTTAATTATATCAATTGCAATCGCATTGCTTTACAGCTGCACCTGCAAACTTTGGCACAGTTATTCAGGCTTGTTGTTGACAGCAGTCAGTATTCATGAGCAAAGATGTCTAGTGACTACAGTCTAGTATTTTTCCAACCCAACAGGTTTATTTCACCATACTAAAGGAACAATGAATGGGACATGAAAATATGTCAGAGGCTTTGCATAGTTTGAATTTTGCCTGTTGCTGGGTAAACCCCACTATATCAAAGAACCTTTCCTTGCCTGTGTGCAATCTTAAATTTTTTTATTTATAGATAAACCATCTTGAAACTCATCAAGACTTCAGCACAGAAATTAAAGCCTCACCCTGGTAAAACAATGCTTTATTCAACATATAAGGAAACTTTTGAGAAATAGTGGTTAAAATCTTGACTTGAATATAAGCAATAAAGATCCCATACAAAAATGTAAAGCATTGGAATATAAATATTTTGAAACAAAACAAGATAAACAGATTTGAAAAAAAAAAACATTTCTCAAAGGTTGTGGAAAATATGTTAAACTACAAGCTTATTTGTCTCATAGAGAGTTAGATGAGAAGGTTGATACCACTCTCTGTCAGTTAAATATAAGGCTAGCTAGAAGCCTTTCAGCTTAGCTTTGCATAAAGACTGAAAACATAAACAGCTAGTCTTGCTCTGTCCAAAGGTAACTGCCAACCAGGCGACACATTATACTGTATGTCATTTACATTTACTCACTTGGCAGACGCTTTTATCCAAAGTGACTTACATTTGAGGAACAACATACAAGCATCAACAGAGCATCAATTAATCCGTACACAAACTGTATAAATTACTAGTTTTAATCTGACGTTTCTACACTAAGCGAATAATCTCATTTCCCATAGTATGTTAAACTATTTATGCCATTTATTTAAAGTCAAACAAACATATCAAATCTGGGGTGGGATGGCGCAATGGTTAAGATGCCCGCCTTTGGTGTGAGAGACCCGGGTTCAATCCCCACTGTGTCCCTGAGCAAGACACTTAACCCCTACTTGCTCCAGCGGCGTGCGACCTATGACATATATAGCAATTGTAAGTCGCTTTGGATAAAAGCATCAGCTAAATGTATTTCCTTTCTATAAAGCATCTGCACAGCCATTTTTAATATTAAATCTGCATTATTTACATCAACTTGCAGTTTTCCTCTTAGTTTATTGACACTTTTTGCTGCAGATTATCCCCATTGACTTGCCACTCTCTGCAGTTTGCAGAAATATGCATTACATTATCACCACACCCGTGACATGCAGATGACAGAAATAACTTTAAATAGACACTTCACCTTATTGCAAAAATGCTTCCTGGATGACTATAGGGCCTAAATTTAGCTAACATAAACAGTCAGGACAGAGCTAAGATTGCGGTCACAATAGAGTGAGTTGCTAAAGTCGGCTAAAAACTAAAAAAAAAAGGAATGGATTTTGGTTAAAAAATCTGTAAAGACAGCACTACAACAGCTTGTCATTTAATTTTCCGGCATTCGATTTCCTGAGCTTCTACTATGGGCCTAATTAAATTCTGTATACTGAAGACCTTTTTAAATTACAAATTTGACATTATATTTTATTTTTATTGCTGTGTTGTATAGGTTTCCTGTTTACAAACAACCGAGGGGTTGGGGGTGGGGGTAGAAGACGGACATTGTGACAGCTTATATACTGTGATGCCCCTCCCATTTTCCTTGGAGGCTGTCCAGGTAAATATCAGCAGGCAGGTGGCCAACATGAGAGGGTCTTCAGCTGGGCCCTTCAATCCACCCTGAGGACCCATCCACACTACTCCGTTTTAGTTTACAAACGGAGAATTAAAACAAATATCATCTCAGTGTTTTAGCTGCGTTTTGGAGTTGATCTCCGTCTACATTAAAGCGACTGAAAACGCACAGCTAAGGCCCTTTCAGGTACACTGGGCATGCGCGTGCCAGTGTAAACATGAAGCAGATGGTCTATTCCGTAGTTACAGAAGATTTGGCAAAAGAATAAATAAGTACAGATGAAGCATCAGACCAGTTTTTTTTCATGCATGCACAATTAAGGAGATGGGACTGTTAATGAATGGCGGCGGAAAACAGACAGGGAGTCGTTGCTAAGTAAACCGCGACATGCATATTTGCACTGAACATAATATTTTAATAAAAATACAATGTCAAAAACCCGGACAGTAGCATCGTGTTTCCCAATCAGAGAGCCGATCATGAGCGACTGCGTCATCGTTTCTAAAGTCCTCCGTTTTGGCCCGTCTTCACTAAAGCGCCCTCCGGAGTTTCGAAACGCAAAACGGGGTCGGCAGCATTTCCAAACTTCTCTGTTTTACGTCTTTGTTTTTGTCGCTTTAATCTGAACGTAGCAAAAGGTCTCCGTTTTAATTCTAAAGCGCAGTAGTGTGGATGGGGCCTGAGTCACCCCCACAGCACACTTGCAAACACATCCATGCATCGCTTGCAAGTTAATCTCTGGCATGGACCTTATTGTCACATTTCCTCAAGCAGGTTTGTGACAATATGGACAGACAACCGGTAAAATTTGAAATTTGTCTGCAGCTCTTTACCAAAAACTGCACGCCTCACGTTGACATCTGTTGGCCCTCATTAGCTAACAAGACACATTAAATTCCAGTAAGAAATGATTTGCAGAAATTGAGTTTACACAAAGTTACCTCTACAGTTGGTGAGAAATGAACTGAGTTGGTTTATTACGTAGCACTTTGAGCTACAGGGAGAGAGGGCTTTGTTGGATAATGAAGTGACAACTTGTGTTTATCTCTGTTATCAACTTTGCTCCAAAACCTATATTAATTAATTTAGCTTGGGGGCTAGTTGGCTAGATTACTTGCAGCATAGAATTTGTAAAGGTGTGTTTCTATTTTAACACTTAATTTATATGTTAAAGTAAGGCACTTTTTAAATTTACAGGTGGCATATCAAAGAATTATTATAAAGAATTATTCTTTATAATTAAGAATTATTCCTTGTGCTATGGTAAAATAACTGGTAGCGTTTACAACAGCAACTTGCACACGGTAGCTTTTGTAACACATATGGTTGTTGACAGATATTTGGAGAATCTATTTCACACAGACTCCTCAGTTTAGTAACAGAAGACTGGTTGTTTGCAGATTGTGGTCTGGATGTTCAGGTTTTGGTTCTCTGTACGCGTCTGGGGTTTCTTACTTCTTTTCTGTTGCTGCTGGATAGAAACACAAAACGCTTAGTCTGCATTACTTCACAATGACAGAGTTTTAGATTGCACCCACAGGTTCTGATTACATAAACTTTTCTTAAGGGACAAAAGTGTGTATCAGGTTATGAAAAGGAACAATATTAAAAGAAAAAATGGGAAAGGCCCCATACTATACTCATTGTCAGGCTCATACCTTAATTTTGGGTGTCTAGAAAATGTTTACAAGCTCCAATATTCAAAAGATACATTATTTATCAGGACCTATAGCTGGCACAGCGCTGGCAATGAGAGACTACGCCTCACTGATTACAGCACAGAAACACAACTGGTTTAGGCGAAGATAATTTATTTTATGGAGAAAATTTCCCATTTTCCCTATGATGTCCCCCGGCTGCTCTGCCTCAGCTTTCTGTGATTTACAGAGTTACCTGTTACTTTAGCCGCTAACTACTGCTAGTAGCTGCTACTAGCTACTTAGCTCATTTAGCTGTGCACCTAGCCGTGCTATTAGCTAATTCTGCATGGACTGGGAGCTGGTTTTATTCAGTGGGCGGGTCCGTCTACTTACAGGTGTGCTACATAGATACATTTTTGACATCAACAATGGAGGCAGATTCAATCGGCGTGCTTGCACCGGGGACACATATGTTGAAAAGACATAAAGAAGTGCATTTTGTATAATATGGGACATTTAATATTGTGCCAGACCAGTCGCATCGTCTCAGGTGATACTGCTCAGCCAATCAAATCTGTGCATTCGAGTCGAGTCTGCATCCGCGAGTGAGATACACCGGAGACGAAAGGCACACCAGTGTTTACCACAGAATGACAATATAACTGTGGGGAGGGGATATTGACTACCAGCTATATAACAGCGTGGTAGCCTCCAAAATCCAGCTGCATTCCAACATTAAATTAGCTCTCCTTATTAGTTAGGTCCCTTTGCATGCTGGCTAATAACTTTTTTTAAGCTGGGTCTCCGACACAGTTGTGCTGGAGAGATTTGTGCAGCGGTGTTCCATGAGGGAGAAAGCGAGAGAGGGACGAGCGAGAGGACGCGCTGCGTGAAAGGCTACGGCGCTCTGCAATCAAACACGATTTTAAATAGGCTTTTTTTAAAAAAAATGAAAAATCAATCTGTGGCGGTCAGCTTTGATATTGTGGCGGGCCGCCACAAATAAATGAACGTATGGGAAACACCGCACAGCGAGAGGAGGCGAAAGAGAAAAGACATTTCACTAGAATGTAGAGATTTTTACATGTACATTCCTCCCACGGCCAGTTCAAAACCAGGACAAGTTAGAGTTCACGTTTCTCACTGAACAAGAGAAAGTAGGAAAGCGGTTTATAACAGTGAATGAAAGAGGAGGCATTACAGCTGTTCATTTGATGTGTTGAGTGTTTATTATAAAATAGGTTAAGACTACACTTTATCACTTCAAGCTCCCCTTTTTATTTCATTTTTTCTAAAAAAAAAAAAAGGGCACTTTATTTTAGTTTGCTTAAATTTTGAATTTATTATTAGAGTATTTATTATCCCTCCAGTTTGATGTGAGAACTGAATATTGTTGAAATATTGTCAGTTGTTGACTAAAAACATATATGTTACATATACATTATGGAACTGAATGATAACGCAAGTTAGTCAATATGATGTTTCGGACCTTTGCTTTGGGAAATTTTCTCTAACTGGACCTCTTTGAATTCTAATAGAATACCCCTGCAGTAGACATCCAAAGCCTGACTGGCCTGCTGTGCCCTTATCAGTGTTTGAGACGGAGTTTCAGAGGACAGTCAGTTTGATGAGCACCTGGGGCGAGTTCAATCTCAAAACGTTTTGCACCAGTTTGCAACATTTTCAGATTGAACGACATGTGGTTCATATAAAATGGAAAGCCGATGTAGTAAAAGAGTTCCAGATTTTTTTTGTCACTGTTAATCAGCTGTGTGTGTTAGTGTGTTAATTACCACAAAACAGCAAGAAGTTTTCTCATCTTGCGAGGTGATGGGTCCACGCACACTTGTCGTTGTTTCCACTTTAGTACCCTTGAAGAAAGACATAACGAACAAAAAAAAAGACTTCGAGACAATACGTATAATAGCAGGAAATACGTATAATAGCAGGAAAGAAGGATATCTGACTCAACTTCCAGTTCTTTGGAAGTGAGTAAACCTCAGCGCCCACATTGGAAACTGAGTCTGATCGCTGTGAGAAAGTCTGTAAAAATGGATGGGGCTTGGAAATTGTAGACGTATAAACTGGGAAGTGGGTCATCCTGAAAGGAAGCTATGAACACGGAGAGTAGATAAATCTGCCAGGGCAGCTGGCCACAGTCTCCAGGCTGCATAAAACCACCCCATCCAGTCATTTCCTCTTCCCTGGCACCAAATCAGAATTCTTTTGATTTCCTGTACAGTTTCTTTGGTAGGTTAATATCTTAGTTTTCCTGCCAGCTAATATCTTAGTTTTCCTGCCAGTCTCATTTATTAGAATTAGACATTTTTGGTACTTTTACTTAACTAAATTAATCTAAAATTCCTTTCTTTTAGTTATCCATTACATGTGTTTCCCTAATTTGGTTTGGGCACATACACAGACACCCACAGAAAAACTGGACAAAGCAGGAAACATAACCTTACACTGCATTAATGCTGCACCCTTCTGTGATACCCTGCCGCCGACACCTCACCGTCACTCCTCTTCTTACAAAGGAGTTCACAACCCGGACTTTGGTGAAAGCCATACAGCAGCCGTGATGTCCTGCACAAACACAAACATGCACACACAGGCAGAATAGTCATCTGATTCAAATAAAATAAAAAATTTGGCACGCAACCTTCAATACTTCAGATAACATCTTGAAAACTGTTGGCTCACACAGGTGGTTTAATGTTCTATGTCAGGGCCTTTGTGTGTTCTAATAAGTTATAAATGATATGAAGTGACCTCTAAAGCTTTGTTAGAGTCATAAACTCAGACTACACCTAACAAGATCAGTTAAAAAAAACATCTAATAAGAATACAGCATGTTGTGTTGGACCAATAATCAAAACCAAACATCATGCAAATTACTATTCAAACTAGATAATGATATAAAATGAAGAATGATTTCACAACTGCATGGGAGATTTTTGGATCATACAAAACACACTCATGAACTCATGTATGAATTTGACATTCCTGAAGAGCTACTGTATTTTTAAACCGGCAGGGTAGCATGCTCAGGGTTCTCAAGTCTCACGCATTCACCGTGAGACACACGCACCCAGTTCAAACGCTCACACGCCACACCTTGTATTTCTCACTCTGATAAGTAAGAGATGACTTCCTCGAAGTTGGCCCGCTATAGTCAATTAATGAATGACAATTTTTGTGAGTTCATAGGTTTATCTGTAGTCTACTAAATGCCAGGGGCGTTAAGCCAATCAGAAATTAAAATGTGTTGTATCCGGAAATACCGTGATTCCGCTGCAAGCACGTTCGTTACCAGGCAACATGGATGCGCGTGCACACAGGGAGTGGAAGTTGGAAATGCAAGACCTGGACGGGTTTTTTAGTTTTTTGTTCTTTTTTAGCATTTTGATTTTACGATTCCTGGATGAAATCAGTTGCCTGTGATCAAAGATAGTGAGAGCAGCTTGATGCAGTGAAAAACTCTCCAACCTCTTTGCAATCAGAAGCTTTGGCTTTTCTAGCCAGTGGTGAACAGAGTAACTTAGGCCTTTTCAGATACTTAAAAAAAACAAATACAAAATCTCACTGTAAAATACTGCAAGTACTGCAGTAAAAGTATGTAAGTAGTCTATAAGCAGGAAAATGAAGAAGTAGCCTTTTAAAAATAAAAGGAGCCTACTCAAAACAGGAAGAAAAATGTCCCGTATGACTGTTATACTATTATATATTATATCATTAGATCATTATTCCTCATGCATTAATGTAGTTGGTTGAGGTTGAACTATTTTGTATCAGACAGCAATTAATGATTATTTTTATTATGCAGCTGATTATTTTCTCCATTAATCGATTGTAATAAATTCTGAAAATAGTGAGAAAAGCTGTCACAGTTACCCAGAGCCTAACAGAGCCCCTGACAATACTGTGACCTTCACAATACTTGTTTTGTCAGTCCAAACCTCATATTGATTAAAAACAGGCCTACATTAAAATAATCAAAAGTAAAAGTTATCACGACATAAAGCTGCTATGACTAACGTGCTAGCATACTGATACATAGCTGTACAGTGTGTCGATACAATAGTGTCTCTTTAGCAGCTAAATGCTCCACTTCGTTAGTTGCTAACTTTGAGTGCAGGGTTGTAGGTAGTACAGTGTGCTTGTCAGGGCTTTTATGCTGAAAACTGCTCCCTGCTGTGGCCACACAACATTTTCACTCCCAACATGTTTGGTCAAGACCCCACTGATATTGCTTTAAACACCCCTTCTGCATCGATTTTGGATGTGTAGGGCTCCGAGGTAAAGTTAGCAAGACTATATGCAACATCATATTAGAATTTCAAAATAAAAGTAGTTGTTAGCGTTTTGAAATGTCATCAGTTGCTTATGTTTATGCAACAAAACTACTTGGTTAGGTTTAGGAAAAGGTCATGATATGGGTTAAAATTAATTACATGACCCAAAACATGTAAGAAAAGTTACATAACTTACCGAACCTAAATAAAAAACAATTGACTTATTGTTTCACAGGGGAAATTAACACGAGTCTCCTGCATCAAAGTCTTTGGTTTCTGGCCCACCCATCCACCTTCTTACTTGGACTTTTCTGTTACTGATATTTTACACCTGCATAGACTGATGATGCAACAGGCAGTGGCGGTGTAAATTTTCTTGAGGGGGCCAGGCTGGGGCCAGTTTTTTGGTCAGAGGGGCACATTCAGTCCGGGACAAAGAGACAAAGGCAATGTTCAAGCTTTCAAAATGTCTTGTTTAGTATATAATGTAATGTTTTAGTATGTTTCTAATGTTTCTAATGTTATTAAATTACATTATTGAAAAAAACATTCCTGTTAACTTTTGCTCAAATTACAGTACATTCTTTGATGCAACACTTCTCTGTAAGGCTTAATGAACTGTATAAGCTACAAGACTAGACATTCTCTGGATCCCAGTTTGTATCTTGCATCCCACTACAACTTTTGCTCGAAAACAACAAACGTCTCCAAATTCACCCCTGTGATTGGTCATGATGTGGAATATACCCACAATTAAACTTACTTGATTTTAGTAGTAAGTAAAATTAAATTTACTTGATATTAGGCCATCGTCTGTGCATTAGGGAGGGAATACGTATTTTGACAGACTGCATGTTCAGCCTGGTAGGACCAGTAGCTACTGTTATTGCTTTTTGTACAGGAAAAGTGCGGTTTAAATGCAAAGCATTATTAAATTGTTATGATAATAATTTACCCTTAAAGGAGGGGGGACTCAGAACAATTTCCTGCAATATCTGAAGGCTGTCCATGAAATGTAAACGTGGATTACAAGGACAAAATATTGTCTACAATGCTGCATTCAGTTTAATGTACATTTCGAGTCAAGTAGATGTGATGTCGAGGTGAGCATTGTATTAAAAGTGATGTTGATTTTACAGTGTTGATGGCGTAGATATCTGTAGGAGCAGCTTACTAGAAAAAGGTGACAGCCTGTCTGGATCTAGCTTCCAAACAGTAACATGGATGATTAAATGATCAACTCCGTGGTCAGTTATAACACCGTCAGACTATTGCAAAATAACTGTTCGCTTTACGAGGGAAACTGAAACTGCTCATTTTGTTTAGACAATCTCAATTCAGTGCAATGAGTTAAGTTATATAACGCGTAATGTTAATGTTAGCCTATAAAAGCATTCTTATAAACCGTTTGCTAGCTTGTGCTGCAAAAACCTTGCTAGTTAAACAATACTAAAATGATGAAACAATCAACGTTATATTTTTCATTTACTTTTGTGAGTCCGCCTTCACCGTTGAATGCATTGGCGCTCCCGCAGCAGGGGGAATACTTTCTATCAGAGATAACTACCTTGGCCTTGGACTGTGGCGATGTAACGTCCTAATGTCCTTTTGCATCAACGCCGTATAATCAAAATGAAGATATACTACCATGATGACTCTAGACTTTTTGTTCAGAGGGGGGCCATAGGGGGGTCCAAGGTCTATGTTACAGGGCCATTGGCCCCTTTGGGCTCCCCCAAAACCGCCAAAGACTCCAGGGTGTCCCAGTGCGTTACAATGCAATGATGAATTGGGAGTGAGAAAGAGTTGTGAGAGAATACTAAAGTTGCAGACCAGAAAACCAAAACAATGCACTGAAATATGCTAAAAAGCTCTGTAGCAGTGAAGGGGAACTTCAGTCTTGTGATATTTCACTGAGTTTTTGTCACAGAGGAACCCATTTTACATTACACATGGTCATTTGATCAGTATGAAAATACTGATTACTGCAGCTTTAAACAAATCTGTTCAAGTCAAGAGTAGAAAGGATTCTTGATGAAGAAGAGGGCTTTCAATCATCAAAAGTCTTCTTAAAATAACATCATATGCAAATGGATGTTGAGCCAATTATGAAGTTAGTTCTTCATTTTAGTGATTATTAACCCTATTAGCCCTCCTGCAGATTTAGCAGTCATTTTAAATTTATACATTTTTTGACTCCAAATGTGCAAGACAGCAAAAACTGCTCATATTTAGCATGCAGTTTGGCAAGGCATTCACTCCACCATTAAGGCGACAAGTAGATGAGATAAATCAGTAACATACAAGATATATTGCAGTCAAACAACTGTGTGATAATTCTGCTGATTTTATTTACAATTGAAAAAAACAGTGATTTACCTGCTGCCTGAACAATGAAGATCAGCCAAAGAAGAGCCAACACAACAACAGAAAGTGGCCTCATTTCTCCAGAGACGAGCGGTTAAACTTGCTGAAGTGGCAGGAATGGGTGTGAAAGTGAAGAACCAACTAGGTATTGTTCAGGACACCTGTGGGATTCACTGCCGGGAATAGAGATCTTGGAAGGAGGACCTAACTGTATTTTTTTTGTCTGCGAGTGTGGATTTTGTTACCTTATACAATGTTGAACTTTTTTTATTTTTGTGTGGACTGAGCGGGTTACATTTTCGTCACAGGATTCCTGAAAGTGATTAGATTTTATTTTGATGCAATCACAGTAAAGAATATATCAAACCGCCTAATAACTGCCCTGACAAACATTGCACAGGGTTATATCACTGTATCACTTCCTTGCTTCTCTTGAACCGTGCAATAAAGATAAAAGTTTGTTTTTACCTTTGGTGTGATTTACAGCCAAGTGATCATTAGATTAACTCTAGTGGAAGTGGGAGGTGTCTGCACCCTTGATCTTTCACTTGCATCATGTTATGACTTTATTTGTTTTGAATAATGACTACATGTTTTTTATTGCTTCAAAATTTCCATCAAATTCAGCTGTAAGTGTCCTACACTTCTCAAAATAACAAAAATACTGACATATTTGGTATCTTTGGAAACTTTGGGATCTCCACAAGAATTTAAAGTTCTATGGGTTTGAACACATCAGTGCTTTAAGGGGATCTTAACAAGTTCCAGTGCTTTCAGAACTCTTATGTGTCATCATTTGACTTTGTTCGTGTTCTCTTCGTGCTCTTGTGGAACCAGGGTTTGTAAAGTTTATGTAACGTTGCTAAGACTAGCTGCTGACAGAAAAATGCAGGCAGGCAAGAAAAGGCACAGGTGAGTGTAATTTACGGCCATTATGAATCGCCCAGAGGAGCCGATATGGACAGGACAGGAAAGAGTACCGGAGTGAAATGCAGAAGTGCCTTTACTGCGTAGCTGTGAGTACTGGCCCACTTCCTGCACTGGTTTGGGTTTGGATGCAAAATATGAGATTGAAATGACTTTACCACCAGTAAGTTCATTGAAGTTCAAAGCTGCAACGGTTGACTGTTTAGGCCATTTGTTGGGTAGTAGAACAAGCAGGACACATCACATTATTGACAATCTATTCTTTCTTCCTAAAACTGTATTAGCAAAAACTTCTTACTTTCTCATAAAGCAGAGTTAAAACTAATTATACTCATTGCAGAGCTGAGTGATCATTTTTTCCAGGTTTTTCCATTGTGAACGACATTGTCATTTCATCCATTGTTAATATAGATAAGTGCAGCTTTAATGGTTCACTTTACTTTTTCCAAAGGTAAATTAAGCAGAAAGTTTTTATTTTAATGTTGTCTTGGGTGTAAATTGTATGTAAATTGCCCAATTCAATTCAATTTAATTTTATTTATATAGCGTCAAATCACAACAACAGTTATCTCACAGCGCTTTTCATAAAAGAGCTGGTTCGTACTCTGTGATGTTATTTACAGAAGCCCAACAATTCCCGCCAATTCCCACAGCGTCAAACTTATACCGCACACTTCCTAAGCTGATAAACCTGATATGATTACAAGGGCTATTACCTGTGAACATTTAAATGACATAAATTCATAAAAAGCTTTGACCCGTAAGGTTAACTGAGGGCGTGTTCAACACCTGCTGCATTACAGCACAGTAATCTGTCTGTTATGAAAAGAAGGAAATAACAGTTCACACGTCAGCACTGTAAACAGTTTACAATGCTGACGTGTGAGCTGCTAAGTTTACATTCATGGACTTGATAACGATCATCAGTTACTATTTTAAGCACCTATGTTTGTCTCCGCCTGGCTGTGTGTTTAAAAATAGAGTTCAACCCTCCAGTAACCTCATGCAAGAAGAGTTCAGATGAAAACACAGGTCACAATGTTCTCAGGAGTTTGCACAGTATGTCGTAAACTCCACCACGCTACACTTTTGCTTCACGAATGCTGCTTCACATACTCATGGACAATAGTTGTGCTGAAGTGAAGCCATTTCTGGCTAATCGATTACGTCGACTATGTGACATCACTGGACAGCTCTTCAATAAACATCCCAAGTTGCAAAAATTAGTCCTGGGCTATATAAGTTATTCCAATGTTCCAGCTCTTATTTTTCTTTGATAGAATCATTGGGGCACATACTTTTTCTGTCACAAAAAACACTCATGAATTTTGTTTCTTTTATGAATCTATTATGGGTCTGAAAATGTGACCAATCTACTGGGTCAAAATTTTACATAGAGCAACTCGGTTTCGGTGATGTAGAAAGTTGTCAATCAGCATGTGTCTGAAGAAACAAATCACTGACTTAAGGAAGGCAGGAAAGTCATTTGGAGCCATATCAAAGAAGCTACAGGTCCTAAGATCCACTGTGCGAACAACTGTTCCTAAGTATAAAGTGCATGGCACAGTTGTGTGACTGCTATGATCAGGAAGACAATCCAAGGTATCAACTGCTGCTGAGAGAAAATTGGTCAGGATGGTCAGGGGTCAACCAAGAACCACCAAAAAGCAGGTCGGTGATGAATGAGAAGCTGCTGGAGCACAGGTGTCCACATTTAAGCATGTTTTACATCACCATGTGCTGAGAGTCTGTTGTGCAAGAAGGAAGCCCTTGCTCCGGAAGTTGCCCCTTAAGGCTTGACTGAAGTTTGCTGCTGATCACGTGGACAAAGAAAAGGCCTCCTGGAGGAAAGTTCTATGGTCAGATAAAACAAAAATTTAGCTATTTGGCCACAATGACCAGAAATATAATTTAGCTGAACTGCTCAAAATCTGACAAGAGGAGTGGCCAAAGTTTCAACCAGAAGCTTGTGGATGGCTGCCAAAACTGCATAATTGAGGTGATAATGGCCAAGGGACATTTAACCAAATATTAAAATTACTGTATATTTTTGACCCAGTATTTGGTCACATTTTTAGAAGACCCAAAACAAATTCATAAAAGAACCAATTCATGACCAATGCATACACTCCACTGATTCTGTTATGGTTGCGGCCCGGCTGACGGTGAGTGTCCTGGGTTTTTCTCCCTTTTTTCAGTTATTCTGTTTTTTCTGTGGTTTTCTCGCCTGCTTTCTTCCTTGTGTCTGCTCCCTTGTGTGTTCTCTCTCTCCCTCTGCTCCTGAGCCCAGCCAACGATCCACACCTGCTCCACATCAGCCAACTCGTCAGCCTGCCACACCTGCCAGTAATCACCTCACCCCAGCCTGTATATCTACCCCGGATCTCCACACCATCTTCGCTTGATCGTCGTTGCTCCATTCCCGGTGCCACCCTTACGTTCGAGCTCCCATGTTTCTTGTTTTTCTTATCTTTTTCCTTGTGCCCTGTTCCTGTTGTGTCGCTAACCTTGTCATTCTGTTTGTCTTTCCCCAGGTACACTCACCCTCATCCTCTGCCTAGTCGGCTGGGCTCGCTCCCTGGTTCTTCCCTCCTCGGACCCCTCCCTCGGCGTCCTCCCCATTCTCTTGTGTTTCCTCGCTTCCCCGGTCCCAGTGTCTCCCGGCTCCCTGGTCCCTATCTCCTCGGTCCTCTGTGCCTGCGTTTCCCCAGTATCCACCTCTCCCTCTACTCAAGCCCCTCACCCCCTTCCTCCCTTCAATAAACCACCCTTCCTCTGAACTCTGCATTTGGGTCCTCTCTGTCACCACACCACAACAGATTCCATCATAGAAATCTAAGAGTTGTAGGAATTACTGGAAGCTCAAAATGCCACATGGGCTTTACAAGTGTATGTAAACTTTTGACCACAATTGTGTATATATACACCACCGTGCTGCGGTACCTGGCACCAAGACGTTAGCAGCAGAACCTCTAAGTACTGTAAGTTGCGAGGTGGGGTCTCTATGGATTGGACTTTTTTGTCCAGCACATCCCGCAGATGCTCGATTGTATTGAGATCTGGGAAATTTAGAGCCCAAGTGAACGTCTTTAACTCATTGTGATCCTCAAACCATTCCTGAACCATTTTTTCTTTGTGGCAGGGCGCATTATCTCGCTGAAAGAGGCCACTGCCATCAGGGAATACTGTTTCCATGAAAGGGTGTACATGGTCTGCAACAATGCTTATGTTGGTTTTGCATCTCAAAGTAACCACATGAATGGCAGGACTGAAGGGCCCAATCCCAATCTCCACCCTCACAGACTCACAGACTTTGAGGCGCGTTCCCGGGAAGTCCGTGAGGGCTTAGGGCTGTCCCACTGTCAAATCGTCAAGTCGCGCGAGGGCTCTCGCGGACATTTTGAGCCCTTTTAGACTCCTTTCCGTGAAGTCCGCATTTCTGCAGACTTTGGCTGAGGGAATTGCCCACAGTTCATAGCGGTATGACGTGGAAACACGGGGTTACCAGGGGAAGCCCGAAGCTGAGACAAATATCACGGCAAATACGCCTATACAGGAGAAGAAGAAGAAAACGGTAAACAAACAAGCATTCACACCAACGCTGATGTTAATATTGTTAGAATTTTTCTGAACTTAAGACGGTGCATAGAACACATAAAGTCAGAGGAATACACCTTATTAGCCTACACACTTTGTTTATTCAACTATTTATTTTAGTTTTTACTTAATGATGTGTGTTTTGACCAACAATAGTGTCGGCCTATTCATGATTATTGACAAATATATTGACATTTACCACTCCTCCACTCTGTAGAGTGGATGTCACTATAAGAGCCTGCAGGACTTCATTAATCAGACAAAAGCATAAAATAAAAAGTGTGCAGCGTTTTTCAGCGTTGTCAAGGTAACGTGATAAAGTGGGAAAGGGCCGTCCCGTTCCTAGTTACAGCATTTTGAGTCCTTGCAGCCTCTTGCACTCAGTCACTTTCCAAGTGACGTCAGTAAAGTCTGTGAGGGTTCAGGGCTTAGGGCTTAGGGGGGTGATTGGGATTGGGCCATGGTTTCCTGTCAGACAATTACCCAAACTATCACTGTGCCTCTGCCGGCTTGCCTTCCTCCCATATTGCATCCTGGTGCGGTGTTAAAGAAAGCATGATTCATTGGACCAGGCCACCTTCTTCCATTGCTCTGTGGTCCAGTTCTGATGCTCATTAGCCCATTGTATGCCTTTCAGCAGTGGACAGGGTTCAGCATGGTCACCCTGACTGGTCTGCAGCTATGCAGCTATGCAATAAACTGTGATGATCTGTGTGTTCTGACCCTTTTCTATGGGAACCAGCATTGACTTTTTTCTGCAATTTGACCATCATTAGGTCTTCTGTTAGATCAGACCACACGGACCAGCCTTCGCTCTCCACTCGGACCAAAGAGCTTTGGCCCCCCCATGACCCTGTCACCAGATCACTTTTGATAGGTACTGAAACTGCAGACTAGTTACACCCCACAAGAGCTGTAGTTCTGGAAAATTCTCCGCCCAGGCATCTAGCCATCAAAATGTGGGCATTGTTAATGTCGGTCAAATCCTTATGTTTGCCCATTTCTCCTGCTGTGTGTATATGTATTTATAATAAAGGCCTCAACACTTGGTAATAATGCAATGAGATGCATAATTTAAATAATGAGTCCACAAATGTGGATTTAAGCAAATTATCACAAACTAGTTTCCACACACTTAACCTGGAGAGAGAAAACAACACTATAAACTGATTTTGTGATCTGACACGTTTTGATGTTGTCTTAGTTGTAATGTGTAGAGGAGCCGCCCACAACGTCTGACTCAATGCACGAACTTCCTCATAAACCTGATATGATTACAAGAGCCATTACATACCCAACAAAAGGTTAGGTTACTGTCACTGTGAAATGAAAACCTCGAGCCTGTGTGATATGGTCAGGAATTAATTTAAAAAATTACTCGTTTTAAAAAAGTTGTTTATTTCCTCAACTTATAGACGGGCATGTGAACCTTAAAATGACAAAAGCTTTGACCTGTGAGATTAACTGAGGGTGTGTTTTACACCTGCTGCACTACAGCATTGTAATCTGTCTGTTATGGAAAGAATGAAATGGAAAGAATGAAATAGCAGCTCACGCTGTGAGCACTGTAAACACAAATTTCTAATGGGAATGGACTTAACAGACTTGATAACAATCATCTGCTACTCTTTAATGCACCTGTGTTTGGCTTCTCCTAGCTGTGTTTAAAAATAGATTTTAACCTTCCACTAACCTCATGCAAGAAAAATTTAGATGAGAATACAGGTTACAATGGTCTTGGGAGTTTGCACAATGTGTCTTAATTATTCTAAATGGAGTCTGTAGCAGGAATGAAAGAGGACAACCATGGGGCTTCCAGGTTAATGGAAACAGAAACATTTCTTCTCAATGTGACTTTTTAATTATGTAGAAAAGTTGTGTAAATTTATAATAAAGGCCTCAACACTTTGTACTGATGCAAGAGATCCATCGTTTGAGTTTATTAAGAGGTTTTGTGGTGCAATTGACAAATGTTCTCAGCTTTCAGATAAACAAGATGCAACAAATAATTCAAGGCCACAAAGTAGCGACATGCCGTTAGTCACTATTACATAGCCGCTGGGGAAAAGTACAGTAAATGACAGTGATGTACTGTTTTCATTTGCCAAACAATAACTAAATACCACTTGTCAAAGTGGCACACCACTTATAAGCACAGCTTCTTTTCATCTCAGTGTCACACTGATTATTTTACACAAAGGCATCAGCTTTGTTTTCAGCGTTATCACCTCATATCTCCCCATTCACGCATTTGAGGATGAATGAATAAAGTGGTGTGCAACTTAACACAGCGGCAAATGGACTGTGATGGCAGTTTTTGTTTAAATAAAAACTTTGAAGCAAACTATAGGTTTATTCAATCGACCGCAGAGGACACACAGACACCTGAGTACATGCACGCTCGGATGTCTGAGAGAGCCTGTTATTTGTCTAGGTCAGGGTTGCAGCATTATCTCACCACAGTTACCCACTAAAGCCTGAACAGTGCAGTGACCAGAACAGTGACAAACATTAATCTCTGAGTCAAGAGGGTTACTAAAACGGTCACACCTCAATATTTATTGGACTTGTATTACAGGGACTTTCTGCTCAACAAAAAGGCGTGTATTTGTCTTTCTAATCAGGCGGTGCTATCTAAACTTTGTGCTTTCTCGCTTTTTTAAAACAATTGTATCACTTCACGTTCAAGTGTGTAATGATAATTTTTGCAGTCCTACATGCCTTTGATTTTCTTTTTTTTAACCAAATGTTGGTATCATGACTCATATCCCATATCCCATGTATCACTGTGTCTCTTTTGTGTCTTCTTAGGAAGAAAATACAGAAACAGAAAATACAGAAATACAGAAACTCACTCACAGACGCAATCAAATTCCATTCCTGTTGCCACAATACAAGTAGTTATTGAATAACTTGTAAGGGGGAGAAAACATTAACTGCAGGAGGAGATTAACTTTATGCCTGCGTACTACATGCTTTTAAAATACTTCTTGTGCAAATCATTGACCAAAGTGAAAGTTGACAACATTCTCATTATTCATTGCATCAAATTCAAATCATTGTGAGGGCATCCAGTCCTCCAAATGTGAAATAAAAATGTTTTACATTAAGTAACATTTTGGCCATTAGAAGGGAAAGACATGCTGTTTGTGTGTTAACGTGTTTGCATTTCCTCACTTCTACATTCAGCAGACAGGGAACAAGCATTATATCATTTGGATTAAGGTTTCCCATCTAGTGAATGTAAGTCCAATATTTGTTACTCTACTTGTTAATGGTTCCCACCAACTCCTGAGGTAAATAACATTTCCTGCAACTCTAACTGTGTCTGTCTGCTGTTTGGTTGTGTACAACCTGAAAACAACTGCCTGTTGTGGCTGAAAATGAGAATGAATCAAAGCATGAGCTGTGACTCACTATAAAGCTCCGTATAGGTGAGGGGAGCTGCAGATTCAGGTTATAATTCTCTGTAATCGATAACAATTCTGTTTGTTCATCACTAAGATGGGTCCCCTTTAAGTTTTTCCCACATTTTCATTTTCCACTTACTTTTATTAATAAAAAATGTATCATAGCTGCTTTAAAGTCTCAAGTCAAGCCTGAATTCTTAATATAAGAAATAGCAAGGTAGCTTTAAACAGTTAACTTTCTAAATCAGTCTGTTCCATTTCCTGGAAAATTTCCTTCGTTTAACAGTTGCATGTGGCATTACACAATCCTGCCCAGGGGAAAACCGGAGATGGCCTATTTAAGCGTCAAAGCAATGAAGACTCTTTGCACTCTCACTGAATGCCGGCAGGCACGTCATACCACTTAAGTTACTACAGCCTCACACACTGATACAGACCGGCAGAGCAACCACACCAACTATACAAGCATGGAAATCAGCAGAGTGTGCGCAGTGGCAGCCTTGTGCTCCCTCGTCATTCTCTCCACCTTTAGCGGCAGCACACAGTCAGGTGAGTCCTTCAGCTACTACTGCTCGTACATGTGGAGTAGGCTACCCTGGATTTCTGTTATTCCTGTCAACTGTAGATTTATGTAAAGGTAAAAGTTCTATATTGTCTTTTGCTATATTATTGTAGTACATGAAGTTTCTGCAAATCTTAAAGCTCTAACAAACCATCTTAATTCATTTTGTCTCACATAGTGAAAAGCATAGTGAACTTTTAGTGTTGCTATTTTGTTTAAATGTTGCATTTGCAGCATCTGAAAGAAAAGTTTGTTCATATTTTGTTCACAATTAGTTTGTGTGTCTTTGTAGCGAGCTGCTGCCTGAGGTACACCCGATATCCGTTGCCATGCAAACGGCTGCTGGGCTACACCGTGCAGAACATCAACACTTACTGCGACATCAACGCCATTATGTGAGTTCATTTTTCATAATCTCATGTCAGGATACAACGCTACAAATTCAGAACAATAACATAAAAAATCAAACCGGTCACGTCTCTGATATTGACTTTTTAGGTGTGCAGAGTACTAGAAAAAGATAATTTCATCATCAATTAATCTGCAGACTATTTTCTCATTTGAAAACATTGAAAAAATGCCTTTTAACTTTAATTATTTGTTTTAAATTTGAGAAAATCTTTCCACAGACTTATCAATTATTTAACTAATTGCTTTGTCTCTAGAATCAGGATCAAAACCAGAAAGCTTTGAACTTAGTTCTATGAAATTTGAGTGCAACTCCCCTCAATGTACAGTCAGTGAAGATAAAAAGACACAAGATAAGTTAAAAAGTTAAAAAGACAGACGGGTAATAATAAATAATTCACAACAAATTCACATAATAGATAAAAACCGGAATCAGCTGGAGTAAAAGGTTATTGCACATATTGCACTACTCAGACTTACATAGGTTATAGTAGTACAGTAGTAGTATAGTATAGTAGTGTGGAAAGGCAACTGCTTACTTACTTACAACTTCACAACTTAACAATTAACCTGAAATCCGAATGTGGCATTGTGCTCAAGTAGTGAAAGTTAAGCTGGCTGAAAAAATAGATCTTATTTAACATAATATGTTGATTCTGCTGTCTTGATCAGTTCTTTACACAGTTAAACATACTGAGTGTTTGAATTTGGACATAAATGCGCTTTGATGAATACTGATTCTTAAGGGTCACACATTAAAACAACAGGCACTAGATAAGACTTGAGTGGGTGGGCTTGTGTATCTGAACTGCACAACACTCCGTTACTTTATGTTTCCAGGCAGTTAAAGAATGACCCAAAATCAATCATGAAGGGCTGTCGGACTTTTTGAGAGCAGCTAGTGAGGATAGGGTCACTCTGTGTGAGGTGACACTGTAAATAAGTACCAGAGAAACTCTGCAGGTAATATACAAGCTCACACACAGGAATGAGACCACAAGGAGGGAAGGTGCCTCATCACTGTAATTAAGTGCATTCATGTGAAAATATTTCCTCCTTGTTTTCTTGGATCCCACAGCTTCCACGTTCCGGGGAAGTTTGTGTGCGCCAATCCATCAGCTTCATGGACACAGAGAAGGATTGGCTGCTTGGAGTGAGTATACTCATGTCTCTCCGTAATGTACTTTTTCCTATATTCTTTTGGTACTCTAGCCAAATACTGAACCAAATTCACGTTATGTTTCTATTTTTATTTTTTTTACAGAGAAAGGAGAAAGCGCTTCGCAGAGGCAACCCGAGGCAACAACACATCAGTTTAAACTCTACACAGCAGCTAACACCTGCAGCATATGACTATTCTCTTTATATATTCCTGCACCCAAGAACCCAATTTGCCAGTGAAAAAAATCTAACTTAAATCTTCTCAAATTCTTTAACAAGGACTATTTCTTGTTAGATTTTCTTCTTATGTGTGTTCTGTTTTATAAACAGGGAAGTGTAGTATTCTTAATACATAGTAAACTGACACTACAGTATCAACAAAATGAAAAAGAACACATTGTTTTTTTTAAAGGTTTTGCTATGTTTTTTGTATATTTTGTGTTGATGTTGACCAACTCTGACATTCTGATGTTAGAGAGATAAAGTATGAAACACTGTTTACTCAAAAAAGCTGTAATTGTAAGTGATGCTGATTTTATTAAAACAGAGGTGTGTAAGAAAACTGTAAAAATGGGTTTCCATACATTCACCATGTCCACACAGGTCATTTCATAGCTTCAACACAACTTTTTCAGCTGAGACATTTAAAGAATACTTGAAATTGAGACTTCATTTCATTTTATTTATATAGAACAAATCATATGAAAAGAAGAAGACCTCTTTTGTCTTAAAATCATTAAAATGTACATGAGTAATTGCAAATTACTACTGGTACAGTGATAAATCAGTCAGTAAAAAGTCAATTAGACTGCAAGAAATCAACATGAGCACTGTGAAATAGCAGTAAAATAGTAACAATACTCTGACAAGAGGACAGATTTGAAGAGAGATTTTTGTCTGGATAATAATGAACAATAAAGTTGCAATAAAAAATATAATAATAATAAGTTAAACAGCAGATTCAGAAATGCATTTCAAATTAATCAATGATACATTTAGCCTTTAAATTCCTTACCATACACTTTTCTCCTTTTAAATATTCAAACCTGAGACTTCATTCTATCGTTATCGTACTACTTTATTCTTTATTCATTTATTATGTTGGGAAACCTGAAGAAGTGGTTTTTGTGCCTGAAGCTGCACAGACTTCTCAGGTAATGAAACGATGAATGATTTAAGGTAATGTAATGGAAAACCTTCCTGCAACCTAGTAGAGTAAAATAAAACTTTACAAACCGCGGCAGGTTCACAGATTGTATCACGGCACAGCTGACTGGTTTTTTTAAAATTATCTCAAAGGGATCTATGACTTTTATCAAACCCAACCGCCAAGTAGAGTGGAGATGTGATATTGAAGTGAGTAATTTTTTGGCACAGGATATGAACCCTGCATACCAGACTCTACAACTCAAAACACACCACAAGAATACCACACCTTACTTTAAATCACAGTAATGTCACGAATTCTCGTAAATAAGCGTTATAATTATGCAAAACATCTTTGTTGACCAGAATTTAACCAATCTATTTTTAAAAACGTGTGAAGATGTTGGAACGCCAAAAGTGGAAGCTTGGCTGCGATTTCATATATTCTATGAACAAGCCTAAATACCTCAACCTTTTCTATATCTCCTGTGTACTTGAGTCGGTAATTGTAAAATTATTAACCTCTCTTCATGTGACATCTTTTTCAGACCTGGAATTAGTTCAGAAGCTCTTCTCTGAACCTTCTCAAATTTTCTCAAATGTTTTAATTTAGTGAGCAAAAGTATTTTTGATGAGGTGATGATATTATATATACTCATTATATATGCAGTATATATTTCATTATCTGTCACCTATCTATCTGCCATTATGTTCCCTGAACAGAGAAGGCACTCATGTGTTCACGTGCTCAGTCTTGGTATGGAAAAACGATTAAGTCATAACTTGGGCTTCCAGTTTGGTGGCATAGACTGTGTCCTGATTTTCCATGTCAGTTGGAGTATAATAGCAGGAACCTTCTTCAGAAGTACCTTTGGCAATTTAGTAATAAAACAAATTCCAAACCCATAAACCTCACACAGACAGTATTGTATTACCTCGCTGTCACGGTCTCTCCACCACAGTGAGGCGGAACCTGTCCTCACCGTGATCTTCCTCGCTCTTCAGAGCCTGGCAGAGTTTCTTCCAGAACAGCTCGATGTGGTCCCCGGCCCGCGGCCAGCTCAGGTAGGTCCGCTTCTTCAGCATCTTCCTCATGCGGTAGAAAGGAGACAGCTGAAAGGTTGGAATCTCCTCCAGAAACACCAGGATCAGCACGTCCTTCTTCTCATCAAACAGACGGAAGCTATGAGGAAGAGGACACTCATCATCTCACGGTGTGAGATATCTCTTTAACCCAGCAACTCGAATGTTTTCATCATCCATTAATCAATCTTGTATTCACGTTTATAAACTAAATGTTTTGTCTGTAAAATGTAAAAAAAGACCATCACAAGTTCTCAGATTTGAATTGCTTGTTTCGTCTGATCAAAAGTAAAAATCCCTCAGGTATAAAATTTACAAGGATACGTGTAAAACAGAGAAAAGTTATCCTAAAACATTTTTGCTTCTCCTTTAAGTTTTCAGTTTCAGACTTATCTTATTTAACATTAGGGCAAAGCTCTTGATGATAGTAACAACATGTTTTTTTCAATAAATCTTACAGAAACAAATGTGTGATTCAACAGATTATTTCACTCATGGCATAGGGGAGACCAGGGATGGTTGTAACATGGGTCAGTTCTAACGAGTCCAATTTCTCCAATTGGGAACAAGTTTACGAATCACGAATCACCTGATTCACCCTGGTCACGCTCATTTCAGTCCTTATTCCATATGGGAAAAAGTAGCACCCTGTGGCAGGCCTATACAATTTAAAAAAGAAGAATTTGATGAACTTGCCAGGAACTCATCAAACGTTGATTGTGCGTGTATGCAGATATCCCTCATGCAAGTGCTAAGCTGTACACTGTAAGGTGAGCTAGTTCATGGCTACAGGAGCCTGGTTTAGTTGTAACAACAATGAAAATGTTACAACCTACTCCAAGAAAAAGTTGTGTTGTTGTTTTTTGTTGTTTGTTGTTTTATTATTATGTTCAAATGTTAGTTTAGGACCTCTAGGCTTCTCTGAGGGATCATGAGGCCTGCACTCCTGGAATGCCATGTGTCTGTCACCACTGTGATGCAAGACACACAAGCACAGACACACAGACTAATGTTCAGTTGGTGCATGTTTGCACATTTTGTTTATATTCACTACTATGACTGACAGTAAATACTTGAATCAGCCCTACCTGTGTTTGAGACTACACTACGCATTTTCTGTCTGTGTTGCAGACTGACTTAAAATAGCTCTGAGACGCAGACAGAAATGATACAAAAAAATGTTACAATCCTCCCCGGTTTCCCCTACTTGGTGCAATTTTGGTGTAGTATATGCAAAAAAAAGGTAAAGTGAGTTTCAACTCATTTGCACATTTTCAGTTAGTGCATAAGAAAACGTGGGACATCAAAAAGAAGACAAAGCAATCAAGATGCATCGGAAACAGACTGAGTTAATAATCATGATGCACACGAAGAATGTGACTAAAACATCCAGTGAAGAGACATAAAATAGCGACAGATTAGAACAAGACATCTGTGTGGAGCTATGAGGAGACCATAACCTTTCTCAAATTAAAGCTAGAGTAGGCAATTTATTTCAGAAGCATTGATTTGTTGTATTTGTTGAAACTTCCTTTACATCTCAGCAGTCAATAGATCAAATACTCTAAACATGCAAATGAATCAAAATCCTTTGCCTACCTGTGCACTCACTAATCATGAAAATGTGTTTTGGGGAAGTGGCTTTGGAGGTGGTGGGGGACTTTTTCAGTTGGACATTTTCGAAATGCAGCTGTCTCTTGCTAGTCTTTTCAACGTTAACCAACAAAGCTTTAAAAAAAATTAAACAAACATAAATGACATATTTCCGTCATATTTTCCACGTTGTTTTCTAATTGAAATTTGCGCTCCATTTTGATGTAAACTTGACTTTAGACTGGCTCCTTTTCATGAGTCATTGTGATGTATGAACAAAAAAATGGGAGAGAGCCAGACTCAGTTTTTTTGTCTCCTGTTTGAGAAATAACCTGCCAAGTCAGAGTGTGATAGGTTCAATCTTTCACTTCCTTATTCCAACGGCTCTGTATTAAAAGACTTAATCTGTATCAACAGTTCATGTACAGTATATAGCCTCCCTCTAAAAACCAGCTGTTATACAGAATAAGCATAGTGGGAACAGCCCCTGTTGGATTAATCACACAAACTGGCTTCATACTGAGTTAATGAGGGGTTATACTGCCACCTGTCTCAGCCCAGAGAAGCTTTACCTGGCCGCCTGGATCTCTCTGGAGCACCACTCACTCTCGAGGTATCTGCGACTGATCACACAGATGGTCTTCCTGCTTCCATAGATGGCATTTGTGATGTTGTCTATGATCGGCCTACCTGAGGAAGAGGAAAGGAAAAAGGAGAAATGAATCATAATCCTCTGTAACGCAGTGCAGGAAGAACTATGGTGACACCTTGTGGAGCACCACAGTAAGTTGATTGCCAGATAAAAAGTTTGAATTCTTCGTATACACAGTGAAATGAGTTGTCTCGTAGCCTAAAGGAGAGACATATCACATTTTGTTTTTGCTGCCAGTGGACAATAACACACTGCAGATATGAGTCCATTAAAGCTGTCATGGTCAAGCTCTAGAAAGCTTCACAGACTGATCTTATTTATTCTCATATCTGTGGATGAAACGTGTCTTTTATTTGTTGTATGACAATGAAATTCATCTTTAATTCACATGCACTCTTCTGTATTATAGCAGCTCTCTACCGGGCCGCACAGTTTGATAGTTTGATTTACAAAAGAGCAGCACCTTTGGTTCGACATTTATGAAGACAGAGGACAGAGGCGATTCTGCCTGTTTGTGAGAGCACTTGATTTGCTTCGCTATTGTGGAAATATACATCTTAAAAAGCATTTTTATTGTAACTTTGTATACATGTTTAAATGATCAGTCTCTGAATGCCATCACCATCACCAAGCTACATTTAAGACCCAACGTTCATTTTGACCTGAGTAACTGTCAAATTGTTTGAACACGCTCAGCATCGACAATAGAAAACGTGGAACCTGCAGCTACACAGATAAACAAGACTAAGCATTTACAGCCATGCTGATGTTTAGCTTGTTCACCATCTTAGTTTAGTGTGTCAGCATGCTAACATTTGCTACCCAGTAGTAAACACAAAGTACAGCTCAGGCTGATGGGAATGTAATTAGTTTTTGCAGGTATTTGGTCATAAAGCAAAGTATTAGAGGAATTTAAACTTTGACTTGGTTATGGGGCTGGATGAAAAATTACACCAATGATATTACGATTTATCCTGAGGGGAACATTAATGTGTGCAAATGAAGACTGAATTGTGAAAGCAACAGAGACATTGTTCTAAAAGCTAATAATGTCAAACTATTGGTGGCACCAAAAGAAAAGTCAGGAGATCACTGAAGTCATTAGTACGTCGGATGGACATCTGTACAGAATTTAATGGCTATCCAGCTGATATTTCTGTCTGGACCGGCCGACACGCTGACACACCAACAGACTGGCATAGCTATTGCCATCAATGCAACTAGCATGGCTTAAAAAAAAAGAAACTCCAGTGGACTACATTTCGAATTCAAACTTGCCAATTAAAGCTCAACTGGAGCAAATAAAATAATTTGTTTAATGCCACGTGTAAAGGGCTGTCTTACCTGGCTCAAAGTCTCGATGGTGCAGGCACAATCTCCAGCCCTGCTCTCCTTCCAGTTTTGGCAGCAGCTCTCTGATGACCCATGGCTCATCATGGTTGTTGTAGGAGATAAAGGCATCATACTGATAAGGAGCTTTCTTGTTTCTATGTTTTGTGTCAAAGAGCAAAGCCAGGAAGTAGTAGTAGGCGTAGACCAGCTGCCACCTCAGGAAATGGTAAGTGAAGGACGCCACCATAAACAGGACGATCATGGTTGTGGTGGAGACAAAGTAGATGAAGTCTATGCTAACTGTGCAGGAGTTGATATTGAGGTCTAACAGTTTTGTGTCTTGATAGTCTGGAGGATAGTTGCACCCAAAGTTGTAGGCGTCAAAAACTTGCGTTTGGGTATTGTTTTACGCCCACTGGAGGAACCAGGCGTTATCACAGTCACAAGTGAAACTATTGCCTTGAAAATCCATGTAAACGAGAGCTGGCAGGGAGTTTATTACTTCCTCACTGATAACTGAATACATGTTCTTTCTTGCCTGAAGGAACTCGAGGTTAGTAAGGTTGGCATCTGTAAAGAAATCTAGAGACTGAAGATTAGTTCTAGATATGTAGAGGCTTTTTAGGCTTCGAATTGGGGCAAACAAATCCGGAGAGAGAACCTTTAGTTCATTTGAGCTAATGTCAAGTGTCTGCAGTCGAGGCGTGTAATTAAACATATCTTTGTGCAGGTACAGAAGTTGAATGTTCCTGGTGTTGAAAACCAAAAGATTTGTCAAACCTTGCAGGAAGTTGCGAGGCAGCTGGGACTTCCCCCTGTAGTGTTGTGCAGGAATAGCTAATGTCTCCAGAAGGGACAGCTGAGAAAATGGTGGATTAGGCAAAGCTGAACTGTCTGTGTATCTAATGTGATTGTCCCTCAATTCCAATCTTCTTAAATTTGTCAGATCATGAAAGCATATTTTTATTTCCTCTTTTTTAATCTCATTAATTTGCAGCTGAATATCTGTAAGACTTGTCAATCCAACGAAAGACCCGCTTTTAATTGTCTTTATTTGATTTTGATGCAATGATAAGTTCTGGAGTGACTTCAGGCCCTGAAAGTCCCCACGTTCAATGGCAGTGAGTTTATTTTCATTCAAATGCAGTCGTAGAAGATTTGGCAAGTATTTTTTGAAAGCACCGTTTAGTTTGGAGATTTGGTTGTTCTGTAGCTTTAAAACTTGCAATCCTTTTAAATCCTCGAAAACACACTCTTGAAGAACCGAGATTGAATTGTTATACAGGTTGAGCTGTCTGAGCTTTGTCAGATTGGCGAAATCCTGACATCCAAGTGAGGCGATTTTGTTAGAGCTGAGATCCAGCTCTGAAAGAGTTGGTAGATTCTTTGTGGCAGCTGGAACAGATGCAAGTTTGTTACGACTCAGACTCAAGATCCTTAAACCTCGAATGGATCTGAAGGCCTCATCTTGGATACTTATTATATAAGTATGCGTTAAATCTAATTCTGTTATATTAATGCACAACTGAAACAAATTTGAACTGACAAAAGTGAGATTGTTATTTCGGAGTTGGAGTGTGGTCACTGACGGGATGGTGCAGGAAATGTTGATCAGTGCTGGTAGTGTGTTACGTTTCATTCCATTCATCCTCAGTGAAGTCGAGAGAACTGAAGCTCCCTAGAAATGCTTTAATGTCATCAGGCAGGTGAAGCCCACTAACATCAAGAGTAGACACTTTACTGAGAAAAGTCTCGTTACGCACGTCCCATATCATCTTGTGCTTTTTAAAAGAGCCGCCGATGTTAAACCAGGTGAGATTTGGAAATACATCTGCAGTGATCCTAAAGACTGCGATGGAGTTTTCAGACAAATCAAGGGACGTGAGCTGTAGTGAGCGGTTTGTCAGCTGCCACGAATTAAAAACGGTTAAGTCGTTTCTTTTGATTGACAGAACTCGTAGATTTGGCAGGTGCTGTAATGCTGAAGTGAATTTTGTTATGCTGCGCAGTTTGTTGGAAGAGATGTCCAAAAACATCAAGTTTCTCAGTGACTTGACAGAAGAGGATGCCACAACTTTGATGTGATTATTGTTAATTCTTAGCTCTGTGAGGTTGCTCAAACCATCGAAAAGATTATCCCCGAGTTCATTAAGTTGGTTGTTGTTTAGATTTAACTTCTTGAGGGAAATCAGATTGGCAAAGGCTCCTTTATCTATTTTTGAAATTCTGTTTCTGTTTAGGTCTAACTGTGTCAAAAGTGTTAAATGCTTGAAATCTGATGATTGTATTTTTGTAAGTTGGTTTGCAGACAAGTCTAAACCTTGCACGGTTGAGGGAATGTCTTGAGGAACAGCTGTGAGTTTACTCTTGGTACATATGGCATTGTTGTAACTGATTCGGCAAGACCTAAGTGAAAATCCTTCAACTTGGTTAACTAACCTGCTGATATTCAACAAGAGGAAGGTAAAACTTAATGTATAACGTTTTGACCCTCCTCTTGGCTTCATTTTCTTCTCTTTCACTCCAGGACCCATTTTTAAATCTTCATCCCAACCAACAAGGAATTGCAATTTCTCAACGTAAAGTCCGCTTGATGAATAAAAACTGCAGAAGGTCGACCTTAGAATCCAATAAAACAAACAAATAAAATCCATCAACAAGAGTAATAAAGAAGAAATCCGCTTCTGAATGATCATGTAGGTTTGGTAATTCATTGTGGGTAGAAAAGGCACAACTTAGCTCAGACAGTTTCTTTAACCCTATTATAAATAGCACATGACCAAAAATAAACCAATGACTGAGAGTAAGAAACACAATGGTTTCTGATACTCACTGTGTCGCACAAAGAAGAGCTGATTAATCACAGCTGTCGTATTCACTGAATCTTGTGGTTTAATGATCTTCCTTATATAAAATGTTCCTCTCAGATCAAAAGAGTGGAAATTATATCTCTTTCCATGTAACACGAGATGTTATCACCTTTCCTCTGCCGCCGGGCGTCTCCTATATCTCATGAATTGAGTGAGGAAGTGAGAGTAGCTGGCACGGCAGCCTGTTCCTTGTTATGACCGGCATTATAACTTTATTTGACTTAAATTTCCCACATATTCAAGCCTCTCCGCTTTCAGTGAAAAACAAGACCTCAACATCAACCGTGTTACAGGATGCTGTTGTGTTTAAAGCTTTATACATTTCTAAGAAATGTATAAACAACCTCAAGATTTTGGTCCTAGATGTTAATTCCCTTTACGTAAATTAGTCGATCTGTCCTCGATTCCCTCTTTTACTTCTTTGTTTAATGTGTATACTGGGACTTATGATTTGACTCACTTCCTCTAGAATGTCAAGTAATGACTGGCAGAAATACAACAGCACTTCCTCTTTTTTCTGCTGCCTACTGTAAAGACAAAATAAGGACTGTCGAGACATTTTGCTGCTCAGATTCATTAAAACAACATGAGGTACAGACGTGGTGCATTAGTAAACAGAGACTCAGTGTGAACTTGAGTAATTACATTGATGGTAATTAGTTTCGGTGCAATGCTCAAGGTGGTTTCTTAGCAGATTGGTTTCAGACATAAAATACGTTGTTGTGTAGTGTAGAATATTATGTATATATACATACACCATAAAAATGCCACATATTATTTGGAATACAAAGGGATTACAACGTGTTTGGACATAATATACAATTATGTTCTGGAATTTATCACATCAACCTTCATCAATAATAATTATCAGCATTTAAACTAAGTGTCAGGTGTTGTAACCAACAGTGGAATAAGTACTGAGATGTTTTACTTAAAATAAATATTGTAATTCCACAATGTAAACAAACAAAAGTATGTTGTAAGCATTAGAACATTATACTTAAAAAAAATCAACAACAACAACAACAATGAAAAGTATATTTAAAAAGTAGATGTACTTGAGTAAATACTTGTGTAGTTGCATTGCATCTGTGGTGACATTTTTGTTTCCCTCAGAGAAAGTAATAATCAATCGATTAAACTGATTAAAAATTATAAATTATATTTTTTACAGAAAAAAAAGGTGAAAAATTTGCAAAGGGATCAAATAACAAAATGACAAAACACTTCTGTTCCAGATTTAAATGACTTAAGATATTAAATATTATTCAAAAGGTACTATCTTTTGAAGCATATCAATTAAAGTCTTATTTAAAGGGCATACCTGTCAGTGAATGATTCAAGACCTCCCCCCATCTCTCGCTCAAAGAGAGAACTAACTGCCTCTCCCAACATGTGATTTTTATAACCCCTGAACATGCCACATCTCAGAAAATTATGCAGTAACTAAATCCTTCTTTAGTAAAAAACATAGCTTTACCCATTGTTCTTATGTTTGATGATGAAAAACTCTTAGTGCCCCTTCCTGTTATTCTCAATCCTGGATTCCTGCCTGGAACAATCTCAGAGAAACAGGGTCCACTTACTGACCTTGCACACAGGCCAGTCTCCTGTTTTCAAACAACCTCGTTTAAAAAAGGTCTTTGTCCTCAAATGACCTGCTGTGTCACATACTGAACTGATTTTAAACTATATGTGAACATTTATGCTACAGATTCTATGAAGTTCAGCAGGCAGTGCTCCACACACCACAGGTGGTAACAAACTTTACTGGTGACTGAGTCCTGATAACTTCACAACCTTCAGCTGTAATTCATTACAAATGATACCACTGAGAATTAGGGCTCCACGATTGGAGAAAAAGCCATATTGTGATTATTGTGGAAAAAAATAATGATTTTGCCACAATGTCAACAGCTTTTTAAAACACTCATCACAGAAAACTCTAATGTGACTGGTGCATTGCGACTTGTGGCAGGTGGGACTTGTAGTTTTTGAACCAGGGACGGAAACACGATACATCAGCAGCCAACACAACCCACGCCACACTTTATGTGAACAAGATAACCGAACAATATAAAAACAACTTTAGTAAAATAGATGTAAAACAGAACAAGGGGAGTGTGCAGCTCTCAGGAGGAGGCGGCTAGAAGGAGCACATATTAGCACAATGGCTTCCTGGCTATGGCTAAATCTATATCTGTCCACTGCAGAGGCTTTATCCACAACCTGGAGGAGGAACTATAAGTATAATATTATAACATTCATAAAAAGTATAATGTTCAGTTAATCGTATACTGTTAGTGTTAATATATTAATTATTAATTTCATCATCAATCATACTTTTCAGTATATACATCAGTATATTATTTCACAAATCCAGTTACAGCTGTCTAAATCCTTGTGCAAGAAAAATGCTCTAGTGATCTCTAACTTGCTAAGTACTAATTTATCAATAATCACAGAGTTCAGTATTTAAAGATTTTCTGTAGTACGTCAAATAAGAGGTGGGGAGAGGGAAGGGGGGTTTTGGTAGGTTGAAGTCTTTAACGTTACTGACACACTGCTCATAAATTAATTTTCTGGTTATGGCATATGCGTAAGTCCGGTGTAGGTGTGGGTAATGAGCAGACTGTAGTGCTTACAGAGAATATCACACATGTTAAATTTATTAAATCACATCCTTTTGCAGTTATGTAATTGCACAGGACGACGTCACGATTGCAGGATTAGATTTATCGTGCCCTACTGAGAATTCTCAAATCTGATTGGCTGGAAGATGTGGATTAACTTTTAGTAAACGGTTAGTATGACCACACACCTACATTGCATATATGTGTTTGTGTGCAGTTCTAAATTAATGCACGCAGCATTAAGTAAGTAAGTAAAGAAAGCAACGGTGAGGCAGCAACAATAAAATTATGGGCCAGAAAACCAAAACAGTGACGCTAAAACGCACTGCAACGCTGAGCTGAAGTGCAGAGCAGGTGATAATTATCTGTGGTTTTCTCATTACGGGCGACACTTTTCACATAATAATTTGATCCATTCTTAATATTCTGTAAAATGATTATTGCTTTAAGTATGGGATTTGAATACTCCTATCTCTGCTTCTAGGAAAGTAAGTGTCAATAAAAAGTGTAAAAATTACACTGCTTTTATGTAACTTGGCTTAATAAAAAAACCTTTTCACTTTGGTCCTTATTAAATAAGTCAAGTATTTTTTATTTAAACAGCATGAAATAGTTTTAAAAGCCAGAATTCTCAGTACTCAGCACCCCAGGATGTCAAGTCTCTGCTGAGCTTCTAGTATCTACTTTTGTAGACTCACAGTCAAATGACTAGTTGGTGTAATAGCTAAAAAGTCCCCTTTAATGTAATACAGTACTTAAAAAATGTGTCAGTAAAGGGGAACACAACGTCTTCTTGGTTCAGGGAAAACTTAATTTCACTTTGTCACTGTTTGGGAAACATAAACTGTTGCACAGCATCAGCAAAATGTTTTCGGTTTTAGCTGAAGGTAGATGGAAAAATAGCTTCTGCCTTTTAAATTAATGCTCTGATCTTCCATGAGTTTCATCAATGATGAAATATGTAGTAGTTGTCTTTTTAACAAGCCAGCAGTTTATAAATAACAATGAAGTGCAATATACTGGAGGAAATTAAAGCGGTCATTCACCTCAGTGTGGGAATATAATGTTTTCTGAATGTTCATATATTTTCTAATCCCCTTTTCACTTCCTCATCCCAACAGTTTATTCATCTTTACATCTTTACTTCCTTCACTGATTTAGATGCTTTGTGTCACTGTTGTCCAGCTGTGACCACTCCTTTAAAGTGGTTAATGATTGTTATGCGCAGGACAACTGGGACTGGACCCAAATAGTGGGAGAACAGACATACTAATGCAGTTCAGTGATTTCTTGTGTGATAGCTTACAGGCAGGAAATACAGTTCCAGGTAGCCGAAACTAGCACACAAAAACACACAAAAGAACTAGGTACATGGCAGCCAGGGTGAACTGGGAATGAAGAAAGGAAGTGAACTGGAAGATACCATAAGTGGCCAAAGGCACGTTCAATTACATAATGTCTTGCAGCGGTTTGCTATGGTTGAAGAAATAGACTGTATGACATATTAAAATTGGGGAAATAGAGAAAGAGAGAGCGAGAGAGGTCAAAAGTTGAGTGTGGAAAGCTGGACATCCTCGGTCCAGGTTGGCTTGGCTATGTTGCAGAAAAGGGAGGTTGCAACAGTTGTTCCGGTGAACACCGCAATACAAATTTAATGTTTGTTCCCCCACTATGTACCACTATACTGTCAGAAACTTCAGGCTCCTTATTGGGTTAATATGGTGGTAGGCTAACGAAAAGACGAATAAGCCGTCAAATCTTGCAATTTAATACTCGTAAGTGTTTGAATCGAGTAAATACAGAGTGTACAGTGTAATAATACAAGAGTCTGTATTTACAAAAGTATCTAAATTGACAGCTTAAGAGTCTACACCCATTCTAACAGCTCTGTGAGGCTGTAGGCTACTTATAGCCATAGACTGTAAGAAGTGGACATAGTCATTGTAGCCATTTAGGTAGGTGTTGGTAGTGAAATTCCACTTTAGTATGGGGTTGGGCCCTCACCAGCCTCCAGAACAGCTTAAATGGCCATGAGTGGCGCTAGCTAGCTTAGCTAGGTGCATCTGTAACTCCTGTTAACTGTCATTTTAACAGGGCTGATAACTGTCAACTGAATAACAGGCTTAAAACTAAATGTACTCACCAGAAACAACTGTTTTTGCGAACAGCCAACTCCTAATAAACTTTTTTAACGGCGCTGATTTACACAGTGTCGTGGGTATGAGTCACTCTATCTTGACTGAAGGTTGCCATGGTAACGACTTGTCAATCACAGATAATCCCGCCCTGAAGTATACTCTGCTTTATCGTCTATTTTCCTCTAAATGGGACCATAATTTATTAAATGAACATCATGTTGTATTGACGAAGACTTGAAACTAGTGATTAAGACCATAAACTTATTATGAAATTATATACTGAGGTAATAAATCAGGTGAGAAGTACGGTCATTTTGCCATTATTTCTAATGAAAACAGACTTCTTTTTGCAACAAGATGAGTCAACCCCTGCTGGTCGTTCAATAGAATACACATTTAAGAGACTTCCACTTATGGCTACAGCGGTGCTTTGAGCTAAATGTTAAAATTAGCATGCTAACATGCTCACAGTGAAGATGCTAACATGCTGAAGTTTAGCAGGTAGCCAGTATAATGTTTACCCTGTTCTAGGTTTACTGGGGTTGTGTGCTAACATTTGATAATTAGATAAAGTAATCTATTTCATTGCTCATGCTTTTATTTGAAGTATTTGTTTTTGTTTACAATTACAAGATTTGTTTAAACTGTAGATATTGCATGTTGTTGGTCATTGTTGTACATTATATATATCTTTATACACTTTATTTTCACCTAGTTTTATGTACATAATTGTTCCGTTTATCTGACCTATCTTTGGTCAGCTTTGTTGTCCACAGTGATTAGTTAGGGGAAACAGAGACTGTAAGCTGCCGCTTTCGCCTCCATTGAGTGAAACCATAGCTGTGACATCGGGCCTTTTCAGTGGTGAACGGACACTGCCCTGCTTGTCATCATAGAAATAGATCATAAGATTGTGATGTTTATTCCGGCTTCAGTCATATCTGATGAATTCCCTTCGACACACAGCTCCACTGCTCACAGGAGCAGCTACCATCTTGTCTACCATCAGTGTAGATAGCTACTACTTGTTTAGGCTACATCAGAGCCAAAGTAGCACATTGTATAATAAATTTATTCCTGATTTTTCTTTTTGCTGATCCAAAAAATGATCCTATCAATGATTCAAAACCACGGATCTATTTGAATTGTGAGAATTATATCTTTCTGGATATTGTTCTGTGTGTAAGTACACTTGAGAGTAACACTGAGTCATTTTTCAGAAAAAGGATGGGACCCGGCTCCCATCTGAGGATAGTGATTCTAAACATATCACAATTTTTATCCATCAGTATAAAAGAATATGTCAATGTATTGCAGATGAAGAATCTTGCACATTTATTTCTTGCAACAAATAAGAACAAAACTTGGGAAGTGACCAACAGAAGTGGTACTAAATGAAGAGCCGTTTGGGAGCTGAAACAGCCTGCTGGAGCCGCATGATCCCTTTAAAGAGCCGTAATTTCCATCAAGAGTGTCCAGTTCCAAGGCTCATGGGAAACAGCATCACAGAGAACCTGACATGGTCATTTTACATCTCCATGTTGGTGAAGAAAGCTCAGAAATGACTAGATTTCTTGAGGAAGCTTTCTTGAGGAAGGCCAAATTCCTGTGCCAGATTCTTGTCAGCTTTTACAGAGGAGCAATAGAAACCATCCTGACTGGAAACATCACAAACTGGCATGGGATGTGGGCTCTGCAGCGGGTGATCAAAATTGCTCAGAAGATCATTGGTACCCATCTCCCGAGCATCAGTGATGTCAGTGAGGTGCCTGTGCAGAGCCCAGAGGATACTAAAGGACAGTACCCACCCAGCCACAGCCTGTTCACCCTGCTGCCTTCTGGGAAAAGATATAGAAGTTTCAGCTGCCGCACTACCAGACTGCAGAGTAGCTTTTCCCCACAAGATATCAGACGTTTAAGCTCAAATTCATCCTTAGCACTGCTCCACTGATTACATTTTATTTATGTTTATCACATATAATTTCTTCTATACTAATGTATAGTCTATTATGTAGCAGAAGAGAGTTACAAACTCAGTTTCACTATATAACCAATATTGTGACGAAGTAAATCTACCTAGCTACCACATACTGATTAGTAATAAACATAAAGTACAGCTGAGGCTGATGGGAATGTCCAGGTAAACCACAAATAAATATTTTGACCAGCAGTTGGCGATAGATAAAACATTAGGGTATCACCACATTTATTCCGAGTACCAGGAACCAAATGGTGTCAGTGGGCTTCTTTATGTCTTGGAAACAGGCAAGCAAAGGAAAGTAAAAATCAAAATGTTAATGTCCAGGTGTGGTTTAGTAAAACTACATAACAATTATTCATTTTAGCTTTTATGCAAAGCGATTTACAATTGCTGACTCGCCTCTGGAGCAACTAGGCCTTAAGTGTTTTGCTCAGGGACACATTGGTGGATGTGTCGCAGTGGGAATTAAACCCCTATTTCCCACACCAAAAGCATATTTCTCCGCTGTTCCATTGCGATGCACCAATTCTCAGTTCTCTGCAGTAGTTTCGGGTGTCAAAGTACCACTGCTGTCTCTCACCATGTCACCAGCAGAGGTCTCAGTTGGGAAAGGAAACTATTACCATCCTGGCTTTGTTCACTGGGATCCAGCCACTGTACTTAATGTGCAGACATCCACCTACAGAGGAGATGACGCTGCAATGAATCAAATAAAAAGAAACCAGATCTGATTTTATCTTCAGTCTCTTCCTTCATTGTTATTGAACTGTGTGTGCAATGCTTGCCTGCGTCCATGTGTGTAGGTTCTCCTTTAACACAACCAGCACATATTAATGTAGGACAGGCAATGAATCTTTAATGAATTGATTAAATTGAATAATGTTCTAATCATTCTTTCATTAAAATGATTTCACTGACTCCAATTATTACAGTGTGTTATGTTAACATCCCTCTGGTAAACATAAGAATTCTTTTGTCTAACTACAGAGAGCTTTATTCACTAATTCTGGAAACATTACAGTGTAGCACTGCAGCTCTGGACTTAAATGCAAAGCAAAGGAAACAAGTTGTTAGTTAAATGGAGAATCCTCATAAATTCTACTTATGAGTTGATAGTGAAGTGATTTTGTAGACGTTAGAAATGGAAACAAGATTAAACTGAAGAAGGAAACAGCAAGAGCCTGTTTGTTTCGTCAGGGAAACGATCTCAAGTGGTTCATTCTACCAAGTTACAAAAACAATATTTTCTGACCTGATTGAAAACTACCTTTCAGGTAGGCAATCTCTCAATTTTGAGAGCAGCACAGCCAAAATTTCTTTCACCTCTATTTGCATTGAGATTGAGGTCAAAATGTCAAATCACATTCGAGGTACTTTGCTGGAGCATTTTGTTCTCGTGCCTCTTTATGCTTCTTCACTACATTTCAGAGAGAAATATTGTACTTTTTACTTCACTATGATTATTTGACAGCTTTATTTAATATACAAATTACATTCATTAATTACATTAACAGGATTATATATGTGATATACAATCACAGCTGAAATGATTAGGCTAGTTGTTTAATCAATTAGTTGGCAACTCTTTTGGGTTGTGACGGTGCAGTGGATAAGATGCTGCCTTTGGTGTGAAAGATTTAATCATTTTGAATTTTGTACAAATGGTTGGATTATTAGATGGCCTTAAAGGAAAAAGTCAGTATTTGCTTCATCACCATGACCATGAATGTCTGAACAAAATTTCATATAGATGCATCCAATAACCTGTCGGATGCAGCACTTATAGCAGTAGTATATGAATGTATTGTTAAAGTGTCTATAATTGATATTTCAGCTCTGTTTAGCTGTCTGGCACACAACTTAACTGTTTTCGGTTCACTCTCACCGCTCCGTTTACAGTAAAGGAAAAAGCTCTGCCCACACCTGGCAGCAGCAAAGGGCAGGCAGACACAGATATAGATGAGCTAGTGAACATAGGGGAGCAGCTAAAGAGCCAGATAATTCACTCAGGAGCTGGTGGAGACCAAAAACCGAGCCAAAGGGAAAGTGAATTTAAGTCTTACTTTCATCAGGTGGCCAGATGAATGATAGTTGCTCCATATCTGCTGGATGTGTAAATAGGTCTGCGGGCCAACAACCTGCCATTTTAACTTAAAACATGTCAGTGTTGTGGTCACAACTTGTTTCTGCTGTACCCAGGTGGCCCCCAAAAAATAATTTAATAATCTAAATAAGTTTACTAATTTGGTCTCACTGAAATCAACCAATTCAGGGTGTCACTGAGAAAGAACAAAGAAAAAAAAAGAAAGTAAGACCTTTGCAGGTGGAGAGATTGGCTCGGGATTCATTTCGTTTCCTCACACAGCAGCTGAAGCATGTAGGTGGGTCTACCCCATGTTTTCCTGTTCTCAGAGGTACCCATGCGTGTGTGACACACACACACACACACACACACACGCACACAAACAAGCTCTCTTCACACACACATACATACGGCCTGATTAAACATCTTCTGAGAATATCTTTCCCCCATCATGTCTGCATGATTCTGTCGCTCCAGAGGGAAATATATTGACATGTACGCGCGAAGCCACCCACTGGGCGCGTGCGCTATTTAATCATATCTGGAGAGAGAGAGAGAGAGAGAGAGAGAGAGAGAGAGAGAGATGCTGTCGGGTATTGAGTCCGGTGTGACTTATCTATCCTACTCTGCTGCTGTCGGTAACGGACCGGCTGCGCACACACCTACACACAAACACACACACACACACACACTTACACACACCGGGAGCGCAGGACCGGACTGGCGCACTGGGGAAAAGGGAGGGAAGAGGGAGAGAAAGAGACACATGTCAGACCGGATCGAGCGGGGGAATGTATCGGATTCCGCTGCACACACGCCCGGGCTGTCCCGCACTGAGGGCTGCGCTGAGTTAACGGGACACGACACCGGGCTGAGCCGGGGGCGGGAGGACCGGACCGGGATAGTGTAAAAAAGGAGTCACCTGGCTGCGCAGGGAGGGGCGGAGGGGGAGCTGTGCGCGGCTGACAGAGCTTTGTTTTGGGTGAACATCACCGCTTTCGCCCAACGGAGAGTCAGCGCAAAGTTTCCTCGATGGCGCTGGTGATGGAGCCGGTGAGCAAATGGAGCACGAGCCAGGTGGTGGACTGGATGAAAGGTAGGGCTAAAGACACACGCGCGCGCGCACACACACACACAGATGCCTTATGCACATGATAAATTTATAGTCAAAAACCTAATAGACATACTCTGAGTGATCATAGACTGAAGAACGTCATTGCAGAAGAGACAGAGGCTGGCAAGATGTTATGTTGCGTGGGAGATGTGTGCGTGTGTGTGTGTGTGAGAGAAAGTGTGTCCATGCATCATCCTGGCACCTGATGATCAGTGGGAGGTGATGTAATGTGTGAGTGGCAGGAGGAAAACCAGCCAAACTTCACAGTAGAGGGCAGGGGTGGGTTTAGAAACTTTTGAATGTGGGGTGGGGGGGGGGGGGGGGGGGGGGCAGATTTGTGCAGACTCAGACAAGGGGGGCGCATTTGGGAAATGACTAAAAATTTGTCAAGGCTCAAATTTAAAGGGATTCCTGACAGTAATTAACTGTATTTTAATATTTACCTGGTTTATTCAGTGCCATGAATGAATGCCAAATACACAACCTTAAATGTTCTAATATACAATAATAGCTGCTATTTGTAACTCCAGACATCCGACAGCCATGGGCAGAATATGACACCGTGCCCCTGGACACAGACATGTAAAGGACTGATTAGATAGATAGATAGATAGATAGATAGATAGATAGATAGATAGATAGATAGATAGATAGATAGATGTTTCTGTGATTGTTTTGAGTCATTTTCTGACAACCTGCATCTGATTTATTTTTTGGTCGTTTCGCATTACTTTGATTAGGTTGTGTGTCTCTTTGTGGTCATTATGCACCTGTGGCAGGTGCTATCCCTCAGACAGGAGGATTAACAAAGCAGGATAAAGCTCAGTGCACCATAGGCAGCCATTTTCCTCTGACATCACGCTGAGGGAGGGAAGCTCAAATGCTGTTATCAAAAGGATAATGTCATAGTGCTGCATACTACTACTTCCAGGTTGCAAGATGTAGGTAATCTGACAAATCCTTATCATTTCACCATTTCCTGTTTAATTAGCAACTGAAAAGACAATAGATAGTGAAAATTCGTTGGGCCGTATTTCAAGGTAAAACAGCATATTTGATAACCACAATATGATTAGCCACAGCCCTTCCTAAAATAACTATGATAGTGTTTCACGATATGATAGGAGAAGTGTAGAATTCAACGCACATCTTAGACACAAGTTTGCAACGTCTCTTCATCTGAATGTTCTGGTTAAGTCAGTAACGTTATGTGACATATTCATTAGAACACATATCTCTATGTAATGTTGCCTGAGGTCGAGTGTAGACATTTAATGCACATTGAAAACTTGATGACATCCAGCCCGATGTCCCTCCGGATTTTCATTATCCATCATCTTTTCAGTTGCTGATCAAGCAACTCCCAACTCGTCACATATGGATGCTTGATCAAGATACCTTGGTGTCGTTTTTTGAAACGGCACATTGTTAACGGCACATTGTTAATGTTGTGAAGTGTCACAATTTCTTTAGGTTTATAGGCACCAAAAGTACTAGCTTTAGGAAAGATCATGGTTTGGGTTAAAATAACTATGTTACTTATGTCAGTTGACTTAATTAAGTTAAGTAACGTATCTTACGTAACCTACATAACTTAAATAAAAATGTTCAATGTTGACTTTTTATTTCACATGGGACACGGACTCCAGTCTACTGGTTGAAAGTCCAGTTTCTGACCCACCGTCCACCCAACCACGTCTTTACTCTGACTTTTCTGTTGAATATCCTACTTTTACCATTCCAAAGTGTCGCCACAGGGCTGCAGTGCGTTGAACTATGACGCTAAGGGTCTCCCTAGTGCGTTACAAACTGACGCCAACGGGTCTTGAACATGCCTACATATGCGGCGACTAGGGAGTGAGAACGGTTTGGGTTCTAATGACGCTGTCAGATGCCTTATGTTTATTCAACTTGCAACCTGGAACACAGCGGTGCAACATCGTCCTTTTGATAAGAGCATTTGAGCTTCCCACCATGAGCGAAGTGTCAGAGGATAATGGCTGCTGTGTGAATATGGGGCATTCATCCGTCCTTTTAGTCTGACAGTAGTCTTAAAGATGTAAATTCACCTCATCTTAAACAGGTTCTGGGAAAAATACATCAATTAAAAACACACAAAATAACCAAACTGAGCATTTATTTGAAAATGTAGTTGAGTTTTGTTTACCCAAGTGCTTGTGATACCTTGCAATGATCAGACTAGAGATTATATTCATGCATAATTCAAGAGCCATGCTGATTAGGTCTGTACCCAGGGGCTCTTGGCGAACATTGTGAAACCCTTTGACACATTAAAAAGAAATGGCTATTGCTGAGAAATTGTGCTTTTCAGCTTCCACTCTGCTATCTGGCAGTGCTTTTTTGTTATATATGGACAATGGGCCAATGTAGATGTAGACAATTTAAGATTGATGTTTTGAACCAATCATAGCTTGTTCACCTTTTTGTTTACCTCTCGTTTAACGACAACACACATTCAAAAACACATTTGTAATACAGTATATGTTGGTAGCAACTCATTTTGGCTCAACACACTGTGCTAATATCACTCAGGCATCCCCAAAACCATCTGCCAAAAGTAGATGTGCCACAGTAAAGACCATTCCATTCATCAGATTTATTATCTAACCTAATTTAGTTTAGATTAACAGCCAAGCAAGTTTTAGCTGTGTTGCCAAAACTGCAGTACACTTTCCATTAATATATGTCCAATTTGGCAAAAAAAGGGACTATGTGAAGGCCATGCACAATGTCTCTAACTCTAAAAGGGTCTATCCAATTTGTAAATTTTTTATTTTGACTTAAAGAAATTCTTTTTGGTTTTGGTTGCAGTCAAAACTGCCATCATATCCTTCCCAGCTGCTGGTGTTTTACACAATTTATGGGATCGTGCTTAAACAAAATTGTGGATTGTGTCATTAAAGTTATACTCCACCCCAAAGGTCTTTTCAATTCTTTCCGAAACCAAAAAGCTGGTTTTAAAAGGTTTGTATTTTTTTTTTTTTTTTTTGAGAATTCACTGTGGTAAGCTCGGATTCCCTGCAGTTACAGTGTTGACAAGTTCAGTAAACTCATTAAAAGATAGAACTTTGTTAGATTCAGTGAAAAGATATTGAAAAATATGTTTAATTAATTGCACCAGTACAGTCTATCTGGTTGTATAGAACTCACATCAGCTCTTGCGCTGTCCCCTTCATGGCATTTCTGGTTCTCCACATGAAATAGTTTTGTTCCTGTTACCGTCTTCGTATATTGCTTACCTCTTATGTTATTTGCAGTCTGCAACAATATAACTTTCACAGCAGGTTAAGCATGGCTGAAATCAAAAGTAAATATTAACAAGATAAATGTTCATCACATTTAAAATTATTTTGGTATTATCATAAATAATATGATATGGAATACAGCTAATCCTTGACAAATTCAATGCTTGCTTTTCAAACTTTCTATTGGTAATTTGTGTGATGTTTTGAGGAAATTAGCTTTTACTTAGCTTGATACTTACCCTTAACCTAGCCACCACAAGTTGTGTGCCTAAACCTAAGTTATTGATTAAATGCATGTCAACCAGTTAACCCTAGAGCCACGCAGGGTTAACCTCCTTCGTGTTGCTGTGCATGACAACCACCACTCCACTAGATGGCGCTGTCGCAAAAGAACTACAGTCCTAGAACTGCTGTCCCAGGATTGCAGAGTTCCTGAAACTGCAGCCTCCGGTACTACAGCTACATAATATTGTCCCATCTGTTCTACTTGTTTTAACTTTTAAAGTGGCCCTTTTGACCTTTAACAGCGCCCCCTTCAGGTCAATCAGAGACATTTTTCACTTGCTAGAACGCAGCACTAATATGCATCCTCGCTCCATATTTCACTCTTATTGCAAAACACAGCCCAGTCTAAAGTTCCTACCTCTACATAAACAGATAAAAATGACTTACAATGACTAAAATTAGCAATAATTGTTATTCATTGTGTCTGTTTAATGCATAAAAAGAATGTCAGGGAATATATTGACTCACATGCTCCAACAAAATGCGACAAAGATTTATTTTCATGATGTGCTCAGATTCTCAGAGGCTCATCATTGGATGGGTTATCGGCTGGTCATGTGCATATGGCATGTGTTTATATGTGTCCCTATGTGTGTGTGCATTCAGTGTGTGGGTGGATGGTGAGTTGTTCGTCCCAGACCGTCTGTGCAGAACAGCTGACAGACACACACACACCCGCTCTGAACAGAAGGCTCCACCAGGGTCCTCGGACTTTTGCACTCGCACACACACTTACATACAGATATACACACACAACACACGTGGCATGCCCTACTCTGGTATTCGGTTCATGCTGGGTCTCTTGGGTGTGTCTGTGGCAACAGAGGGAAACATGATATATTGTATTTGTGTGTGTGTGTGTGTGTGTGTGTGTGTATGTGTGTGTGTAACACGTACAGATCACATATGGCACAGGCGTTTGGGGCCAAAAGGTCTGCACATTGTTGACTTGGCGACAGTGTTGCATTGGCACGTCTGAGGCTTAAACGATATGGGAGTGGTACACTTCAATAGTAATATGAGAACCTACCGTGCATTGCTGGGAATGCTGGGAATTTTGCACCACGTTCTGTTATCATTTGTTTATGCAGAAAGCCGGGTACAATTTTTACCTCATTTCCCTTTCATGAATATGATTGCTAGACTTGAAAATCAGCGGCGAAATTGCCATGACAGCATGCAAGAACATCTGATGACACCACTTGGCACCAGAGAAAGCTGCCGCGGTGATAGTCACAGCCTTTAGGACCAGAGGCTTTTTGGCCTGTGGCCTTGATCATTTTAAGGTGAGACAAGAAGAGACTCAAGAGGATTTGGATTGCTCCAAACATTCGCCAGTTTGCATCAGAAAAGTCAGACTCAGTGTTTATTGCCTCATTTTTGTGTATTGAGCAAACAAGTTGTGCACAAGGGAATTAGGTTGAACTGTCCCTCAGAGGCTAAAGAGTCCAAGCAGGGCTGTAAAACTCACGCCAGCATGATACCACTCTGGACTATGGCTTTTACATACTGTACCAGGCTCAGTGATCAAGCTCATTATGTTCAATGATTTTCTTATTTTAACATTTTGCCACAAAACCACTTAACGGACATTACTACAGACAAATCTATGCAATTACACTGTTGATTGACATTTAAACAGTATGACACAAACTCTACAATACAAGAACACTGTTATTTCTTTATGTCTTACACGTGGCTCATGAAATGGTAAGGATGCTAACTTTTTGCCTGGTCTCTGTTATCTTAGCGTCGTTACTATCATGTGCACATTTAAGACTCTCTTTACATGATTTAACAAGTTAGCTTGAATGTTAAAAAGTCAGTCAGAGGCAGCGTTTTCAACCAACTTGTGGAGCTAGCTAGCTAGCTAGGGTCACCAGTTGTTTCAACTCCTATCCTATTTGTTCCAAAAATTTGGATAAACCTGAGTTTTTGTTAGTTGGCCCAATAAAACATTACATAGTGATTGCTGTGAAACAATCTTTTAGTGTTTCCCACAGATGGACACTGTTACTGCTCTCTGCTGGATACAGCAGGGGCTGCAGGGTACCACGGACATTGTGTCATAGCTTTTGTAGTGTAGATGAAGATAGTGGAAGTTGCAGTCACGAGGACAGAGGATGTGTATCTGCAGGCACGGAGAAGGAGAGATCTGATGGATAGATGTCGACAGACGCCATACTGATGAAATGAATAAAATTAATTAAATATTATGTAATTGAGCATGATTTACCCACTGTTACAAACAACTCAGTCAAATCTGTTGTCATTACCCAAAAGTACTTCAAAATGAAAAAAAATATATTTTTGCCATTGCAGGATTAAAAAACATGCTAAAATGCTTCGTTCATAAACCACAAGACATGCAGTCCCTTTTAACTGGACCATGATGATTTACAAACTAATAGGCCTTTCACCTCAAACAGTAATTGGCATTTTAATAACTGTGTCCTAGCTTTTTGTGCTCATGGCGTGAGACTTATGGGCAGCTGGATATTATCCTGCTTGACAGATCGGTGTTCTGTTTATTGATTAATGCAAATTTGCAAGGAGAAAATGTCTAACTCAAGCGAACATTTCTTAGCTTTATTGTTGCCAGGGGCAAAGTTGCATCCTGCTTGCCTCAATTGCCTCCCTCTACTGGCTATTCATGCATGAGGCCTGTGCTTTTTGTTTTTGTTTTTAGCTTGTCAAAATATATTGGAATAAGAATGACATGATGGGGAGAGAAAGGCAATACAGACAGCCTTAGTTGATGTCAACCAGAAAAGTCAAGAGAACAGCACTCACAGTAAACACCAACATTTACAGGAACTGCAGGAAAATACTGACCAAATGCACAAAAAACTGTTATTAATGGAGGAACAGAATTTGCCTTCTTTATTTCCCCCATGCAAAATCTTTCCAGATGACACTGGGATTTAAACTTGCAACCTTACGGCCATAAACTCACTTCTGATAACCGGTGGGCTTCTACCATCCTGTATTTACAAATCCCAGGGAAACAGTGAAAGCTCATCTAACTTTTATTGTTACTGAGACTTCAGAGTGCTTGGAACAGATGACACATAACCCAACTGGGAGGGCCAGATCTTTTATAGGACTCTCGAACATCCCAGAAGTCACAGCAAAATCTAGTTTTATTAGACGTGTGTGTGTGACAGAGAGAAAGAGGGTGTTTGTGGGAGTTTGGCTTGCCTGCTGTTGTGAAAAGTGTGCCTCTGTGGGAGTTAAGTGTGTGAGTCAGCTATGAATCACACCTTTTCTGTATCAGTCAAACACATGCGCACACATGAACTCTCTTTCTCACGCATGCACACGCATACTGTACATACAGAGATATGAGTGCATGATTGTACAGATGAGACGCCATTATACAACAAACCCACACAGACATTTACACTGAGCTTATGATTGTCAATTTCCAAAAAAAACGTGAGCGAGTGCATTAGCATCTTAATTAGATACACAATAGAACAGTATTCCCAAGCAGGGGTACTTATTCCCCAGGTGGTACTTATGCAGTTATCAGAGGGTACTTAACAATAGAAATTATGATTTGAAGCTACAAAACAACAAAAACAAAAACACACACATATTGTCAGCTGCAACACATCAACTGTTGAGAATGTGTGAAAACCAGTTAGCAAGAAAAGAGAAAAGTTGAAAAACAATGGATAAAAAAGGTAAAAAAAAAAAAAAACTTAAAGTAATTTATAAATGGTAGTAGTGGATTAACAGTGGAAATAGTAAACTTAAAGAAATTGACGGTTGAAATAGTTAGCTAAGTAATGTTTAAGCAGTTGAAAAGCTATGTTCTGGATAAATAGTAAATTGTTAGCTTAAAGTAATTGATAAATGGCTTTAGCTAAAAATAATGCATACATGGTTCTTAATTAGCTAACTGACAAGTGGTATAGCTAAAAGATTAATAGCTATTAGCTTTTAGTTTTAAAAGTGGACATATGGTTGAATCAACTAAAAGCAATGGATTAACATGTGAAAGAGTAAAGTGATGGATAAATGGTTGAGATCGTTGGCTAATATTAGTTAGCTTAAAGTAATAAGCTAACTAGTTGAAACTGTTAGATTATTACTATTAGATAGCTTAAAGATTAACAGTTAAAAAACATTTAGTTAAAAGTAATGGATTAAGAGCTGAAACTGCTGATAAAATGATGTAACCAACCTAATTGATAAATTGTTAGTTAGCTAAAAGGTTGAAGTAGTTAATGGTTAATACTTAGCTTAAAGTAATTGATAAACATTTGAAATGGTTAGCTAAAACAAGTTGATAAATGGTAGTTGGCTTAAAGATAAACAGTTAAATTATTTAGTTAAGAGTGGACAACGTTGATCTCAGTATCTAAAAGTATGGGTTAACAGTTGTCACTGTTAGTAAAACATAATTGAAAAATGGCAATTAGCTAAAAGATAAATGGTTGAAGTAGTTAGCTAATGGATTAATGGTTGATAGCTTGCTTAAAGCAATCAAACAGTTGAAACTCTTAGTTTAAAGTAATTGATTAATGGCAATTAGCTATAAGATAAATAGTTGAAATAGCAAATGAATAAATGGATAAGATAAATGGCAGTGTTGATGAAGGGGTTTTTGAATTAATGGCTGTGGTTGGTTTTCATGAAAAAGCCTGCACTGCAGTAAAAATGTGAATCTTTTACAGCAGTCATTTTACTCTATTTCTATTTAACTGTTTCAGTTTCTCTTTCAGTCTCAGTGGGTGTGTGTACCCTCGCTGATGTCACTCACAATTTGACGCATCAGTATTCAGGGCATTCGCGCTCTCCCTCACTGCCAGTGATAAGCGATGCTGATTATCAGTGAACTTTTGCTACACAGTGTATATCTCCCCTTCTGCTTCTCTGCCTCTCTCTGCTTCTCTCAGCAATAGTAACACTTTGCCTGTGAGAGCCAACATTGTTTTAATCAGCTTCACGTCTATTAGGAAACAGCCGCTATTAACACTCATTAAAACACAAGTCTCGCTGTTAAGAGGGAAAAAGTGTTCAGGCGCCTTCATGAGTACAAATACCACTACCACAATGTAGAAATACACTGCATCCCTGAAAATCACACCCATATGTGATTGCTGAACATCTTATTCCAAAACCATTATCTGCTGCTATAAACTCCCCCGCTTTTCTAGAAAGGCTCTCCATAAAATTTTGTAACCTGGCTGCAGGGATTTGCTCCTACTACCATAAGAGCATCAGTCGGGAGGTCGGTGTTTGATGCTGAGCGACACAAATCCACTTCTTTACAGAGTCCTTTTGTGCATGGGAGCGTTGTCACATTGAAACAGGAGAAGGTATTTCCCAAATTGTTGCTATAAACAACACTTGTATGCTTTAGCATTTAGATTATTTCTTAATTGGAAGTAAGGGACCAAGCCCAAGTCATGAAAAATAGCCCCAGACCAAAAGTGCAGGGTTGCCCACTTTATTACAAGCACAAGTCCTGCATTCAGAATCTGAATTATGCACAAGTATGAGCAGCAACGTGTATAGTAGCCCCTTTCAAAGTTATGTTATTGGATTATTATTAATGATTCATTATCATGTAAGCATCAATTTAATATAGTAACTGTTTAATTATTCAATACAATGTTTGGATACTTAAATCTGCAACAGCTCATTTTATTTTTTTTGGCCACTTGGGGGAGGCGGAAACAACTTGTGAACTGACATTTTATTACCTTTTAATAAAGCAAGCATGTTAGCAAACAGTTGCTTATTTGTACATCCAACAGTTATGAAGCAACATTACACTTCGCTTGGAGTCTTGTTTACCTGATGAATGTCCTGTATTCACTCTCTGTTAACTCTGTTTTTTGTTTCTACCAACTCCTCAAGTAAATACCAGGCTCTTAAGCTCCACTGTGTTCACTAGCTAGTCTTTGTGTCTATCTGTTTTCTGGTGCTGAGCATCTACTGTATAAAAGAAGTGCACATAGCCAATGTAACATCACCCATTAGATATATACATATATAAATAAATTTACATTCTGTGAAAACAGTTGTATCTTTAAATTGTTTACTTTCCACTTTATTTTTTACCAATATACTTAGACTCATTTTAATACAATCATGTGGTACCACCAAACAAATTTATATCCTCCTGTCAAAGATTTGACTTAAGTCCTTCTCTGAACCTTGACTGTACCTCAAGTGACCTCCATCAAACATTAAAGATGGAAGCCACACAAAACAAATCTGAGTGGTTTGATGTCGTTATTCTTATCAATCCTTTCATGCTTGTCAGTGGAAGCTGTAAGCCGAGATATCGCTCATCGACTGCGGGTTCAGACAGTGGAGTCAATTCAAAAAAGACATAATGCTGAAAAGATCTTTAAAACTGATCGCAAGTGTTTCATTTAAAGACCGTGAGAGCTTTGTTTATTTATGTTTTTAAAGATAAAATGACGTGCTTTTGAAATTTTCATGGATTTCAGGCTCCATTTTTCTGAGCTCGATATATGGCATTTTGGAAATGAACACTTCATTTAGACTTCAGATGTAGTAGCTGAGGGAGGAGGGAGGAAGCGACAAATGCTGTTTGCACGTCGCTGATGAGAGATGGAATTTGTCTGTGTGTGTGAGCGTGTGTGAAATACTTTGCATGCAATTTAGCAGCTGGCTTATGAGGCTTTTTTTCTTTTCCTCTTTGCCTTCTTCCTTTTTTTTATCTTCTTCTCCTCCTCCGCACTCCCCCCCATCTTTGTTAGTGTGGTTATGATAGATGAGTGCATTATATAGTGGGGACTTGAAGCAAGGGAAATCAATGCTCATTCCTTAGAGGTGTGTGTTGGGAGTGTGTGTTTCTGTGTGTGTGTGTGTGTGTGTGTGTGTGTGTGTGTGTGTGTGAGTGTGCCAGTTGGCTGTTTGTTAAGAGGTTAGAAGCTGGATACATTCATTGTTTTGGGAGCCAGGGGCTGCAGCTGAACTGTTCTGTCTTGATCTGCTTTCGTTTGACTCAGCAAACCCGGTCCGGCCAGATGAACACACACATACACGCACAAACAATGCACGCACCCACCCACTTGCACGCTCACACACTTGCAGATCTAGAGAGACCATCCCACTCACAACACAGACGTTACACAACCCAACAGAGAGTAAAGTCTTACCTGGGTGGCTGCCTGATTACCCATCCATTAACTCTTTTGTTCCAGTCTCTTGACTCTTGATCCAGGTACAGAGTTTGTTTTAGGTCCTTTTGAGAGTAATTTTGCACGCATTTTTTTTTTTACATAAGTCACGTTCAGGTTAAGTGAACCTTGACCTGGGAATTTGTACATGTTGACCAATGGCAACCTCTTAGGGGAAAGAGAGCCCATAATGGAGGAAGCTATTATCTGTACCGACTGATGTCTGTAAAAATCTGTACACCATGCATTTGAAAATTGGTCAGCAAATATATGCTTTGCAGTTATAAGCTAAAATTTGCAAACGCACTGGCATGGTTGTCTAAATTGATGTTGCAAAGCTTTCTGGCCGTGATATAAGCGCAAACATTGTTGAATATCTTTACCATCCCTTTAGCAGTATGTCAGAGAGGGAAGCAGGGAGTGTCTGTCTTCCTTTTCTGTCTCCATTTGCCCTCATTTCACGGTGAAACAGGTCAAAGTCAAACATTTAGCTCGTAGATGGACAGGAACAAAATTGTTTTTTGGCAGGCGTCTCTCAAAACAAATTGTATTTTATACTTTTACCTCATGCTGCTGTGGTTCTGAAACAGGGTCAGGCTGAAATCTACAAAACTGCAAACAAGCTGAAATGTCTCAAAAACATGACACAGCAGCTGCTGTATTATCTGAGACAAACTAGAGTAAGTAAAAATGTGTCTAGCATTTTCCTGTGCAGACTAAAAGAAATCTGTCCTCCCTGTAGGATGACTTTGAAGAGGGAAACCTGCCGGTGAAACGTATGGCAACGAAAGCTGATTAGTGCATCTGGAATGCCGCCCAAAACCTATAATTTCAAGTAGACACGTGTCTGGTTATTGTTCAGGGATTGAATGTGTTAAAGAGTGTCCGAGTTGTGGGCCCGGTCATGAAGAGTGATGGTGTTGTTTGCATGAGGTGCCTCTCCTGCGCCTAGGGCCCGTCATTTCTATCTGCCGTATGTGTATTCTCATATTCTCATAATAGCCATAAAAACAGATATGATAGCAGGCAGTATAGTAGCTATAAACACCTTCCACCAATAGTCTAGCCACGATTAGCACCGTTAGCATCACTCAAAGTCCTGGACTGACCTTATTTGACTCTACTTGTTTTCCAACTCTTCTTCTTTCTTGCTCTTTGTTTTGTTCCTAAACACATTTTCTGCAAGAGATATCCTTCCTAAGTCATTTGTATGTAATTGAGTCCTTGAAGCAGCTGTGATCAATATTTTTATACTAGTGATGGCTCAAATGACTACATGATGTAAACGTAAAAGGGGTTGCTTGTAGTGATGAACCCACAGGTAGGTATCACTTGACTGCATTACACCTCAGCTCTGCGGAGTGTTTTGGTGTCTTTTAGCTCGGTGTTTAAGCTTTGCAACCCACTATTTACTGTTTTGGTTTGGTTTAATCGCTCTCATCAGTGTTGTTTCTAGCAGGCAGCTGTTATCAGCAAAAAAATAAAGCTCTGATAAAACCACTGTACAACCTGACCAGCACTAAATGTAGTTAACAACTAGCTAGGGGAGGCCACTTATTTCCAGCAGGTGTTGGTGGAGACCTAAACTGAGCTGAAAGGGGAGTGAATATTAGACTTAGTTTCATCAGGTGGACAGAAACATCACTCCAAAGTAACGATAACGTTCTCTGCATCAGCTGGATGTGTTAATAAACAACTGTTTGCTAACAAGTTATTAATATCAACTTAAAAGGGGCTAATATGTCAGTGTTCACAGCTTGTTTCTGCTCGCCCTGATTGGCCAAAAACGCAGCTTTATGCAAGTTTAAAGTCTTATTTTCTTTAACAAAGTTTCAAGTGTTTTCAAAGAAAAACATTTTTTTTTTGTTTCACTATGAGGACATTTTTTCCTCAAAATTTCTAAACACAGGTTAATTGTCTTGTGAGAAGTTGGATTTTTTTCACCTGTTAAGGATTTTAAGACTGCACAGAATGACTCTTTTGCAGTGTAGATATAACATCGGTAATCCAGATGGTAAAGCATCGTGGCAAATATGGTGTCAACCCAGGATGCGACTAGTTTACTGTGCACTAGCCACAGAGGAGTTTGGAAGAAGAACAATCATCGACAACAAACATCACATTTTGTTTTCAGTCTGTCTTCATTGTGGTCGTGATCTTGCTTTGGAACAAATCTGTGCGTACTTATTGTGAGTAACCCTAATAATATTGTGTTGCAGGTCTGGACGACTGCTTGCAGCAATATGTGTGTGTGTTTGAGCGTGGGGGTGTGTGCGGAGAGAGGCTGCTGAGGATTAGCCATGCCGAGCTGGAGGAGCTGGGAGTTTCTCGCATCGGACACCAGGAGCTCATTCTGGAGGCTGTCGACTTGCTCTGTGCTCTGGTAAACGTGTGTGTGTTGGTTTTGTAGTTTCAGTGCAGTGCTGGACTCTCATCAGCCATGTTTACAGCTGCAGCTGTTAATGTATTCACGTTCTGCTTGAATGCACGACAAAATTGATTGCAGAAAGTAAATTGTTACCGTACTGCATCAAATCTTGCAATCCTCCCAATTGTCACAATCACAAACAAAAGAAAAAAGTTTAGAAGTGGCACTTTAAATCCCTGCCAAGTGTGAGGTTTGCCAAAATAAAGGTTTTGGGAAAGATACAGCTGGAAAATGACAACCTGTGAAAAATTGGTTTATGGGAAGATTAGAAGAGAATTATTGGCTACAGAGGGAGTTTATCAGATTAAATAAACAAGTTAATTTTGTTACCAGCCAAAGTGATGTAAACTTCTTGAAGAGTTTGTAATTTGCAATTTATATTGTGTTGTCTTTCTTCTGTGTGCCAATGCCTTGTTATTATTGTATAGTATGTTGTTCCAATAATCTAACTCCGAGAGCATCGGAGAGCATTCCTGCATACTTCAGCTGGATGTAAATGTGAATAAATAAAGAGTTAAGGTGTTTTAAAATCGCACCAGACAGTGATAATTTCTGTTGTGTGCCCGGTGCTGCCTCGTTGCAGTCACTGTGCTGACCTTCTCTCTGGCAAATATGTAATGTGAGTCATTAATATGCACCAGACTCCTTACGAAAAACTGGTAAACATGTTGACAAATAAGATGCTAATTTGTATTTGAGGTGGTTCACTGTCTGGAGGTTTGGCTAATCTTTGTTGATGTCTGTGCTGTGTGTGTGTGTGTGTGTGTGTAGAACTCAGGTCTGGAGACGGAGAGCGTCAGGACTCTGGCTCACAAACTCGGCGCCTCGGCCAAAAACTTACAGAACTTCATTTCCGGCCGCCGCCGCAGCAGCCAATCGGAGAGCAGGACCTCACGGCGGCTCCCCAACGATCTGCTGACCTCCGTGGTCGACCTCATCACAGCCGCCAAGAGCCTGCTGGCCTGGCTGGACAGGTAATATGTTTACAGGCTCTCTGTCACTGAGATCCTTTCTTTTATTAGTTATTTCACTATTTCAATATTACGTCAGCCGGGTAACTATTTCTCATAAAAGGCAAAGCACAAGAGTTATTAATAACATTACCAATGCCCCAGACATCACAATTATTTACAGCTGTGCTTTTCCAACAGCAACATGTCAAATTGTCTTCATGAAAAAGGCCCATTAATGGCATGAATAATAGAGGTATAATTTGGCTGCATTCACAAACTTACAATAGGAAGAACATCCACTGCTCGCCGTGTAGTCACATCAGAACAGCTAAAAAAACTGCTGGTTTCGTTAAGTGAAACCACATACAAAAGAGTGCATAGCTCCTTTTAAAAGAGCTGAATTCATTTTATTAATGTTAATATTTGATTTTATGTAACTGCCAGCAGTTTCAGGAGATATTTTCACTGAAATGTCAGAAATTCCTGATATCTCTGGTTTGTTTTGTAGCGGGAAGGTGCATATTTTAAGATCTTTTTTTTTCTTCAGAATAAGTATGCTCCCTTTAGTGAGACGTTTGTATAAATAAATGTATATTAAATAATTATCCAAATTATTGATTAGTAAATTGACACAAATGAATATTTCTTTAGGCAACGATTTTATTATGTTTTAATCATTTAAGATAAGTTAAGCCTTTATTCATCCATAGAGGGGAAATTCAGGTGTCGCAGCAGCAGAAGTATTTAATAAAATTAAAATGAATAAATAGAAATATAAATAGAGTAAATAGTCGAACACATACAATACCGATACTGTATTTTTCAGGAAAAAAGCCCAAAAGTTAACTGGCACAGGGTTCTTAAATCTTCTTATTTTGAAATTGCTTAGTGCTGTATTGCATTAAAGTGAATATATTTAAGTTTTGGACTCTTTGTTGAACAAAACAAGACAACAGAAGATGTCACCTTGCACTCAAGGAAGTTATGATGGACATTTTTCAAATAATCATTAGCTGCAGGCAGCCCTCATGTATATAATACATAATATGGAGTTATAAGTCCCTGTTGTAAGTCTTTGATCCAGAGCCTGTAGAGCCTTTTTTGTTTTTTTCTGTTTGTACAACTAAAGCTCCAATCTGCAAAACATAAACTCTCCTGCAGCTGTTGGTTGTTGATGTCTTTTGAGAAATGTTTTTTTTCTTCTGAGGGATAATGTCAGACCATTTTTCTCACCATGTTTCTCCGTCTCTCCGTCGCTCTATTCTCCTCTCTGTCGCTTCATTTATTTATGACTCGACTCGATCTCCTGCACACGACACACATCAGAAACAGAACTAAAGGTCTCTGACATTCGGTTCTTGAAATGCCGGGCACCCACATCTGTCCTCAGGCCATCTAGACACACAAAAGCATATAGAGTCACGTCCACAAGCACTCTCAGACCCATAGAAACACCCACACACTCGTACAAACACACATCCGCACGCACTGACACACACTTATGCAAGCGCACACGCGTTCGCCCACGCACGATGATGCAACTGTAAATGGCAAAGCGACGTTGAGAAAGGGATAGACTCAGCAGAGCTTTCACGCTCTCTATTCTTCATTTCTTGAGACAAATCTACGTGTAGGCATTGTCAAAGACTCCTTTTTTTATGTTTTTATCATGCGTATTACACATAAAACCCTTGAAAAAATAACATTTTACAGCTGTGTGAGGGCTCACCGGTAAATATAACATGCATATCATCCCATCGGAGCTTTTATTTCAGTAAAATCTCATCTTCTAAAATTGATTCCTGCTGCCTAGGAATAATATATGAGCGTGTAATGCTTTAGTGCAATAAAGCTGCATGGTGAATGATATGTTGAATTCATGAATACACCCTAACTATGTGGAAAAGGTGATGATTTCCAAGTATGTCGGGCTACAATTGGTCTTGTACTAATACCAGCAAGATGAGTCCTTCCTGAAAGGTTTACAGCAGCAAATTAGCATAAATCGTGTTAAAACTGAACCTTCATCTCTCCCTGATTGCTAGTTATTAGACTGCTCGGGGATGGAGGGAAAGTGCAACATCAGTTCAGCACTCAGGCAGCAAATGTACAGCACATTCTAGTTTTGCATAAAGACTTTAGAAGTCATTTTTGCAACCTTTTCATGTATAAATTAACAGCGTGGGTACAGCACCGATCATCTCTTTCCTGCCTCTGATGCCTTCATGTCCCCTGATACTTTTCTCTTTCCCTGTAGTGACAAACGCCACACAGACATCAAATCGACACACTGTGCAGAAGGCAACCCTGTCCTCTTTAAATCTGTCAGGGAGAAAAGTGAAATAATCATTCCACAATGACTGAAATTTGCAGTATCTCCCTTTCTTTGATATTTGCAGTATTTCCCTTTCTTTGAACTCTTCGTTTCCTCTTTATATGCACATTTGATTTGAAAGCACCTACCTATGAATTAATAATACGGCCTTAGAGGCTTTATGTATGTGTGTATTTTGCTGATAGCCTAAAAATACAGTAGTAGTATTTCTATTTCTCTATAACCAATGTAGTGAATGAGCACTTTAAAGTTTGTTTAAAATATAGGGGATATGTGGCTGGCTGGTTTTTAGAGAATCAATGCTCACTCAAAATAGTTCAAAATGACTTTCTTAGCTACATTTCAGAGAGAAATGTTGTATATTTTAGTCCACTACGTTTATTTGATAGTTAGAGTTCCTTTTCAGATGAAAATTTTGCATTGGGTATACTAATATAATGCAATGCACTGTTAAAGATTAAACCAGTGGTTCCCAACCTTTTTGACTTGTGACCCCGTACAAAAATGCAGAGTCTACTTGGGGCCTCTTGTTACATGAGTCCATGAGTTGCGAGCAATTCCACCTCAGAGAGATTTCGCCTCTAAACTTTGCAGATAGTTTAATTTTAGTAACTGCTCAAGGCCAAGAGAGGGCAAACGCTCCAATATTTCACAAAAAGAGCAAAAGATGAAAACAGATTCTTGTATCTTATTTCCTCTGCCATTAATCATCTCGAGAACCCTATGATTTATCAGACTCTGTGGAGGGTCTGGAGGACAGTACTTAAAACTGGCTCCACCACGACTTCCACGGTAAAAACCCTCTCAAGCAATAATGCATCAGTGTTAAAAATGTAAATGTTGCTACCAATGGTTCTGTAATTTTACTGTGACTAATACTCATAGTAGAATACTTTTACACGGTGGTACTTTTTACACGGTTTAGTATTTTTACTCAAGTAAAGGACTGGATAGCTCTTCCACCACTAGTTAGTGTCAGATGATGGCAGTGTGTGTTGCCCTTCAGTGTTTATTTTTCCTCGAGTCAAATAGAAGTGAAATAACTTTAGGACTAGAATAAGACGATTTGTAATGACATATTTTTAAAGCTCGTAGAAAACAGATGTAAAAGCTTGAAATGTGAGAGAGTCTGGAAGACAGCGGAGATGTGTGAAGGTTTTAGAAAGTGAGCTCACTAGTTTTACCGTTACTCAGGGTTTCCTCTCCCCTCAAATTTAAACTCATCTCTGGTGATCTTTCTTCTTGTATTAGTCACAGTATGCTGTAATACACCACATCCAAGCATCAGATGAGGTGGAGGAGAACAATGGCATGACTATATCAGGGCACCTTCAGGTGTATTATCTCTTCTCTACAACAGCCATTTACCACAGAAGAAAAGGATGGTTGTGTTTATATGTGTGTCCAGTTGTACAAAGTAGATAAGGTTGTTCACCAGTTCGGTGCATATAGTATAGGACAGCGTAACTAATGGATGATTCTGGAAAGATGCTGAATTTTTATTCATCCAATGCCAAAGTCTCTTCTTAAACTATTGCTTTCTGCAATACCTGTACAACTATGGTATGGTTAAGATTATGGAAAGATTGTCTTTATTATGGCACAATAAATCATGGCTATGGTGTGGCTAAAAGTCAGATACAGTCCACGATACCTCCACACCCTTTCTTGCTACACACTACTCATAGTCATGCATTGGCACTGAATTGAAAAATTGTACGTAATTCCTAGAGGGACTGGCACACACAACGTTACAAATTACAGAGTATTTATTAAAACAGTGAGTTAACTAGTATAGGAGAAGAAGCTTAAGTGTTGTTGTACCTGTAGTTTACCTTGTGCAATGATTTGAAACGGTGACTTAGCTGTTTAGAAGTCACTTTTATATAACTCTAGGTTTTAGTTGTCAAGTTAAGATAAGTATTTTCTGTGACAGTGGTGTGATGAAAGACCAAACCCCTTGGTACTTATACAAATATTAATGATAAGAGTACATCAAAAAGACACGGTTAGCTCAGTTGATAGAATTTGTGCCCCATGTACAAGAATGAATCCTTACTGCAGAATCCATGATTCAAGTCCAGACTGCCGCACGTTGTTGCGTGTCACCCCCTATCTCTCTCTCTCTCGCTCTCTTTCTCTCTCTCTGTCCACTGTCCTATCAAACCATGCCCAAAAAAAATAACCCAAAAACCACTAATGCTGTTATTCATTTTTGTCTTGCTTCAATTTGGGGGCTGCAGTTCCCATAATGCTCTGGGTGACGTAAAAAAGAACTATACTGTTTCAATGGAGTCAGGTAGTTAGCTGTGGGGACACCCAGAGTGTCGTTTTGTAAACTTAAATTTGTTTATATTTTGGCAAACTGGCACCATTAAAAGTATGCCGAATTAGCTGTTAGCAGTTCATGTTTGCTGTGTATCCATTAATGTACCGACATCTATCTCTGGATTACTTTCATGACAAAGAAAACTTAAAAGTGTGATGATTCTTAAGCAAGTTCTGAACTGTCTTTTTTTCTGATTTCTAGGCAGATATATGGGTCTTTATTTTTGTAACAAGTGTAAGTCATGCCGAATCTAAAAATACGCATCTGTGTGTAGTCAGATTTTACTGAGTTACGACTCTTAAGAAGTTTTAGCACCTTGAAGTACTTCCCCTCACACAATGAACAGGTCACAACACACAGGTCTGTTTAGCCATAGGATCATCTGAGCTGTAAAAAAAAAGTTTTCTCAGCATTGTTTGAGGGTTGGAGCCTGATAGTTAGCAAACAGTCTGTGTAGCCTTAGGTCCTGCTTATATATAGCCCACTCAGCCTCAATACTGATGACCCAAATCACACACACACACACACCACAGATTCATCACACACTAGAGGCTAGGACCGAATTTAAATCTGGGTGTTTAGAACAGTGATGCGAAGTAATGGTGTGTGTCTTTGTGTGTGTTATGATAATGACTTTGTAGATGTGCCCCATATCAGTAATATTCATTTTGATGTCCCTTTGTGTCTGTATCCACTCATTAATGCTCCATTAGTTGCAGCATGTTCCTTATCACTGACACCTTGTTCACACCTGAATAGTCTACTATGTCACACTCATTTATAAACATTGTGTTTGCACAAAAAAAAAGGCTTTAAGGACCGTTGTCTCACAGGAAAAAAGGATTTCATAAAAACAAACCCGACAGCAGAATGCTCACACTTCACTGGAAACTCTGACTGAGCCTACAAACATGCGGGAGACTTTGAGAATTGATGGTGCCAGTAGCAAAGTAGCTTAATAAATCCTCAATGGTCTAATAACCCTCCACACACTCTTTATTTCAGTCATTAAAAAGTTTTCTAAAAGAACGGCTAGGCCTAAACTGTGCTTCTTTTGTTTGTGGGTTTCCAAAACATGGATGGAAATGACAAGCGAGGTGTGTGAACTGGTGCACTCAGAACAGAATGGCCTATTTACCTGGTTCTCTAATGCAGGTTCATTCATCCTTCCACTGGAGCGGTGTCCCCTTCCCTTTGTGGAAAACCATTACCGTTGAATCTCCACTTTAAGAAGCCAGGCGTCAGGGGCAGTATTCTCCAGTGTACCCTTTAACGCACCTGTAATGGTTTAGATATCTGAGCTGTTATAGTTCATACAAAATGTTGTCTTACTTATGAGCATTTAAGCTCATTCATGACCTTGGATGCTTCTCTGTTAATGGTCCCACACAAGAGCAATGATCTCTGAGCATTACAGACCAACCAAACTGTTATGTGCGTTGTGTTGTTTCATTGATCATTTTTAAATTTTTGTAGCAGTTAATGGGGGGTTGCATGTGAGGCCTGTGCGAGTGTGCAGCACTTCCAGGTTTATAGAGAGAAAAATGCATGTGGGCGAGCAATTTATTTGATTGTGCATACTTTTGAACTGTGCATCAGTAACATACATACAAGCAGGACATCTGGCCCATTCATATCCATGACAGTACCCTATTATGATATCACTAAATCACCAAAAAAATCCAAAATTTGCTTTGTCCATAGTTTATCTTATTGACTCTTTGAAGTTAACTATACGTTGCAATCATGACTTGATTTAAGAGCTGATTGTATTATTTTCTATTACAGAAATTAGTTGATTAATCGATTATTCGAGCCACTAATCAGTCAATAATTTTTGTATTTTATGTAACCTTTTAAGGAGAAATGCCACATGTTGACGCCGGGTTTCCAGCATCTTAATCGTAATGATTTGCTGCTTTTCTCTGTTAAACATGATTGTAAATTGAATATCTTGGTGTCACAGCACGGTAAGTGCTGGTTAATTGATCTGCCTTTAATTACCCACAAGTCTTCTGGCTGTACCAGCTACTAACAAGCCACATGCTGTGGTTGCAAACAACAAGAAAGGATCTGTTCATTTATGTTAACAAATAGATGAAGATGGAAACTAAACCTATGTACTTCAGGAAAGATCGTTATCAGATAAGACCGCCTTCTTGACGTTTGGAAACTAATCACTGAGAAATGGCAACCTGTGTCAGTGACAAAGAGTAATTTAGCCACTTAGGGCTCTGGGATAATGCGATTTTAACAGAGAAAACAAATAATTAATAGATCTAAAAAATAATTGATAGTGAAAATAATCAGTAGCTGCAGCTCTATTTAACACTAAAGTATTTCAAAGGAGAACCACAGCATCACACTTTTAATTAAACATATAAATATACTGGATGTAATAAATAAAATAAATTCTGATAATGTGGTGATAAATCATTTCATACACGGTCACCTGTTCATGATAACATCTTCTACTTTATTAAATGTAAAGCAAAAATGAAACAAAATAATAAATAATTGAAGGTGAGTCATCAGTCACTAAATTAAGTTAATTAATCTAACAAATGAGTTTGTTATCAGCGATTTCTCTGATTTATAACATACGTCACAGATCCTCTCATGACTGAGTGGTAACACTACTTCCTATAGATTTGTGTGTCTGTGTGCACGGACACACAACATCTGCCTCTCTAACTATGCTCCTGTCCATCTCGTCTGTACAGTATCTAATGCAGCAGCAACATTTGAAGACATACTGCTGTGTTATCTGTTCCTCCCAGGTCTCCCTTTGCTGCAGTGGCAGACTACTCAGTAACCCGAAATAATGTCATTCAGCTCTGCCTGGAGCTCACCACCATTGTACAGCAGGTGTGTGGAATTGTTTGTGTGTGTGTTTTTTGAAGGCTGATAGCTCGTATTCTGCCATGGCTGTCATATCCCCCTAAGAACGGTGTGTGTGGGTGTGATGCAGCAGACTCTGCTCTCTGCATCCTTGAGCGAAACTCGATTCTTCGCTATTTATGTCCTTACAGTCTGTCTTTTGTGTGACTGATGTGTGTGTAAATAAAAGCTAAACGTGTCTCTTTGTGTGGGCGTATTTTCCTTCTGCGAGGGTATGGAGTGTGCAGGTGCATGGTTCAGTAATGTGAGGCCCAGACAGTATACAGAAGCAGCAGCATGATGGTGTTTGTGTTTTTGAGTTTTTGCAAGACAGGATGTTCTGCTCGCGCTACATTAAATTCTGCTTCTCCCCCAGGACTGTACGGTGTTTGAGACGGAGAACAAAATCCTTCATGTGGTGAGTCCTGCTTCCTCATCCAGCTGTCGCTTATTTGCTCTGTGTTGATGGGTCCTGTTGTTGTTGTTGTCGCCTCATACCCACTCACACAATACTCCACAAACACAGAAACTCCAGCAGTATTTTAAGGGTAATAGTTTGACATTTGGGAAATATGCATTTTCACTTTCTTGACAAGAGATGGATGACAAAGTCAATTTTATTCTTGTCTGTTAAATGTGAAGCTTCAGTGAAAAAGTGATTAGCTTAGCTTAGCATGACATGGACAGGAAGCACTAGCCTGGCTCTGTCCAAAATTGAACATTGAACACAGAAACTTTTCCTAAGTCTTCACCATCTCCTCCAAAAAAACATTTTTTTAAATTACTTTTTGGTTTGTGTGCCGTTTATAAAAAAAATAAAATCATTTGTTCATTTGTAAACATTAGAAGTGATGTTTTACTTTGGAAAGAGCTAGGAGCTGTTTTCTCCCTGCTTCCAGTCTTTGTGCTAAGCTAGGCTAACCTCCTCCTGGGAGCTCCATATTTAATTCTGCATTCACATAAAATTGTTATTATCGGTGCCCTGCTAGCCTTGTAGGCAGCTAAACTTTCATTAACCTTTTTCACGGCAGACATTTTGACTTGTCAAACACAGGTGTTTCTACATTTACCAATAAGGTGCAATGCAGTAATCGCTGTAACATAGCCATCTTTCATGTTCTTAGTTCCATCTGAGCTTCACCTTCTGTGGCGAGTTGAAATGTCTGTCATGAAAAAGGTCTGTGAATCTGATTCCTTCAGGGATGACAGAAACAAAGAGCGCTGCGCTGCTAGCAAGGCCATTCAGATTAAGGTTAGACAAAATGTATTCACCAAAATGAAGGAATGTGAAGTGCAGACGTTCTACAGAGAAAGGGAATAAACAACAAATGGAGCAAAATATAATGAAGCTTATCATGTCAATCATCATCATGTCAATACAGCTGGAAGGTTTATATCTTTTGTAAATGTGTTTTGAAGAAGTTTGGGAGCCACTTTTGTGGATTATCTAGCAGATGCGCAGTCAGCAGTTTTTATTCACACTATTTTCTACCAGGGAACCGTGACAGCATGTTGTGGGGAGTCTGCAGTTTCTGCAAAAAATACTCTGAAACTTTTTTACATGTACATTTTCAATGCTGTGGGCACCGCAAATTAAATTCACCGTTGTTATATTGGATGTGGAGTCAGATATTTTAGAGGATTAATGCCTGAGAACCCTAGACTAATAAAACTATCTGTATAGATACTGCTTAAGGAAAGTAAGTGAATGTGTTCTCTTTTTGTAATTTTCTATGAGCTGACCCCTTTAAAGTGCTACAGGTAGCTGTGTTAATGGTGGCAGCCTAACAAAGTCTAACAAAGTCAATTCTGAGCCATTGTATTAAAGATTATCAGGGAAAATCAAGTCAAATAAAAACATTTAATAAAAAAACAATATCTTTAACATCCTTTGTGGCATGAAGCTAAAAAAGTTTATTAGAAAAGCCCTGATTCTGACAAACACAAGGTGTTCGGGCTGTTTATGTTCTTTCTTTTGTTTCTATCTCTTAATAAAGCACCGCTGGTGAACCTGTTTTATAAAAGCTCTGCATATTGTTACCTGTCCTCTCTCGTTTTCTTCATCTCTGTAGTGCAAGACTCTGTCGGAGGTGTGTGAGCACATCGTGTGTGTGTCGTCAGACCCGCTGGTTTCTCAGTCAGCCCACCTCGAGCTGGTTCACCTCACCAACATCAAACCCTCTGAAGGCCTGGTAATGACGCTGTCTACTGGGCTTTAGTATGTTATAAACTGTGTGTGGCCGGTTATTTCAGGCTCTTTTTGTCTGTCTTTTTGTTGTTCTCTGGTTATCAACATTTTAATCTGATCAACTTTGTGGCTCTGAATCAGGAAGCACAGAAGCCAACAGCTGTTAAATTAATGTGTCAGACACATTTAATTAACATTTCATATATTCTGCTGCTCATCGAATTTTCAGGCTGTAGGTACAGGTTGTGAACATTAATTAGGCTGCCACTAAAAAACAGCAGTGTTTCTGGCTTATCGGGCAGAAAAAAGGTGATAAGACAAATGTGAGGTGTAGCTATTTTACCTTTTAGTTACTTGCTATTGTTAAAATGTAAACCTAGATAACATTTAAGAAGATAAGGGAATCGAAAAGATTCAGATTTGAGTGGATTAGATACCTAATTTTAAACGAAAAACAAAACTTTTTAGCCTTTTCTTTCCCTGTCCATCAGGGGATGTACATCAAGTCAACCTATGACGGCCTCCACGTGATCACAGGAACTACTGAAGGGGTAAGAGGCTCACAATCCCACTGCAACACGTTCACATAGGGAACCACAGCTGAGCAGTTAGCTTTATCCGCAACAGCAATACTCTCACTATTAATACTTCCCACAAACACCAAAGAAGTGGATTTCCCAGTCCAGGCCTGGGTGGTTGAAGGTTATAGAAAACAGATTCTTGCTCAGAATATCTACAAAACTGACAACACTTGGATCCATAACAGCATTTCAGATTCCACATGGGTGACTCTGCAAGGCATTCCCTCTGCTATAATGTACTGCATTGAAGTACAACAGCTTGCCCATACTGGTGTGCGGGGATCAATAAACTCAGATCAATTCATAGTCGTCTGTTTTCCTTCTGTCTCTGTCTTCTGTGCCTCTGTAGTCTCCAGCTGACCGCTGTAAGAAGATCCATGCAGGGGATGAAGTCATTCAAGTCAATCACCAGACTGTGGTGGGTTTCTTTCTGTCTTTGTGTGCTGCCTGTTTGTTCTAAATATATATTTTTGTGTTTATTCAGGTTATCATCTATAGATTGTGTGTGTGTGTTAAGTGCATTTACATCTAATTGAAATTATTGTGGTAAAGTGCTTGTTAAAGGACCATTCTCTCTTTTTTTAAAATCTTGTGTATCAACACATATAACTGAAGAATATAATATATATGTGCTTGTTTTTACATATCTTGCCGATGCAAACAAACATTTAAATCTGCTATAATCAATATTTATATATATAATAACAATCGATCAGATGACAATGTGAAAGAGGTCATTTAAAATGATGAATGCCACAGAAACCCTGCAGCTCTACAGTAGGAAGCTTTTTCTTGTCTTTCAGCTCATTGCTTTGGTTTTTGGGACCAAAAACAGAGCTAAAAGAGAGGGAATATTGGACTTACATTTGTTAGGTGCTTAACAAGTTAACTATAGCAACTTAAAAAATGATGGAATGACAGTGTTGTGTTCACAGCATTATACGTTTAATATCACCAGAAAATATTTTCTTGTATTATAAGACCTGTAAATCAAATTGACATTTAAAACCAGTTGCAATCATGCGCCTTGAATTTGTGCGGTAGGCTTAGGTGTTATTTACAGTGGGGACAGCTGGGGACGACATTTTGAAATGGCTGATTTTGTCCCCACCACTTTTGGAAAGCATTTGCTAAAAATGTTAACAATAAAGATTCAACAAGAAAAGGTTTACCTGCACAAAAGGAAAACATGAAATGCAATGTGAACATAGAAGAAACAAATCTGCCTTGTTCAAAAAAAGTAACTTAGGCTGAAAAAAAACAAGCTGCTGATTACTGCATTATATTTGATAATATTTTTATATTCTGATTGGTCACTGGCTACAATGGATTTTGTTTCCCTTCATATAAATAGAGACATTTCCACCATCAATTGGTGCAGAAAATGTCTCTAGATTGCAGGAAATTAGGAGTTTTTTAAAAATAGCATAGCAGGACTATCTTGTTGTCTTGTTCTTGTGACACCAATATTGTGCATTATCACGTCTCACGGACTAAGTGTTTTGTCTCACCCCTAATCTGAGCCCTTAAATGTCCCCACCACTTTTCAACACAAAGTGACGCCCTTGGTGGTAGGTCGATTTATTGCAGATTGTGTCCATACTTGTACAAGATGCAAATGCACGTGGCTTGCATTGCAATAAGTGTAATGAGATCCTCCAACCCTCTCGGCACCTCTTCTTGCATTATGATCAGATCTCAGGTCAGTCCAGTAAATGCAATTAAGATAGTGTGTTTGCCTTAATTGGAAAATATCTCCCAACATGGCACAGATAGGAGAAGGTCAAAAAGAGAGTCTTCAAGAAAAAAAGAACTGGTGACCTTTATAGTAGCCATTTTTGTATTTTTGTTCACACATTTCTCTACACACAAAGAAAAACACTAGCTAAAAACGTAGGAAGATATATCATAAGATGCATTTGTTTTCAAATTGAGGGCAGGTTACATCACAGAAAGCTCTATAGATAGACTTACCACCTCCACACCTACTTGCCGTGCACAGAAGGCTCAACAAGCGAGATCCAATCACGACGTGGACCGAATTCAAACTACGGGCTGAATATAACACTTTGATTGTGTTTTTCATTACCCAGCTGATGGATAATCATCTCCTTTTTCCCCACTGTCCTCTTCCGGCCACAGGTGGGCTGGCAGTTGCGTAACCTGGTCGGCTCGCTGAGGGCCGATAAAGGCGTCGTGTCCCTGACCCTGAAGAAGCGTCCGCAGAGCACGCTCAGCTCCGCCCCCGCACTGCTGAAGAACATGCGTTGGAAACCCCTAGCTCTGCAGGTGGGACCAGCTCTACCTTTTATAGACTTTATTAAAACACTGCACTGTCCCACATAATTCCCCACAGCATTCCCACTCCCTGTACGACGGCAGCCAAAGCGTGTAATTAGGTCAGGGTACTGTGGCTCAGCATGGTTTTGTTTGCCAGCTGAAACAAACTGGAATGAATGGGAAATGAAAACTGATGGCACCATCCACCCACATTCCCAGTGCTCTGCGAATTATGAAATGTATCTCCCTAATTAACACTGATTATCTACACAATCAGGAGGAAACACAAAACTGTTTTTTTCTCTGCACTACACCATGTTTTGTCTTGTGTGACCACTTTTGTCGTGACTCTTACAGGATCTTTTTTTGGCCTATTAAAAGTGTACATTTATATGCTACTAATTTCATTTTTATACACTTTAAAGAATGTGAAACCTGCTTTCAACTATTTTCACAGTCATGTTCACGTACCGCTCAGATTTCATATGGGACGTGGTTGGGGTGAACGCTGGCCATACACAGCAGACACTTGGAAGTTATACCAGTTGGCAACCCTAACTTAGCTGATCTAAAAGTGTGGGGCACTTGTCCACAAATGTGCAACCTCTGCAAGAAGTCTAGGCGTTATCTTTGATTCAGCATTAAAATTCGAAACAAACAATCAAATTAATTCTGTTGTCAGAGGTAGCTTTTTATTTGCAAGACTAAAATCCTTTCTCTCTCTTGAGGACTCGGAGATTGTTATACATGCACTTTCATTGTCCTGATTTGCAATGGTACTCTGGCATCTGTGACTCATCATTATCACGCTTGCAGCTTGTTCAGAATGCAGCAGCTAGATTGTTGACTAGTACAAGACAGAAGGATCCTATCTCCCCGATATTGTGCTCAACTCACTGGGAAGGCCTGTTACATAGAGTTGGTTTTAAGGTGCTGTCAATTTTTTTTAAGGCACATGGATTGGCTCCATTGTATATTTCAGATCTCCTTCTACTGTTTCACTCTGAGGCCCCTGAGATGATCAAACCAGTTCCTTATAGCCATTTCACAGTCTCAGATAAAAACAAAGAGTGATTGTGCGTTTTCAGTTGTGGCCCCAAGACTGTGGAATAACTTTCCCATTAACAGTCGTGCTTAGCTGTCTTGTTTGTTTCATGTTCATTTATTGTTGTGTTTTTTATTTGATTGGTTTAATTTTTAATTACATACCTTTGTATAGCACTTTGCTCAACATTGGTTGTTTTTAAATGTGCTTTGTAAATGAATTGACTAGACTTGACTTGACTCCAAAGTGGCTAAATGAATGGCTTGAATAACAAACACTCACCTTAAACCAATGTGTACCGTAAAATCACTATAAAACTATAAAAAAATGAAACACACTATAAAATCACTTAATCCCCACAGGTCGCCTTGGTTTAGCGGCTTCTAATTTGCTTAGATCATATAAATATTAAACGTATGATCAATATCCCATTGTTAGATCGGTTAGATTCTCCACAATTCAATCATCAGTTCAATTCTTATAGATTTACTGGTGTAACCAGCATGGCACAAAAGATAAAAAAGCCGGCTCCCATTACCTTTAAAACGCTCATTAAGTCCGAATGTGTCCGATTATTTACATTCCTTTAGTCTGTATAGGGTTCACCAATCAATCAATCGTCACAGACACGTTAAACAGCCATATTGGCTCCAACAGTTATTATAAGTTTAAATAAATCAAAAATCAAAACTCAAATCATAAATCCATTCAAGATAGACCTTTAAATCTCCGCTTTTGCTTTCTGCAGCCAACCAGAAGCCCAGGCAGCGGTTCGGCCACACCCTCCGGCACACCCACCAAGAGCTCTGCCCTCCAGGACCTTCACATCCCTCCTCCACCTGCTGAGCCGTACACACCAAGGTAGAGTGTCCATGTACTTTCAAAGACAAAAATTCAGCTGACAAGAAAGTGGCGTCAGCAAAGAGGAGCTTTGACATGTTGGATGTTCATGTGTTTGCTGGTAAATCTGCCTCTGTTGTTTCCATAGAGATGAGACCGGAGCCTTGTCTGGAGATGAGGCATCTCGCAACCACAGTGGCGTCAGCGTTGCCAAGCGCTCTGAGTCACCAAACTCCTTCCTGGATCAAGAGACTCGCCGGCGAGAAGAGGAGGAGCCCGTGTACTGCACCACGCCCACATATGGTACTTGGAGTGTGCGTGTGAGAGAGAGAGAGGGAGAAAAAAGAGAGGAGGGATTGAGTTCAATCTCATTCTGCTGTGTTGAAGCACTTCAAAAAAATAATTATGGGGCCAGGAATCCATCTGCCAGACCACGGAGGTTAATAGAAAGTTTTAGGAAGTAATGCAGTTCTATACGCTGTGGATAAAATAGAGTAAATCTTTGCAAGAATATCACATATCAGAACATAAAAATGGAGACTCAGGAGAATATTAATAATTAAGCGCGTAAGTTTTAGTGAAATCTAGTTGTGAGGGTTGCAAGTTGCAACAAATGGCTTTTTATTATTTGTGTCTTCTTATATATGTTTATACTGTTCTGTATGCTTCTTTATGTCCCACTTTGTTCCACTTTTTGCAATAAAGATTTAAGGAGGGGGGAAAAAATCAGATCATTCTGACACCACATGAATGCACCATCAGTCACCGCTCAACCTTCCCTTTCCAAGCGCTCAGGAGAAGCTACAGTGGCCGACTCTTGTGCTAAATAATAAGTGCGGCCCTCTATTTGTCCAAATTTCTCTTTTTTCTTACTTCCTATAAACCAGTCGACTACTAGTACTTCCTTCTTCTTCGTACATGTTCAACGTAGTGAGGAAATGCGCTAGGTAGAGTAGTTTGTTTAGTAGTTTGGGCTACAGTAGAAACACAGGGACCAGCGGTGTATGTAAATAGAAATGGCTCATTCTAAGGTAATAAACACATAACGGTTCATTTTGTAAGGACTTTATACACCATTGAAAACATAATTATGTAGATTATAATGCATTTCTGTCAAAAGATCCTCCTAAATATTACAACCTTTAAGTTTTATAATTATGTGTGTGCACTTGTAGGCAGGCTGAGGCCCATCTCCATGCCTGTGGAGTGTAACTGGGTGGGCGACTATGAAGATCCAGCCAAGCTTAACAGAGAAAGTCGCAGAGGTGAGTGCCGGCGTGTGGAGCGTGTATGTGTGTGTGCGCCTCCTGACGAGCCTGTTAGATTCAGTTAAATGTTCCCGTCTCTCTGTATTATGAAGAGATCAGTGTGCGTGTATGGATCAATGTGCCTCCATCCCCTTCTCTAATTCTCTCTGTGATTAGCATCACAGAGAGATGAAATAAGAGAAAATGGGAGGGAAAGGAGGGGAAAAAAGGTAGACAAAGGCAGAGCTGAAATGAAAGGCAGGCGTTGAAGGGAGAAAGAATAAAAGCGATAGGGAGACGGGAGGGGTGAGGAGGAGGCAGAAACAGGGGGAAAAAAGAGAAGAGTCTCCCTGACCTCCACCTGAATCACTCACGCAGTTGCCATGGCGACGCTGACAGCAGCTCAGCTCGGTGTCTCACTCTCCTCTGGCCGCTGCCTAGCAACCAGGGTAGGACAGGGTGGGAAATGTGGAGAAGTGGTAGTGAGACCAGAAGTAGCAGGACCTCTGAGAGACCAGAGGTAGTGAAACCAGAGGTAGCAGGGCCTCTGAGAGACCAGAGGTACTGAAACCAGAGGTGACAGGACCTCTGCGAGACTAGAGGCAGCAGGACCGGAGGTAGCAGAACTTTTGAGAGACCAGATGTAGCAGGACTAGCGGTAGCTGAACCTTTGAGAGACCAGAGGTAGTGAGACCAGAGGTAGCAGGACCTCTGAGAGACCAGAGGTACTGAAACCAGAGGTAGCAGGGCCTCTGAGAGACCAGAGGTACTGAAACCAGAGGTAGCAGGGCCTCTGAGAGACCAGAGGTACTGAAACCAGAGGTAACAGGACCTCTGCGAGACTAGATGTAGCAGGACTAGCGGTAGCTGAACCTTTGAGAGACCAGAGGTAGTGAGACCAGAGGTAGTAGGACCTCTGCAAGACCAGAGGTAGTAGGACCTCTGCGAGAGGTAGCAGAACCGGAGGTAGCAGGACTAGAGACCTCTGAGAGACCGGAGGTACTGAAACCAGAGGTAGCAGGACCAGCGATAGCAGGACCTGTGAGAGACCAAACACACACAAATAATAACCTCTAAAGTAGGCTGTTAATATGTTTATTAACAGCCTACTTTGAGGCCTGACAATATACTGAGTGCTTTTCCTTCATTTCTGTTGTGCATTGTTTACGTCCTTGTTTTGCTTGTTTGCAGTCTTCTTCTTCACTGCCTTTTTTGGCACATTAATAAAATGTTTTGGTGTGTTACCTCCAGAAACTGGCAATCAGTGGAATAGAAAGTATATAACAGTTGTATGTGTCATTTTGGATGCCAACAACTAATGATCTATTGTGTTGTTCACATATGAACAATGGACGTACTTGTTTACTTTGGTGTTAAAACTACGCCTGTTAGCCTGATGGAGGCGCTAAAACTATAAGGTTTTAAAAGCCATGGTGCCTTCCAGTTTTGATTTGATTACATCAAAAGGCTTTACAGATATTTGTGTTCTGATATTTTCAGAATAACTTTTTATCTTAATAATGACGTTGTGGTTAAAGGTCAAAGTCTGTAACTGAAATGTTTTATCTCAAACTTTACTGGTAACTTTACTGGTAGGAATCTTTGAATGATGTGACCTTTTGAAACTGTTTTAATTTATGTATTAAAACTTTCTATCTAATTAATCCGGAAAATCTCATTGAAATAAAAATCTTCTTTGATAGGCAGCACTGATAAAGAACATATGACAGAATATAAAAACAAAACAAACAGAAAATCAATACCACAAGATACCATGGAAAAAAATATAAAAATTAGTCTAATTTGGACACTTTAGCTACAGGTGAAGGTTTTACCTCACAATACCACCTATAATGTAAGTCTGATGTGTTTTACGTGGACTTATGATATATTTGGCATCTGTGTGCTGGTTTGATTGGTTAAAGGATTTTTGAAGTGGGCCTGTTTGAGGTATTTATCCATCATCGGTGTATTACCTGGTGGTCAGCACGTCCACAGTTTGGAATAGCAGAGTGTTTTACCAGTACGGAAGCTTAGTAATGTTCTGCTGTGGATAAGGTCAGCAGCAAAATGTATTTTAGCCACCTAAAAGCCCCTTGAAGTATATATTTATCAGTTCAGGTGTAAGCTATATGAGAATTTAGAATATTTTCAGTGCCTGATCTCAGACAGCCATTTCCTTTGGTACTACGTTTTCTCAACCCCAAAACTTCTGTATTGCTACACGAAAGAGCAAATTGGCAATGCACTACATAAAGTAAATGACTGTCTTACACAAGGTAAAGTGCTGAACATATAAATATAGCATACATGTCAAAATGTAGCCTGGGACTCGGAAGCAGACCGGAGACTGAGCAGGTTAAGTTAAAGTGATTTATTGTGAAAATAGACAATAAAAAAGGCAAGTGGCAGGCAGATTAGTGGAGCTGAGGGGTTTATGGCTGGAGTCCAGAGCTGTGGCAGGCAAGGCTAGTAAGAGGGTGAGACTGGCATTCTTAGGGATTTGTCCTGTGAGAGTTTTTAGAGAGTGAACGAGCTGGCTGATCCCGGATTTGAGTGAAAGTCCGGTGTAATCTCCTAAAGACGTTAAGACGGCAAAACCAGGTATCCAACTTTCAAAACGTTCAGAACACAAGCAAACAAGGCTGGGACAACTTTCTAGAACTTGAGTAGACTCAACAATCCAGCGGTATCTGTCTGTCTGGTCTCTCCTTATATAACGGGCTTGAGTGGAATCTGGGACAGGTGTGTGACTGGAGGCAGGTGAGGATTGGCGCCAAAAACCGGAGAGCCATGTTACGCCTACAGACTCTACTAGAGGGAGAGAGAGAGAGAGAGAGAGAGAGAGAGAGAGAGAGAGAGTAGACAAAACTAAAAAACACCAAGCGCACGACTTTCACCCAAATGCTTCATACACCCCAACTTCAAAAATCCCAAACCATCCATTTAATTTCACAGAAGCATCACTGATGCGTTACGTGGGACTGTCCGGCGTGGACGAGAGGATCGGCTCTGATGACTACTCGTCCCACACAGCTCGCCCGGGCAAGCGGTCCAATGACACGGCCAAACGCGCCAAGAGGCGGAGCCACCACAGCCAAAGCCCCTCCCACTACGTCCTCCAGACAAGCCAGAGAGAATCTCCACCGAGAGACCCCGCCTCCATTTATCACGTAAGTCTTTTGTCTTTTTCATACCATTTTATTTCAGCAGGACTGTCAGTTGTCATTCTTTTAATGTAAGAATTGAACCTTCCTGTTAAATCCCATGAATTCTTCTGCCTCTTTTAAGTTTTGAACACTTTTAAGTTTCACCCTTTCTAAATTAGCTTAATGACTGGATGTAGGAGTATACGGCCTGGCTGTAAAACCCCACTTTGGATTTATACAGTTTTGTTTTTGTATGTATTAGACAATCAACAAACAAATTGCAGTTTTTCTCAACTGCTTAAACACTATAAGCAGGCTTTTGAACAAAATTTAAAACCATAACTCCATTTCTCAAAAAGCACAACCATTTTTTTAAACTCTACACACTAATCCCTTCATTTCTCATTGCTTACACCATGTGGTCATTGAGACAGCACTGACATTCAGGTTGAGTTCAATTAGCACACAACTACCCAGGTGGAAACACAGACAGTTATAATTCATAACACACCAATCAGAAACTTCAGTAGATGGATAAAAGGGCTAGAGTCAGTTCATTTAGTTTTGGAACAATGAATCCAGGGGGAGGGGGGTACTACTACTACTACTCCTTCTCCTTCTCCTCTTGGACAGAGCAGGCTAGCTGTTTCCAGCCTTTACAGTACGTTAAGCTCACCAGCTGCTGGCTCCAGCTTCATGTCTAACATATAGGTGTGAGGGTAGCACCAATATTCTCATCTAACTCTCTGCAATAAAAGCAAATAAGTGTATTTCCCAAAATGTCAAACAATTTATTTAAAGGAAATAGCTTGAAACAGCACAATAAGCTCAATGAGATGTCAGCAAAATTGGAGAAGGAGTAACAGCATTTCAAGTGTGAACAATCCAGTTTTTTCTACCTTAAGTTGCAGGTATTGGTTTCAGGATTGCATTATGTAGTTGCATAATGTAGATCAAAGAAGGTTATGAAACTCCTGACTTTCCCATCAGTTGCCTCCTCAAAGTAAAAACTTTTAACAAGTTAAATGACGTAACACTCAGCTTCCTCTCTGATTTAAGGGAAAATAGGGAACATTTGAGCTTTTAACCCCTTTTGAAAAACTGCTGTAGTGAAGTGTGATGTGAGCAAATGCTGACTCGTTATTACCCCCTGTCACTTCCATGACATCTGTCCGCCCTGCCTGTCCGTCGGAGCTTGCAGCTCTCAGGTCCAGACAGTCAGTTTGGCCGGCGCTGACCTTATACATCTTGACAGCATCTCTTTGGAAATTAAATGTGTTTGCATGCGCGTGCGTGTGTGCACGCCTTAGTGTGTGTTTACAGTGTGCATGGCTGCTGCGATGGCAGATGGCGTGTCAGTGGGTGTGGGCGGGCCCGTGTCATCTGTCTTGCTGAGCGGGGGGCTGTGAGTGGCCGAGCTCCAGGCTCTGACATGTGTAATATCGTGACATCAGAGCTGGTGTGTTGCCCCATCTGACCCTCCAAGAGAGGTCACATGCACGCACCAGAGCTGAATGTTTTAGATCACAGTTTTTCATACAGTGAGGGCGCGGAGGAAGTCAACCGATACACATATTATCTCTGGTGTCCATTGTGAATTTAAATCCACTTTGAAATCACAGAAAATAAAGACGCTTCGAATGGCAGAACTTGCCTTAGAATCATCACGTTTTTAAGTTTTCTTCTTCTATCCAGTGATAGTTGTTGGTACATCCATGGGTGCACTGCAAACAGGAACTGCTAAATGCTTATTTGGCGCCTGCTAATAGCTAATTTGGTCCCAATTTACCAAAGTGGAAACAAATACAGGCTCACAATTGCAGCCCATACTTTAGCTACAGTGCCTGCCTCTTTCAGATGTTTGTCCTTCATATTTGCTTACTGACATTTTTTGTTTAATCCCGAGGCCCCTGAGCTCCATTTTTCTCTCATTTCCTCCGTCACCTGAATGTCCTGTTGTGCCACAGATTCCCTCCCCTCTCTGTTCTATGCTTAGCGGTGTGAGTGTTGCTAAAGTCCTCCACAAGTTTCCGCCCCCACATGTGTGTGTGTGTGTGTGCGTGTGTGAGGAAGAGATAATGAGAGGAAGAGTGTTTGCCTTTGTATCTGTGTGCCTTCTGCCTCCTCTCCTCCGCTCCCTAAGATCTGTCATCTTTTATATCCCAGGATTCTTTGCAGCAAACAAAGGCCACTGATTCATCCTGACAGCCTGCTCTCTCCAACTCACCCTCCCTCTTCTTCTCTTCTTTCCAACCCGCTCTCAGACATACCAACAGTCCTCCTCTCTGCAGTCAAAGACCAAGAAGAAGAATAAAGGTAAGCAGAGAGGCCACCTGTTTGGTTTCCCTGCAGTCCAACACCTGCCAGTTGTGGTCATTCCCTCTCTCAGGGACGCTGAGCTAATGGATGTTGTAGAAAAATATGAGAACAGCTGCTGCTTCAGTTGAACCAATTATCTTTGTAACACTTTATTTTACAGGTCCGTAATTCGCTAATAATTCCTAAAAAAGTTTCAAGGACAAAACAATACTTTGGTCCTTAGGTATCAGAGAAAAAAATATTCAGGCTTTATTGGTTTCCAGAAGAATGTCCATTAAATAACAGGCTTTATTTTAACCCTCCAAAAATATTATTTTATTATTGGAAACTTAATTCTCTATTGTATACTTGCCTGTAGACACATTTCCCATCCAGACATGATGAAAATACTCTGCTTTGCATAATAATTTGAGTCTGGTATGGGTTTTTTTCCACAAAAAAGTAGTCCAGAATCGATTAATATGCAAATATTGTTCATATAATCACTGCTGAATGCGAAAGGGTTCCTATTTCAATGAAAAGTTCATTTTTAACCACTTTAATATTTTTGCATGTGCAGCTGCTGTGCACTAAAAGACTCTTATGGGAACCAACTAATTGGAAGTAACTACTTAGAAATGCATTACTGAGCAAAGTGTGTGCATTCACTCTTATATTTAATACCACAAAACATCCATGAACATCCCCGTGAATTTAAGTGACATAACACTGCCTTTCTAGGAAACTGTACAAAACTGCAAAATAAAGTGGCATTTTATTTTATTTATCTAGATAGAGAGGAGTTTTCAATGCAGGCTTGTCTTTTGCTAATATTTTTTATTTTTAGTTGACTATCATGATTCTTTAATTACATAGACCTGTTCTACAGACCTTACTGCTTTTTATTCACAATGCCAGTCTGTACACTGGTACACAGGGCCGGCAATGTAGTTAATATTTACTTAGATTTTGTTTGAGTTGATTTATTGTCAGCCCTGTAACTAATGATTATTTATTTCTGTTGATTTTATATTAATCAATGAGTCCTTTTAATCTTTCAAATGGCCAGAAATGTGACAATCACCATGATGATTTCAGCAACCAAATGCTCAAAACCTAAAAAAAAAATCACATTGACATTAAACAAGGAAAAATAGCTAATTTTTGCTTGAGAAATGCTGTATAGTTCATCAAATTGTCAGTATTGTAGTCATATTAGTGCTGATGGCACATTTTCTTTTGGTCATTTATTAATGTTTATGCATAGCTAAAAAGACACTGGTTGGCAACATAATCACAGCTTCTTGATTATTTTACTTGGTGAGATGTAAATAAAAACCTCACTGACCTTAGCCATCCATATGCAACGAGTTGGGAATTTATCCTGCTGGAGTTGTCAAATTATTATCTGCTTCAGCCTGAGTCTCCACAGCAGAATCATTTCATCGTCAGGAAAAACACATTTTCTCACATTTTGTGCAGAGACCACTGGATTTGCATTTTAACACATCGCACTTATTTCACAGATTTGCAGTCCAGACTGCAGACGAGGCAGCTTTCAATCCATTTGCTATATACTGTACTCTCAGTCCACATGAAAATTTCCAGATGAAAATCCAATAATTCTGCATTTCTTTATGTCAGGAGGGCATTAAAAGTGTAATATGTAGTATTTTCATACTGTTCTTTTATTACCTTTTTATTTCTTCAAACAAATGAAACCACGGTTCAGGTATATTTTATCTCACCTTTGTCAGAGAGTGTTTATCAAAATGCTAAATACCATAAATCGTTTTCCTTCCTCTTGTTTAGATTTTATCCCAAATTGTCTTCTCTCCAACTCCCTGTTGTCAGTTTCTTTGCCTCTTTGACCAAAGTTTTTTTCCCTCTCACCACACTAACAAGGATCAACATGTTGGGAGAGATTTTTTTTCCACTTGTTTCACCATCTGCCATCGTGAGAAGCTCTAAAAAGCTTTAGCTCCATCTGCACTTTTCCGGCGATGGCTTTGTTTGTTTACAGCTATTCGACCAAAGTTTGAAAAATGAATGTTATAATGTGTTTTATTGATGATTTAAATTCTCCAAGTAGAACCCTTATCAAATAAGTAATGAAATATTAGTTACCCCTTTTGGTTTGGGCTGAGGCAAGCTTCATTTTCTAAAATGAATAAGTTTCTCCTAATGTCAGAACTCAAATTGGTGATGGTATCAGGCCGCTGCTGCACAGAAACTGAATTGAAAATGAAAACCATTTGCAGGATGTTCAGGTCCCTCTACATCAGAGTATTTAACCTATTAATTATCTACAGTCTCACTTGGCTTAAAACTTCAGACTGCATGTTTAAACTTTACTTTTCTTGCATTTAGCTTCTGTGAAAGAAAGTTGTTTCGTTTTGAGATATACCAAACGCTGCACTTTTCATTGCCACAGAAATAAATGGTGTATTTAATTGTATTCCCCTTTAAAAGTCATGAGACTTTTGATACAGCACAATAAAACTTTCTTGGCGGCCCTCAACTCTGAGCCAAGTTTCCCCGGTAATCTCTAATGAGGAGCCTGCTGTGAAAAATGTTACAGGGCTTTTATGCCAGAAGGAAAAAAGACAGTTTTTTTTTTTTATCAAACACCTCTTACCTTGCTGCAGTGCACCAGTGTTCTGTCAAATCCAGAGACTGAACTCTTGCCAAAAATTATTGCTACATTAGTATGTGGCATTTAGTGAATGCTTTTATTCATGCTGCTATGAAAAAGTGAGCACTTATAAGCAGCATTAGTGCGATGCTCTGCCGTTTGAATGATAATTTTCCTGCTATCAACACATGCTTTGTGTTCGTTTTCTGATTTAAATTATCTCTGTCTGTCAACGGCACTTTCACTTTTCCTCCGTGTTGTTCCAGGACGAAGTTTGGCCTCCCTGAGTCGGAGGCGTGTTTCCTGCAAGGCGCTGGGCAGAGGAGACTGCGAGGGCTGGCTGTGGAGAAAGAGAGATGCAAAGGGTTACTTCTCTCAGAAGTGGAAGAAGTACTGGTTTGTGCTGAAGGACAACTGCCTGTACTGGTACATCAATGAGGAGGTATGTCTCTGTTTTTCTCCTTTTCCGGCCAGTTACCTGAATTTTTATTGACATTAGATGTTCAAAAATTTAATTTCAAGTGTCAGTTTCCCAAAAATGGTGACATATTTCATAGTGTTTAAGAAAGTAGGGATCTGAAACAACAAAAAGGTAATGATGAAATTTGTCCTAATCTCTGCTTGCTGTAACTGAACAGGAGCTATGTAAGTTTTTGTAATAGCTGCAGTATGTTGGTGCTCTGTTAAAAACACTGTGTAGAAGTAACACTGAAGTCAAACTTTATGCAAGAGTATTTCAACTGCAGGATCAGTCCGGAAGATTTTGCCTTTGAGTAGTCAAGTAAAATATATTTTCACCTGATTTGTGTGTGTAAAGTTTAAGTGTTTCCCACTTCCCATTACTTTATTGTTTATCTTTCTCTTCCTATATTTTAATTCTCTTTCTGTTCAGGATGAGAAGGCAGAGGGTTTTGTTAGTCTTCCAGAGTTTAAGATCGACCGGGCCAGTGAATGTCGCAAGAAGTAGTAAGTGCATCAAGTCTATTGCATATTTATGTGTATTTACTTGTGCATGTGCAGTTTAGACACTCTTCTGTATGTTTGCCTGCAAAAATATCTCCCTCTGTTCCCCCCACGTCTCTCTAGTGCTTTCAAAGCATGTCACCCCAAGGTCAAGAGTTTCTACTTTGCAGCAGATGGAGTGGATGACATGAACAGGTAACGCAGCATGTGCTAAACACGGATGAAGGTTATGCAGAAGGGCAAATTGCCAGCTGCGTGGCAAGAGTGCAGCTTCCTGTTTACTATCCCCAAACCACAAAAAAAAAAAATGTTTCTCTTTTGATGATAAAAAGAAGGCCTGTTTTTCTTTGGGAAGTGATGTGTGTGAAATACATCATTTGCAAAATATTTCCATAGAGGTTCCAGTTTCAACCTGTGCAAAGGCTCACCAAGCTGTGTTGTAATTTACATACTATTTACTACAGAGAGCATTTTGTTAATAATTTCTAAAATCTTGTTTCAACCGAATTTCAAAGTAACATAATAAAATATTTAACAAAGTTGTGATAGGTTGAATGTAAATAAAAACAAGAAAAATATATCTCTACTGGGAGATTATTTTGAGAGAAATTGGTCTTTAAGACCTTTCTAGTTTGACATTTTTGAAAAATGAATATTCTCTTTCTCGCTGAGACTCACATGACAAGAAGCTGCCGCTTAGCTTAGTTTAGCTTAAAGACTGTATGCAAGGGAAACAGCTATAAAATGGCTATGAAACCACACACAATTTATTGTTTTAACACTTGGGATCAAACAAACAAGATACATTGTGCTAATTAATGAGCTTTGTAGGTGCTGGTCGGGGGGGGCTTTTTCCAGTCTTTATGCTAAGCTAATGGAGTCGTTTCTTGGCTGTGAGTGGGATCAGTCTTCTTATCTAACTCTCAGCAAGAAAGCAAACAAACATATTTCCCCAAATGCTGAATTATTTCTTCATAACATATGTTTTTATGATATTTTAACATAAATGTGATTCACCATAGGAGAATAAAGTCTCACTGGCCCTCATTCTCACCTTTGGAGTAATGTGGGCTTGTTTATTTAATTTTTTCCAATGAATTAAAGGGGAAAGCACATTACAAGTCTGTTTACAGGTGTAGAGGAATACTACTGCAAGGTTTAAAAAAGTTATATAAAGCCTTTAGTGGCTCAAGAGGGTCCTGTATGAAATCAGAGGCTAGCAGCTCGAAGCTACGTTAACCACTGCTAGCATAACGCACCTGAATCTCCAACCGAACTGTTGGCGATCAAGTTGCATTGTGGGTAATGTAGCTGAATCAGCGGCATATTCTTTGAATTTAAGTTATTTTCCCTTAAAGTATAGAGTGTGGTTTCATTATGAATTTCCTTAAGGATTGTCTGGATATTTCTAGATTGTTCCGATGTTCTGGTCCTTCTTTCTTACTTTTTTTTACATTAAAATATGACTTTTTGTTTATGTCATATGTAAATCCGTAAATATAAACCTGAATTTCTTTCTGGGTGTTCCTTCCTCCTGTTAAGATGGCTGAGTCGTCTCAACATGGCCGCTGTGGGCTACGCCGAGCGTGAGAGGATACGCCAGGAGCAGGGTGAGGGTTTATTCAGTGACGCGATGAAGAGCACTTCAGCAGATGGTTCCTGTAGGATGACGTCTCCTATTGCTGTTGAACTTAGAGTGTACTTCCTGTGGTATTATTAGGATATTTGTGTGGAATTCCTGGATGGATTTGGATAGATATGGATGGTGTTTCTGACTGTGTGTGGGTTTCCCTGCAGATTACTGGAGCGAGAGTGAACATGAGGAAGACACCACCTCCAGCCCCAAACAGGACAGCCCCCCACCTCCATACGATACCTACCCACGGCCTCCATCTGTGAGTCACACACATGACTGTATTACACGCTCATGTAAAGTACATACTGTACTTGAAGGCCAAAATCATGCTCAGTGCTCCTCCGCAGTCCATTTTAACTGTCAATGTTATAGCCCATTTAGCCAACAGGGAGTGGTAGGGCTAAATTAGGTATAATTGATGCTATAATTGTCCGTCACACTGCTTTACTCCACATTAAATGTATTTTTTAGCAGCCAGAATAAAATGAAAAGCTAAAACAACAGTTTTTAGACACCAGAAGCAAGCTTTTTTAGATAATATTTGAGAATCCTTGTAATAAAGAGTCTTTTCAACAAACAAACTCATTTCCACTCATGTGTCCAAACACTCATCTCTTCATCTACGTCTTCCTGTCTCCCCCACATACTTATTCAATCATCACCCTGCCTCCTTGGCAGTCATCTGGCTCCCTCGCCGGATGAATTTCTTTTTTGAAGTGTGTCATTATAATTCAAAGAGATGATCAATTGACGTCTGCCACATTTTAACTCTGTCCTCTCTCTATCAGATGAGTGCCTACTTGGAAGGCCGGACCACTCGACTGTCTTCCACAGAGACGTCACGGTCTCGCTCTTCGCAGGAGGACTTCCTCTGCGGCGACCCCCACGCGGTGGCTGCAGAGCCGCAGTACCATCCTGGTCCTCTAGGGGGAGGGACCACACACAGTGGGAGAAAGCCTGGGGGCAGCAGCAGCAGCGATGTGCAGTACAGATGTGATCCTGTGGAGGTGCGTATCAGTCTGTCAAAAGCAAGATATCTCGACAGCTAAAGGCCTCATTTGCATTAATTCTGCTGTGAATATTTATGGCCTAAGACAATTAATGCTAATATTTTGTATGATCCCCTTGTCCTTTCCTTTAGAACCACCATCAGGCCAAAATATACAGCAAAAAATGCCATTCACATTTCCTAGAGAGTGAACGCTCTCCATTTAGGACAGTGTTTGCTTGTGTGGTGTTATCAGGCTAAAATGTCACATTTGCACACAATGTAATGTCATAATGTAATTGGCGCGCAGTTAGCTGATTCATCCTACCAGTAGGGACTCTTGATTAGAAATTATTTTAATGGCTTTTGTTCCAGCACTACGCACATGACAAAATTTACAATTTTAGCCCCAAAGCTATAAGAGTCAGCGGGAAGACGGGCAAAGACTCAGTAAGTCGTAAGGTGCCAGGTTCTTAAACTTGACCTGCTTTTTCACAAGAATAAAAGTGAAGCGGATGAAAATAGTGAAACAAATCAGGATAATACCTCATTTGGAGTAAATATTACAACTAATAAGCTATTGTGAATGAGACATGAATGTCTTTTTCCTTTGGATTGTTTATTGTTTATTTTGTTAATAAAATGCATAACCGTTTCCACTTATGCTACATACAGTGAACAATAACGTTACCGTTGGATAATACTAGTCGACAAATTTCACTCATCGTCAGTTACAAGGAGAGTAACCGAGATCTATGATATTAAAAGTCCCACGCTGGTCAATCAGAAAAAAGCTCTTTACTCTTACTGTTTCCTGTAGTACCGGTCTAGTCCCGCGGGGGGCAGCAGTGAGACGGGGTCTCCGGGCCGCTCTTCCTCATCTCAGAGACGTTCCTGGCAGGACCTGATTGAGACACCACTGACTGAGGCTGGACTACACTACCTACAAACTGGACCACTAGGTAACACACAGATAAACCAGATGCTTTGTGGGTCCAACAAGTTTTAGATAAAGTGCTTGAACTGAAAACTGTTAGAGGCTGAAGGAGCCTCAGTTTGTGCATAACCGTTACATTCAAGTCAAAGAGCCAAGCGTCCAAAAAATAAATACTCTCTGATGTTTCTGAACTTTTACTGCTGTACTGAAGCTGTTTCCAGAATCCTCAAAGACTCCTTTAAGCATCTGGATGAAACCATATTCTCTCTGCTGCACATTAAAAAAGATTTTTTAAGTCAAAGCTGAATTTGGGGACTAAGGGTAACTTTGCAAGCTGCATATATTTTATTTTCAGCAAACCTCACATGTGTTAATATTTGTATGAACATAAAAAGAACAAACAAAGTTTCCCAGGCATGCGAGTAACAGAAATGGAAAAATGAGTCCCTGAACAAAGGAGGGGACAAAATCAAAAGTAACAGTCAGTGTCTGGTGTGGCCCCATCGTCCCGTGTAAGTGTTGTCACATGGGGTCTGCCACTGCGAGGATGATCAGCTGTCCTTCCTATCTCCCTGTAGTGTTTTCTTCGGCATCTCACAGTACAGACATTTGCAATTTATTGCCCTGGCAACATCGGCAGTCCTAATGCCTCCTTGCATGCTGCCTTAGGCACATTCACGCAGATGAATGCAGGGAGCCTGCACAATTTTTCTTTTGTATTTTCAGAGTCAGTAGAAAGGTCTCTTTAGTGCTCTAAGATTTTATAACTGACCTTTATTGCCTACCGTCTGTATGCTGTTAGGTTTGCATGTTCATTGATTGTTTATGGTTCATTGAACAAGCATGAAAAACCTTGTCTACACCCTTTACAATAAAGATCAGTTATTTAGATTTTTACAGATTTATCTTTAAAATACAGTGACCTGGAAAAGGGACATTTCTGTTTTTTTGTTGAGTTTCCTAATAACATGTGAATATTTGACAGTGACAAATGTATTTTGCAAGTTTGTCTTTTTGTTGCTGCAGTACTTTTGCGCTTCATGTGATTGGCGATTGTCTAAAGCGATCAACACCCCAAATAGAATTTAACTGATACAAGATATGGTTATTTATTTTAAAATGATCTGTTAATAATAAAGTATAGTAATAAATTTTAAAGTTGCTGGAGAGATTGATTATTAAATGTTTGGATGTTTCTGTACTTTCTTAAATGTTTAGCACCCCTGGCGTGATTTTTATTTGTACAATCAGAATCAGAATCAAAATCGGGTTTATGCCAAGTACATTTTCACATACGAGGAATTTCCCATGGTATATATTGTCCACATGAACATAAATATAGAAATATAAATCTAAAAAAAGTAAAGAGATTAAGAACGTACAAGTACAAGTATATAAAATTATACTGTTATACATATTCAAACAATATACAGGATAATTAACAAGAAATGTGCAAAAATTTACAATATGAGCAATAAAGCATCAGTACAGTATGTTTTATGTGTACAGTACTTCACATTCTGTTAAAAATGAATAATGCTGAATTGATTTCAGTCAATAGTTGATGAGTGTAAATATAACGCCTCATGTTCTCTTCCCATTCAGAGGACGCCGTCTTCGCCGAGCCCGGTCCGGGCGGTGGGACTATGATGGCCGGAGCCGTTTACACTCTTCCTGCACAGAGGAATGCCCCTTTGCCCGTGGCGATGCAGAGGCTGATTCCTATGGCAACCCAGGGAGGGAAACCCCGCAGCTTCACACTTCCACGAGACAGCAACCTACACACACTCCTCGCGCCCCCTGCGAAAGAACAGCAAACGCACAACGGTGAGTTTAGTCAGGAACATGCATGTACTGGGAAACGCGTGTGAGAGGAGAAAGAGCACCAAGGGAATACATGTAGCGTCATAATGTGTGGGTGGGAGGCCGTCAGGTAAGAGCAGGAAGGGAAAATGTGTCTCACATCGAATGAGAGCCACCAGAGACTGAAGTTCTTCTTTTTTTTTTAAGGTGAAGACATTGACGTCAGCACATGGGCCAGAAATAAAAACGCTCTCAGGCAGACACATTTCCATTTAAATCATCATCATTTAAATCTAGTAGGACAACACACACGCCAGTCATAAACTGATCTAATGAGGTTAATGAGACAATGGTGCACTTGTTGCCAAGGTGAGCCCGGCGGCGTACAGAAAGATAAGTGCCAATCTAAAATAATAAACAATAGAGAGTAAGAGGCATGAGCAAGGACATAGAATAATCATATACAGTAAATTGTCATTTAAATAGGCAAACAGCAAAATAAAACCACCAAGGGTGTCCCTGAAGATGAAGGGAAAAGAATTTATTGTCATTTATAACACAAGCCATTATACTTTACAGTTGAGGTGTGTGCTACTGTCCTCCAGTGGCTGCTGTGACATATAACTCAATCTAATCAGCTTTGTGACACCTCTTTAGCCTCTAACTTCAAAACTTGTCAATGGAAGAGCGACTGAGGGTTTAAATCACCATTAAGTGTGCGACTCTGCTTTTCTCCCCGACTGTGTGAAGGCGGCAGCGAGGGCGCATCCCTGGGCGACCTGTTTCGGGCATGTGAGCAGGGTGGGGTGTGTCCTCTAGGCCGCGGGTCGGAGGGCAAAGGTCAGTCAGAGTTCAGGCAGTCCTTCCTCCGACGGGCCGCCGACCCCCAGCTCAACGAGCGTCTGCACCGCCTCCGCATCATGACGTCCACGCTGAAGGTTGGTTCACACACTGATGCGCACACAGACACCTGTGCAATATGTGGGCATAAATGTGCACACTCAAACACTCATAAACATACAGGGGTATCATGCACACATAAAAAAGCAGGTGCACCAGCGTAACAATTAAATTATATAAGAGTACATTTTCAGCCCTTTTTTAAGATTTAATTGAACTCATTGCTAGTAAGATTTGTTTTATATTAAAGTTGTAATCCTTAAGATTTCTGGGGGTTTGAGAAATCCGCTATTGGTCGTGTCAGCAAGTGCGGTTTAAAACCGCAGCAAGCACTTGTTGAGCAGCTACTTGTCAGAAATACAACAAAAGACCAGCCAACCAAACTCTTGTTGTTTCCCCACAACAATCACGGCATCAGGAGCCGGGGAGTTGTAAGGTTGGCTGCTCTTTCTTGTTCCATTGCCTCCTGCAATATTTCAAACATATCTGCAGTCAAAGAAATGCATAAAAGTGCCCGTTGTCTTGTTTTGTGGACAAATCTTTTGATATATAGTTGCTGTCATGGCCAATCTAGGTGACAAATACATTGCATTTCCTGTGAGTGCTTCACAAAAGACAAAAAGCAGGCCCTGTTTTGCCAGTTTTTAATGTGTATTAGCGGCAGTAGGAAATATTTGTTTGCATTAGCAGTGACCCAATAATAGCTTGAATGCGTCTGTAGGAGAGTAAGCAGTAGTCCTGTGAATCCCTTCTGCGTGTGAAGGCAATCTGAATCACTGTTAGTGGCAGACTCCGCCAGTAACAGTAATAGATATTTTAGAGCGATAGCGATAATTACTGAATCTACATGAAAGCACATTAAATGTCTATCGCAACAAAGATCGGCTATAAAATAGCGTCAAAAACCGGATCTGATTTCATAAAAATCTTAAGGATTACAACTTTAATTTGTGTTCTGCCTCATTATTATCTCACTTATATCTGACATCCTACTGCTCTGTTGCAATGCTCACAGAACAAGATGGTGCAATTTGCCCTTTTCTTTGTTCACAAGCCATTCTTTCACCTTTTTATTAATGCTTTAGTTTGTGAGAGGTTGGAATTTTCTGATGTAACTCACTCTGTGGTGCTAACATTTTATAAACTGAAATCTCTGCCATATTCTGATCCAAATCCCCTAGTTGTATCTTATCCCGTGTGGACTGAAAGAATTACCTTTTGTTGTTAAATTTTTCTTGGCTCATTGGGTTACACTAATCACATTCAACACACAGTGAATTTCTGACTCTGCACACGAACACATGCCAGAAAATGCGTCTGTCTTGGAACTTTCAGTGCCGTCATGTGTCCCCGTCTGTCTCCTCGGTTTGGTTTGAGTCTTTTTAGTGGAGTTTTGTCAAGCAGCCGTCTGTGGCTTCATGCGATATGAGCAGTGGTTATATTTCTGGGTTGGGTGCCTGTGAATGGCTCTTTTGCTGTGGCTGTTTGTTTTTATTTATTTATTTATTTTTTGTCTTTTTAGAGTTTGTATCTTTGTTGCTTCCTCCGTGTACGTGGGCGGGGATGGTTGGATGGTGGGCTTTGTCACTTGTTCGTCCAGCTGCAGTAGCTTTTTTTTTTTTTGCAAGGGTCTGTGGTTTCGGCTGCCTGTGTCTGCTGGGACAGGCTTTGTGGAGGAACGTACATGTTTGTTCCCTGTCTGGCGTCTCTTAAAGGAATACACCACGTTTTGGGGGGGGGAGATTATTTTAAATGTAATAAAATTAAAAATAATGAGAGCGTACAGTAGACACCCAAGTCATCCATGTGACCCTGGTAGACCCTACACTGAATTGCTGCTTACAAGGGATCACGTTGTGTTCGTGTGTTCAGGCAGTGTGTTCAACTCATCTGCAGCGGTTGCTGTGGAAACAACAGACAATTTCTCTGTATCTTTTATGGATCAAAATTGAACCAAAACAACAAGCTACAGTCTAGATGGCAAGTGAAGAGGAAGAAGAAGGAGTATCCGCTTCATAGCTGAAGGGATGCAGAACACCTGTTGTAGCAAACAATAACAAAAGAGGAGGATCATGTTATGTTTTAATATTTTCGTTACGGCTGGATTCCTGTGCTGCTCTAGATGTGACATGAACAGTATTAAAGTCAGGAGTCAAACCAAGACACATCCCTGTTTTCTGGTGTCTTCACTTGATTAAATCAATCTGCATGTACAGTATCTCAATATTTTGATTTGTGTCACTTCAGTAAAAATCCAAAACTAATAATTTGTTTTTTTTTTTTTACAAAACTAACATTGAAATATCAATAACTCACTGTAGTTTATGCAGGTAGGTTTATATCTGACTGTTTCAAATATTGATCCACTGAACAATGATTTTTTGAATTAATCATTAACCTTTATTTCTCTGTTTGTAACATATACCCAAAAAGCACCCTGTTAAAATGTTTATTAATTGTAAGTAATGGTTTTCTAATGCTCAATAAATCACTCTCTAATGCTTTATAGATCAGTTATAAGCCATGAAGAACAACTCAAGCCACCAAGTCTGCAGTTATAGTAAGTTGTTGATAACCAGTCATGTGTTTCTTACTGTCTAATGAGACATCTACTCTGCAGTAATCTTGCTGTCCTGTGAAAAACACATCTCTCCAAAATGTTTCCATGTGAGAAGAAAATATCCCTGTTTTCAGCAGTGTGATGATGCATTTGCGGATGATAGATGCATACATTTAAAAAGTAGAATTTTCCAAACCTTTGAAGGAGCCGTAATCACGATTACGAGATACGATATATATGATTTTCAGTGGGCAGCTATAAAATATTAAAATGTATTAATAAAGGGTCACAGGTTTGTCACTTTATTTTAGTTAGTCAACATTAATAAGCCATTAATAAAGGCTTCATATACAGTAATCCATCACGTCTTATTTGTAAATATTACTAAGTTGTTAAGAACTAGCACACTAGCTAAGGGCATTTTTTAAAAACTTGGCAACACAAACACTGTTCTTATTAATGGCTCATATCTAAAAAAGCATTGGTAAATGATTTATTAATCATTAATTATGCTGTTTGTTACAACTTCTGAACCCTTTATAAAGGCTTCCTTATATTTACCATTTAGCATTAGAGTAGTCGTAGTTGTCAAACTCTCTAACTTTTCACGTGACATCTTAGAAAACCAGAATAATAAATAATCTACCAAGAACAAATGGATGTTCTCTGGGTCTCTATTCTTAACCACTGACAAGTGTGAAATCTCCCCGAAACTTAGTGCATCCCCTTGAGTGTGTGTCCTGCTTCACGTGTGTCTGCGTTTTTAAAGCTTTAGTGGTTTAAAATGATAAAAGTAAGAAAGTGACCAGCCCCTCCTGTGTTTCTGCATCCCACCCATAGGACAGGGAGGGGGAGCTAGCGCTGATTGACAGGCTGTTGGCCAATCCCCAGCTGTCGTCGGCAGAGTTCCAGGAGTGGAAAAGAGCCTATCAGGAGCTGTTCTCTCAGGAGCCAGACTCGACCACTGAATCAGACCCCGGGCCCCCCCTCACCCCCTCGCTCTCTCACACACACTCCTACATCGAGACCCACGTCTGACGAGTACTACAAACACACACACACACGCGCACAAGTTGCTCTCATCTCCCGGCTCTGGAAAGAGTTGAACAAACTGCAGCTGACATATTTTTGATGCATCCGATCGGTGAAAGTTTTGCATCACAGCAGGGACAACTTGACCTAACATCCCGATACGCTTTCAGCAGCCGCAGTGTACAAGTGCAGCATGACAGCTTTCTGAGGAGACGCCTGCGTGTGCCCTCATGTCACATCAATCTACGAGCTGATTGGTTGTGCCACTCCAGCTGGCTCGGGGGCGGATGATAAACTGATTCTTAAGTATTACATGTTAGCTTTTGTGCTCTTTAAGTACTCTCCATGGAAAACGCCATATAAAGAAGCAACAAAACTTGACATTGCACATCAGGTTGTTCCTCGTGACATGGACGCAGATCTCAGAGTAGTATCTTCATGAGCGGCCATTAACAGTATCTCATCCTGCTTGTTGTGCCATGTTTATACTGAGTGCACAGTGTCTCATAGACAAGTCTAATAGCCACCAAGTGACATACATTATATTGTATCAAGCCTTATACTTGATGATGATGATATTTTTCTGTACAGTGAGTGTTACAGCAGAGAACAAGTTAGCACAGGTCTTTTTTAAATCAACTAGTCTCAGTTTCTATCTAGTTTAAGAGACTTTTGTTTGTGGTGGTTTTGGTAGAATTATGTACTGTGCTGGGCTGGACCTGAAGCATGCACACTCCTGGAATAGGACCCATTTAAAGGAAAAGTCCACCCTAAAACACTTAACACTGTTTCCAAATGGCTAGTCCACATCGTGGTGTTTTTGTTTTCTTGCACAAATGATGATGCCACTTTCCCTGTTCATTTTCAGTCAGTATCACTTTACCTCCAGCGATGTCGCTGTAAAATATGAGACTATATGGGGTCTAATTGTTGATGCCATTCATTTAAGTTTACATTTGCCACGAATTGCCTTTATTAGAGCTCATTAATCCATTTATAAGAGAGAATATCTCCTTTAAATTACTTCGATGGAAACATGACACCTCTCCAGTTAATGCATTTGATATCCTTTTAAAACCATAGCTCATGTTCAACCAAGACCTCTATAAGGCCTCAAATACCTGCATAAAGATACTGTAAAATATTTTATTACTCAATCCCATAATATATCATAAAGGAAACGCAAACATGGAATTTTGTACAAAACTAACTTTGGAAAATTAAATACACAATTATCAGAATTAGAAACTTAAGCAGAACTTCATTATGAAACTAAGGATGCACCGATTAGATACTAATATCGGATATTGACCCAAAACTGACTCAAATAGCTTGATGGGGTAGTGGTGACAAGGAGGCCGATCTGTTCAATTCAGTTATGTTGATGACAGCAGTAGACCCAGATATTTGCTGAGCCTGATGCTGCCTTACACGTAGAAAAATGATTCCCAGTCTCTTCCTCATAATGAGGAATAAAGTTTATTAACCTTACGCTGGTATCTGCCGATACCCAAAGCCCAGGTATTGGTATCAGTATCGGGATTAAAAAAGAATCTCTAAATAAAAGGCAAGGCAAGTTTATTTGTATTGCACATTTCAGCAACAAGGCAATTCAAAGTGCTTTACACAAAACATAAAAGAGACATAAGGAAATATAAAAAAAGACATTATACAATAAAAAAATAGTCATATACAAAATAAAATAGGTTAAATTACCCGATAAACTTATTTGTTCAACCATAATACTAATGGGTTACGGCTTTGCACCTTTCATTGTTTGCTTTTTTGATCACACCAGTCAAACCTCGTACGATATTTCTTGCTATTCACGATCGTCACCATGAATCCAGATTGTTTGCGCTACAATCTTGGTAAAAGCAGTCAAAACAGCGGAGAAAACTTAATTCTACTTTGCCCCATTAAGACGTTCAAAACTCTGCATCCCAGACCTATACTAGAGCTTCTACTTGGCCCTGTTAAGACTTGGTCTGACTTCTTATGAGAGAGGAGAGACCAACTGAGCTTAAAGAGCAATAAATATCTGAATCTAGAAAAACGGTACTCCAAAAAAACAGGACAGTAAAAGTGCAGTGTAAAATATTAATAAAATAATTAACTGGAAAATAAAAATTTGTTTAGTCAAAACTGATCTTCATCTTCTCCTACAGTATTTATTTCCTCTTATTCAATGTGAATCCAGATTGTTGCGCTACAATCTTGGTAAAATCAGTAAAAACAGTGGGGAAAAACTTCCTTCGAATTGCATTCAGCTCTGCTCGGGCCGCAAGTCAATCTGAGCGGCGCAGAAAATCCTCCTAACACATCCTCTAACAAAGGGTCTGCTGCAACTCTAAGAATTAGGGAAATGTGACTCCCACAAAACCAAACATTTTTTTATTCCTTTTGATGTTCAGCACCGTTTATGGGCAACCTAATTCTCACTACAACACCTGAGATAAGATTACCATGGCAACTAAAAATGTATGAGTCAACAGTTTTGTGCGCCATAGAAAACCATCCAAAGAAACATAAAAATGCCCTCTAATTAAAGTAATAAGCAAGGAAAGTAGACCCTTTAGAAGAAATTAACAACTGAAACTTTCTGAATGTCACATATTGATTATATTTTATCTAACAGTGTAATCGTTTGTAAGGGTGGATTTTTCCTCAGAGGCCGTTTGGCCGTCTGTATCCTGCATGCCACATAGAGAACATGAGGAAATATTTGAATAGGAATTGAAATATGGATCTATTAAAAATATATTAGTTTGTTATTTGTACGCTGCTGGAAAATGACTTAATACTCAGAGACACTGCAAAAACTATGAAAGCAATCATACACACAAACACACACACACACACACACCGGTAAACACACTACACAGACAGTTTGAATGCTCTTTCTATGCTGCTGCCCGTGGTTGGTTGTAGTAGCATGTCTTTGTTGTAGATAAACACAATATTCTTTTTCTGTTTTTGTGTTTGAAAACTGTAGATACAGTAGATCTCTCTTTATAGAGTGCAAACTAAGTGTCTTGGATGATGTTCTCAAAATCTATCAGTTTTTTTTGGGGCGGTTGAGTGAAGATTGTTTTAATGTTGAATCTATAAATTATGGTAAAATAACAGTATTTATTTACGTGATTCATTCCTGCGTGTTCTGTCGGGAGAAGAGGGTGGATCCAATAAAGTGTGGTCATTTGGATGAAGGTGTATTTGTGGTTTGTTTAATTGTTTCGGTGGACGGTGAGAAAGCAGAGGATGCTGACAGGATGTAGGGAGGGATGTTAAGCATCGGTAACAGCTGCTGCACCATCTCTCTCAACAAGGGAGACAGAGAGAGAGAGAGACCAGGAGAGATCCCAGTTGACCATCCTCATCCTTTCCCCTTACCCTCAATGCTACAATCACAGCTGAGCAACAGCTCAAACGTCTCCTGCAGCATGACTAATTTGACACCAGCACTTGGTTACAGTTGGGTGTTCAGTTGCTATAGCAACCACTACTGTCCAGTGGTGCAGTGTAACTAAGTACATTTACTCGAGGTACTGTACTATTGAGGCACTTGTACTTTTACTTTTTGAAATTACAATTTTTTCCCTTGTCCAGTGAAAACCACGTATCTCCAAATGTGGTGTTTTTGAATTTGAATGTTTCTGATAAACTGAAGCATGAAGTGTTTGTTTATGGGTTGAGAAAAGCTACATAAACAACTTAAACCTTGGATCAGATGGAAAAGTTTAGCTTGTACGTCATTCTCACAGGACAGCGACACTACAAACATGTTTATCTTATAGACCATGATGCATTGTGTAGATAAAACTACCCAACAGGATATAAAGGAGTTAAAATTAGATCAACTTTAAACATCATACAGCAGTAAAATGCAACATATACATTAATGTAGCAGTATTATTAATCCAGAAACATCAGATATAATAGTGAAACACTATTGCACTATGAGTACTTTAACTTTTGATACTTGATCAATTTAGCTAATACTACTTAAATACTATATTAGGTGCATTTCCATCCATATAAATGCAGAAACCTTTGGAGAAGAAACTTCAAATACTGCAAAGAAAGTTTTCAGGTACTTTTGGCCATAGTGACATTGTGTGCACTAATCATATGAACAACACACGTTTGTTGTATTTGAACAGAAAAGGATTAAATCAAATGTAAAGAGAAGTTGCTGTAGAACTAAATATCTACCCAATTAATCCAAGATTAAAGGTCAACGTTATTATCAATCACATCCCATTTCCTATTAAGTCATTAAGTTCATATTTAGGTATCTTGTGCAACAGCATGCCCTAATTTACCTTAGCTAAGCTGGATGTCCTAACCTAATCCTGTGAAAACTTTAGCATCAACTGTTCTTCTGCTGGTTTTCTATGTTAAGCCAGGTTGTAAAATGTTAACATACTTTGTTCAAATGACTCACGTTTTTCAAATGGAGAACAAGACACATCAGAACACTTTGGCAATTCACTTTTATTGGTTTTTAACAGAAATAAATGTACGATTGTTTTTCATGATCTTGTTCTGCGGTTTCTTTGATGTATCAGAATTAATAATAAATATCCATAACTTCATAATATTTACCAATTGGAATGTTTAATTGTATAATACTGCAAAAACAAAAGTGACATTAAAATACATCAATGTTTCGACAATAATAGGCAACTGGAAAGTCTATTTGTATATCAAACATTTTAAGTTGCCTGTATTATAAGTTAGTACCAGGGAAAATTTGACATTTTTTTATACATATCTTAATCATTATGAGATATAATGAGGCACACAATTTATTTTGAATCCAATATTGCATTCAAACATAATAAAACATGTTAAATAAATAATGTTTTTTGCAGACAGCACAGTTTGTATTCAGGATTAAATGAACACACAAAAGCCCGTTAATAAAGAACTCCAGCAGGTTACCTAGCTCTTATCCATTAATCATAGGATTTCCTGTGAATGCTTTTTCTATTTTTCTATTTATTTTTTTCTGCAGCTTTAACCTACTTTGTCCATTGGGTTGTGAGTGCAAATGGAAATGGGTGAAAAAAGAAAACAAGACAGAAAAAAGGTCACTCAATATCCTTGGTTTGCTTCTGTTTCTATATCTGTTTTATAGAAAACTTAAATTATTAATCAGTAGTCAATAAACAGGAAAGCAACGTGCAGGGAACTTTTATCTACAACTTCCATAAAATATTCAGCTTAGCTTTTCTGTTGTTTGAATGTCCTCCTCTACCTTCATCAACGTATCTCCCGCCTCGACATTTTCTCTGTTCGCTCTTATGTGTGATGGCCTCGGCAGGCTGGCTCAAACTCATCTGTTTGAGAATTACCTTCTTTCCACTAAATCTCTTTACCTCTCCCTGCTTATTCTCAAAATCCTCCTTATCTCTCTCCTTAGCTCTTGTTTTATTCCTGTTCATAGAACATTGTCGCGTTCGGTCACAGGAATATCACTGGCCAAATACCTTACATATATCACTTCTCACCAGCGGTTGCTTCTTGTCATTTTTCCTGATTTCCTCTCAAACTTTAAGATTGTTCTACTGTTACAGTCATTGTAATTTGTTCTCAGGGACTGTTTCCTTTCCAACAATCTGTCAGATCAGTGTGGAGGATCAGGATCATCGCCATGCACAAAAATAATAAATAATAAATAATAACAATAATATGACAATAAATTCCTCTGCAGAGCCTGTTTAATTTTGTAACTCTTAAATTAATCACTCAGGCTCAATATGTTACACGTTTGTTTAATCCATATAAAACTTCAAAAATAACAGTAAGCCTATGTGGTTTTACTGTCCTGTTCTTTATGCTAAGCACTAACTCTCTGCCTCTAGCTTTATATTTAGCACACAGACATGAGACTCAGTCCATCTTTTCATCTAACTTTCGTGAAGTAAAAAAAAGTACTAGGTTTACGTCCCAAATCTCAAAGTGCTCTTATGTGTAGTAGTAAAGTAGCTAGCTCACCATTTGACTTGAAACAAGGGGAAACAGCTAGCTTAGCTCTATTCAAAGGCAACAAAATCACCTACAGGCACCTTTATAGCTCACAAATTAACACGTTATATCTGGTTTGTTTGATCTGTACAAACATCACAGTGTAAAAACCATACATTGTGGTTTTATGTTTTAAGTTATGTGCTTTCTGTTAACCTTGGCTAATTGTCTTATGGTTATAGCTTCATGTTTAATGGACAGATCTGAGAGTAATTTCAATCTTCTCATCTAACACTGTAAAAATTCACTAAATTCAATAAGTGTATTACCCAAAATGTTGAACTGCTCCTATAAGAAGTAGTGGAGTAGCTTAGCTTAGCATAAAGACTGGAAAAACAGCTAGCTTAGCTCTGTCCAGTGGTAACATAGGCTAATCTGCCTGCAGGCCCCTGCAATGCTCACTAATTTATCAATGCAAAAACCAAAGTCTAAAAAGTTGAAGTTGTACAGGGGGATTTTGTGCTTTATAATCTCCTGTTAATAACTTTATATTGAACAGACATGGATCAGAGAGGTATCACTCTGCTAATCAGACTTTTTTCCGAACTATTTCTTTAAGTACTAAATAGAGTAGGTTAGGAAAATGTATTTTGTTTTAAATTCACCCGCAATATTTTCCTTCGTAAATATCCAGAAATAAGATGCTAGAAACTGTGGTTTCGAGGCTGAAACCCAATAGTTTGTTTCCCTAACTGTTGAGTAACCTCTTTCATATGAGACACACATTAAAACTGAGAGTACAATTTTAACACATGCTCTGTCATTTTGGGACTATGTTGCACCTATAAGTGAAACTGTCTCACTTTCATGTTAAAATTGTCTTATGCCCCGTGCACTTTAGCCTGGCAGGGGCAGCAGTGTGCACTCAGTCCCAGTGAGAGGTCTGGGCAGCTGACAGATCTCTCTCCAGCGATCTTTTTTTGTATCATACTCCAACACACTCCTCACTATCACCTCCTGTCCGTCGCTCCATCTTCTCCCTCCAAATACCAGCAGATTCCCACATGGCATTGACACCATCCCATAGTTGAAGGAGCCAATGAGAAGCGGTCGAAGGCGGGTCCAGTGGTCTGACTGCGAATCGTATTGTTCGATATCGCAGAAAGGCTCGTACCTTCCCAGCAGCGCGTAGATGTGGCCGTGGACAGTCGCAAGGCGGTGACCAAACCTGGCGATGGACATGGATGCTCGCCTCTCCCAGACTCTGCCTTTGGTGTCCCAGAACAAGACGTCCCTGCTGCTTTCTCTGTGGTCATCCTGGTTATCAGCGTGGTTACTGCCATGGATGCTGCTGTGATTGCCCGGTAGACCACCAGACACATAAATGCAGTTGTCAAGCACAGTGGAAGCGTGGCCACATAAGGGGCGAGGCATCGCTGCTCCTCTCCTCCAAGCTCCCGTGGCCAAGTCATAAAACTCAACAGAAGCTAGGGAGGTGTGTGCATTGGTGTCTGGTCGTGTGTGTCGTCCCCCGATGGCATAAATGACCTCCTCCACCACGCAGCAGGTGAACTGCGCCCTCATTTCCAGCATGGACTCCACCTTCTCCCAGCGGTCAAAACGAGGATCATAGCGCCACACCTGGTTGGATGTTGCCATTGTGAGAGACTTTTTCCCATCCTCGTCTCCTTCTTTCACTTCCTCTCCTCCAATCACGAAGAGAAAACCTCCCACCGAGCACACACAGTGATTCCTCAGTCGCAGAGGGAGACTGGAGCTCAGAGATGAAAACTTCCTGCTTCTCGGCTCAAACGCCAGGATCTGCTGTTCTGGCCAGTCGGGGCTGGATCCTCCACCCACAAGCAGTACACGATTGGGCGATGCTCTAAGTGTCGACTGTCTGGTCTGTCTGATGGGCTGAGCTGGACCCAGCCTGTGGTACTCCAGCGCCCGCGTCAGCTGACTTCTGATTAGAGGTGTGGCCATGGCCCTGTGGGCGAGGCTGAGTTTTGTGAGGTCAGAGGGGGCGACCAATCCGAAGCGCAGACGACTCAGCAAAAGATTTGATTTCAGCAGGGGAAGGGGCCCATTCTCATTCAACCAATCCAGAGCCAGTCTTATGAGCTCCACCTCTTGGACACCAGGTATCTCGTCAGCGTCGAGGATGGCCATCAGTGATTGGATGTTCAGGCTGAGAAGGTCATCCCTGCTTTCCCGCAGCAATGTCCCCATCTCCATAGCGATGGTTTGATTGGCAGCTTCAAGTGCATCTGAGAGGCCGTGATGCTCGGCCAGGTTAGCATAGCAACAGCAATTCTCAGCGCTTAAACCATCAGTCATAAAGCGCTCGCATATTGACACGGCTGGCTCCACCTGCAAGTACCTGGCTGCCTCCAAGACGGCAGGAAGTGTAGACGGTGATACGCTGAGCCAGCTGGAGTAAAGGAAGTCTAGAATGGTGTCTAAGCCCTTAGACGTTAGCGCTGGGAGGCTAATGGAGCTCGCAAATCTCTCTGAAGTAGTCTCTCCAAACAGAGCCCAAAAATACTCGCTCGAGCTGGCCAGAAGGGCGCGATGACAAGGGAATGACACACCGCCGGCCTCTAGAACGACATCACACATCTTTCTCTGCGAACGCAGACGCTGGAAACCAGAGAGAAGTCCGGTTCTTTGGGAGGAACTGTAGAGGAGGGAGTAGCTATCCATCCAAAAGATAGGAGCAACAGAAAGAAGGAAAGCAGGAGGTGAGGGGAGAGGGGATTGAATAGAAAGCTTCTGAGAAACAGTCAAAAAGAGGATTAGTAGCACATTAAAGAAAAGGCTTAGTCAGGAAGGTGAGAGGGAAATGGCAGGAAGTAAGGGGAGGGAACATTAAAAGTAGACAGACAAAGGAAAAGCAGCAGTGAGTGTTGTCAAAAAAAGATGTAGCTGACAAGCTGCACAAAAGAACATCAGACGTTAGTAGGAGAACAGGATAACAGACAGCAACAAGCAGGAAATGAGGGGAGGGGAAGAGAAAGCAGACTTGAGAGGAAAAGAGAGTAAACTGCGTGTCCTTAGTCGAGGTCTCTCCATCTGTGTTTTCGTTCTGCTCTGTCTGCAGCAGCGGGCATGTGACACAATGATAGGAAGGTTAACAACTGCCCTGTGCATCCCCACCCCCTCCTTTGGCCCTTAAACGTGGTCCGTCCCAAAGCCTCCTGTCTCTGTCTGTGATGTCCCAGCTCTGTTGACTTTGTGTTTGTCCGACTGCCCTTTCCTCCACGTCCGGGAGGGAGTATCACCCAAACACATGCATCCAACGTACACAGACGGAGCCTGGCAGGATTTTTAATGTCTATCCCTCCAGATGAACTCATTGGTAAATACAGCTGCTGTAGTCTGCGAGCCACGGCACCTATCTGTGCCCTCATCTCCATGGTGACAGGAATAGAAACACAGACACAGCTCGGCGGATTCAACGCGAGGTACATATCAAACCCGAGGAAGTTTTGCCAAGCTGTCAAAGATTTTAGCAATGTCAAAAGTAGCACGTAGCATTTTGGTATTAGAGTAAGCCGTGCCCTTTCGGGAGGCATTTAACCTTATTATGACCTGTGCTGCTTCAAAATCATGCAGAATGATGTCATGCTAATATTTTTACGCAGGGATAGGAGGGGTTGGTGGGAGCAAGAGACGAGGGAGGGGATGATAAAGGAAGGATTTGTTTTCAGTATCAGGCTCCAAGTTGTCCAGCGTGTTTACAGCCGTCTGATTAATGTTGAGCTACTGTGTGACCGTCTGTCTGACACACACACATTTACACAAACGCACGCACATTGATATGCAAACAACATCGCTTTATTGCACACTTAAAAGTTCTTGCAGCGTTCTCTGCAATGTACATTTTGTAGTGAGTTATGATCAGCATCTCTGAGTAGATGCTTGCTCACACTCAGAGATGAGTGTGTTTTTGTGTGTGTTTTATGGAAGAGTAACACTAGTTCAAAATTCAAACGCACACACGGTACTCACAATGAGAGAGGAAAAAAGAACAGACTCACGCCTTTTTGAAACTGTGGAGTGTTTTTAATCTTTCCCACACATTGTCCAACCCTCCCGTATGGTTGTTAAAACACCAACAGTGTTTCTCTCTTGGCTGAATATTCCTCCGTGACCTGATGGAGGCTAAACTTAGCTACAGCTGCTCTGTGTGTGTGTGTGTGTGTGTGTGTGTGTGTTTGTCTGTGTGTGCGAGAGGACATGTGATGTGATGATGGATTCGTTCTGTAATGGGGGCGAGATGTTGGGAGGCTATCTGAGCTGGGGGGGATGTGTGATCCATTCCTTCATGAAACAGTTGGATTTGAAGGTTTAGGTCAGGATCAAAATGACTCCATGAACAAAGATGCCCCCGACTCCCACCTAATAAAACCCAGTAATATCCGTGACATATGCACATTATACAAGAGTATTACAGTTCATTTTTATGCCCTTCTTGCTCTGCCAGTAATGTAAAAACTAGCTCTAAAAGACTCCAAGCTGCATTTTCCATCACAGTAAACATGAAGTTTTAATTTGCTTTTGTCAGAGATTGCAGGTGATTTCATTTAGCCTGAATGGAGTGTTTTTAAAAAATCCATGCATGCATTACGTCGCGCTGTGTTTAATGTCAATCTCCTGACACCCACGGGGAAAAAAGGTCTCAAAACAAAATAATCCCTTTTAAACATGTCACCTTAAAAACTTTACTGTCACGCCCTGTCATCTCTTTTGCTCGCATGTACACAATGATAATGCCAACATGATGATGTTTAGCAGGTATATTCTTTACCATGCTCACCAAAATAGTTTAGGATGTTTGCTAATTAGCACTAAAAACAAAGTACAACTAAGGCTGATGGGAATGTCATAAGTTCTGCAGGTGTTTAATGAACCAAAGTATTGGATAAATTACAATTTAGATTCGAGTAAAGTGCTGCAAGAAAAGATAGAATAGAGTTGAAGTTAGAGGATACAAAATCTGGTAATCATAGATGTCTGCACATAATTGTGTACCAATCCATCATATATATTTTGAGATATTTCACTTGATAAAAGAAAAATGTGACCTGCTGGTGGCGCTTGAGGACATATCAAGGAATCACCACAGTTAGTAAGAGTCCTGTTTTCGGCACCTTGGATATCTGTCCTAAATTTTAATGGCATCCACTATTATTATAGAGATATTTCAATCCGCACCAAAGTCGTGGACCAACCCACATGGCCATCCATCGAGCTGACTATGTTGCAAATACTCTTAATTACATAAAGAAAATATTTCAAAATAAATGCATAGGAAGACAAGATAATGATATTTAACCACTATTCTCGGTAATAAATAGAACAGTTTGGGCTTTTAGATAGACCATCTTGATTTATTGCAATATTTCCTGAAGATACCAGATTCTGGGAATCATAACAATGAAACAACAAAACACTATAATCCCACCTCCAAAAAAGTAGTACAGTTTAATTTAAATCCCACAGGAAATTGTTACATTTAGAAATGAATAATTTAACAGAAAGTATCAGTAAAAATCAGTGCTGCTGAATAGTTGGGGTTTTGTGGAAAAGACGTGTCTTTAAAGTTGGTCGTCACAAAGTAATAAGTGTTTGGTTGTTTGCCAAGCGGATTCCTTGAATTGATGTCAATTGTCAAAAAAAGTCCTGCTTAACCAGTTTAAAAATACCCCTAAATGCAAAGAATATGCTGTAGAATATTATTATTATTATTATTGCAATACAACTCACTTACTTCTAAAAGTCAAAACTCAAGTAAAGTGGAGTCTTATCTGCAGCAGAAACAACTCAGAATATCTCACTTTATCTCAACAGTGCTTTTCTTTTTGTACAAGTTACGTTTTGGATTTAGTGACAAAACCATCTCATTTGACATGGTAAGATATTTTAGTGTTTAACCTATTAGAGTGCTGACTGAAAGAGTTGATGGATGCCTGCTTCTCGGTGGTCAGACGTTGGCTTCACAGAAAGCTGTTGCTGTTTCTGAACATGTCTGCATTAGATTGTAGTTTGCTAGTCGTCAGTGGCAGTGGGCAAGTCTGTGTCCATGGAGATTATCTGCCTTCCTCTCCGCCTGGCCGGGGATCCTGCAGGAAAGAGACAGATAGAGCCTCTATGAGGGATTTTCACCGTCTGCTATCATCCGTCTCAGAACTGCTGACCCCTGAGAGACAGCAGAAAAGCCAGGACGACAAGGAGAAGTCCAGGTCACTGTCTTCACTGTGAAGAAATCTAAGATCTGGTTGATCCATCACCTGCCTTCTCTCTGTACTTATCTCTCTCTTGACCTTTTTCCATTTCTGTCTCTCTTTCTGTGTCTTCATCTCCCTCACCGTCTGACACATTTTTCTGTTTATTTCCACCTCAAAGACTTTTAGTCACACAAACACCTCTCAGAGGCAGCGCAGGTCAAGTTAAACATCAGTGGACGGAGCTAAAGATCTACAGTTTTGCTGGTTAAGTGATGTTAAACTGAAGCCCAGTGAAAAAATACAAGAGGCTGAGAGAGAAGCTAATAACGAGAAGCCTAGGACTGTCTCTGGTAGCTTAAAAATAATGCTAAATTATGTGCTAGTTAGCTTAGCTGACCCTTCCAATTTGAAGAGGCAATAGACTGCAGCCCAGATTTTCTCAAGTCTTTGCGCTCTAAACATTTCATAAATAACACATCTTTGTTTTATTTTAAATTGTCCTCAGGTTTTTTAGCCACAGTTGGTTCAAAAATCAGATCTTAAGCACAAACCTTAGCTTTAGAATGATCTTGTTGCAGTTACTGTTCAAGAAATCAGTGTACTTTTTCATTTTATACTGACAAAGTGACATATTATTTGGCCAAAAGTAAGAGGACACCCATGTTCACATACTGCACTTTTGGTCTGTTGCTGTTTTTGATGGTTTGGACCAGACCCCTTTATTCAAATGAAAGAAAATCCTAATGCTACAACACACAATATATTTCAGAAAAGAGTGCACAAAGCAAGTTCTGTAAAGAAATGGTTTTGACTGGCCTGCACAGAGCCCTGACCTCGTCACATCCACCTTTAGGATGAAGTGGGATTGTGAGTGAGGTCTTTTTAAATGCTTAAACCCAGAAGAGTGGGGGCTGTTATATCAGCTTATTAATGGCCACATGGTTTTGGGAAGCAATGTTCAACAATCACATATGGGCCTAAAGTGAGGATATCCACAAACTTTTGGCCACGTCGTGTACAAGACATGAGCTGACAGGCTTAAGTCAAACTGCAACCTTGGAACGACACCATTACTTGAACTTTCCAAAGAGAAAGACAAATGTTTTTCCAATATTTAACACTTTTTTCCCTTCTGTTTTCCATTTGTTGGGGGTTTTTTTGAAGCTGTGAGTAGCACTTCTATTTTCTTTGTGGGAAAATAGTCTCCATCATAAGCAGTTGTCATTTTTGAGTAACTATAATACTTTCTCAGTGTAAATACTCTGAACCTGCTCAGAAATATCACATAGTGCTATTTGTCCTGCCTCAGAGAAATTGGTTTATAATTAAAACTTGAACCAGCTCCTCTCTCTCTTATTTATCTCCTACACAGCACACCCACACGGTTTGGGCAGGGCAGAACAGCTACAGTGTTTGGATATTGTGGTTTCTGTGTCCCGCTGAGAAAGTCACAGCACAGACTGCCCCTCGATGCTCACACACATTTTCTAGCACACACACGCACACACTTCTATAGAGTATAAATTTAGAGCCTGACTCAACCCCTCCTGCCCACACACACACACAGAGGCATCAACAACACACGCGCCGCTTGACCCAAAGACTGCTCAGCCCACACTGCCCCCCTGTGGTGAGCTCCGACCACTGCAAGTAGTTATTATGGAGACGAGTCTCACTGATACGATCGAGGATCTTCATCTCAGCATTTATTATTCTGTTACAAAGACACATCTAATAGTTTAGTGTGTTGTTCGGTTAGTATATAAAATATTAACTGCTAAAATATTAATTTTCCTCTCATAAAATGTCAAAAAGCTGTTATAGATTTACCTAACATGCAGAGGTAAAAACATTTACATATATGTTAAAGACATATAAGAACATTTACATATAGTTTAAGAACATATAATATTATTTTAACATTTTCTCTGTTTTGGTATCTAGCACAGATAGTTTTGGTTTCATTTGTCCATATATTTATGTAATTACATTTTGTGCTTTAATTGCAAGCATGTGATGGGACATTTTGACCACACAATAAGATTCGCAAGAGATAACTATCGTGTAAAGAATTTCAAAATCTAGATTGTGCTGATTCAATTTATTCTCTATTATTCAAAGCGTCCAATAACCTCTCTGATTCAGTTTTACCCATTCAGTTGACACTCAGGCTACATATGACGTACCCTGAGATGAATTGTTTGGGGCTGAAAAAACTGCATGTTCTTCGAGTAAAACAAGAATAACTGAATATATATTTTGTCTTACTGTTAAACCAACATTATGTAAGAATGCCAGTTCAGTGTCTGTCTTGGAGCCTTTTATTTCCTGAAGCCCTAGCCAACATCTGGGAGTTGCTTGGTCACTCTCTTTTTCTCATCTTCTGTCAACATCCTCCTCAGTGTCTTTGCCTCTGCCATTAGCTAACATTATGTCCATAGACGCTGTTTATCTCTGTTATGATGGTCGCTCACCCAGCACGACACTGGTGCCGCTCTTCACCAGCAGCAGCACAGTGTTGCTTGAAACTTGGCTAGCCAACACTGCTAGACATCCATCAATAAAATGATTTTAAAGCTGTTATTTTAAGATTAAAATAATACAATAAAATACAAGACTGATAAGAATTGAACAGTAATCAGATAAGGCAGTAAAGCACTCTGGTCTTTGTAGTAAAGATGCAGCCACAATTGAGAATGCATGTTATTGATGTGCATTCATAATTAACATCAAATAACTAGGTTATTTTGTTTGTTGGTTTGTGTTTTGTTTTTCTTTTAGATTGAAGACCCCCAACTTCACTGAGTCCCCCACTCCTCTGAACCCACACCTCTGGTGACATGATATAACAGAATGACTGGCTTAGTGGTTTGTTATGGTTACTTTACATCAAGTAGACCCGGCCAGCCAGGGGTTTTCCAGTTTTCATTACCTGCATTATGTCTGAGTCATTTCCTCCTACAATCCTGTGACACGCCAGTTAGGTGGATTTGAAACCTTAAATTGTCAGTGTCGGGTGAATGCATCGGTCTGTGTGTCTATTTACCCCCTTCTGATTTTTTTTGCATTAAATTACAGAAAACTCAATAATATTTGGGCTCTGGGTAATTGTGATTAGCGTTTCTCACTGATCATCTAGTGCGGCAACTAACCCTTACGTGGCTCTAGACTTTTGTGGAGGGTAAAATGTTTTGACCCAGAATCATATTTATGTTTTTGATTAAAATTTGGGTGACTTTCTTAAACATCTCCAAAAACACACTTAACATTGTTTGATCACTTCCACTCATAATTTCATGGGCATTACATTTAACGGTTTGTTCTTATGAGCTCTAACAGGGAGTTAGACTTCTCTGGGGTCTAACTGACCCCAAACATTAGGGAAGTTGCTAGGTGGGACGACATATTGTACATTTCTCTGTCCGTGAATGAGTTTTTGGCAAACCAAATTAATATAAAATGAGAAAATATCTCTTTATTTTTACGTGATAACAATGCCTTATGGTCAGTATTTTGTCACTTTAATCAAAACCCTGTTTGTAGCCAAGCGAAGGGTTACCACTTTTCACATATTAGGTTTTAATTGAGATCAGAAGAAAAGAAAAAAATATTTAAAGAAATTAAACTGTTTACCATTATTATTTTTATTATTACACATAAAGCAGTGAGGTCTGTGACGCCCCCAAAACAATGAGGAAGAGGATTTTCTGGGGTGTTCATACGACTACAACCACCTACATGTTAGTCCTTTGTGACCCATCGTAGTTCGCTCTTGACGTTCTGCAGCTCTGATAGGTTAACAGTAGGCCCAGGCAGTTTCACCGCACCCGGCAACGCCTTCTTCTCCTCTGGCGTCTGGGGTGCAGCGCATGGCTGGTCTGGTGACTGAACCTGAGACAAAAAACAAAAACAAATTCAAGTGAGTGTGCTAGGTCAGGGGTTCCCAAAACTTTCAGCCCACGACCCCCAAAGTAACGGTGCAAGTGACTTGCGACCCCCCACTATAAACGTATATAAACATTGCGCGCAACCGCGCACGCACTATAGGCGTATCCAAACAGGAGCATATTGACAACACAAAATAACAACTGATTCTGTCGCTAATATGTTGTAAATCTGTCGCAATGACCTCAGGGGTCAGAGTGGTCATAGAAAATCAAAAGAGCTGTTCCCTTTTTATTTATTAGCTTGGTTTTATTTTAAATTTAGCCACTAGTTTTATCTTGTGTTTCAATCATGGCTAACATATGCTATTTCTAATCGTTTTTAAATTTTTAGTTTACTTCTGGAAATCAACTTTCGACCCCCCCTCTCTGGCTCGCGACCCCCCTGGGGGTCCCAACCCCCACTTTGGGAATCACTGTGCTAGGTCACTGCAGCATTGATTTATTTATATATTATTATTATTATTATTATTATTATTATTATTATTATTATTATTATTATTATTATTATTATTGTGTGATATGAAGGGAAAGCAAAATACAATATGTACAAAATATGAACGTGAAAGATGTGCACACAAAACTAATACTGTTCACCGCAAACCTCCTTGTGAATATTTGATTTTACTTTCTTGTCTGTATGTATGTGTGTGTGTGTGTGTGTGTGTGTGTGTGTATATGTGTGTGTGTGTGTCTCCTGTGTTGTCTTACCTCTTCTGTGTCTACTGTCTCCTCTCTCCTTTTGACAGGATGCCCCCCCCCTGGACGCAGAGCTCCCATCGGGATATTCAAATTAGCCTGACGGACAGCAAGAACAGCCAATGAAATACTTTCAACTTTTAAACAAATAAAGTGTCCTGTCTCTGTGTCCCTGCATGTGTGTGTTTGTGTCTCCATTGTGTTTGCCTGTTTCCACAAAACCCCTTATTTTGATTATGATCACTACTTCCTGGTTGTCATCATGCCCTTTAAAAAGAATTGAGTTTTTATGAAAATTGGGACACACATACACACGCACACACAGAGCTCAGAGATCTGCCTGCTAACTTGATGTTCTGCTGCTGCCTGCCCTGACGTCCTGTCACTTGGATTTATGTGTTTAGCATTGCACTGTACTGTAATGTATTGTATATATGCTCATATTGTACAGCTGTACAGAGAGGGAGTGTGGTGTGTGTCAGAGGACGCTGGTTTTATTTTTTTCCCAGAGATAAATGCTTACATATTGGATGGAAAGTTCTGGAAGAAATTGCCTCATTCACAGCATGTTTGCTCAGATTGGTATCACTGTAATGTTGCTTTGGCTGGGATTGTTTACTGTCGTATGCTTAGCGTGCTGTTAGCAATCATCATCTGACATTTCCACTGGGTGGAACCAAAGATTAAAGGAAAATTTTTAACCCTAAATGAAAAAGTCAATCGGAGTTTGACATTTTGCTTTCTTGTCGAAAGTTAGATGAGAAGATATGATATATACCACTCCCCTATCTGTCCGTTAAGTGAAGCTAATGCTAGGATATATTGGGTTTAGCTTAGCACAAATGCTTCTAACAGGTGGCTTGTCTGGCTCTGTCCAACGTTTTATGCATTTCTACCAGCAGTTTTAAAGCTCACTAATTAACATGTTATGACTTGTTTGTTTGATCTGGACACAACATTTTTAAAACTTTGGACAAAGACAAGCTACCTGTTTCCGCTAAATAATAAAATATATCTTCTTCTTCTTCTAGTCTTTATGCTAAGCTAAGCTAATTGTCTCCCAGCTGTAGACCGTAGCTAGGTTTTATTGATCCTATCAGTTAACTCTCAGCAAGAAAGTGAGTAAGTGTACTTCCTTGAACTCTGTTTAAACCTTATTTACAGTAAAAGCCAAACGCTGAAATAGTGCGCTGTACTGTAATTCCATCTCAGCTTCTATGCCTGTGTATGTTTTTGTTCTTCAAAGGGGCACTCAAGAGATTTTTTTAGTCTCTAGTATTCTAGTACTTTTGGTCAATGTTACTCAATTGTTATTTGTTAATGCTGTTTAAGTACAGATTTAAAATGCTGAAAAAAACTGACAAATATTTATGCTGACTTGATGTTCAGAGGGATGGATGCAACTATTTAGCAACCAGCAATAATCTGATAAACATTCCTGGCTGGAACAGAATATCTACATTAAAATGTCATTGAAGTACATGTATTTGTACTCTCCAAACAGCCTATGCAGCACACTCCAAGTGTTTTGTATCCAAACACATGCACTGAGGGCCTAAATATTTACCGTCATCTTTGCTCTCTCCAACAATAACGCACTCTTGCGATTAAAGTCTGCTTCCATTCTTTACGGTGCATAATTATGCAGCCAGACCAATGGAAGTAAAGGAAAAGTAAATATTGGAGTTCTGGACACATACTGGAAACATTTGTACACAAAATGATTCAGTTGTGCTGTGCAAGCTGTTTGGAGAAATTGAATGGACATTTTATGCTTTTTGGAGCGATAAAAATATAGTATATTAATCTGGGAGGAGGATGAGATGGAAGTACAGAGTGTAACTGGCTGTATGTCGATCAATCCTACAAACTTTACGGGAGCTTTAAATGGCATGAGTTTGACAAAACAATGATTTATTCTGAAGGTGAGCTAATCCTTTAAAGCTCGTCTCCTGAGTAAACCAGCTGAAATGTCTAGATATGTATGGGGAGTGTGAGGAGTGTCCTTGAGCAAGGTGATCATTTCCCTTTATAGATTTCAAATTCAGACAGACTTTGATAGAACTTTGTGACTGAGATGTGAAATACCTTTTAACATAAATTTCATTAGTGGGGTACATTTGTCGACTCTAACAGCCATTATGGCAGCGACCCAGCACTGTTTGGTGGTAGTTTTCTATTTTATAGTTGGGTATAAAACACAGGGTGTCTGGTGTAAAAGAGGGATCTATAGGAGCCCACAAGTCTCTGTGATCAGCAGAGAAATAGTCTTTTTTTGTTGGTGTTGGTGCAAGTTTTTATTCCAAAACCATTTTCAAAAGCATAACCATTAAAGTGATGTCCTACCTTCCAGATAGCCCCTGTTTTCAATTCATTTTTTTACGATAAGAAAAGCAAATTGCAGACATTTGATTTTTGTTTTGCTTCTTTTTTGGTTAAAGTTACACGATTGCTGCATGATAATGCAGCGATAAACAGGTACGATTCTGAAAACTTGGATTTAAGAACACCACTACATCCAATATTTGAGAATGTGCTACCTACTAACACAAAATCAAACCCACAATACAAACAAGTCGTATAGACTGACATTGTAAACTGGATCATGTAAATTTTTATTTTGTTTGCATTTGAAATGCTCAGCACCCCTAAACTTGCATTTTGCCGCTCCATTAAGCACAATTAGGGGAGTTTACATTACCTACATTGCCTGAAACAGTCATTATTGATTTTGATTTCTGTAGTGATTAAATGGAAGTCAATAACTATCTAGAAAATTAGAATTTAATTTAACAAAGATATGGTATGCTTTTGAAAATGCTCAAAGATAAAATAGATTTCAAACAACCTTATACTAGCCAGCGGACACGTTTTGTTTTCCTTTTTTTGATGAAATGTTGATTATTTATAATGTAAAGCTGTGCTGCTGTTGTTGTTTGTGATAAACGTAAACTGATGATGGAGCGAAGAAATGAAGAACCTCACGTTTGTACTGTACTGGTGTTTAAAAATCCTCTGTCCAGATGCCTATCCCATGGTTAGACATGACAATGAGCACAATGACAAGAGAGAGACGATGGAAGAAACCCTCTCTGACATGCACGCACAAAGCCATTACTACAGAAACACACACACACACACACACACACTGACCCAGACAACTCTTCATCCTTTGCCTCGCTACAACTGCACTAACAAAGCCTTGATACTGTATATGCACCGTCTGAACTCTGTATTTGCCTTTACCAATAAATACTTAAATGTGTAAAAAAACACTGCCATCTGTAGTCTTTATTTTTAAAAGGATGAAGAGTTATTATGCCATTCGGTTGAAGCTTTTATCCAATTTTATTTTTTCATGTTTATAGCTGTCAGGGTAGAAATCAAACCCCTGGCAGCCACAAAACTTAGACATGATGTGTTTAAAGCAGTAAAATAAAGTTACAGTTCCATGCAGGACACAAACCCACACATGATTGTGCACACAGATGAATATCTTTTACCTGAAGGGCCTTAACGTTGGTCGAAGGCTTGGACATAATCTCCCTGGTAAGTCCACTGACCTGGAGGAAGCACAGATCACAGACATTCAGCTGTGTGTAATTGTGTGTGTGCACGTTGGGGGCAGTGGGACTCTGTTTCTGTGGTTTTCGAGACCCGGTATAGCATTTCAGTTGCTTAGCGACCTTTACAGAGAGAAGCAGGTAGAGGAACTGTTCTCTGAATCATTCATGAGAGGGAGGCCGAGAGACAGCGGGGACTGTCAAAGTAAAAGTGCAACAGTGCCACAACTACCTTTGCATTGAGTGTAGAGATATAAGAAATGTTAGCAGCACCAGCAGTTAAATGGGTGCACTAATCACGCTGTGATCTCAGTAACCCACATAAACTCTCTCATTCTGGAAAAATGGATGTTACATATTGTGATAGTTTCATTTATTACATTGCATTTAGCTGACGCTTTTATCCAAAACAACTTACAATTGCTATTCATGTCAGAGGTCGCACGCCTCTGGAGCAAGTAGGGGTTAAGTGTCTTGCTCAGGGACACAGTGGGGACTGAACCCGGGTCTCTCACACCAAAGGCGGGCGTCTTAAACATTGCGCCATCCCACCCCTCGCAGTTACAGTTATGAGGATTGTTCAAAAATTGCAATGTAGTGATGTTAATTACAGTAATTATACTTTTTAGAATAGATATTGTTATTAAAGGATGACTGCAATTATTCTGTATTTTTCTTACAGTCAACAAATCCCATGAAAAGACAATGTGTCCATCTTCCCCAGCTGTGGCAACTAGCTTGAAGCTTATTCATTTCTGTTTGAAACTGGTCACAAATTTAAAGTTTCATTTTAGTTTTTTAATAAGGATCCAAAATCAAACAGGAAAAAATGACTCTGTTGTTGTGGCACTATGCAGTTTGGTTTAGGTTTTTATTTAACAGGATCCGACTTAGCTGATTTGTATTTGTATAGCGCCCAGCATTATAATTTACATGTGAAAGCCTCCCCTAGACCTGGTGGAAGCAGGGTTAGGGGGCAAGACAAACAAAATCCACGGCAGTTTCTGACATCTGTGCTGGCCAGAAATTCCCGTGAGCACCTGAACTTCCACGACAATTTAACATGCCATTAACTGCTAAAAATCGCACTTTTCATGCAGTGTGTTGACAGCAGGAAGATATGAACCCTGTCCCCTACAGACTTTACATTTACATACAACTAATTTACAAGAGCAAATACGTTTTGAGAGAATTGCCTCCTGGGCAGCATTATTAAACCTTTTTATGGTTATGTTCAGACACTCACAGCACTTGGTTAAGGTTATAGATCATAGTATTTGCCTAACCTTATTAAACAGCTTTTTGTTGCCTAAACCTAAAAACAACAGAGCTCTGAATGTGAACATCCGACTCTGGTGTCACAGTCTTGTGTTTGTACGCCATCCATCCAGCCGACCACCTCCCTGTGAATGCAGTGTGGTATACACTTGGCTTATTCACTCTTATAATATTTTGTTAATGAACATAATCTAGGCAGCAATTCAGTGTTGTCAATATGTAATTGGGGAAAAAAATACTATATAAACATAAGTTTTTGGAGACAGATTTAGAGACAAGTCTGAAATCCTTCCTTTGTTCACTTATACCCTAGACACTTCAAACAACTCATGGAGCTACTGTTAGCTTACTAAGCTAGCTACAGCTAATAATATTTGTCATGTGTCATTTCAGCCGGAAAGATCTGCGGGTCCTAACCAGAAATGAGAAACCTGATTTTCTCCACTCCTGTTTGGATTTAATTGAGTTTCAAATATTAATATTAATTTAGACAATAATAGAATTTCAAGTGGTAAATCTGCTGTTGTGTTAAGTAGCCTACTGTAGGTTCCAGCTGAGGATCCCTTCTTATCCTCATTGTACCTGTTATTTTCTACTTCCTCCCTCCCTCTTGCTGTCTCACAGATCAACACTGACCCAAGTGGTTCCTAATCGTAGAAGTTTCCATGGCCTATTTATCTTATCTACGAGTGGCTCAGAGCAGAGCAGAGGACCAAAGAAGCAGAGTGAGTCCCAGCCCCTCCAGCTGCTGCTGCCTTCGATAGCAAAGCTTAGATACAGTTACTAGGGTGCTGTTTGTGCAACAACACACAATAAAAGCTTTGCTGTCCTTGACATGAGAGCAAAAGCCTGGACAGGCCACAACTGCAGCCACACACACACATGCTGAGACAACGTAATGATATTTATATTCACCATGAGTATCAGCTGCGTCCTGACGCCACACTGCAGCCTGACAAGCCCTCTTACTTTCACACATACTGTATGTGCACTCTCTCTCTCTCACACACACAAACACCCTCATAACCACAGGTACAATTATTCCTCGTACTTTAAATTATTCAAATCTTTAAATCCTTTAAACTTGAGAGCAGACACCTAACCACCAAACAAAAAGGCTCTTATGTCTTTGTCAGTAGAAGTGCAAGTCAGTGTGTTTGCATGCGCCAGTGTGTGATGTTATTACTGTACTTCTTGAATATCAAGAGAGGTAAAACTGCTCAGTAGCATGAATAAATTACCAATGTTTTTACAGCAGCAATGCTAGCATCCATGGTCCCTGGAAGATAAATTCTATGACTTTGGTGATTCCTTACTTTTTCCTCTAGCACCATTATCCATACTTAGATTTATGACCACAAACCTGCAAAACTAATAACACTTCCAGCATTAAGAACAATTCCTACTACGTGCTGAGTATTTTCACTTTAAACCTTGGTGCCTGCGTCACTCTGCAATTATAACGCCAAAACGCTAGCTGGCGGTGGTGTTTCTATGCTCTACTGTGTTGAGTTTCTTATTCTTCATTGGTGTAGGCTACTACAAACAATGGCGTCTGAAAGTGAGTGGGTCATTTTTGAGTTGGAGCCAATTTATGTTGCCGTTGGAGAAGATGACATGTACGACCATTGAGCCGTTTGAGGCAAAAGAAGGAGAAGCTGGAAATACATAGGAGGAAATGTGATGCTACCAAACAGTTGTTGCGTTCTGCATTGCCCCAACTTGTAGTTAAATTTTTGGGTAGATATGCATCAGGCTGCAGCTTGGGGTATGCAGATAGGCTATAAATGGGCTTTTAGCTATACTTTTTGATTTTAGAGCTTATTAGCAAATGTTAGCACACAAACAGGCTAAACTAAGATAGTTAACTAAACTATAATCTGCTACACATCAGGCTAATTAATACCGTCATTGTAAGCACATTAGCATCCTAAAGTTAGTATCATAGTGGCTAAATGCAGCTTCACAGAGCTGATTGTAGTTAGTCTTGTTTTCAGAAAACCCTATGAAAAAAGCAAAACCAACAATGAATTGGTCCCACTAGCAAGTAAGCCTTTTTATTATTCCTTTGTGCCATAAACCTTCATTGTTGTTCAAAAACACACAAATGAGCCGCACTGTAAAACACAAAATGATTTTAATTTTAATCAGTTTTTATTTTATTTTAAAAGGAATAGTTCAATATTTTGGGAAGCTTATTCTCTTTCATGCCAAGATGTTTGATGAAAAGATTGATACCACTCTCATATCTGTAAAATAAATATGAAGCTACAGACAGCAGGTGATTAGCTTAGCTTAGCATAAAGACTGGAAGCAGGTTGGAACAGCTAGCCTGGCTCTTTCTAAAGGTCACAAAATGTGACTAATCAGCACCTCTAAGCCACAGCAGGCATATTAATTAACACATTATATCCCCTTTGTTGGTTCTGTACAAATACTGGAGTGTAAAAACATGTTGTGGTTTTTTAGAGTTTATGTGCTGGACTGTTTCTTGGCTGGGAAGCCAAGCATTGCCAGCTAATAACCCCTGGCTCTGGCTTCATATTTCACAAACAGATGTTCTTTGCATTTAACTCTTCCCAAAATGTTACATTATTCCTTTAAAGATTTACATTTCGGTATGAACCAACGAGCATCAGGGCTAAGTGCCACAGACAGAAGAGCAAATGTGAAAGTACATCGAGATGGACTAATTCGTGGTTGGAATTGAACTTGTGAAGAGATTTGTTGACATTAATATTTATATATATTATACAACATTACCAGTATTGCCCTTTAGGAATAAAGGTCCCCAAACAAATCAAAATAATGAGTTTCACTTAATTTCCTCATTGCTCAACACTGAGCATTCCTGCAGGTTATTGGAAACTTGACTTTAAAAACTACAACATGCTTAATGAATATTACAGTTATGGCCTACTACTACAAAAACGCACAGATGAAACTTACCTGAAATTCTTGATTTGATACACCCTTAGATTTCTCTTGCTTTTTCACTTACACTTTCTGTAAATCTCTCACGCACTTGTTTCCTTCTACTCTCCATCTCTTTCTTTTTCTTTCTCTTTTCTTCTCTCCACTCTCTCTCTCTCTCTCTCTCTCGCCTCATAAGTGGTAGAAGGATTCCTCTCATATCTGGGATTTGTTCTCACTATAAATAGAAGAGTGATCCACAGAAGGGACCTGCTTTCTGTCCACACACACACACACACACATGGACGCACACAGCGACGGACCAAAACACTGTCAAACAGCAGCACCAAGCACTTGTTAATTTAAACATCTTTTAAGTTTTTTTTTAAACAAGAATTACAGTAAAATTTTCCAAGGACTAAAATAATTTAACTGCGAGGCTAAACTTAATTCAAAAAATGTACCATTTAAGCACAAAACCCTCAAACACAAAGCTATTTGCTTATATGAACCTCACAAATGTTAATAATGGCAAGTGCTGTAATTTTAGCTGCATCTTCCTCAAACCCTGACACTTGAGTCCTCAAAACACTCCTCTTTATCTTAGTAACTAAAATGGCACTGCCCTATTTCTGCTCTGGCACTTACTCATACACACAGAGAAGTGGTTATGCTGGTAAATCTGCATTTATACTGCGATGCTCATACACAGGCACAGAGGAACTATGATCTCATTGACTTAAAGGTGTGTGTGTGTCAATGTGTGTGTGTTCTCTTACCTCCTGGCGTGCGTGGCTGCTTTGCCCGGCCTGTGCTCTCTCTGAGGTCCTCTTCAGCTACCTGACCTGCTTCCGCTCGTCCTGATTGGCTAGGAGACACACGAAACTCCTCCCTGAGCGGAATCCGACCCATCATGAGAGAAATAGAATGAGTTTTCAGCCTGTGTGTGTATGTGTGGTTCTGTTGCTGTCTATAGATGTGTTTTCTCATATGTTTCTACATATTTTAAGTATTTTGGAGCGTGCTTGTTTGCACCTACCTTTCTCTCGGGAATTTACTTAGTTTTTCTACCACTCAAGTTGTCCACCTTCATCGCATCAATCCTCCAGGGATCCTCTTCAGGCTCACCTGTGAAACTAATCTACAGTGTGCCCAGGTAGTAAAATGAAGAGACACAAACTGTAGGCTTGTTATATATTTCAGAATATGCAAATACTAACAACCCCCACACACATACACACACATGTACTGGTCTTACCTACTGGCAGGGACAGCCGTATTACAGATAAACACCTTCATCGCTGAATGATTTTATTATATTTAACAACTGAATACCTCGCTGTTGCTTCTAAGTAGATTGAGTTTGCAGTAAACTGGGCAAAACTTCATTAAGAAAATCACAAAATATGAAGGTAAGAACTGCATTGCAGTCACAATAGTCTGCTCTGCGGGTTAGTGTCAGTGTATGGTATAAAATAGGTGATATTTTGTATACTTCCTTCCAATAGTCTATGCACAGATATGGATGGTGTTTTGGCATCTTTTGGCCTATAGGCAAACAGCAGACCTAGAGGAGGATCTGGGCAAAATATAATGAAGCTCCCATGTGTACAGTCAGACATTTGAACATGACTGGGTACATACACAATGCGCAGCGACTGGGAGAAATGGGTGAAGTTAACCTTACTCATGACCCTTCCCTCAAAAAAAAACGCCTTCAAAACACACAACAACAACTACTTTTTTTTAATAGTGTATGTTCCAACCCTTCTACTTACAAAAACAGCTGTGAAATATCTCTACAATATGTTTGCAAATGGTGAAAATTATCTATAAGATTAAAGTTTATAGTACATAAATACTGAAACTGCAACAAAAAGCAATGGTGACTCAGAAATAAGCAAGAAGTAAAACAAAATGTAATGAAGCCCACATCACTTTAGATCACCCCTCTCTTCAGTTCCAACTTTCACCACTCACCGACCAGAGGTGGACCTCCGAGACAGTGAGAGATTAATAACAGAACAAAAATTAATTAATCCAAATTAAATAAAAAATAACTAAAGTATTTGCAAACTATTATAGCTAGATTATCAATCTGTGATACATCTGTGATGTAACATTATTTAACAGAGAGTCTTGAGGAAAAACAGTCTTGCTATTTATATAATATGTGTGCTCCACTTGTTTAGGTGGGGTGATGTTTCAGCTCAGTCTTAGGTCTAAGACTTCAGTTCAGGCAGGTCAGGTCAGGATGAATGAGATGTAAAGTTGGGGCTAGAATTTGGATAAAAAATTTACATTAGGTAATAAAAAAGGAGGCATGCAGTGAAGCATGGCTAAATTAACAAATGCAGTCACTTGAATGATGAATCCTTCTTCTGATGTGTGATTGTTTTTAATCAGATAATTGTTATCACTATCTGACAGTGTGTCCCTCTTGTGTGCTGGCAGCTTTTTAGTGTGACGTTTGAGGCCACGTGCACATGGGGGCATCTGACAGTTCAAGCTGCCCATGTTGTCACACTGACTGACAATGAGTAAACAAACTAGGTTTTGGTTTCTCGTCTACATTTTAGCAGCACACATGATTTACATGAGGAACACAATTGTTAGTGCGCAGAATTCATGCTTAACCTCACATTGTATCAAGAATTGGCTGGTAACAGAAAATCCACCCCAAGAATGGGATTTCCAAAAGTCCTCACATTACTGAAATAATACATACTGACAAGCTGGGGCTCTATGTGACACTGAACTGTGTCAGTATTGATATGAAATGTGTCAACACACAAGGCTTTGCCCACAAGCAGTTTTAATTTCCCTAGGTCACATGTATGGCTTAGTGAGTCAGACTGGGAGCTTTTCTTGTTGCATCTGAGTCAGACCATCAACATTTATTGGTGTCCTTTTACCCCCCCTGACCTTTTGGAAGGATGAAATCAAATATCCAGACCCATGCTTTCATTTTTTTTTTGTTGCTGCTCAGCCAAAGTAGCTCTGCAAATCTTTGTTTTTTCTGTGCTCCATTTTAAGGGCTAGTGCTTCTATGGTGCTGCCTTTAGGTTCTCTCTGTAAGTTGAGATGCAAAGATATGGCTTTTTTTGCTATCTTCCTTTCAAACGTAATAGAAACATGCAAGGGGTCCCCACAAAAATCATTAATGCATTAAAAGGAAACATAAACCGAGAGTAGATGTTCTGTAAAATAAAACACACAAAAAACACGAGAATAAATGGCAATAAAATACACAATTTAACATCACCATTAAACATTAGTTTTCAGCACAACTTGCTGGTTGAAATGTATAAATATATAACTCCTCACACAACCACTACTTAGTTATTATCAAATTATACTGTACATCAAACACAGAAGAATGCAAAATTAAAAAAAGAACTTTAATTTATTAAATTTGACTAACTTAATAAAATACTATTCAGCTTTTAATTTCTAAATTTCCCACTGCACCTTAGGGCAGCAAATCTGGCTGCACTAACTGAATATGTGTGATTTAAGCAGTGTTGGGAAGATTACTTTGGAAATGTAAAGGTTACCGAGTACAAGTTATCCTATTTAAAATGTAATACTAGTGTAACTATTTCAATTACTTTATCAAAGTAATGTAACATTTATTCACTTTTTGATTACTTTACTAAATTTCTAAAGAGTGTTTTCAGCTGTTAACCATTTTCAAAAGACAGCTTAAATGGCAGACGGGTGGTGCTGCAAATTTAAACATGAGAACAAATCAAAAGCATCAGAACAGCATCAAACGGCACTAAAAGGCTGTGGCTGGAAATGGCAAAGGAAGACACTGAGCACATGAAAAACATGCAAACAACAAAATGGATATTATTCATTTTTTACAGAAAATATTCAGATGTAACTCCCAATGTTATCATGAACATTTTCATTAGTAACTGTAATTTAACTACACATTTTCCCCAAGTACATGTATTTTGTAATTCAATTACGTAACTAAATTACATGTAACTAGTTCCATCCCAACTTAGTAACATAAAACTGGGACATGCAAGAATTAGTTTTGTGAGAACATGTGTTATTTATTTGACAGGGACAATGCACAATATATGTATGTTACCAGAAATGGCCAAAAGCTAATTCTCATCTGCAGTCCCCGGCAATAAAAAATTAATACATTTCATAAAAAGCCAACCAAATCAAATCAAACCACATGTAACAGACTCAAATATACCAATCCTCCAAAAGCAAAGCAATAATAAATTCCTGTATAAGGCACAACAACAACACTCCCAATGCAAAAATACGGGTGTGTCTTAAAGTCTATGCAAATACGTAATAAAATAAACACATTCAAAGGGACAAAAAAGGGCAAGTTGTGTAGTTAAACACTTGGTGGCGGTATTGCACCGTTTGGTTGCTCTTTATTATTGAAATAGAAGAAGAAGAAGAAGCGCAACCCGGAAGTTTTTCGCACAGTGCTGACGGTTCTTTGCTCTGCAAGCAGCCTCAATATTTTATATAAAAAGGTGACATTTGTTTGTGGTGTTAAATGTGTAACCGCGGCTAGCTGCGGGATAAAGAGCGGGCGGACGGAGTGATGGAGACAGCGCCGTTGGGTTGAGTTGGTCCTCTGATGCACCATGATCCCTGTACCGCTGCTGGTGTGTGTGATGGCAGGCTGGTGCGCTGTCTATCTCGCCGACACGCTGCTGAGGGTGAATATATCTTCTTGTCTTGCTAGTTAAATACGATGTCAGCTTATAAACAGGGATAAATTAATGCTAGAAGGAGAGGAGGAAACGCGTTTTTATTCGCTTCTCTTAATAGACCGTGAACAGCCTCAGGACCATAGACTGTATAAAAGCTCACGACATGTTGTGTTTGGACTGATTGTTCCTCCCACCTTCTCTCTCACCGGGGGCCTGTAAGGTTACTATGAAGCAGGATTTGACCAATCAATACTCTTGGAAAATGACATCAACCTTCGCTCCCGCGAATTTATTTATTTATTTATTTAAAATTTTAGGTGAACGGGACTATCAATACAGCAGCATATAGCAATAACATTTTGTCGTGCATATTTGTTTTGTGTATCCTGAACTTGTAAAGCACTTTAATCATATGCTATATAAATAAATTTGAACTTGAACATTGCAAAGGATACATACAACACATAAAGGATACAAACGTGCATATGACAAGGGGTTACAGACACAAAACAAAAAAAGTGGGGGCCAAAATAACAGAAATACCTTCAGGCAAGTACAGAAAGGAAGAATCTTCAGAGCCTTTTTGTTGGAGGACAAACAGATTGTTCCAAAATAAAGTTCAATTTCTTTCTCAGACTATAAATACGTTTTTTTTTTTGTTTGTAAATTTTACATGCAAGTACATTCTGCCAAAACAATCTGAAACCTGAATATACACAAATCCTGCAGACTGTTTGATACTTCCAATATCATCTGAAGCACTAAAGCCTTGGACTTGTATTTAACTGTCACAGACATTTAAAGAATTAGCTTAGCTTTTCCTTTAATGTCAGGCTATATATATTATTAGCACATATTTTGGTATTCAAGGGGCTTTTAATGTCGAAAAGCCGACAGGCAGCCGAGCTGAAGGAATAAGGCTACAATGGTCATACCAGTGATAGACAGATTTATCAGGCCAATATGGCATTTTGAGATAATCGACGTGGGCCGACGGCTGCGCTCGAGGTGGCCAATATATCATCCTTATTGACAGTAGATCTAATCAAAAACCATTAATGGCTAGCATTAAATATATGTTTTACTGTAGAGTAAAACATATATCCACATATGTCCCACTCATACATTTCTTGTGGTCCTTAACAAAATATGTGTTCATATAAAAATGAATATTGTATATTTTAAACTCTCAAAAATCAATATCTGTATCGGTTTCTCTAATCACGCCACTAACTGCACACTCAGTTCGGTGATTGTACTGAAATGGTTGTCGCACTCTTGGATAACTTTTCCCACTGTTCCATCGACTCCCGCAGTCGTCCGTGACTCATCGGATCAGCTACGAGTCATGGTTGGCGAATCGAGGCCTGATGTTGGCTCCTTTCCATCTGAGATGGCAAACCACCATGTTCAACCGGCTGTTTGCGTACTGCGCCCGCATCAACCCCCGAGCCCTCTACCTGTGGTGAGCACTACCATTTCATTACTAAACTACACTTTTTAACTCTTCCTGCATCATTACTGTACTTTCCTCGGTCAATGTTGCTGCTCTTAAAGGTAAACCATCTTTTTGGATGATTTCCCAGTGAAGCTAATTGATGACTAATGCTTTAGTTTAAAACACATACATATTTTAAAATTATTATACAACCAGAATTAATACAGATAACAAAAGTGAAGCAGATCTGATGGGAGAGGCCAAGAAGCTGTAGGCTCACACAGTGTTTGCCTCCCAAGTTAAGAATAAAAAATATAATTGTTAAAAAAATAAAAATATAAAAGGAGAATTAAAGACGGCATATAATAAGTTCGTAGATAGTCGGTGACTAGTGACTGACCTGTGATTAGATCTTTTTAGGTTAAGCAGAGGTTTTCTGAATTAAAAGATTATGACCAATTCCAAAATATATCGGCGTTATTTGATTGGTATATAAAAGACAAGCCAATTTACACTTGTCGAAGTATCACTTAGTTAGCATTTAACTGCAGAGCTGCTAAAATCCTTCATTTTCTCACTTAAGACACATTTAGTGGCTGCTATCATTCAGCGTAATGTCTGCTGAAGCGATGTTCTCATCACTTAATGGAAAAGTGAGCCAGTCTTCCAAAAGCTTGATGCCTCCACAGTTCAGCCTTTAGCTTCTTTCTGCAAGGTTTTTATTTAGTTTTCAGATACATCCATCACTTTTATAGAGCCACAAAGTACAACCAAATGGCACCGCTTGAAATTACTGCTCAGTTGTATCAATATCACCTCTCCCAGGTTCAACAGCGGCCTCGTGTTCGGTATAGTTGCCATGCTGGGATCAGTGGTGCTGCTGACAAAGACGCTGCAGCAGACGCTCGCTCAGATGACCACAGACAACCCTCGAATAGGAAGTCAGCAGGCCCTGCAGGTGGTGGTATGTATACATGATGAGTATTCAACAATATGTTAAGTAACATTTGAATATAGTGAACAGACATGGGATGCTTTGTCTCCCCAGTTTCAGTGTCTCTTTAGAACATGAGACTGCTGCTGTGAAACATAAAGACAGGCATGATATTCTTTTGATCAAATAATCACTGTAATTAGATTTGTAAACTGTGTATCTCTTTTTTTAGTGTACTAGGTCAGAGATTAACTGGAGTTAAGAGCACAAATGTCCTTGAACGTTCATACAAAGCCTGCGATATTCAAATGAGGGGGCGCAAAATGCCCCCAATTACGAGAAGGACTCTTATGTAGCATTTTTCTCCTGTTCATTTTTTTTTCTTTCATTGAGGTGTCAAATAGCTGTACATTAATGTGAGCAGTATCCCCAGTAGACCACTGGTGGTGATTCATGGGAAGCTATTAGGAGGACATTTATAACCCAGATATTCAGCCTAGAGCGGCACAAAATGCAGACCACACAGAAAACGCAGCTTCAGCAAAACATGAAACAATTAATTTGAAGAAAGAAACAGAAAACAGAGTGTGTAGGAAGTTTTAAACACATGTTGCTGATACGAACATTATGTTTATTTGCCAGATGTACAGTGCATGCATATTACAGTTCAATAAAATTTTCTCCTATGGAGGTATTAAAATGCTCATAAAAATCAAATAAAAGAGGCAAAAAAATGAAAATTTCACCCTTAAAGATACCTGTAGGTGTTCATGATGTGCTTCTGTTTCTGTCTTTAGGTCCCTGGTGTCAATCTGCCCACCAGTCAGCTGGCCTACTTCTTCATTGCCCTGCTGCTCAGCGGAGTGATACATGAGCTGGGCCACGCTGTGGCAGCACTGAGGTAAAACACACAGCCACGCTCACACACACACACATACACACACACACAATCTGTTACCATGACAGCCAGGAGAGGGAGGAGCATCTAATGGCCATTAAGACAGAAAAAATGGGAGGTGACCAATGTTTTACTATTTAGATACACAAGGGGGTCAGATATTTTGTTATCAGCTTATCCCACCTCACTCCCACCACACATTTAGCTAGTTGTAAGCTAGCTAGTTGTATGCTGAGCATGTCATTTTTTTTCCTGACAGATTTTCAACAACTCTGCCTCTGATTGGTTTGCCTTCTTCCATTAGGGTTAACCAATCAGAGGGGAAGTAGGCGGCAGAACTCGATGCAAAGCTAGTGTCCTTAAAATGAGAGAGAAAATAAATAGTGTTGTAAGTAAGTTTGTAAGTTTCTCAGTCAGATAACTTGGGTGGATGTGTTGCTGTCAAGTCACATGACAAAATCTCTTCCCAGCTTTAAGAAGCATATAGCATATAGCTGTGTGAACTGATCAGGACCGAGACTTTGAACGTGGGTTTATTATAGCTAGCAGTAGTGACTGGAAGTTGAAGAAGAAAAAAAAACGGAAATGCAACAAATTAAAAAATGTAGTTTCAGAATAGTACACTGCTGCTGCTGCTGATAGTAATATTGGAAAAATGCAATAAAAAAGACCATACTCTGAAGTTATTTACAGAAGCCCAACAATTCCCATTAATGTAACCTACATGATGTTCACCTGCTAATAAAGACTCAACTTAGACTTGTAATATTAAAGTTTGTCAGAGGGACAGCTCAAGCCATCTCCCTGTCAAAGCAAAAAAAAACAACTCTAGAGAACATCACAAGCTATCCCACTTACGAATTCCCTCTTTGCAAATTAACAATTACTGAGCTTTTTTTTACTTTGTTTAGATCTCCCAATAGACTTAAGCAATTTTTCGTAAATGTCACGGCCCTATGCGTAAAGGTAATGCACCATCTGATTGAGCCAGCCATCTCTAGTCATCCCTTCAGTATGCTGTGAAGCACCATCCAGGCTATTTCAATCAATCATTTCAATCATCCCATCAGGATGCAGATAAACAAGGGTGCAGTTCAGATCTGAAGCCTTAAAGCCTATAGACAGATCGAAAAAAAACAAAAAACACTGGTACACCAATGGGGCTGATTTGTTATTTTAGTTTGTTAGTTTTCATGCATGCTGGTTCTCATATGTTGAAATTGGCAAACTTTAGAACATTATCCATTCACTACCAGAGCGACCTGGAGGAAATAATGTTGCATAAAATATATGTAAAAATCTGTTTAAATCGATCTGGGTACCTTTCTTTAAAAACTGAAAACCATAAGTTGTTTAACAAAGTGACCTTTTTATAACATAAATATGTAAGGTTCCAAATTAAAGCAGAGACTCAACAAAAATGTCTAAAGCTTTGTAATTTGCTGAATTTAGTTTGATAAGAAGTCACATTAGCTGAACACATAGGTGTCCTCAGATTTATTTTGTAAATTGAAATCTTTTTTAAGCTGCTTTGGTGTCACTCTCTCCCTTATGTTAGTGCTTTGCACACTAAACCTTTCCAAACATCTGTGTTTGAGTCTGAACATGTGTCCGCACCTTCATCTTTTGGTAGATAATAGTATGTTGATGCGGGATCCCATCACTCATAGTAAGAAGCTGACTGAGAAAATACATTTTCAGGGCCTCTTAACATGGTCTCTTTGTCTTTTGGACGGCTTGTGATGTGTAATTTTTTTTCTGTCCCCCCAGGGAGCAAGTGCGAGTAAACGGCTTCGGCATGTTTGTGTTTGTGGTGTATCCCGGTGCGTTTGTGGACCTCTTCACCACACACCTCAACCTCATATCACCCACTCAGCAGCTCCGCATATTTTGTGCCGGTAAGACGTTTTGATCATTCCTCGTAGTAGAGACGCTAATCCTGATTGTTTTGCCAGCTAATGTGATCACAGCTATTAATCACAATTATTACAAGCATTTTGTTAAATACTCTACTCTGTCCTGCCAGTGAAGGTCACTCTGAGGCCTTTTTATTTCTGAACACCAGACAGCTGCTTCACATCAAATCATTTCACTGTGCAATTAAGAAAATTAGATTTTAATGAATTGATTGGTGGAGCTGGCTGTTCACGCATGAATGCGGCTGACGTCTCGTACAGGCCACCATAGGAGACATCAGTGGGAGCCAGTTAAAGGCAGAATATTTTCAATGCAGCCTGGTCAAGAAGAATGTTTTTTAATTGGAAAGGAGTCAACAGGGTAGCTGGAAGCAGCAGAAAAAAATATTTGTATGATTCAAATTACTGCAAAAAACTATCTATAAACTCAACAAGTTAAAAGATCAGCGAGAGAAAGGAGACAGTGGTAGATTCTAGCAAAGCGAAATAAGTTGAAAAAGAATCACAGAGGTGCAAATTGAATGTTTACTTGCTAAGGGTTGGTGTAAAGTATAGTAACATCAACCCCAACAAAGTCAAATCAGATCAAAAGGTTAAAGATGCCCACTATGGAAAGTTCTGACTATATGTTTATTATGAATAATGCTGTTAGCTGGAAGTTACTTTTATGTTTGTAACCATGTTTTATGCTGTTTTTAAGGTAACAGGAGAGAACTTGATTAGAACTTGACTAGAACTCGATTGTTCCCAGAGTAGAATTTATCCAAGTCGAACTGAACACTAGTGCTAACAAGCTAATGCTAGCACGCTAAAGCCGACTCTCTATTGTAGCATGATTATTTAAGATGGCAGCGGTTTATAAAGGTTTTGTACTGATTTATGTCTGTTGCTAATGGCTTACTGTGGTGATTAGCATTCCAGATAGCATTGGTATACACAATTGTGCCCATACTGATACTGAGCATTGGTAAAGTTCTGAGTGTCTTGCAAACCAGATGCGTTTTTACCTACTATAGCCGCGCTTATTTTGAGTGCGGAAGTGCACTCATGCTGACAAATATGGAAAAATGCATTGTACTCTGAGAACCTAGATGGTGTACTCAAAATGGTCAAAATGCTGGACACCTCTCGCCCTCAATTATCGTAGCGGAAGGGGCTGGCAACAAGCTATAAAGGAATAATTATTTTTTCAGTCATTACAAACTTTTCTTGTATGCTCCTTTTTGGCATATTTCTCAGGGATATGCAGTGGTAATCCTGCAAAAACAGAGACGTGAGGATGATTTGGAGGTTAGAGACTAAACTGCCCCGCAGATGTTAATGTGTACATTAGCTGTCAGAGTGTTAAGGAGCATGACACCTAATGAAAATTACTAAATGGTGCTTTCTATTCGCTATAAGGAGCCTTTAGAGGGCAGTGAAGAGCTACTTTTAAATCCATCTGTATCTTTAACTAGTTTAAAATTCCTCCAGGCATTTCCTCTGCTTAATGTGACAAGAAAATAACAGGGGTGGTGACTGCAGGCACCAAACTGAGACGTCCAATCAAGTCATATGACAAAACCGAGAGAGCAGGATGCTATTCCCATTAGGGGAGTGGTGACATAACAGCATGCTGTGTTTATTTATCTGTGTCTCCCTCTCTCGCCACAGCGGAGGTCGTTCTGTACGCGGGGGGTTTCTCTCAAATAACATGTTTATTATTTATTCCTGTAGAGATAGGTGATGCAGCGTTATAAGTTTACTTTGGATGCAGCGCCTCAATTTTTCAGACATTAAATAATCTGAGGGTTTCCAAGAATTTCGTCAGACATCTTAAGTTATTCATCATCTCCTTTCCATAGACTTCGTTTAACCTGTTGCTTGATGCTGGTGTCACCACATGTCAGTGATTTAATAAAGCTTTGTATGTACTGGATGTTTCAGGAATATAAGATCTAAAAGTGTCTGGCTTGACCTCATCATGCATTTGGAAATTTTCCTTGTGGTTTTGGGAGACTGTGTTGTCTTGCATAATTAAGATGGTATAGAGTTATTTTTAGTGAGCAGTGGTTACTGTTTTGTCACGACATCCTACAGTCTAAACAGCTGTTACAACAGTATACATAGAGTATATCTAGTATACAATCCTGCTGTTACTGTGTGCGTTTCATTAGCTTATATAGGTCACACGGTTATATCTGAGAAGTTTGAAGGCTTCGTACTTTTCAGGAATGATTATCTTTTCATATCTGTACAGGTTTTAATTTATTTAATGAAGCCTCAGTCCCACTTTAATGAGAAGAAATAATTGTAACTGTTTTTTATTTTTTGCAGTTAATATTCTCAAAGTGATGTTTTAAAAAGTAAATTTCCAATCTTAAGCATAAAAATAAACTAACCCACATAAACAAACAAAAAAATCTAATCTAAAACGGAGAATTTAAAAGTAAGTAAAAGTTTAAATGTTTCTGTTTTCTTTTCTCTAGGAGTGTGGCACAACTTTGTTCTGTGTGTGGCAGCATTAGCCCTCCTCTTCCTGTTGCCCGTCTTTCTGTTTCCCGTGTACTCCACCGGCACCGGGGCGCTAGTCACCGAGGTCGTCCAGGTCAGTGAAGCAGGTTTTATGTGCCAAACGTTTTATTTACTTCTATCTAAATATTTAACCTCGTACATCACGGACTTAATGTGAGGAGCGTTTTATTGTCCCATTGACCTTTGTTCAGCAAAATGTAATAATCCTTTATGGGTCATCACTGCTTCGCTACTATAACATGTTTCCAATGTCACAGTAATAAATAACCTTTGTAGCGAGATAAATGTCTTAAAGGCATTAAAATAATTGTAGCAAATGACCTTAATTTGGCAAGAGGAAGTAGCGAATCCACACTCGCTTCCAGTTATCAGAAATATAAACGGGGAATTGCTTACCAATTAATTATTTAGTAATTAGAAATTACTTCTGTCTCTATCTGAAAGTTGCTTGTTCTTCACTTGTATTGTGGCCGTATACTATTTCATACACACAAATCACATCATCAAGATCATTATAAATTAAAGGTTTATTAAATTACAAACAACATAAGACTACTAAATACAGACATAACTAACAAGTACTAAGCATTAAAAAGCTTAAGGAGTTCTTGCAGGCCTGTCGCAAATTAAGAAGCTGTCAATCACTTTCCATTAGTGACTCCCTGGATTTTTCCAGCTAATGCAAGATTCAAACCATAAAACACATCAAACTTGTTACCTTTGAACTAATTTTCATATCTGCCTTTGTCTTTTGAGCAGGGCTCTGCGGCTGAAGGTCCGCGGGGCCTGTCAGTCGGGGATATAGTGACCAGACTGGAGGACTGTCCGGTCCGAGGAGTGGAGGACTGGAGTAACTGCCTTTCTCACCTCTCTCACAGCCCGCAGACTGGATACTGTGTCCCCAGCACCAGCCTGCAACCCAGCTGGGCTCACGGACGAGGTGAGTGTGCTGTTTACACGGCGAGGGCACCCAGAGGTCCGTCTAAGTATAAACAAGATATTTTTAAACTGAAGTGAAAACTGACTTTTTCGTCTCAGTGGCTGATTTTGGAAGTTTAAATTAAGTCAGCAGCGAGCTTCTGGAATAGAGTCACTCAATTAGTTAATTTGTCTCCTGCTTTAGCATTTCTTTTTCTCTGTGATTGCATCAGTGTGATGCTTAAAAATTTAATCAGGTCAAACCTACAGAGCAGCAGCGGGAGCTGTTATTGGCCAGCTGTAAGCTGGAGTCGTGTGAAGTCAGAGCTTAAACAGCTGGCCAATCGGAGCTCCTGTTGCTTGTGGTGTAGAATTATTTCAGTGGCACACATCAGACTTAATAATTAACAATAAATGGCAAGGATTTTAATTTCTTCATCAAAATACTATAATTATTTAATTAGTCTACATTTATTTGTAACTAGTTTGATTATCAATAGCTGTCAGTTCAGCCCTAAATTGATCTTTTATCAACTTTTTCATTTGCATTTTAGATCCACTACTGCGTCATTTTGATGATGATTTGTTGCATTCTGTATTAAAGTGCATATCAATATGTCACAGTCACATTATGTGTGAGTACACAGCCAGAGGTCCTGGTGATGTATGAGTCAGCAGGATTATCTGTTATGTCATAAAGATGTGTGATACTCTGTCCTGGTCTAATCATCTGGTGCTTGTAGATTTACCACTCAAAAAAAGAAAACCTCTGTGATATCCTTCTTTATGTGTGTTATGTAACGGGTGTCCAGTCTGACACGCAAATCTAATCAACCTGTCGCTCTCCTCCATTTATATATACCTGTTTTTTTTTTTCCACCCTCTCTCTCTCTCTTTTGAAGCTTTCAAGCGTTTGGATGGAACGATGGACTGCTGCAGCAACAACAGCCTGACAGACCTCTGCTTCTCTTACATGAAACCACAGGGCAGGAACAGCAGAGAGAGAGAGGTGACACACGCACACACACACACACACACGGACAGGCTGGGACTTTTTTCTGACTGCTTCATCATGTGAGCAGGTTTCCAGCCCTTTCAGACAAGCATATTTATGTTTCTTCCTTCTTCCACTGAGTTCCTTTTATTCCCATTTTGTGCTGCTTTGTTTGCAACTACATGACTTTAATGCACAGAAAAAATTATGAGCAATACACAAAACCGCATTTCAACATTAGATTATTTAAAGATAAATTTATAATCTTAATGGCTAGATCTAAATAAAAGTGTCCTATCAGATTCCTTCTTGATTTACTTGTGCTCTCCTGATGCTACTGCACGTCCTGTAAGTTGGCTGCAAAATATCGCACATTTTAAACAAGACAGTAAACAAGATATCCAAGTCCATGAATGGGCCACAAGTGCGAAATTAAAAGTGGTTAATCATGAATGAAAATATATGAAAAAGAACACAAGACAGCCAAGATCAGGAAAAGTTCAAATCTGTTCTAATACTTTGCATTCCCTGTGTAATGCTGTGGCCGCAGTACGCCTGTATGCCGGTGCGCAAGATGGTGACTGGGACGCGAGTGTGTCGCACCAATGACGACTGCGCCGCATACTCCCGCTATGCCCTCATTTGCGTCACTCCCTCTCTGGAGAACCAGACTCGCTTCATCCGTGTCACACACCCGCCCAACACACACATGCTGTTTGTGGGGTATCCGCCGCACCTCCACTACTCTGGTACGTACAGTGTGTTACGCTGCTGTGTTCGCCTCAATTCTTCCTGTTTATTATATGATTTCACTCCTAAGTTTAAAAATGCTTAACTGAAGCAGAAGTTCAAACAGGCATTTTGAGGTAAATTGGAGTTGCAACACAATAATGTTTGATAAAAGTATCTAGGGCCTCCAGGTTATAAATTACATTATCATTCTTCCTTTTTTTGTAAATATTAAAGCAAAAATGGCTTTACTTACTTTTCCCACCCTAGAAGGAGGCATGAGCTTGTATCTGTAATATTCATATAATTGCTGTTTACAGTGTAGGTGTTGAGCTGACTCCCCAGTCCTAAATTATGTACAATAAATGGGCAGGAAGAGGCCTGTTGTTTTGTCTGCTACTATTTAAGATGAACACAAAAGTATTCCTGGATTCTTTCTATAATGATGAACTCTGCAACCACACGGCGTGTGTGTAAATTCCTGCAGTCTGACAGTAACACTTTGTTTTGTCTCCCCCAGTGAGTCTGACCAACTTTGTGCCCCGCTTTGCTTTCCTCAACCTGGATCTTCCCGTCTTCTTGGAGACCTTCTGCAAGTATCCTTTCATGTTTAAAGGACTCCATAATCAGACGATGGACAAATGAGGAGTGGGCTTTCAAAAAATGAACACTACTCTTCAGTCAAAATGATGTAGTTTCTTGAAAGTGGTTATATAGCATTAAGGCTGCAGTAAAAGGTTATTTTCAATGTCAATTATTTTTTTGGATTAATCGAGTCGTTGTTTGATCTATAAAATGTAAGAAAATGGTAAGAAATGTCAGTCAGTGTTTCCCAAAGTCCAACAAGACATCCTCAAATGTCTTGTTTTACATTCACATTTATGTAATGTCTGTTGTTTCTGAACAATGGTCCCATTATTTAACATGTAATCATTTTGCTTCTCAATCAAGATGCACTGATGCACTTCACAAGTGAATGGCTGATTGTAACTCTTAATTGCAGAGCTGCAGACACTTCTGATTGCAGTTCTGGGGCAGCACCTAAAATTATTTTTATCTTTGTGTATGTTACTACTGTTACTGTTTTACTTTCTTTCTTTGTGTCTCCACAAAAAAATTGTGTTGTGGGACTGCTGATTGAAACATAGTGTAAGAGTTACTGTAATGGTAAGAACTGACTCCGTAATGTCAGTTACACAGTGGTGTCTAGTAAAGTTTGCTAACATTAGCCATCAAAAGCTTCTGGTCATTCCAGACCAGGCTGAATGACAAAACGATAAAATGTATGTTTCTCGTTATGTGTGTAGTAGTATTGTCCTTAACCCACCTGTCTCTCAGATATGTGGTGTCCCTCTCTGGTGCGTTAGCAGTAGTAAACTCCGTGCCATGCTTTGCTCTGGACGGTCAGTGGATGCTGAATGCCCTGCTGGAGGCCACGCTGGTTACTGTAGTAACGGACCGTCAAAAGCGCGACCTGATTGGCTTCTTCCTGCTGCTGGCGGGCAGCGCCTTGCTGGCAGCCAACGTGGCTCTGGGCCTGTGGATGGTCACGGCTCGGTAGCCACAGTGGTAAGCCACCCTGGCAAGACAAAAACTGAATAAATAAATCGCCCATGTGGACTGAGAGATGTTCTCTTAGGATGTGCTTGACACGTGTGGACCATTAAACTGTGAAAATAGAAGGAACAGACTGCATTACCCAGCAGTACTGCCCAATTTCTGCGGAATATTACTTTGCCTTTAATGCTTTACTGGGCAACCAGGGAAACGATAAACAACTGACTTCCACCTTGTTGCTGCCATATATACACACAAAAGCACATATACAGATAAATAATGCACTTGCTGTAAAGCACTATCCTATGTGACTGTTTACAAAGACTGCTCAATATTTCCAAATGTTAGAATCTGTACTGTGTTTGAAGTTTGAGAGAAAACCGTCTTGGTTTTTGAGGGGTTCGATTCCAAAATGCCATCTGTCCCGGTTGGAACAACAGGGAGGTTTGTCTGTCTTGGCTTCGGTGTGTGAGGGCAAAATCAATCCAAGCCATCTTTGGACAAAAAAACATTTTAAAAGCCTTTATATTATCAGTGAATGCATGGCAATACATTGTTTTTTGACTGCACATCACTGTTGGAAAAACTTTGCTACCTAATGTTCATGTTTTGAAACAACTGCTGGCTCATTAGCAAATACATGAATTAGTTAATTAAATAAAATGGCTCCCATTAATTTCAACTTTTTTAGAGGTACAGTTTTATTCACTCAAGTCAAGTGTTTTTCTCCTCCTTGGGAAGATGGTTTTCTCAATGAACTTTTCTCCACTTTTTCATAATGACCTTTCCCCCAGTTTTCTCAAAGTATAAGTTTTTATTCTCTTGGCCTGTCACTGTCTGTGATCTGACTCGTCAAAACTGTGGAATAAAGGACTAATTTTATTTAAAACTCCCTTTAAAGCTTTTCATCTTTTGTTGTTGTAGTTTGTTATATTGATTGTTCTGTATTTGTCAAATGTTCCATTGGAGTAACTGGAAAATTTGGGGAATTGGAAAGTTACCTTTCATGTCTTTGGACTGTGGGGGGAAAAACCCTTCTGGTATATTTAAATCTAAACTTCAGTGTAACAAGACACCAAATTTGTTCACAGCAATGTGACCCTGTGCTGAATGGGAAGGGCACCTTGATACCCTGAAGTGCTGATGTGTGAAGAAGGGATTTTGTATTAGACTACACTGGATTATATCAGACTCTACTGTAACTTGCCATTAAACAGAGTGCGACTACAATGCGGTGTAGTTTAGCATCTAACCAGGTCAAAACAGAGGCAACGAGCGTAAAACAAAATAAATATAATGTTCAAAATGAGCAATGAAACCAAAATGAAGTATGCATATTATAAACAATAAAGCCATACAATATAACTCCCTTGTTTAGCATTTGTGAGCAGTATATTGATAAATAATACATTTATATTTATGACCTACTATGATGTAGTTAGAGGTAAGTGTTTATTAATGTATTGGTCAATAACAGTAACGTGTAACTCATAAATGAAAGATTGCATATCAACAGTTTATGAATGACTATATAGTGAATAGTGTACTAATATAAAATGTCTTCATTTGGGAAATTATAATTACTGACAAATACTATAATAAGCACTTAAATTATCCTTATATTTACTTATAAACACATTGTAGTTTGTTAAAAAAATTTTTTTAGTGTTTAGTAGTTAAAGTACTGTACAGTAGTGGTATGTATGGTATAAACAGTAAGCAAGTATGTGTTACATACAAAATACAAAACAGAAATCCCTAATGTCTATGCCTAGTGTCCCTTTTGTTAGTTTTGCTAATAGTTTATGCATATTGCATATTTACTTTAAGTTTTGACTTAAAAATATCAAAATTGCCTCTCTGAAACATGCAGGTAGCGTGATGTTGCTCTAGGGAGGAGCTCCTTTCTAATTTTATGCCTGACATATTCCCAGCACATTGGCACATTGTCTCCCTTCAGACGCTGTAACAAAAGCACACAGGCTACACTTTTAGTAACAAGTCCAGACCACAGTTTTACTTTAGTGTTTTAGGGAGCCGTGCAGTGATTACGTTTCCTGAGTGTGTGAGCGTGACAGATGACACATTGTAATTAGGAAGGGTGTTTCCTATAGACATATAAATACTGAATGGCCTTCAGCTTAGCCACAGAGGTGTGTTTACCAAAGAAGAGCAGACACCTCTGTCAGCAGGTTCAAAATTGTTGCCTTGGAGACTTTATCAGTGAATAATTCGGGGGAAGTATGTGGGAAGACCCTGTTGCATGCAGGAGTTCATGCGTATTGCTATGTTCAGATAAGACATTTGGAAGGCTGGCCGTCTTTCCCTAATCTGTGACAAAATATTGCTTATGTGTCCTTGCATGAGTGTTTTGTTTGCTTATCTCTCCCTAATGACCGCCTGGAAAAATGTTTGTGTAAACAGACATTGGGGGACGATGTAAAGGAGGAGGAGAGTGCAGATATGAGCCGTGTTCTGTCTGCTTCATATTGAAAGATGGACTCTTGAATTAACTCCATGACCTCCTCAATGTTAACAGGACTAAGAGGCTCCAACTGTTCTAGTGGCTCTATGACACAGGAGTGCTTTGAGCTGGTCACGTAAGAGTGTTAACATGCAAACATCAGGGGGTTACAATCATTACAATTCATCCTCTGGGGACTATAAATGTCTGGAGCAAATTTCATGGTGATCCATCCAAAAGGTGTTTTCGTTAAAAAACGTTTGTGCTAAAGGTAACGTCATTAGAATACTTAATCTGTGAAGCAGGAACATTTTGAGCCAATCCATGTAGTTGATGTTGAGATGTCTGTAAGGATTCTCAGTCATCCAGGTCATGGTAGCCTCGGTTGAAGATACTCGTAGATATTTCGCCTCTTATTTAGTTCTGACTGATTGGCAGGGGAACTATTTAACCTCTGTGGGGTTGTTATCAACGTGATGGATACCGCTTGATTGGCGAGTGCTCCTGGCTGTTGTCGCAACAGTTGTCATGGTCGTTAGAATCTCCTGAGGCCGAGTCTGAATGACCATCGTTAGCGTTGTCACATAAGGTCAAATGTGAGCTCCTGGAAAGGGATGAAAGGACAGCATTGTACGTGTGGGGGTAGGTGGTGTGACTGACCTACTTCCCTGTTGAGAGATGGTCTCTCGATTCTCGTGTAGATGGCTGTTTGACTCCTCTTTCAAACCATCTGTCCTCCCGATCCAATATATCAACTTTTATTGTCATTGAAATAGTGTTTCTCATATATTTCAAATAAATAAACTGTTAAGTGTTGACCTGAGGAGTTAGCCCTTCTGCATTGAGCCGTGCATTTTGTGTAGTGGTTGTTTAGCTTAGTAAAACACAGGAATGTTTTGTTTTGTTGAAAACAAAGTTTCTCTGATGCTCCAGACACATACAGAATCACAGTGTTGTTGAATTTACCCTTGTTTTCCTCCTCACCCGTAGTTTTGGTGTTCTTCCTGGAACTTGTTACAGTGTTTTCACAAAAGTCCAGTCTGGATGTCCTCGAACTTTAAAGTGCATCCTTCAGAATGTGGTGCATCCTTGAACTTAAAGCCACAAGTTCCAGAAAGAACATCAACACCACAGGTCTGGACCAAAGTGGCGGACCGACCAACTGACAGACTGACACTGCCGTACCTATATGCTGCTAACAGGGCTAAAAATTAGACGCTAAAAGAGGAGCAGAGACAATCAAGACCAGAGCAAACGGTCCCAGTTGAGATGTTAAACAATAAGGATAAAAACAAGTGATTGTGAGTCACATTGGTGAACAATAGTATCGTGGTCGATGTGTCTGCTTGATGAATGGGTGTTTTTAGCAGCGCAGGAAGTTAAGTCTATATAAGGACTTTGTGGCCGACACCCCAAACCCTAATGAGCATGTGCAGAAAGAGTTCTTACCACAGTAGGGGGGAGATTGTGGACCAACCAGGAGCTGTGGTATCATTGTCATCGCCACCCCAGACCCTTTAAAGAAACTATTGATGCATCCTGACAAAAACACTGATGCGTTTTTACAGGCGGCGATGTCATCATCATCATCAGATTAATCAATTGTAATCAGTGTCCTCTGTGTGTGTATGCAAGTCCAATTTTGTTCTGGTCTACCGACTGTCTGATCTGATAAATGTTTCAAGCAGAACACTCTGCTGTTTTGTACATTAGATTAGACACATGCACACATATAAAGAGCACATTTCACATATATGCTTACGCTGCTAACAAGGTCTGCAGCCTCTAATGTTGAACAGTAACGCACACAGATATTGCTCTGGTTCTAATAAGTGATTTTGTTTAATGATCTGTATTCATCACTGGGAAGCCTGGTCCCTTCTGTCCTAAAGGGAGGGAGGGATGGGAGGAGAGTTGGGGGGAGAGGAGGCGTGATGAGCTAGGGAGGGAGGAACTGTGTGAAGAGCCAGGGTGAAGTTAGAGTAGCTACAGATAGACAGATAGCAGCAGAGAGAGACAGATTGGAAAAGTGAATAACGTCTGCTGTTATTGTGGGAAAGTTACCAGAAGCTACAGAGTGTGCGTAAAAGGGAAAGATTTTCTTTAATTTCAGGAAGATGTTGTTATAACTTTTGGGGTTCACTTTTCTCCATAAATTGGATTTTTTTTTTCTGTCAGAAGTTTTTTTCTGTTTTCTTTAATTTGCTCAGCTCAGTGCTTCCCCAACCATAAAGCTAGATTTTTAGGGAGTGTGACTGTGTGTGCGTTTTTATGTGCGTGTGATATAGTAAGTCATGGAACTGGAGCATTTAGGTGGTGGCGGGGTTAAACCTGAGAGGGGCAACACTCGTCTCTACAGGATTGCACTGGCCATGTGTGTGTGTCTCTGTGCTGCTCTGCTGCTTGCACTCATACTGGGTAAGTCCACACCACACACACACACACACACACACACACACAACAACACATACATAAAGAGATCCACACATTTTTCCTCAACCTGCATTATAATTTGTAAGGAATTCAACCAAATGTATCATGCACTGTCCTTAGATTATAGTACATGCAGACTGTAAATAACACACACAAGCACGCTAGTGGGAGCAAAGGTCTCTGTAGAGGGCTCGCGGGTAACTTGTGTCAAACTATTTTTGGTTCATATAAGGTTCCAATACACGCCCACATGCACATGCAGAACCTCTTACTCTCCATAACGCACTCTGGGAGTCAGTTTGAACTCTGGGAAAAGAGTAAAGAATGTGTATGTTGACATTTTGTGGGTATTATTTCCTCCAGAATGTGGAATTAATTAGAAAAGAACTGTGTAGCAGATTAATGAGTAGGGTGTGTATGTATTTAGTTATTTATAGGGGGCAGTGCACATTAATTAATAACACTAATGTTTGGGGGGAAAAAAACCCGTCAATATACATGTACCATAGTGAGATAAACCAGGGATTTGCACCCATAGTCTGTAGACATATAACAGTGTGATGATAAAAATAAGAGGGAACAAGGTGTTTCAATACTTTGACCTGATGGGTCAAGTTTATTTGTACAGCACCTTTCAACAACAACTTTAACTAAGACATATGTACAATGGCAATGTACAAATAATCACATTTCACAAATTTAACCATACTTCAAGTTTGATTTTAAAAGTATGTAGTTCTGTTCATTATTTCCATAGGTGGAAAATTCCAGATGTTTGCTGCTGTTATAGAAAAGATTCATTTGTCAGTGTTATTGCATCTCAGTGGAACAAAACAGTTGTTTCTGGCAACTTCCCTTATTTTCTCGGAGTTGCTGTTTGAGCTTAATGAACTGGCTCAAAGGAGAAAGAGAAATCTTAAATATTAGACACAAGCCTGATAATTCAAACATTAGATTGTGCAAACTTAGCTTCATATTTGACGGCCAGACATATGAGTGGTACTGATCTTATTATTCTAACTCTAGGCAAGAAAATAAGCGTATTCCCAAGATGTCAAACTATTCCTTTAACAGTCGGTCTTCATGCCGACTGTTTCAGTAGTACACTGGTTTCTATAGTGCGTGGTTGTCTGGATGGTCGTGGCTGGGAGGGGTAAGTATTGTTTTTTTTTATTATTGAGGGAAGCAAACATTCTTGTGGTGGCATTGAAGTGTAATTATGTTATGTGCCTATGTGTGCAGTACCACACACCCACTCTAATGAAAACCCTCCTTTGGTCTTCAGCCATGCGAATGACCAGACACAGGAATGCCAAGTGTTTCTTTGATTTTTAACTGTTTTTACTGAGTTTAGAGAATGTTCCTCTTAAATGTGTTTGTGTACAAGCATGTTGGTATCTCAGTAATGAACATGAGATTGGTATTAGCAGGGACACTTGAGCCTCAGACATCTGTGCATGTGCATGTTTCTGACGGAGTGGTCAGGGGGGGATTGTTGAGGTAGTTCCAGGCCAAGAGGGTCATGCTGGGTGAAGTTGTGAATAAAAGTGGGCGAAACGTTCAGCAGCTCTCGCAAACATCTCTAACTAGACATCAAGCCCAGTCAACCTTCGAGGTCAGACACTGCGGCGCAGCTCCGTAACGCTCCACTCATCCGTTCACAATGGGGATTTGGTTTCTAAATCTGTCAGCCCACTTCATGGGCTTGTGTTGCCTGTGTTCGGCCTCAGAGCCACATCACAAAACAGTGGTTTCTGCCAAGAAGTTAGAGAAGCAAGGTTTCGCTCACCTTCTAGGAATGAAAGTGAATGAGCAAGCCTGTGGTCAGTGTAAACAGTGGGTGGCTCTATCCTGTCTTCTTGTGGCCCTTATTAGAAGTGTAGGAATTACAACTGACCTTCAAGTTTACATCAACAACCTGATGTATATTTTACTCAAGAACTGCTTGTGATTCAAGGTATCACTGTGTAAATAAAGATTATGTGATGGTAGCGAGTGATATCATACAGCTAGAAGTTGCGTGGTGGTTGTACGTGGAGGCTTTCCTTGGTGCAGGCAGGCATAAGGTTAAAAATTGAATCCGCTAACTGTTTACTCTCCTAGTAGAGCTCTCCAGCTGTATCAACTGCACTTTGGTCTATATTTGTCCCATTTTGATAAAGAGTGGATTGTGGGAATGTCCCTTATTGACTTCCCTCTGATAATCAGTATCATTTTCAGTTCTCCAGGCTTCACTCATTCATTGAGTTTGTATTGTATTAAAGAGGTCATGTTGTGCTTTTCGCTCTCCTTTATTGAGTTATATACCTTTTTTGTGCAGGTAGTAGGTTTGCGAAATGAAAAAACCTTAAGTCCACCCCAACATTTTCAAGAATACAGTATAAAATACTGTATTCTTTTAGGTAACATCCCATTTATGTTTTGACTTTTTAACAAAATACTGTTCCGCATTGTGCTCTGTATAAGGATTTAAATAGTCGAAGTAGCCTAGTTCACACTATACGATATTTAGGCCGATTTGCTGGTCGGAGACCATCAGGCTATGATCGGTGTAAATCAGTGGTTGATCTGCGGTCGACAGTCGTTATGTGTTACACAAAGACGCATCAAAACGGCTCCCTGACACATCACTGGCTCATCGCCGACTCCCGCCAGATATCTAGCGTGCCAAATATCTGGAGGTGTCGGCCAACTCGACATCCACATCCAGAGAAAGACAGAAGGCAGCTGGCGGAACAGACAGCTTCTGTTTCACTGCAAAACCCTTTTTACTCACCTCCAACTCTCTGTAGCTCAGACAATCCCTGTTGCTTTATCAGGTCTGTGTTTGTAAAATATCCACGTGTCCACGCCTTGTAACGTAATATGCTACGCAGCCAAACATCAAGGAAGCCAGCTAATAAGCTATTACTTACTAGTCCAACAGCAAGAAGGCCAGCTCAGCATCTGTCTTGCATCCTTTCAGCTCTTTTAGCTCACACCAGTGAGTAAAGCCAGTCCAGTATTTACTGGTGTCCGATCATTTTCTCTTTTTTTTCTTTCTCGCTTCCTCCGACAACATCTTCTTCTATCGCTTTGCAGCTTCTGCCAGGAAATCCATACTGTGAATACTGAGTTAGCTTCTTCCAAAGGACTTACATTGTACATTCTGACATTTTTGCCTCTTCTTAAACTTGCTTCCTGCAGTCTTGTTGGTGTGTTAAGTGGTGCCATAAAGCATTACGATAGATTTCCTATACAGTACTGGAAAGGATTCCAATGCTACATAGTCCAGTACCAGGCGTTCTGGCCTAGGAGTGACACTGACAAGAGACATGTGCCATCAAAATTATTTAGAAGCTGTTAATTAATTCAAACTCAACAGAAACAAATTAAAACTCACTGTCTTTTTTCCATTCCAACAATCACCAACTCTGGTTAAGTCAAAATAAACCCTGAATTCACAGATTTAAATGTGAAAATATTCTCACTCGCACACTGTCACTGCTTCTCTGATGCCCCTCTTCTGATGCTTAAATCCTCGCCTGAACCCGCCGTGTCGTTGTCCTGAGTTTTCAAGGTTTGTCATGGATTCACTTCTGGTCATTTATTGATTATGCTAATGTGTGCACAAAAATTCCAGTTGAGCTTCCATTGAGCGAGGCAGTTAACATCCCAACACTGCTCACTGGCCACAACGCAGTTGATGACAATTAGTATATAGATGTGAAGTGGGTTAGTACTGCAAAAGATCATGCATGCAACCTTTATCAAAACTGTCTCAGTCAGAGTGTGATTTTACTTTTCAGCTGTCAAGCTTCATCCTCAACTCTTTTTTCCTCCCCCAGTCTCTCAAAGATCTAGTCAGGAGGAGTTCTGTCTGAGCCCAGAATGCATCGAAGCAGGTGAGGAGTGTTGATAAACAGTCGCATTACCTACAATTACTCTGAGCATCCGCTATTGTTAATATGGTAACTGGCTGAGCATGAGAAAAGTATCTGATGCTCAGATGTTACTATTTGGGCTCACTGACTTTGGTTTGTTCTTTTGTCTCCTTCCTCTATGTAGCGGGGTCTGTTCTGAGTAAAATGGATCATTCCGTCAACCCCTGCGAGGACTTCTATAGTTTCTCCTGTGGCGGTTGGTTAAAGGAGAACCCGATCCCAGAGGATTCGTCCTCATATGGCATCTACCCCTGGCTGCGGCAGCATGTAGACATTCGACTGAAAGGTGTGTTTTCGATAAAAGCACAGTTGACTTACAAACTGATATAAAGAAAAGAATCAAAAGAAACTACAAGCTCTTTTTGGTAAACATGAGAAGAAACACCAAAGAAGTGAGCTCTTTTGTTATACCAATTCCAGTGGATGCCATAAACAAGGTTACAGGCAGTCTTTGTTTGAAAACAGAAAGGCCTACATTTATGGACGACTTGGGATGAATGTCTTTGCAGATTTAAAGGAGTGCTCCACCGATTTGGCATTGCACTCCTGTAACATTGTCGGACTTATGATAGAAATTTTAAAAAAAGAAGATTAAAAACCAATGCAGCAGTACCACAGATATCCTGGGACTTGTTGATGAGGCCAGCTGCAGATGGAAAGAAACTGTTCTTGTGGTGTAAGGTTTTGGTCCTGATGGACCGCAGCCTCTTGCCAGAGGTGACTGTCCAAAGCAGTTTGTGTCCCGGATAGGAGAGATCAACCACAATCTTTCCCTCTCGCCTCAGAGTCCTGGAGGCATACTCGCCTGGAGGGATGGTAGATTGCAGCTTTTGTCCTTGGCGGAGGCAGCAGCATACTAAATGGTGATGTAGTAGATGTAGTACTGCACTAACATTGTTGTTGCCAGGTTCCTCAGCTGCAGCAGGAAGGACATCCTCTGCTAAGCTTAGTTGGCGAGGGAGCTCATGTTCAGCTCCCACTTGAGGTCCTGGGATATGATGGTGCAGAGGAAGCTGAAGGACTCCATATTGTCCACAGTGGAGTCACACATGGTGATTGGGGTGGGAGGGGCTGGGCTCTTCCTAAAATCCACAACTATCTCCACTGGCTTGAGCTGTTGCGCTGAAGGATGAAGTGAAGGGTTATGTTTACTGCATCAACTACAGGCCTGTTGGCCATGTAGGCGAACTGCAGGGGGTCCAGGTGTGGGTCTTTAATGGATTTGAGGTGGGACAACAAAAGATGCTTAATTTATTTCATTAACACAGTGGTCAGGGCGATGTCCTGTCCTGTGGTCCTTGTTTTTGGGACAGGGAAGATTGTGGAGCATTTAAGCAGGCTGACACATGGCATGTCTCAAGCATGTTAAAGATGTCTGTGAACACCAGAGACAGCTGATCGCCACACTGTTTCAGGGTGGGGGGGCAGTGGGGAAGGGGGAGCCTCAGGGTAGAGCCCTGCACTGGCCCGGCCCTGGCCCCTGGTGTTCACGTCCAGCCAGCAGCCCCACGACATCTGCAATTTTTCAGCCCGAGCACAACATCAATTTCACAATGTCCTCTGATGTCCGCTCTTTTAGATATTTGCACACATGCTCCAACTTCTCACTCCTCTGCATGATCAACTTTCACGTGTTTAGAAATGCACAACTAGCCCATAAAGATAGAATATAATCAATACAACAATATTTCACACTGAAGCCTATATGCGCTCTGTGCCTGCACAGTGAAAGGAGTGAAGTTAAATGAGCCCAAGTCCGCCTGATTTATAAAAAAAGAAATCAACCTGAACCCAGCCCGAACTGAGCCAGCTTCGGGCCCCAACCTCTACCTCTGATGGCACTGATGAATGGTGTGTTGAGTTTGACGTGGGGAGCCAGGATTTCCAAGTTCAAAGTCGGAAATTTCAAAGGGAGAGCCCTCTTAAGTCGGATTTCCAAATTGGAAAGTTGGGAGAACCGCACTAACCCAACTTCCTGATCCAAATGCCTGCTCAGTATCAAAAGTTAATGAAAGCTGTTTATACTGTTTATTAGCAATTCTGTGTACTTGTGTCTCATGGAAATTTTCATACACAAAGTGCTGTCCAACCTCTGTCTGCAGACGTGTTGCTACAGTGTTTAGTATGAGTGAATACCGGCGTAACAATAACTAACCTGGCTCGTTGTAAAAAAAACGCCTGGCCGAGCGAGGTTTTTCCGAGTTTTAAGTGGAATGCGGACAACTTGGGTGCGACATCATTCCCAGCTCCGACCTCGGACTTTCGAGGTAAATGGAACGCACCAGAAGGCCCCAGGCCCCTGCTGGGGTGGAGGAATTGGAGCTGGTGGTCTGGAGCTGGTCAGTGAAGTATATTTCTCAGAGGTTTTATTCAAGTATATTTAATTTTTTTTGTTTTTTTCTCTCAGAGTTACTGGAAGCTTCTTCAAGCCCTGATGAATTGGAGGCAGTGACCAAGGCTAAGATCCTCTACCGCTCCTGTATGAATGAGAGTGAGTCTGACACACATACAAACTTGGTTTGGTCACTTAAGGGTAAATCGTATTGACATACATTAATTCACTGGAGACTTAGTCTACACTTGACCATATATTGACCATGTCTAACACCAACTCTTTCCCTTATCCTAACCTTGAAGATATAGTATGTAACTTTTCTGCATTAAAATGTCTAAAAACAACGTTTCCAACAATTTTCAAACCTAGAGAAATCCGTCATTTTAATCAGCTCATGCGTCAATGTCGTGGCTGTGTGCCATAAAATGGGCTCATTATTCAGCCACATCTTTATGATATTTTTTAGATCTTGGTAACTTATGCTATATATTTTAACTGGATAAAGGATGTTAGTCATCATACGTCTTAATCTCATTTATCAAAGAAACAAGCTGAGCCAACACTAGCGCCAGGTAGGGCTTGCAGCGCCTGGTGTCCGCCGAAACAACGATTTTTAACATGAAACTGCTTTATTCAGTGTTTTTACCGGTTTTATTCTACTTCACAACATCATCAAACTACGTTTTTTGTTACTGTTTTGATGTGAGAGACCCTCACATCAGCAGCAGAAAATTACATACTGTGTGTTTAACCTAACTCAAACCCCAAATGGGATCTGAGTCCCCATAATGTGACTTTTTTGTCCTTGCAGTGATACAACCATAATACAAGAAAACACGCCCACAGGCATTCGTGGCGGCTGTTGATTACATAACGCCTCCCCTGGTCCCTTACCCAGCCTTAACACTCAGAACATCATGCCTGATCCTAACACACAACCTAAGTTAAATATAAACCTAGTTCTAACATTAACTATAAAACCACACCTTAATCATCAAACAGCTTGTCGCATAAGTGAGTGTCCTCACATTTCAAACATGTCCACATTCACATTCACCATGTCTACAAATAGGTCCTCACAAAGATCCTCTAGGTCAACAGCACACACAAAGACACTGTGATAGTATAAATGGGACAAGATGAGCTTTTATTGATCCCCATGGCAGATCTAGGTCATTGCAGAAGCAAAATCAATAAGAGACATCATAGAAGAAAAGGGAAATGGCATTTAAACACAAAAATAACGATACACACATTAAAACCAACACCACAAAACACTGTACATAATTTTAGTTTTTTAATTTTTTTTAATGTGTACGTAGCTTTACTGGAGCAGATGGACACCAAACCGATGCTGAAAACGCTTAAGCAGCCTGAGTTTCGGTGGCCCGTTGTGGGAGATGGGCTCGTCGGGGAGTATCAGTGGTCGGAGGTGCAGTGGAGCCTCCTGAAGACACTGGCAGAGATGAGGAACCAGCACAGTAAGAGCGTCCTGATTCGCCTGTACGTCTCCCCCGATGACAAAAACTCATCACACTACGTAATCAAGGTCAGCCACGCACAGTTGACTGTAATTACTGTTAATGCATTCATGTTTTTTTCACATTTAAACTTTGGAAAATATGCTTATTTGTCCGACACACAACCGCAAATTGCCAGTTATGTACTGGTTAAACAAAAAAGACATATTGTGTTAATTAGTGAGGTTTAAAGGGATTGGTAGGTGGATTTTGTAACCTTTGGAAAGAGCAAGGCTAGCTGTTTCACCCTGTTTCCAGTCTTGACTGGATTCCCTAAGCTAAGGAATCTGACTGCAGATTCAAATTGAAGCAGTTAGTTTCTGTCAATGCCAGCACTGTCTAACAGTTGACCTGCAGAGATCTGACAAATGTTGCGCTACAGTACATAATCCATACATTTATATTGTGCTACAATGCAGTTGCTAGCAGGGATTCTATTGAACATTTTTCCTGTTGTTTTTTTCAATGCAGCTTTAATGATATAATGAAATAATCAAAGTCAACTGCTGAACAGCAGCCTAGACAGCATATCACATGGTTATAATGCCTTTTCCCTTAAATCTTGGAACATCGGAGCGCACTTGATTGTGCCTTAAAAAGAGTTTCACAGTGTCCCTGCTTACAACTCCATTACCAGCCAACAATAATGTAACTCTGACAAAAGACAGGATAAAGGCGAGAAAATGAACACTGTGATGGATTATCTACCTGCCTACCTGGACTACATCTATGATGTAGTTGACGGTACACAACCAGTATTCAAAAAGTACAAAAATGGGCTTATACATCCAAATCAATAGAATTCTTTCTTTTATTCAGTTGTAAATGTCAGATTGTTTTCTTTGTGCTAAATTCTGACATTGAAAACTGAATTAAAGGAACAATATAATGGATTTGGGTTTGCAAACCCTTTCTGTACTTTGTAGTCTCAACTATCTTTTGTTTTTGGTCGAGCGCAATGTTTTTTATTTCTACTATACTAGTATTAAAATGGGAACCGACTATATTCACTCTAAGTTGATAGCAACTGAAATCTAAAATGTCAGAGTCTTCTTAAACACAGTAACCGAGCAACTTCAATAAATAAAGATATCGTCACTATGATGCTTTACTTACATATCTTAAATACATATGTTTACATACCACAATCAAAAGAATGATGTGCAATTGTTGCCTTGAAGATAAGTAACAATCGACAAACTAAAACAAAAAACTAATTTGTACACATGTGGTTAAAAGATTTAAAAGAACTACCATGGACATGTACGCAGATACAGAATCAGTGCCTTGCTCAGTCAGTGTTATTGCCGCAGCAAAAGTTACAAGATAAACAAGCCCAAAAAACAGCAGCCATTCTGTGCTCTCTATCTTCATGTAGCTCGATCAGGCGTCCTTGTCTCTGCCCTCCAGGGAAGACTACATCACCAACACTTCCTCTGCCCGGGCGGTGAGTTTTTGCTTCATCTTTCACACCTTCTCCCTGTCATCTAAAAACTACTCTTCCTGCAGTAGCTATTTCCTTCCTGCTTGAGTGATAAATTGTAGCAGAAAAGAATTTAATCCACTTGAAATATCAGCTGTTAATGTTCCAGACTCGATATTTTCATAAATGCTAGACAGTCATAAGGCAAGAAGTTAATTGTAGAAGAGGCAGCTGATACCGATTGCCCCACTAATAGCTGCCTCATTAGGTCAGAAGTAAAAAGTGCAATTTGTATGCATTGACTCATTTTTTACCAACTAGAAAAACTCTTAATAGATATTGCTCTGTCCGCCTTGCAGACATACTTTACAGATATATTTAAAAGGATTTTCATTAAACTTCAAAAGGACTCACTGACTTCATCTGTGTCAACTATTTGCTAAAACATTTATTTTTTAACCATCTACAAACTTTTTATTGTCTAAATCATAATATATATACTAACTGTTTGTTCTGTTCTGGAGGAAATATTCAGATCCTTTACTTAAGTAAAAATACTAATACTGCACTGCAGAAATACTCCATTACAAGTAGAAGTCCTGCAAGCAACATTGTTCTGCCTCTCTCTCCCTCTCTGTCTCTACAGTATCGTGCAGCCTTGCTTAGTTTGATGGTAGATACAGCCCACATGCTGGGCGCTCCGGAGAAAGCAGCACTGACCCAGATGGAAAAGGCTCTTGCCTTCGAGACCAAACTGGCTCATGTAAAGACATCATTTCAGATAAATATAATCCCATTTAATGTATGGAGATGATATACACCTCAGTGGCTCTGGAGCTAATTAAAATCCGTCAATATTAACTGTGAAATATGGAATTGATTCATCATATTCACCAACGGTATGAAGGGAAATTATCTTATGTGTAAATTTAGGATCATTCATGTCAGAATGACATAGCTCATTGTGTCTGCAGATCCTGATTCCCTATGAAAACCGCACCAGTGAGAACATGTACAACAAATACACACTCTCCCGTCTGCAGCGCTCCATACCACAGGTACTTTGAATGCATACAGACACAACAACAATGCAAAGAAATCTAATTCATCTATTAATGTTTCAGATAGATTCTCAAAACCATACCATCTTCTCCTTGTTCTCCTTCTGCATGTAAGGCAACCCAACACGAGCCTTTATTCTACATACACAAAGTGAAATACAACATATTTGTACTGTACACAGTTTGAAGTGACATTAAAGGTACATTGTGTAATTCCTGGAAAATTGCATGATTTACTCATTGCAGAGATTACACTGATCAAGATTGTGTACAGGTTGACATGAGGAATAAACCTTGCAAGTATAGCAAACCTTCCAAACTTACAATCTTGCCTCATTGCTATAACAGCAGGTAAAGAATGGAAAAAAAACTGACCAAACTGCCGAAACTCTGAGTCAAAACAACACAGCTATCTTTTAATCTTCATGTGGCTTGGGTCTATAGTTATAGCTTGCTATGTGACATTAACTGGGGGCTGTAAGTCACCTTCAACTTAGTCTCACATAGCCAGATCTATCTCCACAGTGCTCTTCTTCACAAGCCCTCAGGGCAGCTCTACTTCTTCATCCTCTCATGCTGAACCGAGGGCAGGCTGGACGCTACAGTGATTTAATATTATCTCTCGAGGCACAAGTGGTATTACAACACAGGATGAGCCGGTTCGAGCCGGTTAACATGCTTAATTTCAGTAGATATCATTGCAACACAATACAGGAGGGTAAAAATGACCCTAAATAGTCAACAAGTCCAAAGTGGTGTTATGCTGCTAGCATAAGACAGAACAGTGAGAAATTTGTTGTAAAAAGAAATGTCTAATATGTCTTCAACTACAAAAAATTGTATCAGTGTCAGACTTGATGGATATGATGCAGTCTAGCTTAATAGTAAGCTTCAGAATAACAAAGAGAAGAAAATTGTGAATGAGAAAATCTGTGCAATTTTATAAGACAATACTACGAAAATAAAGATAATAATTGTCCAAAATGCACACATATTGTTAGCAATTTGGCTGCCATATCAAGATTAGTTTTTCGCCTTTAAAATAACACATTTTTCTGTCAAAAAGAGAGCAGAAACTCTGCACATTTGCTTTTAAGTAATGTTTTTATTCCCATATGTTGTATAAGTGACGTTTACTGTATGTCTCCTTGTCCGTCCGTGTGTAGTTTGATTGGCTGGGTTTTGTAAAAGCTGTGGTTGAGTCTAAAGACGACCCGGTTCGGTCGATCTCCTCCTCTGAGCCCGTCATCGTGCGAGCTCCGCAGTACTTCAAGGACCTTTTCAAGCTCATTAACACCACAGATCCAAGGTACACACACAGGAACAGCCAGACAGATGAGCACACATTGGGGCTTGAGGGTTCCTGCTTCTCATTATAAGTAGATGGTGTATAATGAGATTACATGTAGGCTTTTTATTAATGCTCCTCATTTCTCTCTCCAGGACTGTAGCCAACTACGTGCAATGGAGGACAGTTTTTTCCAGGATCACCACCCTGAGCCGACGTTTTCTTTATAGATACCTGGACTACGCTCGGGTGGGTACAGAAAAGATCTTCGACAATCTGTGTCCATATTTGGTGATTTTTAAGTTTTTAGATTAAGAATTAAATGCTCCTTTATGGGTTGAGAGGCAAAAAACCTATTAAATTATGTAAAATATGCAGGGTAAAAAAAAAGCTTGAAACAGGGCTTTTTAAAAATTCCATTAAAAGTTGACATTTTGCAGATACATGCTTTGGAGCCACTGGTGAAGTCCCACTTTATACAGCATGCATGGAAAGTGTTTGGCTGAGAAACACTGGCATTTGTTTAAATTTGTACTGTGCAGCTCTAAGGTATACAGAAGAAACAGACCAGAAACTCAGGACTTCAGCTGCCTACATTTAGTCTTGCTTACTGTTACTCTAATTTTAACTCTCACAGTGCAGGAATTCCTAGTGTATTTAACAAACTATAAATCTGACCCAGAATCAAACTAACTCTTTAGTTAGTTTGACTTTCTTTAAACATTTGCTAAATGTACCCAGATGACTAGAACCAAGCTCATTTTAGCTGTGTCCAAATTTCATTGATTATACTGTTTTTGTCTGTATACATTACATTTGTGTAAATATACATGGGGCTTAGACCATTGAATTTGGGGTTAAACATCCCAAGGAGAGTAGTTTGGTGGCTATTTTATAAGCTGATTCCAGTATATTCTTCCCTCAGTGTATTTGTTTAATTTTGTATTACTTTTAGGCCTTATATCAATAAATTATTCAGTAGAGACATTTTTTCTACCAGATTTTAATTCTTGGCAGTGTGAACAAGGCACTTAGCCTTTTTGTTGGGAAACAAAATGTACATATAATTAGAGAATAAAATATGAAAATCTAAATAATAAAACGAAAACCTTTTTTACAGTAGTTTTTACAGGCTTGTGTTGAACCAACAAGTAGTTCAGTTGTACAAGATATGGACCAAGGGATACAAATCAAACTGTGATTTTTAAATAGTGCTGCTAATTCAGAAAGAGAAATCTAAAAAATAAAATCAAACACTTTTTCCACCACCACGGTCGTTTTGTTTGAATGCTTTGTAGCTGTGAGTAGCTCCTTCATTTCCTTTGTGCACTGCGTTGTGTGCTGAGAGTAAGTAAGTCAAACTTATAGCCCCTTTCAAAACCAGTGTTACAAAATGCTAACAAGATGATAAAGAGCATTTGAATAAATATATAAATCAATGGCAAGTGAATATAAAGAAGGGAAAGGCAGCATGAAAACATGTCTTTGAGAATAAATAAGTCTTAAGATGAAATTGTAAACACTCAAACTCTCATGCAAGCTCCTTCGTCAGCACACTCAACATTACGAGGCTTTAGCGCGCATCTTTCATCACTTTTCCAGCTGGAAAACCTGCTTTGAATTAGTATGTAATGTGGAAACAACTTCAGCCACATACACTGTATATACATTCTGGTTTAAACCCTAATCAATATTAAAACAGGCTAAATACCCTCCAAATGTGAGTAGCAAGCACACGCTGTTTTCTCCACCTCTGTTTTTATGTCCCCAAAATTTCATGAAAGTAATTATAGAGCTGGGAAAGTTACGAGTGCCATGTTTTTTTTTTATTTTTAAGACCTTAGAGGGAGCTGCAAATGAACTTTATAGTATGCCATAAACACAAATTATGATATATGTGAAATAAGTTGTCACTATTAAAAAATATCAGCGTATCTCCAGATTCCCAGGCTGAGAAACTCTTAACACTGTAAGTTAGCGCCATTTGGAGGAAGAGACAAAGTCACCTTGCATCTCTGTCTCCTCCACCCCCACCAGGTAACCACGGGAACCACCTCTTTGACCCCGCGCTGGGATAAGTGTGTTAACTACGTCGAGAACTCGCTTGTTTATGCCACCGGGCGTCTCTTTGTCAACACGCACTTCCAGGAGGACAAGAAACACATGGTGGGTGTGCGTCATGTCCTCAATCACAAGAGAAGTGTTTTCTGGATATGTTTAGGTGTGTAAGAGACGTGCCTGTTGATTGTATTTGGTCTGTGTGTCACCTGGAGATGATATCAGACATTTAAAGTTGGGCTTTGTGCGTCAGTGCCGGTGTGTGTGTGTGTTCATGGGGCAAATGACTCGTTGTCTCGTTGTGCTGTGGACACACCTATATGTGTGTGAGTGTGTGCATGCATGTGTATGTCCTCCCGGACGTCACATCACGCGTCAAATTCTCTAATCAGCTCCTAATTAATTTGCGTGTGTGTGTGTTTCTAAGATGGAGGAGCTGATCCAGGGCGTTCGCTGGGCGTTCATCGACATGCTGGAGAAGGAGAACGACTGGATGGATCAACCAACGAAGAAGAGAGCGATAGAGAAGGTGAGAACAGCTGACAGCTTCTTTCCCATCTCAGTCTGGACAGTAACTCCACGGCCACTGTAACTGTGCAGCTCATTTCACATAACAATAATGTTAATTTATTTTATTTGTGAGATTGCTTGACTTGCAGTACTTTTTATTTCTCTTAAACCTGTTTACTATTCTGTAATAACCTCAAACACAATGTTTGTCGCTTCCCTCTTCTTTACTCTTGACTCCGAATTGATTTCTTTAATCAACATTTTTGTACTTTAAACTTAAAGCTGCACTAATGTTTTCTCCCAAGCAAAATATCTGTGTCTTTAGCTGCGTTAGATGTTTGACATTCTTCACCAGCTTGTCACTATCACTAATTTCATTTGTCTGCTACTTGGTTGAGGAGAGCAGTTAGAGTGAACCAAAACAAGTTGTTGGCAGTAAAACCAAAACATTGAGCTGAAAGAGGCTAAAATGCTTTGTAGCAATGAGGGAAACTGCAGAGTTGTTAATATAAAGATATAGCCACTTTAAAGAAACGGCTTATCCTATCCTCTTCTTTTTCTGACAACTCAAAATGTAATTGTCTGGACCATAATGTTTGCTCTCAACTTGAAGCTGTATTTTTTATAGAGTTTTCTTTTAAGTGCCCACCAACATCTAATATTCGGCACTTCAGCTGCTAAATGTGATGTAAAATCCAAACAATGAGCTAAAAGAGGCTTAAAAGCTGCTGGTGAATGTGTGGCGCCTGTCACATCACAGTTATTTAATTTATTCTCGATATAGATGTATTAATTATTGCAGCTTTAAACCAGAATATTGGCCGACTTGTAATGAGGAACTTTATACTCTGATGTCTGTTGATTCTGCTTCATCTTATTTCATCATGAGTGCGCGTACATTTTTAACCTTTTTTTTCCTTTGACACATGCTGTGCCATGCTGTCATGGCGTTACTGTGTTTGGAGACTTCTGTGTTTTTCATTCCTTTTCAGAGTATTTATCTCCTTGAACCAAACTACTCCTCATCTTCCAACTTCACAACAGTACTGAAAACATTCAAACCCACCAGGTCCACGCTTGGGTTTTAGAAAATACCACAAACATGTTAGACTTGCACAGTTCAACATCATTGCATTTAGATAATACCTCTTTATTGCTCCTACTGTTCCTACTGCCTCTTTATTTCTTAATAAATATATTAAGAAATATATATATTTCTTAGAGCCATTGTAGAGACTCAGGGACATTTTTTGTCAGGGCACCGTGGCTCTCAAAGTCCTTACTCTTTATTGCTTGTTATAGAGTTTAATCTTATTCAGTGTTTGCTCTCACTGTCAGTTACGCTGAATGAGTGTCTAATAAATCTGTTTATTATTATAAAAACCTGTTTAAACTCTCTTTGTTGTCTCACTCTCTCAAGGCTCATGCAGTCCTGGCTAAGGTTGGCTACCCCGAGTTTATTCTGAACGACACCTACCTCAATGAAGACTTAAAGCAGGTTTGTGTAGCAGTGTTGTAAGCTTGTTCTTTAGCATACCAGGTATACAACATGAGATTAGAAATTAATAATGGCTCACAGGGGAGGACCATAACCTTAAACCCTAAACCCATCACTCCACATCGGTTACATGCGTAGGTTTCTGTGTGTGCTCGAATTAAAGTTGTTGTACATTAAATGAACATTAAATCATATTTTAAGAGTTAGTAAGAACAAAGATGACAAGCTGGCAAAAACTCAGAGGGGCCGCTGAAACTAAATTTCTTTTATCCTGTTGGAATATTTACGCGCCTTAGCTTAAGTTTGATGTTGCTTTTTGAAAAGTGCTGCACTTCACAGTGTTTATTTGCATTTGTGTATATGTCTTAGCTAGTGTTCAGCGAGAATGACTACTACGGGAACGTGATGCAGACGTTGAAGTTCATCGCCCAATCTGATATCGCCTGGCTCCGAAAGAGCGTCCCACGTACAGAGTGAGTGTCAGGACTAGAGTCTGTCAACTTGATATATGTGACTCTTTTCGTTTCACTTCCTCATTAATGATAATGATATGCCATAATCTCTGTCTGTGTGTGTGTGTGTGTGTGTGTGTGTGTGTGTTGCAGGTGGTTTACAAACCCAACAACTGTGAACGCTTTCTACAGTTCCTCCACTAATCAAATCAGTAAGATACAATATATGATTGATTCCAGAGGAGCCAGTTTTTTGTTTGATTGTTCATTAGTTCTTGACTGTTGAAGCTTCGTCCAGATGCTACACTGCAACTCAGTAATTTCACTTAAGTATCTGCCTTGGAGGCATTTTTTTCTGGGATTATTATTCACCTAAAATGCCTGAGTAAGCATTTCATTGTCAGAAATAACTGTAAATTTACATTAAAAACAAACAAAAACTGACAGAGAACCATGAGAGTGCTTTCTAAAAGATGTAAAATATGATCTGCTTTATAATAGTGCCTCCCCAAGAAATTTTTTATTCACAAATTACTGTGCATCACACACACATAAAACGAAGGCCTGACTCTCTGCAGTAAATGAACTAAAGACACACAAACTAAAACTATTTTTATCTTCTCATTAAGGATTCCCTGCTGGAGAGCTTCAAAAACCCTTCTTTTGGGGGAGAGAGTATCCAAGGTGAGTTTAAAAAACTGTGACACGCTCTACTAACAGAGTAAAGAAATGCCACCTCGTGATTTTACTCGGGAGCAGTGTGAAATAATTATTCTGACATGAACCGTGAACTGCAGTGGTAAGGCCTGTGGTTAAACAGCATACTTTAATACCTCATGCTCCACAGATCATGAAATTACATATCATTCGTAATATGTTTCTTAAATAAGTTTTATAATAAAGTCCTATAATATACTGTAATGTACTGTTTTTTTTAATTGATTGATCAGTATTTCCCAACCATAAATGGTATAATCCTTAATGCATTCATGCAGAATATAATTAAAGATATTATATTAAGATTAAATTATTCATAATCCTAACAAGTAATTCCTAAAACTGTCTTTTTGCAAATGAAAGTTCCAGCAAATCTTTTAATGGCACCGTACTGTGTGTTAATTAACAGTCAGTGAAAGTGGCATTCATAAAAATAGAGCTTGGATGTGGAAATACCTTTCCTCAGTCACTAACTGATGTTCACATGGTTTATTCAAAGGATGTATTTCTACCATCGACTCCTCCTCTCTGCAAACTATTTCATTCATTCCATTCAAATTACATTATTTTGTTGGTGTGACCTGGGCGCAGCTGATTACACTCAGAAAAGGAGCCATGTGACCAAACTTCCTCCCCATGTTGTCTGTTTCCAGATCTTTAAGTTATGGCGCCATCGGGGTGATAGTAGGCCATGAGTTAACGCACGGCTTTGACAATAACGGTAAATACTGATCGCCAACAATGACCTCAGAAACCACCCACAACAACGAGAACGCTAAGACAGTGCGATTGTTTTTGGTGTGTGTGTGTGATGCTTTCCATAAACAGGCCGCAAGTATGACAAAAATGGCAACCTCGACCAGTGGTGGAGCAACTCGTCTGTGACTGGCTTCACTGAGAAGACCCAGTGTATGATAGACCAGTATAATGACTACTACTGGGAGGAGGCAGGCCTAAATGTAAGAACCTGAGTTTGAATCTACAGCATTTACAGGAGCATGCGGTTAAAATAAAACACCTAAAAGCATTAAAACACAGACATGTGTATAAATGTAACAATCAACGCAAGAATGTTCTTGCATAATGTCAGTTTACAAGACTTTTAAGTGTGTATTTTGCAGTTGACGTGCATGTCTGACTCTTTCTAGTTTATTTCTATCTCTTATCAGTGTGCATATTTAATGTTTCAATAGTAAAAGGTGCATAGTTCAGAGCCAGGCTGCTCTTATCCTGAATTAACTTTTCTGATTGTAACCTTTGTAAATACTTGTTGAAAGAATGACTTGTGAGACTTGTGTGATTTGCGGGGGGGTTTTGTTCTGTAGGTGCGAGGCAAGAGGACTCTGGCAGAAAACATAGCCGACAACGGTGGAATAAGAGAGGCTTTTAGGGTACGATCTGTTTTCTTGGAATTTTCTGTCTCTACTGCATCTTTTAAAACAAAAGTTTCTCATGAGCTTTCAAAGATAGCTATAAAGGCCTTTCTAGAGCAGATATTTTGACCTGTCATATTTATGTGACATATCACATTGCATGTGTTATCTAATAATGGTAATGGTGATTGCATGGCAAACCCGTGTCCTCACACTGACGCTTTTATTAGCTACACCTGTGGAGGTTATTAGCTTGGCATGTGTTTGTTGTTAGTTACACTTTTGTTCATTAGCTGCACCTGTGCTTGTTATTAGTTTTCCATTTATTTGTTCATTTGTGTTTTTATGCTACAAAGATAATTTCCTCTTGTTGGACAATAAAGGTCTCATCTGAACTGTTGCCTGTATTTCAGTACTTCAAGTGTTCAGTGCGTGAAAGGACTATTTATACATCTTTCAAGTTGTCATGTTTAAGAAATCCAGGTGAGAAAACTTTCTCTTTATATCTGTGTGCAGGCGTACAGGCGGTGGGTAGATGAGAGCAGAGGTGGTGTGGAGGAGCCTCTGCTGCCTGGAGTCGGACTGAACAACAACCAACTGTTCTTCCTGAGCTATGCACATGTAAGGACACACACACACACACACACACACACACACACACACACACACACACACACACACACACACACACACACACACAAACTATATTTGCCACTCTGCCAATGTCATGCTTCAACCAACAGGAGCATTTCTGTACACTTCTGATGCCACGTCTTAAGTTTAGTTTTTGGTTTAATTGTAGTTAGGTTTTGGTTAAGATAATAGAAGGCTGAGATATGGTTTGTTGTGGTTAAAGTCAAATAACTGTGAAAGACTTTTGTCCATATCCACATCAAAGGTAACCTTTGTATTTTTCTCCCCATACTAATTACCAAGAGTTACAGCACACCAGCTTGGATCCACTGCATACATCGCTGTCTAACTAAAAGTTTTAGTATAGTGTGTTGTTCGCTTTGAAATATAATTAAAGTACTAAAAGATATTTCAGAATAGTTTGTATAAAAATTTTCAGTTATGATAATCTATGCATTAATCTCTACACTCATCACTTTAATTTTGCAGCTGATTAATGTTGGGCTCATTTTAATTTATTTTTATCCACACATTGACTACTGCAATGCGAACCTGGCAGGTATCCCCAATAAACATTTTCACCGACTTCAACTCATCCAGAACCCATCACAACACGCTCAAAGTCCACAGAACATGTCACTCCTCAGCTGATTAAATTACTCTGGCTCCCTGTGTCACAGAGGATTAACTTTAAAATCTTACTATTAGCATTCAAAGCTCTCCACAGTCTAGCCCCTGTTTACCTCACTGATCTCATTCAGACTCCGTCTCCCTGCGGTCTTCTACAACAAGTCTATCGCCACCGACAGCCATCAACCTCAGCACAGTGGGTGCTAAGGCCTTCTCCTACTCTAGATACTACTACAGAATTCAAAACCGCTATAAAAACTCATCTTTTCAAGTAACCGTGCTCACTGTAATAGCATGCAAAATAGTGTTTTACTTGATTCATTTTATTATCATTATCATTGTTTTATCATTAATAATATGTTTTCTTATAATGCTATGTTTTCTTGTTGCTGCCTGCGGTTCATTAGACCCTTATTATATGCTTTTATCTGATGTATACTGTAGCTTTTGAATTCCCTTCTGGGGATCAATACAGTCTTAGAGATATAATTATATCATCATTTATTTGTTGATGAAAAAAAATTGTATTATTAATCTGAACCTGGAAAGTAACTAGTAATTTAAGTTATGAAATACATGTAGTGGAGGAAAAAGTATTGGTCTCTGAAATGTAGTGGAATTAATGTTTAAAGTATCAGAAAATGTAAGTAAAGTACCATAAATGTGTACTTATGTACAATACCTAACACCACTGATTTCTACACGGCATATAATAACACAGATTAGCTGCCAGTGTTTCACATGGAAACGTAGGGAAGTGGAAACATACATACTTCAGACAATCAAATCATCCATCCGATGTGCGTGTGCTCTGCAGGTGAGGTGCAACTCGTACAGACCAGAAGCAGCCAGGGACCAGATCCAGAGTGGAGCTCATAGTCCACCGAAATACAGGTGAGCACATCTGCACACACACACACTGATGAATGAACACACAATCCTTACAACCTGACCTTTTCCAATCACTGTTGCCCTGCAGAGTTATCGGAGCGATGAGTAACTATGAAGAGTTTCGGAAAGCGTTCAGCTGTCCCGAGTCGTCAGTTATGAACCGAGGCGCACAGTCCTGCCGGGTGTGGTGACCTTTGACCTCAGTTTGACCCTGAACCAGGCCAGAGCTTTCAGCTGGATGTCCTTTGAAAAGGCCGATAATGCTGGACTTAACCAACATAGTTTACATGATGCGGAAACAATGAAGCAGAGTTGTTCTCACAGAAAAACCCTAACGTATAAACATGTCGGGGTAAGAGTGGAACATTTTAGAGACTGACTATTGTTTCTGCAACAAATCTGTAACTTTTTCCACAGGTACATTTACTGCGTATGTTGCAGTAACTGCATAAATTGTGACTGAAGCTGTTTGTTGAGGACCATAATTTATGAACTGTTACAACAATTCATAAATTATAAAACAACAACAGCCCTGTATGAACTTTATAATGTGTGACATGATGAAACTAGCTAGCTAGCTTCTTACGGGAATAAAAAATATATACATTAAAGTATAGGTACAGTGTCAGGAACCTATATTTTTAATGTTACGGCAACTGTGGGAAGCAGAAATATATCAGGTCAAGATGTGCATATTTCATATTTCATTCATTAGCAGCCTTTTGATGAGTTCCCCAACACCCTGAACCAAAGATTAATTTTATGTTTGAGCATAAATATGAGCAGAAAATGCAAAACAGGATGCAAAAATATTCAGTCCAATTTGATGTCATATTAATTCTTAAAAATCTATCATAATTTATCATAATTTAGTACTTGCAGAGCAGTAAAATGATAGCTAGCATATCTTTAAGAATGAATATGTGATTAACCTCTCTAAGATGGAGTATGATTTGTATATTGTGTATTTCTGTGTGTGTGCATGGGCTCGCCTTGGATACATCTCGGTCCTATCTTGGTTTCTGCCCCACTTTGTTTCAATCTCTTTTTCGGTCTCGGGCATTTATATTCATTCTGCTGCAGTTCAGCCGGAGGCAAAATGAACTTGCAGAATTACAAGCACTCAAACTACAAGATGCACTCTCTCCATTTGTCTTTCTGTCTCTGTTACCGAGCTGCACTGTTGAGGTGCACTCACACATCTGCTCAGTTTGTAGAATTTGATGTCGCTCTGGAGTATTATACACGGCAGGTTCACAAGTTAGTCAGGAAATGTGAAGGATATATCATCTGAAATACTGTTTGTCAGGAGTTATGATTAAAAGACATTACATGTTTGTTTCATAGGTTAAAATCTATAAAATTCTGTTTCTATTTTGTCCACATTTACCTTTCTAACATTTATTATTCTGCTTTTTAAAGCACATGGAATTTAAAAGTAGGGCTGCAACTAAGGGTTATTTTCATCAAATTTATCTTAAATTAATTATCTTTAGTCTAAAAAATGTCAGATAATAGTGAAAAATGCTCGTCACAATTCCCCAGAGATGTTTCCAGATGTCTCGTTTGCCCAACCAAAGACAAATACACTCAGTTTACAATGACCTGAAACAGTAAAACACAACAAATTCTATAATTTTGAGAAGCTGAAAAAGCTAATGTTAAGCATTTCCCCTCGATAAATGACTTGAATCTATTATCAAGATTGTTGAAGATTCATTTTTCTTAACTGACTAATCTTTCTGCATCACTGTAATCACCCTGTAAGCTTAATTTTGAAATTCTGAACACTCCAAAAAATTTTTTTCAAAAACACTGTATATATAAAAATGTAGGTTCTTTATTAAGATTTTATTATCAGCAAAGTGTTTTTTTCATATATAATAATTTTATAACCTAATGGGACGAATTATTGTTGGTAACTTTTCCATTGAGAAAATGTTTGCATCTGGATGCTGTGATTATGGTTCTCTGTGTTGCTGTTTTTGGTTGTGCTTCTCTCTGTCAGATTCTAATAAAACTCGTTAGACATTGCGCCGTTCCTTCACCTTGTAACTTTGCCTTGATTGATAAGGTGAGTGGGGAGGCAGTCAGGAGGATGGAGGGTGCTGATGGATGGAGCACAAAAGACATAAAGAGATTGGGATTGCATCTGAAAAGCATGTTCACTTATTGATTTTCCTCCCAACCTACTATTACCTTACACTTACACTTACACACACACACACACACACATATCATATCTCACTCATTTATATCAGCAGTTCCCATGGCAACTTATTCTGTGTTCTAACAGGATGCTCTTGAACCTGTCACTGTGCGTATGTGTTTGTGTGTGTCTTTCAGTACCAGGCAGGGGGTAACATTAATGACTTGTATCTGTGGCAACACCAGGGGCAGTGTCATCAATACACACCAATTAGAAACACAGTCCAGCGCCCCAGTCCATACTGGTGTGCGTGATGGGGGGGTGGGGGGTTGGAATGATTAAGTGAGATGGACGATAATGAGCACAGATCTCCCTTTACTAGACGTGTAAGCAACATCATGCATCAGGCCCCTGGCAGCCATTCTTACACTCTGATATTCATCATCAATGGCAGTTTCGACCGCTGATGTACAAGACATAGATAAAACAAGTCACTTTGTTGTTCCTTTCTCTCACTGTCACTCTGCTTCAGCCGCCCCTTCTAACATCCAGACTAAACATTTGAGTCTGAATTGTTTTTAACACTTTTAATTTTGTTGTTTACTTGTTAAAGGCTAAGTCATAACAGAATTTGTTTTTATTTACCAACTCCATCAACATATAGGAAATGAATTTTTCTGTATAAATTATAGTATAGGAGTAATCCAAGCAGCAATAACTTATAAAATGAATACGAGAAAAAGTAAATTAACACATTTGTCTGAGATGGGGCTTCCCCAAATAAAGTTCCACTCAATCTAAATATATATTTGTCGCATACTTTGTAATATTTTAATAATAAATACCTGAAAATGGCATTTGATTATATTGAAGCTTTATGTCTACATCTTGTGTTTGAAGCTGTGAGCCCAAGCCGCCGCCTGCAGTCCGCCCTACTAATTAGAGACTAACACGATAATCAGTTGCTTTAACTACCTCGATTCTCTGTGTTGGTAGAGTAGTAAATAATGCTACTGCCTGACTTTGTGCCATTACTTCATTGGACTGTGATGAATCTGCCTTAGTGGCCGTTGTAAAATTGACAGCTAAGGTGATTAAACCACTGATTTGTAACCTGGATCCAGTCCCAGTTAAACAAAACCACACCAATGTCAATACATTGGTAAGTCAAGCCACAGAAAGGTAAAAATAGACACCAACAATCACTGTGAATCGCAAAAAGTGCTGGATGCAATTTTTTTTAGCATTGAATTAATTTAATCAAGTTGTTGTGTTGAACATGTTTGCAAACAGTTGCCTATTTACACTTCCAGAAGACACATTAGCGTTCATTAGCATTTGAGGGTTGTAGAAACAGTTTTCTCATTCTTTTTGCATCGTTTCATCCCTTTAATTACATCTGATCTTCTGTTCTTTTGCCTTCAGTATTGAATTAAACTCAGGGGTGTTGTATTTGCATGTATCTGTGGACATGGGAAACTGCATGTGTGGTCTCCATGACAAAGTACAGGTTTGCTCTGTTTGATATAATTGTACAATCTGGAACGGCTTGCACTGGAGCTAAGTGTTCAGAGGCATTTATTTTGCCATATTTGAATATTAAATCCCCAAATAATCTCCAAATAAGCCCATTCTTCTCCCATGGCTCAGTGTTTAGCAGTGTTGCCTCACAGCACAACGGTCCTGACTGAAGGAGGACCCTTTCTGTGTGGAGTTTAAATGTTCTCCCCATGTTTGTGTGGGTTTGCTCCAGTTTCCCCCATCATTAAAAAGATGTATGTTTAGGTTCATTTCTCCAGTCAGTCCCCTTGACCAATGAACTGGCGTAGATCTGGCGTTGTTCCAAAGGCGCTGCACAGTGGCCGCCCACTGCTCCTAATTAAGATAGGTTAAATGCAGAGAATGGAAATTGCCTGAGTTGTACTCTAAATGTAATGTATTCTATATGTAAAGTTTATTTGTCAAAGTGTTGTTGCTGACTCACCCGGCACTCAGGGGTGCACACAAATAATCTATACATTACAATGCAACCTTATGCGGATATACGGGGCAGTATGAGATGACAAAGAGTTGTAGATACTTTGTTACATTATATTGCTACCTTTAAGTATCTTTGGTTGTATTTGACTATTGAAAATGTCACAAATCAAAATGCAGCAAGGGCTAGAATTTAGAAGGAGCAGTAGGGACGTGTCCCCACCAATATTCAGTAATAACTGTTGGACCTTGTCCCTTGCAATCTTTTTTTTTTTACATAAATGTCTGGTCAAAGTATTTTATACTCTCTTTCAAAGAGTTCAATGTGTTTTAAAGTTTTGAAAGATTATGTCCTCCCTCCGCTGTCTACCTTTTTCTGACCCTCAGTGACTTTATATCTGAAAAGCAACCATAGCGAAAAATCTAGTGAGTTATTCAGACCATCAGGGGGGAAGTGAGAAATATACAAAAGTCAGACTATGTAGTTGGCTAATTTATTCCCCCGCATGCAGTTCAGCATAATCTAAGTCAGTGTTTCTCCCGCTCCTCTCGCACTGTGCACACGTAGGCAGGTGTGACAGTGAGTTACTATTGTTACAGGGACGCTGTATGTCTGTCACTCTAAGACTTCACGAGAACACAGAAGGAAAACAAGGTGAGGTGGCAGATAAGCAACAGACTTGGTAGTAACGACATCGCCACACAATTTTGTTTTATACACATGTATATACACAGATAAGGAACCAGCCCAGGTGGAAGCGATGACAAAGGTGAATGATCCTCACACACACACACAGATGACAATCTCTACCTGCTGGGTTAGACAGATACCGTCCATTCATGCAGTTCTGCATCTGTCCAATAGAGGGCAGGGAAAACATGCCTTCGGGGCATTTTCACGGTGGCGTACACTTTGCAGATGGGCCACACAGATTAAATTTAGCTTTCTGTGAGGTGAAAATGGCTCCTCTTAGATATCACACTCACTGTTTGCAAAATCTCAGGCACTGCGGAAGTCATCTGGCCTCTCCCAGTTTTCTTTATCAAGCTTGTGGCACTGAGCTGCCTCATATCTTTTTCTGGCTCCTGTGAAAGAGAAACAGAGAGAGCATGTGATGCGCTTTTAATCTGCATCCGTCTGCATCTATCTTCTCTGTTTCTGGCTTGTAACTGTAATCAAATCTTTGAGTCTCTAAGAGGCCATGAAGATGACTTTGTTCTATTTCTCATCTATGCCCCTCCATATGACCTCCGTCTTCCATCACCCCATAGCATCCTTCCTGGCCTTGTGAGCTAATGCCCAAATGACATTTAGAAATTATGAATGCCACTGACCACCACAAAGATGCAGGAAATTGATCACAGAAATAGCAGAGAGGAAAATACAGTTGAATAAATGGATAGAGACGGATGTGCAAGCAGCGAAGTTGGATGATGGAAAATGAGGTGATGTTAATGAATTTGTTCAGTCTTCTTTAACCAAGGCATACCAACTATTACAATAAATAATAATAACATTTTGTGAGTGTTTTGTAAATCCTAAAAACACCAGTCCAGGCCATCTGAATGATTTATTCTACTGTGGTAACCAGAAGGTTTTGCTGTTTAACTTAGCTTCCCTATTCAGTATGTTTTTAAATTTGAACAAATTACTATGTGAAAATGGTCATTCATATACCCACTGAGAATTATTACCCAACTCTGTTTTTCCCCTCAGCTCCACGAGGCTAAAGAGCCAAATATTTATCTCAGGAGTTGGTTGAGACCAAAAACAGAGCTGAAAGAGATTGAATATTGGACTTACAGACATCAGGTGGCCAGAAATACAACTCCAAATGAATGCTCTCAAACGTCTCAACTCTAAAAGGTGACAGTACGGCGTTGTTTTTACAGCTTGTTCTGCTGCCCTCAAGGGTTAAAAAAAGTGAATAAAGGTTTAATCTTAAACAGTATCCATTAATTTGCATTCATTTACTTTTGTGAGTTGTGTGCATGTGTGTAAAACGATAAAATGATTTGTCCAATAGGATTATATAGATTAAATATACTATACCTACTATATCAAATTTTTAAAAACTTTTTTGAAAGTATACTTCCACTCAAACGTTGTGCTTTTTTAAACATAAATAACAAAATGGACACAATCCAGTGAGGTTAAATAAACAAAACTACAAGAATACTAGAACCACTGATAACGTCAGATGTAAAAAATTCAACGTTATTTGGAGAATTTTGAAGGACAGCATTTAGTTTAAATACTTCGGTCTGAAATGTAGGAATTTTCATTGTAGCATTTATTCAAAAATGTGCAAATATGTTTCATATAGATAGAAGTTTTAATGTGAGCAGTTAATTACAGTAATTAGCATTTCAAAAAAGACTTTCTGACTAGCCTTGCATTGCATTATGTCTCTTCTAGTCTGAAGTCTAAAAAATCTGTCAGCTTTGCTGCATTTGAACTGACTCAGCCACTGTTTCACAGACGTTCAGCAACTTCACTTCATTTAAATAAGAGGTGCTGCCAATTAGAGCCTGTGCTAATTTTTGTTGTGGCAGTGTAAGTGGTTATCAGAACGCTTACAGTATTCTGATTTAAGTATTTTAAGATTTCGTATTTGTATTCAGACTTTAGTTAATTATATGTTTCCATATTGGCATTTATGAGCAAGAAGTTTGGGTGATATGGTTTTAATTTCTTATAGTGAGTGAAGTTTCCATCCTAGAAGAAGGTGGATCTGCAGCATCCCAATCCGGCAACCATATGTGCTCACCATAAATGTGGATAGATGGATAAATAAATAATACAGAAGGAGGGGGAATAGAAATGAAAGGACAGACTCTTTATTAATGGATGGCCTCCACCAAAACAGATGGATTGGGGGATGGGAGGGGTGGAAGACAAGGAGGGTGGGCAGGTTCCAAGGAGTATGAGCTAAAAGAGAGAAGCCTTATTCATGAATGTCCAACGCTGCGTCCATATATCCATTTAGATTTCTTTAATTATGAAGGGCAGATGTCAAGCAGATAGACAAATATGAAAGCTAATGAATGTGGAGCCCAAATGCGGACGCACACAGTGACAGCCTGTCCACAGTAAAGTCATAAGAGGTGCTCTCCTCTTTGCTGTCCATTCAATTTCTCTCAGCTGTCCATCTTGTGTTCCTGTGTGTGTGTGTGTGTGTGTGTGTGTGTGTGTGTGTGTGTGTGTGTGTGTGAGTGTGTGTGTGTGTGTGTGTGGGAAATGTGTAAGTGTATTTGTTGGCTGCAGTTTTCAACCCCTGGAGGATTTTCCCCATTTCTTTCCCTCCTTCGCCTCTGTAGGTGCAGAAAATAGCCTTGCAAAAACGGACATGATATCAACGGACTCCGTTCATTCTCTCCACCTTTCTTCTTTCTATCCTGCACACACACTACTCTGATTTCTATAAATCCTTTAGCGACACTAATTAGTACTTTTGTTATCAGAAACTGCCCCAGGCCCCCTATATCTCTGCTCATTTCTATTCTGCGCTTCCTTCCTCCCCGGGGAGACACTTACTCATTCATTCCTTCACCACTCGTCTCTCACTGGACTGGTAACGCTGGATTAAAGGCTAATTGATGCTTAATTGAATAATGCATTAGAACATGCATAAGTACATGCATGCCGATGTTTTATTTTTTTAGCTTTTATCTAACTTGTTCAAGGAAACATTTGTCACGGATGCACTGATTTTCTCAGCATGTTGGTTAACCCACATTTGCATGTTCATTCCTTGTGCAGTTGTGGAGTGAATGCTTTGCTCAAGACCCTCTAGACAGTTGTTGTTATGAGCATTACTTGCTTCTATTCTTTGAGATGTTTATTGCTTGAACTGAATGTCAATGTGGTCTTTGGAGTGATGAATGAAATATCTTGTTATTCAATGTCTCATCGGTTTACTGTCTCATATTTTTCAGTTTTCATGATCCTACTTTCAAATGTAAAGTAGCACTTGCTTTCAGGAATATTCTTTGCAGTGGCGGACTCAGTCTCTCTGGGGTGCAGGGGCAAAAGAAAATAAGAAGGGCACCAGGTGCAAAACCACATTTTCTCCACCGGAAGGGCAGCTCAGAGGGCTCTTTGTCATGTTTTCTCCATAGGATGGGCACACTAGAGGGATCTTTAACACTTAGGCAAGGATTATACTTTCCGCAAGTACTCGAGGGTCCGCTAGGGTCCACGTGATGAAAAAATCGTCATCAGAGGGAGTATGTGTAAGGTCTATGCGGATGTCCGCGTGCCTCCCGTATTTTGTGACCGCACGGACCTGTCTGCACAGTGACTAGCGCTACCAGGGCACCAACTGATCGACTGCGGATGTTTGTATGTCCGCCAAGCTGACTGCAGAAAGTAGTACAAACAGAAGCAGTCCGCGTCCACAGGGTCCGCGTCCCGGGTATAATAGAGGCTTTATTCTCCACTGGAAGGGCCCACTTGAGGGCTCCTCATCACGTTTTCTTCGCTAGAAGGGCACACAGGAGGGCTCATCATCACGTTTATTAACTGGAAGGGCACCAAAGAGGGCTCCTCATCACGTTTTCTTCACTGGAAGGGCACCCTAGAGTGCACTTTAACATTTATTCTCCACTGGAAGGGCACCCTATGGGGCTGTTGGACATTTATTCTCTACTAGAAGGGTACCCTAGAGGGCTCCTTAACACTTATTCTCTATTGGAAGGGCACCCAGGGCTCTTGGACATTTATTCTCTACTGGAAGGGCACCCTAGAGGGCTTTCTAACACTTATTCTCCACTGGAAGGACAAAATATGGGCTCTTCATCATATTTTCTCCACTGGAAGGGCACCATAGTGCACTTTAAAATGTTTTCTCTCATGACTTTATCAGGTAGATTAAAATGACATGGAAATTTCTAAGTGTAACAAATTTCTGATATACCTGGTAACATGTGGATGATTTGTTAGTCATCACAGAAATTTTAAAAAGACAATCTCTTAAAACATTTCAAAACTAATCTTCTTCCACCTTTGTAAAACCTTTGACTTTTTATGAATCCGAGCATACTGTCATGCAGAGGGAGTAAAGAAAACTGTTTTAATCCAAACAGCGTTTGATCATTTATAATATCGGGGGAGAGGAAGGAGCCATTAGTGGTCCCATGCAGACAGATAAAAGGCTGTTTGGCTATTTGATTTCATGGGTCTGAATCCAAAGACAGACAGACGTACAGTCAGACAGACAGGAGGGGTGTGATCTCAGTCTGTCTGCACTCATTATTATCTCTTCCATCCCCGACCCCCCTTTTTCTGTCTCTCTGTATTACTTTAATGCCACTGTGTGTCAAACACCTCCACACCATAAGCAGATTGGGAGTCAGCAGGTGTGTGTTGGTATATGTGTGTGTGTGTGTGTGCACATAATGTAGGGTGGTGCACTATCTATGTACGTAAGTGTTTTTGGGGGATGGGTGGCATCACCATTGCCATGGGAACCAAGGCTTGTGAAAAAGAAAGTAATTTGTCTGGTTTCTATGACAACGTGCTACACAACAGCAAAACCTAAGAGATGCTTTATGTATCTGCAGCAAGGCTAAGGACACTTAATATTATGTATGTATATAATTGTATGAGCAAAATACAACCAGCTGCACAGATGTTAAAGAATAAAATGTGCATTTTATCCTCCAGGAAAAAGAGACAACTATGTTGTCATAATACTGGTATCCTACTTTTTAACATACAAACATAGGCCTACTTTTCATATGTTTTCATATATGAGAAATGTCTAGCAAACATTAATTCTGAAATGCATTTTACGATTTTCTGTCTTTAAAAACGACATTGGCCTATAGGCAAAAATCATCTTTACTTTATTGAGATATCATAGAGAATACACTATAAAGCAGCATTGTCACTTTGACATGAATGCTAACTGCACTTTATATAGGCCTATGTTAAATTCCTAGATATCACACACACACGCTGCCACTCACTGTGTTTATTTCTCTGCATTATAGCGGCGCGGAACGGCGAGAGGCGGGGCAGAGAGGGGGGCTGAGAGCGGTTCTAAAGACACAAAAAAGAGAGAGAGAAACTGTACCGGGTATGAAAGCCGGTAATTAGTGACGTGCCTTCCCAACGAGGAGAGCAGTCGCTGCTGAGAGAGCAGCCCGGTGGCGAATGAACAGGGGCTCCGTTAAACCACCGGGGCGATGAGGGGAGAGGAGGACGGACGACAGAAAGCCTTCTGCCGCAGAGGAAACCCAGATTAGGCTGATTTGACAAAGAAATCTACCGGCATCCCCGGTGCGTGCACACCGCGTCAACTATCCTGCGACTTCGCACCTATCCACGGACCCACCCACCTCGACCACCCATCAGGTTGTGTGGTGACTCGGTGATGTAGGGTGGAGCTGGACGCACAGACAGCCGGCAGTAGCCCACAACATCTTGGTTTGATCTCCGTCATCACCGGGTCGGTACCCCCAGTGCCCATGTTTAGGTATGTACAGTCTGGTTTCAGTTTAATGCAACTACAGGGTGTACATGGTCCTCTGCAACCTGTCCGAGTACACAAACAAAACTAATGAAATCGTTAGTTAATCTAATAGACACTTTGACTCTGCGATTTTTCTGTTGCGCACAGAGCCATGCAGCTTGCAGGTGGCACTCAACGCAGCAGGGTAGTGGCTATTAAATGCAAAGTAGGCTATCAATATGCGTTATAACCGCAGAGCAGAGAAATGCTGGATCGTTAAGCAGTTTTCTGTCCTTTCTTCTGTTCCAGCGGATGAGCGAACCCCCGGGAAAGCGGCGCACCTGTGACCGGAGGAGGGTTGGATTCTCTCCGGCTGGTGACCTCCTGCTCCGGGGGACTAATCCTCCCACCACCCGGCGTCACCTCTCCTCAACTAGACGGACAGCGACGCAGCCCATAGATGCGTCCGGCAGTCCCTGATGCTCGTCAGTGCTCCGGGGCATTCCGGTCGGTGGGAGAGGCTCGAGCCGCGGCCGCGCGCTAGGATGCTGCGCCAGGTGTTGCACGCGGGCCTGAGGACCTCCTTCCACGCGCTGGGTCGGTTCGTGGCGAGCCACCCGGTGTTCTTCGCCTCGGCACCGGTACTACTCTCCATCCTGCTGGGAGCCAGCTTCAGCCGGTACCGCGTGGAGGACGACGTGGAGAGCCTGCTCGCGCCCAAGCACAGCCTGGCCAAGATAGAGGGCAACCTGGTGGACAGCCTGTTCCCCGTGAACCGCTCCAAGCACGCGCTCTACTCTGACCTGCAAACACCGGGCCGCTATGGGCGCGTGATTGTTACCAGCCGAAAGGGAAGTGTGCTGGACCCCATTCATCTGGACACAATATTAAAGGTATGCACATAACATTTCTGAAAAGCCAATGCACTGCAATAGGCTCAGACCCTGAAAAATAAACTAATAGCCTATGGAATAATTAAAAAGTGCCCTTAAGTAACACAATTAAAAGCCTAAACAAAGACATAGCCTACAGTTAAAATTAAATATAGAAAGACAAAAAATTGCCTTCAACCAGAACACATGCTTAAAATAATGGACACCATTTGATCATTTAAAAAACTCTCTTAGAAGCTTTGAAAACCATTTGTACACTGTAAAGGTAGAATATTTGTCCATTTAGATTATGTGCCCTTTATACATAAAATGAAGCCACACTGCATCTGCAGAGTCCAACTTTAAAACATTGTGTGAGGTTCCATTCAGAAACACTCACACACACACACACACACACACACACACACACACACACACACACACACACACACACACACACACAGGTAAAGGTCATTGTCTGCCTGCAAGATCACATATACAATGCAAGCTGTCCTTCTCATGCCCAGTGATTGATAGTCATTAAATAGAACAACATGGTCCCATTTCAAATCAAAGCATTGTAATTACAAAGTGGATTTAGCTGTAGCTCAGAGGCCTCTGTCTCCGTGTTGGTATTCCTAAATGGATTTATGAGTATTAGCTTGACACCCCTAGAGCAATTACCCCAATGATGTGTGCGGCTGACTTGACAAGTAATAGGCCTGAGAGTTCGTACGTTCTCAGTCATGTTTCTGTGTCTGTGTGTGTTTGTCAAATATGGTTATTGTGACCCACTTTACGTCAGCTATACCCAGAACGAAGTCTTAGTCCATAGAGGACTGCCACAGTTAGACAGCGCTCTGCATCATTTACTGCGAACAGGCTGCGAGAGAGAGGGAGACACACGTTGGTGCATAAAAGAGACTGCTGTGAAAGGAAAAACTCACTGTTACATAATCTTACATGTAATCTGAGAGGTTCAAGACTCTGTATTTTTCCTTTTTTGTGTGTCTCCACTTGCTTCCAGACTGTCTTGTCTACATGTGCATCAGTTTCTGAGTTCCTCTTCCCGAAAATGCCATTGAACAACCCTGAGAATGGGTCTGAACTTGTTGCATGAGAGGGAGATAGCAGTGATAGCCAGATAGGATTTCCACTTGAGTTACACCCATTGACTGCACTGGATTCTGGTCTATTCACGCTTCTGTCAGTGAAGATCCCTCTTCTGATGATAGATATCATCCTTTCTATGATTAATTAGTGTCCGTGCAGCATTGTGAGTCAAAAGATGTTTTTGCTCTTTGATTTAAAAGAAATCAGCACACAGCCTTACCTTTGACACTGTTGCTCAGCTAGATAAAACTGCAATGTCACACTGTATCCAGTCATCTACAACAGTCCAAAAAAATGCCACCAAACAGGCTCAGAAAGGCAAGGATGAATTTTCCAACAATTGATTTCAGTCAGATAGCAGCATGGTTTTATGGATGACAGAGTCAGTTTGTTGGTCAGTCCACCACTTTGGTCCAGACTGAACTCTATCCACAAGTATTGGATGTATTGTTATAACATTTTGTACAGACATTCATGTTCCACAGAGTAATCTTTATCTCCTTCTAGCACCATCAAAAAGTCTAAATTTTTATGCTTCCAATTATTTGTTTTCCCTTCAGTCTGAGCTGTACTTAGCATGCTAACACGTTAAACTAAGACATGCCAAACATTATACCTGCCAAACACCAGCATGTTAAAATTGTTATCATGAGCATGCTGGTGTTGCATTTAGCTCAAAGCACCGCCGTACCTAAGTACAGCCACACAGAGCCACTGGCATGGCTGTAAACTCTCACTCTGGATTAAAGATATTAACTTGTTGTAGGAGATTATGTTTTTCTTTAACCCACTCAACGCTAGAGAGCCAAAGAAATCACAAATCTGAATATGTCATTATTTAAAGAAATTTAAAAAGGTAAAGGTGCAATCCCTGATCAAAGTGTTGATAAAATTGCTGTTTCACCTGTAGAATTAGAAACAGAGAATTAAAACAAACTACTCCCAAATTCAGGACTTATAAAAGAGGAATTAACACTCTAGACAGGAACTGAATCTGTTCAGTTAATATGTAAATATTTTCTGATTTTCAGTTTTGAGGAACATTAAGTTAAAGCAACATTACGTAAGATTTGTTGTTTCTGTGTTTGATTTGGCACCCATGGCATTTCAGAGTGTAATTCACCGTTGCCAACTTTGCTAACACAGCCAATCATCAAGCAAGTGCGACAACACAAGGCATGGCAATATTTCTTAGTCCAACACAGAAAAAATGCCAGCTCGGTGTCTGTCTTGCAGTCTTTCATTTCACAAAGCTCTTGCCAACCAGCCTCTTGCTTGGTCACTTCTTTTTCTTTCTTAGCTTCCTCCATCAACTTCTTCTTCTGTCTTTTCACCTCTGCCATTACCTAACTATTTGTCCATAGAGGCCGCTAAGCCCGGTTAGGTTGTGCGCACGCACGCCTCCGGCACTGCACTTGCGCCGCTCTCCACCTGCAGCAGCATACTGTTGCTTGAAAACTTGGTGGCAAGCTAGCCGACACAGCATAACTGCAACTGACGCAAGACAACTAACAGTAACTTTACCATTGTCCGAGTGAGTTATTTAGTACGTTTGCTAACATCAACTTGAGATTTATAGCAAGCAGCTAAACCTATGACTGTTAAACCTCTGGTGGATTTGACGACTTCACAAGACACAGCAAGCCAGCTAATGAGTTATTACTTTCTAGTCCAACAGCTAGAAAGCCAGCTCAGCATCTGTCTTACATCCTCTCAGCTCTTTTAGCTCACACCAACGAGTAAAAGCCAGTCCGATATTTACTCATGCTTGGTCACTCTGTCCTATTCTCTTCCCCGCTTCCTCTGACATCTTCTTTGGTCTCTTTGCTGCCTCTGCCATGATATCCATACTGAGAATACTGAGCTAGCTTCGTCCAAAGAACTTACACTGTATATTATATTATATAATAGTATATATTATATTATATACTATTTGCTTCTTCTTATAGCTTGCTCACTGTTTTTGCTGTGGTGTTATGGTGTTATTATGCTATTCTTGTGATAAAAATCCTGCCCCGGATTTCAGTTGAACCAGCTTACATTGATTCTTTCAGCTCTGACCAGGATTCAACGGCCCGTGTCACAGTGATTTGTCTCGTCTGAAGTCCTCCGTGCATTTCTGCGCCTCTGTCAATCACAATTTCCTTCATGTTCAACCACAATACTGCACGTTTTGCAGAACAGTTTACCCCCGCTTTGGTAAAGAAGATCCGGATACTGTTCTTCACAGCCCTTTTTTTTGTTGGCAAATGTGAGACGTTATTATATAACACGCCTGCTGCGACTTGTAAACAAGGAAGTGACGCTGATGTATGACAACATTTTGCAGGAAACGACGAGGATAGGTCAAATTTGCGGAAAAGTTGCGGTGATTGGTCAAAATTGCAAGTCGCGCTGAATTCCTGGGGGTTTGTTTAATTTGTGGTAATAGCTGCGATCGCAACATCGTGAAATCCCGGAGGAACTGGCAGTGATAGCGACGTCATTCATCCTATTACTAGTCAGTGCACCATCAAAATGATTTTGAAGCTTTTAAGATAAAAATACTACATAATGTTGCTTTAACAATCACAAAATACGTATAGATTTAATAAAAAATCTGAATTAAATTACGTATGTGAGTATAAATGCTAAAACGATTACTCATTGGATGTTTAAAGTTCGTTTTTGATCTGAGGCACATAAATCAGGATTTTTAAGGTCAGACCATTAAATTACTAACAATAATGAGGACAGATTGACAACAGTCGACGATGCGGGGAAGGAACTTTAAAAACAAATCAACAGCACCCACCCCATCTCTCTCCGAAGCCGATGCAGCAGTCTGAGGCGGGGAGACAGCTCTGCCCATATTCGCTGTGGCAGAGACTGGCATCAGGCCTGTTGCTTAGTAACCAGCACTGTGGATGCCGGCACTGTTGTGCTCTTGCCATAGAAACAGAGGAGGACTCTGAGACCACTATTGTTACTCTGTCGAGTAAGACACACACACACTCCCCCACATAACTGTCCTTCTTTTTCAGCACACAGAGTTTTGATGTGCAGCACAGCGAAAAACTTTGATCAAACTTCTTTTGTTCTTTTTTTGCTCTTGCCACAGTTTATTCTACCAAAAATTGGGCCACTGGGAAGCTAACTTCTTTGTTGTTTGTGTGTGTTTGCATGTGGGTGTGTTTTCTCTGCACACAGCTCCACAGGCGGATCTACCAGATGCAGGTGACGGTCCCAGCCACAGGCTTCAACAGCTTCAACTACTCCTTCTCCTACCTCTGTCTCCCCGACGACAAGAACGTCTGCATCATTGACGACATCATCCGTGCCATGGAGGAGATCCAGTCTGCTCGCGCCTCCAACCGATCCGTCCCAGTCCTGCGGTACCCGATCACGCAGCTGGCAGACGGACGGCAGGCGTACATTGGCCACCAACTAGGTGGCGTGCAGGGCTGGGGTCCCAATGGGGCGGTCCGTGGTCCGGGGACAGGAGCCAAGGGAGAAGGAGTGCGTTCTGCCAGGGCGTTGCAGCTCACCTACTACCTCCAAGCCCGCGGCAGCCTGATGGACCGGGTGGCCAGCCAATGGGAAAAGGCCTTCTGTGCTGAGTTACAGCAGTTTGCAGCGTTGCACCCTAAACTGGGGCTGTACCCTTCCACTTCCTCTTCTCTGAGGACAGACTTCCAGTTCTCTTCAGTTCTGGCACGCCGTCCCCTGTTGGCCAGCTTGGGGGTGTGCGGTGTGCTGGCCGTCCTCTGCTGCTCTATGAGGGATTGTGTGAGGTCTAAACCGTGGTTGGGTCTGCTGGCTCTGCTGTCAATAACACTGTCAGGCCTCACTGCTGCTGGGATACTCAACCTGACCGGGGCCACCTACAACTCTACGTACCTGGGCATCCCTTTCGTCATGCTTGGTAGGTTTAAAACAAATACATTTGATGGTAAAAATAGAATATAATAACAAATAGATACATCGTATGAGATATATCGTACCCTTTGAATCTTTAAAACTCTGCATGTTTTCATCCTCCATTAGACATTTTTGGATGGACACTTTTTGAGAGTGTATGGTTGTTGAACACAGGTAAATCTTAGAGAATAAATATAAATAACGATGGTTCAAGGCTCAGAGAAATCAAAGAATAGCGTAGCCAACACACGGCATGTGGGAGCTACGGTGAGCATTGACGTTGCTTTTATATTACAGACTGACTATCACAGACACAGACAGTTCACCGTCTGCTTTTTCAGTACGTGTGAGCCTCAGGCTGAATGCCATTTCAAAGTAGACAGAACATCAAAATGACTGACAAGTGGTGGGGCATGAACTTGGCTTACTGAGGAGGAGGATGATGGCACTAACAATACATTTTCTGACTGGGGGGCAGAAAATTCATCCAAAGGTTCTGAAAAAGTAAGTTGTCGGATTTTGGAAGTGCATCTGAAATGTGCGCTGGTGTGCCCATTTCCATACGTGGTTCGACCACTAACCGCACTTCATGGCAGTGTTACACTTTAGACTTGTCTTCATATGACTGAAAACAGGTCAGAGATGCTTGCTCAGCTATGTACATGTACATACTACATGTTAACAGAGACCCTGCTCATTAGGGTAGCTGCTACCTCAGTTAGAGTACATGCTGATACCAAGTACCAACTCCATAACAGAACTCTCTTTTTCCAAAATATAAAATCTCTATATCTCACTGTGTGAAACTCGATAGCTTCATTTTATGTAAGGCACCATGAGACCAGGGACTGCTGTGGCACCAAAAGCTGAGTCAGTGGCCAAGTGTTACTCAATGGATGTAAATTAGAAACACAGAATTTTATAAAGCAATGAAGAAACTGCACTGCAGATTGATCACAGCCTATGCCCTGTCCACTTACTAAGGGCAGGATGTCCAGATTAACCATGATTCATAGAAATATTGCAGACTTGACGTCACCGTACTTTTAACCAAAGTCCACAAGGGGCAAGCCTGCAAATCTGGAGGCTGGACATGTTTAGTTTATTATAGGAGATAAAATACTTTAATGAGAAAGTAAGTCTACAGACTGCAGCAGTGTTTTGAAAGGGCAGACACACTTGCATCTGTGATAAACTTGAGGCAGTTAATTTTTTTTAAAATTCACAAATACATTGATAATGATTTAGGAAAATAACTTTGTCAAAAATCAGCAGGGTGACAAACTCCGCTCTGGAAGCCACAGTGACAGTTTCAGAATTTCAGTGTGACCACGTCTGCAATTCCAATTATGCAGCTTGAATGTGGAATAGAAGCTTTAAAATGTTATCAGACTTTACTGATTTAAGTTAGTAGTTTAGGCAAGTCAGGAACAAAGAGAAAAAAAAGAAAAAGAGATTAACAAACTAGGAGAAGAAGGAAAATGCATACCACATGTGTGAACGCCCACTTGGAGTTTATCTTGAGTGCATACATGGTAAATACTGTAGGGCGTTCTGTATGTAACCACTCACACTCACATGTAGTCTATACCATAATTACTCTGTAATATGGAGGAGGAAAGGCTGCTGTTAGGCTTAAAATAACTGTAGGGAGAACAGAAGAGATGGGGGAATAGAGACAGAGTTCGATGAAATATCACTCCGAATGGGGGCCAGGAGAAGGATTCTCTAAGTAGAAAATGAAGTTAAACTGTAGTTAGAGGGAAGGAAGGTGGGCAGGGGGGATTTTTAGGATCAAGTGGGCAGACAGAAAAAGGTGGGAGGACGTGTGAGGAGAGAAAGATGGATGTGATTACACAGTACAGAGTCATATAGCATGAAGGAGAGGAAGAGGGAGAAAAACAGTTTATTTTTAAGTTTATATAATGTGCATGTTGGATATTTTGCATCTCTTCTCTTTCAGAATCAGACATAATTTTTTTCCCACATGTGTGCTTATTAACTAGCAAAGCTGAAACAAAAGACAAACTGATGTGTCGATGGTGGAAATACCTAAAAATAGCTTGTTCCATTAATTGATTTTTGACGGAGAGTGTTAAAAGGGGGTAAATTGATTATGTAAACGTTTTTGGACAAAGTGCTAATATATATCTCTGTCATCTGTGCATTAATTTACTTTCAAAACATTTAGATTGAACATGGAGAGATACAAGATACTTTTTTAAGTATAAAAACTGCAAAGTACCGAAAATGGCACCAGATTATTGGCCAGAGTCACAGTCTGGTGAAAGGCCAATTAATCGATTAGTTGATGGACAGAAAAATAATCAGCAACTTTATTAATCAATTAATTGTTTTGTATTTGTATTGTATTTTTTAAACATAAGAGCCATACTTCTCTTCATTTGCTGCTTTCCCCCCGTTTTACAATATAAGTTAATAAAAATAGTAAGTTCAACATCTTTGGGTTTTGGACTGTTGTTTGGACAAACAAGACATCTGATGACGTCCATTTGGGCTCTGAAATATTGTGACTGGTTATGATGTCAAAAAAAACAACAGATTAATCATTTAAATCTTCCTAATTTTCCTCGCTTAAGTTGAGACTGTATGATTCTAGGTCAGGTTACTTTACAGGCTTTTGAAATTAACTACATATGCATTTAAGAAGTTTAGCTTACTTTGTAAATAGAAAAGTAATTAATTACTTTAAAGATATGTATTGAAAAAAAGTGTTTTGGAATTGATGCCGAAATAGGTATCATAGTGATACTGGTTTAAACATTACATTTATTATATTCATTCATTTAGCTGACGCTTTTATCCAAAGCGACGGCTCTGGAGCAACTAGGGGTTAAGTGTCTTGCTCAGGGACACATTGGTGGATGTGTGACAGTGGGGAGTTGAACCTGGGCCTCTCACACCAAAGGCATGTGTCTTATCCACTGTTCCATCACCACCCACATTTATGTATGTGCATATTAAAAATGTACAAATGTTTGCATGTCTGCACGTTTGTATCGTATGTCTAAACTGTAGTCACTCTTGCCATAGCGAACGGTTTGAACTTTATGACACAGCATTATTATCGAGACTGAAATGGTTCTGGCGAAAGGACACAACCTTATCTAGTATTTTCTCATGTATTAGTACCTGAATGTGTGTGTGTGTGTGTGTGTTTGTCCATGAATGCACATTAGATCGTCTCAAGCTCTGGTAAATATCAAAATCCTTGGCTAAGTGCTGTCCAAAGCCTCTTTTTGCTCTCATCTTCTCTCTGCAACATTAACCCCCCCACACACACACACACCACCCCACCTCTTTCACTGTCATTCACTGTCTAATTCCCTCTTTCAAATACACACACGCATGCACACACACACAGACACACACACACAGACACACACACACACATCACAGGTCTGCAGACTTTCTCAGTTGCACCCACGCCTGAAGTGTCAGTGCTTTATGTTTCTGCTAAGGTGCTAAGTGTTTTGCCATGGTGAGGTCACTTGGGGGGGTGGAGGAGTGGGGGATTGGGGGGTATGATACTGGTGACTCACTGGTGCCATGGTAACCACAGAAGAGGAAACCATTACAAACCATCTGCCGCACGTATCTAAACATGTATGTGCATGCACGAGAGACTGGACATGCAGGTGGTGCACTCAGTCACCTCACCAAAATTTATGTGTATTATTGAAAACAGCATTAAATGCTTTAAATCTTTTCAGAATGGAAGCTTTGTATTTAATTTAATATTTGAAATTTGTTTTAATTACATATTGTCTGTATCGAGAACGGGGCACACGTAAGTGTTCCAGTTTCTCAACTAGAATTAAATTAACAAAAAATGCATTTCCACGGTGTCTTAGATCTGTCATTTCACATATTTCCAGTTCAAACAAGATTGAGGTGTGACATTATGCAGAGAGGACTGTTAAAAAGCAGGCAGGCTGAGTTATTTATTATACTTCCTTCATCAAAGTTGTGATTCCTCCAAATGAATATATTGAAGCAGAGCGGGGTGCAATCAAAGCAGGCGAAGGGAAACTGGTTGGTTGGAATAGAAACTACTTTTCGTTTCATTCCAACTGGGAAGGGAGAACTGTGTTGTTGAGGAAATCAACATTTCTCCTCCTCCACCACACAAAACCAATAAAGGAGTTTTGTGTCTGTGTACAGTTGGAAGGTATTTTTAGCAGTGAGATTAGCTCAGCGTAGATTAAGTTCTTCTGATGTCTGTAGGATCAGTAGCAGCTATTCTCTAGAAGGGAAATATATTGTTAAACCCCCTCAAAGATGGAGAGCTGTAAACACATCATTGATATTTTATCGTCTTATAAAGTTGCTTATGGCGATTGTGTAGCAAACGGTTGCCTTTAATAACCTAGCAGACACCGCAACATTCGCATTCATTTGTAGTCATGCTTCTGTAGAGAATAGTCACTCTCCTTTTAGCTCTGTGGGGCCGGCAACACGGCAGCTCGCTGCTGAGAAGCAGATAAATCCAAGTAAAAAGTTAATTTAATAAAAGCAGTTAACTCTGAGCTCCTCCCACCATTAAACGGCTCGGTTATCAGAGCAGAATTCAGTCCAATTACAGGTGTTTAGCGGGTCTGTTCCTCCGCTCTGAAAAGCTGTTGGTGACGTCCGGACAGTCTGAACGTTGATAGGCTATCGCGACACAGCGTCATGTGAATTTCACACTCGACTTGAAAAATTTCAACTTGCGCGATGGAGCAATTTATTACATGGTCACGCACTTTGCATCGTTGGCAGTGCGCCCAGTGCGTCACCGCTGCAGGAAATCGCGTCCCTCCACCCCTTTGTATTCACTTTGAATGTAATCGCGCCTCCCCCTGATCGTTTGTTAATACAAACACATCATATTGTTCAGCTTTAAGTATTTAGGTAAAATAAATAGGTTATATATCAAGGAATCAAGCTAGTCTGTTTAGCATTATACACAAGGTTTTATAAATGAACATTTGTAGGCCCTTATGCTACACACACAGAACTTAATAGATAAATAAATAAATAAAATTTATAAATAAATTAAAACAAGACGATGTATACAGCTATTTATAAACATGGAAGTATACATCCAGAACATTCTGCAGTGACATTTTTGAATTTGCGTCTGGGTTAAATGTAAAAAGCCGTAACTAGATGAAAACTGGGATCATCTCCACATAAAAAGTCTGACATTTTTGAAACAGTGTCTATTTTGACTGTGTTTGCGTACCAGGCATCGTCGCTGGAAACTCATCTTGCTAGAGTCTTGTGCTCCATCACCTCAGAACACGGTCCGCCTGGTGAGTGATTGATCCTGGGGTGTTGATGGCCAGGTCTCTGTAAAGATGTGGCCACAACGGTCTCTGTTTTTCCGTTGCTTGGCCAATTTTGTCCAGACCCGACCATTAGTAGCAGCCTTATGTCCAGACTGGGCCAACATGGCTCCTATCCTGGCTCTTTTTCCTCTCCTCTGGGCGATAATCGCACCCACCCTGCTGCCTGGTCTGGTTGATTGAACTGGGTGGATCCTCTCATGGTCCACTGCTCTTTAATCCAAAACCCTGTCTTCCTTTTTCAATGACTGTATTTCGGTCATAGATAACACATTTGGCAATAAAGCTGGGAAAAAAACTTGTGAAAAACAAAGGTGAAGTGAAGTCTGAAGGAGCTACTGGCTGCTTTGTACCTGCGACAAACCACCTACACCAAACTATTTTTTTAAAGGTAGAGTAGGTGATTCTAATCCACATCATGTAGTTTTGTCAAATTCAGCGAATATCTCCTGCTAGCTGTCCGTTCTGTGTGTGCATTGAAAAAAATCCAATGTTTGATCACAGCCTTGCCTCTGTAAATGGGAACAAAATCTCTCAGACCAAGCCACTATTCCAGCTATGATTCCAGTCTTATCTTCTCTGCATGTTAGCTTCACAGCAGCCAACTGTAGTGACAGTTTGCTAACCTTGGTTACATTACTTGGCGTGTCGTATTTGTATGTGTTGGATTTCACCAGAATCGCTTACCTACCTTTTAAGGTTTCATTCAACTTACATTCCTATTCTGTTTCCCATCAGGTCACGGGCTCTTCGGCTCCTTCGAGATGCTGTCATCATGGAGGCGAACACGGGAGGACCAGCACGTGAAGGAGCGAGTGGCGAGTGTCTTTGAGGACGTCATGCTGCGATTCTCCGGCTCAACCATGCTCCACCTGATGACCCTGGGCCTGGCCGCCTCGCCGCTCACCAACATGGAGGCTGTCAGGCTCTTCTGCCGCACCGCCGCCTTTGCTGTCACAATAGGCTACATTTACATGTTGTCCTTCTACAGTTCCTGTCTGGTGTTCACGGGATACTTAGAGACCGGGTATAGACATGGCTGCTTCTGCCGGCGAGTGCCCAAACCCGACCGGCTGGACTCCAAACCGGCCTGGTACAGGTGTCTAATGTACACTCGTTACCAGGATGAGACTCAAACAACCAACCCACCACACGAGGTCGATCACAGTCACGATCACACGCCAAACCCTGACCTAACTCACACACATGCACACACACACCCGCATATGGCAAACAACATTGCCGCGCATTCACACGGCAATGTGGCTAACTCCACGCACACACATCCACATCCACTCACACATTCCACGGTTAACACAGACCCTCAGGACTCTCACCTTTTGCTGGGGTGTGTGAGGCGTTGCTATGGAGAGTGGATCACTAACACCTATGTCAAACCCTTTGTGGTTCTGCTGTATTTGGTTTACATCTCCTTCGGACTGATGGGCTTCCTACAGGTGAGGCCAACACACAACAAACAAAGATACAACAATGTAATTTTGTTGCACATACATTGCGCGTATGCAGACATCTCACTCTTTTATTTCATGTTAGCATCACATACACATACATAGAGTACCATCAAGCACTGACAATGGAGAAAAGACAAGTATCAGTATCAGTCTGTGAATATCACACAATATTCCCACATGACTGACAAGGAAGAGTTTTCTTCAACCAAGACTTGCGAAAATGTGCACGATGGACCAACAGATTGTGTTTGATGATAGAGAAGTCCTTATTTTGGGATTTATTATCATTGTTACAGTGCCGCCAGTCAGTCCATCTCCGTTGTTTAGACAGTTTCTCATCACTTTGCTCAATATTTATATATAACCCACAACGAAACTTATCAACAGCACCATTTTCTGAATGAAACATGTCTATAAATATAAACTAACTAAAACAACTTACATTAGGCACAAAAGCTCCACAAGTGGCTACATTTTGAATTATGTTTTATAATTTGTGAAATAACAATTGTAACCACTTTCAGACACACTCAATACATGTAAGAGAAGCATAAACCTGTAACCTGTAAACCTGTTTGACCTGTAACAAATGTTTCTGTTGTCGACAGGTGACGCAGGGTTCAGACCCCAGTGCACTGGTTGCCATGGATACTGCGACAGTATTGTACACTCGTGCACAGCAGCGTTACTTCAGCTCCTACTCCCCCGTCATTGGATTCTACATCTACGAAAGCGCCCCCTACTGGAACGCCTCAGTGCAGCGGGACCTTCTTGAATACGCCAAAGGCTTCCAGCGAATCAGCTGGCTGGAAGCTTATCTGAACTACCTGTCCGATCGCAACCAATCCACTAACCAGCCGCGGGAAAATTTCACCCACACGCTCCGCAACTTCTTCCTCCGCGAGCCGCAGTTCGCCCACTTCGCCGATGACATCATATTTGCAGAGCGCGCGGTCAGGGCGAGGAGCCTGATGTGGCGGCGTCCCGAATCTTCCTGGTGGCCAAGACGACAGAGAACAAGCGCGAGGAGATGTCAGTGCTGCTGGACACACTGCGACGCCTGTCACTGACCTCACGCGTCCGCTTCCTAATCTTTAACCCCTCCTTCGTCTACTTGGACCGCTACGCTGCAGCGGTCAGCTCCCCCCTCAGACACTCACTGCTGGCGGTGCTCTTCCTGTTGGGTCTGTCCTCGCTGGCCGTCGTGGACCCGCTGGTCTCTGTGTGGCTGGGCCTCACCCTGCTCTCCGTGCAGTTCGGGGTGCTGGGCTTCATGACCTTATGGGGTGTGGAGCTGGACTGCATGTCTGTGTTGTGTCTGATCTCAGCCTTGGGACACTCAGCAGACTGCAACGGCCCCCTCCTCTGCGGTTTCGCATCGGGTCGGGGTGAAAGCAGGACTCGCTGGGTGAGAGTGGCGCTGGAGAGACACGGGGTCCCCTCTCTACAGACGCTCATCTGCTACGGCGCCGCCCTGGTGCCTGTTGGCTCTGTACGTTCCAACCTCACACACACACTGTTCCGCTGCCTCACCCTCACGGCCGGCTGCTCGGCCCTGCACACGCTTGCGTTCCTGCCCACCCTCCTCACCTTCCTGCCTCCCTCCAAGACACGGGGGCACGGGCCTGAAGGAGATGGTCAGAGACAGGAAGTGGAATGTGTTGAAATGAACGACAGCACTCGAGTGGTTGACCAGATCACCACTGTCTGAGCACTGGAATTTATTTTGGGAGGGGAAGGGGGCTTGGTTGTCATGGTGACTGCCAGTTGGGAATTGGTTCACTGTAGTCTGAGCAGCCGCTGTGCATGCCGCAGACAAGATGCTGAGAAAGAGGGAGTGTCACTGAGAGAAGGATAGAAAAACTAGAAGTAGAGGGTCAAGAGAAAACCGATTCAAACAAGTAAAGGACAGAGATATGGTAGTGAGGAGGAGAAGGGAGAAAGATCAGTTTTCCAATGCAGAGTATCCATGGTTACCTGCTTGTTGCTAGTGCTGTGTGGCATATGAATGAGCTCTTCCCCAAACCAAGCCAATCAGAAGTTAAGGATCAAATGAGGTCAGGCCAGGATGTGAAGTTATCACAGAAGAAGTGCCACATTTTTCACATCTCCAAAACTTGCTTTAGATCTGATCACATTGTTTGGCTACTGCTGTCTGTTCGCCATATCAAGTTGCACAAATACAGCTACAATTACACAAGGCAATCATCTGTATGACCTGAGTATTTCTACTTTAATGCTGGACAAATAAAAGTCAAATCAAGAAAACATGGTTTTTGCTTTGATGCAGATTTTTGGTATAGTAATGTGGGAAATAGACAGTAAAGTCCCTTTTCCACCGGATGGTACTAGCTCAACTCACCTCGACTTTTTCTCGAGGTTTCCATTAAACAAATCTGGTACCTGAGTATTGGATCTGGTATTACTGGTATTACAGAAAGTTCCTAACCTGCAGATCCTACCTTAACAGTTTGGTAACCATGGTGATAAGGGTTAGGACCTGATTTAGGAAAAAGGCCCTTGCAAAATCGTAAATAAATGTTCCTAACTTTAGAATAACAGTTAAGCTGTCCTAACTTTTACTTTTCCACCAGGTAGTGTTTGCTAACTTATTTATTCGACATGGCTGCTCTTTTACTGCTTTTACAAAATCAACAAAATGTCAACAGGCCGAACTTATTAATTGATTCTACCGATGTGTTTGATATCAAAGCACTCGTTAGTAGAAAGGCTGGAGGCGATGTAACGCTAGATAATGTCTCATTATATAAAATAATGTAAAGGCTTGATGTAACAAAAGTATCCTAATGCAAGTCTTTGATAGAAGGAGTTTGTTAAATACAACAAAAACATGAGAAACATGATGACGTTAGCCTGCAGCCTTTATTGTTTTTTTGTTTTTTTTTAACCTTTGTTATTAACTTTCCCCAAGAAAAGTACAGGTTTCTGCCACTGTCAGTGACGGAGCACAGGAGGAGCCACCACCGGTTCTCCTCTGCTCTTTGGAGTCCCGTTCACTTGTCAGTGGACATATTTTCTTTTTCATAGCATCAAAATGATAAGCGATGTTGGATTGAGTATTTAGGATTTCTCAACCTGACATAAGATAGGATGAAGCAAGTTAAGATAGGATTCCTAAAGTTTGTTAGTTTGCTTTTTTAATTCCAAAAATTGGGAAAATCCTAGTTTAGACTGTTCCAATCTTAACCTAAGACTTAAGATAGGAACTTTCTGTGATAACAGCCCCAGGTTTCTGGTAGGTTTTTTGGTATTACAGAAGGTTCCAAGCAAGCTGAAGCAATACCAAAAGGTCACACGAAAACACTGCGGACTGAATGGTCAGAGAGAAAAGTCACTTTTCACTGCATCATTATTGCACACGCCAGACAGGTGGTGTTACGAACAAATTCGCCATATTTTAGAAAAGCCAGAGATTGCGAGATATTAACTGTAACGATACTCTCTGTATTTTATTGCTTTATTATTATTATGGCAACCGGCAAATCCTATGTGTGGAGAGGTGTGTGGCCCTTCGTGTTGAAGATTATGTCACGGCAGTTTCATGCAGTGTCGCGATGATGACGAGCTATAGTAAGGAAGTTCTATATCAGCAATGGAAAAAGGAGGATGGGGCACCAAAAGCGTGTTGAGTAGAGGCGAGCTGAGGGGATATGAGCTGGTACCAGCAATGTGTAACTGAAATAAGAGGGCACTGTTGTGTTTTTAAAATGGAGTACTGAAACACCGACATTTGTTTTAAGTCTGTAACTTAAATATCATGAGTTAAAAAAATGAATTTTAACCATTTAAGCAGTCGCAGCTCATACGTACATGTGTCAAATGAACTTTTTATGTTTTGAAACATCTGAAAAAAGATTGGTTAGGATTATAACAATGACTCCAACCTTTGCAGAATGAACTGTCTTTGAGTTAAAAGTGCTTAGCAAATGCCACAAATGCTTTGATTAATGCATACAATGTGATGTTGGGGTCATCAATATGCATGTTGTCAATGCAAGGCGGAAATTAAACCTTTCTTTGCTAATAAGCCACACTTCCATGTAAATTTCAAAAACAAATATCTTTTCTCTTGCCTCTAGTGGTATCTAGCCATCCTGTTAGGTCTGGCTATTATCTGCTGAGGTTTTGAGATTCCTCTTTGAGTGGAAGTGATGGGGCTTTTTTGAAGAAACGTGGCTTTTCTGGAAGCCTGTCCCAGTTTTAATTGGAACTACTTTATACATAAGAAATAGTCCCTTTAAAAACTCCATACAGTGAGTTCTGGACCCCTTTAACTTGTTTCCCATCACTGCGTCTAAACACAAGTTTTCAAGCTCTCAATTTGTGTTTCTGACACTAATTAGGCTTTCAGTATGGACTTGGTTTACTCAACAGTCTCAAGATTTTCTCCCTCCTCTCTTTGACCACAAAGGTGACCGAGTTCTGTGCGGGCCCGATATTTTGACAGAGAAGTACCAAACCTTTTGGTCCCAACCTGACCCGTGACCTAAATCCAATCAATTCTCTCACTTCAGTACAATAGTCTATTCTGGTGCTACATGCAGTAGGTGTTACCATCATGATTACAAAATCAGTATTAAAACAAAATGAGTATGTAGCCGTCAAGAAATATCAACTATCCAGCCACTATATGCGCACAGAAAAGATACTCAAACCTTTCCTTGTACTATCTTTCACAACAAAGAACAACCTAAAACAATCAGATGAATCACAGCAAGCAACAGAAAATCAAAACTGGTAACTGACTCACCACTTGATGTGAAATAAACACAATAACACAAAACAGATTACTGTAAAAATGCTTACTTACTACTATAAAAATCAGGATACGGATACTAAGGCTTTTATCACTCAGAGCTTTAAGCGATGATGAATTTTCACTCCATTGTAATGGTCTGAGAGCAAATTTATTCAGCAGGAAATGTTGTCAGTACCTAAACTGTCTTTCTGATCCATAAGTTGGTTTGAATTAAAGCATTGTTCCTTCGCCTTCTGCGATTCTCCCCCCTGAAGGGAAAGGAGCCTGTTGCCTTTTACTCTTTTATTCCTGAACTCATCTCTGCGGCTGGAGGTCTGTGTGTGGGAGTGCTTCTTATTGTTAATCCATTCTCCTCTCTGACGCTTGCTTGAATGAATGTATTGTTCAGCCTCTGGGCAGGCGCCAGAACCGTCAGTAAGATAGGGCATGATCCCTCGCCAGCTTCCCACCCGTGAGCACCGCCAATTAGGCTTTCTTAAGAGCACATGCATGACCTTCAAGCTGGAGGTACCGCTAACTGGGGGCTGCGTCATCTTTTGTAAAACATGGTACTTACACAATTACAGGGCTGAGTACAGTTATTTCTAAATATAATCCACACACAAAGGGCGCTGCTGTGGTGCATGTAGAAATGGTAAATTGTGGGAAACTACCCGGAAAACGGTGCATCTTCAAAGCAAAAGTCCAACCAATAAAGTCACAAAATCTTTTAACACTTACCTCCCGTCCTTCACAATCTCAAGATCAAATACAGCACATCAAATTCAATCCATTTTTTTCATAATTAACAGCCCATTTGTTCACACTTAAGGAGAGAAACACACAGGATGCGACGGAACTGCCAGCACCCGCAGTCGCTTGTGGACAAATCAATCTTCCACTGAAGATAATTTAGATTCACAAGTAAAGTAGGTCAATGTATAAGCTTTGGAGTTCGATGTGAGATGCAAAATATTGGGGTGCAGTTTACTTTCATGTGTAATAAATACAAGGAAAACAAGGAACTGAGGTCATCGACTGGAAGACTGAGGTGAATTGTGAAGCTGTGGTCCTACGGTGTGTTGCTTATAACATGAATTGATATTGATAGTGATATTTTGGTTACATTTCCTAATTTGCACTTAACAGTTTACTGCTGATGGGAATGTTATTCATTCTGCAGGTAAATTTGGTGACGTCACTCTCCCCCTCACACTGACTTTTATTTGATTGTTTTATTTATTTAGATTTACATTCAGTAACAAACAGGTTTCATATTTATATTAATTTTTGACATACATTATTTCTAGATGAAGCATGCACATTGAGTTTATTGTGAACGCATGAGTTTTATCATCCTGAAATTGCATTAATATAATTTACTTACTTTTGAATTAATGCGCTGCTGGTACGTCTGGCTCTCACTACGTGAAAGATGTGACATCTTCTTCTTTGCCCCTGTTTTTTTTGGCAGAAGGCGTCCTTCAGGTAACATTACTGCCTCCTTCAATGTCCCATTTTTCTTCATTTGTTTAATTAATCCATTTCTTCTGCCCTCCCCACTACCTCCATACACTAAATACTTTTGAGCCTAGATGTCTATGATGCAGTGAGCAGTGTTAAATGCCCACACCTGGGACCTGGACCATACAAAACACCTGCAACAGCAAAACGGGGTTTGGGGTGAGAAACCATTTACAAATTTAATTTAGAGTTATTTTGCTTTTTTTTGTCAAATTTAATATTGACTGCCTGTTCGTGTTAATTTGTAGTTATTGTGTTCACGCGTCGTTTGTTTAATTTATTTGGCCTGCCAGGATATATGTTCAACATGTTTTTCATTTAGGGAAGTCATTTTCGTCTTTGTTGGGGTCAAAAAAATCACCTGTTTCTGTTGTAGATCTCTATGCTGTATGATGAGTTTGGTTATGTTTTGTTTTTTCTTTTAGGGCCCAATTTTGGTAAATAAAAGCCCTTAAAAAAATCTCAAACACTGCATCCTGTGTCCCGCTGCTCGGCCGCCTTACATGTACAAATTTTAACCTGAATGTCTGTAAAAAATGCGCCCCGCCCCGCGCACTATCCTCAACCACAAGATGAAACTAGTAGATATAACATTAACGACTTTGCACATTAACCACTTAATTTATTGCTTTCTGAACACATTTTCTGCACCAAGTCATGGCGGAAATGTCTTTTTTTATATGAAGGAAAAATAAATTTAGGTGAATTTGGTAAATTTGTTTCTTCTGTATTTCAATTGTATTGCATGTTTTCCTTTTCTGCATTGTTTCAGTTGTGATTTAACATTTCTATTTGCTGTTTTTCAGAATATTTTTAACAAAAGCGTTCAAAAGGTGATATTCAGATTCTGACCTGTCCCCAGCGTCATCAGTGTAAACGACACCTATCTGTCAATATTTTTAAATGTCCCGCCTCGTGCAGGCTGTGATTGGTCGGTTCACACAAGCAACATTGACGAGCTACTCTCAGCACACGGGTGCTTGAGAGGCACCTGAGCTTCTTTTCCCTCGTCTCTCCCCGCCTACCAATGTTTAGCAGGCAGGCGAGCGGGAACAGGTGAGCGCCACGTAGCGCCCAGATATGGAGAGGGCAGAGGAGAAAACCGGCAGCTTGGGAGAAGTCCCGGTACGCAACAAAATGTCTCGGTACGCCAAAGAGTAAAATGTCGAGGTGCCGGTGTAACACCAACCCAACATTGTGTACCGGTGCGTTCCAGCAAACTTCAAGCACTGGACACTACACTAAAAACCCAAAATGTCAACCTAATTGTATTACTAACAGAAACGTCACATGATCACCATAGTGAGTGGGATGCATCATCTTGGGACCGTGTATGTGTGTACAAAATTAAATGATTATCCAAAAGTTGTTTAGAAATTTAAAAAGCGGTAGACCGACCAAAATTGCCAGCCATGGAGCTATGCAGCTAAGGATGCTAAGTATTGTCAAGTCATGGTAAAAGTCACATTTTACCACATTGTATACACCAATCTTAGTTTTTGACCTTGTTTCTGTAAACATTTGCACATGGCGTACATCTCTACTTTTCTCTTTCAGCCTTTAATCCAAATTTTGTTGTCAGTCCACTGGTCATAAAATCTCTGTGGCTTTTGATCATTCAAAAGCTTAGCCAAAAAAAAGAAGCTGTAAAGTAGCTTTCAGTTGCATTTCTTTATTGCAGGAACCGAATAACCCCAGTATTTTCTGGACAATTGGACAAGTACTACCCAAGATTGGGCACTTTTTGGGGGATGAGAACAGTGGCCAGACAACTACATTTAGTGCCTAGTTTCTCCTGGTTATTGGTCCCCTGGGAATGTTCCTGAAGTGTTTAAAACCTGTACTGTTGGTATTTAGTGTATCGCAACCCTCTACTGTAGAGTGACGCACAACAAATTCTCTGACAGAGGATCTCACTCAGGGAGATTTTGGCAGGACACTCTGAGACTTCAGGTAACCAGGCTGTGACCCTTCTGTATGAGACGGACTGCTAATTCCACACCTCCTCCTAGAAACTGATAGGTGGGGCATATTGTCTCAACGTCACACATACACATTCAAAACTCTTGAGATGCTCTTAACTCCTCATTGAAGATGAAAAGGCCAGTGATGAGTTTTCGGTTTGAATAATGTGTTTTCCCTTGCTGCCCCTCTTCAGAGATAAAAGCTTGCCATTGGGATTTTGATTCACTTGAGCTTAAACTGTGCTCACACACACACACACACTGACAACTAACCCAAAAATGCCGAGTCACTGAAGAAGAGCAGCATCGTACTGCTGTCCTGCTTTGCTCCATTGATCTGATGCTGCTTAGTTATCCCTCAGTTAAAATTAACAAAGGCTGACACTTGATCTCCTGTGGAAAAATCGCTGTGGTCTTTATTGCCCCCTTGTGGTCAACGTCAACAACTTAATTATCTAGATGCCTACACACCACACACACACACAGACACACAGAGACAGTACAGACAAGTAAAGATACACCTAGATTTGAAAAGCTGTGTCGCCCTGAGGCTGTTCTTGTCTCAGCTGGATTCATTTTACCTCTGACGTCAGACACCATTCCTCATATTCACAGCCTAGCCGTCAGTGTGCGTGTGTGTGTGTGTGAGAGAGAGAGGGAGAATGTTTGACTGTTTTTTCCTGAACCTGAATCCAAAATTTCAAAAGTAATTTGCAATTTGCTGCATCTCACATACTTTCCTATAGGCACATACACACGCATGCAAATACACACACGCACTCACATACCAGATAAATGCTAATACTCTGTCCAGGAACTGTCTGGGTCTGCATCCTGTATCACCAGCTGCTGCCCTCCAGTCATACTGAGATACTGAGAGTCAGACAGACAGACAGAGATCTGTCAATACATCTCTTCCCTCCCCGTCCTTCCCCTCTGTGGGGGTGTGTCATTATTTGGCCTGCCGTCGCTCACATGCAGCCCTCACATTTTCAGAAATTCTGATTTCCTGAACACACCTCGACACCCTCACGCACAAACTCTCACGCTACAGACAATGCTCTTGTGTAAGAGACAGGTGGATAGTGGAGGAGCGAAAGAGAGCAACTGAGGACAGAGAAGAGGACACAAGACGAGAGTAGAAAACACTGAGACAAGTTGTGAAAGATACTTCACCGAGTGGCAGTTTTGGACTGACGGATAAATGATAATACTGGAATGATGGATGGATCACATGCATTCATACAAGTAAACCTACACAGACTCTGTCTCTGCAGATGCTTTTGAAAAGCATCAGGTAAGCAATTTAAACTTTCTTTTAAACTGCTCATACCTCCTCAAATTGATTAAATCATCTGCTAGATTTGGGCACCTAATTAAAAAAACAACAACTTGTTAATTTGAATTTTGTTTGGGAACAAAACAAAGTGACACTGCGGTGGAGTAAAGAATAACATGGATCAACAATATTGGGCAGCTAAACTTAGCAAAAGAATAATTAGGTTGCATCTCTGGATATAATTACATTTGTGCTACATTCTTTAGCTGACAGAACCTATTTTTAGATATTGTATTTAAACAAGTTTAGTTCTGTTAATTGCAAACACTCCCTGTAGGCTATTACAATACAATGAAGACACCATAATGTGTGCGAATATAAATGTACGTACACGCGTGGTAATTTGTACTAATTAATGAGATTATAGGACAAGAGCAAATAGAGTAAATGACACATTCTCCAACAAAAGACCGTTGTGCATTTGTGACTGCAACAAATGGACTTCGTGCAAGTGGTTAGTGTCTTTTGCATATCTGCTAAGGTAACTGTTCCTTATATGTTGCTCCTCGACTTCCAGCGTTAGTATGCACTGTTGTTCATGTACTTGTTGAATAAGTTAAATTGTAAACTTAAGTAAGTTAAATTATAAAATTAAAGTTCTACATTCTATTTCATCAATCAATTTTATAATTGAAAGTTGAGAGAAAATCAGACTTAAATACATCAGCTGGAGAAAAACACATACTGAAATTCAAAGAAGATATGTAAATACAACTAAACAATTTCTTGGAGTAGGTTGTAACATTTTCATTGTTCTACAACTAAATCAGACTCTTGTAGTCATGAATAGCTTACCTTACAGCTGAAACGAAACTAACAACTAGCATGAAAGATATTTTCATAGACACACAGTAAAAGTTATTTAAGTTTGATGAGTTTAACTACAAAGCAGGTAATGCTATTACAAAAATAAATGAAGTAAAAATAAATACTTTCCTTCTAAATTGGCTGCTACAGGGTGCTTACGTTTTCACATGTGAAATAAAGTCTGAACTGAGCATGTGCAAAGTGAATCTGGTAACTCGTAACTTGTTCCTGATTGCAGAAATTGGACGTGTTACAACTGACCCATGGTACAACCATCCCAGGTCTCCCCTATATAGACAATGGATCAAAAGATGTGTGTAATATTAAAGGGATCAAGAAGCACTCAAAAGACACAACTACTATCACCTGACTTTCCCCAAAGCTTTAACTCTTTAGGGGTTTTAGGCCAATTTTTTTGCTGTTTTGATGAGGGTTTGTAAGTGTTTTGACACATCTATTCTCATCAGCTTCACATCCAGGTGCAGCAGACAGCTGTTTAAAGCAAAAAAGCTCTCATAAACACATTGTAATGCCTTCCCAGCACGAAACTGCAAAGAAACAAAGTTAGCAACTAACTGGTGACTTCTCCATCTCCCTTTAGGAGATGGTGGAGACCAAAACAGCTGAGCTAAAAGTTGAGTGAAAATTAGACTTAAATTCATCAGCTGGACAGAAACTCAACTTCAAATGAATGATACTGTTGCGCTGTAACTGGATGTGTAAATAAGCAACTTTTTGCTAATATCAACTTATAAGGTGATATTATATCAATTTTATTTTTTATAGTGGCTTAAAAGAACAATTAATTTTGCTTTATGAATGAGGGCAGCAGATTATATAAGATTACATGAGCCTTTGTGTAGTGTGAGAAACTGTATTATCAACATTTTACAAGTGTGTCAACAACATTAAGAAGGTGTGAATGCAGTGAGGAGTAACCCAATCTGTTGTGTCCATCCCTGCCCTGCAGGCAATCTGTCAGGGTAGACAAAGCCTCGGATAATATTAGATCATTTTGTTTACCGGCTGAAAAGGAGAATTTCTGTGTAACCCTACACTGAAACAATGATATGCTGTGATCATATCCACATTTAAACACAGATGGAAAGGAAGAGCATAACAGAAATGGGGGCAGATATGGGAAGATCATTGTCGTTCTCATGCACAAAGCTTGAAATGTGTTAATATTTGAAAGAGCCATGAATGAATAATATAGGAGTAACTCACAACCAAAAGGAGACCTGGATGTCAAATTTACATCATCTATGTTTCCAGGAGGATGTGTGGCCTTTTCTTTGAAGGGCAGTGGAGATGGACACTAGTCATCTGGCTATTGCTGACGGCAGCCACCCCACCCAAAGGTATTTACTGATTCACATAGAAAAAAAGAAGATACAGAGTTGGAATGTTGATTTTAATTAAGGGAAATGGGATTTCCGTTTGCACATAAAGAGGATTTTAACTCATAATATCATGTTTACTTTATGCAGCCAAAGTGCGTTGTGTTGTTTTCTATCAGTTATCGTGTTTAGATAAAAGTAATATTAAAGGCTTACAGTCTACAGCTGTGTGCTAGCAGCTCTGTGAGGCTGTGTTTTTAGGCACAGCTGCTTTGAGCTAAATGCTAGTGCCAGCATGCCACATAGTCACAGTGGCAATGCTAACAGGTTCCAAGGTTTTGGCTAGAAATGGAGGTCACAATAATGGCAACAGAACTAAAAAACAAAACTTAAGCAACTGAAGTATTTTCTTTACACTTACTGATTTAACTAATCATGTTAAATGAGAGTAACAGAAAGTTTTGCAAAAACTGTAATAATCGAAGAATCAACAGAAAAATACAGTACTGCTAACAGTAAGAGTCAACCCACCGTTGACCTCATTTTCTTCAGGGATTACATTTTCTGTGACAATTCCTGCCTTCAGTGCAGCTCTGCTGTGAAAATATAAACTTAAATCTGCCTTTCTTTCACCTGTTCCAGTTTTTGGCTATTTCATGGGTGACATTAAGGCAGTATTAAATGGCTGTGAGGACTACTGGACCTTGCAGGACAGGACCGCCGTGCCGCTACTCTTTAAGATGACGGTGTGTGTCGACATCCGTGTGGTCGTCCCCGGAGCCTGGGTGGCTTTCTCCTACAGTTCAGTCTTTGCACCCAGACCTGAGCTGGGTCTAGAGGGAGATGATGAGGCGTTGTATGGGTGGCTGCTAAGGGTCCGACACCGATTTCCAATCCGGCTTTCCTTAACACAATGGCATAGGGTGTGTCTGAGGAGGGACGTACTGCGCAACACCTTTAGCCTGGAGGTAAAACTTGCAGTGTACTAGTTTGCCCATTGGTGGGGGAAGTATTCAGATCGTTTCACTTTGTCATCTGTATCATATTTTCAATTATCATCATGTGTTTTGTATGTAAAATCTTACTCTGCAAAGTGACTAGTTACTATGGCTGTCAATGGGTATGTGTACACATACGAGGAATTTGAGTCAGGATTGTTCATTGCTCACAATGTGCTTACTCATACAAAAACACAATAACACAATAATAAAATCAGACACAGACTTCAGTGTAGACACCACACATATACACACTATGAATAAAAACAATATACCTGTAAACATAATGACAAATAGAGCAGTGAGCACAGTGCAAAGGATGCAGGAGTAAAATTATTATTATCATTATTATGTACATGTCAGAGGTGGATGTGATATACAGATACACATACATGCATACATGTACACATGGACACAATGAAGCATAGTGCAGTGCATAGTGACTTCTGACTTGTTGTAGGTGGATTGGTATACAGTATACACAGTATGACAATATAACAGTATATAACAGCACTGAAATAGAGAACGGTGAATCCAGTAAACAGGTGGCTTTTTTGCCTCTGAATTGTAATAGAACTTTAAAGTAGCACTTAATTAAATAAATAAGTACCTCAACTCTGCAGTTAAATGTAGCACTCGAGTAAATGTCCTTCCACCTCTGAGTATGTCACAAGTTCTACACAAAACGTGTCCAAAAATAGTGTTTGCAAAAATACATTTACACTTTGTTTTACATTGTATTGTGTTGTCTTTCGATCCAAATCCTACCCACAAACAAAAAAAGACCAGTGAAGTTTGTGCAGATTTTTTTATGTGCAGAAGTACGTGTAGACTTTTTAACTTACACAGCAGAGTACCTCTGAAACTATTCCTTTATAAGCAAGTCGGAAAATGCTTATGCTACTTTTAATAATTTGGGCTTCTTCCAGTTTGCAAACTGTTTACTTCACGTTTACAACTTAGATGATATCTTCATTTTATTACAACTTGGCTCTTATTTTTGTTTTGGCCATAATTTTTATCAGTCATGGTAACATTGTATTCACCAAAAGTATTGCTAATATCTGGGAAGATGGTGATATTACTACAAGGCCTGAGAGGGCATGAAACACAGACAATCAGACGGGTTGAAAACAGTTTAGATAAATGATCTTCATTTGGTTGTAAAATGGCTGGCAAAGCAGGTCACCGTTGAATCTGGAAGTTGGTCTAAAACCCTTAAAACCTGTTTGATCGTCTGAGTGCAACGTGTTTCTCTCCCCCTCAAATTAATTTACAGCAACGTCATCGCTTTCCCAGATCTTAGCATTTAACTTGGTGAGTGTGATGGTGTTATAACAGGTAAATGATGGACAAAACTATGAAAAAAAGCCTGAGTTGTAATAAACCAGAATTATTGTTTAATGAGCTAGAGCAGATTTTTAAGCAGTGTAATTGCAGGAGTCACACTTGTACTTATTCAGCACTCTTTGTATTTGTTTAACATTGTGTTTACAATGTTTCAGGTTGATGGGAAAATGGTGGCAGAGAGGAGGGTCATTGCTCAGGCCATTCCCTCATACGGCTCCCTCTGGCTGGGCTGCCGTCCCAGGGACCAACCGACGGGAACCGTGCAAGGAAAAATTGAGCTGTACCTGTTCCGCATGTGGCCGGACCTTGGTGACTATGGCCTCTGCGAGGACGGCACTGTGATTGGCTGGAACTCCCAGTACTGGGGTGTGACCAGTGCCAATGCCAGACAGAGAGACCCCAGACTTCTGTGTGGTGAGACAGACATGCATAAACTCATCTTTACCTAACTGATCCAAAAGGTTTTAACTTTGTTCAAGCTTGGATCTCTTGCATGAGTGACTTTTCTGAATAATTATTGATTGCATTTATAACAGAATGCAAACAGAATTGATGATTCCTGAATGTAAAATACTTTGAATCCAGCTAACACTCCGCACGGCATGTTAGCTCAAATAGAAGCTTGAGCATCTTATCCTGCATTACTACAGTGGCCTCATCAGCCTGTTCTAATGTTCAAATGTAACTGTCTTTTTCTTATAATGCTAATTTCTTATGGCTCCCGAGAGCTGCAGAGAAAACTACACACAGTTCTGCATGTTCCTAGAGCACGTTGAATGCTGAATGTTTTTATGCCACTTGTAGACCACAGACGCTTGAGACGTGGGGCACGGGTTTACAGAAGCAATAACACTGGTGTGGATTCAGGTGACTTACACACTTATATGCATGTTGTGCATATGCCTGTCTGTATATGCATGCATGTCTGGGCATGCAGGGCAGATAGATGTCTGTTCTCATCTAAAAAACAACAAACATAACAAACATAAGAACAGAAATAAAAAAACACACTTTTTGAATGATTATCTGGTATTTTATTTGACTTTTATTTAGCTGATATGGCGTCTGGAGATCTGAATATGCTTTTCAAGTCAGTCATCTTTGAAAATGATCAAAATTATCAGTGCAGTTAAGAGATAGGATGAAAAAAGTTTGACATGATTTTTACCATGAAGCTACTAGTATATAGACTTTTTGAGTAGGGGAAAATGGCCTTCTGAATGACTGTACAAAAGCGAGAAAGTACAAGTACTCCACACTCTTAATTTGCATTTCATGTTTTAGGCACAACTCCAGTTGGACGGTCATCTACACTTGGTAAGCTTCACTTTCAGACAAGAATACCCAATGAAGTAGTGTTTCCTCCTGATTATTACTCGACATCATTCTTTCTACTTTCTTTTTACCAGAATTGCCTTCAACTACAGATACCTCACGTCCTGTCATATCAACACCTGTCACTCAATGGAGCAACCTGACGTCCAATGTCACTGGTGAGTGATGCTGACAGTAACTGTGTCCCAAATCCATACTATATACTAATTCTATAGAGTATGTCATACATATTAATCAACATAGCATAATGTTTTAGCAGTAAGTAAGTTTACAAAAATATCAACATACCTAGCACAGCATTTTATACTAACATGAAATTATGTTTTATTTACTTCATAATGAGACATCAAAATGTTTTACAAACATTTAACACCTATTTTATTGTTGTCCAAGATATTTTTGGAGCTGTTTCCACCCACAATTTATTTTATTTAATTCGATTTCCATTGTGCATTGCGCACAGCACACTCCCAAATTGACCATATTTACAAATATGTTTGTTTGTGCTGCTCATTTGTTTATCTTTTCATGGCCATGGGCATGGCTATCAGCATCTCTTTTACAAACTGCTGCTGCTGTTCTATGGAAATGGAAATGTGAACTCTGAGCATTTATCTGCAGAAACGCCTATCAGAGTGTCAGACACTTGGACACTTGGTCATTAACTGCATCTTGTAATAACTGACATATGGTGCAATTTTCTCTGTTTCATTACTTGGTTTACTCAGTTAGAAATTTTTAATTCATTTCACCTCATCACTTCCATCACTCATTATTATTACACTATTTATTTATTCCTGCTATTAAAAAAATATAAATTTTTACACTGTTAATATTCTATAATTCTGTAAATATTTTCCATCTCCATTTCCATGTTATGTCAGTAAATGATAAAAACGTTTTCTTTTTGAAGTTTATCAACATTTCTGCAATAAAGATGAGCGCTCAGATGATCAAACACACTGTAAACAAACCAATTAGATATATTATTTAAAACACTTTATTTGAGTTAGATAATAAATCAAGTGAAGTGATGTTTTACTAGATTTGTTATATATTCTAGTATGGTGTAAATAATAGTGCGAGGGCACCAAAAACTAACCCTGGACGATCACTCACATCATGTTAGTCTAACACATTTAGTGCATATTTGTATGGGAATATAATTAGAGACTGTATTGGCTTGTGTTACTGATGTAAATAAGAAACAATACCTAAACTGATTGTTGTTAAAGTGTTTCTTTAAAATATAAGTTTTCTCTGTTCTTTTAGGGTCCCCGTTATTAAATTGTAACATCAGCCAACTCTGTTCCAATAAAAGTAAGAAATATCCACCTTTTGTCCAATCAGAGTGTTTTATTCAGGCACATTTGTGGGCTTACAGCTCCCTTTTTTCTGCAGGTGCTTACTTTTGGATGTCCATAAGTGTGAATGCCAAAAATGGCAATAAGTCAGAACAAGATGTCCACAACTTGGTAAGAGTGACATTTTCTCCTCATCCACTTGGATTTCTCTTGTGTACCTTTAAGTCTCCAGCCCCTCATCGTGCCATGCACTTAAGAGCTTTAAATGTCAACTCGTCAAAAACAAGTCTTGCCAGCACAGGAATATTTCAAAGGAGAAGTACATTCTGACCCTGCGATGCACCTGAAATAAATTTGATTTGGGCTGTCAAGCAGTCACTGCTGTACAACAAAGGGTTAGTGCGAGTTTTGCTGTATGGGGTACTTATAAGCAATGTACTGCTGTGTACTGACTATGGTTAAATATGTCATGCAGTCACACATGAAAAAACCTGAACTAGTTCAGTACAAATCTAGGCCCACATAACCACAGGTTGTACTTTCTTTCAGCAAACTTTTAACCAGGAGCTACTGTGTACCATACCTGAATTGACAATGCAATGCCAAAAAGCTACTGTAGACGATTTCAAATACTTGGTTCAGGATTTTGGTGTTTGGCTTGTTCATTGAGGGAAGATCTCTAGGTGTCGAAAGATTTAAAAACTCAAGCCAAGTCTCTACCAACTCACAGCCACTATATGTAAGATTTACCATTTCTAACTGGTGTCCTCACAGGGGTACTATGTAGGGAGAAAGAATAGTAGAAATCAAAACATAGACAGTCTTTATTTCCCTTGGGGTTGTCGCTTTTATACAAACAAAAACTTAAACCATAATTTGTGAAATACTATAATCACATTCACTAAAAATCACATTTGAGTAAATTTAGTTTGTCCAATACATTCTCATCCCCTAATATCTGTGAACTGTGTATAGCAAGTACAACACTTTCCACAAAGTTAATCTGATGTGGGTGCAAACGTCTACAAATGAAAGCTTTAACCTGAGTAACTGTTTCATTTCAAATCCAAACTGATGGAGCACAGGGCAACCACAATAAAACATTTGTCACTGTCCTAATTCTTAAACTGTATGTGTTTAGCTCCCATCACCTCCCACACAGTTACAGCATCTGTCTCTCCATCTGTCACTCAGGTGTCAAAAGCGTTTGGTTGCCACGGAAATGCAGCAAAAATAGGAACAGGCCTTTTAGATATCTGTCAGGGTGGCAGACAACTTCAGGTCAGTCTGTCCCAGAAACAGGCAACATCCTTTCACTTTAAAAGCTCTCCTATAAGGGATGCAAATGACTGCAGTTTTTCTCCCTTTCTTTGCAGAGTTTACAGGTGAACTGTACTGCAAAAAGGAATATAAGGTAACATCATGTCATTTTGTGTAACTGCTACATATACTTTAAATCGCACCTCCTCACAGTGGTGTGAATACTTTAATTACAGCGAAACGACCTGCAATGTGTTGTTGCAACTCAGCTACGCTGTCTCAGCGTGTGAACTTCAGCATGCTGGAGTCTCTGCACTGCAGCAAGCTGGAGACCAGCAAATACAAGCAACAATCATAGGAGAGGTGGAGAGAGTCGGTGAGCATTTTTCAGTCAGTTTACCGGAGTGATCTTCACAAATACACAAAAACACACAGTACTGTTCACCTAAATGATAAGACAACATTAATAAACATTGAAAAGGAAACCTTACACTGCTACAGAAATATTAAAAACTTGTTTGTATATTAAAAGACCAGTGTCAATATGAGGTGATGGCATGATTTAAATGTATACTTTTTTTTGACCTTTGGAACATGGATTGTGCCTTTTAGTAACACACAGTTATACAAGTGAAAACACACCCACATACAGTATTTTGCAAGTATGCAAAATGCACCCCTGCTTGAAAGTCACGTCTACAAAAACAGATGAACCGCTGTATTCATGCAAAACACCAACTGGAAAATACTGACTCAAAAACACACCACCTTACTTGTGAAGACAAATCAGTGCCTTGCCCAAACCATAACTCATAACTACATTAAACACTAAAATTAAAAAAGCACAACATTATTAGATTACTCATGTTGATTTTGTTCACATCAGGTCGAGATCTTTGTGGGGATGTGAAGCCCTCCAGTGGCGGGTTAGTGTACAGGTGTACATCCACATCTTCTCTGGATGATATCTGTCGGACAAACATATACTCCAATCTTACATGGTGAGCAGTACCTTTTGTATTTCTGAATATATGTCTTTAGATGTGTACACTCTGTATCTTATCTGTGTTTATTCACTAGCTCCCTCATAGAGCCCAACTCCAACCCAGCTCCTCAACAACCCAAGACAAATTCCTGCAGCAGTGAGTATCAAAAACACCAATTATATTCACCAGAATTCACTGTTGCTTCCGCTGCTGTAACCATGTTTGTCTGTGCCTCAGGGGAAGTGCCTCGCTTTTGTGACTGCACTGCTTTCTGTAATTCTGCAAGTAAGAAAACAGACAAAATATTGTCCTCCTGCCTGTCTGCATATGTCTGCACTGCAATGTCAAGCAAATAATGTTTGTATATATTGTGTTAATATGCCTCCACACACAGCTGCTAAATGTAAGTGTGTACTTAAGACTGTATGGGATGTTAATGAGACTAGTAATAGTTCCACATTTTGGTAAATTTATGTTTTGGCTTTTATCCCAAGAGATTGGTGAGAAGATTGACACCAAACTCATCTGTACGATAAATATAAAGCTCCAGCCAGCATACTATCATGTTCCATGTATCAGCTCCACTAGGGGGAAACTGCTAGACTCCTTCCAAGATAAAAAGAAATCCACCTACCAGCACCTATGAGGCTCAAAAACTAACATATTGTATCTGGCTGCATGTATCCTTTGCAATATATGTTGCTTATATATGTTGCCTTGTCATTACTTTTCTACAAACATTGACTTCCTGGTGCTTGGCAAGAAAAATGGCACATAATCCTGTTAAAGTTTGTTTTAAACAAACTAGATACATTGTATAATGTGTTAAATGATGTGTGTTGAACAAGTATTAGAGGTGCTGGTAGGTGGATTTGTTTTTCCTTTGTACCTTTGGCTTGTTATTTCACCCTGCTTCTACTCTTTTGCTAGCGCTAATATTAAGCTACGGTCTCCTGGCTGTAGCTTTGTATTTAAATGACAGGCATGAGAGTGGTATCGATCTTCTTATCTAAATCTCTAGTGTATTTCCCAAAATACTGAACTATTCCTTTAACTGAAACAAAGTCTCAGAAGTAGGTGTGTCCTAAACAATTTTTACTATGTTTTTCAGGCCAGTTTTTTGCCATAAGAATTAATATTACCAGTGCTTTTGTTACTGTTGATCTCCTAAAAAGAATGGTATGTATACTACAGTATGAATGAACTATACTTACTATTGTATATATGCTATGCACTGACTTTCTAACCTTATTGACAGTTGCTGACACTTGGAGCAGCCAGCAAATGTAACCCATTGTCAGCGTAAGTCTCTGTCCTTATTGTCATTGGCTGCAAAATAAAATGATGTGTTGAAAGTGATTGAACAGGTTAACCTAATACTGAATAAGAAAGGGTTTTGGTGGGGAAAATTCATATGGACAATTCTTTATTTCTAGATCTCTGTGCCAAGATTCTGACATTTCAAAGAGCTTCCGGGTAAATCATACTACAGAAGATGGTTTGGCACTAACCTAAACCTTATAAAATCACACATGTACTTGCATCGAATATAGAGCTATTTATCCTGCTTCATAAATTTGTTTCTTTATCCAGGGTGTTCATCTGGAATGCAATGGGAATAAACAGAGGTAGGCGTGTTTCTAGCTCTTGTCTGTTATGTGCACATAGCCTAATCAATGTCCTGGGTCCACAGGGAAAGAGGAAGTACACGGTTGGCACAGTGTTAAAGAAAATCATAACATTTCAATACAGGATAACTCCATGAATGCACTATTGATGACAATGTATTTGGTTATAAATATGATAAATACCAGTATGTAAAAGTGGCTTATATAACCCATTTGCTGTTGGTCTCTAGGTTGTACAGCTGCATGGTGATACTGGAGATGTCTGCCCCTGTCAATAGCTGCTCCCTGAATAAACTTATGCAACAACTCATTGATAGCAACATTGGCATAACAAATGAAAAGCCACTTACACGCATGGGTTTGCCTCCATATTTATGATTTTTCCCTAATATGAAACCTCTATAATATATAAATAGATATTGTGGACACATTATTGATGATGCTCTGTTCGCAGTGGCTTGTGGTCCTCCTGGTTTGCCTGTCAGTACTCTGTTGGCGTCCAACCTGACCTGGGTTGCCAGTGACCTGCTGACCTCTGACGTCTGTCGGTCTGACCCCACTCTGCTTAAATGGTAAATCTATAAAGCATTTCTCTGGTGTTGGCTTTGGAAATCCAATATAGCTATGTTTTTCTTTTGTTTACAGTCATGTAATGATCTCTTAGATGAGATGCTCTTTCTGTTTGTTAGAGAACAAGCTGCACTTCTTTTGGTGGAAAAAGGGAACTAGAGAAACAAAGGATGTTTGATGATTTTTATAGTCATTCTGGCAAATTCAGCAACTCATATACTGAGCTAAGTTTATAGATGAGTCAGACTGAGGGAAAATGTCAATTATAAAGCAAAGTGTGTCTACAATGTTAAAAAAGCTTGAAAACAGGGGAAAGTGTCATTTTTACAATTTGGTTTTTGTACTGATTAAACAAACAAGATTTGACATTCTAATTAGTGAGCTTACAAGGTGTTAGTAAGCCAATTTTGTTAGTCTTGGACACAGCCAGCGTGGCTGTATCCCCCTGTAACCAGTCTTTGCGCAAAACTAAGCTAATTGGTCGTTGCAGTACAGAATTGAGAGTCAAACTTCTCATCTTACCAGAATGGTTAACATGCCAAACGTATTGCTTCAGGTTATTTTATACATGAATTAATAATCCTAATATTAATACTGCTACCATTGCCTTTAATCAAGACACTGGCCTCCTACAAGGAAATTAATAAAGTATGGGACCTAATTTGATTTTCATATTTTGCTATGTGTTCTTTTTTAGTGGGGCAAATGAGACGCTTGCTGTACTTCTGTCTGACAGCTGCCCTCCCACAACCAAGCAAAGCACAATGGGGCCTCCCACTCTGACTAACAGCAACATTACTAAAGCTCCTGAAACCTCACCACCTTTGGTGACCAATACTACTAAACAACCTTACACAACAGCTGAAAATACTGCAGCAGTCCAACAGACAAATGCATCACAAGGAAAAGCTCAGCCTAATGTGTCTACTCCCCTCACAACAATTAACAGTCCACAGTCCTCAACAGCACAACCTGTCCTCCAAATCAGCAGACAAAACATGACTGTGATTGTCTCTGACAGTACAGCAGTAAAAAACACAACTATGTCTGATAACACGTCATTGTTGATGCCCACTGAAAATACAAATCTGCAAAGCATGACCACAGTGCATCAAAACACAAGTGAATTCTTAACAGTATCCTCTGTCAACTCAACATTACAAACTACGTCACTAATTGATTCAACAATTAACACAACTGCATTGTCACAGACAACAGTGCACAATTTAACAGTCGACACAATTACACTTTACAATGTAACTAGAGTTACACCTTCTCCCAATCACACAACAGAGAATGATGTCACTATAGTTACACTGTCTCCCAGTCACACAACAGAGCACAATGTAACTACAGTTACACCTTCTCCAAGTCACACAACAGAGCACAATGTAACTACCGTTACACCTTCTCCCAGTCACATGACAGAGCACAATGTAGCTACAATTCCACCTTCTTCCAGTCACACAACAGAGCAAAATGTAACTACCGTTACAACCTTTCCCAGTCACACAACAGAGCAAAATGTAACTACCGTTACAACCTTTCCCAGTCACACAACAGAGCACAATGTAGCTACAGTTACACCTTCTCCCAGTCACACAACAGAGCACAATGTAACTACAGTTACACCTTCTCCCAGTCACACAACAGAGCACAGTGTAACTACAGTTACACCTTCTCCCAGTCACACGACAGAGCACAGTGTAACTACAGTTACACCTTCTCCCAGTCACACAACAGAGCACAATGTAACTACAGTTCCACCTTCTTCCAGTCACACGACAGAGCACAATGTAACTACAGTTACACCTTCTCCCAGTCACACGACAGAGCACAATGTAACTACAGTTACACCTTCTTCCAGTCACACAACAGAGCACAATGTAACTACAGTTACACCTTCTCCCAGTCACACAACAGAGCACAATGTAACTACAGTTACACCTTCTCCCAGTCACACAACAGAGCACAATGTAACTACAGTTACACCTTCTCCCAGTCACACGACAGAACACAGTGTAACTACAGTTACAACCTTTCCCAGTCACACGACAGAGCGCAATGTAACTACAGTTACATCTTCTATCGGTCACATAATAGAGCACAATGTAACTACAGTTACACCTTCTCCCAGTCACACAACAGAGCACAATGTAACTACAGTTACACCGTCTCCCAGTCACACGACAGAGCACAATGTAACTACCGTTACACCTTCTCCCAGTCACACAACAGAGCACAATGTAACTACAGTTACACCGTCTCCCAGTCACACAACAGAGCACAGTGTAACTACCGTTACACCTTCTCCCAGTCACACGACAGAGCACAATGTAACTACAGTTCCACCTTCTTCCAGTCGCACAACAGAGCACAATGTAACTACCGTTACAACCTTCTCCCAGTCACCACGACAGAGCACAATGTAACTACAGTTACACCTTCTTCCAGTCACACAACAGAGCACAGTGTAACTACAGTTACAACCTTCTCCCAGTCACTACGACAGAGCACAATGTAACTACAGTTACATCTTCTATCGGTCACATAATAGAGCACAATGTAACTACAGTTACACCTTCTCCCAGTCACACAACAGAGCACAATGTAACTACAGTTACACCGTCTCCCAGTCACACGACAGAGCACAATGTAACTACCGTTACACCTTCTCCCAGTCACACAACAGAGCACAATGTAACTACAGTTACACCGTCTCCCAGTCGTACAACAGAGCACAGTGTAACTACCGTTACACCTTCTCCCAGTCACACGACAGAGCACAATGTAACTACAGTTCCACCTTCTTCCAGTCGTACAACAGAGCACAGTGTAACTACCGTTACAACCTTTCTCAGTCACACGACAGAGCACAATGTAGCTACAGTTCCACCTTCTTCCAGTCACACAACAGAGCACAATGTAACTACAGTTACACCTTCTCCCAGTCACACAACAGACCACAATGTAGCTACAGTTACACCTTCTTCCAGTCACACGACAGGGCACAATGTAACTACCGTTACACCTTCTTCCAGTCACACAACAGAGCACAATGTAACTACCGTTACACCTTCTTCCAGTCACACGACAGGGCACAATGTAACTACCGTTACACCTTCTCCCAGTCACACGACAGAGCACAATGTAACTACAGTTACACCTTCTCCCAGTCACACGACAGAGCACAATGTAACTACCGTTACACCTTCTTCCAGTCACACGACAGAGCACAATGTAACTGCAGTTATACCTTCTTCCAGTCACACAACAGTGTACAATGTAGCTACAGTTCCACCTTCTTCCAGTCACACAACAGAGCACAATGTAACTACAGTTACACCTTCTCCCAGTCACACAACAGAGCACAATGTAACTACAGTTACACCTTCTCCCAGTCACACAACAGAGCACAATGTAGCTACAGTTACACCTTCTTCCAGTCACACGACAGAGCACAATGTAGCTACAGTTACACCTTCTTCCAGTCACACAACAGAGCACAATGTAACTACCATTACACCTTCTCCCAGTCACACAACAGAGCACAATGTAACTACCATTACACCTTCTCCCAGTCACACAACAGAGCACAGTGTAACTACAGTTACACCTTCTCCCAGTCACACGACAGAGCACAATGTAACTACAGTTACACCTTCTCCCAGTCACACAACAGAGCACAATGTAACTACAGTTACACCTTCTCCCAGTCACACGACAGAGCACAATGTAACTACAGTTACACCTTCTCCCAGTCACACGACAGAGCACAATGTAACTACAGTTACACCTTCTCCCAGTCACACAACAGAGCACAATGTAACTACAGTTACACCTTCTCCCAGTCACACAACAGAGCACAATGTAACTACAGTTACACCTTCTCCCAGTCACACAACAGAGCACAATGTAACTACCGTTACACCTTCTTCCAGTCACACGACAGAGCACAATGTAGCTACAATTCCACCTTCTTCCAGTCACACAACAGAACACAGTGTAACTACCGTTACAACCTTTCCCAGTCACACGACAGAGCGCAATGTAACTACAGTTACATCTTCTATCGGTCACATAATAGAGCACAATGTAACTACAGTTACACCTTCTCCCAGTCACACAACAGAGCACAATGTAACTACAGTTACACCGTCTCCCAGTCACACGACAGAGCACAATGTAACTACCGTTACACCTTCTCCCAGTCACACAACAGAGCACAATGTAACTACAGTTACACCGTCTCCCAGTGACACGACAGGGCACAATGTAACTACAGTTCCACCTTCTTCCAGTCGTACAACAGAGCACAGTGTAACTACCGTTACAACCTTTCTCAGTCACACGACAGAGCACAATGTAGCTACAGTTCCACCTTCTTCCAGTCACACAACAGAGCACAATGTAACTACAGTTACACCTTCTCCCAGTCACACAACAGAGCACAATGTAACTACAGTTCCACCTTCTTCCAGTCGTACAACAGAGCACAGTGTAACTACCGTTACAACCTTTCTCAGTCACACGACAGAGCACAATGTAGCTACAGTTCCACCTTCTTCCAGTCACACAACAGAGCACAATGTAACTACAGTTACACCTTCTCCCAGTCACACGACAGAGCACAATGTAACTACAGTTCCACCTTCTTCCAGTCGTACAACAGAGCACAGTGTAACTACCGTTACAACCTTTCTCAGTCACACGACAGAGCACAATGTAGCTACAGTTCCACCTTCTTCCAATCACACGACAGGGCACAATGTAACTACCGTTACACCTTCTTCCAGTCACACAACAGAGCACAATGTAGCTACAGTTCCACCTTCTTCCAGTCACACGACAGAGCACAATGTAACTACCGTTACACCTTCTCCCAGTCACACGACAGAGCACAATGTAGCTACAGTTACACCTTCTTCCAGTCACACGACAGAGCACAATGTAGCTACAGTTACACCTTCTTCCAGTCACACAACAGAGCACAATGTAACTACCATTACACCTTCTCCCAGTCACACAACAGAGCACAATGTAACTACCGTTACACCTTCTTCCAGTCACACGACAGAGCATAATGTAACTACAGTTACACCTTCTCCCAGTCACACAACAGAGCACAGTGTAACTACAGTTACACCTTCTTCCAGTCACACAACAGAGCACAATGTAACTACAGTTGCACCTTCTTCCAGTCACACGACAGAGCACAATGTAACTACAGTTGCACCTTCTTCCAGTCACAAAACACAGCACAATGTAACTACCGTTACACCTTACTCCAGTCACACGACAGAGCACAGTGTAACTACAGTTACACCTTCTCCCAGTCACACAACAGAGCACAGTGTAACTACAGTTACACCTTCTCCCAGTCACACAACAGAGCACAATGTAACTACAGTTACACCTTCTTCCAGTCACACGACAGAGCACAATGTAACTACCGTTACACCTTCTTCCAGTCACACGACAGAGCACAATGTAACTACAGTTGCACCTTCTGCCAGTCACATAACACAGCACAATGTAACTACAGTTACACCTTCTTCCATTCACACAACAGAGCACAATGTAACTACAGTTGCACCTTCTGCCAGTCACACAACAGAGCACAGTGTAACTACAGTTACACCTTCTCCCAGTCACACAACAGAGCACAATGTAGCTACAGTTCCACCTTCTTCCAGTCACACAACAGAGCACAATGTAGCTACAGTTCCACCTTCTTCCAGTCACACAACAGAGCACAATGTAACTACAGTTACACCTTCTACCAGTCACACGACAGAGCACAATGTAACTACAGTTACACCTTCTTCCAGTCACACAACAGAGCACAATGTAACTACAATTCCACCTTCTTCCAGTCACACAACAGAGCACAATGTAACTACAGTTACACCTTCTTCCAGTCACACGACAGAGCACAATGTAACTACAGTTACACCTTTTCCCAGTCACACGACAGAGCACAATGTAACTACAGTTACACCTTCTCCCAGTCACACGACAGAGCACAATGTAACTACAGTTACACATTCTCCCAGTGACACGACAGGGCACAATGTAACTACAACTACGCCTTCTTCCAGTCATACAACAGAGCACAATGTAACTACAGTTACACCTTCTTCCAGTCACATGACAGAGCACAATGTAACTACAGTTACACCTTTTCCCAGTCACACGACAGAGCACAATGTAACTACAGTTACACCTTCTCCCAGTGACACGACAGGGCACAATGTAACTACAACTACGCCTTCTTCCAGTCATACAACAGAGCACAATGTAACTACAGTTACACCTTCTTCCAGTCACACGATAGAGCACAATTTAACTACAACTACGCCTTCTTCCAGTCATACAACAGAGCACAATGTAACTACAGTTACACCTTCTTCCAGTCACATGACAGAGCACAATGTAACTACAGTTACACCTTTTCCCAGTCACACGACAGAGCACAATTTAACTACAACTACGCCTTCTTCCAGTCATACAACAGAGCACAATGTAACTACAGTTACACCTTCTTCCAGTCACACGACAGAGCACAATGTAACTACAACTACGCCTTCTCCCAGTCACACGACAGAGCACAATGTAACTACAGTTACACCTTCTTCCAGTCACACAAAAGAGCACAGTGTAGCTACAGTTACACCTTTTCCCAGTCACACGACAGAGCACAATGTAACTACAACTACACCTTCTCCCAGTCACACGACAGAGCACAATGTAACTACAACTACGCCTTCTTCCAGTCACACGACAGAGCACAATGTAACTACAGTTACACCTTCTTCCAGTCACACGACAGAGCACAATGTAACTACAACTACGCCTTCTCCCAGTCACACGACAGAGCACAGTGTAACTACAGTTACACCTTCTCCCAGTCACACGACAGAGCACAATGTAACTACAGTTACACCTTCTTCCAGTCACACAACAGAGCACAATGTAGCTACAGTTCCACCTTCTACCAGTCACACGACAGAACGCAGTGTAACTACAGTTACACCTTCTCCCAGTCACACAACAGAGCACAGTGTAACTACCGTTACACCCTCTCCCAGTCACACGGCAGAGCACAATGTAACTACAGTTACACCTTCTTCCAGTCACACAACAGAGCACAATGTAGCTACAGTTCCACCTTCTTCCAGTCACACAACAGAGCACAGTGTAACTACCGTTACACCCTCTCCCAGTCACACGACAGAGCACAATGTAACTACAGTTACACCTTATCCCAGTCACACGACAGAGTACAATGTAACTACAACTACGCCTTCTCCCAGTCACACGACAGAGCACAATGTAACTACCGTTACACCTTCTCCCAGTCACACGACAGAGCACAATGTAACTACCGTTACACCTTCTCCCAGTCACACAACAGAGCACAATGTAACTACAACTACGCCTTCTCCCAGTCACACGACAGAGCACAATGTAACTACAGTTACACCTTCTTCCAGTCACACGACAGAGCACAATGTAACTACCATTACACCTTCTCCCAGTCACACAACAGAGCACAATGTAACTACAACTACGCCTTCTCCCAGTCACACGACAGAGCACAGTGTAACTACAGTTACACCTTCTTCCAGTCACATGACAGAGCGCAGTGTAACTACAGTTACACCTTCTCCCAGTCACACAACAGAGCACAATGTAGCTACAGTTCCACCTTCTTCCAGTCACACGACAGAGCACAATGTAACTACAGTTACACCTTCTTCCAGTCACACAACAGAACGCAGTGTAACTACAGTTACACCTTCTCCCAGTCACACAACAGAGCACAATGTAGCTACAGTTCCACCTTCTTCCAGTCACACGACAGAGCACAGTGTAACTACAGTTACACCTTCTTCCAGTCACACAACAGAACGCAGTGTAACTACAGTTACACCTTCTCCCAGTCACACAACAGAACGCAGTGTAACTACAGTTACACCTTCTCCCAGTCACACAACAGACCACAGTGTAACTACAGTTACACCTTCTTCCAGTCACACGACAGAGCACAATGTAGCTACAGTTCCACCTTCTTCCAGTCACACGACAGAGCACAATGTAGCTACAGTTCCACCTTCTTCCAGTCACACAACAGAGCACAATGTAACTACAGTTCCACCTTCTTCCAGTCACACAACAGAACGCAGTGTAACTACAGTTACACCTTCTCCCAGTCACATAACAGAGCGCAGTGTAACTACAGTTACACCCTCTCCCAGTCACACGACAGAGCATAATGTAACTACAGTTACACCCTCTCCCAGTCACACAACTGCAGCCAACAATTACACAACAGAGAACAACATAACTACATTTGACAGCAGTAAGAACTTACAAAATGGTACAATTACAATAAGCACATTTACACCTTCTCCTAACCACACATCAGTTAACAATGTAAGTACAGTTTCTAACAACTATATTACACCTGTGAGCATTTCCACTACTACTGTATCTCAAAACATCACTGCCACTGACAGTGTAACCACTGCACCGATCAGGGAAACACAACAGAACATAACTGCTCCTTTTAAAAACCCAACAATGTCAACAACTTCCACTAAAAACTCAACCATGGACAGTATGCCATCTGTTGTTGACAACACCACTAAACCCACAGAAGCTCCACTGAACAACCAGACTGGAAATCACACCACAGTGAGAGTGACTGCAGGAATCAGCTTCAACCTGAGCTCAACTGCAACAAGTTCAACCGCTGACTTCAACTTAACAACCAAAGGACCAGGAGTCAGTTTAACAACTACAACTAAGACTACCCTTGAATATCAAGCCACAACTTCAACCACAGCCCCTACAGCTACTACAACTATCCATGGTACACTTTTGCCCCAGATTAACACCACAACTTCAAAGGTTTCCTCAAATTCTTCTACAACTCTCCAAACCACCACCCTAACCAGCATAACCACAACCGTTCCTGGTACGTATAGTTAATAATTCAACATTTAAATGCTTTTTTGAATGCTTCTTAAAGTTTTAATGAATTATGAAAGCGGTCAGTTGTGCAGTCCATGGATCCAGTTATAAAAGCATAATAATAATAAATATATTACTAGAATAGTTACTTAATCCTCTTTGATAGAATGCTTAAATGCTTTAATAGGAGGATTTCTTGATAAAGCCTTGACTAGTAAGCTTTATGCTTTGCTATGGTGATTTATTTTATCAATATCACCATACATTAATCACTGATGCATGTAACTTGACGACTTGCTATAATCCTCACCATGGTACTGGAACTACCTCCCCAACCACCACAGAGACAGCAAAAAGCCAAGAGGCCCAGGAGGAAACAGCAAACAAGCTGCTGAATCAAACACAGGATGCGTCTCAGCTCAACTCCTCTCAGGTGAAGTTACTGATCTATTATAGTATGCACAATTATAAAAAAAAAATTGCATAAAACAAAACATGAATTTCTGAACTAGTATTATACATTTTGTCTAGAAATCTGTGGACATTTCAAATAACTTGACGTCATTAATGACTGCGTGAGAGATTTTTTATAATTTTAATGTGTTGCTATCTGTAGCAACATATCTGCAGATTAGTGAAAGTAGTCAGTGAAAGTAAACTTTAGAATTTCATGGGTGTTGCAGGTGGCACAGTTGGTGGGGGAGATGGAGAAGTTTATGGAGGGCCCCACTGTCTCCCCGGCAGTGGGACAGAAGGTCATCAATGTAATCAGCAACCTAATGGAGGCTGACTCAGTGGCCCTCTCTGCCTGTGCCAACAGGTACAAGTCACACAACCGTAGCCCACACACATATTCAGGTACATTTGATGTTTCTAAAATATGTCGTTTTGTTTCTTTCCTGTTGACAGGCTGATTCGAATGGTAGATGCTATGGGTCTTAAGCTGGTTGTCACAGGTGACAGAGAGATTGTCTCTTCAGATTCACTTGTTCTGGCAGTGAGGACGGTTGATGGGACCAGCTTTCCAGCAACATCTGTCAACATTTTCAACACTGACAATGTCCAGGTAGGTCAGATCTGGTCTCGCTGCATTTCATGAGACACAATGGGCATTACGCAATGAAAAGATTTGTTCTTATGTGGTGCAGACCTGTCGGACGAGTCATATACAGGGCATAAAAGCACACTGACTTAAGAACTAAATCAAATTCCCTGAATCTGAATAAATTTTGAGTTGAAAAATATAACCAAAATTACTACACACTCAGCTTCCTCAGATTCTATCTAGTAGCATCATGTGTTGCACTGAGTGTAGGCTATAATATTATACCATCTAATATCTCTGTGACTGTCACATGACCGCCTCTCATATTAGTCATGGATGACACACTACCACACTATACTGCACACTATACTGACACTGCTAAATTTGCTTACTGACTTGCTACTGTCCTGTCACATTTTTCTTTTTGAGTGTTTGGGAACGTCTTTCTTTCTCAGCACACTCTCATGAAACAGGTGGTCCAATGTCTTTAAATGCACTGCCTGACCTTAAACACATAAGGAAACACAGCTGAAAACTACCAAACTACCAGACGTTGTCATTAACCATTTGTTAAACTTTTGCGTGTCTAGCTCCAGGCCTTCAGTAGATCCTGGTCCAAGAGATCGGCATCTGCTCTTGGGTCTGTATTCTTGCCCTCCTCCCTCACCTCGGGTCTCAGTCCTGAGCAGCAGCAGCAGGCCAGCAGGGTCCAGTTCACTTTCTACACCAAATCTATCCTCTTCCAGGTACTCCTGGATTTGTCTTCTGTCATTTATTATAGATTCTTTCACAAAACATTGAAGTATTTATTTCTCATTTAATGATTTATAAGCAGCATTTTTTTTTTACTTTTCTCAATCAAGTCCAGCATTTATTTTTCAGGTATGGTTTAATAGAAAAAAGACACAGATGTAACATGTTGGACAAAAGATTATATAGTAAAATATTTTCAGCAGAGCAATTACTGCGATTAAATGAAATGCAAATTAAATATTACCTTACTTTAAGATGAGTCCATCTCTCTCTTTTTTTTTTGCAGGATGCAGCATTAGATAACCAGACCCTTGTAAGTCCAGTCCTGAGCTCCAGTGTGGCCAATCTATCAATAAGCAACCTGTCTGAGAACATTCAGTTTACCATCCAAAACATTAAACCCATAAATGTAAGTGAACATGCATGAAAAAAAGCACATTATTTTAGAATAAAGCATATATTTTTCTCATGATCCCATTCATCTAGAAAAAGATAATAACATGACCATAATTATAATATCAAATTTTGTCATTTATAAACATAACAGATTTTTGTTGTACTTTTCAAAATAAAGGTCACTTGTAAATTACTGTAAATTATCTTATATAAATGGTTAAAAATCGTTGCTAAACGATCATTCAACATTCCTCTGTGATGCTTTTCTTCTCCTAAATTGTTCTTTGTTTGCAGGCAACCTACAAGGCCTCCTGTGCATTCTGGGACTTCACTCAGAACGGTGAATTTTTTTTTGCATGCCAAATCAAGTTAGTTGGGAGCCAACATCCCACAGGTATTAATATTCCTGATTGCTCTGTTTCACTTGTTCAGGTGGTGGAGGAGGCTGGAGCTCTGCCGGCTGCTTTGTTGTCAACGTCACAGCGGAAAACACAACCTGCAGCTGCAACCATCTCACATCTTTTGCAATACTGCTGGTTTGTGTGCATGTTTGTTTGTATGTGTGTGATACATTTTTATTGACAGTGCTTCAAACCTGTAGGGGCAACATAAATGATATGATTTTCTTTTTCTACATGATTAAAGTGAGAAATAATAAAGCCTGCTGTTGCACAATGTGCGTTCACTGTATATTTGTGTGTGTACCCTGTTTTAAATACAGGATTTATCCAGAGAGGGAATAACTGACCGCCAGCAGGCACAAACTCTTACTTTCATCACCTACATCGGCTGTGGGATCTCTGCTGTTTTTCTCGCTGTCACTCTACTGACATATATTTTATTTCAGTAAGAATTGATGTCTTTTTAAAGCCAAGACTCCTTCAATCTGAGCTTTATGAAGAAATCTCATTACCATGGTGATTTAGCTCTTATTCTAACAAACTCTTTCTCTGCAGAAAACTGCTCCGGGATATCCCTGCCAAGATTCTGGTTCAGCTCTGCATGTCCCTTCTTCTCCTCAACCTGGTCTTCTTGCTGGATGCCTGGCTGGCACTGTACAAAGCGATCGGGCTGTGCATTAGCACTGCCTTTTTCCTCCACTACTTCCTGCTGACATCGTTCACCTGGGCGGGGCTTGAAGCCCTGCACATGTACCTGAGCGTCATCCAGGTGTTCACTCCCTACCTCAGCAGATACATGCTCAAGTTCTCACTGATGGGCTGGGGTGAGTAACAGCTCCTGTTCTCAGCTGTAATGTAGCTCTGTGTTTTGTCATCCAATTTCATACAAAACTTTTTCTTGATTTTTAATTTCTTCAAACGTTTAAAAACAACTTTAGAAGTGTATTAATTTAAACACCCATTTCTTCTCTAAACCAATTTTTATTTGATATAATGAGATGATTCTGCTGATTAACATCCTTGTCTTTGCAGGCATTCCTCTTATAGTGGTGATCATTGTAATATCAGTGGACAAAGACAACTATGGCCTGGTCACATATGGAAAATACACAGATGGAACTTCAGATGACTTGCAAGTTATACTTAAATTTTAATAACCCTTTGTAAACACAGATTAATTTCATTTTTGTTAGATTTTAGTCAGATTTTTTCCAACCAGCCATAACAGAGCAATCACTAAAATACTTTTCCTCTAGCCTGGATGTGTGTTAATAAGTTTGTTTTTAACATGTCTGCAATTATACTAAATCAGCCTTGTTTTATTTTGGTCAAAGGGTAGAGCAGTGGCCAACAGAGGCCATTCATCTAATAAATGTATCCGGTACTTTAGGAGAAATCATTTTAATTAAGACAAATTAAAAAATAACCTATGTCATCATAAAATTTTTAAATATTTTTAATAAAATATTTCCTGCTGTGAATTCTTGACATTAAAAGTGTTTCACAGGAATACTGACATTGAAAAACTGAAGAGTTAATCTAAAACCTTTTTCCCCCTCATTATCTCTGTCATTAATGTATTTGGCCACCAGAGGGCCAGAGAGATAAAAAAAACTACTGTGCACTGGCTTAGTGGCACACCTAAATTAACGGAGGCTTCATAGTCTTTAATTTGTCATAACCCGGCTCAAAGGCCATGACAAATGCGAAGAGGACACGGAGGATTGCCAAAAGTAAACATATTTATTGTCAACAACTTAAATAACTAAACTAATAGTCAATGATGTCGGGTGAGTCAGTGAAATCAGTGGTGTAGGTGTGGATGAGTGACAAGTATGGAGCTTGGGTGTTGAGGAGTGGTAACAAACATAGTGTAACAAAACAATGGAGTGCTGCTGCTGCTGCTGCTGCAGGAGAGGGACCAGATCAGAGAGAGCGAGAGCAAAAGGTAGAGTGTTTATCCTCCCACAGCGTCTGGCCCAGGTGCTCCCAATCTGGCTTACGGGCGCTGATACCTTCAGGGACAAAAGGAAATCAGTAAACCGCCCAACACCACACTATTAAACACCCAACTAGGCAGGGCCATCACAGACTTATCATATCACATGCAAAATAAATGCAAATCAGTTGTTGCAACTGCTTACCAACCACCTGGAAATGCCTTACAAACCACCATTGAACACCCAAACAACTAGTGACACCTACCTACCACCCTAGCAGGCACGCTCCTAGACGATAGCGAGCAGGCATTACTTTTCTTTTGAAGATTTGTTGTTAAATACAGTCTGAACCTTACTGTTTTTATCTGTTCCCCTGTAGCTGTTGGCTGCGTAGTAACATCGCCTTTTATGTGGGTGTGGTGGCCTACTTCATCCTGATCTTCGCTCTGTGCCTGCTGGTCTTCATCATGGTTATGGTTCAGCTAGCCCGGATCAAGAAGCAGAACCCTCAGAACCAGTCCCCTAACAGGGGAGTGATGACAGATATGCGCAGCATCGCTGGCCTCGTCATCCTGCTCGGCCTCACCTGGGGGTTCGCCCTGTTCGCCTGGGGACCCCTCTACTTACCTTTTGTTTACCTTTTCACTATATTCAACACTCTGCAAGGTCAGACATAAAATATCTTGGGGTCTACTCCCACACTGAAGAAAACATGACATTTTTTTCTGATAAAACTGACAAAAGCAAATTTCTTTACTGTTGGTCCTGTTTAGGTTTCCTTGTCTTTGTTTTCCACTGTGCTGTGAAGGAGAATGTCCGCAGAGAGTGGAGAACTTATCTTTGCTGTGGAAGACTGCGATTGGCTGAAAACTCAGGTGGGCATCTAAATGTGTTCTTTTACCCTCTGATAATGTAATTGGACAGATTAGGAAGCAACATGAGACAAGATACTGAATGATGTAACTAAGTTGGTGTCTGCTGATTTGGCCACTTATCAACACGCTGTGACAGACAGCTCATGGCGAAAATTGAGGTATTAACCAAATTTGTGTCAATTAGAGTCGTAACTTTGATCTGCTCTTTTTGAGGATATTGTTATTTCTGATGATCATATTGATTGCATAAATAAATATTTGAAATCAGAACAAAGACACGCCTTGTAACTACAGAACTTGCCTGAGAATCTGGACGTTTTTAGTTTTCTTCAGTATCAAAGTTATCCAGTGATGGATGTCTGTACAATAATAGATACAATGCAAACAAGAACTGCTAATTTCTAATTTGATATATTTTTTTAATGGTCTTCCTTTTTTAATTTTCCAAAATGTAAACTAATATAGGCTAAAATTCTTATATTCCCATTGGCATTCGTGGGATAAATCTGGCAAATAATGAGAATCTATTTAAATTAACAAGCTGTTGTCCACTTTTTTGCAGAATGGAGTCGGACGGCAACCCAGAACAACAAGAATCCATCCAGTACCAAATCAGCCACTGCAGATTTCCACTTCACCACTCGAAGCTCCTCTGTCATCAGTGATCGCACCAACAGTGGTATGTTCACACGTCGCGGTTTGCAATGTCTGACCTGTATTTTTATACAATGTTACACTATATATAATTAGACTATTATTGCGTTAATCTCCCACAGGCTCTGTGTTTGGGGACAGCGGAATATTTGAAGGCTCCCACAGCGACGTCGTCCTCAACGAGATTCACAGAAGAAATCTGTCACTGCAAGGAGAGGCCTGACAACCGTGTCAAGTGGTAATTTGTGATTACAATAATTATACGCTCTGAGAGAGCCGAGAGGGCGGTCAGAGATTGCCGATCTCCTGCAGCTCGAGTAAACAAAAAAGAGACTAGATGCAAGAGTAGATGCTCACAGGAAATACTCAGTGTTATACAAGATGAAGTTTTAAAAGGTGTAATGAAGGACCCAAAGACCAGCCAAGGAGAAGTTTGACTGAAGTACCTTTAGCGAGATGCAGCGAGTTGAAAGTGTGACTTAATACCTTTTCTACACAGCAGTAGAATAAATGAACAGATAAATAATGTAAGAGACTTGTTAGCAGTAGGAAGTGTAGGTGTGTTACTGACTGAAAAATGTAATAGTTTCACTGTAACAGCTGTGACTGCATAGCTTGTTTCAAAGCTGTTACAATTAGTACTGTAAACATTAAATGTGATGGTAATCTGTATGACAGGTTGGCATGTTAAAGATACAAAATTAATTTAATCAGTAGCCTAGAACACTGTTTAGATTATTGTGAGGCTATTTTGCTGTCTTTTGAAATATTGCTTTTGTTCCCAAACATAAATGGAAAAATAAAGATATTTTCATTGTGTTTACAATACTCCACTGGCCTTTCCTTCATATTTGTCAAAGGCATTCTGGGAAGGAATTTGCAACCATTAGAAGAGGTGGATTGAAGATGGATTATTACAAATTGATCATGTCCATCTATCTAAGAGTATTTGAAGGTGCATTCCTCCATTAATGTGACTTACTTTATTTTGCTACAGTACAGTGTTGATGTTGTTAGACTGGTAAAGCGGAGATAATAAAACCTCAACTCATTACCTGCCCAGTTCATCTTTTTTGAGTCAGAGAGTTTGACGTCTACATGGAATCTTTAAACAAACGTGTTCAACAGAAAACGGCACCAATTATAATCTTAGCAGACTCCCCTCTTATCACAGTGTTGTGTAACCTTCAGCAGAGCGTCCTACACCCGCCCAGCGCAGGTTCAATCACAGCCTGTGAAGGTCGGCCCCAGAGATTGGCAGCAGTTAGCTATTAAAAGTTTTACATGGTTTCAAATCTCAGAACAGTGTGACCTCTAATGTGAACCGAATGAGACAGCAAGCTGTGTGAATGATGGTAGAGACACAGATGTTACAGTGATGAGCACAAACCCCATGAATTCATTTTAATTCTGAATCTATTGCCAGGTCATGCAGATGAGAAAATTCCGCAGCCATTTGAATTCTTGCAATAATAATCAGTGTCTACTTTTATAGCTAAAAAAAATGTGAACAATGTTCTATCAGCTTGATTCGTCATAGCCTTTTCTACTTTTATGAGAGTTGCTTCTGAACATGATTTAAAAGTTACAGAAAATAACAGATTACTTCTGCCCAGCTGTAGCCTGAATTTTACACAGCACTACCCTCAATAATCCATAATATGTCAAATTTCTTTATGGAATTTGATGATATCTATGTTTCTGTCTCACAGGTTTCACTTACCTGCAAAATAAGTATTTGATGTAGGATAGCATACTGTAAATTTCATTTGTAGATTTGTTCTTGCATTGCCAGTGTAGTTTCCTTGTTTATTGTAATACAATTGCTATATTTCCTTATTTTGTTACCTCCATCCAATGTACAAGTTAGGTTTGTGCCATAATTAAAGCGTTAACCACTTCAATACTTCTGCATATTGGTTTTTCATGAGAAGAAAAAATTTATATTTTAAGAAAAAAATGTGGGTCCCCAAAGAGATATTGTATATATTTTATGTACATTAATTTCTCCAGGAACAATGTACTTACTTTAAATAGTCAAAGCTGATTACTGGTGAATTTAAAATAATTTTAAAGGACAAGCAAAAAGTACTTGTTTACTGTTTATGCATCTTAACTGGATATTTTCTATATTCTTTTATTGCATCTATAATATTTTGTAGTGTTAGGCAGTTGTCTTAGTCTATTTGGGTTATTTGCTGTATGAATGATAAATAAAGGAAAATTACTTAGTATGCCACCCAGCAATGGTACAGGCAATGATTATATTTTGCCTGAACTACTATAGATTTATAATTGCCCGATAAATTGTTCAGAACGCAGCGATGTGTCTGGTTTTCAATAAACCCAAAAGGACTCATGTCATTTCATTACTCAGCGACCTCCACTGGCTCCCCATGGCCTCCCGAGTCAAATTAAAATCACTAATGCTTGCATACAGAGGGACTACTGGTTCCGGACCCATCTACCTAAACTCCATAATACAAGCCTATGTTAGTTCTCGGCCACTGCACTCCTCCAACTAACGCTGCCTGGCTCTGCCATCCCTACACACAAAGCCATCTCTCTCATCTGTGACACCATGATGGTGGAACGAGCTACAACATACCATCAGAGCAGGGGCGTCCCTCTCTAACTTCAAGAAGCTCTTGAAAACTCATATCCTCAGAGAACATTTCATCTTATAACACCGCTAACCCCTAACCTCTAACATGGCCTTCTGCTATCTCCTAATAATTCTCTTTTATTGATTACAATACTTCTTCACCCTAGGTATTTATCGCATAGATGTCGTATGTGCTAACTGCTCTTACTAGTATTTATAGATTTCTTATTTTACTGATGCTTGTGTGTTGTTCCTCAAATCTGCCAAATGAGTAAATGTAATGTAAATGAAAATGACTGTGGGAGTACAACAAAATACATGGGTTAAATGTGTCAGAATAACAGGCATCTAATACAACTTGTCTTGTATGAAATATTACATTATTGACAGGATAATTTAGCTTAAATACTGTACACTCTGCACGCTCAAACATCTTCCACCAGATGTCAGTGTAAACCCACACCTTTTTTAATCCCATCACAGCAACTCTTAACCATAAAGGGAAAGGTTGCCCAGTACAACATTGTTCTTCTAGCCACTGAGCAGCTTTTTTGCTGCAATTTCATGTTACTGAAAAAGAGGATGACTTCTTAACAAAGAAAAACATCCCACTTACAATTGATCTAAATTTGTGGTTACTGTCACCTCAAATGAAACAATGCTGTCAGTAAAACAAAACAAACGCAGCAGGGACAAGCAGAAAACTACCAAAACTTGTGATTTACATGATCCTTCAATCCTTGCATATTATTCATATGTGCACATGAATCCTTTTTGTCTGGATTTTGTGATCCTGTCAGATTCAGCATCACAGTTCATTGACAAGCATCATGATGCAGAATAAGCGTGGCTGTCTGGTTCACTTGACTAAAGTGCCTGCAGATTTTACTAACTAATGACACATCAGTCAAGGGGAAAGCTTTTTTTCTTTTCTGGAGTTTTAATTAAATTTGAAGGTTAACTTTTAGTGCAGCTGTGCAAGTGTGGCCAACATGCCTTTACAGCCTCACTAATGATGGAAGGGTGAAAGAGGGAAGAAACAGACAAGACGCACTAAAAAATCGATGAACATTTCATTTCTAGATGGATGTTTTACGATTCATCTCAGGGCCTGGGAAAACATACCCCCCCACCACTCCTTCCCATTGGCTCAGGTCTTTCTCTCCCTGGAGGTTGCTTAACACCTGAGCAGAATTTTCATGCAAGTCACACCAGCAGCCTTTCATTTTGTTTGAAGAAAAGTGTATATAAAATGCTGCCAGAGATCACAGATTTGAAGGATCTGATATGTTTTTCAGACCCCCCCCCCCCATGCACTTGATTTATTTATGTAGTTTTAAAGTGTATGAGCACAGACAACCTGCTTGTAGTTACAGTTGAAGTGTATTGATCATTGGCACTACAGCAGCTGTTTGTTGTTGAGCTCTGGCTTCTTCAGTCACTACCCCCCACTCTGATTTCCCAGCTGGTCTGAAGATTCACTCCTCACAATACTTAACATAACAACCTAGTCTACCACAGCTGTTTATGTCATGTCCGTTTAGGGTAAATATCTTGAAGCAAGTCCCGGTGATACAGTAGGAGATGAGGAATTTCTTGCATAAAATATGCACTTAAAGTGCACCATGGGGTAGATTGTAACTTCAGATGTGGGAAATGGTGCTATCAGTTCTGTTTTCCAGCAATCTATAACATTTATGGCTTTTAGCTGAACTGACATTACTAATTCTGAAATACTGCAGCATGCAGTTTCAAAATATCATAGCTTATATCATACAACTCACTTGGCACACTGATATAGTGGAGATAGCTAGTTATTTCCAAATAAAAAGCACAATCGGCACATTTCAACTGATTTTTCACACAGATTATCTTCTTATTATAACTGAAACAGAAAGGGATGTGACATTCTCAAAAGAGTACTGAAGTGATTTAACATTGCACTTCTATCATACTGTCGTACTTGGACTGTTTAAAATAAAGGATCAGTGCATCAGAACTATATGCCCAGACGCCTAGAAATCTTGGACTGACAATGTGCATGTTGTATTGAAGAATAAGGACTACAGCCTCTAACCAGTGACAATTGCATTTGCATGCCGTGCTGCAGCTGCACAACTAATTAGCATAACTATGTAGCCTGCAAACAGATGTTAGCGGTGCTCTTTTCCCTGGTGAATGTTTGGTCGCTTTTTTCAACAAGCTATGGTGCAGTGCAATAAGTGTGTTTATGTTTGTAAGTTAGATAAGAAGGAAACTTTAGGAAAGGTAAAGTTGGCTGTTATTCACAGTCTGTGGCTTTTGTTTTGTGAACAAATAAGCTTCAGCAGTGTAATAGCTAGCTTAGCTAGCAGTAAACTGAGAGAAGAAAACTAAATCAACATAACAACAACTGTAGACAACAACTTTGGATTTTATTTGCAGAAGACTGTGTATGTATTTCCGCTCACACAGTGTGTGGATTGACAGTGCAATCGGAGAACAATCCGTCCTCAGTTTGTCCGTCGGTGCATTTACACGTGTACTTTCACATGATCAAGCACTATCTGATTTCAATCCGATGCAATGCGTAACATCAATGGAATGGATGAAGGCATCTGATCATGATCTAAGGGGCTATTGACACTGTCCCTCATGGGCCTTTGTAATCAGCTGGCCCCGGTGCATTGCACTGTCCATACTTAAGCCACTGTTTGGAGCAAATAAACCAGGCTACGCAAAGTGTCAGATGTTGACGTTACACAGTCATTCATACCATGTAGGAATAACAAGTTGCTGTGCTTTTCTTGATTGCTATTTGTTCTGTGGTTATCAACATACTGTATCAACTTCTTTGCTATTTTGGTTGTTTGATTGTCTCAGAGAGCAGATTTGAGTTGAGGGCAGGCTGTGTAAGACTTGAGTTTCGGCTGCTGTCCGTGGTGCTGATCAAAAGCTGCAAATTTGAAAATATGTGCTTAATATACAGTCGAATGGTCTGCTCTTAATAAATTTCATACAGCATATAGTATTTGATATATTAATACACATCGTGATTGATTCAGACATAGTGTTACAGTGATTTTTTGAAAAGGTCAAAAGTTTTTCCAATAAGGAGTTGTATTTATGTGTCCCTCTTAAGGCACGGCTCATTATCTTAGATATGGAGGCAGTCTAATAAAAGGAATTATTTTTGAATTACTGTCTGTATAAACCTGTGTGGCAATGGAGGGCAGTAAAACACAAGGAATCTGAGCTTGGGCTAAGACGCTTTCTCTTCTCTGTATATCAGGATTGTGTCTGTGCACATGTGTCCATATATGTTTTTTATTTGAGAATTTTCTAAACATGTCAGAGAACTCAATGACTGAACTCTTGTTCCTCTTTTTCTGCTTTGGTAAAGTTTTAAGTACACATTGATCCAATTTTATTTAATGTAAAAGCAGTAAAAGGTAGTCCAGCCTACATAAATAGTGACATTTTATTTAAAACCAAACAGAACGGCTAATAAAGTGCACTCCTCGGCATCAGCAAAAATAAAAAGTCTCCAGTGGCAACCGTCAGATCAGTGAAACAGACCTCTCAATCTAATCTTGATGGAAGAGATTCAGTGAATCAGCAGGATCTTTATTATTTTCAAATTGGAAATTTAAAGTTGACAGCTACTACAGGCCTTTTAAAGTCAAAGAGATGTAAAATGTGTTCACATGTGAGAATGCATATAAGGTTTGTTGAGTGTCACGCTTGCAGTGACAAGAAAATCAGAGCTTGTAAACTACACGTATCCAAATGGATTCCCAAGTAGCTGATTTATGTTCCCCTACTACCACACAAAACTAACAAAATTTAATAGTCACACACACACACACACACACACACAACACACACACACACACAGCGAACACACAGCCAACATTAGTGACATGTACATATTAATTAATGTTTTCCCAAATAAAGAGCAACACACACAACAGTGGCAGCAGTGGCCAGAATAATATCAGTTGCCATTACTCTTTAAAGATAAATTTTTAGAATCTAAATTATAGGTCCTGATGGTCTCCCCTCGCAATGCACAGCCAGCACACTCTGGGTATGACAGCTGCTGAGAATCTGAAAACACAATGACAGATAAACGTGGGATTTGGTTAGGCAGGTGTCTTTTCTGCAAGGACCGTGAAGGAAATGAGCCCAGACATGATGCAAACCCATGTGGGTATTATGGCTATCCACCGGGAGCACATTTCCATACTACTGATGAGTCAGTGGAGCCAGCTATATCCAATTCTACCAGCAACGATGGATTTACCAAGGGAACGTTACGCAGGAAAGCTGTGGCTAACGTTTTTAGCCAGCTACAGCAAGCTGCTTTTGAACAACAACAAAAAAAGATAAATCACAATATCACAGAACAAGGCAATAAAGTTGCTACAAAGGCAGCTCTGATGTTGCAGGTTAAATGTATAGAAAGTAACCACCAACCAAACTTTTATGGTACAAATTTCCCCATTTCTCTTCATCTACACCTGCAGTATGTTGATTACCTTGCAGTGAATTTCTGAATGGGCAGTAGAGGCTACTGGCTTTAAATCGAGCATGTTGGCTGTTTTTCTACGACTGCTCTTTTCTTGTCCACCTTTGTTTGCCAACCAATAAATTACAATCAACAGTCAGATAGCCACACAAGTCTCGCCCAGATCATGCAGCATGCAGCGGTGTGTTCCAAGTGAACAGCTGATAGAGTTCGCTAAATACTGGGTCTAATGTTGATGTTTTAAGTTTTCATCAGTCAGAGAGCTGAAGTCGGTCTCCTCTTCTCCAAAACTCGCTAAACATCATGTTCCTCTGTGAGTGCTGCAGCTGATCTGGAGGTCTTGTCGGCTGTAAATGTTTTCTTAACCTTCTAAACTGTCGCAATTTTATTTTTGTGTTGCTGTCTCTGTGCTGGAGTTATTTTAAGAACTTGATCGCGTTATCCAGTTTGTTATTAAATTTGTAACAAACTTGATCGTGTGTCTCTTCATTATACTCCCACACAAAAAAGATGTGGTGTTATGCTCATTTTCAGGTTCATAATCTTATTTAGGGGTTGTACTAGTTTAATTTTCAAACTAACACCTTCTTTTTTTTCATACTGCACATTGCTGCAGCTCCTCTTTTCACCCTGTGTTGAAGGCTTCGTTTCAGCTAAGGAGTGATACATCTTGTCTCTAAATGAGCTTTGCTTGGAGTTGCACATGCACAGTTCTTAGTGAAGGACTACTAGCCAATCAGAAGCAGAGAGATCAGAGATCAGTGCAAAGCAAGCATGGCTTTGTTTCAGCTGTACATGTTGCTGACCAGCTTGGCTGGAGCAAGAGTTTCAGAGTGGTGAGTTATTAATCTGTAACAAAAGTATTTTTCATCCATAAAGTTTTAACTGAGCTCTGTCTCTACATCACAGTAACAACTTTATGTCCATTGACAGCTTGTGTTTGGAAGGGAGAGGAGAGGTGTGTGCTGCAGCTCAGTGTTTTTCCACCGGTGTTTGAGGGCATGTCGGAGTAGCTGCTTGGTGAGTGTTATATGAGGCGCATTTAGCTTTTCTTCCCTATGTCATCCCTTTCACAGGGATGAAAGGGAAGCGGCTGGACTACAAATGAGCTGTTTTCAGGCAGTTCAGAGCAGAGTTTTCTGTGGAAGATGGGAACTCCCTTTGGGCTGGACTTCGGGCTTTTTCATTTTGCAAACCAATTACATGCACAAAAAAGGTATATAACTCAATAAAGGAGAGAGTAAAAGCCAAAAAGCATAATACCACCTCTTTAATGGTCACTCATAGCCTATACTTTTTCATTATATTAAAGTCAAATGTGATGTTCATTTATACATTTTGCTTATGCATAGTGGTTACTAAATAATGATGCCTGTGCATCGCTTTGTATGGCGTACAGGCCTACAGCCTACTTCACCTGGTTAATTTGCCTAATCTTCACTGGTCTCTAGACCATGGTGGAAACAATGGGCTAAAGGAACCTTTTAGTTCCTTAACGTTACTTTTGGTGGAAACGAAGCTTATTAGTCAGAAAGGTAGGCTGCAAACCTTAGGTTCCCAGCCAGCAGGGATAAGCAAGTAACAGGGATAGCTAGACAGCCTATAGGACAACCAGTAAATGCAGTTAAAGGGATACAAGGTGAAATGAACAGTGCTTGTAATTAATGCCGTTATGTTTTACAAAGGTCAAAGATATCCTCTGTAATTAAATGTGTTGCACAGGACCCAGTGATTCATTCTGAGCCTTCTCGATGGAGATTTTGGCAGATAGGAAGGCATGTATATATATGAACATAAGCTCAACTCAACAGTTTTTTTCATGAGTAATGGCATACTTACATAGCCGACTGTTCTTTTAACCTTTCTGTACATTGTACATTCACATCCCAGACAATGAGCATCTTTGTAGTCTAAAAAGAACTACAAAGAAAGACAGGAGAGGAAGAAAGACTCAATACTCGTCACACAATACGAGACAAGAAGTGTTACCTATAGTCCCAGGGGCAGTGTTACTCGATACCTATTTGTCCAGCTTGCATCTCGTTGAAGGGAGGACGCTCATCACCAAGACCATGCTGGAGGAACAAAACTAAAATATTAGTAGTCCCTGTTAAGAGTTGGAGACAATGTTCTTGTTTATGTATTTTTAATAGCCTAATGTGATCTATTACATCTACAGTAAATCAAGGAGGATGAAAATGTGAATGGTCACATACATGCAGACAAATGGGATGCCTCTGTTAGTACAAGGGCATCCCAAAGAAGGCATCCCTGCACATCGGGGTGTATTTCATGGAATGAAATAATAATAATGGCTGTTAATCATTCATAACTCTAGAATCTAGTATGGAAGTCTAGATCTGATAGATACTTGTCAGTCAAGTTAATAACAGAACATTACATTTACATGAGAATAAATTTCATGGGCTGCTCCTCCAGGCTGCATGTTGAGGTTTCTTTGGGCAAGATACTTCCGCTAGTTTTTGATTCCACCAGTGTATGAATGTAAGATTCTGTCTGAGTACTTAGGCTTAGTGTATGAATGTGTGTGAATATTGAATGCGACGTAGTGTAGATCTATCTATCTATCTATCTATCTATATTTGTGCGTGCATAGTTTTTGCAAAACCTAATCTTCTGTTAATGCTGTTTATCATGTAAAAGATAATAAACAAAAAGATAATTTTTAGCATTTACTTTAATAATTCTAATCACTGATTCATATTATTTGAATATAGAATAATAATAACAAAAACATGTTCTATAAACATTTAAAAGTATGTGAGACAAATAACCTCCAAAACAAAACAAAAGCACCTATCAAAGTCCAAAACAAAAGCATTAGCAGGAGTGGTACATTGTTATATTAGCTGTCTGCGTGCACTTCATGTTAAAAAATAAACATGTTTTTTGTCTTTCATACCAGCTGATAAAAGGAATTCAGAGCTACTACATCTGCACATCTCCAAGACAAGCTGTTAAATTTTTTATTTACACTTGGAAACCCCTCATGTTTAGTCAGAAGGTAAAAGATATGTTTTCTTCAATATCTGTGACAGTAAACCTTCCAGTCATAAAAGCCAAGCCACCACAAATAATCCTTTGAGTAACAGCGAGGAAGCTGGTAGATTAGTACTCTTGAGAATACAACACTTGTAATCAGAGGAAGATCAAGAAAAATGCACTCAGCAGGAGATATGATGAATGAACTTACAAAGAACACATGGCAGGAACAAAGAAGAACCTTTGGCACCAAGTATAGGAAATAAAACTTGGACAAAAAGCAGTTGGAACTGAACCAACACTACTAAAGTTGCCTCTGTTATCTCTAACATGTACATGTAATGAGCTAAATCTGAACAGACAGTAACTACATGTCATGCAGCATCTGCTTCTGTGAGCAAACCACTTAGACTGCTGCAAATGGTCAAGATAGTGTTTTAGTTTATATAAACCACTGTCGTTTTAATAGGCCTGTTTTTATTCTCAGCCAGAGAAACTCTTTGGCACTTCTTCATAAAGTTTAAGTTGATATAAACCTTGCTATTCAGCAGGGCTGCACGATTAATGTAGCAGCAACTGCAATTGCACTGTAAGTAGGTGTAGGTGTGATTTAATTTGTGATTTAATTTTTTATAAAAGTGTGCTGTGTGTGACACTCTTGTCTCTGTGTACACTGCAGCCTGCTCATCAGATTGTGGTTGGCTATACATCAGTGTGTTTTCGGACGTAGTTTTTGTGGGTCCTCAGATCAACTATGGAGAACTCAGAACTGTTAACTGATACAATGAAATACAGCATTACTTATTAAAGGGGACTTCACACAGCCTGATCACCAGCTATAAAAGCCCCGAGGGCGGAAAGGCCAGGATTCGTTGAATTAGCGTTACAGCGCTAATGTTAGCTGCTGATCAAGTTAAGCTAATGTGTGTGTGTGTACGTTGTTGTCATGACCCAAAGCAGATTTGATGACTACATCTGTAAATGGGGCACATGGTAATTTGTCCAAGTGGCGCTGCCACAGTGCGACGTTACTGGCAAGGGCAGGACCCCGAGCAGATCTGACCACCAGAGCACATCTGATACCTACACCGGTGTGCTGAACTTTGCATGCCTGCCAAGAATTGCATGCAACTTGTGAGAGGTAACACTCATTTATGCTGAGAAAGGAGGGTTGATGCAAATCTTCACAGGTAGCCTAAGTCAACTGTTCTGCCGAATTATGCATCTATCCCAAACATAAAGTTCTTTTCAGACACTTTGCTTTGCCCATTGAGGTTTCACCAAATATTTTTGCTGAATGTCAAGGTGTAATAAAATATTAACGATGACAAACACCATTGATGAAACCCACAAGGAATATTAAACCGATTAAAAGCAGTAGTTGGAGGTGCATGCAATTCTCAACAGCCATGCAAAATTCGGCACAACACCAGTTGCTTTGTGACAGAATCAGAGATGCGTCATCGTCAGCTGAAGCGGTAAGACAGAAGAAAACAGGGAGAAGATAAGGAAGGTTTAGGTTTGGCCAGCTGGCCATTCAATGTTAGCTGTATCAGTGCCTCTTGTTGTTCAACATGTTCACCTTTTCAAAACCTACGTGTTTGTGAGTTTTGAGCCGAGAAATCACAGCCTGGATGGAGCGGGACATTAAAAAAGTTGTACAGCAAACTTTTAAATGTTGAACGACAATTTAGATACAAATCAGAGACCAATGTAGAGCCTTTTTCTTGCATAAGGACTTAATAAATAAAAAACAACCCAAAGTAATGACACAGCTGTAACTGGTTTTAATATTAAACTAGCCGTAAAATAGTATACTATTATATGTTATATTGTATTATATCTCATTTATACTAGTTCCTCTGCTGTTCACAATGTGACAAAATGAGTATTTTTGGACTGGTGGCAAAAAACTGCATTACTTATGTTCTTTTAACTTTGTTCGAGTTGAGAAATATACATTTCAAAATGTCAGTATTTTCTATCATTTGTTCCATTATATCACAATCGTAAATTGGAATATTTTCAACAATAATGGTAACATGACTCCAAATCATTCAGCCCTACAACTATTTAGGGGTCTTTTTACTAAATCATCAAGCCATAACCTTTTTGTTTAAAAATAAATTTTACTATTATAAAATGATACATTCAAAAATTTCACATTAGAACAGTATGGCCTGTACGTTTAAAAAAATTCAATTTTCTTGTATAGAACCGTTTCAAGGAAGAAATGCACAAACAGATCACAAACATTTTTTGCCGTCAGCATGAAAACACATGATTTTTTTGTCGATTTCTTTTCTAGCTTTTGACGCCACCATTTGTGTTGTGGAAGAATATCATTTATCTCTGTCTCTCTGCCTCTTCAGCCTCAGTGTGCAGTAGACTGGATTTCACTAGGTGAAATTTACCCACGGGATGTGGCTAAAAGCAGGTGGGACAGGAAATGGAAGGGTTGTAAACAATCTGCAGCAACCTGCATATTCGTTACACAGCGTTTTATCAAACATGTTACTGTCATTAATATATGTCACTGTCCTCGCACTTACCCATGCTCAGCATGCCTATCGTAAAAATCATTCAAGTGAAACTGCTTTGAAACGTGACTAATGAGTAGCTTAGTGATTTCTTCTTCATTATGGTGAAGTGAGAATGGGAAGTGTGAAGAAAAGGACACTGATTCTGACTGTCGGCCAAAATGCTTTGCTTTAAGAGTAATAATCTGCTTAGCTCATACTACAAAAGTACAATTTTAAGTCGGAAAGATGTCTTATTATTAATAAATCTTTGTATCTTTTGTGAATGACTTTCTCTGCCTTTGAAGAGTTCTATCTGGGCAGGTCCCTGAAACACAGAGAAATGGTCAATGGCTTCTGTAAAAATGCTACCAATTGGATGAAATCGTATTTAAAACCATTTAATAAATACTTGTGCAACTGCAAACAAAAGTGCATTTGTGACTAATGATAAAAAAGATAATTTGTGTATATAATAAACAACAATGGACCGAGGCAAGTCCCATGTGGAATGCCACAGGTAATCATGGGGAAGAAAAAAAGATATTAACATAGATTGCTTTTGACTATTTAAAGGGTAAAAAATAATAAATTGGTAACAAATGTAAATAAAACCAAAAAATACTGTTACTGCAAAAAAGGAAGACATTAAAGCCAGATCTCTCTAAAAGAGTGATGAAAATGGCAAGTATGGTTCTTATCTAAAGACATTCTTAAGGTAATATCTCATAGTTTAATCTACAGTCACATTAATTATTGCTGTGCAGTTTGCGGCAATGCAGCTCAGAGAGATTTGAAGAGACTGCAGATTACACTAAATAAGGCAGCAAGAATGCTCTTAAGGTGTCGGTTAGAAAAGGAGCGAGTGAACTACATATTGTAATGGGATGGCTGACAGCACTCGAGCAAGTGAAACGACATTAAAAAGTTTAAAAAGACAGTTAAGGATAATATGTGATAAATTTCAAGTTAACAGAAGAATAAGAGATAAAATGAATGTACCAAAGATAAAAATTTATAAAAATGTAATGGGAAGACAGACTTTCATATTCAGAACTGTTAAATTAACTCATTCAAATACAATACCAACTCTAAACCATAATGTAACCTGTAATTTACTTAGTCTAATCTTTTTTCTGTTCTATTTTAAGCTGTTTGGCTTCACTTTTAGTAGTTATCACTAGCTGGTATTGTGGTTTATATGCTGATCTTGTTTTATCTCTTTGTGTTTATTGTCTTTTTTAACCATGTAAAGTGCCTCTGAGTATCATTTAAAAGCGCTTTTGTAATTATTATTACTATTATTAAGACAGTGTTTGCACTGCAAGATATATGTAGATATCTCACACCAGTAGGTTTGTAGAGTATTGGTTTCATATGTGAACACATGTTGATTAATATGTATATATCTTGTAGTAGGTACATTACAGTATTTGTCCCAATTTGTGTGTGTGTGTGCATGTATGTATATGATATGTGTAAAATAATAAATTATTTATGAATTATGCTAAAATGTTTTAAATTTGGATTACTTTTGTATGACTATATGTGTTAGTGCACTTTATTTAGCAGTTTTTCCATATCAAACATACAGCATATTCAACTTGAATTCCTATATGTCTTATAACAAGGAAACCAGATTGGTCTTGGTTGTACTTGTTAGCACTCTTTATTACTTAAAACAAAGTAAGATATGGTAACATTTGGTTTTACTAAATAATGTATCTGCAAAGAAACAATCAAACTAATAATCACACTCTATTTAAAAGTTCACTTTGACAAGGAGAAGTCAAAACACCTTTTCTTTAATTGACATTTTGAAAGTGTCTGGTTTTCTGACAAGCTTGCAGGCTAATTTCAACTTGAGCTGAAGACCAGGGGAAATTACATCCCTCTTAGTGCTAGCCATCATGGGGAGGGCATGTGCCGTGTTGGCAGGATGATAAAGACATGTTTGAAATGCAGATATAATAACCACATCAACAGTGTGTGCAAATGCAGGCTGACTGCATGTTTGTGCATTAATTAGCCATACAGACGTGTGGGATGGTAGCGTCCACTGCCATTTTAACACAGTGGGAACGTGCTTTGCCAGCACACTACAGTCTGAATGGTGCCCTGTAAACAGAGCCAGTTGGATTGCATAAAGACAAAATTAAGTTATTTGCTGAGAAGCTACAGAGAAAGTAGTTAGACTTGATCAATTCAAATGTCCCGTGGCTGTAACTTCAAGTTCCTGAGATTCTGAGAACAGCAGTTGTGGTATTGATTTGCCCTAGACTAAATGTTGAAATGAAACATAAGAGCCTCAGGTAAGGAAAATAATTGGTATAAAGTCTCACACTGTATGTCATCCATAAAAAGACACGGTTGTCCATGTCACATCATCAAAAATGCTACATCTATCACTTCTACTTGCTACTTTCCCCTTGTAATTACTGTAATAATTAAGCAACGTGATGGTGTTGGGTCAAGGTGCAACTTAGGGCTCTGGGTAACCGAGACTGCATTTCTCACTATTTTCTAAATCAGTCGTGCCATCGAGAAAATAATCAACAGATTGATCGATAATGAAAATCATCGTTAGCTGCAGTCTCATATAAAATAGCTAAACATGTGCTTTTACATGAATGCATGATGTAATAATCTCATGATACAACATATAATATTATTAACAGTCACAGGAGATATTTTTCTGCACTGAGTATTTTTAATTTTACATTTAAAGTGCGATTTCCTGCTTGGTACCCATTTACCCGGAATCAGTGGTATAAGTAAAGTGAGGTGTCTTCACAGAGCCAAAGGATACCAAAAGGCAGTACCCACCCCAGCCACAACTGCTGCTCTCCGGTCTACACAAAAATTGAAGAATAGGATGCTTCCCACAGTGGTGTGTGACCAGGCTGGTGACCAGCATGAGTAGGAGGTGCCAGGCTGCTGTGGCTGTATATGGCTCTTCTACACTGACGCTCCTTTTCATTAAATGAATAAATTTTTAAACTGACAATATGTCTTGTTTCTTCAGACTTCAATCATCTAATCCACCAAAAAAACACCAACCAAGATTTATTGCTAAGAAGCGTTGTTATTTATGGTGCATTCATTATCATTCATTTATTTGTTGAGTTTTTTTAAATTTATTTTTGATTTTGCCGTTTTTTGTACCTGTATACTGAATACTTCCTCCACCACTGACCATTTGTGCATACCAGCCTTGGATCAGGAACATCCCGTAATTGCTGGGAAGGGCAAATCTGACCCAAAATCAGCTCAGTTATCCTCTAGTGTGGGACCAGCATGAGATGAAAGTGTGTCCCCTTCTGTTTTTGTACATCTTAGCCCTGCTATGAAGGCTTATAAATATTAGACCTGCTCTTTTGGACACCCAATATGCTCTCTTAGGAAAACAGAAGTCCTATGAGGGACAGCATAGAAATAGGGTTCACAATTTCTCTTCAAAACTGTACATTGTGAGTAAATGTGTTTTCCTTATCAAAAATGATTTGTACCACGAGCAGATGTTTCAAGGTGACTCCAAACTTCAGTGATACACACTGAACACATAATGAGCTTAAATTTCACGCCAGTGTATGGGTAATTTATTTCCATATTTTATATTGGCGATGAACTCATATTGTACCTGGGGGCACAGGAAAATAAACCAATTTATATAATCAAATAATTGCAAGTTTCGAAAATCTCCCATTCCATTTTGAAACTGATTAAAAAGTGTGAGTGTTGTGTGGAGCTAAAAAGAAGAACTGAACACAGAATCTGCATCGTCCAGTGTTTGGAAAACCAACAAATGTGTCTCCTATTTAAATGCTTAAAAAATGGACACGGTAGCTCATTTGAAGACTTATAATATGCATTAAAGAAGAAGTGTATGTTTTGAAAAGGCAAAATCTATACAAAAGCTTGAAACCATATACATGGGTGAACCAGTGTATTGGAAGACCAGCTGTATTGACTTTGCAAGAAAGAACTGCACGCAGCTTTGCAGCTCTGTGTTGACTTCTAAACCAACCTTGAGTCCAAGTTCTGCTCTGACACAACAAAGCTCAAATAAATAAATAAGAAGCTACTTAAATCTCTCCTATAGGAAACAGTCAGATTATCTGTCCCTTGAAAACCTTACCTTCAGGCAAGGCTTTTATAAATGGACTCTTTCCCCTCGCTCTTTGCTTTTGGGATAAAAATATCCTATCAATTTGACATGCTTACCATGTCAGTTAGCAGCAGACGTCTTACTTTTTAATGCAGAGAGAAGAGCGACAGACAGACAAACAGACAGAGACAGGAGAGGAGACAGGGAGTAATGTGAAAGTTTTCTCTGAAAATGCTGCATCTGGTTATGTGAGCTTGACTTGCTCTGACACTGGATCAAAAAAAAGTTGGCCTCATCGTACTTTACTTCAGAACCAACTGTACCTTTTTGTAAAGACACTAAAATATTCTTACAGTTTTGAGTTAGAAAGACTTTTAAGATCCATATGCTCATTGTTTTCCAAAGAAGACAGCATAATATGACAGACAAATCCCCTTTTCTCGGGATGATGCAAGTGTTTCATTCTCCCGCCTTTGTGAGCTACTTGGTTGCCCCTGACAACCACGAGTGCCGTTGTGAAAATCACTCAGAGACACATTGATTTATTCTGTTCAATCAGCCATATCTGTGCCAAAGATAATGAGGAGCTGTGTCTTTATGGGGTTTATAACATTTCTAATTAAGGAGAGAATCAATATGTTAACAGCCGGATTCATAATAATAACTAATGATATTTTCAGAAGACAGAAAAGGGCGGCAGGCGAGCGTCACCCCGATAAAATCCACACCTGACAGTCTGTGAGAAACTTTTAATCAATGTTGAAAACGGTAATGAATATATAATTAGCTGAAACACTTTTCCCCAGCCTCAAGCTGATTAAAACATTTCATTTCATTAAATCGCATTACTGTAGTTTCCTAGGTGTTGAACTGAGGCTGTCATTATATGGGAAGTACAGCAATAGGCAGTCATGATCTTTCCATCCCTGGAACAGCTCTTGAAACATTGGCAGGATGTTGTGATAGCACAGAGCCAGTGATGTGCAGAGCACAGCTCTACCTGTAGAAAACCTGTCAGCATCTCAAGTAGATGAGCAAATTCACCTACAGAGGGGGGTGGTTCAAATGACTAATCTCTATACAGATGACAGGTTTGTTTATGTTTCTTTTAGAAAAAGAAGATATTACTATGCAGCTTTAATATTGGACCTTATCAAAAGTTGTCTCTGCGCGAGGCAATGTTTCATATTTTTCCATGCTCTTATCATAACAACTATTTACTTTTTCAGTTAAAAACCATTTTGCTTTGATACCACTCTCACGTCTGCCTGGTAAGCTTAACAGGGGAAACAGCTAGTCTGGCTCTGTCCAAAGGGGAAAAATCCACCTACCAGATTCTCTAAAGCTCCATAATTAACACGTTATACCTTATATGCTTAATCCATTCAAAAAACTGTCATGGCTCTGGCTGTGACTGCAGCCTTTCTTTGTACCTTGCCTTCTCCTCCTTTGTGTGTCTTCTTAGCTCTTCTCCTCACCTGACTTCAATCAACTCATCAACTTCCTGCTTAAATTCTCCCGCCACTCATCACCAGATTGTTCAGTCTCCTTTGTGGTCTCCAGTGAACGTCTAGCGTGTTTTTGTGATTTATTCCCTCATCTTTTTGTTAATGTGTTTTTCTGTGCCTCAGGATTCCAGCACCAGCATCTCTGTTCTTCCATTCACCACTCACTGCCTCAGCTCAAACCCAGGACATACGCCATTTTCAGCCTGCTTGCCTTTTGCCTTTATCTGCCCAGCCAAACCCTTCACTCATTCATAACATGTTCATAAAAATCATTTTACTTTCACTACTTGTATCTATGTCCATTTCTGGGATCTACTCACAACCTAAACCTAACAAACTGAAGTGGGAAAAAGACAACCTCAACAGGGGTTCTTACAGTCCCCAACATAACTCTCTTGGATTTATCATTTTTGATATGAATTAAACAAACATGATGTAACAAGTTAATTATACCTTTTTTACACCAAAATTAGGGCATATACAAGCTTTTTAAATCCGGATAACCTTGCCTGTAGACAAGTTTGCCTTTTCTTTGTGTTTGTTTACTGACATGTCACTCAGTCTAATAAAATTTATATAAATATAATATATAATAAACTCATAAAATGTCAAGGACGGAAATAGTCATATTTCAACATATTTTTCTCATCAAACAGAAAAATGTAAGGCACCCCTTGTGAATCAAAGCGTCACTGAACAAATTGATTTGAAAGGTGTATTTTTTAAATAAAAAACCCTGCAGAAAATTGAACGTGTTCCGACAACTTTGGACAGAAGTTTCAGATTAGGTGAATACACATGACTGACACGGTGAGGTCAGTATTTATTTTTAAATGACAATTGCGGATGTAAAATACAGACTTGATGTGCAAAGATTTTAACTTGTAAAACTGTAAAAGACGAAATCTTCTAGGTTAGTCTTTCCACTGTTTCAACAATTACCAACACTTGTTTGGTTGAATTAAACTCTTAAATCATCTGCAATGTAAAGCCAAAGCTCAAGATGTATTTGCTCACAGTGGACGGTCCAATGGTCAGCCACAAACAGAGTGTTCACACTGTACTTGTCAGTCCGTATAGAGACCATTTTGGCTATTGACAATAGCCAATAAAGATTCGTTTGAAAGCTCAGGCACAAGTAGAAATTTGTTTTCTAGCAATATTTGCTAACAAGGAAGACACATGCTGCCTTGATAATCTGGTGAATGGTAAAATGTGGACACAATGGGCATGTTAATTTTTCAGCGAGAACTGGAGCTAGGGTATCTACATTTTACTATATAGATTGTTAACTTGACAGCTAGCATTGTGTTGCCGCAGCACTTTCAGTTGTCGTTCACCACTTTGCGCAAGCACTGTAAGGAAACAAGGCACTGATCGTGGTGAATCCTTTTGAGGTCTTCTTCAACTGTGTGACAATGGCTCACCAAATTCATCCAGCCGTCATGACAACCATTCAGGAGCAGTTGTTTTGTCCTTGCTCCCTCCTTACGCTGCACGGCAAACACTGAAGCTGAAATTTGGCTCGACTCTGAAGTGAGTCGTGCGTCTCAAAAGTTGGGTCAGAAACAGGCTCAAATTGTACAATGTATGCCCAGCTTTAGATGTGAAAATATTCTGGCATTACATGCTGTTGCTGCCTCTCAATCTTGCTCCCCTACGCCTGACGCCTCTCCTAATCCTCTTTGTCGTCCCTGGAGTCACAGTACTGGTCAGAGGCACTGTAAATCAACTCAGTATGCTCCCTGTTGTTAAACTGTCGTCCCGGTCTGAACATGTTCACTGGGAAGCTGCTTAGGCCGGTTCTGTTGCCCACTCTGGTTCTGATGCTCATTCTGGACACAGTGAGCTAATAGGACTGCTAAGTTAGCTGCAGAGCTAAGTGAGCTAACTAGCTTTTTTTAAAATCTTTTTTTATCAAAAAAGTTTACAAAGTTTTATAACTAGCTGATAGCAGTTAGCAGCAGTTATGACTTAATAAGTACACTGCCCCCTTTTTTGAATTTGAAAAGTAGAGAGTAGTCTCAATTTTTACACATTGTACCTTTTAACCCAAACCACAATTTTTCCCTAATCTTTTCAAATTAAGATAGTTATTCTAACCCAAACCATGATCCTACCTAATCCTAATCCTAATCCTACCCAAACATTAACCATAGCAGTGTCACAAAATGGTTTTATTTTGAAAATGGTGTTGCTGCCCTGTCTATAGAGGCATCAGATCAGAAAACGCTAACATTGGTTGTTTAATTTGGATGACTGTATTCAATGGACAGATGAGAGTGGTATTAGACTGTTGGCAAGAAAGGAAATAAGCATATTAGACTATTCCTTAAAATTCACAGCTAAGTGAACAGATTTTCAATTTCAAATATTAAAATAGTGACATGTGTTCACATCTGTTACTTTATTCACTTTTACTGAAACACTTGCTGTTCTGCTTTTCCTTCAGATCCCAACACTTACATCTTTCTGAGTATCTAGTACGTCCTTTGTGCTATATACAGAAGGGTCAAGTGCTCCATCCACAGTTAGGGTGGGTCCTTCATGCCCCTGACTTAAAACCCTCAGGGGGCTCATTAAAGCTAAGACTTGGTCTTTCTTTCTGTGTAAGGAGTAAAAAATGTCTCTTTCTAGCCAAGGAAAAGGACAGTAAGTGAGAGTCAAACAGAAAGAGAGAGTGGAGTGGTCCTACAGTGAGACTGTCCATTAATGTCTGTTCATGTCTCAGCTTGTCTTTGCAAGAAAACCAAGGTCAGCATATTGCTGAAGTTCAGCACTGGCCCTTTCTTTAGTCCTCCCTCTCACTCTGACTTGCAAGCTTTTACTTTTTTGCTGTCATGGTTGTTATGCAATCAACTCAGATTTGATTTCCCAAGGCCAGAAATACTGTAGATAAGAGATGGTAAGCTAGGGACACATGTGCTTTGCGATAAGGGGCTCATCAGTTACACAACATGAAACACATCACAACTCCTGATCTGATGTAAAAACGGTGCGGTAGAGATGCTCTGGATGTGTGTGTGTGATGGTTTTCCCAGGACAGTAAATTAGGTCAAGGAGCTGTTCATTAAGAGGAAGTAATTATCTCATCACTGGTTGATTATGGCACATCACTTTTGTTGTTTTGCTGTCATAGGGTTCATTAGCAATTCATTATCTTTCTACTGTTTAAATTTTAGTGTGACATCTTCAAGGGAGTGTGGAATAAAGAAAATTATGGGAAAGCGAAATGATGGTTTGTTAAAAACTTTGTCATATCATATTTGTCATGTTGCTAAGCAGACTTATGTGTCTTAACACTTTCTTATGAATTAAGGAGATCCAGCAGGAACTGAAAACATGTTTATAGGATACAAATCATGCCATATCTTGAAAATGAAAAAGTTGTTTTTCTGAACAGTAATCAGTGAGGCCCGCCCCCCAGAAACACTCCGATCCGGCGTCATCAATCTTTTTTCCAACCTAAATCTTGTCTCATTTGTGGTCTGATACACATTAAATTGATCAAATTCAGTGCACCTTATATATATTTTCCAAGGTAATGTAAGCATCATATGCCAACAAGGCTTTCATCATACGGAAGAGGGTTGGGAAAACCATGTACCAGGATCCCTGTTTCTTTTTTCTCAGACAATTTCAGACCAGAAGGAGACAAGGCTGCCAGACATAACATGACTCGCAAGCACAGACAGATCTCTGAAAATTGGGTGTCATCATCCACAAAAGTTTCAAAATACAGATTCGCCCTTTGGAAACTCAACTTTCAACCTAGAAAAAAATCTAATACACTGCGAAAGAGCTAACAAATGTGAAATACTGAAAATGTGTTGGAGAAACACTGTTAAAAAAAGAGTGCTGCAGTTGTTTAGAAAGCTCAAATACAAAATAATGTTAGCAGAGGTTTGAACTTCAAATTTTTGTTTAAATATTGCAAAACCTTTTTTTTTTAGATTTCAAGCTTTCAAACATTGAGTTTCAACCTTCTGAAGTGAATAGTTCTAACTATTATCAAGCTTTCCATTCTAGCAAATATGCAGTTTACATTTATAGTGGCAGATATAGCACTCAAATAGGGCCCTATTAAATATGTTTAAGTTTTTATTTTTTTCCAGATTTCATTTTAATTTTTATGAATTCTGTGTTTTACAATTCAAGCACATTTTGTTATCAAAAAGTGTGTCATTGATGGTAGATGGATACATTTCAACAATAACAAAATATTAAAAATTTAATCACTATCAGTGAATTTGATGTATGATGCAAATATAACATAGAAATATTCAAATGTAGCCTATGTGCAATTATTACTGGGAAACAATCCATATTAAATGCATTATTGCAGTACATGCACTATGGATTGTCCCCTATTAAATAGGTTGTTACTTGACTACTGACAATTTCTTCCCACAGATCTTCTGCAGGACAGGAGGTTTCCATATGCTCCTCAAACACAAATGGGTTTGATGGAGACTACTCTTACATGGGCAACGCTCCTCTTTGTTTGCAAACCTTGACCTGATGTAGATTTTTAATTTTGGTGATAAAAAACACCACCCTTCTAAATACTTCTACTACATCTACTTACTGTAGATGTTAAGTATTGCTTTTACTACAACCCCATCCACACCCTTTAATATATGTGTAGAAATCTAAAGATTGACAGACATTCCTCAGCCTAGCTACGGTTGATAAGCCCTGATATACAGAGATATACACTAGGCTACTGTAAAAACCATAAGGGACATAGGTGCATCTTAAGCACTATATGCACTCAACTGGTATTCTTCTTCTAGCTATTGCAGTTGTCAAAAATAATCATGATGTAAATAGATTTTATGAGCTGCATGATCTGATCACTTATGTACTGCATTTCTATATGAACCTCTTTTTGGTTTTGAGCAGTTCCACTGAAGAAGTGTGGATGAAGTGCCTTCCTCAAGGAAAACACATAGAAGGTCTTGTGTGGTGAATTGTTCTTATTTACATCCTGTTGTGGGATTGAGCGAGTACTTGAGGGTCTGGTACAGATAATGTACTTTTTACGAGTACGAGGATCATCAGAGGTAAATGTGTCACTGTGCATTTTCTAATAATAAATTTAGGGACTTTATAAAAAGCACCTTGTTCTGTAAATAGTTCTCTTACCATTGTGATCAAAAACATTGCTCTGAAGCTTAATTTCGAGACAGTTCTGTAAATAGTTTTGTTATAAATATAGAAACTTTTTGCAAACCCAGATCAATTTCAGGCATAAATGACCAACTTCTGGTTAGCTCCACCCAACCTTGATTCCAAGTACGGATATAGTTTCAGATAATTTAGTTGTTGAACAGATGCAGATAATGGTGTTCTTCTTGCTCATCCCTATCCTGCTGTTCATGTGTCAAAGGTAGAGCAGAATATTTCCACCAAACCTGGCTCCGTAAAGGACACTTTCCACTGAGGCAGATAATTGCTGAATTTCAAACTAGTTCCTGTTCAGTTCCCACCTCTGCAAAGTACACACTCACCTTTTCTTTCCACACATGGTATTTTATTTGTAGCCTTAAATGCTTTTTGAGATTCGCCAAACATTTCTGTCTGCAGTAATGAAATCTCATGCCCTATGGCAATGAAAGGAGAAACTGGTAAAGGCCTGCCATTGATTGTACTACAAACAGTCGTTGTCTGTGCTATCTCTGTTCCATGTTCAATAACAATGGAGTGTTTCAAATGTGAACCCAAGGTCATCCGGATGGCTCTGTGTGAAGTTCAAAGCCTGTCTCACGTTACTTTGATTTGGTGTGAGGTTACAACCTGAGATCTATATGACCTACATTGGCTCTCATTCCTAATCTGATCAGTGCTATCTAAAATATTTAAAAGCATGTTCAAAGGCTCTCTCCAACTTTGTTCTCTGAATTGTCCACCAAAAGTGTCCTGTCAGTAGAGGGCATACACACATGCTAGCCATTTCTTCATTCAAGGAGGAATATCACATTTTAATATCAAAATTTAAACTTTTGTAGTTTTAAATTAATTTGGATGATTTTCCATCCCAGTTATTCATGTATATCGGTTCCTCATATTGGCATTTTCCCATGGGACCATGAGTTTGGAAACTAACACCTATTTCCAGGAAAAACGTCTAAAATAACATACCCAAAATAAATCAATGATAAGTCCTCAACCATTAGGCCTAGATATATAATTCTGCTTTGATAGGTCAGAATATGGATCAACAGTATATGAACCTACATATTTTTTCTATTACAGAGTAAATGGAGAAGCAATAAAGGAAAATATGATATTTTCATCCTTGCCTGGTATAAAATCAATATTTTCATAGCAATATCACTATTAAAACCATCATCCAACTCATTATGATGCAACTGAATATCTTCTAAGACACCTAGAATACAATTGTAACTGTACATTTGATGAAAAGAAACTAATAAATTATTAAACAATTTTTCAAAAATATACCAGGTGAACATCCAGGTTTTGGCCATATAATGTTTATATGTTCACTTTTACTGGGAGTTTTCTTAAAAACACTATTTCGGTCCATACAACCGTGTTCCAAATAACATAAAGCTTCAAAAACATTGAAATACTGATAAAAACAGTGAATATTGAGTAGTCCTGTGACCAAAAGCACTTACACTTTACAGGCCCGCAACTTGAGAACAGAACATCCTACAAGGCTCTAAGTGGGTTCATTCTGTACATATTAAAGAGACAAGTGGATACCTGTGTATCTCCTATGGGTCAGAGGCCGATAAAGACAGTATGCTCTAAAGCAGCACTTCTTCTCTCCTTCATTTTGACAAGAGAAACGAAACCTAAGAGCAGCTATTGTGCAATACCAAGAAGGCAGCCCGGGAAGGTATTGACACAAACAACAGCTGTTTATGGACTGAAAACAGTATAAAAACAAAAGTAAGTTAGCAATTGTGACTGTAAATGTATATTGCTGCGTTTATTGTTATTATTAGTCGGCTAATAGGTCTGTGAGTTTTGTGATTTGAGTGAAATGAGTTACACAGCTGATAAGAGCTGAATCTGAGCTTTTTGGGTTTTTTTTAGAGTGGTTGGACTGCAGTGTAGGATGAGAGGTATGAGGTGCCCCTAGGGACATTATTCAGAATTACCATGCATATACATGTACTTTTCCTCTCACATACACATATGAAACCAAACTCATTCACATACTATAGTGAAAAGCTTACATACGTACAAGTAAAATGCTTTTACACACATAACTGAAACGCTCTCACACAACAATAACTGAAAATATTACGCCACACACACAACTGAAAAGCTCACACACATACAAGTGAAATGCTTTTACATACACTACTGAAACGCTCTCACACACATAACTGAAAATATTACGCCACACACACAACTGAAACGCTCTCATAGACACAACTGAAACGCTCACACACACACACTGAAACGCCTCATAGACACAACTGAAACGCCACACAATACACATGTGAAACGCCTCATAGACACAACTGAAACGCTCACACACACACATGTGAAACGCCTCATAGACACAACTGAAACGCCTCACACACACAACACATGCTGAAACGCCTCATAGACACAACTGAAACGCCTCACACACACAACTGAAACGCCACATACACACATGTGAAACGCCTCATAGACACAACTGAAACGCCTCACACACACAACTGAAACGCTCTCATACAACTGAAACGCTCACATACAACTGAAACGCTCACACACACATACTGAAACGCCTCATAGACACAACTGAAACGCCTCACACACATAACTGAAACGCTCACACACACACACGTGAAATGTTCTCACATCACATAACTGAAACGCTCTCACACACTCAAGTAAAATGTATGTTGTATAAAAGCATTTCAGTATGTTGTATGAGAGGATTTCAGTTGAACAGGAAGGCATTTCAGTTAAACAGGAAGGCATTTCAGTTGAACAGGAAGTTGTTTAAATAAAAGCACACGCCTCACAATTGGGACTTCCTGGTTAAATAAAGGAATATAATTCAAGCTGAACAACTGTTGATCGTACAACAGCATTATGTTTATTGCTTCTGACAAGCATTGGCGATAGTTTAATTTCTTCAAAAGTATATGCTCAATTTCAAACTAATCAGATGGGTTGGCCTTAGCCCACTGCTAGTTATCAAATGCCAGCACACCAGCGCAAAGGGGTTGTAGCCAATTCTGTGGTCTGGTCACTGCCACACAGACCACTGGTCTCTACCACTAGGGGCGCTAAAGATACTGGTCTCTGCCACACAGACCACTGGTCTCTACCACTAGGGGCGCTAAAGATACTGGTCTCTGCCACACAGACCACTGGTCTCCAGTGTTGGGCAGTAGCGTCGCTACAAGTAGCGCCGTTACTAGTTTAACTACATTTCTCAGTAGCTTGGTGGTAGCGTCGCTATTTTCTGAATCAAATAGCTTTTCAGTAACGAAGCTCTGTTATTGACCTAGTAGCGCGGTAGCTTCCACACACGCTACATTTTCCCAAGCATTTCTGATGGATCAGTAAATGACACCACCGCCATCACACGGACCTGTATGAGCAGCCGGCAGAAGCACTTCCCTGTGATGGTGACATCGCATGCACCGATCCTTGGGTTGATGTTTGCGACTTTCCTGCAGGGGAATAAAGAAACGTGCGACGGAGTGTGTCTCTCTCTCTCTCTCTCTCGCTCTCTCTCGCTCTCTCGCTCTTTCTCTGCCATGAATGTTTAGGTTGTTTAGGTTACAATGTTGCCAGACCACAAAGTCACATATAAACGATAAAAAATATAGAATTAATTAAATTAATTCAAAAAATAATTAATAATATGATAATTAAGTTGCTTTATACAAACAACAATGGTTATCCGTTTGTTGCTTGAGGAAGTACATTTAGCAGCAATGATATGGCAGTAAGTAGGAGAGTTTCTGTGTCTGATTTAGCTCTAACACACACATTTTAGTCTTTCTTCTATTGCTACTGTGGAATGAAGTTGGTTCAATATAAACTAGGCCTATGCTGTGTGTGTGAGTGTGTGTATATAAATATTTATGTATAAATGACCTAACTATAAACTATTAAAAAAATTAAAAGTAGCTTAGATGTAACTAAGCTACTTTTGCCACGTTTCTGTAGCTTAGCTTGCTACATTTCACTGGGGGGTAGCTTCTGTGTAGTGAAGCTTAATTTAATGTAGAGTAGCTAGTAGCTTAGCTCACTACATTTTCCAAGTAGCTTGCCCAACACTGCTGGTCTCTACCACTAGGGGCGCTAAAGATACTGGTCGCTGCCACACAGACCACTGGTCTCTACCACTAGGGGTGCTAAAAATACTGGTCTCTGCCACACCAACCACTGGTCGCTGCCTTGCTGGCACACTGACCACTGGTCTCTGCCACAGTCTCTAAGGGATGGCTCCTTTCTGTTCCTTGCAGGGGTGTAAGAGCGATTTTGAATGTGGGGGGGACGCAGAAATGCTAGGAGGGTTCGGGGGCAGGGGCCTTGTTAGGATCTTGAAACATTGGGGGCTTAGCCCAGCCCACAAAACTTCATATCTTCACATAGTAATTGAAACCTCCACCAAGCATTAAAGCAATAGTAAACATACTCTACTTATATGGCACAATAAGGCAACACTTTTAACTGTGTCATGTCTGCTAAATTGTGATGTTGTGTCTAAATCCTATAGCCATATATAACAACAAGACTGCGACAGTGTGAACCCGGGGGTCTGGGGGTCCTCCCCCAGAAAATTTTGAATGTTAAACACTTAGTTTCCTGCATTCTGGTGTTTTTTTTACACCAATTTCTGCATTTTCTGCAGAGGTAGCCCACAGGGGGCTGTATCTTTGTTTCACTGTTGCTTTTAAATGACTTGAAGGCTGTAATTCTGCTTTCAGATGCGTGCTGAATTGTGGTGAATATTTGAGAACATTTTGACATTTTACGTCCTTATAACTGATTATTTATTCCCATCTTAAATGTGCAGTTGTACTCCTGCCTGCTTTGACCAGGACACTGTTGGATAAATATTTGTTCTGGTTTTATGAAGGTTTAATAAAACAATTCAAAATCTAAAATTGTAACAGAATATAATGCAGAGCAGCTCTCAGCTTTCAGAAATGTTTCTCCTGTAAAAAATTTAATGATTTTAATTCTGTTAAAAACTCCTGGACTTTAATAGCTCCTGTGTTTCAGCAGGTTTTCTGTTCATGTTCAAAGTTCTGCACAGAATCTAACTGGCTTCTCTGGCATTTCCAGAATAAAGGAATATTTTGAGAGGTCAAACAGGATAAATCATAAACTTTGCAATCAATCCGCACTCCACCTGCGTGCTGCACCGTGTGGACGGGATCCATACCACGGATTCTGCAACCCGCTGCACTGCTACTGTCCATGGTAGTGTGGTGATGTTTTTTGTGCACAGGATCACAGCCCTGATGTGTCCACATCAGGAAAGGTCAAGATAGGCTAACAGAGTAAAACTGTTTATTGCATCAGACTAGGCAACTTGATAAGTTTATTTTTTTAAGTAGCCCATTAAAATATTCCTGCAAATGCAGTGAAAAAGCTGATTATCTGTAATTTAGCTATTTCTACAATTATTTTCCTTTTTAAATCTCCATGACGGTGTTGATAAGATCACTTTAAAATATCACTTTTGCTGCCCAGCCAACTTTGTTACCAACTTGTTACTTGTGCCTTTTATTATGGAGATGTAGGCAACCAAACCGCTTGTTCTGCAGCAGCACAGGCTGCCAATACAATCTGATTATTCCTCAAGCATCTAAATAATCTTCACAGCAATTGTGAATATTATTGTGGCAGTAACATGAGAGCAGCTCGTTGTTGAAGCAGGGAAGCTGTTCGTTATGCCAACCTCTCTCTCTCTCTCTCTCTCTACACACATACACATCGCCATAACACACACAGTAACTGATGTGAAAAAACAGGGTCATATCCATCAAAAGAAAGCGATGCTCATTTCAACAACAGGATACTGTTAATGTATCAGAATCAATCCAGTGATCATCCAGTGTTTCCCATAGAATGACTGTGAACTGTGGCCGGGGGGGGGCGTGTGTGCATCGACATTGACTGCCAGCTATATTCAGCGTGCTAGCCTCGAAAATCCAGCTGCATTCTAACATTAACTTAGCTCTCCTTATTAGCTCGGCTCCTTGCATGCTGGCTAATTGACTAAAGACGCTTTGAATGCGCCGTTAATGGAAAGTGAAAGTTTTTATTTGCAGTCTTGTTAAAGAGCGATACAGGCAGCTTTCCAACACGGCCAGCAGTGCAATGTGTGCGCTTTTCAGGTATATTATAACAATAAAGCCTTAAACTGAAAAAAGCATTTGCCCGATTTTCTAAATGTTTGCATCTGCCCCGCTCTGTCACTGAGGAGCTCCGACACCAGGCGCTCTTCTGCGTAACTGCGCGCACAGACTGGATCATTTCGGTTAAAGAAGCAAAAAGCAGATTACAGACGGTTAAGTTATAAAAGGTATGAATGGAAAATGAAGCGAAATTAAAAGTAGATTACTGGCCTACTGGAGTAAAGAGTATAAAGGTGCAGTTTTTAAAAGGTGTGAACGTGAAAAGGTGCCGATTACCTTTTTTAAAAAAATGTATTTATTTTTGCAAATTTGCGTTATTTGTAACAAGTTCCTACCCGCCCTGCAGAGGGGGTCCTCACAGCTGTCTTCAGGTAGACTTCAAGTAACAGCAGCACAAAATAAACGGAATATTGAGGCACTTTGCTGCTCCCTCCTGAGCGACCTCTTTTTTTCTCCCGTAATTTTTCAGCTCCACCTTTGCCTTCTGTCGCATGTTTTCTATCGACCGATATGATTTCTGTCGCGTTTCAACCGTTTATTTAGTCTATTTCTGATGCGGAGTGTGTGATTGATTGATTGACTGTCATTCAAACCGCTATGAGCCAACTCCGAAATCGCCGGGGGAAAAAGTGAGGGGGACAAAACATAGATTTTGAAATGTGGGGGGGACATGTCCCCCCCATGTATAATGGCTCCTACGCGTATGGTTCCTTGTCACACAAACTGTGGCTGTACACATTAAAAAAAGTTTTTTTCAAGTTTTTATACAGTCTATGGTTCCAAAGTAGACCTAAAGAGACCTTAGATCATTTAAATTCTCTCAACTGGCAGATGATACAATATTTTTTTGTCTAATAGGGAGGAATGGATCAAAGCAATTAGATGTGTTGAGGAATTTTCTACTGTATCGGGCTTAAGAATGAACTTGAACAAATCTGTTTATTAGGCTACCACTTAAGGAATGTGAACTATCAGAAGTTAATGGTATCCCTGTGAAGAACCCAGTTACATACCTGTGTGTGATAAGAATGAAAAACTCTGCAATAATTCTGCAATAATTCAGCATGTGGTGGATGAGGCATCTTTCACTGAATGGTAGAGTTCTAATATCTAATACTGAGGGAATATCCATATCTATGTATCCTTATCACTGGAAATGCCTACTGAAATATACAAAGAATTAGATAAGATCTTATTTAATTTCATTTGGAGGAACAAATGTCATTATTTAGGGAAAGATACCCTATGCAACCTAAACAATTGAGGTCTGGAAATTTTAAGTTTTAAACCTTAAACAATACTTTCCAAAGTTAAATGGCTAACTAAGTTGATAAAAAAGACTACAAAATCGATAAATTACTGTGAAATTATCAAACGTTTATAAACAAACTTTAATGGCCTGGAAATGAATAGATAGTATTTTCTTCGCATGGTTGCCATTATTCAATTCAAAAACACCAAAGTATGAAGAAGACACCAGAATTCATCTTTTCATTGGCGAGAGAGGGCATGAGACGACCTCACAGACCACTCGTCAGTGCCCCAGCGACCACTGTTGACACACTGGTCGGTATGGTCGCGGCCACTAGGGGCGCTGAAGATAGTGGTCGCTGCCACACTGACCATTGGCTGCAGTTGGTTATATCTACTGTAATACATCTTTATCATAAGTTTTTGTTAAATATACTATGTTATCGATTATGCCTACTCTTATTGTTGCACTATATATTGCGGTTTGTGTGGTTATAGCCTATATACAGTAACAAATATATCTAGATCGTAATACTTTGTTAAATATAGCCTATTAATTTTTGATTAACTATATTCTTATTGTTAAAATCAGTCTAGCTTCAGTCTAACAGGTGACAACACTGGCCTCCTTCTTGAAGACAAGAACCAAAGATAGAGAGATGTATTACTATAGGTTAACCACACAAACTGCAATGTACAGTGCAACAATAAGAATATAGGCATAATCGATAATATTGTAGGCTATATTTATCAAAGTATTGTGATTTAGATAGATGTAGCCTACTGTTTTGGCTACAACCACACAAACTGCAATATACTGTAGGCCTACAGTGCATCAATAATATATAATATAGTATATTTTACAAAGTATTGTGATACAGAAAGATGTACACACTTTCATTCACCGGTGATAAGACAGGCCTTGTTATAGGCAAGGACTAAAGATAGACAGATGTAGGTTATTACTGTAGGTATAACCACGCAAACTGCAATATATAGTGCAACAATAAGAGTAGAGTAGACATAATCGATAATATATTATCAAAGAAATGATAAAGATGTATTACAGTCATAGACTGTATATTACAGTAGATATAACCAACTGCAATCAGTGGCAGTGACCACATCGACCAGTGTGGCAGCGACCACCGTCTTTAGTGCCCCTAGTGGCAGCGACCATACCGACCAGTGTGGCAGCGACCACCGTCTTTAGCGCCCCTAGTGGCGGCGACCACACCGACCAGTGTGGCAGCGACCACCGTCTTCAGCGCCCCTAGTGGCAGCGACCACACCGACCAGTGTGGCAGCTGACCACCGCCTTCAGCGCTCTAGTGGCAGCTGACCACACCGACCAGTGTGTCAGCAGTGGTCGCTGGAGCACTGACGAAGTGGTCTGTGAGGCAGCAACCCAAGACTGTGGAGCCTCGCCTTATGCCCTCTCGCCAAATTAAAAGATGAATTCTGGTGTCTTCTTCATACTTTGGTGTTTCTGAATTGAAAAATGGCAACCATACATAATAAAATACTATCTATTCATTTCCGGCCATTAAAGCTTGTTTATAAACGTTTGATAATTTCACAGTTATTTATCGATTTTGTAGTCTTTTTCATCAACTTAGTTAGCCATTTAACTTTGGAAAGAATTGTTTAAGGTTTAAAACTTAAAATCTCCAGACTTCAATTGTTTAGGTTGCATAGGGTATCTTTCCCTAAATAATGACATTTGTTCCTCCAAATGAAATTAAATAAGATCTTATCTAATTCTTTGTATATTTCAGTAGGCATTTCCAGTGATAAGGATACATAGATATGGATATTCCCTCAGTATTAGATATTAGAACTCTACCATTCAGTGAAAGATGCCTCATCCACCACATGCTGAATTATTGCAGAATTATTGCAGAGTTTTTCATTCTTATCACACACAGGTATGTAACTGGGTTCTTCACAGGGATACCATTAACTTCTGATAGTTCACATTCCTTAAGTGGTAGCCTAATAAACAGATTTGTTCAAGTTCATTCTAAGCCCGATACAGTAGAAAATTCCTCAACACATCTAATTGCTTTGATCCATTCCTCCCTATTAGACAAAAAAATATTGTATCATCTGCCAGTTGAGAGAATTTAAATGATCTAAGGTCTCTTTAGGTCTACTTTGGAACCATAGACTGTATAAAAACTTGAAAAAAACTTTTTTTAATGTGTACAGCCACAGTTTGTGTGACAAGGAACAGAAAGGAGCCATCCCTTAGAGACTGTGGCAGAGACCAGTGGTCAGTGTGCCAGCAAGGCAGCGACCAGTGGTTGGTGTGGCAGAGACCAGTATTTTTAGCGCCCCTAGTGGTAGAGACCAGTGGTCTGTGTGGCAGCGACCAGTATCTTTAGCGCCCCTAGTGGTAGAGACCAGTGGTCTGTGTGGCAGAGACCAGTATCTTTAGCGCCCCTAGTGGTAGAGACCAGTGGTCTGTGTGGCAGTGACCAGACCACAGAATTGGCTACAACCCCTTTGCGCTGGTGTGCTGGCATTTGATAACTAGCAGTGGGCTAAGGCCGACCCATCTGATTAGTTTGAAATTGAGCATATACTTTTGAAGAAATTAAACTATGCGCCAATGCTTGTCAGAAGCAATAAACATAATGCTGTTGTACGATCAACAGTTGTTCGCTTGAATTATATTCCTTTATTTAACCAGGAAGTCCCAATTGTGAGACGTGTGCTTTTATTTAAACAACTTCCTGTTCAACTGAAATGCCTTCCTGTTTAACTGAAATGCCTTCCTGTTCAACTGAAATCCTCTCATACAACATACTGAAATGCTTTTATACAACATACATTTTACTTGGAGTGTGTGAGAGCGTTTCAGTTGTGTGTGTGAGAACATTTCACGCTTGTGTGTGTGTGAGCGTTTCAGTTGTGTGTGTGAGAGCCGTTTCAGTTGTGTCTATGAGAGCCGTTTCACATGTGTGTGTGTGAGCGCTTTCAGTTGTGTGTGTGAGAGCGTTTCAGTTGTGTCTATGAGAGCGTTTCAGTTGTGTGTGTGAGAGCGTTTCAGTTGTGTCTATGAGAGCGTTTCACATGTGTGTGTGTGAGCGTTTCAGTTGTGTGTGTGTGAGCGTTTCAGTTGTGTCTATGAGAGCGTTTCAGTTGTGTGTGTGAGCGTAATATTTTCAGTTATGTGTGTGAGAGCGTTTCAGTTATGTGTGTAAAAGCATTTTACTTGTACGTATGTAAGCTTTTCACTATAGTATGTGAATGAGTTTGGTTTCATATGTGTATGTGAGAGGAAAAGTACATGTATATGCATGGTAATTCTGAATAATGTCCCTAGGGGCAACACCGGCCCAGCCACTAACCTTTGCGGTGGCATAGGGCCCTGTTGCCAGCAGAGGGCTCCCTACAGTTACTGCTTGCTAGTGGTGGGAAAAAATAACTGAAAAAAGAAATGTAAAATAATAAAATGAAATGAAAGACAGCTCTCTATAATACCCACCATAATAAGCATATTGGTTATTTAATTTAGTTATATACTATGGAAATTAGTTGTGACCTGTGACCATGGTGACCCTGACTGACCCCGTGACATCACTCGTTATGCTAGGTCGGTCAGGCTCGATGTCTGACAAGATAGGCCTGTAAAAAGACAACACAGCCTCGAAGAAGAGAGGCGACAAGAAGATAAAGATACGTAAGCCCACAGGCTCCGTTTTACCATCCTGTATTTTTAGATAATCTGAACTAAAAGTCTTACTTTAGCCTCAGTTAGCTGCGGTGGTATCATCGATGCTAACGCTATAGCTTGCTAACATGCTAACCGCGATTAGCATCACAACTTTTACAAACTGGAAAAAAATTGGTATATTATTAGTATTATACTATAGTATAGGATTAAATCGTCTTATTAAAGTCAGTTTATGAAGCTAATAGTGTTATTAGGACATGGGTCTTCAATTTAAGCCATTATCCTTTGTTTATTAAACATTGTCTTTGGAGCTGAGTTAACGTTAAACCTATAGAGATGCCCTGTTCTTTGATTATAAATCAAATCTGTTAAGTAGAGAGTGTGTAGTAGCTTTTTTTAAGGACTGATTCTGCAGCAACATCATGGAGCCTTCTCCAAAGCACCCAGTGTTGAAAAGACATCTTATCTAAAGGCACTTTTTAAAAGGAGACAGCCTCAAAAATTTGCAGATTGTCTTGTATTAAAAGTTCTCTATTTATTTATTTATTTATTTATTTTATTACTTCATAGCAGGTCTATCAGCCTCCACCTCTACCTCCATCATTGGTATTATCCAAGAAGCTGACAATGTTGGTAAGTTTAGGCCTACATCAACAATAACCACACAATTATTCACCTTTAGCAACACTCAGTGTATGAACATGTCACTTTACCAAAATTAGTAATTTTCTTTGTTAATCTTCCTCATAGGTCTACCTGTGCCTGTTGAAGTAGAGAGCAGTACCATCGTGGTACCACCACACCTGTCTCTCCAGTTTCTACTCCTGTGGATCCAGTTACACATTGAGGTGGTGAGTGGTAAAACCAACACAGGTTGGCAGAGACATTTTGACTTTAAAAGACACTCCGACAGTAAAAGTCTTCCCTATCATTACAAGTTTAGATCACACATAAAGAAGCTTGTTGAGAAAAATGATGCTATCAACTGTTTTCTAGTTTTTGACTCTTATACTCTTGTTTGGCTGTTATTAAAGATTTAAGCTTTGGTCAGTCATAATCAGTTTATCAGTGTTTTTATTCAGCACTAAGTTCATCAGTGTCTATTGGTTCTTGAATTGACGTTAAGTAGCTGTGGTGGTATCATATGTTACCTGTTTGACTTCAAACATAGTAGATATAATAATATAGAGTTATTGTTTTTCATCAGAATCATCTTTATTGCCAATTAGGCTTATGAAATTTGCTTTGGTGTGTTTGTGCGAAACAAACATGGCAGGTTTATAAACATAAGAAAGATTCGTTGGGGCTTATTTACAAACAAGAGCCAACAGTCAGCTCTTTGTAATAGCAATAGTGGGGGTAACAGTGGGAAGAGTTTCCATATAGAGGAATGTTCAGTGCTCTTTTCAGATCAATAGCCTTGTCCGCCTCCATCAGCTCATTGCTCAAGGGATAAAACAATTTGAATGTGTACCTGCAGCACTACATATTTAACTCCCACTCAAAGCAGTGGCTTTTATTGTGCAATTTCACTAAATAGTCACACCATGCTATATTATTTTCCCCCAGATGATAAATCTGTTCATCTGTATTTCACAGTATTAGGGCGTTTTTTACTTAAAGTGGTTGTGTATCTTCTCTGGTGACACCTCCTAAAAACTACTGATGCACTTTTGGGAGTTTGTCATGAAGGTTCTTCATTTAATTTTTCTTGAAAAAAGAACGTTTTCTTCACATAGGAAATGTGTGGGTTTCCTTTATTTATATGTTTTACTCTGGGAGGAAAAAACACCACCTTCCCCTTTAAAATGTCAGTACACAAAGTTTTTGCTGTTACTGAGTAAAAGTACAAGGTAATTTGAAATGAATGGCATACATATCACAGCAATCATGTTAACTTGAATATATCCAAAGGCACATTTTAGGTCAATTACAGTTTAATGAAGCCAAAATGTACTAATCATATAGACCTTGCCATTGGCTATAATTTCATTTTCACGCACAAACAGGCAAATTATTTATTGTTTTTTCTGCGCTTTCATCCAATATGTCCTTGAGGTTAGATGTCAAGACTTTCCCAAAACCTGCTGTGTTTGCCTGTGTTTTGGATTGCTTCTTATAATACATTACTATTAATGGATTCCATTCCTGGAGGAGCACTTGACCTGCAGTTTGAAGAGGAAGCGTCTTTGAGTTGAGACAATTTACAGGTTCTCGTTCTTGACGGTTGATTCTGGGTGCTTTTCTTCACATGCAAATTCCTGAGGAAACTGCTTTATCTTACTGAATAAGTTAATGTTTTATTTAAAATAGATATTCTTAGACCTAACTGGGCACAAGTCTTAAAGCTGAGGCAGTGTTTGGACAAAGACTGAAGGGAGTTATCTGACTACAGCTCCATTATACGTTTAATCTTTTGTCTAGTTTGGGTTCTCTTATTTCCTGATTTCTCAATGTAACCTTCTCTATACAATCAAGTTAAGCATCTCTATTTTTATTTAGGCAAAACCTGTCTGTTTATCTGAAGCAAGGTAGGGGAGAGGTAGAAGTTTGAAAAGAAGTTTGGCCATAGTGTTGCCATGAAATATTATGTCAGATTGTGATGATTTCAATTGTACCTGTCCCGTTCCCATCTGTTTTCCATCTTTTATCACCCGCAGTCATTGGATTTTTTCCATTCTTTGAAAAGACTGCTTTATAGATATTAAGCAGACATCATTTGTATCTCTTTCCAGCCTTTGCTCTATCCCATCTATCAGTGACTGATTTTATCATTCTCTCCGCATGTCTGTCCATTTCTTTCTCTCTTTGTGGTCTATAACCCTTCATGGCTGGGGAAGGATGAATGGATAGTACTTTTATTGAGTAAGAGTGTGATCAACTGTGCGTCCTGAATGTACCTTGTAAGAGATGTGTAGGAGATCATCTGAAGGTAACGCTTTGTCTCATCGGGTATCGTTCGTCCCTGAGAGAGGCTGCAGGTGAAGGCCAGAGGGCTGAGAGGTCGACGAGATATAACAGCAGGATTCAGTTTCGAATACCACTGTGCCTGTGCGGTCAGTATTTATTTAGTACGGCTGAATTATCTAGTATTATTATATGGAATTATTTAGAACAAAGTGAAAATAGAGGTTGTATTAACAGAATTTAAAATTCAGATAACATAATTATTAATACTTTCCTCTAAGCTCCCTGCCAACATAGTGCTGTGTTTTCCCAACCTCAGATCTCACATCCATTCTTATTGTAATTTGTTGCAGGTGTCCCTGCTACAAGTCAAGTCGAATAGTAAGCCGAAAGTGCTTTGGATTTTTTTTAGAGAGCCCTTAAAATACTTTAAAGGAATACTTTGACATTTTGGGGTGAACGTTATTGGCTTTCTTGCTGAGAGTTTGATGATAGGACCGACTCCACTCATGTCTTCCCATTAAATGGCTACAGCCAGGGGAAGGGTAGCTTACCTTAGCATAAAGACTGGTAAAAAGCTATCCTGGCTATGTCCAAAGGTAAACAAATACAGTCACTGCACCAATCCAAAACAAAACCATTCTGTATAACCACAAACTGAGTGATTTTATGCTGCACATGACATGAGTCTGGAAACAGGGCGTAGTGAAATGAGTTGGATACCTCACTGAGAAGCTAGGTAAAAGGGGCATACTCCTTCTGTCACCCCCTAGCCATCACAACCCAACCCCAAACACTTGCCGTTTCCCAAATATTACAGGCTAATGCTTGTTGAAGACATACTTTTGATGGACAATAGTGGTCATTGGTAATCACACTGAAAAACGCATTGCATTTCCCGTGACTGCTTCATAATAAAAGTCAACTTGTTTAATGCTTTTAATATGAAGCTGCAGTAGTAGGAAATGTTTGTTTGCATCAGCAGTTAATTTTTTTTTCCAGGAATGTTGCCACAGACATCAAGTTCGTAATACTGCAAAAATATAAATATCGCAATACTTTTATCATTGGGCCATAAGCTCAAGCACTATTGTGTTAGATCATTTAGCAGTAGAGAGTGACTTAACATTCATTTAAATAAAAATCTATGATTGCCACTTTAATGTACAAACATGAAATCAATCTTCTGATCTAACTGTCAGCAAGACAGCAAACAAGAGTGTTCACCAGAAAGTCAAACTATTCCTTTAAGAATATTAGACTTTGTGTCAAAAAGGAAAAGCACAGTGTCGGCCTTGTTGCAGCCACACAAGACAGAGGTGTCTTGTAGTGGCTTTTGTTTGAAAAAGGAACACATTCCTCAAAATGATTGTAGTGCCCCACACACATACACAACACACACACACACACACACATTTTCTTGATTCATGTGTTCCTCACGAACCCACCATCACGGTTGACTTGCCTCATTTTGTCGACTCAGCAAGCCTGAAATCCAATGACTGTCAACAAGATTCCCCGAGACAGCTCACCACCGATGTCTTTTAACACAAGGGAGAAGCCAAAGTATGTTGCTCGTGAAAAAGAAATGAGTAATTTCCTTGAAAATGGCATCAAATAAGAGGAAATTATGACCATTTCTCTCAGATTGTAGTCCTCCTGTCGGAAAAGATCTTCTTTGAGGTATCTTTTTTGAGTGGCAGTTTAACCTTTCTCCAATTTGCAGTGCTGCTTAATGGCATGCAAATAAAAATAATGATTTCTAATCTGACATTGGGGAAAATGCTGTCGAGCCAAATAGAAGGATGATTGATGACAACTTACGTGACTGCAGTCAGCCATTAACATCCATTTTCCCTCAGCTGTACATGGAAACATGAGGCTACAGCAGTTCAATTTCATACTATAACAGCTAGGAACTAAATTATTTTTAATAGTTGTGACTATTAAGCATTTCCAGACTATACTTATAGCAACTTTTTATAGGCTTCAAGATTTACCGAGGCTTCAGTAATTCATGCTGGATAAATCTGTGTTCTAAGAAGCAAGAATAAATTCTGGTTGAGAAAGTTAGAATTTGTTTGATCTTACACCATGATATCAAATTCAGGCAGATGCTGACATTAACAGATAAATCTATAGGAGGTGTAGCCCATCTATTATTCATGGCCTTTCCATAGGTGTCAGACCAAAGGTCAAACCATACATATTTTATCAACCAGACATACATGCCCCAGGGTGGACAAAATCAGTCTCTCAATGTGTTGTTTTGCACTATAGGACAACATTAACTGAAGTAAATTTGCTTGAAATCATAGTGTTTTTCAAAGAAATCTTTCTCTGCGTGAGTGTCTCAAAATTACACTTCCATTTTTGCAGCAGTGCTGTCTGGTAAGGCTTCTTCCTGATATCTATAAATCTCTCCTTGGAGCGGTAAAGTAGATTTGATGGTCAGTGTTTGGTTGTAAGGTCAATAATCCTGAGATTGTATACCATCCATGGTGCATCTAAGTCACCAAAGGAAACAATATAGACCCAGGTCAGACATTTTGCCAATTTGGAGGATGTTACAACAAACTGTTCTGGAGGTAAAGAATGAATGAAGCCTGGTACTTTCTAACGTTACATTGTCGCAGTGTGATACGGATCTGTGCAAAGGAAATTGATGTCATAGCTATTGTATGTGCTCATCAAACCGCTACTATGAAAAAATCAGATTGCTTGATTTGAGCGACCCATTTTATGATCCTTTATGTTCTGCAGGTGGTGGTAGGCTGATTTTATAATTGTCTTGAAATTATTGTGGCTGCTAAAATTCAAGCCTGGTCCATGACTACACAAAATTTTGTACAGACATTCAAGGTCCCCAGTTGGCAAATCTGACTGACTGCTCCGTGCCTGAAGTATAATTCATCTGCAGTTGTTAACATTGTATATGTTAACATTGTATATGTTAACCTATAGCTAAGGTTTAGTTTAGGAAACTAAAACTACTCGTTTGAAGGATTAGTTTGATATTTGTACTTATGAACACTTTATATCTTATTGTTAAAAATGAAAATGCAAAGACTAAAGTTTAAAAAACGCCATGTACTTTTAGACAATAGTCCTGACACCAAGATTAAAAAAACAAAACATAAATAGACCTTACAGTAGCATATTGTCAATCAAGTCCACATTATGCACACCATCACCCAAGAGTTGAGCTAAATTACCTTTTGGGGGAGATTCCAGGTCTACAACATCTGAAGCTGCGGTAGGGTGAGATAGGTGAAAAGCAGAAGTGTCTGTGAACACAAGGTGCCAGTGTTGGGATTGACAAGCATTAGAAATAGCCTAGGAGTTTCCATATAATGGTGTTATGAGTAAGAATGTGCCAATGAAGCCAATGAATGGATCCATGTTCCCCACAGGATAAAGTGTTCAAAACTTTAGTTATGATATAGTAAAGTTGTAAAATGTGAATTTTTATGCTTGCATGCTTCTTAACACATCCATAGACCTATACTTCCATTAATACTTTCACACTCCTATATTAAAAAACCCTTTTGATATACATTGGTTAGCAAATACCTTTACTCTGACACCACCCTCCGCTCAGTTTTACATTTTCTTCACTACCACTGCATGAATGAAAATCAAGCTTTGGACCTTAACTTTAAACCATCTTTTAATTTCGTTTTCTTTACCATTGAGCATTACGGCCTCACAGAGCAACTAGCGTGGCTGTGGACCCCCCCCATAAAGTTAAAGCACTGCTGCAGCTGACTGAAATCTTGTTGAAGGATTTGAGTTGTTTCACTTAAGTGAATGATCAATAGCTGTTAAACTCACAATGGAGAATTGTATGAGTTAAAAGTTTATGGGTAATTTAAGAACTAGTTTGTAAGAAGTGTTGTCCAATCACGAGTTCTCACAACCAAGCAGGTCTAAAAAAGCTTCTCAAAGGCCACCTCAAGTGTCTATAGCTACACTAGTGGCTTTGTTTACCAACTTAGTTTATTGCGTTATCATGCTAACATGCTAATAAGCACTGAACACAAATTTAATTCTTCAAGGTACAAGGTTGTTTATTAGTCATTATACAGCACAAGGCTGCATAACGAAAAGACATTTGTAGTTCCTTCATGCTACACACACAATATATAATGAAATGTAGGCCTATATTAAAATATGGTAACATATACAATAAAACAATATATACTATTTATTTATATACACCCTGAACGTTCCACGGTGCATTTTTTGAATTTGCATCTGGGGTGAAGGCAAACAGCAGCAACAACATGATAGTAAAAAAGTTTCATCTTCACATAAACAGTCATTTGGGAGTCCCTCTTGACTGCGTTTGTGCACCAAGCATCATCGATGTAAAAAGAGTGCACTTCCTCCCATCTTGCTGGAGTCTTGCGGTGACAGCTCGGAACATAGACCACCTGCCGAGTGCTTGATCCGGGATGTTGATGGGGCAGGTCTCTGTAACAAAGGTGGGTACAACAGTCTCTGAATTCTGTTGTCTGGTCAACACAAGTCCCATTTTGTCCTGACCGGTTCCTCAGGAGCAGAATTAAGTCCAAGCTGGCCCAGCATGGCTCCTCTCCTGGTTCTCTTTCTTTTGACAAGTAATGGAACTAGTTGAAAACAAACACTTAAATGTGGTAATTTTAGGACAAAATATTACATTCCCCATACAACAGTTTCATCCTAACCCTAACTATCTGGCATCTGTTGGATACAGCGTAATGAAATTTTCTGTAAGTGTTGTGTTTACAGTAAATTACTTCTTCGATTAAATGGAAGCCTTGTCAAGTTCATACATTTGCAAAAGCCAATTGCTAACAGAGGGGGTTGCATCTTTAAACTGCTACAGGACTTTATGTTGGGTTTAATGAAAAACTATGAGGGGCAATTCAATTGTGTAACTGAATGAGTGAATGTCAGATTGAGTGGCAACTGCAATCTGATTCCATGAAATGCTCTTGCTTTCCAACCTATCTGGCTAATTTTATTTCTCATGCATAATCCATTTCTAAAGTGGGCTAATTGAATTTTCGTGAGATTATAGCTCCCTTCCCGAGTGTGCTTAATTCCTTGATACTCCATTCTCTGTGTACTGTTTGCAAATGTGCCTTGTGCCATCACTCATTTCTTATTAATGCCTATTAAGATGGTAATCACAGGCCTCATTATCTGTGAGAGAACAGCACTGGGCTCCAAAGTGGCTCAGCAGAGTCTGACGGTAAACAACGGATCACAGTTTGAACCAATATTTGACCAATCAAAGCAGTTTCACTTACACTGAAACGGGTCAAAAATGTTGGAAATAAATTTACATAACAGCTTTGTCTTTTGAATGGCAGTTGCAGTTTTTAATGTGTAATTCATGAGGAAAGTTTCTTGTCGATGAATAACTGGAAGCTTAGCAGCTGATATCACCGGGGGAACAATACAGCTACCACTGTTAAACATGTGGTGCTTTTACTCTGTTAGTGGCACAAATAATGAGTGTATTACTGAACTCTTTTGGTCTGCTTTTTGTGTCATTTCCACATTAAGGAAGGAAAATGTGAAATGTCCTGAAATCACTGCACCAGCAATGGCTGGCGTCGATTCTTTTGGTCATTTTAGGCGGTGTGTATGATTTAACGCACACACTGTTATTGTAGTTTGGTGCTGGACAGTACAGTGGAAATGAATTACATCAAACCCAGTTTACTGTATGTATTTTCAATTCCGAATCATGTTTTTTGAAAGCTGTTTCATTTTTACCTCATCACGCATGCACGCTGCATTTCTTGCTGAGCTGAGTTGGTCGCACAAGGGAGTTCTATTGGATTACCTTTGTCCTAATAATTTTTTAATTGTTGTTTTTCAACCCAGCATGCACACATTTGCATCTGACAGCAGCTGAGTTTAGCAGGAGGCTGATTAATAGATGAACGGTGCACAGAGTTCACAACACCTTTTGAGGATTAGAGATACCAGCAACATTTCCTGTTCAAACTAGTGTATTTCACACACAGTAGATATACCGTAAAACTTTAATTAATAGTCCAGGCTTTTATTTGCTAAAATCAATCATTTGACCCTGCCTATATTCGGGGCATATATGGGACAGGCCTTTAATTCCTTTGCACAAAACTGAAATAAGCTACTATGAAACAGTTTATCATTCATTTTATCTATCTCTGACAGAGGGCTTATGCGCTTTTATTCTGAAGGCAACAATGTAACGAAAACAACAACAGGGTGCAAGTTGGGAGAAGTGTGGCAGAAGTTAGCAGACAGAGAGTGATAGACTTCATGACAGGATTCATAACTTAGATTTATTTTTTTGAAAAGCTGTTTTGATTCTTTTGATTCGTGGACCCTTACAGACTTAAGGAATATAAACAAGGAAGGGACACATTCGGACATAATGAGCACTTCAAAGGCAATGTGAGTCTGCACTTTTTTTTCATCTCTTGTACCATACCAGTGGGTAAATCTGTAAGAACTGGACTTTGGGGCTTGTTGTTTCCATTAAATGAAGTGAACAATTGAATTGTGGAGAATCTAACCGATCTAACCATGTGTAACATGGTCATACTGACATATTGATCATATGTTTGAACATTAATATTTATATTAATGTTAGAGCACTTCCAATTCATGGATGTGTTGGAAAACTTATAGGTCCTACAACCTAAACAACAGAATAGGCTGCTTGTCATAACTGGTGACATTTTGTTGATTTACCACCTATAGCTAAGGTTTAGTTTAGGAAACTAAAACTACTCGTTTGAAGGATTAGTTTGATATTTGTACTTATGAACACTTTATATCTTATTGTTAAAAATGAAAATGCAAAGACTAAAGTTTAAAAAACGACATGCACTTTTAGACAATAGACCTGACACCAAGATTAAAAAAACAAAACATAAATAGTAGCATATTGTCAATCAAGTCCACATTATGCACACCATCACCCAAGAGTTGAGCTAAATTTCCTTTTGGGGGAGATTCCAGGTCTACAACATCTGAAGCTGCGGTAGGGTGAGGTAGGTGAAAAGCAGAAGTGTCTGTGAACACAAGGTGCCAGTGTTGGGATTGACAAGCATTATAAATAGCCTAGGAGTTTCCACATAATGGTGTTATGAGTAAGAATGTGCCAATGAAGCCATCTCTGGTATTAGGCCTGCCCTCTTGTAGAAAAGCAGTTGGAGCTGAAATGGATCCAGCAGCAAGAGTTCCTTTTTAGAGAAGAGAAAATGAAACACATTGAATTGAACTTCAGTCTGCTCCCCTGCTGAACTCCCCTCCTACATTTTTTTCACACATGATCAGTTTACAATGATGTGAGTAATGTAATTGCTGCTTTCCTGGCTAAGGTTTCCACTGCAGTGCTCAATTCTTTATTGCAGCTGAGACAGGAAACGACATTTTGCATTTCCTGTGGTATGGATTAGTAAACGAGCAGGGCCTGGTGGTATAAAAGCTGAGCATTTTCCAATACATCAAGCTGAGGCTGTTTAATTACTGAGACCACAGTTATCTTTTGCTTTTATGGGTTTCCTCTTTTGTTTTAAATAAAGCATGCTACCTCGGGCTCAGAGCTGCGGGTACAGCAACATTAACAAAAAGTTAGTCACAGGTACAGTTCATCTGGAGATTGCTGTGGTCTCATTCTTATATACTTATTTATGTACAGCATCACATTTGTACTACTTGTTGACACATGTATTGTACTTGCAGTAAGAGAAGGTAATCCAAATAGGATAAATTAAACATGTTCTCAATGTTCAGCCACATGTTCCAGCACAGCAAGTCAACGTCATGGCTCTATGGAAGACGCTGCTGGTTGGCCTATCTCTCCACACTGGAATGGACGGTCCCTTCTAAACTGTAAGGCAAATTCCTTTGTTTTTTTTGTTCACCTCCAATCCTACTGATGTTGATGATCCCCTGACTTTTCATCTGGTGCCACCATGAAGTTCACATTTGTGATTTTGAGTGAAATATCTTGCTTTGATTGTCATGATCCATTCAGCTGTATTTTGCTTTAAGTGCTAATTAGCAAATGTTAGCATGCTAACATCTTAACAGTAACTGAAAACAGTAAATATTCTACCTGCTTAACATCACTATATTAGCATTGTTTTTGTGAGCATGTTAGCATGCTGTCATTAGTGTTTACTTTAAATCGTAGCCTGAGTACAGCCTTAAAGAGAAACATGGCTGCCGTCTTGTTTAGGTTATGTTTACCTCACTATGTTTGTCCATTGGTATGGGTGGAGATTGGTGTGGAGTGCAAGTAAAGAAAAAATACAAAGCTCCTGAAAACAAATACAACTTTGTTTCACTTGTCGATTGTTCTTTTTCACTTACAGGGGGATTTGTCATCTGACCCTCCCATTAGTCAAGTCATTGATCTGTAAAAAGGACACATAGATAAAGATAAAAAAAATACTTTTTATTTTTACCACTCTCTCATGCCACATTGATAAATTGCTATAGCAAGTAGACCAAGTCCTTAAAGCTTGATGGGAAGCTGTTTCTGGATGATAGTGACTGTTAGGAAATGTGTCTGAGAAAACTAAACCTCTGCAGACAGCTGTGGACTGGAAATTAGATTGAAAAAGGCACCTGCTTCACTGGAGACACTAAACAGGATGACGCCACCAGCTGTCCAACATCTGTTTAAGGCTTTCCAATCTATTGCGCAATATTATGGGTGTCTATACAGCCCCAAGCAATGAATGAAATATTAGTCTGAAAAATGTGGAGTGTAACACAAATCTGTCCAGAAGTAAAATGCACGGTGAAAAAAGCTGGTTTTGATTAACCAAAACAAGCCTTCAGTGATAATGACTGTGTTGCACATTTGTTGATTTCTTCTCTTGTATCTCAGAGGAAAGAGTGTTGTTTTATTGATAACAGATTAAGATATGTTAATGTCATAAACTGAATTTCAGCAGTAAGAGCTGTGAAATGACTAAATCTAACCAGAAAATAATGTTTGCTCTTTTAGCAATGATCTGAGCATTTTTCCTACACAATTTATAACAGTATCTGAAATTGAAATCAAGGTCTGTCATGTGTGTTTGGATAAATCTAAACTGGTGTAAACCAAAAGCTGCAAATATTTTCTCTTAAATGTAAATTCAGCCCCCTTCAAGCTGTACTGAAGACACCACAAACTGCTGTTCTATGAAATATGATTTCAGTATCTATTAATTCACTACACGCCATGCTGTGAATATTCTAACCATAAGATTATTGCTTTATGATAAGCATCCTTTTTATTGCATCTGCTTTCCCCCATAGAGAAAGGAGACTTCACTAGAGTTGAGGGGATTGGACAAATTTAATCAGCGCATGCAATGTAGCTTCTGTCTATAACTGTATGACTCTCAAACAACCCAAGGTAATATACTGCTGCTGTAGCTTGAAACACACTTAAGGTCACTTTTGCAGATGTTTGCATGCTGTGTGAAAAGCCTAATGGAAGGCAGCCATTATTACTGCTTCTAGTTACACCTGTGTTTGACAAGTCAAAATGGCCGCTGTGAGAAAGGTGTATGCATAACATCACTGTTGAATGTAACACAAAGCTCTTCAGAATCAATGAAACCTGTGAGTGAATGAATAACAAAGCACATTACGTTGTAATGACAATATTTTTTTCACGTCCAATGGCAAAAACAAATCTGGTTGTCTATATATGTAAAGTAAGATTATAATTATGATAAAATATTGGTACGGTTATGGGATATATGGCTAAAACACTAAATCATGAGATGCAGAATCATCGAATATGTACAGTTGCTGGTCATATAATTAGAATATCATCAAAAAGTTGATTTATTTCAGTAATTACATTCAAAGTGAAACTTAGATATTATATTCATTCATTACACACAGTCTATCCAAATCCAAATAACTATCCATTGGTATGAATAATGGCCAACCTGCTAAACTACCTGAGCTACAGCCAAACTGCAGACATCCCCAAAAAAATACTTGGAAGGAGGTTGGAGTTACAAGCATTTTACACGACAAATTAATATTTAGTGAAGCAAAAGAAGTTTTAGGTAGCCTTTTTCCCCCCAAATGCAAATGGACTGCTTATTGTGTTACCAGATAATTTCTTATTAATTTCTGTGTAATTTTAAACACTAAAATGTTGCCGTCTGCTGCACTAAACTTTCTCCACCTTTGTCCCAGTGCATTTTATCGGTTGCAGTAGTGTTTACTACTGAAGCAACTGTCCAACCTTTATAAAGGTCACAGAACTGCATCTCTGTTTTGTTTAACATCAACTTTGGCCCTAAATGATATGGTTTGATGTTGGTGTTTCCTTTTGTTTTGGTGGTTTTCTTTGCATAGATTCATAGTAGTACATGACCTGCTAATCTGTTAACTACAATATTGCAGTGTGCGCATTGTGACATGCCCACAGGGAGGGTTAGAGGAAAGGCAAGTCAGTTAGTGGCTCATACACCCACACAGAAAGCCCAAGTAAAATATAGCATTTCCCCCGCTTTGGTGTGCGTTGTAACATGAGCAGAGCACCAAACCCATGATTATTTGATAAATTATCCTCCTCTGAGGTCTGAGGGCTCTTATGTCTTGAGTGCTCTTCACTGGTAATTTAGGACAGGTTGTTAGATGTGCGATGTACAGTATGGCAGCAGGAGGGGGCTTGCATGACCAGCACGTACACCTCAGGGAACTGATGGTCCACTCACCCTCTACTCAATGTAGGTCACATTTATTTTCTTTGGGATGTTGGCTCCATAATAGTGTTTAGCAGAGGGAACAGGTTCACTGCCAGAAAAGCACCAAGAATTGTGGCATACACTTGGTTACACCAAGGTTATTTTAAGAAGAAAGAAAAAGTAAACTTATTTATTAACCAGGACATCCGTTAAACTTATATCAACAGTATACAGTGTATACTTTAAGCTTGCTGCAATGTAACTATTGCTTGGTCTTGGAGTTATAATTCTGATCTTTGGATTTTTGCTGCATCATTGGCAGCTTTGGAGGATTTTTAGTTTGTTGTTTTATTATCTGTTCACTTCCCCCCCAACATATTTCAGTGTAGAGTTTTATTTGGCTCCATGCACCCAGGGCAATGCTCCCCAATATACGCATTGGACCAATTTTCAAAAAGTAATTAAACTAGTCTTTTCAACTCAATAATTATAACACTGGAATAAACTTCACATTTCTATATATCTAGAAATATGTCTGATATTAAACAATAAATCAGTGCTTTGTCTGTGTCTACACAGGACACGTTCAGCTACAGTATGGAGTGTACTGTAGGTCACATGTGTTTTCACTGTACAATCACAGTACTTACATGTGTAAAATGGTAGAAAATACACAATATACTTTATACGTCGGAGTTTCAACGTGCAAACATGGCTTTCAGGTTCAAGCAAAGAAAGTCAGTTTCTCTGTTTCTTCTGATATGACATGTAGACTGTAGAAGACAGGGAGCAAACAAAGTAAACAAGGCAACGTTGTTGCACATAAACTAGTCAAAGGGACTTTGACATGTTTCAGTGTTCACTATAATTACTGAAAATACAATTCAATTCTGTATATCTATTACAATATATATAAAGTGGCAAAGTCACTGTAATTATGTTGAAAGGACATGTGTTAATTTGCCATTGATAGGACATGTTCCACTCTGAATTAAGTGAGGACATTTTTAACAAAATCAGAAGTCAAATTGCCAAAAGCTTAATTACATCCCATGTTGAAATTAGCTGGATGTATCCTTTAAATATTTAGCCACAAACATTTACTTTGGGCCATCCTCTGCTAATGAGTGTGTTTAAGGCTCATTGGGAGCCTTTCTAATGAATACTAATTGAGCCATGTCTCCATGGGTCGGCTTCACAACAATTTCCCCAGAATAATGGGATTGCTTGACTGGCTCACTTTAGGGCTTGATAAAATCACAGATTATGACCACTGATGGTTCAAAAAAATTATATCAAAGAAAGATCATGCACTGAAAGCTGCCTTTGACTGTTTAGTTTGCCATTTGGCCAATTCAGCATCCTCCCCACCCTCCCAATGAAAATGCTAATTACAGAAACCAGATTCAAGCAGAGGTTTTTCTTTCCAAATCTGTGATATTTTATTTACAGGACAGCTTCTGTAACTTCCAGACCTTGTTTATGACTTTCTGTTTACCAAGCGAACACTTGCAACCTGACTGCTCTTAATATAGCTTCAAACCGACGCCATAAAAATAAGAAAAATTACTCATATCCAACGCTGGCAGATCCCTAACATTGTCTGCAGTCTGGGAAGAATAAAGTGTGTGAAACAAATCAAAGTTGTTTTTGCATGGATAAAAATACGCTGTTATCTGACTTTTCAGTTGCAGTCTTTGACCTGTGGGATATTTACACTTCAAACATGTCTACCTTCCAACAGCCGTTATTCCTGGTGGGGGCTGGGTCCTCTAAACACAGGTTAGACCCTTGAAGGAAATAAAGCGGAACTGTGTGGATCATCCTTCCTCCCTCTGGACGACTGTACTGCCAAATAGCCTTTCCAAGCTGGGAAAAGGGATACAGAAGGTACTTGGAAAGGATAATTAGAGCAGCTGACAGGCCTGTTACTTAATCAACCCCCTACACGTTCAACTGCTTATTGAAGGAAAATGTAAGACTATTTGCATTATGTAACTTGTGGTTTTTTTTCTGCCGAGATCTTGCTGAGATGGCACGACCTAAAATGTCACTCCAGTTTCCATAAGTAACAAAGAGATGAGAGTATTAGCAGTCAGCTGCCCATCACAGATGCCATTAGGGCTCTCAGAGGAGCTATTACAGGGTGGAGAGAGAAACGGCAAAGGAGAGAGAAGATTCCCATTACTCACCATGAACAGCAGTAAGTGAGAAACATCAATTACACTGACAGAGGTTCAGTCGTCTTAATGTAATTCAAATAGGGGGATAACAGGGGTGAATTGTTAGCCTATTTAAGACTATCAACGGTAATGAGCTTCACCTTACAAGTGGCTAAATATAAAGAAGCACATTTTAATCTATTCTCCTGAGTGCTTTGTTTTCCCTGTGTTCCAGTTACACTTGGAATGCCATTTTTTTTATGTGCATTATTCATTTATAAAGCAGTTCTCGGTTTCACTGGGGACACTAGCCTAGAAATATGAAGTATGAGAGTGATGAGAAGTTTGGCAGTTTGAATCCCAAACTGGCTGTTTCATTTGAATACGGAGCACTCTGACTGCCCTTAAAAAGCACTGAGAAGCTTATTTTTGTTTATTAATTCAGTGACTTTGAAATTTTACTTTGGATTCATGTCATATTCTACTTTAAAAAAATAAGTTTGGGTGTGGGTGTCAGAATTAAGTGTCTGAAGACCATGAATATTTGTGCCAAATTTCATAGCAGTTTATGTAAAAGTATGTAATGGCTGGTTATATAACAAGGCATGACACATATATGGCGTTGCCATAGGGTGGCTTAGGAAAAAAACAACCTTTTTTCCCAAACTAACACTTTAGCAGACCTCCTAACTTTGCATTTTTGTTGACTCAAGAAATGGTTCCTTCATCACATTTGACTGTTTTGCGTCACACTCTCTTTCAATCAAAGTTAAAGTAAATTTTCTGATATAAAAAGGTCAACCATAATAATAATGATGAAAGCACTCAAAATGTCCTTAGTAATGTCAGGTATTACAGTTTAGAATAACTACATGCTGTTACACATAACTGTGGACTTGCATGGTGAAGTATCAACATTTTTAATAATATAATAATCTACATCAGATAATTAGTGGCAGTAGATTATAGTTAATAAAACCAGGTCAGATATAAATTTCGTTTCTGTCCTACTAATTACCAATATCCCTGTAGTGACTAAAGCACAATTAAACTTTTCGATGATACACTCACAGCTCTCGGTCAAAGTTAGGGAAGGTTGTGGTCTTGGTTAAATATTTAAAAAGTCAAAAATGATTTAAAGAATAAGACATTATCTTTTCCTAACCATAACCAAAGAGCTTTTTCAGTGCACAATATCAGAGTGCTGCCAGTGAGTTGGAGCTCTTAACCCTCAGGTACTTGAGTGAAGCTTTTAAGGGGCCAGTATACTTGATGAGAACTACTTGTCTGATGGTTGAATGGCTTTGGAAAGCCCCGCCCCTTACTTAGTCAGCAGCTGAAGACTGAAGGTTCAGCTCTGAGCTGTCAGGAGTTTGCAAGTGTGTAAGCCGGTTCACTGCATAAACATTAAAAACTGTGCAGAGGTTAATGAGGCTGCATAAGAACTGGTTTCAAAGGTGAAACAATGTAATCTAATAGGAGTTTGGCTTCTCAAGATGAATTTGAATAATACAGTGATTTACGGTCCTTGTCAAGCTGCTTTTAGTCTAATGTGACTTATTGGTGCTTAGTTTTTGAGATCCATAAGCCTCCAGGTTCTTTCTCTGTGTAACACCCGTGGGACTATTTCTAACTCTAATGGATGTAGCCGCAAAAAGGACTACGGCAGATCAACTGTGGTTAGAGTCAGTGAGTATATACCTGTCTGGAGCACAGTCTACAGCAGGTATAAAAAGTCCCACATTAATAATACCTCCCAAGACAGATTTGACATGAAGGAGCCATGTGTTTGTTTTAAATCTGCACTCTCATTGCCCTAGTGGTAAAAAGGTTTGCTCTGGAGAGATTTGGAGGCGTTTCTTTGGGACTATAGGCAAAATCTTTCATCCTTACACCAGTGAGACACTCAGTGAGTTTCAAAAGAGGTAAAAGCCCTCAAGGGATGTAAAAAACAAAGAAAGGGGAATTTTTAAATAGTAGTCAGCACTGTACAATAAAGTGCAGTCCAAATTCAGAAGGTTACAGAGAGTGAACTACGACCTTGTGATGTTTTTAAATCAAAGGATGATGAACCTTTGCCAGCTGTATGTCTTTATACGTGGTCATGTCTGTGTTTGTATGTCTCTTTTTCTTAATTTACACATGTGGGCGGTGAATCATCTTTTGATACTGAATGGATTCGAAAGCAGGGACCTTGAATGCCACTCCACTGTCAGACACACAGCAGAAGATCCTTGACATTATCACATCACTCACATTAAAGTCATCATCATCAGAACGAAATGTCAAAATGGGAAGAGCAACAATCCCTGTAAAAGGAGTAACCTTTTTGCTATGCGTGTTCAGAGTTCCTTCCGAATCCCCGCTGAGCCTTTTCTCTGCAGTCGTTCGGTCACAGAGGCCCTGTCTTGTAAATTTTCCTGACATTTATGAAACACGATTAGGTGGGATTGTTGCAATTCGTGCCAAACATACCTCTAAATCACATTATTCATGACACAGTAAACAAGCTTCCACATTAGGCCTGAAGATCAGCGTTTGGAAAGAACATCGATGCATTTTGATGTCCACATTTGTCTGATTTCCTTTGCAGGGAGAGTGACAATGAAGCATATAGAGCTCCAGCCCCTGTTTCTGAAGTTACAGCTGCCTACGGTAAACAAATCTGATCTAGGTGAGGTTCACACCTTACTTTCCTGCTGATCTGAGAGTCAAAGAGGCACTATATCAAAGACCCACAAGAAGTGGGGTGCACCACAGCTTAAAAAAAGACTTGAAAAGAATTCATAGGCATAAAGTTCAAAGGCAGTGTTGTAAATGCTTTTTTTTTTCTTCCTGAAAACTGCTCTTCTGTGGGAACCCAACTTTACCCCAACAGAGTTGAGATTTCTATATTTAGACTTTGCCTGCCATTACTAATCAAGGGATGTGTAGAGTGTGGCTTTTGTGGGAAATTTAAACCAAATCAAAAGAAATCAGATTGAGTCCTCTAATAAGCTCATTTGGAGCAAGGCGAAGGCCGCTCGATCCCTCCTCAAACGGGATCATTAATGACAGATAAATAGATGAATAAATACAGTAAATGAATGGAAAATTAAGTAATTAATGCCGGTGATGACAGGTTTCCCATTTCATTTTACATAACATGACTAGCAGAGCATCACAGCATGGAGACAGAAGCTTAATTGGCATCCAGATGTGTATTGGCATTGTTTCCCTTATGATCAATGTTATTGATAGAGAGACTGCACATAAGCCTCTGAAGCGCAGATCAATGGGCTCCCAGATGGACTAATTAGGAGTGGCACTTTATTCACATTTATTCTTGGATATATGGCCCGTAAGTTGTTTCATCAGAGTATGTTATGGAGCAAAGCACTAAAGCATATATCTATCCCCCTATTTGAAAATGACACTGAGGATTTGTTATGTATGCCAGGATTAGATTACTATCAGCTTGTCTGTGCTAGGACAGTAAAGAAGCAGCAGAGATAAAAACTGCTATGGTGACAAGACACAGTAGAATCTCAAGTGTTATGGACTTTGGTTTGTGGTTGGTGGGAATTTGAATGTACAGGTAGGGCTGCAATGTCTTTATGTGCTGAAAGCATATGCATTAGCAAATTGCGCTAGTGCCTATATTAGTGATTTGTGGGCTAATATTAGCATTAGCGATTAGCACAGGTAATGTACAGTGTGATGATTATTAATGGTTAGCACCAGTGGCCATTTTATGTCAGTAGTAAAGTCCATGAAATGCTTAGATATACTCACCACAGTACTTTTTTCAATACTGTTAATAGCCATATCATTTACTGTGTCTTGTAGATGATGTTAATTGTTTTCAGAGTGGTTAAAAGAAGGATTAAAGGTTCCCTGTGGAGTGCAGAGAAAATGACTGCTTACAAGTAAGCATAGATGTTAACAATGGACATGGCTTTAAAATACTTAGAAAATTGGCTCAACAAATGTTTTATGAGGAAATGCATTCAACATGTTTGTTACAGCTCAAGGATACACACAAAGTCTTTTGGAGAGAAACACTGAATGTAAACATTATTTTTGTTTGTTCACAGATAAACTTCACAGGGTACCTTTAAAGGTTCAGTGTGTAATATTTCTGATCTATCAACAGAAACACAATATAAGATCCATAAATATGTTTTCAGTGTTGTGTAAAGACCTTACATAATAAACCATTATGTTTTGATCACCTTACAATGAGCCATTTATAGCTCCATTACCGCAGGTCTCCTCTTACATGGACGTCGTCATGTTGCATTGTCATGTTTCGACAGTAGAGGACAAACAGTGCAGAGCGTGTTTTGTCAATATGTTCTTTATGTGGTAGAATTCAGGTAGTGCAGACACTTATCGCTATGTTGAATACGTATGTTAGAAGAAGAAGAAGTAGTTATAATATACTACAGGGGTTTGCAAATAAGTTTTGCATTGGAGCAATACTTTCAACCATTAGATGGTGGATGAGAACATAAGACATAATATTGACTTAAATTAACATGTTGTTTGGTTAGTTCAGTTGGCAAGCTTCTCGTGCTTTTATTTTGCAGGCAAAACCTCTAAAGAGGAAGTGATTATGTGAGAAACTGTAACTTTCATGACTGAGATCTGTTTCAGCACAACTATCAAAGTATTTACTTATTTAAATTGTTTGCCGCTATCAAAGCACCATAATCTGACCACGGGCCAGATATCATTGTTGGTGGGCAGTTTTGGCGAGGGTCCATAATCACAGAAAGAATAAACATGTTTCACTTGTCAATGTTTGAATAAACTTTATCTAATGTGTGATTTATATTGGACTGTGGTGCAGAAACAATGACAGTGTTTCACACTGGCTTACATTTTCCATGTTATTTGTCATTGGCCAAGTCACAAGAACATTTACTGAATAATTTTACTGAATAATTAAGTAAATAATAATTTCTTAATAAATATACCTAAAGAAACCTCATGTCTTGACTGGCCACTCTCTGCTGTCTCAAAAGAGACACCTTTTGTGCTGTGTCAGACCCTGTAGCTGTCCTACGCTCTTTCGAACGTTAGGGGGCAGTGGCAGACTGGGCAGATGGTTGCAATTCACAACCCTCACCACTAGAGGCCACTAAATCTTACACACTGAACCTTTAAGGCAGGGCATCTCTTGTGTCTGTGAAAAAAATTATTGTCCTCAAACCTCAAACTTCCTCTCAACCAGGCTGTTGCATGTTTAGTTGCGCTTGAGCCAACATGGGGGGATTATAACTTGCTAGTCACCATTATTAGATTAAGCCTACAGTATTTTACACTGCAGAAATTAGCATAGCACAGGCAAACATGGAAGCCCCCCACTACCCAGAGCAGTTAACCTGGGGAAACACTGTGCTGCTGTCATCCTCTTGCGCTCTAAGATGCTGTTTAAAGATAACAATATTCAGTTACAATTTCTTATTTCATGGGCTATTTGGGATTTTGGGATAATACATAATCATTTAAAAATGAGGCATTCAATTTTAAAAGTTCAATAAATGCATGCTATTTCCTAAGTCAGTCAGTAAACGTATTAAATAATCGTAAACACAATTATGACCACAATAATTGTGATTATGATTTTTTCCCTCATCGCGTAGCTCTAGCATGATGTTACACAATATGTCATCATACCTAAAAGAGACGTTGAGACAGTTGTAGGTTGGTTAGGTTTAGGAAAAGATCATGGTTTGTGTTAAAATAAGTACATTACATAAGTCATGTGACATTAGTAACATAAGTCACGTGACTTTACTCACCTATTAAATATTATTAAACTTCAAATAAGTCAACTTTGATTTTCTTTCACACCTTGAACTTGAACTTCAGGCTCCAAAGTGAAAGTCCCAAGTTTACTTTATCCACTTCAACCACCTCCCTATGCAGACATTATCACTCTTTATACAAGGTCTCTTGACTTCCTCCTCATATTGTCCTGTGGTCACAAGGCAAGGCAAGTTTATTTGTATAGCACATTTCAACAACAAGGTAATTTAAACTGCTTTACATAAAACATAAAAGCAACAGGGAAATATAAAACAGTTTAAAAGCAACATAAAATATAATAAAAGTTACAGTGTAGTGTTCAATCAGGGTTAAAAGAGTTAGATGGAAAATAAAAACAGGCTGAGGGGTTGATCAAATAACTGCATTACAATTATTCTGAAAAGAGAATAAACAGAGAAGTACACTTAATCTACTCTCTCTAGCTAGTCTGTGCTTGGGTCCATAGCAATCTTTGGTTCCGCTGAAACTCCAAAACCCTCGGACACTACAGAGAAACCAGGACACCAGACACTAGAGGTCTCAGCCTAACAAAAAAAAAGTAAATAAAGGTCGTAATAAGTTGCCATTTTTCTAGAATGGAGTAAGGTAGTGGTTTTAGTTGCCTTAAACAAATCCCAACCATTGAGGTGGCAGGTCACATGAACAACACTCACATGAATTGTTTCTATAATGGCCAATTGATAGTTTTGGACACTAAAAAACTGCATATTTTGTTGTTGAGCTATTTGATGGCTTGTTAAAGGGGTGGTATTATGCAAATTTTCAGGTTCAAAATCTTAATTAGAGGTTGTACCAGAACACGTTTACATGGTTTAATTTTCAAAAAACACCATATTTTCCTCATACTGCACATTAATGCAGCTCCTCTTTTCAGCCTGTCTGTTGTACGCTCCGCTCTTGAGCTACAGAGTGATGCATCTTACTTGTACCATATCTTTGTTGGGAGTCGCAAATGCGCAGTTCCTAGGTAAGGACTACTAGCCAATCAGAAGCAGAGAAGAGCAGGTCATAAGAAACAAGGTAATGTGATCCAAATCAGAGCCTTCAGACTGCAACCGTAACCTAGCAGATGGTATTAGTTATTACCAGTCCACAACCACACAACATCATTGTTCCACTTCTTATCATCAGGACTAAACGTTTAACTGTTGCTGGTGTTCTGACGATCTATGCTGCCTTGCCGAAAGCAAATCCATAGCGCAAATCGGTAGACTCAACTCTACTCGGCCCTGCTCTGTTTTCCATTGCAGATAGCACCCAGAGATAGCGAAGCCACACACAGCTGCCACAACGTAATGTTCAATGCGACACACACCAGCGAGCCACACAGCTCTTAAAATATATACAGTCTACGGTTAAAATGTTTGAATACTCCTCACGATGTAAAGACAGATAAACGGTATGAAAACCTTTCAGCTGTGTTTTCCTCTGCCGTTATTGCTGCAGCGGTCTGTGTGACACGGCGGGAGCAGAGGGCTCTGTGTGCGGCTGGCCGGCCGGCCTCACACGGTCCTCCCGCGGGTTGCCGCAGACTTCTCCCGCTGCCACTTGCGGAGCTCCTCAACTCCGAAAATATTCATCAAACTTTTTTTACGCCATCACTTCTCATACAACTGTCAATATTCGACATCTACACAGCTGATTTCTCACCTCAAAACTTCTCAGAAGTGGATTTAGTGATAAAAATCCATACGGAAACTGTAAAATATAAAACTTCCTGTTGCTGGCCTCTGTCTGGTGCAGAAGTGATGATGTAGTGAATAGTCAATATTCTCTGACTAATCAGCAGTCTGTCGTTACATTTTAGTTTCCCTCAGCTCGCTTGGAACCTCGGCGGAGGTGAGGTGATACGAAAAAAAGTACCTGGAAGCAGGTACAAGTACAACATTTCTACAATGGAAACCCAAACAAAGGCGAGCCAAAGGGCCTCCGGTCAGACTAGATTGGTTTGAGGGCGTGGCCTGACCCCGCCAGCCATTTGGCAAGCTTTATGATGCTTTTGCATTGTGAGGCCACAAGTCAAGGAAGTGAAGGGTTGGACTACAAATGAGCTGTTTTCAAGCAGTTCTGAGCACAGCTTTCTGTGGGAGATGGGAACTCCCTTTTGGCTGGACTTTGGGCTTTTTCACTATGCAAACCTGTTACATGCACAAAAAAGATATACAACTCAATAAAGGATAGGGGAAAAGCCAAAAAGCATAATACCACCCATTTCAAATAACTTCTCTATGTAAATGACATGACTTGTCAAATCTTCTCTACACCTAGTTTAGCAAAAAAAAATGTAATTCAGAAACTTATTCTGGACTAAAAGAGTTTGGGATTGCCACACCAAACTGTATACTATCATTAATACTTATTTACACTCAGAAATACTTTATTGATCCCTGAGGGGAAGTTCCTTTGTCACAATTGCTCAGCTTGCATGTCAACATGCACATGCCTGTTTGCCCAATACACATACACTGGATATAAAATATGTAATAAGGTTTTGGTAGTGTTGGGTCTCAGTACAGACTTTGACACTATAGACCACCAAATCCTAATCAATAGACCATCTCCGGTTCAGCCTTGCAGTGGTTTTCCTCCTACTTTTTTGATAGGAGTGACTCAGTTACTGTTGGCAACTACGCCTCGTCATCTGAATCTCTGTTTTGTGGTCCTTGGTGCTTCCCTGGTGGTCAGCTCATGATCAAATCAGACACTGGTATCTCCTGTCACAGCTATTCAACTCTACATGTTATTTAAGCCACACTATGTTGCAGAAGTTTCAGCCTAGATGCTATAAAACTGGATATCCTAAAGCTCAAATGCTGACAACAGAAGTTCTTATTTCTACATCACTCAGGCTTGTCTCTAAGGTCTTGGTTTCCTTTTCTGTTAGACCAGGCTCTGATGCTTCTCGACCAACACGTCAGGTTCCTTCCTTACTTCATTCCTGTTTTTTTTCCAGCTGGCAACAAACAACACTCAAACTCTGCCTATTGGGTCTCATGACATAGAAAATATTAATTCACACTTTTATCTCATCTTGCCTCAACTATTGAAACTCCCTCCTCACCTTCCTCAGAATACATCTCTTGTTCATTTAAAAATTGGTCCAACATGCTGCTGCTAAGCTTTTGACTGTGTCCTCTGTGACTCCAATCCAATTCAAGGTTCTTGTGATGACTTACACAGCTCTGCATGGCCATGCACCAGTAGGTCAGTTGTCTTGTAGTTTAACATTACCAAGCTTAGCTAATGCTAGAAAGCTAAGAAGGCTATATGCTACTCTGAGTTGCTTGCAAGGGTCTTGCCAAAAAGTGATCGTCTGCCATAAAATGATTGTATCGCCCCAATATACATTTACAGATGTGCATAGATCAAAAATCATAAATTTATGTCAGTGGTAATAGCAAAGGTATATCTTTGTGAAACTTTAATGTTTCTTGTAACCAAATAATCACATTCGTGACCAACTACATTGGTTGTTTGATTTTAGAGCATTACAGTGATAACCTCCAATCACTGTTAGTGTGTATCGTGTGTATATATATAAAATATGCTTGATTTTCTCAATTTGACTCAATTTTTTGGCTGGCACAGAGAGAACAAACACAGCCCCATGAATATATTCTATTTGATATTCTGCTGCTTGATCTTGATCCTCTGCCTGCTTTCCTGTGCTATGAATATTTTACGGACACAAAAGAAAATAATTTTATTTGGGGGGGAAAACACAGGGCTGGATGGCAAGGGAGGGGCGGATAAGAATGGCTGAGGAAGGCCAGAGTATTATCAAACAGTACTTTTCATAAGTCGTTTTTTGGGGGGGAAAAGTGAAAGTAGGACGCAGTTTTATCATTTTGTCCTAAAGCTGGCAGCTGTGACAGTGGTTATGAGTAGTTATCAAGCCACTGGCAACTCAATATATTGTACATAACAATCTGGCACATTCTCACTGCTCTCTGTATATCGCCAACCCCCACAGTGAGAAGGTATCGTCTTTGATCACGTGTCCATGAGGAGGTGTATGAGGTATTTGTGTAAACATTTCATTTAAGCTCCCACATGTCAATTCAGAAACATCTCACACGCACAGAAATACATTATGTAAAATAGAGTTTTCCACATTCCTGCCCACAGCTGTACGCTAATCCTATCAAAGTGTGTGTGACAGAGGGTGTTTTCACAGAGATGGAGACCATATGAATACAGAAGCTGTCTACAGTAGCTCAGAGGGACAGTGAGAAGTCACTGACGTGCATTGTTACAGTACTAACTCATCAGGGAAAGGACAAAATATTTGACATATTATTGTATTATTTTAATGCTATTTTAAAAGACAATTTATCAAGGTATTCTATCCCCTGATATAAATTAACTTCTTGTTGGCTGATTTGTTGTTACTGGGAGTAACAGATTAACTTGGTTTGAAGTTTTGGGATTTTACTTAGTAACCCTGTTTATTTGAGACTCAAATCTGTGTGAAATTTACACTTTGAGAAAAGCAAAATATATGTTTATATACCCTAATAAATCCCAGACTGAGCCAAAATATGTGTAAGAAAAAGCTGCCAGTTTATTGCAAAATGTTGAGCCAACTTTATGGTAATTTGGGTGGCTGGTTTTATTGTGTTTGCAATATTTTGACCTCTAAACTGAATTATTTTCCCAGGTATCTTAGGTAACTGCATAAATACCTTTACAGGACAATTTCAGAGTAAATGTCTTAAAATCTGAATTTCTATGTTTTGTCAAAATCCTTATAGGCAAGTTCTGCCACTCGGCAGCCATCTTGGCAATACCTCCAGGCAGTTATTCCAGGCCCCTGAATGAATGAATGGGGAGAGCCAGAACTGCACTTTCACTGGTCACCGGTGTGTAAAAACTAAATGTATGGAATCTGATAAAAAAATAGCTCAAAAAGTTTGAAGACTTTACCCTAAAATACGCTTTAAAAAGTGCTTCCCCCCACCGGTTTTATCTTACTATGCATCCATAGTAGTAATGATGCATTCGTAGTAGACCCTTATTGGGACCACACGACTGACTAAAATACGTTTCCTGGCTGGGCTGTTAAAAGCAGACGACTGGGTTTCTAGTGGGAGGGGCAGGATATAGTTGTATTGAGAATTCTGTAAGTGGCAAGTCTCTATAAAACGTCTTTGTTTTTGTGCACATATAAACTCATGAAGAGATAATGAGAAGTTCATGAGTTTGTGTAGACTCATAATGAACCTTGTGTAAAGTCACTTGCCATGTTTACACGCGTGTAGCTTACTGTTCTTAACCTGTGGCCTGTACTACGAAGGGAGTTCATCCTACTCAGAGTTAAATCTGGGTTATCAAGCAATCCATTGTAATAAAAAAATTGGAGCCAGGGAAGAGGAGGAAAGAATTACCAAGATTAATGTTGTAGATTTTACGAGAAACTAATAATCACAAATCTACAAGTTAAAACCTTGAATATATTCTCTGACATTGTATTCATACATTTATGAGAGAAAGTCTCATAAAAATAATGTTGTTTTTTTCAAGCCAACACATCGCTTCACTTTGCAAAGCTGCAACATCACACACACCTCGACCGTGTTTTATGCATGTGGTGGAAAATTATATTGGACTTCACAATCGGACTTAGCAGTGAGGAGATATGAGTTTAGCCAGTTACCTCGCTTCGTAGTACAGGCCACAAGTTTACCAAATAACATGCTTTTTGTCAATGCATGTAAACAATATAATTTAGTAAAAAAATCCTAGTAATAGCTTCATTTGTATAGCAGTTTTTAATATATGGTGACAATGAGTAAAACATAAAACAAGTCACTGTACAATTAAGGGGAAAATAAATTACATCACATAGTTTGTAATCAGTTAATAAAATAAACAAGTCAAAATATAAATAATGGAGGCATAAAATACACATCATGCTTAAACCTCTTTTTTTGTATAAGTGTGTGTGTGTGTGTGTGTGTGTGTGTGTGTGTGTTACACTGATCCTTCGATTATGAGGGACCTTGTTAAAATGCCTGACAGGTCGCTGTGACACTGAAACATATTACATCTGTGTGCACTCAGTCACACAGTGTTATGAGTACTTTTCAATTTCAACCCAAAATATTGCACAAACTATTCATGGCATTTTCATCTATTTTCCCTCAATTAGATGTAACATGAAAAAGGTCAAGGAGGGAACAGGGACGTTTTAAAATTACATGAAGATTTCTGATGCTACAGAGATACTCAGTCACAAGCATAAGCCAAAGCTCCTGGAACCATAGCAACAAGACCCTAACTGCTTACCTGCCTAAATCACAACAGAGCCACCATACATTTTTATTTCTAAACTTTAAATCAGAAATTAATTATCCATCTGTTTGACTGGCAGATTTAAGAGAAAGATTTACAGTAATACAAACAAAAATATATTTGGTAGTGAGCATTCAATGTAAAGTAGTAATACATGACTGAGCTTTGTCTTTTTGGCTTTGTCTATATTTGAACTTATCACAGTTGAAAAAGAGAAGCTGTGTTCAACGTGTCATCCATTTTTAAAGACAGTGAAATAAAAAGTGAATGTTCCACATTATAACCCTGTGTGCCTGTGATTATTGTTAACTGACGTAAAAAGAAGAAGAAGTTTAGAAGTTCTAAATTCTGTTTTTGCTGTAACCTTTAAGTCACTTTAATAACATAAGTTTTTGGCATGATATTCTGCTAGCCACCACCAAACAAGCCTCTCTCTTTCACTCTGGCTGCAGCCAAGTGCAGTTTTATATGCGTGTATGTTGGGGCGGCTGTGGCTCAGGAGGTAGAACGGGTTGCCCACTAATCAGAAGATCAATCTTCGGTTTGATCCCCTGGCTCCAGTCTGCATGTTGAAGTGTCCTGGAGCGAGATACTGAACTCCCATCAGTGTCTGAGTGTGTGTGTGAATGTGACGTAGTGCAGACAAAGCACTGTGAGTGGTCAGAAAATTAGAAAGGCGCTGAGTGCAGACCATTATGATGCAAGGTTGCGAACATTTTTTTTTCTCAATGTATGAATACGACCTCGAGTTGAAGATAGACTGAGAAAACAGAGGGATTTGAAACCTTAACATTAAGTTGTGAACACACCATTGAGCCATCATCACCTTTAAAGGTGAGTGGACCAAGACAGTAAAGTTGTGGGCCGGACAGCTAAACAGTGAGCTGAAAGTCACTATAAAGCCATGTGGAGCTGCAAATTCTGGTGATAATTCTTTGTCCGTTTATCACTACAAGGGACCCCTTTGTTTTTTACCCAACATTGTTTTCACAAAAAAATACCGATTATAGCTGCTTTAATATAAAAACATTCTAGCAGGTAGATTTACTGTAACTGGTTATGTAGCATGAAGCAGAAGTACTAAGGTTACCTCGCAAACCTCAATTAACAGTAGTTAAACCGTACAGAAGTATTACTGGCTAGTCTATGTTGGCTTAAAGGTTGAGGTTGGAAGTTCATTCTTAACCTTGGAAACAAGCAGCTGACAAAAGAAAGCAGATGCAGTTAGATATATAGAGATGTACTTTGATGGACAAGATCAGAGGAAAAAATAACAAGTACACGTAATTATAATCTTTAAAACAAGCGGGAAGCTTCCGGTCTACAATATGAAGCGAATGAGGAAGTCCCTGAAAGCTGCATTCTATTGAAAATCCAGCAGGGGCGACTCTTCTGGTTGCAAAAGAAGTCCGGCTCCATTAGAAATAATGGGAAAATGTTTCTACTTCTCAGCTGAATAATTACCCCAGTAAACACTTTCCTGATCAGTTTATGGTCTCAGTCGTTAGTTTCAAGTCTTCTTCAATACAAAATTATGTTCATTTAGTAAATTATGGTCCCATTTATTTTAAAATAGACCACAAAGCAGAGTATGTTTCAAGGTGGTATTATCTATGATTGACAAGTCGTTACCGTGGAGACCTGTCAATCAGGCTGGAGCCGACTTGTACCCTCGGCGTTGTATAAATTTAACCAGCGCCATTGAAAAAGCTTATTAGGAGTTGGCTGTTTATATTCTCTGGTGAGTACATTTAGTTTTAAGGCTGTTGTTCGCTACACAAAGTTATCAGCCTGTTAAAATGACATTTAACGTGAGTTACAGTTGCACCTAACTAAGCAAGCTAGCTAGCTCTGAACACGTCCGTTAGCTCCGCTGTATCGTCACTTCAGGGCACTTCCTGGTTGCAAAAACTCGACATTGCGGCGCCCTATTGGCCAAACTCAAGGCTTCAAAACGGCAGTCCACAAACCAACGGGTGACGTCACGATGACTACGTCCATTTCTTATATACAGTCTATGGTTTAAACACAGTTTGGTAGAGTGTGTATGTTGGGTATGTTTAAACACATGTTATGGTAGGAAGAATGTCACTTTTCAGAGTCAGTAGCAAGAAGTTAGGTGTGTTTGGTGGAAACAAACAATTTAGCAGTGCTGGGAAATCCTGTACATTATCTTGCAGACATTCTGATGCAGAGACTAAAGAGCCAAATGAGATGAATTGCCAAATGGGTCATGAGAAGCCCCCACGTGGGTGGATGGAAAAGCAATAAAGCAACTTCCACACTCTCAGACATAATCTGCTGAGAGAATAAACTCTGGGATTGATGGTATCACTTGACATAAGTTCACTTCACTGCACAGACACACAACAGCTGAAGAAAACCATTTTCTTGCTCTGTTATCTCCCTTGCATTAGTACAGACTAGATGCATGTATGGTTCTTCAACAGGAAATGGCAAATCTGTTTTAAAAAAAACATCATCTCAGAATTATAGAGCCAAATGTTGCCAGGCATTCACATTTCTCAGGGCTATCTCTCCTGCACTGTCTTTATATTAGCATGTGAGCCCAGAGATGCATATTCAGGTTCATCATTTTGATTTGCCAATAAAGTGGTCACCATGGTAACGACTCTGCAGCAGCCAGTGGCTATTCATCTTGCTGGCAATGCTGTTTAATTTAACCCCTCGTTTAGTTGGGAGCTTTCCGAGCGCAATCCATCACTGTTACAGTACAGATGACACCGTGACGTGATTTCGCATCAATATCTTACATGAGATCTGCTGAGCCATTACAACGCCATGATAGGAGATACCACACATAAAGGGATGGAGGATGCAAGGCGTAGAGGAAGAGCACTGTCTTTATCTGAAACAAAATACATTTAAGAAGCTGATAAAACCCTGTTTGTGCTTCAGAACTGAGTGCCATCAAGTCCTGCAAAGCTCCTGAAAAATCCATAGTCTAATGTATTTTTTTACAATTCTGTCAATTCAATATAGAAAGCATCCTGTCAGCCTGTGTGGTCAAAAATGTATCATATATTTAGTCTTGTATATATTTTTAAAACAAGAAAGTCATTTGGACTTACTTTCCGGGATAGTTTTCATCCTTCAAACAGTGTGGAATAAGTCAGACACACTTTTATCTCCCCTCTTGCTCTCAACTCTCTTTACATCTGTCATCAAAAGTACTTGTGTCACATCTCCGCTAATGCAAACTGCATGAAAAAGGCTTTTACCACTGTGAAAAAGGAACAGCATATCCTCCTAATTTTAGTGCCAGTACATGTGTTGTCACTTAGGTTAAAAGCTGATATTTTGGAGCTATTGTTCTTAAGGGTTCTTATGTGTTCGACTGTGTATGTGTTGGCTGTGTTGTGAACTAAATTGCCCCTCGGGGACATTAAAGTTATTTCATTTCAATTCAATATAATGTTAACTTACTGAGTTTACTGAAAAAAGCTGTGGCTGTTTATTAATGTTGTATGTCATAAAACATATATAATATAATTTATAAAGCATTCTTTTTACAGTTTTTCTGATCTAATAGCGGGAGATGTTGATTGGAAGATCTAGAAAAATTGCAAGACTCTTCAGAATTTTCAGTTCAGAGCTGCATTTCAAACTTGGTAAAGAAGCTGGTTAAGAGAGAGACAAGAAAAGAAAGCACAAAATAAAAACAGAAAACACACATGGGTCAACATCAGAGATGCATTTTCAAGATGCTGAGAGCTATGGGAGAGTAAGGGGCTGAAGAGTGATGTGGAGGTTGCCCTATTCCTTCTTGATAGGTAAGTGCTAATGGTTGCATTACAAATATTTTCTGTTACTTTCCAAATTCAGATTATTAAAACAAAATATCAACAAATGCATTTTGATATTATTCTATGAATAAAACTTCATGTGTTTAATATTATCAGCTACATTGCCGTAGGCAAATTTCCTTTGGAACAATGTTTTCTCAACCATAGTACTTCCATATTCCTATGCATGAGTGCAACATGGCTGGGCACTAGTGAACTGTTTGACACAATGTAGGCTAAAGCACTGAAAATATTCAAAATGCTACACAAATTAGAAAGGGTTTGCAGATAGTTTAGGGACAGCAGTCGATGGTACAACTACATCTTAGAATAAACTGTGTGAACGTATTGGTCTCCTAAAGGCCAAACTAAACTGACAGCTATCAAGCTCACTAGCTCAGGGAGCCCTTTCCCTCTACTTCAATAACTCTTTATTGAATGACCTACAATCCTGAGAACATAATGCCAGGAATAAACGGCACAGTACTGAGGAAATTGGAGACGGAGATATTGTGATTGACTAACTATATAGCATGTTCCTGACTTGTCATTTGGGGCTATATAAATAATGTGAAAAATATAAATCAACTTTTGTTATGTTACTTGTGATATGTTACGCAACTTAAAGGGGCTATATGTAGTTTTCAACGGCCACTAGCAGTGTTGGTTTTAGATCAGCTGCGTGCTCGTGTGTGTACTTTAACTCATGAAGGAGTAAAATCCGGAAAAAACACTGAAACTCCGGAAGACAGCTACACACTCACACAACATGCTGGAAACTCCCACTGCAATGTTACGGTAAAATTTTTACCAGCTTGAAGTTGAACAAATCCATGCTCGTTACATGATGCCCAGAGATGATCAGCATTAGCTCGCTTACCAGTAGCTATCTGTTTCACCAAAGGCTCAGCAACCAGAGCACAGCCAAATGTATTGAATGATAATGAAACGGTGTGTGAGCTACATTTATATCAATATCATAAATGAGATTGACACTTTATAACAGTAGACTGCAGTAAGTGACCCTACTGTAGTGACTTCCACTGTGTTGTCCTGAGCCTTTATATTGCGGGTCACGTAAGTTAAATCGACTAAGACAGTGAAGAAGCTGTGTACCTGAGTATTATTAAAATGACAATATATCTAAATTGAACATTACAAAGTAAACAGCTGCACATCCATGCTAGTATAAACAAACCTCTCCACATTTGTTTTTTACCATTACATCCTTTCTTTCAGGCTAATATCAAAACTTTGACATAATAACATTGGTACACAGGATAGTAATATCAATCGCGTTGCTATTTTACAGTATTTTGCACCAGATAATTTTAGCAACTGCTCGGAGTTAGCCATCAAGCTAACATTATCTAACTTGAGCTAACTAAAGCACAAAATCACAATATATGTCACATTCTTTGCAGTAATGTTAATTTACCTGTGCAATAGGAATGAAAGCCAACTCTGTCGGTTTTGTCAGTTCCAAAACAAAGTGGAGGTATCTCCATGATTCAAGCCTTTATGAAGTCGACTGTGTTTTCACCCAATATCGATCTGATTCTTGTTTGGCCTGACAGGCTTCAGCGCATAAAACTTTGATTGTTGATTTTTATCCTCACATGAAGTATCTGTTGGAGGCTGTGGTGTGCTGGGAGGCGGTCATTTTTTTGTTTTTGGGAACTCCATGTTGGTAGCTGCACTGTTGTCGCTGTTAAGTGTAGAGTCAGTAGTAAAGGCAAGAAGTAAGAGGCTCGGGCGATTGCTGGAAATTTCGACCTGGAGTCTTCACATAGGATTAGGCACACTGGCCATCAGAATCAACAGTAAAATATGGCAAGTGGATAATTTTTTTGTGACGTTACAATCTCTTTACTCACAGGCAATAAAAAAGGGATTCGTTTCCACTGTGGACAAATCCTTGTTTGGTAAAGGATGTCAAGTTTTAAAATAATTAAGCATCTTAGCTTCTGAGCGACTATGAAAATATGATATGTAACATTGACGCTTTTAATACCTGAAACCTTTTCTGATGTTAAATACTATTGCAGCTGTGAAGGAATATCTGTTTATGAAATTTGCCTACAGTTTTTTCCAATATTCATTTTTCTCACTTTTTTTTTTGCTTTAACCATATGCTGTTTGATACCTTTGTTTCTCACAAGACAGGTGTTAAAGAAAAACCTGAAAGCCAAATAGCTCTTTCTCCCTTTGAAATCCTTTCCACCTACAATCCATAAAACACATACCCCCACAGCGCACAATACCCCCCACACACACACAATCCAGTTACCCCTTCACAAAAAGAGATCAGGACTTCCTCCACACTGGCATGACTGTCGGCAGTAGCAGATGATGAAATATGTTTTGTTAAATGAAGCACAGATGCATCATCTGAATACCTTCAGGTCTTTAAACCTCAACACTAAGCTACATGTAAAGACAAATGGTTCCTAGACTACATAATAAGCTGCTATATTGTTGCTTACAGTTCATTTTTATTTAAAAGTATTATTAAAGGAGCTAGGCCACAATTTAAACAGACCTCTGAACACATCTGAGCTTTACATCAGGAATTTATAGAGCATCATTAATTAAGACAAATAGTCATGCAGGAATGTTGACAGTACATTTACTCAAATACTATCCTGAAAGAGGAACTCCACACTTTTTTGTTAACATAATCACATAGATTCTTGTTTGCATATAATGTTAATACAGTTGATTTATTTTCAACAATGCACATGCTTCTGTGTAAAAACTGCCTTTTCTGCTCAAAATGTCTGCTTGGATTAGAAGCTTTACTTAAATTTTATGGCCCCTCCATAACCGTGACAAAATAGGAAGGACTCCGTGATCCTGTGTCAGCTACAGCACCAAGCAAAACACTGCCTGACTGTAGACTAGTGGTTATCAAACTTTTCCAAAAAAAGTTCATGCTTTTTTTGAAAACCCAGCAAATGTGTATTTAATTTTAATCAGTCATTAGCAATACAGGCGATCGAAATGAACAAGATTCAGGTTATCAAAATAGTTTTGAGCTTTTGTTGTTTATGTCATCACATGAATCGTATTCATCCAACTTTAGGTCCACTCAACATCCATGACCCCCGTGAGGTGGCTCTATGCCCGCCCTGAAGTTTGAGAACCACTGCCATAGACCCATTTTGTCCCTCTCACAAATAGCTACCGGTAGCATTAGCATTAACAAAACTGATAAATGCCATTAGAAAAATTACATCATACATAAACAAGATTTATTCCTCTTCAGTGGCAGTAAACAGATTTTACATATACATATACTGTAACTACCCAACAGAGTATAAAGTCAATTAAATTAGCACCTCAACCTTCTACACCAGTAAAATGCTACTAGCCACATTAAGAGAAATGTTGAATTAATTTTGTTCTTCATAAAACATTTTCAAAGCTGATTATTATAAATATTTCATTTCACACACGAGGACGATGCAAACTAAACAGGGATACATTCTATAAAAGATTGCTCCATTGTGCTACTAGTGGTCAAAAACCTTTAAGAAAGATTCTGAACACAGAAATTTAATTTGGAATTAACTGTTTTTACACGTTGTATTGCAACTTTTGCTTAAATAAAAAAATCTGAATACTTCTCCCAGTACTGTCAGTTGGGACATGCTTTGCCTGATCTTATTTTTCTGATCTTATTTATGCTTTTTTTCAGTTGTGTGGCTGAGTAGTCATCTGACACTTGCAAGTTCAGAAATTTGAGCATTAGGTGGGTGAAAGCACAATAGGAAAGAGCGTAAAAAAAAAAATAAAGGCATGCAGCTCAGCGTGGATGTTTTATGTGTAAACATCCTCATAATAAATGACAGTAATGGTTATCATAATGCTGAAGATTATGATGATGACTTGACCTAAACTCTTCTGTTGAACTATGTAGTTTTTCAGTCTCACAGCAAAACGGCGACCATATGGTTCTGACTGAACAGTGCATTGACTTTGAAAAGCCACCCTTAATGATCTGAGTCGTGGCTTGGTAGGAATTTCATTTGTTTCTCTTTCGTTACTTTCAGTCTGCCAGCTGGCAAAGTGACTGGTGAAGCAGAGAAGAGGGGAGAGGCCTGACAGCTAATGGTGTCAGTGTCTTGGTTAAAGTGCAATGCAAGTGCAAGGTGAACTGCAGAAAGATGTATCATCACTGCTGCTTCTGCCTCTGTTGGTGACATCTTCATCACGATGACATCTTCTTGGTCTTGACACATTGTTTTGAATAAGTCAAAAGCACATGTGGGAGATGTCATACTTGCACCACAGGTTGCCTATTCAGAGCTGACGCTTACAGATTAAAGATTTTTCTGAACAAACCGTGCACTTTGCTAGCAGCTAAGGTCTTGTTTGTATTTTGTGACTCCCATCCAAATTCATTTTAAACATCAAACAACTGATCACAAATGATCACATTTTGCCAAATTACAGATTACATTATTCTAACCTACTGACTCCAAAAACGTTCTACTGCTCTTTCCCCTTCACTTCACTACATTTCCACAAAGTGACCTGAATACTGAGGCAAACTGAGGCTTTCATTAACGTAACGTCGTGTCACACACTCCCTGTTTGTCTCACACAAACTCAAAAAGATACTTTTAAACAATTCTTATGCAAATTATACAAACGAAATTGGATTAGCGCTCTGTGAAATCTGTGCATGTCCGCATATGTGCATGCACGTACACACACTGACACTAACCCCGAGCAAGTGATGATAACCTTTACGCATATCACATATTGTTATATGTGATATGTGATATTATCACATAAGTTGTTTTTAAAACAAATATATTTAACCTAAAGTTAAATTTTACAGTAATGTTTTTTGCCATTTTTCTGTCAGTTTGAAGCTTCAAGTGTGAGCTAACAGGCTGCAAAGTGAAATCTTTAGCACCTCTTCCAAGTGAATTAGAAATACAGTAATTGTATCTCCTTGTCTGGGTTATTCATTTTCCCCTCTCAGGTCAGTCGATAAACTGTATTTCAAAGCTTCCATCTCTTTCTTGATTTAATCATAAGTTGCAGTGCACCATTTTCCCTGTGAGTAGTATCAGTTCTGTGAATTTCTCACATTTGTTGGCTATTGTGGGCCGATGCAATGATGAATTAAAACTTTTTATATTTCAAAAGTCAACACACTCACATCTCACATATCAGGAATTTGTCTGACCCTTATTGTACTGTCTATACATTAGAGCTCAATGAATTTAAAGGAATTTAAAGAGGGGCAGAAGTCAGCATTTTTGCCTGTTGATAATTTGAAGGACAGTTTGAAACGTCATTTCTTTTAAATATTTCATGCACCTAACCACTGTTCTAGGTTAAATAGACACCAAATACCAACAGCAAAATATTCCTATAAATTTAAAGGTAAACTCCACCATTTTTCACCAACTGAGCCTGGACTTGGAGGCTTGGGGACTAAGTCTGTCAAACAAGCTGGGGGAAAGGGTTCAAAAGATGAGGCCGTGTATAAGGTAAAAAGGTTCTATCAATTAGATTGGGGTCTGACCCCCTAATTAGGGCTTGCCCCCCCAGAAGAGGCAAAAACAACAATTCAGGGGGTACTTTCTTAACTGTAAATGTAAATATTACAAAATATTTGCCTGATATTCAAGAAACTTCCACTACGATTTCAGACACTGTTAGTTGAACGTCTTGTCTGCCTGCATCACTCTCAGCGGCAGCTGCTCCAGTCCAGTTCACCACACGCTGGTGGAGACACTGTAGGTTAATGTCACTAGTTAGCTATCTAGCTTATTTCATACATTTAACTTTCCTACCTTCAGAGTTTTGTAATTAGCATTTCTTTTACTTAAAATTAGCTATGTGACGTTAGCTAGCTGATAGCCCATCATATAATTTCATTACCACTACATCCACATTTTTATCAAATTAGCTTTATTGGCATGAATGTGTAATAACAACATTGCCAAAGCATCATACAAACTAACAATCAACCCCATACATTTCATTAACCATGTAATTAAAGCATAAAGTAATTAAAGTCTATGTGTATCTAAATATCAGTTAACATTGGTGCTTAGGCATGGGCAGTGAAATAGAGGATTAGTTATTGTAGAGATAAATTTTGACAAAAATATAGAGTTCATTATTTCATTTTAAGTCTTTTTACAATAAGCAGTCATTTGTTTTCACACTGGAATTCAGGCGTTTACCCGGCTAGGTAAATGTTAAAATCCTGGTTTGCTATTTCAGATGTATTCAGGATCAGTTTTATTTATGTAGCGCCAATTCATGAAAAAAGACATCTCATTGCCCTTTTTATATAGAGCAGGGAAGAGATCTAACAATTCCCAATTCCCCAACATTGCATGACTACTGCTTTATTGAACCCAGATTACATTGCATTCACAGTCAACATGCACAAGAGGAAAGGAGAAATTTGCTAAAAAAAAGAGTAAGTTGAAACTTAAAACTTTAAATGACAAGAATTAGGAATTAGAGATGATAATGCAGACTGTATTTTATGAAGGTCTCTTTTGCTCTGGTTCAGCATTGTGTGGCAGAATACTTGGTGACCTCCGACTACAAACGTTGTTTTGTGGTATGGGGCACCGATCAACTAATGAATTTGATTTATCATCTACAGACTGATGACATTAGTTAAATAAGTGGGGATATTGTAAGCATTGTAAGAGTTTAGTTCACTGTCACACATACAGTACCTGCGCTGTGCTGGGTTTCCTTTATGGCCTGGAAAAAAGTTGACCCCCCTGGTTGTCATTGTAGAATTCGCACCCTGGCTAGTAGGGGCAAAAAGAATAGCTGCTGCTGCTTCAAAACTCATGGCTTTGGCACTCGGGTACCCATTTACTGTAAGTCTTTAAAGACCATTCATGTCAGGTTTTTAGCTGTTGTAGCCAACCAGATTTAACCCACTTCTAGTAAAAGTAAAAAGCAACGGTGCAGAAAACAAAGCAGGAAAAATGGGAGGAAAACAAAGGGGCCACCAAAACCAAATAAACACATAAAATATCAGATATAGACACATATATCTATATCTATATATTTAGAGAGAGAGAGATAGAGATAGAGATAGAGATAGATATAAATAGACATCAGATGCGCTTGCCTTCAGTTGTTCAAGCTTCAGGAACCTATTTTAAATAAAATAAAATTATCGTTATAATTATAACTACTTAATAGTGTGTTCATGTAGGACCCCATAGCTTATAGCAAAGCAACACAACACATACTGTAAGTTATAATATGCAAATCTAGAGCCAGATAAAGATTGCAGCCCATCCATCCTAATGTCATTCCACTCATTCAGCCACTCAAGTGTGAAGGTGGTTATCACCAATAATGTGCCTATGCGTGTTGACAATTCATGAGATGTTCCATCAATGAAATTGAAAAAGCTGACTGATCCGAAGAAATAACTAGCCTTCTGCAGGAGCGATGCAGATTGATGGGGCTGATATCAGTGTGTCATGAAATGGAAAAGCAAATTATGACTCTCAGCAAATTGCGTGAAATTGGGGAATCTGCACCTGCATGTAAGGGTGTAAGTATGATAATGGCAGGACCACACTCGGAAACGAGATAGAGTTGTTACTGTTTCTATTAAGGACTTCATTGTTACATGTTAACAGCTGCACTATCATGTGCTTCTGTCATCTGTAGCGTGCATCTAACTAAGTGCTACAACAGGGTTTCTCCTCATTTTCAATCCTGTTGCATTCATGATAAAAGAACTTAGATGTGCTTGTGTCTGCGCTTACTTATCTGTGTGCAGTGGTAGTTTAAAGAATAGAAAAACAGCTCAGACAGTAAATAGCAACCTGCTGATTTCCTTCACTGCTAGAAAACAATTTTAGACTTTGATCTGTTTCGATGATGTCCAAACAAATAGGTTATGTTGTTGTATGTTTAACAGAAAATCCATTTTCAAGCACAACATCCATAATTTCCCTTGTTTCTGGAAAAAAGCACTGAAGCACTAATCACCTTAATGAACAGACCAAAATGAAACTTTAGCATTCAGCTTCTCAAGTTGTGTAGATTCACCACCACATGTAGATTAATTTTATTTATTCATCATTTTAATCAGTTCAATGATCAATGATAAAATGTTTTTTGGCTGACCCTTTCATTCTTCAATTCATAATGTTATGTTGAGTCCCAAAGGATTACACATAGTATAAAGTATAAATAAGTAAAGTAAATGAATAGTATACCATTAAGAAGACTTACTCACTGGTGAAGATAGTTGTACTGTGTAGAGCAGTTCCTTGCAGGTGTCTCCAAAAAAAAAAGTCAAAATGAAAACGATCTCCTTGAACTTGAACTGCTGATTATTTATTGGACTATCGCTAAGGGAACTGAAATTAATGTGCAGCTCTTTGTTACTGACAACAACCATCAGCAGGTATTTGCACAGCGCACATAATGACAAGTAATAACCTGTAAACCGAATTATTTTGTTCTCAGTTTTGCTGCAAACCAGCTATTCCGTCATTGGGAATAGCAGCTAAATAGCTTTTCCACCTGAGAGAATGGGGTCGTCTCCTCCCACATACTGGGGCCATGATCAAAATAAAATCACCAAGCTCATTTCCATATGTTATGGTGGAGGGGCCTTAGGCTTCAAATTACTTACTCCTCTGCTAGTCTTCCGCAGACACTGCTTCAGATACTCATTTATGACAATTTGATACTGACACAGATTACATTTCCTGCAAATATGGAAAAACGTCCAGCAAAGATGCAGGTTTGCTTGGTCAGACATATCTGTAATTCTCAGAGGTCATCTACTATACAAATGCTGTGCTTTGCAATGACATATTTCACAGACCAGATGAGACTGAATTTTCTCTGGGGATGTAGAAGACATTAAGAATGGAGGGTAACCTAAACAACAAGCACCAATTAAAATTTTAATTAGTGCTGTTCTTGTTTACAAGATGTGTGCATATCACCTACACACTGTAGGTGTTCTGAAGCAGCGCTCATAACGTTGCATGCCACTGTTATTTACACACCCATGAATACTTTGTGCAACATCTACTCTTACAAAATGGTTAATTATACAAAACTTGAAGGAAAAACAAACAAACACACTTTTCTTCTCACAGTAGGTAACTTAATGAACGTACTCATAAAACTTCATTTGACTGAGAGGTTAAAATTGCATGTATTGAATTTCCGAGAATCATTTTACACTTTTGAAGTCTGTGCTTTCATTCCCTCATGAATTAGTTGCTAAAATTACTAAAATCCAGCAAGCATCCAGTCTGTGAGCTTTCTTCCCCCCAGAAAAACCTACATTATTATCTTCAGGCATGTGTATGTGAAAACAAACCGTGATAACTTAATTATACAGCACAGAATGGTTTGTCCTCAACAAAATTATCCTTGTTTTGATTCAGGTTCCAAAACTGCATTAGCACAAAAGACAAAAGGAAAAGCATATGGATGTGTGTTTATATAAGACAAACACACATCCATGTAGTGCAGTATAAAACCAGCTGTCCATAGACTGGTTCAGGATTAATTGGCATCCGATGTGTTGCTGAGCAGCCAGAGGTGTGTTAGCAGGCAGGACAGCAGGCAGCGGATGTGGACTGGGATTCGCCCAGCAGCTGCACTAATCCCTAAATCTATGGGACGACCTTTCCCTCCTCTGCTCTCATTTCAATGTCAAAATCAGAGACTCAGAACTTCAAAATGCAGCAGTGATTTAGTGTTGAGGTTTTATTAATGATGTTACAGAGTCCCCAGGTGGCACTCTTTGTCTGATCGGCTATTGATCACAAAATGGGTTTCTTGAGGAAAGACTTGCCCATCACCAGGTTAATGGAAATGACTTTATGATTTGGGTATTAATGCATCATTAATACCCAAAGAGCAAGAAGTAAAACATTTACATTTATTTACTGTGCATGAAGTAATTCTAATTATTGCTTTAAAGCTAAAATGTTCGGCAGTGTGCACTTTCACTGAATCATTGTGTTGTTGTGTGTACACAGATGAAAATTCTCAACAAACCAGGGAAATTACACACTTAAGTGACGTGGGATGACCTTAATTTTGCTATATGAAAGTAATTTTACACTACTTAAAGGCAGCAAGCCCATACCCCACACTTAATTAACAGCCAATAAATAGTAAATGATTGAATTTGAAGGAACATGAAGCAATATAAATGAATTTTTGCATTTGGTGACCCAAGTCAACCATTAAAATGCCTAAATCTCAGAGAGAGGCTGCGCTATTCCTCTGCTTTTCATACCGTGAAATAAAATGAGTCAGTTTGAGTGTTTGAGTCAGTTGTTTGATGGAGCTGATGCTAAGAAGAGCCGGGCTCATATCGCTCCTTGTGGTGGTTTGAATATCTGAGGATTTGATCTTTTTCTCTCTTTAGTTATCATGTAATTGAATTTCACACAACTGGTGTGTTCAAGGCAGAGTCTCCAGGTTGAAGGCATCACCTACCTACCCTCACACGACTCACTGCAAACAACACAGACTGCTGTTTTGGGAAACATTGATGCACATAACTTAGTCAAACATTTAAAATTAGGCCAACAGGGGTGTTTTGAATTTCTATGTCACTGTCTGGGTTAGATTCAGATTTAGCACGTTGTGCAACAAACACATTGCTATTTTAGACATATTTAATTATTTCCTGTGCTCTTGTGTGTATGTGTGTGTACAGGCACCTACTGTGGGGTTCCCGCTGCATCTGTGCAGCCATTCTGTCATCTCTCCTGCCTGAAAAACTGAGCCCACCTTGACTTTATGGATCTGTCAGCTCATTTTCCAGCATGCAGTAGGAATAATAACAGCGAGAGGTAAGGACAGATCAAGCTCTAGTGTTTAAATAAATGGAGGGAATTCAACAAAATGACACACAAATTCCACCCATAGGTAATTTATCAAGGGCAGATATCAGTTGTGCAAGGCGCAGCATAACAGGAAAACAACATCTATGATGGATTTACTTCTTAATAACCTGTTTAGCTGTTAGAATTTTTTGCGCAACCTGAAAATGAATGATAATAACTTGAAACGGCAAAAAAACAGCTTTAATTTAGGGTTTAATATGCAAATTAAACCCAAGAATTAAATGCTAAAAACCTGCCTCACATAATCTGAAAATGCCAGTATTGTCCTTTAAAATGTCAGCTCATCACATTTAAACTTATTCAAATCAAACTTTTGATGTTCCTCTGTGAAGCATCTGCAGAGCGGTTACTGCACAAAGTTTGGAGAACCAGAAAAAGCATCTTTAATAACGTTAGGATGCTATCAGGGGGAAGAAACTGCAGCTTCTGAAATGGGATTATCTCCACCGAACATTATTATGCATAAGTCCATTATCTGGTTACAGAAACACAGAAAGCAGCACTCGACATTAACATTCACAATATACAGTAGGAGTGAGGAGCGCCGACATAAATATCTGAGGACCTGCATACCAAAAGGTTATCAAATCTAAATAATCTCTACACTGTTGATGCAGAATTGGAGGAAGGGGATTCCTGTATAAAAGACACCCATTTTATTAAAGCCATACACTGAATTTGGCCTCTTTTCTGAAAGTTAATACTAATCAAGAGCTTTTGTGCTGGATTGTGTTGGGCTGCTGGATCTGAATTGCTTTTTCAGCATTCAGTCCTTGTTCTGTGCGAAAATATATTCCAAAGTCTATCTGCAACAGATATGAATCTTCTGCGGACTGAATTAATCAAATCAAGTGATTATCTTCACAAGTTGCTGTATTATTAATATAAAATAACCTTGATTGCCGCTTGATTTGTCTAAATCTGAATGCGGATATACAGTCCAGAGGTTGTTTCAGCATTCAGAATGACCGCAAAACTTTCCGTGAACTTCATGTCTGCCTCTGTTATTTTCCCCCAGTTTCTCTCCTATTTGCTCTGCTACCTGTACATTACTGAAGTCGACTAGATAATGTTTAGCCTCAATTTAAACCATTTTAACTTGCAGAAGCCTTTCCTCTGATTTTGAATGCAATTTTGTCCCAGCGGCCACTAGCAGTGCGGCCTTTAGTTTGCAACCAGATATGTGCTCGAACTCATGAACTCACAAAGTGCTGGAGACTCTGGTAAACTCCCAGCTGTTATGTTGCATTATTGTATAATATTATGTGGGTCACACAAGTTACAGCGACTGAGTCGGTGGAGAAGCTGTGTACCTGAGCAGCTGTAAAAAGACAATAGATCTAAATTCAACATTACGAAGCAAACAGCAGTGGATCTGCGCTTACGTTATGTTAGCTGGCTGCCGCTGCCTTGCATCAGTAGGCTAATATAATATAAACAAAAAGCTCCACATTTGCTTTGTACTGTTACATAGGTACACCGGTTGTACACAGGATAGTAATACGGGTTACGTTAGCTTGTGTAATGTAATGTAGAAAGCCATACAGCCAACTAACTTCTGCCAACTAAAGCACAAAATCACAATGTATTTCACATGCTTTGCAGTAATGTTAGTTTACCTGTCCAATAGGATCAAAGCCAACTCTGTGTCAGTTTTGTTGGATCCAAAATAAAGTCGAGGTCTTTTCGTGTGTCAAGCCTTTCTAATGTTGACTGTTTTCACCTGATGTGGATCTGATTCTCGTTTGCCCTGAAAGGCTCCACCACATAAAACTGTTTTCTTGTTTTTTATGCTTACGTGGAGTCTGTGTCGTGCTTGGGAGCTGGACTCTATCTCGTTAGCTGCGGTGTTGTTGCTGTGTGTACGGTACAGAATCAAAAGGCAAGAAGCTCGGGAGTGCACATGCAGTCACAGCCAAGGGATTTCATGGAAGATCTTCGCATAGGATTAGGCATGCTTGCTGTCAGAGGTAAGAGAAAAACCCAGCAAGTTGATTGTTTAGGTTACAGCCCCTTCATACACAGGCAAAAAATACTGATTCATTTCATTTTAAAAAACTATATATAGCTCCTCACTCATTTTAGGTTTAGTCTGAAGGCACCTTAACAACAATACTTCCAACAATCTTCTATGAATGCTGACTGAATGCATGTTGAATTGATCCTAAAAGACACATAGTATTTCTAAACCCTCAAGTCCTCACAGGCACAAAATAGTCATTAAATCTGTCCTTTGGACAATCCAATAAAGGCTTTTTATTCAAACTTTGGCAGTGTTCCTGCTGCTACCTGTGAGTGCCTGAAGATTAAAGTTTTCAACCCCTTAATTCAACAGCACCAGCGTTTTCATGAGTGTGACCATTTAACTTTGGAGCACACCAATGTTCTTTTGACTTTCTACTCTTTGCATTGCATTTGAACCCAGTAGTTCTATCTACCTCTTCAAAGCCTCTATGATAGGAATACACTCCAATGCATGCAGGTTTCTGTGAGCAGATCAGCCCTTAATTAAATGCAGTCGCTTCACACGGCACCTGCTGATTTCACACTAAAATCTGCACACAGGAAAATATCATAAGCTCTGCAATCAATAAGGCCGTAATAGAGGTTCCCGTTCACTGTAGTGAGTAGGAATACCAAGCAGGAAACTACTGTAAGTCAGCAGTTGTGCCAAATGGAGCATAAACACATACTCAAACACAAGAAGAGCGCAGCTCTTCAATGTGGCTTCAAGTTGAGCTTCGGCAAGGATCTTTTAATTCAGTGCCTGTGGGAAAAGCTGGTGGTGCAACAAATAAATGTGAAGCCGAGGCCTCCCTCTCAGACAATCTTTAGGTCAGCATTAACCCTGAAAGTGACAGCATGGCTCAAGTCTAAAGGTGAACCCGAGTCTCAGATATCCTTTCCTGTCAGCGTGGGTCAGCGCTGTCCACACACTCGAAACCGGACTTCCACACTGACTGATAGCCCACTGATAGATTCTGTCAACAGGCTGATTTAAAGGGGAGAGAGATGTCCTGTAACCAGAAGAATAGAGGTCTGAAGATCCCTGGAACAGTCAAGGTCTGTCTGTCAGCAGCCAGCTATCCTGGTGAAGTTTCCCTGCACAAGATAATGAAAGCTGACCTCATGATCCTCATGTCCCCCTTCATTAAAAATATATCCAGCCATACAATGTGAAATAATACTTACTCAAATATAATCTCAGACACCACATGTGATGTTGATAAAACTCAAGTGGCTACGTTTTATTGACCCTCACTGTTCCAGTAAAGGATCATCATTTTAAAGAGGGAATACAGTAATGTTGAGCAGTTGGGTGTTTTCCATTACAATTGAATTTATTTTGTGTATATTTTTTCAATTGTGGTTGTATAAAGGCTTCCTGAATAACAGGACATACAGTTACTAAGGGATGACAGGACAGAGCAGTTCACATGTCTCTGGTCATTACACAAAGGCACCACCGTTCATTATTAAAATTTTAAATAAAATAATTTATCAGATATCTGCGCTGCCATTTTGGTGAACGTTAGAGGACATTTTAAAAGGCAAACTGCTATGTGACAAAACCAATTTGTATTAAATATAACAAGTTCATTGCTGCATTGACCTGTTTGGGGGCCCCCGGGCAAACAAAAAGCTTTTGCCTCCAGGTCCTATGAAGAACAGTGCACAAAACTATAGAAAGCAGCTTCAATATAAACTGACCAGACCTCCTACGTTTGAACACTAACTGACTGACATACAAAGAACAGGGCCACTTTGTGGTAATTTGATGAAACATATTTTTATATAAGAAAAATAACTGGATTTTGACATAAGGTTCTGCTACACAACATGGCCACAACCATGTTACAGCCCAGTTTATATTGGATTACCAAAAAGCAACCCAGAGATTTTGGGGGCCCTGAAGGTCTGGGCGCTCTGGGGAGTTGCCTGATTTGCCCAGTTGGGTAATCAAACCTTGCCTAAACAACAAATTATACTTTCACTGAGTTCCAAAAGAAACGTTTGCTCGTTTTGACATTCTGGTGCCCCCATTGACAGAAAGACGACACAGCAGCCCAGCAGTCATTTCAGTTCAGGCAACTAAAACTTGGAAAATCTTTAGAGAAAGAAATCCAGCTACCCCCGTACTCGTCCCTGAGAAAGATTGCAGCGGTATTACAACATCAAGCTACTTCAAACAAACAAGTCTCAAGTCTATTGTATTGATCTATGTTGGGTGAGTCGCCTGCATGAAGGAATATATAACAGCATATGTATTTTGATAATTGTGCTGGACAGTCTGACTGCCAGTATCGAGTGATACTTCCGTTCAGGGCACGAGGGGCCCCTGCATGCTGTGCATAATGTGAATCATATGCTTTGGCCTTGACAGTTACCAAATCCCCACCAAACTGAACACCTATGGGAGATAATGGAGAGATGTGGTAACACTGTGCTCTCCATCACCATCATCAAAACACCAGATGAGGGAACATGTTTTGAGAAAAATGGGGTTCATCTATCCAACAGATTTACAGCAGGCACTTGGAGAATCTATGCCAAGGAGCAGTGATGGTCTTATGGAGACACTTTCTGCTAGTATGTCTTTTAACTTGATACATTTTCAAATGCATTTCTCATAGGTGATTCCTCTCCACACTGCAACCCTCTCTGAATGTGAGTGACGACCACGTTGTCACAGCTTAGCACCGCCCTATCCACACAATTGTCACACTTCAGTGGAAGCTTGCCCTTGTAACATTCATTTATTATGCTATAATTGAAACTAAACAAATCCACTTCCTCATGTTGAGGTAATGATTGTAATGGTCACAAATAATTTGTCACTTGTAATTTTCGGTGTCAGTCATCCTACTTGAATTTGATAGAGGTCACTCTATGTGTTGGTATTAGAGTAGGCTATTTTAAAAAGAATGAGACATCTCAACCAGAAAGTAGGAAAACGATAGAGACACTTAAATGGAGAATTGTTTTTAATAAATATATCTACACAGTCTAGTATGATGTCTATCCTCATGATACATGATTATAGTGTATATTGCAGTCCCCACTGCTGTTTTCTGCTCTGGAGTGGGCGAGCAATGTTGACAGGCTCCTTCTTCAACCCAATGTAAGCTGTCAGATGGGGTGCGCTTGCGCAATTGCCGCGCTCACACATCTACACACACACACACACACACACACACACACACAAATAGACGGGTCTGTCAGTGTGAGCAGGTTAGTGTTCAAAATCATCCTGGAAGTACGTGAATGAAAAGGTATTAATGTCACAAAAGTGACAGTAAGTGGGTTTAAAACTACCAGTTTTACCAGATTTTTGAGGGAAAGTTCTCATCGGATTTACATTTGACTTCGTGGCAATCAGCAGCACTTTGCGTGAAAAAACAAACAGGAAATCTCGTTAAATTCTCCGGACTACATCTGGGGAAACATTAGACAATTTAATGCATCTCTGATCAGCAAACAAGCTCGTTGCAAGCCGATAACGAGGAGCAACATCGATCCTGCGCACCAGGTAAACCAAACACTCATCAGCTTTACGTGCTCGCCTGCTTGGAAATGACTCAAACTTTATGGTTGTCAGAAAAAAAAACTGCATTATTTTATTTTTTTTTTGCTATTTCGCAGACGTGTAATTTCGCCATGAACCAAACGGCAGGAGCCACAAACGCGTATCGCAGATGCTCCAAGAATGGAAAGGTAATGAAGATTTATTCAGAGAAGTTGAGATTTGGACTAAACGCGCTGCTTTTAGTGCCCTCAGGCATGGTGCAGCTCTTCAGGCAGCACGGGGCAGTGATGCTGGATGATTACAAGCTCAAAAAAAGCTTTGTAGACGCTGTTTTCAGCATGTTGGATTATTGCGCTTTGGAGATGTTATAAATTTTGTCCCGGATACAGTTTGTTGGCTGCATCAGCTTAATTAAAGGGAAAGATGTTAGTGGCCAGTTCACAAGCCAATTGGAAGGTTTTGTGCTAGACAAGCCAGTTTGTGTAGTACTCAATGCAAAGGGGAGAAAAAGCTAGTTTGTGCAAGTTTTTTGCTGCTCAGCTCCAAGATGATAACATTGTTCCTCACCAGTGCTGTTTTACTAAGCCTGTGACCCATATTACAAGGCTTCTACTGCTCCTGTGTGTAGGGTGGGGAGGGGTGAGGGGGTGAGGTGAGAATGACAGTGTGTGAGTGGAGGTAGGATGAAAGAAAGGTTGGGGGGGTGGGGGGGAGCTGGAGACTGTGGGAGGAAAAGGAGAGTGCATGATAGAGTCTTTCCAGTGAAACCAATAGAGGCTCTGGTGTGTGTACAGGGGCTGCTCTCATTCCCAACACATCTGGCTCTGTCAACATGCACCATCAATGGAGTTGAAGTGTGAAAGCTTATTTATCACCAGCAGCTATCACACATGGAACATCCACACCAGATTTCCTAGTGTTTACAAATATTGATTTTTCTTCTACAAATATTTGGAGTTGATGTATATTGATTGGACAGATGCTTGTTCACTCATAGAGCTGTTTAGAATGATCTGGTAAATGAGTCCTGATGGGCGAGAATTAACACACACTGTTGCATTGTGTTGGTTAACACTCTCAGTTTAATTGACCCTGACAGTTGCCTTCTTTCTCAGTGTGATGATGCAGGCCATGGTAGTTGACACTGGGAATCAAGGGACTTCAGCTTCAAAACACGTGTGGTTATTCAAAGCATGCAGTGAGCCTGCAAAATGCATGGTTGTTTAGTCATAAGATAATGAAGTGCTTTCCAACCAGCGATAGCATAGCTTGTACCGTGGGGATACTTATGCAGTTACCAGCGGGTGCAAGAGTAAATGGTATAGCTCCGCCAAATTCTTGAAACATAATCCACGTGATCAGCTGGAACTGCTTCATATTAGTGTTAACGTGCATGAAAACTAGCTAGCAAGCTAGAGAAGTGCAAAAGTAGGCCTGGTGGATAAACAGTTCAACAAAATAGGAAAAAGTGAGGGATAAATGGTCAATAGTTAGCTAACAGCAAGCGAGCTGAGAAGTATAACAGCTAAAAGGTAATGGATAAATAGTTCAAATAGCTAGCTAGAAATAATGAATAAATGGTTGAAATTTCTAATTGGATGTATGATCTTAAATGGATAAATGACTTAGATAGGTGGAGCAAAAAGTAAAGTTTAAAGCATTTGGTTAAAGAAAACGATAACCAGTTTTATTAGTTAGCTAAAAGTAATGGAAAACTTGTTGAATAAGATAGATAAATGTAATGGATAAATAGTAGAAACAAAAAGTGGTAACCTACGATGATTGTTCATTTGTGTAAAACATATTGTAATATTTACGTTTATATAATCAATAGTGTTAAATAAAACTGCCTTCAAATCAAATGAACAGATTTGGAACATGATGGTTGGTGCCGATGAAGGGCTGTGGGGGGTACATGAGACAAAAAGGTTGGGAACCACTGCCATTTAATACACTGTTGTTGTTGACTTGCGTGTTTACATACTGTCCTTTTGCTCTATACTGTTCCCTGTGTTCGCTTGCAGGTTAATATTGGTGTCCATACTGTAATATTTGAAAGTGCTTTCACTCACTGCTTGTTCTAATTCTGGTGTGTTTCATCTCCGCTTACACATCAACCTTTAGAGAGAAAATAGATTCAGACTAAATACATCTCCAAACACTCTTGTCTCCAGACAGCAGTGTCCGTTTCATTATCTGTCCTGTGGCCACTTTTAGCCTGCCGGCAGGATTGTCTGCAATTTCAAACTGTTATTTGTGCCCGTTTTTTAAAGCTTCGGTGCTGCAGAGAATTTGTCTTTGATGAGTTGTCTCTCTCTCTGTGGAGTTTCTATTTCCAGTCATGTTGATAGTCGTCCACAGAGACATTTCATTGTGGATTAATGACACTCTGATTAGGTCTGCATGTGTTCTCCAGGCCTCCCAACAGGATAAGCTTCACATGGTCATCAGTATGAGACGAGCTTTGACAGGTTTATAAACACCTTAAATGAGAGGGAGCTCAAGTGTGCTGTGTCTTGAAATCATTTTTAGTTTGCATACCTTGTTTTTAAACGGAGGGACTGACCCTGAAACACTGAAGAAATTGGCCACGTAGCCAGCATTCCTGCACCCATATTGTTGTTTGTTGGTGTTGCATACTGAATCCCTGAAATCTGCACTCCATTTAGCCAGTTAGCTATGGGAATTTACAGCACCAAGAAACAACAGTATGGGTTTTTGCTCTTTTTTGTCACAAATCAGTAGCAATTTTTTTCTAGGCTCATCGATGAGACACTGACAGTGGCCTTCAAAGACCATCATGCTGTGCCGCAACATCTTGGAGCCTTATGGTGGCGATGAAACTGCTCCTTTTAGCAGTTTTTTAAATAAATATAACAATTATGCTGTTCCTGTTTTGCTCACTTTTCACACATAATACCTACCTTCTTGCACAGAGAGGCCCTTTTTAGGGGCTGTCCGATGTCCTCCTGGGAAATGTAGAAAGGTAGAAGTAGAGATGAGGCAGTTTGAAGGAGCAGAGGTGCACATAAATCAAAACTTTCTCTCAAAAATATCAAATATTCTCTGGTTATAGCTTCTCAGATGTGTGCACTTGCTTATTTTCTGTGTTTTTATGTCATTGTAAACTGAGTATATCTGGGATTTGGACATTTTAAGATCTTGGACTCAAAACATTTGAATGTTCACAGATTAAACAAGAAATTAATCGTCAGTTTAATTATTTGATAGCAGCACCAATATCTAGTTTAAGAATACCTTGTTGTTTCTGTGATACATGTGTTGGGCGACTTGTCATCTATGTTTAAATCTTCCTCATCAGATCAGCTGTTTGTAGTGTCTCATCACGCTTCCTAAAAAAAAAAAAAGCAAATGACAAAATGCATCATCAGTATTGTTGATATTCAACCTAATTTGTAAGTCATACTCCACTGATGCACAACCACCTTTACTATGTCATGTTTCTCACGTAACTGTTTTGGAAGATCAGAATGAAGAGGGGACAGGATTGGATTGCAGTTTTTGCTGTGATGGAAATAGTGTCTAGGTGTGAAATAACCACTAGAGGGCAGTGTGGTACTGCAGGACCTGTACCTGTAAGGGAGTCTTGTCTCGTCTTAGTAGAGTGGGTATCATTTTGAAACTGTTATTTTTGATTGTGTAGTTTGATTGACTTGGACTTAAAACAGACTTATAGATACATTATACACAATTGCAGAATATATTTTCATACCAGGAGCAATTTGACCACATGGTTTAATTTGCACAGTTGTTCCACTGCCTTAATCCTGCACTGTTTCTTCTTTGGCTCAGCTTGATCATTATGTATAGCAGTTTTTCCATGATAATGTGCAGTAGTGACAGTACTTGGTCTGTTAAAAAAAAAGTGAGTTTTTTTTTGGCTACAGTAGTATGGTTATATTTAATGAATGTAAGATTTCCATTGCTCTGACAGCAATTCAGAGCTTAACTTATTTTGACTCCATAGTTCATGCTGCTCCTCTTTCTTTTGTCTTGTCTCTGTCACAGCAGGCTAGTCTGATTATCTTGCCCTTTGACAGCCCTGCAGTTCTGCACACTAAATCCCAATTAGCTCCGCTAGTTTCAGAACCATTCGCAACTTTGCTAATCTCTGCATCTGCAAAGCCCAGAAAATCGCCCAATTCTTGTGATTATAGTTTCATAATGAGAATATGAAAGTTTAAATTGTGCGACTCAGTTGAGACACAGAAAAAATACAATAATGGTCCCCTGCAATGAATATGTATTAACTGCTGCTGCCCAAACATAAATTGATCGCTTGACTAAATCTGTCTTTTCAAAGTACTGGACGTAAATAATTGGATATTCCCTTAGGTTTATTTGTCTGTCTCATTACTACATGGGTGTTTTTTGTGTGTGTTTTAAACTAAAACTCATTTGTTTCTGCAGTTATTGAGCTTTCATCAGAATACAAATAAGTACAGCACCCAGTTATTCAGACAGCAGTAGGGCTAAACGGATAATTCAAGGAGCATAGGAGCTAAGCGGAAAGGTATTTGGATTGAGGGTAGACTTCTTAATTACCGTGGCTTTGTTGGCCAACAGCAGGGCAAACACCAGCGTGAATGTGCCAAGTATTGATCCCTGCTCTCATTACACTGCCGGCCCATTGTAATGCACAGTTATCACTCCAACTCCCTCACTGGAGTCTATGGAAATGATCATTGATTTTTTTTTCCCTTTCCTTTTTTGCGCCATTGGTAAAATGGCAGGAGAATGCTTATCTCAATCATCTTTGCACTTTGGATTTCTGGATTTCTCAAGGCCCTCTCTCACTTTTTAGCACTAGTAATCTTCTTTTGACTCTTGAGGACGGGGCCCTGCCACTGGTCAAACAGAACCCATTCCTGCTATACGGTAGTTGCCTTTGTAGTGCTGCATCTTTGCTTTTGAAGTTGCTCTTTCATGCTGGCCTGCAACACATAAAAGATGCTGTCTGGTAGCGATGTGATCAAGATGCTCTTGACTCTGTGTTTGGGGGGAAAAAACAAACGCACCTTGTGCATTTCTCTGTATTTGCATGGGAACTTGTTTAGAGTGTACACAATGAAATTACATTTGGAGCCACGCATCTGAGAGTTCTACCACAGTGAAATGAATAATGCAGCATGCAGAGAGAATAGATTTTCTCACTTTTAACACCAGTAGCTGAAGAGGTTTTTCTTAAATGTGTTGCCGATTGCTAATTCTGCTGTAGTGGCATTTTCTCTTTGTGTGCGCACTGAATCATCAGGTGCTGCAGCCGTGGCCCCCTGCCTGAGCTCATACTACACAGAGATAATCCATGAGGAAACAGGAGCTTTATTACAGTCTGTTAGCTTGGGAAAAACATGCAAACACAACATGATTCCTACATGCGTGCACATTCAAAGTCGAAAGCTGTGTTGGTGTTACTTGGCTACAACAACTCGGCCGCGGCTCTGTGTTTTCCTGGTGATGATTGACACCACGGGGAGTGTAATTGCATGAGTCTCCGAGACCTCCCCCGCCCTGTGAGTGAGCGGTTGGCTCGCTAAAATGCTTGGGTCATGACAGCCCATCTGGTGGCGTATCACATGCAGTCAACAAGGTCCTACGAGACAAATGGCACCACAACAGTAAACAGCCGCCGCTGGTTGGGAGATAGACACATGAGCCATATCTAAAATCACAAGCATATCTGCAATGTGCCCCCAGAGGCCTCAGTACCCATCTAACAAGACTGAAACCGATGCATCCAAAGAATTTGATGCTGTCAGAGCTGGCCGCACTGGATTTGACCATTTCTTTTTCAGCTTTTATGGACATACGATGCAAATGAGGAGCTTCAATAGAATATTGCAATGTGCTGATGTGCAAGAGCTGAGGGCTCCGGGTCAGGTTTAAGTTTGCCCTGTGCTGGAAGAAAGAGTTCACGATCTTCAGTGAAAGAGCCACAAGTCTCACTCAGCAAAGCGAGTTGGTGCATAATGAGGCATCTGAAACCATTACATTAATGGTTTCTTAATGGTGAGACTAAATTGAAGTGGTTTGGATTATATAGAGTTTAATTTTGGGGCTGTGGAGCCCTTTTTTTTAAAAGGCTGGTTTTAGAAGGACTGGATGGACTGTTGCAGCAAATTATGATTCAAACTATAGGCTGCAGTTTGTGTCATACAGCATTACTCTATTCCCTAAGAGAGACGCGGTGGGGCATTCCAACTCATCATGTAAGATAGCAGGACCTTGGTTACTCTAAATAAACCACACTTTTATTATTTCATTCCATATTGGGAAAACAAAGAAGAAAGATCTGCTTGTGTTGCAGTCGTTGTATTGCTGCTGTGTTTGATCCTGAAGTTGTAACTTACTCTACATGCACTTGGACTGGAAACGCAGATGAAAAAGAGAGGCCACGTTCTGTTTCTCCAGTCACTGTTTATCCTTATCTCCCATAAACCCACGCAACAGCGCCCAGGGCAAACTTATGTGCTGAGTGGCCTTGGTCAGATATCCAGAGAGATGTATAGAAATAGCCATACATCTTCATGGGTTTATTCTGCCTGTGTTCTCTGTCCTGCAGACAATTTTCAACAGTGTTGTTTTAGAAAATGTAGAAAAATGAAATCTGAGCAGAGTCCTCTACAACAGTAATATCCATAGACTTGCAAAATGATTGATCATTAGTCATTTAATCGCCACTGTTTTATTGAAAAAAGTGAAGAAAGCACCCAGTGGGAATGAACATTTTCTAATATCCAGTGACTGGATATCTCATTTTTTTTGAATATAAAAAGATTTCAGGAATATGAAACATAATGACTTGTTAAAAGTGACAGTTATGCATTGTGTTAGACAATTACAATTACTCCAGCATGTGCAATTTTCATCAACATGTCAGTTGTCAATGAGAACGAGCATTTAATGTATTATTCCTGGATACTGATCTGCATTTTCTTCAGCCTTTGGAGGCAGTTATCACACTCTAATCACCAAACTGATGTGTTTTTCTGTGGACAATAGATCTTTTCTTCCAAAATAGTTCAGTATTTTGAACTGTTCCTTCATCACGTACAGATCGATGACAAATTTAATGAATGAAACAACGCAAAGTGCTCTGCGTTGGTCGGTGCAGTATTTTCCCCTCCAGAACTCCTTGTGGAGCCGTAAACACTACAATGCTAATGTTGCTAGCAGTAGATTGCTACTTTTGCAATTTGTTATTGTACAGTTCTGGACATTCATTAAAACACAAGCAATTCGTTTTTCGTACATCTTTCAGTTTAAGTAGGGGTCAACAGCAAATGGCTACGCCCACAAAGGTCAGTGCAGCTCGGGTCAACACATTTGAGTTTTCAATGCACTCGAGCTCGCAGCACTGCATGTACACAATAATGGTTGTGCTGTTTTTCCATGATAATGTGAATACACCTTTTAGTAAGTAGTTAGGCCAGCGTGTGCCTCCAGAACAGCTTCAGTGCTCTTTAGCTTTGATTCTCCAAGTCTCTTGAACTCCACTGGAGGAACGAACCATGAGTCTTTCAAAAGGGTTTTCCCTCATTTAGTGGTTTAATGATGGCGGAGGAGAGCACTTTTAAAACACACTGCTCGAAAAATCTCCCGTAGGCATTCAGTTATTTGAAGATCTGGGCCATTGCATGTGATTCACATGATTTTTATAGCATCTCGCCCATTTATTCTATTTTTTTACTCCAAGGGAGGTGTCCATCTTAATATCATACATTTAATTCAGAATTAAATGAGAAGCAAATGTCAAGCCTGACCCTAACCCTTTGCTGTTGTTTTTTAAGCCTAATCATTCCCTGAAGAAACATTAAAAGGCACAATTGTTTATGTAGAAGTATGGATGTAAATTATATAGATTTAGTTTTGGAATGCGTTAACATTTAACCTGTTTTGTCATTTAGGAATTTAGACTTGTTCAAGAACTTGTAGGACATTGTGACAGCAGCAGTAGTGAACGGGACTGGATCGTTTTCTGATTCAAAGCTGGAGTGCAGTGGATCTTGTGTTGTGCTGTGGACATGAACTTTACTATATAAAATAATTGCAACAGAACAATGTAAATTCTCTGTGTGGGTGGATTTTTCCCTTTTTGACCTCAAAATTTGGCAGTCAAATCATAGCACTTCTGCCCATCACCCCAGTGGGATCTATAACTACACCCGTAGCTTATTAAGTAAATGCACATTGAGCCTTTCTACACCGCTATGAGTGAAGTGAAATGTGTGGGCTGACTTTGTGAGGTTACTGTCCAGCTAGTTGATCAAGGACATCTTCTGAGAAACAAAATACCTTTGTTTTTTAGGTTCTTTTGCAAGAGGGTTTATTTTTTAATCTAACATTAGGCAACCTGACTTGCTATTATTATTTTTTTAAATCCATAAAACCAGCCTATGAGCCATGGCATTTAAAGATGAATCTGTTATTTAATATAGTTATTAGCTGATGTATTGTTATTGATCTGAGTGCCTTTTACATTCATCTCATGTTGTGTTAGTCGAGGTACAGGAAATGGAACCATTTGATTTATTTGCAGTGCAGCTGTTTCTGCCCTTTTGATTTCAAGTTCTGCGTCTTGAGAACCCCAAGTGTCTTCTCAAAGAACCGCTGGGGCTCCTTCTACACAGACCCGTTATTTGAAACCATTTTTGATGATGCCATAATCCCTCCTCTTCTTCATTATAGTGTTAAGTGTGTTCCAGGGAATATCTAGGTCTTTGAAATCCTTTTTATAACCCTCTCCTAAGCGGAGTCTTTCAGCAGTAAGCTCTTCAAGACCTTATCTTAACTCCTGGTTGCCCATGCATGTCTCTACACACTGACATACACAGAGCAACAAAGAACCCTGCTGGTCAAATCCTTTAATTAGAATCACTTCACTTGATTTCAGGTGAAAGTACATTAGCTTTGTACATGCATTAAATGTAATCGGTTAAACCGCAGCACACTTGCAATCCTCCAATTTCAAAGTGTGCTGCACAATAAAGGAGTTATAGTTTCCTGGTTTTTACACAAATTGGAATTCCCATTACAAGCCGTTTTCATCTTGACTGGATTTTTGCTCCTTTCAGTGTTCAAGGAATTAAAATGGTTTCCTTTTTTCAGTCCATGGGTTATTTTTTTTAATTTAAAACATTTGAAGGGGGTTGTTTTTGTGACCTTAAACTGTCAATACGTATTGTGTTAAAACAGATTTTGTGTCACTGTATGCGTTTAAATTGACACTAATAGTGTAGAGATTGCATTACCACCTTTTTTAAAGTGATTTTAAAGCCTTCTATATGTGCTGCACATTAGATATTGAACTAAGGCATTCATTTAGCCCTATTTGGCCTCATAGCTCGGCACTCTGCTGGCTTGGCCATGACTTTTACATATTGTTTTCCGAGCTCTGTCCTTGTCTCACTGCACTTCCAATCTGCAGCCTTTATTGAAATGTATAGCGCGGCCCTGCCACTGCACATTTTCATATAACTGGTGGAGGCAATTTTATTGACTTATTGTAAAAAGCTGGTGTATAACTGATCGCACAAGCTTCATCTGTCCTAGCGTCCCTGGCAGTTAAAAAGAGATGATTTGTAGTGTTAACTCCCATGGTACTCTACATTGCCCTAAAACAAGATGCTGTTCCCCTTGACAATGAACACTCGCCGCCTGAACATAAACAACAGTTTTATTGTGCTCCTGTCCGTGAGCCTCCAAATCAATGCTTTGTAAATCATCCTCGGGAGGCATGCAAACACAGATCCATTTCGTGTAGCCAAAACATCTATGGACACACTGGCACATTAATACAGATGGATAAAGAGCAAAGGGCCAACACTGTGTACTGCCAGCGAATGATAATGAATGGTTTCGTGGCAAAATGGCAGGGAATCAGAGATGAAGGGATCAGTAAAGCTATCAGGCATGTTTTCAACTCTATTCAAAACTTGAGCCGTCATTAAAGTTTAACAAAAGCATAATACTTTCTGAAATTTCACTACTGCTGAACCTCACCTTGCTGCCTGTTTGTATTAGTTTCACTTAATGGGTTTTGTGCCTCCTGAGACGGTACAATCTAAAATGAGCAGCAAGCTGTAGACAACAGCAGAAAGTGGGACAGATATGCAGGTGCAAAGTCGAAAAACAGCCTACTCAGCCCTGTCCTTTAGGCTAACCTGGTTTAGTGTATAGCCCTGCAGTGTATACAAGTGTGCAGTCTGTTGCATGAAATTCCTCAGTACGCTGTTGCCTCAGGGATTAATCTTTTAGCATCATTACCTCTTCTCTTAATGATACATTTAATGTCTTAATGAGCACACTGTGGCACCAGAACTCTGGAGTTTAAGTTACTAGGCTACACCTTAAGATTCTCATTGCATCAAACGTCATCTTTGATACTATTTATAACCGATATGTTTTTTAACATTAGTCATTCACTGTAATTGCGTTTTTATGTTGTAGCTTTCATCGTTAGTGGTGGAGTCTGTGAGGCATGCGGCATTTCATGTCATGCAGAAGACAATATGAGATGTATTACCATGTCAAAGGATATTTATGACGTGTCGTGTTTAGTCTTCTTGATTAAAACAACTTGATGCAATGAATCTTCTCAGCCCGTGGTTTGTTTGGGTGTGCACTGTAAAAAGGATCAGCTCAAGGCTTGTTTACTGCTCTCGTGATTGATGCACTTGCCATTTTGAATGGAGCTCTGGGACTGGTATCATTAAAGGAACGGTTCAACATTTTGGGAAGCATGCTTATTCGCTTTTTAGGGGGGCAGCTAGCCTGGCCCTGTCTGTAACTAAAACTCCCTACCAGCACCTGTGACTAGTTGACATTTGTTTAATATGTACAAAAAGTATAAAAATGACAGCTTATAGTTTTGAAAGCATTTATGTGCTGGATATTTTCTTGTCCAGGTGCAGTCACTTCACACCTGGCATCACGATGTCATCCATCACTCTGATATTTACCCTACACAGACATTCGCAGCTGAAATGCATTGCAGCCTGCAGGTCAAAATGATCGACCATTACGGAGTTTCATCTGAATTCCAAAAACAGCACACAGGCTTGTTTCAGGGAGGGCTGCGTTTGGCTCGTTGTATTACAGCATGTAACATGTATCACAGACGTTGGTAAATGGGGGATTTTAGAGGGAAACATCTCCACAAAGGGTGCCATGCCTCTGCACTGCTGTATGACGACTGACCATGTTGATGGCAGTGTCAAGGAAACTTGTTCCATCTCTTTTTGCCTTGTAACTCCAGTTCCACTTTGATGTAATATCTCTGGAGAGCACACTCATATCACACATCTGCTGCACTTTCTGTACACAGCCACTTTCTTTACAAATACTATACAGATCCACTTTTACAGTGCTATTTACCATTTTCCAAATTTTCTGGCGTGTACACACGGGCAGGGTGTGAAATGTGACACTAATTTGCATGCTGACAATGATTTCCAGTGAGATTGCACCTAGCTGATTGATGGCCACGCTGTTGCCCCAGAAACCACCTTGGGCGATGTGATATGACTCTCCCGTTATCAGACACTAAAGCATATTCCTGTAGTTAATCTTCCCAAATGGGCGTTCACAGGAGATATCCGGCATCCACGGGCCTTGACTGGTAATGAAAGACAGCCCTTTCCAGTGGCACGTCTGAATGCGGCTCATTTCAAAGCAGCAAAATTACAATGATGGCAGGAAGGGAGCTTTGCTTGCATGTTTCATTATTCACTGATGTAGTGCAAAAAAACTTCTGTGTAAGACCCTAGTATGGCTATATGATTAGTGTTGTGTGGTTTGAGTGGATTAATTCTACTGATAAATCATAATGTCAGGCAGTAAAGCGCCAGATGTGATCTGGTGCAACATAAGAGAGGCATTGTGAAAGGACAGAATGTGTAATGGCCACATTCAAGCAGCGATGATGTTTGAAAATAACATTTCATAATGACCTCTCAAGAAGATAAATAGATACATAAAACTCTGTGGCAACAGTTTGGGGAGTGCCCGTCTCTATTCCAAAATAATAGTTATTAATAATTCTCCAATACACAAAGCCAGGTCCATTTAAAAAAAAACAAACAAACAAAAAGTGGAAGAACTTGACTGGCCTGTGCAGAGCCCTGACCTCAGACCCATCCAAAACTGTTTGTGGCTGAATGGGAGCACATCCCTGTGGAAGGTGTTCCCAGAAGAATGAAGGCTTTTGTGTTGTGTTTGTGTGTGTGCACAATTGTGGCCATGGGGGTAACCATATTTTCAACCCCCTAAACTGAGCCCCTTTAAGTGTACGCCATGTTCATGCCGCAAACATGAAAGCGCTTATGCATGCACCATAGGCATTTTCAGCAGGATGGGGGACAGTTATCTCAGCACTTAACACAAGTACCAAGTGCACCTTTCAACAGCACAGACTCCCGTGAACGGAGCGTTTTCATCGTTGGGTACTTTGCGAAGGAAGAAGCAATAAGCCTCCTGGAGCTCTTGAGAAAAGACCAACCTTTTCTTCGGCTTGACAGCTAACCGTTAGCATACTGACAGGTTCTGACAGAAATAGCCGCAAGCTATGGCTCCTGCCTATGATTCAAAGGCTAGCTACAGCCTTGACAATGACACATTGATTTACACACATACAGACAAATCAGTGCTGAATTCAGCCGCGTAGTGCATTGTTAATGTTTTTATAGTAGGTAATTATAAGCGAGACAGGCCAAGATAAACGTAAATGAAAGCAAGTATAACATCATAATTATTATATTAATTGTGGTGAAAACCAGTACAGTTCTGTATTGAATGTTGATCACCAGGACATTTTAGTGTTTTACAGACGTTTTTCAGGACTCAGGACACCCAGCTTGAAAGCCGGGCAATCCTGGACTTTCCACAGAGATTGTCCAGCTTTAAAAGTCAAGACCAGTCAATCACATCACATCCGCTAAGGTATACTGCATGAAATTCATCAGAGGGGCTGTGAAACTCTGTGGGCTGCATCTCCCTGATAGATAAACATGAACCACTCAGGCACGTGCAGGGTACAGCCAACCGCACAGTGTCATCACTCAACTTTAATGGTTGTTAGCATTACTGAGTCTTATTGTTTTACCATCTGTTGACAGTAGAGTGGGACATATGTGTAAATGTTGATGCAGCTGAGATTCTAAGAGATCAACAGGGAAGGTCTTTAAGCAATGTGTGTTTTTCCCACATTCCCACTCACTGTGTGTAACACGCCCACATGGAGACGGTGAACTGGAATGGCTCACAAACCATAAATATGAATCATTTGCTGATACTTTTTAGTTTCGAGGATAGTGTATTTTTTTTAGATATTCCAAAATCAAAAACACAAGAGCAAAAGTGAAAGGAATTAATTAAATCATGTGTATTGGCTTTAATGTATGCTGCAATTGTTAGCGTGTCTAACTAAATGTCTTACTTTGTATAGTACTAACTGAGTGCTACTTCAAAGACCAAGGAGCATTTCATTATCCAACACACACATGGGGTTATGTTAAAATTAAATAATATTCTGGTCTTGCATTTTTCCTTATTATGCTTTACTTGTAATACAAGGACTACGGAGCAGTTTAAGAATAACGATGTTTTTTCATTCCTGTGTCTTCACACAGATCATCATCTGGTGAAGCTGGCTTTAGTTACTAGTTACTGTTCAGATTACATTTTTTCATACCTTTCCTGTCAAATGAAAACCATGTACCTCCAAATTTGGTGATTTTGAATGTGAATGTTTCTGATAAACTGGAGGATTAAGTGTTTGTTTATGGGCTGAGGAAAATTCTCCTAATTCTCCTGCTCATTAAGCCAAATAAACACCCCTTAAACCCCTTGGATCAGCTGGAAAGTGCATCGTCACAAAGCTGAAAACAGGGCTGTTTTTTCTGAGCTACTTTTTAGAGGTATGTTGCTCTCACAGGACAGTGACCCTACACATAGGTTATGATCTTATAGACCATTATGCATTGCTGTAGAATAAACTACGCAACAGTATAAAAAGTAGCTAAAATTAGCATAATTAACATCTACAGCAGTAAAATGCAACATACATATTAATGTGGCAGCAATCCAGAAACGTCAGATATAATAGTGAAACACTGAAAGGTGAAATCTTTACTGTACTATGAGTACTTTAACTTTAAGTAAATTTTGCTAATAATATTTATACACTTTTACTTAAGTAAGGTATTGAATGTATGACTTATAGTGGAGTATTTTCAGTGTGGTATTAATACTATTACTTCAGTAAAGGATCCAAATACTTTTTCCACCACTGGCTGTGTAAAGCTCGACAGGCTGGCAGGGCTTAGCAATGGATCAATGTATCATTCATTAAGAAGACATCTATTGACTTACAGTCAGTCATGTCAACAATAATTCTTACCTGTCAATGTATTGCAAGGGTTTAGTATTGAGTGAAACCTCTCAAACGTCCATTTGGTTTCGAGTCCATGTGTGTCAAACTGCTTGCACTAGCAATGCAAAATGCCTCAAAGTCAAAAGGTCTTTACCTGGTAAAGTCCCACCTGACTTCTTTAGGACAGCACATGCATATTCTTTTATGAACCCGATTGAGTCACTGTATTATATCAATCAGAGATAGAGTAGAAAAACTCCAAAAAAGTGTATTATTACTTTAAAAGAAGATGTTTATTAAAAATGAGAATGTGTTTATAATAACTTATGCATGCATATTATTGATTTTCTTTTCCTGTACTTTCACTTTACGCTCGTGTTCACATCCTTTTGAACTGCTCAAGAGTGAGTTGTGAAGCCGAAGCCAGCTGCTGTGCTGTGGGAACTCATCATCCGTCCCTGAGCGGAGCAGAGCAGGTTAAAGTGATGAATCTGATCCAAGTTCCTGACAAACGCCTGCTGTTCAAGGCAACTGTTCCATTAATATTCAGATGTGCTTACTGGCTCCGTCATCGTGGGGTGGAGGGAAGCAAAAGTCCTCTTAAGTTGGAAAATAATTACAGGAACTTTTCTGTCTCTTCCTGCCAACTGCTACTGAGTAGGGACAGTCTGTTAGGTAGTGCTGCAGTTTGTAATTTACTTTATGTCATATTTTATTAGGGTGTGTTAAAGTCAGTGCATTTGCAGAACTACAGAAATCTGAATTTAAAAGAGTGCTCCTGCAGCACTCTTAACAAGGTTCAGTATTTGCATAAAAGCTGAAATAAAAAAGGCTAAAACTACTTTTCTATAGGCAAACTAAAAAATAACATACCAGCAAACATACTGGCATTTATCTAATCAAACACAACATAAGTTCATGATCTTTCAAGTTCTGTTTGTGGCAGTGATACCGCTAATAGACCTCCTGCATCGAGGCTCTGAGATTAATGTGCACTTTACATGCCTGTGCACCATTTTTTTCCCCTGCTCCTGAATTCATTAGAGATGGTAACGATCTGTCGCTCTGACAGTCCGGGGCGGGGAAGGTCAGCTGATACCTCTTATCTAGATTATGGAGCTCCCCACCAGCTGAGAGGTGCACCCAGCATTTTTTAGAGGAATTCACAGAAGGATATTTGAGATGCAGATCAATGGGCTGTGTAAGCGCTGAAATAGTTGCCTCCTGTTGCTCCATAATGGCTACATTTTCACCTTATTTGCTCATCATTTACCACTCTTACCATAGCCGATACCCTGAGCCACATTTGAATTCAAAAACACTTTGATAGTCCAGTTGTATCAGGAAAGGATTTCGTAGATGTCTCAATTTCCTGGATTCAATTTGCTTGGACAGTGATATTGCTTACAGTCATTTTATTCCTCTTTGAATCAAGTCCAGAATCTCTCAGGCTGTCATTAAAACAGCAAAAGACAACGGTGACTGCAGCGTAGAGGATATCATGGTATCAAGTAATTAAGTTGATAATGAAACCATCGATTTGTCCTGTGAAGGTCTCCGTTGGGTTTATTGTGCTGGATGACTGCCGTCACCAGAATGAAGCTTGTTCTCTGGACTCACTCCACTGGGGATCGAGGCCAATCAATCCGGGATTTGGGCAAGGTTTAATCGCTTTTGTTCAAATGGCTTCCCGCCTCTTCAAAGAGTCTTGGTTTGGAGCACACGCAGACCAAAAAAACACTACAGTAATTACTCACAAACACACACACGCACACACAGTGATAATGTAACACTCAATGTGCAAAATGATATAATATGAGGTCACAAAGACTTGTCTATGGAGACTTGCTTCAGCAATTTGACATGGTTGTGGTTAAAACAAGATTTGTTCTCCTTGACATGATACAAAAATAGATAAATAATTATCCTGTGCATATTATTGAGCTGAATGCCAGAGACAGATCCTGACAAGTGAACAGACATTACCATGCCTCTTAACGGCTACTATGGAGCAGATAGTTTAACTGAGTTATGCTCATTTCATTTTACTTGTATTTTGTAATTAGGCAATGGCTGTATTTGCAGTAGATAGTCCAAGTACGTGTGTGTGTGTTGTGTCTACACATACACAGTATCTGCCTGTGTTTCTGTCTTGTCTGTACCTGTGTCATGACATGGCAGTTATTGCAACTTGGGGTAACTAGTGAAAACCAACAGCTCAGTATTCATAGGGAAGCTAAATTCTTAATCCTTATTGTGTTCAAGTATGAATCCTGACCAACATGAGGCAGAGAGAGAGAGAGGTCGATCACACACAAGAGATTAAATTAATGTGCAAACAAGATAAAACATCTTTTGGGACTTTAAGGGCTTTGTAAGTAAACACTCTGCAAAATTAATGTTTACCGTAAATTCTAAAGTTCTGTGTAATAATACTTCTTCCACCACTGGTAGGCTGTGTAGTTTGAATCGTCTCTCAAAGGTCACTTTTAAAGACACCTTCACCAAGGCCATAATCCCTTCTTTACATAAACAGCCGAGTCAGCCTTCTCTCCAAAAATAATTACATATTGTTATTTAGTATTATTAGGGTTGCTTGTTTTCTTCTGTTTTTCTTTTCTGATAAAATGGCTACAGCGAGCATACATTTCATCATGTCACTGAGTCTAAAAAGATTAAATGTTCACAACAAGAATGTCACCTCGTGTGACCTGCCGCTGAATAAGAACGGAAACGTTACCTAAACATAAGCTGATACTGCATAGTGTGAAATGAAATGTTTTGGTGCAGACAAAGGGAAAACAGTGAACCCCATTATGCTTGCTTGCAAGCCTAGTTATTATAACTGCTATTATTTTTAACCCATGTTTGTGTTCATTGTCTGGCCAGACATATGAACGTTTCCTGTTTTGTCTCAGTCAGTCATCCCAGTGTACTTGAGTGTTGATGCCTGCAGTTCAAAGCTCTGCTTTAGGTTTGTAGGAGGTTAGGAAGGGCTGCCTTGTATTCATACTCCAGTTTAAAGTAATCTGTGTCTCATGGACATTGAAGCTTAGATAAATAAAACCCTTAATTCTCACTGTGTCTCTTGTCTCTTATTTTGCTTGGTTCCTCAAAGAATGAACAAATTATCAGACTAATGAATGAATGAATACCTTTTAATTTCTGGATCAATAAGGTGATTCACATTAGCACACAGCTTTTTGTCAGGGTGAACCGATGCATGGATGCCTCATTGTGCGCCCACTCATCGCTCTTTAGCAATTGTGAAGTTGCATGTTTCAAACACTGGAAGAGAAAAGAAGGGGTTGTTTCAAATCTGCATATTGAACGATTTATGTCCAATACCAAGGTTCAGTGCTAACATAGGAAGTAGTGTGCTCTGTAGCAAGGCAGAGAGTAAGGATGTGGAGGATGCGGAAGTTAATTCTCTTGTAGAATGTGATTTTCATGCAGGAGACTGGAGTTTGTGTACCATCACAGACCTTCACCGAACCTTTGCCTTTTAAAGCTATAACCATGATCTTTCCGGTGTTTCATTTTCCTAACACTCCCCATACCTTTCCCTAGTCTCTTTGCCGTAACAATGAACTTTCCATCACCTCTCCTCTCAGTTCGCTTTATTGCCATGACTGTGACACAATATTGCCAAAGCATCATACATATCACATAACAACAATCAGCCCCATAAATATAACATAACAACAACATCACTATAACCATCACTATAACCATGCTGTGTAGATATTGTAGAAAGTGTAGAGTTGTATTTGTGTATGAATTCACTTATGTGTGGTCATTTTAAGTGGCTGGCTGTGTGTTTAAAAACAACAGCGTGCAGCATGTATGTACAGTAATGCTGCAGTTTACTTCTGCCAGCAGTTTGAGGTTTTCCATTTTGGAGTCTGGCAACAGCTGTCCACACTACAGCAGATTTTCTCTCCCCAGCAGAGCTCCCATGCAGCTCGGTAGTTTTGGCTACTGTCTCCTCTGTGACAGTCAACTGCGTGTTTAGGGCGTAGTAGCACTTACCCATCCCTGGCCAGCCATTTTCTCTGAGAGTCTTAACATCAGGCAGCTGCTGCTGCGTGGCCAACATTGTTTTTACAGATGTCCTTGGCTGCCACACCTGCACGTGATGAATTCCAACTTGGCCCGGTGTGTCTAGCAGGAGGAATAAACAACATGATGAATTCAATATTGCATCTGTAGTACATGGCAGCTTGTGAGGGTCAAGGTTTGATACATAAACCTGATTAAATGTGGTGCTATCTGCAAAGCGCAACGCTGTTATTTACCGGCCGTGAGTTAAAGATGATGTGTTATGAAGGTTATCCTTTACAGTTTTGACAGAAAGACTCCATGGAGTAGTTATTAGAAAAAATGCAGGCACAGTAATGAAGCACCGCAGCCAGCTACCTGTCTTTGCAACTGCTGTGTTCTCCCTCTGTCAGCAGTCCAGCTGGAATCGGGGGAGCCCGATGCCCCCATTAGGTTGTTTTGACAGCCTTATCCACAGTAATTAATACCAGGCACTTTTATGTGAGACATGCTGTTTGCACTTCCCAGTTGGGGGGACCTTTTCTCGGTGAACTGCTGCTGTGAGTTTAGGACACTCAGCTGCCTGGCTGCATCATCAGTGTACTAGTGCAGTACAGTAAACACTGAGTGTCTGAACTCCAAAGATACACTTTCAGGCTGATATTGATTTATAAAGCTTGAGAGAGCGAGAACTAAGGCGGCCTTCATCTTGAAAACTGGTGATACAGAGGGCTTGGTCTTTGAAATGGTGAATATTAAAACTAAAAATAATATTAAAGGTAAAGGTAGTGCAGTCTCAATGCATTAGTTTCCTTTTATCTATGTCTCTTTTGTGATTTATTTATGTCCATAATGGAAATCAAGAAGGTATAATAGCTTTTTCTTGTGGACCTAATGAACCTGATGGATTCATTACAATTTGTTAGCTCTGTTTTAGGTGAATAACAAGACGTGTGTCGTTCTAAAGACTGCTGGTGCAACCAAAGGTAGTGTATAGACAGTACACAACAAGTTAAAAATTGGAAAATTCTGATACTGTTTGTGGACTGTCTGTGTGGATGATGTTTCAGTGTCACATTCGGTCCCCGGATAGTGAAACGTATTGGGGAAAGCTGGCTTTGAATAAAGGAGACAGACTTTCTAAAGGGCCAAAAGATTTATAGTAAGTACCAAGATGCACTGAGGGAGATCACCAAATCCACTTCAATCATGATGACCTTTAAGTTTTTATATTAACTACACATCAAAGTCCATCATTCAGATGTAGCCTGGGAGGATGCACCCCTGATGTTCATGACAGCAGTTTTTTTTTTTTCATGATCCTGACTATCATGTGTGTAAATGTACAGCTGAACTGGCGTCAGTTTTCTGCAGGTTAAATAGCTGTCCATCACATTTTAAATGATCCCCTGCAGCAGCTTGGACACGCACCGAATGTCAATTCCTCATGATGAATGTGAGGAAGAAGGATTTTCTGTTCCACTGACATTAACGGGGGGCATCTTCTGCGCATCTCCCTACCAGAGTAAAGCCATGATTAGGAGTGGTTCATGAAGCACTCAAACTTAACTCCCTCTTCGCTTTTTGCTCCCCCTGTATGATAGGCTACTGTTTTGTATGCAAGGAACGACAACTCGGCTGATAGACATTTTCAACAGCACACCGGGGAGAGCCCACGTTGTTTTCCTTTTTTCGTTTTTTTTAAAAATCAATCCGTTAGGTTGTAAGCCCACCCACTTATGAACTGGCTCAGGTCTGGCTGCGAACTGGAGGGGACGGGGATCTGACAGAAGCTGTCTAAAAGTCTACAAATCGAACCGCTCGGACGCAGATCAGAGCCGCGGAGGAAGCAAAAATGAAAGAAAAGAATCTGATTGAGACTGCAAAGATGCAGGGCAACGTAATGGTAAGGTGGCTGTTTGACGGGGTTTCGCACATATTGCATGACGCCGATAAAATGATGTCGTTCCTTCTGCTACTCGAATCTTTAGGAAGTACAGGATCCCGTTATCCACCTGCGCTTTGGTGCACGACCGAAGCTTGTATTTAACGTGTTACATTTCGCATTTTGCATCTGTGGGATTACACACTGAGGTGATTTCTGATAGTTCACGCCCTTTTTGATTTCACGTGTCCTTCCCTGCTTGCAAGTAGAGCCGACCTAACGGAGCCAGGGAGGATGTGAATCACAGTTAAAGGAGTTGGAAAGTTTTTGTCCTGTTTTTATGGGGCAGATCATGATGACTGCCGAGTTTTGGCTTTGTCCCTTTTGCCTCGTGAAGCTTCTGAGGACAGAGGTAACCTTTTGCCCAAGGAGGGTCCCATTAATATTTTACTGCATCTAAAGCGGCGCAGATATTACCCTGGCTGTCTTTATGCTGGGGAGCTGCAGGCAGCTATAGGGATGCATGTGTGAGGGGGGGGTGAATACCAAATGACCTGTGGGACTCTTCCTGATATTAAGGCCCAGTGTCATGACTTTTAAAGGCTTTTGATTCCTTCAACTTCTGATCTGGGGAATATTACAGTTCATTGTGCATAAACACATTATTTCATGCCAATGCTGATGTTATCTTAACATGGGCGACTCACTGATTTTCTGAGCCGACCAACTTATTTGTTCCCGGGCAGTTTAGTTTGATGCTAATTTTTTGATTTGCCCGATGATTGCTTTATTTATAGCTGAATAAGCCTGGTCTGCTAACACTCAAGGCCATTTTGGAAGATGTGGGACACAGCTGTGTGGAGTCAGGCTTTTCTAAATGGTTCCTTCACTGAAGACACTCTTTTACTCCCTGTGGCCTTATTTTGTGCGGAGATGTGCGGAGTGTGTTTATCTCTTTTATCCCTGCATAATGAAAAGTAAACACGGGTGTTTATCATGAGGATTTTGGTCAATTTCCAAATCAGAAAGTCACTTGTGCTGAGTGAGATATAAAGTGATTATTTTCATTCCAGCAGGCAATTGCACTGCAGTCCTATTTACCATTGACAAAGTTTTGAATCTGGGGAGAATCTGGAGACTGAAGCAGTGAGTGAAACCGTATCTGAAGAAGGGATGTTATCAGAAAGAAAGTAAACTGAGGTGTTGATAGAACCACTCAGGCTCTTAAAAATAGATTTAAGTTTCTTTTATCACCACACGGCTGGGATGGTGGAATAAATGCCAGTACAGAGAGAATGGCTGTGACAGTGCACCACATATAACTCCAGTGATGACATAAAAGACATAAGTGCAAGAAAAAACATGCACAAGGTACCCTTCAGCATCCAGATGAGATGCCCAGGGCTTTCAAGTAACTCCAAAGTAACCCATCTGCTGTCATGTAATGTACTTATTTAAACCCAAAACACAATCTTTTCCTAAACCTAACCAAAACCATGATCTCTTCCTAAACCTAAAGGTGTTTAGTACGGCCTGACTTTTGTGTATTTATCAACTGGATGGCTTTGGGGAGGAAGCTCCAGTTAAGGTTTTCTCTCCAGCCTCCTAGTGACCTGCAACTTCTTCCAGAGGGAAGACATTGAAAAAGATGGTGAGCTGGGCGGAGTGGGTCATCTGTGGTGTGTGCATTGTGTGTGTATATGGAGTCCAGTGTGGGAGGTTTTGCTTTGATGCTCTGCTGTACCAGGAGCTTAGTTTTAGTCCTTTTTTGAAATTTTTGTTTTTTCATCCTAGCTGAAGGTGAGAGTGAGGTGGCAGGTTGACCTAAGTTAGTCCAGCAAACACACTAAATTACTCCTCCTTAAACAAAGAGGCATTTTGGAAAATTCTGCACATTGGGTTTGTTGCTGAGAGTTGAGATGAGAGGATCAAAAGATCACTCTGATGTCTGTCTGTTTAATATGAAGATACAGCCAGGAAATGATTAGCTTAGCTTAGCATAAAGACCGGAAGCAGGAAAAGTGTTGTTTGACAATTCACCTCATAAAGATAAGTTTAACTGCATAATTAACCATCTTGTTTCTGTCAGTTTTCACTCAGGAGCAAAAAACTTGAAAGAAATAATGATTGACATAATTATGGAATGATATGAAATGTTTTTATCGTGAACATTTTTGGCCATATTACCCAGCCGTAATTGTAGCTCTCTTAGGGTTTTTTAGACAGAAAGAAAGAAACATTCCTAGCTTTCATTTTGTGCATTTGGATATTGATTGATTGTTTCCATCACCTTATTGCTGTGTTCACATGACTGAATCCACTGTTTGATTGATTGACTCATTTAGCTGAAACATTATTCAACCTTTAGGGTGGAATTTAGCAGGTGGAAACATGGAAAGTGCATGACAGCAAAGCAGACAATGTACTTTGGCTTCAGCATGACAGGTTTATTGCACCAAGTGATTGCTTCCTGCACAGTAAGCCCATACTCTTGGGACAGAGACTAACTGTTGTGTCTCAGTGGGAAGTCCTCTCAATAACAGGGAGAAATCTGCACAGCGTGATTTCTGACCACCAAACACGACGGTTGGACATTGTTGTTGCCTGTCGGGGATTCTGTCAGCAAGTGAAACAGTTAGTACTTGAAAATGGATGCCAAAACACCCCCAAGGTGTTGTGCCTGCACAGGAAATTGCAACTAACCAAGTCTGTATTTAGATGCCTAAGGGCCGGGGGTAATGACAGCAAAGATGTTACCAAGGGATACATATGCTATTATTTCCCGCGTTCACTTGCAGCACAGCGTAGGGAGCCCTGCGCGCTTGATGTCTGCAAATGTACAAGTTTCTGGCACAACCGTGAGACCATACTGAAAGAGCTCAGACGCTCATTTTCCATCTCTTTCACTCATCATGTTTGTGTCTAATTGTTTCTCTGACATAGCAGACATCCCCCTTCAAGGGCACAGACGGCGGTGCTGTTGAACAACTAATGATTTGCTTCTCTGGGCTGAAATGAAAAAGAAAACAATATATACAATGGGCGGAGAGATTTATCATCGCAAAAGATGAGAGGCATTCAAAAGACTAACCCAGAAGGGTCTTGTTGTCATGGTTATTATATTTGAGACTGTTTTGAGTTCTCAGTTTGAGTAAACATTGGCACAGCTCCAGTGAGGGCTTCCTTTGTCTCATTAACTCTAAAGTCTTACTTTATTTATTAAACTTTATTGTGATCTAACGCAAGGTCACTATTGGGATTTTTTCTCTTTTTACTCTGCTTTTGAATATTTAAGCAAACATCTATACCACACTATAAAAGAGTGAAATCAATATTAAACAAAGATACTATCACCCAAATGACCCGATAGTCATTACGATTGCAGTCATGTCATACTGATATCAATATTTCGAAGTTATTAGGGATAACTTCATCAGTCATATTGTCACAATATAATTCCTCCAAAAGTCGATGTAATTGATAATATTGACTTGACAATATTGAACTATTGCCCAGTCTTAAAAGAGCGAGTCAAAAGCTACAAACAAGGCTTTCCAGCTTAGATGTTGAACGTTTATTGTTTTAAAGATACTGTTCCACCAGACAACAGCAATAAGCTGTACAAACTCGCCACACCTTTGTTGAACATATGTCTAATTTGCTGTCCATTATGTTTTCCCCCAGAGCACAGACTGGAGGACAGATGTTGTCCTGTTTACATACTGAAGAATGCTTCTGTTTTGTACCTCATAACAGCTGTTTCGGTGTATTACAACTGCTTGTTCTCCTTCAGGCTGATGGGTGCATTTTGACGGAGGACCACCCTGTATGATTTGGTGCTCCACTACACAGTTAATGCCTTTTCAATCTAATCTTCATGGCTGCGGGCCAACTTGTAGGTGTTATGTCAATAGCTCACTTCACTTGTTTTCGTGCCCGCTCATTTCAAACCACGTGAAGAAGAAGTGAAATCACAGTGCTGTTTGTCCACCTCCGCATGCATGCTGCTTTATTGATTGCGGTGCAATGCCTGCTGCACCCTGCACCAGGATTTTCCAGACATCTGGTATCCGTGCACCTGTTACCTGCTAACTTAGTGAGTGAGTGAGTCAGCATTACCATCATAGCTCTTTTGGCTTTTCAGTTGCTGCATTCTGAGGCTTTCAAAAATATCAAACAGGGTCTGAAATAAGGTGTTAGACACATTGTAAAGACGTTCTGAACAACACTGTGATGGGAGGAGCTGTACAGGGCTGCAGCTAATTATTAAATAACGTAGAGACCGATTTTATGTAATGAATTAATCCAGGGGTTTTCAATGTTTGAGACTTTGGTCCTTCAGTCAAAGCTTGAAAGAAGGTGCCCCGTCACACCACGTTAATTTACTTGCTTAGTTTTGCTCAGGTTCTGGATACAAATGCGATCATGATGATGTTATTTGACCCCATGGACACCTAATAGTAGACTACACCAAACACATACAAAAAAGTCTGTCCTATGCATTTATTAGTTTCTGACTCTGGGAAAAGTGTTAAAGACAGTAGACTTTCCCAAAACCACTGTAATCACACAGATCATCTCCTTCTGATAACTAATGTAATACTTTTTTCACTTCCATTTTCTGAGCTTCCACAGAAACTGTTTGAAGCCCCCCCTGAGGAGGCCTGCCTCCCACTTTGAAAACCTCTGGATTAATCAATTAGTCAAATTTCAGAAAATAGGGAAAATATCCCTCACCACTTCCACTAGCTTCACCAGTGCTTTTTTTTGTCAGAAAAACAATGAAAACCCCAAATATATTGAAATTAGTGTGATATAAAACAGGGAAAACACACATTTGGAGATTTACAATATAGTCTTTGCTCTTTTATAATACATAAAATATATTTTTACAAAAGTCTATAACAGAGTGCTGCACTGATTGTACAAAGTGAGTACTCCAGCTTGCACTCTTATTTTGACATTGGTCCCTGGGAGGCGGTTTGTGGACACTTGCAGGATATTTATGAACTTGATTGGGGTCAGCTTCTTGCAAAATCTGAAAAGCGAGAGGCTGGGATTTGATTTATAGTGACCTTTATGCGGGCCACAGTTTTTCAGCGGTGCCATCTCACAACAGCACCATTTCATTAGGCACACTGGAATCCATCATACTGAGTGTTTCCTCTTTGTTTGTCAAGCAATCAAGCGGCGCTTGCAGATGGCTGGAGTTATCAACTTTTGCAGAATTGGAGCTGTACCCTTACTGTATGACAAGCGTAGTTAGCTGGATTTAATTGTCAATCATTTTAAATCATGTGTCACCCAAAGACTTTTTGGTTTTCATTATTCACTTGTTTGTCCATATGTTTGAGTTGCACTAAAGCACAAAATGACTGCAATTGAGGAATGGTGGAGTGGCGGATCAATCCCAGTAATTTAAGGATCACTTTGTCTGATGTTGAAATTTCTAACTTTCAAATTTCACTCTCTCTGTGAGAGAGTGAAAGTAAGCAGAAACAATGACAGAACAGTTTTGTAATGACATCATCCAACTGTACACTGTACTTTTCTTTAGACACTTTTGTTGGATCTCTGCTCGAATCACATATCTCTTAAACATTTCTAATTTCTAACTATGAAAGTGTGACTTTATAATTTGAGGCAAGTACAGGCCGTCTTAAAGTAATCCTTTGTCATTTTATATAAGGAGATTGACTTCTCGAATAATTAAATTAGTTGTTTGTCCTTTAAAGTGTCAGAAAATGGTGAAACATGTCTATTATTGGTTCCCAAAGTCCAAGATGATGTCCTCAAATGTCTTGTTTTGCCCACAACACAAAGAAAGACCAAAAACAATTTCACATTTAAGAAGTTGTCTTAAAAAAGTGCCTTAACCCGATTATCTAAATTAGTGGCAATTAATATAATAATGATATCTGATTGGTTTATCATTAATCAGCCCTTAAAAGTTTACTGATTAACACATAATATCTAATTTGTTAAATTAGTATTTTTAAAAATACATAAATTAATAAATGAAAAGATTTTGTTCTGTTTGAACAAGGCTAGTTATTTCCAGTCTTTATACTAAGCTAAGATAACTAGCTGCTCTGCTGTAGCTTTATATTTAAGAGACAGACATGAAAGTGATATTGTTCTTCTCATCTAACTCTCACCAAGAAAGCAAATAATCTAATCTCCCAAAATGTTTAACTGTTCCTTTAAGTTCTCTGCGTCTGAGGAATTCACAAAGAGTGACCACTATCTCCCACTGAAATTTGTATGAATGCCTTGTCCTTTCAGTAGATTTTCCTATCAGTGTAAATTGTTATGTGTATTGGTGCCCCCCCCTAACCAAGTATTCACTTAAATGCTATTGTGAACAGTTATTATTCAATTAAAGGCAGTAAAATATTTTGGTGTGGTGTTTCATCCTGCCTTGAAGAGCGAATACAATTAAAATCATTTGTCTGAGTCTTAGCCTGACACGGTAGTCTGTTTCAGTTGCTTTTACTCCATGCCAGTAGTAAGATGCCAACGAACACAGTGACTAATTGTATTCTTTTCGCATGAAAATCCAGCCATTCAAATTCATAGAAGATTCAAAATAATGGTTATTGGTAATCAAACCCATTTTGACTGGATTCCAGTTTACTGTACTTGTTTTCATTGTTGCTCCATTCATTTTATTCACACCACAGAGATAATTGAATTTTTAAACCTGTTACGATGGCATCCCGCCGTGTGCTGTGTCTTGTTTTTACTGCCTCTTGCATGGAAGTGTCCCACATAAAATCCTTGAGATATTCAGAAGCATTTACCCTCCTTGTGCATACAGTATCTGCCGTCTCTGTCTGTTGCACCCTCTCCTTGAGCAATCAATCACCACTTAGCCAGGCTACACCATGCTGGGTGCTCCAGAGAAATAATGACTATACAGTAGCTGAATATTTCATACAGCCCGCCCCATCCATCCCTACATTGTTTGCATCTTGAGATTGAGAACCCGTGCTCGTTAAAGTCTGATTGCTGCGATGTTCATCTTTTATGAGGAGATGCTGTAATTGGGCTCATTCAAGTAGTAGTAGTTGATTTCTTTCTGCTCTGTTTTTATGTGTAGTTATTTATCACAGTGAAACTGAGATAGTCCCTGTGTGCACCGTGAACGCTCCAAATGCAACATATGAGGGACACATACTGTATTCTTCCTCATGATGAACATGGATAAGGTGAATCCAGTTAAAAACCTTGATCCCTTATTGACATAATATACTGTCATAAAGGACTTTACATTGTACATTGGTCCCTGGTTTCCAGCGTATGAAAATCAATTATCCTCCCAATGTCAGATCACAATTTCTCTGGTAGCCAATGATAATGTAAACCATGACAAGACGGAGGAAGGGTAGATAGGCATCGAAATATGTACTTACATATACAAAAATGCTAAAGATTTGGGTCAGCCACAGTTAAGTTTACTGTTATGACCAAGGATGTCAGACAAAAAGCTCAGGTGGAGGGAAAAAAAGCTAAATTAGGATGGTGTGAAAAGCAAAATGTAAATGTGTCTGTTTCTCACATTGAATGCATTGCTGCTGTTGTTGTGTGCTTGAGCCCTCCTACATACCTGTGTAAGTTTGTCTTCCCACAGCTGCATTAGCACGTAACCTTGACAAAAAATATAAAGGTGGAGAAACATTCAGTGTGATGGATTACACATCTCAAGCAAGTTCCAAGTCTCCGCAAGTTGATTTTCTTATAGTGCACTGGAATTAATGGAAATTGCCTGCAAGGAAGAAAATTAATCTAAAAGCATATGTTATACTCTGGAAAGTGGACAGCAATAGCTGTATATGCAATTTGTAGTCATCGGGGTAAAACATCCAAAACCACCAGTACGCTTTATTAAGCTTGTGTGCTTTCAGGCCAGTGCGGTGAGGTTTGGCTCAGTTTTTGAACAGGAAATGTTCTGACAGGGGTCTGGACGGTCAGACGTCACACAATAAATGGACAACATTGTAATTAGAGGCTAATTTGGTGGTCTGTTGTATAATGCCAGAAGTGTATGCAGTGGAGAAGTGAATCTGTGTACAGTATATAGTAAGAGTGTACAACCTCAGTTTCTCTTACTGTAATTATCTCAGCCTACAATGACAAGCAATAACATGAACGCCATTCATGAAGGCCTGCTTTTTCCACTTGCTGGTGAACTCTGTGTTTGTGCTCAGCATTAATGATGATTTCCCTCAGTAACACTCGTTAGGACTCTGACATGATAAGCCGGTTTCCACCACTTACTCATGGCATTGAGTGTAATTGCATTTCACAGGCAACTGTGTGCGCAGAATGAGCAAGCGGACGACTCAATGACTCAATTTGTGTGAAATCGCTACATCTCACTACATCACTACACTGTTTACCATCTTGGGTGTGTATACATAGATGTTTTAGATATTTTTATACAGATATAACCTGAAGATAAGCTTGGTAAAATGGGGAGAGATGCTGAAAAGGCTGTAATGCAGTTACAGTCTGTGAAACAAGGTAAACATTAGGAGAATTTAGGTGAATGACAGAGAGAGGCAAAATGACTGATGGACAGATGGACCGCGGGGGGAAAAAAGGGGCAATGCCAATTTTTTGACTTTCAAATTGGACCACACGGTCCAGCATGATGAGGGAGTTTGGAAGCCTATTAAAAACTAAGCTGAGGAAAACAATTCTGCCAGAACTCTGCCAAGATTAGCCGCATTCTGTGAGACTGTGAAAATAAACATCTTTCTCACTCGGACTCTGACTAAAATCTACAGCAGCGACAAAGGTAGCTCACGACAGTGAAGGCTCAGACAAAACAGAGTAGAAAAGAAAAATCATCCTGTCATGAATGTGGACATGGAAATCTTCCAGCTGGAATCTGTTTGGGGTATTTGCCATTACCCTTCAAGTGACATTCAAGTTTCTTCCCATTTCCTGACTTTGCTCAAACTATGCTTTCATTCGGGGCTTCCACTATTGATTATTTAAATCTAATCGTTAAAGGCTGTCACAATAAATCATCTGGCCTTTAATATATCAGTAATAGTGAAATAGAAAAAAGGGGAAAGTCTCTATCACAACTTCCCTGCGCCCAGAAAAGCAGCAAATCCTCACAGTTGAGAAGCAAAGACCAGCAAATGTTTGCAATTTTTACTTGAATGACGACTCAAATTATGAAGCGATTATTAGGGCTGGACGATTTCAGCAACAATCATAATCACGATAACATTTCACCTCGATTATTGAACGATTATTTTGTTTTTGGATGTTGTTTTTTGTTGTTTTTCTGCTGTCCTATTTCACTGTAGTGGAAATTTGCTTCACTATTAAAGCTGAGTTTAATTATTCACAGATTTCACAAATCCATCAGGCTAAAAGTTAATTAATAAGGTAAAGTTGATGTCCACCATATCAGCCACTGCTGAATTATGACCGCTGCTACTAAAATTTCACTCAGTTATTTAATATCAATGCGGAAGAAATGATTTTCACCCGCACACTGTGTGAGCACGGTAAATCATGCTTTGCTAGCTTCTTCTCGTCATTCATCAAAGGACATCTACGTGTCAGGTGCTGTTTTAAGAGCCAGCGGAGTTAGGCCTTTTAACTGCAGTGCGATGTGTTTGTGCAGAGAGTGAGCGGACGAGCGAATGAGAGAGAGCGAGCGGCAGAAAGTGACGCTGAACGAGTAATAAGTTGAGTGAGTCTGGCAGTAAATGTACAGCGTAGGTCACAGCACGACTGGAAGGGGCGGAGTCACGTTACTACACACGCGGTAGGATGTTTCAAAGGGAAATCAACGCACACAGTATTAACAGGATTAAATAAACAAAATAACCGACATGGGAAAATTACGTCTGCTCTGAATTTCGGTTTCGATTAATGCATATTATGAAACCGTAAAATAAGAGAAGACATTTAATCTCGAGAATATTTAGCTCTTTTATTTCATTTACAATGATGAGCAAGGATATGTAAACAAACTTTTCAAACACTAGCAGGACATTTTGTTGTATGGTTTTCTGCTGTAGGAGAGTCTGTTCTAAAAGCTTTATGATCAGCCTATAGCACCCTTTTCTCTCTGCCTTGTGCCATCAGGCAATCTATGATTAATCTGTGCCATTTGATTCCTGGCAGAGGAAGTTGGGGAAACTGCCGGCTACCATTCTGGGCAATGATGTACAACTCAGTCTAACAGGGTTCTTAGCTTGCCTCCCCTGTCTCCATGCTGCAGGGAGGGCTTTGTGCATGGCCGTACATAGGGAATTCAATTAGCCTTTTCTCTAGTACACTCTCAGAGTCTTGTCCATCTTGTAAGCAAGCAGCTTCTGTTACAACTGTGACATCAGACAGATGCCCGGCCTGCCTGTTCGGTGCTGTTGTTGTACTCCCTGTCGTGTGGCAGAGGTGCCATAGGCAGATCTCCTGTTAGAGTGGCTGTCTAATGAGATCATTAAAAGCTAGCCAGACAGAAAATGAAAAAGCACCTGTTGTTGAGGGGAATGTTGTGTATTCCCTAAACATCAGAAGAATATTACCTCACAGTGCATTGGGAAAACGCTCTGCACTGCTAAATTAACTTTTGTGCGTCCATGCCTTGTGTAGCTGATGTATTATTAATTATGATATGGATTTAGGGATTCATTTGAATTAATTGGTGGCCTCTTGAATGCCTCACAGGCTGCCTTTTTCTCTACACATTAGATGCAACACAAAGGGCACAATCATGCCATGCATATTTGAATTGTTTTTTTTCTCTCCAAACTCTGGAAAATTTTAGTTTAGTATTTCTTCAGACAATGAAAACACAAAAAGATTCAGCTGTCTTCCTAATGAGCTGTGATGTTGTTCATTAAGAAGAGACAACGTAATCCCAAAACAGCAACCACAATAAAAAGAACCTCAGAATGTAACTTTTGGTGGGTATAAGGAGACATTTTGCATCTGATAGTCAGCAGTTACTCATGCTTGCAAAGGCTGGCGTAATGCACTGAAGCGCGGGAGAGCATCGAGTCAGGATGAGGTGAAATGTCTCCTCAATGTAGGCAGATACATTTCTTTCAAGATTTATTATGACTCCCCCCTGCTGCCAGAGTCAGTAACTTTGCAGGGTTGAGGTTGAGGTTATCAAAACTCTGGCACATAAAGCTGCTACAGGGAGTGTGAAACTTCGGTTTACAAGGCCTGCTTGATTTACTGTATTTCAGAAAGCTGTACAGTGAATTAAAATAAACAAAAATGTTGGACAAAGTGAATTCACAAGATGATTTAACACCAAATGGTTTAATTATAAATTTGGTTATAAGATGCAGGACGACATACCGCTCAGTAATACATAGCTGCATTTCTCATATGAGCAAGTGATATACAGTATTTGGAGTTTATTTATAACATTTCCGCTCAGCTACAGAAGTCTAGTGTCTATACTGTATATTACACACAGACTGAGCTGTAGTGTCTTAAACAGGCAGCTCGGTGAAGCTGAAGTAATGGATTACTGTAGCATCCCGGGCTAATTTGCCGGTCCCCACTGATCGGGCAGATGCTCACTGGCAGGTATCCACCCCAGCAGTACAGTGTGGGCCTAGTGGTACACTGGTGCATCTTTACACACATATACATAAACACACATGTTAATATCAAGTGGCAACCTCCGGGGTTGAAAAAGTGCCAAAAACTGCTCCTTGAATGGCCACTTGAGAAATTTTAAATTGTTTTCAGACTCTATAACTAATTTCACCCTTCATGAAAACTGTGCGGATGTTTATATATCTCACCCGTTTAAATTAAAATAAGGCTTAAAGTTAAGCTTAGTTAGTTAAAGACATGGCCGCTTTGAGTGACAGGTGGGTGCCATCACCGGAGACAGTTGTCAGGTGGTTCAGCAGCCAGGCTTCATTCAGCCCTCCTCAGCTCCACCTCTTGGATAAGCCAGAACTGACAGCCTGAACCTCCCAGTTTAAGCTTCACAATGGCTCTTCAGACACCTTTGGGTGATGTCACCGACACCCTGTTCATGTTTTATACAGCCTATGGTTATTATAGGTCCTTTGGAACAAGAAGCAATATTTACAGTGGTTACTAACTTTTGCAAACAAGAAATTACAAACCAAAATTTCTATACTGATGTCGAGAATCAACTTTGGCAAGTGGAATTATGTTCAGGAAAAGCTTCAATCAAATTTTTTTGGGTCCCAAGCTGAGTCTTAGCATCCTTTTGTATTCAGCATATGACGAACAGCTCACAACATTACAGTGAGTAGTCAGGGCGGTCCAGGGGCTGATGGTCAATCCCCACTCGGTCCAGCGACCTTCTCAGGGGTGGCCCACCATTCTGTCACACCGGGTTTGTGTGGCACTCATAGAGTCTAGTAGAGGCCAGAGCCTGTGAGTGATAGAAGGTTACAATATGGTTATGGCATGGTAGTTCTATAAGAAGAGGCGGAGCCTTCTACGATGGAGCCCTGCTTCTCCGAAACGTCACCTGAAGAGGTGGTCAGATGCTGAGGCAGTAGGGACACAGCTTTTTATATGTCACGCATGTATCGGTTGTTGACGTCCTCTTGGTTAAATTGCTTGTAATGCATTTAATTAGAAAATAGCTTTGAATATTTTATCTAAAATGATTTTTGATGGAGTCGTGCAGGCTTTTAGTTGTGATTGTCAAGAAAAAATGATTGTTTTTTAAACCTCCATTAATAGATTTTGTTTTGTCCAGTCGAAGGCAGCACAACAAGCTGTAAACACAACATGTTCAGCAGCTAATTGCTGATGAACAATGAGTTTATTAGAGTTGTTTTTTTTAATGAAAACAGCTGCTGGTGCTGTGAGAGGATTGAGACTGAACCAGAACAAGTGAAGACGCTCTTCACAAAACCAAAAGGCCTGTAGAGCGGAGGGGAAGTGTACATTATATTTGTTCCATGGTGTTATAAAAATATTAATTATAGCACCTTTAAACTTAACACCAGCTGAAAATCTGGCTTTTGCTGACCTCCAGTTTTGTAGATGTGTAGTTCAGGGTGTGGTCAGTACACAATCACATTACTTTTGGATGTAGGAGCGGAGAACCCTTCTTTCAGCCTGTTCTTTAAAGGAATTACTCCATTTTGATATTGATTTAGGATCACACTGTCCTGCTCTGTCTGCATTTATTGTGTAAAAAAAAAAAAGGTCTCTGTGACTTTAGTTTGTGTCCATGTCCGTCTTCTCTCTTCGTCTCTGTGATTATTAAACTAAAGCTCGCCTCAGCAGCGTTTCTGTCTGTATGTATTGATTGTAAGGGAAATACCTAGAGTCTGACATGGCTAATTTGTCATGAACAGTAGAGGCGCACACCCAATGCTACTTTACAGGTCCAATTCATCACACTGTATTGACTCGCCTCAGCTTCTTCCTGGCCATCAATTACAATCTTTGGTAAAGGCATCAGCGCTGTGCTCCGAAGATGCTTTTGTGTTTATCATAGATGGTATGAGAGAAGTTTGTGCTTGGTTATTGACTGATCTGTGTTCTAGAGCGAGAGATTCAGCTTCGGGATGTAGTTCACAGTAACTGCATTGAGAGGCTGTAGCAGTAGTACTGGGCCTCCGCAGGCATTTACCACATCTCACCTTGCATCTTTTTTTTCTTCTTCTTTTAACCCTTTAACACACCTTCCAGTATTCATACCCTTCAACACTTCCCTTTCAGTGACATCTTCCTCAACGCGTACTTCTATTCTACAAACCCGTGGCATTTGATTTTTTTTTTTTTCCCCGGCGAACACGAGAGAAAAAGCCGTGCAGATTGATAGATTTGGGCCATAATGAGACTGCTCTGACTCGCAGGCTGTCAGGTGAGAGTGTGTCTCAGCGCCCCCTGGAGCCTCGGAAAGGTCAACGTGCCTCTTAATCAAACATCAGGCAGACCATCCCCACTGTCAGCTGGACGTTGCGGCTCGCTCCCTGTTGAGTTTAAAGTTCACTCCCATCTGCTCCATGAAACTTAACCCGAACCACAAAATGGCGACTGTTATTCACTCATAAAGCTGTCATGAGGTAGATGTGATAGCCGTTTATGGTGGGGCCTAGTAATGAAGAGGCTTTATGCTCCTTATATGAGCACATCTACTTGGGATAATGCGCATCAGTGACGCTCGAGGAGGTTTTTTCCCGACTTTAATAAGGTATGCTTTTATTTAGATGGTGTTATTGCATATTAAAGATGATCTTAATACTATGAAGGTATGAAGCAGAACTGGGGGATGGGGTCTCTTTGGCTCAACCCTTTTGTTCTGAAACCTTGAGAGGAAATTTTTATGGTAGACACAATTTCTCCTTTGGATGAAAAAGCATCTGGTTGCTTTTCTTTTTCTCAGCACGACATCAAAACATGTTTGATAAAAGAATTTTTTTGAACTTCTATTCTATAAAAGAAGCGTTACTTTCTTAAATGTGTTTCTAAGCGGCGCAGTCAAAAAAATGTTATACTTGTGATGTGCCGTCTCAAACCAAATAGCCGCAGCCTCAGAGGTGGTTCTTTGGAAATGAAACCCATAATGCCTGCCTAGGATTTATCTCAGTGGACTCGACTGAACACGTGGAACTCATTACTCATGTATCTTTTGACACATTCTTCTCTGCCAGAGCAAACCTCCTCAAAGAGGTTTTTTGAAAATGAGTACACTCCCGTTTCTAGCCGTTTCCAGATAGCACGTTTTAATATGAAGACGAGTCATTCATCTACAAAGCCTTGGCCAGGAGGAGTGATACATTACTATGAGGCCTAATCAAGTTTGGTGTGGCTCATTGGTCCTCTGTGGGCTGCAGCACACTCAAGCACTACTATTTTCCGAAGGCAAATTGGTCGTGGGGATGATGTCCCCATAATGATTGTTTCTAATGTAAAGCTAATGTACTGGTGATCAAAGCTTGCCTCTGGAATTTTAATAGTGTTTGAGGTGTGTGTGTGTGTGAGGTGGAGAAAAGGAGAAGATAATTGCCTCTCAAAAAGTTTACAGGAAAGTAATTAGGATGAAAAGTTAAAAATGCGATGTGAGGATGACAATGAATATATAGTGGGGAAGAAAGTAGCTTTCAATGTTTAGTCATTCTCAATTCTAGTTAGTGGTAATAAGATAACTGACTAAAAAGGCACTACTGAATGAGAAGATAAATATTTTGTCATATCTGCTGAGCCTAGAAAATGTCTTCTTCTACTGGAGACTCCGCTTTGATGTCAACAGTTATTTACAGTTTTTACATTTAATGGTTTTGCAAAAAAAAAAAGTCCAGACATACTGAACAACTTTAGTCACATTTTCCCAGAGATCAAAGTGACAGCAGATGTTTTGTCGGACCAACAGTCTAAAACCCAAACATGTTTAGATTAAAATGAGATAAAATGGAAAAAACATTTTTTCACATGAAAAGGCTAGAATCAAAAAATAGCTGACATGTTGTCTTGGTTAAAGTTATAGCTGTTATATTTTTATGAAATCAAACCCCATGTTTACTACTATTTACGGTCGTTTTTTTGCACAAGCAATGCTCAGTAAAAATAATTACATTCTTTAATTACCTTTCTATATAGTCATTTTTTTAGGTCCTCCTTTCCTGCCACTGGAATCTAATAGCCTACCTATGGCGAAGGCATTCACAGGACATGATGCAGCATGGCATCCTGAGTTAGTTTTTAAAAATTTGATCTCATGGATTACAGCCTCACTCTTCTACTGTGTCTTAGAGGTGTATTAGCTGCCCACCATGTCCTACTGCATTAAAAGCATTGAACTGGTGAAACATGAGGTGGCTTTTCTTGTGATGCAGTCAGTAATTGTCGCTAAAGTTAGTGCTAACGTGGATCGGTCATCACAAATGCAGCCAAAACAAAACATACTGTAGTTATTTTTGCATTTTCCTGATTTGGCTAATTATATAAAAACAACACCACTCTGCGCACATGGATGATATTCATTAAAAAAATAATATCTAAAATTCTTACCAACTAAATGCCATGATTAATCTGAAATACTGTTGGTTGATTAATTATGTAAACTTATCACAACTACTTTAATATATTTTACTAAAGATTCGTAAATGATTCACGTTCTGTTTTGCAAAAATTCCAGAAATTTGCTCTAAACTTGCAGTTTATATTTTTATCACAACTTAACTTGTGCTTTGTGTCTTTTTCCGAGTCAAAGTCGAAGTGACCAGTGCCAGGGACGCCAGCCATATTTCTCAGCTGGCACTCTGGCTGCAGTTAAATGAGCCGAAGCCAAGTCTCGCCTTCCCTTTCTCTATTTGTCTCTCGCTCTCCTCCTCATCTTGACCACATCCTCTTTCTCTCTCATCTACTCCCCCATCCAGGTTGGTCTTTGAGGGAACAAGGAGGAGTAAAAGCAGCTAATTCACCACTCTCAGCACGCGTTACTGTGCGCCACTTTGTGAATGCTACTCAGAGTTGTTGCATATGGATAACACAATAAATTGCGTGTATTAATACAGTTGAATCATATGGTCACAGTCAAGTCTCTCCTAACTGAAATGCTCTTGTGGCTAAGTGGGAGCAAATGTGCAGCCAGGATCAAATGTTATGTGGAAAGGCTGAAACCAAAGGAGTGGAGGATGTTATAGCAGCAATGCCCGTGGTGTTAAAAAGAAATGCTGAACAATTACGTGTGGGTGTAATTTTCACATGTCCACATTCTCCTGGCTATATAGTGTCTGGTAACATGGTTTCATTTTTTTTGCCCTGTCTGTGATTCCTTCCTTTCCCCCAGACATAATAAGAGTAAAATAGAATAAAAAAAGTATAAGAAAAGCAGTTTTTTTTGCTTCAGTAAAGAAACCTTATTTGTGCCTTCTGAAGAAAGAAACTGCTGAGAAAAGGCCTGCATGCACAGCTGGCTCTTCATAGATAAGCAGAGGTTAAGAAGAACTCATAATGCTGTGGCTTATTACTCTCATAATCACGATCAAAATATCTTGCAAAATATTCAGGATTGTTGTGTTACAGGAGCTAATTGTGCAGCCCTTGCACAGCTAGAGACAGGAAACCTTGAGAAACACAGTTGTACCACATCCTGCAGCAAGTAGGAAGCAAAACACAATAATATTTTATACATTGGTGCTCATGTAACTCAGTTTCTGACTTTTTTGGTGGAACGTGCACTTGTCAGGTCCCAAAAGATGCTGTGTGAAGGGAAGTTTGCCTGTGCTGTGGGTGGTTGTGTCGCACGTCTATCAACTGTGCTGTAATTATTGAAAGCGACCCTTTCTGCAACACAACAACTTCCCTGAAAGTTGCTGACATTTCAAAGCAAAAAAGGGACCCCAAAAAAATCTCAGAATCTATCTCAGAACAACGTTCACCTCGCTGAACACAAACCCAGTGACTTCATTATGCTCATTGTGCTCATTGTTTGAGCATAATGAAGTCACTGTATATGATTTTTTAATTAGGATATGCAAATAGTATATTCATGTCAATGTTTGTTGGGCTTCCATGTGCTCAGCACCCCAGGTTTTAATAGATGTACTTTAAATTCAAAATATTTCTTCTTAATGATAATGAAATGCAAATTTTGTATTTCCCTTGTTTTCAAGCCATTGTCAAATGAAATAAACAAAACAACTGTTTCAAGAAAGTAGTCAAACTAATAAGCAAAGTTTTGTCCACCTACTGAAAGAAGAAAACAGTTGTTAATTAAAACTTATTTTATGCATTTCATGAAACTAGGCACTTGCACAAGCAAAACATCTGTCCATAAGAAGTGACGCTTTTACAGCTAATCCTTCACTTTAGTGTATGGTGCACTAATTGGCCTCCAACTTAGACTGCAACATAATTGCAGAAATAGCTCTTATGTCCATGTAGCTTTCACTGTAACTAAGTACATATTGAAATTCACAGTCTGGGAAATGAATTTCGGGGCTGTGTTGCTTCATCGCTAAATTGAGCAAAATGTGTTCTCTAAAAAGCATTTTTGCAGTAGAGAAAGCCATATCGTCCCCAGGGAAATATATCAACATTTCTTTGGTGCTCCTGCTAAAATGAACCATGGGCGGCCATGCTCAGCCTCAGTATGGCTCTGTTGTGGAATCTAGACCGAGATAATGGCGTCTAGACAAATTTGTCATTGACATTTTGCATGTCTTTCTTACACAGAAAGGAATACAAATGAATATGGCCGCCCTGTGAAAGCGTTGTTTGTGCAGCGGTGACTGCTGTTTGAGGAGTTTGTCTAACTGTGTCGGCTCTCAGTTATCATTAGGGGAAGGTGCTGTATGCCTTCAGTTTTTTTTTCTTGTATTTATTTCTGAAATATAGTGACACCTGGAGTGAGGGATTGTGTCAAAACTGTAATTTCAGCTGCGTGTTTATTCAGTTCTTATCAAAAGAATGAAGGCTGCAGGTTGAAAGAGGTGGAATAGATAATAAGATGTAGTGAAGCATTACAGATTGCTTTAATAAATGCAGCATGGGGAATAGTTTTATATAGGATTTAGTAAATATTTGCCTTGTTTTTTTTGCAGCTTACAGTGTGCATGGCTTTAGCCTCAACAAAATATTGAATATCTAAGTGCTGTCATGCAGATCTCCAGGGGGCTGAGGGGAGTGGGGGGAGTGGGTTCCAAACTGTCAGGTTTATCTCATGCATAATCGCTTACACAAATAATGAATGATAAGGCAAGAGCACCGTCAGGGCTTCATATCTGCAAATGAAATGCTTGCTGCTGCTGCGCTGTGAAAGAAAATAGATGGAGGGAAATCACAGTAACCTCTATAGGGACAAACTTTGTTAGGGCATCACAAACAATAGCAAATAAGTGCATGTCTTTATGGCCTGCTAGAGCCACAAATAGCTTGTCAGAAGTGTGAACAGAGCAGTTGGCCTTTATTGCTTTTGGTGGTGTTATGGTGCCTTTGAGTCTCTCCGCTGCTCCACAATAAACGAGGAGCTGCTTGCTAACTCAGACCACGTTTACCTTTGGGGTCTGCTTGACTGAAATGCCCCTTTCATCTAGGAGGGATATGTCTGTCTCAATATCCCCATGGTGCTTATGGCGCTCTGCACACAGAGGAGGAGGTGCAGCAGGAGAAGAGATAGAGGGATGTGGGATGTGCTATTTCTTTGTCCACCATAGCGTATCCCTGTTTGTGTACCCTCTCCCACCCTTCTTCTAATCTCTGGGAGAAAGTGTGGAGAATGTGCAATCAGGACGGGAGGGGGGCATCTGGAGCTGTCTACAACGAAACAAGGGGATGGTTGACTGGCAGCGCATCCAGCCCTCCTCCGCTACCCTCTGTTGAGCGTCCCCCTCCTTCCACTTGTACCTGTCAGCGGTGCAGTGGTTGAGATCTCCAAGGTTCACTGGTGCTATCCGCTTGTTGCTCACACAATATCTCTTTATCCTTCGCCCCAGTGGCCCTCAAGATCGAACCCACACGGCGGAACTGTGTTTGTTATCCTACGCCAACGTTTTCTGTATTCTCAAAGGCTCAACACGGAAGTTTTGACATTGTTTGATTTTCTAAAACACACCTAATCAGTTTAGAAGTGTAACTGATAACATTTTGCAGAGAAGACTTCTAACTAATCCCGGGGCCCTTTTGGTTGTTTGGTGTACTTTCCTTCAAGAACAGGCACATGTGTCATCACATTGAGATATTTCCAAGAGTTAACATTTAGTGACATAGCTGAACAAATCTGATTGTGGTGTCGGTTTTAAAGATTTGAAAAGCAATGTCAGAGTCTCTGGTTTGCACAAATCAGAGATTAGAAGGAATTTGTTCTTTAGTATAAGTAGATAGTAATCAAAGAACGTATTCTTCTTCAATCAAGCAGAATTCATTTAAACCACAAGTTGCAAGATGCATTTGAAGTAAGTCGTTGGATTCGTCTTTTCCTTACCTGGAAAAGTTCTTGCATCGCTCACATTTGCTCACCTACACACTCTGAATGCAAAGAGTTGTCACCTGTTTTATACAAGCAGAAAACACCAACTGAAGTAGAAGTAGATGAGACTGGTTGAGGGAAAGTGGAAACACTAAAAGAAAAAAAAAAGTCATTACTTCTGGTGTTAGAGGTATGTGAGGTTGGAATTTTCCAGGATTTGTAGCTCTCTGTCCAGGATGGATAGCTATTGTGCTGCAGTGGGAGATAGCCCTGAAAGGTTCTGAGGGTTTATGATATAAGGTCATGGTCACAGGGTGGCAGAAGCCAAATTAAACTATAGCTGCAAGCAGCAATACAGTGGCCAGGCTCCGGTCTTGAAATTTAGCCAGAGGGGAAACAATGTTTTTGCATTGTTAGAAATAGTAAGAGAATTACATCTGAATCATTTAATCTCCACTTGGAGGATTTTATAAACAATGAAGAGTTTTCAAATTCTGAGGGTAGAGGACATTTGAAGGCATGTCTTATTCATTACTAAATTAGGGAGTCTTGAGATTCAATCTTAAATTTATATGGAGTTCAAAATATTTTTATTTATATTATTTATAAATGGCAATTTATCTCATCAATCTCTCTCATCTACGTCACACACCACAGTATATGTGTGCCAAACAATTTAACACAGGCTGAATTAATTTTTCCTTAGATATGAAATAAGAGTAGTTTAAAGGGAGAAATTAAGGGATGCAGGCATGTGTATATATTCTTTTAACAAAGTTTCAAACTTAAAACTGTTGATATAGCAATACCATTTGTTTAACATTTTAGTATAGTTGCTATTGTTTGTTTATAATGAGATGGTTTTAGTAAAAGGAAATAAGACAAACAACACAACCAACATGCCCAGCAGACCAGTAGACAGTGCAGTAGTCAGCACATGCCAGACTCTTGGTTAATGTCAGAGTTTTCCAAAAGTAACCACGTGAACCTCTGCTGAGGTCTTGAAACTCTGCTGTACAAACTTTTTCCTTTGCTCTTGTTTTTAATCCTCTTTAAAGTTGGATGAAATCCATTTATCTGTCCAGCATGCAGCCGATCTGATGGTGGAGCAGATGTGAGAAACCACATCAGCAGGTAGTGTCTGACATTGCTGTGGGGAAATTACATTCCCCCTTCCTGGTCCTGCTGTCATTTACCTTGAGTCGCCGTGCGGCGAGACTTTACTTTATTAAGCACAGTGCACATGCTCGTACATCTGTCACCATGTTGGCCTCTCCTGCCTGTGCTGCCTCATTGGCTGAGGTTGTCATCACTCATATGCTGCTGAATTGGCCTGGCGTTCAGATCAATGGTTATAGCGAGGAGTGGTTCTGACCTTGGACTCATCCCTCCCATTCAAACCAAACTCCATAGAGTTGGAAGGAGGAATTAAATTCCAAAACTAATAGATTTATGAGGGCTGTAAAGTCCTCGACCTAAAGCGTTTTCTCTCTGCCCATCCCTGTCTCTGTGCCAGTGAAGTGGGCTTTCCTAGCTCCAATTTCACTTCTGACAAGCTGAGGCTAATGGAGGAGGTGCCTTGGATTAATGTCTCGGTGTTTTGGTTAAAACACCCTCTCGGCAGAGTGAGTGGTCGAGTTATTTGTTGGTGTCAGTGAATTACTTTGCCCTTTTGCGTCAGGCAGAAGTCAACTTAAAAGGCAATTAGTCAAAAGGAGCGGTGTCCCTCGTCTGTTCTATCTGTTTTGTTGAGTGCAGTATTGAGTTAAGTTAGTCTCTCTCTGCAGACCTCTCAATACATTAATATTTTGTCACAGCTGAGCTTTTTGCTGTTTAACAGGAGCTTGATCATCACACTGAAGGTTTACTTTGACAAATTGAGGTTCATTGGTGAAGATGTTTTCTTACCCGTGAGAAATCACTGACAAAAATTTCTGCAGTGTAAAATTTAGTCTAGTCACATCAACCGCTGTTATAACATGACCATGTCTCTGAAGCTTTTTAAATTTTACATTCTTACCACACTTACGTATTATTTGGAATGATTTTTGTAAATTAATTTTTTATTTCAAGGCGTGATGATTCAGTATTTGCCATTTTTGGGTTTGCTTGATTGCCACTGGCATTTAAACCCTGGGGGGAGATGTCAGACGTGACGTCTGTTCTTCCAGTTTATTATCATAATCACTGATTTTTGTGTGGCATTTATGGGTATTTAGTTTTACCTTTAATAAGTGGCTTTAAACTAAGGGAAAACAGCAGAAAAATTTAAACATCGAAACATCCAGGGGAAAAAATAGATTTTAGAAGTCCAATTTACAATATCTAACTGTATTATCAGAAACATATTCTGAGCTGTGCTTGCACATAAAAGCCAACAACTTTGTGTGAACACATGAATCAGTTTTCACCTTTTCAGTAAATGTCAGCCAGAGAGTCTGCAGCCATCCTCGCAGCTCTGTGATGCTGCACATAGACACAGCAGTGCTCTCAGCTAGATGCTAACATAACCAACTGATAATTGACACTGATGAGAAGTCATTAGCTCTCCAGGTGTTTGGTCATAAATTAAACTAGGACAAATTAACTTGTTGACCCGACAGCGACGCTAGAGGAAAAGTTAAGGGATCTCCAAAATAAAATTCATCCTGAGGGCGGCATGAATGTTTTTATCAAGTTTTATTGCACTCTATCCAACACTTTTTGAGATATTTCAGTCTGGATCTCTTGAGCCATGCAATATAAATTAACAAACATTTGAGTTAAAATGTGACTTTTTAAGTACAATTGGCAACAGTGAACTGTTTACTTTAGCCATTGTTTTGTATTTTTCTTGTAGTTTGAGGAACTTGCAGAACATGATTGGTTTTTGCCTTATTACCAGGAGCATATTTTGAACTCATTGTGACTAGGTCTGAATGTGTGTCTCCTTACAGCAGAAGACCCAACAACTCTGTGTGAACACATCAAATCAATGTAATAAATAGGTTAATCTGTACTGCTCCTTTATAAAGTTTAGGGTGTTTTTTGGTAATAAACAATTGAAACCAAAAACTTTCACAAGAATCAATAACAGAATTGCCTCTTCCTCCCCTTTTAATGTGAGAGTGGGAGCATACTGGGCTTTTATCTGCGGTTTAGCAATTGCTCTCCAGCCACATTTGATTGAAGTGATTCATGACACTGGAGTGCTTTTTTTAACGCTCAGCACAGTGGAAAATGTAGGTTGAGCTTCACCATACTGTGATCTTACTCTGTGTTTAGGGATTTTTGTCAATTTCTGAAGTGTCAGCCGTTGTCCTCCATGTATTAACAATGAGAAATTTCCTTGAGCGTTCCACATCGTCTCCTCTTTACAGCGTACTTACTTGACTCTGTTCTCCTCTAAACCGCCTCTATAGTAATTGAGATGAGCCACAAGAGAGAAGAAACTTGGAGCCGAGTCAAAACTTTCATCTTTTATTCACAAGCCGTTGCATGAATGCCATTGCAGACTTCCTTCATCTCCTCAAATCCTCCCCAAAGATTCTTCTTTTTTTACTGTATGATATCTGTACACATGGACCTGGCATTATATCCTGATAGTCCTATTAATAACAATTCCAATAAAATATAACCGTGGTGAGTCTTTGAGACGCAGGTTTTATTATGAGGAATGGGGCAATTTGGCATAGAAGCATGTGTGTGTTCAAAGAAGGACCATCACTTATCTAAATAGCACAGAGTCATACGCTGAATGTCAAGTTATTAACTATGGCTGTAATACAAATTCAATTCAGAGGCCATATTAAATTAGCAAAATGCTGAACTGCTTGGTAATCAAAAAAATGGAAAGCTATTCTGAAATGGATTTGCACAACACCATGGTCATTTTTCACTGAGAGGACTTCGAGCAATATGTTCTGCTTCCTGTTTTTCATCAATGATGCTTGGATTAAATTTGCCAGTTGGACATTTTGCCCCATTAAAAGCATTCACAACAGCCCACCGCACACATTTTATGTCACCATATCATTGTTTCATCGTTTGAAAATCTGATTTCACCTTTCGAAAATCGGAGTAGTCGTACCTGGCTGGCTCCGGCTCCATTCAGCTTCGCCCGCATAGACAATATGTTGGAATTGCCTTCTGTGCTTCTTCAGACCTCAGGGACTTTTTTCATTTTGTCTGTTCGCTTCTGTCTTGTGATCTGGGGGAATTGAAAAGTCAGTGCTCAATAATGGAATAAATGGGTTGAGGTGGAGAACTGTGTCCTTATCCAGGTATTAGTTAACAGCCCAGACACAATATCACGCTTGTGTTTGATACTCTGTCAACCGTGGATGCTCCACCAACTGCAGATTTGTCACTCCATTGCCCATCGCCAATTATTTTTCTTTAATTACTTTTGGTATATTTTCAAGTATTTTGATTGCATTTTGCACAAAGACCTAAATGTATAATCATTTAACTTATTATTAAATATGAAGAAATAACAAAATGTGTAATGCTTTAAGATCCAAGATATCTTACCCAAATACAAAAAGGATAAAGTTGAAATGTATGAATTGAGTTAATGTTGTTTTGACTGTCTAAGAAAGAAGCCTGAAAGACTTTGGCCAGGAAGTGATATACAGTTGACACATTTCATTACATGATTTAATTCATGAGCATAGTTTGATGCACCAACACATAATCCTCCTAGGAAGTCAATCAAGCATGTTAATATCGTTACTTTAGCTTTCACCCCCAGCCTCTCAGCCCTCAACAGCAAAGCCATTAAACGTAGAGCACAAATCATAGCACATGACCCCAGGCACCCCCTGAACCCATTCTTCACACTGCTTCCATCTGGTTGTAGGGACAGATCCCCGGTCTGGAAGCGGGCATACTCTGCCTCAGCATCACTCAACAAAACACACCGTCGATTGCCTGGCATGTAGGTGTGTAGGTATGTGTGTATAAATGTGGGTGTCTGTGATGTTTTTCACGTAGTTATGTTGTACCATGTATTTATGTGAGGCTCTGTACTGACTGCAACAACAAATTTCCTTGGAAAGGAACAAAAAAGAATCTATGACTGGAATGCAACTAATTACATGGTCTGCTGAGTCTGTAAACCATAAAATACAGGCAATTTAAAACCAAGTAGGACTGTATGTCTGATGAATGCCTTATTCTGTGGCAGCAGCAGTAACTGGCAGTGTGGAGTGAAACATCTGACGTCAAGGTGAAAAAATGCTCGGCCAGTGCTTGAGCCAGGTTTCTACGTGGACCAGATGGACCTGCTGAGTTTTTACAACATTGATTTCCGGATATGTGTCTCAGATATTGCTGATTTTACAGTAGGCTTTATATGTTGATAACCAAAATGTATTTACTATAATTTCCTATGCCTTTTATTTGCCTCAGCTGAATAGAAAACCAAGGTTTTATTGGAGGCTTTTCTTTCCAATTCCCCGTGTTTTATGGAGTATTGGCTCATATTTTAATAAGATGGCTCCCTGTTTTGTTGCTTTAAATTTTTACTGAAAACTGAACACTTCTTCAATTTCTCTAATTAGTTTCACATTAAAAGCACTCCAGCAATTCAAGGTACATCATTTCTTCCATTCCCTGTTACGTTTCCAGACTTTTATTGTGAAGCATTTGTATGAAGTGGTGATTAACAGTATATTGAATGATGAAATTCAAAGCTGAACGATCTGAACTACTTAATCAGCGCATAATATCAGTCTTTCTGCACTGTAAATTGGGCAACATTTTTAACTTAAACCATTGTAGTAATGTTTTTTTTTGTCTATACATGTGCTTGAAATGGCTCCTAGAAATCATAAACATTTGCATTTATTCATTTAGCTGGTATATTACTACATTGTTTTCCCAAATATGATGTGATGTCAAAACTAAGCGCTGCCTGAATTATGTTCAGAGGCAGCTTTTTTGAAGCAAATGAGATGCTACAATTATATAAAACACCAGAGCTACAGTGAGGTGGTCAGGTGGATTGTGGGCATACAGAGGGCAGAACTTTGACACCTTCTGACAAGGGTTTGCAACTTCATCTGTGGTTAGGTTTAGGTTTCCTAACCATAGCCAAATGCTGGCAGCACCTAAACATAACCATGAAAAGGCTTAAGAATGCTGTAGTAGCTACAAGCAGATATTGTATTGCAAGATTAGATATTTCAGTGGGAAATAAATGACTTTCGTTGACTTGCCAGATTTATTAATTAACATTTCCTCATTATTTATTTATGGATAAACCCTGCCATTATAGCCTCCTCCTGGCTAGATCACACTGGCTTTCCAATCGTTCTTGAACAATGCTGTCTTTTGCATGTCTTAGTAGTCTTGATGTGACGAATCGTCAAAAAAGGGATAATGGCTCACAATTTTGGACAGTCGTCGAAAGCATTCATGGTGTTGCACACTGGCGTGTACATGAGGTGACAGAGGTAGTCGAAGTTGTGAAAACTGAAAAAAAAAGAGAGCTTAAAGAAGAAGCACAATCTAATTTAACACTTCCACACCCCTAGCCAAATGTTGCTTAAGGTGGTGTGATTTTTCGATCGTCTGATTTGGAAAGTTACAACAGTGTTCAGACTCTAAGTTTCCCAGTTTCAGTGGCAGAAAAGGGTTTTCAGATCAGGCTAAACTGATCCGATATGCCAGATTGGTACAGGCGCCGATACTAACCTCTACTGGATAAATAGATTTGGTATCGGCTGTGCTGTTAGTCACCCTTGGCCATCCAGTTTTAGTGCCACAGCTACCCGTTGGTCTTATATTAAATTACACATGATTTCTTTGACTTCTATGTAGTGCGGTATACAGATTTTAAATATGAGAAAAAGAGAGTGCTGATACTGGATTGAACTGAACTGATTGGAGTCGGTATAGAAAAGTTGGATCGACACTGTGATCCAACAAGCACTTCATTAGAAGCATATGGAGGGCTTTAATTTGTTCCAACAGACGACAAAATTGGTTTCTGGCTACCATTTAAATAACAGGCTTTATCTGAGAATAGATTTTATTTAGCAGGACCATGGTTCCCTGAACTGCTTGTCGCTGTTGCAACAAAAAAGAAAAGAAAAGTCACTTAACTTTCATTTCTCTCAACCAGTTTGTTATCCCTGCTCTTTTCTCAACTAAATAAAGCCACTCCTGAACGTTTGTTGCACCGATAATGACCAAGCAGATTAAACTTCATGAAAAACTTCCAGAACTTTGTTATCACAAACGTTCCGGTTCACTGAGTTGAACCATTCTTTCTTTTTCAATCCCGGCCAAGTGCCACTCTTGTAGTCTTTCACTGCTTCTCATTTACTAGCTGCTGGCCTGGCTAGTGTTGGGCTAGTGCACAACTAGTTTTTCTATTTCTGCACTTTGACACACCGCGCTGTAGCTATAAACACTACATAAATTTAGATTGCTCCTGCGCCGTAGCCCACGACCAATCTTCCAGAGAAGTGGGTGTAATTTACGAGGCGCGATTCGTGGCATGAATATATCGCCACCACTTTATTACAGCCCATCACAGGGACTGATTAAATTGATCTGCAGATTGGTGGACAGAAACAGACACCTCATTCAGCTTGTGACCTGCATAAACACAGACTCCAGTGTAAGTTTCATTGTAGACATGTTCAATATCTTGACTTCAGTCATGCAAAATGCATCATATAACAACTTCTATACATGTAGTTGCTTCTGTTCATTGCATTTTGCAGCATGTCTCTCATTTATTAGCACATTTGTCAGACGTTTTTGTTTCCCCTCGTCCTCCCTTCCTCTGTCTCTTTATCCCCCTGCCAACTCTAAGCAGACACACACACACCTTTGCCTCACTAAAGCTGCGATGGAGATGTAAAGAACGCTGTTTGGCTGCATTTGCTGGCAGATGCCTCTCCCATGGCCAGCCTGACAGATTACCTTTAAACCTCCCCAATTTAGTTCAGGTGCTGAACCCGCCAAAAAAACAGCCAGCCTCTTGTGGGGAAGAGCTTAGCGGGGAGTAAGAAAGGTAGGGATAAGACTGAGGATGAATTAGGGGAGGGAGAGAATAGCCAAACCACACAGACTGTCTGCAGCTGCTACAAGTGAGAGTTTCGAGAAGACGACTTGTCTTGGAGAAACAAAGACTGATAAACCCGCAAACGGAGCAGAGTCTATGAGAAAGATCGAGAGGCTGTGAAAAGTCAAAGAGGGAAAGGCAGAGCGCTGTGGAGGAGAGAGGGGAGTAGGGGGGGAGGGAGACAGCCGGAGCGTGTGAAGCTGGGGAGCACACATTTCCAAAGAGCCCATCCTGGCGAATGGATCATTGCGCATCAGACCGAACCCGTGTCGCTATGTGATTGATTGGCTAACGTGGAAGTGTGCTTGGAGTGTGCTAGTTGGCTGACGAGGGGGGTCTCAGGCTTGAGGACAAGGGCTCCGCTAATCCTCCCACTTTAGGTGAAGCCTCGCACTCATTCGGCAATTGTCCAGAGGACTTTTCTGTACTGAGGGAAAGGAGAGAAGAAGAAGAGAGTGTTGCAGGTGCTTTTGCTGTCACTTCAGCCATGTCAATGCTAATTGCCACCCAGCAGATCGATACCACCACCTCCAAAATGGTAAGGATGAAGCTGCACTCATAATGTAGTGTGCATACTGAAGAACTGTTGAGCTGGATCTTTGGCTGTGACTGCAGCTTACTGTCTGAGACCCATGTCTCTTCATTATCAGTGCTATTAGCCCCATGTGGTTTGCTTGATGCTAATTCACTCTAAACAGATTTGTATTGCTGCTTTTTTTGTGACATATTAGCTGAATTTTTGCCAGTTTGTTCAGTCTTGTTTAATAACGCTGCCATTCTGATTGAGATATTAATTACAGTCTGCAGTCTAAGTGTGCATCTGGACCGTCCTGTCAGCAGACATGTGTAGCCAGCAGGGTGAGGCCACTGAACTGTGATTGTTATATTGTCAAGGTACAATGACAGAAGGGCTGCTTCTTTTTTGATGGGCCAGCGCTGTCCCCAGTGCTCTCCTTCATAACTCACTCACCGTCTCTCAAGGCTCCTGGGCTAAGGTGGACGTTAAATCAGACTCCCCTCCTGTCTCATTAAATAAGCATCCTTCCGCTCATCTTTTTATCCACTCTTGCTTATTCGGCCCCCTCATTTGAACCCTTGGAAGCCCATCAAAGCTTTGTCACATCAGTGAGCCTGACAGAACGTGGCTTGGGTCAGAAATGACTCTTTTAGTGCTTGTGTCCGCTTGTTTGGGAATGAAATGTACGCTGCCTGCAACACAATTGTCAAGTGGCCTTGGATACAGGGGTTTGTTTTGGGAATTACACAAGTTTCAGATTACTTTGAGGATTTATGTGACAAAAATGAGAAGTTTCGCACTAAAATACTCGAGTTTCAGGGTTGTGAAGTGGTTCACTAGACTCTGTAATAGAAAGTCAACAGTTTATTTATTCCCTGTAACAACTGTGAATGCCTACTGGCACTGTATATCAAAATGTGCAATTAAGGCAGCAATGCAGTAGGAGTGAGCAAGTGTGAATGACATAAGATAAAAGCAAAATAGCTACAGTAACATGTGCCGCACTCAACAAATACATTTGTATTTTTAGACGCCATTAATGCCACCTCTTAGTGGTGTTTCTTGAACAACTGCACATGCTCAGATCATCGTGTGTAAGTGGGATGGGAGGTGTAGTCTTTAATTAGCAAGAACAGTACGTCAGGTGGCAGGAGCAAAAACTGTCAGTATTAAAAAAGTTCACAATAAGGTTTCACACATTTGTAAGGTTGTGTGTCCATTATAGTTGTAATTCAACAGCTGGCTTTGATGCAACCTCGTACAACAACAAACAAGGCCACATTTGCTGCAGAGCTCCTGCGAGGCAACATGTAGAAAGTTATTACCTGAAGAAAATGAGCTTCATATTTATTTTTTTTAAATTTATCTTAATTAGTAATCACTAATTTTCACAGTTTTCTTTACAAAATCAAATGCTCAAATGAACAGAAATATTCATTTGAGAGTTGCCAAACCGTGGAAATGTTATTGAACTTCAATCCGTGCATGTGGACATGCTCTTTTAAACGAGGACCCAGTTTTACTTGACCACTACTTATTTAACTGCTTTTATCAGGGATGCCTCTCACCTTGCTGCTTCAGGAATGTGCTTTTTGCTAAAGTGCAGGTGTCTCAGTTGGCATTGTAGATAACATTAGTCAAAATCAGCAGAGCAGTAGCTTTTTCTTTGTTTGCTTCATTGAAAGGGGCAGTACGCTTATTATTATTATTATTATTATTATTATTATTATTAATTTTAAGTTGAAAACAACCTTGCCTCCAAGTTTTGGGCTGCTTCATATCTTGGCGGTTCCCATCCTTTCTATGTCCTCTTTCAGTTTTCATCAACTAGTCTCCACCAGTGCACTTTAGCAGTGACATATGGGACCCCGTGCTCTCCTGCCTCGTGTCCTAGGGCCCAGGGTCAGCCCTTTGATACCTGCAGATCACAAGATGTACCACCCCATAGCAGCAGTCAGGCCTGTCTGAGTGTTTTGATGTGCCAGATTTAATACAAAGGTCCCCCTCATACCTCCCAGGCAGACAGCACACATCACTACTCTATGCTAAGATGTCTCATTTCCCAGCTAATGTGTCCAATTCCAATCAATCTGTTACATTAAAATGGTTTCCAGCTCATTAACTATTATCACTGATGGAAATTCCTCACTTTAAACACTAGAAAATGCTTCACTTGCTAAGTAAGGAAAGGGGGTGAGGGTGTAGCGGCTTGTAGGAATGTATTTTAATGACATATTGATACACATGTTATTGGAAAAACACTTGAATTGGTTTATGTTACAAATTCTGCTCAGGTTTCCTCCAGCGTGAAAAAATATTTGTGTGCTGTGTGGCAGATTAGTTCTGCAAAAATGGGGGATATTTCCCCCCAAAAAAGAGCAAGATTTAGTATTGATTCTTTTTGAAATGACAGATGATTGACTGCAACACACAGCAAAGGCTGAAATATGAATAAGTGATTTTCTCTGCGGACATTTGTCTCTGGCGCAGCTCCTCTATGGCATTTAAGTCCTGCTTCTCTTTAAATAAATCAATAATTACTTTAAATCCACAGTTTTCTTTTTTTCTTTTTTGTCATTCACACAACCTTTTCGCTTTCTGAGCCAGAATACCAAACGATAAAAAAAACCATGTGGAGAAATGACTAATGTGGAATTGAACGTATAGATTTTTTTTTGTGCTAAGAGAAGCTGTGGCTCAGGCTTTCTGGCCAGTTTGCTTGGCCTCGAGTCAAAATTGTGACTGGAATCCTCCAGTAAAACAAATTAAAAAGCCATCAGATAATGACAGCAGGTTGTTGTAGTAATAACAAAGCTTTTTCACAATCATAGATCCAAGCTCTGTGTGTATGTGTGTACACTGTACATGTGTGGCAAGTTTAAATGCCAGCCGTCCAGGTGAGGCAAATTTATCTGAACTTCTCAGCCTCCGCTTTCCCTTCTTTCATTAATGTATTTCTTTACCCTTTGTCCATTTCTTGTGCTCTCTGCTCTTTATTCATTTTTTCTTTTCCCACCCAGGTCTTACCTTCTGTAAACCTCTCAGTTATAATTTGAGGACATCTGGAGGTACAAATAAACAGCGAGCTCGGGGTGTGTGTCATGCTGCAGTCTGCTTGCAGCAAAACAATAACAAGAAAAATGATGCAAAACTAGGGAGCGGCAGCCAGGGACCGGAGTTCTTACTGTCTTGTAATGCCTTTCTCCCGATAACTTCTTATGAAGTGACTGCTACTGTATTAAAACCTCTTAATAAGCAGCAGCCCACAGGTGGGCTCATGCTGAGCAGCCAAACATCCTTCAAACCTACAGAACTTCACTTTAACTAGATCCCAAAGCTTTTAGAGTCTACTATGATACAAAATATGTCTTATTAAATTTGGGGTGAATAAACATACAATATGTGTCTTGGAGTAGAACATCATTTAACTTTTAGAGTTAGAGCAAGCTAACCAAAATACGGTGCGGAATACGTTGATATTGACAAACTTTAAGCAACTTCAGGGCAATTAAAATGGGGAGACTGTATATTAAGGTTTTATTTGGATTGTCTTTATTTCAAACATGTAAAAAAGAAGAAAAACAACTTACAGTGGTAAAAAGAGATGAACAGCAAAACATAACACATATTTTCCTGTACTTAAACACTTCTATTCACATGGGAATAGAAAGAAGTGAAACTTGTGCACTCCTACCCCTTTGAGGGTTGAGAAAAGGCTAGGGTGTGTACAGTCACGCTAGCAGCTCTGTGACGCTGTACTAGCAACATCAGCATGCTAACATGCTCCCAATGATTATCAATGCCAAAGCTTAGCAGGAATAATGTTGAGCATGTTTACCATCTTAGCTTGTTAGCATGCTAACAGTTCTTAAGTGTACAAAAACACTAAGACTGATGGGAATTTCGTAGGTTTCTAGGTGTTTGGTCACAAGTATTGGACAAATAGAACTTTTGACCTGATGATGATGATGATGCATTTATCTGATTTGTGATGATTGTTCATACTTAATTTCATTGCAATCCATGCCAACATGCTTACAATTACAATGCTAACATGCCGAGCTTTACGAATATCGCTGATGAATATTTCACTGAAGAGATGAAACAAGCTGATACAGAATATATATGTGTATCATGTGGGTTAAGATGATTTTAACACCCATTAGGTAACTTAAAGAGAAACAAAAAGGGTGTGTGTGTGCATGTGTTTTAAGTGTGTTTAAAAAGAAAGTTTTTGTTTAATTACAGTTATTGTTATATTTTCTAAAAATAGTGGTGTGATTCGTGGCATTTCTCTAACATGCAGGCATAGATTCAGCACCCAGAACATTCACCAGCCTCACAGAGTAGCTAGTCCTTTTCAACTTCGCATTTCACTTGCTTTTTTCAGTCCCTGCGACTGGATATGTTGGGTTATTGCTGAGCCGCTAGAATGACAAATCAGCCCATCGCAAACAGACTTTTTCTACTTGGACCACCATCTCCACCATACGTGAAATTATTCTGCTGGCCCTGTCTTGGAAATGGGATCCAAGTCAACAGAGAAGCATGAGATAACTGAAATGCATTTTTTTTTCTTCTCTCCCAGCCTTGCATCTGCAAATTACCTTTGTGCCTCTTACACTTTATATGTGCTCGATGTTTCAGCCACCGTTACGGCTCACGCCCGCTCACGGCTCCTGGCTCTTTTCTATTTCTCCCCTTCAGCCCTCCTCCCTGCTCACTTTGTCCCTCTAAATTTCCTGGGGACTTTATCTCACCCATTTCAAATAGGATTGAGACTCAATTTGCCATGCTTCATGTCACTTTGCAGTGGAATTCCACACTTGATATAGACACATCATAAAACTGCAGAATGAGCAAAATATGATTTGTCAAAAGTTTTTCCTCCCTCTGGCTATTTGTCATTTTCAAGATTTGTTTCTCCTTTGCAGCTCTTTGATTCGTTCGACGCCGTGGCATTGGGCAGATGGAGGTGTCGATCAAAAATAGGTGTTGTCGTTGGATTGGTGTTGAGGCGAGTGGGTGGTTTCACAGTGGCAAGTGACAGCACCTATTAATTTGGCCGTTTAATTTTAAGTCCAACAGCGTCAGGCTCCAGCACCTTCAATCTCCCCCTGTCATTCAAAACAAGCCTCTAGCCAGCGGCCCCAAACACACACACACACACACACACACACACACACACACACACACACACACACACACACACACACACACACACACACACACACACACACACACACACAGAAGAAGAAAAAAGGCTTTTAATCTAAACCTGAAACTTAGCCTGGCCCTTCCCTGCCAATGTGAGTACCTGGGAAGAAGCCTTTAAATCAATGAGACTTATACTCTACCCTGTTTTAAACTGCTGCTGCGACATCTTGATGATACTTAGGTACAGGTGTGTAAAACGACTGCAGTTGCAAATTGGGTTCTCTTGTCATAAAGTCGAGGTCCAAAAGACCCAGATATCCAAGGTAATGGCCAGATTGATCCTCCCTCTGTGAAGCTTGGGATTGAAGGTGGAGGTTTATGACAGTATTCTCAGTGAGAAATGGACTGCAACAGAGAAATGTGACACCACAGTATAAATTCATGAGTTCTCGCACTCCCTCGCTCTTTTTCTCTCTCACCTGAACCTGTACTCCCGCTGCGAACGTCTGCTCCCAGCACAGCTTCAATAGATTGTGTTCAAGGTCAAACTTTAAGGAACAAACTTGTCTTTCACATGTCATATAGAGTTCGCACACTTTTCTAGCTTTCAAGTACCAGGTGGATTCATTATTCCAGCATATGTGTGCATTTAATCAGAAAAACAACACCATATGACTTCCCTTGATTGATTTTTTTTGTTTTTTGCTTATTTTTTAATTAAATGCAAAGGATTTGTTCACCCAAATTAAAAATGCAGATGTTTTTGGTTTAATTTGTTTTCACCTGAACCACTTTGTGCTGAAATACTCCCTAAGAAAACCTTTCACAGTGCGGTTTGTCATGACAGGACACGTTTCTAAAAAAACATGTTTATGTAGATTTTAAAAATGTAATTTGTAATGCTGTGAGCACCACAACTCAACTTTATTTACCTCCAGGAATTACCTCAGGAAGACCTTACAATCTTGCATAGCAATACCTAACACCTTAAAAAGCAGCAACCCCCTTAACATTCTTATTCATGTAATGTCATTTTAGTGGAGTTCCCAACAGTTCCAAAGGTACCAAATATGAGTCTGACAATTGTCGAAATTAGTCTGAAATTATGCACTAGATCTTTAGAATATTTCCATTTGATGGAATAGTGCAGCTATAAAAAACATGGATCCTTGAGTTTAAATATTTCACTACTTATAGCTTCAAAGAGTTAGAACCAGCCCATCCTCACCAGAAAAGGTTGATTATGCAGCAGCTTATTACCCATATTTAGGTTTATTTTGCTGCAATCTCTACTGGCCGTATGGGAGGCGGACGTCAGGTTACATAGTATAAAGAGTGACAAAGTCCATATGGTAGGGTGAATGAATGTGTCAGGACTTTAACTTAGTATTCTGAAAGTCAAAGGTGAGTTATTTAAAGTTTTAAGTTATATAACGTTTCATTTGTGTCTTACGTCACATGAATTAAATCACTTAATGTGTTTGTTTTAACCCAAACCGCAATCTTTTTCTAAACCAAAACAAGTAGTTTTGATGGCATTCTCACCACTAGATGCCACTATGTCATATATGTCATATTTTCCAACAGTCATATATGTTATTTTGGGAAACGCTCATAGAATTGACCTATTACCTGTTTTGTGGTATGGTATACGTAAGATATCAGGATGGGTTGCCTGGGACGAGCAGAAAAACAATATAGTGTATATGATTGTGTCTGACAATCTGGGATAAGATTAATTAAAGCTACATTGGGGGTAATAAGAGCAAGAAACTAAGAAAAACTCTATGTGAAGGCCGGAAAATACAGTATTTTCTTTCATTTAGGATAAAATATCCCTTTAAATCTCAATCTTACATCTTAAGCATTTTTCTTACACCAAAGATATCAATCCTCTTGTTTAATTCATGTTACTTAAAGCTTGTCAGGATGATTGACCACCTCCCACCGGACCCATTAATTGCTGTCTGGCAGCCCCACAGCTGAAAATGTGCTGGCAGTGACACAGCTTCTGAAGATACTGTGGACGATGACCCGACAACCCCCTCTGCCACCTTACTGTGGCAGCTTCTTCTACACTACTTTCACTTTATGATGGTGGAAAGGATTTAGAGACTGCAGCCCTCCAAAGTAGTTCCAGTCCAGGGAGAGAGACATGTGGCGTGATAAGTACAGCTCTTGCACAGTGGCACGAAATGAGAAACTATCCATCATGGTGGTCAGTTGACAGAAGGAGATGCACCTGCAGATGTGAACATGGGTGTGCATAAAATTTTTGCATGAAACAAACATATTTTTTGTTATGCTGCACAGAGGGCTATTTATTCTGAAGTAGTAAATGTACATAAATGAAGCTGCATTTTGCCACTAGATGGCAGTGTTTATTTGTATTTAGAATTATGTACCATCCAGTGTTCCTAATGTATTGAATGTCTGTGAGTTAGAGTTGGAGTTATTGTCTTTGTAGCTGTTTGGCTTTTACCTTAAATTGCTTTTTATGAGTTATTGGTGTGTTTAAGTGGAAATTAAGCAGAATACTGAAACAATTTCCTGTCACTGGCTTCCAGGATTCCTCAGAATTGGCCCACCAGGTAAGATTGCATTCATGCCTGGTTACTTTACAACTCAATGAGAACTGTGGGCCATGTAAAATGCATCTGAAGTTACTCTAAAACATCTTTGAGTTCTGTTTTATAAGGTAATACTGTAATAAAGCTGAAATGAATTACTGTATGTAAAAGCATATATGTGATTATTTTCAGTATACCGACGTCTTTTGTTCTTTTGTCCTCTGGAAGTTAGTGACGTCCCACTCAGCTGATATCAGGCAGTCCTTCTCCACCAACACACTGTGTGGCTGGGATTAAATCACACAGCTCTGCCCTCTGCTGCCCAGCCGCAGGGCTGATCTGCTCAGGCATCAGAGAGCCACAGCCGGCTGCATTTAACTCTTCATAGTGAAGCCCTAGAAATAATCCTATTTAGTGCTTTCTATGATCTCAATCAATATGATGGGTTAATCTAATACAGTGATATGGCAGGATGTCCCAGAGAGACCACACTGCAGGTCCAGGAAGTGCATTAATGTACTTTATTTTTTTTGAATTAATAATCAGTTTGAAGATGTTCTACATATTCAGTCCACCTTAAAATATACTGCATCAGTACCTTTAGGGTTTCCCGCAGTTTGGCAAATCTTGCTACACAGCCCTTTTCCCCATCTAAATCACATCACAACAGCGCCTGGAGATTGAATTGCATTTGTGGGTCCTGTGCCAGAGTCTAGATGGATTTGATGTGCAGAAACACATGACAGCATTTTTTCTCCTTTATGAAACCTTTCTTGGTAATCAATGGTAAAATATTTTGCAGATCCATGGTCGAGAAGGAGTCTGTGCTATCTGTATATGTGGGTTTACAGCTGAGTAATCATGTCATGCAGTGGTAGGGTGTGATTTAATCTCTAGGAAGTCGTCTTAATTGAAAAGTAAATCTCAGCTGATGTGAGTAGATTTGCTGCAGGTAGGCTGTGGATGTACTGGAGGAGTGTGCATTTCATGAGGCTTTAAGCGTCTACCAACGTAGTTGGTACCTGTTCCTGGAACATATTTGTTATGTGGGCTGTGATGGGTGGATGAGTTGTTCTGTGTTTTTCCCGTGAGGCTCAAATCCCAGCATGCTCCGCTTGTAAGGTCGACAGAGGGAGGCCACACAAAATCAAATCAGATTACAGTTTCTGGGTCTGTTGTGTATAAAGTGTCTCTTTCTGTGCAGGCACTGCAAATAAAGCTGAATGACGTCATGTCAGCGTACTCTCACAGAGTACTGACACAGAGTGCTGCCAGAATTTTTATTGTCTTTGGATGTTTTCTTTCTTACTTTTGCTTGTGATGAGGGTATTATCATCTGTACCTGGATTCAGTTCTTTGCCTGCTTTGATTTTTATGTCAGGTAACTGATTGACAGATAAATAATCCGCAACTATTTTGATAATCAAGTAATCATTGTTTAAGCAAAAATGCTGAATTTAGTGGTTTAAGCTCCTCATATGGGAGGATTTGGTGTTTTTCTTTATCATGTATAATAGTAAACTGAATATTGTTGGGTTTTGTGGTGTTGTTTAGATAAAAAAACAGTTTGAAATGGTCCCCTTGGGCTTTGGGAAATGAACTTTTTTCCCCCCTGACATTTTTAAACAAAAGAAAACAACAAAGTTTATCAGCCGTTTAATTGGTAATGAAAATAATAAGTTGCACTCCTGCGCCTATCCACATGTTCTACAACTATATAGCTCCAGGTTTTAAACGTGTATTCTGTTTTAGTTTCAGTTTATTTGAATCTATCTGAGCGTAACTGTCTTATATTGTTGCCATTGTAAATCCCCACCAGTAAGTTGATGTATTAGAGGAATTGTAGGTAGGAAACAAGCAGTTTGTTTTCAAATGAGTGTCACTTGTCACCTGTCACATAAAACCTGGAGAAAAATAGACTGAAGATTGAAAATCTTAATGAGTGGTGTCAGACAGATTAATCTTCTTATTTTATGCTTTTTCAAAACCTGAAAATCTCCCTGACAATGTGTCATGCCTGTCACCTTTTTCTGTGTTTTTTCCTCCACATGGGGGCACTCTTGTTCTCCGCACGGGACCCCTACAGACCCAAATGGAGGCAAAGATACCAAACTAATAAGAGATACTTGAGCCCACTCCATCTGCAAAGTCATGATAACTTTCGACCGCAAACCTCTGATAACTAATCTGTTAATGTTGTCCCGCTCGCAGCCGTTTGGTGCATCAGCAAGTCTCTGTGCTCACTTGTAAGCCGAGGACCTATTAGTCCCTGAACATCTATCAGCGGTCACTTTCTCTTCTACCACGAGGGAGGGAAAGAGGGAGACGGGATCTCACTGAGGCTGGTTTCTCCGTCTGTCTGGTCCGGAACATTAGTGCTTTAATCAGTCTCCAGTAACCCACGCTCGTTTGTCTTGGCGTCAGTCTCGCATCAAGTTGGGAAAGTGTGGAAATCGTGTCGCTGCAGCATCGGCGAGACCCGACTAGTGAAGCCTGAAAGTACGTGATTTGAATCCTGAACACAGCTTGGAGTTTTTTTTTTCTCCCCAACTGAACCAGAGCATCGTCTAATAGAATTACCTCAGCCATTCCTCTTTGATCTCCTCCAACTTGGACATTTTTGTTGTTGTATTTATTGATTGAGAACATACACTTTTTTGACAAATAGTCGAAATGGCGTCAGTGTATCAAAGATTCAGCGGCAAGATCAACACAAGCAATTCCTTCCCCAACCCTCCAGAGGCGAGCCATCTCCTCGGCCAAGGTGTCATCGAGGGGGAGAAGGCGGTGGAGAACCAGCGACCCCGGCTTCAGCAGCAGTACAGTCGGCACTGCGAGGACGAGGATGTAAGAATCTTAACGCTGTGATCACTTTTGCTTGTCCGGTTACATGTTAAGAGCATTTAAAAATTGCTGCCTAGCTGAACCAACAGGCTGTTTTACACAGTAATCGGCTTTGAAATGACAAGAGATATTGTTCTGCTTAATGTCCTTTTGAAGTTAATTACACCCACCCCCTTCTCCCTTTTAAAGGCAAAGTTGTCAAACTTCTGCGTCACCTGCATCAGTTGGTTGGCTTGGCTGTCAATAACTGTCGCGTCAGTTACGTCTCTGGTAAAGCATGATACGCTCAGTGGCGCCGTCTTGTCTGTGAAATGGCACGTCAGTATGTTGTAATGTAATAATGTGTTGATCACGTGCCACTTTTATACGTGTAAGTGGGACTAATGTTTTAAAACGTGGCACACAATCAACCCCCCTTCCCCCCTTCAGCCGGTTTATTTCAGGATCAATCATTATGTTGCTTTTGGGTGTTTTTTCCCCTTATTTTCACCTGCATGTTCACTGTCAGCAGAAGCACACACAGCAACACAATCTGCACAGTATGCCTCTAGAACAATGTTTGTTTACCGTTTGATCTGTTTGAGGATTTTCACAAATTTCATCACCTTCGGTCTTTTTAATGGCGGTGTTTCACTCCGTGTCTGGCAGTTCAGAGCCACCTGCCTGAGCCTGACACTGTGCCAAATGTTCAGGTGGCGCTGTCCGTGGTGCTGAAACACTGACTAACGGGAATTACACGCTGCTGTCGCTCTCCATGGTGCTGAACCATTAACTCTCTTATTTATCACTTTATTCAGGAAATTTAAAATGCTCTGTTTTCGTTCTTTGTGAATACATTTGCATTTGTGAATTCCCCTCGTTGGCCATCATCACTATCAGCTGATGTATATCTTTGCCTATGCCCGTCTTGTAATTATAGAATATTGAAGGTTCTATCTGCAAACTGAGATATTGAGGTTCAAAGTCTTCACATCCTAGATAGCAAAGCTGATATACAGGAAAGTCCCAATCCTATCATATTTTTAAATGGAATTTTCTAGGTGGATCAGGTGGATTTCAGATTGATAGATGCTACTCTCATCAGTCACTGTCAGCGTGGTGCAGCTAACATCATATTAAGATTCATCTTAAGATGTTCAACAGTTGGCTAGCATGAAACCTAATTTCTTGTTCAGATTCCTTCATAATACATTTTTTTTTGTCTTATCGTCTCTGAGCTTTTAGGTGTAATCAGTACCTTTTAGCTACTAATATTAACCTCAATATTCATTAGCATGGTGGCCTATGGTAAAAATGAGCTTGTCACTAAAGTCAAACTAGATACAAAATGACACTCAACTTACAAACCTTAGTCTCAGAGCAGTGAGTTGATGCCGTAAACAGGCGGATATTGATTGGTCGCCCTGTATGTTTTCTGAGCACTGATAGGTGCTTTGCAGGTGGACTTCTATATAAACAAGTTATAGACTTAATTTGGAGATGTAACTTTTTCAAATTTTAGAACCATTAATTTAATAAACCTCCAAATAAATCCATGTAATGTTTATAGCAAAGAAAACGGCTGTGTGAATAGAACATTTTCAAACAGAAACGTGAAATATCTAGGGTAATGCTGGGTTATTATTTCCCTGGTCTCCACCTAAGATGGATAAATTGATCGATCTATCCATCCATGTTTTGTCTACCCAAACATTTGTGTTTAAGCTATTGCACGATAGCTTGTGTTGAAAACTCTATCTCCCTACAGTACGGTGCAGGAGGTAAAACACTGGTTGAGGTGTACATGAATATAACATGAGGTTGATTTATTGACTGGTGGTCCTGTCTTTGTGTTTGTTGGAGAAGAGAACTCCAACATAATATGAAATCAATGCGAACAGTGATGTATCGTCCCTATTCATCAAGCTGAGAGCGTGGCAGGGGATACTGCATATAAGAAGAGCTTTATCAGATATGAAGAGTTTTGAATACAGGCCTGTGCAGTGATTATTTCAGGGCATCCTCTGTTCCATTGTTTTATTGGTGCGGTTTTTAAGTGCTTTACCATGCTCTACCCATTTAATATACACATATATACAGTATCTTTATAGCACTCTTATCTTAGTCTTGACTGGTAATCTTTTTAATGTCAACCCAAACTTTGGCATATATCCAGCTGTGTGGCCTTAATGAGTGAGTCTGGTGGAGGTGACATTTACATCACGCTGTGTGTGGATGAGAACCAGAGCCCACTGGGATGAAGAGCTCATCCACTGACTCAGCCTCCCTACTGGGCCACCACACAGCCTCGCTCTGCCACTTCAGAACTTTATCCTTTACCCTCTTCTCCTCGGCTGCTACACCCTCTTCGCACAGCTCTTCTCTGTCACACGAGTATTTTAGTCAAAGGCAACATTAAAATGGCTTTATGCCAAATCTATTTCCAAGAGTGTTATTTTATCTCATGATGGCAGCACATTTTCTGTTGTCACTGTATCAGTGGATTAATATTTTCTTGCAATGCTTTTGATGTTTAGAAGAGTCATTGTAAGTCTCTCTGTATGAAAGTGTCAGTTAAACACCTTCACTTTAAGCCTCATGGTCTCAACACCTTGTTTCCTATCCCTAACGCCTGAGGTTCACTGCTAAAGGATACTAAGGCTGCAACTGGGCACCTTATCTGTGCCAGGCATTGAATGAGTGGCTTTTTAGTAACAAACCCTCTCGGTGTGCCCACAACTAAGTTTCCCATGCCAGAACTAGGGATTTCCATAATGAGCCAGCTGTGGAAGTATTCACATCATTTGCTTAAGTAGAACTATGGATATAACAATGCAAAATACTTCCTTAAAAGTAAAAGTCTTGCATTCAGTCTTTCTGCCATTAAAGTACAATGCTATGAGTAAAATGTACTGGAAGTATCAAAAGCAAAATAATTTGTTCTGCAGAAAAATGACCCCTGTGAGTTTTGTGACATTATAACCTCATCAAAGCTGATGCATCAATACATATGTAGCATTTTACTGTTGTAGCTGGCTGAGGTGCTTTATATACAGTGTGGTAGTTAAATCCAGTATCTCCCAACATAGGGATTGGGCCCCCTCCAAAGGGTCACAAGATGCATTTGAAGGGTTGTAAGATAATTAATGAGGTAAGAAAAAGTTACGTTCTGCTACACAGATTTGTATTTTTTTAGTGAAATATTGGTTTGATCTTTTTCGACCTTGAACAGTTGCTTAAATGAAACCATCAGAGATGTTTAGATGGGTGTCTCTCCTCAGTGGATCTGCTAACCAACTCTTAGGTAATTGACTCTCGACAAAAGGCGCCAACTAGATTTTTATGAAAGGGACACAAGGGCTTGCTTTCCACCACTTTAATAAGCCAAGTAAAATGTATATTCTAGTCAATCTGGTATTGTGACATAATGTAAGTTCATTTGTTCTAAGACAGAGTTTGATCGCTGCATTTTTGCTTGTTGCATGCTACAGTAGCCTCCAGCTGTTCCATGAGCAAAAATGGGAATAGGTGGTGGAGAGGATGAAAAGGTCAATGAATTGACGTATGTGTATCAGGGTTTGTAAAGGGTGATTCCTCTTACCATATATCTAGTTGTGAAGGCTCACAGGCTTTAGGCAGTTACAAGTGGCACAGTGACACAGTCAGTTGATAAGCAATATGCCCGAGGTAGGTTGTTTAGCTCAGTGCTTCTCACTAATGTAGTAAATTCATATAGTTATATCAGCTGGATGAGCATGCTGTCTACTTCTTGAGAAGCTACTACAGTGCAAATAGTGGATATAATGTATTTTTAAGTGCTAAATTGGTCTTATAATGTGAAATAAAGGAAAGGAACTTGGCAAAGATTCTAGCCACCTGTTGTGCTAATAACTTGTAGATCATTTGTAGTGTGAGCCAACTGTTTGTCTGACCTGTGTGTGTGTTATATAATAACAATAATAATAATAATATATATAGTGTGTGTGTGTACATGTACTGTTGGCATCACAAAAATAGACACAGGCCTCTCGACTATTATTTCTCCACCCAAAGTTTAGCTGTGTCCTCCTGATCTCAGTTGCATTAAGTTTGATGTGGATGGATTGCAGTCAATATTTTTTCACAGAGAGAAAAAAAAACTGGGATACTGTAGCAACAAATTAGCACCAATGGAGGCACTGATTTGCAATATTATCAAATCAGATTGCTTAGTTTAAACTTCCAATCATATAATGGGTTACTGATCAGTGTTTATTCTGCATAAGGGGACTCCAGATGGAAAAATTAGTCTCCCTCAAATAGACAATGCATTTAAAACAACTCATTATCGCCTATGTTTGGAATGAGCTTGACTTATTCTCCATTGCGTGCTAAATCCTTCTTTGTCAATACATTTGATAGTGATCTTAGTCTGAAATCCTGTCTGATGATGATTCCCGGCTGGTGAAACAACTCATTACAATCTAATCAAACATGTTGTTTTCCCCCACTTTCCAAAGCTTTCATTCTGCATGCTCATGTTGTGTGTGTCTACTCTGGGTGCTAGGGTTCATTTGTGATTGTTGAAGTAAGTTTCTCTGGCATCTTATCTGCTGAATTTCAAAGTTAAATGGGAATTTGTTGAGTTTAATGTCCAATATTTGGTCCAGTCCAATAGTATGTAAAGCATTTTGGCTTCCACTTAAAGCCTCTGCTTTCTCCACCTGCTTTATTGTAAAGCAAAAAGTCCACAGCATCTTACATTTCAGCCTCATTAGTTAGATATCCTCTCCAGTGGCATTTAAACCAGTGAAAAGACAGACAAAAAGCAGAAATGGATCTTCACTTTCACCATCAAAGCTTTGTCCCTGTGGGGTGATTTTGTTTTTCTCCACAGACCCCATTACAAGAGTAAACATCTCTGTTTCGTCTGTCTCTGTCTGGTACGATCAGCTCAATCGTAATGAGACTCAGGAGATATCTGGCTAGAAATACTAAGATTCAGACCTCTTACACATAGAGAGGTGAATGTTTTTTTATGTGATATGTGTGTGGTTTGAGTCGCCCATTCTCACAGTTTTACATTCTCCCAACTCATGACTTTTTCTGCGGTCTAATGGCTTTGCGCCTGCTCTTTGCATTAAGAAGGATGAGGGCGTGGAGTATAAATCCACTGCAGCACATTAATGCACACACACCCTTTCTCCTTTATGCTTTATCTCTCTGTCAAAAACACGCACACACACACACCCACGGACAAAAATAGGTTATTTTTCTGGGTATGGATTATGAGACAGCCGAACCCTGAAATGCCCTTTTAATAAGCTGGCCAATATCAGATTTGGCTTTCATGATAACATAAATAATAATTATAAAGAACGGAGAAAAGAAAAGCGTAAATATACAGTATCTAATAGAATATGCTTTTATACCATTTTTCACTGTCAGCAGATGTCAATGTTATTTTGGGGTATAATAGGGCTTTGAATAAGTCATGGGAATGTTTTTTTCCGTCACTGGGCAGATAAACAGAATTGCTGTTTCTTGTATTATATAGTCCTATACTCACAGTTTTAATGTTTTTCTATATTGCTTTCAAAAGATAGCATAATGATGGCTCTATTCTTGATGTTATAATGGATGTTATTTAACTTGTTTTAACTTGCCATCAGTAATACTACTCATAATAATAATAATAATAATAATAATAATATTGAAATGTATTATTCTAATTTATACATTGCGCCTGTGTCATAAGCCCTACTATAGAGTCAACTGTGTACACTTGTATAGATAATAAGTGATATCATGTAAGCTGATTGGGTTAAATAATAATGCAGTTTATTTTTTCTTCCTTCTCCAACAACCCTGTTTGTTTTTCATTAACTTTAAGCACTCTGCTGCACAGGCTGGTTCATTGTTTTCTGTCAGATCTAATCACTTCAGTTTGCATTGGGTCTTGTGCACCATTGGCTATAAGTGCATTGTAACATAACAGTATGACAGAATGGCCTGCTGTGTGAGTAAACACTGTGGTGCCTGCATTTGTGTAATTGTTTAATACCAAGATATTCTACTGACAACAACATGAATGACAAATTTAGCAAGTACTTGGATTAGTAAACAGTGTTGGATGATTCACGTGATGTCATGTCCCCCTCACAGTGAATTGTAATCACTTTTGGGATCTCCTGACTTTTCACCAAGCGCCATCATGAGGTCAACATTTCTAATTTGTACATTACTTTTTTTTTATTTTTATGACCAAATACCTGCAAAACAAGGCAGTTTTGTGCAGAAGAAATAAGTTAGCATGCCAACACGCTAAGCTAAGATGGTAACATTATAAATATTAAACCTGCTAATGTCAGCATTTAAACTGATACATTTATTCATGTAATCAGTTTAGATAATCCATAATGACCTAAACAGTAGCCAGTCAAGATGCTGATCAGACAGCATGGGTATTGCACAGCTGTGTCTCAGGCTGGCCACAATAAAAGGCCACTCGAAATTGTATAAGTACATTTTGCTGATAAAACTTGCATACTTTTACTTAAATGTTTTGAATGCAGGACTTTTACTTGTAGTAGAGTATTTTCACAGTGTGGTATTAATACTTTTACTTAAGTAAAGGATCTGAGTACTTCTTCTACTAACTAATGTTTCATAAAAACATATGTGTCAGCGATATTAGTGGAGGTGCTCTTTGTTTCAGGTAAGGTAGTCCACCTCTGCTTCAGTATACAGTAAAGTTTGTACAACATGGTGAGTTCATTTGGATTTCAACAAGACACACAGGAACACCAGGTATTACCAGAGAGACTATACAGAACATTTCCACACACACTAACACTTTCTCCTGTTGTCGATATGCCATCCTTAAACCAGATAGCAATATTCTTCAAAATAGTATTTCATGCAGCTTAATTCAACCAAGCCTTTATCCAGAATATGGCTAACAACAAGGTGACTGCATGCACAACAAAGCAGCTGCTGTTTGTCTTCTATTCCCAGCAAACTGGTCTCAATTAGTTTAAAATAATGAGCTGCTACTTGTCTAATACTGTCTGATTAAAGAAACAGTGTTTGTCAGGTTTTGCCTTAATTTGTGTTGATTAGTAAATAGTAAGTGACTGATCAATAATGGCACTCGAAGGATAGAGTCATCACTCACTCACGATCCAGGGTGGCACCTGGACATCTGTGCGTGTGTGTGTGTGTGTGTGTTGCATGGTGAGTGCTTTTCAGATTCCCGCTGCATCTCCTGTTTAAGAAAAGAAAAAGAAGACTGAATGAGGGCCGGGGGAATAACTGGCACAGAGTCTTGTCCAATCAGAAAACAGCACATTTAATTGTTTCCACTCGTCTCCAGTCAACAATAACAGCATCGAGCCTTTACTTGATTACTGTCACTGTCTAAATCTTCAGTGACAAGCCCCTTTGACCTCCAGTTCTGTTTTCTCATCTAGCTAATTTTTCCTTCAAGAAATCCTCAAACACTTCAGGTTAATCAAACATGACACGCTCGCATGTGCGCCATTTCCCCACAGTGTTAAATTATGCAGCCAGTAGGGTGTTAAACGGCGGTATGGTTTATTTATCATCAGGAAGCTCTTTCAGAGCAAATCTGGTAACACATTAAGGGGAGGCGGGACTGCATGTGGCTAAGTTTGCGTCCTCAGTCGAAGCCCAATCACAGCGAACAGAAGTTGGTCACATGATTAGAAGGAACGCAGAGTGGAGTTGATCTTTATGCATTCACGTTAAAGTTGTGTGTATGCATATATCTATAATGTATAGCAAAGTACAAAAATAATGTCACGAAATGCAGAAAATAGAGACACTCTCTACTGCTTGCTCTTTAAATCTGTGTAGCTGTGATTAAACATGTAAAGCGGGAGGGTTAGCAAAATGAGATAATCCTGAACCCCACTCACTGAAGGGATTTAAAAAATAAAGGTAGCTTGAATAAAAAGTCCTTTCCAAAGGTTACCAAAACAAAAACAAGAGTTGTAGAGCCAAAACAAAATGTCTGCACTCTTTCCTATCACTGTTATACTTTTGTCACATCTCTTGGAACCTGAGTTTTACAGAAATGGAATGGAGGAAAGGCTATAGATAACTCAGAGAAGGGCTATTCATCAATACCAAGGTGGCATCATGTGTATGACTGTTGACGTCTGCAACTCTCCAACTGGGTGCTGCATTCCTCTTTGTGTTGCTGCTGCTGCTGTTCTGGCAGCTAGCTGACGATAACAGATGGTGGGCATTAATAACTTCATCTCAGCGTAAAATGAATTCATATCCGGCCTCTTCACAAGGCATTTTCACAGTCGAGAGAGGCAGGCAACAGAGGAGGAGGCGGGCATGGAGGCAGTCACCAAAATGCTCCTCTACTGGGGTTTAAGCAGAGCTCTTCCCCATTATCCATCTCTCTGACACATGCACATAGGCGTACACAAATGCACACAAACACACAGCACGGGCCTTAAGAGCTGCTCCGCATTTCACTTTTATGGGTCAGAAAACCGGAGCGCTGATTTAGTCATTATTTATGACTGGACGCAGTATTTCTAAGATTAGGGAGGAAAGCACAGAGAGGCAAATAACTCTGGAGCATTTCTACTGGTAAACAACAAGCATGTGATTTACATGAAGCTGTGACTGATGTTGGACATCAAACTCATTTTTAACATGGGAGGTGACGGTTATGTGATGCAATTTGGTCACCCCTTATTGTGGTATTTGCAAAAAGTCCTCCCAAGGGAGCCAAGTCGGCTTTTTTATGAGTTTGCAAAGTTGTTGTTACCCGGGCGTGTTTACTGCCGCAGGTTTGGTTCGATCTTTAGATGTGGTCCTTATGTGTATTGATGTGTTTTTCTCAAACTTTAAAAATTGAGATAGAAGTCTGTTTCATGTGATTTGACACAGAGTACTTCTCTGAGTTAAAGCTTATTAATCAAAGCTGATCTGTCAAGCGTTTGTGGAACCAAAAATTGACTTCATACAGTTGTTTTGACATGTGACAGCCTTTAAATGTTGAAGATAACCTTTGAAATGAAAGGTAACAGCTCACCTGCATATGAAACAGTTATGGGATTGTTAACATCAGTCAGTATTTCTCTGCAGTTTGAAAGAAAAAGGCATCACTTGAAGTGCCACCAATGCACCACTAGAGGCTGTCCTGTTCCTGTCTCAGAGTGAGGCGTATCATTTCCAAGGTGCCAGTGAGAAGGCTAAAACGTGTCGTTCTGGAAGCAGGGTCTGCGGGGACTGAAGGCCAGTCATACAAAGTGAGGTTAAATCAATGATACAGGAGATGAGAGATGATGAAAGGAAAGTACAGAGATGGAGGGAGGAAGGGACAGCAACAGACAAGATAAAGCATTTGCCTTAAAGGCAAAGGGGGGCAACTGAGAAAGAGACATGATCAAAACCAGAGGCCGAAATTCAATAGTGTATTATATAATAAAAGATGAATAGAGTATCTGAAAGACAATAATGAGAGGATGTGACCCAGCCTGCTCAGACTGGAGGATCACAGCAGAGGCCTGATCGGTACAAGTGGATGGAAGGAAGTTCATCACCTGACTCCCTGCCTCGTGGTCACTTAGTCTAATAGAGGAATAAGTAGAAACACTGCCAGGGTTCTTGGTAATAATATATGCTCTCATTATTGTTTAAAGGCTTTGGATTAAACGAAAGATCCACTGAAACAGACCACAGTAGTTATATATAGGCACTTTATTAGTCTGTTATTTTACTCTTGTTATGTATTTGTGTGAGTGTGTGTGTGTGTCTCCCTCACCAAGGCAATTCCCCCAAATCACTAAACCGCCAGCATTTGTTGTCGTTGGATCAAAGACAGTTAACATCTCCCCAACTTTCAGCAGACACTTTAGTAATCAATCATCAAAGGAGCAAGATTACATAATTCTCCACTGGCACAAGCCTGAGTAGTGTAAAATGCACAATAAAATCATCTAAGTGTGTTAAACAGTACAACAATTTCACTTTAAGATATATTTTAAAACCTGTCTCAGAGCCATTTCTGCTCTGTTTGAACAAACAACACTGTTCAACTCATCTGCTCAAAATGACTGTCACAGAAGAATAGGAACACAGCAGCAATAGAGAACTGGAATCATGCACTTGCAGCTAAGAGATGTTTTAACTAAGTGTGGCAGGTAAACCTGCACATAAGGGAAAGAGAAGTGTACTCTTCTCTTTCTTTCGGTGTGTTGGTATTGAGTACCCATATGTAATTTTGGGTGGGTTCAGACAGTTGATCGGATAAAAGAAGGAATTTGAAGATGCTACCTTGTGTGACATTGGTCATTTTTCATTATTTCCTGACATTTTATAGATAAAACAATTAAATGACAAAATAATGGACAGAATAATAATAATAGTGTTTGTTACAAACCCATTTAGAGGTGATGGACAGTCAGCACAGCAAAATACTCCTGAAATGTGGTTGATATTCTGACTGTAAGCCCTAGGCTCATAATATAACAGATAAAGTTTTCAGCCTATTATAAAGTTTTCAGCATATGCTAACCAATTTTCAGACACCCAACCACTCCTATGTCTGAACTCCTTCCTGCAATATGATTCCTTAACAGTTGCTGATTGTAGCTTACTGCTTTGCCTTGAGTATGTGGAGATGGAGACAAAATGGTGGAGGGAGAAAAGGTATCTTTCCCTCTCTCTCCCTCTGTCCTTTCATCTGTCCCTCCTATGTAGCATTGTAAAAGGATAGATGCTTAGATTTATTAAATAATGATGCTGATAAGCCACAATAGTTGAAGAGTGGCATAAATCTTCATTATAATCTCCATTATAATATATAATAATAATCATCATTGTTCCACAAGACACACTATAGATGGCAGAGTTTGCTTGCAGGTAATGACTGGTGTCAGATACACTGGTATACACATCAGCACATACCAATCCACAACTGAACAAAGCGTCTCTTGGTGCTGTTATTTCTGCACTTTTCCGAGAACAAAAAGCACTTGTCTGCAACTTTGCTTTTTCAGGTTCTGCTTCTGCCAGGTGTCTGTGGCTGAAACGCTTTTAACCGCCCCAGCCTTAAATGCTGAAATCTCAGGGGTGCTCTGGCATGTTGTTTTGATGTAGAAAGGGAAAAGGCGGCTGTTTACCTCTGCAGTTCAGAGGTGGGTTAGGAATAGCAAATGGTGTCTGTGATTGTCAGGTTTCTCCGAGTTGAACATGTATTTTTGTGTGATAGAGGGGATTGTGATTGTGCATTATTAATGTAGGGCATCTGAAAAGACAAAATGTTTGGGTCATGCGCAGACAGGAAATGATTTTGAGTGTCACTGCTGCAGAATTTTTCCTCCAACGATCCCAAATTTCCAATTGGGCTTTCACATTTCTTGCTTTGAATTGATTTGCATTTGTTTTGAATAAACATGGTTATTGCCTCCCCTAGTCTGCAATGCTATTTTTAAAGTATAATTATTTTGTCTTACCTTTCTTTTCTCTTTTGTTGTCCAAAAACTATATATTTTAGCAATTACACATCATAAACATCTAAATTGGACTCATCTGCATCTCCTAATTTGGTGCCGCTGGTGATTGTGAGCAGAGCTTCAAACGTTTGTGATTACACTTTGCTTGTATGGTTGCTAGTAAGTACATGAAATAACAGCCAACGCCCCGAGGTAAGTGTCCACTTGAGCTCAGAAATAATATTGAAATCATTCAATTAGATTTTACAGAAGCGTCTATCATTCTGCTCTTGTTAAAATGATACTCAGCTACAGGCTCATATAATGGCTCTTCCTGACATACAGTGTTAGTTAACAAATTGAGTTTTGTTGCTGGAGAGATCCTGTGCAGGCCAGTCTATATTTATCTTATCTATTACTGAGTCTGGGTTCTTTTCAGAACTCTTCACTAACTGGAATTGCCTTCCTTTCCTTTCCACTGACCTGTTGAGAACTCCTGAATAGAACCAAGCCCTCCATCATCACCGTCACCTCTTCCTTCCTCCTCCGATCTATTTCCTTTTTTTTTTTCCTTCTCATTGCTCGCCTTTTTGACCCGGTGTCCTGTTGGATGGCGTCGGCCCACTGAAGCGTAACATTACATCAGCAACCTTGTCCCTTGTCCCCGACACAGAATAAGGTCGCGGCTGTGTGGACCGAGCTTACATGTCTTTGTGTCTCTGAAATGATTTTCTTTGAGCTGAATGTCTGTGCTTAAAGCTTGTTATGCTGGCTGAGGTGAGGCTTGGCTGCTACATTTCAGTTTACCAGCCGGTACGTTGGCAGACACCCAGCCATCACCTGGATGTCTTATTCGGTTAAAGGTTTGAAATTTAACCGTCATGTTGCCGTCAGCCCAGGGAGCATACTGTTGTTACTTTAGATGCAAAAAAGCATGAATGCACAAGTTGGAACGTTCCACTCAAATGGAAATCTTGTGATTCTGCAGCTCTTGTGATGCCAAGGTTCAATGTCAGTGCAGGACATTATGTATGGATTAATGTGAAGACTCTAACACCTAATGTTATTCTTTTTCCCCCCATTGTTTAACCAAGTAAAAGTTTCAATTTCAAAAGAGTTTTGGCAAGAGGAGTGGCAGAAAGACATTTTCACAACTATAAACCTGACTTAAATTCACCACAGGTCATCAGGGCTGAGAGTGTCATGTCCCTTTAGTACCTTGTTACAAGAAGTAGGGGTGGTGATGGCGCAATGGTTAAGACTGTGCCCATCCACCATTGTGTCCCTGAGCTAGACACTTAACCCCAAGTTGCTCCAGAGGCGTGCGACCTCTGACATGAATAGCTAGATAAAATAGATAAAAGCGTCAGCTAAATGAATAAATGTAAATGTAAGTAGGGGCATTATACAGTACTTTAAAGGTGTTTTGCTCAGCTCCATCCTAACTCAGGGAACATTGTGAGAATGGTTTTGATTCTACACATAGACAGTATGTACTCTTTGATTTATGAGAGCTGTTTTTTGTAGTTTCAGACTTACAATTGATATTTTTATTTTTTATTTTTTTACCACAGCCACTCTCTAAAACCTTGAGATTTATTTTTGCCTAACTTTAAACACACCTTTATCTTAACTGCACTCAAACTATAATCTCTACATGCCTTGAACATGTTTTTTTGGGGAGCCATAACTATGTTTCCATAACCTCACGCAAAGCACAAACTGTAGTTGCCATGTGCAGATATCGCAGGGGTGGCGATGGTAAAGACATTTCTTTGGTGTTGGAGGCCAGGATTTGATTCACACTGTAACACATCCACCAATGTGTTGCTGAGCAACACACTCTCACACCCCTAGTTGCGTTAAAAGGTATGCGACCTCTGACATGTACAGCAATTGTAAATCGCTTTGGATAAAAGCATCAGCTAAAAGCGAGGAAATTATAGGACTAATTAATTAAAAGAAATTAGCATTTAACATTGAAAAACATTGTTATCAAACATAGAACTTGTCTGGCAAGTGGGTTGGGCCGCAAAACAGCCTGCAAGAAATCTCACAGACGACAGAACCAAATGCTAATCCCCCAGCATTGGCACAGTACAACAAGAGGGAAGAACATTCAGTTCTCCGCTGGTTGGATGGAGTTTGAATGTTCTGTGTCTGTTTGCATGCTGTTGCCTCACACAGGCCAAAAGACACCGGATACACAAAGCCCCCTGACAAGCTTTGAAGATGTTGAATAAATATTACATTGCAAAATAGTTAAACATTTATTATATATATATTGAGCAGTTTCAAATCTGATTTCTTCAGAAAACTTGCACAGTTATTTGAGAGGTCAGGGTGATTTGAGAGAACATTTTCGTGACAAAGCATTGGGTTGGCACAGTTGTATTTCTATCTGGCTAACAAAGATGCCTTCATCAGACCATCTAAATTGAAAAGTGAATAAAAAGCATCTGACTTGGTGTGAATAAGGATGTCAGTGAAGTAATCTTTGTAGGTGGTTATTACCTTTAAGTTCCCTTCAGAAAACATCGTTCCTGTTATATAAGGCAGGTATAGTGCCTACTTCAGTTCATCAAATGCAGTGAAGTTGCTCACACGCATACACAGCCACCTATATGGGAAAAAAAAATATGTTGTATTATTGTCACATTTGCCCCAGTCAGAGTTCAAGAGCTTAAGAAAAAATTATTTTCCCTCCATGTTTCATCTCTGTGGATGTTCACCCCCTCTGAACCGGCTGTTAATATAACAATGGTTTGACAACCTCACCGCTTCTCTCGCATCGTCTTCACGTGTAGGGAATATCTGTTCCTCACCCTAACCGAACACCTGCTGCAGACATCCTGTCCAACTCATGTACATGCACATACACACGGCATGTACAGAGTAAGGGCACGCATTGTGAGTCACAGCCGGTAACAAATGACCTCAGCTCCTTTTATTTGTTTTGAATCCATACAGCCATTACAGGGCATTGTGAGGCCGTGACTGGGCTCGCGACAAATGCACCTCCCTGTACGCGTGTGAAGAATTACTCTCTGATATGAACCGAAGGGAATGGAAAAAATGTTCCTTTTTGTTTTCAACCCAGTTATATTGCTTTTCTGTGGCTGCGGAGATGTATGCGGTTAGAGCCGAGCTGCCCGGGAAAAGAACATTATTTGAACAATAGAAATGGAAAATAATTTGATAGAATAGTCGACTGTGTTGTGAAATGAGTTCATTTTCTGAAAAGGACTCCTGGAATGCTGTTTGTGAAAAGATTTAAGAACAGAAGATGGGTTCTGATGTAGGTCTATTGACTGTCTGGTGTATGTGAAATGCATCAGAGAGACTTCAATATGTTTCTCACTGTTAAACATATACACACAGTTTTTAGTTTTTAGTCCATTTTCCTATCTATAAAAATGATATGCGTATGCTATAGTACAAAAAATCCTAAAGTCCTAAATATCTTGTTTCCTCAAATAAGTTAAACACATCTGGACAGGAAACAACACCCTCTTTTCTAGGCCTGGAATGAGATAGGAAAAGGTCCTGCAGCCAGCTGAATGCCAGGATGGTAGCATAAGGTTTAAACAGAGATCAGAGAGCACTTACACCTTTTTCTACATATGAATGACAGTATGAGGCAAAATAACTTTTAAAAAGCACAATTTCAGAAAATTCTTGAAAGAAGTTTTTGTTTTTTAAAAGAATAAGTCTTTTAAAAGTGAATTATCGATTTATGCAGTGTATTTTCCTTTAAAATGATACAGGTTTTACTGGTTTAATCCTATTAATGAAAAACAGATCTACATGACAGGAGACCATAACTACCTTTGTGGCCTTAAAGTATTTTTTAGTTTCAAGGAAGATTTTGAGTTAGCGGCTGTAGCCTTGTAGAAATGACCCAATTTGAATTATTCTTTTGACAGTGTCCTTGTTTGCTTACCTTTTGTCTTCAGGGTTTTTGTTTTCCGGCAACACGGTTCACAAATACAATGCGGCAGCCAACTCTCAAATATTCAATGGTGTAGTGTCCTTGAACGCACTATCAAGGAGAGTTGGCAGAATGGTTCCTCCTGGCGACTGCATTACCACACGGCAATGTCATTAAACATAATCATGGCACTAAAGAGGACAGAATGAAATTTTCATAGCATGCTAAATTGAATGGAAACCAATCACTGTCTGGAACGTTAGGAATATATTAATAAATAAAAAACTTAGGCTATGCTTTTTGATAATGGTCAGTATTAGTGCAAAGCATAGCTTCAGAAAGTGAGCTGGGCAAATGAGCAACATTATGTGGAAAGAGGGTTGCTGTGCTCATAGTTGTGCTCTGAAAAGGTCGAATTAGTTGCGAGATACTGGATTTAAATCCTTTGCCATGGAGGATTTCAGGCCTACAAATGAGACGGTTATAAAGTGGTTATAGCATCCTGTCTGTGTGGTACCAGGGGCACCAGGGGATGAGGATTTGTAAATGAGCTTTGTGCAACTTGGGTCTGCAGGAGTTAGATCATTACACTGCTGATGCTCCCGTGTGATGGGCGTTCGGCTTGTGTCAGCACAATCTACAAAGCAACACTGCGTGAAACACACAGGGACGCAGAGACACGTGCTCTTGCTCGGAAGTGTTCTCTGTCTTTCACATTCAAATCTGCTTTGAATTCTGTTTGGCCTTGAGGATGCGTTTCCCTCGCCACCTCTGATCTGACAGGAAATAAAGCACAGACAAGACATTAATGACACTTTCTGAGCTCGGCAGTGTCTTTGCTTGCTGTGGTGGCAGGATCTCATATGCTGTTTGTCTTGTTGGGCAGGTTGGAGGAAAAATACACCAAACCCGGGCCACCAAGCTGAGCATTGACTGGACCGTTCCTTCAAAGTGCCTCTGAGTCTTTTAAAAGTGTCACTTTTTCATGGTTTTCTATTCATTTAACTGTCCCCTTCCCATCTCTGTTGCTCTCTTTACTCCTTCCTGCCCCTCCCTTCCTCTCATTGTGTCCTCTTTGCGCTCTCTCACTAAGCCCCTATCTTTATTTCTCCTCTCTCTCTGTCTCTAGTCAAACAGACAGGTTGTGGCCCTCCCCAGCGTCTCCCCTGCCCCCCCCTGCGGTAGTTTGTCTTTTTTTGCTCCATCTGATCCATTAGTAATCCATTTCAGGGGCTGTCAGACACATAGCAGCCGCAGAATTCAACCTGCACGGTTTATCTGTCACTGTTTGTCAGCCTTGCACTGACCGGTGAAGGCCTTGAAAGGAGCTGCAACAGTGGTTGGACACAGCCTGAATTATACACACTACTGGTAAATACTGTAACGCCCTGTATGTCAAAACAGAGAAGATTCAGAGACTTTTCGTTGGGGTTGGGAGGGTGGAACAATATGCCAAAGGTGCTCAAACAACATGTTGGCGATGCCTCTATAGTATTTCTGATTGTATTAATCATGACTTCAGAGGTTTTGGTCACGTTTCAGCCATGCTTTGGTCTTCCCTCTGTCTGAACTCAGTTTTAAATGCACTGTATGTATTTGTATTGTTGTTCAGCCAATTTACTGTAGATGGGATAAATCACTATGGCAGAATAAGCTACGAGGCAAGTAAAGTACACAACAGCAAGTAAGCAACACCTACACTGCAATTTGTACCTCGCCTTTCAATTGCTGCTAGCTTTTGTTTTGTGATTCTTTTTAGTTCTTGTGTCTTAGTTTTATGTCTTCCTGTTTTGTCTGTTTCTCTAGTGCAAGGATTTTTGTTAACTGCTACGTTTCAAAGCAACATTTTCAGAAATGCAGCAGCCAAGTGCTCAGTGAGGTTAACGTGCAGTAAATCCAAAGACACTTAAATCCTGACATCCGCTGTTTCTCAAGTGAATACCCAATCGGTCCGGTTGATCACTAGGTTATGGTGGCTAATGTTCGAGAACATTATGTATCAAACTTTAGATAGATGCTGTGTAGCTGACATCAGTAAGGTTAGCTTTGCTGTCCTCTACATTTGCTTCTGTTACACTACATTATGGCCTCTAAAGCAACTGATTGACATGAATCTTCAAGATACATTCTGTATGCCTTTATCCTGTAACTACTGTTCATCAAATGTTAATTGGTCTTGTTTTAATGTGCCCTTGAAGAGGAAAACAATTCGTCTTTATAACCTCTGCCAAGAGCAAATATTTCATGTCACTGTTGGTGGAGACAATAAAAACATCTCGGCAGGAGAAATAATGTCGCTGAGGGTCTGAAAAAGGTAGGCATCGGACCAAACCACTATTAGTCATTGGATATTAGTAGGTACATGTCTCTACTAAATACCCTTGATCCCTGCTCTAATGAAAAACAGTAGTTTTTACCATATTCACTAAGTAAAGCTTTAAATTTACAATTTTCCCTCCAACCTCACATGTCATTGTGGGATTTAGCTTCTGTACAGAATACAGACTAATCCTATAGCTGCAACTGTTGAGCTTGTTTGGTAAACAGAGGTTTGTGAAGCTTTAGATTCCAAGTTGTAATCCTGCCTGAGTCAATTTAGCACACAGCTTATTATGAATTACAGGCTCTGTTTTTGAAGTTGTTGTAATGTTCTGTTTTGCATTTATTGTTCGTAATGAAACACATTTTATGTATTGTAAATTGTTTCTACAGTTTCTACAGACTTTATCCCAAACTTTTATATTTCTTGCCCGTGACTGGCTGCATTAGAGACAGGATGCATACTGTTGTTAGAAGGGTTTATATAATTATTGCAAACGGATTAAATTGTATTTCATAGTTGGCACGAGTCTCCTCTGGGCCAGAACATTCCCTGATAACATATTTAAAATTCAAATCAAAATCTGCACAGTCTTTACACATCAACGGGGGTCGCATTAGGTTAATGATATCCAGGCTCTCCAAAATTGGCAGTTTATAAGTTAATGATAACCGCTATTGTTTTAAACGTCTGTGCATGTGTGGGCAGCTGATGCAAATCAGATTTCGCCGAGTGAATGCGTGGGGTTTCATTATTAACTATGAACAAGATGTCCCCAAGTGGGCAAATATTGTAATTGTGTACACGCCCACGAATTTGCACACAAACTAGTGTGCAGCACATGCAGGGACTCTGCTGTAATAAAGGGGGGGCCTTCTAAGCCCTTAGAAAATGTGAAGAGCCTCGTGTCTTACGCATGTGGGCAATATAATGATGATTGCAGTGGACATCAAAAGCAGATTTGTCATATTTTATTGTCTCTGCCATCGCGAGAGATCAGTTCCTGATGAGGTTGAAATTGTTATTATTAGGCTACTGCTGAAATGAATAATGTCTGCTGCATCTCGACAGAAGGAAAACAAGATTTGATAGTGAAATTATTGCTTTTGATGATTCTATATATTAAATGAGGTGACTGGTTTTGAAGTATAGTTGTGGTGATGATGTTCATTTATCTTTAATTTGCTTATGACTGTCCTTTATATTTTTATGTTATGTGGAGATTCTTGGAAGATTAGTTATACTACAGTGATTGAATCTATTAGAAATCCTAAAAAACAAAACTCAGAAAACCAGAAACACACTGTGGGGCTGTTTCTTAGTCTGCACAGCTGTGCATTTTCAGGCACTCTGCTCACGCCTACAGTCCCAACTTATGATCTCAAATCAGCCCCTTACCTGTCAGTACTCCCCACCATGCTGCGGCTCTAATGGCTGAATAAACAGTTTAGCACTGATTGTTCCCTCAGTGGCATCTCAGATGGAGGTGTTGAATTACATCTGTTCACCCTCCATCACCCCTCTACACTCCCGCTGCATCTGTATCTCCGAACTCCTCTCATTAGCTTAAGCCCTCTAATCGTATTGTTACGCTGATAAGGGTAAGCATCATGCAATTTGAATAAGTTAAGTTGCTGTATATGAGGACTCTCCTGGCACACGCAGCCTCAGAGCAGAAAATAAAAGCTCCTGGTCGGGACTTTTTCCAGCCTCCATTAGGGCCCGCTAATGTGTGGGCCATGCAGCACGGTTTGGAGACACGGGGACTGGCGGTTGTTTTTGTTTGCATGCAGTTGCTGGGAAATACACAGTGTAATGGCTCTGGGTGTGGCAGCTGCCTCTTAAATGGGAAAGGCTGGTGGGCTGTCAAAGCAGACAGTGGCTCATTGGCGGAGCAGCTATAGAGTCCCCAGGACAGCAAGTGGCAAGCTTAGCAGGCACCGAGAAGCTAACTAGCTGCCACAGGCTGCTCCAGAATGATTTTCGATCATCAGCTGGGGACACCTCTGGGCCTTCACAGGAAACCCTCCAGGGTGGAGTCGGCCAAGAGATTGTGGAGGGTGAGTCCTATTTTAAGTGATGGAAAGGAGCTTCTGTCTGCGTGTGCACGTGGAGCTGCATGTGTGTGTGAAGCAGACATTTTGTATGCAGTGTGAAGAACACGTAGCCTGTTAGAGAATATAAAGTGCATCACTGTTGAAGAGCTTTGTGAGATCGATTGTAGAGTCAAAACACTGCTAGAAGCTTTGGGACCAGTTGGAGAAGCATATGTATCTAGCATATTATCAAATCACCCAAATTATGCATAGTGAAGCTTTGCATAAGATATTTTTGACATTGGCTTGAGAGGAGAAAGATATTAGCTATTAGGTTATTGGTTTTTCATAGAAAGATCACTGCAATTCATGTTCCTTAATTATCTTTAAAATCCTGTTAAAAAGCTTAGCTGTTGTCCAAAGAGCTTTCCCATCTCGCTGATAATGACTTGTCCTTATCGCTCCAGGCAAATCAGACTAATGAGCCTGTAAAAGACAAACTTCTGGTCCCTTTGAAAACCACTCCTCAGATCGTGCTCGCCTCAGAGACAAGCCAGCCTCAAAGTTTGTCCTTTTCTTTAAAAGTTATCCCAGGAGGGGTGAGAACCTGATGAATCTCTATGCTGTCTGGAGGTAGGACCAAAATGTTACAGAGGGTGTTTGGAGCACCCGCTGGAGCAAGTCAATATTGCATTCCCTCAGCATGATGGCTTTAAAAGGGTAAAGACAGACTTGAGCAGTGAATACAGATGCGTGCGGTTTAGGCGACTTGACTGGGTGGCTCTTCAGAATGAAATTGGAGTTAAATCAGGAGTGTGCCTTGATCCCCATCGTGTTTGTAGCTTTCTTTTCTTTTCTTCCAGCCTACATCAATCTTGCCGTCTTCCAATGCCCAGGAGCTCTTCCTTCACTTTAATCTCTTATCACTCATCATGTGTGCACAGGCTGAACTCTCCCCATCTCACAGTGTCGACCTTTACTCTCCACTATTTGGTCTGCACTATGTAGCGCTCTACCCCACTTGACTTTGCTCTATTGAGTGTCAATCAGAACAGGTCTGTACGGACAGCTGGCTCCGCTCTCCAGCTCAGACCTCTTTAGTGCGCTTTAGATGTTCAGTCGACATTTGCACGTTTTCCATACCCAAAGACAGTGTTTTTTGAAGGACACATACAGTCAAAACACCAAGATGTTTTGACTCAACCTGTAAAAGAATATTTTCTGACGCTGTGCTGAAAGTCCGTGGCCTGCAACATTTTTAAGGAAGCTTTCTTCTGTCACCTAAACTAAATAAATACTTTTGATTTTTAAACTTGTTAAAGGGCTGGGAGAAGAAAAGTTTTGTGAAAGCTACTATCCACAGATGGTGAACTCTGAATTCAATGATCATGATTCAGTGAATCAAGATCATGCAGACCTGGTCTTTTTGTTTCTTGCTCAAATTTCACAGTATATGTGTGGCCTCCTGCTTTAAGCTTCAACAAAGGTCTAGGTGGCTGACAGAAATCATTGAATACTGCGAAAACAGCAATTGCAATGAAGAAGACAAAGTCAAACAGTTAGGACTTAAAAGATTTGTCTTTTGTTCTTTAATGGAAACAGCTTCAGCCACCCATCTCAGTATATTCACCGCAACATCCTTTTCTTATCACGACACATTAACCCCATATTGTCGTCCTCTTCGGAACGAGAGGCTGTATTAGTCAGTGAATAGCAAAGTCCTTTCTTCTCTTGTCAGATCAAGTTTTATCTCACAAGGTGTTTTCAAAATGCCGGTATGAATTCAGACAGGAATCTTGCATCTTGCTGATCCAGTGAGTCTCTTTGTCTCCTTTTGCAGTGCATAAAGTCATTGAGGGAGAATACAAGTCATTTCAGGGTCAGTCAAGTTTTCTGCATCCCTTAGAGCGATTGTTGTCTCCCCTTGCTGCTTCCCCTGTTACCAGTCAAAGGCAATTTTGCTTATATCCTATACAGACAATCTGCAATTAGCTTCGGTTATATTCAAAGTCGCTAAGGCAACATGCAAGTCACTCCAGGGTCATCTTAAGTTTTCTTTTTCTCATTTATTGAATTTAGCTTTTGAAGCAGACTTTTCCCCATCATTACATCTAACTAGTCAAGAGCTACTTTGTTTACGTGTCCATTTTGAAGTGGTTCTCTTTTCTTTTGGAAAAAAAAAATAAACCAGAAATGTTCATTCTGCCCAATGCATCGCATTTCTGAGTCTTATATCATAATTTCTGTTGCCTTGTCATATCAGCACACTACATGGAAAAATAGTGCAGATACAGTATCTGTGTAGTGCTGCAAAATGGTTGTGTAATTAAACGCAGAATATAAATACCAGAGAGGTCACACGTTCAGTCCTCACAGCTTCCAATCTGGGTCAATCACAAGCAGGATACTTGTTGAAAAACTCATTAAATAAAACACTTTTTCAACTTTTGTCAAAGGTTTAAATACATTTTTGAATTTGCTTCATTTCAAATCACGCTGACCCATTAAATTTTTTTAACCCTCTTGGATCCCTGAATAGCTCATGTACTGAACCGATTGGGTAGCTTGTCATTAAGAGTACTGTTTTATTTTTTCAGGAAGCTCCGATGAAATATGCATTATCTCCAAGTTTGTCCTTGGTGTGTTTTTATCTGCTAGACTTTCCATTCAAGTCTTTGCTGCAGATAAAAAGTCAAAATCAATTTCCTTTTTTGAGCTTGTTTCCTACTTTATATTTGAGTTTTGATTATGTTCTTACCCCCAAGGAAACTACAGTTACCATTGAAGAGAAACAGGAGCCGAAATTCGAGGTTGTCTTGGTGGACCTATTTTGTGTTTGAGTTCAGCTGGCATTGTTCCTACTTACCCTGATGAACCAAAGTACAGGAGTAAAAACACTCCAGAGTTCAAAAAGTTCTGTACAGCCTTGGTGAATAATGTACAGTGTGTCTGAATTCACAGCACAAAGGTAAATCACTCAAAAGTTTTGGCAGGGGAAAGTGACAGAGAAACTAGAATAAATGCAGTCAGCCGACATGTAGTTCAGTTAAATGTAGCGTCAAGCTCGGACACACCCTACCACTCTCCATCTCTTACAGGAGACTTGCCAGCTCACCTTCAGAAACACTTTTTCATCGTACAGTGAATACAAGACACATTTAAAATTATGGCATGACTCAGGATCAGAACGTTTGGGCTGTTTCACAGGAAAGATTACCAGTCTGCTAAACTACCTCTTTCGCCTGAGCTAAAAGAGAAATAAAAAGCTTTGAGATATGCTGTAGCTTGAGAAATATTGTTTTGAGTCAGTTTTTACTAGAGTGCGGAGACTAATATTCCTTCAGATAAACATTGTATTCGGTAGATGATCCAAGATATACTGATTTGCAATTCCAACTTGTTTTTCACAATTTCCCTCCCCAGATGTGTGCATTTTATGCATGGCTGCGTTCTGTAATTTGACTGTAGCAGAGTGCCGAGCAGTCTGCTTTGTACCTTGTCTTGTCTTCTTTCATCAGCACATGAAACAGGAACAATACATTTTTCCTCATTTATCAGTGCCTCCCCACACCCTCCACTCCCCCTTTTCATCTATACCTCTTCTTCTTCATAACTCTTAGCTCACATGCTGATATTGTGTCTCTGATTGCAGGGAATCTGTGTTAAATGTCGTTTCAGTATGACATTGGGTTCCTTGTGTTTTTCTGAGCAGGAGAACAAGCTAATGTTGTACAAATGGAAGCCAAGTATATCATTGGCTCCTCATAAAACTTAGTTTAATAAATAATTCTGCTGCCACAATTAGTCAATTCATTGGCTAGTAAATCAGCAGAAAATTTGCAGCTGTTTAATTGCAAAAATTGGTTAATGATTAAATGAAGCAATTTAGAGCTATTAGGTGAAAATTACTTTGCGGATCATGGGGTGTACTACAAAACAGTTGTATAATTTCTTGATCTGAGCTTGATACCTCCGAAAAGTCAGGATATCTGGGCCTGGACTCCTTCGATTGTGACCATTATTTGTTAAAAGTCTTCCAACTTATTGGGAGTACAAAACTAAAAACACTACAGTTCCCGTACAGTCATTAATCAGCCAACGAGCCTGATGAAGAGTCTGTGCTAGATGCTATGCAAAGCTGCATTTAGGCCCAGCTGTGCTTTGATTAAATGGTAACCTCAATGATTATACTAACATGCTAATATGTAGCAGGTATAATATTTACCATGTTCACCACCAATGTAAACAAAACACAATCGCTTTCCACATTACTTCATCAACTAACGCGACCCATGTTACTATCCTGTGTAAATGTGGAGTGATTTGTTTACTAACGTGTACAGCACTGCTGTTCATTGGGCTCGTTTGGGGCCAGATTTCTTTTTAGTATTGATACATTTTTAAAAAACTAGAGAATCGGCCGCTGATGCAAATATTTGAGCGGCTTTCCTTTCTCTCACTCCAAAGTTTTGATAAAACTTGAGAGCCTGCCGCTGTTTGCTTCTAACATTCAGTTTAGGTTTATTGTGGTTTTACCAATACTCATGTACACAACTTCTCCACTTCTCAGTTGCTGTAACGTGACCCAGTTGCTTACTGCAGTCTAACTGACACAGTCTCATTATAATATCCATTCCAGCTCACTAACTCTTTCATTATCATCCAATACATTTAGCTGCGCTGACATTGCTGAGCCTCTGGTGACAGATTCACAGATAGTAAAGGTGGTTACTGAAAAGCACCAGGCGAGCTAATAATGCAGCACGTTGGCTAAATGCAGTAAATATAACGTTATCGTGAATTAAGCGTGAATTAGTTCAACCTACAGTTGGTAAAACTATTACTGTAAGTTGGAGTGGGAGTTTACTTGAGTTTCCAGCTCTGTCTGTTCTCCCTGCCTGTCTTTAGCCGCTGTCACTCTGCGCTGAATGAAAGGTTACGGCGCTTGATATTGTTAATATTATTACTCATAATCTTTTCTCAGTTTTTAATCACGTTTGTGAGTAATAAGATGATATGATCTTACTGCAAAATTACTGCCTAGCTGTAATTGATAGATTAATCAAGAATGGATAGCATCATTAGTTTTAGTTTTATTGAATAAGACTAACCAGCAAACTTTGTAATGACTCTGTATCATCATCACCAAGCCTGTGTTTTGCAATACAACATAAGTGTACAAAACACCTTTACCACCCTTTATAGCTAAAACATCCATCATGCTTTGCTATAAGGGTCGTAGGGTGTTGTCCTTTCTCCTGTTTTGAGCTAGAGGCCATAACTCAGCTAACATGGGTCTGAAAATAAAAGTGTACAGGTAATTTATGACCCACTTAGATAAGGTGCTTTATAGCCTCATACAGTATTTATATACGTTGTATTTTCAAGCTCACTCTAAGGATACGGTGAGATAAAAACCCAACCCATATGAGAGTGTCTATGGGTATTGATGGAACTATAATTACGAGGCAGACCTTTTAAGATTTCACCTTTGACTGCATTGTTGGAATCGTTTCATGACTCAAACTCTGCTTTTAAAATGTTCTACATCTGATTTAGCTATTTTACATTAAGTTAGGTCATTAAATCCTACATAGTGCTTTTTTCAAAAACACAGAACTGTAAAGTAATGGGAGAACTGTGGTAGTTATTTGGAGGAGTATAATACAGCAAATTATCAAATTCTAGCTGACATTCAAATAACAGAAGAGTCTATCCAGCTTTAACATATACAGGTGAGTTCTTATAAACCTTTTTACCCGAATACACATTACAAATTTAGCATTTTCTACATTTCCACTAATTCTATCAGTACAACATCAGCCATGTCATGCTCACCCATCTGCTCCTCTGAGTGTCTTTTTATCCAAAAAAAAATATTCTCATTCATTCCAGCCGCTTCTAATTTGTACTTCTTTAGTTCATTGTTAAGATAAAGTGAATTAAAATCAACACTTCCTGCGGATGTTTCAAACTAGAAGCGTACCAGGGAAGAAAGTGGTTATGCCCTTTTTAAGGTCGCAAGGCTTTGAATTCGAAACATCTGCGCAGGAAGTGTTTATTTTAATTGACATAAGCTTAATATTGAACCGAAAACAGCAAAGTAGAACTGCAGTGACTGAGAGAACAGTGTGAGTACTGTAACAGTAAAAGGGGGGGTTTGCTACCTTATGTGGTATGGCATCCACTCGACAAACTATGCGCCATTTAATGACATACAAAATTAAAAGTACAAGCATAATAATATGTCAGTATCTTGTTGACTTATTCTGACTTTTTGATTGTGAACCCATCAGAGTTATCTTTTAGAAGAGACCAGGATCATGGCTGTATTAAAAAGGGTTCAAGAACAGTAACCTTGGGTTTGTCATTCTTAGGTTTTGCACAAAAAAAAGGGTGCTTGCTAATTAAAATGAGAGCAGATCAGAAAAACCAATCAAGTCTTACTAATATAGAATTATACTGTGTATATATACTTAATACAAGCCTATTTTGAATAAAGGCCTTGGTCCCTCTGCAGGAGAGGTAAATAAAGGCCTGACCCCTTATTTGAGAATTATGGTACTTGGAATTACTTAGCTGACTTCCTTACTACATTCATCAAAGGCTTTTTTGTTTTTACATCCATGACCTTATAAAGCTGTCAGATAAGTAGACTCACTTCTTAAAAGTAAATGAATTTACAATCACTTAGCCTGTAAATGACACCATAATGAAAGCTAACTTTTATGTGACTCCATTGTCTTGTGTGCAGGTATCAGACTGCTGGTGTGCTCTGTTGAGAGTGATATTGTAGTGTGAAATGTTCGATGAGGTGGATGGAGTGAAAAATGGGATCAGTGCAACCCTTTTATTATTCATGAGCAGGAGACTCTGGTCACTGCAGAGAAATTTATTAGAGGGCAACTCCTGCAACCTTTAAGCAGAGCAGGCAAGAGTCATTCAGGCTGTGAATCTTGTCTAGCCATTGTTTGTTGCCCAGTTGTGTGTATTTATACAGAATGCAGGTACCATTTACTCCAAGCCAAGCCAAAATTAATGTCTTTTAGTACATGTGTGGCATGTTTCTGGCTGTGGGCTGACAGTTTTTCACAGCTGACAGTTACTTGCTTTGTCAAACCAACTGTACAAAGCCCACGGATATTCAATTTACTTTTATTTAAAATAAACGGGCAGATCTTACATTTGAGAAGCTGGAACTGGACTTAGGTGTAGATACTAGAAGACGTTTCATCCCTTATCCAAAAGACTTCTTCAGTTCTGACTAACTAGTAGGGAATCTAAGCTATTTAACCTCAGTGGAGTCGTTTGCCATGATCGTCAATACCTCTGGTTTGTTAGTGTTCCTGGCTGTTCGAATGACAGCCGTTATGGTCGTTACGGTCTAGTCCTTACGACCATAACGACTGTGAACTGTCATCTAGTATCTACAACCAAGTCCAGTTGCCCTTGACTTTAACCTTCTTTGGACAACAAGGACCTGGATGACTGATAATCTTCACAGACATCTTTAATCGATAATCAAAATTTTTGTAGAATAATTTCTTATTCACTGTTAAGTACGCAAAAAAAATCCCAAGTTTCATGAAATAAGCTAAACTACACATTTGGTTGTGAAAACGAAAGTGCAAGGATTTGAAACTGAATATGGCTCTGCGTTCATCTGCATACTGCTTCGCTGGATTTTGAGTCTGTGGTTGTTATTAGTGTTGCTGCTTCTATTATTCATTTATGTCACAGATGAATGCTGAACCATTGAACCTACCAGCTCTGGAATGAGGTCTTCCATTTTCATTATTTTCATCAAGATTTTTTTCTTTATAAGTTTTAACCTGTCCTGAAAAAAAAAATATTTGGCCACTTTGCATTGTATAAATCTAAGTATCATTCAGCATTCATTCAGGTCAAAATTTAACCAGGAAGTACGTTTACAAGATGTCTTTATAATGGACAGTTTGGGTACGAACTTTAATGTTCCCATTTTTTTTTTCACCTTAATTTTACAGAAAAGAAGTTTTGAGTTGACATGTAATATTTGAGCCTTGACGTTGAGTTGCATGTAGGAATGATGGACCAAGCTGTGAAAATAACATGCAAGTTTTAAAAAAATAAAATAAATTTTCCTTTGAGATTTCATACACCCAAATGGTTTATTATCCTTTTTGTTAAAGCACTAATGAGATTCTTTTTGAGCATGTCATGATAATGGTGAGAGAGAGATTCATTCTCCCTCCATCTACTAATAACGCCCTTTGATCACTGTGTGTTGATCCTTGTGTGGTTCATTTCTGAAAATGAAATTCGCTTCACTGAGTGGACTGCTGAGATGCGTGATGTTCTCGTGAGTGTGTATTGTGTTTCATTGTGCATTTGTCACACAGACACACACACAAACAGCAAGAGCAGCACAAGATGTGGGCATCAGAAATTGATGAATACTTTCCAATTCTGCTGTTATGCTCTCATTAGGCATTGTGCACTTGCACAGATGCTACAGGTTCTACACCGCAGTAATGAGTGTAGATTATAAGATTTAGAAACAGTGTTGTTAATATTTAATGAGTGCCAAAGAACACATTGGTTTTATGCTGATCTAAAATTGTTTGACCCGCTGTAGTGTACTGCCACACTAAGACTTAAATCTCCTCTTTGTATGCATCGCCAGGCTAACTTACAAGAGAGACCTTTTATGTTGTAATCAAATATTCATGTTATAATGGTTTAGATGACAAAGCCTCTTTCTTTCTTCAATGTTAATGGCACACTTGTCTGTTCCCCGGCCTATGTTGTAACAGGCTGTAGAAAGTTAGAGAACATATTGTGGGACAGAGGGATGCCTTCAAAATGTCTAGTTTACAACGGCAACATGGTGCTTTGATGGGAACAATATTATAGATGGGACTTCCACAGAGCTCGGTAAACAACACTGCCTGTCCTAATCTCTAGAAAATCACAAAGTATTTGGTGTAGATGGCTGTGGTTTTTAATCAAAAACCACTGGCTTCCCATGTCTGTGTCAAAGCTGTGCCATCAAATATCAGTGTCCTCTGGAGTGAAGTGGGTGTTTGGTACAGATCAAAGCTCTAGGGGTTTGTTTTGGACTAATTTGGCCTCACTCTGAGAGGCACTTCTGAGTGCTTCTGCCTCTGACTGACATTTGTGCTTTTGTGTTTTTACGTCACTGCATAAATTGGATTCCTTTAAAAGAAGAATTCACTAAAAATATTTCTTTATTATCCCTAGCTGGCTTGTCAGCTAGTTTAAAAAAGTTTGTAGCTTGTCTGACAGCAGCTGCAGTCAGCTTGGATTCATGTAGTTACAATGGATTCCAGGAATTAAACAATTCATCGATTAAATCGATTACTAAAATGCATTGACGCAAAGTGTTTGCATCGATGCTTCGTTTAATCCACATTACTTTATAGCACACTCTTTCGCATGGACATTTATTACTGTTGCACACTGCGCTTTCATTCTGAACACGACGTGATTATAATGGCGTTGTTTGCAAAGTGGAGGAAGAGAGAGAAAATAGCGAGGGACAAAGAAGAAAGTGTCCAAAGTATGGGATTATTTCAAGCTAAAGAAAACAACAACTATGTAATGTTACTGTACGTCCACCGTAACATGAAACTTATGTCGCCTCGGCAACGGCACCTGATCAGAAAGCAGCCGGTGTTCTGCCAGCGGACCACAGACAAGGTAAGAGTGACTTTAGCTTTTTAACTGAAATCATGATTGATTGTTGAGTTGAGGCCAAAGTAAGCCGCAGACCTCAGCTGAAAATGTCCACACGTGCATTTGTTGTTCTCCTTTTTGGGCCGTGAGTTGTAACCTCACAGTCAGGAGTTAACTGGGCGTCGGGGAGCTGCACTTTTTTACTTACCTCCAGCTCTCTCTGTAGCTCAGACAATCCCTCTGACCTGCATGTGCTAATCCATCCTTTCACCCATATTCTTTGTCTTTATAATTGCTAGCTTTATAATCTTACGTCCCAAGGTCTAGGGGTATCCAGGATTTAACATAACACTCTTCCCAATACCAAGAAATCCCAGAACACAATAAATACAATTTAGCAGTTTTTATATGCTTCAGAGATGAGCAGTGCCCGAAACAATAACCAAAAAGTAAAGAAAAGACAAATCTCCAAACTAGGATTCTAATTCCAAAAAACAGAAGAAAAAGGGTGCAAACGAAATAGGTCTTCTCACTCTTACTAAACTGCTAGTAGCTGACACCATAAGCTACAACAAAGAAAATTGCTTCATAGCAAACAAAATGGCTAAAGCCAACAAAACAAGTTTGTCAGACAATAATCAGAATTACTAAGGTAAGCTATTCAAAGTCTAATGTGTTCACTACACAGGTTCACTTACAAAGATTAATGTGCTCACAACAGTTCTATACTTACAATGAACACAGACACAGGCTCAGGTTGGGAATGGCAGAGAGAGAGAAGAGAGTTCCTGTCAGTGGGGTTTGAGATGGCTGCTGTCATCAAGTTGACCAGGAGGTAGCAATCAGCTCTGCAGGAACAATACAGTGTTTCCACCTGTTCTCCATAACCTGTACCTGCACACACACACACACACACACACACACACACTCTAAGGGAGGAGACGGCTGACAATGCAGGGTGAGATAAACAAATAATAAAATATGACCCCAGGGTCATAACAATAACAACAAACAACAGCAGTTGCGTGTGTAGGATCGCTCATTTTCCGTTTCACATATCATGTGTGCTTTCTTGACAAAACGTAGTGTGGAGACCTGCGTCGGGCGACTTCAGGACTCCCGTCACAAGACTGCAAGTTGTGTAGTGTGAACGGCACGACCACCGACCGACGCTGACAGTCGTGTAGTCTGCACGAGCCTTTAGTAACCTGTAAAGCACTTTGGGTGATGTTTGTGTTTGTAAAGCAGTTGTGTGACACACAATGAATTTCCAAAAGGACTAATAAATATGTCACCTATAATTGTGCACAGCTTATCCCGTTACCTGGGGGGGGCATAATGTATAGAAGCTTCGAGTACTAAAGTCATTGTTAGGTAACACAGCAGAAAAGACACATTTAAACTGTTTGGATTTGATTCTGGTTTGGCAGCTCAGGCAAACAGCCCAACAGCTATCATCAGATTTTGATTCAGATGTTGCTAAATCTTGATTGGTGCACAGACCTATGTTTGATTTGATTTAGTTGGATCTCTTATAGCTCATTGGCTGGTCTTCCAAGAGTCCATAATCTCTCATGTGAAGAACATCTTGCTGTAATGTAAAGTTCAGTATTTTTTTTTACTGAATCAAATCTTCGAGTCTCGTTCAGTAAAACGAACAAATCTTTTTTTTGAGATATTCCGTTCATTTTGTGCATTTGAACTAGGCTAGTAAGTTGGCTGCTGTAGCCCTCTTGTGGGCGATGTAAAAAAGAGCTCTGATGTCAAACACTGAAGACTACATGGTTTGCTTCAGTTGACAAAGTATAATACACAAATTCACTTCTTGACCATTCTGACCATCATCTTTCTATGAAGCTCCCAGTGACACTACCAATTCAACCATGTAAAAACCAAGGAGGCGCAGAGAAATTTGTTGTCAATATTGAATAGCCACCAAATCTGTCCATTTTCGCAATCTTTGCTCATATTCCAACATGAGAAATCACGAGTATACAAGACAACCATATCAGCCATATATATGAATATTTGAATTTTGAATGAATGAGTTTTCTAAACTGTTTTAATGTTGCCGACTTCTGAGAGCAACTTCCATCATCCCATATTTATTGATATTTAATAAAAGCCCATTATCTGCCTGATATGTTGGCAAACTGCTATAAAAGTCTAACCCCCAGTGTGAGTGTGTGTGCATGCGTCCACTAGAGGTGTTAGGTCCTAGCTGCTGACTGTGCTGCAGCAGATAACAGCAGAATTAGTGAAGGCCGACAGCTGTAAAGGCCTGTTGATGAAACTGCTGAGAGGTGATAAGACGGTGACCTCAGATGGGCCAAATCAAACAGATAGGCTGCAGTGGGAGGGCTGCCGATCCTGAACGCTCCCCCGATGATAACAGGATGCAGTGAGTCATTGTTGAATGCTTCTGAGCTAAATGGAAAGATGAGACAAGTCGGACAGATTTGATGCTCTCTTTCATGTCGATCATGCTGTCCAAACAGAAATGCCTAAAATGATGGAAAGATTTTCTGTAGGATTTTGTTTTTATTTATTTTGACTGTATCTTTTGCTCAGCGCCTGAATCCATATGTTCTCATATTATTGCAATGGAAGTAAGGAGGGTGTTTTTGCCTGCTCTCTGTACTGAGAACTGTGTACATAAAGCATCAGTTGTAATCTGAGAGCTTATACACTTATACACTACCTCTGTTTGCTCTAGGAATCTATTTCCCATCTGATCCTCTAGCACAGCTGCAGCCTGAGCATCTAGGGTATTATCTGTACAATTGGCTTGAAGCCTCCCAACAACGCCATTATGCACACTCTCTTTGGCACCAATGGCTACTAATTATTGTTCTCCCGCTGTAGCTTTGAATCCATTTGATGGAAAGGGTTAGAGAGGGAGTGGGAGGTGGACTTCCTGTCTCAGCAGCATGACTGAATGAACCCGCAAACTCTGGCAGATTACTTCTACCTTGGCTTCAGTGGCATTTTTTTGTTTGATCACAGTATCACATCTGCCTAATGGCATTCTCATAATTACATCAATGATAAGTTGTCTTTGTCAGGGCAATCAAGGAAGAAGTCTTTCCAGCCAGGCTTGAGGAGAATAGTTTGGCGTGGATGTCTGAGCTTTTTTCTGTCACATAAATGGATGCCATATTTCCATAGATGGATTATGAGACAGTGGGCCCCTGGGTAGAGAAATGTAATCGCTCCTACATAATTGCAAGACATCAAGCCTGAAAGAGCCACAAATTCAAGTTGTTTGTTGTAGTTTTCTGTCTCTTTCAGTAACATTTTGCAGATGAACTAGAATCATCAGTCTCAGAGATGTGGTGTGGGGGTTAGTGTCTGTGATTGTTTTGCATCTGTTTGTGGTTGTTTTGTATCTCTTTGTAGTCATTTGAGTCTTTTTGTAGTCATTTTGTATCTCGCTGTCAATTGACTGCTCCTTCATACAGAGGCTCTGGTACAGGGGGGCTCCTGAACCCTTTGGCCCCTGGGTCTGTGCCCGGTAGGCATGTTCAGTAATCTATCCGTGCATATTTCACTACATCAGACCGGGTGCTCCATGTAGCTCGTGCATCTTGGTGGCACAAAATCCGCTTATCTCCCTCTAGCTGCACTCCCTTTTGGATTTGGGGTATCAGGTGAGGCGTTAAAGCAGGATTTATATGAACGTTAATTTCACTCCGGGAACTGCTGCTAAAAAACGCATTTCTCACAAAAGTTCGTATTTCATTTAATTGTTTGCAGACCAAATAATTTTGCTGAAGAGAGAATGCAATAGCTAGACAGTGTGTGAGTATGATTTAATGAAAGCACACCAGCATCAAATCTGAACCCTTCATGTGATAAATAATACACAATAACCTAATCTTTTCCATCTCCTCCCTAGTCATTATTCTGTATTGTCGGAGGAAAGCATTTATCTGAAAGCTTGTCTGTCCTCCCCAGATGCCTGCTTCTTCACTCAACAGCTTGTATTTCTGCTCAGCAAGAAGCGGTGGAGTCTCACAGGTCCTCATTGACACTTTGATCAACCAACCATGCACTGTTTTGATTTCCCTTTGATTTGACAGTCTGAGTGCACCGTCTCCCCCCTCCCCCACCAGAAGCACACCTTGCTCACTGACACGAGCTGTGCATTGGTATTTCCAGGCTGTCATTCTCAGCCGGTGGCTGGCAGAGCTGTCCAAATGCAGCTGAAGTTGTCATTTTAGTTTCAAACACTAGTTTTTGATTTATGACCATCTTTTTTTTTCCCCCTCTGAAAACTCAGACCTGCCAGACTGTGATGTGTGAACCGTATTGTGTCATTCAGACACACAGCAAGAAATGGCACAAACAATGCTTCAAACTAATTGTTGGTGCCTGGTCTTAATTCACCCAGGAGCAGATTGTTACTCTTTTCTACCAGTATTTACAGAAATATTTGCTTGGCCCTGCTCTACTAAACAGTAGAGTGCCAGTACCATATCTTGTATTTCATTGGTAATAACAGGAACGTGTACTGGGTACACGTTCCTGTTCTTACAGCTGTAAACACTAAAATCCGTAAAGACATTGATTAACAGAATGACCACCCATTGATTTTCCATCATTGCCATTGATCAGCATTTTCTTCAGTTGTCCCTCTGGCTGTCTGACAACAGTTGCTCATTAGACCTGGTTGCTGTAGCAAAAAGTGGTGTTTGTGCACTGTGAAAAGAGAATAATACAGTTTAACAATGGTAGTAATGCTTGTGCTTTGTGAGTTTTCATTTAACTTTCTAATTCTTCTTTCTGCCCCTTTGCAGAGCTTCGTCTTCTGGTGTTTTTATAGTTTATAGAATATTGTATATTCCATATCACAGTCAACTATTATATCCACAAGTACAATATATAAACGTGTTCACAAATATTTGATGTGGGTCTGGGTTTCATGGTTTGGGCAAGGCTCCCCTTAAGGGACCAATTAAGTACCTGAAGTACCATATAGTACATTCACAGCAAAGCGGGAACTGAAAAGGGAGGCAAATGTGGAAGTGATTTTTTTGTAACGTGCATTCGATAGAATGGCTGCGTCCTAACGGCCAAACTTGAGGTTTCACAATTGCAGTCCACAAACCAACGGATGAGTCGAATGACTATGTCCACTTCCTTTATACAGTGTATGGTTACAGCATACAGTTGTTATTTAGGGCTGAGGCGATACTACGTCGATGTAATCAGCAACATAAATACATCGACTCGCATTACGTACGTCAAAGCTTTGCTGCATCCGGTGTTGGCAGGGATTCCCCCGGACAAGACCGAGCCTTTGTCTAAATTTGGTAGTATTTTAGACAGACACTCAACAATGTGCTGTTCCGTGAGCTCTGTAAACTGGAAGCTTCACTGCAGCACAGCTGCTGTCCACGAATACGTGAAGCGAAAGGATCCCGGAGCACAAAACACAAGCACGGCACATTATGAGCATGAGGACAGGTAGTATTTCTTCATTGCCTTCATGTTAAAAGTAATTTCTGACCCGCTGCTGTCATGGTAACGTAACATTACATATCTAACCTTTGGCTGTTTATATTTTCTGTTGATTTACCAGCCACGTATGAGCAAGAAAACAGCTGAAAGTAACATTAAGACAATCTGTGACTGTCTGCACAGTCTGTGAATAATTTCAGTTGTGTTCTTTGCCCCGCACTGAAACAGAAATACATTTGATTATCAAACTTCATTACTCAATATTGAAATAAATTTGAGAAACATTTAAAGTTTTAAGTAAAGTAGATTAATTAATGTCTGTCAGTGATGTGGAAATTGGATTCATTTTAAGATATGCTAATATTGTCATTATTCTAATGCGCTTCATCTGGATGATTGATAATTTTTGATGTTTATTTTGGATAAATTGGTATGTTATTCGAGTAATAGGAAACTTTTTTTTCTTTAAAATACACAAAATTAGTCGTTAAATTAATCGACTAATTGAAAAAAATAACCGTTTTATTAATTGACTTGAAAAATAATCGTTATGTACAGCGCTATTGTTATTATATTTAAGACAAAATACAGCGGATCCAACTTTGTGGCAACATTTCCGAAAAGTTTGGAGAGAGAGACCTGACCTCAATCCCATCCAACACCCTTGGGATGATCTGGAACACCGACTGCGAGCCAGGCCTTATTGCCAAACGCCAATGGGCGACATCACTAATGCTCTGCTGCAGCAGATCCCAAAATTTGTGGAAAGCCTTCCTGAAGAGCAGCAGCCGTTCTTGCAGAATATTAATGCCAGTAGCTTTTGAATGACATTGGGGTGGGATGGCGCAATGGTTAAGACGCCCGCCTTTGGAGAGACCCGGGTTCAATCCCCACTGTGTCCCTGAGCAAGACACTTAACCCCTACTTGCTCCAGAGGCGTGCAACCTCTGACATGTATAGCAAATGTAAGTCGCTATGGATAAAAGCATCAGCTAAATGAATAAATGTAATGTAATGGGGTATATGTTGGGGGGGGCACATACTTTTTGGCCATGTTTACCATTGTGTTGCTCATAGAAGTTTGTCTTACTTAAACAGTGCACTTACACATTTAGAGAGGCCCAGACAGAGAGAGATGGTCCACTGGAGTCTGGATTAAGGAGAAGTTTGGAAAACAAAAGCATTGCTTCATCTGTCTCATTTAAAAACTTTTGGGCCTTATGTGGGAACATAAACTACATTTATCCTAATTGAAAAGTCCGTCCTGGAATTCACTCCATTTGTCATTACTGTGTAAGACCCTGATTAACAGTACATTGGCCACAGGAAGCTTTTTTTCTTTCTTTGATTTTATCCCTCCCCTATCTGTCTTACATTCTTTCTTCTGCCTCCTGATGTCAGACTTTGTTCCTGTCCTTAACAGACTCACTCGTGGCTCTGCAGAGCCTTGCCCGCCAGGCCTGGTATTTGTCGCAGGATGCATGTGCTCACAATTCTGTTTCAAGTAAATTAGTTACGCAGGTTTTGCCTGAGCCAATCGGAAATCCTTCTGCAGCTTGTGGCCCTTGCTGGGGAACAGTGGAAGGTCAAATCATCCACCCCAGGCAGTTGAGCAGCTTGCCTGTTGCTTGATAGGAGCATGAGTACTGCCAGAGAAAGAAAAAGAGGCAGGGACAGTGAACTGGCTCCTGGCAGTCAGAGTTCCTCTTTCCTTTACCACCTCCTGCTGAAAACAAAGCAGGTCATTATGTTCAATTGCGTTGGGCAACTATATAGCAATTAATCATCAGAGCAAATGTGACTGCACACAGATCTTATCCCACAGGCTGGAGCACCAGCTAAACGTGTGTTAAGTCATAAGTTTGGATATGACACTCCACTAGATGTTATGCTGAAACGATTTAACACTGATGATTTGGTTGGTTTTTTTTGAATATAAAACAAATAATAAACATAGCTCATTCTAATACTTTCATAGAGGCCATATGATGCCATTCATTTTTGCTCAGAATGAAAACAACTTCCAAAGCGAGAGATGAACAAGTCTAGATGTTATTGTCACGTAAATGTCGTTTCCTCAGGACACAGTTTTTGGCACCAAAAGGTGTGTTTTCTTCTCTGTCTGACGCCTGTGGAGATTGTTGGTAGTGAAAACAACACAGGGCAAGTTGAAGAAAAGCTCAGTTATCTGCACCTTTTCACTAGCCTGTAGCAAAGCCATCTCCACTACAAAATAGTAAACTTTATTTATATAGCACATTTTTAAAACACAGTTACAATGTGCTTCACAATAACTCAAAACAACATAAGAACACCGGCAGATAAAACTAAGTCTCAAAACACTAAAAATTAGATATAAATCAGTACAAAATTATTTTTAAAAACATTATTTTTTTAAAAAGATTGAGTTGGCTGGTCTGACATCCTCGGGGAAGTCATTCCAAAGTCTAGGAGCAAAGATACAAGTTATTTGGATGTAACTCCAGTTCTGTAAGTACGTGCACCATAGCTTTAAAAAAAAAGGAGGTGAAATCCGACTCTGAACTATAAATAAAAACACAATGCATCAAGTAAAAATCCATCTTTACAAAAATATGTAGTGTCCAAAGAAATTTAACTCAAAGAATAATCAAAACCACACCATTATCTGGGATTAATATGTTTGTCTCTCTCAACCACTAAAGCCACAGATAAGCAGTACATCTGCAATTAGCAGTAAACAATACTGACATAAAATCTTGTAACCATTAAGTTCAACAATGTAAAAGGCTCAGATACAATTGTTTTTTTGGTTCCTCCTCAGTGCATCGATCTCTTTTCGTAGAATCAATGTAATCACCTAATCAGCTATTTTCGAACAGGCTCTGGAACTCAATTCGACACCACATGGCCAGACCTTCGTCTCGTCAAGTTCACAGAGGTCTAGAGACAACGTTCTCAATAAAACAAAATGAGCTGTGTGAAATCCATGGGCAACCATATTGTGCTTTGAGTTTGAAAATACTGCTTGTGTACAACAAATGCTCATAGTTTAGTTGTGTTATATAAGAACAGGCCAATGGCTGCAGGGAATTAGTCAGACCTCAAACACACACAGACATCCTGATTTAAAAGTTTTAAATGAAGGTCGCTCTTAATGTCTGAAAGTTAAGTTATCACAATTAGTTTATCTATTCATTTTTATTACTTTATTGTAGCTGATATTGGTTCTCAGTAATTCTGCCTATGCACCTTTGTCTCCACTGGCATTCAGTTCAGGGTGAATACTTTGTTAGAGGCTTTTCAGTGTTCAACAGCTACAGTACAAAGTGCTTTATAAAATATGTCATTTTTAATATGCCTATGCACACAAATTCTTTACCATATGCACTTTATCATCAACTCCATTCATGGAAAATCCTCATTGTTGAAATCCACGTTAGTACTGATACCCAGGGGGCTTTGACATTGAACCTGAAAAGCTTGATAAAAGGGGTGATTTTGATAACGAATCACCGCTGTCAAGGTTATTCGGTTTGTCTTTGTCAGAATCCGCCCTCCTTACCCAGTTGCTTATCTTCTGTCTTAAGAGACAAGAAGTTTTAATGAGTTATTTTATTGCCTGCTTCGAAGAAGTATCCCCCTGCTAGCAATCTCACCTTTAATATTTCATATCATCCTTACCTCATCCTCATACAAAAGAATACTCCATGGGTATAAGCCACATATCTGAAATACTTTTACTTCTATAATTACCTCTTAAATCAGCTTGTGATCTTGGCTGATTTGTGCCATCTTCAAAGCTCCAGACAAAGTCATTGACTTTTAAATTTAACGGTATGGATCTGTTTTGACTCCTGCCTTTGGGTTGCAGACAGAAACGTGGTTGCCAGCTTTTCTTTCAGATCCTCACTCCCTTCCTGATGCTTTGTTGCTCTGCTGCATTATTTTCAACTAAAATAAGAAGACACGTGTGGTACATCACGGTGAGGGTGGCTTTGGTTAGTTGCGCTACTCAGAGGGATATGTCAAGCAGAATATGGGTACCAGCGCCTGTAAAAGAACATCCAATTACAATTTCCCTTCTTGGGCATCACCAAGTCATCCTCATCTTCAAGATCCATTGTAGTACACTTTTATTAGTCTCTCTACAGTGCTGGTGCACACCATAGATTTGTCAAACACCACTTCAGTGTGGTGTAAAGTCTCTGTATTCAAATTTCCCTTGTGGCAACAGTGTCCCACCTGTCAGAATGCTCACACCGTAACAATCTATTCTTCTTGGCTAGGTTAGAAAGCGCCCCACTGAGCTCCACTTCTATCTCAGTGCCACCATGCACTGCTGGCCCTATCAGAAACCCAAGGGCATGGCTAACACAGCATAGAGGCTTCGGCAGTGACAAATTCACAACAAAGCTTTTCTGTGAGGAATGGAACTACCATGGAGGTTGGAGGAATGAGAGGCTGGTGGGAGAGTGAGACCGAGGGAGGGAGGAACATGTGGCCCGCTGTGACAAATGTTCTCCCGAATTGTGATTTACCACGGTCTAGAGACTTGAGAGAACAACACATGCAGCAGCTCCAACTCAACCAGAGCAGTGGTGGATTGCTGTGACTTCTCACTGAAAAAAGTATTGTTTTTGCTTTTACGTGAGCTGGTTTTTATGTATTAACTTATTATCTGAGCCACGACTTTAAACACTGTACTTTTATGGCCATAAGGAGGCAGTTTAACATTGGTCACTCTTAACCATTAAGCCCAGGAGTCATTTCGGAGAAACTGGGTTTTATCTTAATGCCCCTTGGGAATAAAAGAGATGCTTACACCATTTGGAGTCACAGTTCTATTTCTCACTCAGGCAGAAGAACAAAACTGCTGAACTGCACAGTTTGGTGGCTTATTGTTTATTGAATAAGCTTTAATGTTGCACACTGCCAGAACGCCAGACCAGGCAGGCTATGTATTTTCTTTGTTTATGCTTTCTCTGAACCCCATTATGTTACTTTTTTCTTCTTCATAGATACTGAACAATCCAGTGAGTCGTGATGTGAACAAAATGTGTCTCTTAGACCCTCAGTCCCCAACCTTTTTGCCTTGAGACCCCTTAAAATGAAGCAATGTTTATTTGTGATCCCTTGTCACTGCATATTTCTATGTGTTATGACCAGTTAGTGTTTTTTTCTAGTTTTACTAATCAGATATTTAAAAGTAAAAAAGCTAAGATTAGAACAAATCCAACTAATATCCTGTTAATAATCTCATGAGTCTTGTGACCCTTCTTGGAAACTTCTGCCGTAGACAGTGAATGTCCCAGCCTGCTTGTGGTTAGTTTTGGTAGGATTGAGGTTGTAATTAACCACAAAAATTGAGATGAAAAGAAGATGGCATTTGTGGTAGTAATAATGTTTTAGCAGATTTTAATTAAAAAGTTGTTATTTAGTAATCAAGTGTATTTTTAGACTTTAATTTAGCTTCTCTGAAAGACACTCCTGCTCAATTAATGCATCGTTGAGAATGAGGTGTTCGCTCTTGACATGACATGAAAATAAGAGAGCATATTCAAGTTGTTGCTCATTAGTGCCATTTATTTGCTATCCAAACACATTTATAGTCAAGGCACGTTGAAAAAAAAGATTAAAAAAAGTAGGTTTGTTGGCAGCGAAGAAAGGCAGTGGGGAAAAGTAACTAAGTATGTTTACTCTAATACTGCACTATAGTAAAAGAGAGAGAGAGCAGTAGCACATAGAGATGCAAAATAATAGCAGTGGTAGTGGTAATAATACAAGTATCAATAAAATAGCAGTAATAATTGCAGCAGCGGGTGTTTCCAAGCAGGAAAAATGGACTCTACACCTCCAGAGGCAGAAATACCTGCTGAGAGCTAACAGTGAACCCCATTATACTTGCTTGAAAGTCTAGTTAATTTTGTCATTTTAAATAACTGTATGACGTCTCAGTGATGTCCAGTATTGATTACATCAGAATAAAAGCTGTGACCTCCCTGTAACGTGTAATATATACTCTTATCTATATTGTCTGTACATTGTAGCCACAAATGTAGCGGTCTGCTTGGTGTTGCCTACAATAAAATCCTGGTGATGTGATGTAAAGTACATTGAATATGAATGTACTAAGGTGAAAAACATAGCTAGCTTCTGCAGCGCCAGTAAAACTGTTACTGTCTTTAACACGCCAATTTAAAAATAATATAAAAATGTTTTATTGTTAATAAAGTGTTGTATAAAAGTCAATAATGTCCAGCCATGTCAATTTACAAAAATGATGGGACCCTATTGACATTTGATGCCTATTCAAGATCAGTTCCTCATGGCTGCAGCACTCACCATAAAGGGGGAAAAAAGCTCATTGTGCTGGTGTTTTTCTCTCCAGGTTCCCTCTTCTCTCGCTGAAAGGAGTGCTGGATGTGGCGGTGAAATGCACTGTTGGAGCTGTCCATTAAGTGGTGCTGAAATCTATTTCAGCACACAGAGGCTTTTGATGGTGTCTGGATCAGTATCGGGAGCTGTCCTTTCGCAGTGTGCTGAAATGTGTTATAGTATGCTATATAGGCCTTTTAGTGGTGCCCTGAATGTGTTAGCAGGTGCTGTTTGGAAGTGTGCTATTCTAGGTGGAGCAGGAAGCGTTGGCCCGTTGAAGGAGTGACATGATGCAGAATCAGCCACTTGTCATCTTCTCAAAGAGCGTGTGCGATGTAATTATTTGTCACGATTACTTTGATTGCTTTGCGCTTTCGAAAATATATTTTTTGGTTTGGATATGCGCCGATTACTAAGTCATTCGTCTGTTCCATCAATGATATTTTCAGATTTTATTTTTAATGGGCTTGAAGATTATTTCAAAAAAGCTATTCAGCTAGTCAGCTCAGTCTTTGAAGAGCATTATGCGATGCAAAACACAAAGCACTGACTTAAAGCAACCCTGAGCAAACCCCATTTTATGCATGAAGCAACCTTTGTTGGCATGACAACAGGGCCTCTTAAAAACAAGATGATGTCCATGCGACACCTGTTAAGAATATGTTATTAGCATTTATTTGCTCAGGGAGAAGAAAATTAATTGTGAAATGAGCACAAGAAGTAAAACTTAAACAACAAATCCACACTTCAGGCTTGTCCCTCTACATGCTTTGGTTACATATATGCAGTTTCTCAGTGCTGCAAAATGGAAGACGTAATTGGCTTCTTCCAGCTGGAAGGACATACTGTACATAAAGAGTATGCTAATAAGGAAAAGGCTGAAAACTCATTCACCACCACAGACTGGGCTCATCAGCCCCCGGTGCTGGAAACCCGGGCATGGTTGTGGAATCTGGCTCTATTGACATTTCATGGCTGAGTGGTGTGAAGGCTGATGAGTCACACCTGGTGAAAGAGGAGAAACTGCATCCTGATGCATCCCGTCTATGTCAGTGCGACGGGTCCGAGCTGTTTTCACGTAAGGACCTCACAGAGTATTTGCAGCGAGAAGGCGCAGGAGGGAGAGATGGAAAAGCAATTACTTTTTTCCAATATCCCGATGCTTGCCATCGTGTATCAGACAAATAAGAGCGGAAAATTGAGGCACACAGTCCTACGACGCACCGCCAGCTGGGAAGCAGAGTCTCAGAGTGTGAATCCCAGACCTTTGGTCTTGCTCTGTGTCAACACCAGAGTAATCACTTATCCATCCTCGACCTCTCTGTGGGGCGATATTGGTCTTATTTGTGAGCAAGCTTCTTCCATCCTACACAGAACGAGATTGGCTGTATCAAAATTTACGTTCCAAGAAATAACACTGCATCCCACGAGGCAATGGATACCTGCTTGAAGTATTTAATCAAAACAAGTCATGGGGTGTTATATCACTGAGCAACTTTTGTTTTTGAAACATCCCATTACACTTGTTCCCCTGACTATTCTACGCACTGGGAGCTTGCTGCGTTGAAGGGTTTGATATAGGAATTAATGTAACACTGATAGATGACTTTGGCCATATGCGATGACAGGATATGTTCTGGGAGAGTGGAGCTGGCTATAACTCAGAAAATATATATTTTTTAGATTCCATTTTCTCCACAAATGGGTGTGTTGGGACACATTTTATGGATGTGAATGTGTGTATGCATATACTTAAAACCAAATAGGGAGTGTATCTTATGCATGTGGGTGCAGATACTGAAAACAAAACAAAACACAATGCACTTTTAAATAATCATAATAATCATATTTCTCAGAACATATTGCACTGTTCTGCTCTGGCTGACTGTGATTTTTAACTTCCTAGAGTTTTGACAAGAGACTTAATCAAAAACACACCAGATTTCCATGTAATGTGCATGATCCCTCTCGTACCCAGTGGTGTTAACAGGGATTTAACGCATTACTTCTCCAAATATCTCAATTAAAAAGTGGTACAGCCAGAGCACTCGAGGAAACAACTGTTTGCTTTACATAAACTAAAAGCCTTGGACAGACTTTGCTTTGGTTTGTGCTTCTTAAATTAAATTGAGAAAAAGAAAACAGATCTACGTCAATCTATTCAACTATTTTTTTAGTGGCTTTCAGACCAGCAGTACCTCATCCTCTCGATTTGAATGATCAGAGGAGGATCATCACTTCACATTTTCCAAAGCTTCCACTTGGAGGCTATTTTAAAGGGTGCACACGTATCAGAGAGCTTTCTGAGTCAGTCAGTCCACGTATCAGCTGCATCATCAACCACATTATAAATTTGAGACACAAAATTTGCCTCTTTAACAGTACCAGTTATCTTTATCTACATAACCATCACCCAGTAGCCATGATGTTGTTTCCTATAATTACACAACTATAATCAGTGCCAAAAATATGCATCGGTGTGTATGGTATTTTAAGATTATGATGTGTATTGATTATGTTGAAGTTTTAATTAGGCAAAAGCATTTCCAGTTCATCAGGTTGGTTGCTAGCTTGGCAGTAGCAGTGAAATGAAGGCAGGAATGAGTGGGTGCCTCCATCTGTTTGGGCAGGTTGGCACTGTCAGTCAGTTAATTCCTGACATAGGAATGTGTATTTAAACAGAGTCACCCCCACGAGCATTCATCACAGCCGTCTCTTGCCCATTTGTCAACATCAGACATGAGGTTTGTACACTCACTCTGTAACACAGCCACAGTAAGGTGGTTATTGTGTTCTCTGCTGCCGCAGCCCGACCACATAGCATCAGTCATCAGCCAATAGGGCTTTGGCCCAGAGTGGCCGTCATTAGTTTGGAGCTGATTGATTGGCTGTTGAGAAGTCGTTTTGGATTCATACATCACCCTCTTGATGGTAAACACAGGCTGAGTTGTTGGAGAAGGCTGCTAATGTAGTTTTGAGCCACAAGTGGATGGTGCTGTGAACACCGGGTGGGCTTTCATTCTTCTTCATACGTCAAAAATGGCACCACAACCATTAGAGCCATTAGGTTTGGTGGCTTTATTTGGGAAGAATCAAAGATTTCTCCAATAAAAAATGTTAAATTTCTATTGTTTTAATTAACCAGAGAAGCCAGTTTCTCGAAGAACATTACCCTCAAGTATACCATAATGCAATAAAGCCAAATTTTCTAATATTGACACAGTAGCTTGTGTAATACAAGGTCATTTTCAATGGGTCTAGCAGTGTGGCTCAAGGATTGTTGGTCTGTGAGTTCACCACTTTTGTCCAGACTGAAATATCTCAACACCTATTACATTGATTACAACGATGATGCCTCCTGACATTGGTGATCAAGACACTTTTCTTCTAGCTCCACCATGAGGTTGGCATTTTTGTTCTTGGTGAACTTAGTCTCAACAACTACTGGATAGATTGCCACGACATTTGGTATTTATACATTTATGTATGTATGCTCATGTATTCCTCAGGATGAACTCAAACAAATTTGATCCTGTAAATTTTCATCTAGTGTGTTTATTGCTAATTAGCAATTTATATTAATATGGTGGTACGTATATGGTAAACATTATACCTGCTAAACATCAGCCTATTGACATTGGCAATGTGAGGATGTCAGTGTGCTGATGTTACCATTTAGCTCAGAGCACCACTGCTCCTAATGGTGCATTTACATGCTCTTCAGATGATTGTTCTTCCGACTTTGGTGTGTTCATAGGCTTTTAAGTCAGAATGTGGGAACAAAATTGACGGTACTACAAAGATGTGTTTTATTGCCATTGTCATCCAAGTATGCTGAAACAGTTTGAAGCGAGTTGAGAGTTGAAGACGTGTTACTGCACCAGAACATTACCTGAAACCAAATACTGCTAACAAAAAACTTTCCTAATTAATCTAGGTCACGGCATGGACAGAGATGTTGCTCCAATTAAGTGCTCACTTTTCTCAAGTAGAAAAACAAACTATGCTGTTGGTGTTTTTATAGCTTGCTGCACCTACACATTTACAACACAGAGAAAGCCTTTCTTTGGGGGACTGTCGAACATGGTTCATGCAAATGTTACAAAACTCAAACGGCAGGTTGAGTGAAATTGAATTGCAAAACAACAAAATCTCGTCCAAGGGTGTCCGACAGTGGATTTTTCCTGTGAGGCTGTATACCTACAGTATTTGAAGGGCTGGCTTTTTCTGCCCGTTGTGCTCTGCTGGTCACATGAAGCAACACTGCAGACATTCATTTGGGATTCCAAGGTAATTGACTTCACTGAGCTTCCACCTGATGTTAATTAACAGTGCAGCACATTTGGCTGCAAACCTGCAATATAAAGAGTCAAACTGGAGACTAAAGTATTAATTAACATTGAGTACATCTCAGAACAAATCAAAGTAGGCTAAGTCATTTCCTCACAGGAACTGTACAACATGTTTTGTAGATGTAATTAATTGAACAAGCCCGTGAAAAGAAGTTTGGTTCTTATCGCGAAATGTAGACAACATGAGAGGTTCCTTTCAGTTCTGCTCCAGTAAACTGAATATTCTAATTATATTTCGGTGTCAAAGATTTGTTAAAATCTCTGACTGCACTTTAATAAAAAGCAATTTTTTTCCCCCTCAGTCCTAACAAGTTTCACTTTATTGCCACTACTTCATCCCCAGGATCATAACTGTTTACTGCCACTCATGTCTTAAATGTAATTTCCAACATTCCCACTATTGACTCTGTTACTTCTGCTGCTCCTGTATGAGTATAATATTTAATCCTGTTACATTACATTCAGGCCTCTTAGTGTTTCAGTACCATTACTAATGCATCATCGCAGCATTGCATTAGTGTTTTGTTTCTAATTACAGCAAGAAAATTATGTAAGGTAGAAATTGTTATATCCAAATGCTACAGCAACACTAGCTGCTGCTTTAATTTCTATTTGCCCAGTTTACCAGCAGCTTCAACACAGTAATGCCTGTTACACATGGGACTTGATTTAATGAGATGGATATTTTATTTTGTTAAACTAAGCTATGAGAATCATAGATATTTGACACTGTATTTGATTGGAATAGGAGTGTTGGAATGTCCTCCTGGTTTGCAAATGAATATTTCATGATCTTATATTCCTCATGAATTCAGCATTAAAGTTTCAGAACTTAATTTCAATGTGCATTTTTTAATTGCCATCCACTCATTTTGCAACACATAGCTCCCCCTTGGCTGACTTGCAAACCAAGCATGTGTGTGCGTGGGCGCACGCGCCTGTGGAATATTGAATGGCTCACGCATCAAGCGTTTAAAGAAGAGATGTGCGACTTCTCTCTCTCTCGCTCTCTCTCTCTCTCTGCTGTCTCCTCCTCCTCTTTTCTGTCGCTTCTACTGAGGATCGTTTGCCGTTTCTCAGCTTGCCTTGAGCAGTGCATCCTACCACCACTTACTATTTCACACCTTCGCTGCAAAGGCAGCCTGCAGGCGCCGTGAATAGACCGTCTTCTTCTCGTGACTACCAGTTCTCTGCTGAACCGGTATATCTTTCTGTGGTATTTGCAATTTTTTTGTTCCTCCTGCCGGGGAAACAACAGTTTCTCCCAGCTGTAGGGAATCATGACCACGGCGAAGGAAGGCAATGCTCCGCCGAAAACGGCTCATCAGCAAGAGCAGGTACGGATGAGCTTCTCTCTCACTTCTCTTACCTTCGCATGTTAACATAAACATTAACCTTTGTTGCCCTGCTTTGGTTGGCCAGTGCACTCAATCGTATTTGCATGCAGACTTTTTCCTGACCGTTTGTAATGGTGTGTTGTTGAAGGGGAGGGGGGGGGGTGTTTGGTGGCCCACTCACTTAATAGAGGTTTGCACTCGGAGTCGATTGGAAGTGATAGCCGGTGCTGCGCTGTCAGTTCATCATTACTGGGGGATTTTAATACTTCGTGCTCGGCTGTGTCATCATCATTAAGCAGCGATCATCATTGAGTAACTTTGAGCACGGGAGCAGTTTGTGTTTTCCATTACATCCAGAGCGCTTCACCTTGCAGTAGGACACGCAGATCAGCTCAATTAGCCCAACTTGAATCAGATTGTGCATATACAAAAGGCCCGCAAATGTGCGACTGGTATTCACACCAACACTTTAATCGCATTCAAATCATCATGTCATGTTCTTGCTTTCAACCTTTCTAATAAAAGGTATTTAAAGCGCCTGACCTGCTCAGAAAAAGCTCGTGTTAAACTATTTCTTCAATCTCAAAGGCTGAGAACACTGTTGCGTTTGAGTGTGGTGCAGGGTGGCTCTGCTCTGTTTTCTTTGCATCCTCCATCAGTCAGTCAGTGATGGTGGAGAATCTGTTGACTCACCTCTATAGAGGTCCAACTTGCCTAAATAATGGAGGAAACAATGGAGTTTACTTTTGAGTATCAATATTTCAGAGAACCACTGATTTTATGTAGCGCTCTGTTGATGCCAGGGTTGACGAATAATATACCTCTTGCTACAGTAGAGAGACAGTTAATCTGAACAAAACTGCAATTTTGCACTGACTTACACCTTTAGGGTTTAAAATGTCATTATTGCTTGAAAGAATAAAACTAAAAAGTGACTCTACTTTTGACCACTTTTATGTCTTACATTGATATTATCTCATTTTCAGACCTTGAACTTGAACCAGACAACACCTTGAAAGTATATCTGTGAAATAGCGAGTATGGCAGCTGCCCTTGTCCAGCAAAGTCTGCTGCTCACTGTCACATGCAAGAAGCAGAGGGCTGAACGCTTAATTGCATTTGCGATATTATCGCAAATGCTGCGACTACGCTCTGGTCACATGACACGTGAGAGTAATATATTGACTTGTTGTACAATGGCCTTAAGCTTGACAGAATTTGACACTACAGAAATTTAGTGTCACGCAGGGATTGAAAGCGGCACCCGCCAACCAAGGGTAACATCAGGCCATCCGCCGCTTTGACCGACAAGAAAATGCACAACAGAAAGACACATGTAGTAAGGTAAGCGTACTGTGGCATCAGCCACCAGTCAGCTCAGGAAATATCTGGGGGCTGGGGCTGTCCAATAATTACTAAGATTGTCTATTAAACACAAGCGATGTCACTTGGTTTTATTTTGGTTGGCCAACTTTTCAATTGAACATCAAACTGAGTATTTTTTTTGTTGCTTACTGGGATACAGAAAAGGAGGTTTTTCAGGAGATTTGAACTGAGAAAAGGATTTATTAATTGGTGGTTGAATGGTTTTGTATTGAGTGCTTACTGTATAATACACTGTGGTGAACTTAGTTTTTCATGTAGTTAGGCCTACTTGATGATATTATATCATTATTTAATGCTATGATTTGACTCTCAAAATGTCTTTTTCATATTATTATAATTCAATATTTCTTTCTCCACCATTGCTCATAATAATAATTCATGCATCACCTAATTTCATCATTTAATCTATCTAATATTGTGTTGGTCAAACTGTACACTGATTTATTGCTTCTCCGTTCTGAATAATACAGAAGGTTTATTGATTCGCAATCGCGATATTGGTTTAAAAAAATCACAATTAGATTATTTTCCAAAATCGTTCAGCCCTGGGTTTAATTTGCCAAGTTTCAGTGTTTTCCTTATTTTGTGCCAGTCTATTAACACAAACTGTAACTTTAGACGACATGTTTCACTGCTAGCCTCCACCTGTGTGCTGCACCTGTCTAAAGATGACAGAAAAGGTGAGAGGGACACTTGGCTTTTTCCTGCCAAGCCGACAATCTTCCCCCGCTGTGATTCAGCTGCAGGCTGTCAGTCACATCCTCAGAGGCAGCCAAAGGTCTGCTAGTCCTGCGCTATGTAGGCATAGACATCAGCATCAACAACAGATGGACTTCGAAGTAATATTGCATAATGCTGAAATCCGTCATATACTCAATCAAAGGAAACTATTTTAATAATTCATTCATCTTTCGTCATTCCTCAAGCAAAAATGGCAAAACATTTCCTGGTTTCAGCTTCTGAAATGTGAGGCTTTGCTTTTTCCCCCCTGTTTTATATCGTATAATTACATCGTAAAATTATATTTTGCTGCTGTCTTAATATTACATATTTTGATCCAAATGTGGTTCTGGCTTAATAGCTTACATATACAGATTGATGAACACTTGGATAACAGTATTGGCTGCACTAGGTTTTTGTAATCAGTCACCAGATCATTTAAATTTGAGAATTTAGAGCAAAAAAAGAGCGTTAACATCTGCAGAAACGGACCTGTTTTGTATTTATTGAGATTAGAAAGCTTCTGATGCTGGAGCACCAGTAAATAGTAAATGGTAGCTGTCACTGCGTTTTCGTCAGGCGTGAAGCTCCAGCAAAGTGAAAAATTGCTTCAAGCATATTAGGTTGTAAAATCGTCAACGTAACATAGACATGCATGCATGCACACAGGCACACGCATTACATCTGGTGTACGCAGACATGCACACACACAAACATACACAGCCACTGTGATTACGTGAGGTCCTGTTGTGGCCTCCTGATTGATGGTCTGCTGGCAGTGCTTGTGGTCCAGGGACAGAGGACGGAGATAGAGGGCAGCTCACCAGAGATAGCAACAGCAACAACAGCCCTCCAGTAATCAGCTAGGCGCAGCACAGAGAGAGTGCCACACCGCTGACCCTCATTACTGCTACAGGGTGGAGGTTCTCAAGGTGTGAAAGGTCGAGTCAGGGTAGGGTACAGTAATGCACTTACAGAGATGAGACCCTTTTGACTAATTTAAAGCTAAAGTAGCACTTTCTGTTGTCAAAATACACTGATCTTTGACTAATTTGAAAGGGTGCTTTTACAGAGAGTACTCTGATTTGGTACTTATAATTGTGATGCAAAGTACGAATGCAGTGCTTTAAAGAGAAAGCTGTCTCCAGTGATAATTATGCTCAATAACTCTAATTCTGTGGCTCCGTTGTCGTCTGGGTATCCTTTATTACATAAAACCACTGGTTTTGTAAACATATGCGTGGTGTTAGCAGTTTAATGATGTCAAATGACATTAGTAATTGGTATTTTTCAAGTTCAGATTTCTCACTTACAGCACCTAACTTTTAATAGGGAAGACTTTAGCGGAGACACCTATACCATCCAAGCCCAATAATCTGCCTTTTTACTGCTTTTTTACATTCTGTGTGACTCGCGAACTTGGGAAGCCTTAGTCGGTAATGCATGCTAAAGGGAACAACTTCACTACTGTGAGAGCTGAGCTGAAAGGCAAGGTCTGCCCTGTTAAAGTTGGTTTTGTAGCATCTCATACTAGCAGAACAGTAAATGACTTTGGGGGGGATTCAAAGGCAAAACCTAAGATCAGGCCATCAAGGCAGCTTGAGAAACAGCTGAGCAGAGTAGCCTGCGGGTGTTCCTGAAGTGAGACATCCAAGTGCCAAAGAAGGAAATTTAATCATAGACAAGCAACAGCATGGCTGGTAGGTCTTACTCACTTTATTGCTTTTCTTATTCCAAGTCATATTTTTTATTTCTTATAGCATCTGTGTTACATGGACATCACGGAAAGAGCTGTAGCTGTTTTTTTCCTTATTAGACTCTTTGCTGGCAGGTGACAAGAGGTGTCTTGTGTCATACGTACCAGAGAAAACACATTTGTCTACATCCTCACCAGGACAACAGTGGAGTTAAAAGTATAACCATATAGAGGAATTAGCTATTCCAAATGTAGGAGAAAAAGGGTATAAAATCCCTTTGAACCAAAAGAAAGTTCCTAACATATTTGTTCAGTACCTATTTATTTATATACTTCCAAGATACTATGTAAGATACTTACTAACCTCAATATACTCAATGGCAAATGAATCTTAAGTAAGGTTTCCGAGGATGTCCTCTTTCGCAAATATTGATAAAATGTTGTTTAAATGAAACAGTGCCTGTCTGCTATGAGCTGATAAATTCAAGCATAAAATGTGAGAATCCTCACTTCAAAGTCAAAATATTGGCAAGAGAAAAAGTCAGACAGGAACGTACTCTTTCAGGATGGTGATGGTGAAATTGATCATATTTGACTTTTTAGTTTTTTGTGTGATCTTGCACCGAGAAAACAAGTGTGGTTTTAATCAGCCATGTTTAGTTTCATTCACCTCACTGTGGTAGAGCTGCTGCCTCAGTGGCCTGCTGATGAATAGTTCAAGTGATAAGCGCTTAAACAGATGTTAATTAAAGTAGCAACCAAAACGCAGTGGGACGACAAGGAATCATCTGCACTGCACCTGTTAAGGCTTTTTGTGTTTTTTGCTTGAACGTGCCTGCAGTTTCTGCTAACAGCATTTCTGCTGTGATGCCGTTTCAGTGCCCTATATTCCTTTTAACAAATTGGTGTATCCGTGTATTCATCTTTTGGTCCGGAAGTGCCACTGTTTATTAACTTGTTGAATGTCATGGAAATAGATTCATTGCCTCTTTACAAGCCAATTCACTGATAATGTGATATGTGAAAGGGACTAAACCGTGTTTTGGAAGATCACCTGTTGGTCTGCCATGAAGACCTATTACAGGATGGTCACAGATTAGACCATTGTGAATGCACATTTGGTCTGCGTGTGTAGCACATGTAAAGGCCTGCTCACACATCTAAAACAGCAAAATTTTGCACCAAATTAATTAATAGCATTACAATCATGTCATAGATTCACAAAGTATTGTAAATATTTTCATCTTCAAATGCGTGCTGTTGACCAATATCAAACCATCTTGCCAGTGCTAACCTTTTAGCACAGCTGGAGAGTCCAAAATAGAGCGAGCTAAAGTAGCTTATTAGCTGTGTTGAACCTTTCACGGTTATTTAACCTTCTCTGTTGGAGTTTCAACGGCTCCACAAATAAGGATTGGTTTGCAGGCAGTTGTAAGACAGGCGGAAGTACGTTTTTTTTAAATAAACCTTGTGAACGTAATTTCCCATTAGCAACCCAGCTAACCAGTTTGTCAGCTCTGAGAGGTTATTTTTACCATTCAATTCAATACTTAACTCTTAACTGAATAAATTGAATGTCCGGATGAGTAAATGGACCCACTACAGAGCTATAAGGATTGACTTTCACTAGTATGTGGCTGATTAGCTACTTAGTGGTTACCTCACCATGCACAGTAGTTTACCATCTTGCTCTGCGAGTTGTCCCCCCCAAGTCACCAAGCTGTAAGGAAGAGACTGGACCCCCACCTGCTCCTTCATGGTGGGAAATTCCATATAAGAGTGAAAGCAAAAAGCTGAAAATGTAACGTGTAAAAAATAGAAACCTCCCAAGAGGCAGTTTTTTATATTTATGAGATATATAGAACTGTATCTTCTCTGCATAATTTGAATCTCTGGTTCTAGCCACTGTGTCTCCAACTCAGAGTATATCTACTTTAGTCAATACACAGATTTAATTTGAAACCACACAATGCCTCCTTATGAATCAGACTTCTTGTGATTTATTTCCTCACTTGCATATCGATTTCTCTTGTTGTGAATCAGTAGCCAACACGATGTTTGGTCATACACCGATATCATGTAAACTTAGGTTCTGCTTCATTTTTCCCTCTAACAATGTTGAACCCTTTCAGCACAGCCACTTCTTAATGAGAGAGATGGTCAAAATAGGTTTGAAAAAGTGACAAGATGATTCACTTTAGGAATGCAAATAGATAATAGGCCAATTCCTCCATTTTCAGAGTGCCCTTGAGTGATAAGAGGGAATGGAAGATTGATTTAGAGGAGAATTGCATGCCCCTAATGTTTTTGCCATAGTTCATCTTAAGGGCAATTATGAACAATTGAGCCGTGATGTTGGGGTCTGAAGTGGAGATTAGCGGCGAGATTGCAAGGCAGCCACCACAGCGATTCATCATGATTGTTGTCATGATTTAAATGTTCCTTGCTGAAATAGCTTATAACGCGTGGGAGGTAGTTGCTTTAATACACCAATAAATATTCAGCGTTTGGAGCAACGGTCAAACTAAATGTCACGACAATCCTCCATCTCACTAATAGTCAGTGTAGACATCAGGTGTGTGCGTGTTTGTGTGTCTGGATGTGAAAACACCTGAGGAGGACTTTCCAAACAGTGTGTAAAATTCTCATTTAGGGAAAGGTCAGCATTTTTTCTGTCAGGTATCTGCCTTTGTTGCATTCTAATTGTGTCTCTAAGCTATGGAAGTCAGCCCCGAATGCATATATATATATCCCATTAAACTCAGCGTTCAGAATTTTCTATATCAACCTTAGTGGTCATAATTCCATAAATGAAGCAATTTGCCAAAAAACCAAAGCTGTCTTTTCTCACTCCCTCGAATTCAGGTAAAAAAGATGCTTTCATAAGGAGGTAAAGAAGCAACATGCATTCAGAATATGTTTTTTCATAGATTAGCTTTTTGAAAGAGAAATTTCCAGTCTCTGTAGTTGCAGGAACTTTATGTATGCTGAGCGAAAATAGTGAGCAACTCAGATTAATCATGCTTTCATGCTTCAGACTATCAGGGGTGTGTCAGCTTTTATCTGTGCACTATATAAAGCATGTGTGGCTCAGTGTGTAAGTGAATATGTCTTTGTATTCTTGTCTTCGTTTGCCTGTGTTTATCTGCGCCTCCCCTCAGTCCGTTAGAGCTGTGTTTTCTGGCCTTATCGACCAGCTGTAATTAGGAGCCCAGAGCTGTGGTGCAGGAAGGCGATCAGGAGCCGCCATGTTCCGCCGCTCCTCTAATTGAAACGTTGAGCGTTGCCAGGTTCAGCGTTGTCCCCCCTCGGGTCCTGCTGTCGTCTCGGCGCCACCTCCACGTCGGTGACAAACATTCAGAAGAGCGAGTGCTAGTCACGAACGATAAGCAGGTAATTGCCTGTAGGCTCAGATGCGAATTAGGAGAAGCTGGTGCTCCAGCTTCATTGGACATGCTGCTCAGAGTTGTTTGTGCCAGTGTCGGGAAAGTGTGACAACTCAAAGTGATACACACAGCTGAGGTGACCCTGGAATGTCATTAGCTTTGTCTTGTTTAAGCTCTGGTTTCAGACTTCGCCCTTAATGTCTTGCAGAGGTTGCTAAAATCCTAATTTTGCAGAGTTGTATTTTTTCCTTTAAAAAAATGATACAAATGATCAACAAATCCCCCCCCCCACTTCCTTTAGTGATGCAAATTGCTCGGTGAGGCAGCACATAGAGGCACTCAGAAGCCTGCAGGGAGCTAAAGGCTGTGCCCAAACCTTGGCATCTGTCTGCTCAGCCTGGCAGAGGCCTAGAGGAATGAGCTTGCTTTTCAAAGCCTGGCCCAGTCTTCCAACCAGTGTTCCTGCTGACATTTATCGCCCCGAACCTTTAGTGTTATTGTTATGGCTGCAATAATTCTCGCCGCCGCGGAATACTGATGGCGCTCCAAATTGACCAACTGGAGGATTTTAATGTGACAGCTCATCACATTATGGTGATGGGTGCGTGAAAGTAGGCGGCGCGCTTGCAACACCATCCTCCACTTGAAAAGCATGCGCCCCTGTCATCTGTCTGACAGTCATGTTGTCAGCTCTGTCCTGCTTCCATCCATCCTACTCATGCTTTCTCCAGCTGTAAAAGCCTTGGTGGAGGGGAATTGGTCAGAGTCAACCCCCTGCCGATTTTCCACACTCAAAATATTTGCAGCCATTACATGTCTCCTCAGTGGTGTTTAGTGCCCATCCCTGAAATACTGACTTTCATCGTGACATTTGCTGGGTGGGCACACTCCAAACGCCCAGTGGCAGCCTAGTTTCTATGGAGATGCTGTAGCTCAGTATGCAGCTTTGTGTAAAACACACACACACACACACACACACACACACACACACACACACACACACACACACACACAGATTAAAACAGACAAAGTGAAAATAATATTAATTCAGTAATTGTGTCACCATCTTGTTTATGCTTTTCCTTTGTTAACTAGCGACTGACATTGAATCAAATGCTCAGCTAATGTGCGTCCCATTCTGGCAAATGAGCATGCAGCCCTAATTTTCAGAGTGTTCCAGCAAATGAGCGTCCGACTTTGTTCAAACATCAAACACCACAGGACGCTTGATTGGGGCTTTTGATTTGGCCATTGTTCTGCTGATATGAAAATATGGTACATCGGCACTTTGCTAGAATTGGCATTCCACGCAGGGTGCTAATTACTACAGAACGTCAGTCCCACACACATTTAAAAGTGTTTTCATAATCTATTCATTCCCCGGAAATGCCACAATTCATAGCCTCATGCAATATGCATGTAGACAAGTTGATTACAAAATAGAGAATGTTGTGCTCTTCCATAGAGTTTGCTTGTTCGATAATGAATATAAAAAAAAATAGCTTACTGAAGTAGTCACCCTGACAAAATGTATCATTCATTTGCATTATACGACCAAGCAGAGATACTAAAAGAGTGATTCAACAAGGAGTGGCAGTTCCACAGCATGATTGAATCTTTTTGAGAAATTAGAAGTCCACACATTTCCTGGGCTTGTACTCTAGTTTATTATCTCATTTCAGTGATCCTCCGGGTACTGTCAGTTGCCACTGAATTATATGTTCTATCCCTGCTTATATCAGTGAAATACAGCGACACCGCCACCACCCATTTGCTCTCTCCTCTCTCGAGAAGAAGAAGAAGAGAAAACTAAACTCCTGGGTAACCTTTGGGTCTTCATTCATTTTTGTATTACACATTTATTATCGCTTGTCACTGACCCTTGAGTTGCTTCAGGCCTATAAGATATCAAAATGAACAGTAATTGTTATACGTGAGTGGTTCCAATATCAGTTAAAGTCATTAGCCTGTCAGACCTTAGGGCGTTCATTCAAGTACCCTTTACATTTTATCTCCATTCTAAATTCTTGTTCGATTGATTGTGTTCTTTCATGAATAACTCTTGAGATTTTGAGTCAATTTAATAAAACTTAAACTTGAAAAACTAACCTAAAACTTCATTAGCTGCTAGTAGTGGTGGTGGTGGTGGTGGTGGTGTAGCAAATAAAAGACTCACAAAAGGCAGCTTATGCCAAACATAGAGAAACAGAACTAAGACAGTGGGGAAGGAAATCCTTTGCTCTGCTACAAAACAGTTTGTATGAGGACTTTGTTGTTGCATAAGTACATGATGAAGTAAAAACACTGGAAGATCACATTGATCAGAGTGAAGATGCTGAATTGCCTCCTCGATGGAAGGTCACAGATAAAAAATAAACACAGTCTAATTTGCACTTTCCGTCCCATTATCTAATGCCTAGGGTTATTTTGAACTACAAAATCCAGACCCGCTGTGTGCTTCTTAATACCGGGAAAAATACACTTTCAAGTGGAAGGCAAATGTGGGTAAGAATAAAAAAAATCATTTATCTTTTATATCTTAGGCCACTTGGGAAGAAAAATACTACTTGAGGCCTAATTTCATCGCCACTCTGCTGCCCTGTGGTGGTGTTTGGTGTTGCAGAATGGGCAGCTCCTGTAAAGTGCACTTTGCACGCAGGTTTTGCTGTCATTGAAGTAGTTATGACCTCTGTCTCTCTGTGGCTCTTGCCTCTCTCTCTCTCCCCTTATGTGTGAACACGACACCTCTCTCTGTCGCTCGCTCCCTCGGGCTGGTGCGCCTGTGCCCATGCAGTCATGTAGCTATGCCATTGGTGGTGTAGTAAGGCAGTGTTGTTGGCACCACCTTTTTGTTTTTTGTTGTTCATGGTCTAAAGGCTTCAAACACTGTTTTTCAGCCTGATGTTAAGTTAGTCTTTATGGTTAAGTTTGGGGAGTTACGTTTAAAGTTTACTTTATTTAAAATTATTAGCTTAGGGTTGAGGCTTGCTGGAAACAATGTTTAAAGCTAAATATTGAAATAGTCATGAGAACCTGCAGTTTTACACAGAAAGACCACAGTCTGATGTAGTGGTGGTGTTGTTTAGTGTGATGTTGTGGACGTAACTTAATACCATGTGTTCTTATGTTGTGGTAGGATTTGGATTCGGGGTCATGCTCCTGCCAGAGAGAATAATTGGCTTCAATAAGTGAACAACATCGCTCGTGTGTTTCTGGCCAAAGAACATGTTGAAAATCAATTTCATCGCACTGAGAAAGTGTAGGCTCCTGGTGTCTTCTTTGTGGCAACATAGTGCATTAGAGAGCCTTAGTGCATTAAGACCATTGAACAGGAGCTTTCCCCATGCGATCACACTGACTGGACACACAAAGAGACCATGCCGACGATTTTCAATGGAGCTTTTGAACATGGATTTTTAATTCATGTTCCTTGTGGTGCTGCAGTTTGAGTGAGTTTGAAATGTGACCAGAGATAGCTGCTAAGGAGTTAGCGTGTGAAAATGCCTCTGTAGCTGTGCTCTAATGAAAGGAGCAAGCAAGAGTTATGGCATGACAGCAAACAGCCAAGTGTGAGTCATGAGTCATAATATTCAATAAATATGTTCAGTTTCTGTGCCAGAGGGAACATGGAGGATGATGCTTTCGAAGCAGAAAGGCAGGGAAAGCTTGATGTCTAGACCACGATGACAAGGTCCCAAGCATGAATTGAACGTCATAGTCAAATCCTAGAGCTTTCATCACTCTCTTTATAATACAGTGTGCGAGTCTTCTCTCTTCCGGTTTAAAGGCACAGAGATTAATAACATGACATGCGAACTGGCTTTTCACCACACCTACACTTTCAGGGAAATTAGGACATTTGAAAGGATATCAGGCACATTGAAGGCCTTGTCCATGTCTCCTCTGAGGCTGAAATGAAGTGCCCTTCCACCTAACATTTGAAAGTGTAAGTTTATTCCCTTAACATCTTGATATAAAATATCTGATTGAATTGATGCAAAATACATTTAAATGACTCTGCACTCTTGTGACATTAAATGTTATAATTTTAACATATTATGCTCTTATTTATTCTTTGTATTGGTACAAACTTCATTTAATTTAAAAGCCCGCTTATGTTGACAGCATGTCAAACATGCATTTTAATTTTTTTTTTTGACATCTGCCCTTTCGGCACAACCCAGTAGGATAAATAAAGAATTGTTATGTTAAGAGAAACAGTATTCGTTGGCTGTCTTTTTCATTATTGACTTTCTGTTGGCTTAGAGTTCTCTCAGACATCTCTCGAGGTCTAAGGCCTGTGTGTTTCAGCCAAAACCACCCAAAAGCTCATCCACAGCCTGAGAAAGTTTCCTTGGTAAACCTTGCTAAGTCTCAGTTGAATCTGTGCTGATCACACTTGGGATGAACCCACAGAGAACCTGAGCTACATTTTAATGGGGCTCCACTTATTTCAGTAGTGGTAGAGAATATTAAATGATAGCCATATTGTACGTATTATTTATTATTCTTTTATATGTTTTATATCTTGTCAATATTATATTTAGGTTTCTTCACCTGCAGTACTTGCTTTAGGTTTCTCATATTTTCAACCTACAATGTGTATTGTTATGCACCACGATACCAAAGCAAATACACTGTATGTGTTAACCTACTTACAGTAAAGCTGATTCTGATTCTGCAACATCTTATTGAGAGTTTGTTGTTGGTATAGAAAATATTGTGCTGGTTTAATGACGCTTTACCCAATACTGTCTAAAATGCATCACATGGATATTCGTTAACAACAAATCACTTACTTCTCATGTGCTTCCCACTTGTAAAAACATTTTATTCTACTATAGTGTGTGCCAAACAGCGCAGTGAACGGTTTTCGCGCATCTCTACTGCAGTGAATGCAGTAGAGATGTTATAACCTTAGTTTCCCAGCAGAAGAGCTCAGGTTAACCCACAAATATACCAAGCCGTTATGTTCTCATTTGATGATAAGCCCCCGCAGTGCAGAAAGTCAGACTCTCTCTGTCCACCCCACATACAGGCACAGGGTCACTGCTTTACTGCCTGGGGATTCTTATTGGACAATAATAGTGGCTGAGATACCCAGCAGGTGCCTGAATAAACCCTCTAATAGAGCAATTATTCTCAAACAAAAGGTCACCTCAGGCGTGACGACAGGCCCGGAAATCAATAAAGCTCCCAATTACGACCAAAGCACCGGGCCTATATTTGGTCACCGGCCGCCAGCCATCTAGGAGAAGATCAGATTTCAGGGCGACCTCATTCCCACAGTGCGTCTTTGAGATTAAGTTACCAAATTTTATTTTAGGAGTCTTTGCTTCGCCCTCTTTAAAAAATGCATAAATGACTCGGGCACTTCTGAAGTGGTCCCCTTGATGGCGGACGCTCAGGGAGTCACATGGCCTTCCTTTTCTTTGCTCACATAAAAGATTACAATCCCTTGTCTTCAGGTGGAATATTTAAGCCTTTTAGTTAGGCAGTTAAGCTTTATTTTGCGAGAGAGACCTGAGAACAAATTACATATACACAACAGGAAAAGAATCTTCTACTCTCTAAGAGGGATGAATGTCCCTAACTTCATACTGCTCAGTCCAGTAGGAAGGTGCAGAGGACTGGAAACCAGTCTTACCCCGTTCAGAGCTGGAATGAACTTTTAAAGTCAACCTATCCCCTGATCTGGTGTCCTTGTCATTTGCTCTTACTCAACGAAGGATGTTAAATATGTCAGCAGCTTAGGTAACAAAGCCTTATATATTAAGGGCAGGTATGCTGATTCTCTCTAGATGCTAGTGTTGACCATCCAACCTTTTTATATAACTCACAGCAGTGAGTGTGGTAGCAATCTTGTGCAATGGATCAAATGGCACTGTGGTAATCAGTATCCAGTGGTTTCAAGTTAGTGGCAGCAGCATGAGCATTCAGTATATCTCCATAATCCAATGTAGACAGTTTGGTGGATTGTATAATGTTTTTTTTCTGTTTTCAAAGGAGAAACGAGCTCTGTTTCGTTATAACAATCCAATTTGAATTATTTATTTTTAAGCAATGTGTTTAACATGACTTTTGTAGGAGAATCTGCTCTCTAGCTAAATTCCTAAAGTATTTATAATGCTGTTCTGTTTGAATAATGAGATGTTTTACTAAAACTTAAAACAGAATCATGGAATGCCTGAAACTGAAAAAGATCCTTAAGTTCATACTCTGAATCAATGTTGAAAGTGGGTGAAAGTGGCACTTGGAGTTGCATTCAAAAATCATTGTTTGCCTCTGGATGCTTTCCAAAACTGAACATGCATGAAGGCTATGAAACATACAACAACATCAATTGTGTTCCTGAAACAAAATTTGCACCCTGACATTTTCCACTTTATTATCTGTAATTTCACTGTGATTCTGAATACACACAGCAACCCAGCGGTAAAACAAAGTGTTATATCTACACGAACCTGAAAGGGGATGGGAAAGATGCATCACCATAGCTGCTTGAACTCATCACATTGTGTGTGATCCTGAGCGGCTGGACATGATGTACTTTCCTCCCTTTTGCAGGGGCAACATTGATTTCGAGAGGCTGGGTTGTGGGCTGGCTGTTTGAACAAACTATTAGAGTTTAGTGCAAGCCTTTTCATTCAAGGTCATGATCACACTAAATGTGTACTGGACTAAATCAGAAGAATAGCTGCACTTACTCTAAGAACATGTCAGATGGCCACAGAATCATTACATTGGCACACTGCGTTCCCTCTTGGTTCCTAGGTCAGGGTTTTTTCTGCATGCTGTACTTTTGGTGTTGTACACCCTACAGAATGTAGAATTCATGAAACAGACTTTCTCTAAATAACAATAATGCAATATTTATTTTAGGGCACCTTTCTGTATCAATACCCGCCCTTGAACGTTCAGTGTCTACCTCGTCATTTCCTACATTTTCAAAATCCAGCCGACAGATATCTTGCAGAGGGATTTATGAGATCAATGGTTTCCTTGTGTGTAGAAATAGTTACCTTGTTCCTCTCAGGCAGTAAATTTGACAACTGGTTGACAGCTTTCCAATAAGTAGTTCGCCAGTCTGTGTGCTCACAAGAACGACTGAATACATTTAAAAGTTCACATTCTGCCATTTTGCTAATAATATTGTGTGTTATTTTCTGATGGCACTGTCACAACGTGTCAAACGTGTCATTCCATTATAACTGCCTGCTAGCCAGCTTCGTCATGGTTGACAGCAGGCAGTAAGTTGTACAACTCCTGAGTCTGGCTTAATAAAAAGAAATAAAAAGTCCTAATATTGTGATGAAGATAAATATGCATCTGATCTGTCATATAGTAAAGTTTAGGACTACTTATTTAGTACTATAACTACTGTAGATATAAAAATGTAAAAATATATCTGTCCATTGTGTTATAAGTCGCAATAACTTGCATTTAGTTGTTAATCCTTTTTACCTGAATCTGGGAAAAATAGCACAAATTGGAATATTCAATCGAAAACATAGTTAAGCCACGAAATTAGTTGTTTTTTTAAAATGCTTTTTTTTTTTTTTGCTTTAATCCCACCAAATCAGCATACCTTTAATTACAACTTTGCTGTAAGTTTGTTATGTCATGAGGTCTGGCATAATTAGATAACAAATTGAAAATTCAGCATTGATAGTTTTAGCCTCTAGTAACTGACATACACTATTGACTCCAATACAAGAGGCATTCCACATGAACAAAAACCTTGTTAACCGTTTTTTCCCCTGTGCATATTGACATTAGCGTACGCATGAGTGCGTACAATCCCCATTGGCTTCAATGTAATTGAACGCCAAACGCAAAACTCCGTCTGAGAGTGTCTCGGTTGCTTTTCTCCTTTACCTGCTCTCACCAGACACCTTCAATTCATGACCTACCTCACAATTCTCCTCTCACCTTCTGCTACTCTTTATTGTAGTAAAGGAGAAGAGGAGAGTCACTCACACACACACACACACACACACACACCCAAACCCAATGACAAGCAGCTCTTAGATTTCTGAAAGTACATTCTTGTGGGTACAGTGTTATTTGCCTCTTCAATCTAAGAGGGCAAGAAATAACTCTTTAGCACAGAAGCTTCTCCAATGTTTGAGACAGTAACCATTATAGGTGGTTATGTACTGTATGTTATACTAACAATGGAGTGAGTGTAGTATATAAAGCAAAACATCATTGCCCTTTTGTATCTCATACTGTAGTACGCAAGTCACTTTTTATTTGTGCATCACTCACAAAATGTTTTAATCAACTCATGCTCATTCACTATGTTCAAGTCACCATTTGAGTTATGGTTATGTCCTCATAACCAAATGGACACATGACAGTGTCACTGCCTTCCAAACAAACCTACAGAAAGAAAACTAATATGAGCATTTTGTGATCTTCCACCCAAGTGGTAAAAATGTGGCCAAGGTTAGGCATTTACAACCTCTTGGCAAACATTAGCGAAGGATCCCGGTTATTGTTAAAACAAACCAACAATGACTGTCGACAACAAGGACGTGAACCATACTCTATGTTGTCAAAGTTACTCTTTTTTTTTTTTTTTACACCCAGTTGTAAACTCTTCCCTAAGATCTTTCGCAGCAGTATTATAGTATAGAAATGTTACTCTGCCTCTGCTACTGAGAGGAGACAGTATCATTTCCATGACTGCAAGAGGTTACTTGCAGAGAAATGACACATTTTTGTTGAAACTTTTTTGAGTTTGTGCTTATTTGCTTGAGAGAATCCACAGCACTCTTTTGAATGTGCATTTATAGTGAAGCTGTTGCCGGGAAGCAATTACCTCTGCATAAAGCTTAGCATAAAGTCTCGCTGCGTGGGGTAAACAGTTAGCTTGGATGTGGACAGTGTAAAAATATACCTACGAACACCTACAGCTCACTTAGGAAGGAAATATCTTTTTAAATTTTGACACAAACAGAAATCTCAAAATGAAAGTGATTAACTGATGGTTTAACTTTACCTTTGTGATGGAATTTTTATATTTTAATCTTTCAGTATTTGTTACTTTTTGTACTGTACAGCTAGGTTAAGGCAGTTCCCATGAGAAAGTAGCTCATTAGAGAGTTTCTTATCTGATTGTCCTTGATAGGCCTTCATCTCAGCACAGTTGGTTGCTACTCCCTTCCTCCCTAAGACAGCTGCATAATAGCCTTAGAGTATAAAGTCACCTGTTTCTTCACTGTCTCTTTGTCTTACTTTCTGCAGACTGTACTCTGCATGTTTGTCTGACCCTTTTGCAAAGAATGAAACCCTAAAGATGTCTGGAATTAATTCTTTATTTCAGATGACTCACTAAAGGACAAATTTCCATTACACCTTGTATGGTATGCCTTAAACCTATAGCAACCAGCAGCACATATAGATGCAGCGGGTGGTAGCTCTTTTAAACTTTGCTGCTCTTTTGTTTTTCCGGCTTTATTTTCGACACATGTATTACCGATGACAGTCATTGGGCAAGGAAGAGGGGGTTTTGGATTAAAGAGTAACGGACCTTAGGCGATCCACCAGCCAGATCACCCTGACCAGGCACCACTGCAGCAACACAAGGTCACTCAGAGTAGAGGAAAGTTTACCGAGATAGCCATGTTGGCCCAGCTTGGACTTGAGGCTGCTACCAAAGAGACAGCGACTATGCAGTGACTAATTGGTCTTATTGTTACAGGGAGTTTGTCAGGCAACCACCATTGTAGCTGGATACAGAAGTAATGGGTGGATGAATTAACTGTTCATAAGAAATAGTTACAGCACGTAACTCCCCCTAAAAGTCCGTTACCAGTGGTAGCCTAGCTAGTGTTAGCTAAGCTAGGCTAATTGCCTCCCAGCTGAAGTATGCTCGCGCAGTAATGAGAGTGGTAAAAGTGTCAAGTGAGGAGAGTCTTATGGAAACATTATACTTAAAAAAAAGTCTATTCAGATTTGATGCACCCGCTGAGGCTAATGCACACATTTCTCTTCTCTCCTACACACTCGCAGGATACACACCATCTAGCTTTCTTTCCACAGTAGCTTGACAGAAGAGAAAACTGCTCCCCACTTGTCAGAAAAGAGAGCATTTTCTCTGGGCTGTTTTCAGATGGAGGCTGGTAGCAAGGTAGAAGGCAGGGAGAGAAGGCAACAGAGAGGGGAAAAAAACAAATGAAGGGCAGAGAATGCATGTTTTTCTTTATTGAAAAATCAATTCTGCTTTGGTCTCTTTCCACCTGATTCCTCATGATACTGAATAAAAACAATGCTGCATCAGGCCTATATACACTTGTTTAGGGTTTTATTAGTACTATTATTATGAGTGTTTTCGTTATATTGTGTGACTTCAGTTTTGCAGTACATGTTGTCTTGTGGCTGATTGTGCTAATTATGCTTCACTTCAACTATAATGTCTATGAGGTGAAGAACAAAATAACAGTGAGGCTAAACATGAGGCACACGTACGTGTGAATGTGGTATCTTTTGTAACTCACACTGTCGTTTGTCTTCATCCGGTCAACTCTGACTCCTACTCTGACCGCCTCACTGACAATCTTCCAGCCTCTGGATCAGGGATCATTAGCTGCAGCCCACTAAGCATGTCCGTCTCCATCAATTGCCGCGCCTGTTTTGGTGCACCTGAGAATTCATTCAGGATCACAGACTGGTTCAGTGGTGGCTGTTCTTTGAGAATGATCCCTATTTCAGTGGATTCTCCTTGTCAGCAATTGTCTGCTCTGCAACTGAAGTGTCTGGCTCGAATTGAAATGTCAAGCTTTGTATCCAGATAGACAATGTGAAAAGGATCTTCGGAGGAGCGTTAAGCGGTATTGATTGGAGTGGTTGAGCTATTGGAACTGTATGATTATTATGACTGCTTGTAATTATTATCAGTGTCATGATAGAGTGAAGGATGGTGAGCAATGAAAACGGTCTGCTGATTACCTGTACGCTGGGATATGTACCACTATCTTTTGAGTATGCTACAGTCAACATATTTTGGCGATGAAAATCAGAATTGGTGACCGATTTTATACTTTTGTGAAGAAAATTTTCTGTACATTATATACAGAAAAGCAGTTTGTGGTAATTTGTGCAAAATATAGTTTAAATAATGACTAGCTGAAGCACAGGATCTCATCTGTTCTGTTAATTAACAAAAATGGGATTGCATTCTGAATAAATTCAGATTTCGTGACATTTTCTCTTTTTTAGAATGAATGGCTAATTTTTCAGCAAGGACCTACTGTGCTGTACCTTGCAGCCAAGGCTGCATTTCCTTTTCTGCTACAAAATACAAAGAGTGCAAAATTCCAACCTTGTCTTCTTTCACAAAAAGTCCCATCAGCCTTATATTTTCAAAACCTGGTTATTAGTTGGACATATTTTAGTTCTATAAAAGAAACGGGGCGCAAGAGGAATAACTTTTGACGGCTTTTCTAAGAGACATTGGAGTATTTAAAAACTTGTATGTTGCATAAATCCAGCTGACGTGTTGCATAAATTATAAATTGCAAACTTAAATATGAATTTTTCTTGTTTTAAACAATTTGTCATGTTAATTTAGCTAATGGTTTCCTACTATATATAATTGTATTGTTACTTTTTGTCTTTGTTTGACCTTTTATTTTCCCACAGAAGATAGACACTGACAGGAACACCCTTGCTCTTTAGCCAGGTGATTCACATTCACACAGTTACACACAATTTACCTTGAAGCTGCCCACTACAGTCTGACCAACTGAGTCTGTTCTACACTGAGCAGTCAGCGGGGGGCTATCAGAAGTTAAGAGTCTTGCCTCTCGCTTTATTTGCTGTATTTCTTTGAGATGGTCATTTGCAATTTACTGTCTTCACCCAGTTAAGCAAGTCCAGGGATTTTAAGGGAGCAAATTGTAAGTTATGATTAGACGTCCAAAAACTCAACATGAAACTAAATGTTCGGTGCTAATGTATATTAGTATGTTCATCTTAAAATGAATATTTGTATGAAATGTCATTTTGACAAATATATGATTGTTCTGTATGTTCAAATATATGAACATACAGAACAATACAGGTGGACAGAGAATTTTCTCTGTGAAAACTTATCATGATTACAATCCTTTCTAACTGCTGTGAATCGAAAGTAACTGCAGCCTGTTTTTTCTTTGAAGAAGCAAACTATAAACTTTGGACAGCAAGCTTTCAAGTCTACAGGGGGGTGAGTGTTTCATACTCACAATGGGGATGTCTTTGCAGTAAAACACAGGCTTTTTATTATCTGTGTAATGTTCCAGTAAGATCAAAGAAGGCTTATCAGGGAAAGAAGCCTAAGAAGAATTTTGTATAGGGCAGAAAAAAGATTTAAAGTTAAAGTACACAACTTTTCGCCTTGTGGCAGCAGTAAGTGTATCTGTAGCCCTATTCCTTTCTCCCTCAGTTGGTCAAGTTCATGCCCTGAAAAGTTGATGAGCTGTATACCTTCAAACAGCATGTATCCTGAGACTGAGGGAGCCAGCATCTGTAAAACCTCCACAGGCACTGAGGTAGCAGACAGATCCTACTTCTCTTACTGCCTATCTCCACTGTCCACCGTTTCCACCTTGTTGTTGATCTGACTTGTTGGTTGATACAAACACCTCGGGCAGTGACTGACCAAGCCTAGAGCAGATAGTACATGCCTAAAAACATCCTCAATGTCACTGAAAGTAACAGCCCTCACCTGAAAAACAGCCGTGCAGGTTGATTATTATATAGCTTTTTACAACTCATATTCACGTTTTTTTTGTTGACCTCTAGTGGCAAAGAAAGTCAGGTTGATGCAGTATAAAGAGCGACAAAGTTCACGTAAGGAGGGTCGTGGGGCGTATAGATAGGACAGGGAAACTTAGGACTTTCTCTCAGGAGACTGAGTTCTGAGTCCTGTGTCAAAGAAAGTTAAAGATGGAAGTTTTGAGAAAACGGTCATATCCAGCAGACATATATGTCATTTGGGGACACTTGACGATTGACCTATTTTGTCATTTAGGTATGAGGATGTGTTGGGAAATAGTTGGATTTGTATTTTACCAACATACAGAACAAATTGTAGCTTTAAAAGTAGAAAGACATGCAAACACTTACTCTTTAGAATGCCAGCTCACTGATTCATGTAATTTTCACATGTTAAAGTTTTAATCTTTAAAGTCTTTATTAAATTAAACCCTATTTTTTGATACTATATGCTGTCGGCAGTAGTTAAGCAATTCCCATTTTTTTGATTGTGGTTTTCTTCGGTGATGGTGGAGTCCACTAATCCTGTGCTGAATTCAAATTGCCTACCTATTTACAAGATTTGTAGGAAACGATGCGGTATATAAGTAGCCTTACATTACAACCTTAATTTTATCTCATTGCTCTCATCAGCCTGGCTTGTAACTATTTATTCACTTATAGCCATACCAGAGCTGTTATAAGTTACCTCTAAAGCAAACTGAAGATTTCCTATTACTACTACTAATACACATTAAAATCTAGTATGCAATGCATTTGTACTACGGTTAGCACTGACCACAACAGCACATTAGTTTTAAAAGTTGAAAGGAAGTAATGAAACATGAAGGAGCAGCCACAGTTTACCTGTTAGGTGAAGAGCTGCAGAAAACACACTTTCAACTTCTCAGCAAGGTAACAAAATGGACAAAACCCTTTTGTTGGGTGGAAATGTACTCATGCCATGTGCAGCATGAGAGAGTTGGTTAATCCAAATAACCAAAAAGTGTTTGCTCTTATGCTTGAAATCTAGCCATGCTGCCAGTTTTGGTTTTCTGCTGAGATTTTAAAATAGACATCTCTGGCTTCACCTTAACATAATATTGCTGAACGGAATTTCCTTTATGGAGCTCACAGTATTGAAAAATAAATGCCATTATCCATGCAACACAGTGTCAAAATGTAGTTCCAGTGAAAACACAGTGAGGGCTATTACCCAGAGGAAGTAGTACACTGTTTCTTAAAATACATTACTGTTGAATTTTTGTCTTGCTGGTAATTTTTTTTTAACCTATAATGATCCTGCCAGTAATCACACAAATGTCCTGTAGGTCAGCTGTAATGATGCATGAACTCTGAGCCCTTTTTTCTAGTTACGTAGAAACCACAGCCTGAAATGGACACAAAATGACACGTTTGCTGTATGTGCTTTCAGACAAGATTGGACACCCTGTGGCAGCCAGATTGATTTAGTCATGTCTCAACTCAACAGCAGCACTGAATAGGAGATATTGTTTATGAACCCACAATGAGTCTGTTATAAAATAACTGAAGTGACCTTGTATTGCTGTACACTGCTAATTGTTCATTGGATCATAATGGCACTAGATGCAGTTGCTAGGCAATTGGAGATACAGGTGCAAAGCCTGTGTGGCTTTAAACAACAAACATGCATGAATCTGCCATTTATTACATTGTTAAAGGAAGATATGAACAACTCAGATATAAATGAGCAACTGAGCTTGGTGCAAAGCAGGGCACAATTTAGACATAGTAAAAAAGGCCTTTTGTATAGCAGTATACAGTGTGTGCATTCAGGCTGTGTTGAGTGTGGAAGGCAGCGGTCACAGGTAAGAGTCCAGTAATGGCCTGTGATGGAAAAACCATACAGCATTTTCCTTAGTGAAGTTAATTTCAGTTACACATGGCATACACACACATGCTTCAGCCAGCGTTAGAGCTGTATTGAAGAAGGGCTCATGTAATATGCAGCTATATGGTGAAGTGAATGTTGAGCACAAAAGCCCTAACCACTGATTATTAAATAAATAAGTGCTTACAAACCTGTTAAATTATCCAATGCCCACTCTTACATGCAAAGCACGCTCTCCCATTTTCAGCTGAATAGCACGAACAGTTGGGTTGCGGCAGTAACAACAGGTGGCCACATAGAGGGTAAGCGGTGAATTATTTTTGCGCTTTTGACAGGGTTGCCGTGGAAACGCAACAAGAGGCCACACAAACAAAGTAGATGGGATGGATGGAAATGGCCTGTGTATGCTCTGCCTTACCCGGGGAATTCATCACAGATTTTGATGTATTATTCTGAATGAATGTTTTGGAGTCCTCTGGGCCTTTATTGAGAACTCGTGGTATGTATTTGAACATCCGCTGGGCAGTCACTGGGGTGCTGTAGTGCTCATAATACATGAAAGGTACCCATCAATGTCTTGCTTTTTCTATCTCACACCGAGCAACAGTGACTGTGTTTGCAAGTGAAGTAGCTGCCCCAAGCAGTTGATTTTTTTTTTCATTGCAGGAGGGGAGTGAAAGCAGGTGATTTTTGTTTGAATTTCTTTTTTAGAAAATGAAAAGACTGCTCTCAACTATCGGACATTTTTCATTGTGAGAGCACTTCAGCCAAACATTATGCCGATAAGAGACTGGAAGTCTATTCTTTCTACATGAATGTTCATATTTTGTTGGAGAAAGCGATAAAAAAAAACAGCAGGCCAGAATACATTAGCCTGGGTAAACATCAACAGGAGCAGCAGCCTCTTTTTATTAGACCCCTGCGCCTGGAAGCAGTGGCTTGTGGGGCATTTCATTTCCAGGAAGCGAGTGTGTCTGCCGGTGCATATTGTTTCCATGACGGCAATTTATTTTGCCAGAGTAGCACGACAGTGTGCGTTATGCAATGAAGGCTGATAGATAAGAACAGTAGGAAAGATACTTTTCAATTCCTAATGTTCCTGAGGGATGCGGCACACACTGGCACTGCCGCCTGGCCACAGTGAATACCAATCGCTCTGGTGTAGGCCGAGGGACATGCAATCCTCTGCAGTGAAATCTTCCTGCCCGCCGTTCTCTCTGCTTCCCTCTCTTTGGTGTTCTGTATTCTCCCCCAACTCTCCTCCTCCACAGGGGCTCAGACGATGTTCAAGTTAGTTAGCAGCTAGAAAGTTTCCATGCAAAACACTTCACAGGTGGTTTGACCTTGTCAAGTAAGTTTGAGCAACAAACAAGCATCTCATAAAACTCAAGTAACTTGCAGGTGCAGAGTATTAAAGGGTAACTTTGGTATTTTTCAACCTGGAACTTATTTTCCCGTGTATTTTGTGTCTGTATGGCAATTGTTATTGTATCTGTTACACTCTGGCATCAACTTTGGATGTTACGCTGTACCTTGACATGTTGTTGTACAATGGCCTTAAGCTTGGCAGAAGCTGACACTACAGAAACTTTAGGGGATACAGAAAGAATTGAACTAAGATAAGGACTCATCAATTGGTGACTGAACTGTGGGTTTTGTATTGAGCGCTTACTGTATAACACACTGTGGTGAACTTAGTTTTTCTTGTGGTCTGTATGTAGGCCGACCTGATCATGATATATTATATTAATGCCATGACTTGGCTCAAATTATCTTTCTCATATCATTAAAATTTGATACTTCTTCTCCACCATTGCTCATAAATGTATCTAATATTGCATTGCTCATACTAAACACTGATTTACTGCTTGTCTGTTTTGAATAATACAGGAGGTAAAGATTTTAAAAATTAATCGCATATCACATAGCAATACTGGTTAAAAAAATCGCAATTAGATAATTTTCCAAAATCGTTCAGCCCTAGTAGGATCCTATGTGTTTAACCAGAAACAGTCACTATATCGCTCTCGTCAAAGCCACCAGACTCCGTTGACAAAAATGATAATTTTACCTCTCTGGTTTACCACTGCCATGATCAGTTAGTTTGTGTTATTGTGTGACTTTAGTGTTTTCAATCCTTTTAAAACACCAACAGCACAAACAACAAAAACAACAAAGTCACACAATAACATAAACTATCTAACCACCCGAGGCAGCGTAGACCATGACCTTCAGTGTCCTGCGAGGTAAAATTATTGTTTTTATCAATAGAGTCTGGTGGCTCTGATGAGAGCAATATAGTGACTGTTTCTGGTCACATAATAGTCTAGTATTGGCTAATCTAATGCGCTCTCTACTTTAAATTCTAAGAGGAATGTGCAAACCCCGAGACTTCTTCTGGTGCGTTCCATTTACCTTGGAAATCAGAACTGGGAATGCCGTCACGCCCAATTTGACGGCGTTCTAGCTAACAAGTCGGAAAAAACCTTTCCTGGCCAGCCGTTGTTAACAACTAGCCAGGTCACCCATTGTTACGCCGGTTGATGAAATAAAATTAAACGCATTGTGGGGTCCACAGACAGCAGTTAGACAGCACTTTGTGTACAAAAATGTATATGAGACACAAGAACACAGAAGTGCTAATAAACAGTATAAACTACAGCTTTCACCAACTGTTGATACAGCCATCTTGGATCACAGACTCGGGGTAGTGCGGTTCTCCCAACTTTCCGAGTCAGAAATCTGACTTAGGGGGGCATTCTCTTTGAAATATCCGACTTTAAACTTGGAAATTCTGACTTCACGTGTCAAATGGGACATACCATTACATCCCCACATTCACACCTGTCCCTGAACAATGTACCTTACATGCAACCCGCCACATTTCAGAACATTTGCGCCTGTACTTGAACTATCGTTCAAAGCACTCCACAAACTGTGTCTGTCTTGCAAAACAAGCCGATAATTGGGCAAGCAAAAAAAATTATTAACTAACACATGTATGAAATTGTCCATCATCAAATACATTATATTTCTGTTAGTATTTATACTATATGAGAACATTTGAGAAACGTCTCAATGTAATGTGCACATGCTATTTTCACTCCCATTCTCACACAATGTAAAATTACAAAAAAAGACATAGCAAGCTGAAAATCTAATTTCATACATGCCATGCCATTCCATCATAACTTAGTATTTACATAAACTAGACATTCTAACAATCATAAAAATACATTTCACTGATTTTACTCACTTGAATGTTGATATATCCACACCAATAAAACAAGAAGATGCTATTCCAGGAATGTTTGCAGGTCGTATGAATTCATGACCAGACCTATACACATTTACTATCCAATGGCATTGCAAGGCTAAACAATAGGACCCATTGGCTATGTAAATGTGGTCTTTTAAAGGAAATAAATCATTTGCAGATATGTTTTTGGCAGAGCTTTAAGTGATGTTGTAATTTTATGACCATGGGGTTAAACAAAAAGGATCTTACTCTTTAAAAAAAAGCTCTATCTCTGTAGGGATCCTTTCCATAATGATGTCAGACACTTTTAATAACAATCTGAGCCTCCCCGTGCCAAAAACAAGCACTTTAGTAGACATACTCTGACGGGGTGCAATTGCCCACAAGGACTAAGTTGCAGTGCTGTTTCGCTGCTGCTGACTTCAGCTCAATACTGGACAATTTTCAAAAAATGTTGTCCCAATTAGTCACATAGACACAAAAATATGGGGAAATAAGGTTGAGGTTTAAAAATAGCAGTTACTTAGCCAAAGTTAACAGAATTTGCCAATAATTACACATGTGTATGTGTGTGTATATATACATGTGTATATTCTGTGTCAATAGGAATGAATAAATTTTATGACTTGTAGGTAGTCCAGCCAAACTGAAAAAAGAATAATGAACTGATTTGACTACGAGGCAGTTAAATGAACTTAACCAAATGGCCTATAGTTGTTTTTTTACACACATTTACTGTTTATAAATTTGTTTACTTTCTAAAAACTGTGGAGGCAATGCTATTGACTTCAGCTACACCGCTCATTTCAGAGTTTGTCACTGACAATCTATACAGATCCAATTTAAGTCTGAGGTCTTGCACTTGCTAGTGCCTCACATAGTCAGCACATCACACATTTGCACACAAGGGTATGGCTTCAAATACTTGGTTAATGATATGCTGGATCATTTCCCAATGCTTGCTCTGAATAGACATCTGTAAAGCAACGGTAGCATAAAACAGTCAGATAGCTGACCATACAGTTCATTTTCTACCTGTACGGTAGTCTAAGCAGTCATTTATCTGTGGCGTGCACTTGTGTCGCTGCTGAAATAAGAGCTGAAGGTAAATCTTTGATTCAGTGGATCCACAGTAACATTTGTGGATACATTTTGCTCCCTTGACAAATGTGTAGACACACACTGCCACAGGAAAAAGTGATGAAACCAGGAGAAACTCTGGCTGTATTCTGTATTGTTCTTGTTTTCTGAAGAAGACTTATGAGTTGAGACTGACAAAATAGGAGGAAAAAAACATTTGCCTTTATGTATAATACATGAGAACCAAGCAAGAATACAATTTTCCCTCATGTGTGTGCCTCATCACTTGTTTAGCCATGTCATAATGCATTTTCACAAAGAAGGAGAGCTATAGCTATAGGGGCCACTTATCGATAAATACGCAAATCATTTTTGCTCTGTTTCCATCGTGATGAGGTAAAATAATACATATACAGAATAGATGTGATTAACTGCCTACAGAACTGTGAACCTGCATTAAAAAGGTGCATTTCGTCTATAGCTGCATCAGAAATCATATGTGAAGTGCATATATTTTTGGTTATGAGGTTGACAATGAGCTCCAGGGTTTTGTTGGTTGTGGTGTATGAAAATCCAGTTTCAGCACATGCAAATTGTGTTGAAGTGTTTCATAATAAACATATAGGTTTATTTCCACAGTGTTAGAGAAGCTCTGTGCCATACAGCACACAGTGACTCATCATCTGGCCATGGGTATTATATGGTATTTTACAGAGATGTGATTTAGTGCAAACTCTGCAGAGAGAGGTCAGCGGGCAGTGGCGCCCTCCCAGCAACTCTCTAATGGACTGGAAAGGATTCACTCGCAAATCAAACAAACCAGGTGGAAGAAGCTCAAGAACAACGTGCACACAGACACATTGGCCAGTCCGAAATTAGTCCTCTCTCCGGGTAACAAACAAGACAGCTTGTTTATGTACAGCCTTACCGCTGCGCCACGCTGTATGGCAACAACAAAATTGTCCAAATGGGTTTGGATGCAATCACGCAGCTTTGATGTTCTTTGACCTGCAAAGCACAGAGCTGGAAGAGGCGCTTGATTTGGGAATCTTTTATTCAAAGACTAAAAGTCTGACCGAGGAGGGCGTAAGAGAAAATCCATCTGTACTTTAAACCACATAAACAATAAAAGAGGATGTGGATTTAAGATTAATCTGCTCATATTTTTGCAAAAATGAAGTCCGTTTGAGGAAGATGAAAGAAGCAGGGATTCCAAATCCCTCTATTTGAGGATTAGAATCACATCCCTGCACTATAAAAATGGGCTGAAATGACACCTTTACTGTTTCTTCTTATGGAGAAGTTTAGTACTGTGTGAAAGGGAGGTCAACGCCGTAATTAAATCTGCTATCATAAAATACATTTATATCATTATTTAACATTAAAACGATAGGGAAGCATTTATAATATATCATTCCAAAAAAAGAGAGACTCATTTCTTCAACTTCAATTTGTCATGCTGAAAGAGCAATTCATTTAGGATTGCTGGTTGAATTGAAGCTTTGCATCAGTTTTTTACTTATTTCTTCAGGTGGTTTTTTTGTCAGTTGTAGTTTAAATTTTTGGTTATGTTCATTCAACTAAATACAAAGTCCTATCGCTTATTGCTTTTTCAGTACACATCAACATTATGTTTCCGCTCTAGTCATGCTGTATGTATCTACGTAATCTATCTGTTGTTGCAATTTCCTTAGTTGATTGAAACCACAAACAGTTTTAAAAAACTTTCTAATGCTTCTTGCGACCCCTGTGTCACATCATTGAGAATCTATCTGCTTTCTCATTTGAAGTATTTAATGATAAAAGTGTTAACTAAATGCTTATTGATGAATGTCTCCCAGCAGTAGCTTTTATCAACTTCTGTTGTTGAATGAGACAACATCAAACCTGTCGTGCCAAGAGACATCACTACAATTATTTTACGATTTGCATCTGCTGTTGGCGAGTGTGTACCCGACCCGAGGTTACAGGTTTGATCCACTCAGTTGCCAGCTAGTTTTCTGTTAACAACATGTGCCATCTTGTGTCTGTCAAAGTGTCAGTGAGCAAGCCGCTGAACCCCTGGCTGCTTGTCTAAATCTCTCTGGATAAGTGCACACATTAAAAGCGGACTGACTCATGACATTCTGTTGCTGTAGTCTGTTTTATTTTAGCAGAGAAATACACTCTGTTGTCATTCCCTCTCTGCTTCTACATGATGTGTTTCAGGCTTTTTTGTAGGTCCCCAGTAGCTCCTCTCCCCAACATCTCCAATAGCATTGTGCTGTTGGTGCATTATGATGCATGCCTAATGACAATGTGGCATTCTGATTACACTGTTTACTCTCTGTATTGTAAAAACACCAGCATTAAAGAACAGAAAATATGCAAACATGCACATGTGAAATTGCACACAGGCCCTCAGATAACAGATAGCCTGCATGCTATAGCTTTAACGTATTCATTGAGAATCAGAATTAATGACCTGTACCAGCACTAATGCTGGAGCCCAAAGGCATTATGATTTCATCCCTAGAGAGAACGCATGTAGCCTACACTTGCACAAGATATTTTAGTTTGAGCTATTAAAGCGGAAATGGTAGATGGGGCCATGCCTTCATTTCCAGTTTATCATCCCATAAAGCTAGCACAAATGGAGCAGTTACTCACACTATACAGCCTTTCTCGTGGCTTCTTCCTTGTTCCTTGTCCTCTTTTCTGTTGTTTTTGACATCATATTGCTAAATTTAGATCACATTGAAAATCAGTTTTATTTGTGGCTCACAGTTTCACAGTACAAAAGCAATTCAAAGTTGTTTACAAAGTGACAAAACAATTTTTTTTTAAAAGCATAGATATAGACAGGCAACACAGATGTTTTGTATTCACTCTTAATCTTAAAGGAAAATCTCTCACGCTTTAGGTACTGAATGTTCTGTTGCCATTTTTACATTGAGCTTTGAGGATCGGAAGTAGATGGAACTCCTTTGACCCACGCAATTTTTCATGCTGATAAACAGGAAGCATGTCAGCTATATAATATGGGGCCGGAGATTTGTGGGCCAAGAGCAGTATCTTAAAATCAACTGTGCAATAAAGAGGTATGCATGTGGTGATGTTTGAGAACCAGTGATATGATATTATATATAATATTTGGCGCTAGTTTGATAATGGTCATCTGAGTTCCCTTCAGTTATTAAAGTGCACCCACAGCAATAAACAACAAGCTGCTGTGAGTGGTGCCATAAGCACTTTGCAGACTTTTTCCCCCTGGGATTCATCTCTCAGGGTGTTGGTGGAGGTTGTTGGGGGTGTATTCAGCACACTAGTCCTGGATGAAAAAAGTAACTCCGCCGTAGCTACATGTTTTTCTAAATAAAATAAATACTAAATATTTACTTTGTTATATAGTTAATACATAATCAAACATAAGTCAAAGATAATGCGGTAGAGGACAATGAGGGACAACATTTATTTTGTTACTTTCCGTATTATGGAAAGCACTTACACCCTTGCTTGTCAGGAAATGGGCGGCTGCCTTTTCAATGAGCTGAATGGCTTTTATGTTGCAGTGATAGGCTGGGTGGCGATGGAACAGTGGTCAAGACACACGCCTGTGGAGTGAGCGACCCAGGTTCAATTCCCTACTGTGACACATCCACCAATGTGTCCCTGAGCAAGACACTTCCCCACCTAGTTGCTCCGGAGGCGTGCGACCACTGATGAATAGCAATTGTAAGTCGCTTTGGAAAAAGTGTCAGCCAAATGAATAAATGTAAATGTAATGTGAAATGAATGGACTAAAAACTGCTCACTCTACAGTTCACTTTTCACTTGACAAGTGCTCGGTGCTGGAGAGGATGATGTAAAAATGTTTTTTTCTTAGATCAACACCATCACCAAAGCAGCCATCCATCGTCTCAGGAATATTTTTTAAAAAGGAAAGAAGTGATGATTTCAATCCCTGTGAAATTTGGAAACACTTGACATGTAAGCTATTACTGCAACATAAAAGCCATTCAGCTCATTGAAAAGGCAGCCACCCACATCTTGACAAGCAGGGGTGTAAGTGCTTTCCAAAATATGGAAAGTAACACAAAAGAAATGCTGTCCCTCATTGTCCTTCACTGCATTATCTTTGATTGATGTTAGATTATATATTAACTATAACATGGTACAAGGTAAATATTTAGTATTTATTTCATTTATAAAAACATTTGGAATTTACGGTGGAATTACTTTTTTTTTCATCCAGGAGTAGTGTGCTGAATACACCAACTAACTATTGATTATTTTTGTAGTTGACTAATTTGTTACTTATTTGATTAGTATGACTAGTCACAATTATTTTTGTCACCCCCTAACCCTAATTAAACCATTTAACTAATTAAATATCTTCCAAGTGAATTACTGATCTCCAACATATACAGACTAACCAGCTAACGTTAAGTGACCAAGGTTTACTATTCACAATGAACAGCAGTATCAGCGCCCGGGGGAAAGTAGGGAAGAAGACAAGACAGCTTAGGATATTCTTATAATTGACTGATTTACTATTGCACTTAACGTTAACGTCTGATTTATTGCCAAGTTAAAAAGTTAAGTTTTAAAGTTAAAACCTAACTTTAAAACTTAACTTTTTAACAAAGATGTTTGCTTTGGAACTGTATAAAATAAGAGTAAGTACTATAACCACAACTGTACACTAACAATGTAATGGCTATTTAGAATAATAAAGCAACAGTCCCCTTTCATACTAACTTGCTTCTATAGTTTATTTTTGCCAAAGTCTTCATAAATTTTATGAGTGGAGAATGTTCTGTAAGCTACATCACAAGCCAGATTTTTCTTGATTTACTTTAAAATGTTAAACCATTCAGATTCCGCTCAGATTGTAAAGACAGAATAACAGCGGTACGGACTATTTTACAGTTGTGGCCTATCCTCTGTCGCCCTGTTGTTGCTGCTGCAGTGGTCTGTGTAACTGGGACCAGAGGGCTCCGTGGGCGTGACTGACCGGCCAGCTGGCACCGCTAATCTTGCTGGCGGACCTTGTGGAGCTTCTCAACCCCGAAAACTTTTGAGCACATTTTCGATTCACCGTGAACTTTCATAAAACTGCCAATATTCAAGTTCTACACTGTTGATTTTTCGCTTCGAAACCTCTCAAAAGAGTATTTAGTGATTAAAAAGCTTACAAAACTTGTAAAAACAGAGAAACGTTGTGCTGTTTGCCTCTTTCTGTGTTGCTTTCCACTTCTCGCATGAATGTTTCGTGAGTATTTTCACAGTCAAGCAGTCATGGCGGACAGTGGAAGCAATACTGCGCCCAGCACTTTCTGTAGTGCATTGCAGTTAGAAATAAACAAGAAGAAACGTTGTTAATAAGAAGGTTGCTTTCTCTCCCTTAAACGGGATCTTTGTAACGACGCGTCAACAATGAAATTCACGTTGACAAATTTTTATCATCGATGTCGTCGATTACGTCGACTGATCGCTGCAGCTCTATCCGCAACAACCTCCACCAACAGCCTGAGAGATGAATCCCAGAGGGGAAAAGTCTGCAAAGTGCTTATGGCACCACTCACAGCAGCTTGTTGTTTATTGCTGTGGGTGCACTTTAATAACTGAAGGGAACTCAGATGACCATTGAAAGAGCTAAAATTTCTCAAAACTCACAAAAAGTGTTAATTAACTTTTGTACTTGTTTACTTAGAGGGAAATTGGTACAGACAGCGTGGAGTTTTACACTCTCACGGCGGAATCAACACTGATGATTCCTGTGCACATGGCAGTTGCTGAGGACAAGAAAACACCAGGATCTTGTTTTTATTCGAGTTTGGACCTGGATCCATCTACAGTTTCCCATACTTTTTCGCCCTCTCTTTCTGCCATGTTTCGGTCACGCTTCAGGCTCTCCTGTCAGTGAATTTTCCTGCATCCTCTCAACGTGTTATTTATTTACCGCTCCTGCAAGCTCCGATGTCTGTCTCCTCACTGTTCACATTGTACCGCATCTCTCTTCTGCCAGTCACTTGTAATCAACCCATTATTACTTCAGCACATAAGGACTAGCTAATTATTCCAATCATTATTATAATTACAGATTAGAGGGGAATGATCAAGGAAGGTTAGGCAAGGTTTTCAGCCTGTGTCTGCACCCTTTCCCAGGCTGAATAACTAGTTACTGTTATTCTCTCCTAGCCCATGAAGTGTCTGTCCTTGATCATTTTAGCTGAACTGTTTAGGATCCAATTATTAGTATGTTTCATCCCAGCAAGGTAGGGAAAAAGACCATATTTTAACATTTCATTTTTAAGAAATCTTCTTTGATGGGAAAAATAAAGTCTTCTGTTCACCTGAAAGTCACAAAATGCGAAACAATGCATGCAGGTGCATTTTTGAATGTTGCTTACATATTGTCTTGTTTGTCAGTATGTCGTAATTTATTGTTTTCACCAAAATGCTGCCATATAAAATTAGCATACTTTTAAGTATGATATCATGAGACAGTAATGAGAAATATTTATTATATAATATAATGTATTATTTTTTATGTTGTTTGAATATCACGAGATGTCATCACATCCCTAATCTTTAGTCACTGTAACAGTGCAAAAAATTACATTACATTTTGCTGATGATATCTAAATGTTAAAAAATATGTTATCCAAAGCAATCTGGAATTGCTATATAAGTCAGAGGTGGCACGCCTCTGGAGGAACTAGGGGTTAAGTGTCTTGCTCAGGGACACATTGGTGGGCAGCAGTGGGAATCGAATCTCCCACACCAAAGGCACGTGTCTTATCGGCTGCACCATTGCCGTCCCTTGCAGCATGTTGGATGTTACTGTTATAGAATGTGGAGAGAAAATAAGGGAAGCAATTTCAGCTGCAGAAGCTTGCAGCATCCATATAGTCTGAGTGTGAGTGTGAATTTGTTGGCTGGTTCTACAGTAAAAGTCCACTAAACTTTAGTGTTACCAAGACACTTTAGCAAGAGAACTGCTTTATTTTACTTGCCCTACAGTCTGCATTTCCCAATATGAATGCACACACACACACACACACACACACACACACACACACACACACACACACACACACACACACACACACAGAAAAGACTGTTAAATTTAAGATGCTGTGATGGAACCATGCCCAGCTATAGATTGCCTTGTCTACTGTGCAGAGACATCTGCATAGAACACATAATAAACAGTCATTGCTCAGCATTGCATGAGGATGTCTGTCTTCTCTTTTATTGTGCATTGCACAGATTGAGCACCCTGTCATGCTCACTTTACATCCCATTGTTGACTGTAAGTAGTTTCTGTCTATAGAGCCAGTTTTTTCCAGTTTTGTCACCATTTTCCATACTGTAAATCCCACGCAGTCACATACTGTATTAGACACAACAATCAGCAGTGGGCTTTATGCCACTCTCTCATAAAACCAGTAGGATTGTCAGTTCTGCAGAAGAAAATAGAGATGGTTCCAGAGAGATGACTCTGCACAGAATTAGAGAAAATAAATCCCATCACCCACAGCATTGGGTTTTTAACAGTTGATCTCTGAAATGATCTCTGCTCAAGACAAACAACTGAGTGGGCATGTTTGTTGTTTATGTTTATAGATCTCTTCATTTTGCAATAATCTGCCCTGATCACTGTTGTCATATGAGAGACTTATTGTTGAGTCTTAATGAGCTAGAGCTTAAAGCGTCTTTTGTTGTCACTCAGCCTTGTCCTATTGTTTTATTTTCCAAGAGTTGATTCTCTGAATCAGCTCAGCTCAAGTTCTCTGAAAAGTTTATTAGTTTTGAGTCAGTATCGGTATATACACAAGGTAGTCGTACTAGTTGTTTAGGTAACATTTTCTGTGAAGGTCATCGCTATAATGACTTATGCATTTATTTATAACACAATATAACTTACAAACATGCATTAGGTGCTATAGCAAAGTTCATAAGTCATTATGACCTTTTGATTTAATCTTTTATAATATAATTTATAGTAATACCAGTTTATACAACTGTGCGCCAAGAATCTCCGACCATGTTTCATAGTACATTATAACCATCGACTCTGCCTTGTTTATAAAAACACTTTAGTCACAATTTAGAATTAGTCATATAAAATGGAATAATAGCCTGTAGTAATGTTTACTGTTATATAGCATGTCACATAACATAAACAAGGTTTATCCCTAACATTTGTTGTGTACTTATGAGACATCACCAAGATAATACAACATAATAATACAACATAATTCATTTTATAACTTAAGTAAACTTTTTTTGAACATAAGGACAGCTTTTGATTAAAGTCAGCTGATTGTTGTGTTTTGTGGTGGATTTTTGGCCTTGCAAACGTGCATGTTTCCCACAGGGGAATTCCAGAGTGCCCCCTGGTAGACACACTATGTAACGACACCACTCATAACATGAAGGATCCATCTTCCATCCCTTTTTAAATTGTCCTATATCATCTTATATGAACACTGATACCGATTTGTTTGCAGTAAGCCCATATCAGGCTCAAGTAGAGAAGCGAGGTTGAGTTTGGAGAAAACTGATGTAAAGAAGTCAACTGAAACTCCCAAGACGCAATTTTATTAAGAAACATCCAGACATTGAGCTTAATCATTAGTGGTGTTCCCTGTTTACAGTTTTGTAAAATAACAGACATCACATTTAGCGCTAATAAATCAGTTTAACTTTCAGGTTGGGCAATTTTGGATCGATCCAAGCATCTTTAAAACAGGGGTTTTTTTTGCAATTACAATGTATTCTGAATTTGCTACAGCTCTGATTTTCACCTCAACTGGCTATTTGTGTGGAGCAGCAGAGGCTGATGGATATAATATTTGGAGCCATATCAAACTGATATATTAAAACAAATTGTCTTCGAAACAGTCAAAAGTTAAAATAATTAAAACTGATTAGTATTACATTACAGTCATATATCAAATCAAATCAAATTATATCCTGAAAACTGCTGTGGCTTCTGTGTTGAAGAACACTGACGATAGCATTTCATGTGAACATGGGAAACTTGGAAATTACAGTAGGAAATGACTTCTGGCACCTGCGGCTCTTCCTCCTCCTTGTCTCTGCCCGAGGTGTCGTGCCATGCAGCTCTGCAATATCGCCACGCAGCTAACTGGTTTATGCTTTAATAAATGTGGGTAATAGGCAGTCTGGTAAATAGCTCCGATTGCTTTTATCTGCAGGCTAATGATGTCTTGGGCTCCTTTCAATTAAGGTGGAAACGAGGTCACTAAAGGGTTTGCTTCATGGCTCAGCCATTCAAAATCATTAAAGCCTTAGCATGTATTCATTAACGCCCCAGCCACAGGTCCCAGAAGCACATGCTCTGCTTCGCTCTTTTTATCCTCTATAAACTAATTAAGAACTTGTTAATCCTCCACTAACAGTTTGGGCTTTGGATCCTTTCTGCCGAGTCCCTCATGGTTGTGGTTTTGGCGCTGGTTTATCTGTGTGCTAGCCAGACCAATCAAAGCTGAGGAAGATACTTTATGTGACTTTTAAAACAAAGCACCACTTATTGAGCCATGGGGCATTTTTCTGTCTGTATGCTTTATTTGCTAAAGTCCCTTAATTACATCACCATCATGCTTCAGCTGACAATTATAGATCTAATAGAACAAGATAAAATAGGCGTGTTCACATAACCCCAATTTTAGCATCTGTGCAGTGATTGCCTGTATGTGAGTAGATTTAATTTTTTCTTTAGTTTTTTTGTATTTTGAGTCTCCTTTGTTGCATTCTTACTTTTACTTTGTTTTAGTAATACTTTACATGTGATTGATTTGAATCGAATCTCACATTTTCTTCTAGTAACATGAAAACTGCTAAACATAAATAAATACATTTCCATTATTATTATCATGACAATTAAACAGGATACAGTTATTTATATTTAGATGAAGCAAGATGCAAACATTACATCCAGAGTCATCCATAGCTACTGTCTTGAATTGTTACTGTAATATATTGTGAAAATGTTGCGTTAATTTAATTTCTCGCTGAACCTAGCCACCTGCTGCACATCAGAATGCCTGAAAATGCATTTCCCCTGCACATTATTTGATTTGGTCATGAACAAGAAGCTTTCCTCCTATTGGCTTTATTTTATATCCTACAGCGATACTTTGTCAAGTGCCATATTCATTCTTTAAAATTCAATTTTCACTTACAACAATATTAAACTACAATAAGTTCATTCGTTTCTGGATTTGTCGGTCGAACCGAAAAGATAATCGCTTCAAGGTTGCTCATAACTCTGACTCGTTTTTTCCAAACCCAAAGCGTCACTCTGCTGTTGCCAAGCTGTTGTCAAGCATGCAATTCGCCAATGTGTCGTGGGCTCCATTTTTATCTGTCACATTCGTTTGCGGGTGAGAGCTGCTGATGCTCGCCTCATTAGGAATTCTCCCCCTCCTCCTCCTGCTGCTGCTGCTGTTGGCATGTCTCCTTGAGAACCGAGAGGCTCACGTTTGTCCTTGACTGATACCCACATCGTCCGTTTTCACAAGTTTACCATTTATACCACCTTTTGATTCTTTTTCTTTCCCCCACTTTGTAGTGTCTTTAGATATTTCTCATATCTCCCTTTTTTTTCTCACGTCCTACATATTGTTCTTTTCCATTTTTCTTTCATTTTATCCTAATCCTTCCTTCGTGAATCACACTCTGATACGCTCCCACGGTAGTCTTTTCACTGTTCCTGACCCTGTCTTCTCTCCTCCCTCTGTCTCTCTCTGCAGGAGCTGGTGGGCAGTAACCCTCCGCAGAGGAACTGGAAGGGAATAGCGATCGCCCTTCTTGTCATTCTGGTCATCTGCTCGCTGATTGTCACCTCTGTCATCCTGTTGACACCAGGTACACGGCACAGGACGGTGGTGGTGGTGGTGGTGGAGGGTCACGACACTCCACACACATTGCTCTGTTTACATGGCTATTATTATGCACAGACATGCCCATTAGGTTTCACAATCAATCTCACCACCAACAATACAAAGACTAATGCATGTGTGTCAGTATCTCTGTCCTCTGTCCACAGTCTCATGGAACATTTGCTTTGTCACCCACTGTAATGTCACAGTAACTTCCACACTCTTTTTTTTTTTTTTTGCTGTAACGGCCACGTTTAGTGAAGGTCAGTAAACCTCATTGTAGTCAGCTTGCGCAACATTGCTTTCTTCATAAACGCAGTCCCCATCTGTCTCCTTCACTTAGTCCTTCTTTTCCCTGCAGACACGCAACACACACATATTTGACTTCTACAGTTTCCTTAGTTATTTTAAGGCATCTGAGTTCCATTTCAGAGTGACCTTCAGGTTTTCTGTTCGCAGATTTACATGAAAGTTTAATCAATTGGCCATCTGTTTATATTCAGGCTCATAAAGCTCCTTGATATGGTTTTATTCGCTGCCAGAGCAGAATCACTCAATACAACTGCCAATGTGTTTGCACTATAATGTGGTTACAAAGACAGTAATCACTGTGCCCTTGTTTATGATTTTCCGTCGCAGACAATTGCAGGTAATGTTTCCTAGGACATCAGGGGCGTGGTGACAAAGCAAAGCAATTATGAAAATAAATTCAATGTGGGTTTTTTACATAATCCTTAGAGATCTTGACAGGTGTCAGAGCAAAAATATCGCCGGTGTAGACTTTAGCGCAGTGGCAGGTGTCAAAGCAGCAAGACCTAAAACGCCTCGTCACCTCCTGGCTGTGGCCTGTTCCTGTCCCGAGGCGTTTGTTGTGGACTCTGTGAACCAGAGCTGTTTAACTTGCCACTTCCAAACAAGGCGGGGCCAACGGGAGTCAGGCAGAACGTAGAGCCCGGGCAGGTGGTGTCTCCAGCTTGTACCTCGTCCTAATCCGTCCCCTCTCTGCGTTGACTCAGTGCGCTCAAGCTGAACTGCTGTTCCGCTCCAAGTCTCGACACGAGGCGGGTTCTTGCAGCAACTGTGAGGCCCCCAGCTGACTGCGCATTAAAGGGGCTGTTTGCAGAGGATATTTAGTATTTTAGGGGCTTTGGGGTATTAAAATATGCTCTGGCCTGAGTTGGTGTGGATTAATTGGGTATCCTGACCAACTGAGATGAGCTTCAGGATAATGCAGCTCCGTAAATAACTCCTCAAGGACAGTGGTTTGTTAGTGCAACGACAGTTTACTCCTTCTTGGGGTTATCGTATTTGGGATAAAACTGTTAATTGAATCCCTTGATTCAACGGAGTCAAATAGTTTTGCATTTACCAAGTTAAAGGAAAAGGTTTACCTAAAATGTTCTTGTGCTGTTGTGTATAATTATTGTTGGAAATTACCATTTGGTATTTAAGATTTGAATCAACCAGGACACTCCCGTCTGCATACTTTTGTGTACTGTCGGTGTGGGGTTGTTGTCCTGATTTGGGCTGTGGTGCTTCAGCGTACTTCAAAGTTTGTGCCAATGGTTTGGGGAAGGCCCTTTCTGTCAGATCCAAAAAGAAACTTTCCCTCTTTGATATGGAAGAAGTTGACTGGCATCCATCCAACATCTTTGGAAGGAATTTAATTATAGTGTCAGTTCATAACAGACATTATCTCATTGCACTTTTCATATAGAGCAGGTCTAGACTCTATAAACTGGAATGGCAACTATGAGCCAGGCCTTATCGCCCAACATCAGTGGGCTCGGTAATACTCTTGTGGTTGAATTCCTGCAGCGGAGTGGAGGCTGTTAGTAGCGTATAAATAGTAGAGTTTAAATGCTCGTGGTTTTGAAATTAGATGGTCAAAAATCACTTGAGTGTAATTTTTGAGGAGCCGTGAAGTGTATTTGAATCATCTTCCCTTTTTCAGCTGCAGCACTTTTTGCACAATCCACATCTCAGTAGCGAATTGTACTGATTTGATAATTGACATCATAATAGATATTGAATTTTACTTAAGTGTTCTTAACAACTGAACACATTTCCCTATAGTTTTTTTACACTGTGTACATATACATACATGTAGCATCAGTAAACTTTTTTTTACTGTCTAGAATGCTGTGGTTTGCCTAAACGGGGTATTCAAATTACAAATAACCACTGAAAATTGTATGTATTGTGTTGTACTGTATTGAATTTCACACACTACTGATGATGATCTCCAAAGATGCAGGCTGTGGCTGTGATATTCTATTCTTTGTGGCAATGTGGTCTATTCAGGCTCCTGTCTGGAAAAATTGCTATCTCTTCCTCTGAAGATGAATTCCTCCCTGTATGATTGTAAAGAAAATAGTGAGCAGGGCAAGAAGGCCTTTATTCTTAGGAACTGATATCACAAGTACATGATTATGTATTACATTATCAAAACTTCTATTGTAAAATCGGTCACACTGGATTTACACTGCATAAATTGTTTTTTTATCAAGGCAGTGTGTCTATTATATAGCCATAAGTTATTTAGACATAACTTTATCAGAATCAGCTTTATTGCCAGGTATGTGTTCACATACGAGGGATTCGTCAGAGTGGTGGCTTATGGGAAGAAACTCTTCTTGAGTCTGTTGGTTTTGGCGTTCCTGACTCTGGAAATGTATCAAAGTCCTGAATGGAGGACAGGTTGGCCCTGATGATGTTTACAGTCCTGACTGTCCATTATAGTCTGCTCCTGTCCTTTTTGGTGGCAGATCCAAACCAGACAGTGATGGACGTGCAGAGGACAGACTGGATGATGGCTGGGTAAATGTGGATCAGCAGCTCCTTAGACAGGGTGGGCTTCCTGAGCCAGCGCAGGAAGTGCATCCTCTGCTGAGCCTTCTTGATGATGGTGTCAGTGTTGGGCTTCCACTTTAGGTCCAGGTATAGAGTGAATTTGGGCTGCAGCTAACAATGATTTTAGTATTCAAAGCTTCTATAGATTATTTGAACGATTCACCATTATTAATCGATTTTAGTGATTTAATCGATGAATCTTTTCAGCCCTAAAGTGAATCCCAGAAACCTGAAGGATTCCACAGCAGACACAGGGCTGTTTAGAATGGTTATGGGGGACCGAGTGGGGGGGCTTCTCCTGAAGTCCACAGTCATCTCTACAGTTTTGAGCGTCTTAAGCTCTAGGTTGTTCTGACCCCACCAGAGAGCCAGCTGATAAACCTCCCCTCTGCAGGCCGACTCATCACTGTCCCGGATGAGGCCGATGACCGTTGTGTCATCAGCGAACTTCAGGAGTTTGACAGATGGGTCTCCTGAGGTGCAGTCGTTGGTGTAGAGAGAGACAAGCAGGGGGGAGAGCACACACCCCTGGGGGCCGCCAGAGCTAATTACTAAGTGAAAGAAATCAGCTATACTGTTTTGGAAGGAAACATACTTGTTTTTGATCTTGATACGTAGATAACATTGAAAAAATCTTTTAAATAAGCTGATTTCTCCACTGCTTTTAAGAAAAATAAGACATTAAGGGCTCAATTACAGACAAAGACAACTTGATAGGAAGGGCATTTTTTTGCCCAAATGGGCCCAGGAGAGCAAGATACATCACTAGCGTTTTGTAACACTGTTAAAGTGCTTTAGGGAGGATTTTCCTATTAAAATGCTAAATCCGGCAGTCATTTAGAAGAACCTATTTTGCTGTAATTACACATCAAGGGGAAACATTTGGGGAATGTAGGTACCTCACCCTGAGCGGCAAACTGTAGCAGTGCAGCTCATGTGAGGAGTTATGAGGTAGCATGTTGTTTCCACTCAGTTAGGAGGGTGTGTTGATGGATGCTCCCCTGCCAGACAGACCAGCCACTCTCTAACTGCTCCTGACAACCACTTTGTTCTCACACACATGCACACACTCACACTCACACTCACACTCTTACACACACACACACTCACACATATAACTTCGGTCTCCTTCCCTGACAACCTGTGTCTGCTGTAACTGATAGCTCCATATTGCTAAGAGGTTGCTCTGTTCTCTACATCAATACAACTAGGTCAGATGTTCACAATTGGCATCTGGGTATTCGTCAGACTGAAGGATGTCAGGCTGACTGACAGAGTGACAGCTAACTGAAAGTGTGGGTGGATCGCATTCATACGTTCATTTGGTGCAGCTGAAAACAAGCAGTCATAGAGATGATTGCACAAAGCTAACACACTAAGTTAGATCACTCTCATGACCGATCAGAAAATCTGGTCACCTCGACGATGTGTTGTACATCTATCATCTAGTATATTTACTTACTCACTGCTATCCCCTTTTTGATTGTTAGCCTTGTGTACAATAGACAGTAAACAATCAGCTGTCATTCTCAGGACAGAAATCTAAGTTCAAAGGTAATTTGTGAGGCTTTTCTGTCGTCTGATTTTAGAATGAAACCTCAATTTGATTAGATAGGATCACCCTTTCCTTTGTCAGTCAACACTGCAGACTTACTGTATTTGACTCTGTCAAATAGAGACACCAAAATTATCTTTCAAATTGACAGGTTTAATGTTCGATCGCAACTCCCTCTGCCTTTGCGTTGTATTGAAAAGAGGTCGTGCCAAATTAGCATATAAACTGCTCAAGTGAGCTGACCCCTCTGGGGCTGACAGTTCACTTTTGTCAGACTAATTCAAAGCTGGGATCACAGCGCTCTGTGAAGGTGAGATAAAAACATGCTTAACTACAGAAATGGATTCGCCTTTAAGAGATTGTGCTATATATAAAAATGTAAGTGGCTGCCTCTGTGTCCAATCTATCACGAATGATTATTAAATCAGTATTTATCCCCTTCAAACCTTGCCATCTGATGGGAGGCTGTAATGTGTGTGCGCGATTGAGTTTCCCTGCAGTCCGTAGTACACAGTCTGGTGACTGTGATAATCACACTCAAAACTCAAGTGATGCACCAAGCAGATGCCTTCAGAGGTGTTTTTGTCCCCGGTGATGAGATTGAGGAGTAACTGAGGATCAGTCGGTGTCTGTCCATCTGTTACACACAATATGCCACTAACAGCTTACATACAGCTTACGCTCACGTTTGGAGAATAATGCAAATCATTGTTGCGTTCTTGCAATTTAAAACCGCTTTGACTTGTTAAAAAAAAAAAAAGGGAACTCAAATGGATGAAAAACATCTACTTAGATTTCCATGGCAGGGCTTTTCTTTTAGCATCTCCCTCAAATGCTGTTAATGTTAGTCACAAATCACATGCTTTAACTGCGTATTTTAACATTTTTAATACATGAGATTGTACATTTTGATTTTCACGTGTGCAGTGTGTCTTTGGCCTACATTCGGCTCTGGTTGAATGGGGGGACTAGATTAAGGCCACAAATACAGCTGTCTTGTTTTGTATGGAAGGACACATAGTAATGGAGCATCCTGTGTTCAGAGTCTCCCATTTTTGATCCTAACAGCTGTAGTGTAAAAACACATATTGTACCATCTGTTAAATTGCATTGTAAAAAATTTACAGTATTTCCCTAACTGGACATCGTAACACCCACAAGAAGTTGAAAGATGACTCTAAGAGATCATTATATTTAAGAATCAAGATAATTACCTGTACTGTGAGAAACAGGACAAAACAACATTCTACTCTGTAAAAGTGTTCAAAAGTTTTCTCTCGTTATTTAATTTTTTTTGAGAAATATAGTTTTCCCTCTTGCACTCTTGCATTTTTTTGTCTTGTGTGTGACTTATTCCACTTTAGCACCAGTTTGTTAATTTGTTTTTGCCTAGTTTATATTTTTGTAATGCCCTTTCATGTCTTACGTGAAACACTTTCATGTTGAAGGTGCTATGCAAATAAACTTGCTCTTTGAATAAACATTTCATAGTTGCAGCTCCTTAAATGTAATGATTTTCTCGTTTTCTCTGTTTTTATGTATTTGTAAATTGAATAGCTTTTAGATTATGAAGTGATTATCAGACAAACAAGCAATTTAAAAACATTACGTTGACCTCTGGAAGTCTGTGCCAGGCATCTTTCATTACACTTTATAGACTGAATTAGTAATTGAAATGAATTAATTCTTAATTACAGCCATACTTGATATTCAAACGTATATGAGTTAAATACCTGAAGTTAAAATGCATATAAAGATCACAAACTGCATTCCCCATCATCTGTTATTAATATTTTAGAGACTCTTGAGTCAGTGGAAATGTGAATATTACTTTTCTGTGTTATTTTTCTGACTCTTGTGATCACATCCAGTTTTTGAATCCTCACCCTGATCTAAAGGCTGGCTTTCAGCAGTTTTTTCATCAGTGTGTAATGTGACAAGAGGAAGATGTTTAGTGTCATTTTTAGTGTCGGCAGCCTCTGTCTGAACCTCCCCCTTCTTCCATCCATCTGCCTTTTTAAAGATGATTTCTCCGACAGCTGCGACACACGGATCAAAGAATGCGTCATATTAAAATTAGTGGACGTGGTCACAGTGCTGAGGAAACATTTGCAGCTCTGGCTCAGTGGTGCTGTAGCAATTAGAAATGATTTCCCTTAATAACACAGGTTTGTTTTTACCTCTGTCCAGTGTGTGCAATACCGACATGTATTATTAATGCTGAGCTCCAACTTGATCAGTCATTGTGACTTTATCTGCCTCAGGCAATAGTGGTTTGCAAATGTGAGTACGATATGATGTGTTGGATAATGGTTCTTCCTTGTCCCCTGCTGCATAAAATGGTCTGTAAAGCGTTTGGAATTGTTGTGGATACAGATATGTGTGTACAGATATCATTACAGTATTTGCCCGTTGGATGGATAGTAATGTCGATCAGTTGCTCGTTCACTCCACCTCTTTGGGCCAGACTGAAATTTCAACAATTATTGGACGAATGGAAATTTGGTACAAATGTTCATGTTCCACTTAGGATGAATTGTAATGACTTTGGGGAGTCTCTGTCTTTTATTCTAATTGTTCAAATGTTAACACTTATTTTTGAATTAAACCTATAAAACTACTGTAAAACTTGGCCGTTCGCCCAATGTCAGCTGGGGTATGCTCCAGCCCCCCCCTCCAAAACACTGTACACAGGATAAGCGGTTGACGATGCATGGATGGATGTAAAACTAAGTACATTCCCATTAGCCTCAGCTGCACTATGTGAGCATTGTAAGCGTCGTTGCCTACCGATGCCACCCTGAGCCATGGTTCTGCTCGAGGTTTCTGCCTCTTAAAAGGAAGTTTTTCCTTGCCTGTGTCGCCTAGTGCTTGCTCTTGGTGGGAATTGTTGGGCTTCTGTAAATAACTTCAGAGTATGGTCTAGACCTGCTCTTTATGAAAAGCGCTGTGAGATAACTGTTGTTGTGATTTGGCGCTATATAAATAAAATTGAATTGAATCGATGTGACATGACTGCATGATAATGGACGTGGTTAGCGCCACTTGTTTTGACACTTTGGCAAAATGTATGTGCTTGTTAGAAGGTTCAGCATCTGAGAATTTACATTGTGTTGCAAGAATATTTTTTGTGACGGTGAATTGTGAATGAACTGTGAATATACTATTCACAACTCTAAGCCCAGTATAGGACTTGCTCTAACTGTGGTCCAACACTTTCATGGCTGCTCTCCATTGACTCTATTGCAAAATGAGTCGTTTTCTAGCTTATTTTGCTGTATTTTTCCAAGATATGGTCAGAGCTGTTCCTGGGGCACTTTTAATAGTTACAGCTGCTCCCCAGAGAGGTGGAAAGTAGAGGTACGATTTATTCACTTTCCAAAACTTTACAACGTTATAAAACCCCAGTGTTCTGCTTTTTAATGATTGTAATAGTGAACGGAGACTTACCCAGCTGTACAGAAGCAGTGTTGATCCTTAATATCGTTGTCCTCTTTCTCAATTGTCTATAATAATACGGTCTTTCACTTTGACTCTGTGTTTGGCAGAATTGAGCCTTCTGTCTTTATTTTTTTTACATCAGTTTGAACAGCCTAAATACAACCTTCTAATGCACAATGCAACTGCCAAACTGTCTGCTTCTTTCTGAGATTGCTTTTCCAAAAATGAGGCAATATTTCTCCAGTAATAGTCAGTGGCAGGGCCGTGCTAAAGGTCCAACAAGTCTGAGACTTTGTTGAACTTAGCAACAGTAACTAAGGGAGGCGTGGCTTAGTGAAGACTCAATTACCAGGCAGTTATATCAGAAGTTTCATATCTCTGCAACTTGATTGTACCTAGATGCTGTGTTACTTGCATAAAGTGGAACCACGGTGAAAGCTTTCACCAGTCTGAGAAATTATTGTGCAGTATGATTTTTGAAAAGCTGGGATGTAAAATGTATGTAACTATATATTTCATTGACAGCTAAATGTGCAAAACACTTGTGTGGTCAGGGAACCAGCACAGTGGGTCATCCTTATGGTCCTTCAAACTCACCTAAAAGCATTTTCATTATTCTGGGATTCAATAGGCCATCATGCTCAAGCTTTTCAATCCTTCAACGAAAAATGTTTCCAAAAGAAAAGCTTATTCCTGGTGATTTTTGACATGAAAATTGCCACATTTTATTAACATATTCAGTGATGTATTTCAACAGCTTTATTTTTTGTTGAACTCTGTTGTAACATTTTAGTCAAGAATGTTTTGCCCTCTTTCTGGTCAAGTTTTCGTATGTTGGTGTACTTCCTACCCCAAATCTAATTTATTTTTTATTAATTATTAATTTGATGTTATTCTGAACTTGTTTAAATCTACTTCTGTTTGTTATATTACAACAATAACTGTATTTTTTTTCAAATCTTTGTTTCTACTTGCTGTTTTTTTCTAAAACAATTTGGTGACATTTTTTGTATGGAGAGTGATTAATGCTGCTGTAGTAATAGTTCTTGCAGAAATTGTCAGTTAGTCATTTTATTTAAACAGATTGAGACCTGGGTATGAAAAACAAATGAAAAGGAAAAAAGCTCAGGCACCATAAAAACTAATCTCAATTACCATTTACACATCCGACAAATTTGTTCCATACTAAAGAAATAATGGGAGTGATGTTTGTAAAATGTTTCGTAAAAATATTTTAAGTTTCCAAGTTTCTTGCACCTAATTCCTTTTATAAGCAACAAAGAAACTTCCACTAGAGAAGTGGAAGTTTCAGGAATACTTGTTATACTGAAAACAGATTGGTTACCAATGTCTTATATGGCCGTGGTCAATGATTGCTCATTCCTTTTCTTCCATCCCCTGTTGCAGCCCACTACCATTACTGTCTAAAGCATCTTACATGGCTTTTAGCTCAGCATGTGCTACAGCTGAACATTATGAATATTGAATATTTCTACCATTTCAACTCAGCAGCCCCTGTGAAATGTTTTATCCTTCTTTACTATCTAATCTTGTCCCCATTGTATGTATGCAGAATAAAATGAAATATATTTCTGATGCTGCTGCAGCCAAAAAATGTTACCTCACATATAAAACGACAACTGCAGCATGAACACAGACAGGCTTAACAGAGAGATTAAATATCACACATAAGAAACCCAGTCCTGTAGCTAAAATATCACAGCTATGATCCTCATAGCAACCAATGTGTCCATCAACTGCCATATCTTGTCAAAGGCTTCCTGTGCTCCCACAAATCGTTTTTTTGAAGTCGATGTTAAACCGAAACCTACCAAAATGAAACTTCACGCTGAGAATGCTTTTGCCAGATACAAGGCAACTTTATTTCGTACAGCACCTTTCAACACCAAGACATAAAAAGCATTAAGAAAAGAAATGTATTGCCCGACATATTGCCTTTTGCCTTTCATCCTCAAGCCACACTTTCGGAGGTGAAATAAGTCATATACAGTTTGTAGGAGATGCTATGATGAGCATTGATGGATGAAATTAGGCTGAAATGAATTGCAAGAGGCATCTGCTGTAAATATGCATGTCTGGTCTGATGATCAGAATCCACACTACTGTTAATCAAAGGCCTGAGGGAGTTAAGAATCTGCTTTGCTTAGTTATTTATTATATAGGGGTTTTTTCTCTGTCTACGCTCTTCATCCTTTAAAGGTGAACAGTTGCAGCCTGCAGGAAAAAGTTGTTAAGATGCGGTTGGAGTTCAAAATGTGTCAAGATGACATTATATATTCTCTCAGTTTTTGTTGTCAGAAGTTGCAAAAAAATCTTATTTTTGGTACCTTCTTTTCCCTTTTATAGCACCAAGTATTATTTGTGTTTCGCCTTCTTTCTTTTTTTTCAAAATGTAGACAAGATGTGCTTGTGCTCCAAGTTGAAGTTACTACAGGCAAAGACTCACAACATGATGGTTTGTTTTGAGTCTGTTTTAAATGTCACACAGTAATAATATACAGTGTGCCATTACAGCGATTAAAAGCGTTTTACATGTGCCTAACTACTCTGTTCTGTACACATGTGTAATTACAAAACAACTAATTTCTTTAACTGGCTATAAATCTGTGTAACAAACAGATTTTTGATGATATCTCTCTCTGATCTTTCAACACTATAACTCTTGGGCTCATGTTAATAAACTTTAGTCTATATCCAGATGAGCCGCATACCCTACGCTATAGCTGGCATGTGATGTTATCTGGCAGTCAGTTCAACCACCCTTTCATTTTTAAACACATTATTGTCAGTGTGTTTCACTGCACTATGAGGATTTATAAAGCATTTTTAATGTTCCACTAAGAATAGAAAACCCCAAAAGCACAAGAGTAGTAGTTTCTGTAATTGATACACACAGGATTGTTGAGTTTTCTTATGTTAATGTTGTTTTCCTTTGCAGGTGAGGATGATCGCCTGGCGCTCAAGGGCAAGGTGACCGTTGGAGACCTCTTTAGAAAAGACTTCAAGGTTCATGACCCTAACGCCAAATGGATAAGCAGTAAGTAATCCCATTAAATTTAAGGGTTTCACTTTGTATTGAATTAGAGCTGGATTTGAGCATGTGCATCAAAATGGAAAACGGTCAGGTTGTTTTTAGGTATCCTCCCTCATGCATCGCAAGAATAAGAGACAGATTCCATCTCAAATGTGGGAAAGGCAAGAGAAAGGAATATCGTTTATCTCTGTCTGGTGTTTTAATAGGCAGCTGTTTGCCAACATCTCAGCTTAACAACTATATAAAGAAGTGTTTCAAAGCTTTGATGAATTTATTCTGGAGTCTTTCTGCCTCCTAGTTGTTTAGACTTGCTTCATGCATCTTCATGCAACTAATTTAAAAGACAACTTTGAAATCCTATTTTGCAAAAGGCAGAAAGCTTCATGTTGTCTTGTTTGCTGACAGTTCTCTTTACCAGTTGTTGACCAGTCAGAATCAGAAATTCTTTATTGATCCTCCAGGGGGAAATTCGTGTATTACAGTTGCACACATGTTGCACATCAAGGCATAGGAACAGAAATAATAATAGAAAGAAGATAGATAAAGAAATATGTAAATATAAAGGTATAAATATAAAAAAAATATATACATAAAGGATTATGGATATGTATAATACTTACATTATTAAAGAAATGTAATGGAGAACACTAATGGTGACTAAATAACAGCAGAATTGCAGCATGGTATTGCACATTAATTATTGACATATAATATTGCACAAAAATAGATAATAATGTCCAGTTGTATCAAGAAGAGCAGTTCTTAAATCGGTCCTAAAGAGAACTGACATCAAAGATTTGGTTGTATTTTAGATGCAGAAGAGCATACTCTAGCACAGACAGAACAGTCATGATGACAACGCACAACTACACAGCCAATCTGTTCCAACACCTCGAGAAACGAGGGAGAGAAGTTGCATGAAGAATACATAGTAACCAAAGCCAAATAATACTGTTCAGGTAGCTCCAGAGTTCAGCTTCAAAACCCGATAATGCCTCATGAAACAGCTTATAGCAGCTGAAAGATGTTTCATAAATGCCAACTAGTGATAATGTTGCACTTATTAAAGGTGTGTGTATATGAAGAATGTTGCTGCTATTTATTTATTACAGCTTTAAGCTATATATTTAAAATGACAAAAAAATAGGCATTAATGTGTATCACACCACAGCAATGTTTTACTAAAATGATGAGTGTTGCTCTTTCATTGATTTACACCATCTATCACTCTTCTGTCTGCCAACTCTGTTTGTGTACATTGTTTTTTTTTTTGTGTGTGTGTGTGTGTGTGTGTGTGTCCTTGCTGTCTGACATTCCTCCAAAAGATTTATTCCATATGCTTCAATAGCTACCCAATTACCTGTAACCACAACCCTTGTTTTTTTTCTGTGATCAATGACAGCGTGCGGATGCTGCTATTGTTACAGTTCATCACCACCAATTTTAAAGGCTTGTTTTTTAATAAGAGGACTGTGACAGTATAAACACTGACAGCACCGCGGGGGGGCCAATGAGAGAAAATGATATACTTTATTTTGTATCTCAGCTCGACATTGAAGAGAATGATCACAGCTCCAAGATGTGAGGAAACCGTACAGCTGAAGGATTAATGAGGTGGATTTTGTCGTCTCTTATGCCCACAAAGCTGTCCCCTCCAATCACAGGATCTAAGATGGCTCCTAGAAGCGGCACAGCTGTTAAATCTCATCTCACATCCTGAAATCGCAAAGCCTTTCCCTCTCTGATTGGCTGTAATTAGAAAGCTGAAAGCCCATATTTATTATATTAGTAACAGGAAGATGCCATTCCTCTGGATTTCAGATGACGAGCTGGGTAATTGTCTGACATGATTTGTGTGTTGGTTTAGCTACAGGTCCCCATCTGTGCTTAAAGATGAGCTGTCTCTCAAGTGGCTGATTTCTCGCCATTGGTAGCTGTGACCCACAAAAGTTGTAAACACATGGATCACGCTTGAATGAGCCTCGGTGAACATCACAAACGTACTGTTCACATCTGGAATCTAACATCTGTTCTTCAGCAATTAGAAGCATGTTTATAATAGCAACATTGATTGAATTACATAAAATCATTATGATTGGGGGAAATTAATTGTGGTTATTATTTACTTGTTACAAAATATTCCCATAACTTAATGTTTACTGTATTTCTCTCGCAGCGTCAGTGAAAACACACCATGTTACAGCTGTAACAGCACATAATACTGTACTGAGGTACTTTAGAAAAAGGACCATTGTACTAATCCATACACGCAGCGAACAGCCACCAGGAAACAAGACTCGTCATTAGAAAGCAATCCGCTCTTTCATCTCCTCCTTTTTGTGCTAATGACAGTACCATCCTTAATCTCAAGGTATTTTTAGTGTATCATTAGATACAGCTGACGAGGAGGGAGAATGGCAGAGAAAGAGGGAGAGAGATACATCAGCTGATTATTTTGTCTTCGTTAGTGTGTAATTTGTTCTAGACCCAGTGCTCGACCAACCTGCATGCTTTCAGGGCTGTCTATAGGATTTGCAGTAATGGCTTCCCTGGTTGGGGGCTGAAATTGAATTTTTTTCAAACCTCATTTAGCCCAGTTTTATGTTTTCCCTACCCCTGGCTGTCTCCACCTATCAATCAATTCCCTGGAGACTGACTGGATATAACCTCTGGAATCCCAAATGATCATATATTAGGCTATCTTTACCCGAAAAAATTGCTTTCTCATGTCTTGTCCCACAGCATTAGCTTAAATATATGCTGTACTTAAGTATCATTTGGTGCTCTTTATCTGCTTCTCCCAGTGGTTGCAGAGATTATGAGCCCTGCCTGTGCAGCCAATGGATCATCATTTTGTTTCGACTTGGGTTTTATTTTAGTCATTTTGGTTATCTGCAATGACATTGTACTCACCAAGATCTGGGTATAAAGCAACATTACTAAATAGAAGAGCCAGAAACTTGAGCATTCAAACAATCATACACGCTTTAAACAAACCTCCGGGTTAGCTTTGTTGAAAAATCTAAGAGGCTGTCTTGGTTGGGGTCCGGAAACCAGTCAGTATCTGGTGTGACCACCTTTTGACTCACGCAGCGCAACACATCTCCTTTGCATAGAGTTGATCAGGTCGTTGATTGTGGCCTGTGGAATGTTGGTCCACTCCTCTTCAATGGCTGTGCAAAGTTGCAGTCAGGTCGAGACCCCGATGGGGAAGACGAGCATGCAGATGAGCTTCCCTGAGACGGTTCATGACAGTTTGTTCAGAAATTCTTATGCAAACCGATTGTTGCAGCAGCTGTCGGGGTGTCTGGTCTCAGACAATCTTGGAGGTGAAGATGCTGGTCCTGCTAGTGTGGTTACACATTGTCGGCGGTTGTGAGGCCGGTGGGATGTAATGCCAAATTCTCTGAGACGGCTTATGGTAGAGAAATGAACATTCAATTCACGGGCAACAGTAGTGGACATTCCTGCAGTCAGCAGTTGTTCAATGTAGATGACAAAAAACTTACCAGTGGTTTAAACTACTATGCAGCAAATTAGAATTCTGGGAAGTTTTACAGGCTACAGTTATTTTTTCTTCTGTTGCAGTAGAAATATCCTGGTCTTTTAACAAAGAAATATACCACTAATGTACACTTGCATGCATTTGACTGGCCAGTGTAGCACCTACATGGATATAATGTCACAATGTTAAACTAGGGCAGGCCAATGGTTGCAGAGATTATGAGGCCTGCATGTGCAGCCTCTGGTTCATCATTTTATTACGACTAGGGTTTAATTTTAGCCGTTTTGGTTATGTGCAATGACATTGTACTCGCCAAGATGTGGGTATGCAGCAACATAGAACAGCAAGAACTGATAGTGGGAACCACAGAGTTTTTATAATAACATCGACAAAGAAGCTGTATATAATGTGGACCGTGTATGTTTATCAGGAATGCCAATCATTGCTGATGCCTGATACATTAAAAGGTCAATAGCTGTGCTGGTGCATTTGGGATTGGTGCATTCCTTAAGTAGTTTATAATCTGGCTTGTTTGAAGATTGTTTGATTGCATGTTTATTGTCCAATCAGACTGTTGTAGCTATGTTCCAAAAATCTAAGAAATGATCTTGAGATTTATAATGTTGCCATAACCAGTAGAACTTATGGCCAAAGCAATAACAATAAGCCAAAATGAACCTTTAATTCTGTGATGTACACAGGCTGCATACTCTACTTCACCCTCTGCCTCAGTATTCTGATCATGTTCTGAAGCCATCACTATAAGTCTCCCTAGTTAGGTAATTGCAGAGTTAGCAGACACCACTGATATTTCACATACGCCTGTTTTTTACCACTCCATCTGAATCAAACAGACACAGCATCAACATCATTCTTACACCACCAAGGTGAAGCCAGCCCTGTGGGACAAAATGCAGGCGCTCAGAGCAGCTGCTTGCCATTTTAATGGCCGCGTTCCTCTTGTTTGCCGCTCCAGGATGTCTCTTGTCTAGCTGATGTTTGTTAAATATGGTGAAGGGGGAGCCATTTGTAAAGCGTTCGACCGATTGGGACCACCTGAAAGTGTTATCGCCATGACTTTGAGAGGGACTTGTGAGTGTGATTTAGATAAGAGTGAAGCATAGTGATGTTTGCTTTGTCTGTGTGTGTGTGTGTGTACAATCTTAAGAGCATGTCAGAGAATTACCTTGTTCCTGAATGATGCACAACCTCTCATCTCTAATGTTTATGTAAAGCAATCACTTTGGAGAAGATTAGCCAGTTGTCTCACTCCCTTATTGACTTTTCATAGCTCTGCTCCCATGACACAACCTGAGTAATGATGTGAATGTCATTTGTTAATGGAGTTCTGCAATGGGTCTTTTTCTTACCAATGAGACATATCAAATTAGCCCATATATTCACTGTTAGTACCCAGTGTTCATTCAGTGTCACAGACAATGAGGCTTTGTAAAATGGTAACATTATATGAAGCAGCAGGTATATATATACCTTTTTGAGATGGCCCTGCAAGCATGACTGAGGGTTAAACTTAGAGGACGTCTTGGCACAAATTTACGTGTTACTGTACCTTTTAACGCAGAGAAAGCAGCAGAAGTGGTGAGACAAATAGTCTTTAGACAGACACAGGCTGTCACAATTTACTGATGTTCTTTCAGTGTTTTAATACCAAGGGAGGATTTTTTTTAAAAAGCTTCCAATGCGGAATTGAATAGGAAAAGCAAGCTTTGGAAAATATGTTTGCTTCAGTGCATCAAATCCAGCAGTCTCTTAGCTCCTTAGCTGCTAACGTGAGTGTAACATCTGAAGAGTTGGATGTCATCTTTGATCCGAGTTTTGAGCAGCAAAAACCCAAAAAACAGTCTTGCCAAATTTAGATTACTCAGAAGGCCTACTAATTAGATTATTTCACAGACACAGAGACAATCAAACTTGCTTTTATGATTTTCATCTTGATTACTGTCTTCTGTTGCTTACATTCATGAAGAACCAGTGGCACAGCTACACGTTGGGTAACATTCTCAAAGCTTTTGATCTGAATTTAGTATAGGGACTAAATTGCACTAATTTCCAAAGCTCAAGAACTCAAGCAGTGTCTCTCTGCAGTTGCAAGGTCAAGGGCTAAACAGAAAACATTTCTTCAGGGCTATCACTGACAATGCCCCAAGGTTTTGAAATACACTCTCTGCAGGTCCTTGACGGGCTGAGTCATGAGTGTTAAAGTTTAAATTACATCTTTAAACCCAGTACAAAAACTCAATGACTAGACTTGCTAAGTCCTCCTTAACAATGCTATACCTGTTAGCTTTGAATTCCAGTGCTGGATGAACCTAGGCGTTCAGTACCAAAGGTTGGTATCATATTTGTGGTCAGATTTGAATTATTGCTTAGTTAACAGTCTTAGTCTGCATTTTATTTAAGCAAAGTTATTGTACCGCTGCTTGTGTTTATAAATCACATATTTGAGAAATTTGGTTTCTTTTAATAAATTAAAAATTCAGGGTTGTAGAAAAACCCAAAGTACTGAAATTCTTATCAGTACAGAGTCAGGTATTGTGTTGGGACTACTTACACTATCCAAAATTTAAAACGATAGTTCTTTAAGTCCTCGATACCCCCTAAAGGCTACATGTAGTTTACAGGGGCAATGGTAGCACATTATTCCATAAAAAATATTTATATAACGTTTTTCAAACAGGAGGCACTCACTTGTCATTTTAGCCATCATCAGTTTTCCTATTGACATCCCAAAATGACAGACAGCTAGTTAGCAGGCTAGCTTTATCAGCCTCTTAGCTAGTAACAGCAGCCCCAGGCTAACGTTAGTTTATCAGCTAGCTAAGGTTTATTCTGTTAGTTGGCATTTTTTGCTGTTTACAGCTGACTACAAATAATATTTTTAATTTCATGATTTTTTACTATTGTGTTTACTATTATAGCAGCAGCAGCCACATTAGTATTTTAATGCAGTTAGCAACCTTTCACAGCCTGCCAGCTAAGTCCCACAGCTCCACAATCCCACATAATAGTAGTGAGCAAACCTGGCTAAAAAACACCAATAGTGCTGTCTGTTTCTGCCTGCAGAGAGAAGGAAGGCAGAGATGCTGTTAATTAACAATACACACAACGCACACACACACTAGGGTTAGTTGTATTTTGTCCTCTTTTCAGCAGCTGCAAATAGCTTTAAGTACCTTCTAATATAGTCCTTGTTTGTGATATGGTTTCACAGACTGTATGCAGAATCATCTGTGTTAAGGCATAAAGGCAGGTCATGTATGATGGAATATTTCTGCAGCATCTACCACTGTATGTTTAGACAGACACATCTCTACTGTAGCTAAATATCCAGCAAGTACTTCCACAGTACACATCCCTATAATGCCTACTGCACATGGCATTCACATCTAAGCCGTAAAATGGACTTACAATCCTTTGAATTCACTTTAGCAGTCTTATCACTGAGAATTCATAGCTCAAGTGTGTTTGTGTAACACAGCAGAGCATCCCTTCACAGCAAGAGGCCTGTTGAATGATTTTGTTACAGCTGTTCTACAAACGTGTTTATGCTCCAAAGATTTTTTTTAAAGAATCCACATGCTAGTATTTTGTAGATATTCTGTCACAAATGGTTGTGTCTTTTGATTTGGAAATCATAAATAATTATTAGAGATAACTCAAATACAAGTATAAATACACGTATTTGATCATTGAGCTAACTTCTTGGTTAGCATGTATAATAATATTGAAATAGCCTTTCCTGCTGGTCAAACAAGTGAGGCCAATCACTGATGTGATGTTTATTGTTGTCATAATTATTGTTATAATTGTTGTTTCATGGGCACTAGCCTAATGATCTTAATCATTATGAGCAGGTGCAGGTATTTTCAAGTTCAGTGGCTGGTTTGCAAGCACAAGGAAACGCAACATTGCTACGCTACACACAAGGAAAAGTGGAAGCTAGGGCACATGAGGAATGTGGATGGTGAATCAAGCAGCAGCAGAGGTTGTGGATTCATGAGGAATAGATGAACAGCTGGCACACACTGATGAAATGGCCCTTAACTCAGAGGCAGTGAGTCAGATCAAATACACAATGACTTAAAGGGTAACTTTGCTAGTTTTCTTTACTTTCTTTACTATTTTCGTCAAGGGAGTCTGGTGGTTTTAACGAAAGCTATATTGCAGCTGTTTCTGGTAAAACAAAATGGATCTTTAAAATGGTATATATCTGTATGTCCTTTCCATAGTGTTTTTAGACACTTAATAACAATCTGAGCCTGTCAGTAAAAAAAAACAAGCACTTCAGTGGATGTGCTTTGACGTGGCATAATTGCCAATGAGGATTACGTTGCAGCTCTGTTTCCCTTCTGCCAACTGCAGTGCGCTCACTCCAGGTTGAAAAATACCAAAATGACCCTTTAAGGATTAATTGCAATTTGAGGTTACAGGTTACAAATAGCACATGGGTTTAAACAAGTCAGTGGAGGGTTCCTAAGAGCACTTATGAGCTCCCATGGGACTCATCTTGGAAGGAATATGGAGTCAGATGAGCAGTGGGGGAGTTTTTGAAGACTTAATGTATCACAAATTCTCTACTCAACTATTTTCAGTGGTAATAGTCTAATAAGGATATGGCCTGACTGCACCAGACAGTGTCCTGGCTAATTAGGGTTTTCACTTCGGTCATGAGGTTGTGACTCATTTTACGCAACATGTTATTGTCATATAACTGCCATTTGTTACAGATCTGGAATATAGTTGTTGATGAGCAAACTGAGTAAAAATACTCTACCATTAAAAGATTCTCATTGTTATATTCACACAACGCAAAATATTGATAATCCTTTGAAAGAAACCATGATCAAACATTTTACAGCATTTGTTCTCAGTCTTTGATGATCTGCATCCACATCAGTTATTCATTTTTGATGCTTCTTCAATGTACCTGTGTTACTGGGCCATACGTTTTATTTTATTCAGTAAATCTAGTTGATGTTCATCATTGTTACATCATTACCTTGTGCAGCTCTTTTTGCTGTGTCCTTCTGCGTTGGCGCTGACCTACTGGCTCTCTGCGTTGTTTTTTTGCCTGTTCAAGTGGTGATCATCTTGGGTTCTGTTGTCCTAGATTTGAATTCAAAGGAGGCATAATTCATAAAAGGTTTCAAAGCAGAACTGTGTGCATGGCTTAATGTAAAGGGGCTTTTACTCACAAACGCTGTCCACAATAAGGAATATCTTTTGGTTGTCTTTGGTGCCTGACTTCCTTTGAGAGGGGTGAAAAACGGTAAGTGAGTGAGTCGCATCTCCATGAAAGAGGTGTTCTGATTTTAAAGCTGGTTATTTCCAGGGCCTTTGATAAGTGATCCAGTTATCCATTGATAAGTGTGCTCTTTTAAGGTTAAAATTCAGCTTGGATCCCTGGTGCCTTAAGGTATGCAATGTCCAAGTAAACCTAATAATAAGACAGAAAAATCTGTATTTGAGTAAGTTAAAAAGCACGAAGGAGAAATTACTTGGAAAAATGTCAGGTTTTTTTAAGTTTACCGGTCAACTCAGAAGCAAACGAGGCAGGGAATGGCCTAATGAAACCAGCAGGCGCACGCTGATTGGCATTACTGATCAACATAAATGACTTCTACTGTGAAAACTGTCCAGCAGCAGGTTGACAGTAGCCCTGGGTGGTTTCATATTTTGTCAGCAGGTTCATACTTGAGGTTTTTGCTCATCTGTTTGCTCTGCCATTCATTTGCTAGCATGCCCATTCATCAAATTGGTCAGAGATTTTGTTTGTAAAGAGAAAATAATGAGGAGTTTAATGTTGTTACATTTTTTACTTTTTACTTTTACATTTATTCATTTAGCTGACGCTTTTATCCAAAGCGACTTACAATTGCAATACATGTCAGAGGTCACACGCCTCTGAAGCAACGAGGGTTAGGTGTCTTGTTTAAGGACACAATGGTGTGAGGATCGGGTCTCTCACGTGAGGCAGATCTGATCCATTGGTCATCATCACCTTATGTAGCCTATAAGGCAAAAGAAATACCAAGTATGATTTACATTTTGTATGAACTTGTCATTTGCAAGTGAATTGATCATTTCAGGTGTTTGTCTTCAAACTATTAGAAATACAAGAGGGAGATTTTTAATTAAACCTCTTCTTATTTTTTTTTATTCAGAGTAAGCACTCATGAAGCCTAAAATGTAGAGTAGGAATGGAAAATACTCTCGGGCGAATGAAATATGTAGTTTCTGTAGGCTATACTATTTGCTGTGAGGTGAGGCAGGGTTGATTTTTCTTGTCGGTTTCAGGTCATTTGTCCACGTCCAAAGCTGCAGATAATGACTGGTCTGATAAAAGCGACTACTGGAGGAGAATTATGGTGTCTGTCTATGGCTAAATAAAATGAAGTCTCCAAAGCAGTAATACAATCTTAAATCTTTGCCCCCCAATGGCTTAGATATGTAGGTGAAATATGGGTTAAGGTAAATTAAATTATGTGAGACAGAAAATCATAAAAAAAACATATAAGCAGCCATTTCCAACAGATCAGCCTTTTAATGATTTTTATCACAATCACAGACTGTCGAGAACTCTCAGAGGCGTTTTTAGCCCTCTCAACTGGAACAAAACACACTCTACCTACACTGAATGAATGAATGAATGATGTGACCATAGCTGTACCTTCAAGACATGGTCGAGTGGGAAAGTATAAGGAGGACTGAGAAGACAGTGGAATGAGCAACATTGTAAACTCTGACTAAATATAGTCTAGTAGAGGGTTATTTCACTTCAAGAGGCTTTTGGCTATAAACTAGTCTGTCTGCACTAGTCTGTCTTTACATATATATATGTTACAGGAGTGCATTGTTACATCTGGGGAGTTGTCTGGGGAGTTCACATTTAACCAAAGAGTTTAGCACTTACGTCACAATAATATGACACAATACAAAGCCCTTTCTCTTTAGGGAGGCCATTAAACCTGCCTGTTTTCATAGCTAATGGAGATCTTTGACTTTTGGATAATTCCTGCTTTACAGAGTGCTTTTCTTCACTGTGGTTGTTTTTTAATGAGACAATATATTTGTAATATAGGTTCAGCTCATTTACAACCTTTATTGTCTGACTGCTCGTGTTTCTTGCTTTGACTTCGCTGTAAAGATGTTGCTGTCTTTCCAGATCTAAGAGATTAGCATGGTAAATACAGTCTTTAATTAATAATTAACCGATATGATATATGAAAAGCATAACAAACAGAAATTATTCTTTAAAAGTGGCAGTTTCCAGGGTAAATGACTGCTCCAAAAAATGTGCTTCTGCCAAGTGAGGTCCATGGAGATGAATTGAACAAAGTCAATATATAACATTGGTCCTTGTCTGTCTCACTCGAGTGTGTCACCTCATATCTCTTCCTCCCTGGAGTGAGGCTGGGTTAGGGCTGTGCCCAGGGCAGGAGGCTGTATTAATAAGACACACTGCCGTGGAAAGGTATAGATCAGAAGAGAAAACAGCACCCTGGGCTAATGCACAGCGAGTGAAGGTAGAGGGGAAAGAGAAAGAGAGAGTGCTAGAAAGATGGATTGAAGGGAAGACATAATGCCTAGGGTACTGTGAAAGAATAGATGGCTCTTGGTCTTTGAAAGAGCAGAAAACAAAGAGTTGGAGAGGTGAAGGAGGGATGATAAGGTCTAAAATGATGAACTCAGCAGGAGGGCTTATAGAAGGGCATTGATGGGAAGGATTTGAGAGATCCGAGGTATATCTAAGGTGTCTTGGGACGTGTGGATAAAGGAGAAGATGATCAGTGGTTTGGTGAGGAATAAAGATGAAAATAGAGCCTTAAAGAGATGCAGGTCTCTGAGTTTGAAATGAAGCCAGACTATTAAACCAGAGTAAGTCACAAAGCAACATAAAGTCCACTCAGTCTCTCTGACCACTGGGTTGTCATCACATTGTCGTTCATTTTACACATTCAAACCCTATCATCTGCAATTACCATTTCATATATGAAAGTAGATCGTTTATCGGGATGCCAAACGGAGTCAAACTAAAATAATGGAGCATGGTAGGAAAAAAAGCAGCTATCTTTTATTTATCACCATGATTTCCATGAAGGAGTTCATTTTATACCCTTGTTAGTATGCCGATGGTTTTTAACAACGAGACAAAAGCTGTTGAGGGGGCGTTTGGCTATGCCAGTCTAAAAATGTCTGAAACTGCTCTCCAAAGCACGTTCTGAATTAAAGCCATTGTGATGGTAATTTTGTCACCTCTAATGGACAATTAGATATGCTAGCAGATAGAGAGCACTCTGCATACAATCTCTGGGTTCTAATTACCTCGCCAAATGGCGTGGTTGCTCGTGCGCCTATAGATCACTAAAGCAATAAGACAGAGCAGTGCAGATAGATTGAAGGTGAAAAGGGGCAGTTGCTGTATTAAACTTATCCTTCCCTGATAAAGGCCTGATGGATGAGGAGCTGTGTGAACTTTCATACATCTGTCAAATAACGGCTCCCTTCAAGGGTTTCCTCTAGTGGCCTGAACTGGAAGCTGAGCTGGAAGCTTTTGTATTCAGGCACATTAAAGCGGCGCCTATTCTACGGCATCAAGTAGGTCAGGATCTTGAGCACTTTTGTTAGACGTGGTTAAAAGTTGAAAAGTTCTCTTCAAAAATGACATTTTCATTTTTGTATAAATGTCACTGTCTCTTTCTGTTTTTCTCTAGTTTTCTAGTTTTTCTCTTATCTCTCTTGCTGGTTCCAAGTAGGCAGGCTCAGTTGGAAAATGGTGATGTTTGAACATGTGCATACAAGCACCAATCAGGATTTCACGATATTTATATTATATATTATTTCACAAAGTTGTGATGACAATTTTGTCAAACCAGACTGTACCCACACAATTCTACTGAACACATTCGAGTTTTTGCCCAATGTTATAGAAATATTAAATCTGAACCCAAGTTTTCAAGTCATTTTTTTACAGTCTGATATTGCTTTAGATTACTGCAGCAGAGCAGATAGGGTTGTTGATCAGTACCCTTAAATCGAGCATTAATTTTACAAGGTGCTGAAAATTTGATTTTTCAGAACTCGCTTACTTACCCATTTTCTTCATCTGCAACAACATGGTTGAAATGGTTCACTATAATGGTTTTATTGTACTTGAACATGTACTTCAAATTGGTACAGTAAATAAAAATAACCTAAAACCTATAAATAATTAGAACATTTTTCATGAACAAATCTTTAAATCACAGGAAGACTCTCTTCAAAACAAACTAGTGTCTTCTGAAAGATAAGCAAAAGTCATATTGATCAATAAACATGGCAGTACACTTGCAGGACACCTGACTTGTGTTTGAGAAGCTGAAAGTTTTTATTCATGCTGTGCTTGAAACAAAGGCCCGTTACTGTTTATGACTGAGGAGGGAGCACTTGAGGTGACATACCAGAGTAAACACTTTCAACAAGGTTGTATAGTATTGCAACCAAACCAAAGTTTGATTAATTGTTGAAGCCAAAATTGTGATGTCAATGATTACACAGTTAATTGGGCAGGCAGCCCTGTTATCCAAGCTGTGCTTTTTTTATTTGAATCCACCACACATTTTCCTGCCATTGGTAATTGTTGCACTCTTTTGGTTGTTGACAGATAAATAAAACTCTCAAACAAGCGTGATTTAATATTTGATATTAAAATAATAAATGAATGCATCCCCTAAAATGTTATTATGTTGTCAATGCTCAAGACTGTTAATAACTTCATTAACATTGAATATTTGCTTTTTCAATCGTGACAGCAGCTATCAACCTTTTCAAAGGGGCTTTTATGTTGAGTACCACTTTCTATACAGAGTATATGCAGGAAACCAAACAATTCCCCGTTTTAATGCTGAATTATTGTACTACAGCACGTAGGGCCAAGTTCATAACTTCTCTAGTAGTACTAAGTGATCTTTTGCTCTCGCTGTCTCATGTCACTGAGTTACATCTGTTCCCCGCTTGCTGAGTGTCTGGCGTTACAGGATTTCTATGTAAGGAGCTTAATTATTGCTCTCTTGTGTTCTAACTAAGTGGGCAGTGAGTGTGTCTGCCCATTTGTCTGACCCACAGGATGACTTTTTTTTCCATCAATGATTTTGTCATTATTTTAAAAACGAATGTGTGACTCCAGGACAATATTACTATGTATGTTTGTCATTTGGGTCATTTTTGTAAGTCTGTAGAGTTTTAAAGAAGATATTACATGATGCATTAAGGATCATCTGAAATCAAAGTCTGTATTCCTCCCTTCCCCCCCTCTTCTTGCAGGTAATGAGCTATTGTACCGTAGTCGTGATGGCGATGTCGTCAAGTTCAACGTCGACACTGATGAGAAGACCATCTTGGTGCATAACAAGAAATTTGTAAGTCTTTTGTCATCTTTTCTTTCTCTTGCTTTCTCACAATCACAGGACCAAAGAACAAACCAATGGCTGCCCATGAATTAAATTAAAACTTTTAGTGGTGTCAGCAAATCAAAGCACCCAAAGCTCTTTTTTTTTTATTACACAACTTAATCAAGTGGTCCATTCTTACTGTGAAATGTGAACTGCATTGTTAAAACTTGGGGCTCAGTTATGCAGGGAAATGTTGAGAAAGAGATGTAGCGTCAGCGCTGCGGCGGTTTGGGTGACGACACACAACATTATGTCCGCCATCAGATCGCCCAGCCCTAGTGCAAAGATTAATGCAGCTCCCGTTTGCTTCTGGAGCAGAGCAATCTGTCAAACGCAGTCATTTAAGGACTAGTTTAATGAAAAATACCATGCATGGTTAAAGGTCTCATCTTTTTGTATCTATTTTCCCTCTTACATCTGCCTCTGCTTCTCAGGAAATGTACAAAGCCAGCAAGTATGAGGTGTCTCCTGACATGAAGCATGTGCTGCTGGCCTACAATGTTGCACCGGTGAGCTTCTCATTTGTTTGCTTGTTTTTTGAATTAGCAAGCTGACAGCCAAATATGTTAGCCGCCTCCAATGGGGGGGGGGGTTGGGGTATAGAGCAGCAAAGGCAGGGAAGAAAGGAAGGAGCGAGGGAGTGAGTAGAAAGTAATCATGGCGGGGTGTAAAGGCCTGTCGCACACCGCTGCCTGTCAGCGATGGCGGCGGGGGCCAGCACAGCCGAGTGGAACTGTAGCCAGGGAGGCAGAAACACAAACAAACCCCTCGGCGGTGCGCGGGCTCGCAGGGAGGGAGATGAGATCGACAGAAGGAATTGGAGGTATTGGCCAGGAATTTATCATCTCTGTGCATTTCTGAATAAAGTGTGACTCCCCCGGACTACATCAGCTCCGCCAGCACCTTGATACGCAACAAAGCATTTCAGCCCCTAATATAGGTAGATCAAATATATTGAATCATTTTGCTAGCTAATATCTGTGTGCAAAGTTGATTCTGCTTCACCAATGAGTCACTGTAGAGCATTTGTGTCTCTTACGTCAAGGATGTTGGCACAGGTATAACTGTCTAGTGTGTCGTACTGCATGCGTTTGCACTTGTTATTCCATCCAGACCCCCATCACCTTGATAGATGACAGTCATTCCTCCTGTACGCTCATTGAAGCGGCACACACTCACACACCGGCAAAAGCTCATCTCTTTAACATGTCGAATGGAGCACGGGTGTTCATAATAGACACAGTGTTTGCATACTTACACTAGCCATCCTCCGTCTGAATGTAAATGTGTCTCTGGCGGACATAGACTTAATACATCCATGCACCATTCATAAACATTGCATTTGTAGTATACTCGAAGTGGAACAAATGTGTAAGACGAGCGATCGGTTATCATCTTTCAAGAACTGTTTATTAATAGTTGATGAAAGGTTAAGTGTTAGAGATCATTCCAGGTTTTTAGTGGATGGTTTTTGTAAGACATCTTGTCCAGATCAGATCACTCATCCTGAGTGGCCAATGAAATCCAGGTCAGCAAAAACAAGTTGGTCTTAAGTTACTCTTAAACCTTATGTTTTGATATGTAACAGACCTGTTTACCAACATGAACCACCATGAATTAATCTATAACCGTGTGATTGTGCTGAAGCTAACTGTGTTACATTCTTCATTCTCAAAGAACCCAAGTTTTAACTAAAAATAGAAAACCGTTTACATCAAGATTTCAAGGTAAAACTGTCACCTGGTTCACAACAAGTGATCTGTTGTGATCCTTTCCTGCTGCCTCTTCTTCCAGGTGTACCAGCATTCTTACACCGCCTTCTACATCATCTGCAGTCTGGATACTCCGTAAGTAGGCTGCATTGTTCCATTTACATTGTATATCATTATCTTATCGTGTCGTATCTCACCTGACCTCGCTGCCCGCGACACTTAAAGCATCTCATTCCCACCTGTTCTCACAACCTGTTCTCACTGTACCTCCTACAAAGCACCTCTGACGTCAATTACGCTTCTAAGCCTCCATCAATGTTCCCTGTGAAGTCAAAGGGTTATTAAGCAAAATCTGTCCCCAAATGGTAGCCAGGGTTGCCACATCTACAGGTCTTACATTTTTATTCACTGACAACAAGCTTTGAAAAACATTTTACAATTAAATGTAATGTTATCCGGTTAAAGAGATAAAGGAGATACGGTGCCCTGCATAATGCTGTAATGATAACAATAATACCGCTTTGTCACTTGAGTTGATAAAATGAAGCTTTTGGCAGTGTCAGTCTCTTGTAGCTCTCTTGTCCTTCAATGTTTTACACTTGAAATGCCTGGAGAAAAGTACAAGTATTAGTGAAGTCTGCACACTTTGTTGCAATTGAACCTCCCCGATCTTCATTTCTTTGTGTTCAGAACATATGAAAGAGCAGCTGTAAATGTTCATTATGACAAGAAATTGTGTCATCACTTCTGACAAACAACAAAAAAAATAGATATGAGACGCATTTTCAAAACAGCAAGTTTAAAAAGCCAGAACTTGATTGGGCCCAAAGATCTCAGCCATCCAATACTGGTTCTTAACCTTGTCCCTTGCATACAGAGATTTCTTCTAATTCATCTAATCTTTTAATATTAAATCCCCAGATTCTTTGCTACTTTACGTTGAGAAACTTTATTCTGAAATTGAGCACACTCTTTCATCAGTGGTGAACCCCTCCCCATCAGATGTTTTCTTTGAGTATTTTTCAACCTTTCCAGTCTTGTTGCCGTTGTCCCAACTTTTTAAAATGTGTTGCTGCATCAGATTTGAAATTGTCATATAATTTTCCAAAATTATTAACTTTTCTCTGTTTTGAAGACATTTGATAAGTTGTCTTTGTGCTGTTTCAATTAAATATGGGTTTTTTGGGAAACGGGGTTGTAGTTTATACAGGAGGTCACAGTATCACAGCACTATCAGCACATCTTGTGCTCAAATCTACTTGTGTGCTGCCACCCAGTGGTAATGTTCCAACGACCCACCTCAGCTGATGACCTCATTCATCCTCAGCTCCAGACAAAGACATAGAGGCAGTGGCACCTCTAATTCTGCAGCCTGCACTGCACAGCACTTTTCCCAATAAGGAGAGGTGACACTGTTATAGAGCGCTCGTATTTATAGGTACACTTAAACCTTTGTTCTCAGCTGTGGCACACTTGTTCTCCTGCTGCAGCAGGGCTGGAAACAGACAGTCTTAGTGTGTATGCCTGCACTTCTATCTGATAGCATTGTTTACTCTGTCTGTGCACCCCAGGGAGACCTGGAACTTGAACCCTCCAGAGGTGCGAAATGCACAGCTGCAGTACGCAGGTTGGGGACCCCAGGGTCAGCAACTGGTAAGAACTACAACGTCCATGTTTGTCCCTGCTAATCTCTGCCAGCTGACCAATGATTAGTTAAGATTCAAGCAATCTTTGTTGTCAAACATACAGCCATGAAAACGTGTCTTTAATGTGGCGCATATGTAAAAAAACAAAACAAAAAAAACCCCCACAATCAATCCCTCTGGTTTACAAATATAGAGCTAATATGGCTTTACATGAGTTAGCCAAGTGTCATTTATAAGTTAATAGAAGAGATGATGTTAGAGAGATTTTTAATATATTTTTCCTTGATCGGAGAAGCAGAAAAGTGTAATGAAGGGGTTTGAAAGGGGGGTTTATTGTGTTTCCTATGTCTAAACCTGCATTAATTATTAATATTTATAAATATTTTTGGCTGTTTGGTGGCAGCGCAACAAGCAGCCACTAAGCTGCTACTTGGTGACAGCACAAAACTGACAGATCATCACCATATAAAGTTGATATGGTGAATGTTTTAGCAATTATTTATACGTTCAAGCAGACGCGGAGCAACATTAGCATTCATTTGTGTCTGTATCCGCCTGATGAATGCAAGTCCAATACTGTTGGACTCACTGTTCTTTGAGCTCTGGTTTGCTCTGCACTATGTGTTCACCAGCTAGATGCTAACTTCGTCTGTTAGTTGGTGTTGGATGGGTAGTGTACAGTGTGACTCACTCTGGATTCATCAAAACAAGCGACACCATTTACATAGATGTAGTCATTTGATTTGTTAATTTCAAAAACATTTATTAGAGCAACTTTAATGTTACTTCATTTGCAATTCTGTGCAGAAGCCAATGTCAATAGTAATACAGATGTCAAATCCTTTGAAGGTTGAGGGTGGGTCAAGCTTTCATAGAATAAAACTAATGGTGCGTTCAAGTGCTCTTTGTCAAATTACAAAGTCAGATATATCAGGAAATTAACCTGAAACGGCTGAGTAAATATGAATGGTGAAAAGTTCTAGCATACCTGAGGTTACAGTTGGAGACATTTCACTTAAACACACATTTGACAAGGGGCAGACTAGGTGTTAGGGTAATGCTACTCTGATTCGCAAACTGTCCTGACTACAAACATGAACAAACAGTGGAGCTGTATGACGTCCATAATTTACATCCTCCAGTGGCTTTTGCATTGGTCCACTTAATATGATCGATTTAGTGATTGATGACCCTCGGAACACAAATATTTGAGATATACAACATGGTCACATTACATATTCTAACTTTAATAGCTGAGCAGGATCACCTGAATGCTCCATTACATTGAGAATATACCAGCACACGGTGGATTGGGTGATATTGCAAAGGATTCTTCTGTTGTGTCCTCCAAATTTGGCGTGAAGACAGCTGTATTTCTGAGCTGCATTTGGAATAAAACATGGGACAGGCCTTGTTGGCTGATTAAGACAAATTCAGTCTTGAAACTGGGGATTAGGAATCAGATAATCTTTATATTTCCAAGGCAGTCTCAAGTGAATGGTATGGTATAAGTTTGAGTCCTTCAAAAAACAAACACAAAAAAATATTTGTCCCTCAGGGAGCAAATCATCCTAATGATTCACTGAGATTTCCCAGTAAACAAATTTCAAATTAAACACTGTTGTTTGAATCACAAGAAGCAATGGTTCTTTGCAACTCTTCCAAGATGAGTCATTTTCCGCCTCCATCATCACACAGTCGAACTTGTCAGAGCATTAATGAGCTTCAGTCTGTTAGTTTGCAGGGCAGACAGACTGTAAGTAATAACATCCTGCAGCACAATGCTATTAATTACCTGTTATCTCGTCAGTGGATTAATTAACAAAGTTGCTAGATTGATATAGCCTCAAGTTTCCCACCATTAGTCATGAGGTGATTTTACTTCCATCAGGCAAGTTATGTTAGCGTGAAACTGAGCAGCATCTGGTTTCCCTGAAGGTTCAGATGTCCTCTGTCGAAAAGGTGGAGGTCGAAGTGAGCAATGTCCATCAGCTTAAACAAGCTAATACAGTCTGCAAGCCAAGGCATCAAATATATGTATATCAGCCCACCTGTTATTCTGTTCTCAAATCTCTTATGCACATTTAAATCTCCTTTATTTTCCAATAGAGAATGAGCTCATACATCCCCATATTTACACTCACAAACACAGCTGTCCAGCCACATGTTAAGCCATTTGTTAGGCTAAAAAGTAAATGCAACTGGGTAAATAACTGGCATCCTATTTATACAGAGGCATGTGTCTGCACAAAGATGTTTCTTTTCTTTTTTGTACTGTGGAAAGTAAATCCTCCAGTGAATTTCTTTTGCATGCTTTCTGTAGATGGCTAATCTTCAACACAAGGCTGACACACATTCACACAATCAACGTTTGGACGCTCAGTCACAGGAGGCCTAACCTTTGTATTACATTAGAGGGAGAGAAACCTAGAGAAAAAGAGACAAACTGGAAGACTTTGTCCAAATCACTTATAAGAACAAAATGTCTTTGGTCCACAACTATGGAACATTTGCTTTGTAGCGTAATTCAAAAAACGCTAAGATCCAAAACCTTAGGATTATCCTGATGGCATCTTTCTTTAGGCCATCCCTACCTGGCCTATGTTCACATGTTTAAAACTCCACATTACTAGTTTGCAGGCTTTCCGTTCATCCATTCCAAGAAAGAGTCAATGCCAGTGCTTTGTGAGGCTGTACTGAGGCACAGCAGTGCTAACAATGACACACAATGACCTTAGTTTAGCATGTTAGCATGCAAACATTAGCTAATTAACACTAAACACAAAGTACAGCTGGGCTCATAAATCATAGACTAAAGTTTGAGACAAAACTTTCAACCTCATAACAGTGTTAGATAGAAGGTGAAGATGAGGTTGCCAATGTTACTAGAATTCAACATGAACAGGGGAACATGAATTAACCAAATTCCAATGGCAATCCATCCAATAGTTGTCCAAACTCCTTGGTCTTAAAGAGAAAGTCAAAGGATTACTAAAGTCAAGAGTCATCCACGGGGGGGACCATGAATGTCTGTACCAAATTTCGCTGCAATCCAGCCAATTGTTGTTGAGATATTCCAGTCTGGACCAAAGTGGTGGACTGACCTACTGACCAACATAGCCATCTCATCACTTGAACAAATTAATACGTGGCTTTCATTTTGCTGTTGTTTCCTTTTAATGTGTTACGTTTACGTTCTCCTACCTAAACAACAACATGGTTTACTTAGTAAAGAAGTGAAATAGAGTTAATTTTGTCATAGTGTTGGTGCAGATTCCGTTGTATGGCATTGTTCTCACCAGCCCAAAGAAATCAAACTAAAGTAGCAAAGTTTGTATCATCTCCTCCAAATATTTTCGCTGAGGATAAATGTGGATCCCAGCCATCACTGGCAGAGTTCTGTCTTCCGTCAGAGAACGGGGCCAGGTCTTCTGTCTGTGCTGTGGCCTAGATTAGCTTCTATACAGGGATTCCATCTGCACCGAAGTGGCACCAAACCACATGGGCCTCAAGAGAAACTAATTGTGACAGATTTGTGTTACCTTTTAAAGAGATGCAGGGTTTGGGGGAGAGACCTTTAGCTAGCTACTTTGTTTTTGCTATACAAGACAGTATATAGTGAAAGATTGCAAAATGGTAAATTACTGTAAATACATGTGGTTGAGTAGCGTTTTCTTGTAGCTTTAACTCTTTTTACACTGTTGAAAGAAGTAAGAAATTAACACACAGCAATCATATACAGCTAGTGTATTGGATTTCCTGGAGTACACCGTCATTTAGACTTCACATAGTGAATATTTTTTTGAGAATCATTCACAAACTGATACCATGATACCAGCTCGAGGCCAAGAGATTCCATAATCCTTGAGATTCTGAGCGAACTCTTTTCTGTAATAGCCTGAGATTGATTTCAACACGCCATTAAGGCTGTAGCATTTTAAAATTCCAGCCCCAAGAGTCGCCCTGCCCTACCACGTTCAGTGCAGCTGCTGATGATCTATTATTCTCTGTAATGAAAGAGTTGACCTTCAGTTATCTTGAAAGCCCTGCAGGCCTGTGGAGGAGAGCGTCAAAGTCAAAATTTAGTCCCAAGGTTTGCAATCTTATTATTTGAAAAGATTTCTTTTTTCTCTTTGTACCATTGTGAAAAACTTTGCTTTTCCTCTAATAAAAAGGTGCTTTTGCCAATAGGTGCACTGATGCCTTGTCTGTGACAGGTGAAAAAGCACCATGCTAATGTGCGTTTCGACCCCTGGGATGATCTTAGCTGTGATAGCATGACCTCTGCCTTAGCCAGGTCTCCCACCTGCGATTTAACGTGTCAGTATAAATACCAGACTGTCCTCAGGTTTCCTCTTGTGCATGTTGATAATAATAATGATGTAATAGCTTATTCACTATAAGCTACAGACCGATGTCCAAAGAGCTGGAAGGGACTCAGTGTCAGGGATTCAGGAAGGACTGTTCAGCAGCTGACAGGAGCTGCTTAAAAAGAATCTCTTATTGTGAGCTGATGGGCGTTCCAGTTTGAAGATGGTTCTTCTTTTGTTTTGCCATTTAAGAATCTGATTAAAATGTGTTTTCTTCCTTTTAGATCTTCATATTTGAGAACAACATCTACTATCGCTCTACGGTAGAGAGCCGCTCCATTCGTCTGGTGTCTACTGGCAAGGAGGGGGTCATCTTCAATGGGCTCAGTGATTGGCTGTATGAAGGTAAGAAGGTAAAAAAATGTTGCCATTAAAGGAAAAGTTTGGCTTTTTGGATTTGATTGTCATTGATACACTTTGTATAGATTAAACAAACATGATATAAAACAAGACACCTTTCCACCACACACAGCAAATTCTTCTGACTTTTTCTGAAATCTTTGCTTGTTTCTTGGGAAAAACTGAATACTTGCACCTCAGTAAGCCTAATTTTGAGATAGTAAAATCACTCTTTGGAGGAACTACTCACCGATTGTTAGCAAAATGCAACATATGGGGAGGTGTCGCAATTTGACAATACTTCACTTTAAAAGGTCATATGGTAAAAAGGTTCCGAACTGCTGACTTAAGTCATGATGACTGTTATGACCTGGCTCCAAAGGCCACAACAAAAGGGAGACACACCATGGTAAATCATTATGATTATTATTATTATTATTATTATATGTTTATTTAACAAAAATAACCCAAATTAATAGTTATCTCGAATTAACATAATTAATGTATGAGGGTATGTAGTCTGTGGTTTCAGTAGTGTCTGTGCAGGATGATGGTCGCATGAATGTATGTGTGAAGGTGTTGTAATATGCAAAAACAAGATAAATACCACAAAGCAATAGTCCAGCCAAAGAAAATCAAACTAAAGGGCAAACCAGGGAACCGGCCCGAAGGGAGGGCCGACCTGGCCTAAACAGAAGCCTCCTTGCAAAATGGGAAGACAGTCCCAAATACTCTACAGGGCAATTAGCCCAGGTGCCCAGAGTTGCAATCAGCTCTTCCTCTACAAGAGTAGAGAGGAAGATATGTAAAGTGAACCTCTTTCCTCCATCTACATTCCCTCTCCATCCCATGGCTCTTCTTTAAACACTTCTGCAGTTACACATGTATTAGTGAGTAATGACATGAGACAGTGTGACTCCCGAGCCTCTGCAGCCGCATTAGTATTTTTGGTGTGTAGCACTTGATTTCCTACAGGTAAATTAAAAAAGCCCTGAAAATGAATGAATGTTCTACATCAGTTGATTTGCATTAATTCAGCGGTGGCGTGTGTTGTACACACTCTGATACAGATGTCACGCTGCACTCCAAGCGTCAACGCCACCGATCAAAGCTCACCTGTGCGCCTCGCAGCAGAAACGAATGGGTGATGTGCTGGCATTCAACTAATGAATTTATATCCGCTGTGCTGGGTGCACTCTCTGCTCCAGTGGAACAGCGTTTTAATAACAGACCGAGAGGGACATCGGGAGCAGCAAGCACACAGATATAGAGATAGCAGAAATATAGACAGCCTCTGATATACAGTATGCTGTTAATACTCATGGATGTAGTATAAAACAATATATATGTGTTTGATGATGTGAATGGATGCCACTGAGGAGGCCTCTGAGGATTTAGAAGCTGTGATGCAGAAATTATGTGAGGCTACCAGTGCACCAAGACTAGAGCTATGTTTCCTCTTGGTCTGTTTTTATTTAATGTTATCAACCCACGGCTCCTCTTATCTCTGCATTAGCCAGGCTGTCATTGGAAACCACATCCATCGTTCAAGAGCAATATCCATTCTCATCCATTTAAACATTAATCGGAGCGTTATTGCAGTGTCTGACCCCCTGACTCATATTTTTGCGCTTCTGAAGGCTTTGTAATTTACACTCATCATTTATTGACCACATAAATCTTTAGCTGAGAGATAAAACGCAGAATCAGCTTCATAATGTCGAGATGAAAGTGAATTGTGGAACGAGAGAATTGTATTTTGTGTGTGTTCCTGCATACTGGAACATACTTCTCAAATGTATATAATGTGATGTAATGGCATGTTGAGATTCTTCCAGTTGTCCTCTGGTTTGATAACAGAAAAATGTATTTCATTATCTTGAGACATAAGATATATTTGAATAGTTTATCTTCACTGTATGTGTTAGCTTGTACGTCATTATTAGATATACAGTATATTGAGATAATAAGGCAGTTATTGCAAAATCAAAACATAACAGGCTTACACTAATTATTGGGAATCATGTTTTTTTGGGTACACCAAGCTACAGTTCAATTGAATAGCATTGCCCTTAATCGTAGCCACATGAAGGTTGCAATATTCAGATTTTGTTTACGTCTGGGGTGGTGATGGCAGTGAATAAGACTCATGCCTTTGGTATGAGAGACTCTGGTTCAATCATCCACTGTGACACATCCACCAATGCGTCCCTGAGCAAGACACTTAACCCCTTGTTGCTCCAGAGGCGTGCGACCTCGGACGTGCTTAGCAATTGTAAGCTAAATGAATAAATGTAAATGTTGGGGAAAGGTGATGATTCATCTGTATGGAGTCTGTAGTTTGAATTGTATTGCCTTATACTGATAGGTGTTTGTATTATTTTGTCCACTCCACTCCGATCAGTGAGGGTAGACTGTCAGTTAAACCCTTTCTTAAAAAGTTGTTAAAACACAAACTAAAGGCTTGCAGTGAGGTAAAGCACCAAAAAACATGATAACAGAAAAACTCCTTGAAAAACATTAGTGTTACAAGTAAATACAGCTTTTTTCCCCCCCTTTAAACATACTACTTTACCTTCATTGGTGGCTATGTTAACACGCTATATGGTCAACAGCATGTGGATATCCCAGCTGTTGCTGTTTTTCATTGGACTATCTATGCTCCTATGTTCTGGTTAAGGGACATCGTACTGCTACATCATTGAATGATATTTTCCGATAATTCCTGTTTTTATGGTGTTTTCTGTTTCGTCCTGTGCACAAAGCCAGGTTCGCACAGCCCTGACCTCAACCCCTTGTAGTACCTTACGGATGAACTGGAACACCGACTGTGAGCCAGGCCTTATCTCACAGTGGCCGACCTCACTAATGCTCCTGTGGCTGAATGGGAGCAAATCCCTGCAGCCAGCCTCCAAAATCTTGTGGAAGATCTTCCCCAAAGAGTGCAGGCTGTTATAACAGCACATTAATGACCATGATTTTGGATTGAAATGTTCAAAAGTTACCTATGGGTTTAATGTTCATGTGTCCACAACGTTTTGCCAAAATCAATTTTGTATCAGTAGCCGCTGCTGCTGATGATATCTTGATTTGTTTGTATCTGGTTTTAATTTTTTATTGTTGCGTATACACTAAAAGTTATTTTCATTCTCCCTTAAAAAAAATGTATAATCCTGTAAATAGATTTGGGGTTGACCCAGTGGTGATGCGAGCATCTGCATGGGAGCTTAGAAGCCACGCCGGGTTGTGTAATGTTTACGCTCATCAGTGAGTCTGCAAGGCAGAAGATTTTCCATGCTAATGACTCAGGTTTGGCTCTGGCCAAGGTCAAGCTGAGGCTCAGACTGCCGCTGAGGAAAAATGAGGTCTTAAGCTCTGGCTGTCGCTGCGCGGCAGATTTGATGCTGAGGGGTGAAAGGTTGGCAAATAATCTCCCAGGCTTGAATATCCTCTAGCTTTGCATTGCTGTTTAATCCACAAATGTGTGTGTGTGTGTGTGTGTGTGTTTGTAATGTGAATGTAGGAGAGACCGAAAGAGACGGGGGGAAAAAATTAAAAGGACACCATTGGCTGTGTGTAATAGTCCAAAACGCCTCGGGAGAGTCTCAAGTGTTCAGTCATCTGTCAGCTGTCTGATTATTGAGGCTGCACTGATACTGACACATCCTGCGGTGTGACGCAGCCCAAGGAAACAACTGTTTATTGGGATCTGGTGCGCTGAGATAAAAACCCGGCGTTGCTTTGATTTGAGTCATGTTTGCCCCATAGATGTTTGGCTAGATGACTGTTTGCATCGAGAGGCTTGTTCGCAGGGTTGTGTCTGTTTATCGCTCTGTTTGTGGCTGAGCCTGAGGGGCATAGAGTAACCACATAATCAACACTTGTGCGCTGGAAAGGGAAAGATTAATAAAGGGAATAAAAAATGTTGGTTTTAGTTTGGTGTGAATAGAAGCTGAAACTGATGTGAGATACACAGCTGGTGCATCCAAGCTCTCAAAAATCAGGTTTGTGAAAGTCAGTTTCAATCAGTCTTTTCAGCAGAAAAGGAAATTAATGATTTTTTTGGAAGATTTGGTATTTATTTCTTTGATATTTTCTTTGTAGGGTACTGATTTGGAGTTATTAATAAAGTGGGGTTTTTTTTCTTTTGCCATAATTTTAGGATCAAGTCAACAAAGTTGTGCATTGACAGTTTAAATAATATCTTTAGGCTTGTATTTTAATTATCTGTAGAAATCATGGCGACAAATGCTTGCATGGGGGAAATAAATATATGTTTTTGCAATTTCTATTTCCCATTCGTATACTGCTAAAACAATAGTGAACCTAGTGGCTAAAAGTGATTAGGAAGAGAGGGTTGTTTATAATAAAAAGGTAAATTGTCATCTAGAAAAAGTATTTAACATAGCTGTACAGTCAAAAGGAAAGAGTGTCACTTGTTAATCACATCACAGTACAGAAAAAAATAAGTGATCTGTGTAAAGTACGGGGTAAAAGGGGCATTTCAGTAAGTTGGGAGAGGCTCACAAGAGACATATTTTAAAAAGAAAGGGGAAAATTGAAAAGCAGAGGTCGAGTTACCCTGACTTTTAGTTTCTAGTATGGGTCAAGTTCTTAAATGGCCTCTTCTTTTAAACCTGGCATTTTTTTTAGCGCAATGTTTCTGCCAAAAAAATCCATCTCAAACCCTGGAAACATCATCGGGATAATTTTGTCAAACTTCCCTCCAGATCCACAGATGACATTATACAACTGTTTTGGAGCCTAAGCAGGACTCCTTGTGACAAGTAAACTCAACTTCCTGCGTAAGTTACCATAAACCATCAGGCCTTTTATCTGCTTAAATCACTGAAATCATGCTGCCTTATAGTTGGGACAGGCCTTTAATCCCTCCACTATGACAGTAAATCTGAATGAATAATATATTGGTGCTCACTGTTTCTGTAAAATTAACTAAACGATTGAATTATGGAGAATCTAACAGATCTAACGATGTGCAGCATTTCCATTTTGACAAAAGTTTACTTAGTACTAAACTCAAGCAGGTGACCCAGTGGGCTTCAAGAGGTTTTATACAATAACGGTCATCAGGTCAGTAACAGGGTCAGGCGTCTAATTGAGAAAAGGCTTTTAATTGAAGTTTTACGATACAACTGCTTAGCATCAGAAAGGGAGACCAAGAAATGACATCTATAAAAAACTATGAAAATATGTCTTTGGTACCATTGCAGGGTAGACATATACTCAGGGGCTACATCCTCCAATGCTTTTCTTTCCTACTCTTCTGTTTGCTTAATATAGACCTGCTAAAAAAAACAACGGGACTCGCTGTAATAGCACTTTCTTCGTCTAGCACTGTTGTTTTTGGATTGAGCCACAAACTGTAGATGAGGGTCTGAAGACGCTGAGCAAAAATCTCACCTCACTCTGTCATGTGCTTTTCTATTCTTGCTTAATTATCACTTGCACTCTCACCTCAGTCAGCGCTGTGGCGTCTTCTTCACAGTATTTATAGTAACAGCTATGTTTCACTATGTTTTTTTTTTTTGCCATGTTGGGTGGGAAAACTAGAATTTCATGTCCCCACCAATCATTACCTATGATTGGTGGGGTGGATTACTGGCTATGAATATTCAGAACACAAGAGGAATGTAGTTGGACTCCAAAAAAAGCTGCATATCTTTGTGTGCTCTGGTGCTGCTCTATTTTATGGTTTTAGCATGTGACACTGCTGCCCTCTGTTGGAGACACGTGGTAGACTTTGATCACTTTGTGAATACTAGAGCCTTTAACAATACCAAATGGCTCGTAACCTCAATAGGCAAATAGTTTTTAGTATTCCTACTAGTAGCAAGAAATGGACAAAATGCCACCTGCAATGTTTCATTGTCTTTGCTTTTTCTCATTTGTTTAGCGTGCCTGTATCTGCTCCTCGCACTCACTATTTCCCATTGGCCACTTGACTCAAGGTGTCTCATGCATTAATCATGTCTTTTACCTAGTGAACAATACATTCTGCAGGATAGAGACCATGGAGCACAAGGAGATGAGTCTCCTATTTCTCACGTTGGGAATAATCATAATGAGGCGGCTGGAAAAAGAAAGAGACACAATCTAATGACACAAGTGAGAGACAAGTAGGGGTTCAAGCTCATCAAAAGTGGTTTCGCTAACACTCCCTTCTCTCATTATTACTCTCTCTCTCTTTTATCCCCTCTTTCGTGCCCACATTTTGTTGTCGTGCACATGTCGGGATTGTTCTGGAAACTTTCTCCTCGACTAGCCAAGGTGACTGGGCGGCCCCAGCCGAGCGCATCCGACAGCCCGGTGGTTCCACTCCACATGGAAAGCTTTTTAAGCCGCCGCCGGTGAAGTCAGCAGGCAACGGCAGAACCGTCCATGCGGGAAATCATTTTTATTATTTAATTATTTTTTTCGTCATTTGCAAATGTAGCATAATGCTGTGCTGTGCTGCTCTGTTCATCATCAGACAGTGAGATCCAATTATTCCCCACTGAGCTGTGCCAGCAGGGTTCAGCTGGACACACCAGGCATGCAGGGACAGCAAAGACTAACTGGACTAAATTTTGCCTTTAGACCTATTTCTTCTTGTCACTAGCGGAGATGTCTGTTGTTATAATTATCTGAGCACTGCCCAGCAGTGGAAAGACGCTACAGGCGCGGTAACTTTTGCAGAACTGCATTAGAGAACAAACGTACATAAGCGTCTGTACTGGGGGTGTTTGTCAAATGATGCTGCATCTCAAGTAATTCCACCAAGCGTGCACAGTTAATGAAAATGCTAATTGGTAGTTGATGTCTGTTAATTCCCCAAAGCCAGCACCCAGCCCCACTGATAAACAGCATTAATGAAATTTTAATTGCAAAAGTTGATTTAAATGTAGCCAGTGGCACGCTGTAACAATAAGTCGAACTGTTTTCGATGCCGTCTGCGCTGTCGCCACAGACTTAATAATGAAGAAGAATTGTCGCAGCCATGCTTTATGTTGTCAAAAAGTTCTGTCTGTGAGCTTTTATTTGCATAATTTCTTAATAACTCACTGTGTCTTGACAAGGAGTAGATGTAGCAGCAGACATGAAGGACCTGGACTGCTCTTGTCCCCGTTACGTCCCTTCATGGTTTTTTGAAGAGTGTGTGTGATTGCTACATAAACACACCTGCACGCTCAGGGTCTCAAGGGAAACCCTCTTGGTCGCAAGTCTGAAGTGAGTTTCTTGCAGTAAATGGCGCACACACACACAAACACTTCGATTACGACAACCCGAGAACTAAAGTTTTCTGGTGAAGTACTCTGTGTAGTTGGACCTGGTGAGAAATTGATGTTTGGTTCATTTTCTAGGAAATGTAGTGGAGTTCTATTTTGGTCAATAGGCTGTACCCAGATTAAAAGCTGCTGTGATTTATGACCTCAACATTTGGTACTCTGTTTGTGTGCAGGTTTGAGTGAGTCCAAATATAGTAAACAGGTCAGGTAAGAGTTAGTATACTGTATTGGGCAGAGAGAGCCACTTTATTTGCTGTCACTTTGGAGTTCTACAGTAATTAATTTTCATATTTTAATTAAATGGTTTGTAATGAAGTGTATTTTCTTCTGGTACATGGTACTGTGCGTGTGCATTTTGACTTTGACACTTGCTCAAGCTACATATTTCAGAGTGTTGAGTTATCCTAAATGGCTCAACTTTACATACATAAATCCAGTATGGTGAACAATAGCAGACAACATCCATCCAGGAACAATGTAAGGAGTTTCTGTGAAACAGAGAGCATTGCAATGAAAAGAATACTGCTACAGTATTTTGTACACATTTCTCCCGTAACACCTGTTCATTTCTAACTCTGACAAGCAACAACAGTGTGCTTCTGCTGGCCTGCAGCCATGTAATTAACTTGTCTCTATGATGTGTGAGTTTTTATTCACTGTCATTATGATTGATGGTCATTTTCTTCTCACTCTTTCAGAGGAGATTTTCCAATCCCATATTGCTCATTGGTGGTCTCCAGATGGTGCCAGGTTAGCATACGCCACCATCAATGACACCCTGGTGCCCAGGATGGAGCTGCCCATGTTCACAGGCTCCCCCTACCCAATGGGGAAAGAGTACCACTACCCTAAGGTGCACAGTTTCATCCTCGATGCTACTTTGATAACTTTAGTTTTTCCTAGAAGTGTTGTTATAAAATAAAAATGTTATTTTGTGTCCTCGTCCCATTCAGGCCGGTGAGGAGAACCCAGTTATTACGCTGTATGTTGTGAACCTAAACGGCCCTCTTCACACCATCGAGATGAGGAGACCTGATGATCCCAGGATAGGGTGAGGCAGTCAGACATGTTCATATTCACATATTTATTCACACATTGTCTCTTGTGTAAACCCTCTCCATGTATTCATTTTCTGATGCTATACAGGTTAGCATAGTTCTCAGAAATCACATTTTTTAATTTCCTTTGTGTCAGTATTTTCTGATGGTGTCATTGCAAATCCTGCACAGACTGAGTAAATTTTATTTCTCCAGTGATACATTTTTACTTAATGTGGTTCTGTGTTTAGTCCCATTAAGTTTAATGCCCTCATTTGCTCTGTTCGTATTTATACCCAATTTTTTATTCCTCCTTTATTTCGCTGTGGCTCATTATATGCTGCTCTAATATCTCAATTTCTCTGCAAGATCATTAATGTTTCATCCCTTTTTAAAATTCTATCACAATTTACAATTAAAAAATGAAAACATTTTGCCACTTTTTTTCTGCCATTGTCTTATTTTCCAACATTTTTGTCTTAGTGATTGACCATTTATTGATTAGCAGAACCTGGAATTTAAACAAAGTTAATCATTATTTAATCGTTTCTTTGTATTTGTCAGTGAGTACTATGTGACCATGGTGAAATGGGCCACCACCACCAAGCTGGCCATCAACTGGCTGAACAGAGCCCAGAACATCTCGATACTCACACTGTGTGAGGCCACAACTGGAGTCTGCACAAAGGTACGCCTGAGTCCTTTGTGTGTTCTACTATTATGTTTACTGCATTTATCAACGATCATACATCAGCTGAAACATGCCAAACTCTTTCTACAGAAACATGAGGATGAAAGTGAAGGATGGCTGCACAGACAGGTGAGAATACTGACACACATGTAAGATGTATTTGGAGAATCTGCTCTGGCAATGCTACAGGCTTTTGGGGGGGGTTTGTCTTTTGTAAATTGTACCAAGGAGGACTCTTTTGTTTAACTTTTGCAATTACAAAGTTATTTATATAGTTTTTAAGTAAAATACTCTCTGCGTCTTCAGAATGAGAAGCCTCTGTTTTCCAAAGATGGGCTGAAACTGTTCTTTACTCGTGCCATTCCTCAAGGAGGCAGGGGCAAGTTCTTCCACATCTCTATGTCCATCTCTCAGGTAGGAGGATATTTATGTGTACAGTATTGTTTAGGAAGAGTTAACAAACATGCATCATGCTTATTATGCTGTCTGAAAAGACTTATAAATAATCCTTATAACTGACAGTGAATGAAATTAATTTAAGTGTGTTTTATGTTCCAGCTTTGTAAGAATGAGAGTCGAAATCAATTGGCAAATTTGTAGTTAAACTTTATTCTTGGTATTTTATGCACATTTTAAGTAATAGTATTTTCAAAATGTGTATTTTCATCATACAGTAAAGTAATTGATAAGTAAATAAACCACATTCTTTTACTTTTCTGTTTATTTCCAAAGCCCAACACCAGTACAGACACACTGCAGTCCATCACGTCTGGAGACTGGGATGTCACCCAAGTCCTGGCCTACAATGAGGACAGCCAGTTGATGTGAGCACCCATAAACCAAACAAAACCAGCATCACTACCCCAGTCACAGCAAAAAAAAAACAACTGTTGCAAACAAAAGTTAGCTCATTTATTGGATATTTCTGAAGTCAAGCTGTTATCATGTGAGAGATTTGGCCTTTAAACTAAACCTTGTTTGACTCTATAATATTGGCTAAACACAATTTCAGCTGTCTTTGTCATAATGAGCAGCACGCTCAGCTTGAACACTATAATAATTATAATAAGTCATTTAGCTGACGCTTAAATCCTGAGCGACTTACAATTGCTAAATATGTTAGAGGTCTCACACCTCTAGAGCATCTAGGGGTTAAGCGTCTTGCTCAGGGACGCATTGGTGGATATCACAGTGGGAATCAAACCCAGGTCTCCTACACCAAAGGCATGTGTTTTATCCACTGTTCCATCACCACTCCTACATGTAAGGCAAAAATATAACAATCAGATAATAATAAAAGAAGATAATGAAAGTTAAATGCAAATTTTATAAGGAACATCTTTTAAACTTGTTTTGTTGTAAATCGTGTCAAATTTGCTTTGGTCATTACAACATATTGGGTTGAACAAAATACCAGTTTGCTATATGTGATAAGAAGATCTTAAAACATTCTGAAGAAAATTTACATGTTTGCTGCTTCAGCAAAACTCACTTGGACGAGGATTTTGCTGACGATTTCGTACAAGAGAGACAATGGGTTAAATATTACAGCAGCACTGACAGAGACAGAGCGAGACCCCATATTCACAAGCTGCGTGACAGAGCACAGTGAAGCAGATTGCTTGTTGCTGTACAACAGATAAATTACCCTGTTTATTTACAAGATGTATATTGATTATGAGACAGCAGCTATACTTCGTGTCTCCTGCGCTGAGCTTTGGGTTTTTCAACCAGCTGGTACAGCTCCACACAATAAACTGCTCTAAATGTGCTCAACGTAAAAGCGCCTTTGTTGCACCCGTAAAGAATGTGACTCATCCCACAACGCTCCCAGATCGTTTCACACCCACACTCGAGGCCACAAGGCAACTGTGATCCGATTAACATGATCTCACATGTGCACACTTGCATTATCACCAACACACAAACATGTACAACAAACAGTCAATCGTTGTCGCCAGTGGTCCCTTGAAAAACTCTCTCACGCAAAAGCTCTTCCCCAAGGGGGTGAGATTTGGCCTACTTCTGTTCTAAAAGGACTCGTCCCCCCATAACACACCACCTCACCCCTCAACCCCCTTTTCCCCCCCATCATTCATTTATGAAACATCTATTTTAGTGAGTAGATGTGGCGCTGCTTGTGTGTTCCAGGTGCTTTTTTCCCCCTGCTCCCCAAGCTGAGTGGAGAACGCAGCTCTACTAAAGCCACAAAAAAGTCTAAAACTTGTATATGCTATACCTAAACTGAAAATCTGCTGCCGTGACCATTCTGTTTTCTCCTATATTAATGTAGATACTTCCTGAGCACTGAGGATGGTCCAAAGCGAAGACATTTGTACAGGTAATGACTGTTAATCTGCATTATGTTACCAGCAGCTGTTGTTTTGGAAGTAGAAAATTATATTATATTTTGCTCATTTGGATTTTGAAAAAGTCTCCAAAAAGTTAAATGTCTTGTTCTTTGTTTCCTTAGCGCGGACACATTTGGTTCGTTCAACCGCCGCTGTCTGTCGTGCGCCTTGTCCGACAGCTGTGGCTACATCAGCGGCTCCTTCAGCCACAACATGAGCTATTTCCTGTTAAACTGCCAAGGTAGCTAACGCAATATCTTTGACTCATGTCCCACTCCATGTTGAACTCTATCAGCCTCTATCTTCCCTCTCAATTCTTTGTCCTACTTATCCACCATATGTAGACACCTAGGACTGTATTTTAACAATGAAGTTATGAAGTATGTGTGCACAAGGTCAAAGAGGGCAGATCCAAGCACACCTGCTACTTTAATAACAGCACAGCATTGCTTAACAGGGTCAGCTAGTACAAGTGTGATCAGAGGGGTGGTGTGATTAATAATCTTCCCTTCAGCCATTCACATCACTCATTTCCTACCTTTTTACAAACCATAATGAAAATGGCTCACCAATCTTCCAGTTTGGTTTCATCAATAAGGAAATAATAGAAAATAATATTAGCCGGCCAGTTCCTGACATAATTTTGCAGCAGAGGCTGTAGTTCACATATCCATCATCCATCCTTCAGATAGCTAGAGGGATTTTACTAGCTGAAGTGGCAGCCAAATAGCTGGTAAATGTAATGAAACAAAAAGTACATTTCCCTCCTGAAATGAAGCGGAGTAAAGTATAAGGCACCATAAAATAGAAATAATTAAGTGAAATACACATATGTAAAAGTTGCACTTCGGTGCACGACTTCAATAAACGTGCTTAATTTCTATTACCACTATTCACCATTATTCTAGCATGTATTTTAAGTATTTCCTGCTCACTTAATTATCAAAAGAGTAACACTGTGCTAAAAATAGACCCGGGCTTTGTGTGTCTATCCATCCAGTTTTTAATGAAACAAATGCACTCCCATCTTGTTCTGTTGGACAAGACAATACCAAAAGAACATTTCATTTCAAAAATGTCAAAGTGCTGCTGCAAAAAAGCGGCCACAAGATGAATCTGTGTGAAGACTTGTAGCTTCAATATGTAATCACTAATCCAACAATTTCGTGTCGCTCCTCTCTGAACCTCACTATGTGATCATCAGTGAACTCAGGTCAAACAGGAAATGACCATGATGCCATCAAACCCTCTCTGCTGACCCCAGAAATCACTGATAGTCAATGGTTTTGCGCCTCATACATTTGTAATCCACGTCCCCCTTACAGCCTGGCTAGAAGAATTTACGTGATGAAGATATGATATCATTACCATGGGGAGAGGGAGTGGGAGGAAGAAAAGGAGAGAGAGAGGGAGTGGCTTGTGTGCTTTCTACTATACACAACCACAATGTTCCTGTACTGTGTTTCCCAATTTGCTAAGTGCATCAATCACATAATTTGCTTTCCCTTCTCTCTTTTCTCTTCTGATTTGAGGTTTTAGGGCTAGTGTGATGGAGACTTTGCCTCTTTTGGTGGCCTGGATATAGAAAAGCTATTTCAGCTATTGCATTACATAAATTGAATAAGCAAAGAATTGCCTCTTAACGAAAAGGATCTGGGATGCCTGTTTTGTTTTGTTTTTGTTGGGGTTTTTTGCAGCTTATCGTTTGCAGTCACTGGAGGAAACTTTGACATCATTGTGCATTTGATGATGAACACAGAAACAAACAAAAACTAAATATACCATTGTACCCTGTAAAAAGACAAAAAAAATGCAACCCACTCGCTGATGTCTTTGAAACAGTGTCTCATAAAACAGAGCCCCTGCAGGTCAGGGTCAAATATAAAAGTACAGTCTAGTGATGGGATCAAACTTTCTAATTTTCTCTCTAGGGCGGGACATCCCATTTGTAGCCGTTTACAAGACACAGAGAGACGGAGAAAGTGAGACGCAAGACAGAGAGAGTGAGTATTTCAAGTTATTCACTGATTTGCATTTACAAGACTCTGAATTATGTTAAAAACATTACGAGTGACCTTATGCAGAGTAGCATAACAGCTACATTGAAAATGACCTTGTCAAAAGGGGAGAGAAGTGTTTCCATAGCAATGCAGAATGACCACGTTTCCAGTGGGTCACTGTTTGTCTTCGAGCCAGGTCCAGCAAGATGGCAGTAATCACATTACTTCTCTCAATGGATGTCCTCATTAAATTATGACCTGCCTAACGGCTATATCAGCATACTGTAATTAGATTACTATAGTGCATGGCAGTGTCATCTTTTACCAATGTGATAGAAATGGAAATGCTGCAGTCTAATGTTATTACTGTAGATTATGCAATGTATTCCGCTGTTTAACAGTGTCTTTTTAAATGCAATGATGTTTCCCAAATTTTCACCTACCACACTGGTGAGTTTGTGTTTTTTTAAAAGGCCTTGACAGATCTAAAATTCTGTTGAAATCATCACGACTCACATTCATGAATTATAATACAAATTGCATAGAAATGCAATCAGTATGCCATAATTAATAACAGGGCTAAGGGTCTCCAGTTACAGTAGCAGCTCTGCGAGTCAGTACTTGAGCTAAATGCTAAGATCAGCATGCTAACATGCTCTCAATGCCAATGTTAAGATGCTGATGTTGAACAGGTATGTATGGTTTGGGTAATGTTACATACACCTGCTAAACATGAGCAAATTAGCATTGCTATTTTGAGCATGCTAGCATGCTATTTGCACTAAACACAAATTAGAAATACAGCTGATTTTGCAAGTTTTTAGTCATAAACTTAAGTGTTGATCCAATGACAATGCTACATGAAAAGTTAAAGGATCACAAAAGTTATTAGAAATCAACAAGAACAGGGGGAAAAGGATGCAAATGTCATGGATCTCAAATTTCAACCCCGTTGTCCTAGAGAAAAAGTCAGAGGATCACCAATGTCAGTTGGATTCACTCGCTGTGGAACATAAAAGTCTGTACCAAATTTCTCGCCAATCCATCCAATAGCTGTTTGAGAGTTTTCAGTGTGGAGTACCCAAGTACTGGACTAAGAGTCTAGCTGACATCGTTCGTTCTGCTAACGTGACCAATAAAGATGTCTTGTTAAAGTGCCTTAAACTTGTTATCGGATATGAGGCCATTATAGATAAAATGACATTGTGCAGTGATAGTCAAGTTCATATCAGAAGTAGTCTCTATGCACACATACAAAGACACACTGACTGTTGGCTCCAGCCAGGCAGAGCTCTTCTTCTTCTTCTCCCATTTCTGTTCGCCATCAGCCTTGCATCTTTTATATGAGTTAGTATGTACTGCAGTCAGTATGGGCAGCAGTCTGTGTAAACTGTCAAAAGTCAGCATCCAGGAGGGGAAATCCACAAACCAATCCCAAAATACAATGGTTGCTACATCTCCTTTGACTCCAGCAGTCATGGCAACCAAAGTTGTTAAGTTAGTGTTGCACAAAGCATCTGGTTACAACTGGTTCTCTGCTCTCAGGACAACCTCTTGAGGCATGAGGTTTGCCTTAGGCGAAATTTACAGCTGCAGTTTTTCCGGTATGCATTCTGCTGGAGTTCATACAGAAGGTTTTGTAGGATGAGGATGCTCTGATATTTTATGAAGCTGCTTTCTAGTATGCATAATGCATATTTTAATAGTCGATTTGATGACAGATTTGCATGAAAAAGTGTTGTGTTGATATTGAACCTCTTGTAAACTGGTAAAATTATACACCTGACCTGATTCACAAGGAAATAATATCAAGCAGATTTGGATTTCAGTATTGCTGTTAAGATTAAAGGTTATTATTTTAACTTTGCTGTACATTGCAACATGACTTGGTTGCCAGGTGTCATATCTAAGACTGTTATATGCTTCAAAGGCAAGCTCTAGCCATGTTCCTGTCTAAACATGAATACGCTAAACTTTCTAAACTGTAATCTCATTGGTTAATCATGTTCTGCGTGCAGGTATTGCAGAAGTATATAAACTGGAGAGCAATCAGAACCTGAGGCTGACCCTGGACTCCATGCAGATGCCCACAGTGGAGTACAAGGAGATCAACATGGATGACTACAGTATGTGTCATGTGCCAGAGCCACATTTACATTAATGGACAAGTAAAGTTCATGAATACAAATTATCTGATAGCTGACTAAAACATATTTTGATAAACAAACACTATGCAAATACATTATGTACTCTCATAAGAAGCAAATGCAATACTGCACAACAATGGATCCCAACCTTTTTGGCTTCTGATCCTTTAAAATGAAGCAATTGTCAATTAGCTCAAACAAATACTAAAGTAAAGATTCTCCCGTCTTAGACTGTTTATTTAGAATTATTTTAGAGGTCTGAAGACAGAAAACTATGTGAGATTTTAGAAATTCTAGGAAAATAAACTTAATTTGGTGTAGTTTTAATTTTATTTTCAATCTTTTGATCATCTTGTGACCCCTTAGGGGGCTCCCAACCCCCAGGCCAGAAATCACTACTTTGCAGTACAGAAATGTAAGCAGTAATGTTTAATTATAATATAATTTAGAAATGCACCAATTTGGCTTACTCATTTAGCATCTCTTTAATCCTCAATACCTATGTAAATTTCAGATATTATATGTAAGAAAATTTTAACTTGACATGACATTAATGATACTTTATCAAAGTTAAAATAAAGATAATGTATGTTCATGTTCTCAATAAATGAAAAATAATTAATTACGCCTTGACTGTGTTGTTTGTATCTGCATTGCAGCCCTGTCGATGCAGATCTTCAAACCTGCCGGGTTCGTGGAGACAGCACACTATCCACTGCTCCTGCTTGTGTATGTATGAACACCTTTTCACACACTTGTGTACAGTACATGCAGTGCACACACAAAGGATAAGTGTGTGTCCATTAGCAATGCTGACTCCACACATGTCCACACTTCACTCCGGGTTCTATAAGAACATGGGTTCCCAGACAGCGTTTTAATCAGGCATATGAATGTAAAGATGCGCTACTTCGTCCTCTTTTTGGCTGGATAATAATTACACTGAGAGAGGAAACTTACCCTCCTGTCCACCCAGTTCTTTCATTAGCATTTCTATCCTCAGGCGCTTAACTATCTTTTACTCTGCAGCTCAAGATTTTCAGAACTTAGCCCTTAGTCTGCACATTAAATAAAAACCATAATTTCCTGTATGCTAATTTTTCGATTTAATGAAAGTGACCGTGACGGCTTATTGAGTCAAAATAATGTCAGCTTTCCAACAAGGGTTTATTTCGGTATCAGTCATTGTTTCAGTTTGATTATTTGAGACCTGTAGGCACTTACACTGCAGACAGTAAGCAGAGTATCTGCAGATATCAAATTCACTTTAGATTAATTTATGTCTGCTGAATATGAAAATAATAATTTTTAAAAGATATGAAATTTTACTGTTTTGGATGAAGCAATGCCTGCTGTATGTTCAACTTTCTTTCATCCTTGTACCACTTTCTGTACAGCTGATGTTGCTGTACCTTCCCTGCACTGCCATCTCACAGATACCCACAATAAATAGTACACACCTTAAAAACATCCCAAATGTTTCTGAAAAGGAATTTGTAGTCAAATGTTGTATACCCACAGGGTCCAAAACAGACACGCTCATAATTATTTAACCTACTTTTTCATTTTTAATTTTGATATTTTAAAAAAAACATTGCATTTGGCAGTCTTGTAAGTTTGTCTTGGTTGTGTTCATGCAGTGACGGGACCCCTGGTGGCCAGACGGTGGCGGAGCAGTTTCACCTGGACTGGACCACCGTGCTGGTGAGCAGCTTCGGTGCCATCGTGGTGCGCTGTGACGGACGAGGCAGCGGCTTCCAGGGCACCAACCTGCTGCACAGGATTCAGAAGAGGCTGGGCGTGTTCGAGGAACAGGATCAGAAGGATGCGCTCAAGTATGTGATGTTTTCATCGTGTCTATTTAAAAACTGAACAGACACTAGGGTGCCACAGAGATCAGATCTGTTGGCTCTGTCAGGGATAAATATATTATCGGAGGATAACACACATTCCAATAACACACACACACCAAAAATCAATGTAATAGCTTTATCTCTCAACATTTTCTGAATTTAAAAACAGTGTTACATCAGTCAACCAAATTACATATGTGAACAGTATCTGTGTTTACATGAAGCCACATATATTCACAAGAAAAGAGCATCTCAATCACAAACAGGCTCATTTGCAAATAAATTAAAATCTGTTTAAAACAAGTGGCTTAAACCTTTAAATGTCTATTCAACGAATCAGAATATGCCATGCAAACACCTCGTCTAATTACTTGCTATTTTAAGAGTGTGCAGCTTTTATTTTTAGCATGCTCTCACACACAAGTAGTTGGTCTAGGACTGAATAACTGTAGAAGCAGTAAAATAGTATTATAATCTTACCTGTGTTATAATGGCTAGGAGAAGTACTTGTCACAATAGTAGTGTTAATAGTATACTTTAAAGTTCCTAGTACACAGCTGCTAAAACACCTTGTCGGCTACAGTTGCTCTGGTTGATACAGTGTATACAAAAGTACAAATAGAAATGTTCTTCCTAACTAGAACCAATGTTAATCTTTTGCAGTTTCATTTTGAAAGAGCCCTACATTGACAAAACCAGAGTTGGAGCATTTGGAAAGGTGAGAATATTCTCAGTGTGTGAGTGAAAGAATCCTGCATGTCTTTGTGAAAACCCAGGTTGCGCTATTATGTTGTTGGAGTGTCAGCTTGGGAACCTAACAGGCTGCAAATGTGACTACAACTCAGCGATACTGCATTCTACCATTATCTGAATTTACACCACCTGTTTGTAAGTTTTTAAAAATCCTGCTGTCTGTCTGTGCGACTCTGTGATAAAAAAACATTTTTGTACCTCAGGTGTATGGAGGCTATGTGACCAGCCTGTTGGTCAGCGGCGAGGAATCACCTGTAAAGTGTGGCGCTGTCCTCTCGCCCATCACCGACTTTGAATTATATGGTAATTTTCTTTGCATGGACTTGTTTTTGCTGGATTTAGTAAACAAACACAATCATTCAGCCTCAGGCTTCACTGTCAGAATATATTCAGATTGCAAATCCAGCACCGTTACCGGGACACGTTACCTGTATGTGTGAGGATAAACAGATGAGCTTGTTCACCCTTTCAGTGTGATGGTGCAGATACGCCCAGAACCCAATCATAACAGTGCCAGACAAAGTTACGCCAACCTCACCTCCACCACCAAGGAATAAAACATGTGAAATATAGAAATAGTGTGTATCGAGAGAGTGACAGAGGCGGAGAGTGAGAGACGGAGCTCGAGAGACAGAGCTCGTGTAGCTGTACCGAGTCAGGAAACTGCAAATTAAGGAGGAGCTGGGCGTCGCGGTGTGACTGATTTCCCATCTATTTGATTTCTCTTGCTTTGCCAGGGGGTGAGAGACATGCCATGACACTGTATAAGTTTGGAATTGCAAATGAGGACAGTCCGCAGACAGCTTCGAGACTAAAGAATATGTAGATGGGTGAATATATTAGAATATGGAGAAGAAAACCTGGAATTTTTTTATTTTTTCCCTTCAAAATGGTCAGAGAACAAGGCAGAAATGACATCCATCTTTTCATTACAATTAAGTTTTGATTTGATTTTGACATCAAAGCAAAGTAATAATTAAAACCCTCTTTCCCCTGCAGCTTCTGCATTTTCAGAGCGATATCTTGGGCTGCCTAAACCTGATCCAAGGGCATACACGGTAAGATTTCAAATTCCAATTGTGATAATTGTCGTAGTATCTCATTTGATCTAATTTGTTGCCGTGTCTCTCATTACTCATCAGATGGCAAATTTAGCGCACAGAGCATCTCAGTTCATGGATAAGAAGTTTCTTATTATCCATCCAACAGCTGATGGTAGGATTTTCTAAGCCTTTCAGAAAATGTCATTTTTTTTTCTAAACCTTTCAAGAAGCAAAAGATGTACTGGCTCTGACATTTTAGCATATGTCTCATTATGTCTTTCCAGAAAAAGTCCATTTCCAACATACAGCGAAATTCATTGCCCAGCTCATCAATGAAAAGGCCAACTACACCTTACAGGTATGCGGTTTCACTTTCACTCCTTTGTAATTACAACGGCTGCTGATCCAATTTCTCTGCTTGTCTTTCTTCGCCTGGTTCAGTTGTTCCCCAACCTTTGGGAGCACTGTGATCCCAGTGGGATCCCACAGCAGGCAGAGGATTAGCCCCCACAATGCCTTCATTCCAAATAATGAGATTATGAGACCTTCTTGGGCATCCTGCATTAACACCAGGACTAATCCAATTAAGATACAATGTACTGCAGCTGAATGTTCATTGGAGCTTATTACTCACTGATAGGTTAGGTCTTAATCCAAAGTCAAAACCAAAAGGTATTCAATTTAAAATTATGCTTTGAAATTGAATCCATTTTGGTTGTGAACTTCAGGTTGAACAAACAAGATTTCACCTTGGGCACTGGCATTTTTTGACATTTAATAGACCAAACGATTAATAAACTATGAAAAGACAGATCATGTGATATTTAAAATAATTGTTAGTTGCAGACTGAAGGCAGACTAGAAATGTAATGTAGAATGTAAAGATGCGTCATGTACTCTGAGATGAAATGGGTCACTGGCAGTGATTGAAAATAATCAACTCCTCCTCAAACAACAACAGTAAAATGTAATACACTAATATTCTAATATATATAGTACATTTTCCTAATTATGCTTACATACTTTCACTGAAGTACTGTAATATTTCCATTGCAGGATTGCACAAGATGTGGTATTAGTACTTTTAGTACTTTTTTTCCATAAGTAATATAATAAAGGATCGGAGTAATACTGAGTCCACCAAAGGTTAGTGGACATGTAAACATTTTAGGTTTGGTTCTCAATCATGAGTTTGGAATCACTGCAAAAAATATGATGGCAAACAGTACACACTGTGTTTGCATAATCTTGCCTGTGACCTATTTTTAATTCCTATTCCGCTTTTTAGTCTCATATGCTGTCCTGTGTCAACTGGTTTATTCTCAAATCTTAATAATAAACCCTAGATTGGATTCATGGGGAAGCATTATTAAGTCTCTTGTTTACATGAGGGAAAATAGTGTCCTGGAGCGGAAAACACATTTTGCACCTTGATTCTTCAAGCTCACTTGTTGGTGGCAATGACAAAACCGTCTCCATTGTGTAAATAATGAACTTGAGTGCTCTGCGGTAAGACTTCTTCAACAGTTATTTGTCTCGCTCTCTACCAGTCTATTATAAGAAATCAAAATAGAATTATCTGTGTAATAACAGATCTTGTGTTTATGACACAAAATGAAGCCAAAAGTAGCATCTCAGCTCATGTGAACATATTCTTTGTGTGTCAGATCTACCCAGATGAAGGCCACTTCATTCACAGTGAAGCAACAAGGCAGCACCTCAGCCAGTCCCTGGTCAACTTCTTCGAGGAATGCTTCAGGCTACCAGAAATAGTGTTTGAGGAGGTGCTGGAGGAGGAGAGTGAAGACGAGGGTTAGCTCAGCCTCCTGAGGCTCATGTGCCCCAAATACTTCTCACCCATGTTTCGCCTACCGAACCATCTCCATCCTCTCCCCGTGCCCAAGCACAACACTGGCATACAGCTGTCCACAATATGTGGAAACAGTCATCTGTCCTTGCTCAATTTGATTTGGACTCCCCGTGTCTGCATGCTGAACCTGAGACTGCCTTTCAAGCAGACAACCATCTATTCCTCCATCTATCCGCCCATCTTCTGCCCTGAGTCCAAACGGCCGTCCAGAGAGCCAACAAAGACTGAAGACCTGACATGGAATAATACTGATTGATTTACCACGAAGCGGTCTCCTTCACAGCAGGACGGACCAGCTCCCTGAGCAGTGGAGAGACAGCATCAGCAAGACTTTCCAGCTGTGAGGAGAGGAACACCTTATAGCACATAACTCATGGGGTTGTATATTAATGAAAATCAGACGCCTGGTGAGAAACACTGGTTGGCAGTGTTCATAACAGGTGTTTGGAATTGTGCAGATACAGGAAGTTACTATTTTTAAAGTTGTGAAGAACTTTCATGTTGGACTGTGGTTGTGTCTGTTGTTCTTACAGTATATAAAATAGCACACAAACATTGATTCGGCTATTACAGATTTACTGTATTTTCTTTCGGTATTCATGTCCTGATGTTGGTTTCATCTCGTAGCCTCGTTTTATGTATTTCAGTGATGCTGACAGAATTCTCTAGCTGGCAAAATGTTAATGTTTGGAAGAAAAAAAAAAAACACCATGGGTTTCTCAATTTTCTTTTGAAACAGTTTTATTATGACGCTCCAGTTTTATCAAATGTTTTTAGCATTCCCTTGTTTTAGTCACTGTGCCTTACTTTGTTAGAAAACATCCTGCTGTGGGATTGGATTTATGAACTAGAACAAGGCTAATTTTATAGGAATAGTTTGACAGTTTGGGAAATAAGCTTTACCCACTTTTGTTGTAAAGACTTAGGTAAGAAGAAAGTGATTCCACTCTCATAAAAGCCACCAGCTGGTTAACTTAGCTTAGCATAAAGACTGGAAGCAAGCTAGCTCCTCTGAGACTTACTAATATGTCATTTTTTATTTCTGAGTAAAGAGTTGTGATTTAAGGAGTCTTATGACCTGGATTACCTCTTGGCCAGTGGCAATGGTTTCCTGGAGTCTCCAGAGCCAGACTAGCTGGATTTCTCCTTGCTTTTATTAATTATGCTAAGCTAGGCGTCCCTTCGATTTAACTAAAGTATTTAACTTACTGATATGACAGTGGTATCAATCTTTCCATCTAACTCTTAGCAATAAAGCATACTTTCCAAAATGGCAGCTATTGTTTTAAATGTATAGCTTGAAATAGATAATTATTCTAATAAATTATAATTTTATTAATGTTCTTGAAAAGAGCTACTTTAAACAACACTGAGAATCAATCATTACACCAAGCTAAAATGTACAGAATCTGCATGCATCATTGCTTAGATGCTGTTCAAGAATGGTAGGTGAAGAAAACACGTCACCAGTGCAGACACTGCAGTGTTAATCAGACGCCACTGAATACATTGTTTAAAGATGAACGCAAGAGGCCATTAGTATGTCTTAGAGAGAAATTATGCATTTGTAAATAAGGGGGGGAAATTGTTATAGATTCAGCGTGCAATGAAGACATGGCAAACTAAATGGTGAATTCTTGAGGCACAAGTTTAATTTTCCATTTTTCTGTTTTTTTTTATTTGAATGGCCATTTGTTTTACATTCCAGTGCATGTTAAGAGGTTATTTGCAGCACTATCCCTGATAGCTCAATTCCACATGGTAATTTTGACATCTTGAATGTTCCTTACTGGATTGCATAAATTACATCTCCAGTAGTATTGTGATTGAGATCCCAGTCTCGTCAGCTTGATGTGTAAATGTTATTCAAATATCATTTTATTCTGAAAAAAAGAAGAGAACAATATTACCTGAGTGTTATTTGTGCATAAAGCATTTTGGAAGTTACATTTGACTATTCATTTCTGTTCTCCCGTTGCTGTCCTTGAACTGAGTTGAAAGTGGACTTTATAAATGCCAATGGCAACATCAAACTTTCTTGCCAGTGGTTGAGGACTTTTTCAAGCCGCTCAACTTTGTTATCCAAAGCATAGAAGGAAAATTAATGTCAGATTGTGGCATGAAGGTACATGTTAGAATAAAAAAACTAGATATTTTGTCAGCCTTCAGTCTTTTTTTGGCTCATGTTTTTTGCTCTTGTGAATTTTAAAGCTGTATTCATTTTTTTTTTAAACCACTGACATGTTATAAGTGTTATCAAACATTTGCCTATTTATGTGTCTAGCAGACACACGGAAACATTTGCACTCATTTAGTCATGTTTCTGGCGACCAGTTTAATTTAAGTCCAACATTTACTCTGCTTTAGTCTCCAATAAATCCTGAGTAATATTCTGGCTCTTTAGTAGCGCTGAAAGCTCCACTATGTTCACTAGCTAACAGTCTGTTTGCCGTTTCATGCTGCGCACGTAGTGTTAACTTGTTTATCAGAGCTTTTTTTGTGGAAAACATTTGTCTGCTGTGACAAATCAGGGTTAATGACAACAGTGTTTGCTGGCCAGAAAAACCAAAGCAGCAAGCTGAAAGATTTATAAAGCTGAGGGGAACTGCCAAGTTGGGTGATAATTTTCTGTCAGTTTATCACTTGATCCACTGTTGATGGAAAAATATTGATTTGCACAGCTTTAAAGAAATCTATTTTATGTTGGTAGTTGTACAAATTATCAAACTATCACCAGCTGCACTTTCTGTAATATTTAATTACTCTGCTGTAAACCCACTTACAGCATCCACAGTGCACGATTCGACATTCTTTTAAATCCTGCCCTGCATCAAACTTTATGTTGTGTATAAACCTCCATCCTATTTCCAGTTTACTTCTGGTTTTTGTTGCACATTCAACAGATGGAATGAGCAGCAAATGTAAAACCAAACAAGTCATAATCTCTGCAAACACTCTAAAGTCACGTGATTGAGATAGCGCTGATTGAGAAAGCATTCTGCAAACAGACATCAGAATAAATCAGAAGTAATATATTTGCTGGAAGCCACTCTTGGGCCCAGCGTAAACAGGATTGTAGTTGTATATCAGCGCTTTGCTCTCGTCCTCCTCTGACTCAAATCTGTGCAAGTTCTTCCTGGCTGTAAGGACAGAAACCAATGCATTTAGATTTACAGATCACAAAGCCTCTATCGTGCAGCTGCAGATTAATGAAAGAACCAAAAATAAAGCTGCGTGCATACCTTCGCTGACAAAGAATTCAGCCATGTAGAAGGTGGTTTTGACTGCTGATGAAGAGTGTGGAATGTAAGGCCTCGTCCATTCAAATGCATTTTTTTCTGGATGCCACTGTGTCCCATAAATTGGGTAATCATGCGCTGCCGAGAGGTAAGGGAAGAGAAAGTACTCATTAAAATAGTCCCCTTCAGTGTGATTTTGCTGTAAACTTGTACTGATAAAGTGACACTGCATTGTAACTACCTTCCACCGTTGACACAAACTCTATTTTTCCATCCGTATTTGTGGAGAGAACTTTGTAAAACTTCTTCAGCTCCTCGTTTGTATTATAAGTCTGAAGGAAACAGACAGAGGGGTTAGTTACAGTGCACCCAATTCAACCACAACCTGCATTCTATGAGGAGACACAAGTAATTGGATGGTCTGTTCAAGTGGGAAAGCCGCATATTTTACCACAAAACAATAATATTGGCATTATCTGGCAGTGGTGTGGCTCTTACACTGCACTCCTTATTATACATGTTGTCGATAATCTTGGTGCCTAAATGCATTTCTCATAAAAATAGTAATGAATGACGTACCAACACTCCCAAACTCCACCTGTGAGAGTTTTCTGTCAGCGGCTCAGAAGCCAGATCTTCCATGAGTTCAGCTGGGAAGCCTTTAAACATCCTGCTGCCTTTGATTTCTGGAAATGAGTCATGATATTATGATCATTAATAACAAAATTGAGTTTTTTTCAGGATATTTAAGAAGGTTAATGTAAAGAAGATCCATCGTTTTCTTGTTAACTGTAACTGTGCTGCTACGGCCTTCAAACATATATTGCACCAGCACAAATTGGACTATTTTAAAAGCAAATGTGACGTTTTAACCTTTTCAGCACTGTCAAGCTAATTGTTAGGTTTAGATGACTCATTTAGGAGTTAAGATCAAGCATGATGTTCGAAAAAAATGGAAGAAATTAGGTGTGACCTATGGGTCATTGTAATCATAATTTTCAAAAGTTAGTTGAACCTGGATTTTCAGAGCTGAAGGTTAAATGTATTCTAGGGCTAATGATTATTTTTATTGTCAATTTATCTGTCAGTTAATTTCTCGATTAATGAATTAGTTGTTTGGTCCAGCAAATGGTGAAAAATGTCTATCCGTGTTTCCCAAAGCGCAAGAAGACGTCCTCAAATGTCTTATTAGACATTCAGTTTACTGTCACAGAGGTGGAAAGAAAGTTCACATTTAAAAAGTTCATTCATATGCTGCTGATTAAGAGTTCTCTCAACGATATGTCATAAATAATAACATCTATTGAGACAAAGCCATACCATTAGTGAAGTTCAGAGGCAATGGCACACCACTTGTATTGGTATTTGACAGAACTGTCCTTCCACTCGTCAAATAGGTCAGCTGCTCAAACCCGAGACATGTGCCCCACACAGGAAAGTAGTCGCCTCTCTTGTTTGCCTGAAACATCACATACAGTATTGCAGCGAAATCCTGCATCAACACACTAAAATCTGGTTAAGATTATTTTACGCTTTTACCTCAATAGCAAGCTCATAGAAGATTTTCGCAGCCCTTTCATAACCAGATGAGATAATGCTGACACCCCCGCCTGGGTAAAGGATCCTGTAAACAAAGACAGAACACGCACGATTAGCGAAGAAACAAGGAGGTCATAAACAAAATGTTCTGCATCTTTTTTGGAAATAATACTCACAGGGGATGGACAAAATAATAGAAAACGTTACATGTGTTTATTCAACTCAATTTGACATGCTTTTAGGTCAAAGTGTTGTCAGGCGTTTCGCCAGTTTACAGCTTTCCACATTAAATAACTATTTGCTATTGATGCACCAAATATTCATCTGGTGCCGACTAAATAGCTTCTTTGTACTAAGTAGCCTATTGTTGCCTTGAAAACCTGCTTACAAAAGTTGTGACAACTTATAACACACTTGTTCATCTGCTATTGTAATTAAGATTCACAGTAGTTGCTGCTGGAGCATTAGTAGTAACATAGCAGTACTCTGTAATGTGGCAATGATAAAGGTGTTAGTGACATGGGCAAAACATGGAAAAATTGCACTGGAAAAAAAAATAGCTTTATAACAATGGCGCAAAAAGTGAGCATCACGACCTCCTCCCAACTGCGGTGCTTTACTGGTATCATAAAGGTTATTTTGTCCACACCTGTACAGAAAGTTAATAGTTCACTTTTCTGAAACTTATCAGCACATTATTTTGTCAGAAAACATTTATAAATGACGACATAACCTAACATAAACCTCCCCAAACATAGCACAGAGGATTTGACTGCTCAAACTGGTTACTATAATAACACATTTACCCATTAATGGAGTTGAACAGTGTCTTATACTCCTCCAGTGTCTGGTTAATCCTGTAGAAATGACAAGGGCAGGTTAAAGGTTTAAATTCAAACACACATGGTGTATTAAGGAGGAGTTACAGAAGCTGTTATGGAGTCAGTTGTTACGTTAATAACTCACATGACAGGTACAACCCTCGCTCCTGCGGACTCCAGGAACTTGACATATGAGGCAGCGATGTAAGCTGTTTGACTTGGTTTAGGGGAATAAACCTCTTGAGCCAGTACGCCTTTAAAAATAAAGCCACAGCCAGTTTAAACCACGTAGGCTGGTTACGTGACTCGACACTTCTGTCTGAATAAATGCTGTCTGTCACCAAAACAACACAGCTAATAGTTAGTCGGAAGTTAACGTGATGTCGCAGTGAATATCGTGTGAATAAACTTACCAATAATGGGTCTGTCATTGCTCTTGGCTGAGGAATACAACGGTAGACACGAAATAGAAATACTAAACAGCAGCAAAGTCATATTTCTAAAACTAAAACATATCGTAGTGCGTTTGAGTCTTGTCATCCAGCCGTTTCACACTGTTGTCCACAACAGTGACAACACTTCCGGGCTACCTACAAAATAAAAGCACCACGTTTGACCTCAAATGACTTCGTTCATCGACTTTTATTTTTCCCTCACAAATAATAAACTTAACCAGCAAATGCAAACATTGTTGTGGTGATTGTTATTCCAGTTAATTTGTTATGTTGCTTAAATTGGAAAACGCCAAATTACGTGTCTAAACTTGAGCCATTTTCTTCATTGCTCCGGCACTAGATTATGTCAAAAACCACACAGTCAATGGTCAAAACACATATCTTAAAAATTGTATTTTAATGATACAGATTATATAATAAATACATCGTTTGCCGTTTTAACATAAGCTGTTACGCTTTTATTTTGAAGTCAACCATGAAAGTATTTTCCTGAACCTCTGGAAAAATTTCCTGGGCCATAAATGTTTTAAAGTGAAACAAAGTAGAGAAAAAGCTCCACAACATATACATTCATGAAATAAGTTACAATTGAAACCTTTTCCCAAAGAATAATTTAATTATTAAAATGTTATATTAAATATTCACATTTGTCATGAAAACCAGGCATCTTAAAGCTGGAACTCACACAAACTGTAAGAACACAATTATTTCACACTGAGCTATACAACTTATGTGCAATCAGTGATCTAAAAGGCACCAATTGCATCTTCATTACAAGCAGAAAAAACAAAATGCCCCTAATAAGTAGAAAACTATTTTTCAATTAACTTTTTCAATTGTTTCAGAACAAATAAAGCCACAATGATTAACTTTAACATTAAACCTTAAATCAGTAAGTCTGATGTAGACTCAACACTGAATAAATGACATTGTCTGGAATATTACAGCTGCAACTTCAGCATATTAATTCCATTACTGTTCAGAACAGGTATTTAGCTTTTTGTTCTCCTTTTCCATTTTTCTGCTCATGCCTCAGATCATGTGATCACATCCAGTCTGATTGGTGACTGTAAGGCGGTTTATGTTTACACCAGTGGACGCCAGCCTTTCATGTAACTGGCTGATGACATCCTCAGTCAGCACCCGAGTGCGAGCCAGGATCCAGGCGAAGTCAACATGGAAAAAACCGAAGTAGTCAGAACAAGAGTACACCAGAGCATATGACTGGTAGTCTGTGGAGAGTACCCAGTAGGGAGCATCTGGAACACCTGCAATCAGATATGGATAGGAAAAAAAAATAGTGCATTATAACAGAAAACTAGACTAGCTCAATTTTCTAAAAAATACATAAACTTTTTTATTTACCTTTAAAGAAGCTGACACCCAGAATTGCAGGTTGAGTTGAATTTTGAACTTTGGCAACACCCTCAATTGAATTTATCTTCCCATTGGACCTGTGCAGAGAGAAACAGGGGAGAAAATGAGAATGCGAATCCATCTGTAGACCCTGTGTGTGTGTGTGTGTGTGTGTGTTGGGGGGGGGTTAAATCCTTACAGCAGTTCTGAATTGTGAACGCTGACCGTCCCATCAGTGAGTGGACTGTATGTAGCTTGGTTACATTTTCCTCTTTCAAACACAGCTGGGAGCTTCTCTATTTCGTACCAGGTGCCCATATACTAGAAGGTGAAGAGCACAAAGGTTAACGAGCCCGTTGGTCACCAGACTGAGTTCATCTGCACCTGGCAGCTGTGTTTTAATGGAATCACATTCAATAAGGCACTGAACCTTTACCTGTTTATATCCTATAGTTAATTACAAGTATCAAATAGGCTATGGCAATAGTGCACACAAGACTAACGCAAACAAAATTAATACACACAACAAAAGTCATCAGAATGGCTCTGAATAAATGAACTATATTCCACTGGTACTTTACCTTTGTAACATTGAATTCCTCTTGAACAGATGGCTGGGGGCATTTGCCTCCATGGAAAGTCTGAGCGTCACCTGCTGCAGCAGTCAGGAGTAGCATGACCAGGACCTTCACATTAAAGTCAGAATAATGTAGTTAAACAGAGTCCAGGCTTTTGGTTAAAAATAAAATAGAGAGTACAAAGATAATGTCAAGTATACATTTTGCATATTACTAATGCTGTGTCATTAAATAAAAAATGCTTACAGTACCTGGAGTGTCGTCATGTTCAAGTCTTTCAATACAAAGGACAACCTCAAGAAGACTTCTATGTTGTCAAAGTAAAGTAAGAGCACACTGTATTTCTTCACTACTACTCCTCTCGTGTATTCTATCAGCTTAGTGAAAGCTGAAAGCTGCTTGGCATGGACAGAAAGAACACAAAAACAGACCTTTGGAAGGAAAATGTGTTTGAAGAGCTATATTTGGATCCTGACTACAAAACCTTTAACCTTCTGTAGAGGACAGAGTTCAGTACAATGACTCACAAAAGGTATACAGAGTTGTATAATACCAATATGATGGCTATAGCACCATTATTTCCATTAGAATCCACAGATGATTTTTTTTAAGTCAACAAAATATAAAACCAACTTCAGCTATAGTCAGCTAAAATTTACAGCAGGTGTCCAATTATATGGTAAAAACGTAATTCCTCTGAAAAACTACAGTAATTTACTCCTTGAATTTTGCCGGGATATTTAAATATATTGCGAAAGAACAAATCTATATACTTTTGCATCAATGTCTCTCTCCATGGTGCTGAAAGATTCAAACTGAAGCCCAGCTGGTATATTTACATGGCCTATATATGTGGCTTATTTTAGCTTATGAGCTATATTAGTATGTGTGTTTAATATGCTGGCCAGTATGTACCACAAAATTGCAGCAATAGAAATACTAAAGATATGTCTGAGGCAATTTAGAAACAGTGTTTTAACAACAGGTCCTGCTCTGATCTTGTACATAGTTCTTATAACCAAATAGGTGCAGTAATCAATTTTTGGGCTGGTTTGATGGTCCAGAACAAACTGTAAACATAAGATTGACAGATAATCAACTTATAAGGTTGTTATGGCTAACATGTGAGTAAACTATTGTCTGTTGACACATCAAGCAACATTAGCATTCATTTGAAAGCATTTCTCTGAGCCTGCCATTTTACAAGTCCAATATTCAACCCTTTTTTTTAAAGCTGTGTTTGGCTCATTGGCTGCTAAAGCAGAACTGTGTTCACCAACTAATCACCATTTGGTGCTGGGCAGGTAGAGTAGGTAGGTGTTTGTTTTTTTTGCCAAAAACTGTTGACTGTTGGGGCTGAAAACAAAGGTGATGAAAGCTGCAAGACTGAACATCATAAGTTACATGCTGTGAAACCAAAATAACGAGCTGAAAAATACTCCATGAGGGGGAACTGCAGTCAAGTTGTAATTCTTTAAGTTGTCACTATGAGCGACCTCCTTCACATTATACGTAACCATTGGAGCCATAACAATATTGATTACAGTGGCTTTAGGGAATCCTTATAAAAAAAACAATTCAATGGGCTACTTTCCAAATCCATTACTGTTTTGGCTGTAATTTGAACAAAATCACTTCCTTTTTAATTTTTTTTCAAAGCAGCCTTTTAATTAAAATGAAGCATTATTTGTATATTTTTTTCAAAATCCATAAATTGCAAAATACTGTACTCTTTCTGTACCTGATGCTCTTTTCTGATATAACATATAGTACACTGAAATGTCTGTTTCTACAATTACAAATGAAAAGTTACATGCAGTCAGATGTGTTTGGAGTTATTTTTCACACTGTATTGAGAATAAAACAATGTCAGGTTATGAAAAGAGAAAACTTTATTCAACAAAGCACCAATATTTCAACAAAAACATGTGCTCTCACTTTTGCCCTTGGAATATTTTTAGTATTCTTTTTTCTCCTACATGAAAATATTTATTAACTGTATCTCTACACTAGGTGGAAAATTTTGTCTCGACTGTGAAACATTCTCCAGAAATCTATGATCATAAAAAAACTGTACAAAAAATAGAAAAGAGTGAGAAGAAACAGTCATTTGACAAACAACAAACCATAAATTACATTCTTAAATTTAATCATCTGATTTTGTGTTATGTGCTGTGACGGTATAAATAAATCATTGTAGTTAAATTAAATAGCCTATTGAGAGATAGAGCTGCTAAGAAGTGTGATCACCAAGATGTATGAAAAGCTACAACACAAACACCTTCAAGGATGAAAATGTTAAACTAGAAAATATTTTTAAAAATAAAGTACAGTGCATCAAAAAATTACTTTGGTGGCAACACTGGTTGTCTGGTCATCCCACTGTTGGACGAGGGACTATGGGGAAACAAACTTCTTGCCCTTAAAAGATTGAATAAAGTTGTACAGATTTTTTTAAGCCATTAAAACTCTCCATGACAACCTGTAAACATAACAGTGAAAGTAGTCTTTGGTAATCTATTATTTGTTCAAACCTCCATGTTTCAGGACAGGTGAAGATTCCTGCAGCACCTAAGTCTCTACTTTCAGTCTGTTGAACAACAAAGAGACAATAAACTTAAAAAAAGAGACGTCTTATACTTAACACATCTGGGTGACTGTAGGGGAAAAGCTATTTGTGTTGCTTCATGTTCAATTCTTGTAAAGTGACAGATTTGCTGCGTTGCAAATGAGTGCACTTTCATTGAATAAAAGGTGCAAAAAAACTGACAGCTTTCATCAGCCTCTGTGTTGCATTTTATATTATGTGCCACCAGGTTGAATATAAGGGAAAGTCTTCTGGATTGCTCTAAAACACAAAGTAACATTCCTTTAAGGCGCAAATTTGGATCACAAATAATCCACAAATTGATTTCCAGTTCCACGGCCTAGCATCAACTTTGCCTTAGCTTCCCTTCCCAGATTATCTTTGCTGTTGTCACGAGTTTTGTTTTTAAATCTTCTTGCTCCTCAGAAAGAACACAGTGGTGTCAGAAGAGGGAGAAGTAAAATAAGTACTAACATCATCTTTGTGAAAGACAGGCTGTTAAATGTGGTCCTGTTTCAAAAACAAAATACTACATGTAGCACCAAAGATGTGCTGAACGACTCCCTTTTCAGACACTCAAATCTTTTCCTCGAGTGTTAAACTTTTAGAGTGGGCTGGGATGGGTTCCTTGGTCGAGTGGTATGGAGTTGGATTTAAAGGTTTTTGTGGGTCTCAATGCAAAGAACAATGTACTCGTTGGAGCAGCTTCGTGTCTGCTGGCCCAGAAGCAGACCTGAGGTCAGGCTCGATGACTGGCCCACGACAGACATGTGGTCCGTTCGCCATGTCTCACAGTGTTTGTCCACCACTCGGAGACCCCTGCTGGTGGAGCCGTGCCAGATGTTCTTATGAGGCCTTAGAGGTAGATGACAGAAATATCAACATAAAGCATCACCACAACACATAATATCAACCTGACAGATAGACACGAATGGACAGACAACTAGGCAGTCAATCAAGTTTACTGACCAGAAAGGGTCAGCTAATACATCCCGGCCATCAAAGGAGTAGATGGGTATCCTGGCATCAACTGGCCCCCCGTCAGCATTGAAAATTGACCGCCAGTTCCTAAACAGCACGTCTCCCTGAAAAAAAAAAAAAAAAAAACATGTATAGTGATGCAGCCTGAAGTACTTTGTTGAGGGATCCTCTACACGAGCATAGTTTAGTGTAGTTAGCATGGCGAGCAGACTCACCCTAAGGTTGGTAACTGGCAGAGTGTCCCTGAAACCAGGGTAGACCACATGGACCAAGTCTTGCCTGTGGGAAGAAATAAAGGCGCGGTAGTTTGGAGCCAAACCCATCGCCTTGGCTTGCTCGTAACACATCCGGTCAGCCGTGTCGAGCCCCATCATGTCGCCTGAGTGGGGCTGGTTCAAGGCCACCAGATTGAGCTGCATGGAGAAGCAACAGATCAGTCCACTGTAGGATATTTTAGGATAAAATAATAAAATTTTGTATGTATTTGAGTCAACTAAAGAAATATGCTGTGAAAACCAAATAAAAATACAAATTGTCCATGAGCTTTTACAAAAATATGCGTTATGTAATATGTTTCATAACATCCCCCTCCAAATACACTGTAGTAGAATATTCAGAAATCAATATTCCTGTATAAAACGTTAAATTAAGCCAGTTATGCTATTTAAAATAAGTCTTACTGACACTCACCCTTTCTTTAACTGAACGTATTCTCTCCATCGTGTCTCCTCTTATTTGATACGCAACTCGAGGCTAAATGAATAGATGACAACAGATTGTTCAATTATGGATGCACAGTACAACATTCCAAAATAGTTTTTTTATACTGAGCAAAAAGCCAAAACAAGCAATAGGTACCTCATCCTGTGGAATAATGTTATTGGAGAGGTAGATCAGACTGCCAAGCTGTGGATGCAAAACACAGAAAAATAGAGGTTTATTATATCTTGTGTTATTTGCGCTCATATTGTCATTACATCAAATGTGTTGTATCTACAACAAAAACCCTGAAACAACCACTTTGTGAACATATGTACACATTCACATTGTAGATGAGAAAATAAATCATACATTCAAGTTAAATGACTAATGATCATGAAGGACTGTACAAGCATTGCACTTGTAGAACTGTGTTTCAAGAAATGCTCTTGATTTTTTATATCAATAAAGAGCATTTCATCCAATATCTGCTGTATACTGTTTGATTTATTATTGATCATCTTCAAAGAAAGAGACTGTTTGGCCTTCAAATAAGAAAAAAAAAAAAAAAAAAAAATTCACACCGGATCAGCAGCACTCAAGCACATTTTTCAATCAGGAAATAGACAGGTTTCAAAGGGAAATCACAAAAACTAACTCAATGCTTTGCTGACCATGAAAAGGTCCAAGTAATAAACCATAAAGCAACAGCTGTTACACCATTTTATTTGCTACATCAGTTAAGACTCGACCTACATGCACATAATTTTAAAAGGGTGGCAGCTCTGTAGATGCAGCTTTATTTTTCAGCCAGAAGGTCACATAACTGGTAATGATGTAGTCAAACACAACAACCCTAATATTCTGATATTAATGTGTGTATGAGATGTTTCAGAATGATCTTCAGTATTGATGTTAATGTATATCTTTAGTACAGATTGACTTAATGTAGGATTTACCAAACCTACATACACATGACTAACGCAGTCAGCACCTGTATCTCTTTCCAGCCCTGGGAAACCTTGAGGTAGAGACTTCCTGTTGCTGTGACATAAGCCAGAGTTCCCTCTGCATCCCTGAGGGTCCGCTGCATCATACCTTCACGGGTCGAAAATGTTTTCAGCTGAAAAACAAATAGAAGAAAAACTGTTCCTATCTCTGGAAACTTTCATAGTGTTATTGTATTGATTTTACAGAAACAAAGGATGATTTGTCTGTTTAATGTTTTTAAGCATGTTTATGTATCATTTAAATGTAGTTCAGAAATAAGTTCACTTACAAATGCTGTGTTACCAGAAGGTCCAGGAGGTCCAGCTGGTCCAGGAGGTCCAGGGGGGCCAGCAATGGTCAAAGCTGCTTAACGGAAATATCAACACCTTTCATATAAGCTTGTTATAACTGTTTGACCTCATCAATTTTAAAAACGGTAAAGTAAACTTAAATGGCTATTTCTATACAGTATTAAATGTACATGTACCTGAGCCATATCTTGAGGATGACCAAGCGGGACCTGGAGGTCCTGGTGGCCCAGGAGGACCGACTGGTCCTGGTCTGCCATAGCCTGGGATACCTGGAGAACCTGGCACCCCAGGGTGACCCTGCGGACCAAGAACTGACTCTCCTTTAGGTCCCTGAAATGTGTCACAAAGAGGTTATCGATTGAAAATCATAAATTTTGTCACAAAGATGACATGGTGCGTATCCATGGAAACTTGACTCACCACAAGTCCTGGTCTGCCCGGCAAACCTGGCTGCCCAGTCAACCCTGCCTCCCCCTTGACTCCCTTCTCTCCTTTAATACCCTGGTCACCAACTGTCCCCTGCGATTAACATGCACAGACAATAACAAACACACTGTCTCAGTCCGATGGCACAAAAAGTAGCAAGTGACAAAACATAATGAATGAAACTTACCCAGCCTGCCCTGGAAATAAATGAGTCTAGAATGGAGAAAACAGAGGAGGGGGTTACTACTAATTATAACCAGACATAGCCAAGAAACCACTCTTTTTTTATTATGATTACATTTTATTTAATACCAGGAAATGTTCGGAAACTACAGAGAAAACACAAGATAATAAAATAATAAAAAGATCAGGCATTTAAATGAACTAATTTTTGGTTTTCTGGCTTTTGTAATCTTTATATATCTGTATTGCTTTGATTTGAATTAATTCTGTTGACTCACTTGTTGGCGCCGGCATCCCAGGAAGGCCTCTCTCTCCCTTGTCTCCTTTTAGTCCTGTCTGACAGTTACCTTGGAGACAAAAAATAAAACATATCCTAATTGTGTTTCCTTAATTTAGACTTTTTGATGCAGTGAGTTTTAAAAGGAAAAATAAAACTCTTATTTGTCCAGAGTATTCCCGAAAAGTTGGTCTGTATTGACATAAAACTGGTTAAAACAGACTTCAGTGTTAATAATTTAAGGCAAATCAAAAGAGATTAACTTACCAACTACAATGGTTCCATTGGGATTAAGCTGAAATAATGGAGCACAAATATATTAGTTAGTGAGGACCTCAACAAAGCTTATTTCTGAATAAATATCAGATGAGTTATCCAAGAAATGAAAAAAAACATTGCATTATCAAATATTAAATCATCTGAGCTGTATTATGAATATAATCAACATGCAAATGATACATGCAGATTTTCTGTGGATGTGATTTTAGTACTACCTCCTTATTGTTTTGGCAATGAGCCTTCACCATCCAAGCCTGGACATGCAGCATGCAGGAGTATATCAGAACCATCCTCAGACAGTTCTGAGTGATTAAAGGTTAGGTAGTACCAGTGTTACACAGAGCAACATGCACTTTATTTACACAAAAGGAAAAGAGTTTGTCATTAGGAGATGTGAATTACTGCAGATTAGGGCTGGACAATAAAACAATAATAATTATCGTAATATAATTTTTTTTCTATAACAATACAACACATTTCAATACATATTCAATAAAGATTTCATTTTATTCACTTGAATCATACACAAATTGTGACTATTTTTTAAGATATTTATTTTTTGAGGAAAAAGGACTGAAAAAGCTTTTACTTAATTTTACTCGTACATTTTGCTAACAACGTTTTTTTCATAACTGTTGAATGTTCAGATTTGTGAAGTGAACTACTGTTTGGCCTCAAGTGTTGACCATAACGAAAAGTTTAAACCCCAACTAACCATCAGGTTTCTTCAACTTTCACTCAGGAGCAAAAATCTGCTTTTAAACTCCAAAGAAATAAATATTTGATACTTATTGTGATAATTATCGATATCAAAAGATATGAAACTTTTTTATCGTGATATCATTTTTGGCCATATCGTCCAGCCCTACTGTAGATACATAAATGTCCTTCTACAAGACTGTAGAAAGTAGTACAATCTGGGCATAGATTATACAGCATGACATAAAGGAAATGAAATATGCATAGTAGCATATCTTATATCTTACTCCTATGTGGGTTTTTTTAAATTTTCAAGTCACCCTGAGTATTAATTAATTAATATGTGATTTAGATTGAAGGCAAAGCACAAGGAAAAATAATTTGTTTTTTTTTGTTTTATCAGCGATATTGTTGCAATGACAGAAACTTACGGCCATTTTACAGTGGGGTCTGGGAGGGATAGGGAACACCGTCTTCAGAAACCAGGAGAGGAGAGAGGACAGTGAGCACATAATGAATAAAAAAACCCCCAACTAAGTCAGGAGAAATGATTCAGAACTGAATAGTGAATTTGTGCACGCTTACTCCTTTGGGGCAGTTGAATATTCCAGGACGGCCCGGCAGCCCTGGGGGGCCAGGAGGTCCCTAATCAGAGGAGATGAAAAAAGACAAGTCAAAAAAATTGAAGAAAGAAATACAAAATTTTAAATATACAGAGACTAAAAGGGAAAAAAAGAGGTGCTTGAAACTTGTAAAAGTAATAACACCACCAAACAGGCACAAATAAGTCACAATATTGTACTTAATCTGTACATGTTTCAGATTCTCAACCAGTATCTTTTGTATTATTGTACAAACTTCTACAGTATTTTCACATGCTCTTAATTCAGCTCAGGTGTGTGACTCACCTGCCTGCCTACAGAGTCCCCTTTCTCTCCCTTTAGTCCCATCTGGCCTGGACGACCCTACAAACACAGACATCATCAAGTTACAACAATTGTATAGAAAGTTAGATTGGAAATTTTGGAAACTGGGTAATTTGTTGATCCAATGTGTGATTTAATTTTGCTTTTTCAACAGCAGGTGTACTGGACTTAAACAGCGCTGAGAAACTTTTAAAAGCAGAGGAGAAACGATTCCTACTTGAAAGAAACAGAGTAAATATATATTTGTAACCTGAATCTCCTGAGCACAAAAAAACAACAATAGACACAAGGAGGTGTCGGTATGCACTTTTAATCAAATTGGAAAGGTTCATGGCGCTTACAGGTCTTCCAGGAAAACCAAATTCTCCTTTGGGTCCCGGTGGTCCCATAGGCCCCTGTTGGGAACAAAACAAAGTGACTAACAGTGTATCTTAAATGCATCCATAGCAATTAAAAGTGTTATAAATCCTGAAAAAATGAAAAAAATTTACTTTGCTGCTTGCCGTTCATACTTACTTGAATTCCAGCAGGTCCTGGTACACCATTGTCTCCCTGCAAACAAAGATACATTTACACTGATGTGTACTGTTCTACTGAATATGTTCTATGACTTATTCTAAAATAAGCCCTCTATAGTGGCTCAGAATACATTACATTTAGCTGACGCTTTTATCCAAAGCAACTTACAATTCCTATACATGTCAGAGGTCGCACGCCTCTGGAGCAACTAGGGGTTAAGTGTCTTGCTCAGGGACACAATGGTGGATGGGTCACAGTGGGAATTGAACCAGGGTCTCTCACACCAGAGGCATGTGTCTTGTCCACTGCTCCATCACCACCCCCAGCATACACTAATCATCCCAAGTAGGTGGATGCAAAAGAAGAATTGGGGGAAAATTATATGGACCTCGAGTGGAAAAAAAAAAAAAAAGTGAAAACAAATCCGACCTTGACTCCTTTGGGTCCAATTGGACCAGCCAGGCGTGACATCGTGGATCCATCTGCTGCGATGACAATGCCTGGCTCACCCTTTTCACCCTGCACGCGCACACACACACACACACAAGTAAACAAACAAACCATATGCAGCATGCGTGTACACAAATATCAACTTCTATTAATCTGTGTGTATACAGAAACAATTCTTTTTGTGGTAAGTACAGTGTGTGAGCAGAGAGGAGGCATGCATTTCCCACTTACTTTCAGTCCTGGAGGTCCTTGAACTCCTGGCAACCCAAAGTCACCCTTTGGACCCTGAGGTCCCTGCAAACATTTACAAAATTAAGATGAGGAAAACACCACATCTAAATCCTTGACTCTGTCATGAATACAGTCAAGTTAAAATGATTTCTTTACATCATCATATCTATGTCTGTGCACTTTCTTGTCTGAACAATGCTTGTGATGTTACCTGACAGCTGAAAGCATTAAATGGAACACAGGACTTTTCCACGTAAACCAAAACAGCTATCGTACCACACATGTTCTGCTGTCACAACGTCAAGATCTTTTGGTCTCTTATTGACAGATTCTTTGTCAGACACTCACAGCGGGTCCCTGAGCTTCAAAAATCCCTGAGAAGTTGAAGGCACCATCAGTATCGTTAAGTAGAAGCTAGATAAGAGACAGAAGGACAATGTTGTCAAGGTAATCAAAGTGACTGGTTACACAATATAATTAAGGTCAGATGATTTTTGTGTTCAAGTTCAAGCTCATCTTGAACAGCTGTGGTCAAGTGCTACTTACATCCTGAAGGTTGATAATTGGTCCTGGTGGTCCAGGTGGTCCTGGAGGGCCAGGCAGACTGAGCCCATCCCGTCCTGCTTCTCCCTAGAAAAAATATTTCACGTTTTAGCCTTTTAGTAACTAACAACACAAAATGCTCTAAACTTCCAAACATATAGAAGTGTATGTGTAAGTTTGGCCACATCCTTAATGGTTTTACCTTTTGTCCTGGATCACCTTTGTGACCCTTTGGTCCCTGTACATGACACAAGATAAGAAAAGTTAGACATTCAGTTATTAGCAGTTTTTTTCATTACTACATCCTTAATATTATCCCAAATACATGTTGTTGTTCTGTCTTTGCATTATGCATGAACGATTAATTGCATTTACGATATTATCGTGATATGATAAAACGAGATTTTCTAATTTCAAAGGCTGCAATTACACTCTGGTCACATGACACACGAGAGTAAACTAGTCCGCAAAAGAATAATTAACTTTGCACGTTACGCTGTGCCTTGACTTGTTGTGGTACAAGGGCCTTAAGCTTGACAGAAGTTGACACTACAGAAACTTTAGTGTCACAAAGGGAATGAAAGCAGCACACGCCACCCGCGGGTAACTTGTTGGTGGGTAAAATCATCGGGCCATCGGCCGCTTTGACGGACAGGAAAAATGCACAACAGCACAACACATCTGTGAAAAGGCGTTTTAAACCAAACTCACAAGTCCAAAAGAGGCCCAGTCTGTACCAAGTTACAGCCCGGTTTCAGACAGTGCGCTGCTTACCAGCATCAGAGGCTGCGGTGATGGGCGATTACGGTGTTGTCTGAGAATTACTAAGCTTGTCTATTAAACACGAGAGGCCGTCACTTGGTTTTATTTTCATTGGCCAACTTTTGAATTGAACCGCCAACTGAGTATTTTTGTTTGCTTACTGGGATATAGAAAGATGGACTCCCAGGAGATTTGAACTGAGATAAAGACTCACAATAATTCCCAGTTATAATGGTGAGGAGCCAGTCAAAATTACTGACCTCTTCCCCTTTTTGTCCGTCCAGTCCTGGAAACCCTGGTGGTCCTGTAGCACCTGGCTCCCCCTACAAAGACAATTTATACATGCCACTGGTATAAGATAACTTGATTTCATCATTTCACTAGTGGTAAAATGCATTTCCACAAGCCCCATGTAGTCAACTAAAAATACAACAAAATAACTTCAATGGTCTGTTTCACACATGACCTTCTCTGAACTGATTGGTAATAAGAGAAAAACACGCCACTCGCCCAGAATTAGTCTTGGTAACATGACTGGTAAAGTTACAATGTCATTACAAGATTCACTGCAATATGTTGTGAAGCCTCATTTCTGTAGGGAGGCAACATGGGGAGGTCGGGTCATTTCAATGAGAACCACAACATGGTAAGAGGACAGAGTGTCCGTATCTCTCTTAATAAGCTTGTCAGATTCATAATGAGATAACCCTCATCTCAAAAAGCATAAAAACAACTTGACAGCAGACTCACCTTTTGCCCTGGCTTTCCTGGGGAGCCGTCTAAACCATCTTTACCCTGTGAGAGGCAAAGGAGGACAAAAATGGCATGGCACCAGATTGTAGTCCACAGAAGGGAACAGTTAAAACAATGTGACTAATACTGCTGATATCAAAAGACACACAAATATCTCACCTTGGGTCCTTCAAGTCCAGGGATTCCAGGATGACCCTGTGTAACAAATACAAGTAAATTCATCTGAGGTGACAAAAATTGACGCTGTATTATGAAAACACATAAAAGCTAATTATTACAGTTCAGACTCAATGCAGTTATACCTGAGGGCCTCTGGAGAGAGCAACACCAAAACCATTTTGGGTCCCAGATCCTTCCAAGTCCTTAAACATTTGACAAAAAGATATTCATAATAATCAAAATGTGAGCAAAGTTATTGTCACCAAAATGTTTTAACCTTTTCAATAAAATCCATAAATTCATGCAACGCCACATTTGGAAAAGACAACAAATTGAAATTTATATCACAAATGGCAAACTACTGATACCTGAAACATTTATAATAAACACTGCAATCTAGTTTGGTAATATTTGAAATTAAAGCAGTGATTCTGTGCTGAGACCAGGCAGATATGGGATGTTGTGTAGATTTTATGCTCGACTGTAACCTCTCAACCAATTTCAGCATTTTCTAATTCCTTATGATAACAATCATGCTAATGCTGTGTGCGATAGCTTGAGCTGTACTGTAAGTAGACTTGTCATGAAGGAGGGTCTGTACCTCCAACTCCAAGGTGAAGGCTCTTCCAGGGGGACCAGGGGGACCCGGTGGACCCCTGGGACCAGGCTGCCCTTGTGTCCCCTCTGAGCCTGGTAGGCCTGGAAACCCGGGAGGGCCCTGATCTCCCTGCAAGAGATGTGATATGGTCCCTATTCAAAATGATCATGAACTCAGTTAAACCAACAAAGCAACTTAAAAGTGTGAGGCGTGAGAGGCAAGGCAATAAAGAGACAAGCAAAAGGGTGAGGCAGAGAAATGGACCGTCAATACTGACGAGGGGGAGAGAAATGGCAAATGGAAAAGCGGGATACAGAGTGAGAACAAATTTGGAAATAAAAAGTAGAAACAGGGGTGAGATGAAGGGAGAGAAATTCGATAAAAACAAACGGCTGGGGATAAATGAGTATGAATTACCTTGTAAAAAAGTACTGTACAAATATCACTTTGGGTACCATAACAATATCAACGGCAAATTTAAGTATGACCACCAATATCAGTAATGGTGGTTCATTGTCTAAGCAGGGATGACATGCAATAAAATATTAATATTTATATTAATAAAAGATTTTACCTTTTGTCCGTGTTGCCCGCTCACACCAGGCTCTCCCTGTTAAATATATAATATAATAAAATGGCATGAACTCCAGCAATGACTAGAGAGCGACTGCAGTTTATGGTTTGCACAAAAAGGCACAGTTATTGCAACACAGACTTGTTTACACACAAGCCTTTCGGCTTTATTAGTCCACGGGGTCACCTCATTAAGAGCTGGGCTCTTTGTGTTTAGATGCTTATTTAGTTTGTGTGTAATTGTTTTTGCTAACAGAGCATTAGAGCCCTGCTCAAGGGAAATCAGAGTGAGCTCATACAAAAGGCAGCATTGGCAGAAGCAGGAGGCAGCTCCTGGTTGATGAGGAAAGAACTCTGGGTCGGTGTCACATGAATTCAACAGTTTTTATGCTCTTTGAGGTGCTGTTGTTGCACTGCTGTTCATACATACATTAACAAGTGGACTTCTCAACTTAGTACCTTGTGTTTCTTTGTTCATAGTTAGAATATACTGTAATGATGCATGCTATGTTGCTAATATTCCTTAGCCTCACCTTGTCTCCTTTCTCCCCAACAGACCCTGGATCCCCATCTTTTCCATCAACACCCTGCAAGAATGACAAGAGTATATTTACATTTATATATATAATTTCCAGATATCTATACCAGTGGGAATCAACTCTGTACATGCACTGCACAGGTTATTCAGTTGTCGGTACCGCTCATATTTCTTTTTTATGGTCAACTGATCAAAACAAGAACATGATGCTAATAGGCTCCCAGGAACTGAAGTGAATAAACCTTTTATGAGCCAAAACAGTGCTGTATTAGAGACTGTAAACCTGTGAGTAGTCCATTCACACAGTTAGTAAAAGCCTCTGACATTTTAAAGACAAAAGACACATTTCCCCCAACAAATGCTGCAGCTTACACCATGTTCTGAAGCTCTTAGTGGTTTCTGCCAAAGTGCTGCTACAGCAGCTTGAGGATCGTTAGAAAAGGACAGGACTTATTTGAACTTGTGGTACGTGTGGTGCATATAGACATAAAATGTGCCCTTACTGAGGTGGCGTGCTGCAGGGCAGTAACATTTACAAATCAACACAGACACTTCATATCTCAATCGATACACGCACACTCTTCCCTAATGGTCTCAACCACACACACTCACCAAATATGTTTGTACACTGATCTGTGTAGCAAGCAATGGCAGGAAAGCAGTGAGTGAACATGGTTTTTTAAAATAATGTTGGGGGAAATACTGTCTTTGTGGCCCCGTGGATCTGATGGGACCAAATGTTAATACCTGACCAGACCCTGAACCAGACCCAGATCCACTAAACCACTCTTCAGTCACCTGAAAAAAGAAGCTGGGTAAGCAATGCAAATCCCTGCTGTGTTGTTTAAGGGAAAAAAATGGTCCTAAATTTTATCTTAAATTCAGCTTTGTTGAAGTTATATTAACAGATGATACAATTTTTAATTCAAATTCACAGTAAGGGAAATTCAATCTTTATTGTCACAGACACATTACCTACAATTAAGAAATTATATGCAATTATGCATAAATTACTATTAAACATTTTTAGTGTTTGACCCTTGTTGTTTGAACGAAGCACTAATTATATGAATAAGCAAGTCTGTCTGAAAAGGGCCACAACCTAGTTCTACAGTACATAACGCATATATGTTTAGATATTGCTCTTATTGATAAACTAAACATGAAAAATTTGAAGAAAAAAAGATTTGCTTACAGGCAATCCAGGTTCACCCTTCTCTCCGTCCTTTCCATCTTTCCCAGGGTCCCCAGGTGGTCCAGGAAAGATGTCCTCAGATGTAGTTCCTGGGGGGACCTGGCTGTCCTGGGGGCCCAGGAGGCCCTGGAGGCCCCTGATGAAATGAGCCAAAATATATCAGTCATATAAATTATTGCCTGGCAATATACAGAAAAGGTTCTCGGAAAGAGAGGGGGGGAGGGGGGTTACGACTTAAGGGGAGAGTCAAATTTTAAGACTCCCAGTTTTCGAACTACTCGGAAAAGTTTCTGTTTGTCTGTCTGTGGTGTTAAGTTGTGGAATAAACTAAATAATGAATTAAAGCAATGTCCAGACATATTACATTTTAAAAAAGATGTTCAAAGAAATGATATTCCAGAGGTACAGAGAAACACAGTGCTGATATGTAAATAGAGTTTGTTTTAAGTACCGGAGAGTATGGATTTTACTTTGTTGTTCATTTGTTTTTACCACTATTCTTTGTTTCATTGATTTTTTTTTAATTTACATGTTCAAAATAAAGATATCAAATCAAATCAATAAAAAGGAGGAAAGTTTTAGAAAGTAATTTAAATGAATCTCTATACCTAATGGCCAAATGTTAGCCAAGGTGATACAAGCATGTTTTCACAACCGCTGTACAATAATAAGACCAGAACTAACATGTGATAGAGACAGCATCAAACCAAACAATAGGAAGAAAATAAGAAAAGAAAGTGGGATTACAGCGTAATGCTAAATATTATCTAATGTCACAGATAGAGTTCACTTACCCGAATAATCTCTGCATCACTGTCAAAGTCATCAAATCCTGACCCCTCCTGATGAACACAAACCATATGAGCAGTCAATTAGTTAATTGGCAGGTCACAGTTACTGAATTCAGACTCACATTCAGAGTCACTACAACTCAAGGCTCCATATTCCTTTCAGGAATAATTTTGCTCAATGTCCTTTAGCCTGGGGCTGGACTTTAATGTTAATTTCTGAATCAAGTGCTATTAATAACTACAGGACAACAGATTTTGCTAAACATTGTTGTTTAATAACTTACCAGGAACATGGCCTTGCTGGCTCGACCTGGAGGTCCAGGAGGACCTGGAGGACCCGGTAGTCCGACACCAGGATCACCCTGAGGGAAACAGTGGGATGTTTCTGTTATATATTTCCATGACCGTTCACACAGTAGTGATTGTTTCCATAAATATCCCACCCTGTTTACATTCTGGCCATATTTAAGTCCAGGTATCATGGTGTTAAAGGGGATATTTACCTTTTCTCCCTGAAGACCAGGCTCTCCCTGTAGTCCTGGAAATCCTGGAATCCCAGTTGCTCCCTGGGAAAAACACAGTTAGAGCGGTGCTCCACGCTATATCAGAGGTCATGTAACAGAGTGCAAATGTAGCACACAGACTTAATCCAGTTGTAAGTAGTGAGATCAGGAATGAAGATCTGACGTTAGAACTGTGACCCCAATCTACTGGTACAAGTACAGAATACAAAGACAAAGTATAGCTTTCAAGTACCTGGACATTGGAAATGGGTATATTCCTGCATCTCTTTACTCCAGAGACACTAAAAAAATTTCTGCCACAATAATGAACCTATAAATCCACAAGACAAGAAAGACTTTACTTACCGGGACACCAGTTTCACCTTTGCTTCCCTGGAGAAAAGACAAAGCAGAAAGCCACTCTATCTTTTTATCTTTTGACCTCTGGGACTGGCCTAAACAACAGATTGTGCTAAATAGCTTCACTGATGTTCTGTAAATAGAAAACTATATCGTTTTAAAATAGAACATTTTGAATATTGCAAACAAACAGATCACACTCACAGGCTGTCCATCTTTCCCAGGAACTCCAGGTGTGCCTGGATGTCCCTGTGGTCCTTGTGGACCCCGGGGTCCCGGCTCCCCTTCCCTCCCCTCTCCTGAAGCTTGTCCTGGAGGGCCGGGCGGTCCTGGGGGACCGGCTGGACCTGGGTCGCCTCGCTCCCCTTTCTGTCCCGGAGACACCTGGAGGGACTGAGCATTGAATAGACTCGGTGAGTGATTCTTTTATTCATTCATTCGCTGGAATATAGCAAGGCATCTAACTAGCTGAAAGGCAGAGGGCGTGATTTTGTTTAGTTAGACCTCAGAGAAAGGAGACAGTGGTTTGTGTATAAACTGGTTGAACTTGATTTTTGTGATCATTTTATTATCACAATGTTTGCGACTCCAGTTTTCTTTACGATTATTCCCACCAGTAACTACAGTGTACCAAAATATACAATGGGGCAAAGATGGAGTCTCAGTTACGATTATTGTGACACTCTTGTACTGCAGGATTTTGGCTCCAGGGATGGGTGCCTATTACTGCTGTAACTGAACACTGACAAAAGCTTTATGTTATTATGTTAGACATTACTGAACAACCATACAGCTATAACTTAAATTCTTAAATACATGCTGCACTTTTACATCACCATCTAAAAGATCAAGAATATCACTACTTACAGTATCAAGAAGGGAGGCTGGAGTTTCTGTTGGAAATGGTGTCACTTTAACAAAGACACAAAAGCGTGTTTAGTTTTCAAAAAAAGAACATGGCATTTTGTAAGCATGATTTGAAAAGGTGGAACCGTACAGTTTGGTATCTCATTTCACATATTAGGATATGAAACCTTAATTTATGGCCAGTCAGACAAAGGGAAGGCTGCTTCTCTGTGAAGGAGGGGCAGCTACATTGTCTCTTTCAGCACCATCTGCTGGCTAATTTGGGAAATACACCACAAAAGGAGCAGCCTTGCTCCTGTATTACAACATCAGCACCATTGACTGTACGGTCTACACACACAAACGTAAAATAATTCCTCATGTTCATGTGTGTGACAGAGGATTACATACTTTTTATTTCTTTTACTTTACCTCTCATTGTAGTCGTCTCCTCTTCCTGTCCAGAAGTCTCCTCTATGTCTTCATCATCACCTACTGACATCTCAGTGGGCGGAGCTCGGACTGGGGTGCTGTAAGTTGGGTCCAGGTCCGGGAGGGGCTGAAAAAAAAAAAAATGACAAAGTGAGAACATAGAAGGATAAAGTTTTGTTTTGCTTTTATAATTCAAGGTCTAATTAACGAAATGCGTAATTAGATGCATAATCTAAATTGAAATAATCAGTGTATGTGTGTACTTATTAATGTAGCTTCAGACTTCTTGATGTACCAAAAAACAGCAGCTTCATTGTTAAGATCCAACAACACAGTCCAAACAGAGCAAACTGAGTGTTTGCCACATAAGACAGGAAATGTTTTCCCTCAGACCAGATCCAACTACAGTGTCAGACTGTGCAAGTTGTGGAATGTTGCCTTCAGTCTCAAACCTGGTGCACAGCCTTGCATTACTTCAAAATTATTTCTGCATTATTTTTACAAGGTCTGTTGTGCTGATAAAACCTCATGCCCCTGTCCTGCTTACAAAGTATCCATAGGCATGAGTAAGTATGAAAAAGCAATGAATCTTTTCTTTCCTGAAAAGCATAGATTTTGGGATTTGAATCCATCTGCTGACTGCCCTGATGTGGCAGAGAAGGGCTTTTTTTTTTTTTTAAATAGCTCAGAACTGGCTGAATAAGACCCGTCACACATCTGGAAAACACCTCATGCTACCATATTTTCAAATCTTAGTGGCATAGCACAGAGGTACTTCAGGTACCATCAACAAAGTCAGAAAAATGATTTCATTTGGGCCACGGTGGTCGGGAGTTGAGGAAGAAAATCTAGGTAAATTAAACAAACCTTTCTAAAATCTCCTGATCCTTTCCATCTACATCCCCTTAAGCAAGTAGCTCCAGTAACCAACCAGGATGTGATAGTAAAGTTTCCCTGACTTAAAAAAACACTTAGATTAGACTAGAATTTATATTTCTCTACAAGGCTGAAAAAGTAATCTTATATGGTAAATGAGCAATTTATGGAACATCTGTATGTTTTTCTCCTTTCAAAAATTAATAAACAAAAACAATCACAGGATGACATGTTAGCCATTTTCTTGTGATTAAAGTCAGCTAGGTAACTACTTATCCTTAAAAGTAATAACTCACTTATTTGCTGTCTTGCCGAGAGTTAGATGAGAAGATCATACTTTCATGTTTGTACCTTAAAGCTGGAAGGAGCTCTGCTTAGCATGAAGGCAGGAAGCAGGGGGAAACAGCTAGCTTTTAAAAGTATATCTACCAGCACCTCTAAAATAAAATGGTTTATTTTGTTTGGTTGTGTTGTTTTTGTGTGTGTAATCATATTCAAACCAAAATGTAAAATTGCTACAATTTTATGGAGATTATTTCTTGGCTGGGCCGGTGATTCTCTGTAATCTCTTGTTTTGGACAGCTGTATTCGCTCTTTCTGCTCAGCTGAGGTACAAAACTTTCATCTAAATGTAGGCAAGAAGAAGAAAGAACACTATTTCCTTAAGTAAAATAATCCAGTACTCTTTACACCCCTGCCTCTCTCCTGTTGCCCTGTTGTATTCCACTTTCTTTTTCAAAGAGCACAGAGCTGGCAGGAAGCACATCACCATGTTCTAGCCTCCACCAGGCCTGTAAAGATAAGAACAGTTTTCTTTGGTCCAAGCCCAGCTAAATGGGAAGGACAGAGGCACAGTGTGGTGTAGTGTGTATATATACACACACACACACACACACACACACACCATGGTAAACTCTCTCTCCTCCACAATCTTCTTCACTTCGTCTCTCCCCTCAGTGTCTTCATAAGCGTCATCGCCACTTCCAAATCCAGAGGCCTGAAGAGAGAAATGAGAGCAGGGGGAAAAAAGTAGATAAACATGGAGACAGACCAAATTAATTAAATACTATTGAGAGGACAAATGGCAGCTGATTTCAATAGGCAAAATAAGAAAGTGAAAGATATTCAGAATTTGAGAAAAAAATAACTCAAGCCATTATCTGTGGATAAATAATTTCAGATGGATAGAGCAATTACTTGTGAAAAAACAGATGCAGCTGTTATATAAAGCATGTTACTGGTACTGGTGTTTGTCTAACATGTGAAATGTTTCATTTGCAAAGCAATTTATAAACTCTTTGAAAATGACAGATGAAAAGAGTAGAAATCAGCATATTAGCTTGATGTTGAATTGATAAATTACCACTAAATTCACTTATAAACATATGAAATTATAGTCAAGTTTGAAGTTTAGTATTATTGCATGATACATTAAACTGTCACATTCTTGGTCATACTAATACATTGTCATGTTGAAAAACAAAAAAACTATTGGAAGCACACTCCTGTCTAAAACAATTGTATGCTTTAGCTTTAAGATTTCCCTCATTTGGAATAAGGAGGAGCAAAAACACAAAAGTTAGTAGACAGTACGGTCCATGTATTATTTTCCATATAGTTTACTGTAGTGCACCTTTTTCCACCAGTAGAGGGAGGAATAGTTCCACGTTGACCTGCTGAGGTAGTACAAGTAAGAACCTAAGTTGTTTCAGACATAATGTTTTGTGTGTGTGTGTGTTTTGGTGCACACTCACATACGGATCGTCCTCCTCACACTGGTCATCTGGGGCCGTGGGATCTGACTTCAGTACCAGCTGCTGGATGGAGCCCTGGAGAGAGAACGAGGGGTGGAAGAAGACGAGAGTCTGGGTTATGTTGCGTGGTAATTTAGTTAATTCTGTATCATTAAATTTTATTGAAGCTTAGTGTACATTTCCCACGCACCAGCATACTGACTGTTTCATTCAGCAAAATAGTTTCTCTCTCCTTCCGTCATACCCCACACACACACACATTATTGAGCACAACTGCACACAGTAACACGCACACTCAAATAGACATTGACAAACATCTGGTAGGAGTCAAACAGGTGTCACGCTCATCCAAACACAATTTTCCCCATCCCATTTTTACCATATGGATATTTGTGCAAATTCACATTTTAAAAAAGTATTTTTTAGTGGACAAATACCATCCGCACTTGTACTAATAATTCAAATACACAACTGCCCTACATTTTGTGCTGTAGGACTCAAATCATCAGCAGGTATTAAATGTAAGTGTTATGGGTTATAAAATATCTTATCAAACACTACAGGTCATTTTTCAATCTTCTCTCATTTGGATACTGCCAAAGCTTTGTAGAGCAGTAAAGTATACTCAGTGTGAAACCCCCGTTCATCCCTGTTCCCTGACTTGTTTGGACCATCTTCGAGCCTGGTAGCAGCTGCTGGATATCATGTCTGTGTCTCAACAAGAGATCCGTAGCAGCATTAACACTAAAAGCTACAGACAACATCAAGGCTTTAACTGGCTAAGATTAATGGATGAATACTACTTTATATAGAAAATGCATTTTCTGCCAAAAGATGTGACATCTTGTTGTAAGAAGTTGAACCTGAATGTTTCTAGAACCATCCCAGGAAATATGCTTGTGCCATGACAGGGCACGTTATTTAACACATTAAACCTGAATAGGTGAACCTTGTCAGGACGTTAAAGGGATTTTTTTTTTATTATCTAGAGCAAATGAATAATAGATAAACATTTTGTAATTGGTCCAAAGGGAAAGGGATCCCTATAGAGGCAGTTTTGTTAAAGAGTAAGTTCCTTTTTGTTTAAGAGAAGTCACACACAAGGAAAAGTATTGCTCTGAAATCTTGTGAGAGGTGAGTTGTGAATTGAAGACGACGGTAGAAACGTAAGTCAGTAAGTCATCCTGCTCTTTAACAAAAAATACTCTTTCTGTAGAGATCTTTTCCATAATGTTGTCAGACTACTGGAATAACAATCTGAGCCTGTTAGCAGCAAAACAAGCACTTGTTACGGACTACTTTTGATGGGCGTAGTTGCCCTCAAGGATTTCATTGCAGCCCCAAAACTTTTTGTACCTATTAGTTTTTTTTTTTTTTAAAAAAGGTCCAGGTTTTAAAATACAGGAATTACATTAGGTACACTGTAGTATCAAGTTGTCAATACAGAGATGTTAACAAACCCAGTCTATGCCTGTTAGATATACTAAAATCCTCTTGAGCCTTAGCATCTCAATCTGGGTCAACTCTTCCATTACTCTGACATTGACACACATTGTGATGCATTAGTGCTTAAATTGCAATTAAAAGCTCAATATCCCTTTACGACATTATGTTTTTGTTCAAACGTAAAGTATTAGACTTAAGGTATGAACTTTTACAACTGTCTGATCTATGGTCTGCTGGTGTAACGCTGAAATTGTGGTGTCACACAGATTGTGATGCATTTTCGTTTATAATGTAGAGAATTTTTTTTAAAACAAGGCTGTTAGCTTTATGAAAATTTCTCAATCCACTATGACCTGCAAGCACACACTTGTTGTCTATGGTTGTTGAAGGCAAAGTGTTGGTCTTCTGTTCAGGGTGTCACTATTCTCACAAATAATTTTGAATCCTTTAATCTGTTCATGAGCAAGTGAGGAAATGTCTGATGTATGCAACCGTTGTATGCCAGTGAAAAGAGGGCCCCACTTCACCTGAAGGGGAAATGTGTTTTTCCAGTGATTTAGTATATGAGCGGGTGCACATATGCAACTGTAAATGGCTCTTTAAATGTGAGTGAATGGGCGTGTCTTCTTATTAGATCAGCTTGACTTGCTAAAGGCAATTTCAGCAGAGTTTATTGATCTTGAGTTCAGGCCAGAGGACAAACACCTGTTTTAAATTGGAATGAAGCACAGCCTATAATGGTGGTGAAGGAGTGAGAGATAGAGAGGGAGGCAAGGATCGAGAGAGCATGAGAAAGAATGGGTGTATATGAGTTAGGGTAGCAACCAAAATCAGAGCCATCTGTTTGAGCAGTAAACAACACATCTGAAATAAACAAAGAATGAGCCACGCAAACATTTCCACTTCTTTCAAACATTTTAGTATGTTAAATCCTCTGTCTAACTGAGTCTCCCGTGGATGAATGATTTAGCTGGTCAGTTTGTAAAACATTTTTAATTATACAAAGATACTTGAAGGCAGTTGGAAGGTTTGCCAGGTTGCTTGAGTTACACATTCATAAGCATGCTAACACACACACACACACACACACCTACCCCTAAGCCTGTAACACAGAAGACTGCATCCAAAGCATGCTCTTGAAAGTCTCATACAAAACAGACACACTCAGATGCATGCACACACGCAATCAAGGTTAACAGGAGATCTTTAAAAAGGTCATACAGCTGCTTGTTCTAGAGAGTGTTAGCCAGCCTGTGGGGACAAAAATGCTTTCACACAGTCACATTTAGGGACTGACCTTCCATTGTGGCACAAGGAACCATTGTAGACTTGATATTTGGTTACTGGTTAATTGGAATTCTGTTAAAATCAGGGTGTATTTTGCTTCATACACAAGAGGTTTGGCCTGTCTATTTGCTGCTGATCATTATATTTCTAATGAGATATCTTAGAACTGAATCTGTAGGTGAAACTCTGGGTGAAGTGATTTATTTGCATAGCAACCATTCGGAGTTTGCCACAGACAGTTGTACTGTAGTTTAGGACAGTTTTATATGCCTCTTCATCTGTAAAAAGTACAAACATTTTCTGGTGAGACTTGTGGTAGTCTAGGATATGAATGAAGATGGTCTGTGTATACTTTGAAGTTTGTACTTAGGAGTTTTCAGATGTCAGGGATGGCTAAGAAAAAGGTTAAGTACTTCTAAGGTGCTGTTCTGTGTCTGCTGGCACTGGCACTCGCTGTGCTGAGGAAGGCGTTGTTGCCAAGTAACAGACAGCGGGTAATGTTAGCTGCTGCTGGCCAAGCATGCGCATGCGTGTGTGCGTGTCTCAAATACCATCGCTGCTGCAGGCGAGGTCAGCCCGTTTTAAATGATTCCAAACAGGCTGTGCGGAAACTTACATGTGTTACTGCACATTCAAATGATCAGATAATGTGATGAGAGCCTCTTTTCGCCACAAGGTGTCACCATTTAATTTGCTTATATCTACCATGACTTGTGGACTTTAAAGTGATATGATTACACAGCAGTTTTTTTATTATGTGTTTTGAGGACTAACAGACCTCAGTATATTTTCACTGTTCAATCCAAAATGAACATTTAACAAAACTGTCCCACAAAGGTACTTGAGCTTATGTTTTATTGCTAAGTCTGCAAAACAGACAAAAACTAAATATTTCTGGTAAAAACAGAGGGATAAAGATCAAATTCTGCAGCAATTGAGATAAGACACAAGTTGTGGTTTCATTTTTATTTATATAGCTCAATAGCTGCATGCTTACATATGTGGCAAAAAATACTCAGCACACATCCAGAACATAAGCATCCTTGACAGTGTTTATTCTTAGTGTTATGGTAACTAACGATATTCAGTTGCTCAGGATAAATCAGAAAATCAGTTTGCTCTCTCACTCTCTCTCAGAGCCATACACAAACATCTTTTAACACCCAGCATGGGATGTATTTCAGTGAAACTAAGGAAAGCCAAAATATCAGTGAATAAGTCAGTGTGGGTGAATATATTTCAGTGTCTTTGTTTGCATGGATGTTCATGTGAAGCTGTGTCTGAGTGCACTACTGCAGATAGCTACTACTGCTGCGTGGCTTTTACTGCTGCCCCGGGGAGCAGACAGGAAGATGTGATGGAGCTGCCAGTTCAAACACTGCACAGCTGGAAAGAGACGGTCAACTAGTGGTCCTGTTTGTCTGAGCGGGGAGGACTATATGAAGAGAGAGAAGGTGTAGCATAAAGGATGACGCTTTAATGGCAAGAGATGCGAGAACAAGCTATAAAAAGGCCCATACCGGAGGTTTACAACTCTTGAGCGATAGTGGTTTGAGTGATGGGGGGTATCCTTCGATTGATGGTGTCATTTTTAAAGTGTTTTTGTATTATGTCCAATCATAATGCTTGTTTCTGATTGGCTGGCAGGTGTCCCAGCCACTTTATCTTTTATTTTCTGATATGTGGACAACTGGGTCCATTTTCACAAAGTATCCTGAAGCTAAAAAGTCCTAAGAGAAAGGGGCATGCCTTGCTAACCTCGCTCTTTCCAAATTTAAAACATCTGCGTACAACTCCGGTGGGCTTGTCTGGTAGAGGTTTTATCAGATGAAATTGTATTTTAGCAAAGATGTAACAAAAATTAGGTTCTTCCCAAAAGGCTTTGACATGATGCCAATGGATAAAACTCGTGGGATAAAATAGTAATTTTATCTTAATAAAGACCACACTGAATTGAATTCTAATATTATGGGGAAAAGCAACATCTTGTTGTCTTTATTATCAGGGCCAGTGTTCCTGCTACCCCACCAAGCCTCTGTAAAGTCAAGAAAAGTTTTCCTCTGCTAAAAAAAATAAAAAGTCATCCAGTCAAAACTGTAAAAACAAATAGGACCAAAATATTAACCTTTTGAAAAAATGAAGTGATTTTGTTCTGAAATGAAACTTGAGCTCTTCATGGTGTAAATACCCAATTCAGAGTTGGTTTTAAACCACTGTAGGTAGAGAAACCTATTTGTTAAATTGTTCCAGCAACAAAATGGAGTCCCCCCAGAGACCAAAAAAAATCCTGAAGAAACACATTTTCTCCTTCTCTGGCTCATTGGATTTCTTTGAAACTCTCCTCAGATTTCACTAATAAAATCTTAATGAGATGCTGCTTGGCTATATGAACTTCTTTCCACTGTCCTGGAAACTAAACATCTTGTAGTTTATGTAGTTACATAGACGAAGGAGAAAACATAAAAGTTGCAATGCAGGCCTGTTTTTTGTTTTTTGTTTAAAAAAAAGGTCATGTAAAAAGTCATGTATTCTTCTAGTTTAGCCACCGGCCATGAGTTGATTTATTCAGAAAATGGATTGTTGGCAATGTTTTATAATATGTACTCTACTTTTATTAAAATGTAATATTCATTATCCTTCCTGGTATATTGAGACAAACATCTTTTCCTTTAAATTACAAAATAGCAAATTATAGGTCATTGGGAATCAAGTCCTGAAGCATTTACTGGTTTATTTTCTTTTACAAGCACAGAGCAGAACATGGCACTGCATGTGCTCTTCCCGGATTTCTCAGCAATTCTGTCACACCCCCTCATTATAACCTCACAGGGGTATTTTTTAACAACTGCATGGGATTTGAACCTCCCACCCTTACTTTTTTGGATTCTATTCTTTTCAATTAAAGAATTGGCATTTGCACTCACAGTTGCACTCAGTGTAAGTCATTCAAGATGAGAGATCAGCTATATTCCAAAAATGTAAATCAAATACAGCTCGTCATTTATGAGCTCTCACAGGATAAAGCAGAGCTCATAAACACATGCAGTCATTCATTCCTTGTCTCCTGTGGCAGTCATAAAGCTGCCAACAAAGACTATTGTGTTCATGGCTCAAATGTAAAATAGGCAACTGCCCAAACGCCACGTTTGTTTCTGCGACTAAGAGTGGATTTGATATCTACTGTCAACCACTGATCCAAATCCGATGACATTAGGAATGAGGAATTAACTACACCGAAATGCAGCTCTTAAAACTCTCAAAAGCACTTACGTTGCCAGAGATGTGCACAGACACAGAGTAGTTGCAGTAGTGCATACACTTAAACACATACAACAATAAATCCACTTGTATCCAGACTCACCACAAACCTCGCCAGGCCCGTACCCCCAGCATTCCCTACAAAGATCCCCGAGCTGGCCTCGAAGGTCAGAGACTGAGGACTCCTGATGAAGGCAACCCGGTGGTATTCCTCACAGTCCATGTAGAGACGCACCTGAGTGGCAAGGGCAAATACTGAATTCCAGCAATTGATGACAAATGGAACGCTTGAAGAAAAAAACATCAGTGGAAGAAACTTTATTCCATGCAGTCACGTACACAGTGACTATGTAAGCTCTCGGCCTTTTATGACAACATCCTCGCATATTAAATAAACATCTGTAAAAGACAAAAGCCCATTTAACACTCCTGTGTGTGATCAAAGAAGGCCTACTAGCAACACATATTGTTTCAGATTTCATGGCGAATGTCTAATTCTTCTACAAATATTATCAGAATACTGTCAAAGGATAAGAAATGTCTTTATGTGTGCAACTACAAGTTGTCCTGTATGAATTTGCACCATCCTGGCCAGGTCCCCATAGCAAATGAGAATCTGTTCTCAATCGGCCCACCTGGTTAAATAATAAAAAAATAAATAAAAAAAAGATTTTGTTTTTGTCTACAAAAGACAAAGATTAAAACCAGCTGTGAATTTAACTTATTAACAAGTATTGCTTGTAGCTAAAGCCTGATAAATCTTGTTCCTCTGTGCCATAGAGCTTAATTGTTGTCCAAACACTATTTAAAACACATAAATGAGGCATAAATAGTCATTACACTGGGTGACAAATGTCTCCAATACCCCAGATACACGCACTGTGGTTTATTTTGAGTCAATCCGACATGCACTGTCCTGCTGCTGCAAATACTCACAAGTGCACAAATCTGCTGCTGAAAATAGTCCCCACAAAAAGAAAATTACCAGTTTAGTAGTGTTTTTTGTTAACTAAAAAATATTTTAGTACATTAGTTAGTCTATTATAAAAAACAAACCTTTACACATGATCAGTTTTTTTTAAGATTTACCATAAATAAAGGAGTTCTCCCCCACCTCGACCTTCACAATGTCACTAAAATAATGACAATGTTGAAATGCCACACACACACACACACACCCACCCACACCCAGTCTTTACCCAAACAAAGTCAATTGAACACAGTCCACCCACCTCTGCCCCCTGTACAGTCAGCGTAAACCTCGCCCATCTCCCCGTCAGGTCTCCCATTTTGAAGGAAGCTGCTTCCTGGGTCCCACCTCTCGTTCCTGGTTCGGTGTAGTACAGTATGACTCTCTGGGAACCATCCTCTACCTCGGACAACGCTATACCCAAGTGTGCAACCTGGACAAGTAGAAAATTGTTATTTACTTCCTGTTTGCATGAAGCAGAAAAGATAACAGGAAAAGACACAGGTGTGGAGTTTTAGATGTATGTCACCTACCTTTTGGTAAGCATCTGTAATGGCGAACAGCACACCACCACGCCGTGTGGTAGGTTTAGCTGTGACTGTGATGGCGAAGTCATAGTAGAATGGGTCAGGGATGAATGACTTTGTGAGGCGGCCCACGTTGGCGTCCGGGCCGAAGCTGTACGCGGGGTAACCCTCGAAACCCGTAACAAAGGAGACAGAGGGAGGAAGCGGGACGCCGATCAACTCTGTCAGGTCCAAGGCTCCCTGAGAACCACGGTCTGCAAAACAGAACCAAAGAGGTGGAAAGCATGTTAGGGGAGCAGAAAAGAAAATACACTTCTCATGCAACAAAGTGTATCAGAGTGCATCACTGGCATACTGACACCTTTAGCAAACAAAAATAAACACATCAGAGATAGTCAAACAATCAGGGAGAAGAAAACTGCTGCCATATGGAAACAGCATGGTGTCAAGGGTTAAACTGAACCACACTGGTGCAGAATTTAGCATCTCATGCATTTGTTGTCTCTTGGTGCCAAGAGCCTCTTTTATCTCAGTCACTGCAATTAGTGTATTAATGATGCATGACAAATCCTGTTTGTTCGAAAGCACATGTGGCCAGATCTCACTTTAGCCGTTTTCTCAAGTGAAGGGAAAATCTTCAGATTTCTGAGACTGAACGATCTGGCCCTTTATTTAACCACACTTTCCCATACAGTAGGCCTATTATTATTATTATGATTAACTATTCAGGCTCTTGTATGGCTTGCCTTTTGCAAAGGTCATAAGAAAAGGTACCCTCAGTTTGCTTTGTGCCAGTCTGGGTAAATATATTTGAGTATATGCACCAAAAAAATACATTATCAAAGAGATAAAGCCCTTAAAGTTGTTGATTATTGCCTACTCTTAAGGGCATTAATTGATTTGTCTTTAAACACAACCTTCTTTGTGTTTAATCAAATTATCATAAACTAATTTGATACACAGCAAACCTGTGACAAGCAGTGGTTGGAAATTGTGGCTGGACAAAACCTAATGAAGCTGCCATGTGTAGTGCTGTGTGATCAGTGTCTGATGGGTAATTGAAGGTGACCGGGTACACAATCCATAGAGAAAGGGGCCAGTGGTGGTCCAGAGCTCATTTCTGCACTGAGGCCACCTAGTGGGTTAATCCAGCCATGGGTCAGAGGACCGATATGTTTTCCTAGAAATTAAAGCATTCCACAGTACAGACAGTGTGGGAGCTGTCATCTTTCATCTTTTCATTTCTTACACTGAAATTTCAGAAGTTAATTAAGTTGAATAGATATCTACACATTCAGTCATCCTTAATATATATATTTCATTTATACTCATTTTAAATTTAACCATGAAGTTTGATCAGAACCCATGGTCGGTCATAAATGCCTCCTGATTTTCATCACACATTTTCTCCATGAGCACTCTGGATCATTATAAGAGTGTGAGAGGCTCCAACAATCTTTGCTTCTGTCTTTAGACATTTACAGTCTATTAAGCTTGCCAAGAGGGTGAGAGGGGCCTTCCATCTCATCTTATTCTGTAAACTTACCAATATTGTTTACATGGCTGAATGCACACTTATAGCCACAAGTTCTTCACCATGGAAGACAGCCTTCTCTCTAGCTTGCTCTCTGTCAGACATGCACACTCTAATTTCTCTCTACACCTGGTTCTCCTTAGTGGGAAGACCCCTGGAACAATCGTCTGTTCTTTTAGAGCGTATGGGCAGCAGGGTATAGGGGCTAGGCATCTGGAAGGCATTAGGTTAGACTAATACACACGTGCTGCGCAGTGGCAGCTCCCGTAAATTAGGCTAACCGCATGCCGTGTGTGTGTGTGTTGTGTGAGGGAAGGATCGACAAAGAAAAAAAATTATGGGGAAAAGAGAGGCCAACTGCGTGTGTGTGGCCAGCAAGGCTCCTCACAAGAAGAGAGGCACACTCTTTTCCACATGCATTAATTGGATTGAAACCCTACAGAGTTAAGCGATTAAAAAACAACAATGAAGCACAGCCCACATCGTTCTGCTGTATAACCTGCACTGCAGCTGAATACTGTAACTAAGCTGGATTGTTTGAGGGGCGGAATATATCAATATACGTGCGCACCAGTACTTCAAATGCATGGAGGGTTGAGGGAAGCTGACGCTGGTAGGTGTGAAGCACTATTTCAACACTTATCTCTTCATGCAGTCTCCTAGAAAGGATGCATTTTGAGAGCGCAAAGGACCTGTGTGTCATCGCAAGTATGTGTGGTTACGCCATGAAGTGTAACAGATGTGGCACAGGCAGGTCATGTTAACTGTACACCTACATGAAACACACATCGCCTACACATGTTCATGAAGCCTGTGTAACCAATGTTAGTGTATGAAAATTGAAGGTGTAAAGTCAGATCGCAGGGGTCTTGTCTGGTGCTAGTGAGGCATCTGAGGTAATAGTGCTCATGTATATTAATATTTTCCACCCCTCATAGGATTTTTAGTTTAGAGCTGCTTTGTTTCGAACACTATCTCTGGGACACTTTGAAAACTTTTGATTTGTTTTAGCCTCCAGAATTTTTTTGGATGTTTGTTTTAGAATTGCCCTTTTTCCTTAGACTTGTTACTGTATCTCAGACTACTCCTAGATTTTCCTAGAGCCAAAATCTGGATGTGGTTGTGATTAAATAGCCTTTGAACAGTAAAATTCTTCATTATGTTTGACTGTAGTATTATTTTCTGTTGGAAGACCCTTTTGTCCAAAGTGACTTACTGTAAGCGCGTTCAAACTCCAAAGGAACGAACACTAGCTGTCTTAAATATTGGTAGCACCACAAACAATGTAAAGCGTGTTCAGTGCTACAACACAAGTGCTAGTTTTTATTTCTCTTGAGAGGAATTTACTAGAGTGTATATCTGAGTTAAGCAGAATTGGTAATATATCCAAGACTTTCTTGTGATTGTCTTGCAGTCTTGATGCAGTAAAATCCAAGCAAGTTAAAATCAAGCTCTAACAAATATTTTCCAAACACTCCCTGATTTCAAAGAAACCTGGAATCAGAAAGCTGTGATTGGCCTGTTGGCTGCCTCGCCGCTAGACACGGACTTCTCTATATTTTCTGTGTTGTCAGCGGTAAAGTCCAGCCAAAGTGTGTCGGCCAGCAATCCCACGGCTCAGCCCGTCACTTTGCTCCGTCTTTGCCCGTACATGACATCACTGCAGATGTTCCTCCACAGGGTCAGAGACTTAACAGCTGGACAGATCGCCATGGAAACTTAGAGACACACTTTGCACTCGTTCGAGTTCTCATGATGCAGCAGGAGACCACAAGAGCTTCACCAAATCAGTGCTTGTCCTGTGTGATGCATCATCCCAACGGCATATTTGTAAGCAGACAGCTGATCATGTTGAAGAAATCAGGCTGTGTGCAAGTGTAATGAATGTTGTCATATTAAAACTGGGGTAGGCAATTTTAAATTCGCTTCATATCCTAGAGCAATCAATAAATAAAACGTTTTGACACAAAAATGAAATCCAGAATCTGTGGCTGTCGCAGGACTGCAATAAGACGTACCTGTCTACCTAAATGTTTTGGGGAGTGGCTTTGGAGGGATGTCTGTGAGGAGAAGGGATGTTTTTCGGTTGGATCATTTCTAAATCTAGCGGTCTCTTGCTAGTTCTCCAAATTTGCCTAGCCCAGCTTTAAGAATACTGTGAATAATTACAGTAGAGCAGTGAAAACATCCAAGACGTTGTCAGCTGTGAGAAACTTGTGAGTTATTCGGGTTAGGGTGTGACTTCTCAGTGTAATCAGGCTTGGCTGAGTCTGAGCACCACCTGCTATGGATCTGGGTAAGGCAAAGAGAGCAGAGGAGATGAGGAAAGCTGGGGGGATACGGTCCATGTCCTCTCATGTTTACAGTAATAACTTCAAGGTGTATCAGTGAAGTACAAGATGCTGCCATGTGATTAAGGTTTTGCGTCACAGAGGAATAACACTGGCTTTCAATTAGGTGAACTCCCTTTCCTTGGAAAATACATGCATTCATTTAACTTTATTATGGAGAATATTTTGTATTTATGGTGCAAAGTTATTATTCTGATGTTGTGTGACATCACTTCAAAAGAAGAAATTATGACAGTAGATCCCAAAATGGCTGCAACAGTCCTGCACTAACATGCACTAACTATTTAATAAAAAGCATAGTAAGAACAGTTTGAGAGAAGTTGCCTAAAATGTGAGAGACAAAAGAGTAGATCTTGTTCCTCCCTTTGTTCTGCATGATGAATGTTTTCTGCATAAACAGTTTACCAGTGAGATTTTAGTGTCAATATTGTGGCTCAGAAACAAAGAAAGCACTTTTTAATGAAAAAATATTTAGAAGAAACCAGGTTGATGATAAATGTAAATGTAACGAAGGATTCTTTTGTGTCAAAACATGAAAACTGCAGTATTCCCACATAAGACAAAGAACATTTAAGTAAACAGGTTAATGTGGAAGTGTGTGTGTCTGTTTACAGGGTAATCTGGTGTTTACATGCCTGCTCCCTTTCCAAATGAGCAACAGTCGATTCAAACACTGCCGTCTCTGCAGGGCTGTTTTTTTTTGGTTTTTTTTAAATGGGTCAGTGAGTTTTGGGAGTGAGTCTCTGGATTTTGCCATACCAGTGTGTCACACTGGGACTTTCTCAGTCAGGCTAATGAATAGCAGAGAGTGCACGAGTACCCTGCTCTTACTCAAGCAATTCTTGAAAAGACAAGGGTTGCCATTTCAAAATGGTGAGGCCTCTCTTCTTTTAACATCTCCTAAATAAAATGATTAACAGCACAACATCTGCACATGTTCAGTGGTAAAGTGTAGTGAAATGAATAAACTGCTATGGTTAACAAAACCTCAGGATGGACAGGGCAAAACTCTTTGTGCACCATGATATATATGAATGAACAAAGTCACACGTAACGTGCTCTCAAGATGGAAAGGGTCTTCTGGTACACATACTGTGCAGACGCTGCAGTACATGCAACCAAACAGGTGATTTCAAGATTAGTGTTACTGACAGAAACTGCAGTTTGGGACACATAGGGAGCATGGCCCCTTGTCACATGTATAATGACCATCATTTCAAACAAATTCTACTACTCTGTTGTAGATTTGGCTGAGGTGTGTACCATGTAACAGCTCTCAGTTTTGTACATCAATTATGTGTGCTTTTTTCTTGGACTTGGCTAAGATGTAAAGATTCAGTATTAGAGCTTGATCAGAAGGGAAAAAAGGAAAGGTCATAATTATGTGGTGATGATAGATACAGTAATTGGACAGCTCTAAATAGTGCGAGCCAAAGTCACTCAGCTGTCAGTCAGTCCAAAGGAGTTTGTAATGACCCACATCTAATGAGAGACTGAGTTAATGGAATCTAATCAAACCTCAATCACCTAAGTCCACATCACAGATGCTCTGATAAAGAACATGCTTTGTACAGTGTAAACCTCCATCAGTGTAAATGCACACACGTTCAAACATTCACACAAAGCTGTGTTTCAGTTGAACAATCCAGAACAAATGGTTAATAAACTTTATCCAAGTACTTAGAAATGCAAAACCTCCCTGTTACACAGCAAATCCTCTGTGGCTGCAGTCTCACCACATCTTACAATCACATTGTTCTGTAGCCCAGAGCTGACCTCACTGTGCAACCATTTTAAATCAAACCCAGCATCTTTAAGCTCAACTTACAGTAACTTTGAACTTAAATAAAAAGCAAATCTGCCAAAAACTGTTAATATCATAATCCTGGTTCAAGAGCTCTGAGAATAAAACCAAGATGACAAATAAAATGGAAACACTGTAGTAGTAGTAGTAATAGTAACTTATTGCCAGCACACTTTGAAATATTGAATGTCTGCGTGTCCCTGACTGCAACTTCAGGGAAAACACCTGCTAACAATTGCATTTCCAGGCAAAAATAACTTGCTTTTGACGAAAATATAAACCCAACAAAAATGTATGTGAATTCGATTAAATCCAATGGCTGCACTAAGAGTAGGAAATAAATCAGACATGTATAATTTGGAAAATGATTAGTATTGTTAAGTACGCTTGGTTTGTATTCTAAAACATAAAACTATACAGCCTTGGACCACACCATTCTTTAACACCTGTTTAATTTTGAAGAGGCTTACTGCAGATGCCATCCTCAGATCTGTATTTCAATAAATAACCAGTTTAAATACGTAAAGTTTAAATAAACAGACTCAAACAGGGAATTCCTTTCTGTTCCATTCAACAACAAATTAAGGTTTCAAATGGTCTTAAATCTTTCCTTCAGGTAGACAAAACAAAACACCTCACATCCTTTCATTCAGACAAACTACAGTGTTTGATTGACAGATCCGAAGTGAGGTCAGCCCAGTGTTGTAGTGAAAAGCAGGAAGTTCTAGGTAACTTGCAAAGACCACACAGCCAGTGTATTTAACTTGAAAACGTACACAAGCATGTGTGTGCCCAGGTGAGGCAACAGGGCTCCCATTTAGCACAAAGCTGGTCTGTTAGCATTGAGCGCAAGCGCCAAGTCAGCGCAGTCATTAAGAAGAGGAGAGCAGATTTAAGTGTTTGTGCTCTCACTGTGATCAAAGACTCACAGCGCTTAGCTCAGCAATGAATGGCTCTTGTTCAGGGTGATGTCAGAAACAAAAGCTTTTTTTTCCCTCCACTTGAATGAATGTCTGACGGCAGAGATTAAGCTTCTCTGTGTTAGCGTAGCATATGAAGGAACAGACTTCAAGCGCTCCAGTAAATGCGTTTCCTGACTTTAGGGAGGCTTTGATCAATCACACTTTGCTTAAACAACAAAGGCATTATTTGTATGTCTTAAAAAATATAAGGCATGATTCTACAGCAGATGCAATTCTCTCTAACTATATAATTTTACAATCCCTCTGAAGTCCTTGGATTTATACAGATGCAAACCAGGGTAGCACAGTATATTTACATAGTCATTATGAGTTATGAAAGCAAAGAAGGAGGTGAATCCCACATTCTCTCTGAGCCTACTGTATGATAGGTTCATGTCCCATTCCCATGTCCCCGTCTTTGGACTAATCCACAAGAATCTAGAAGATAGAAACTGTGATCACTATCTTGGGAATGTGGCTTTCATGTTCAAGTAGAAATAGGAGATTCATATATCTTCGGAATGCGGTAGCACCTGCATGTGTGTCTCCTGTATGTCAGGAATAGGATATTCATGCTCAGATAGGAGTAAGAGGCCTGCATGCCTTACCATGTGCAAAGAAAGAGAGAAACAAATGTTTTAAAGTCAGTAAGTTAACATATTCGTTCAATTGGATGCAGCCCTTCAAGGAAGTTTCATCCAAAACAGTTTGTGGTTGATCGTGCACCCATTTATTGAGCCCAGAGGGATTAGATGGTGTTGCAAGCACCTTAGAGCAGCAACTGAACCATATGAGCCACACATGGAGACAAATACCGTAAAGATGCACACAGGATGATTTGTATGGGAAAAATCTCTCCTGCTGTTGGTGGTACCACACACATATTCTCAGTTCTTTCTAGTGATATCTACCCAAGCAAACAGCTTTGGCATTTGTTGTATTTGTCCATTTTTTTGAGACATATGTCTCTTTCTGCGTCCACTTTTATGCAGTGGAGGTGAATGGATATTTGTTTGATACTGTGATTAAAGTGTGATTTCAGAATCAGTGCCCAGGTATATAGAACTGGATTCAATGATCACTTTCCTTGGAGCAACTTCTTCCCAAAAGAAAGTCTCTGGATAGAACTAAATCACATTTATTCAATGTGGGCTTCAAAAGAAGTGTAAATTCAAGATACATATAGTTTATTTAGACCTTAGGAAACACAGTTACAATGGGGTCCTTCATTTGCTCGGAAATGCAAATAGTTATCTGAAGCTGCCATGTGGGGTTTCCAAAGTGGGAAGTTACCCAGTGCAGCTTTAATGTATAGCACAAGTATAAAAGGTGCTTGTTCAGCTTGGTTACATCGAGAAAATATCAGTTTGGTCAGGAAGCTCACTTGAAGCTCACTGTGAAGTGACTGTAGAGTTCCTTTGAACCAAGTTTGCTGTGACCTCGCAAAAACCTTTTGCAAAATAGTTCAACTGATACACAAGATCAGAACATAAAAGAATAATCTTAAATATTTTTGTATCTGTCACTCTGTTGAATGCAAATAGTTGGTTTCAGCAGTCTTCAAACATTTTCCACAATAAAGCCAACATGAGTTAATGGATGCAACAGAACATCCAACACAACACATCTGATAACCCCATAAAATTGAAGCAGCTTTAACAGTGATTTAAATTTAAACTGCTTGTGAGATGAACCAGATGGTTTACGGGAATCTGAATAAGCAAACCTCGCCATCCTCACTGCTGAAACAGAGCCACGCATATTTCCACAGGTATTTTAATTCATATTTCTGTACTTCTCTTCTGTTTCTAAGCAGACTCCATATGTCCATGAATTAACAGGGCAATGTCAGTAAAATAAAAACTAAAAACATACAGGACTAATGTGAGTCATCACCGGACAGGCCACAAGAGAGTTTTTGGGAAATTTCCTGCGAAAACGTTATGAGATCACAACATTTGGGAATTTTTGCAATGACCAGGATTGTTTTAAAACTAAGTTTGACAAGAGCCTGTTTCCATTGTTGCATGCCAAATTTATCAGTTGTTGGGTAGGTGTGCTCCACATTCAATCTTAATGGTTGGTTTTATAAACAAAGTACTCCTGATGCAGCTGCTGAGAACACAAACCACAGCAATGTGCAATCGTTACTGACTGGAAAAGAAAAGAAAATCCTGTCTGCAATAATTTGCCGTTACCAACAACATCAGCACCAATGTCATCCAAATTATAACTGCAGGATTTCAAAACCAATCAGTTTTTCATGATACATTATGCTCTTGGCCCAGTAGTGCTGCTCTACAAAGTCTCAGTGCCAAGACTGACTCAACCAAAACTTTACCCATGTCCTCAGTTAACCCCTGTACAGAGCTCCAGTCCCCAGTGAGGAAAAGGGCTACTTCAGCATTGTGCTAGGGGCTGATTATTCAAGTAAAAGCAATTAGTTCCCAGGGTGGAAAAAAAATAGAAGAAAATGCAATTACCTTGTTGGGTAAAGGGAAACGAATCCTAAACATTTAATGTTTTTTTAGGGAAATTCCACAGTAGCCAAACCCATATAAATAATACATGATCCTGCAGGGAGGAAATGATAAGCTGGATGGAGAGCTAATGTTAAGTGGCTTTGGTCACAGAGGGAGTAATATAAATCTCTGTGGTTAGAATCTTCAAAACTCAAGCATCCAGGAAACTTCTGAAAACAATGCTTGTTAAGTTTATCTAATTAGGTTTTGAACATGCTTTGAATGTTTTGCTGGCCTTAAGATTATCAAGTTAGCTTCTGCTTAAGGACCACCCAAATATTTAATCTCTTTGAAAATACTGTGCTTTTCTAGCATCTATGAATGGTTTAAGAGTGCAGAGGCAGTACCCTTGAAAATAAGCCTTCTGCAAAAGGACTGACTCTTTAGAATTCGTTTCATTTGCCACAATTTGTCAGACATTGCCTTGAAATTAAGTGGGACACCTCATTTCATTTGTGGCCCAGATAGACCCATCTCTGTGTTGTTGTTGAACAAGTGAAACTTATCCAGCTCCAACCTTCCAATTCCAGCTCCAAGAAATTACTTGCTGTACCCACCACACCAAAATGAGGTAGTGCAAAGTCTAATTCTTATTGATGCCAGCTGCCGTGTTGAAATCACTAAGCAAGACTCCCAGATGTGAGGAGATAGGATTTATTCTTGCACAGATTGTGAGCATTGTTACCGATTCTGTTTGTAGGCACAACTGAATGGTGTCTAGTTTGGTAACCTCAGCATTGTACTTACTCCTAAAGATGAAGCTCCCAGTGTGTCCATTCATCTATGACCCAAACTGTCACATATGGTCGTATGTTCAACAGAATGAGACTGTGCAAACAAGTAAACAAAATTAAGAAGCCAGTTAAAATAGATCAGGCATCTGATCATGATGGTTTGATTAAATCCAGCTAAGGGCCAAAAAACTGAAAGATGAAAATACATTTCAACAGATGAAACATCATTGCTGTCCCATTTTTTCTGCACGTGGTCTGCACTACTGGTGCATAGCTCAAACTAAAGAAGGAATACACTAGACAAAAGTCAGCAACTCACTGTTAAGTAATCTCATAGCTACAGCAAATCAACTTTAGAGCTGTGCTTTAGGTAGGATTAAGGAATCAGTCACCAAGTTGGGTTTGTCATTTTCTTGATGGCTGATTGGGGTGGATTTAGAGAGTCATGCATCATTTTTCACAGTAGTTTCAGAATATTTTCCTATATTTTCCTTAAAGCTCAATTTTTCACTCTGTGGGCTGGAGTATTTTCTCCAATACCAGAGATCTATTTTATGTTTGGAAATATGGCCAACAAGGACCATGCAAGTTTGAAGCTGCTACAATGAGTATTACTACTTATAAATCTTGCTTATTGCAGCTTTAAAAAAAAAGGTCTCTATAGCTCTCTCACACTGCACTCCACACATGCACACACACAACGGGAGCCTTATGTGTGACAGGTAAAGTGAGGTCTGGACTGGGGTAAAAGGGGCTGAGCGGTAAGCGGAGCGCATTCTTGTGTTTCATCCAACATTCATCTTGGGGCTCAGGGTTGACTGTCTCAGTGAGACGGACCAACTTTTACTCGGCCGGTGGTCCTACAGAGTACTGTCAACTTAATATTTGATAATGCATGCAGAAAAATCTTTTAGTGAGATACAGTGACTTTCGGTGTTAATATGCTCTTTGATCAACTTTCTCTTCTGTGAAAGAAGGGTCACTTGTAGTTTTGCGCAAATGCAAACAGACAATGCGAAGTTAAGTTAAAATTGCATATGTACAAATGCATACATCATGCACCTGATGTAAATCAAGTATACACCAAGGACACAGATGTCCAACTTTAAGGAGTTATATAAAGTATTGATATTTTGTTATTGTGGCCCCACAATGTGCCTTAATTTAATATAAATAGCTTAGTTCTGAGAATGACTTGTAAAAACAGTTCAAGTCTGCCAAGAATGATCGTCACACTGCAGTTTAAAGGCTGAAAATTCTGTTGTAGTTTTCACAAGGGATTAAAAGGTCTTAGTGTGACTCCAACAGACCGTGGAAGAGGAGCATATAATGACTTCCTAACAACAACAACAGTGTAATTGTAGCATCCAGGAGGATGGGGATCATTGCAGGTCAGGACGGAAAAGGCTGGTTGTGCCATGATTTACATCCATGATGTTTAATGTGTTTTAAAACATGAGTGGGCTGACTGTTTAGACTTTCTTTAATGCAGACTGGGCATTTCATGTCACAAAAAAACTCATGAATAACTTTATATTAATACTTCTCCCATGTTGAGTTACACTCAAATTATAATTTCTTTGCACTTAAAGTTTAAACTGGGCAACAACACAGGTTATCGCTGACTTCAGGAATCTTTTTGGCTCAGTTTTATATTTTTAAGAATTCAAAATGTCCCTGCAGATTTAAAGTTTTGGTGCGAGTCTGGACCAGTTATTCAAAGCTGTGGAGTGTGCCCATATAAGCCAACACTGAACAGGACTAGGGTCACTGATAAGGGTCTTTTTTCTCCGTGCCTGTACAAGCTGGCAGGTCCAAGGCTGCAGAGAGCCAAAGGCCAAATAGTTTGGTCGGTTAGGTCAGTGGAGCCAAGTATTGCTCCCGTCTGTCTCACCCGACACACACACACGCGCACACACACACACACACACACACACACACACACACACACACACACACACACACACGTCAGCTCCTCACTCCTTCGGAGTTCTTATCTTCCATCTTAATATATGGGGCACCAACTTGGCAGCATCGGCAGGAGAACAACATCACTTTTGTAAAGCAGAATATTTGCCATGTTTATTCTTAATTTTTCACTTGAAGCGCCTCAGGTCACTTTTCACCACAATATCAGAGTTACATGCAGTTAATACAGGTTTAGACAAACATCTGTATCACTGTAGCTCCACTGTGTCCTCGCCCTCTGCATTAACTAGGCTTCCTAATGTACTTATTCTACTTTTAGAATACAAATCATACGATGTACCATTCAGTACAGTTAAAAACATATTGGTCTGATTAGACAAGCTGGCGCAGAAATTCTTTAAGAAAGAAAAACAAATTTTACAAGATGGACAAAATACAACTGAATCTGGTTATAGTAAATAAAAAGTCGACGCAGCAAGTAATCGGCATATAAAAGAAGAGCTGATTCTACAAAATCAAAACAGTGTTTTCTAATTCCTCTACCTCTCATCACCATTTTGCTCTGTGAATATATAAAGTCATGCCTAATAGTGTTAAAAACATTTTGGAAGCAATTCTCCCTTAACTTGCCTTCAAGTTAATTAAAGCAACTAGAGGCAGGTGGTAAAAGCGGATGTCCACAGGGGTCAGATATCAGGAGGCTCTGTGTAAACGGCACATTGTTTCGGTTTACCCCAAGCTGGGTTTAACCAGCTGTAGAAACTGCACTCTGACCAAAGCATCAGAGGAATGATGGGCTGACACTGCCTGTTTTTGGCAGCTTGCCACCACCATGTCCAGCCTTTAGAACTTCTGGAGAGTAGGTGCAAAACCTCTTTCTTACTTTATTGTGGAAAAGGTGGGAAGAAGACTGAAGATGATGAATTGGTGATTTCTCAACTGAAATTAATGTGAAGAATGAACAACAGGGTGCGAGAGAGAAATGATGATAATGAGAGTGAGGAAAGGTGATAATGTGGGTGAGAACGATAGAAGCGGTCATCAATTATAAGAAGCACAAGAGATTAAAGTTAAAAGCTCATTTCCCACTTAATCAAGAAAACAAGTGGGACCTCTTGACATTGCTATGATTTATCATGGCCCCTGCCAGCAGAGGAAAAAAGGGAGGAGAAAAGGAATGGAAAAATGCTGACTGCTTTAGTGTGGAATAAAGAGAGACAGGGGAATCAAAGAGAAAAACTACAACTGTAGTGAATGTGCTAAGGTGCAACTGAAGGATCAACATCTGCAAATGGACATTACACTGTGAACTTTTCATCTTCATCCACATCAGCTCCTCAAGCCATAAAGAAATTCCTTAAGTTGCTCTCTGCTTTTCTCCTTTTCCAGCGATGAATGCCAGGGCTTCGCTGTCAGGCGAAGGTTTGGCTTGTTTGTGTTCATCACATAGGAGATACTCGTGTAGCTTATCCAAACTATTCCTATACAGAGGTGGTGGGGGGGTCTGAGTGATACCATCTGCTTTGGCTCTGCGGCAAGAGCTGTTTGCTGCAGTTATTAAGAGTGGGCCCTCGGCCAGTCTGCTTGCAGTCGGGTCCATTCTTTGACTCAAGTGTGGCCACTTCCATGGCGCCGGTTGACTGTCCCTCTTTAAAAAGTTTTGACCAGTCTAGCTGGCACAGATGAGAATGAACTGAATGTGCTAATTTCAAGTTTAAAATGATGTTTATTCAGTACTTAGCCTATGCACTCTGATGGAGCCACAGAGCAGCCACTTTCAGTAAGTGGACACTATAAAAATGTTCGCGTTAGTCATCCAGACAAGAGAAGAAGAGGAAGATACTTTGTCACATACATGTTGCGAAATTCATTTTCTGCATTTAACACATACCTAAAGGAGGAAACCCACGCAGACACAGGGAGAACATACAAATTCCACACAGAAAGGCAGGTGGAGTCCCCCCCCCCCCATCTTTTTCTTTTATGATAGTGCTCCGTTCATTTTATGCTGCTTTGCTGCTAAGTGATCTCCTGAGAAATACAGTTAAACACCAGCGCAATTAGTCCTTATCAGCAAACCTGCTGCCAAAGTGGTGCAGAGTACCACTCCACACAAAATCATGCTTGACACAACCTCTGAGCAAAACGGACTCAGAGCCTTCTTGTATCCCAATTATCTGAAAACACATTAGTCTGTTAGTTGCTGTATTGGATCAAAATACAGTCCAGGTTCAGTCAGTGGAGGAAATGACCCTAATCCTTGACCCCAGTGTCCTACAACAAATGAGAACACTCAGCAGCTGTTAGCATCATTTGTCAGGCCAAAACCAGGTCAAGCTCATTGGCTTGTTATTCTAACTTGAAATTCCTCTCACCTCCAAAGTACTTACAGTAGTGTGGCCAAAACAAAGACCAAGCCGTCTTAGGAGTACTCATTTGGAGGTGGACAGACCACCAGTTTATTTAATGCATTGTTTATAGAGTGTGAATTCTGGTCGGGGAGTTTGACATAGTGTGGGTACTTATTTCTACTCGTCTGGGCAAACTTAGAAAATTATACAAACTGACAAAATGTACAGAGTTTAGACAGTATCAGAGATGCTCACAAGTCTTTGAGCTAGAGTCCAAGTCAAGTCTCAAGTCTCTGAGCTAAAGTCCACTTTTCACTAACGGAGCACAACCATGTAACGTGCAATGCAATAAATGACAGCTTATCAACTAGCCTACTATAAGTCAACACAGGCTCTCAAACCTAGTGTAACATTATAACTAAATAACACTAACATTACTTGATCATCAATAAACCTGTTATAAAATAAACCATTTTGCAGCCTACTTTAGTAATTAATGTGATGGAAGCCAGCAGGACGTTAATACGCTAATCAACTACCACAAGTTTGGCAAATAAACAAACGCTCATTCATCTTTTCATAACGGACGAGATTGGAGTTACCCTCCCATAGATTGTAGCTAAAGCAAGAAGCAAGCTAACATTAGATGGCAAATGCTGAGCTAAACATGGTACTAACCCTCAGGTTACTAACCAATTTTGCGTTCAGCGCTTTTTTGTTTGGGCCTTGTTGTATGAAGTTTGAAAGTCAAATTTATGATGAATGGCTCAGCAGTTGCCGGTGTTGAGCTCTCTCACGTGCGGCCCTGTGCAGCTGATACTACGTGTTACATAGGCAGGTTATAGGTAACGGAGGGAGGGGAACAACAGCACGCTCACCTGACGTTTCCTGAAAATAAACATTGTTCACAAGTCCCGCACCTCAAGTCCGAGTCGAGTCTGAAGTCCTTTGAGGACAAGTCTCAAATAGAGTCTGAAGTCACTGTGTGTGACTTAAGTCAGACTCAAGTCCAAGTTTCAAACTCGAGTCCCCATCTCAGGACAACAGGAAAGGAGGCAAAGGGTAGATTGAAAAAGAAATGCATAATACAGGGTGAAAGATATGAAGGACAGAAGAGGTGAAACATTCACAACAACTTTAAAGGCACTAACAATGACTCTGAATGGGTAAACACTTTGACCTGCCAGCACTTCTTAATTTAATCTTCTTAAAAAAATTTAAATCAGGTGTTGAAGGGATGACTAACATGCTGCTTAATACCACATGTTCTTTTTTACCTCTGGTTACAAATTTTGATTTAAAGAGGAGTCAAATATCAAAGTCTTACAGTGTACCATTTTTTTTAAAATACTGAAGGTATGATATTAAATACTGTTAAACACACAGATCACACACTCCTCTTTCTGGTAGATCATATTGGTTGTTTATTTTCTGTGCACTCTGTTATGATTTAAGTCAGTACATTTGCTGACAAGATGCCCAATGCTTTCTCCCATAACGTTTGTAGTGTTTCACATGCTACTTCTAATACTAGATTGCATTTCAGCTCTACTGACTTTCAGCCCGACTTACTGACGCCCCTCGGGCCGGGTTTCGGGACAATTTTGACGTTACAGCTCACAGGCAGGCTGGGCATCGTGCTTGAAGCCTATTAGTCTTCTCCTTTATATGTTTTAGACATCCATCAATTAAAAAAAATGATGAGAAGCTAGAGATGGTATAACAAAGATAGAAAGAAAATGTGACACTGACACACAGGCTTTTTTAAAATGAGTATTCTGCCAATACAGGCTTGCTGCGCTGTATGAATAGTACGGAGCCAGAAAGGGGGGTTCGATTTGAGCCACCTCTGAGCCAGGAATGTTGGTAGTAACAGATCAACAACGATGTCTGTGTGAAAAGCCAAAGCTGGCATACCGGTGTTTTATTTCTACGCCCCTGGTTCCCGAAAGCCTGATCGCTATGTGAAAGCACACATGGTTGCGGGATTATGCCGACTAGAGGCTATAAAAGCTGCGCCGTCTAAAATGGAAACCCTCAAGCATTTTATGACGACTTCTATCACCAGAAGACCAGCCTTTACCGTTTTTTTTGGGTTAGTGTTTTTCTCACATATACCATACGTCAAATACGGTAGGCCTAAGTCTGCAAGGTCTGACAAAATAGATACCTAAGGCTCGAGCCAAAGGGTTGGTTGATTTAAAACAAAACACATAAAAATAAAAAGACAAACTGACATGTTAGTTTCTCAGCTTCACAACAACAAAGATCCCAACAGTGTCATTTCTTACAATGTGCATTGTGACAATCCTGCGCTTTGGTACCCCCAAAGCTTGTGATGTCTTCGCTTCATCTGCTGCCTTGCATGACTGAAACATCTGCACTGTTTACAGTCAAAGCTAGTAGCTTCTAACATAATTTTGTTTGCCATCTCCACACAGAGACCATTTCTGACTTGTGTTTCTCCATAATGTCAACTTCTAGCGTGTTGTGTTTATCTTGATGACAGATTTTGAAGTAATGCCATGTGTGTTGGCCCAACAAATTGAAAAATCAGAGCTGTGATGTCGTCACTTCAACTGTTTGACATTTTTACAGCAAGATGAAACGCATGAGTAAAAGCCATTATTTTCTTATTACTGGCTCTAACACCTGGCAATTTTAAAGTTAGTGGCAGACATGGAAAGCACCCAGTGAGGCTTGCCTTGTGAGTACTGTCTCTTGTTTTTTTGATGTTCTGCAGCAAAGACAGATAAGGAAGAGCAATACTCTGGGCAGGCCAAATAGTGAATTTTAATATTTACCATCACAACTAAATGAGCACGTGATTCACCTAGTTTCACCTTCTGTATGCAAATATATTGTCTTGAAAGTCTTAGTGTTCAACACTTTTATTTGTTTATTTGTGCTTTGGTCAATGGTTGTAGTCTGCAAACCTCATGTGCTTTAATATAAAGCAGATCATTGGCCTCAATTTTTTGAGTTATTTATTGTCAGTAAAATATCAGATAAAAAGCGTTAGGGAAAAGTGCCCAGTTCAGGTTTCCTGAGATGTCATTTTTTAAACAATGGGCTTCAGTTTACACAGATACTGGGAAGAAGTGATATGGACTATATAAATAAAATTTACTTCACTTGGAGAAAATCTGCAAGTACTCACATTTTTAAAAGGTGGAACCTACTAAAAGTTGTCAGTTTAAGATAGGATGATTCATTTTAGAGGCCGACCGATTTATCGTTTTTGCAGACATTATCGGCCAATATAATTGCAAATATATCTCCACTGGCGTTTATAAGAGCCGATGTATGACTATTAAAAAAGAGAAAGCTTTGTATCCTTTCCTCATGTCATGAGTGTTGCATAGTTTGCCCACCGGAGGGCGCACTGCAGCTCTTTTGTTCAAAACACTGCAGCACTGTAGAACAAAACATCAGCTGACCGTAGTCTACTGGAGCTCAGAGTACGGTGAGTAGCTCCTGGGAGCTCTCACGTTCAGTGATCCCAGTGAGTTGGTCTTTTGTAAGGTCAATTACATGACTTGATAATCCTCCCATTTTTCACTGCCCTCTCCAGGCTCAGCTGTTGCTAAATTAGCCACAAAGCTAATGCCATGTTTATCAGTGGAGGAGGCTAGCATTAATGAGCAATTAAACTGTAGTATCTCTGGCTACAGTAGGCCTGTCAGAAATGATTAAACCAGAGGGGACTAAACAATGAAGGTGAATAAACATGAGCTGAACAAGTATCTAACACACAGTTGCAGGTCCTCATCGTAGACAGTCAAGTAGTGTTAGGAAATCGTTTCTGTAGCATTGGATAGAATTAACAGAGAGCAGGTGATAAACTAGATGTAGAAAGTAGTCATCATGGCAGATAAGGTAAAACTACTTTGTGACAAAAAAAAAAAAAGATAGAAATGACAGAACTATATTTATATTTTTTATAGTTTCTGTTTTGAAAAGAAAATGTATCAAAACATGTAGATTTTTAAATTCAATCAAAATAGATGCAGGAGCATACAGGCCAAACTGTATTCATAGTGTACATCTGTATCTAATGTCATCATTGTTTTTCCATCAAATAAACTGACCAAATTGGTTCAACCAAACCTTACACTGCTCCTGAGTGGAAACTTTAGTTTCATCACCTATAAAACCGGTTTCATGTGCACAAAGTGCATCTGTCATGAAATTAAGCCATTATTCTTTACTCTTGGAAACCACACGTGCACAAACACACACACACTACAACAACCTCTTTCTTCCCTCTCTAATGATGCAATCCAGTGCGGATTTATTATTTGATTTATAGAGCCAGTGTTGAGGTAACCTAATCCAGAAGCAAATGTTACGACTCAGCCTTGGTTCAGCCAATCTAAAGATGTGTCTGCAGGAGAGTTCTTGCATGGGTGTAAAGTTTTCCACATTTAGAGGCTGACCTCTCTACTTGCTAACAGTCATCCTGTAACAAAAGAGATTGCATGTAGCTGTTAGCGTTCATAAAAAATCCTCAACAAGTACCTGCTGGCACACTGACAGGCTCTTTGATCCTGAACATCTGGCCTGGAGTTCATTTCCTCATCCGGGAGATAAACTGACAGCATGACAATCTCGTCCTCTCCACAAAGCATCTCAAAAAACAGACAATCAGGATTTGCTTATGTAGTTCAAGTTTCAAGATGTCTGATATGATTCATCATGAACTGAAAATGACATCAGGTAGAGCTTTAATTTGAGTTATTAAAAGAGGAAGTTGTCGACTCCATTTCGTTTGTTTTATTGTTAGCCGCTGACCTAAATAATCACAAGTGCATTTCTGCTCTAATTCAATCTGATTCCAGACTCCTTCATGAAACAGCGTCCTGGATGTACTGCGTATAAAAGTTTTTCTAAGTAAATTGATTCCAGCTCCTCTGCCTTGCATTGACAATGCATACAAATTGCTAACAAATGCTGAAAAACCCAAAACACCTGTTGGGATAGTTTGGGATGAAGGCCACATGTCCTAAATGGTAAGAAATGATCTAGATGCTGCCTCTATGTTATGATACAGATCTTATTCTGGTATATTTTGGGTTCTGGTATTCTTTATTATCTGTAAGTATATTGTGAGTCTGGTGTGCACCCAGATTTTAACTAAACTCCATGAAAAGCAGGTTTTGATCCAGAGTATGCTATCCAAAGTATCAACAAGAAACAATCTCAAAATGTACACTTTTATGATATAAAAGGAGACAGATGTAGCCATCAGTTACTGGGCAATCTAAACTGGATGCCTAGTTGGCAAGAACACCACAGAAGGTCACCTGCACTCTATCAAATGAAGGTTGAGGTCAAGGGCAACTGGAATTGATAGAAACTAGAAGTCATTTCGTCCCTCATGCAAGACTGACTGGTAGGGAAAATCATCTATTTAACCTCTGGGATCGTTAGCTAGGATCATCGATACTGCTGGTATTCCAGCCTTCAAGTCCAGATGCCCTTGACCTCAACCTCTGTTGGATAACTATGACCTGGATGACTGAGAACCTTCACAGATCCCTGCACTCTACTGAAGCTGTTATACTTTGACTCCACAAGATTCTTTGTGGGCATAACAAACCCATTTCATATTTTCTAGACAGCTTTTTTTTAGTTATAGTTGTCTGCTGCCGCTCAACGAACACGGAAGAAACATGTTTGTGAAACCAGAATCCTTCCCCATCATAAACTAGGGGAGACCTCAGACATAACCCTGACAAACACCATGTTACCCTCCACTTCAGAGCTCCAGGGTTACAAGACAAGCCAAGGCTGCAATAATAATGATACTGCCTAACCCCCTTTTTCTTGCTCCAGACCATTACCATCTATGTTGCATCATCTGTTGGACACTTCACAGGAGGCTCCTCAGCAGACTGCATCTTGTATAACACACTAAGGATGGGGTAGGAGTGAGCTGTCAGGTTTACAACCTTGCCATCAAAAACATGTCTTCAGAAGTGAGATGAGGAAAAAGGAGGATGAAAGGAAATCATTACAGAGTGCTAAAATATATGTGACATTTCCAGATGGCCAATATAACGCTAAGGACCAGCAACAAAGTCTTTGTCAGAATTAATGATACATACTGCTAGTTTTATTTGAAGATATTTTGCCTGCACTAAACATGTGCAGTAAACAAGTTGTAACATCTACAACTCTCCACGTCTTCACTTTACAGTATCCTGTCCTTTTAAACCTCAAATTCTGTTTTTTGTTAATGCGCTTCTCTTGACCACATAATCCTGAAAGAAAACTGACAAACGTCTGAGGTTTCTCTCTGGTTGCCCACAACCAACAACAGAAAACAACTTCCTCTCAGTGGCTCTAGCTGACAAAAGGTGATTTTAATTGTTAATCTTCTGCAACGATTCCCCTACTGTACTGCCAAAATTCAAGCTCTTGCCACGAGTGTTCGCAGTCAGGTTATGCTCAATAATGCATTAAAAGCAAAGCCTTTTCCCGGTTGGTGTTATTTGCTGAGAGGAAATTGGGCCAGAGTTCATGTTTCGTATCTGCTGCCAATGGGAGAGTTATGAAAACCAGGGTTGCCTGCAGAAGTCAGAAGTCTCCTCAGGTAACCACAACATCACATTAAATTGGTTCTCTTCCCCTTGGCCATGTAGCCAGGTTAGACTCAGCTGTTAGAGTTTGCTGATGAGGGGGTATGCAAGGCATTGCTCACAGGGAAAGAGACAAAACTTTTTTTTATAGGGAGCTGATTTAGCAGTTGATTTGCAAGTAGGAACTTGGGCTTTTGCTCTCAATCTTGTATAAAACTACTAGACATACAACTATAAAAAGTTCAGTATCAGTCCTTTCTAAAAGTTCAAGATTTTGGCATGATTATACATAGATGAGGCATTGTACATGGTATGAGAGGAAAACAGAGCATATAACTATTGGATTTTAAAAACCAAGGCTGTCAAAAAGGAAATTGTACAACTGTGATAGATTAAAAGAAACATCACAGAATCCACTAGTCAAACACTGTATATCCCTACCAGAGCAAACTCTCGGTTTGCCAGACAAACCACAAACAAGGTTTACCAGCAATTCACTGTTTCACTGCAGTTAATTCTAGGTTCTGCTTGCCAGATAGATTCTTACAACCACCGTCATTTTCCATTAAACCTACTGCCTTCAGCTCCCCCACATTGCCAAGTTTTACTCAGCTTTTATGAGTACAGTCGTCACTGAGCCACGAGGGGAAGTAGCTTTTGTTGGAAAGGCAAATTACTTATTACCAGGACTACTTATGCAAAAAAAAAAATTGTAGAGAAAAAAAAAAACAGCTAATCATGTCATTCCAATATAGAGGACACAGTTGAACCATTGAAACTCAATTTTGCTGCTTATATTTGGAACAAATATTTTAAAAACTGGACTCCTACCTCCCACTGGGGAACAATCAGGATCTGTGCTACAGATGCGCTTCAGGGAATGCTTGTCACTCTTTTTCTTCAAGTTATCCTCACATTAATCTCCCTTTATAGCTCTAAGATACAAAGTTCAGTTTCTGGGACTCTTTGAAGTCGGTGTTTTGGTTTGCTGATGACCAGAAGTCATCCATCAGCTAGACAAGAGACAAAACCAGAGCCATAAAAAGGTTCAAGGTTGGGACTACATACCAGTGACACTGCTGAGCTGTGACCATTCCAATCTAGGACCATTGAAACTAAATTTTGCTGCTTTTTTGGCATAAATATTATACAAAAAACTGGACTGTCCTTTGTTCTATTAAATATCATTTGATCCCAAAAAAAGGAAATAGCGCTTTTTGGGAGGACAGTGGCTAAATAAGGACTGACCTTTACTCTGTCTGTAGGAGGCTGGAGGACAGATCAGTTTTTCTTATCGCCCATCACTCTACACATCCCAAATTGGATAATTAATTAATTTAAGTGTCGTCATCTTAGTTTTAAAATCATACACACAGTGACCACTTGTAGTAAAGTGTAATAAAACACAAGGACTGTTCTCAGGGGCTGAATAGGTGTTGAACTAACTTACATTTCAAAAAAGTACAACTCTTGTCAAAAGAAGCTGCTGATTGATTTAGGGGCCTGCGCATTAGACTGGGGTGTCTAGTGATGCCTGAGGGACAGACTGGTGACAGCATTTTTCAACCACAGCCTACAGAAGGAAAACTCTCTCCTCTCACTGAGAATACTACTTGAAAGTTTCAGCCACTAGAACTAAAACCTGTTTTCTATCTTAGGATTCCAAACAGAAACCTGAAGCTTAAGCTCAAGTTCTTTTTTCATGCTTTGTCATCTGTCAAGTTAGACTTTGCTCTGCTCACCTACTCTACAAGTGTTTGAGAAAACAATGCCAGTCTGATGATCTCTTTTCCATTTTAATGCCTGACTTAACATTTGCAACAAAAGTGTTTGTGAAAAAACCACAACACATTTGAGGTTAAACAAACCCAAGTCATCAACATCGCCTATTACTGCTACACTGTTCTACTTGTCAACTTTAGTACACAAACCTGGTTCTCATTTTAAAATTGTGCAGCGACCAAATATAAAACTTTATTAAGAAAAGGCTCAACAGAAATGGACCAACATTATACTTCTAACACAAAGAGATGATAATACAGTTTGCAGTAAGAGGGCACATTCGTACATCTATTATCTTTTTGTTATCGCTTTACTTTCAATTCATAATCACATTTTGTTTGTTAGACCACACACAAAGAGGGAATACTCAAAATATCTGGGTGGCAGTACTGTACAACACCCTGAAGTGAGATCCAACTCCGGCAAGGATGAAGAAAAACAGAAAAATGAAAACACCCAAAACAATTTCTCTCATAAACGTTGAAGCTGTTTGGATGGATATTTAGGATCGTTTGGGGAAACTCTTGTGACCCGTTTTGACCATTTCAATGGGTTTTTAATTGCAGACCATCGACAAGTCTAATTACAGAGACTTCAACAACTTGGGGACACGTCATCCCCTCATGACGCTGGAAACCAGAACATTCCATAATGCAACACGTGTCAAACATTGCCATATGAAAAACAAATCCATATATCTATATGACAAGCCCACCACTTCAACACAGAGCTTCACTGAGTGACAAATCAGAATTTCTACACATGTTCTAATAGTTAATCCCATTTTGATGTGATAAAGTACATAATGTAAATGGTGCACACTCCACAACTCTCCTCCAGTCAATGAAGAACCTTTGTTTAATGTAAATGATAGAAAGACTCCTTGTACACATTTTGTCTCCATGTCTATATTTCGTAATCTATGCTCTTAGATGGTAAGAGAAGGGCATAATGGAGGGAAAGACAGCAGGGTAATCTACAGTAATAGTGTCTGATATAATAAAAGAAGCAGCACCTTTACCACAACTGAGGATTTTGTCTTGTTTTCTGATGGAAAGCCACATGTGTTTGCAGAGTGGTGGAAGTGAAAGAGTCTACTGCATGCACAAACAAATACTGGTGGTGCTAATGAGAGGCAGCAGAAACGGCAGCAAGGAGGTAACCGCAAACCAAGGTGAGAAACTGACTCACTGATTTTCACAGTTATTATTTCACAGCAGAATAAACACCTCACAGCTTTTTCAGAACTATGTGAGGTTACATGCAAAGAAAGTGAATGGTCAAATAAATAAGACAGAAAAAAAGGATTAAAAAACAAAATTAGGAAAGAAAAAAATAAAAATCAGGCAATGAAACACTAAAGGAAAAAGTTCTACTAACAGAGAAAAAGAAGAGAGAAGGTCAGAAGGAGAAAAGAGACAGCTGTTTGTTTTTGTTTACTTGCCAGCGGTGAAACAATAAGGTAAGACGAGACCATTAATTAGATTTGTGGTGGGATTTTCAGGAAGTGAGTTGACAGTGTGCTCAAAATCAACGCAGCTGTAGACCAGCTGAGCGTACACACACACACACACAACGCCACGCCACAAAACCACCATCAACACCACCACTAATCCTACCTCCCACTGGGGAACAATCAGGATCCGCGCTACAGATGCGCTTCAGGGAATGTTTGTCACTCTTTTTCTTCAAGTTATCTTCACATTAATCTCCCTTTATAGGACTTCAAGCTGCCAAGGAAGAAAAAACAACAAACAAAAAACGCCCATCCCTCAGCAATTACAATGAAGTTCACCCAAAACCTTACATCATAAAAGCATTTCATAATTTTAATGGGGGGTCAAGCAGGTGGTCTTCAGACTAGGAAACAACAAAAAAAAAAGCTTAAAAAAGATACAAAGTTCAGTTTCTGGGACTCTTTGAAGTCTGCGTTTTGGTTTGCTGACGACCAGAAGTCATCCATCAGCTAGACAGGAGACAAAACCAGAGCCATAAAAAAGGTTCAAGGTTGGGACTACATACCAGTGACACTGCTGAGCTGTGACCTGGTGTAACCTTGTGTTTAAGTGCCAAGTATTGATTTTTATTAAGAGTGATTTTATATTTACTAAGCAACATCAAACATAATCACCAAGACAAACGAGCCTGCCTCTTACACCCGTGTGCACACCTTAATCTTGATCCTACATCAGAGGGGTATTTTGGACAACTGTGGAAGAACTTTACTGGCCCTCACAGAGCCCTGGCCTCAACCCCATCAAACATCTTTGGGATGAACTGGAACGCAGACTGCAAACCTTATCACTCGCCATTAGTGGCCGACCTCATTAATTCTCTTCTGGCTAAATGGGAGCAAATTCCTTTCAGCCAGGCTCCAAAATCTTGAAGAAAGCCTTAACCAGAAGATTGGGGGTTGTTATAGGAGCTTGTTAAAAAGCTTACGGTTGTGGAATGAGATATTCAACAATTACATATAGGTGTAATCTTTAGATGTCCACATACTTTTGGTAATGTAGTGTAAAAAGAAAGCATGGGGGGGTTATAGAATTTGAATTGAAGCAACATGCTGCTGTTTGTGTTAGGCCATTTGTGGATGCCTGAACTTCTAATAAAAGATCAAATAAAAGTTCAAATGAAGTGTTACCTTTAGTTAAGTAGCAGTAAACTTAAAAAAAAGAGCAAAACATCCTTATCTTCAAAAGCAACCTCCTGGTTTAGAGGCAACAGACTGATCAAACAAGCAGAGATCAGTGAGCAAAGGAGGGTAAAGGTGATATTCCGGAGTGAAAAAGGAAAAAGGAAGCCTTAATAAATCTGTTCCCACAAGTGAATGCTCTATCATTAGAGGAGCCTCCTCCTCCTGCAGTGTAAACATAGACACACAAGTAGAAATACACTGCACACTCACACATATACGTACACATATATCAATACACATGTACGTACATATATCGTTTGCACATTTACTTTTTAAAAATGATCAACAATACAGAATTCTAATTTAAACAGGACACTGAAATCCTCATTTCTTACATGTATATTTTAGAGCCACACACAGCTGCTCTGCACTCTGTGACCTCTTTAGACACTCAGATGCTCCCTATGTGTATGACAGGATATGTCCTCTCTCTCTCTGTGGTCTCTAAACAGCTGAACAGACACCTGCTTGTTTCAACTCTATCTTTCCACCCTGACAGACACTTTCCAGACCGTTAGAAATTCCATGTTTTTACCCATCGGGCTTCTGTGGTGTAAAAGCCAGGAACTCTGCCACTCCCAGAAAAATAAACACGCTAATTCAGACCACTTTACATTATCATAAATTGCACTTTTGACGCACCTCTAATCCCTTCTGACGGCAACCTACTGCATGAGTGCACCTTTTCCTACAGGAATGCAGGAAGACTCATAAGTTATATCATGTGTCCCATATTATTCAGTAAAATGTCCTCAGAGTACACAGGATGCACTGTGGTTCAGTCCCAACCATGCCCTTTACAGCTGTAACCATGTTTATGTGCTGCAATGTTCCAACACTTGGCTATAGAGGGAACTCTTACTTTCATCGTGCCTCACATTTACAGTTGCACTCACTCAAACCTTCAACATCTACAGTTCACTATTGGTAATTGAACAGCTTCATATGAGCAAGCGACAGTTTGGAGCCTTGCTCAAGGAAATTTCAACGGTGAGCGTTGACAGGACAGAAATTGTTTCCCTTTCATTCTATCTGCGACTTCTAATTTACTCTCCTCTAGTCCTGCTCCTTTAAGCTTTACAATGTTGGGAAACCAATCACAGAATCTGTTTCCGAGGTGAGTAACGAGGAAGCTCAACTTGTGTCCTACAGACGGGGGACAAAGATCCCTGCCCTGGTGGCAATTATTTTATTTATTTAAGGATGGATACTGATAATTTGGAACGAAAATTAATACATAAACAAAAACAGCAGCAGGAAAAGGAATCAATGTGTCGTTCCATTTGATCTCCATTGTCCAACATTAAAAAACTAAGCGCTCTGGCCATGTGGCATAAAAGCTGTTTAATAGCTGAAGCTTTGATTTCATTGATAGACGACTTATGTTCAGATTAAGTAAAAAAGACTTCAAATGTATTAACACACCAACCATTCCTAGTGTTTTATATATTTTAAAACCAAACGTTGTGATTTAGGAAGAAAAACTATTACTTTATATAAAATACCAGATTCTTTCGCTATCTGTTTTCAAGCTCTTTGCAAATCCATTTGTATAAAGTATACAAGTATAGAGTACAAAGGACGGAGGTCAATTTTTACATTTGGCGTCACACCTTTACCCTCCCACACAGATTCCCTCCTATAGTTACATCCTGTGTTTGCTCACACTCTGCCTGCTACTTAAAATAGTGGCATGTTTTGTCCAGAACAAATTTTGCTATTCCTGTTTACCCTGCAGGACAACACACGTATCTGGTTAAGTGTTTGTTTTAGATTATTTGCAGATAAAGCCACCGAGGCCCAGAGACTGTGGAGCAGCTTTCCTCAAAGTGTTAAGTCAGCAGAATCCATAGTCACAACTTTTAACAGCTGTCCTTTTACTGTTTTTACATCGTCTCCTGTTTCCTTTTGAAAGTTTTCCATGAGTTCATCACATCACTTCATCCAGAAGAGTAAGACGAAAAATCAAGGTCATATAACAAAATCATTGACTACAAAACTCAAACACTGAGAGGAAGTCACAAAAACAAACTGCATCAATTATGAGGGAAAGAAATTCATTAGCAGCCAGATAAAGATGATAACAGCTGTCACATTGGACCAAAGTTGGCAGTTGGTGGGAGATGCAGAAACATGTGCAACACACACACACACACACATCTTGAATCAGTTTGTGCTTGCTGACACATGAAAGTGTAAATAGTGACACGAAGGGCTCATGTCACTCTCCAAAGAACAAATGATACAGTTAATTGAGGATAAAATGAAAAATTTGCTTTCAGAGAATGACATCAAATGTTTCAAGTTTTCAGGACTTTATAAGCAAGACATCAACTGCATATGCCTGGGACATTTTCTGTTTAGCTGTTAGTTTTTACTAAATAATGGAAAGAGATGAAGGGGCTTTGTCTCTAGTAAAAAGGCAGACAAAAAATACCAAAGGTTTTAAGCTAAGCTCTAGAGAGGCTGCCCAAACACTTAAAAAGCTCACTCACTGTATGAGATAAAAGCATCTGCATAATAAAATCAATCAAAAGAGGAGAGAGATTTATGGCTTTGTATCCAACAATTACTTTTCATGTGAACACTTGCTAAATGTCTAAAATGTAAACATTTATATATCCTTACTTCATAATGACAGAGAGCTATTTTCATTATATAATTTGTACAGTTGATGTACAGTATAAACACACGTGCATGGCCAAAAAAAACCCCAACATCTGGCCACTTTTAACCTTGTCTACATTTAGTGGGTTGATTTAATTGTTGACAGCTTTAGTGCTCATTGTTGTGATTCTTTCTCAGGGAAGATCTGCATAGTTTCATGTGTTTCACAACAGAAACGGTAAAAACCTTCATGACCCTGGACATATGTTGACTCACTTGTGTGTTACATCATGTGGTGGATGGAAACAAAATATAGACATTTATTTATAAGGAAAGGCTTCAGTTCTGTGAGGTGGGGGTGGGGGGTTCTTGCTCATTCATGAAATCATTGTTGGACAGGACCTGATCTTACTGTGCTCAAGTTGAAATTACACATTTAATCAAAACCTGACATGTCTGCAGGGCTGCTGTCCAGATGACCCACTTCAAATTGAAGCCAAACGAGGATCTCACTTCAAAATCAAGACCAACTGTATGTGGAAGTTACTGCTGCCCTTTTTTGCAGTTAAGTTCATTGACTACCCATGTTCAACTGGGTTTTCAATGGATTTTGGATTATTATATGAAATGGACAGCAAGGAAAGACAGATTTCAGGTAAGGGCTGAATAGTCAAAGATTCGATGCTTCGATGGGCGGAGCCTGATTCTCAATTGTCAGTCCCACAGTCGAAGCGAAACAAGGATCGTGCCATTTTGGCGATATAGGGGTGCTCAACGTCTGATCTTACATTGAACTACCCGTTTTCTCCCAATAAGTAAATATACAGCCTATAACAAAATATGTTTCAACATTTAATGCTGTAAATATGTAAAAAGGAAAAATCTTTCAAAAACTTTTTTTAAAGTGCGTAAATAAATCCAAAATTGTAACCCCAACCCTGGGTCGTCATTGCGCCTGCATGTGTATAGTGGCAGAAGAGGAACACTTGCTGAAGAGATGGAGCTCCAGTGTCACAGGTGTTGTGCAGAGTTATCCGCACCTCGTGGGACTTTCAGATAATTTATCACTGTTGATGAACAGTAAATCGCCTGCTACTTGAAATAGACCTGCGAGGAACCGTGACATGCATGCAGTTGTCGGCAACACAGAATGCACATAAAACTCTGCACAAGACCGGTGAATGTCAGGCAGGCGAGCGAGAGCATCTCACCCCCCATTCCCCCACTGTGGTGTTTTATGGTCTTTCTGTTCTTTACAGTTTTGTCCTCAGCTTTGTATGGACATAGGAGAGAATCCCTCCTTATCCAGCACACTTACTTTACAAACAGCTTTCTTCCCCTAATACTTTTCAGAATCAGAAGCAGAAATGTAAAGTCACTGCAGCAGCCAAGCCAGAAACTCTGAATTCAAACACCAACACAGTAATCTATATGTATCATGTGATGTTTGAAATGGCTGTAAACTGTTTAATAAAACAAAATCTTGCAGTCAGATTTCAATCAATCAATATAAACTTTATCAAGAAACTTGCGAATAAATGGCACTAACCAATGCATCTGAACAATGTGTCAACTTACTAAATTATTTCTAAATTACTTGAGGTATCACTTCTTGAACCACCAAAGTAATATTTCTTGATCTAGAAAAGAGTGAGTCACAGGGCTTTGTGGTCAATTCCACCATTATAAAACAGCCTCATATTCATAAATCAAAACAGATGCTTTGTCAGTGGGTTTACGACAAGTTGACAACTCCAAGTCTTCATCCTCACGGTAAAGGACCTTGTTTCTTTTATTCATGTTATAACACTGGGTTAGAAAAAGCGTTTTAAAGTTGGTTTTGTATGAATAATAGTTTAGATGCCAGTACAGTATATGCTGGCATGACGTTTCCTCACTACATAAAAAAAAGGCACCTAAACCTTCACTTCATTTTTGGTCTGGTTCAGGACCAGTGGTGATGAAAGGTTGATGAGGTTGGCTTGTTTGTCAAGTCAAGCCTGCAAGCAGCAGGCAAAAAAAAGAGAAAAAAGGAGGGGAAAAAAGGAAAAACTTGATGAGGGGGGAAGAGAAAAAAAACATTCTCAGTTGACCTTCAACAAATAGATAAAAGGAAGAAAATAATGAGTCCTGCTTTTGATAGTACACCAGACTTTGTTTAACTTCGATGTCAGATAAAACGTCACTTGCTTCAAAATGTGATTTGTTTTGTTTTTGAATTAAACTCTTAAAATTAACTTCTACCCATAAACCCATGACTCAAGAGTGAAAAGTTCTAACTCTTTAACAAATCTGTTCCACGTATAAACTCTTAAAGTCATAATTAGCCCCGTTTACGATTGTCGGTTGTTTACCAACACCCTTGACACACTTTACTGATCTCTAAAGGACTTCAAGGCATCATGATCATCTTGGCCATTTTTTGTCACAGTTGTCCTCATCACTACCACCACCACCACCACCACAATGTAACCATCATAAACACATTCTCTAACACTCACATCATTGTATTAATTATCCCAAATAGCCAACTGTGTCCTGGGCATTCACGTTTTCCCCATCACGATAATTAAAAACATTATCACCATGTGTACGGCAGATGGAGAGCAACATGAGTTGCATGATTGCATGTGTGTTCTTGTTGTTGGTGTATTCAGACATATGCAGGCATGTGCAGGTGTACTTGTGTATATATGCATCGAGCACGTCAGCACCCAAGGGTAAACATGTTTTATTGTATACTGTGTTTGCTTATGTTACTTGTTAGTAAAGATTCAAAGGAGCTAATAGCCAAAGAACATGCTTTTACGATTCCTCTGGAATGAAAACCACACCTATAGCAAAAAGCCAATACTGAAGTGTACTGATGCTTTTGTTTTTTCCCCCCCATTCATTCTTGTGTGTCATGTTTTTCCCATCTTGCTTCAAACTTTTTACATCATTACTTTGATTGTCCTCTGTTTTCACATTAATTCATGAATCCATTCTTGTTTTCATTTATACAACCATAGCTATTACCAAACACTGCTAAATTAGACTTTTCTCTTTCTGTCAAACTCAAATTCAAAATCTGAGACAACTTTGATCTTCCATTCATCTCTCTAAGGTCTGCTGCATCCACTTACAAACATTAGTACACACTTGCAACAAACACAGCTGTAAGAAGCAGCATGTCCTATTTCACACCAAGGAAACGCATTATATCAGCTTCAACAATCGAATTGAAAACAATCGCATAGAAATGTGAATGTTGCCACGGCAACAGCTCTGTTTTCAAGAATATTTACAGCGTGCAGCCTGGAAATATTTGTCCCTGGTGCTCTCTCTCTGTGGCAAGTGAGCCAGCATGCGTGTGCGCACACTTCTTTTTTCCTCCTCTTGGAAAACTGAGTCATGGCAGAGGATTATGAATATGGCAAAAGCACAAACAGCCTGAGAATGGAGCCTCTGGCTCAGCCAGCCTCTGCAGGATCTACAGTAGAGAAAACTGGACCATGAAATCACACTTTTCTTTAGTCAGACATCAACCAAACTCCACCCACCTCCTCACACACAGCCATTGTCAAGTTATGCTGTGTTGCAAAAATCCATCTTTTTAATTAAGACTTCTTTCCTACAAGTTCAGATTTCACATCATCTCATAATCAGAGACAGGGTTTGCAAAGCGTTTACTCTTTAACCACAGGCAGCCAAAGTGGAATTCTAAATGTCTGACAATTAAGCTCTATGGGCCCACCTTAGCTAAAGAGATCCATTAATTATTCAAGTGGGCCCAGACAATGCTGTTTTTGTGACATGGAGGTCCTTGTGGGGATCATAGGTCATGATATCCCCCCCACACACACAGAGTTGCAAATGTCAGTCTGGATTCCAGCACACTGATGACAGCAGTGATGGCATATTGGCCTGTCCAAGATGAAAACTAATAAAATGAAGCTTTCAGACATAATTGAAAATGACCTTCCTTCATTTCTGACAAGCACCTTCTAACACACACACACAATCAGCATTACATCATCTTTACTGACTTTAATATGCAGTGCTACTGATTGCAGAGCCTGCCTGTCAGTGCACATTGTGAGGTTTTGCCTGTTTCCAATAGCAATGGGAAAGAAAAACTGCAGTTCTTTCAGCTCTAATTGGGACCACGTTGAAGTGTCCTGATTGATCCATTCATCATGAGGAAAATCTAGATTTAAGCTGTGAAAACAGTCTACACAAGAAGGCAACACACTTCACAGGGGCTCTGAGAAACATCAATCAAGACATAATTCAAACCATCATTCAGCACAGCACAGAAGCCAGCAGGTATCTCCTTTATGGGCTCTGATGTCATGAAGTTCATTTACAAACAGTGGTTCCCCAAAAATCCCAAAGAGTTTAAGGAATGCTGTTTCCCTCTCTGCACTGTTGCCATCCTGCTTCCAGTAAAAAGTGACTTTGGATCCGGTCCAATCAAACGTTAATCATCCCCTGGGATGTACTGATCTTATTAAATGGAGATCTAATGGCATGTGTCCTCAAAAAGTAGACACAAAACCCTGAAGACTTTCCCATGGTCTTCATTCTGTAGGGACTTTAATCATCATCTATATGGGCTTAGAGCCAAGAGCCAAAATGATTTGCAGTGAGAGGAATTTTTAAGTGGGATTTCTATGATATTGCAATAATAATAAACCTTAGTGAATTAAAATGTGGGTATGTGCTTTAAATGTTAAGTTAATAAGGAACTTATTGCTTGCCTTTCTAAATATTTTGTAAGCTACAAATATCACTGTTTCAACATTAGTATAACATTAGGTTTATCACATCATAAACTATCATAACATTCACATGATCACTCAATAACAGCACATCATCTTGTTGTAATTTTGCTATTTAAGCAGCTTTCTTAAAGTAATATCATCCTGTGCAGCAGCGTAATGCTTTAGTTTCCAGGACCAGAGCACATTCAGAGGATGAAAACTCATGAGCCAGCAGAATGTTCAGACTACAGAAGGAAAAAAACAAACATATGAGTAAGACGCAATCAGCAGAGAGATTGCACATACCGTCCAGCAGCTGATAGGCAGAGGAGCGATGGCAGAAGAACCGGAGGACTAGTAGAAATAATCCAAAGAACCAGGGGGGAATGCTGTATAAAACAGAAATGAAGAGTTGGGAAAGTGACTAAATGTTGACTTAGACCCACTTCTTCATTGAAAAAAACAGTGCCTTTCATTTACCGTGAAGTCATCTTCAGTGATGGTAAGCTTAGATCCAAACTGAAGTTGTCCTGTTCATGTGTGACAGCCTTGGTAAGAGAGCGAGATGGAGCCCACTCTGCCTCTCTCTCACTCACTCACTCCAGTCTAAAAGCCTCTCACTCTCCTCCTCCTCTCTTGCTCGCTCTCTCTCTCTCTCTCTCTCAAACAAAGGCAGCTTCAGTGCAGGAGACTCTGGGGGCCCTCGCAAAGCTGAAACCCGACTCCTCGTGTCTCTCTGCGGACCACTGCTTTCTAATTCAACCCTCCCCTCAAGACATCACAAGCCCAAATACAAATTAACACACTCCAGTTAAATCCTCCTCCCGCTTCTCCTCCTCCTCACTGGTGTGGTTTCTCTCACTTTCCCTGTGCTTTAAAAGCACTTTTCTAGTGGGACCTTGACCTACGGGAGGAGATGCCTCGGGAGCTGCAGCATCACATCCAAATCTCGCTTTTAAGTATATGTTGTACGGATAAGACGTTATCATTGGATCAAAGTAAATATTTAAAAGCAGCTCACACTACAACTTGCTTTACAGGAATGTGTTTTCTTCGTGACAGCCAAATCCACTATCGGACAACCTCTAACTGCTAAACACCAATTTAGCAAACTTCCAAAAATGATATAATACAATGGAAGTACAATCAGTATCTGTCAATCATGAAAATTTGTCAAAGGAAAAGTGTCTTCAATAAAGTCAATAAAAGCATGGCCTTCCAGTGTTTGTTTCAAATATCACATTATTTTTTTTTTAAATAATGTGATATTTAATTCATCCATGGATTTTTTTATGATTATTGGTTCTCTGGTGTCGTGACAGCAGGATATGCAAAGCTTTCTTCTAACCAAGCATGTGCTCTAAGTCAGTCAAGGCCAAATTGGAAATTTTTCCATCCGATTGTCATGCAAATTTTAAGCGGATTTTTGAAATGTCGCAAAAAAGAAAAAAGAAAGTAGTTACGTCAGTAGTTGACGTTACACATGGCTGTAATAAACAAGGCGTATAGGTTTCAAACCAGAAACAAACCAGCCGCATGGACCCAATGGCCACTGATCTTTAAAAAAAAAAAAAAAAAAGAAAAACAAAATGGAGAGAGGTCCTCAGGTTTCAAGCGGCCAAAGTGATACCAGCCATGTCTCCGCTTGTTAAGGGAATATCCGGCAAGACGCCAACAGCGGAAACAGCTCAGTTGCAAGTTGTATGTGCGCTACGTAAGAACTTATTCGGCAAAAGTGTTTCCATCTTCCATTTAGCACATTAACTCTCTTTCGACAAAAGGCAAAAACCACCTCAAGCAAGCGTAAAAACTTTGAGTTTTGTCGTTTTCATCAACCTTTCCTAATGAGATACTTTAAAATGCACATAAAACAACGTTGATGGAAACACGGCTTATGTTGTGGGTCTTTCTTAATTTCTGAATCCCTTCACCGGGAGGCCTCCAGGAAGCAACGTTATCACATGCCAAAACATCTCGCTCTTCTAAAAAGGCAAAAGGAGTACTGGTTCAACTCAGAGCTCCTTCTAGATGCTTAGATATGACCCCTTGCACCCTGAGAAGTAAACTAATTTTGGCTTGCTCAGTGGCAGTCATTCATTACCCACATTCATGACCACAAGTGAGCATTGGCCCATAGAAAACGGTAAGCTTTACCTTCAGGCTCACTTCCCTCTTTAACATGATACAACGCTTACATCCCAATCAGTGCCAGTCCATCTTAATCTCAAACTCCAGTCCCACATTAGAAGACCATGAGGTATTCCTTCAGTTACAGTTTGCTCACAACCAACACACCTCAGATTTAGAGCAGCTGAATTTCATTCACACACCGTCACGGTCAAGCTGCCCCTAGCGTGTGGTGGTCATATTCTGATGCAACAAACAAAACATCATTATCAGCAAATAGATGTAATCCTGAGACTACCAAAATCTACCAAAAATTTCCAAGTCCTTGAATACTATATCATACTTTATGGCAACAGACACACCACAAATAGAAAGTCAACAATGTTAATGAATAAATGCACTTTCAAAGAAGAAAATAGACTGAACTGAGTCATTTTCTGTCCAGTAAAGTGAACGCAGTCACGAGTTGCTTCTCTTTTTCCAATGTGTGATATGCCGTCATGATTAAAAGTACGGGGAAGTTATACATCTCTGCTGGTGATTTAGCTGCCACAATGTCTGGACTTAAGAGCACTGTGGAGTGGTGTCAAAATGAATCTGCCTACAACAAACACTACAAACATCCAACAGCACAGCTGCAGGAGCCAGTTTAGTAGCGGGGGCGGACAGATAAAGATGTGTTCAGACCTTGTCTCTGACAGCTCAGTCGGATAAGAGCCATCATGGCCTGTGAGCAATGCTGTTAGAGGGGCAGCATCAGCGATAAGCCGTCCTCACTTCACTGACCCCACATAGACGGACCAGTGCTGTTGTGATGCAACATTGTTGCATGTCTGTTAGGTGCTGTCTTTAATGAGCCTTCTTCATATTCAAAGTCATCTTAGGTCAGGCATTTGTCTTACACTACCTCATTTTCTCAACGTTAATAACGAGTCAGGATACAAAAAGGAAAAATGTTTTCCATCCACTTCGACAGTCGTGGAGGATGGGGCAGCTTTTTGGATCCATTTATAGGATTTCTAGGTACTGAAATAGATGAAATCTGCGATCAAAGGGGTGCCAAAAGGTAAAATAAATTCTGATGTTTATTGTTATTGCGCACCTAGCCACCAAAACAAATTCCTTGTATGTGTAAAATCAACTTTGCAATAAATTTAGATCTGCTGTGTGTCTAGGCAAGGGGCTCCTCCGCAAAAATGAAGGACAGAGGTGCTGCAAGTGGAGTTAATCATTTTTATTTTTGGTGTTACTAGGGGCTGTTACACTCACATTAAGCGCTTTTTGTAATAATCCGTTTAGTTTAGTTGAAAGTCTCTCAAACCGACATGGCGGAAAATGCATGCAGGTGTTCACTTTGCCTAACAGGTGTCCAGTTTAGTCACCATTTCTGAGTCAGAGCAGGTGGTTGAGATTTGTTTTGATAAAAACAACCTTTCAACTTAGCATTAGAAGAAAAGTATATTTGCCAGTGCAAATTTGTTGTGTACTGGAAGGTTTATCATGAAAACTTAAGCAAAAAAGTCGTGAATCATCAATTTATATGTACATGGGTGAAGCTCACATTTCTTTAACAGATGTTAAAGATGTTTTTGGCAAAATCTCAAATGAAAAATAACACATTTGGTGGGTTGACAAGATTACTCTACGCCCCCGCTACACCCACAGACTTTTGGGTCAGTGTTCTAAGATCTCCATAGTACTCTGTGTATTTGGAGGTAAACAATGTGGAAAGCCTACTCTTTGTGAAGAGAGAAACAAGGAGACAAAGAGCAACAGACAGGCGTTTCTATGCAAAGAAAACAGTAACACAGAGAAGGGGGGAGGGGGGGATTTCAGCCTGTGGGTGGCTGCAGATTAAGAGGGGTCCAGTCAGAGGTCTTGCTGGAATGAGTCAGTAAGATACTAGATCGTCATCGCTCTTTAGCTGGCAGTTGTGAGAAACCAGACAGAGCTGCCTCAGCCGACATCAAAACGTACCAGCGATCGAAAAGAAAACACATCTGCTAGCAGTGCCTGGCTTTGAGTCAAAAAAGGAGCCATTTATTTTTCAGTTTGTGGTTGTAATCGACTGCAGCGCTGCTGAAAGAAATTCAGGGATATAGTCGGAGATAAATCCACCAAAAATTTATTTCAATAAAATTTGAGGAAAGCACAAACTAAAATCCTACTTTAAAATTATACTGGATCTCAATCCTGGATTTGCAACTTTGCAACCAAGTTTTGTAGGATAGACAGAATGAGCCGGACACAGCTGATGAATGTAGAATAGAAAGCGGGAAACTGGAATGGCGTCCTAAAAAGTCAACTTTGCTCCAGACAAGCAGCGTTTTCTGCTGCTCATATTGTAAATCTCTATCATGGAGGCCAGGATTCCTCGCAGTGGTGTTGACCCAGTGTAGATGTCTTTTAACCCTCACTCAGAGGAACAGTGATAAATGCTGTGTGAGGAGAATGAAAACAGGGAGGATGAGCAGACTGGGGTTCAGTGAAGTGGGTTTAAACATACTTCATTTCTACTCCTTGGATCATTTGTTATCCTCACATTCCTCTCAACACTATGCATTTTCCAGCCTTTTCTGACCGGCCTCAAAGTTATCGTGGCATATTACAGAGCTATACTTGTGATGTGCAGAATCAGTTTCAAGAACAAAGAAAAAATGTGTTTCAGCTGTGATTCCTGCCCAAAAGGAGCTCATGGTTCCTAATTAATTCGTATTTCATCAATTCTTCTGTTTTCTGTTAAAGATAAATCACAGAGGAGCATGGTTAGCTTACTTGATTAAGCGCCCGCCCCATGTACAAGGGGGAGTCCAGCCTGTGGCCCTTTGCTGCGTGTTGCTCCTAATTTCTTACTGCTATCCACTGTCCTGTCTCTCAAAATAAAGGCAAAAATGTACATTTTTCCTTTATATCTCATGTTTTCTAGTTGTTGAAGTATGGATAATGGATAATGTATGGATAATCTTGCTGACTCATGTAAAAAAAAAAATTAAACATCAAAACTCATGTCGGGGTGGCTGTAGCTCAGGAGATAGAGCGGGTTGGCCGTTAATCGGAAGGTCGGCGGTTCAATGTCGTGTCGAAGTGTCCTCGGGTAAGACACTGAATGTATGTGAATGTTAGTTTCTGTTTGAGCACTTAGGCTCAGTGAGTGAATGTGTGTGTGAAAGGTAAATGCAGAAGTAGTGTGTAAAAGCGCTTTGAGTGGTTGAAAAGACTAGAAAGGCGCTATACAAGTACGGAGCATTTACATGTCAAAATTAACACACACACACACACACACACACACACACACACACAGCTACATCACTGTGCCAACCTCTCCTGGTGATTATCTTTTTGGTGCTACCTCGACAGGGTTTTTTTAACCTTTAACTTTTTAACCTCACTCATTTCACCCTCCTTTGCTTTTCACTAACTCCTTCACATGGTCCCTTATGACTAACAGACTTCCCAGCCCTCAAGTTTGGGAGCAGGAGTCTGCAGCGTTATGAGGCTTCTTCTCAAAGCGGGGCAGGTTGTGGGTTGGTTCAAAGGTCACAGTCAGTCTCTGAGGGTTGGATGACGGTGGAGCTGAAGCATGCGGTCGTGTGTGTCCCTGGTCAAACAGAAAACAAGTGCTTCGGCTGTTTAAGCTGAAATTCAAACGCAAAGTTAATAAAGGGGAAGCCCTCCCGCTGACAACAAGCGAGGAGTCTCACTGTCTCAGAGTGATCGACAGGGACGTGAGCTGAAAGGTCAAGGCTGCTTTTTTTAAAGTGAAAGAAGAGCTTTAAATAAATGAATTTAGAGACATGACTAGCCTATAGAGACAAGCAGACCTATATGCATTTTCAATGGGTTAAGAAAGAAAGGTTTGGATCCAGAACAAAAATGCACATACACAAAATATGATGTGTTCAGTGTTTCCCACAGAATGACGGGCCGGGGCTAGCACACTGTATTTAGGTGGTTATCAATATCGTGTGCAGTCGATATTGACTACTACCTATATACAGCGTGCTTGCCTCAAAAACATAGCTCTCCTTATTAGCTAACTTCTCTAAGCTGGGTCTCCAACGCATTGACAGCGTTGTGTTGGACAGATTTGTGCAGCTGTGTTCATGAGGGAGAGGTAAAGACAGCGAGAAGATGTGCTGCGCAAATGCGCTGCGGTGCTCTGCAATCAAATACGATTTAAAATAGGTGTAGTTAAAAAAAAAAAATCTAAAATCAATCTGTGGCAGTCAGTGTTGATATTGTGTCAGGCCACCACAAATAAATGAACATATGGGAAACACTGTATGTATGTATGACTATCTTAGGATAATCTTGATGCACTTGCTTGGGTGTTTTACAAGATTTTATGGACAACACTTCAAGCTGCAAATCTTGCAAAAAAAGTGCTTTATAAATTAAAAAATGAGAATTTTTTTTCCTTTGATAATCTTGCATTTTTTAAATTAATTTAAAAAGATACTCAAGTCTCGCATCTCAGTTTTCCCCACCTGCTGACTATTCATGTAATACTCTCTTCACAAAATAATGTTAATCTACAAAATTAGTGTTATGCTTCTTTTTTGCTGGCATTGAGTGTGTCAGCCAAGCTCAGTATACATCTCTAATATACTACTCTGATTAGGCTTCACATGTGTGGTTCAAGTTCTTCACAGCAGTTCACATGTGGGATTATCAGAGTTTGACACAATATGATATATATATTCTGTTACTCTGGTCTACAAATGAAAGTAAAAATACTGCCAAAATTCCAAAGGGGAGAAAAAGGAAAAAGACATTTTGGCTTCAAAATAAAATATGTATTAGCTCCACTTTAATGTTTCCTTTCCACTCGTTACTTTGTAGGAACATTTCTGTGCGTACAGGTGTTTAAGCTGCCGGATCAGGGAGTGTGCCAAGCAGTAAGAGATGCCAGTGTTGTCAAGCTGCATTTTAAATCCCATTTATCTTCAGATTTACTGCTCCGGTATGGATGCTATTATAGTCTCCAGGTATAATCATCCTTACAGGTGTTCCTGGCTACAACTATGGAACTGTAAAATGCCAAAGTTTGACCTCTGAACTGGCTGTCCTTGACTCTGCAACAATGCACAAAGCTTACCACTCTATGTAAGGCTGATGATAGAATCGATTGCGTGTGTTACAGAGAGACTGGGCTGCAGTCTGCACGGTAATTATGATGTTAAATTGTCATACTGTGTTATGGCATTGCTTGGAATTTAAATGTAAGCAGTCTGAATGTAATGGAACCGTCAGTCAGGGGAGGATTCAGAAGGAGCAGCAGCCAGATATTGTTCATTCATCCAGCACTTGGCTGTACAGCTGCAGCTAGGGAAAATAAGCTGGAAAAATAAGTTCTAAACATGATGGGTGTTTCATTTGGAGGCCGGAAATTTGTAACATCTATACTGAAAGCTGCAGTTTCAGTCATCTAGAAAGCAAGGTTAAATAAACAAGATAAAATTAAAATGCTCAAATGTTCTTGCATTACCTCCATGGCTTTTTTGTGTACACTTTTTAGATACTGCCTTGGATTAAAGCCCAATTTTAGATCCCAGTTTCTTTCCCCAAACATTATACTGGAGAATTTGATGCCTGTTCATCCACATCACTGCTGAAAAGGAACATTTCTGTGCACAGATAGCTAAAGTGGTTCACCCTGTCCATTTCTGTACCTCCACCTCTTTTTGTGTGGCAAGCTAGGTAACAGGGACGGTATGGGCTGCATCACTAGGCTGCTCATGGCAAAACTAAAGATTCCTTTTTTTTCCCCCAACAGCAACTAGTTTTTCAGGGGATTCAACCCTAGTGGCCTCCAGTGCATGTGAGACTAGAATAAGAGTCTGAATGCAATTTAATATACAAGTGAAACATGTCAGATAATAAAAATCAAGAAGAAAATTTAGACAGGGATTTGCCTTATGAGCAGGATATAGATTGTAGTATACAGAGGTTTCTAGTGACTAGGAGGGATACAGGACAGGTCTATTGATTTTTGGTGATCTGTGAGATCAAACTCAGATGTGCAGGTATTTGTGTGTGAGCAGCAGCTGGTTTCAGTGAGCCTCAAACAATGACTTGAATTCCAACTCTGACTGCCAATGATACTCACCAACTCACTAGTAAAATTGTTATACATTTCATCATATCATCATCATTAAGTGTGTAAAATTAAATATGTCAACAGAGGGATGTTTGGCATCAAGTCTTGGAGGTCACTCCTAAAGGCAAAGACCCAAGTTTTGTGAGACTTGCACATTGATCTTTGTTAAACCAGAGCACAGACTTGTTGTATGACGACTTGTTTCTTATCATTGTGGCTTGGAGGTCCCCTCCTTGAATGATGTGTGGCATCTATAGAAGCTTTGGACAAGCTTAATTTTATTGTGCACAAATAATATGTCTGATGCTACAAAGGACTAATAATGTAACAATAAACTGAAACAGCAGGTAGGGGAAAAAACATTCTTGTGCAAGTGTAGGTCACTTCAATAAAGTTATAATGTAGGTACAAAAAATAACATTTTAGGCGTTTCCTAAGTAATTATTTAGTAACTAGTTTAGTTTACCAGGTAATCTGATCAAGGTGAGCGTAAAAGGGGTGTTTTTGGCTAGCTAGCTGGAAGCTTAAAGCAAGATGAAAATCTAGCCTAAACCACCAATGCTCACACTGCTAGATAAATGCTATCCAAACACAAAACGTCCCATTTAAAATAACCAGTTTCTTCTCAAACAGACAACACTACAGCGCAAACTCATCGCATGAAAATTGACCTGTAATATTGCTGCCAGATGGCAGCCTTCTTACAGAGAGTGATTATGATTCTTAGTAGATTTTAACACCTTTATAGAACACCAGTTTATGTCTTATGTAAATCCATGAGTACATGTATGTGCATACATATTCATGTGTGTGTATGTACAGGTGTTGCTGACATCTACAGTCACCCTCCCCCCCAGTGTCCGTTCATTCCACTGATGTTAAAGAAAACACGGCTGGTAAACACAGAGACGTGGTCAGGCCTTAAGCCATGAGTTTGTGTCTGCCATATTTCACCCTGCTGACAGAAAATATTCACTGCGTTTTCTCATATACAGCCATCTGTCTGCCAAGAACTTTAACATGCCCCCCATTTTTTCCCCCCTCAAAGCAAAGGCTGTTCAAACATTTTTGTACATCACCACCTTGGTATAGTAGTGTGACAAACAGGGTCAAGAAGTTTGTTGAAAACCAAATGTCTTTGAACTATAATTTACAATTTTTTGTTATTTATTTGTTATTTTGTATTTACAATTAGCATTTCTGTCCTAGTTTCAATGCTTGTGTTACTTTATACAAGATCTTTTACAAATGAAACAAACAAAATGTCTTGTCTAAAGCACTACCTCGCCCTTTGGTTTGAGTTTATTTCTACATCACCATATGTAAACAATCTCATTAACAAGTTTGGGCTGTTGGGATTTGAGTGATTTATGTGGATATACACAATGTAATCAAAGAGTTTATTCAAAATTACAGTGCATGGTCTCACACCCCAGAATTCCCCCATTTTTATTAGTGTAAGAGACAAGGGTCCATAACAATAATTTCAACCGATGCAACAAGGGAAATGGAATTATAAAGTTTATAAGAATCCCCTCTCTTCAAGTTCATTTCTCTGACAGACTCACATGCATCTGAAAAGGAGACATGATGAATCGGTTACCTAAAGTGCTGAGATTACAAAGAATTATCTTAGGAGAAATGTTGTCCTTGTATGCACAATTTGGAGAATGTTCAGAAAAAAAATACAGACAGTTGGAGCCAATTTTTCACTGCTTGCCGTTCCACGTTGGCAAATGTCTCATGCATATCACACACATCTTGAGGAAAATTGTTGTCAAGGTAAGGGATTGTCTTCAGGGAACTTTTTCTCCTTCCAAGCATGCAAGTGTGAGTGCTGGGTGGCGTCTCATCCAAATGTCTGGTATAAACCTCTGATGTGGGACAACCCAGTCTCTTTCCCTCATGTTTGCTGCCCTGACAAAAGTCCCTTCAGACCATAAATATTCTCCATCCCTTCGTCCAGTGTTTCCATTCAGATCTCGGACAACAGGCGTCCGAGCTGTGGGTGGATCCCATTTTTGAGCATCCATCAAAAGTCACTTTTCCAGATGGGGAGCCAAAATTTAAAACAAAAACCAAACCAACACTAACTTGTTATCTCATGTTGTAGGTTTTAGTGTTGTGTTCAATGTAATTGTTATTTAGATTTGGTTTAGATCTTAATGAAGCCGGATCATTCTTATAGAGTTTATGATTTAACAAGATGTCTTATTGAACTCTAAAATCTTTCGGAAAAGATAAAAACCATTTTCGAGGGTGTTCATTCTCCTTGGCAAGATGGGAAGTACTACTGACATAGCATACATTGAAAGGCCACTGACTGACCACATGGACAGCAACTCATCTTCATAATCTAAACAAACTTAGGGATGCTGGTTTCTGTCCAAATGCTGTGAAATGGTTTAGAAACCATTTTGTAGATGTGTGTCATAGTTTCTTGAGATATCTGAAGGGGTCCCCCAGGGGTCTATTTTGCGACCTATACTGTTCACTATTTTTATAAATGATTTAGGTAAGGACATTCAAGCAAAAATACAAATAAAATAAGTAAAATAAACAAGTAAAATAAAAGTAAAATAAAAAATAAATAAATACTATAGGCCTAATCAGATTGTCCATGTTGTCTGCCATGGAGTAATGGTCTATGAAAACATGCAAAAGCATCCATCAAAAGCATGTAAATCAATCTGATGCTTCTCTTGCTGTTGTAGCGGCATTCAACCATATCAATGAGAATACCAGGTCTTTCAGTGTGGCAAGACTTCCAGCCTCTTCTCAAACTGGAATTAAATTAAAGTAACTTTACTGTTGATGTACTTGTGATAGTTACATTGGTCTTCTGTATTTGTGCTAATAACTGTTCTACGTAGAAAACAAACGGTGGTTCAACATTAGGCTGCTGCCCTTGGAGGTTTCATCTGGGGTTCATCCGGTAACCAGGTAAAATGAAATATCACCCAACAACCTAGGCTGAATAATCAGAATATCTTCACATGGGTTGTTTTGGAGAAGACACAAAACAAGGTTAAGCTTGAAAATGGACTGAAACAAGGTTTGGATTAAGAAATGGTAACTACTAACTACTTAGCCTAATACCTAGGCATTGTGCTGGTATATTTCTGGAATGTTTCTGAAGTGGTGTAGGGAAAAAAATAATGTTATTGCTCGATTTTTCATATGCAATTGTACGGGTTTTGCCAGTTGTGTAACTCATTTTATGTTAACTAAACACTGCAGACTTATAAACAAGGTCATGAGAGTTTCATTCCTGCCAAGCAGCAAGGCTCTTGTGCATGTAGAAAGGACTGATGATCAACAGCGGCGCCAGCTGAGGTCATCCACAAAGTAGTTCCCAGATATCATCACCGGATCTACGTCTGTGATTGGTTTTCATCGCTAAAATGGCTTTTTGCCGTGGTACTGAAAGCTTGTGAAGAAAGCAACTGCTTGTCCAAGTAGAAAGGCCAAGGGTGGATGCAAACAAATTTTTTATTGGTCAATTCTTTGGAAAATTTATCACGGGTGGCAACTCTGGTACTGATTTGTCAAACGGCTGTGAACCATTTACGCGTCAGATGGGACTTCCCTGACAATTTCCGAATTTCTGTGGAATGTTTTAATTGAGGCTAAATCGTTTTACTATCTGTAAGTGTGTGTGATCAACCAAATATGATAAAGATGATGGTTTTTCTACTCAAACAAACCAAAAGGCCTTTACTTTTGATGGAATCAAGTTCATGGTTGAATAGTGGTCAGACATGTAGAATGCACACCCACCCACACACACACAGTGACGACACTGGACAATAACCAAATCAAAGACGCCTCTTCCCTTAAGACCCCAACTGGTGGCGTCTTTGTTCTTTTGTGTCTAGAGTAAATCCAGGATCCTTAAGTACCATTCAGCTTTCTGTCACCACTATATTACACCCCATTATCTACACATCCCTCTTCAAGGACATGCCTGAGTACATATGGTGGTGTGGTATTGTAAAGGCTAACAGCATGATGAAACTCGCCAAACACTCAACTTTCAGCAAGAATCTGCAGGCTGAGGGACTCTGCAGACGAAGTGTTTTCTCTCTCCTAAAACAGGCAAGTGAAGGAGTGTCCAGGTTTCAACTTTGGCAGCCAATAAAAGTGGATGTCTGATCACAGGGAGATTTGACACAGGCTTCTTTTGTAATGGAGGTCACTACTGGGTCAAAGTTTTCATCAGTGCTGCTGACTACTCATCAGCAATGAAGGACAAATTTACTTCCATTAGGTCTATGATTCACATTGATACAATTTGAATTGAAAACAAATGCCTACTGGATTTACTCGCCGTATTATAAAAAGATCTGTTTTACTGCTTTATAGACAGCTGGGCTGAAACAGATTACCAAAGGGCAGAGAGTTTCAACCTTTCACACATAGCAACATGAACACATGCGCCATCACTTCACCATCAAACAGACAAACCTGAAAAAGGGCAAACAATGGTGTACAAGAAAAGAAATCTCTGCCTCAGTTCTACCAGAGCATTAACATTCTGAGAAGAAAGCGTCTCTAAAAAACATTTGTTGTGAACACAATAATTACTACATTAGCAATCAGAGCATATTTTTCTGAATACAGTACTGGGGTAACTAACGCATGGCAACCATGAGGAATAATGTGTTTTTCTCTGGTAAGTGTTTTAGGAAAAGACTCACTTTTCTCCAAACAGAAAATTATGTCATGGGACTAATTTGAAAGACACTACATTAAAATCTATACATGGTGGCTTCGACTTACAGTATCCAGCCTATAACCCTTCATGAGTCAGAGGGACCCACAAGTTAGCTGAACGTGGTGTAATATTTTAATACATGGTAAATAATTTACATTTATTTATGTTTAATATAGTTATAGTATATAACTTAGGCTTAAACAGGCAGGGTGACCAGTCTTAGAATAACTTACATAGTGTACATTTACAGTTTTTTTCCCCCTTGTTTGAGCGTTAAGTTTAATTAATAAAGAATGTCTCGAGCACATATTAAACAGCATTAATTATGGATCAAATTTCCAGTACTAACAGTTGACCATTCAAGGTCTCATGAGTAAGACATGGTGGTTAAAAATGAAAATTATCTACCACAGAGAAATGTTGCTCTCAGTCCCACCAACCTCAACTCTTTAGGAGGTTAGATAAGTTGGAATGTTTTCACAAAGTGTGCCTGGGAATCCACCAATAGCTGAAAAACCCAGACATCATCATCATCATCATGTTCATGGCTTTCATGGCAGGAATGTAGATCACAAAATCAGACTGACAAATCAGTTTCACAGCATTTCTCTTGGATTGTTTCACTTTTATTCTGATAAAGAAGAAAGAGATTAGATTTTGATAATTCGCTTTTCATTTGTGGGAACTGATCTATTGACAATGTTGTGACAAAATGCAAGAAGGATTTTAAAACAGCATGTTTGTTTTTAGTAGCCACTGCTACATATGCAACAGGATTATGACCCTGAGGTAAGGCAGACATTTTAGATGTAATAATATGAACACACACACATTAAATAAACAGACTTGTATGTTGTCACAGACAACACATACATGGTTGCTTTCATGGTGTCCTCTGCTCCTCTCATTGTGCTTTCATTGAGGTTGAGTGACCTCTTCTTTCCCTGATGAACACATCACTTTCAGCCTCTATGACTTTCCATGACACACACACACACACAGCCAAAACATGGAAAAAATTAGTGCCTCACTGAACATCATTCTCAGATTTAGTAGCTGTTTGTCTGGTCTGAAAGCGAGGAGACAAGAATATGCTTCATACAGAATACTTGTAGTGGGAAAAAAAATCTGAGCACATTTAAAACAAACCCTGCATGTTTTACTTCAAGAAGTAACAATAATGAAATAGTGAGGTCATGAAATTTTACCTTACATTAAACAGATACATTAAGACCTCTGAAAGAGCAGTAGGGATTGAAATGAAGTTCGTCTTGGGCAGTCTGTTATTAGGATATAAATAATTTACTGTATATCCTAATAAGGTGGTATAGAAAATTATTAGGTCAGCAGGTCAGTGGATGATGCAGTCAATCTTGGACTGCATCACATCCTGCAACACCTCGACTCTCCAAGGACATATGCAACGATCCTGTTTGTGGAATTCAGCTCAGCGTTCAACACCATCATCCCGGACATCCTCAGCACCAAACTCACAGAGTTCACAGTGCCAGACTCCATCTGCCAGTGGATCACAAATTTCCTGACTAACAGGAGTCAACAGGTGAGACTGGGGAACATCTGCGACTGGGAGCCCAACACTGACACAATCATAAAGAAGGCCCAGCAGAGGATGTACTTCCAGCGCCAGCTCAGGAAGCTCAACCTGCCTAAGGAGCTGCTGATCCACTTACTACACAGCCATCATCCAGTCTGTCCTCTGCACCTCCATCACTATCTGGTTTGGACTGCCACCAATAACGACAGGAGCAGACTACAACAGACAGTCAGGACTGCAGAAAAGATCATCGGTGCCAACCTGCCCTCATCACTGCAGATTCATCTCACCCCAGACATAACCTGTCCTAGCTCCTTCCCTCTGGTAGGCGCTACAGAGCACTGTACCCCAAAACCAACTGACTCAACAACAGTTTCTTCCCACCAACCATCGCTCTGATGAACAGCTGACTGACTCACATGTCAGGAACCATTCCTGTGTAATAACCCAGTAACTCTGCCACCTGTTTAATGGCTACCACTTTCTTTCTTTCTCTTTCTATCTATGCAAACCTCTGCCCGACTCAGATATTTTTATTTGAAAATGTACAACTTGACAAAATTGCCATCTGCTGATGAAGACCAGGTGACCTGATCAGAAGCTCCACAACAGCCAATAAATGGTTCTTGTGGTGAGATCATTGTGATAAAAAAAAAAAAAAAAAAAAAAGACACTTACAGATTACTTTTTTATGTTTAGACATGACAACTTGTTGGTAATAAATCAAATTGTAGTCTGATGTTTATTTGTTCATTTATTAACTTGATTGACCAATCCATTGCTGTATTCACCAACTGTCACTCTATCTTTCCTAACTCACTTACAATGTTAGTGAAACTGGAAAAATGTTTTGGCAGCTGACGCCCTAAGTCTTGACAATTTATGTATTGTTATTTTCCTACTGTTGTTGAGTTGTTCACTTTTCTACTCAGTTATCTGAGAGCACTTGAAGGCAGCGCCAGAGTACTCTGCTCTGGAAAGGATTCAGAGCAGCGATACTATAAAATGGCAGATCAGTCTCCATCGTCCTCTGGCTTGCTGGCTGCAGATTTAGCCCTTTTCCAGGGATGCTCAATCTTAGACTGGGCTCTAAAACCCCTCTGTGTTCTGGGTTGCCAGGTTTGGAAACGAACACGTGTGTATTTCCAAACAATTGCAATCAATCCACACTTCTGTTTTGCCAGACATTCTGCTTTTGCCAGGCTTTATGTCAATCTATTTACACTAAACCTCTGGGTTGCAAGGATTCAGATTCAGCTGAGTGTTTTCTCAGAGGATGAGAGGACGTACGCCTCTGTGCTGGCAGATATTATTGTTTTGGCAAATTTATGTAAACCAAACTTTTCCAGTTTACAGGTTTTGTCAGGTTGTAACAAGAGGAGCCCCGAGTTGCCAGGTCTGAAGCTGGAGTAGGACTATTCTTTCCATGTGAACCCCTGATGCTTTTTCCTGTGCTGATCAAACGACATGCCTGTGGCTCCAGTTGTTTGACATGGAACACACATGGCCCCAGTTAGTGTGCAGCAATTCACACAGACTCATAAAAAGAGAAAAATCAATGAGTCGTGGGTTTCATTTTTGTCCTTTTTCCCCCCTTTTCCTGTCCTACCTAAGTAACACCATAGCAGATGTTAACTGGTGCAAAGGTGACCAGCTTTAAACCTGTTGTGAAATGATCCGTTTCCAGCTGCAGACCTTGAAAAGTGTGTTTTTCCTCCAAGTCACACTTGTGTGTGGTTCAATTGATTAGTAAGTTTCTGATTATGGTCAACTTATCCACATTACAGTGAATATTGAGCAAAAATCCAGTTTCACCTTTCCCAACCAGCCTTACATTCATTACATAAAATATGACTTTGATTATATAATCGTCTTCAAGTGGAAAGAGATTTAATACTTACTTAATTCAATTTGAAGGTGGGCATTAGTTGAGTCAGGGATACAGATGGTTATGCAGCACAGTAGAGTAATTGTTCCCGGTGTGACCCAGACTTTCCACCGCTTTAACAATAACAGAGTCATTAATCTCCTGTATCCCATCTTATCTCTCGCTCCAGACACTACAAGCTAATACTTTAGTGGATGTGTCACTGTCCACATCCTGGTGTGTGTCTGCACGTGTGTGTTTGTGGGAAAAAAAAAATAGGGTAGTAGGTGGTAGGTGCAATTTTTACTGCAGGCTATTTGTCTACATTAGCCAGGAATTATTTCATCAATCAGTGTTATCGCTATATTAAGACAGATGTTTAACATGCCCTGTCCACATAACCTTGCTGTGTAATAAACTGCTGCCACTGGTTATTGTGCTACTTACATGTCCAAAAGGAAAGGTGATGATGGAAAACTAAAAGTATATTTCCCTTAATGAAATACACCATGGCGGCTTGTAGCCACTGTTGATGCTCAAAGCATTGAACTCAACACATCTTAGAGTGTCTACAGTGTTGCACCCTCCCTTGAACAGTATTGTTAGTCCATTAAAAGGTAAAAATCACAAATACAGTTTCTGGACTGGATAAAAGACGTGCACCTAACACCAAAAAGATGCTGAAATCTAAATTGGCTGACATTTTCTGAGTAGAACAATCTGCCAGGTGCCTCTAAGGCGCTGCGTAAAACATTTCAAACGCATCAAACTTTAAGTCACAGAATTAGGGCTAATTTAATTTATGAGGCCGTCATTGTGCCACCCATACACATAATAGCACCAAATTTTGGAGGAAGGCTTGGAGTTCGGGCCTGCACAAGTCCACCAAATTCATTTGCAATTAGACTAATGCGATTAGAAGTTACATAAATGTGAGTTAAATTGGCCTGCCTCTAAGACTTTAGCAGCTGGTGAGGTAAAACGTTTTTGGAATATAACTGAGCAAATGGATTATTTTAGGGTGATTCATTTATGATATGTACCATCGTTTGGATTGTACCAAAACTACAGGAAGTGGTGATTAACCAAATTTGCCGTTGACATCCTGTTTGCTTTTTACACGGTTTATGTGAATCCTTGTTGACTGCCCAAGAAGTTTTTCCCGAACAAAAGGCATATTTCCAAAAGTGCTATTTCACAGTCATGTATAGTTCATCCCACACTCAAGCTACATTTGCTCCTTTTGTGGCAGGTTATCCATGATGCTTTACCTCCCCGGTGTATGATCCATTCCTCCGGGGATCCTGCCTACGGAAGGCAACCGTTTACTGTCATTTCATATTTAAAGAAGAAACACCAAATCCACTCCTTGGAGACATTTACCCACTCTGTGCAGCTTAAAGATATGTTGCTTCATTTTCTACATAAAGTAGCTGAAAGATTCACAAAGAGCTTTGGATTTCACTAAAGTCCTTTTCAAATCCTTCAGGTTTTATTAAAGTTGAGTGCCAAAGACGTCAACAATATTAGTGTGAGAAACAGACAAAATGATAACGTCATTAACTACATCAAGAAGTATTTTAGAAACTTCAGTGGGGTGATCACTTAGTAAAGACAAAAAAGTTATGAGAAGGTGTATAACTATATAATTTAGACTACAGTCAGGTCAGCGTTTCACAGTCTGGTGGGTTGAGACTTGGGAGGAGAATTAAAAATGATTATCCGATGTGTATAATGGACTCACTCCCTCTGTGTAGCTGTAGATGACACCAGATTACTTCAAGCGTCCCTCTTTCCACCATGAATCTTCTTTTCACCCTCATTTGTTCTAAGACACTCTCCTCAACTCTCCTTCAAACACAAAATAACCTTTTCCCTCAATTATTTGTTTCCCTGCACTTCTGTCTCAGAAGTAAAATGCATAATTTGCTCTGGCCTCATGCAATTAAAAAAATAATAATAATACACAGGGTGAGATTCAAACTTTTACCCCTGAGCTTTCTGAACATTAAAACATCACACACACTTGCATGTAAACACAGTACGACTGTAGAACTCACTGTCAGTCATCCCTAACGTTATGATAACCTCTTTCTCCCCTCTATCTCTTGTGATATGCTGGCAAACACACACTCCCAGCCACACAGGAATGCAAGCTTTACAGACATGATAAATTCCTGCTTATGCAGTCATATGTAGGACGCCACCGGTGCCAACTGTCATCTGAAAACCTTGAGCTTTTCCAGATTTGAAGCATTCCTTTAGACTAAAGACAGTTAAATCCTCCCTCTTTTCTATTTAGTGGTATAAATATACATTGAAATTGCTGCAAAGAAAAGCATCTCACTTTGTTCAAAACTGTAGATCTTTATGTAAAAATAGACCTGTGGATGGAAGCTTTGAAAGCTGTGTGCGTGTCCCATATGAAAAGTGGCCTGGGTTTCCACGGGGAGAGGGTGTTAAAGGTTTTAGGAAGCTGCTACCTGAACAAACACACCCCCCACTGTTGAGAACACCAGGGAATCTGCGGCGCTCGCGCACACACACACACACACACACACACACACCCTTTGTGTAAGGCCCGCAATGGTACTGGCACACAGATGTAAACCAGACCTCTGCTGGGTGGCAGGGGGAGGGATGCCAAAAACTTTTGACTCTGCTTTGATGAATATTATGTTGACCAAGAAAAAAGACAGGAGTGAATAAGGCTGGCGATTAACAATGTTGTGGAAGACTATTCACCACATGCAGATGGCTAAATTGAGATTCTCTTCATCTTATTCATATTACACTCACTTTCATTTTCAGATTAGGCACACCAATTTCACAAAATCATTTTATCTTAATTAGTACAACAAGTCAGAAAAATTACATCAGGGCATTATCTAACGTTTTTTCAGGAGAGTCTGCATTGCAAACTGGGGGTAGAGCTTGAAAGGCATTGCATTTACCTGGAGGGAGAGGATAACAAAGTTCTATTAGCTGACCATGAGCTTGACCCCTAACTTTTATTTTTCTATTATTTGGTAAGAGGCCAATCTATATAGAGTCATAATACACTGGTGGTTTAGAAAATTATGAACTTGGTGGAGTAAATTCCATTGTGCTTGAACCATATCATCCTTTCCCTTCACCATCCTTGTTTTCAATTATGTAGGATTTTAAAAGTCAGCCACTGCAAAACTTGGTTTGACCTAATTGCATCGTAGACAGACGAGACCCTGACAGCTTTGATAAGCTCATCTGCATTTATTTGAACAATTTATTCAGGAAAAATACTGCATACCAATTATTGTCCATACTATAAATAAGTTTCAAAAGTACATTTAAGTACCAGTTTTGTGCCAAGTTCCACTTCAGTTCTGTGGACTTTTTAAATGGATAAAAAGGGGGAACTTAATTGGTACCAGAGCAGAGCTGACAGCCTTTTTTCTGTCCTAGAAGAATGACATTGAAACAGAATCGCAATGTCTAGACAGTGCTGTCACAGCCAAGAATTGAAAAGAAAAAAATCTATTAACACTAATCAGTGGAAATAATGTGTGCCAGCTGAAGACAATGATTTAAAGAGGGATGCTGTAAAAAAAAAAAAAAAAAAAAAAAAAAAAGGATTCTGGAGGTCAGGGATAAGTTGCTTGTTGTCACATGGAGGAGTCCTGACACTTTTGTGCACCATAATCCAATATTAATGGAAATTCACAAAAGACATGATGTGCAAGTGTCAAAACACTGTCAGACACCATTTGGCTCAGTGTAAAACAAATGTGTCCGTTTCTCTGCTGATCAGTGTGGATTAAACAGTGAGACAAAGCCACAAACTGGCTTCACGACAGTTTCTGGTGGGTCACGACCAGTGTAGTTGGAAATGTATTTGCGGGAAAGTGTTGTCCTCTAAAACAACTCTTGGCGGTCTTTTTTTTTTTTAAATACAGACTAGGGCTGTAAATGTAAGTCATTTAGAAAGTTTTCATAGTATCTCTGGAAATATGATCCAAAGCACACAAGTCACTGATGTTTACTCACAAAATCATCTACAAAGTATCCAGTCACATCTTTATATAGTTTTAGTATATAAATCCCCTCAGATGTAAACTTAAAATAGAAGTTCCTGCAGCTGGTTTCACTTAGAATAAAGGCTCTTTTAAAAAGGAGTCGTAATCTGTTTTAGTGGGAAGCTGTACTCTGATGACTGCCTTGTTATCTGACTCCCTTTTCTGCTGGATTTTTCCAGTCCACCTTTGAGAGGAAACAGCAGCAGGAAAAGCCGGCGCTGCAGCCGTTAGGGACAGAGTGGGACGACACAGGTGGTCCTTCCATTTGACTGGGGGTGGAAACGCACAAAAGCACATGTACAGTATATGCTTTTATTATAATGGTGATTAAATTCATTTTCTAACCTCTGGCCCAACCTTAAAATTCTCTTAAATTGTAAACCCACATCAAAGCCTTAAATTAATAGCAATAGTCTTGCTTTTTGGTCAAGCTGCACACATACCAAACAAACACATGATCACAGATTCCATAATACAACCAATAGCCTACTGTAATTTAATCTTAAGGGTAGCAGTGGCTGTTCTGGGCTACTTAAACCACAGGGGCCAGAAGTTCTTTGAGAGGGGCCATTTAAATTAACCTTTAAGTTTGACTCAAGTCAGGTCCTCCAAAATTCAAAAGAAAGATACTTACAGGCAACAGGAACACCAATAAATATCAGTCTTTACTTCCTTTTGTCTGACCAACAGTTCAAAACCAAAAGCTATTCAATTACAGTGATTTAAAAAAAAAACAATACAGCAAATCATCCCATTTGAGAGGGCTAAAATCAGTGAATGTTTGGTATTTCTATGCTGATCTAGCTATCAAAAATAGTTTCAGCACTGAAAGACACAGCAAATGCAGTAAACACGAACTAACGCACATTCCTTCATTTAGAAAAATATATGACAAAGTATTATAAATACAAAATACTTTATACAGTACTCCAACAATTATCTTTACTGGAATACCAATACACCTGCAAAATTCCTTCACATCAAAAAGTAGGGCATAAATCAAAACATAGCTCACTGCTCTGTGTTAAAGCCTCGCAAGCACTTATCTGACCTTCTGCACAAGACGCTACAATTAAAAAACAGAAAAACAAAAACACACACAGCAAATGTGGCTACTAAGAAATGCAAAACAAAGGTGGGGAATTCCAAATATACTGTGCTTGTGTAGACAGCCAGCAATAACAAAGCAACGTCCAGGTAAACAAGGCACAGTAGCCTTCAGTTAAGCAACACAATCTCCATAAAATCAACAAAATTCAGCCACAGCGGGCCACCGAGCAAAACACAGACAGAGAGAGGGTGTATTGACTCACGTTATTTGAAGACCAAGGCTATTCTCCAAAGTGGTTCATATCCTTCATGTCATTTAATCTCACTTTACTTGTTCTTTGGTTTAGTTTTTCACGATGACCCTGTCTCCCCGCTTCATTGCTGCGAGCTTACTATGTCTTATAGGCGCTGAAAGCATTAACGTTAAATTAGCAGCACTGATAACTTAATGCTAAAGTTAGCCAAAGTTTTTTTTTCATTTCAGTTACACCCCACCCCCCTGCTAACTTCCATGCATTTGTTTGGTGTGGTGCAGGAGTGCACTAACGTTAGTTGTGTCAACATGTGATTGGCTGATAATTATTTCTAATCAAAGGAGATCAGGTTCAGCTGGCTTCTTTTCAAGCATGCACACTGACTTAAATGCACTTCCCACCTGAAACCAGAGGGGCGCTGTTTCACTCCTTTTAATGAATCAAATAAACACTTATTTTATAAGTTTTTTTCAAATGCGAAATTGCAAAGGTCAAAACTGAAGCCACTTTTGCACAAGTCTTCACACAGTCTGCATTACCAACATGCATCTTGGCAAAACAGTTAATCTCACCTCCAAAAGTCACTCAAACACCAAAACACTTCATTCAAGTCTCAAAATAAACTCAACCAAAACACTAAAAACACTAAAACTGGTACCTGAGACACAATGACCAAAACCTGTAATTGATGTACCAACTCCCTGACGCAATTCTGCTAAAATATAAGCACATATCATGCTTTACAGAGCTTGCAGTTTTACAGTAAAACCACATTTAAAACATGACACACAGTTCTCTATGCACATTTACATTTATTCATTTAGCTGACGCTTTTATCCAAAGTGTCAGCACATAAGCGTAAACATAAAATGTATGTAAATGTTCTGCTAAGATTTTCTGTATATCCAATTAATGTGAAAATGCATGATATTTGCAATCATTCTGTTTTGAATGTGTTAGTTTTTTTTACAATTGCTAATAAGCCTTTTCCAGTATTACTTTTTCAAAAGTCTTCACACGGTGAGCACAACAGAAGTCTATGTGGACCAAACTGAGACTGACTCTTGCTTTGTTGTAATACAAAATGCATTGATTTAACACAAAAGACTTTGAATGACCACAGCTTTCAAAATTCAATTTGCAAAATTACAAACCCCATTGAAATACATTCAAAATCCTAAAAGATGGTTATGAGATGGAGAAAGATGGAGACAAGTAGTGAAATAGTATTGATTGAAATTTTGTAAATGATACCAATGACAGGTCATTCCCATCTTAGTTAGAGCCCTACCCTGGTCTTTTCACCTAGTGGTCTCATTACCACCTATAAAAGGAGACGTCTTTGGAATGTTTTGTCACACCTCCACTCCACTGGAGCCTGCGAGAGACGGAGGAGAAAGAGTGGTGCGGAGAGGAAGAGCATTCTGCAGGCGTGGTAATGTAAGACAACAGCAGAGATGACCAAGAGCTGTAGTCTCTGATGGCATTAGGGCTACTGTGGTAACCAGGTAATTAACCATGGGCTATCATTGAAAGAGACTGGTCTCAGAGAGCAGCCAAATGTGGCCCGCTCAACAGTGGCATCCAATGTCAGAATCTTCCAGTGAAACAACAGGTAAAATATGTATTCTGAAAAGGCATAACTGCATGTTAAATTAAAATGTGTTTGTGTGTAATTCTTGTATTTCTTCATTAGGACCCAACGACCAACCCCCGACCAACAAGGGTGATTTCTTTTAGAGAGTCATGGAGCTGGAAGCCATTCACGCAGCCCATCACACACACCACGTTTTTATCTACGTGGACTTGGCCAAAACACGCTGGAGGGGGCAGAATTTTAATTGGTAAAAGAACTAAAGTGGGTGTCCCAGGACATTGGGGTACCAATGTTATAGAATAAAATAACCTATAATTTATACAACAACCCAAACCTGGCCTGATTCCAGCAGGTTTCAACATTTTTTATGTTTTTTAAATTTGTTTGCATACTGTTCTGTTGTGTAAAGCTTTAAGCTTGTGCTGGGTTTGAGTACTCACTGGCTATTTTTTTCTTCTCTTGTGGCCACACAATGTACATGCACTTTGGTGGTCAGCTGGCTTTTTGACTGTAGTCTTTTGGTGTTGTTCCTGTCGAAGAGAAGAGGCGACACAACGTGTTTGATCATAGCCTTTAATGGTGCAGTTGTGTGACACTGGTGTGTCAGGGCCCTCACATTTTACAAATTGTGTATGTTTGTGTGTGTGTGTGTGTTTGTTTTAGAGTGTGTCTGTTAGTGTGACTCAGCCTCTGCCTTTCTTTCATTCATTGTGTTTGTTCCTGTTTACTCTCCACAGTGCGGACCATTAAAGGCAGGCAGGATTATTGCAAACACCATAACAGAACTCAGGAAAACAGATAAAACCACCATCTTCCTGTCCAAAATCAGCAAGTAGATTTCCTATTAAGACAAGTCGGGTCTCCCAAATGCTGTTATGTATTTTCCCGTCGGCCTTCTTTTAATTTCTTCTCTTTTTTACTGTCACGTGTTGAAATCATAAATTGTGTCAGAAGCCAGAACGATGATATTATATTGTTTATCTAATATATCTACTTTTGGCAGCCTTTAGCAAACCTAAGACAAAGCTTAAAATGTCAACAGCGTAACAGATTAGAGAAAGATTATTCTTAGGAAGTTTTTCAAAAGGTGAAAAGAGGACGATGTTCGTGATTATAATAGATAAGGGAGAAACAGTTATAATGGCGTATGGTACACACACTGTCACGCTGGAAAAAAATCATGAAATCATTTGCAATTAAATACACTATGACCTCTAATGAATGGAATCAGGAAAGCCGTTTGATTGTTTTACTCAGACAGTGACAGATCGGGAAGAAGTCAGGAAATCCAGAGTGTTGGAGCCATTTCCATCCTGCTGGTCTTCGTACCAGTTGACCTACTTCCTTTTGTTAACACTTGACTCTTTCAAAAGTATCACCCAGCTCAATTTCCATAAAAGGATCATTAAAGTCCTTTTGAAGCTTTTCCAGAAACAAAGAGAAAGTGATGTCTTTGTCACTTTTTTCTTTCTTGCCACCTCCTTCTTCGTTGTTGAAATCACTGCGTTGCGTTGTCAGTGAAACGTTTGCCAAGCTCGGAGCACACTTACATAAGCTCCCACTTCAAATGAATCAAGTTGAAAGCATGTGAGCAGCACAAGCCTTTAAGGGAAGGAATCCTTCAAGAGAAACGGTTTCCAGAGCTGGCAAATTTCTCAGAGCCTAATGAAGCAATTGGCTGTGATCCAGACAGTTTATAAAACTTTGGGGTAGAGGAGGTAATGGCAACTTCCTATTCTTTTCTCTTATGCTATCTTGATAGCCGAGGAAGGCTAAATCAAGGGCAACAGGGCTAGTTTGAAGATACGTTTCACCTCTCGTCCAAGAGGCTTCTTCAGTTCATGAGAAAACTTCCCTTGATTTGACCGTCCTTGGAAAACTTTGACCTGGATGGCTGAGAATCTTCACTGACACCTTATCTTGATGTTACTGTATTTGGTTGTTTAAGAACATCATTAATTTTTCAAAGATTGTTCACTTTTTAAGCTGTTTTCATTTTAGTAGATGTTTGGCCAGTTTCAAAAGGATAGAAATTTCAGTCACAGAAAGTGTGTTTGTCTGGTACGTCTGTTCAGAAAATAGGAAAGCAAGAAGCTGATGAAAAAATCATTCCTGGATTCTGGATGATCTCACTCCTCATTTTGAGAGGATGTACAGTTACCAGCAGACTTCACGCAGTGCTTTGACTTGTGTGGCTGTTCTGCTCTGGTTCTGGTGTATTCGCTTACAGGTAATGAATGCTCCCTCTATCTTCCAAAACCTCAACATAAACTCCTACCGCCTTTCCCACAGGGATTACAATATCCCCGTGTGTGCACAGTTGTGTGTGTTTTTGCCTGTGTGTATGCTGGGGTATGAGTCGATCCATGTGCGTTTCTGTTGGCCATATATGACAGCTGAGACATCTCCACGGTAACAGCGAAGGACTTTCTGGAAACCCATCCTAATTGTGAGGTGAAAGATGTGAGGCAGCTGAGAGATGCAGAGTTCCTTCGCGTTCATGTTTCTGTAGAGAACAAAAGAGTGAACCAAGGTAACCACTGAAACATTAACAACGCTGTGAGACGTGGAGTATTTGAACTGACAATGTGTTGGATCTCCAGTGTTTTTACTTGTGTGTTGTGTTATATTACAAGACAAGGTTTCCCCTAAAAAAATGCTTATTGGAGGTGAACCCCTTTTCTCTTTCAGCTTACCTTTGGCTGACTACAGACACCGGCTACAGAGTGCGCAGACAACATTCAATTGTAAACGGTGAAAGTGACAGTCACTGCCAGCTGAAAGAACTGAGCAAGCAATGAGCGAGAAATCGTAGTTCCCTGCTAGTAAAATTGTGATCCCCTAGGGACTCTCTCCACAGTTGGTGTTAGGTCTTGGGTGTGGTTATGGCTAGGCAGACTAGAGTTAACGTTTGGGGTTAAATTAGGATTGGGTTAAACAAACCAGATGTAACAAGTCAATAAGTAAGCTTTAAAGGTGCTAATAGGCAGATTTTGTAACTCAGACCAGCTGATTCACCCTGTTTTCTGTCTTTATGCTATGATAAGCTAACTGGCTGCTGTCTGTAGTGTAATTGTGGTCTTCACATCTAACTCTCAACGAAAGTATATTATATTTCCCAAATGGTCAAACTATTCTTTTAAAAATTATTATTTTTCTTGTGTGGCTGTCAATGTATTTGGCCATTACGTAATGACATAATATTTGTGTAGGTTTGGCTTAACAGTTTCCTGTTTTATTTTGAAATTGTCTGTCTCTGGTATCCTTGTTCCACTTTTTTTCTGTGTCTTCCCTGTGGTTATCTGATTTTTTTTCACTTGTGTTTTTACCCTGCCTGCTTGTGTGTGTGTGTTTGTGTGTGTGTGTTTATTGTCCGGGTTTCTACTCTGTATCTGTCAGTCCATTGCCGTTCATCTGTCCGTAATCCCTACCTGCATGTTAACCCTCTGTGGAGTTTGGATTGTGTTTTTGTCACCTGCCTGTTCTGCATTGTATGTTCACTCTCTGTGGATTTTGTTTATCACCATGGAAAATTGTTGTTTTGTTGGTAGCTCTTGGACAGTACCTGCTAAGTCTGTACCCTTTTTGTGTTTTGTTCAATAAATTAGTAAACTGAACCTGATGTACTCAGTGTTCCTGCGTCTGGGTCCAATTACCTGTTTTTCTTCCTCGGCACTCGGCACCCATCCTGACATGATGAAAATGCGGTTGCTCTGCGAATTGAGATGCATTTGGAGGTGAACAGCCACAGTCTCTTTGTCTCCTCTTCCACACATGTTTTCTCAGTCAGATTAACTTTGGCAAGTTAATATAGCAGATCGACATACAGTAGATCTCTCTGTGAATGACATCAAATAGGGTAAGCACCCACACCAAGAAAGCACAACCGTCGCCTCTGCTAACTCTGATCCAAAGAAACTGAAACTTGAACACAAACACAGCCACAGACTATTCACATTTTAAATTCAAATCAACTATGTCAAAAGGTCTGCGGGGGCTCAGTCTTGGGCTCGGCTCAGATGTTCTACAATTACAAGGACGCGTGGGTGCTCTCACTTCATCAGACATAAACGGACGTCCTCCCCGGCGCCTGATGACATCGGCAGAATGTCGCCCACTGCTGTTGCTCTACTCATGTTCCATCACCTGAATTTCAATATTTGATTGACAAAACATTGACGTGGTGAATACAAACGTAAAATCTACACAAGAAATCTATATTTTTAAGACCACAACCAACAACTTCACTGTATAATTATGCGACTGATTGTAGATATGTATGACATGATTGTTCTGAATCATTTGTGAAAGCAAAGAGAAATTTTACAGTAAATTGACATTCAAACAACATGTGCATCATTCGTGCAAGAAATCTAATAATAATAACTACTTTCCTGGCTGATGTTCTCACCACGGGGGTTCACTATTCTTTCTTGTTTTGAAATATGACTAGCAACCTTTGAAATAATTATTTGTCAGTGGTTTGAAGGTTGTTTCACATGCTGTGTTAGCGTTTCTCTGTTAGCAATATTTCAGTTTTCTCTGGTCTGCACTGCAAAGCCTCTGAGCTCATATCTTCACATGCAAATTACATTTCATGGGAATGGTTATATGAAGCACAATAATGGATTCAGTACTTAAGGCTTAAAAGTATACTAGAAGATTGTTTTGAGGATTTTCCTTGTCATTACAACCAGATGTGATGTGTGTAATTTTGCAATATATTTGATTTCAAGGTGGCACAAAAAATAAATCCAAGGTCAAATAATATTTGGTTGTGAGTGGATGAGCATATTTGGAGAAAACATAAACACGACAAATATTATACAATTAAATAACTCCTGTATTTATTAAAGTTGGTGTAAAACAGTTTTACATTTGATGTGATTTGTCACAAATTGCTACACCAAAAAAAAAAGGAATTTACACGAATTTAGCATGCATAAATAACACTGAACTATGAACTCTTCCAAAGCTTCTAATCTGCACTGAAGATCGTGAACCACTGAGAGAGCTGATATTTGACATCTTGCAGCAACCTAACACTGGATGTGTGGTAGCTGTTCTCTGACAGCTGCTTCCTTCCAGAGGCCTGATCTGCAGAAACGCTGGAGAGGACAAACCTCCCATTTAAAATGCCAAGATCCACAGAGAGAGGTCAGGCTGAGGAACATCCTCCCTGCCCTCCAGGCCAACATCCTGATATATTAGTATTTCCTCTAAATGTTACTCCTTGGGAGCTGGGGAGGCCTCTGAAATCTGGAGCCATATAACAATAGTGCTGAAAATAAAAACCAAAGATAAAATAGATTGTTATTTATGGAATATTTTTGTAGGTTGGCTCGGCAGCTTATCTGTACCAATGTCAGGAACAACACTATAATATACTATACTGAGTGCATTAAGGGACTATTTTGCTTCATATTAGACAAAATATTAGAAACACCTCTCAGTTTAACGCAATACAATTCAACAACACAAACCTCCAAAAATGGTAAATCAACACCTCTCTTGACTGTTTAAACACAAGCTGAACATCACAACTTTGATGATGGTATGATTTATTGTAGGTCTATTAAACTGCTCTGCATTTGTTTTGTTGCAACCTGTACCTTATAATCTGGCAACAGATAATTTTGTGCATATTACAGAATATGTATGTATAAACACTGGTTGATTGGTGGAGAGGGAGTGTTTAACGGGATCGTCCTCTGTCTCCTCCTACATTCAAGCCCCGAGCACAGCGACCTTCCTGTCAACCTGAGCATCCTTGCAACTCGGCTGTTTCAAGGTCACATACACATACCACCCTTGAATTTTTTGCATTCCAGAGGAGCAATATTGTGTAACACTGACCATCAAACACAGGATCAATCAGATTCATTCCATCCTCTCCTAGTTTCCTTAGATACAGTTTTTTTGTTTTGTTAAATACTAAAAACTTTACCAACATCAATTAAACTTTAAATATCTTAAATAAATCCACATCGTTATATGCAATTAAATCAATATGTGAGAACCGTCTCTTTTCAAAAGACTATTTTTGAACAAAATGCAAAACAAGCTTGAATTATGTATAGCATTTGGCTCACATAGTGCACAAACACATAAAGAGAAATGAGCAGTCCAGCTGTTTGTTCACCTGCTCTATGAATTCAGTACCAGCATTTTGCCAAAATGTGGTGGATGTCATTAAAAGAGAGGTTTAAATAAATAGTTTTACATTGTTGGAATAATGTGATTAATTTTATTTCTGAGAGTTAGATGAGAGGATCAATACCACTATTGGATTCATGCAGTAAATATGACCCTACCAGCAGCTGGTTAGCTTAGTTTAAGCCAAAGACTGGAAACAGGGGAAAACAGCTAGCCTAGCTCCGGCTCTAAAAAACCATAAGGTGTCTTTTTAGACAAAAGTTTTTCTATATAAGTAGATAAGGTAAATTTTGAGGTGCTTTTGTTTTTTGTTTGGACAGAGCCAGGCTAGCTGTTTCCCCCGTTTTCCACCTTTGCAAGAGAAGCTAACAGTTTGTTGCTAGCTTAGTGAAGGTACAAGTATAAGAGCAGTATCGATGTTCTCAACCAAATTTCTACAAAAAAGTATGCATTAATAAATGTATTTCCAAGAATTGCAAAATGTGTAATTTACTGAGTGAAATATTTTTAATAATATGACTTATAACCTAGAAAAGCCCAGACACACTGACTTGATGGTGAGTTTGTAAGTGGAACAATTTATTTAATTAACAGCATGTATGTCAGGGTCCCACCAGCAGTGGGGTACATGATGTCAAGGCTTTGTCTCAGTAAAATTCAGCGTGCATATAAAGGAGAAAGTATTAGTCAGTATTTTGTAACACTGTGTGTGCTGTGGCCTTGCACCATTGGATGGATGATGTAAATTGTAATCATCCCAAGACTAAACTATTCCAATGTGCAGTCTGAGCTTAATTTAATAAAGTTGCATCAAACAAACAGTTATGTGCTTCAGCATTCTTCTTCCACTTTCTCCCCATGTCTTTCTCCCTCCCCCTCCTCCCTGAATGCTCTACCAGGGGCAACAACCTCAACAAGGCAACTCTCAACTGATGGGACGTTTTTCATTAGATTTCATCCTGAGCTCCAGCATTGATTTCCAAAAAAACACTCTGGTTTGAGTTTGCTTATTTTCACATAATGTGACTCTCAGGGCAACTAACACAACATCTTCATGACCAAAAATGGTCATTTCAAGCCCCTGAAAGAGGCACCTTTGCCGTGACTAAAAAGGGGGCATTTCCCAGCAGGTCACCGTTTTTCACATATGATTCACACTCATTTTAAATAGTTCCTTCTTAATATCCTAAAGGATCATGACTGTGTAAGAACAATGGAATTTAGATTAAGTGACACAATCCTCCCGTGGACTTTACAATGAGACTTCCTGTGGAGTGGTGCCATGACAACACAGAAAACATACACTCATGCCAGAAGGAGTAGAGATTGGTGGAAATTTAATACTAAAAAACGAAGGTCAGATCCCTAATAATTAATGTACCAAATTGAGTCATATTACAACAAGCTGTACAAAATTACACGAGGAGACAGCAACAGCGATGTTCCTTCAGATGTTGTCTTTTTAAAAACTCTAAACAAATGTCCCTTTTTCAAGTTAAGCTGCATAAAACTTTTCAAAAAGGTCTCGAGCAGAGTTTCATGTGACCCAAAGAAGACATCTGTAAACTAAATGGTAAAATGGGAATAAATATGTGCATGACAAATTCTGTCTAAAGTTTTCCAGAAACTGCTCATTGCTGGCAGGAGATCCACAGACACTCTTATCAGAGTGTGATGTTTTATTCTGTTGCTGTAACTGCATGGAGAAAGAGGCATACTGTAAACTTTAAGTGAACTCAAACACATCTTGGATTAGTCATTTAATGGTCCAGTAATATCCAATATGTTGGCAGCCAACAGAGCCAGAGTTGAAAATTTCTTCTTAGTAAAAAACTAACTCAAGAAAATATGGGAGAATAGTGGGCCTCTGCTTTGTAACACTTAATGTTTTTTGTTGAAATCATTATTTAAAAAACTCATCATTAAAAATGGGTAACAACCGGCAGACATTGCTTGCTCTGTTTGGTCTGCTGGCTTGAATTGATTATGACTGACAGAAAATAGGGCTTAAGATAATCACAAAATACTTTAGCAATGGGTAATATTTACAATTTGAATGGGAAAAAATAAAATTGGGCAGCAGTAGAATGGTAAATTGAGCTTTAGATTGATTGTTAATAAGCTGAAATGTAACTAATAACAATACTGATGAAGCAAAGAGTGTGATATATACTGAAGCTTTTGGTTTCTGGTGACGGCACTACAGTGAAAAAGAAATTATGCTACATCCTGGATTTAACAGGGTAATACTGATTCTAAAGTATGGACTTTTCTTCTGACTGGGTACGTGGTGAGTTTGCATTTTTATAATTTTTCAAATATTTTCAACATTTTTCTAGTGTGGAACTTTACAAGCATTGTAATAAATAATATGATGATCCTGTATTTGTTTTAAGTGTGTGCTTCTAAAAGGAGTAAGACATGCCCGTTAATGGGCAAGAAAATTTCTCTATATCTATATTTTACATTGAAAAAGTTTGGCTCTTTAAAACATCTATAATCACACTAATGCTTTCAGTCCAGTCAGTTTCTTTTCAGGGTGGAGCATCAAAGCAGCTGATATTCACTGAGCATGAAGAAAAGACCTCTCTAATGGCTAATTATGTGTCAGATAAGGTCAGTGGAAGATAACGGTCAACACCATGTTGGTGGGAAAAAAGCATCAGTTTTTCATGACTTTGCTGATTTCCTCATAAAGTTTGTCAGAGGAGAGAGAAGCAAAGTCCCTCATAGGAAATGCATAACTTTTGGTAGAGGGGCTTTCCAGTGTTGCTATGGTACTAATGACCACAAATATACTTTGACCCTTGAGAAGTGTGTGTTTGCAAGCGTGATGGAGGAAATTACACATTAAACATGACTGGTGTCCAAAGTGCTGACTGGCCAAAGAAGATATTTTGGCCACAGCTTTTGTCTGTGTCTGCACTTCTATGTGTGTGTTTTTCTGTGCACTCATAAAATATACATGCATGGCTGTTTTTGTTGCTGGCTTGTATGTGTTGCTTTGTCCACCCCACCCAGCTAAATCAGTGTTTATCCCCTGACCGGGTGTGAAGTGAAGCAACAGTTTGGGAGTCTGCCCATTTGAAAAAGTACCTTTTTTCAATAAAAGTTAATGAGTTTTCAGGATGACTAACCATTGAAACATTTCGTCCCTGTTCTGAGATCAGAACAATCCCAAGTTAAGATCTTTTTTAGGTCAATTAAAGATGAAAGATTTGCTCAAGCAAAACTTGATTGAAAATGTTGACATATTATATGCAGGCAGAACCTTTGATAAAAGAGAAACATCATGTACCAGAAATGGTCTTGGGAAAGCTTGAAACATTTAAAACAAAAAGTAATCCCCCAAAGACAACACATGATATCAAAGCCACAATTTAGAATAATGCAGGAATTTCTAAGATGTTTTTTTACAAATTAAAATTTTGACCAGATGATAGTGCTGGAATAAATATGTAGGGATCACAAAAGTCACTACAAATCATCCTGAGGGGAACATGAATGTTTGTACAAATTCTCACGGACATTACTTCAAAAACTGTCAAGACATTTCACTCAAATCACAAATGGTGGCCTCATGGTGGAACAAGAGGGAAAGTCAGGGAATCATCAAAGTCATTGGGACAAATCTTCTGGGGACCACGAATGTCTGTACAAAGTTTCAAGACAATCCGTCCAACAGTTCTTGATATATTTCAGTCTGGACCCAATTGGCAGCCCGACTGCCCAATAAACACTGCAATCACTGGAGCCAGGCCAGCAGCGTGGCTGAAAAACAAAGAAACTGAAACGCTCCAGGACAAGAATGTGCGAAGACATGGCACAGCAGCTTTTATTGACGCAGAGTCGACATGAATCCACCTATTAATCCAGGCCCTCGTGTCATGCTGAGTCAGCTATTTGTATGTTTAAGTAGCTACGCATGGGACCTGAACTTCCAGTGGTTTGAATGGCAGCTGAAGCACGCCAAGAATAACGATCATCTGCTTGGTAATATGCTGGGTGAGAAATACAAGATGAAAATGTATTACAGAATAACATTCTCAAAATGTAATGTCACACTCATAAGACCTGCACAGCCACCAGCGGTCACAGCAAGGACCTCACAACATGCTGACACAATACTGTCGCCTCTCTCTGTGGTTCTCTTGGACCACATGTATTTGTGGAAGCTGTGAGTGGCCATGGAGTGAGCACCAGCGGCTTGCCAAGCCACATGATAAGAGCCAGAGGAACGAGCCTGGAGCAAAAGCTCATGGTGAAAGTCACAGCTGGCCATGCTGCGTGGTGCAGAGGAGACACATTCTTATTGTACTGCTTTCCCATGTATCGCTGTTTAAATAACTGTCTATTAAATCTCTGCTTTTCTTACTTTGGCACCTTCTGCTGGTTTTTCATCCTGTCATTGAAGATGTTTAACCAGGACAATAACATTTCTTCCTCAGATTATTTGAGTTCCTGTGGGAGAAGAGCAGTTCTTTTTTTTTTTATGTCTGTAGCTATCTCTGTTCACGCGTTTCTTCATGAGCTGCTGTGGGTGGGTACTGTTTGAAATGTAAAGTATGACACTTTCTCTGCGCTGAAAATTTTTTCCCTGGAAAAATACCTATCCAATATTGACTCTTTACAACAGCAAATTCAAGAGCTTTCAGCAACTGGGTGTGGGTCACATCTTTATTCTGTTAAATCTCTGGAACAGAGACAGCAATCATACTTTTATTATAAGAAAATTGTGTTGATTATTGCCTTAAATGTCACATTCCTCCTTGGACATGAACTAAAATAACTCCTTCAGCTAGAAAACAGTGCATGCTCTTACTCTTAAGTGTGATTATGGACAAGTGAAAAGAGACCATTCCTTCATCGCAACAGTGAAAATACTCAATTCAAGCTGGCAGTTTAAATAAAACCAGACAAACAGTTTTCTGGCAGAGAAGGAGGGGGTCTCTATATTCTTGGGTGGCATTCAAAGCTCTGTGAACACTTAGAGTTACCCTCAATACACTGACTGTCTGCAGACAACACAATGCCCTAAAACGCTTCCAAACGGATCGGAGGAAGAAGAGAACTGTAAACAGAAACTCATTGGATTATAGATTGAAAATCATGGAGTCACACTAGAATAAAAGAGGGGATATTTAAAATTGGCCTGGAAGATAAATTTCAGACTTCAGATTTTCTACGTCTATTTAAAAGAGGCAGGCAGGGTAAAAGAAAACTTAAACTTAACCATATTTTGAGTCTGACACATGTTCACTAAACCCTAAAATACCATCATTTGCATTTCCCTCTAAGAGCTTGGGCTCTTAGGGCTAAAAGGTGCTCACTGCACTTTCTCTGACTCAAACTCATACCTGAAGTTTGTGTTGTTTTTTTTTTCTTGCACGCCTTGTGTGTATATGTGCGTGCAAATGCTCTTACACATGGAGTCATTTTGATATGTGGACAAGTTATTACAACATATTTGAAGAGCAGTATATGTGTTAGCATTTATACACCTCACCAAAATCTGTTGTCCAGATGCATTACTTTGCTCACCTGCACAACATATAATACACTACACCCTTGCAGCCTCAACATGCTGTAAATCAGATTGTATGGTAGTGTCACTTTTGTATCACTAGAGGGAGCCACATTCCAGGATAAAGGCTCCTAAATGAATATTTTCTGTTTCAGTGAATTTCACTGCTAAGTTCTGTTTCTAGGAATTTTACTGTTAATACCAGAATAGCCTTTTAAATTAGTCTTGCATGCCATGGGGGTTCAGTCGGAAACATTTTGCACCAGCTTTCAGTGATGTACTTATGGATTATGTTTTAAACTGTTGCCCATAACGCATTAACCTCTTTACAGTGCCCTGGCTCTGGTCAGACATTAATCCTCAACCATCTGTAAATGTTGTGATTTTCTGGTTACTGGACTTTTTCTGTTCACATGGCTGTGAGATGAATCATCTGGATGATGTGCACAATATTCCCACGTCCTGCACATGTGCTAATAAATTTTCCCCAACATTAACACAGATGTAAGATGAGGGAAAATAACACGGGAGATTTGAGGATGAGTCACAGCCTGGAGAGAATGCAGGGAAGATGAGAGGAGAAGAAAATCTTCAGTAGCATTTGGAAGGGGCATAACAAACGCAGAAAGGGATACAAAAAGGGAGATCCGGAGAAACAGAGAGAGTTGATGGAGAGCACTCGCATAGATGAGTCAGATTCATTATGTGATGAAAAAGGGAGGAAGGGAGGGGGGGATGAGAGAAGGAGATGAGTCCAAGTGTAGGGGGCGAAGAAAGGGTGGTGAGTCAGAGTACTGGAGAGAGAGAAAGAGTGGAAGGAAGGGATCAGAAGAGGCCAAGAGTGGATGTTAAAAAAGGAAATAAGACAGCACCACAGGCATTAAAGGACAAGGAAAGGGAAAGTGCGTCAAATAGGATAAGTTTTTTTGTAGAAAATGAGAAAGATGATTAGCTAGCCGGAGCATGGAAATGAAGACATCCGGAGAAGATGGAAATTTAATGAAGAAGAAAAAGAAAGAAAGAAAGAAGACACCAGGATCTTCTCAGATCCTGAGAAGACAAGGGGAGGAATGAAATCATGAGACAGAGAAGCGATAAAGAGACAGAGACCTTCAAATTAGAGTAACATGGTCACATGTAATTAAAAATGCATAGCAAAGTAGTGATGTAGGTACAGGCGACCACAGATTACACCATTTTGGAGCTCTATTTGCACCTTTTCTAATTTGGCACAGGCAGCAATGTGAGAATCTCATCTAAAATTAAAATGTCTGACACAGTAGGCTGAATGTTAAACCGTGAGTCTGATGGACAAAATGGGATTTGGAAGGGAGTGAAAGATGATGAAAAAGGAAGCATCTGTCCTGTTTGAGATGTTTAGGTTGACAGTAGAGGACCTGTTTGGGCATTTTCCTTTCATTTGTGCCAGGAAGGAACTTATCCTTGAGAAGTTCATACCAACATGCAAATTTTAACATAAACTTCTGTATCTGGACTTATAACAGTGGTGGCACAAATTAACAAATATAGTGAGTCATGTTGTTAAGGTTTCTAAACGTGAAACAGCACCTCCCTCTACTGGCTGCAAACACACCCTCTTCTGCCCTCACTGTGTGTGTTGGTGCACAGCTAGGCAGCGAGCAAAGCACGCTTGTTGAAAATGTTGAAGAGGGCAGCTGAAGGTTTTACAGGAAGCAACTGTGAAACTGTGAAAACACCAAATGTAATGATTATGATTACAAATCAGAAAAAAAAACACTAGATACGATAAACAAACCAAAAGTGTTGTAAAAGTGAATTTGAAGGGTAAAAAGGAAAATGGATTCAGAGAAAAATTAACTAATGAACCACAACAAAACAGCTATAATAACTCTTTATTATATATTAACTCTATACTCTATATTAACTCTTACTTCCTTCCCTAGGTATTTACCCATTGATGTGATATGTACTATGAGCTCTTACTAGGATTTATTGCTGCTCTTACTAGTATGTATCGTCAGTTCTAGATCTGTATTTGATGCTCTGTTGATACTTGTAAGTTGTTCCTCAAATGTAAGTCGCTTTGGATAAAAGCGTCTGCCAAATGAGTAAATGTAAATGTAAATAATAAGAAGAGTACTTCAAGATAATTCCCCAACAGGTGCATGTGGGGAGTAGATTAAAAGATGTCTGTCAATATTTGCTTTTCACAGACAAAATGGTGGATGGAACAATGTCAGTTATACAGGAACTGGACTGAGTCAGTAACCGTTGTTACTGTCAACAGAACAAACAACTGAAACCAACCGCTTGGGGCTGAATATACACACATACACACACTGCATGTGTTTGTAAGTTATGTGTCCATACAGTCGATCCAGAGACAGCATATAAAGATTGATTATGTAACTAAGATGAAACACAAAATTCCATTGACTTATAAAACTGTTCATTCATAAACAATAAAATGCACAATAGTTCAGTTAAATACACTCAGCCACTACAGCCCTCCTTGGTCCGGTATGACTAGCTGCTTATCTTTGGTTAGATTTTACAGTGAAACTGATATTACAGAGTCAAACTGGTGACTCCATGGTGGCAGAGGGTACCATGCAAGGTGCCAACTGCTCATCACACACAGAAACAAACAATTTACACACACTCACTCACCCAATTTGTGGTTCAGTATCTTGCCCAAGGACACTTTCACATGCAGGAGGGATGAAACTGCCAATCTTGTGACTACTCTGTGACCCACTCTACCTCCTGAGCCACAGCTGCCCCATGACTTGTCTCCACTTGTGCTACTGCTAGGCTTCATTTAAACTTGTCCATTGAGGTGTTATGCTGTAACTATGCTGGCTATGTGTGTAGGCTCCATAGGCGTGCCGTAACACATGTACACCTCCTCGAAAATGTTAGGCTACTACACGTTGGGGGTCCAGGTTTTACAGGGGCCCTACTGACACAGTGACAGAGTTTCATTCAGTTATCATTGTAGTCATGTTATCATTTTATTTTATTTCAAAGTGATGTTGTAGGCCAGTTTAAACCACTTTTGTTGACTGACTGTGGGTGTTGATATGGAAATACTGTGTAGAACGCCATATTATGGTTGTTAATTTGCATTTAAAGGCTTTTAAAGTTGTGCACCAAGAGTTATTTTAACATGTATGTACATGTATGAACATGTATACTGAAAAATATTGTGTAATTTGAAAATGTATAGGACACTATCATCTAACATGTAAAATGTAATGCCAACTTTTTCCATGTGGTGGAGCTACAAATCTGTGATATCAGAGGCTGATATATGATGAATGGAAATGAACGTCATAAATGAAAAATATCTAAAACATTAAGTTGTCAGTTATTTTGGATTTGTCTCCAGATCTCCATTGGAACATATGTAGTAATGATTTTAATCATCTGTTCTATCCTAACTTTAAAATTGTTTTGAGCACAATTACATATTTTTTTAATTGCTAAAAATCAAGTTAGTTGTTAGATTTGATATTATTGTTTTTATATATTAGCTCACAAAGGACATCAACAAGAGCTTATCACTAAAGAGTATCAATGGATTTCATGACTTCTTAGTGTGTGTGTGTGTGTGTGTGTGTGTGTGTGTGTGTGTGTGTAGGTGTGTTTGTGTGTGTGTGTGTCTCAGCCCTCTCATCATGTTGTTTCAAGCACAAGCCTGTAATGATGCCCCATAAGGCATTTATTGGGTAACCTGGTCTGATATTAACAGGTCACCAGAGTTCATTCTCAATCTTTTTGCAGCCCTCCCATTGGTCAGTCACGCCTGCAGTTTGTGCCAGCATACGATTAGCCTTTAGGCCGAGACTGTCTTAGTGCAGTGATCATAAGGTGGCCCAAGATTAGTGTTAAGTAGTTTGTGAAGACAGTGTTCAGATTGGAACAGATTGGAGTTCAACATTTCTAAGAGGCACAGCTGCTGTCTATGCAAAATTAATCTCATTGGTTGACTTAAACTTAAGGAGGTGGAGCTAAATTAGCATAAGGCCCAGTGCGAAAGGTAAGGGTTAAAGACGCCTCGCAGAGTTTTTTTGTTATAAAAGTTGTTTACATAGTGTTTCCTACCTGAACACATCGTGTGAATCCATGAAGCCAGACAAACATATAAATTTCCTTCATCATAAAAAATCTGCAGACAATTTTAATATTTTAAATTATGCATAGTTTATATTCACGTTTGCTAACTTGCCGCTGCATTTCTGCTGTCAACTGCCTCCAACTGCCATGCCAGCGAAATAGCATGAACCCGCTGTGGGTAAATTTGTATCATCCAAATTCTCATGAGTGTGTACAGCACAAACCCACTCATAAAATCTAATGTTTTCAACAGTGCTACTACTGGTCAGAAATTCCACAGGGTACCATTAAGAGAGGAGGTAGTATGTGAAGTCCACTCTAGCTGCTAACTGGAAACAAAAAAAACTAGCCTAAGGCAGACTAGATAAGATCTCACAAAACCACACATGTAGGCCTAATTGCAATTAATGAATACAAAATGTTAATTCCATTTCTATTTTGTCCAGATAGCCAAAGTGATGTGGGCTGTGTTACACAGTCACAAGATTGTGGCCATACTGTATAACTTAGAAGTAAATCATCTTTAAAGCCTCTGTAATGCAGTAGTCAAGCCATAGTTGCTTCAGATTGTATGAATTGCAAAACAGAAGTAGACCATTTAACACTGCATCAGGGTTAGCTGGAAAAACCCTCAAGCTGTTTTATGTGACTTCATCAGCAACAGGATGTGGTAATAAAAAGTAGTTTTTAATTTTAATTTTAAAACAAAATCTTTCAAATGAAATAACTCATTCAGTGACTGAGCTTTTCAGTGACTAACATTTTTTGCAGTGCAGAAAATGCATTCAGCTATATTGCATGTCACACTGACTGTGAGGCTCAAAGTATTGAGACGTAGAACAAAGATGAGGGGCTGATGGAGACTCCACTGGAGAGGCTCTACAGCAGTGAATAGGAAGTTGGATGAATAGGATTTGGAGGGGTGACAAATTGAACAGGGGATTAGGTGTGTGTGTGTGTGTGTGTGCTGTTTGTGTGTGTGAGATACACCAGCTGGCTGAGTCCTCCTCCCCATTAACTGAGGAGGCGTGTGTGTGAATGTATTTGTGTTTGCGAGGCGTGCGCTTCATCCATTTGTACTGAGACATGTAACCACATGTAAGCCCACTTATGATGATCCCTGAAAACATGTACAATTCAGAAGTTAACCTATAGTTACAAAGACACTGCAGCCTGCTAAAAAGAAGTGCTGTAAATAAATGTAAATGTAATAAAGTTGCATGTCATATTTTATATATTCTACCAATATCAGCCGCCTTACTTCACTGAGAAAAAAGACATAGCTGTCATTGCATGATTAGCTTAGCAACAACAACATTTTGCCGTGTCATAAGTGAAGTCAGACACCTTGAAGTTAAGCGTAATTTATAATGTAACATTTGTATAGGAAGCTGCTTGTAGAAGCTGCTCCCAGTAGAAGCCTAAAAAAAAGCTTGTAGGCTATGGAACATGCATGTTGTTTAGGTTCTAGTGCCAAACAATGTGTGAGCAAAGAGAAGTTTCTGTTTCCACAAATAGATTTACACCCCTTAAATCATAGAATTTGGTTTGTGATACACGAAGAAAGGCCATGTCTGCAAACAGTCTCTTGTTGTCAAACCCAAAACCACAATTTATCACACATTTTGTCACAGCAGGATAAGCACAAGTGTAATTATTAACAAAAATAAACACTTTTTAGTTTTGCCACCGGTATTTACGCAAAGCCGAGAAATGTGTTTCTCTGATATGACAAATAGCAGTGAAAGCACGAGTGTGTTCAGAGCCTTCTGGGTAATTTATTTTTATTATTTAGCTTTTTTTTTTTTTCTTTACTTGTTTCCCTGCTGTGCTTTAATGCAACATTGTTTATACTCAGTTACTAAAGCCAATGTGGTGTGGCCTGAACATATAAAAACACACACATACTCTTAATAATGGACCAGTGTGTCAGATTTAGTGGCATCTCACAGTGAGGTTGCAGATTGCAACTGACTGATAACACTTCCCCTCACCCTCCTGTTCCTGCTGTGTAGGAAAACCTATGGTGGCCGCTGAACTTTTGAAAAACACATGGGTCCTCTTTAGAGCTAATGTTTGGTTTGTTAGTTCTGGCCTACTGTAGAAACATGGTGGTGCAAGATGATGGACCCCAGAGAAAAGGGGTTGATACTAAGAGCTCATTTCAAGGTAATGAAACCACAGAGATTCAGTTTTTTATGTGATTATACACCAATGAAAATATACTACTTAAAATTATATTAAATTCCTGCCAATATTTCTGCCAATATCCCCCTACATATTACACACTGAACTGATTTGAAATACAGAGAATGTTGTTTATTCTTGGTCAGTGGTTGCATTCACTAATGCATCCAAACTAACAAGCAATTATCTCAGATATAATTATCTCCAACAGGCAACATGTAAATACTCAGCTTGTCATTGATTGACCATTGACTGGCAGGATTTGCCCTTGCGGCAAATTGCTTTTCAAAAATTCGTCTTCCTTCTGCCTCCTTGCATTGATTTTCAAGGGACAATGAGGAAGTCAATAACAAATCTAAGGTTTTACCACCACTGATTTAAACTGTGAATGAGGCACATAAAGACGTGTTTCATTGAGGTGTTTCAAGCTTAGAACTTCCAAGGTCAGTTTTTATTAGAGAATATTAGCTTGGAGAACATCTGCTGAGAATTGACTGAGGCTGCAGGCTGAATGCCAGACCAATCAGCAGACAACGTTGGATGGCATGATGACAACCACGAGCAGAGCTAAAAGGTTGTGATAACAGCTGCTTATTTTATTGTAAAAAAATGTTTGTGGACTAGATTTATGAGCCTATCTTTCAGGGTGTTAGAGTTAGGTTCAATAGGTTTTTTTGTTGATTACATCACTTTTTCAACTTTTCAACCAGACTGTAAGAGCGATTATATTATACCCATGTCTCCCATCGTAACCAGTCATCAACTGGTGAGGATGCTGACTATCTGTGACATGAAGCTTTAGAATATAACATATGCGGCCATCAAGTGAATATTTCAGACCCTTTCACAGTGTTCTCGTTTTAAAATGGGTCAGCTTGAAACATTAAAAAGTCAGCCTGAGACGCCTTTGAGACCAAATCATGGAGCTCATGTTAGCTTAATGAGCTACCTATATAGTTGTTTAAGCTGGCAAAACAGATGATTGTGGACTAGAAATGAAAACCTGCTTTTGTATGCTGTCTGAAATCAAAGACAACTGTTAAAAAAATATACTAAGAATATACTAAGAATTTTGAGTAGTGAGTTATTATTGTAACTTGTATACTTGCTGTGTTGACAAGCACGAGGGGATTGGGGCTTCGCATACAGTCAATTACTTTCTTCATAATGCATCAGTGAACGTCAGTCAGTCATCTGGAGCAGTTTATAGATAAAAGCTGGTATTTTGTGAATGAGATTTGGCATCTACCGGATTAGATCCACAAGAGGATGAAAGGTGGAGAAGGAAGTCTGGCAGAATTTGTGTATGTTGTGGACAGTAAAAGACCTCCTTTGTCATGTAAGACACGCGCACTCCCATGCATGTATGCACACACACCCTTACAACCATCTCCCCTCCCTTTGAATTTCCCCGTGCACTGGCCTTAAGAGGAGTTCTGTTGCCGGGTAATGAAGAGGAGGGAGGCGGCGAGGCAGGTGCTGCTGCCGGGGAACAGTGCCCCACTTGTGGCTCTTTTGAGTGTCTCTCCACACTCATCCATCTCTCTGGTCTCCCCTCCACATTCACTTCATCTCACATGGTTTCACCCCCACCGTCATCACAAACAGGTGTGACTGTGTTTCCTTCTCTCCTGCCTGTCAATTCTCCAACTCCTCTTCACCATGTTTCTTTTTTTTAACCTCTACCTACAGAGTCTATCTATGGCTGAACACATTTGGATTTGATCATTTACACATGAGACTGTATGAGCATCAAAAAGACACAGAGACTAATTTAAATTCCTGGACCGCAGGAGGTGTGCAACCTATGTGCAATTCATCCTACGTTTGAATGCCAGTTGCATAATTTATACAACCAGCCAGCTTGGCTGTTTGCTTGGAAAAGTACAATATTCATTAAAAATGGTTATAAATCAGTTTTTAGTGCTGGAAGTACACACGGAATATTCTGTGTAGACTAGAAATGATTCAGCATTACACCGACTCCGAACAGAGACTTTATTTTATTCTCTTATCTTTTCCACAGTCATATTCTGTCACTGTCAGTGTGAACAAAACCTGCTCTGCAGATGAGTCTATCACCGCCATGACAATCCTCTCAAGGGTAATGGGCTCTGAAAGAGGTGATGAACTATTAAGAGGTGATCAAACTCCCATTTAGGCCATCAGCACAGCTCATTTTTCTGTGCTTTCTCTCACCACAGACGAGCAGCTCTGCCAAAACAAAACGCACGCTAAACCTGGGATTTCAACTAGTCTTTTTTTTCCTCAAATGTGATGTTTGACATTGTAACATCAGCGAATCAATATCACATCCATTTTGTGTAATAAGGGTAGCCATGAGAGTAGTATTTTTTTGAATATAATTTGTTTTTAATTGCCGACCTTCATACAATCACAGTAAACACACAAGGCTCAATAACAGTGAACTATCCCCCAATTATACCGTATCTGCTTATGCATAAATAATGCTACGCTAAAAGGAGTAGTTTGACATTTTGGGAAAATGCCAAACTGATCCTTCAAACAATGTAGATACAGGATTTAATGTTGCATATATTTAGCCTCTGCTGTGTATCTTTACATCTGAGCAATGAACTGCACATATAAGCTAATCTTTCACCACCCACTGCTGTGGCTAAAACTTTGATGGGACTATGATAACTTTCACCGACTGCTGCTACTATAAAAGGTTGCATCTATATCTAACGCAGTACATAACAACAGATTAGTCTCATATTTTGGTCATTGTGTACATTTAAAAAACAATAGTCATAGATACAAATGAAACCTTTTAAGTGTGGTGTCTCCCTGGCTTTAAAGCAGTCTGGAAATCAAACAATGTTATACATAATTGAACACTGTATTTCTAAATTCCTCACAACGGTCTAACATAGAAAAGAATCAATTTGGTTTAAACTAGGGGATTAATAGAAAGCTGTAAAAAGTGGAAAATTGGCAGAAATTACAGCTTAGCAGTAGAATGTTTACAACATAACACACAGTAAAGTTTATCCAATAAGCCAGTAGAACAAGTATAAAAGTATAGATTTTCTATTTCAGGGCTTACTTCTTTGGGTGCAGTCCAGTAGTAAAAGAAAAACAAGGATAGTATATGAACAGTTCAGCAGCGTGTTTTATCACCTGAAGACAAAAACCTGTTTTCTTTCAGTTTTGTAGTTAAAGTTTGGAGGAAAACTTCCCTAGTTATTATTTATTGAGGAGTTTAACACTCAAAAGCTCAGCTAATCTGCATGATCTGAGTCTGCTTGAGTTTTTATCATATTTGATCATGCTCATGCACATATTTTTGGTAACAGAAAGCTGCACAAACAGGTGACTTGAGTATTTGACCGTTTGTGGTAGAGTCCCTGCAGAATTAAGGAAGAACTGGGAACAACATAACAATGTCCAGGTACTTTTTTCATTTAGTTTAAACATAGGCAAACAGACTCACAACTACCATCGCATTTGGTCGCAAATATTGCCAATATCTGATTGGTCCACAGAAGTAAGCCTATGGGACATCACCTTTTTGAAGCCGAGCCCCATCAACTTCAAAACAGCAAACTGAAACTAAAACTAATATGTGTTTATGCAAAACCTCATGTCAGCTGATTGAGGAAATAGATTTTTAGCGCCTTTTCAGTGCTGCATCGGATTCAGGAAAAAAGGGAAAGAACGACACCATGACTCTAAAGGAGACCTATTACCGTTTTCCATATTTTATGACTTAAAAAGACAGGAGCACCTACAGCTTGTTTCAGACACAGGCTGAAATGAAGGCCTTCTTGGATAGAAAATTACTTTTTTGAATCATACAAAGGTGCCATACAGGAGTCATAGAATTAAAATATAAGACTGGAAAAGCAGTATAATAGGTCTCTTTTAAAAATTCAAGCCACATCAGCCCTCCAGGATGTCCAATTAAGGCCCTCCCGTTCTCCATCCAATACGGTGTTGTCTTTATTGTAGATGACTCACACTACAGTAATTTGAAGGTCGTTTGCCAATGAGGAGAAATTACAATTACCGGCGTGACATACAGAAAGAGCACGCCTGGGTACGTTGCTTCTAACATGCTGGACCTCGAGCCCCGAGTCGTGCGCAGCGAGGAGCTCCCACTCACCGAGCGGGCGTGAATCAAATGCCCTCTCATCTCCAGCAACCAGGCGCAATCTATTTCTCATTCTCTTCTCATTGTTGACACACTGTCATTGCGGGGCCTTGCTGCCTAGCAACAAAATCTGGGCAGACGTTTTTCCAATCTTCTGTCAGGGGGATGCTCCGCCCCCCTCTCCGTCCCTGGAGGAATGATTGAAAGGTCACTTCACTTCTCGCCTTGTCTGGCAGCACACAGATTGTCTTTTTTGAAAACTCTGAACACTGTGGGTATATGTTGGAGAGGGGTGGGGGGGCAAAACACTCAGTGATGAGTGGGTGAGGCGGCAGCAGTTTGCTCTCCACAGACCCAGTGATAGAAGCACTGAAGGGGGGGTGGGGGATTTGCCACCAGATCGATGATGCCACACTTTCCTCATCACAGGCTGAATGTGACCCCCATTGGATTGCTCCATTGTTGTTCTTCGAGAGGTCAGAGGCCCTGTGGAGTGGTATTAAAGGAAAAGTCTGTTTCTTTCTTTTGTTACAAAAAGGGACATAATGTTGTATTTTTCACGATCTTTCACATCAGGTTTGGGAAGGTTTTACTCACCCACTTCATACTGAAAGGTGGGAACAAGCTGACTACTCCTGAAAGCTTTACAATGGAGCCCTCGGAGCGGCCCACATGAGAGATCAGGCAGCTTTTGAGGGCAAATACAGAATCTGCACACAAAATAACATTCATTTTATATTCCCGATGCTATGTTTTGGATGTCATGGATCTTCACCGAGCCTAAAACACCGTATCTAATTACAAACACACGGAAAGACAAAGCCAACAGTTCTGTCGTGACCAGCAGCAGCAGAATTGCTTTGTGCCATTGTTGTGCTCTGGAGAGGAAGCAAAGACACCTGACCTCACAGCCAGGCACTGTGCCCAGCAGTCAGCAAGGCAGACAGTAAATAATGATACTTTCCTGCTACCTGTCAGATGATGGTGACATAAATCTACACAACATGCGGATCATGTATAAAGGCCCTTACAGCATTAAAAACCACTGGCTGCAACAAAAGGCAACCATGAATTCCTTTTCAGAGGACAACGCCTACAGCTGACGATTGCTCGGTTGTTACCAAATTAGTCAGGTATTTAAATATCAAAGTTTCACCAAATTTTCTAAACCAGGGGTTTTCAAAGTCTGTGGCTGTGGGCCTTCCCTCAGGCAAAGCATTAGAAAAGGATCCCCCTCACCCACCCCTTAGTTTACTTGCTTAGTTCCGCTCAATTACTGGATGCCTACGGGATCATGATTATGTTATTTCATCCCATAGACACTCAGCAATTGAGTCAAGATATGCTAATATTGCTGTGTGACATAACTTCAGAGTACACCAAATAAATAAAAAAGGTCTGTCCTGGACATTTATAAGTTTCTGACTCAGGTGAAGTGTGAAAACACTTCCTCAAGACTACTGTTTCTTTGAACTCTCTCTTTAACCAAGTCACAAACACATTGACTATTCTATGTGATCTCCTTTTGATAATATTGTTTTACTTCAATTTACAGAGCCTCCCCTGTTTGGAGCCACCCTGGGGAGGCCCGCCTCACACTAATCATGTCTTTACTTAGGGCACAAAGCACAAAATGTTTTCTGCCACCAGACCTGCACGAATGTGTGTTGAAATACATAATTCTCAATTTGAAGCAACGGCTGAACAAGTCAGGTGCCTACAATCAAGTGATTAGCCGCTGATATAGAAGTGGAGCATCTAGAATGAACAGGCTACAGTGTAAGAGAGGCCAAGAACATCCTGTTTGGGTTGACAGTTAGCTGTTTATTCTAATGCACACATACATAAGCCCAAAATATGGTGTGAAATGTATAATTTATTAAAATTAAAACACAGTCAAGTAGGCTACTTTATATAACATTCACTAGTTGAATGATACAAAAATAACAGTTGTTACAGAATATGGGTCCAACTGGTGATTTGTTAACAACCTGTCTTATTGACTGACCACTAACGAAAATGGATGTGAAAAACAACAAAAAAAACTAATTTCCTTTAAAAATCTGCAGGCCAAGGTTTTACATGACAACCTCTATTTCATATTTTTAGAACAAGAGTGGAATGACTCATTTGTTGTGAAAATGAAAGGGATGGAAATTAAAACAAAATGAGACCCATCTTTGTCTGCGGTGCTCTGGTTCAATCTGACCCACACCATTAACCGCGCTGTGTTTTCTCCAACACACAGTGAGGTGAATGTAACAGCGAGGGTCACGGTGAAAGGAGAATATTGATGGGCCTGTGGAGGGGGGCTGAGGTGGAGAGCTACATGTTTATTCAACTGCAGGAGCTCTGTGATTGCACGATAGGAGATGTGACCAAATTTTCAACCAAGTGCTGGCTGCTGGTGGGGAAAGCAGATTGATAAAGTGTGACTTTTCTGCTTTGGGCTTTGGGAAGCAGTGGACAATACAAAAGCAGAGGGCATTAACTATAAAAGCAGTGAGGGTTTAAAGTTTTCAGACTGGATGGCAAACTGTGAAACAGAAAGATTGCAATGCTTAAATTTTATGTCCTTTTAGGCTGATCATTTTACCTCAAAATGTATTTCCATAGAACCCACATAATACCTAAGAAATGCAGATATTGTATTTTGGTCCTAAATTTTGGACACTCAAAAATCTGAAGAAGCCCATCTTTGGTGTACACAGTGTAAAAGGGGCATTTAGTTACAAAAAGGAGCAAATTAATTTGATGTGGAATTGTAAGACTTAACTTGCCTGAAACTTGAGACATCTGGTAAAATATAAAGATATAATAAAACAGAAAATCCTTCCATCCATTGTTGATAACTGCTTCTCCTGTGCAGAGTCATGGGCGGCTGGAGCCAATCCCACCTGACATTGAGCGAAAAGCAGGGTACACACCTGAACAGGTCACCAGCTCATCACAGGGCTGACACACATGCTGCGTTCCAGGCAACTCGGAACTCGGATATTTCCGACCTCCAATTAGAAAAACTATCCTGGAACGCCACTTGAAGTCGGATTTCCTACTTGTGAACTTCAACATACATATTTTTCACTCTTGTGAAAAATATGTATCCTGACTTCACAAGCAGCAGCTGAATGACGTCACACAACAATGGCGGCTCCCATGGAAGCAAACATATAACAAACTAAAAGGCAGCATAAAGAATATTTCCATGTATTTGAATCAAAATAATTCATGCTATCATATAATAAAACCCAAAATATTTTGCCATTGTTCCATGCCAAAGAATCTTTGAAAGTCTCTTCACAAGAGTTATTCAGTAAAATGTTAAAAACGCCAAAACATTTAAAAACATTACTGACTTTTGAGATTACCACTTCAGTCATTTGCTTTCATTAAAATTGCCATAATTTTATTTAACACCAAGGGCAGGGCTGAGGGTGAACTGGGTGTACACTTCCTTGTTCACTTTTGGCGTCAGGCACCACCATGCACCTGGAATGCTCTGAAGCGTGGAAATCAGATATTTCAAACTGGACATTTCCCTGTTCCGAGCAGTCTGGAACGCGGCAATAGACACAAACAACAACTCACACTCACATTCACACCTGAGGGCAATTTAGAGTCACCAATTAACTTAATTAACTGAATGTCTTTGGACTTTGGGAGGAAACCTGTCTGCACCCAGAGAGAACCCATGCATGAAAAAATAAAGTAGGAATGCATTGTTTGAGTCACTTGGTTAGATTTGTGAATGTTATTATATAAACCCATTCATTTTATTCTGAGTCATTCTGAGTCAATGGTTGCATAACTTTTCACGACATAAGAAGTTAAATGCATTGAAAGCACTTAAGCACTCCTGGTACTAAACTGAAAGCTTAAAAATGTATAAAAAATGAGCAATGTTTTGCTTTTCAAAAAGTGAAAGACTTGCATCATGCATCAATTTTATTATGAAGACCTGAGGTTTGACATGTTTTGTTGTGACCTTGGCCGCTGGTTTAGTGCCCGTGCTGCATCACCAGTCAACGAGGTAGAAGATGTTTTAATGTAAAAGTCATCTGGTCACAAAGGAAGCATCAGTGTTATGAAAAAGTTTCACTCGAAGCCACTTTTGTCTGTTTTCCCTCCATCTCAAGAGCCACTCTTCTGCTTTTCTGACCTGATCAGTAAAGTTTCACGTAACTATCAGGCGAAGAACAAGACAGACACAGCTATAGGCAACCTTGAAAGCTAAGTCCCCCAGATGCATAATGGAAGAGAACTAAAGGGCCCGTCTCTCATTAACATTCCCTACAGTCACCTTCAACAATACATTTGCCTTACAGCGAGTGGCAACACTCAGCGGGGAGATGGATTTCCCTGTTCTCATGTCAGAATATTTTAATGTGTCATCAAAGTGGCACCTCATTTCTGGCACAGAGAAGCACTAAGCCTGAGCCAAACATTGGAAGAAGAAATCTGTCTGAGGGATAGTATTAGCATACTGCCTCCGTGGTTTGATACAAGAACCAATTCAGATAAGACTTTATTGACTCTGAGGCAAGTAGAATGGTGCAGTGATTGTGGACCTTTGTGCTACTGGCATGAATAACAGATTGCTGCAGCACACGCTGTGGATGCATGTAGTCTGTGCCTGAGCCTTTGTGTGAGAGAGAGTTCTGATTCAAGCAGAGCACACTCTTAAATCCTAGTTCTGTTGAAACGCGCCCTGGCTTTTCAGGCCTTGTATTCCTCAGAGCCTCCAAGAAACAGGGTCCTCCTCATAATTCAACCTGCACATGGAAACCGCAAACTCAGAGAGCATTTAGATGCGGCCAAAAAGTTAAAAAAATAACTTGACATTTTGGGAAATATGCTTGGTCTCGACCTTTGGTCAGAATGAGATGAGGAAATCGATATTAATTTAATCTTTGTGTTCCCAGGACAGAAGGTGGAGTGAGATAGCAAACAAACATATTTCACAAAAGTTTTTCCTTTTCGTCAAAATTCACAGAAAGAGAATTATTTTAAAACAGTCCTGAGGGCTGTGCACTAATTTTGGCTTAGTGGCCAAAGTTGGAACTGCAAGTCATGTGACACCCCATGAGACATAGTTTTTACCGGACACATCCATTACAAAATTCAGGGCAAAAAACCCCAAACAACTACTTAACTTTCTGCAAGAGCTGGTAAACAAGCATATTATCCAAAATGTTGAATTTTTTTGAACACAAACCCACAAATGAGTAACACATGTCCCAACACTGCTGGGCCGCGTGCCCATTTTGGCATAATGGCTTAATTTGGAAGAGCAGGTCATGCGACACCCCAGGATGCAGTGAGCTTTTATGCTGTGTGCTTCCATTACAAAATGTAATCAGTGTTGTTGTGCTGACCACATGTGGCCAAACAACTCATTTAATGAAAGTTTAAAGACTTAAAACTATATTTTAAAAGTTATCCTCAACAAGACAGGCCTAGAGATTAAGTGCTAATGGATTGATCGATATTAACTGATATTGTACCTTTAGTGCTGTATATTCTCAAAAATGTACAGTAAGTCAAATTATATGCGACTTAACAATGAACAGTGAACCTGTCCCAAAACTGACAATGAAAACTAGCCATTTGGCTACATCTGGCACCTTAAAGTATAAAGTGTAGATCACCAAGACATGTATCAAGCAGCTATTTTAGTGTCAGTCATGTTTTTGGGCATTAAGACTCATGGTTATAGGCAGCTTAAAGGAATCAGGACTACTTTTTAGGTGTAAGAGCTGGTTAAGTAGCTTTCAATAGAATTAATTAGTTTGTTTTTTGTATACTGTAAAATAAACAGGATTAACTGTGTTCATTAGTGAGCTTTAAAGATACCAGAAGGCAGACTTTATTTCCTTTGGAAACAGTGGCTAGCTGTTTCCCTCAGCTTCCAGCCTTTATGCTAAGCTAAGCCAATTGTAATGGACAAATATGAGAATCGATCTTCTCATCTGATTCTCAGCCAGAAATCAAATTAAGTGAATTTCCCAACTACTTTTTCTTTAATACATCCATGGATAATACAGATAAAGGAAGTGAAGACACATTTCTTGGTTAATGTGATATGACAGGATTCTCATCTAAACCACAGAGGTACACTATGTCTCTGCACATCATAGCACTCAGAATGAAACCATCTCGCCTGTGGTTAAGTGTCCCCCATCAGCAGCTCTTCACCCTCCAGTTTGCTCAAACTGCTGTCAGAGAGACAGCACATTGTACTCACTGTCCACAGCCTGTGTGACTCATTTCCTCTGCAGAGGGTCTGAGCGCTTCAGACGTACTGCAAAGAGGTGCAGAGAGAAGCAGGACCACTACCAATGCCACTGCACCGGCTCCAGTGTTCTCACAGCCGCAGACGAGAGAAAACATGCTTGGCTGTTAAACTGACGATTAAAATTCTGTTCTCCTTGCTCTGACTTGTAATTAAACTGTGTGGCATTTCCTGTTCTTGATTACTTGGAAAGTGGAGTCGCCTTTCACGGAACCAGAGTGTCAGTCACCACCGCGTGAACCGCTGCCTCCGGCCTTGCACCTGTTGTCTGAGACTGCAGGGAGACACAAAGTGTGAGCAGTGTGTGAACAGGCCTGGCCCTCCGCCTGGCCAATCAGCACTCTCACCGCGACATCTGATCCAGTGGTGGCCAACAGCTGCACCGTGTTTTTGGCACTGCCACGCCAGCCACGCCTTTAGGTCTCCCTGTTTCTCCAAAATGCGCCGTGGGTTCAGAGGAAAAATGCAACTGTAAAACAAAAAATACTTTTTTTCTGATTAAACTATCCTGGTGAGAATGTGGCCGGACACATTACTCAACTGTGAGAAAAAAAACCTGGTCTACCTTCTGGTCTGCAGGAGTGGACTTTAACGCTCACACATGCTTATTTTCCATTACAGACTATAATAGCTGAGAAAAAGAGAAAGAAGCTGCAGAGTCTGTTTGCACGCACATAAGTCACTTTGGGGGGGAAAATGTGTTGTGAATTTAATGGAAAAATTCCAAGATATGAGCTACAGTTCCAGCTATCTTACCCAGACGACATCAGTGATTTATTTCAGCCACAAAGCTACTGTTAACACCCAGAAAAGTTGATGAGAAAAACAACTTTATTTCAGGTCTGCACCATAAAAATCGCTCACTATAGTAATGAGAAGGCATGTGGCAGGGTTAACGCCCACCCTGCAGATTTTGAGGTGGGTCGGGTGTCTTACTGCTGAGTGATTTCTCTTCTCTGGCATAAATAATCTGTGGCTGAATAAAGCTGGCAGGGCTAAATTGAAAAACTTGGGAGTAATTTAGCCTCTGATGAGAAAGTCATATGTACACAGCTGTGTCGCCACAGGGATTTTGTATTTGTGTTGTTTTATTCTTTCTTAAACAGTGATGCAGAACTAAGTGTTAAGTGTGCAAGGTGAGCAGCTCAAGTCCACCTTGCAGGGCCACGCTGCCTGTTGAGGAGAGCTGCCTATTTAAAAACTCTTACACAAACTACAAAGACACATATTTTCTTCTAATAACTTCCAAAAACTACTTTCTAGACATGAAGATCATTTTGTTTTTTCACCTGTTTACATTTTGCAATATCCCTCTCTGGGATTTCTGCCCCCACCTCAAGACAATAGAGGAGAACAGAAGTGAAGTAACTAATTTCTTGGCCGGGTGGGGTGATTTCCTCCGAGTCTCGGGAGTTTTCCCGGCAATCTCACAATGATGGTAAGTATTCAGGAAATAACTTCACTAAGCCAAGATTGAGTCCAACACACTACCCCCACAAATTGTCATTTTTACAACTACTTCACCGTACGAATTAAACGAGCGAGACACAATGTGCTAATAAGTGAGCTTCAGAGATGCTGGTAGGCAGATTTTGCTTCTCCGCTTTGCTGTCTTGGCAAGAGTTAGATGCCAAGATTAATACCGCCCTCACATCTGTAAAACGCTAAATATTAGTGGCACGAGCTTGCAGCTTTGCATTAAGACCAGAAACCGGTGAAACAGCACACCTGGCTCTGTCCAAATGTGCCTATTAGCACCTCCAAAGGTCACTAATGAACACGTTATCACTTTCTTATAATAAAAAATGACAAGTTGTGGTTTTATGGGGCAAGCAATAGCGGGCTAGCTGTTTCCAACTGCTTTCTGTCTTTATGCTAAGCTAAGCTAAGCTACATCTGGCTTAAACTCACTATATGAGGACTTGAGGGAGCCTAGTCCCTAACTGGTCTGACACAAAAAAAATAAACATGTAGGTCTCAAGTTGGGACATGGACTAAGCATTAAGAGGCCTGAATGACTTTAGCAATAGCTGGCTAGCTGTATCTCCCTGCTTGCTTCAAAAGACTCAGACAGCTCTGTTATTGTAGACATCGCAAATTTTCTCATGAACTAAAATGTTCACTATAACAGTAAGGGATCAGACTTCATAAGAGAGACAGCAAACTCAAATAGTGCTGCCTCATAATGTGCTTCTCTTCTTTTTACACATGTTGAAACAACTTCCTCACACTTCAGTTCCTATATTTACACACACACACACACACACACACACAAAATTGTTTCCATCATTTCAGAGGACTTTTCATTGACTTACATTAATTCCCTGGAGACTTATCCTAACTGTAACTACAACCTGCCTAAGCCTTCACCTTAAAATTGGATTATTTACATGGTTTTGTCCCCACAAGGAAGGCAAGTCCCTACAATGCGACTGTGAAAAGAGATTTATGTCCCCACAACATAATACCTGCCCACACACACACATATATATATACACACAACACGCATATATAAAAGACACCAGAGTCCAAACAATTCACATTTAATGCCCTGGGCTTTATTGTCTTATTTTAGTGAGAGTTCTGTCACATTTTTTTTAGTCTTTTCAGCCTCCAGGTGGGACAAGTAAACCTCAAGGATATATCCTGCCATTGGACTGGGCATTCAGATTCTGACAAAGACGAGAAGCACTACTAAGTAATGCTGCCTTTGTGCCTAACTCTTCACAGAAGAGAGAACATAAAATTCCCCAAAGGAAGGCACCCAATACTTGTGGTTTTTGGCCTTGCAGCCGTCTGGAGATTCTTTTTTCAAAGAAAAAACGAAAATTAAGAAAAAAGGGGAAGAGAGAGGAGAAAACGGCTGTTTTCCCACATCCCCTCCGCCCCCTCATTAGCATTTTTTGTTATTAAAAACTGGAATGATGAAACACGTACAGCGATTACTGCCCATTCACCTCCCTTATCACCTATGCACGAACAAGTAACAAATGAACAAAAGAATGAAGTCTTTCAATAAACGAAAAGCTTACAATCAAGTTTACCACAAGAAAAAAAAAAAAATACAAAAATAACTGAATTTTTGTTTTACAAAAATGTTTTGTGGGATAAAACAAATATAGAGGGGACTCCGCTTGCATGAAAATGAAGAACCACCCCTTTAAAAACAAACAAAATACAAAAGCAGCATTGATATTTATCAAAACCATGAACAAAAACATAGACAAAAACAAAATAGTGCTTTAATTAGAAGCAGCAGAGGCTTCTGGGAAGAGACTTCACCCCTGTTTTGTTACTTGTGTTTGGGACAATGTTAATGGAAGCTCACTCTCTTCAAGTGAACCACAGTCACCCGCCAACACGCCGCCGCCTCCTCTTCATCCTCCTCCTCGTTCTCCTGGCCTCACGGTCTGTATGTATGTCACCATTGATTTTCACATGATCCACAGAGAGAAGCACAGGGACCCAAAATAAACGTGGGTGGGGGGGGGAACCTGCTTTGTGTTCACAATATACAAAAATACCCAGGAGTCCGTAGCTACCTAACATTTACTACAGCACAGGAACCAACAAAGGTACAGTGTACAAATAAAAGAACAAAACAAACCAAAAACAAAACAAAAACCTGTAAACACAGCACAATAAATAGATAAAAACAGCAGGCTCCGCACCATGCACATGATGTGATAAAATTTATCTCTATACAACTCCCACATCTCTCACTCGCCACAAGTTACTTGGCTTACTTTTTTTTCCTTTAAGTTTGACTCCCAAGTGCAAAACATCACAAATGGACAGTTCTGTATTCAAGTAATATATACAAGGGGGGATATTACAAATATGTAGTTGCTGTACAGATACTAATTTTTGCCATATTCATAATTTACAGATGTCAATCTTGAACTTTTAACAGTAACAAAAAGCAAAACGAAACAAAAAAGGTTTAAAAAGTATGAGAGATGAGAATTGCAAGCGAGCGGCCGCAGCCCCTCGTCATTCTGTCAGTCTGCGTCAGAGTCCTGCTGTCCCTTTTGCATTCCCGATGCTACGATGCACAGCACCTAAAGAGTGGACTCTTCACTGCACCGCTACTACGTCACCTCCATGGCCACTGTGTTGTCTGCTATACTGTTCAGTGCTGGCTTGTCTTCGTCGTGATTATCCCTATGGAGGGGGAGGAGAGGAGAAGATTAACGCTGGTGTTCTTTATCTCCTTTGCGCCGTGTTATTGTGACAAAACTATATCTTTAACTGTCCCAGATCTCGGGCGACAGATCTCTTTCTCTCTGTCTGTGAATACAGCTCTGGCGTCACGTTATTTCCGACCTTCTTCCAGGCGGATTTATGTGGATTCTGTGTCTGAGTTCTGTGGCAATCTCTGTTGCATTATCTCTAGCAGTCACTGCGTTGGCAATATTTAGATGATATTTGCTGAATCCAACTGAATACTTAAAGCAGGGATTGTATGTTAATGCAAAGGCTTTACTGTTGTTTATCCAGAAACAAACATTACACACAAAAAAAGGTAAGTAACAAACAACAAGAGTAACAAACTTAACAAAGTTATTTTCTTCTGAGTATGCACATTTAAATATATTATTCTTTTCTTTATTAATGTGCGTTTTCTGTTGTGTCTGGAACATGGAGGCGTTGTTTGAGATGATGCCATAAGGAACTAAACTATCGTCTGATCGCCCACATCTGTGTGGAGGTTTTATGTCTGTGCTGCTTAATTTCTAGTGAAAACTAATTTAAGCCCATGGCTAAATGTCTGTTTATTCTGAATCAGTATGAAGTCAATCAAAAATGTTTTTCTCGCCGGGAGTGAAGTAAGAAGATTGATATCACTTGCTATATGAAGCCACAGCCAGGGGGATGATTAGCTTAGCTTAAAGTCTGGAAAAGAGAGGAAATATGAAGCCTGGATCTGTCCAAACAAAATCCACCTAGCAGCACCTATAAAGCTCACTAATGAACACAATATTTATATTTATAACAGGGAGACATTTGTGGTTTTATGGGGGGTTAGTGCCTCACTTTATTTTTTGGCTGGGTGCACTGGCTTCCACAGAGGATGCCTCTGCGCAGAGCCAGGCTAGCCGTTCCCTCCTGTTTCCTGGTTTCATGCTAAAGTATGTTAACCTGATGTTGGGTGTAACCTTGTATTTACAGGACATACGTGAGAATTATTCTCGGCAAGAAACAATCAAATAAAGAATTTTCCCAGATGTTGAACAATCCCTTTAATGTTCTTTAACATAAATGCTGTACAGGTGTCCCAAAGCCTCACCTTGAACCCAGGTCCATGGGCGATGCTCCGGAGACTTTGGGCATCTGTATGTTGGTGGTGGCGGACAGCTTTAAGGCAGAGGGTGGCACGTTGCCGAGGGTCCGGGGAATGTGGCGTCCGGCCAGGCTGGCAGCCGACGGCACGCTCAGACAGATGTTGTTCCCGATGAGAACCTGAGTGGTGGCGGGGGTGGCGTTGGCGGCGCTGCATCCCAGGATCCCCAGCGCTGCTGCTGCGTGGGCGCTGGGGGTGGAGGTGAGGGAGGTGGGGACGGCATTGGCGGGGGAAGGAGTGGCCGAGTTGGAGGAGGGCTGGAGGAAAGTCGGGGCCACGGAGGTGGTAGTGTGCGTCGACTGGTTGGTCTGGTGAAGGGCTGTGGTCGTGCTGGAGAGGTGCAAGCCTTTGAAAACACCTGGTGAACCGAGAGGAGCTCATGTAAATACAAACGAAAACAAAAAGCAGCGAAAACACACCTTGTCTTCACAATTATTTTCTTTGGCTATATTTCAAGAGTTGAAGCAAATTCAATGACAAGACAAGAATGCGTTTGCACAATCTAATGCAATCTAGTACAGCAGCCATGTAATAACTCCTATTTTTGTGAAACTTACAGTGTTATTGCTGACACTGTCAATGTGTTGATGCAACACTAAGGTAATTTTTAAGACTCTTGGTAATGGTGTTGTTGAAATAACTGCAACATTTACATGCACAAGCGGAAGGGGGAAGTGCGGCTGACAGTGGGTGCACAGCTACAAATCTGTAGCTGTGTGTTCATTTTTCAAATTTAAGCACAAAACAATTTATTGGTTTAACAAGTAAAATAAGTCAGTAGCAAAATGACACCCACCTGCACCTGCCAGGACACCGTTGACTCCGCTTGCCAGCACCAGCTCCTCTTTGGACTTGAAGGCCAGCAGCTGGTCTGTGGTGAGGAGGGCCGAAGCAGCAAACTGGACGCTGGCCTGGTCCAACGTCTTAGACACAAGTGCCTAGATGGAAAACAGAAAGGGGGGAAAACTGTGGGTGCGTGCCAGAGATTTGACCGCTCTGCTAAAATGTTCGAAATTACTGAGCTCAGCACTTCTTGCTGCCAAACAGGAACGCAGCCAGTGGCATTAATACTGCTCGTGGGAATGAGGATGTGTCCCATTTCCTAAGGATGGGTGAACCGACCTTCAACTGTAAATGATTTCCATATTGGGAGAAGTCTAGCTGGTTTGATTTAACCAAGCTCTACTTTATCTCTAATTTGGTATTTAAAGTACACCAAGAAGTGCATGAAAAGTTATACAAAAATGACATGAACTGCCAAAAGCAGACAGGGAAGTAAAGTACAAGTAGGGAACATAGATCCAAATCGGACCAGGATTCAATTTCAGCACCTGTGAGATAGAACCTTCTTCTCTTAAAATACTTATAACACCCATAATGGCTGCCACTGCTCTGCTTTTTTTTTTTTGTGTAAAAAAGTTTTTCCCTACAAGCGCAGGTGTAGGAGAGGCTCTAAAGTTGTGTGTCCTCCTTACTGACCTGTGTGTTGGTAGTTGTTGCAGGTTTGTTGGCTTGCTGCTGCTGTTGGCTCTGCTCCAGCTGCTGTTTCTGCATGATGGCCAGCTGCTCCTGGTGCTGCTGGTACTGCTCTGCCGTGAACACTGTGGACAGGAAGGACCAGACGCACCGGTCAAAAGCAGAATCAAAACCAGATGTTGTTTACGGCGCGGTTCAGTCGGTTTATGTGACTCTTATCCAGAGCTCACTGACAACAGTGACGTACGCAGTGCTTTTGATTTGTGTGTTTTTTTAAGACAGCAAAAACAATGATATTTTTGTACTGAAGCAACATTTAGTTTTCTCCAATATATATCTTTTGTTCAGGGGGAAAACACTTCTGAAATATTACAATGATAAACATAAAAATGCAATAATTGTACAGCTAGCTGCTTTTGAAGGCAGGACCCCATTCCTAATCAACATGCTCCCAGCATGATTGTGAACTGAAATAACAGTCAATGACAAACTGATTTTCTGTGTGTGTACACAAAAGTGACGTCTCAGTGGGCTTTCAGGCGTCAAGAGTGCTGCGGCACAACAACACAAGGGTCTACGCTGATGTGGGCGTGTTGCTACAGATTTCAAGGTAAAGAAAAAACTGAAACACAAGCTGGTAAGAGCCCAGTTTGAAGGCTGATCAAACACAAAGCTGGTTTATACTCCTGAGGCAGCTTTCACTCAACCTTGCACAATGGCACAAGGAACAAACGGTACTATGAGTGTACATGCTTAATTATCAAGGAATATATGCACAAAATACTGGCTTTGAAATGTGAATTTCTCAACTTGAACAAAGTTAAACATGCAATTTTTATAACAATAACTAGTAAAACTGATGTAAAACAGAACAAGATGAGCAAGTTGCTGTAAGGAGGAGGCGGCTAGAGGCAACACGTGTTGGCACAGTGGCACCGGCTCAATGTACATCTGTCTCTATCCACAACCTGGAGAAGGAACTGTAGACGAGTGCATTAAATAAAGAGTATAATGTTTAGTTTCATTATAATTTCATATAATAGCATACTATTTTACCACTAGTTGAAGAGCTGTTTCATTTCTGTTGCTTGTTTTTATTCATTCAATCCTTGTGCAAGCAAAAGGCTCTACATTGGTCTTTAATTCGTTAATGCTGAGTACTAACTTGTTAATAATCATATTGTTCAACATTTAATGATTTGCCGCATGTCAAACTTTTCCAATGCCCCGCCCCATCCAGGCTGTGATTGGTCGGTTGACGAAAAATGACTGACAAGCATGTCGGCTCTGTGAAAAGTTGAACTAAATGCACAGATACAACTAACGTTAAATGGCCAAACCTTCCTAATCTTCTCCCAGTTTTCTTCTTTAACGCTTTAGCTGCTGATAACGTCTCTCTGTCTCTGTCACAGAGCGAATGGAGCAGACTGCAGCGCACGCACAGAAGAGAGTGTCACACACACGTTTTCTGTTTTATTAAATCGCACATGACATCACAATTGCTATTAGATTAATCGTGCAGCCCTACTCTGAACAAGTGATAAACTAAGGAAGCCAAATTCAACAGAGCTATTTTGAAATGGTATCAGAGCTAGGGTTGACTATTAAACCTCAACAACGTGTGTGTCAGTTGGGCAGAGGATGGAAAACTGTCAAGCAATGATATGTGGCAATTTGTGGTCAGACTCAGTCATGTTTACTTATTCTTTAAAGAGTCAGCTGAATAAAACTTCCAACCAATCTTAGACTAAAAGCAACATTCTTGTACAGCTGCTTATCTCAAAATAAACACGGGTTTTGTTAAACAAATGTTTATAATTATCAAAAAAAAAAAAAAAAGATATCCAAAAACGGCTTTACTACTGTACTGCTTTGATATTGGAGCCGATAACTCTGGTATCTTGTAGGCCTTTTTCAAAGCAGACATTTTGATTTGTGATAGTAGGAAAAGCACGGGTATTAATACTAACTTTAACAACGGCTCTGTTCTATTCAAGGGTTGCAGTAAGCCCCGACAGCTCGAGCGAACATGTACAATTTCAGCACGCAGGTCTCATTCACACACCTGTTTTTCTTACTGTGACAAGTCAACATTGGCTTGCTGATGCAGATAGGCCTTTTTCATTAATCATGAAACTACAAACAATACCCAGCCATAATTAGGGGCGCCACCCACATGTCCAGTAGCGATCTCTTTCAGTGCACTGAGTAGAGTAAGAAAGAAAAAACACTGAGTTCCTAAATCAGAATGTGCTGAGATTAGGCCTGAGATGAATGACACTCAAGAAAAACACCAAAACAAAGCAACGCCCGCTCATAATGCCATGCTGTGGACATACTCCACAACAAATGATATACCTCTCTGCACTTTAATTACTGAAATTACCCTCAAGGTTGCAACTATTTATTATTTGACCAAATACAGACATCGATCACAAAGCCTACATGAATAAGTGCTCTTCTATTGCTTTACAAATAAATAAATAAAAACAACTGTCACTGTTCAATCGGCAGTAATAACAATATACCAAATCCAGGGTTCGGTTCAGACCTTGATTTTGAGGAGGAGGAGAATAATCAGGTATATTAGCACTAGTGATGAGCCTTCGGAGCGTATGTCGCATAATCCAGGATGATTTTTGTGAAGCGCGTATCGAGGCTTTTGTGTGGTGACGTCTGAAGCCTCGTGAGCCGATCGTACCACGTGACTGATTCAGGATTCGGGTTTGGCATGTGATTCGAAATGAGCAGCAAAACAGAATGAACCCTTCCTCAACATTTTGTGGACTTTTGATTTTAATTGAACACAATTAGATTGTAGCTACATCTTATTTTAAATGACTAAAATATTTGATCAACTTATGTCAGAATTGCTTTGATCAAGTAACTTCAAAAACTGTGATGAAACAGAGTGAAGTTTTAGTTGAGTAAGACTAGCGGCAGCAAGAAAGTGTTTTTTTTTGTATGTGTTTTTGTAAGAATTAAACTGGGGGCTTTTACCCCATATTACCTAATCATTTTCTAAAGCAGGTAAACTCATTAAAAAAAGAAACCACCTGAATCCCAGCTCTGTGGAAAAGTTATTTTAAATAAAAATGGATAAAATATTGTCTCTTATCTAAAGACACACACAGAGTAACACAAGCACATTCACATCATCACCCTCTCCCTTATTTCCACTTTCCCTTTAGACCCTGTCATTGTATCATAAAGGCAGACACCATAATAATAAGTCAATCATTTATGTACTGGCATCACAAACAGCATTCATTCATTCAATTCAAAGCTTCACAGACCAAAGCCGTGGTGCTGTTATAATCACTCGACATCACTAACTAGCACCTACCGTTAAGCGGACATGGTAGAAATTTTACATTACGGCGCGACAGTAAACGCGCGCTACAAATGTCCCTCACTTAAGTTTCAGTTTCGATCCACATGCGACACTTGAAAACTTGAAAACTGAATCTTGAACAGGTGAATTTATTAAACGCGGTGACTTTATGAAGCGTACTGCTGATGGAGAGAGCTAGCAGAGACGCATACAGGGAGAGAGAGACAGAAAGAGGTGGGGAAAGCCGCCATGTTTGCTGTGAAAGGCCAGAGGTGCAGGCTAGGTGTGTGTGGGAGCGTGAGTGTGAGGAGAAGAGTAGCAGATTCAAAATAAATAAACAGTAAAATACAAACATGTTATAGGCCTACACCGCTACCGCCGCCACATTAGCACCGTCTTACTGAGAGCTCAGCAGTCCGGGGAGACGGGGAGAGGGTGTGTCGCCGTCCTGTCTCTGTTTCAGAAGCGTTCCAGCCTTAATCAGCAGTGTGCCTACACACTGCTAAAAAAGTTTACAGCAACAAAAACATACCTGTGAAACAAGGTCTTAACATGGTTCACAATTATTCTACAAGTGAAACACGTGACAGTGGCCGAAAATATAATAATAAAATTATACATTCAGATTCCCAGATCTGTGTGGAAATCCCACCATTTACCTAAACAAAAATCAGATAACCCCTTTAACTTGCCCAAATATTCAGATTAGGACGTTTGAAGCAAGCGGGGGGAGCAGGTTTCTGATGAAGTCATTTCGCTTGTAATTGCTGGACACTGTACGTTGTTCCTGAACCAGCCCAGTGTGGCCCAAAGTGACCCTCTCTACAGCCACCGGCCCAGACGCACTCCTGCACGTCTCATGGATCTATTTCTACAAGACCATTTCTAATTGACTCCCCCGAGCCATGGGAGCAGAAATTAATGTATGATAATATGGAAAGAGGGTCAGAAAGCGGACAGTTCATGTGATTTACCAGCAGCATGGGAGCCCGGGCTGCAGCAGGGTTATCTACCTTCGGAGGTGCCTCATCAAAACATGTTACACAAGAGCAGCAGTAAGTCTCAACTAAACAACAGTGAGCTGGCTATTAAGTCTAACTCCCTTTTCTCGCCATTGGAATATTCACATTCACACAAAATCAATTTAACAATGGTGCCTCACATCATTTTATGCGTGGAGAATCTTTTCCAATTACATCCGTACCCCCATGCACACCACAAAGGCAGTTCTCTAATTTTTGAGGTTTTCTGCACTGAGAGATGAAGAGCTGAAGTCGGACAGAGCGGATCCTCTGATGGTCAAAGCGGGCAGCCTTTCCTGCCACGCCATCTGCCTGAGCTCTAAACAATCTTTTCTCGGCACTTTGAGGATTTATTCAACCTCCATTAGGGTTGGGGAAGGTGACAATATGTCCCGTGAGACGACAGAAAAATTGTCAAGTCTTGTCAAGTGATTTTGTTATACCATTTAAGAAAAAAAGGCACCCTGTGGAGTTTTTGACACCTAGTTTTACTAAGCAATGTTTTTACAAGTGGATCCTAGTTTTCGTGCACACACACATGCACGCAGGCAATGTGATGTAAATTCCCACCACCATTCTGCCAAGTTAAAGTTGCTTTGATTTGCAAAGAAGCAGAGCAATGTGCCAACGAGCTAAGAGAGGACTGCAAGCTAGCAAACATGGTTGTAAACAATGCAGTATATAAGATTTCAAAATAAACATAAAACACAAAAGGGACACCTTAAATACCTGTTGCATTTCTAGACTGGGTAATGTTGCTTAGAGCTGAATCGATTTATTGTGAATAATTAAATTAATCGACAACTAGTCTAATAATTGATTAAATCGATTTCAATCATTTTAAAAGACAAATTATCTAATTTCAGCTTCTTAAATGTGAATATATTCTGGTTTTGTTTACTCCTCTATGACATTAAACTGAAAATCTTTGGGTTGTGGACAAAACAAAATACTTAAGCATGTCATCTTGCATTTTGGGAACTGATCGAGATGTTTCTCAATTTTCTGACATTTTATAGACAAAACAACTGAAATACAGCTTAATCGACAATGAAGAACAGCCATTAGTTGCAGCCCTTATGCTAATCAATAAGCAGGACATTGCAGTATTTGATTAACAGAGTAATTCCCACCACAATAACCTAACCTCTATTTTAACATGAAAAACACACGTTATTGGTCAGGCCAATATGTACAGCAATAACAATGAGTTACAGACTACCAGCAGACAGATGGCACTAAAACAGTATGTCACAAGGTCAGTAAAGGTGCCCATAATGAATAAAAGTGCCCATAAAAATAATAATAGATCTCACTCTAGAGCAACATAGCAAAGGACAACACTGAGCGCACTCTGAACCATCAATCAATCAAAATCATAAATTAAAATAAGACCAGTTTAAAACCGCCATACAATGAATAAAAGACAGAATCCAGAGTCATACAAAATGGCCAAAAAGGTGTTGGACCACACGCTAAAAGAAGGTATATGTTCAAACAGTAGCTGATAAATTAACAGAGGGCAAACTGTATTTCTGACTGATGCTCAGAATGAATGAATGAACTACAGAGTGCACAAAAGGCAATCAGGCTTTGCTAAATTTACTGCCAGAAATAACTGCCAGTGACTAGCCTTGTAGCCTGACACTTTATCTAAACTATATTAAATTTGCTCCTTGTGACGCCAAGAGACCTCAGCTTACAACACAATAATGCAGCAAAGTGAACTGTTCCACTCTGTGTTCAGACCAATGAAAACATTCAGCTGAACTATTTGAAGACTTACAATGCCAAAGATGCAAAAGAAAACGTTGAGCAGCATGGCGGAAGAAACAACTGACTCACCATTGACAGGGGCGGGGGCTGGGCCGGTGCGGTTCTGGGAGCTGGCTCCTCCAGACAGGGTCCGGTTTAGTCCTGACACTGTTCGGCTATAATCCCTAAATCCTCTGCGAGGCAAGTCTCCTCCACCCAAGGGGTGATGGGATAGCGTCCGTGGTCTGAAGTGCCTCCAGCGGCAAGATTTAATGTTCAAAAGAATCTGGCTGAGGTCCACAGATGGTGCCGATGATGATGACAGGAGTGATGAAGAGGAGGGAAGGTGGGAGGAGCTGGCTGGGTCCGAGGTATTGGTTTCTGAGGTACTGGCGTTGGAGTTGCGGAGCGGAGAACTTGGAAGTGGTGAGGCGAGTGGTTTGTGCTCTGGGTCAGAGTCTAGGCTCTGACAGATGCTGTCTAGATCTGCATGCGCTCTGTCCAACAAGACCCTGAAAGAAAACCAAAAACCATTAGAACAAATCCCCATCAGTGGGCTGTGGAAAAACCACAAGTGAGGTCAGATGAAATGAAAAACACACTGTAGTCATTAGTACATTTCAACATCAACGTTCGTTGGTTGTGGCCAGAGTCTTGCACAAGTTCGGCATTCCATTCCTTTAATTACAATGTCCAGTGGGACTGTACCAAATATAGTACTGTTGTGCAAAAAAATGGCAAAAACATGCAGTTCTGCTATGAAAACAGGACGGAACACTTTTGCGATGGAACAAGACTCAAAGTTTACCTCAGAGCTGCAGCTTCATGAGGCTGTCAGGCTTTTTAAAATCCAGAAAAGGACAAGAAGAGATGACATTTTTGCATTTCTAGAGCCTTAATACTAGTGAGGTTAAATATTTTATCTGGCCTGTGGCTGGTACCACAGCAAAGGCTGTGTTGTTAACGAAATCAAAACTGTACAGTGACGTTTCAAAATGTTGTACAATTGAAAATTGTGTGGTGTTGGCTGCATTATATTTAGGGCTGCAGATAACGGTGATTTCCGTACTCAAACCTTGTAAAGCTTATTCCATTAATTCATCGATGCATCATTTGAGAAGTACCCCGTGCACACTGTCCAACAAACAAAAAAATGGACTGACCAACGTCTCAGTCCAAACAAACATACAGCGCTCCGTGCTTTCTAACACGATTAAGTATTGCCATCATAAGTACACATCATACTGAAGAAGACAGACTGGTCCTTCACTCTCCCTCGGAGATGGTAATAAGGTTGACGGCAGACAGAAACAGAACACTGCTAATCTCGGGTGTGTCTGCGAAACAGACGCCGTCTAACCCAGTTGGTGTCCTCGACAACACCTGGCACTGTGGAAGCCGCAAGCTAACTCCTCCAGCCAGTGTGGTTTTATTCATTCGTCAGTGTAATTTGCTGAGAGGATATCAGTTTGCGCTGCAGGACACGCTGCCGTTTAAACTCAGCGGAAGCTAAGTTTTCTGATTTGTCTACAGGCCACAGAGGCAGGTGAATCCCAAAATGGAACTGTCATGTTCATCATTTCACCAGCCAGCTTGATATTAATAAGAGAATGTGCCCGCCAAATGATCGCTGGTAACCTGCCAAAGAGCCGGTATGGTAAACAACCTCAGCAGCTTCAGCCAACACTTGGCTGAATTCCTCCTGCTCAGTATTGGTGCTGGCTGCATTCCTACACACATTTCATTTCAAATTTTTACATTTTCTCAGACCTAATTTTCTTCACTGAATTTGCATGTTTTGGTACATCATGAATATAATGAATGTAACATGCTGATCATATCACACTTATTCTTTACGTCACAGAAGATTAAAGCTTAAAAGCTTCACAAAATCTGAAGTCGTGCAATCACCAGAAATAATCATTTCTGATTCAGCCAAATTGTCAGGACTTGAAAAACAATCCACTTCTGTTTTGCTTGTGTACCTGCAGAACAATCCAAGCGTCGCTGATCAAATCTCAGCAAGCATGAAAAAAATAAAAAAATAAAAAATAGCCAGACTGAACTCACCTGCCCCCTCTGCCCACGCGGCGCCGTGCCAAACCTATGCAGCGCCGCGGCATGTTCAGCGAGGTCAGACAGTAGCGGAAGCGTGGGTCGCCGAGCCCGCCCTCTGACGGGCTTACCCAGGGCCAGTTGCCACTCTGGTCTGGACGAGACTGTAGGAAGGCGAGGAGGACATGCAGAAAGAGACAATAGGGAGGAGAAGATGTCACATATTAAAAATGAAAGCAATGACAGAAACTGGAAAATTAAAAAGGCGAGTCTCCGTTATTGCATTGTTCTGTCCATCAGAGTGCAGAAGACTAACAGCCAGGGCAGCCAGACTGGCCAGCCTGCTGTCGGCACTATAAATAGAAGCATGGGAGTCACAGGAGGGCACTCACAGCGTAGTACTGACAGCCGGCCTTCCTCCTAAACGCATAGCAGCCATCTGGGTCATTCTCCTCTTCTTCCTCTGAGGAACCTGAATGGATCTATACAATAAAAACTATTTAAGTACATGAAGAGTGTAGAACTTGAAGCCAGTCTAAAGACCTTTAACACACCTGATACAATCAGTATATTTCTAGGCAAGCGCGATTTTCAGCCTCTGTTCCTTGATGGTTCATGTCTTAGTCTTAGTGAAACCACGTCACAACAAAAGTTAAATCAACTCACACTCATCTGAAGTTAAATCACGTTACCTGTGAGAAGGGTTCTTCGTCTGAGCTGGGGAAATCGTACTGGTTGAGGTCCTTGGGATTGAACACCGAGGGGCCTGAATGTTGAGGCGCCGACAGTGGAGGGATCTTGGGTTTCTTTTCATATTTCCTTTTGGTTCGCACTGCCTCCGTCTTCTCCGGCTGTGAAAAGGGGAGGGAAACAGCGGTGAATGTTTATACCACCACATTTGATGATTTAAAGCACTGCTATTTGTGGTAGACTACTGTTGGTGGTCTACGCACAGGCGAAGAGTATGTGTATAAACAGCAGTGTGAGTAAAAGAGCCATTGATATGCAGATGGCAGCATGTGCCAGATGCCGCTGCCCAGCCAGATGGCTGTCCCCCAACCCCACCAATCCACCTCGTGCCACTGTTCACCCCAACTTCCCCCAGTGGGACGACTCCTCCCCGTCTGAACAGACTCCAACTCTACTAGGATTAGTCAGGTCCTATTCAGTCCTTAGACGTGAGGGACAAAGCAAGAGACTCTACAGTGAAGAACTGCTGTGTCAAATCAATGGAAGAAGTGAGGGTCAGAGTAATGAGGGAGGAGGGGGCAGAGTTAAACCAAAAATGAGCATCTGTAAACAAAAGGGAAAAGTCAACCAGCTGGTAGAGGGAGTGGAGAAAAAAAAGGGGGAGATGGTTGTAGTGGGAGGGTTGTTGGGATACTGGAGCTAATGAAGTTATAATGAGAAGAGGTGACACAGAGTTCACATTATCGCTGTGTAATGAAGTGCTACATTACCGAAGCATACGGCAAGTCAGCTTTACAGTTAATTTTTTCCAGTTTGAAGGAGTCAGCACATAAAGCATGTACCCTGCCGACTCAATGACATAACTGATTACCAGGCATGAACAGAGATACATAACTGTCACAGTCTTTTGGCTGAGGGATACCCAAGAGCATGGCAAAACGAATTCCTCTAATACCTGTGCAGCTTTTCTGTAGAAGATTTTCTTAAGATTTGAATGGTGAATTGGTTAACTTGGTAATGACAATGTAAGACATTGAGGTTTTGTTTCCAGTGCAGTTTGTTTGTCAGCAAGATTATGGAAAAAAGTACTCGAGGGTTAACGTGAAACTTGGGAGGGTGTAGCACGGGCCAAGCAATAACCCATTCAATTTGGGAATGGATCCGAATCCCAGGAGGTTATACTTGTCATATTTCACTTTCATTAATATTGTGGGACATTTGTAACACTGGGATCTATGGCAAAATTAACTGAATTCATTGACATGCATGAACCTGCTGTAGGAACAAAGGCAGAACGTATGTAAGAAGTCAGAATTGTGATTTTTCTAAATTGTGGTTGTGCATGCGGATTTGCATTTCATAGAAGAGTGGATTACTGGCATTGGCGGGGGGTTTGCTCTCGCAGAGTGCCCTTCTAGTTGCCATTTAAAATAACGTACCTTTTCAACAACGAAAATGTCAAGGTCTCATTTGAGTCAGTGTTCAATATGAAGTATAGTATACTGCACTGTAATGCTCCTCACTTCAGCCATCATCAATGTGTGAATTAAATCAAGTGAAGGACAAATGGGAAGTCAATAACATTTTCAGATACTTCTCTGCAGACATTCTGTTCCAACACCCACACTCATCAAGAGCCAGAAAGTCTGTTCCGACATTATAATGAGGAAGCCAGTGTGTTGTGACTGTAGATGGCCTTACTTTCTTGTAGTCCTTCATATCCAAGTGGTCCTGGTGTCTATACTGGTTGCTGCTGGACAGGGGAATGATGGGGATGGTGTAGACGGGCTTCACCAGAGCTCGCTGCGCAAGTGCCTCTGCCATCACCTCGCTGCCGAGGTCTGGCATCGCATTCCTGATGGAAAAAGAGAAAAAAAAAAGGGTGGAGGAGTCGGTGAGCATAAAACAGGGCCATATTTGCGAAACAGCTGCAGAATAGATTTAGAGATTATTTTTGGTTTAACTGAATCACTATATTGCAAAGCATAATTAATTCACAAACAGGACACAAGAAAAATACCTCAAAAAGGGAGACTTGATTTAAGATAATGTTACACAAACAGACCAAAAGAGTGGTTGTACTAGTTTAACATTAAAATAACAAGGAAGTATCAATTTATTAGAGGAACAGCTAATTGGTAACTTCTGACCTACAAATTAAAAAGGTTTATTCAAGGTTATTTTAGACAAATCATAAAGCAGTAAGGAAGATTTGCTTGTGTCTCTCCACTTTATGTAGTTGTAAACTGAATACCTTAGCTAATTTCTCGATTAGTTGTTAAGTTCAGAAAATTGGGAAAAATATGCCTTCAACCCAAATATATTCAGTTTCTTGTCACAGATGAGCAAATAAACCAGAAAATATTTACATTTGAGAGGCTGGAATCGGAGAACTTAAAATTCAAAGCGACTGATCAATTATCAAAATAGTTGCTCATTAATTTTATAACTAATCAATTAATCAACTAATTGTTCCAGCTCTAGTAGTCAACACTTGAAAAACAACCTACAGACTAGTCTGAAATTAAAAATCTTTAGTCTCAGTTTTAACTTTATCTAAACTTTCTTCTTCCAAAACACCCTGTCTATTTAGTAAAATTGTAATTTCTACTTCAATATTTAGCAACATTATTGCTAATTAATGCTCCACACAGCCAAGACCAGCAGACAAAGGCATGTAAACTTCAGTGCATAGAAAAGCCCAAAGCACACTACATCACACAGCACACCTGGGTCACTCTACACCAGCACAATATCATGAAGTGGGCCGGAGAAGCTATCTACTGAGAATAGAGTGGTCCAATCTGGGAGTGCGCACTGGCTTTGATGCACAGGAAGAAACCAGGCCGGGATAACAAGAGGAAATTGAAATGTCACTACAAATCAAAAGCACTTCAAGGAGAAGGGTCCAATTTAAGCTCACACTGACAGCTACTCTCAGAGCAAATTCATTCCATTCAGATGTCATGTTTAGATGGGTCTCAAAGGGGAAAAAAATACAATAATTCAAAGTGAAGCTAGGAGATGAAAAAAAATAAATTAAAACTACAAACAAAATAATACAAATATATAGTCTAGTGTACTGCCTAACAGACTGGGTACAAGATTCTAGCAGACACAGAAGTTAATGAGCTAATTTGCTCCTGACACTACTGAATAAACAGGGTGAACTCTAAATTGATAAAGCATGCAAAACAGTGTACACAAGTGTGACCCCAATTAACACGAGCAGCAAACCCTGACTTTACAGAAAATACGTGGTCGAGTCTTTTATACTATCAATCTTGCAGACAAGTGTCCTAATGGCCTCTACTTGGGATTTCACTTTAATGAGTAAACAAAAGCCTAATCAAACATGTAGGTTAACCACATGAGCAATCCAAAACGCCACAAAGTAAAGCTAGGGCTCCGTCACCTTCGCCGCTTTTCACTGAACTAAAACAAGAAGCTTTTGTAAAACCATATCAGAAACCATTCTAAAAACACTCGAACGAGAGCACAGCTGCAAAACACAATATTATCCAAAGAAGTATCTGTTCATGAACATCAGTCATCTAATCAGACAAGCGAGGCATGCATTTATCATGCTCCTGCATCATAAATCCCTTTGAAAAGGTCTCCTAATAGCAGCTACTTGCCTAACAAGGTAGTTGATGCAGTGCAGACAACCCTAACAACCGCTGCCAAACTCTCTCCGGGCCAATTTCGCAGGCCGGTCTTTCTTACCTCTTCTCCACAATCTCTAGTGTGAGATGCAGCAGTTCCCTCTTGCTCTTCTCTCTCCTCTTGATCATCTCCAGGATGGTGACAGCTCGGCTCAGGTCCCTGCGCAGCTTCAGCATCTTCTCATACGACGCTTCGTCATTCTTTCGGTTCTGAAAATGGAACAGCGGTAATCCAGACGAAGCCACAGGTACTTACGATAAAACCTTTTTTACTTACAGTTTATCAAGTTACTGAGGTTTGCACCTGATCTCAAAACTTTGATGTTAGGTAGTAATACTACTACTTTGATAGGTTAAAGGTTCTAAGAATCCTGCAGAACCTTTATATCAAAGCTGGATTGATACCTTGGTCCATATCAGAAGGATACCTAAAGAACAGTATTGCAGCGATGTGTTAGATTTGTGCACTATCAAGGTATTACAATATACCACAGAAGAGAAATCCCAAAGGTATGATTTTAAAACATATAGGCTCTTAAACTGTTTCTTTTCTGTGCGCTCAGTTCGTATTTGACTGGGTATGTTTACTCAAAAGATGCTTTGTCTCGTAACATTCACTGCTCTTCACAGTGCCGCGTTTAATACTCGCCACGGTCTGCCTGTAGGAAGAATGAACATGTAAGAGTCTGTCCATTCTTGATTAAAAGCCGTCTACGGTTCTCTTTTAGAGCACATCATGTGAAATTGATTCTGACACCCCTATTTCTCTGACTGTCTCTCATCTCGTCTCCCTGTCACAGGCTGTATGTATCTCACGATTTGCAATGCGCACATTGGATTGGCTGAGTAGCGTCACGCAAGATGATTCTGGACTGCCAAACCAGTACCGTAAAGGCTAGAAAAGCTGCGCTGGTTAAAATACAAACACTCATGCATGCTACAATAACTCTTATGACCAGCGGCTCAGCCTTTTAGTTTTTTTCTTTTCTTCTTTTTACACAAATACTTTTCTTATACTGCATACCAATTGTCAGGTATAAAGGTATCAAAAAAAAAAAAAAAGTACCGTCCATGACTACAATATTACCTACCTCCTCTCACAAGGCCCCTAAAGTTAAAGGTCAATTTTCAACGACATGGCCACTAGAAGCGAGACAGATTCCTACCTTCCTGGTCTGCATCTTCTCCGTCCGTCGGCGGAAGGCCACATAGGGGTCGCTGGTGCTGGAGCCATCCCTCTTCTCCTGCTTGACGGTGGGGATGAGGGAGCCACTCTTGCAGGTTTTCCTCTTGCGACTCCAGTAGTCAAACACCTCCTTGATCAGCTCATCGTCCTCCTTCAGCAGCAGTTTGGCCTCCTGGAGACTGACGAGCTGTGAAACAACAAAAGGAGAGAACATGATGGAACGAGCCATGGTCAGAGCCACAGCACTGTGACAGTACATTAAACAAGTGTTCATGTGTCGCATGTGTAATAAAGATGTAACAAACAACAAAGAGGAACAGGCGTTATAACCGAGCTGCAGTCGTTTTAAAACAGCTAAAAAAGAAAGCTTTTGGGCTTTCAGCATTGTGGTGGAGTGGAGGAGTCTTGTTATATGAATTTTAGTAGCCTACACATTAGTCAGAGTTGACAACAACAGCATGCAGTGGCTTGGAGTAGAAAAAGCTGTACATAACCATTAAGGAAACCAAGGATTAAGGCAATGACCCACCTCTGGAAATGACTAAGCTACATAGCGAGAATCAGAATAAATAAGCCCAGTAAGTCAGATTGTGCTTTACTATGTTGTGAATGGTGTAAAGCAAAGCCAGAGATGTGTTTCTGCAAATACCATGCAAATATCAGTACCCCAAAAAAGGACGACACATACCTGCTGTCCGCTGCCTTTCTCCAGTCGGTCTATCATTTCTTCAAACTGCAGGGCTGTGATTTCCATTTTCTTCTTCAGCTTATTCACAAACGTCTCATCTTCTGAATCTAGGTCGTAGTCTGGCTGCTCTGTATCCAAACTGAAAGCTGCGAGATGAAAAAAAAGAGTCGGTTACTTAAGAGACAGACACATTAAATCAAAGGCATCGTCAGGAACAGGTCTGCCTAAAGTAGAGGCATCATCACTTCTGTAAACACTAGAGTACGCTGCGCTGTGCATGAACTCGATGACTTATTCAAATGATTATGACATAATTTGGCACATTAAACATTTCATTACTCAGCACAAAACAAATCTTCACTCTTTACGTTGCACAGGCAAACTCACAATATTCATAAAATCTTGAAAAATTAATTTTTTCAAGAACAAATGAGATCTACCAAAGTGCAATAAAGCCATGCAGGGCTCCACGGTGCGAGTACTTCATGCCTCTGCAAAAACATATGAACGAGTTAAGACTACAACCTAAGACAAAGTTAGTTAAACTTTCAAAATGTTGAACTCATTATCGTGCAGGTTATGATTACCGACAAGTTGATACTTAGCTTTAGCAAATTTGAGACTAACCACCATGTATTGCATTTTTCTTGAACAAGGATTTAATGAATGAAAACAACGTACTGTAACTGGAATTAATATTATACTAGTGGTAAGCTATATAGTATAATGTTATATGAAATTATAATGATTATATTGAGTTGTTTAATAATATATGGATTTTATACCAATAGATTACTTTTTAATGAACATTATACTTTTTATTTAATGTTATAATATTACACTAATACAGTCATTTATGCAAATTGCTTCTCCACATTGTGGATAGATCTCGGGATGCCATGGTGTTAGTACATGCTCTTTCTAGCCACCGCCTTCTCCTGAGAACATACTGTTACTTTTGTTATATTTTCCATCTATTTTACTAAAGTTATTGTTAGAAATGTTGTTCAGTAATGGGGATGGGCAGGCAGACAAAAAAAGAAAATAAAAGAGCACCATTTTATCATGACAAAGAATTGGCATTGTGTTTGCTTCTGTGCCTTCACCAACTCAATGGAGGCAGTGCTACAGGACAAATAGTAATATCCAGCCACTTGCTCAACCAGTCAGGCCAGAATCTCCAGTCATGGTTAAAACAGTAACACGTTAAAATGGGGAAGTAGCTGTCTGTTTTAATCCATCAGCTACTGTGACTACTGGACCAAAAAAAGACATGTTTACTGCACAGTCACTACAAGAGGTACACTATAAACACATTAACCTGTCACAACCTGAAGTATTTGGAAAGGCAGCATTCCCTCACGCCACCCCATATTTAATCTGTTACAGAAAAACAGAGCTGCACACTTATGGTAAAGATTTCTCCTACAGTGGTAGGCTGCAGCTATTAGATCACCAGAGAACTGCATTTGTTTACTGTTTGTAATGGATACAAATGCAGTTCTTTGGTCTTATTTTTGTTGACAAACACTTCATTGTGACTTCCGGGTCTGTTTGTTTGTTTAATGCCATTCTCTCCAGAAAAAAGGAACCTAAATAGATAGCCAATTTTAGGAACCAGATAACTAACCTCATTTACACAGACTACAACCATTAACATGCCACTGTGTATGGTACTGTGTAATATTTGCACAGAGGGATGTGTGACATGACCACTGGCGACAGAAGACAGATACAGGAATTATTTTGGATGGGAACCTTTCATTTCACCTGCGCGAATATGCCAAATTCAGTATTGCCACAACATGCTGTCAGTGCAATTCTTCTTAGTTTGTACGCTGCTCAAATGTTTTCAGAGATTTTCTGAAATCACACATCTGTCAGACCCTCAAGGGACAACAATGTAACACATAACGTGTGTCAAGACTGACATACTGATGCCCCTTACCCAAATAAAACACTTCTGTTTGATTATCCACATAAAAGGTAGATATTTTTAGTGTCCACACGCTGTGTATGAAAAATATATTAAATATTTAATCTGACACAAAGGAGAGCTGCTTAATTTGTAGCGAGCTGGAAACACATTCACAATAATAACTGCTCCACAAAACCTGAACTCAAATACACAAATCTCTCAATCGGCAGCATAAACCTGAAATGAGAAATGAAACATGAAACCATCAGACACACCCGGTGCATCCAAACGACAACACCGTCACCACGTGCTCCTCCAAGAGCACTAACACAGCTAAGAGGATCATCCTGTTGCGAGTGGCCTGCTACTCACGCTGTATGTGAATAAGCTGCTTTGGCATCTTGAACTCCCCGGGGTAGAGAGACTCGTAGTGCGTGATGTTGCGCTCTGCCTCGGGGACGGGGATAACCATGTTGTCCCGCTTCTCGCCATATACCTGCTGCGCCGAGATGGCCCTCTGGAGATGGTGCTCCTGGAAGAGAGAAAGAGAACAGCTGTTTATAATAGACCGTCTGCAATTTTAGGATCTCTGCAGACTCTCTTTTCTTGATTTAGTTGTATACTGTTCTTTTTCCACCAGACATGCTCACTTTAGCAAGGCAAAATTAATGTGTGATTTATCAACCAGGAGACAGAATCTGTTTTTCATAAATATCCCTTCATTACATGGATATGCATCGACAAATAAGTATACCAATGTGTGATGGGAAGATTGATTCAGTTAATGAAACAATACTGCTGTTTCACCGTGGGTTTAATGAATTTTCCATTTGTTTCCAGATATACTGAGCCCAGTCTATTTCAGACAGCACTAACATCCACAAAACTACCAGATATTCCAGATTACCAACATGAAAGTGCAATGTTACAGTGCAGGCATGTGGGTTAATTAGGCCCCGATCAGACAGAATGTGTTTTTTGCAGTTAAAAGCGCCTTTTTAAGCGTTTATGTGCCCTGGACGCATTCTGTTTTAGTCTCTGCTGCACCTTGAATTCAACTCTGAGCAGAAAAGTGCCCGATGTCATTTGCATTTTTTCCCCATTGTCCAGTCAAACGAATGGAAAGGCGGGCCCTCAGTTGTTTGGACTGTCCAGAGGCTGTGACAAACTGTACCTAACTCATCCTAAAATAAGCCTTGAACAGACCATTAAGATGAAGCTACTGGACCAGCTGGTGGTACTACATGCAGTGTCTCCTCTTTCTGAGGGTCCCCTGTACCCACACGGATCTGTTTCCCCGTCTCCTGCCTGTCTGCACACCTCTCACCCTCAAACAATGCCAGAGCAAGCGCCCTCTGTCTATTTTTTTTTTTTAAAGCAGATGTTTTTAGCAACAAAAGACACATGCGAGTTGTGATCGAGTTTCTGCTAATATGACAGTTATTACTTAGCAGCAAACCAAAGATTACGAAGCCCCGGCGATATTAACTTTGATTACACTAACAGCACAGCTGATTCTGTGGTTTCCTAGAAACATAAAACAACAACAACGATAAAACACAGCATACTGCTCTCTTCCAAATTCAACCGAAAAGGTTGAATTGTGTTTTCAATCCTGCAAAACGCTATCTGTCTGATCGCGGCCTAAATGTGGTTCGTAGCACAGGTTCTTGAGGTCATTCTACACAAATCTCAGGACAATTACAGGGGAATTACATATCACACGAGGAGAGAGTACAATCCCAAACTCCCACACTAACTTCTGCACAATATGTTGCAGAACATATGTAGGGAAATATTTGTATATTTTAAATTGTAAAACTAAAACAACTACACAAAAATAAATTGCCTGCCCGTTAAAAAGAGTGCAAAATGTGATGACATTTAACCAAAAACAAAGCATTTCAAAACAAGATAAGGCTGCCACAGCCATATATCCACCTAAATCCTCTTCAATTCCTTTCACTGATGATCTTCCAATGTTTTTTTCTGGCACTTCTTATCTCTTATTTCCAACATTATCTCTGATAATTTGTTGAGGTTTGTCTAATCAGGCAGAACGTACTATTTGTCACACACACACACACACACACACGCACACACACACCGTAGCTCTCAATGCTGTATATCTCAGAGAAGTGAGTCATCGGAGGAAGGATGGTGTAGGATTAGGGGTGATGAACAAGGCTGGCCTATGAGATATAAGAAGTATCAGCAAGTGTATTGGTGTGTCAATCCCCTGCGAGTCAGCGTGGATGTACTTCACAGCGTGTGCTCTCTGGCAAAGACGTCATGATTAAGCCCTGCACAGGTAACCCTACTATCGCAACAGTGACTCATTGTTTGTTACTTGCAGCAGCTCCCAGATAGAACAAGTCACAAAGATGGTCAGAAACAAAGAAAATCAGTTTACAAAATGCTGCTGCACATTCTGAGCTAGTGCTGCACAATTAATCAAATTATTATTGAAACATGGCTCAGTGCAATATCCAGGTTGTTTGGTGCACACCAACAAGCCAGCAAATTAAACATCATGATTTAAACAGTTTTTTTTAGTGAAGATGAAAATTGCGATGCAGAAATTACCCACTAATGGTGAATTATGGCATGTGACTTATTCTGAGCCACAGGACCAAAGAAGAAATACCTATACAAAATACTAACTTGGCAGCACAAGTGAGGATGTTGGCAAATGAGTCACACAGCTTGACTCTTGAACTCAGCAAGCCCAGAATGTTTTTACATTATGTAATCTGGGTTCAGTCACCTGAAAGATGTAATGCCAAGAAGAAACTCGCACAAATCCCACACAAAAACACATACTACTGTCAAACTGACTGCAGCCTGTCTTCCTCTAACAAGTATATTAACAGGGCTCCTACTCATTTAGCACATTACACTCCTCACAGCCACAGTTTGTTGGGTGGATTTTCAGATATGGGTCAGCGTTCCAATGACATACCAATTGTGGCTAGCAGATATGAGCATCAATGAAACCACGTCTGTGCATGGCTAATTTTCCTTACATGGAAAGTATTAAATTTTAGACACTTCCACACTTGCGTGGGTGTTTTAAGTGGTTAGGGCTTTAAGTACAATCCAAAGCCGTGTGGAGCTCTACATGGAGTAACAGGAGAACCATATCAGAGCTGTGAGCTGGCATGAAAGGACACAGCATGTGTCCAGAGCTGAACCATCTGCCCCTGGTAAGCGTATCATCGCGCCGAACATTGTACACTTTCTCTACAATCAATACACAAAGAAACACCTTATTGTATTCACCAAACCACTGTGAATTTAACCTTAAGGACATTGGGACTAACGTGAAAGTGTTCACCTGCGAAAAAATCAAAACCTGTGAAGTTTCAGGGAACAACCGCCCACTAACTGCTTGCTGGTGGCTCTAAATGAGTTTGGGATGTAAACATACATGTAAGCAAATTACCATCTATTCACATATCACTGGTAATTTATCACCAACTTGAGCTGGCATGTTGCTCTGAAACACGTCTGAATTTGGCATGTTGACACACGCAAATCACAGGTTTTGGGCAAAAAACTAGAAGTGTTGCACTTGGCTTCCATTGTTGCAGTGTGTGTGTGTGTAGACTGTCTGGCCAAGCTTGTTGAAACTTTCGCACAGCCTTGTTCACTGCCCACAAACACACAACCACCTGCAATTAAGCCAACAGTTTCATGCGAGCCTACATTTAACAGCCCCTTGCTTAGCCAGTCTAAATCTGCAGCTGCTGTGGTTCTCTGATCTCAGCAACTTTAAATGTAAAGTTTAAAGTTACTGCGAACACACAGTTGTGTTGCAATAGCATTCTTGCAATTCCCTCGGCGCTCCATTTAATTCCAGTTTGACAGCTGAGAGAAGAGCAAAATCAATTTTATTTGGAGCACACTGCCAGCCTTAGCCAAGGATTACAAGCAAAAGCTACTGTACATCTATGCTGAAGGGAGTTCTGTATTTAATTAGAGAAACATTTTAATGACATGTATGTATGATAAGTGTTGACAGAGAAAGGCTGTCAATAAAGTTTGGCATACCTAGTGGTGGAAATGTTTACATCAAAATAACCCTTGTTTGGCTTGAGGTAAAGTCTAAACCATGTACAGTACATCATTCACACTAACGTCAGACTGTAGGAGGAAATAAACCCTAGAACGTAACCCTAGAAAGACTCCGGTCAGCAGGTGGATTCAGAAGCAGGACCTTTCTGCTTCCTCCAACAACTGAGCAACCATATTTTATTGGTTATATAAACGTAAAAATAGGCTTCTTCCAAACATCTATAAACATCATACACATCATTACTCAGCAACAGCCACCTGGCATGATTGTGAGGCCAGTAGTTACATGGCTCTGATAACAGACGCTGGCAAAAACAAGGACAGACTGCCTCATCAAGGAGATGTCGGCCAATTTGACATGACCTTATGTTAGGTCTATGCACCAATGCTTAACCAACATGGCCTGGGGGTTTGTTCTTTCAAATTACTTGTCAAACACATTCTTGAAAATAGGCCTCTCTGAACCCCGCCGACACCGCGGACGAACCCTGAGCTTTGTGAGTTAGGGAACCCTGCATTAAGGGGGAGCGTAAAGAACCAATTAAACCTGAGCCGGGCCCAAACCTGCATTTGCACGCTTTTGTAAAGGATATGAGTTTGGCAAATTGCAGCAGGCTGCTTTGAGCTGCCTCTGACCTGAAGATATCCTGATCTTTCACAGCTGTGATCCTCAAAACCAAGGTCCACAGCCTGGGATTTCTATTGCTGAGGAAGAGGGTGAGCTGCGATAAAGGGCTTTTTTTTTGAGTGGGGAAGTGGGAATGAGTACAGTAGGTTGTTCTACGGCCTTTTGTAACTGTTATGAACAAAATTTTAAGTTTTTTAATAGTTTGGTGAAACACTGTCTTGACTTTATTTTCACTCTGCCCAAACAACAACAAACAAATTAAATAAGACGTAGGGAATTTATCTGAAACGGACCAGAGCAAGCTGACCGGCAGGTTGGTGACTTTATCCTGTCAGTTTCTCTCTTGTCTACGAAGACAAGTGTTGCAGTATGACAGTCCTACCTGAAGAGAGGCTGTGAAGTCTTCATGTCACGCGATACGAGAAACACATGTAACATTTATCATCTGGGGTCGGACTTGACTGGGTCGGATTGATTTTGTCAATTAATCAATTTAGCACAAGGATACACAAGTGACCGGTTTTCAGAATAAGGTGTCTATAAAGTATGAAAATAAGATTAATTGGATTATATTCACAGAAAGTATAAAAATATTACATGTGTACATTAAAAGCAAATAGACACATGCAAATTTGTTTTACTGGACTCTCTTGGGCCTCGGACCCACCCACCATAGTCTCTCCAAATCGGAAACACTGAATAACAAGCACATTTAAATTATGCAATGGTGAAAAAATGGCAAAAATGTAAAAAAGAATGTACTTATTCAGTGATTTTCTCAATATATTCAGTTTCGGCTTTGGCCAAGAATTTTAATTTTGGTGCATCCCTAATAGGAGTTAAGAGTTCAAGGACACTTCAAGAGAACACACAACTGACTGTTAACGGACACTTAGTGAACAATGCAATCCTAACTGCTCTGCCTCTGACTCCATCAAAAAAAAAAAAAATCTTATCTTGTTCTTTCTGCACAAAGTGTTCTGGGAATGTGGAAGACTTCACAGTGGCAGAACTGTTGCTTTCTGTCACGGCCACAGATGCAGATAGAAGAAGAAGAAAAAAAATCTATTTCTCACAGCGCCACGCGTTCCTTCTATTAAATGTTCCCAAGAAAAATAGATGACTCCAATAAAAGCTGCCATGGCAACAAAAGTGCGGCCTCCAGCAGGTGTTTCTAGCTCATGCTGACCGGAGGAAGGCGAGCAAGTCTTGAGGAAAGCAATCAGCTCAGTGAGTCAAGGCACACGCCATATTAAAACAAAAAAATCCACTGAGCACTTATGTGCATGCAAAAAAACTAAGAAACGAAGCCAAAAAACACAACAAGTCACCACTAAATTCCTTTAAGTCTAACAAGATACAACATCTAGCCTATAACTAAGACTGCACAATTAATCAAAATATTGTGCAAGAATAAGAAGTGTGATATCCAAACTGCAGAAGCTGTCTTTTTTTATTTTTTTTTTATAAGAGATGAAGGTAAAATGTGTGACAAAACCACTTAATCAAGAACTGTAGTGCTGCAGAGACACTACTCCCTGTCCTCCAGATGTAAGAAAACACAGTTTGTTTGGTACAGGCCCCAACAAATGTCACATCAACACGATTTTCATAATTTATTCTGTGAAAATGGTTCCCGTTAATCGTAAATCATAATGTGAATCATAGTATCTGTCAAAATAATCGCAACGTGATTTTTCTTTTTACCATATTGTGCAGCTCTACCTATAACTCAAAGCGACAATAAATGTTGCCCTTTAATATACTGTAACATACCAAAAAGACAGAACAAGTAGCTAAACATGCAACAGAGCTATGCAAATGTAATGAGGGTGTGTTCAGTGTGCTAAGTTCCCTTTATTTTGAGTACTAAGATGATTATAGCATTTTATAAAAGGCAGCCTGAGCAACACAGAATTAATTTGTCCCGTTTGCCTTTTCTAAATCTGCATTATAAATGGCAGCAAGATATTATGCAAACATACATATTCATGAGATATTCTGATTATTTCTTCTTGTGTCCTTCCTACGTTGCAGATTTTAACGACACCGCCATTCTCCAACTGACCCTTGTGATTACCGACAGGCTTCATCTGCTCCTCTGACCAGGACACAATGAATCTCAACATATTTTAATCATCAATTCAACTGTAACAATTATAGCCTGGCCACCGTCTAGGCGATGTATACATAACTCTATTTCGTACTGCTTCTACAAACTGGAATATAGCACTGAAATACAAATTCTTACAAAAGAAGAATGTGATGGCTGTTGAAAAGCCACAGCAGGTGAATTGTTTTATGCTGTGTAGGACATTGTGCATGCAGATTATAAGTAAATGAAATGCCATATTTCCACTTCCAATGCAACTACTGATGGCGCACCAATTATGCTTTTAGCGGTTAATTATTTCTGTCAGGTTTGATGCCATGAATGCTGATGAGGCAGACATACAAAGGCACGTATTTAGGTGATTTAAATGGGTCCTCCCTAAAAAGCTGTGGACTCTACCGATGACACTAGATTTATTTCTGCATCAAATTCTGTCACAAAACTGTACTCCACGATAAGGACAACCTGCCAACATTATTGGTCGGTTACAAAGAGATTTCCCTTCCTATGTGTGCCATCAATGCTACAACCTCATCACGATCGCAAAGTGTGCTTAGTCGCTTCTTAAAGTGACATAATTCTCAGGCCGGCATGTGGTCACTCAGTCAGCAACACTCCACTGTTGATGTGGGTCAGGGAGCTAAGCCACACACAGCCTTGTAGTAAAACTGTCCTCTTTATCTCTTCTGTCACTCTGTTATGTAATGCCGCTGTGTGTATGTGTACAGTAGGTGGGGGCGGGCCGACAGGGGGGCAGAATTTCTGCTGACTTTGCGGGCCCCCGTATGTGTTTTCCTTGTGTTTGTCTGCTGAGGCATTTCGGCGGCATAGAGGGGCTCTCCTGCTGATGAGGCGACGGAGAGAAACTCAGCAGAGCGAGCCAGGAGGGGTAATAAACACCAGCCATTAATGCTTTGTCTACAACCAGCAACAATAACAAGCATTTAACTGACAACAACGTAGACTACACTCCAGAAATCAAACTAAAGCAGTTCAGGTGAAAACTGTAAATGTGGAGGGTTAGTTAGAAAGTCCACAGAGAGGTCAGCAGATGAAAGTAAATTGAAGAAGCTGTGGGTTTTGGTTATATGTCTTTACATACTCTCTCGACAGGCAGAGTGCAGATCTTTTCTATATTTAAACATGATTTGAATGTGACTAACATGCAGCACCACCCTACTATACACAAGAGCAAACAAACTAGGGTTATGCAGTACACATACAAGCTCACTAGACAAGCTAAAAAAATAAAAATTGCAAACTTAAATGTAATCCAAAAACATTACCTGGCCTCTAACTCAACAACAACTCTTAAGTGACAATCCAAGCATCCAGAGGATTAAACTAAGCCTGCATTATAAAAGCAGATTCTCATGTAATGTACATTTTTGACTACATTTGTGCATAACTGCACAAATTAAGTGGTAGATTCTTGCACTCCGTTCACAGAAACGTGCAGACATTACAAAATAAATTTACTAAACTCACAACAACTGTTTACAAACCACACACACTAAGCAAGACTTGATATGGTAAAATGCGTTTGAAGTCCTTATTGACTCAATTTGGTGTACCATCTCACTTTGCATCAATAAACAAACACTTTAAACATGGCTACACCACTCGAGACTTCTATCATAGCGTGATCAAAACAGCTGTCATGCATGAAAAAAGTCAAAGAAGCCGCCTCTAAAGACAACACTGCTATCGCCATACCATGCATGTCAGAACACATTATGTTCCCTCGGCACTGTGCAATGCTGCAGGTGTTAGGATTAAACAGAGGGCAGTCTATTTTCTTTTCCCTCTCTACGCCAAGCGCAGACAGTGTGCAGCACACATGGCAAGAGCTGGAGCTGTCAACACGCAACACCTAGCTGTCAAACCCGGGCTGGGGGGGGAGCTCAGTGTCTCCCCCTGGCATTTGCTCACGGAAGGTACACCACGTCCAAGGCCTATCCCCGCTCGCCTTTACCAAAGAGAAAGTCAACAAAATGGTGGAACAGATACAAGTCACGTGACTTCTTTGTGCTTTCGGGCGGTATTGTAAGTGAAACAAATAGACACAACACGGCTTACGAATAAAAAATCAAACCACTGCGAGCTTTTAAAAACACCTGCGGTACAACGGGGTCGTAATATTGAGTATTCATCGAGATCCGTCGTGTGCACCAAAGGGCAGATATGGCGGCCATTTTGCATAAGCTTGCGCAGGCATAGTGGCGCCCCTCGATGTGAAAACACCGCTCAAGTGATCCACCAGCAGTCGGCCAGCAATATAAAAAACATACCGATTCCTCCTCTTTCTCCATCCCAGTTGGCATCTGCGGCACTGCCCGGTTGATCGAGGCATATTCGTGCAGGTCTGGCAAATCCTCGCAGCGGAAGACGGGCAAGGGCTTACTAGCATCCAGCGCCCGTGCCCGAAACGACAATTTACTCATTTTTATATTAAAAGATGCAGCATAAATCTATTCGATCTGCTAGGAATAACAGCAGCTCTGCCTCGAGTTCTCATGGATGAATCTGTGACGGTCTCTAGGAGTCAGTCGGTCGATTGAGGGTAGCAGCGCGAACTGAGCCGGGCAGGCCCGGTTCTCGGTCGCTCTCTGTCGGTCTTTTTTTTCCCTACGATCCGCTGTTCCTCCCCGGTTCAATACGCCATGGCCAACATGGCGGACATTACAAACTCATGCAGCTCTCCGCTCGCTCCAAGCGGCCCAACCCCCTCGATCACACAAACAGCCATTCCCACGCAGTTTCGCACGCGTGCGCGCTCGCGAGACCCTTGGGGTACGGGAGGAGGGGAGGTGTACCGACGGTGGGGGCAAGATGCTTGGATGCTGATGAAGGGATGTGAACTTCCCAGGCTCGGGATGTTCTCACCCTGTAACACGCCAGGCTGACGTACGAATAAATATTTATTCTTAATGAAAAATAAATAAATAAAAAATAAACAAGTACATAAAAACCAAACATGTGTCGCACCGCAGCATTAAAATAAATTTCTCAGTAAAACACACTCGTAGCCAGGCTATGTGAGGTTGTTTCTTAACCTTTCAATGATGCACACAATTTTAAACTTCTATCGTGTGTTAAAATTAATGAGCAACCAAAAATAGGACACGTTCTTCTTAGATTCAGTTGTTTTGCAAATATCGCCACCCTGTGGTACAAACAAAAGTAAACATCTTCTGCTTTACTTTTCTGTCCATGCAAAAGACATATAACAGGGTCAGGCAAAGCTGGAAAAGTGGGTAAACATCCCCATCTCCAAACCTATACTGTATACCATTAAAAAAAATTAACTCATAAATTCAAATATTATGTTCACTCACATTATATTCATGGACCTGGACACAACAAAAGAAACAGATTAATTGTTAAATATGATGTAGTTAAACTATGTAATGTTAGTTAAGGATGAAATATGTAAAAGTTATACATTTTGGCCACATCCAAGTTATTTTCTTTTAGTTGTTCCTTGATTCACACATGACTGGAGAAGAGTGCTCCCTGCAAACTGAAAATGACACGTTTACAATTATGATAGTGATCTAATTATAATTTACAAGATGGCAAACGTTATACCAATACAGCCAGAACAAAAATACAGACACTGACTTATTCTGTTAGTTAGCAGTAATAAAGAAGCACTTTTTACATAAAGTGTATTAACTGATGCTCTTTTGTAGTTTTTGAGAATGTGCATTACCCTTTGTTCGCCAGATAAATGCTCTGCACTGGCATTCCCACGCTATGGTGGTGTAATAAATGTTTCTAATGCTCCTTATATGATATTACGACCACAATAAGCGTAGAATGGTCCACGGATTCATGTCTTGCCAAGCAACAGAAATCAAGATGCACTCAAACAGGCAACATTGTTTAATGTGTCAGCCGTCACTTGTTGTGATCCAGTGTAGCTTCACCCCGGTGGAGCTTCATTTTCTTGTTCCTGACTGCTGCTGTAGCCCAAGATGAGACGTCTTGCCTTCTCCGCTGATGACTTTCAACAAGGTTTCATATCTTTTGATATCGATAATTATCATAGTAAGTATCAAATCGTCATTTGTTTTGAGTTTAAAGGCTGATTTTGGCTTCTGAGTAAAAATTGAAGAAACCTGAAGGTTCATTATGATTTAAGCTCTTCTTTTTGGTCAACACTTGATCCAAACAGTGGATCACTTCACATATCTGAGGTAGAACATTCAAAACAATTACGATAAAATCTTTTTCAACAAATATGCATGAGTAAAATTAAGTAAATGCTTTTTTCAGTCCCTTTCCCTCAACAACATCAAACAACTTAAGAAAAAAATTCATATGCCTAATTCATATGTGACTCAAGAGAATAAAATCAAACATTTATTGAATATGTATTGAACATTTCTTATTGGAAAAAAATTGTATTGCAATAATTATTGTTTTACTCTCCAGCTCTAATCAGACCACGTTCCAAGTCAACGCAATGATCTGGCTTGTACATTTTTAATATTTAGGCTGCTTAATGTTTGTTTGATTCAAATGTGGCCCACACATAAGTGCAAATAACTGCGAGTTCATTTCAGTTCAGTGCTTGTTGCTTCAGATGTAAAAATGTGACGCCTAATTAATAGGCCTAATTATACATAATTAAGTATATTCAGTAAGAATCAATATGGAAACTCTACAACTTCACTCAAGACAAACCTCCTCCACTGCAGAAGAAGAGCAAGCCTCATTAGAAACGGCTCAAAGGATGATCTCTGCATTCTCTACACATGTCTTCACGTTGTCTTTATGATCTAAGAGTGCTCAAGCACTTATGTCTAGACGGACATAAAGTCATTAGGTATATATTCATCAATACATGTGTAGGTAAAGTTTGCCACTGCAACACAAATGTTTAACACCAGATAAATGGTGCAAATACTGATTATCTGTATATGCAATACTGAGAAATAGGCTATGGGTGTGCAGACATTTTTAAAGTGGATATATCCCCTTTGGGCAACACAGCCCTGACCTTGGCTGCCTGAGCTTTACATTGTGATATACAGAGGCACAAGTTATGTTTACGGTCATATCTAAATAGAATGATAAAAGATAAAAAAAAAGCAAATAACCTGTAGGGATGGGTGAGATTTCCTGTGGGCAGGAGTGAATGGTACAGATGTGGGAGGCTGACATGATTAATCATCATCCGTTTGGGAGCAATAGGCTCACATCTGCAGACCATAATGGAGACCTGTGAAGCAGAGTGGCAAGAAAGACATACTAATATAAAAAAAACACAATTAACAGAGTCTTGTAGGCTCAAAATACATGGTTAATATGATTTATTGGCCACGGAGATGGGTCTTTCCTTCTCTATGGGTTATTCATTACAGTAATAAACTGTGGTTGTGGGATCACTGGGGAGAAAATTTGGAGCTTTGACAATTATCTACAACACACACTCACACAACCTGTTCTCAAGTTCACGTCTGCTAATTTTCAATTCAAAAGGACTGTATGAATTCATTTTAGAAGCTATTTCCTTTGGACCATGTTTAATAATGTAGACCAAGTTTTGTGGATACAACACCACAGAGTGCACATTAGTGCAAACCCATATATGGAAGAGTAAAGAGGACAGGACACGATAGGGGGAAAAGGCGTCTCAACAAATGTGGACGACATGCATTCCGCCGCTTACAAGGCCGATTACAAAGCAGCTTTTCAAGGGTTCATAAATCGTTTCGAGCCCAAAGATCAGAAACAGCTGTGTTTGCACAAGGACCAGCGACAGAGAGGCTAGCTGACAGGATGCTACCGCTAGCTTAGCCCAGTTCCCCTGACCCTGCGCCATTTACCAGCCAGCTAACAGTTTGCGGACAGACTGCCAACAGTTTATTTTAAACTCGCAACTAACTTGTCCGCAATTGAAATGCGTCCCTTTCGATTCCCACTAAAGGTAACACGGTGGGGAAACTAGCTTGAGACGGAGTTGCAACTTACCTGCTGCTAGCAAAGCCACAGGGGAGGATGATGATGATGATGATGGCAGTTCTTCTGGTTGTCATGCTAGCCGAATGCTAAAGCTGGTTAGCTCCCTTCAGGACGCCTCAAGAGGAAAACGGTTTTTAAAAATAATAATTTATTTTGGAAAGTGCCGTTAACTCACTGCGAGAGGTCGCTGGAAACAAACGCCAGGGTAGAGAAAGTGATATCCTGTCGGTCACGGTAAACTTGGATAGTTCGCTAAGGTTACTTCGACAAAAAAAAAATAAAAAGAGATCCAAACTGACCACCAAGCCACTTTGCAGGCGGAACGTGATTGGAGGGCGAATGCCACCAATCACCTGTGGAGAGCTCGGGGAGGATGAGCTCACTGCCCCCCGCCCACACATGAATAATAACAACAACAACAATTTTAATAATACAAGTTATAAGAAGAATGTTCGTGTAATTTGTTATTGCATTTATTTGTTCAATCTATGCATTCAGATAATAAGAAAAAGCAAAGGCTACACAAAAAAATATACTTGTATAGACACCAAAGAGGCAGCCACTGAGAAAATGTTAGTAATTTATTTAAGCCACTCACAGACCAACAAGTGATGAGATGCAACAGCTACAGTGTTTTCCCCCAACACGGTTGCAGTATTTGTTATGTAACTGTCTCCAGGGCTGGTCACCTCCCCACCCCCACCCGCACCATCTCTGCCCCTTCACATGAGTCTTGTCGCAGGGCAGGGATGCCTCTGCTGCCTGCTCTGAAACTGTGATATTTCCACCACACTTTTTTTAAACATCAGACACAGATGAAAGAGAATGCTGCATAGTGGAAGCATATGGAGTCAATTTCTCTGATGTTCCACCACCACCACTATACCACCACCTCTCGCCACCCACTGGCTGTTAAAGCTGCATGCACGCCTGCCCAGTGACTCTGGGAGTGGAAGAGGCACAGCTATGATTAATATCACTTTGCTCAACTCTCACAGCAAGGTCATCAGCAGCCATCTGTAGCCTATAAGGCAGTGGAAAAACCCTAATATCCATTTAGATTTGAACATCCCATTGTTTCTCAGCGCTTACATGATTCAGCCCAGTGCACTGGCAAAGTGGCTGGCACGTACTCGGGCTGGTCTTTTAAAGTTGTACATTAAATTGCACCATATCAAGCCTGCGCTGTTCTGTTTGATGAATTCACAGGTAACTGCTGGAATACAAAAGCACCAAATTTGTGGGTTTCATGTTGATGCCCAAAATAGCATCTTCTCTGGCTATGGTAAACTGTAAATGAATGTAAAGCTGCTTCATTATTTCCAGCAGGATGACAATTTATTCTCATCTCATCTAGAGGGCAGTGGAGACCCATGTAAAGAGCAGTGTCTCCACTGGGATTACAATACATAATGCAGAATTCTCACCTCACTATCTCTTTTCTTCTGAGACCCAAGTTACACAGCCGAGGCAACCGTCAGCATATACGTGAGATTTTCGCTGCATATGTCTTATAAAATATTACACCATATGTAATTAGCTTTTGTGGATTTTATTAATGTGAGGGCATTAACTTTGCATATACCCCACAGACAACTAACCTTGTCTGAGAAGCACTTTATGTGGGGGATGCTGTTTGAATTTGTGTGCGTGCAGGGTGTGTAGGTACAGAAGGGCTGGAGACCGGCAGTTCGAGGGTTGCATATTGAGATCAAAGGAGAGTAAGTCAGACATCAACATCTGTCTCCCACCCACCAAATGAGTAAGACCAACTGCTGACAACAGTTCAGATGAAAGATGTTGCTTCATTGTGCTTCACAACAGGGATCTTGCTTTCCATGGCTGCTGTCACTGATCTATATTTCGGGTTGACAGTTGTTGTGATGGCACTCTTGTAGATGGGGTTGTCCCTCTGCAACAGAGTGGAAACAAGTGTCATCCTACACGAAGGCATTCATTTTGTGTCACATTACTACTGGTAAACTGAAGGCGTTGGTGATCAAACTTGATTTTATTTTAGTCTAATAGAGTTGTCTTGAGTTACACGTACAATGCAGCATGTTTAATTTTAGAGCTAAACACCATATGCATTTTCCTGATTCTTCTGTACTATGTTTACCAGTACACTCTTGTTTTCCTGTGTTAGTTGTCAAAAAGGTCCCTGCAGCAATGTCACCAAGATACATTCCTGCATTTATTTTACAGCCTCTGATTGACAGGCACTGTCAGAAGGGTTTGTTTGGGCAGGGCTCACCCTGTTCCAGCGTCTCTGCTCAAGCTCTCTCTGAAAGTGGGGAAACTCCCTGCGGTCATGGATGCTGGTGATTAGTTTCCATAGCAGCAACAAAGCCACACCCAGCACCACAACAGAGGCTGATAGCACTGCAGTAATCAGGATCACGTTCGGACCTGATGGGCATTCTTGAGAGACAGGAGAAACAGACTGTCGATATTCCTTCAAAAAAAATGTACAGTATTTCAGATCAAATTAATATGCTTGTTAAATCTTATGGTGGATAGTGGAAAGATCATTAAGTAGTTTCTCTGTTGAAGCCCTACTTAAAGATACATTTTCACATTAAGAAAAAATCCCTAGAGCTTCTCAAACTGTCGAAATGTATTATTGATTTATTGGTGCTGTCATTAAAAACATAGAGAATCTAGTCTGCCTGCTTTGTTCGATAGCCACGTAAATGTGGCCAAAGTCTTCTTTTTGTCCAGTCCTCAGCAGGAAGTGCACTCTGGAGCCCTCTGTGTCCACTTCCATACACCTTTGAAGGCCCTGACAGCGGGGCACTGTTGCTAAGACACCAGCCTGACCTACCAGAGTGAGGTTCAGGTGTGCACACCTCGTCTCGCACTCCTTTGGATTCACAGCCAGTGAGAGAACCTTGCACAAGAGTCATTCTCTGTGGAAATGGAAAAGAACTATCAGTGTAATCAGAATTGAAACAGTATTTAGGAAGGAAGGCAATGAAATCAGGCAGAGTTCTCTTGTACATTTTTGTCATTAAATATCCAGTAAAACCTCTAAATACTCCATATGAATTTTCACTTGCTGAAGATGAAAAAGTCATGGTATGCGTGCAAGGTGCAGACACTGGGGCAGGAAGGACAAAGCTCACAAGATGGGCCTTGGAAGCGGCTGTCATGGCAAGTGCAGGCGCCACAGTGACAGTCCCCCCTGCCTGCACAAATCTGTTTATCCTGAGACAGACAAGACTCCAAGGTGAGAGGGCTCTCACACGCTTGACCACGAAACACTGGGAGACACATACACACCCCGCAGACACACCTGCCGTGCCCTGGGATATAAAAACATGTCAAAAGAGTATTATTTCATCACCTCTTGGATTGTGTGACACATCTCATCTAAGAGTGGTTGTCTATGTGTTACCCATACCTCCACACTGCATTCACAGAACTGCCCATGGCAAGCATAGTTGGCATTACTGCTGCTCTTAGGACAAACACACTTCCCGCAAACACTCTCCGTGTCCGCTGCACACTTCTGATGCATTATCACGCCGTCAACTGCATTGCTCGGCTCTGCATTCGCACAACGTTCCGACCCGCCCCTCTTTACACCTGTAACACAGAAACAAATGTATGTTGCTTGATTTAGTCCTGAATAACCTCAAATTAAGCTTGTTAGCAAAATTGATGCCATTCAAGCTACTTCACCTACCTGCATGTTTCACACTCCAGAGTGCCGTTTCCATGGCTACATGAAGGACTGTGTGGGACCAGGTCCTTTTGACATGAGCACTCGTATGTGGGGCTCAGCAGGACCTCAACCTCTTCACTATAGCCTTGGGGCTTAACAATAATACGGGGTTGTCTTTGTGAGGCAGTCACGCACAGAAGTGCTGTAATGCTTACATTAAAGCTCACCTAGAGGGGAGGTGAGAATTCCTTGAGCACAATTATAATGCCCCACTAACGAGGTAATCATAATTAGCATTACCGTCAATGGCCACATGCGAACAGAAGCACTTACACAACCTACCACACACAGAGCAAGCCACATGCCTACACACCTCATCACCTGCGGAAATGCTGGAGCACTTCCTCCCCTGCTCGTTGCGTCTCAGTGGGAAGTATAGGAAATGTGATCGCCTGGTGGCAACTTGCTGTTCTCCATAACAACCTCAGAGGTCAGCGCCTGCAGTCAATAGAGCAGTTAACCCCTTAAAGATGAGAAGGTGTCAGCAGGCAACACACCTGAGGGTAATGACCTTTGTGGGACGGGAGTTTCTGCCTCACTTACATTATACGCTTCGACTATTATCTACAGGATGCTGTGGGAGATGCTGGAAAGCGTTCCGACTGCACATTTTGGGAGGATGCTTCTGAGACCCTGCAGCAAAACAACAATATCCTCAACATAGATGAATGAATATGTGCTTGTTGACAGTCTGCCAGCTGATTTATATGCTACTCTTTCAAGAAACCCTTCCGTACATGTGGTGTCAAAGCACGGATGCTTGAATTGATCACGGTTGGAAATCACCCCCTCTGATGGATGAAAGTAGTAGGGAAAGAAGTTGAATTTGTATACAAAACCTTAAAAAACAACAAATTTAAAGTTACCACGTTTGATTGATCTCCACAAGATACATGTAAATGTCAAAGGATAAATCTATTGATATTCTCTAGGCCTATTGTGATCCAAACAAGTATTAGTCTGTGTTGATATTGCTGCCATAGAGGTCCACTGTTGTCTAAAAAATTATTAAAAACACATCAATGAGCCACACCGTTGCACTGGGTGACATGTCATTACATTGCACTCAGGCATTGTAGTTTATTTTGATTCAATGCTACATACACTGTCTTGGTGCTGTAAATACCAACTAGAGCACCAAACGTGCAGCTGAAAACAGTTTCCAACCAATACACCATTTAGTTCTGTTTGAGTACTGTTTGCTGTTGCAAGTGTTTTTGAAAGTACAAGTCTTAACATATTGTTAGTTTAGTCTTTTCATGGAATTTATTTGACAATAACAAAAATGCAGACTATCACAAGTCTTCACCTTTTATATAGCTTTTATATAGTGTGCAGCCTAGCTAGTTTCAGGTTTGATTTGCAGCCATACAATTAAGAGACACGTAAATCATGATGTTCTTCAGTGTAGTCAGATTCAATAAATACTTATTTACATCTTCATTAGTGAGATCAGGAAGGCTTGTGTATTTAGCATATTCTCTGGGGAAAAGCGGTTAAAAGGTGAAATCCTTTCAATACACTACAGCACAATTGCACATGTTTACAACTGTGGTGCCGGCACTTTACTTCCGCCCAGCTTCCTGGATAGAAAACAACTCTTCATAGCACCAAAGTATGCATTTATGAAAAATGAATCGATGAATAATGAATGAATGGAGACAGTCTCTGCTGTACCTCTTACAAGTGAGTGACCTCTTCGGTGACAGCGAAGATGGTCTGTATGTTCTTTCGTCTCAATGTTTTGGCGATGTGAGCCACTGAAGGATAGTCCTGACAGAGGGGAGTCAGGGCAGATGCAAAATGCAATGCATAACACTCAGGTGAGAATGTATGTGTAATCAGTAGTTAAGCACACTCTCCCTCTTCCCTCTATCGCTGTCCTCCCACTTTCCCTCCCATCTAACATCTCTTTTAATCGCTCATTTCATTCACCCTCCCTGACAGATTTTCCATTTCCTCCAAATAGATAAATAAGTACCATTCAGAGAGGAGTAACACCAGAGCCTTGCACATCAATTTTCAGCCTTGGGTGGCCATTTATCCAGACAGAAATAGATAATAGATAATAATGGATCTATATTCATTCTACCTGTCAACTGCCTGGACCGCAATGAGGTCAAGACAGTCCCATGAACGTAATGAGAGAGCTATATGGATTGTTTAACACACAGGGACAAAGATATACACTCACAAGCAGGTAAATAAACACACACACGCATGCACGCACACACATGCACGCATGCACACACACACACACTCACACACACTCACACACTCACAGTGAGATTTAGAGATGAAAGCTTTGGTTTGGATTACTCCACAAACACTCCAGCTGTTTCCCATCAGGGTGTGCCTGTCAGCATCTTCTTTGCCCAGGGAATTGTGCTGTTGATTCTGACCTTTAAATCACTGTCTTTGACTTCTATCTGCGGCAGCCTGGACCTCTATTTCACTGCTAGGATTGCAGATGGGAATCAATTTAGCACGCGCTGCAATATCTGCTCCATAGGATAAGCATTGTATGCTCCTCTGGACCACAGCTAGCCAGTACATGCAACAGAGTGAAAACACACAAACACACACACACACACACACACACACACACACACACATCCCGCAGTGATGGTTTGTTCTGCTGAGCAAAAGCTTTGGTCTTTGTCTGTGAATATAAGCTTGAGATATCACAAAGCTGGATTCATCTTTTTTTTCCCCACAAGAGAGAAGAATGTGCAAACAAAGGGATCCGCAAAAAAGTAAGGCTAAAACGTTAGCACACAAGTACCTGCTTACACAGCACACAACGAGCAACATTATTATCCCATTAAAATCGTGTTTCTGTCCACCTAATGAATGGACGTCTGGTATTTACTCTCCTTTCCGGTCTTGTTTGATGTCTGTTAACTCCTGAGAAAACTGTCTTGATCTTTAGCTGCTAGATGTTCAACTTCTTTTCAAGCTTGTTGATTACTTTGTCTGCTGTTTGGTTCCTGGCAGGTAGTCTAGCCTACTGGGCTTTTGAGAGGTTTTTCTCTTTTACTGCTGAAAATAGCTGCAGCTAGAGCTGGAAATTGGGTTGATGAGAGCAATAAAACTTAACCATGCAGTAAATGTGCCAAAAACAAAACAATGAGCTAAATATTGTATATTAAACCTCAATACAAGTACCAACAAGTTTTAAAAAGCAGAAATGTTACTTTTGCTAGCAAACCGACTCATATGAATAATACATTTGCCAATTTTAGACTGTATTTGTATAACTGCTTGTGTTTATACATATTTAACTTTTGAGAACTTCTTTTGTCAAGGGTTTTCTTTTCATGTTTTATATACCTCAAAGTCAGGAAATCAGAATAAGTCTTGTTTTGTTATTGGTATAAGAACCCAGGAGAGCTGATGCAGAACTTGATATTTTCTCTGGATTATAAAAAAAGGCCCCTTTCACCACTTAGCCATTTAACAAAGTGTTAATATTAAAAATAAATTACTAAATGAGGCTTTGAAAAATATTTTTAAACTTAATATCAAACCTGTAAATTTCCTCTGGTGTACACATTTTTATGCAAGTGACACTTTACATTGTTAGGCAGTACAATGCCGCCGAGTTTTCCATCTCCAGGAAAGTGGAAGCCAGCATCAGTAGAAAACAACAGCAGACAAGTCACATTCCTCCAGCCGATCCGCTCCTGCAAACGAAGAACATCAAACAGTCAATAAACTGCCAATTGGCAGCAAATGGAGCACCGTGACTGATATAAGTATTTCTGACAGGCTTTAGGAAAAGAATTACCTTTCTGCTTTTGTATTTAATCAAATGACTGTGGATGAGTTATAATGTATGCCTTCATGCTCTTTAGGGCTTAAATCAGTCAAACCAGTCATTATAAAATTATTCAAATCAAATTTCCATGTCGTTATTGAGTTTAAAATATACCCAAAACTAACTGGTGCACTTTCCCAAAGGAAGCTTAGTATTCTGAAATGCCCCTCTCATCTATTGTCTGCAGTCTTTTCACTTCCTCCACATAAACGCCCACCCAAACGAAAACAACAATCTCAGTATTGCAGTCCTGCTCCCTGCTGGGCTTCTTCGCATCACCTCACACACGGCGGCCTGCATCACGGCATCCAGCCCTCCCTCTGGTAAATCCAGGTTGCCCGAGATCTGCTGCCCCCCCGCTAGCTTTGTGAAGAGGCTTCCATTGCCGGTGAAACTCAGGACATGGTGGTAGGTGAAAGGAGGGGTGTCGGGCCAGAGCTCCTTCCTCTTACAGGGGTTGTTGAGCATGTCCTTCACAGTGCTGTACAGCATCACCGTCTTGTCCACAAATGCACCAAAGCCTTTTGGAGTGGGAATGAATGGAAAGGGGGTAAGAGGTAGCACAAAGTTTTGAGAAGCGATTTTGTGACTGAAGGGTGGAAAGTGAATAACTAATGCTCTCCCTTCTCTCAAAAGCTACCAGTTGTCCTTGAGCAAAGCGCTTAATCCCCAATCGCTCCAATAGTGCTGCTCAGTGGCCAGTAGTAAGATTATGATTGTACCGGCTAGCTCCCAGGTGTAACTGTGTGAATGTGACACAGGAGTACACCATAAAAAGGAGCACGGAGGTATAAAAAGTTAAGAAAATTCATGTTAGCCTACATTTTAGGTGAGATGGAGAGAAGGAAATGGAAACTGAGGAAGACAGACCCCTTCTAAAGTCACTGGTAGTATTCCTCATCTCTTTCATTAGGTCTTGACATTGGCAGGTCATCCTCCATGGAGAAGGATAGACTCATCAGGTAGTACAGATCTATGGGGTAGTCCTCCTCACCTCAAAGCTCTGGGATTTACCTACAAATTGCAAATGTTTCATTTTTTTAGAAACATGATTACACAGCTGTAACACTAAGGACATGTCCTGGGTTTTTGGATGTGTTACTATCTCGGTGAGTTTCTACTCACAAATCACATACAGTGAGCTTTTAAGGCAAACATTTGTTAAGAGTCTGTATTTTTAAATTTGACCATTTTAGGGGAACAACTAAGTTACAGTGTTTTTAAAAAAATATATTTTCACACCAAGTTACTACATGTAATAGCATTTAGACCATCATGTAGAGAGATACAGTTATAGAATATTTAATTAGACAGTCAATTCATAAATAAAATGTGGAAAAAATGTAGATGTTTAAGAATGTCTTTCGTAGTTGTTAGTTTTTTTTGAGAGGTAGAGGGTTCCACCACTTATCCAGTGGCAGCAGGCTAAGAATGTTAGTCTAGACGTCACTCTCCCCAGCAGTGTTTTCCAGCTCCTCTTGGGGGATCTTGTTGTGTCCCCAAGCCAGATGAGATATATAATCTCTCCAGCATGCTCTGGTATAGTTGGACTTGCCCAGAAAACCTCCAAAGGAAGGGACCCAGGAGGCATCCTGACCAGTTACCTGAACCACCTCAATTTGTTCCTTTGGCCCTGCATAATAACACGGTTCTGACAGATCCAAATCTGAAGCTACATTTTTTGTCTACCTGGTACAAATTATTTACAGTCAAGTGTTTAAATTACAGAGGCCAGGTTCAAATTAAAATCCATCAGGAAAAATGCCACATGTATCATTTTGAAATACTCCATGTATCAGTCACAGGGTTAAACAACTTGTGTCTCTTTTTTTGCCGTAAAGCCCACTGCTTCGTTTGCAATTAGGGATGTTGCTTCTTGAGCTAAAGACTCTATGAGGTTAAGCTGTTATTTCCAGAAGAACTATGTCCTGCATTTCACTGAAGTGTGGAGAAAATCTCTTCACAATTACGATTAAGACTTTCCTGAGTCAGCACAGTTTATGTGTTAGGAAATGACCTCTTCTGGAAAGTTATCCATATACTGTCCTTTAATTAGCTGGCAATGCTTTCCAACCGCTTTTCTAAGTGACTTGTTTGTGCCTGAATTTCCCCAGACCTCTGTGAGCCTGATAGACACAGATGAATTAAATGAAATGAAAATTCAGTTGTTATTCAGTCAAAAACAAAGGTGGTGTATACTTTTTCTTTTTTCTCCCGACAGAGATGGAAACCTACCTGGCCTGAGGTGCGGCAGGACAGTCTGAGGCTGCAGCTGAGTGACCTTTCTGTGCTGCCCATAGTGTCTTTGTTCTTTAGGATGGGAGGTGATCTTTTGTTTCTTATAAGGACAGTGGAACCTCTGGGGTCTTCCAGGCAATCAGAAGGACAGCCCCTCCTCAGCAACGCCTCGGCTGTGTCACAGCGCTCCCATACGTGCTGGCCCACTTCTACAAAATTCTTGACACAGGTTTAGGTTGAGTTCAAACTCAAAATCATGAAAATGAAAGATACTAAGACAGCTAAGACTTAATGACACTACATACATACTATACTATAGTGCAAAATGGCAATTTGCATGATGAAATATCGCTGATGTAGACAGTACCATAGAGAGGGTGTGAATGTGATAATGAAAAGTGTGTGTGTTTTTTCTGTGTTTGCTCACAGCTGCATCTTTCCATATGCAAATAAAGTTATTAACACCAAAACACTCTTATGTTTTAGCACTTAATTTTATTGTGTTTATGTTGGGATACATCAAGCTTATATAATTGTTCAACATGACATGTCAATAACAAAATGAGTGTGATGTGTCAGATGTAATGTAAATCATTTTTAACACATGGTCTTTAACATATGGTCTTTAGCCCAGCAGGGGCAAGTAGTTGTTAGATATTTAGATATTTTTTTTAACTATCTGTCATTAGTTATCAATACTTATGAGGACATGGCTTTGCTATGCTTGAAAACTTAATTGAATTATCAATTTGTCTTTTAAACTCTCCAAAATATTTATTATTGAACTTTAATATAATTTAGCTACAATTTCATACTGATTGCACATTTAAACAAGGAATTAATTTCCAAATAATTCATAGCCTTTCCCAAAAAGCATTTCTCAGATAAAGGAACTGAATTAAGAAGCTTTTTCATAGTTCCATAGAGTGCACAGGGGTGTCTCACCAGTGATTGCTTCGAAGAAGATGACCGAGTGTGTTTCCGAGGTCAGTCACCTCCTCAGCACACCAAGCACAGTGTGGCCATAGAGCCAGATATTCGCCACAGCTCATGACCCCCCTGACCTTGACATTCGTGAGCTGAATGGAGCAGAAACCCGCCAAAAGTTACACTTGCAGTTCCACTGCATAAATCTGTGTGAGAGACTTTTTTTTCACATCCTGGTCTGGTACGTAGGGTTTCAATGTGGGAGCATTTAGATTAGATCGATTGTCCACAAAACTGTCAATCATAAATGTCCACTTTTGTTGTCAATTGCCCAGCAACAGACTCTCACAATTTACCACTTGAAAACCATGTATACTGTCCTTGATTTTCCATATCAGAAACCTAAAAAAAAAAACAATTTTCCAATTCAATTTTCAATCTCAGACGTCTTGACAGAATACATCAATCTTTGAACTTAAAGTAGTAGACATTATGGAAAATATGCTAATAATTTGCAATCTTGCCAAGAATTACATGTGAAGATCAATGCCATTTTCATATCTGTATCTAAATATGAAGTTGCTGCCAGAAGGAGGTTAACTTAGCGTATCATGAAGTCTGGGAACAGGGGGAAGCTGCTAGGTTTGCTCTGTCCAAAGGTAACAAAATATACCTGTGAGCACAGCTAAAGTTCACTTACATCTGTTTTGTTTAAATTGTATAAAACCAAGATGTGAAAATGAAAGGTTGCGGTTTTACAGGGAGGGTCAGGCGCAGTGACTTCTTGGAGTCCTGTCTTCAGCATGAGGTTGCCAGGCAAGAAGTGAAGACTTCAGGAAGTCACTGGAGTTTGTAAAACTTGTAAAACCACAAATTGACAAGCACCTTGTTACGTTGGGACAGAATCAGTTGTTTCCCGCCTTTTTTCAGTCCTTATGCTAAACTAAGCTAACCAGCTGCTGGCTCTTGTTTCAGATTTAACGGTCAGACATGAGAGAAGTATGGATCTTCTCATCTAACTGTCGACAAGAAACTGAACAAGCATATTTCCCAAATTGTTAAACTGTTCCTTGAACTTAGAATTTGAATCCAACCTGTTTCATTTTATCAACATGACGGTGCTGAAATGCCTCACAGACAAATGAATACATGACTGCCTGCTGTCCCATTACATCTGAATCTACACTTGAATTTAAAAAAAGAGCCTCTCAGCCCTGAGGAGATGACAAGTGCAAATCTTAAGTGGCAAACAACTGGTGGGATCCAGGCTGCAATCTAAATGAGAATTTCTGAGTAGGAAGAATAATGAGACAGTTTACTTTTATTGCATCCTCAATGAGAAAAGTATTGACCCACCTTGAGTTCCCGTGGCATTGTATCTGCAGCACAATAACAGGACAGCGGCAAATAGCAGGCTCATCTGGAAAAAAAAAGGAGGAAAGCAATTTACTTACTAAAACATGAACCATTCTTTCCTCTCAAATCATTAAGGTGGAGTGGAGTTGTAATTGGTGTTTAAGGAAAATAATCTCTACACTGAGAAGCTCACAAAAGACCCCAACATTTGATCTACTGGGTGTTTGGTTTATACAATAGAAATAAGAGGCACTTACCTTGAACAATTCAGCTGTCTGGAGACAAACATGAAGGACGAGGGGGTGTCTTCCCTCTTGGGGAGGGACCAGATGGTTCCTCTGTACATCCTGTTCAGTACATGATCTGGGGGACTCCACCATGACTCCCTCCCTCTGTTATCCTCTTTCTTATAGCAGCCACAAGAGGATCTGCCAGCTTATTTTTCAGGGTCCTGAGCAGCAAATGATCTCTTCACGTAAGGCCAAAGATAAAGAGAATAAGCCCCTGGTTTTCTGCTGAGAAAAGCTGAAGAACAGAAAAAGACACTTTCTGTCATACTTGTCCTCATAGAGTACAGGGCTGGAGTTAGAGAGCAAACGCTATCGCTTTCAATTTTTGCTATACTCTCTGCTTTCTCAATTGTTTGCCCTTGCTGACCACTGTATGAGACTAAAGCCTATACGGTATTGACCCAACAGCCCACAAGCTAAATTAGTTTTGAGGATGAGTTTTTTGCTAAAAATCCACCTTACCTATGCAGAAGCTTGGAAATTTCCACATATAGAACCTTTAAACCACTCTGGTCAGAACAACTGCCATGCTGCACAAGGTAGAGGAGACAAACAAATAATATGAAAGCTGATCCACAGCTGATGGCACGTTTATTTGCATCCATCTGGTGGGTTTTGCAGCTTTATCCCACAGAGGAGTCATACCCATGGCTCAGTGAGAATAAACTGCTGAATGATCACATAGCATCACAGACTAAAACAATAGAAGGATTATCTGCAGTACTCTATTAAAGACTGGAAGTAAATATCTGGTGAATTTCTTCAAGATCAAGCAGCTTTCACTGCCCACTCAAACTGTAACTGCAGAAGACAATAGAATTAGTCAGTGTGCAAAAATTAGATGGACAATACATCGAAGCGACAGTTGGTTTGTTATTCGCTTTGAAAGATTGAGATAGTGGCACTGAGAATGGAAAGATAAGAGTAGGGAGAATAAAAAAGACCATTTCCCATTATTGCTGACTTCTATTTGGTTTAATTCAATTCAAATTTCTTTATCAGTCTGTGAGTGGAATTTTGTTTGCCCACAGATAGTTCAAAATAAAAAATGCATAACAAATCACCTCTTTTTCGACCATGCAGTCAAACATAATTTGATTACACCAGATATGGAGTCAATTGCACAACACAATTCAAACAATTCAATAAAAAATATAAAGTTTTCTCACAGCCACACGAAGCCATGTCATTCTATGTTCAAAAAGTTACTGTGACTCATTTTAAAGTAGAATATGGAGCTCTCCCTTTAAAGCACAAAGAGACCACGCACGGTTAACTTCAGAAATTTAAGGTGATTTCATCTTTACCCACTAACATCCTACTTTCAGTACAGTGCTCTCTCTGTATTTCTGCTTGCTGACACGATACTTCCTAAATGCAGCAGCAGCTCTCGTGTCCTTCCCAAAGGGACGTTGATCTCAGGTCACTGAGTATGGGCAGCCATTTAAAGGCATTAACAACTCCCCAATGCGCCCTGCTGAAGAAATAATGCATGAGATTCAAATGACATTGTCCATATTCACATCTTAGACACTAAATAGAAACTTGTGTCTGTGAGATTCCAGTAAAGTGTTTCTTTTTATTTGAAACCCAAGTCTGATTTTAACAGCAAACTAACACTACTAAAAAAGGGTCAAGGTCTCTCCAAATCTCCAGAGAAAAATAGCAAGTTTTATTGTTTCCAAGGTCAAGCATGAAAAGTACCAAGCAACTTTTTTCCAGATGATTTGACCACATTTTCACAGTGTTCTACTAAAGCAAAATGACATGGAAATTAGTAGACCTTGAGCTAAAGGTTCAGTGTGTAAGTTTCAGTGGCATTTTAGGCCTAGTCCACATGGACACAGGTATTTTTATAACCAGAGTTTTACCTCCTTTCTACATGAAAATGCACAAACACGCTATTAAGCGCTGTCAGTAGCATACCAAACCACCAGGCGGCGATATGGCCCTAACCGTAAAGCCATGTTGGCCAATCAAAGCCTATTAAAGTTGTAAACAAAGCAGGCAGTGGCGCACAATCTGACAAACACAGCAGATAACGGTATACGTACCAAATGCGTGTACCTGCTGGATCCCTATCTGCACATGCGCAAAAGTGGTCCTGTCTGTCAAAGAAGATGACCACAAATGTGCCTATACACAATTACTTGTGTAGCCTATTGTTGTCTGTTCTCATCTCAGGGCGTCAAATACTGACACTTTCAGAAAGGCTGACAAAGTGTTATTTGATGCAAAAGGTGTCCTTCAGGGTCTGTATGAGGCAACCCCGGGTGAGTATGTATGAGACGCCCGGTCTATACTGGAAGCACTAGTAACTAGCTAGGTAGCTAGCTATGTTTGTATAAAAGGCGTTGACAGCTTCCCAAAGCCCCTTACCCAGAAAAATCAGCGACTGTATGCATGTCGACCAGCTAACCCTATAGCTGTGGACCTAGCCTGCTTTGCGTTGCTACTTTGTTAGATTGTTATTATTAGAAGTTGAAAATGTGCTGTTGTAGGTTCTGCATATGAAGGATATTCCTATTATATCATAGTGAACAGTTCAATCTCCAGTGATTAAAGAACATTTTGTTATCTTGATTTAAAAGATTTACTTGGTTCATTTTGAATAGGCACATTTGCTGTTGTCAGTAGTCAGTAAAGGCAGTATGTATTTGGCAACCGGCATTTCTTAAAATCCTCACCCAGGCAGGGGATTTCAAAAAATATTCGGTTTCATTGACTTGATAATGTGTTTCTGTCTGGAAGAACAGCCAAACTGTGTAGATAAAGTCATGGTTTTGAAAATACCCGTGTTCGTGTAGACAGGGCCTTAGTGGCGAAATTGTAACCAACGACACACGGTGCATTCAGGTGCTCCGCTGATCATGGTCCCATTTCCCAAGTTGTGGAGTCGTTCTTCTGATTTCACTGTGTGTTCATGTGCGCTCAAGTCTGTATGTGGAATCAGCAACAAACTAACCGTTAGAACCACATTACAATTTACATGTTTGGAAAATATGTATATGCACAAATCAAAATTCTTTATGCTTCTTTATGTCCCATGTACGCTTTATTTCTCTTTTTGCAATAAAGATTTAAGCATGAAAGAAATATTTTGATTATTCCGACACCACATGAATGCACCATCAGTCACGGCTCACCCCTCCTTTTTCAAACGCGCGACAGAAGCTCCAGTGTCCGACACGCTCTGTCAGCTCTAGTGCTATGTGTGGTTCTCCATTTGTCCAAAATTCACTCTCTTTTTACTTCTGATAAACAAGTCGACTACTACTACTCCTTCTAACGTTACTTCTCCTTCTTTGTATGTGTTCAACGTTTATCAAACTAGAAATTTTGGCTAAAAGCGCTGGAAAAATCTAGTAAGGCGAATATTAACTATTTAGTATTATGACGTAACTGCCCCACAACACACTTTGTGAACTGATTAGATTCTTTCAATAATTACAAAAATACATGTGCATCTGAGACTTAATAATATTAAGAATTGCGCAAAAAAGTTGGTGAAGTATGAGGTCCAAAAAGTTAGTTTGTTAGGGTTTCATGTACAACTCATACATTCTCCTAGATACCTAATTGCAACATAAATTAAAGTTATCCTAAAAGGCAGAAGAAAATGTGTGTTCTTAAATGACAAAATACCATTTTTAGTTATTTTTCCATCAACATCTTCTACTAGTCCTTCTGTTCAAATCTGTCTTGCATCCAGATATTGTCCAAGTATGTCGATCCAGCTCAACAAATAGTCCAATATATGAACATGATCATCTGCAACCAAAAGCAAAGAACCCACCATATGTAATGTGTGATATGGCTGAACAAGATTGAACTTCATTGGTACATATGCATCCAACTTGCAGTTCAATACACTCTCACAAGCCCCCTGTTGCATAATAGAATTACCATTTTCATTTAAAACTTCTCACTGGAATAAAGAAGTTACTTTGAAAATGCAATTGTTTACAGCTTACATCATGTTTGGGGTAAAGTATAGAGCTCTTTAAAACCAGAGCTTAATTTTAACTTGACAGAGGCCTGTCACCATATATCTGGATTGTGCTTTCAGTGGTTACAAGGGACTGTGGGTGCTGCTATGTAGGAGCTGTGACAACAAAAGACTACAGTGTATTTGCTTCTTTCTGCCTCAGAATGTTAAAAATTTAAATCTTCCTGCTGTTTGGTGGTGGGGCGTTCAAATTCTATTTTAAAAACAGAAAACGATCAGAGCAAGAAAAGCAAGGCTTCTTCTACCATCTCCTCCACCCTTGCTAAGATTAACTGCCATATTTCTGAAATGATGAATTTCTCATCTGTGGAATGAACCTATTCACTGTGGTGACTCATAATAATCTAGATGAGACCTTGAACCCATTAGTCCGAGCTGTGAGAATAACCAGGGGCTAGAGACCTTGTGGAGGTGGACACTACAGCTCCGTCTCATTATAAGCTTGGACCTCAAACTGAAGAATATTCACAGCTTAATCCAACCACGAGGAACTAATGGAGGATGGAACTCAGCCTTCAGGGGAACCTGGGTTATTACTCTAGTAGTGAAGCCTGACTGAAGTCCAGAGAAGGGAGGAAACTTTTTTCTGTCACAACACCTGTCCCAGACACTTTGGCTCCCTGTTTGCAGCTCTGAGGGTTGTGATTGCAATACATACTGAGCTGGGGCAGCTGGTTCCATCCCCTCATTAGCCTTCTTATGAATCTGGTGCTTTAGTTGGATGGTGATGATGGTCCTGGAGCCCTCTGGCTGGATGATGTATGGCTCTCTGAGGTTGAGTCAGTCCAGATGCTCTGACTTGCTGCTGCTCTTGTTTTTTCTCCAGTGACATTAGCCTTGCCGGGCCCACGCTACTGTTATCTCCAGAGCTCGCGGTGCTGCTCGGGCACCGGGAGGAACTTCGCGACGTCCGTTGCCTGAGGTTCTGGGAAATAGATCGATGGAGGTTCCTCATGGAGGAGCTGGCTGCCATGGTGACCACCCAGGGATGACGGATGGCTTGGCTGGCCGTCAGGCGGGTAGCTGGGTCCAAGGGCAGCAGTCGCTGGATGAAGTCCTTGGCCAGGTTTGACACTGAGGGCCAAGGCTGAGGAACAGAAGCAGCAGAGCAGAGTGACTGCCATCAGTGTTAATATAAGAACACTCACCCCAGAAGTTGTCAATTCAGCCTACACACAGACACTTTGGTACCCACAGTCCTCTATGAGCGCTTGCTGGGTATCTACACAAGGCGCCTGCACAGATTCAAAGCCTCTTCAAAGCGCAATGCAAGATTTCATTCTAACAAAGCAATAAAACTGTGATCCCTGTGCTCGGCAGGCCTAACAAGCAGAACTAAACTCAAAGAAAAGCTAAATGTCACTGGGCAAAGGAAAGCAGCAGTCTTGGCTGACAGAATACGAAGCCTGGGAGGTAGGACAGCCCTGCCGTATGTGTGGGATTTGGGCTCATGTTTATTCTTTGCCTGCATTAGCTTCACAATAAAAGGACCACAGATGAGCCTCACTGGAATCTTTTGCTCTCTGTTAATTCAAAAAGCAAATCATTCCTCTTGTCATGACCCAAGCTGACATTCAAGAATGCTTTGAAATCTGCCATGCCATCTTTCCAGTGGGAGAGAAGACATCAGAATCATTATCATGATCCAGAATCATTAAATTATTCATCACGGCTTTGGTTCTTTGTCATGGAGACAACATTGTGGAGGCCTGCCTGAGGAAATTGATGACCTTTGTGCTTTTGTCTTATTTTTAAATACAATATTACTAGACACTGAATTAGATTGATGTGGCATCAGATTAAAAAGATATAAGACAACTGGTTATGAAGACCGGGCTGTAACACAAGAAACTCTATCAGTGTCAAAAAGCAAAACACGCTCTCTTTCTCTAGATAATGTTTTGTTAGGATTGTTTGAATTACGTCAGGTAATGATAAGCATAATTCAGCGACTGCTTCCTTATCACTTAGATCTCATTCTCTTGTCCTTAAGATGCAAATTAGTCTCCTCAGTGTCTGTCTGAGGAGAAGAAAAGCTAAATACAGTCAAATCTCTATGTGCAAAATGTTCTCATTCTTTGCTCATACTTGCACAGACTAAATCTCACTCTTTAGGGAGGTCTCGCTCTCCATTTTAATCCTGAAATGCATTTCTCTCCCCTTTTTTTGTCTATCGCCGAGTAATGACAATTAATCAAGCATGAAATTGACAATCGCGAGACTGTTGCCGGTGAGAGGAATTCAAAGAAGCAGGGAGTTGCTTATTCTCACAGTGCACTGACTGGAAAGAAGTGTGTGCGAGCACAGTGGAGGGTACATAGCCACCTGCAGAAAGAGTCATAAAAAATGCTTCTCACTCAAACTTTCTCCTCATTGTGTGTTGTTTCACACCTGAGAGGCAGGCAGAGGGACACTTGGCTTCCTTGGGAAGGAGAGAAAGTGCTTGATTGAGTTCCCATGAATAACAAGTCTGACAGTCCTCTACATCTAGCCCTGGCGGTGATTCGGCGAGGCTCCTTATTACTGTGCCATGAAACACATGTGATAGCAGGTGCCTTTTGTCCTTGATCTGAAATGATTGGAACGCCTGCTTAGTACATGCTGGCTATGAGATGGTGAAGCCTTCACTAGATGAGGATGATGTAGAAAAAAAATCTCAAAGATGTACAAAAGAGGTAGCAAAAGTTTACCTACCTCCTGCTATCAACAAGATACACCTAAAGAAGAAGAGACATAACTGTGTTGCTTTCCTGTAACTGAGCCGCCTGCAGAAAATTTATCTCTTTCCCTTATTTCGAACATTTTTCACGTCAAAATGCACAAAGGCTTTATTGCGTTTGGAGGAAAGGGGGGAGAGAGCAGGTGTTATACATCACTGTTGAGCTAGCCGAGGAGGCAGACAAGTGGATTGCAGATATAGCAGAAGCAGTGGAGAAACCTACAGGGCTTGGCTTATTGTGCAACATCTTGTTAGAGTGAATGAGAAGCTAAGCCGACTGTGTTTGCGGCGTGCTACATCTTTACCTGACAGAACCGTAATTGCAACAAGTGATGAAAACGCTAGAAGGGTGAATTACGCTAATGTGATCATGAGGAAATACACTTTTGAGTAATGAACTACTCCACACGAGACCCCCGCCTCAGACTTGTCTCAGATCTGATTCACCTGGCATTTCCTCAGAAACAAAGCCGCGTTTAAATATCCCTCATCATAATGAGTTCAAATGGGGGAGGTGGCCTGTTGCTAATTTAGGTGAAGGTTGCAGCTAAAATGCAGTAATCAAAATATCAATACCAGGAGGCAGGAGAGATTGGGCTGTCATGTACAATACACTGTGGCCAAGTGGAGGCTGGTTTGTTCACATGGTGCTCACTAGGGGGCAGAGTGGGCTAACCGTTACCCAGGTTGCCCTGCTGCTGAGAGATGCAGATGTTTGGGTTGGGTCAGGAAAGTGTGTCTACAATAACAGAGCAGCAGAATGCAGAGGAGGTTACTGTGCTGCTGTCTGCCATGAACTAACACAAGGATTTGTGCTTTACATATACAAAACGCTGCCAAAAGCGCACACACACGCACACAGAAATCCACTTACACGCTCATATGAGATGCCCTGATTCCGTGCGAAGGAAACGCTCCCTACTATGTGCGGTGAACGGATTGAGTGATAAGGTGCAAAAAAGTCCCTGAGGCTACACCCGCTCTTCCTCTGCCCGGCTTGTCCTCTGCCTCCCTTCTTTCTTTTCCCTTCAATCTCCTTCACCCTGCCATCTATTCCCCCAACTCTCCCCAACTCCCCTCCTCCCTCCTGCTGTTGAGTAAGTGTATCAGTGTGTGTCTGCACTGCAGGTCTTAGGGCTAGGGGCTGTTGCACCTGTTGGGGGGAATGTATGCATGGTGTGTGTGTGTGTGTGTGTGTGTGTGTGTGTGTGTGTGTGTCAGTGCAATGTGGAAAGGGTGGGGGAAGCTCAGGAGACAGAGGGCCCTGGCTCGTGGGCAGTTGCCGGAGGCTGTTTGCATTTCTCCGTGAGTCTCACCTCAAACCCCAAGCCAACGCACTCACACACATTTAGTGAATCTTCCTATTCTGCTAAACACAAAAATGTTACTGATACCTTTGGAAGATTGATTGTAATTGCAGCCCTTGAGTATTAATTTGCATAGAAGAAAAGAAGAGTAACTTTTGAAATCTGTCCATCTGGACATTTTATACTACCTGGAGTTGATCGTTTTTCATCAAACATCTTTGTTGAATACTTACAATATTCCACTGGCAATATTCTGCGGTCTGCTCTTGATGAATAAATCTCACATATGGTTATATAGCAATTTAACTGATATTCGACATGGTTGGAGTGAGACTAAATAAATAGTGGAATTTGTTAAGGGATTTAACAATGCAACAAAAAAAAAAATTGTATTAGTATTTGGATGTTATTTGCATCTTGAATTACCAAATGGTTTCGCCTTTCCTATTCCATTTAGAAATCATTTATAGGTTCTTGTTGTGCCAAATTGTACTAACTCACCACTTATCTGCCCTTTTGAAAAAGAAGAATGCGCGCTGGCTGCAAATTCAGGTGATGTTTATTTTTGGTGGTTTAGAGGTTGGCAATGTTATTTTACAGCAAGTCCAGGTTTTGAGTTAAGTAGACGGTTGGGCCTTTCTGCAAGGGGTTTGGATGTTCTCATCCATTTTTGAAAATATGTTTTATTCAATTTTTCAATTCAATAAAACTGTGTGTTCCAGATTGCCATTTTTCTACATAATCCAGATGGGTAGAATTAATTCAAACTCTATATTGTGAATGTATGCGTGACTGTTCTAGTGTGAATCTCTGTGTGTCCGCCCTGTGCAACGTTGATCCATCCATCAGTTTGGACCGTAGTAGCCCGTGATGCTGACCCATTTCAGTTTTACTTACATAATCATTTTTAAAGGCTCTCTTGGCACTCTGACTGCGATTTCTCATGTAATCACATCATTTTTATTCTGGCCTTATATGCCTTTTTCACTCACAGTAGTAAAAGCACAGATGTAAATAATGCCATTAATGATGCCGGAATTCCATTTACGGGCTTTGGTTTCAGAGTTCTGGTAGTATGCATGCTTGCTCACAATGTCATGGCTTGCTGGGACACTTGAATAGAACAAAGCAATTGGTAATGTTATTAGGAACACCTGTGCTTTTCCTACTGTGAAAAGTGAAAATGTCTGCTGTGAAAAAGGCCTATAGCTTATTGACATCTAATTAAAGTGACAAGTAACAGTGTGAGTTAAAAAAACATTACTCCTTGGTTATTGCAGGCAAACCTGCATTTTAGGATTTTTTTCAACAGTTTTATTTTGCAAAGAGAACCTTACTGGATGTGTTTATGTTGCTATAAGTACAGTTCTGGTCTCCTCATTACTCCCCATGCTATGAAGGCATCATGTCTATCTTGCAGGGCTCTATGTCACTTTGTTCAATTGGTGGACAGCTCATTTCAAATGAAACTCTTCAAGTCAATTTTAATATGTGAGGGGAATTGCTTAGGCTGTTGAAACTATTCTCGTTTCAAAGAGAAGCACCCTTCTGGATGACATGAAGAACCCTCGTGGCAGAGGTCCACATATTGTGGATACTTGTGAACCTTCATCACACATAACAACATTATTATCACTGTGTGTGGTGTGTGTGTGTGTGTGTGTAGTCTATCTTTCAAAGAGGGCAGATCCTTAGTCATGACGGAGAATAAGTGTCTTGTCAAGATGGAAATGTGATTGATGCCTGATCCATCGAGCCCTGGACGACTACTCGGGCATGTATGATGTCTTCATATTGTCATCATGTAAATTTCCAGATTGATGCCTTGAATGCATCTCAGTGGGTGGTAAGATGATATATGTGTGGTCGTATGATATGTGCTTTTTCTGCTTTGTTCACAAGGAATCTTCTTCACCACTGTGGCCTACATATGAGCTATGTTGAAAGCTACCATGAAAAACGTGAAATAAGCCCTTGCATAAACTCTAGAAGGATTTTGCACTATTGTTCAGTTGGTGGTCAGTGCAGCGGTAAACACAGGGATAATAGTGCAGGGCCTATGTAAAGGGAGCCTCTTGTATGCCAGACTAAAATGTCAGACTGCATCCCTGAGAATCGGGCCAGGCTTAAAGCCCAGTGCATAATCCAGCCTTGGGTGTAATCAGCGTGAAAGAACAAGCCCAAACTCACTACTGAGCTTGACAGTATAGGCTGTTAAAAATACCCACTTCAGTTGTATGACAGAGGAAATGGGTAAAAAAAAACATGCAGCGCCGCCTTTTCCCCATATCGAGGCATTCTCAAAGAGCCATAGCAAGCAGAAACTCGAAACACCACAACAAACTTTCGCATATACATTCTTGTGCTGTACAATGTTGCAGAGGAAGGGATGAAAACTAGGAAAGATTCACCTTGTTATCACGCCTTCACTGCTACATGCTCAGTTGAAAATGTGCTACTTGTACCAGGCAAGGATGGAATAATGTAGCTATTTCTGGTAGTAGCAACAAAGCATGCACATCATACACAACAAACCAGATTGTGGGGAAGAGGCAGAATGTCAAAATGAAACGGCAGATGGGAGTTTTACTTAAAACAGTTTGGGGTTTTTTGAAGCAGAGATACACTCGAAACAGAAATAGTCTTATTCATTGGGTTAAACCCAAGTGAAAACCTCCAGGTCTAAAAAATGAAGCCAATGCGGAAGTGCCATAAACCTACATTTTTCTAATAGCCAGCAGGGGTGATTTGCAAAAAGAAGTCAGATTGCATTGGAGTCTGTGACAAAATGAGCTTACTACCACTTGATTTATTACCTCAGTAAACAGTTTCCTAATGAGTTTCTGGTCTCAGTCACAAGTTTTAAGTCTTCTCCAACACAGCATGATGTTCACTTTGTAAATTGTTTCAATTTAGAGTAAAACAGATGATAAAGCTGAGTCTGCTTTAGGGCGTGGCTACCTTGTGATTGACAAGTCGCTAACATGATGACCTGTCAATCAAGCTAGAGACAAATCATATCCACTGCACTATGTAAATTTAACTATCCGTGAACTTGTTTTTGGTTGCTATGTGTGTCTCTCTAAGACAATCTCCAGATGTTTACATTAAAATATGTCATGTTCATTGTTCAGGTGTACTAAAAGATACTCTAGGAGTTGGAGTCATATTAAGTACATTTTGTTTTATGCCTGTTTTTTGTTAGCCAAAATTAGCATCCCAATATCACAGTTAACGTGAATTACAGTTGCACCTTGCTAACCAAGCTAGTTAGCCTCACCTCTCATCATAATATAGTAACAGTTCTAGTTCCAAAATACCAAGATGGCGACGGCCAAAATGCCACGAGGCTTCAAAATGGTAGTCCACAAATCAACGAGTGACGTCACGGTTGCGATGTCCACTTATGTTATATACAGTCTATGGTTATAACACAGCTGGTCAAAGAACTACATCTACAGCGGTGGGACTGACAAAAAATGCATCACTAGAATCAGGGGTCAAGTCTACATTATGCAAAGGCATATGCATTAAAAGAATAACACATTCCACCTTTTCTATGAGAGAATACCTCAGAGGAACAACTTGAAGACTATGCATTTGCTGCTTCAGTCCTTGGAAGCACTGCCCTTCAACATGAAAACACTCTATAAGGACATAGAGAAATGCTTGTGTGAAGACACAAAACGCTGAAATGCATTATAAAAGACTGAAAGTCAAGTTGTCCCAGATCAGACAAAATAAACAGTAAAATCAAGAGCTTCTTTGTAGGCTATAGTATAACAGGTAAAAACTAACTTTGTATTGCTTTTGTATATAAATTTAATGTTTGCAAGTTCGCCAGCTTTCACCTCAAAATACTATGACTCCTTGGTTCTGTCCATTAACGTGTAGCACAGCACCAGCTGGACCTGCTACCTACCCTACATGCCTGTGCACCACCACAACCTGCACACCCTTAGTTTCTTGCTACATAGAGCACGCAATAATAAATCATTGGAAATAAATCATTGGGTACAAAATACATGTATTTTCAATACATGTATTTTTTTACTGGTATTAAGAAGATATTTTTGACTCTAGAACCAGGAGTTCTAGAGGTAATTCTTTGCTACAAAGAATTACTTAGGGTACATAACTAAACTCAAGTCTACGATGAAAAAACCCAGTGAACTTACATCTCCGTAGAAACTGTATTTTCCTCTCACAATGGCTCTGTAGAGCCCCATGCGACTGTCGTCCTCAAAAGGCATGGATCCACTGAGCACAATGTAGGTGATTACGCCCAGAGCCCACATGTCCACTGCACAGGAATAGGGTTTCCTCTGCAACACCTCAGGGGCCATGTACTCTGGGGTTCCACAGGTGGTTCTGAGCGACCAAGTCCTGTCTGCTTCCCTGTCGCTGCTTCTGTCAGGGCCTAAAACCTCAGATCCTGTGCCACCAAAAGTGGCCAGTCCAAAGTCGGTAACAAGCAGTCTGGAGTCGGCCCCGGGGTGGTAGTATAGAAGATTCTCAGGCTTCAAGTCTCTGTGGGTGATACCTAAGTTGTGCAGGTATTCCACCCCAGCCAGCACCATCTGGAGGGCCTGGGTCGCATCCCTCTCTGTGAAGTGGCCCCTGCTGACCACACGGTCCAAAAGCTCCCCCCCTGTGGCCAGTTCCAGCACCATGTAAACCCGCTGGGGAAACTGAAACACCTCAATCAGCTGAATCACATTAGAGTGGCTCACCCGCTGCAGCACCACCAGCTCCGAGGTACACACCTCACGGCCCTCTGGGGCCTCTACCTCCATCATTTTTATGGCGAAGGGCTGGCGAGTGGCCCTGTGCTCCACACGCACAACACGGCTGAAGCTGCCTCGACCGATCAGAGCCTTGATGTCGTATCTGACAGGGCAGAAGGGGAATGATGACTCATTACAGCATAACTATCTCATGACACCCTGTTGCAAAGCACTCAACGTCTTTCACCGCATCTTCAGCTGTGATAAATGGGAAGATATCTGCATGTTGTATAGCCTACTGCCGCAAAGTAGACCAGGCAAATTCAGATAAGTGCAACATACATATACATATACAATGAATCTGATTTAGATCAATGATGAACAAGGCAATACTTCATGTAAGCGGTGACTAATCAGAGGAAGAGGGAGGGAAGATGCACTTCTCTTAAAGGCATCACTTTTCTTGCTTTAATTGTTTCTGTGCTTTCATCTGACAAGTACGGGAAGGCAGTTTCAGATTTTACAAGGCCTAGGTCTTTCAAATGAATGTCTACTGTTACTCCTAATAAATTGTATTGCACCAAGGTTGGCGGTGGTAGGTAGAGTAGAATGAGAAAGCTGGTGACATTAAAAAGGCTCCCATGAGCACTACGAATACTCTTAATAAGTCATTTCACCTTGTGTTGCATTGTGATCTATTTTTGAATTTGTTTGAAAACTGGCTGCTCACAGGGTTGAGATGATATCACTCGTTTACAGTGCAGCCTCAGTTATTCAGCATTAATTTTTTTTTTCTATTTTAAAGTGGCAATATGTAGTTTTAAGCGGCTACTGGCGTTGCGGTTTTTAAAATTGCAATCAGACGTGCTTTTACGCATGCTTGAACTCAATCTGAAACACAACCTCTTTCATACAGAGATCCCTGTGGCAATATTTTTATTTGTAATATTTTTATCAGCTTGAGGTTGAACTAATCCGTGCTTGCCACACTTTATAACAGTTAGACCGCAGTAAGTAAGGTTACTGTATTGGATGGGTCAATTTTGTATATTATGTGGGTTAAGTTAGTTACAGCAGCAGCTGAGTGTTTGTACCTGAGTATTGTTATACTATTTATCCTATAAATAATGAAAAATCTGAACGTTATGAAGCAAACAGGTCCGAGCCAATGTGAAGTTAGCTGACCGCCATGCCTGCACCGCTATAGGCTAGTATAAACAAATTTAACCACAAAAATAAGCTATGAAAGCTGTGCAAGAACATTCACAGAATATTGTCAACACGGGTGTGCTAATGTATAGTGTTCAACACCGCATATGGTACAGCAGCCTAGTGTATTTCAAATCTCTTTTGTGAATTGATATCGTTCTCGAATCCTTACTATTAATATTTACCTTGCTGTCACACGTGGATCAAACTTATCCTTATACGTGGCAACTTTGTCCTGGTGTCGTCCATCTCGGGGCGTCTGCTGTTGGCTGTTTGAAGCTGTTTGAAAATTGTTAATGCTGGTGGAAAACCATGGATGTTTTTGCTTCTCCACACGTTTCTTTGGCTCATTATCATCATCTGCTTTACTAAAGGCCACAAGTGATTGCACCACACTTACATAGCCCTTGTTGGATGCCCCAGGCAGCACCTTACTGTTCCCACAGCCCATCACTCAGAAGCATCAGGCCATTGCCATGGACGGAACAAAAAAGAAAATCTGCTATAATCTGAATGTAGCCTGGAAGTAAGAACACAAACCTACATGACAGCACCTTGTTTCTGCTGCAGTATTCAGGTATGCAGTCAGTGAAGTGTTGCTTGAGGTGTGTTAAAAAGCAACTGCAAGCTCCACCTACCCAGCATATTGGAGGCTGGCAGGTGTGTAAATTCACCCTCTCACTCACTTATGTGATAAAAGTGTCATGTAAACAGGAACTGTTTGAAGCTATTGTCAGTCCTCTTACAGTAGATCACCACAATAACCAGAGCCTGAACAAGGTCAAGATTTCAGTCACACACCAGTGACACTGTAAAATTTTGTAAGATTTTATAGTCTAAAAGGAGCCTCCAACCAAACGGGGCACCACATAAAGTGGCAGCCCACTCTGACATCCCTACATGTGTTGTTGCATGTGTATTGGTCCTGTTTGTGCATGTGATGTGTGTATTTCGGACCTGTGTTTGTGTATAATAACAACAACAACAACAACAACAACAACAACAACAACAACAACAACAACAGAGTGAAAAAAGTATCAATTTTCAAGGTACTGAATTTGGATATTTCTATTTTTACTTTATATATATTTGCTACTTTAAGACTCAGATTTAAGGATTACATCAGCGATTAAGTATTTCACTTTCATTAAGTAATCTGTCTCACAAGAGAAAGAAAAAGGCCAAGATTTCCTAATTTTTTGTCGCTAGTGTGGGTCAAGTGCCAAAACTATACCTATAGTGGATTCCCATAATGCAACTCAATAGTGTCTGGATAAGTTTTTTTTGTTAGCCCCCTTCGGAGACATGGACGACATCATCCAACTGTTTTCACAGGCTAAATGGTACTCCTAATGTAGATTAAACTCAACTTGTGTATAATTGGTGGCGTGCCCCTTTAAGATTTATAGTTTTGCAGATGACCTGTGTACTTAATGCAGTACTTAATATGTTTTTTCTTGAATGGACTGGTAGAATAAAGAGAACTACTGCATCTCATCATACAATCGTGTGTTAGAAAATGATAAATAAATATACCTTGTATTTTCAGATTTTGTGGTAAATAATTCTTCTACCGCTGTTAACATAACAGCACAAAACACTATAATAACTCAATTTATCTTCAAGTCAAATCAATTACTGTTAAAGCTTGGGTGTCGAGCAAAACCAAACTACCTTGGAACTGCTTTTTTCTCTTATTATTGCTTTTTACCTTGAAACACAGCACCCGGATACAATTCATCCACTTAAACTGACACAGGTAACATGAAGAACGCATCCTTACAACCACAATCATATTTGTACACATTATAGCAAACTATAAGATACATTTACTTTTATAAAAGAGGAATATATTGTACTACATTGTGTAATTCACTATTATTCCCACTGCATTTCCTAATGGCTGCAGATTATGTCTTATTGTGTTTCCTGAAGCTATACATGCTTGTTTTATTGTTTGTAGTGTTGATCACAGTATGTCATACAGTTTTCCTGTCAGGCCCTAGCGCTAAGCTACTTTTTCAATTGTTGCATTATGTTGTGCTGCTGTCATCGTGTGTCCATATTTTTCAGAGAATGGAGCAGGGAAGAGAGAAAAAATAACATGCAGCCTCTGCTCCATGTACATTGTTTAAAAGAGCTAAACCTTGCAGAAACTGAAGATTCCAGGAAACATGCACATATTTATTCATACGAGACTGCAGAAAAGAAGCAAGGGATCAAAAAGAGGTAAGAAGCACCTTTTTAACCACAAGAACTATGCTGTACGCAGAGTTTAAATTATTCTTTTTCACTTGAGCAGCTCAGAAATAATGTGGTTATATGAGGTTTGTATAATGAGTTCATGTTTTTGAATAAATTGTGCAGCATGTTTGTGTATTTAAGAAGATTTGCAGAGCCTGCTTCCAAACAAGGAATACTATATATATATTTTATCTATTTAAAAAAGCGCTTCCTATAGGATTAAAATGTATGATACTTTTAAGGGGCAATATGTAGTTTTCAGTGGCCACTAGGCATTGATTGCAACCAGAAGTGTGTTAAACTTGTGAGTAAGCATCTGAAAATCCTGGCATATTGGCACAATACTGTCAGATAAAAGGCAGTGTGACAGCGGCTATAGACAGACAGGGAGACTGCTTCAAAAACATGCTGGAAACCCCCACTGCAACATTACAGTAGTATTTTTATCAGCTTGAGGTTGAACTAATCCATGCTACATAGTGACGTTACATTGACTGCATTTAGCTGACATGATACATCTGCATTAGCTCGCCCGCTGCTTTTCAGTTAACTATTACTAGTTAACATTACTACTTGTGTGTGTTTCACCAGAGGTTCAGCAAAGTCAGCACAGCTAAATGTATTCGATGCTAACAAAACAGTTAATGAGCTAGACTGAATATTGTAAATAAGCTTGTTGCTACACTTTATAACATTTAGACTGTATGTACATTACTGTAGTGAATGGTTCTTCTTCTGTGGTGTTGTCCTGCGCCATTATGTTTCAGTATTGTATATTATGTGGTTCACGCTAGTTACAGCAACTGAGAGGTGGAGAAGCTGTGTACCTGAGTATCCGTAAAACGACAAGAAATTGAACGTTACAAATCAAAGAGCAGCATGTCCGAGCTAAAGTAGCGTTAGCTGACTGCCCTGCCTGCATAGGCTAGTCAACAAATCGCTCCACATTTGCTTTGTACCGTTACATCTTTTCCTGCAGGCTGAAATCAACACTTTGACATAATACCGTAATATGGGTCGGATTAGCTGGTGAAGTAATGTGGAAAGTCGCTGTGACTCCAGCCTTTGTGATGCTGACTGTTTTCAACCGACCTCAGCTGAATCTGGTTTGGTATGATGGGATTCAGCACAACTTCTGTTGTTTTCATTGTTGTTGTTTTTATCCTTACATGGAGTTTGTGTTGGAGTCTGTGTTTTGCAAGGGGGCGTTATTTTTGTGGTGTTAGTGGATCTGTTAGCTGCGGTGTTGTTGCTGTAGTGGGAGAGAGGCTCAGGAGCTCGTAAGGGGGTTGCATCCCGACCTTGTATCCTCACATTAAAAGCAGAATAGTGGCTGTTCCAAGAAACAGCAAGAAAAAACTGTCGTGTGCTTCATTTCTTAGTGAGATTCCAGCTGCACAACTACACACGGTCACTTCTAAGTATACTAAAGAGCAAAAGCAACCCTTTAATAAATGTATAATCCCACACAGCCTACTGACAAAAATGCAGTAAATAATTTGATTTATTAAAAGGTGATTTAATTGAAAAACTTCAGACAGCTGTCACGATCTGGCTCTTCAACCGTGACAAATAGCGTACAAAGTAATTTATATTTAACAAATAATTAGCAATAAATCTAAATAGATTTAGGTGAAAAGCAGTCAAGTCAGTAGTGATAGGTGTGATTGAGTGAAAGTATAGTGTATGGAAGGGTGTTGAAGTGTAGAAATAAAACAACGGAGAACTCAAAAAGGCCTCAGACACATCCTTGAAGGGGGACACCTCTGCGACAACAGAGGAAAGCAGAGAGAGAGTGGGCTTGCACTACTGCCGGACTTAAGTAATCAGCACACACTGGGGCCGTCAGGTGTTCACGATTTACCTAATGAATGTAAATACAAGAAAGTTACACAGGACAGCCCCACAGGGGTCGTCACAAGCCCCTTTGTTGTAATCCACAGTCGTTGTTGCCGTTGTGTCCGTGCATCACACTTGTCAACCGAAACTCTTTATTTTTACCTAATGTTCTGTTGAAGTTTAACTTTCTGTGGTTGGTGCTTTGTGCCTGGTAGCTATTTTTCGCTTGTATTCTAACTTCTTTTCTTCATTTCATTCTCTTGGATTTATTAAAAGATATGTGCTGCTGTTCCTGCATGAGGAAAATGCACAATGTCCTGTGTGCCGGGAGGATTATTCCCACTAAAGGCCTACCAGATGCCAAGTGTTTAGAAGCAGCAAATGGAAAAGCTTTCATGAAATGAGCAGAGGTTTAATCGCTATTGTGTTATATCCACTGGCAGTTAAGAGGGGGGAAATGTTTATTTATATGAAAATGTCATAGATGCTATTTCACAATGCAGTGTCTTTTCAAAAGGTGTGAATTGTGGTGTCATTGAACAGAGAAGCGGGTTGCATCATCAGTGGCTTGTCTGCTGTAGTTTTTTTGCAACTCAGAGGAGCCGAAAGGGGATGCCGGCCTATCAGTCTGTTCTGCTGTCTCGCCCTGTCTATCCCTTCTCAAAGGACTGCAAACACACGCTCACACACAGAAAAAGACAGACAGAGAACCCCCACGCCCCTCCATACACAGGCACAAAGAGCCAACAGAGGATAGACATCACATCAGCACTGAGGTGGTAAATCGCCCTTCAGAAGCCTTCCTCAAGGGAGTCAGCAGTTCAGCATTTATCGAACCACTATCTGATTACTAAAAGGCTGTCTTCGGTTATAAATGAACCCACAACATGTGTGTGGTATTGGTAATGCCGGGGCCTTGGGAGTAAAAGCCATTATGGGCTGCTGTGAATCAGATTTGGGGGGGGGGGTCAGAGCGCAGCAGCCACTTGCCAGTCAGTTCATTACTGTTGTTATTGTTGTCGGAGGATGTGATACCTGTGTGCGAGAGGAGTGGACTGAAGCTGGGGCAAACTTAAAGCTGTGGATTGAAGTAGCTTACAAACACAGACGAGCGCAAAGCTGCGGAAGAGCTTTTGTTCTTAGGTTGAAATTAAAAAAAGAAAGTTGGGTTTATAAAAAATGGAAAACGTTTCAATGAACACTTGAACTTTGAAAATGTAAGCTTTAGGTGGGCGAGACAGCATGGAGCCTATTTCTGGTATGCACTTAACATCACAACGAGCAGGGATGACTGGAACAGCACATAAAAAAGCTGTACCTCCCAGAGGTTGCATAATTCATCAGTATCCTGTCTTACCTAGCCTAGACTAATGTTCAGTATAATGTTCAAAAGAATGTGTTTGGGAAAAGGTCCCTTAGTTCAAATTAAGGTAAATCGTAATTCTACAGCATTCAATAATTTTTTTGACAACAGTGTGCTTCCAGCTTTGTGGCAACAGTTTAGAGACTTTCTTCTTTTAACATGACAGTGCCCCCGTGCACAAAGCTAGGTCCATAAAGAAATGGTTTCCCATTTTTGGTGTGGGAAAACTTGACTGGCCGGCACAGAGCCCTGACCACAACCCCATCAGACCCCTTTGGGATGAATTGGATTATTGTATAGCAGATTATTGTCCATGGTTTTGGAACAAGACACACATTAATCACATATAATAATCTGGTGTTTGCACTTTTGGCTGTGAAGTGTATGCAATCCACCTTCACTATTCTCAACATTAATGGGTTTTACAATGCTATGGTGGCCATTGAGGGTAAAGAGAAATAGTAGATCTGTGAAGGAAACAAAAATCCAAACTCCACATCCAAAAATCTGATTTATGTGCATTAATGTTATGTGCCGGTATGTTAGGTACTTATGGTACTCTAAAGGAGAGAATCACAGAGGAAGAAGAAAAAGGATCAGTCTTAACTGAAACTAATATTTCTGATATGAGGTAAGTAACAATCCATGGCATCACACCACCCTGCATGATGATCAAATGATTCACATAGGCAGGAGAGAAGTGTAGAGAAGTCTGACACAAGTAAGATATCATGATTTCCAGACTGCAGTGACACCAACAAATCATTTGTCAGCGTGTGTTAAGACGGAATGCACAAATTGATTTTTCATTTTGCGTTCTTTGTAGGAATTTGAACGCTGCACTGTTTGTGCAGTCTGTAGCCTATTTACTTGACACAAGCAGATGATGTGTAAACTGCACACACCTCACCGATAGCAAGCCAGAAACCTATGAACCAATTGTGTGTGTGGAGGTTGCCTGTGTGTGTGTGCCTGTGTGTGTGTGTGTCTGTGTGAAAATGCTTCGGACTGATCTCAAAATTCATTTATGTTTTCCCCATGTGAAACGATGTGTGGCATGCGTTTGTGTCCATTTTATACTTTGAATTGACTTTTTGTTATTTATATGCCTCTAAAATTTACTCAGCAATAAGTCTGGACACACTTTAATGACACCAATAAATTATTTATCACTCTGCGGAGTGCTGAGTCATTGTTCATCAAGGGCTGGACTTGAATCTATTAAGAATGTTGTTCAAAAAATAGGATATTTTCTATGTGAGATCGAAATAAACTTAATGCTGTTTTGTGTCCATGTCCTAAAGTCCTGTGCACCCCAGATACCTCCAGAGAAACCATGCATTAACTGTTGCTGTTGATCAATCTCAGAGATTTGCTCTCCCATCTGTCATGGGCCAAGCCCCCTCATGACCTCTTTCATCCGCACTGTGGACTCAGAGCAGCATTATCCTGCTGATTAATTAAAGCCAACCACAATTCATCAATGGAACACTGGCCTGTAATTGTTGTTTTGCTGGAGAGATACAAATACGTGCTTATTACAAGTTGTTGAGAGCAGGAGAAATCAATGCTTGAGGAGAATGCATGTTTTTTTCATGTCAGGGCATTTAAACGGAGCCTACTTTAATACAACACTGTGGAATGAGCCCCGACTGCACATGGTCATGCAGCAATAAAGCAAGGCTGCTGAGCACAATGGCAGTGAAACAAAACTAATTACAGTGACAAGTGAGGCAGGCGCCAGGTCTGTCAACAGAGAGGGTGGATGCTACATCTCCCAAAGGCAGGACCCTTTGGGACAGCTGATGGATACTCTAATTTTCTTCTCTGTGAAGAGCTTGGAGGTGGCCGTGGGACGAGGCACGCTAGACAAATTGTCTGTGACGTCTTGATTGAACAAATCATGAACGTTGCGCGAGTTGGCAAAATTAGATTCAGTTGACAGATACAGTCACCTGCTGTTGCAGCCCTGGCCATGGACTCACATGTGTAATTAATGAACAGCTCTGCTAATTACTCTTTAGCAGACAGAGGGATAAAGAAAACAATGGAGGGAGGGTCAACTGGTCTAATAACTCTGATTTTGATGAGTCGCTGTGCTGTGGCTTGTAAAACAATACAGTGAGTCATATCCTGAGTAATCTCTGCAGAGATGCTTCATTCACCCTTTAAATTAAAGGCATGAATAACCTAAATTAATGCATGAGGGTAATTGTGCCTTAAACCAACATTTATGGATGTAGTTTTTCTAGCATTTGCCATCGAGGAAGAGTTACACAAACCATTGGACATTTTAGATATATTTTTTCAAATTTACAGCCTGACCTCTGAGAAAAGTTATCTTCCAAAAGGCTCTTAGCCGAACAGCTGGAGTGTCTCTCTCCATGACTCCGAGACCACAATTTCTAACCGTCAGACTTGATCTTTAAAATCGCCTGGTGGCAAAGGACAAAATGTTAACTCTTCTCCAAATAAAGACAATTCCATACAATTTGCGCACATTCCTAAGGTTATCAGCATAGACTGTCCCTCACAAAGACACCACATGTGAAATGAGTGTTTTACCCCGTAAGCTCATTCTTGGAACCGGAAACAGCATCTCAACACAAGGTCCATTTAATAATTGTAAATGGACCTTGAGGTCAGATTATTTTCTGAACAATTTATCACATTTTTAATGCTGTTTCTCTAGTTAAACCACAAAACCACATATTTATTTATTTATTTAGTATTACTTTTAAATGTGAGATCTGCAAATTATCATTAACATTTATTACATATTAAAAACACTATTATTTAATGGGAAAACATGTTTTCTTTGTAAGTGGTGGAACTACAAATAAAAATGTATTAATCTTTCATTTTATCGTACATTTTTATCAAGATTATGTTTTATTTTATTCCATTATTTGAAGAGATTTTAATTATTATTATATATCTGGAAGATTACAAGGGAGTAATTAACATGAAAAGTCTGGGAATATGGATATCAGCATAAAAATGTGGAAATTCTAATAATATATAATAAAGCGTGTTATAATACATACAAATGTGGTAACAGCTTCAAAAGATCTGACATATACTTTTACAAAATAAATGCCGGTGTGAAAGTGAGTAAGCCTCAGCCCACAGTATAGTTATGCTGCTGGGGATAGACTCATCCTCCCTTTTGAAATATTGACTGATAAATTTGAGGAAGCAACATTTTTCTCAAACAGATATATTGCGTTTTTATGGGAGAAGTCTTCAATTATTTAGTCACCCAGTGGCAGAAACTTCAGAGTTTGAAGTGATGGAAATCTAATATCTGTATCACATCCATCAAGCCTTGAGGGAAGTTATTCAAACGGAGGATTTGCTTCCAAGAGACGAGCACACACACTCGTCTCACCATGAACGCCAAAATTTAATTTGAAAATGGGCAGAAGGATTATTCCCATTATCCTGCTCCCAGACACTCATTTTTAAATGGCAGACAGAAATATGCAAGTGGCTGTAATTATATTACGCGCACACAATGGTTTTCTTTTTTTCCCTCATCCTTTGATTGTACCGGTGGTGGTTTTTTAGATGGTGGTATTGGTCACTGCATGGGAGTTTAATCAACCAGGCATTCATTTTCATATTAACACCTCAGAATAACAAGCAGGCCTCTGAGTGCAGGTTGATTGTTTGTGTCATTATCTGTTTTTATAACAAATCTTGAACAGCAGGGAAACATTGTGTATGCATCTGTAGCTGTCTGTGCATGTGACACATTTATGGGTGTAAGAGTAACCAGAAAAGCTAGGATTTGAGTTTTTACACCATAGTTTAAGGATTTAACAACACACACACACACACACACACACACACACACACACACACACACACACACACACACACACACACACACACACACACACACACACACACACACACAGACGCACAACACCATCTTTTCTGTAATGCATGTTTCATTTAAGTATGAGATTGATCAAGATGCACCCCAGCTGTGCTGTTAATTCCTGTAAAGATCACAGAAAGCTGTGCTTTGTTGTTGCTATGCCAACACCAAATGGGGAGCTGTTCAGTAATCGTTTTGGTTTTCACGTTGTTTTATTCTATTTTATTACTCAGATGAAAAATTCCCAGTCAGTACACATGTATTTCAGAATTTGTATAAAAGTCATGAAACCCCTTGGGATGTTATTGAAAAAGGAACATTTCATTTTTTATAAACTTAATAATTTCATAATTTGCCCACCATTCCTACTTGTTGCACAATTTACTCATGTTTGTGAAAAGTGGAAAAGTACAACATGCAGCACAAGTAAAGTGAAGTAAGATTAAACAAATGGAAGAGACGTCAAAGTTGAACAACATAAAAGGTTTTGCAGAGTCGCTTCTTGCTTCAGTTTTGGTGGGTCAAAATTGAGGCAGAAGTTCAGTAGTTGTGAACAACACACTTTAAAACTGTGCTGAATGACTGTGACATTTCAGATGGGTTCACTTTCATTTTCACATCCAAACATGCGGTTTGTCTAAGTGGTTCCTAGTGTTGTAGTCAAAACCATCCATACTGAAACCAAGTCATGACCAAGATCAGAGTTTATCGAGACAAAAACCGAGACTTTGAGCGGTTGAGAGCAAGACCAATGGAGGGCAAGACTGAGTCAAGACCAAGACCAGTGCTCCACAGTACACGAAAATGTACAGTAAAATGTGGAACCACAATCATAAGCACTTTTCAAATGGAACTGAAAGATCAACATTCCCATAAAAAACACCTACATACAAACACTAAGAGCTGAAATGAACTTAACCATCTTTATTCAACACTCATGTTCAATATTTTACCATCCACACAATACATTTTTTGTGGAAACAATAGGTTTTCTGTGATTTTCTGTGTTTTATTTGCAACTGTGTATTCAAACTCAAAATTAGCACTCTTAATGTAACGTACCATGTGCCAATCCAATCAAAGTTAGGATGTTAACAAAGAAATCAGACAATGCACAAGGAATTCACTGACATTGCCACAGTTGTGGTCTTGACTGGTCTTGAAATGAAATCCAGATTTCTATGTTTGAGACCGCGACAAGACCAAGCGGAAATGTGGTCAATTCCGAGACAAGACCGAGCAGTGGTCTCAAGACCAAGAACGATCTCTAGTCCTACAACACAAGTGGTTCCCAACCTGGTATTTGGGATCACACCAAGGGGTTAGAAGATAAATCTCATCAGTCAATACATGATTATCAAACAGAAAAGAATAAGAAAAAAACATTTTCAATGCACAGATTTTTTTATTTTTGTGTAGTCTGTCTGTTGGTTGGTAAATCACATTGTTCCAGACTGAAATGTCATGTTAAATTATTGAAATGCATTGCCATGAAATCAGGCACAGACATTCATGTTTCCAGAGGATCAATCGTACTGATTTCACTGATACCCTGATTTTCCCCGTTTTTTGCCACCATTAGCTTGATATTTTTTGTTGCTGTGTCTCTACAATCATTGGATAGATTGCCATGACATACGTATAGTACAGATATTCATGGGCCCCAGAAAACAAATGCTAATGACTTTGATGATCCCTGGAATTTTCCATGATATGAATAATGACAAAGTACTTGCAAAGCTAATGCCATTCGAATGTTAGCATGCTACTTTTTCTTATTGATGAGTTTTACCTCTTCAGGGCTCTAAACTATTGAAGTATTAATTAGTAAAGGGAATGTCACTCTTTGGCAGAACTGCTCAGGGGGCTGCAAGTAAATGTTGTTTGGCTATAAAGAATCCCAAGTTATAAGGGTTGGGAACCATTGGATCAAAAGAAATGGTTTGCTTCTGACCCCTTACGTCACTTGCTCTAAATGTCTCCATTGGATAGCTGTGTCTATACCAATGTTGCCAAGTCCATAACTAAAAATAATAAGTAAAATCAGATCATAACTCATCTTTCATAACTGGCTTTATGGCTAAAACTATAACACTTTTACCCAGATTCACAGATGTGGGTGATCATAATCAACTTTGAAGCCAAAATATATTTTCACCTGCTTCATGTCTTTTTTACTTCTATTATACATTGCAGTGCATCACATTTTCAAGGCTATACACCAGAAAGAAATGGCACAGAAACACCACTGGGATTCAAACAAAGCAGCTGCAAAAGTTTTGCCAGGAAGCCCTTGATAAAAGTTTGTCTAAATCTACTCTTTGGTGGACTTTATTTGTCACCTCATCAGTTTGAAGCATTGTGTGAGGAGGTAAATGGAAAAACAAAACAGGACAGCAATATCTCCTGTGTTTTGCAGGAGTTTGTACAAGCTTTGCGTGTACCTTCTTTTTCTTTCAAGTTTATCTATATCGGAAGAAAGCATGAACAACTTTCCTGTGTGATGTGTACAGATGATGTGCCATAATTCAGCTGAAGCATGCAGAGACCCTAACTGTGATAATGGGACTTTGGTACTGCTGACAATGCCTGGCTGTCCCTCTCACCTCTCAGTATTGCTGTCAAACCCATAATCACAGTAACGAACGCCCTCTCAGGTGCCATAACACGCCATACCAAAAGCTGTTATCTCTCCACGGTCTTATCATCTCCTAGCAGCTCTACCGTGGAATATATGCCTCTGGGGGGAAAAAATGGACTCATGCAGTCAGGCGACTTATTATCAAGTGAAATCATTGCTGCCCACTCAGTGAGCACGAGCTGTCAATATGGAGTCTAGAGGAAACATCTATCTTGATGGAGGGACACGCTACGTAACCTGCTTGGTTTCAGAGGTTGTGTGTGTGTCTAATGTAAGGTAAGGTACTGTGAGTGAAAGCACTGTTCCAGGTAATGTTAGAATTCATCATTATATGTAAAGCAGTGATTAAAATGGGCACAGCCACTATGCTGCTCCAGCAGGGAGTGAGATCCTTACAGAAGCCAAAGCTGGGTTTCGGTAATCAAGGCACGCTCGTTTCATAGGCTAGCAGTGCTGGAGTGGACTGAAAGCTGAAGAGAGATGTTGCTGCATACTGCTGGTGTTGCCGATATTACACAGAGGTATTTGATCCCTCCCAGAGGGCACTGATTTGGTGATTGATTGGTGAAAAGAGTTGTAGACATCTAGGACCACATTTAGACTTCATGCGTCATCGGTGGATTGGATAGCTATCTGAGAGTAAAAAAACCCCAAAACATTAAAAAAACATGTATTAATGCAAACAAGAAACATAAACAGTGGATTTATATCTGATCGGTCATGTATTCCAGCAACACGTTGATTTTATTTATTACACATGGCAATGAATTAGCCTCTGCAGGGTCTTTACTCCTGTGATTATGGCAGCAGAAATAACACTGAAATGGCAATAAAATTAGCCGTACCTCTCTGTCTAATATAGAGCAACAGGATGAAAATGGCTACAGCAATTCTTTTATACACACAGTCACACAGACTGCTTCATGTGCTGGTGTAGCATTTATGTGATTCCCGGTCACTTTGACTAACACAGTGATCTGTGTTGGTGAGGGAGCCCATGAACCATTTGTCTTGCTCACGGTCCATCCTGCAAGTCCTCCATGTGTTTGTTAGCTTATGCATAGATTATCAGCTACACAGCTAAACTGCATAAATCAACATACAGCTTGAGCTACATTACCACCATCCTCTAAACCAGAACAGGCCCATCCTCAATAATATCTGGCCAGATTGCTTTGATAGCAAAAAAAGAAAAAAATAAACAAATTGATAAGGGCTGGCCCGCGACCCTGTATGCAGGATAAGCGGTTGACGATGGATGGATGGATGGATAAGGGCTGGTGCTGAAATAGATCTCAGTCATGACAGCTACAGTTACTCACATACTCACTTCCTCTTGGAGCGATTGTGCCTCTAAAATAAAAGCATGAGAACATTTTTGCAGCAATGCTTTATATTAAGTTTATTGAGAGCTTTCACTTTGAAAAGTTCTGAAGGACATTCAGAAGAGTCTCTGGCTTGCTTGACACACGTCTGAAAAAGCCATGCCCTGAATTTCCTCAGGGAAATGAAAAGGTTTTTGAATGCGGATCAAACACTGGGACGCGCACACACACATCACGTGCTTTATTCTGAGCATGTGCAAAAGTGTCCTTACAATCAATATGTTTAACAAGTGAGAAAAAAATATCTGCAGTATGATGGGATCAATCAAACAACCCAGGAGTCCCACTCATTTAACATATATGTATCCAAGAATTTAAAATAATTCCAATAATTTGGCTCGATGCCAGACTTATTTGCCAACCCTTGCTCTAGGGTACCAACTCTAATATGTCTGTAGCCTTGAAAAAACAAAATTTCTGTAGTGATTTGTGTGAATGCAGATGCATATTTGGCCCTGTGTAAACAAAACAGTATTAAATCGCATCTGGATTCTATCTGGAAATGGGAGACACATGACAAGTTACGTATGACTGATGTTTCTATAGCATATAAATGAGTCTATTTCAAAATGAAATAGGCCTGACACATGTTCAGTTTAGTTACTGAAATGCAAGTGAAACAGTGGTTACTTGCAATAATTACCTCATGACACCAGTGACCCTCTACCTTGTCTATAATTCAGCTTTAAATAATTCCAAAGCCGACTGTCACATCATTCAGTGTTTGTCCTGTTCAAAACAGATTCAGTTGTCAGAAATAACAACAATTTAATCTGGTTTAGCCATAACTGCGACTCATTGATTGATAATTGTTTTGATTGACATGCAGCGAGACACTAATTGGGAGCTTCTGGAGTCATCAGAGGAATTAGCGGTTGTCTTTGTCCCCCTGTTGCTTCAGACTTTGATCGTTTTGATGTATGGCAGGTTGACTGACAGACCGATGAATGGAGACTGCCAATTTGACTTGAGGGTGTGAAGACAGAATCACACATGTGTACACATTGCACTCACACATGTGTTTATGGTCTCTCAAACATCATTGGTGGAAATAAAAACATTATTCCAAAAAAAAATCCTAAAAGCAGCAATAAGTTCCTAAAGTATCAGAACAGCTGTTTTTGTTGTTCACCGAAGAAATTTGGGTTTAAGTTCAAAAGATGAGTAGGAGACAAGGGTTCAGAATTTCAGCTTTTATTTCCTGGTATTCATATCTAGATATTTTAAACAACTTGGGACACATCACAGTTTGTATTGGATCACAGCATTCTTAGGTGAGCCAAAGTAATGGATCAAATAATGTTAAAGTAAATAACATTTAATATTTGGTGGCATAACCCTTGTTTGCAATAACTGCCTCAAGCCTGCGACCCATCGACATCACCAAACTCTTGCATTCTTCATTGGTGATGCTATTCCAGGCTTTTACCACAGCTTCTTTCAGTTCTTGTTTGTTTTCGGGGTGTTTCTCCCTTCAGTCTCCTCTGAAGGAGGTGAAATGCAGCTCTATTGGGTTAAGGTCAGGTGATTGACTTGGCCAGTCTAAAACCTTCCACTTTTCCTCCTTATAAAGTCCTCTGTTTTGTTGGCAGCGTGCTTTGGGTCATTGTCCTGCTGCATGATAAACTTCCTCCCGATGAGTTTCAATGCATTTCACCGTAAATTGGCAGAAAAAATGTTTTCACTTCTGAATTCATTCTGCTGCGACCATCATCATTTACATCATCAATAAATATTAATGAGCCTGTTCCAGAAGCAGCCATGCACGCCCAAGCCATGACATTACCTCCACCGTGCTTCACAGATGAGCTTGTATGCTTCGGTTCATAAGCTGTTCTTTTCTTTCTCCACACTTTAGCCTTTCCATCACTTTGCTAGAGATTAATCTTGGTCTCATCAGTCCATAAGATTGTGGTCCAGAACTTTTGCAGCTCATCTCTGTACTTCTTTGTAAATTTCAATCTGGCCTTCCAATTCTTGCTGCTGATGAGTGGTTTGCATCTTGCGGTGTGGCCTCTATATTTCTGCTTTCTGAGTCTTCTTGATACCTTCACCCCTGCACTGTTTTGGGGGTTGTCTTCACAGCTCTCGCGATATTTCTGTTATCAACTAATGTTGTTTCCCTCGACCGACCTGTTCGACGTCTGTTGATCAGTACGCCAGTAGTTTCTTTCTTTTTCAGGACGTTCCAAATTGTTGTGCTTGCTGAGCCCAATGTTTGTCCAATGGCTCTGGCTGATTTTCCTTCTTTTCTCAGCTTGACAATGGCTTGCTTTTCTCCCATAGACAGCCCTCTGGTCTTCATGTTGGTTTATCCTCTTAAACAGGAAATGCAGTCTTTATAGGTTTGAACCAAGGATGAAAACTTGGAGTAGTCATGCAGAGCTATTTAATGTTTGGACAATCAACCTAAAAGGCAACACCTGGGCAGAAACATCTGTCAGTCACATGTTCCAATAGTTTTACTCACTTGAGTATAACAAACGGTGGTATGTCCTGAGTTGTGTAACACATCTAGATGTGAATACCAGGAATTGAGAGCTGAAATTCTGAAGTCTTCTCTCATACTCATCTTGATATACTGATCTTAAACCCAAATGTCTTCAGATAGATAGATAGATAGATAGATAGATAGATAGATAGATAGATAGATAGATAGATAGATAGATAGATAGATAGATAGATAGATAGATAGATAGATAGATAGATAGATAGATAGATAGATAGATAGATAGATAGATAGATAGATAGATAGATAGATAGATAGATAGATAGATAGATAGATAGATAGATAGATAGATAGATAGATAGATGACATTCCTGACATATGATCACGCTAAGCTTACTGAGAGTAATATCTTGTCTTAACGATTTTGGCATAAAGTAAATATAATGTAATGTAAATAAATCTTAAATTTATTAAACACTTATGTTACAACAACAGTAAGCAAAGTTTGAACTTATAATATTCCAAATGTTGTTGTATTTTTGAACTGATGCAAGAAGACGTTAACTGCCATAGTTTTATCTTACCAAGGATATCTAATGATGAGTACAGCTGGCTCAGAACATGCTTCACTTAACAGGTTAAGAGAAAAACAATAACATGTGTTTCATTTGGATTGTTGCCAATGTTTAAAATTCTAAATCTTGGGGAAAAAACTGACTATATCAATTAATATGACTACTACTACCACTAATAAATATAAGTACATGAGAAAATGTACTTCAGTTACTCCACCTCTGAAATACACTCATGCAGAATCAGTCATTGCTTGGGTTTCTGTATTGAGTTTTTCCTGAACCCTCACAAACAGACAAAGACATACACTCTCACACACACACACAACACACACACACACACACACACACACACACAGAAAAGCTCCAACCGCTAAGCTTCAGCCTAGGCCACAACCTTTCCTAAGCCACTGCGCAATTCATTTGATCCATGGTTCCATGAGTCAAAGGCGGACCGCTAACCTTTCACAATGACAGGACCATGGGGGGAATCATGACATAGACAGAAGATCATCTCCTGCTATAGCTCCAGGTTAATAACACAAAACAATGGCAGAGAGGTCCTCACTCTATCTCATTCTGACCAACAGTGCAGTCTTATTTTTCTTTTTAAAAGAGCAAAAACATCTCCTGATTATAGAGATAACTGACATATTTTTACTGCATATTTGCTTTTTTCATAAATTCTTTGAATAAACATTGTGAGCATTCTGTCTCATTCAGACGTGCTCACTTAGAAATGTTGAAGTGTGCGAAAGATAATTGAAAACAAGTGAAATCATCTTGACCAGAGGGCGGTTTCCCCTATTTTAATTAAAATAAGAAAACACTGTTATGACTGTGGTACTTAAAGTTGTAACAGTTCTTGTCAAAAGGTATTAAGTGGAAGATGAAAATGGAAATTTTCACAGCTTCTACAGCTAACCAAAGGCAAATGAACAAATGCACTGACAGTATTGTTTTCTCATTGTGCAGCTTTCTTCCTTAAACAATGATTTTGAACTGTAAAGTTCAGGTCCCATCACACAACAAATGACGAGGGGATTAGCTCGTATGTCATCTCAGTGTCTAGGGAAACTATGCCAAGTAATTAGCTGACAACTATTATCATAGGTAGAATTTAAAGCGATGAAAAGCTAGATTTTTTCCAATGCTTGCAGCTGTCACGATCCTGTCCTGAGTTTGTCTGTGTTTAGTTATTTTGGCCATGTTTTCTGTATTTTGATATTGCTTTCTCTGTGTCATGCTTTTGGGTTTCAGTCCTGTCTATATGTGGTCTTGTGTCCAGTCTCTCTGTTTTCCCCTTCCGTCTCTGTCTCGTTATCCTTATTTCAGTCACCTGTGTTGCTCCCGCCCTGCTCGTTAGTCCCTGGTGTTTGGTGTTTCCCTCAGTCTTTGTCCGGTCATTGTCGTATGTTGCAAGTCTGTCCTGTCCTGCCGTGTTACTGCCTGTTACCTGAGTTTTTGGATTTACCACTTCCCGTGAGTTTTTGTGTTTGCCTGCTTGTTTTTGGTTGAATAAATCACTGAACTGTACCAGCTCCTCTACGTGTCTTGCGTTTGGGCTCACTCCTGCTGCACCCCGCAGCCTTTCGTGACAGCAGCATGTCGATGTTGTTTATTTAGTCCAATCATTATATCACTGTAAGCATGGATTTGCAGACATCAAGGCATATAGATAAAACGATACTATGTTTTTTTAGACATCTAGGTTATAAAGTATTGTTTATGATTCAGTATATAACATCATTCAAATGACAATGTAAATTTATTTTTATGTTGTTAAGATCCAGTTAGTAGTGAGTGGCATCAATTTTTATACACAGAACCTGGGGCAGCTACGAGCAGTTTACATTTTGCATGTAAGCAGAAGAAACATGTTGATTCAAGAGTTGTTATTTAAGAGTTGTTGGCAATCTCATCCATGCTTTAAGCCATTTTATAGGCTTGCTCTCGCACTTGAAGATGATCCCAATTCTTAAACTGGTCATAATCAGCTCAAGTGCAGACACAGGAAACAGGGGATTTGGACCCGAATGCAGAACACCAGGCAGAGCAGGTTCAGTTTATGGCGTTTAATAATAATAAAACAAAAAGGTGAACAAGCTTATGCTGAGAGAAGACAGGCGAGGGTGGAAAACAGGTGAGCAGTCCAACACAATGCAAACAAATCCAAAGAAGGACGCACAGGCCGAATATCTAAAGCACAAAGGGAAACACAAGCAACAGGCTGGAATGCTTGTCATTGAGACAAAGATGTATGACAACAGACAATGGGGAGAGACTCGCTTAAATACACAAGAGGGGTGGAGATAACATGGTACAGGTGGAAACAATCAGCGAAGAGTAAAACAATCAAGCTAGCGGGAAACACACACAGCAGGAAGGGAAACCTGAAAAGAGAGGGGAGAAAAATCCCAAAGTAGGGAAAAGATGCCACCTACTCAACATTTCAGACTCCATGTTTTTAGTTTGGATAGTCTGCAAATTACTTAATGTACTGTGTATGTTGATTTATAAATCACAAAAGAATTGCTTATAGTAGGTTTTGTCCAGAGCAAAAAGTGACGAAGCAAGCAAGGCACGTGATAGGTTACATGACACTTTAAAAACAAGTAGGAATCTTTACAGATATCTTCACTTTCTCAGTTTAAACCTACATTTCCTATGTGTTTTACGATAGATTATAACTCTCCCACTGTTCACCTCTGTGATAAAATATAGTCAATTCAAAATATTTAGGACTTTAGGACTTGCCTGCGTCTGACACTGCAGAGCAACAAAACACTGGAAGATGGACTGCTGAAAATAATTTTAAGATAAATTGATATTCTAGGCTGTGAAGGTCACAGACCCTTGGAATTAAATGCACACCACATAGTGTTTTGTTGATTGATTCTTGTTTGTGGATATTATTCTTTTGAGGGTGCTGACATACTGTGCTTTAACAACACTCACTGAGCTAAAGGAAATAGTAGATTGAACAGTGTTGAAGAGCAAAAATCATCTATCTGTCTGTCTGTCTGTCTGTCTGTCTGTCTATCTCATCCCTCCCTTGTGTTCTAGCAAGTGTTTTTTTAATAAGAATTTTTACTTATCCAAATCAACGGTGGTAGTGTGAGACTCTGTGGCACTCACATTTGGGATTTTGAGAAGAAAGCGTGTGTATTTATCAGAGGTGGAAAATAACAACATACATTACTATAGTCCTCGTGTAAAGGAAGGCAGCAAGGCTGTGCAGTGAGTAAACATCTTTCCCCAACGCCTTAAGAAAACACAGACGGCTGGTGCTACATTGGCTTTAGCCTCCTGAACCTGAGGTTGCTGGTTCAAGTCCGGACTGTGCAGTACAACGCAGGGTTGCTTGCATTTGTTTGATCTTAAAGTTATGTTAGGTAATAGTTCCTTTACATATTAGGATTTTACATAAAAATGCTATGGTCAACTAATAACATGATGCGCTGTACACTGACATGTTAATGCATCAATAATAATAATAATAATAATAATAATAATACATATGATAATGTAAAACTGCTAAAAGCTCTATTATGCATGATTACTACTTTTGCCTTTGATACTTAAACTATATTACACTTAGATTTACTTGCTAGCTTACGTTGGCCACTGTTAAAACTTTTTAGTAGAATGTAATTTGTGGCTACTGTTTAGCAAAAGTCACACAGGCTTGCTTTAATTAAATGATCCTCTTTTGACCACTGCTATTCATCCGTGTGTCTGACTACTTTAGCTATCAAAAAACGTTAACTAAAATGCCCTCCAAAGCTCTAATGTTTTGTTATTTGTTAACATACATCAGCTTCAAGCAGATAGCTATACATTTTAAATGAGACAAATTAAGAGATATAAAAAAACCTAATATTACTCCTAACATTGTCAAATGCTTGCGATCACCATTAATTTTTAGTTATACAGTAGCTCTACTAAAGCTCCTTCTTTTCCACTTACATAGGTGTAACGTGCCTTTTCTGCAGTTTAACCACTGAGGATAGCAGCTCTGCCTTGAAGAAATTTTCATATTTAAAACTACCGTCCACAAGCAAATTGATTTATGTGATTAATGATGTTGCTCTCAATAAGTCACGGAGATAATTCTCATGAACTGCTTTATTTGCTTCTACGTGAACTCTGCAAGGAGTTAGTATGGTACTGCTCACTTGTTTACCATGTTACATTAGAGTTTGGAGCTGGAGGGAACACTGAATCCTGATAAAAATGCTATCCTCCATGTTTGCTGCATCTTAGCAAATCAGTCATGCATTTTCCAATTACAGCTCTACAGTCACCAGCCCATTCACAATCACTAGAGCAGACACAAACAAGAAGATTAAGAATAAATGATATGACACACAATCACATCTCTAACCCGACCATGACAGAGCTAACCAACACAGTCTGACTCTTCAGAAGAAAGAAAATGGAAATCTTTTAATGCTGTGAGCAAAGTGGGAAAGAAGCAAAAAGACTTGTGGTGACGACAGAAGTTGTTGTGATTGATTACATGTGATGTAGAGCAATTAAAAGAAATTAACAATTTGCATTTTAATAACATTATTATCATCAGTTAAATGAATTCATTAGTCTTGATTAGTTTTGTATCAGTATGACAAGTGCAGCTCAATAGAGCGTGATGACACTAATAGAAGGCTGAAGGATGCAACAGAGCTGAGAGATAGGAGGGGCATGTATGTATGGGAAGGGGGATTTTATCCGCAAAGTAGTATGAAAAAACTGTAAAAATCTAATAGTACACGGCAAATTAAAAAAATTGTTTGGTTTAATCTGTTTAGTCTGGGATGTCTAGCCAAAGAATTTCATACAGGGCAACTGGACTCCAAAGATGTTTGTGTGGGTTAAGAGGGCCATTGGTGGGACTGAAATTACTCTGACTCTAAAATGAGCATCAGCCTTTAAGAAATAAATACATATGAAACATCAAAATCAACCATTCCAATACCTGAGTAGACAAGCATAGTCACTTTTTTGTCATTGACTGGAAAATATGGCTGCTGCTGTCTGTTGTGGCCCCTAATTAACATTTAAAAGGCGAATAACAAGTGCCAATCCACAAGAGTACAGTATAAAACACACTCACCAATGAATATTCTACAATAAAATAAATGGCACACAAAATATAAGAAAATCACCCGTACATCCTGCAGAGTTGAATTTTTCAGCACATCCACTGGTGTGTGACAAAAGCTTTACGCACTGCAACCTATGGTCAATTCAGAAGTCTAACGCTCTATATTATATTTTATATTATTAGATATAAATCTGCAAAATTAATTAACATCTATATCTCCACAAGTGGGTGGCTCGGTGGTGGAGTGGTTAACACTGTTGCCTCACAGCAGGAAGGTTGTGGGTTCAACCCCGGTTGCCCCGGCCTTTCTGTGTGGAGTTTGCATGTCCATATGGGTTCTCTCCGGGTGCTTTGGCTTCCTCCCACCATCCAAAGACATGTAGTCTAGGTAACTGTAGTCTCTATGTGAGTGGTTGTTTGTCTATGTGTGGCCCTGTGATGGACTGGCGACCTGTCCAGGGTGTACCCCACCTTTCCAGCGCCCCCCCGCAACACTGTATGCTGGATAAGCGGTTGACGATGGATGGATCTCCACAAGTCTTCATTCTAATGCTACCAAAATGGAGACAGACATTCTGTAGATGGCAGATATCAAGTGTTTCGATGTTGAAAGGTGTTCAACGGTCCAACGGAGTCTGCAGTGATATTTAATATCTTGCAGCAATTTGTACTGCATGTACTTCTTTTGCTCAGTGCTGCATTAAATTTTACCAAAATATTTGACAGTAGACCCAAAACCCAACAGAATAATGTATGAATTTCTTAAGAATTTTATAACCAACATTTGACATTTGTGAGTGTTTTCAGTTTAAACTAACTGGTGGTCTGGCACATGGGATGTAATTGTTCTGCTTGCCAAACAATGGAGAAATTCATACATGTTTTCTTCAAACTGGCCTTTGTCTTCCCGTCTTGCAGTCTAATATGTGCCATCTTGTGTGTTTTTAATGGTTGCTTATGTATTATTGTTGTGTATCTTTATCGTTGTGATGGTCTAATTTCTAATATTTTACTCTGTGACCTTGCTCTGTGAAAGGTGCTATAATAACTTACTTACTGACTTACTTACATATGGTGTGTTTTTCAGTGCTCACTGAGGTCATGTCAAGTCAAAGATTGCCTTGACTTGGGCCCCATGAAAGTTTATTCTTGTAATTTTGCTCTGCTGAAAAGCGATTGTTCAGCAAAAACCTTAAAACTTGGCAAAAACAAAAATTGGCAAATTGTAAAGTCCACCCACTACTCAGGCACATATAACCTCATTGACTTCAAGGTGACGCTGTAATAAGTTTACATTTTTGCAGTGATCTCGAAAACACCTCGGCTTAGAGCCAACATTCTCCCATCATTTTCGTCTCTGATCCATCTACATCTGGTCTTCTGCTCTGAAAAAGTCATTTTTTTTTTATTATTATTTTTTTTTTACATTTTTTGCAATCTGTTCGGACCCCAATCACGTTTGCTTGTGGCTGTATTCACCTGTGATGATTTTACCATCTGGCAAGGAACAGCATAAAAGTGAGCCTTTCCTGTTTATTAATGCCCATTGAATGAAAAAAACCCTAATTATTAAACTTTCGTTTAAACCTCCTAAAACGTCTGCTTGAAGCTGTGAATTAATGCTAAATTTACACTTTATGTCATGCTCTCCATGGGAGGAAAGAGCCATTTTCTCCTTTATCTGTAAATTAGCACCAGCATGTCCCATCTGCACTTTGTAATTAACACAATTACTTAATGCATCTCTTGAGTGACTTCTGCTCGCATAGATGTTCTCTATATGGTTATTACATGCAATAAATATAGTACATTTTAATGGGAGATGATGATTATTGCTACCACCTACCAGCTCTTCCTTTTCCTCCGTGATTCCTCAGCTTCCACTCCGTCCTAACGACACAGATTGTCATCCCAGCCACACCGTTGACCACACCACTCCAGCTGAGGACAAACATTTATTTGAGTGTTTTGAATGCCCAGGCTTCAGTAATTAATTGAGTCAAAAGGAAAGATACACTAATTCTCCTCACAGATTTTCATCAATTAATTAATGGTTACATGTTGAGATAAGACAGAAACCTCTGTACGGAGTAATAACACAAGGATTATTCAGCCAAAGCCTGGAACAGCCGTAAATACTGTTCATACTCCTGGGAGTTACATAAACAGACCAAACTGTCTGGGCTGCAGCGTGGTGTGTGGTGCCTGCATGAGCAATTATATATTTGCGTAGGTCTGCCAACGCTAGCAAAACAAGTATAGTTTGATCATACCCAACTCAGAAAGCTACAGTAACATGTGTTGTTGATATTTTAATTAACCTAAAATTATAATAACTCTGTATTTTTTTGTTGCTGTTTTGTCACAAAAAATATCTGTATTCCTATCATTTGGATTTATACCGGACGTGGTCGGAGCCAATGTAAAGAAATTATTGAGATTTTATGTGTTATTATGACATTTATACAATTCATTCAAGTATGTAAAATGAAATATGCAAACAGAATAAATTTTGTTGATTGATTGATTGATTGAATAGCATAATATTTCAACAATATACCTAAATTAAATCATAATAAAATTCGATTTGTATTTTGTTCCAAAAACAAGGTGGTCTGGGTGGTCCAAATTAAAATTAAGTAGGATTTAGGGGTCAATACTAAAAAAGTGTGAAAGCTACTGACAAAAAGCTTTCTTGGCTATTTTCCATGCACTAACTTTCTTTAATCAAATTTTGGTTGACTAAAAGTCTGAGCGTTTTAGTCAAAAGAAAATCAAAAGTATTTTATTCTAGTTTTAGTCATTAACCATCATTTTAGTTCTTTCTAACTCATTAGTATAATTTTGATCGCAAAGTGTTTTTTTCCAAAAATCTTATAACCACATTGCTTGCCATCGGATATAATAAGGCACTATTTGAAATGGGACCAAATATCTGAGCGCCTCTTTCTCCCTGGCATGTTGTGCTCATCACAAAAGTTTGCATCCTCCACAGAACAGTAACGTTTTTCTCCCGCACCAGGTGTCGGCCCGGTCTGCCAACATTCAAAGCGCAGGAAGAAAAAAATACCGCTGAATGAACATACTGTTCAAGTGAAAATTTAGAGGGAGAAAACATGGCCTGTAATATTTTGTCTTCTTATTATACTGACAAAAAGAAAGAGATTTTATCAACGTTTTTGTTTTATGAATTACATTTTAGTCTTGTCATTTTTCACGGTCAGTGTTACATTGTTGCCGTCTCGTCATTGTCTCATTTTAGTCAGGGAAAAAAAGGTTGTTGACGAATATATTTTGTTTAGTTTCGTCTGACAAAAGTAACACTAATACAGATGTCACTTACAATTGGCTACATTATGTGCATTTACAAAGAACAACTAAATTCTGTTTGACAATGTCTCAGTATGGATTTCTGCATTTGTCTTTCTAATCTTATCACTGAAGGCTGAAAAGTCACTGCACAGGACTGATTTAATGAATCAGAAATTATATATGTTATCGGGTGTTCAAACAGCCAGACATTTCTATGCTCTGTGCTGTAATGGTGAATGTGTGGGTGCAGTGTATGTTTGCATGTCCTTTATTGCCTGTGTCTCTGTGTGGGTGCTTTCTGCCTTGTGTAGCTGTTGACCGTGTGGGTGGATGGATATGTGATGTGTATCAGTAGTGACTATCTGTGCAGAGAGGTCTTCCTCTGAAAGGCTTGCTAGCAAGGGAGGAAGCACAGGACTGGGAATACCTTTTGTCCAAGATCAATAAACAGCTTAACCACGTATTTCACAGCATGCTCCTGTGGGAGTCTCAGCCCCTGTGCTCATTCGGCAAACTGCCACTGCAGGAACCAGGTCCGTTTTAAAATCCCCCCAACTTCCTCTTAAGTAGCAGAGTTGATATACAGCAGTGAGATATCCATTCATTTGTAGGGTCACTTATATCATTATTGTCATTGTGGTGCTTGGGAAGGGTGAAGCAGTCGCTCCAAAGTAAATGGATTTTATGGGCTTGAGGAAATTGAATGGATATATTCAGTGAAATGTTTGTGACAGGAGGGAATATCGGGCCAAATCAGGCTAAAATTTCCTTCGGGGCTCCGCTGTGTTTGGACTTGCAGTGCCAAGGGGAGTTTTATGTTTTATGACAAACATGAATATATTTTACATGTAATGGAGTCGAGCACAAAAGTATTTTGTGTGTTGTGCTTCTGTGACATCTACTTCTGCTAATCCAGCAGCACAAGTCGAAGCAGACGGATCAGCAACCCCACCTGCAAAAAAACAAACATAACACATTAGCTTTTCAGGTTATAATGTGGATGCACAAATTAGACCCAAGAGCTGACAGGTGCTCTTAATGCACCGCTAATGGCAAAGCGAGTGCCAGTTTGCAATTTTCTCCCGCCAACTGATGACTGGGGTTCCTCTCCTCGGCTGACTGTCCTCGGGTATTTCAAATGAAGATTTTTTTTTTTCGGAGATACTTATAAACAAACTTGTGGAGGAGTAGGAGAACTAAGCTTCTGTCATGACACACGTTGGAATCCTCCATGTCTAAATGCACCTTTAATGAGTTTTGGCCCTCTTTCTCGCCTTGACAGCCCACCAATAATCAGGTTATTTCAAACTGATCCCCAAACCCCAGCTTGCTGCAAATTAAAGACCTTTTTCTTTTCACCTGCCTGCTATATGTGGCTGACTGTCAAATACAACTTATAGGCTAGCTGAGGATGTCTAAGTTTTTAAAATAAAAAAACAAAACAATCAGGATGTTTAGTGGAAGTCAGAAATGTTTACGACACAATTATAATTGATGATCATGCTTTGATAGACTTTCATTACCTTGTGGATAGAACTGTTTTTAATAATGCCCCGGTAAGGAGTGTCTTTCAAGGGAATTCCCAGAAAGATTCAATAAGTGTGTAATAATCATGAAGAATGGCATGTTAATTGTGTTTGACTTGATTTGGCCACCCTCAGGAGGAAGCAAACTGAAGTGTGAGCGTAGACAATGACAGAGGACTGAAAGAAAGAAATAGCTGAAGAGAAAATAAAAGAGCATTTCAGTACTCCTAGAAGTACGAAATGATTTCTTTATTCCTAATCGATAACTGACCAGCTTGCCCAATTAGATGATTTAAAGGAAGGACCTCTCGACCCTGAAGACAGTTCATAATCACGGCAAAATCACTAATGGTGTGGGTGTGAAGCAGAGCGGATAGATAACAAGCTCTGATTCCTCTCCCATTACAGCTGGCATGATTCCCAGCAGTAGCCCGACTGCACAGGCTGCTTCACAGGCTTCAGAGGCCGAGGGTGACTTTGAAAGAGTGCTCAACAAAGCCTTTGCCTTTACATGCAGGGGAGCGCGCCTTCGGTTGTGCACCAAAAGTGCAATTTATAATCTATCTGACAACTTCCCCCCAGCTGGTGCAAAAAAGCATCACTCACAGTGGCCGCGGTTTGCATATTGCGAGTCAAAAGCGTTTAATGGTGAGATGTAACTTCCCTCTCTTCCCATTGATCATGTGGCAGGCTGCGACTCCCATGAGCTGTGCGCATTAAGGCCAGTGACAAGCGGAAAACATTACAAATGAGCTTTAGCAAATTTGCAAGGCAGTGTCACCTCTTTGATGTATAGATAAGTGGATGCCGGCTTCTTTCTCTCTTTGCGTTAGTCCGCCTCACTCTCTCCAGTTAGTTCTCCCCTTTTCCATCCATCTCCACCTCTCTGTCTGCCACCCTTCTTCTTCGTCTTCTTCTTCTTCTCCTCTCCCGCTTTTGGATTAAACAAAACCGATGCCTGTGAAAAGTCCCTGTGATGAACACGTCGTCGCTCTGATGAGGCTGAGGGTGTGCATGTCATAAATCATGCCCTCGAGAGCGAGGCGGTGGGGGGAAATTGTACTATGATAAATATTGAGAGGTGGAATGAGCAATAGTTTTGTCACAATGCGGAGGCACTCACATCCCCCCTCGCCATGAAATGTGGCTTTGTGATTGGGCCTGGGCAGGGGCTGAGCAGAGAGCTGTAATTCAGGCAGCTACAGCAGAGGATGCTTTTTGAAGACATGAATCCGGGATAAAAATGCAAGTGATAAATTGTTATCCAAGCTGCGGATCTTCTCCTTTTTTCACTGCTCTGCCAGACTTGGAAGACACGTAATTGAGAGAGAACATGCAAACAAAGCTAATGATTTCCCTCCCACTTTACATTACTTTCCCTGAGGCTCTTGTCTGCTGAGCCCTGCTCATACATCTTTTACTAAGTACAGCACAGTGTCTACTGACCTCCTTCACACATTACGATGCAGGGAGATTTAAAATGTTCACTTTTCCCTGGCAAAAATAGAAGTCAGTATCTCCTTTGCTGATGATCTCATACTGTCTGGGACCTTTTTGCGGTGGATGACTTTAGTGTTGTGAATGCCTTGGGGGTATTTTTCCTCAGATAAAAGTATACTTACAGTCGGTGAAAGGACAAAACATTAATGTAAAAATAACTGCAGTGAGTAAACTGTGAGGCACAAGAGTTCATGTACATCAGATGTCTGATTCTGAAAAACAGGATTCTAAAAAGTTACATAACTACAACCATTTTCCATATTTTCACAGAAGTTACTGAATTCTTAAAATACTTATACTGGGCTTGGATATTCCATTTGACATAAACAGCTAATTAATTAAACATTTATGTAGTGGACAGATTTTGGACATAGCCATATTTTCAAGTCAACTGTGACTCAAATTCAGAAAAATAGAGGTCAAACACAGACAAACAGAACTGAGCAGAGAAATAGACCATGGTGATGCAGAGTCATGGTTCTTTTTATATCTATGAAACCTAGTTTCAATTGTTCATGGGGTTGAGGAATTTCATGAAATATGTGAGTTAACACTGATATATTCTGACATAGTGTATATGCAGGACTGGAATGAAGCTCAGCGGATGTTTTCCAGATTTGAATCCTGCATCAAAAAGCTCTTGAGATGAAGTGTGGCTTTGCAAGGCCGAACAAAGAGCCTGTGGGTACACACAAGTTAAAGATATGCACTGTGATTTTGTGGCCATAAATCCTCAAATATCGTCCCAGCTCACTGCTAATGTTTGGGCACTCAAGATTATATACGTGTGTGTGTGTGTGTGATAGATGTGCGCTTGGAGGCAGACAGATACAGGTACAAGTCGGCAGACAGGCAGGATCCAGCACAGGTACAGACAGCAGGAAACAGGGTAACAGAGGCTTGAAAGCAGGCCTTCAGCAACATCTGGCAGTGGAACAAAGGCTCTGGGGCGTTATATACAGAGACAGGCTGATGAGGGAATGAGGTGCAGGTGTGGGGATAAGCGGGGACGCTCAGGTGAGGGGAATGAAATGATTGCTGGGCAGGTGGGAGTGGCAGGATCTGTAATGGACGGAGAAAATCCTTGACAATCACAAGGTAGTCCCGCCCTAAAGCATATCCTGCTTTGTTGTCTATTTTCCTCTAAATGGGAGCATAATTTACTACATGAACATCAAGCTGCATTGAAGAAGACTTGAAACTAAAGATTGAGACCATAAACCAGAACCAGACTTCTTTTTGCATCCACAGAAGTGCTGGCTGTTAGAAAAAATGCAGGTTTAACTCACTTCCACATTGACTTCAGGAAGGTTGCCGCTTGGTGATAACTTAACTTTTCATCTAACACCGTTATCTGGTCAACATTTTCCTTGACCAGTACTTTGACTTTTTGACTACATACTGCAGAATGAGTTAAGCTCAGTGAAAGTTCAACAAGTATGACACCCTTACAACTCTGTCTCCTTTCCTCTTTCTCATACACTCCTTCTCTCCCTGCCCCAAACAGCTGACTGTGGGCGTTCACACCTAGTTTTCCAATCAGGTTTCGTTAGAAATCAGCTAAACCGATCATGAAGTCACCATCACATCTGTCCTCTACTGACAGCTGTCATTTCAGTGTAAATCGCTGCGGCCCTCATCATCCACCCTATTCACCTTCTGCTCATCAGATCCAGGCCCAGTTCATCTCAGCAGAAGACTTCCCTTCTTCTCATTCAGATTCCCGCATCTTCTTTAGTTTCATCTCACCGCCACCAGTATCTAGACTCCATTGGGGGGATTTCTACGTAGCTCCATCCCCTTTTTAAAATACCTCGGGTTGGTTTGTCTGCATTGTCCACCCATAGACTTAATCATTGGCACATTCTTATTTGTAAGGCTTTTCTTGATGTGCTTCCCTCATACCTATCGCCAAATTACTTTTCACATTCTAGTCTGACTGAAGTTACACTGCCATCAACCTCAGCCTTACTTTGTGTTTGGTGATGATTAAGACGCTTGTACGCTAAATCAAGATGGTGTCCATGGTAAACAATATACTCTACCTGCTAAATATCAGCATTTTAGCATTGTCATTGTAAGCATTGTATTTGTGTTTTACCTGGCTATGAGAGCACAGACTGCAACACCTCACATTTTTAAAGTGCAATAAACATTTGGAAGAACTGGGCAGCGATTCAGAGGTCTGGAGCCAGGCTGAAAAAAATGTTAGATTCAGCTGTGCTGGTCACATGGTTGCAGGATGATGTTAAAATGTTGATGAACCCTCACACACTTGTCACTTTTTACTGCAGAGGAATAAAAACATAAGCAAATCCCTTCTGTATTCAGAGCGTTCAGAGTTCTGTATTTTCTGTTCCAAAACATTATTAATGTACAAGAACATATTCTTGGATTTCGATTTGCGAATCGATTTAGAATCGAGGGGGATAAGAATTGTGATTCTTAAATGTGAATCCATTTTTTCAGGTCATCTCAAGAAACATAGACTTGGTAGCTGCCAAAGTCTTCATTTTGTGTAGTTATATTAAACGTTTTAGTTCAAGGTTCAGATTCTCTACAAAGACTCTACTCGTCCTTACTAACTAAAGTTACTGTGCTGCGTTGCACACAAAATGCTTCCGTTGCTCTCACTATGGATTAATATGCTCATAAAATGTTTAAAAGTAAGTTAATTACTTTGATGTAAAATTTTAATGCCATCAAATGTTAAGAGGCCGCATTCACAATTCCCCATGGGATTAAAAGTGGCATGTTTATGAACTGCTGTGCCTGTATCCTTTAATTCAAGTGCTTTGTTTCAACAGATGTGCATCATTCACCTCCACATAGCAGCTTGTTATGTCTGGTCTAACTCATTCTTACACGAGCCCATAAATGTCTGCTTGTTCATTCACACGCACAGAATGCCCACTCGCCGCGCATCACTACACAGACGCAAACACGCTCACTGAGCAGTTGGTTAACATGTGAACATCCACACAGGTGTTCACAAGCATGTCTTTTCATCAGTAATTAAATGCATATGAGTGTGTGATCTTTGGTATTTACGCTTGCATGCTGCCGTCGTCGTAAAGCTGCTCAAGTGAGTGCAAAACACAATCCCACTGTAAATATTAACCATATTTAACAGGACACAAAGCACCCACACTGAGGCTGAATTAGACTATAATGACCAGCGAGACAAATGAGGACATCACAAGGATGCTTCTAATAAAGACTTAACGACCTGTTTTGACTGTAACAAGCATATTTTCTCAACAGGAATGGCTCGGTCTGCGTGCTCAAGAGAACGGATAGCCGGACAATTCCTCCCAGTGACTGCACCGCATCTCCTATGCACAGCACTTACGCTGGTCTCTTACTTAGTACCGGGAGCAATCATACAGCTAGACGCGCTGGATTTGACCTGACAAAGGAGTCTTATTACCCTTCCATAATTGGAAACGCCTCGCAAGGAGGGGGCGCAACATCATGATTCCATTTACAATATTTACAACTCAATAAACATTTCGTTTCATCCTCTGTCCTTCATGCCTGTGAATTCCAGATAACATAGAGGTTAAAGAGAACACTAAATATAAATTGGCTCAAAGCAAAGCATATGGAAGTGAGGACTGAAGGATCCCTTTGAGATTGCCACTGCTTTACCTTCGAATTACTGCCAAATGATATTGGGTGAGAGGCTTGAATTAGCACTGAAATCAGGCGTGGGATACAATCAGGCTTATGAGGGTCCTGGAGCTGCTATGGACTTGTTGGAATGTCTGTGGACTGCTGACTGACTCAGAAATGAGTTGAACATGGGCCATGTGCTTAATGCATGTTATCCTACAAGGTATGATGCCTCTTATTCCTCTCTGCTACCACTCAAGCATGATGTACTGTGGAGCTGTGGGAGTTTACCAACGGGAAAATCCAACTTGAAACACCTGAATGCTGTTAAGCAGACAGCTACAACTGATGCATTTGGGATTTCTGGGCTCCAGTTCGTTGGTAGATATGTTGTGTTCTTGCTAACATGAAACTGGCTCAACATATACCACAAGAGTCATGTCAAGATGCAGTTCTGTTAGGAAAAAGTATTCAGTCCAGTGTATAGTTAAGGTATAGTGCATCATTTTAGGAGGATCTATTGACAGAAATGCAAAACTTTTTTTCCTCATTATATTTTATTGCAAAAAGAGAAATAAAGTTTGCAAGGGGCAAGTATACAGAACTTTGATTTGTGCAAAATAACATATTGCATACATATTTTGCAAACATATAATTTGTAATATGGTCATTACGGTTCGTTTGGTGACCACGTAGAGTGAACTTGATGTCATTGTCAGTGTGTTGTTTACATGCTCTGATAATGCTAATCCAACAGATCTTTGTAGTAGCGTCCATGTTGATTCCACATTCTGAGTTAAAAGCACATGAACACACACTGAAGTCCAGTGAAGAACAACTTCACAACTCGGGAAAATGGAACCTTATGAGGAGCACATGAATATACCGTGAGCTACTGGTTACAATTCGCAACCCTCACCACTAGATGCCACTAAAACTTACAACAAGCACCAAACAACAGACAAAGTAGGGACTACGTTGTGAACGTCGTGGAGCATTTAACTGCTAAAGAGTGACCTAACCCTAACCCTTATTTCCCTCAGGAGTTGGTGGAGATGAAAACAAAGTTAAAGGAAAAGCGAGAATTAGACTTGCATTCATCAGGTGACAAGAAACACGACTCAAAATTAACGTTAATGTTGCTCCATGTGTTTTGCATTCATAGGCATCTGTTTTCTAGCACATTCACTGTTACAACTTTAAATGGTGATACTCTGTTAAATGTTGTGTTTTCAGTGTGATGTTACACTTTTTAATAAAGTAAAAAGACCTCGAAATTGCACTCAAGCAGAGAACTTGAGAATGTTGCTTTGCAGCAAAAGCAGCTGCTATATAAGTACTACAGTGTGTTGCTTTAGTATTGCAAAAATACTACAGAGAGAGAGGAAAAGAAAACCCAATTTGTCCATCCCTCTTTATAAATTCAATATGGTGCATCCCAGTGGTTCGACCAATGACAATCCATTTTCTCTGCAGTCATCTTAAATTGTCATTTACTGCTTCACATAAGGTTTTATATAACATTTATTTATGCCTCACTGATTGGCAATTACTTTGTATCTGTTCTGTTTTGCTTGTTCATGTGTGCTTGTTTAGAATTGTCACATATGCCAGTGCATGTATGCCAACTTCCTTCTGATGCAGTTTATATTATCAGCATCCGTGATATTCTTAGACCATCTGTGCATTTCATACATGATTTTCTAATTTTATATATTTGCACAAATAAGGAATCACAATCACTGCAACATAATTTTAAACCCTGCCAGCTCTTACAAAGGACAAATCATTTTGAACATGGTTTTTTGTGAGCTACTTTTGCTTAATGCAATGTATACTTCTCAATGACACACTACATAAATGCAGAAGCACCATATTGGAAGGTCAAAAGATGAGGTTTAATATATTGTATTCTATCCTATTGATGCTGAAGTGCTCTATGCTCCCGGGGAAACACTCCTGTCAGCTTTTAGAGTTTGACTTCACTGGCATACAGCAAACAGCATACAGCAGATGAATTCTGAAAAACACTAAGTGTAATATAGTGATTGAAGTGCTCTAATACTTTTAACCATCTGTTGTTGAAGCTGTGCCAGACAATTGCACACACACACCCACACACACACCTACACACACTCATACACAAACACATTCTTCCTTGGTTGTAATCCTGTGTCTACAGTGAACTCCTGGTGAGGACTTCGAGATGTGCTAGCAGACCTGCTGCTTGGATCTACAGCGTATCAGCCTTGATGAGGATGCAGCAGCATATAGAAATGAGGGGCTTCTGCTGTGGAGGTTGTACACCACATTAGCATCTGCTAGGCCACACGATAGGAGATAAATCTGCAACAGGCGTGATGCATCTTCATTAAAGTTACCACTTACTACCTCTCACCTGAACTGCCAAACTGTCCCTGTAGCCAGATGCTGTGTTTAAGCTTTGGTTTGTTGTGTTTTTAGGGAAGAAAAAGGTCTGACATGGACGAGCGAGAAAGGCTCCATTTGGGAGAGTGTTTCATGCCACTGCCAGGTAAATTTAGACATCAATCTTTGTTAAACAATTAAATGCTAAGATGGTAATTTACAGAGAGCTTAATGGCAGCAGTGAACAACTTGAGAATGGGCTCACTATCCTGCAGCTGTGACGCATTAGTAACCAGTTTGGACAATTCTTCCTCAATATTACTCTGTCAAACTAGATTAGTATACTGTGGTCTCTTTGGGTGGAAGATCGTTCGTTGGACAGCTGGGAGGAGAACAAAATTGGACTTTTCTGACAACAGCTTTTAAATTAAGGTTTTCCATTAGAGAAACTGAACAAGGTGTGACAACTTTTAAAGGAAAATATTTTCTACATAAAATATGATCAGAGTCCTTGTCAGAGCTGCTGTAATCACCTGAGTATAACAGTGGGGAGCCTGACTGTCTCAGTGGTATATTATATTATATTATATTATTTTCTGAAAGAATGCAGTTTTCTTTCTCTTCGCAAATAATATTTAGTATCATGTCCCTTCTGTGACAGTGAGGATACTGTGACACTTCATTAAGTGATGGTCGAGTTTCAAGGACCTTTGAAATGACACATCACTTTTTAAAAAAAACCATTTTTTATAGAGATACTACCTGTGCCCTTTCAGTGACCTGACAATCTCTGTAACCATCCAGCCTCCCATTCACCTACCTTACTGGCTGTGTCATGAGGGTTTTTCGGGAACAAGAGTATGTGTGTGAGGATACAACATATCTGATAAAAAGAAAGCCTCAGACTTCATTAGATACATTAAAGAAGCTAAGATCACCTGGTGAGGTTGGCAGGGAGTATGACTGATCGAGAAATATCCCCCGTTGTCAGAAGATTTTCTTCAGAGGGACCCATCTTTCTGAAGAACACCCTGGTCTCCCTCTGATCACTCTCTGCATCTCGCAATTGACATTTTGTCTACGCGTGGAATGATTAATGGACCTTGGCATTCATTTCATGTGAGCAGGGAAGGTCACTGGTATCTGTTGCTGGATTAACTCTAACCTTAGCAAAACATAAACGGGGTGACATTCTCAGAACGAGACAGCCACAGATCCTGGACTCCAAATCAGTGTTTATGTCTTCCACTGAGGAGTTCAAAATGTGATGACTTAAAGACAGTAAAAACTTAATTATAATAAATTATTATACTTCGCCAGTTGTTACTTAATCAAACTGCGTGTCTACTACAGTACAATCCTTATCTTTGGATGTATTTCTGTAAATAGTTCTTTGTTTCTTTTGGTTCAGTCTCACTGCCTGCAGAGCGCAGCTGTTTTCAACAATGAAGCGCAGATAAACCCACGTGACGTGGGCAACTAGCTGATGATGGAGCAGCTAAAGAGCTCGAGGAGGAGAATAAATATCGAACTTGCATTCCTCAGGTAGTCAGAAATGTGACAATTTTGTTAATATGTTAGCCATATTGATTGTATTAATATTCGCCATCTAGCACTCTGACTGACCACAAACACACTAATTGTGAAACCATTTTTTGTGATTTGCACAAAAGCCAACCTCTGAGAAAAGTCATGGCAATTTGATCCTGATTAAGCTGTATGATTTATTGTTTAATTTTTGTGTATGTGCTGGCAACAGTGCGGGAGGAGTATTGCAGTGTAAATCTATATGGAAGACCATAAAGAAAAATAAAAATAATACAGTATATTTAATAGTATCAGGATGAGTATCTAAAGGCCTTTCTTACTGCAGATATTCTGACGTAAGTTGTGACTAATAACATTAACAATAACTGCTGCTGTTCTTTTAGGTGGACCACATCTACGGCTCTGGCTTACTTGCATGGCTTACTGAGACACATAAGAAGAATGTTGGCATTGTTCATGTTATTAGTTACACCAGGACTTTCCCTGCTAGAAGTTATGTTCCTTTCCACATGACAGAGAAGGAAGAAACCAGCCTAAGAAGAGGGAATTTAGTAAGTTTGTTGTGTAGGTGTTTGTTTGGGTGTGGGGACTGTCAAGGTGTTATTTTTAGCTTCCTTTCCTCTTGGCATGGAAATGCTCTTGAACTCTAATCATCTCCACACATCATCGCAGTGAGGGAGAGGTGAGTGCCATGTCTATGTACTTCACACGCAGTTCAACATATCACTAACGCATGTGAGGTACGATTTCACAAATCGATGATCTTTACCACACACATTACACCCCAGTGTGCGAGACTGAGCTGATGTACGACCAGCGTGAACAAGGTCACACACACGCCCACAGACTTGCTCAAACACACTTCAAATCCATCAAATTAAATTCGATAAAAGGGTTTGCAATTTAGCAGTATTCTCAAATGAGGAACTGACACACCAGGAAAAAGGGCAAGTACAGTTCAAGTTCAACCCCAAAGGCTCATCTTTCATCCCATGGCAGCGAGGGACACGTTTGTACGCCACTGCAACAATGATCTGTCAGTGTTAATGAGTGATGAGTGGTGATTTATTTTTTACTGCAGTGCTGCGTTTAACAAATCACATAATCCAGTCCTATAATATTCTCCATTATGACAAGGATACTTATATCAGTATTTATGAGTGGCAGAAACACACTGGTAACCAAATTACTAATTGGTCGCTGGAGGGTGGATGATTTCTAAGAATTTACAGAATCATTTTTTAGAAAGAGCATTTATTCTTATTATATTATATGTTTGTGACTCACTGTGGGCTTTTGACTGAAATTATTAGCAAAGTGAATGCATTTCTGTAAAATATCACAAACTGAAGATGTCAGATGCAGCATTTTTAAATTATGAAAATTGAGAATTAATGCAACTTCCTGACTCTACAATGGATCTTTTCTCAGTCAGTACAGTTGGTGGCACCAAGTAGGTTCGAGAAGAGAAAGGGAACACCTACTGTAAAAGTCAAGAGGCATAAATATAAAATGGAAATGAACAATTAAAATATGTAAAACCTACACAATTCTGTAATGAGGAGCTGTACTTTGTTTAAAATGAAGAGGATGGAATGTGCAAATGTTCACAGTCTTAAGAAAAAAGAATATATACAATTTGCACATATAGAGGTGCTCGAAAAAGTTGTGTTTATGTAACACGTCAAAACTTCTTCTGTGTTAAAAGTATGCTACACAAAAGTGCTTGACAAGGTTTGTTTGTTTGTTTGACAAGGTGCATCTAGGAACAATGGTGTATGCAGTTTGAAATGGAACAGCTTTGTTGACCTGTTGCGATGTACCTGGTCTTGAATTGCGGACTTTGAAGGCGGCAACCACTTAAAGGGAACACAGCTATGTCAGATCACAGCTGCCCTTGAATGGCATCTGTCCTGTACCACAGTCGGACTGTTTCACTATGGGGGCACCGGTGTTGAACTGTTTTGCCACAAAAGTCCTCAGAGTAGCTCATTAGTTTATAAAAGGAGATAAAACATGTGCTTGTGGTGTTGTAGAGGTCTGCAATGGGATGCAATGTAACAGGTTGATGAAGTCAGACTGGGTTCAGGCACATTTTACTTGTGCATTATGTGGATTTGAGTTCAGCCCTAGAAGCAAACCATGTGTGGCGCATAAAGGGTTAATAGACCAATTGCATGGTGCATTTGTGATGAACATTACAGTATAGTAAACTGTGAAGACACTTTGAATGCATAGTCAAGAGTGCTGTAAAGGGACTAAATACAGCATAAACTCTTGCAAACATTATGAACATTTGTTTTGGTTGCAGATATTACCGCACATTTGAGTTTAGAGTTACATGCAAGGCTGGAATACTAGTATATGCATATAGGCATTAGCGATTATCATTAGCGTTTCATAGGCTGACGTTACTAATACAAATGGGCACTCTTTTCGGGATGGATAACCACATCTCCTATAGATGTCAATACAGTTTGACATGTGTTTGCATTGCAGGTGCAAGTTGAGTACGGCAATAGCAGTAGAAGAGCTGATGTATGTTGAAGTAGATCCAGACGATGTTTTACTGTGAATGTTTTTCACAGACATTGGCAGTTTTTTGTGCTTTCTGTTTAGAAATGTAATCCCTTTAGGCCCATTATTCTTGATTTATGAACAATACCCTAACAAAGAAGTTTAAAGGTCATACAGTCATCATCTGTTCTGTTGTCAGTATAAACAGTTAAAAACAAAAACATGTATTCTGAAAAAATAATTAGTTTGCTAAAGCAACTAGAAAGAAAGGAACATCTGTCCAACTTTTTTTATTTATATTTTGGTTACATCACATCCATTTGGTTTTGTTGGAGGCGATGATATTTGCTGAAACCCCAAGAAGAACTGGTGACAGGCTACAGGGACAGTTTTGCTATGGGAGTAGGCATAACCCTGACATTTATAGCAGATGCAGTCAGCTTCATACTCCCCACTCCATGCACCATGGGGCACAGTGACATCTCTATCTTGGACAACAGTCATTTCCACCACAGCTACACGCATATTGTGAAGTTAGTGATTGAGGGGTTAGTAAAATAAAAAAATATGAAATTTCAAGAAGAAGCTTTTCTTTCATCCAGCTAATATACGCAAGAGAGGGAGACAGAATGGATGAATGAGCAGTGCCGTTTCACTATTCCTGAAAAAACGTAATCTATTCATCTGTATCATGTTTTCATTTTAAACAAATGTCTAGCAAATGCCATGCAAGAAACCAGACAATAACAGTGTTCTATCTGCATAATAATGAGGATAGCGCTGTAAAGGTTGACAAGACATTATTTAAACAGCCAACAAGACTGAACATAGAATCTGCATTTATTGACACCTGTCTTAGGTGGTTAACAGTGCCTTTCTATAACACTCTAAGACTTTATAATAGTGAACAAGTGACTTTACTGCAGCTTCAATGGCTAATTGGCCTTTATACAATTGAGATAAAGTTGCAAGTGTAGTTAGTAACTGAAGACATTAAAATGCAGAAAATGCACCAGAGCATTCTCCTAGAATAGTGTTGCCATCAAGAAAACAACAGCTCAAGTGGAAATAATAGTCTTTTTCTTTCTTTGTCAACATGTTTGGTGAAAAACACTGCAGCATTATTGTGATTTTACACACTTCACAGTGATTACTTGTCAATCAAACTCTTTCCAGTATTGTGGGGTCTTTTTGTTGGGATTTTAATTTACTTTTTTACACTGGATTCATTGAGTGAGTCCAGACCAGAGTTCAGTCGTTCCCTGTCAACCATTCTGCTTTTCACATTTGTTTATTGTTGTTCTCTTAATGTATTAAGAGAACTGGATACCATGTTCCAAGATGATACCACATTAATTCCATGGAAAGGTGCAAATCTGGCACCTGTGGACTGAAGAAATTCTAAGGGCTTACTAAGATTGTTTGTATATATATAAATTTGGTGGTTGTGATATTTTGTGAGAGTTTGTGATGCTTAAAATAATTTATTTATTGTTTTGTAGCTGATAATGATAATGATCATTATGAAAAAAAACCTTTCTATCCAAAGTTGCTTGTTATTATTTGGGGGGGAAAACTATTATGAGAAACAGTGGGAGAATGGACTAAAGAAAGATGTATAATAATAATAATAATAATAATAATAATAATAATAATAATAATAATAATAATAATATTACTTATAGAACACTTAAAATCTATATTGCAAAGTGCTTCACAAAGGCAGAAAATAACACACCAGTCTCAAAACCAGCAGGTTTTAAAACAAAATAGATAAAAACAAGAAAACATTTTTAAGAAATTGAAATACAGTTGAAAGAAAATTTAAAGTCAAGCAGAATTAGGAAAGGCTCTCAGACAAAAGTATGTTTTAAGATGGGAGGAAGGAGTTCACAGATTTAGCCAACCTGATTTCCTCAGGCTGTTCCAGAGCCTCAGAGCCCTGACTGCAAATGCTTTGTCCCCTTTAGTTTTCAGTCGGGCCTCTGGAACAGACAACAGAGCTCTGCCTGAGGATCTCAAAGTGCGTGCTGGTGTGTACTAAAAGGTCAGATATATAACAGGGCAAGAGACTATGAAGAGCTTTAAAAGTAATTAGCAACAGCGTAATGAAGCTAAAACAGGAGTGATGTGATCACGTTTCTTTGTTCTGTCAGCCTGAGTTCTAGAAAGTCTGCAGTCAAAAGATTTTTGGTTCAAGCTAGTAAAAGGGCTGTTGCAGTAATCCAGGTGTGATGAGACGAAGGCGTGTAAAATTGTCTCAGTAACTTTAAAACATAGATAGTATTTGTGTTATATTTCTAAGATGATAAAAACATGATTGCACTAGCTTTGTGGTGTTTTTCTCAAAACTTAAATTGCTGTCAAACCAGACGCCAAGATTCCTTGGCTGGAAATGATCCACTAGAGAACCAGCAGATGGCACAATTTGTTTTGCCATGTGCTGGGTCCCAGTTACAAGGATTTCTGTGTTTGAGTTCAGCTGGAGGAAAGTTTTTGTCACCGAGGCAGTCATAAAGTGAACTTAGCATTCCAGGGTGTGTGGATCGGATGTACAGGTACTTCTACGTATCACAGGGTGGTGAGGGCGCAGTGGATAAGACAAATGCTGAATATAGAAATTAGAAGTCACTTTGAATAAAAGCGTCGGCTAAAATAAGTAAATGTAAATCTAAAGAATAAATATTAAAAGACTCCATGTCATATCTGTCATGAAGCATATACTGTATGAGGGAAAGAAAATAGGTCCTGAAATTGACCCCTGAGGCCCACCACACTTAAAGCTGTTTTTAAACCTGGGGCCCTATTTTCGAAATGATTGGTAAGTACAAAAAGTTTTGGAATCCGGCAGCCATGAACCTGCTGCAGTGGCAGCAACATATTCCTTCAGGGCAATTGTGCCCATTAAAATTTCAACCCGTGAAAAGTAAAAGCTCACACTGTTAGGTGAGGTGTCTGACAAGATCATGGAAAGCATCCCCATGAGTGACTCCGGTAACACGCTTTGTTTTTACAAAAAACTCTTTTTGAGGAGCACATTGGGACAGAGGTGGACTCGTTATAGTGGGACAGACAGCTGAGATCCCTGGTTGTCTCTCTAATAAAGGCAAGAATCTGTCACACTGTGGGGGTGTCTGTTCTGCTTTGGTCATTTAGTTTTCAGTCAAGCATGTTTGTGGTCTTTTTAGTATCTGTCTTATAGTATGTTGGGTTTTGGGTTCTGTGCTGTCTATTGCCCTTTGTCCAGTATCTGTTATATAGTTAGTCTGTGTTTTGGGTTTCAGTCATGTCTTGTGTCTAGAGTACTCTGGTTCTGCGTTCTCGTTTGGGTTTTGTCCATTATGATCCCTGCGTTAGAGTTGGTCGGTGTTTGTCTGTTTACATAAGTTTCTGTTATTGTCTGAAGTTGGATTCTTGTCTGGTATTTTGTTACATGTGTTCTGTCTATGTTGGTTATTAATTTTGCCCCATGTCTGCCTGTCAAGTGTTCCGTCTGTTCCCCCAGTAATGTCTCTGCCTGCCTGCCTCTCTGTTGCCCCCTGTTGTCTCTGCCTGCCTCTCTCTGTTTTCCCTTGCTCCCTCTCTGCCTGCCTGTGTCTCGTTAGTCTCCTGTCTGTCACCTGTGTTGCTCCCACCCTGTGGTGGTTGTGTTGCTGCGGACCCAGTGTCACATTTGGTGCAATATGGACACGCGACAAAGTCCGAATTAATAAACGTTAAATAAAGTGCTGTACGGCACGAGCCACTCTGCTCTGCAACAGCGAGAGCGGTGTACGCTCATGGGGGCGCGGCTTATATGCTCCAATGTGGTAGTGAACCGAGTTATCGCGATCACACAGGTTTGATATACAGTAAGAGTTTTATGAAGTTCTAAGGAAGGGTTGAATATCTAGCGGTATCTTCGTCATTGTCGCGTTATTTCAGTGTGCTGTAGGTGAAACCAATGTGAGATGCGCATTTTGAACAAGCACAGATCTAAAAAGCGCAGGGTGGCGTCATATTGCCCCCTGTGAACGGGCTCTGCACTAGACTGTCTGAATACAACTACAGAGAGAGCTAATGTTGTTGGTTGTAAATACAGATATAGCCAATGACATCTCTGCACACCTAACATGCTATTGAAATTATGGTCACAGACAGCAGCTGTAGGAATTCCTGTTGAAAATGATGCTTGTCAGCGCATCATCCTCCCCACAGATGAAATCATTTATCCCATTATCTTCCTGCACCCAACCAAATGAGGGAAAAGGAAATCAGATGTGGAGGAATATTGTCCTCATTAACCTTCCATCAAAACTCCACTGGAAAGACAGACTGCTAGTCAGACTTGCTAAATTAAAAACTTGCTCACTTGGACTAAAGCTGTCTCTGCTGAATGATTTTGTCCCCCCTTTGTTTTCAAGTTGAAAACAATCTAGGCTCAGTTGGTATAACTTCAAGAGTGCAACCATTCACATTCAATTTTATAAAGTGTCGTGTCGTGTCGTGTCGTGCCGTACAGCACTTTATTTCATACAATAGCGATCTCAATCCCGCAAAGAACAAAGAACAGGGAGAAGTGAAAAGTTACACTCCAATGGCCATGAAACTATTGATTTCATAGAAAAAGTCTGCTGGAAAAGAAAGCACAACTTCTCTGGGTCCTGACAAGTCTGGGGCCTGATCATTGTTTACAGGACTCAGGACTGAATTCATCCTGTTTTCATATTCGTGTGACAGTTCTCGCACCAGCTTGCAAGACATATTTCCACACCACACTCAGCAGTTTCCCCCATGATGTAGCAACATAATATAACAAAGCAAAAACTTGATTAATTTGTTGTTTTTCTGTTTTCCATATTCAGCAAAATCCCAACATGTGTTACAGTACTGTTGAGTGTGATCAATGACATCAGCCATCAGAGGGTCACTTTAGCCTTGTACGTGCCGGGATTGATATGTAGATCGACCAGCGAGCTATGTGACATCATTTCTGTCTCATCAGATTGTGATTGATGAAGCCGGTTGACCAAGGTCAGGATCATGATATTTGACCTACACTGTGAATGTGCCAGAGTGAGAGAGAGAGAGAGATTAATGCACCTTAATAAACCAGTCACAGCCACACAGTTATGGAGTCTGACATGCAGTTTCATAAATGGCAGAGGTTAACATGCATCTTTTGCGAAGCTTTGCCCCCGCTGTTCATCAAACAGCAGGGTTAGTTGAGCAGAGCATGCTAGAGAAAACTCTTGCATGACAGAATTCCATGAACATACAAGGACATGTTCATTTTAAATCATGCCTTCCAGTCTTTCATAAGCCATAAGAATACAGCATTTATCGCCATGTGATTCACGCTGTCACCAGTGTCTCCTTAACAGGGAGACAATTGCTCTTTTTCAGCGGTGTGTGACACACAGCACAGCTCTACAAACTCAGAAATCAGGGAGGGATACACAAAGGTCACCGGCTGACAGGACTAAGACATATTGTGCCCCGAGGAGATCTTCTGAGGAGTGAGCAACTTACTGATTTCACCCTTCCCGGTTTGCACATTCAGGAAAATTGCCATTAGTATTCAAGGACAACAGTCATGCTTCAGAAGCCATTTGAATAGGGCAAGATTTCTTTGGCTTTCAGGCTTCGTTAATGAAAATTGCTGTGGGCAAAAGCACATTATGAGTTTATTGCTATATGGCAATAGAGTGCAGACTGACTGGACATTGTTGTTGGTACATCGATTACGCTACAGGACATTCAAAAAAATCAATATGAGTATGGAAATGGATCAGTCACCTTTTTCAAGCAAATGCTTTGGTTTACAATGAGTTTTGACAAGGAGACCTTCCTTCAGTGGTAAAAGAAGTATTCACATATTTTACTTAGGCTGAAGAAGCACCGCCACAATATAACAAAGTAAAAGTAGTTAACTACAATTAGAAGAACGGAACTAAATATTTTGCTTTAAGCTTTAGTCAGCATTTTAATACCAACAAGGGATTAAATAGCATGTATTGTGAAAAGGGTAGCAGTTTGAGGCAGACTTGAAAGTTGGGTCATAATACTCTCTGGAAGCCTCTTTTAAGTCATCGTCTTGGTTTTATGGCTCACTATGGCTCACTCTCCAGTCTTTCATCTGCCACATTTCCAGCAGGCTGCAGCATTGGTCGGTTTTCTTTTGAGATGTGAAAAGTAAATGCATAAAGTAACATGGAAAATGGAAGTACTCAAGTACAGTACAAGTATCTCAAAAAATGTACCTCTATATTTTCCTCCACTGCCTTCTTTGTTAAAGCATTTGTTCTTATTCAATCAGTGCAAGGTTTGCTGCTTAATTCATTCAGCTGTGAATGGTTTTATAATGTCGGGATGGAACCCGAGGTCTCTACAGCAAAAATTGTTAAGCTTGAGCTCTCAAAACTCACATTATGTCCAAATGATTAATAATAAAATGAGATAGAAACAGATAGAAACACATGCTTCAGTGCTCATGGATACATACTCACAGGAATTCACATACATTCCCACACAGTGCAATAATTCAGTGATTCATGAGCCCAGATGTTAGCTGACTGCCAAAAAAGGAGAGCCGAGTTTCCGGTTGACTCCATGTGCCCGGGTTGGGGGGTGAAAACGAGAGGTGAGGAAACTGTGAGAGTGAGGACAGGAGGAGAGAGAGAGATGGAGAGAGAGAGAGAGGAGAGAAGGCAAGATGGTGAAAGAGAGATGAGAGAAGAATAGCAGGATAAGGTGAAAGAAAAATAAGAGGAGACAAGGCGAGACAGGGAGTTCACAGACAGACTGCTGCTAAGTGAGAGATTGCAATGCATACACTACACTGCACCAGAGATGACATTTAGTTTTAAATGAAGAACAGCGGTGTGCTCAGCCTCACAGCTTTAAAAAAAAAAAAAAAAAAAGGTCTTATTCCATGTTTGTGGAAATGTGTGTATTTCCTGCTTGTGGAGAATAGAAGATGTTCGTATCTTAGTAGATCTTTGTAGATGTTAGCTGGATCAATCAGTGGTGGAAGGGTTATTCGGCACAAACTTAAACCTGCAGTAACTGATGTTTTGGCCATTTGGAGGCAGTGGAAACAGGTTGTGAACACAACACGGACATTTCATCGCCTTTTAAGTTGATATGTCAAAGGGTTGAGCAAACAGCTGCTTCCTTATTTACACATCCAGTAGTTACAGAACAACAAGATTATTCATTTGGAGATATGTTTCTGCCCCCCTGGCAAATATAAATCTAATATTCAATCTTTTAGCTCAGACTTGTGTCTTAGAAGTGACATAGAAATACAAAAATAAAGTGAAAGTACCTCGAAATTACAGTCCAGTACAGTGGGCAAATGTTATTGCTTTGTGGCTCAACGGGAGATTTCTTAAAAATGCAAAATTCCAGGCCCACCATTCTCAGCTGCATCTTCTTGCTCTTCAAAAGAAATATAGCAGCAGGAACCAGGATGGGTGGGGAGGCAACAGTGACATGAAACACAAAAACTCTAAACATAGAACGTAATTTGTGTTTACTGCCACAAAGTGAGCTCATGTTCTGCAATGTACCTCCAAAGCACTGATGAAGCAAGCTGTGACATTTATAGAATATGGTATTCCAGCAGTATGTAACAGTGATGTCTGTACACCCATGCTTTATAAAGCTGTAGGTTATCAATAAGTGTTGATAGTATCTTAGCCTTTCTTTAGACTGCATCTTCATGCTCAATACTGATTTTCTGCTTATGATTTCTTAACTGATTGGTCACAGCCTCTCAAGGTATCAAAAATACTAGAAATCAAAATACGGTGACAAGGTGTTGACCCGAAATCAGCTACATCAATATGACACTGTTTGTTGTTAGATTTATTTATAATTACAATTCTTGTAATCCATCAATCAATCTAAATCACAGTGCAAGGAATGTTAATCTGCAGGTAACAATAGCAACAACACTTAACCTTCCAGGCCTCTGGATCACTATCAGAAGAAAACTGAACCCTAAAGCCCCGTCTATACTACTGCGTTTTTGAATTAAAACAGAGACGTTTTGCTATGTTTCCACCTCCTGTTCAGACTACAACGGTGAAAGCGAAGACCAACAACGGAGAAGTTTGGAAATGTTGCTGACCCAGTTTTGCGTTTCTAAACTGCGGAAGGGGTTTTAGTGAAGACGGGCCAAAACAGAGGACACGATGCTACTGACCGTGTTTTTATCATGGCATTTTTATTAAAATATTGTGTACCCTGCAAATAACACTTATCTGTCTACACTTGTACTGCATGTCGCTGTTTACTTTGCAGCGACTCCCAGTCTGTTTTCTGCCGCCACACTCCTGTGTTACACTCAGTAACAGTCCCAGCTCAATATTGGTGCATATAAAATGAAAAAAAAAAAAAATTACTCTGTATTTATTTATTCTTTCGCCAAATCTTCTGTAACTAGGAAGAGACCATCTGCTTCATGTTTACTCTGGCACACGCATGCCCAGTGTACCTGAACAGCCAATAGATGTGCGTTTTCTCGTTTTAATGTAGACGGAGATCATCTCCAAAACGCAGCTAAAATGCTAATGCGGATGGAGATTGTAGTGTGGTTGGGGCTTAAGAATGTTGATGCGAGCTGACTACATGGTGACAAGAATGGATGAAATCAACAGAAAGCTGCCCAGATTGTTGTAAGTCGACTTAGGGAAATGTTTTTTCCTCCTGCTTTCTCTCGCCCCCTCCCCTGTGCTTCTCTTGTGTTCTCTCCAGGTGCTAACGAGGTGATTGGTTTGCACCTGTGCTGTCTGGTCATGCGGGTCATTGGTTCTATAGTTCTGAAGCTGGCCAATCATCATGCCAAGCCAGCTATAAAAGAAGCCTGCTGGAGGAGGCTCTCTCTCTCTCTTTCTCTCAACCTTGAGGGTCTATTGGGAACAAAAGGAGATGGGGGTAAAGAACACATACAGTTGTTGTGCAATACCTGAGGAATATAGGGTTATATTCAAGCGGAAAGCTTCTGGTCGGAGAACTAAGAAGCACACGGATGTCCCTTAAACCTACATTCTATTGAACGGCCAGCAGGGAGGGACTCCTCTGGTAGCGAAAAGCAGTCTGGCTCCATCAGAAACAATTGTAAAATGACCCTACTTCTCATCCGATTTAGTACCTCAATAAACACTTTCATAATGAGTTTAAGGTCTCAGTTGCTAGTTTCAAGTCTTTTTCAATACATCATTTAGTAAATTATCGTCCCATTTAGAGTAAAACAGCTCATAAAGCAGAGTATGCTTCAGGACGGGATTATCTGTGATTGACAAGTCGTTACCATGGCAATCTGTCAATCAGGCTAGAGTGACTAGTACCCATGGCACTGTGTAAATTTGACCAGCACTGTTGAAAAAGCTTAGGAGTTCATTTTCTCTGGTGAGTACTTTTAGTTTTAAGCCTGGTTTTTGCTAGACAAAGTTATCATTCCGGTTAAAATGACAACGAGAATTACAGATGCACCTAGCTAAGCAGGCCAGTTAACTCCACGCAGAGCTGTTGGCTCCACAGTCTCATCCGAATACGGTCACATCAAACTCAAAGCTTCAAAACAGCAGACCACAAATGACTCCATTTGGGGGTGTAACAGGGAGAATGTAACAACAAACCAACAGGTGACGTCACCGTGACTGTGTCCACTTCTTTCATACAGTCTACGGTTATATTATAGACAAATACTGGTCTGTATTTGTATGGCCCCTTTCTAGTCTTTGCGACCACTCAAAGCACTTCACAGTACATCACATTCATCCATATTCACATTTGGGGTTCGGTGTCTTGCAGGAACACTTAGACATGCAGGCTGGGGGAGCCGGGGACTGAACCACAAAGCCTTCGGTTAGTAGACGACTTTAACCCCTAAGTCACAGCCACCGCTGTAATTATGAAGTAAAGAAGACTTCTCGAACACAACTCAAAGGTGTGTGAGATTAAATTGTGACGATATTTCTATTCAGGTTAATAGTGTCTCGCAAGACACAGCAAATGACATTTTCACATGCTGTAAAGCCACACATTCATTTTCTCATGCTGTGAAATACAAATGTATAACTGATAAGAGACTCACGGAGTGAATCAACTCCACTTAGCTGATGCCACACCAGCGTAACCCGCTCGCAGCTCGAGTCCAGACAGCTGTGACAAATGGTAACGTAGCTTATATAGTTTTGTATCATAAACCTCTAAAAACTGAAGCAAGCCTTGCTGTGTTTGGAACTGTGAGCTTCATGTTAGCTGAGCGTGTGTGTGTGTGTGTGGGTGTGTTGTTCTGTGGTGAGATTTCTACCTCAAGTGTTTCATTTACTTTCGGTTTCACATGCAGCCCCAAACTGCGTCAATCAAATGGTCTGAAGGGGATGACGTTACTACCAGCAGATCGATAACGTAATGCGCAGCTTAGTATAGGGCAGGTAGACCTCTTATTAAATCATAGTCTTGTAATATAATGCCTCTTTTCTGGACAGAGCTATAGAGCTATAAAAGTCCAGGAGTTTATAAATAAATTAAAATGTAATAATTTATCATTGAGGTGACTAAATCATGACTCAGCAGGGATGATATTAAATGAGAAGTTTATCTACAGGAGAAACAGATTTGATAACAGCACAGAATGACTGAGAGCTGCACTGGATTATATTCTGAGTTTGAATTGTCACCTGCCACCTGAATTTAGTTTTTTTCCCTTAATATAAATCTAGTGATCTAGCGGACCCAGTCTCGTCTCGTGGGTTAAGTGTCTCGTCACACCTTTAATAGCTCACGCTACATTTTCCTGTATAGTAGGTAGTGCTATGCACCTTTTTAAGTCATGGTGCAATCTGCCATAAAACCAAAAGAAGAAGAAGTTCTCTCTCTCTCACCCCAAGACTATTGCAACTGCGTTGTGTATAACCCTGTGTTTCATTTTCTCGGATCAACCTCATTTCTGAGTTGAATCCTTTTCATTTGCCATACAACACGACAGGTCGGACAACAACAAGATGGATGTGTTGTTGTTAGCAACATCAACCAAGCCAATCTTAGCAACACCAGTTGATAAACAACACATTGCACAGTATTTCATACATATAATATGCTTACGGGCAACAGTAAGACAGTATTGTGGATATTACTTACTAAACTGGACATGCAGAAACTTTAAAATCACAGCTTTTACTGACAGTTGATGGTCTTTGCAGCAATGTTGCATTCAGAACTCGGACTCCGAATGCAGAGCTGTTGTGCAATACCTGAAGAACACAGGGTTATATTCAAGCGGAAAGCTTCTGGTCAGAGAACTGAGAAGTCCCTTAAACCTGCATTTTATTGAGCAGCCAGCAAGGAGGGACTCCTCTTGTTGCAAAAAGAGAGGGAATGATCACCGACCGTCTGCAGTGCGCCGGTTCAGGGAGAGGAGGTTGCAGCAGCGGCTCTTGCTGGTCGATGATAGAGAGACGGGCCGGGAGGACGCTGAAGGATCATGTTGAGTGAATGTGTGTTTGTGCTGGCAGCAGAAAAATAAAGTGTGTAAAAAAATTCTCTGTGTCGCTGTTTGTGCTGGGGCATCCTCAAGCAGTTACTTGCTACACCTTGATAAACACTTTGGGTATTTTCTTAAATCGCTGAGGTAACCAGGTGCTTCAGATCAGCACAAAACAAAATGCTGCCTGGATGCTGACATAGTGACTCCAAAGTTGACTGGGAAAAAATTGTTTGAGTGGCTTGTAGAGAAAGCAACACGCTGCTACATAGAAACATTTTTGCTCCAGTGAGTTCGATCACAGTGCAATCTTAAAAGTAGCCTTGTTAATTTCTTGTTTCGTGTGTGTCTATAATATAGTGCTCACTTCTACTATCATATTCGCCACAGTCATTATGAGATGTGATGCGACTTGAAAAGAAATAGCTTACTGAACATGTGTTTAGTTTTTTTTTTTTTTTTAGTGTGACTAATCTGGGAGCAGACCACCACTGCTGCAAACAACAGCAGGTGAATGTGTACATCAGCTTGATAGTTTGAAAACCAGCATGGATACAACACCGGTCATAGAACGAAACACAGCTGCTTTGTTTTTCCATTTTGATAGAACAGATGTCTGTTTTTTTTTTTTTTTTTATCGTTTTGAAAGTCTTGAAAAGGAATAATCAAAGAACGGACCTTACACTGGTTGGTTGGTGCCACCTCTGTATGTTTTGTTGAAGTTCTCTTTGTAGATTAGACAGTTGAGCCTTTTCTTTGTATTTTGTTTTAGCGGTATCCTAGTTAGGCCAGGTTTTTCTGTATTTTCACCTCCATTTTATTTGGCACAACAAAACCTTTTCAATCCTCGCCCATATTTTGCAGAACCTTTTGTTGTAATGTATGCTGGTGATTATCTTATCTAAATTAAATAAATCACTGCTCTTGTCACTGCCACTTCCTTTTGATTGTCCTGTTTCTCTTATACCTTAAAGGGGGATGTAACAGATTTAAATCAACATTAACTTGTTCTTCATGAAAAATGTTTGCTTTTATTGCTGAATGATACGAAACGGCAATTCAGCCTGATATCAGGCTATCTTTTTACCATTGGCTAACTGGTGAAATTACCTTCCCATGGGTTAAACTGACATAAATAAATAAATAAATAAATAATGACTGAACATGTGACACAGTCAAAAACAGAAACTGTTTTCAAATCAAGTGGCCATGGCACAAGTGGGATAATACACGTACACAGGTTTGAAGTGTCAAAGTGTCAAGTTTGAAATGTAATCTCTTACAAGTGGAATGTTTGTAAACCACGGGTGGGAAATTTTATCTTTTTTATTTTAAAATTTTATTTTGTGAAACTGAGTCTCTTGACATAACTTCCACAGAGATGTGAATATTTTCTCCCTTACAAAAATGTGAAAGTGATGTTTTCACATGTGATTTGATCTTTCATGTGATTTTTCCAAACATGATGCACTTATGTGTTAATTCGCGAAATGGTGTATCACATGTGAAATGGTGTTTTATCTATGATGAGTTCACATATATGCTTTCTTTACACGCTGATGTGATGATTCAGGTAGTTGTACAGACTGTAGGTTCAACTTTGGATACATACAGTATTTTATCCTGACAGAAACTGAAAAGTGAAGAGAATTGTTTCACTTTTAGTTGTAGTATTAAAAACGGTTTTAGCAAATATACTCCTAATGGTGAAACATGACTTGTATGTGAAAGACAAAATACCGCAGAGTCATTCTGCAGATTTTGAGCAGATTTTTTAAAACATTGTGTATCTCCTCATTAAGACCTCAGCTGTCTGGGATATTTACTGGCTCTGTGTTGGTGATTCTGTTTTCATTCAGTAGCCGTTCTCCAGTCACAACTGTTTTCTCTCACACTGTGTGAGCTAAGCCCCGCTGCGACACTGATTTCCTGAATAGCGTTTGTGTCACAGTTCCTGGGAGTCCTGTCCCTCTTCAGAAACAGACATGATTTTCTTTTCCAACACCCCTAATGGGTCCCCTGTTTTCATCTCGTCGCAGCAACGACAGCGGTATTTACAAGTTGGTCTTTGGGGAATCTTTTCTTTTTTTAGTCTTTTCCTGCACTGTGGAGACGTTAAGAGTTTTGCATCTCAGACCGTGTACCCTGACTGTGATGGATGTCATGTTTTCTCTGGAGGTTTTTGTTTATGACAGTTACTATTCATTTCAGCGCATATCGCCACTGCACAGCATGCTGTTACGTAACGGGCTTGTTGTTTTTATGCAGAATTGATTTATATACCTTTTCTCTAATGGAATTTTGTGTGTGTGGTTTTTGTTTTTGCCTTTCTCGTTTTCTGCTCTGACCTCAGGTTCTAATGTAGAATGAGATGTTATCCCCACACATAATGAAGTGCCTGTAACAGCTTGCCAACCTGAGATGTGTCTGCGCTGACATGTGTCGTGGGCTTACCCCTTCTGGCACTGAAAGCCACTGTGAGGAAAGGCTTTATGTCCTACTGTTTTAGAGGCAACATTAAGCCACCTTGTACACTGCGGAAATATCCAGCTGTAGCAGACTTTCCGTGTTTAAATCAGTCTTGAACTTCAATTTTCTTGAAAGAACTAAATGCATTTGTCAGTAAAGGAAATTTGATCACAGTGGCCATAACAGTCTTTACATTTATTATTAATAGCTGTACTTCATTTATCAAAAGTCACACAAGCTGATTTCAGAGAATCAGGGTAAATGATTGGCAGTGCTTTAGAATCCAGCTTGCTAATTATGATAATCATTTTGTGGAACACTTTAAAAATAATTTTCAGGCACAGTGGTATGGCTACAGAGGAGGCAAAGTCTTAAAATAATATTGTAACAATGTTTTATCCATGAGGAACATTTGTAGTGGCTTAACACAGTTATAGGGAAACAAATCAAATATTACATGTTAAAAAATACAGCAACTTACAGAATAGGCTGATGTATATATTTACTTCACTTTTCATTCGCAGGCACTTTTTCAGAAAGTAGCCGAATGCAGTTAAATGCAAAGGAGGGAAAAACAATCCAAAATACACAGCAAATTGTTGCTTCTTTGGACATTTTGCCTTGTGTTTTAAGTCTCCTTTTCCATCTCGTCAATTTCTTTACCAGCATCCATGTAAAAGTGGTGACAGCTCCGGTCCAGTCTACTGCTGTGTGACTATGATGCTCGAGGAGCCTCATTGCCACGGCCAACCACATCTAGATCAGAGGACCAGAGCTCCATAGAACATAAAAGCCCCATTATATAGCGTGGCTCTCTTCTCTGCCTGTGCCTGCAACCGCTTTTGCTTTAGTTTGGACACCGTCACAACACCATCCACTCAATTATTCTCTTTTTCGACATGACTTATGGGCAGGCTTATGACAAAGTTGGCCACAAACAAGACTTTTCCTTTGTTTAATCTGTTACTGTGCTAATTTCCCCATCTTCACAGTTCTTCAGATACAGGATAAAAAAAATAAAAGAAGAAATGCACAAATCATTAGTCATTAGAAGCCCTCTAGTTTGACCGTGTCCACATGACCACGTTAGCTTATAGTTTTGGGACTAAAATAAATAAATATACACTTAAAACAAATGCTGTGTGTGTGCCAATCATTGTTTTAAAGGGCATGGACAACAACATCTTTAGATAAGTTATCATTTGCCTCGAATCTTTTCACTGTAAAAGCATTCATTGTTAGCTTTACAAAGGACATGGTTTGCAATCCAACCAAATTAAACAAAAGTGGTGAGTTGGATAACTGGACACTGAGAGTGAGTTCATTATAAAATACTCTTATCACACTGCCAACCCAAAAAGGTCCACATGTGTTCATGCTATCAGAGAGGCAACACGAACTCAATGCTGCTGCTTTGAGCATGCACTTGTTTCAAGTGCACGCTGAGAGGAAATAATAAATAATGGAGGCTGGTAGCTGATGTTGCCAGTGAGAAACAGGGCGGGAAGGTGTCACATCGAACATTAGCAGTAGGCGCAGTGGGTCAATTACCGAGTGGTGCAGTGATGAATATTCCCAGCACTGCTTGTGTTTCACAGAACCTGGGAAACAACTGTGTGCTGTTAACTCGGCTTGTCTGGTTAAACTGCTGTTTCCCCCCAGTAGCCTTGCTGTTGCATGAAAACAAGAAGACCTACCTTCCCATCGACCCCATATACCCTCGGCGGACTCTGCAGACTCCTGGAGGATAAGCTGATGGAGTTGTCAGTCTCCACATCACACTTGATATGGCTTGAATGCAGATGAGCCACTGACAAATTGCTTTTCGCCAAGAGGTTCACCCAGAGGTAAAAGCCCCCAGGTTCACTCCACAGCAGCAAGGGTGGAGTGATTTATAAAGAGGCACAGACACGTCTTTGTCGGGCCGCTGGCATTGACAGGCGCTTCATCAGCGTCCAGATTGGGTTTCATGGTCAACTAGAAGGCACTGATGCGGCAAGAAGAGATTGGCATCCTCTATATTCACTGCCTTTGCATTGCCTCTCTCAACGCTGTTTTTGACTGGCAAACACCTCAGACAAGCGAACATATAGACAGGCGTCACTTGACTTCGCCTGTATGGCGAAGTCAACTGACAAGTCTATATGTCATGCATGTCATCCCTGGAAAAGGGCGAGGTTGGCATTTTTATTTTATCATTATCAACAAATCCAAAAGACAGAATCTAAAAAAAAAATGAATCATACTAAAACTATAAACTGTATTTTAGATAACACCTATGCTGTCATGTCATAGACTTAACTAAATACTATTAAAAACACCTAATACAGCCATACCAGTGCACGAGTGCATATTCCTTTATTATGATGAAAACTTTTAGGTGTATTATTACACAAAAACTAATTAAACTAATGTAAGTAACAGCATTTTCAGTCTACATGTGGTCTGTGTCATAAAATAGATGCCACTGAGCATGAATAGACATGCTGCCTTACTTTTCAAGTTTTCTTTGCTAATTAAAGCTACTTTGGACTTTTAATAACCCCTTAACATTCAGTTACCCTTTTATTACCTATTTTTTTTGAGGTTGGAAATATCTAATTTTACTCTAACAGTTATCATATTTTTTCTTTAATGAGGCCATGTATGATGTTTTCACTGAGTGAAATTTTCATCGTGTGTGATGGACCACGCAGTGCCAAAGCAGATGGAGGAAATAAGACAGTGAGCCAAAAAGGAAACAACACTGGTTGTGTTCATCATAATGAACGAGCATGTCCAGGTTTAGCTCACCTGGTAGAGTGCGGGCCTTTTACGGCGTGTTGCCCCACATCACTCTGTCTCTTGTTTCCCACCTCTACCCACTGTCCAATCCAATAACGACTAAAAATATCTTTAAAATAAGTTTTGGGACAACATTAGATATCTATGGCATGGAATTTAAGCTACATCAGAGTTATATTGCTTGTTAGTAGAATAAATGCATTGTCAGTTTACATCTTTCCATGATTTGTGGATAATGAAAAGATTTTATGAAGCAGGAGAACACCAGCCTTATGTTTTAAATAATAAAAGTTGTTAAATAAAATAGTTTCGAATCTTGGATATGCACAAAACTGATCAATATAAAAAAGAAGTTAAACACAATAGACGTGAGTGACATTTCGTGCCCACAGTGCAAACCTTGAGAATCGCAGAGAGGGAGAAAAAATAACTAGCTTGCTGTGTTATAGTTGCACAACTGAGTTCCCCCGCTGGCGTTTTTGAGCCATGTGATTGACTGGGATCTGAAGCGAGAGTGAAAGTGGTTTTGAGACGGCATGAAAAGAGATAATGACAACACAGATCGGGGGTGATATCCAAAGCGAGCGTTCATTTGTCACTTATGTCTGTCTCCTGCTGAGAGTCTCAAGGTAATGTGGTGAAAGAAGCACTTCAAGGCTACACAACTTACATCTCCAACACTGGAAGAGGATATTAGAGTCCTTGTTAATGGAGGGGTCTGGATCATAATGAACAATGGGGGGAAAAATGATTATCATTAATGGGCTTGGGGGAAGAGGGCGAGTCAATGGGACTGCTTTTCATTCGCCTCTTTAAGGCCACTGAAGAGTGATGCGTCTCTCAGTAGACTGTTGTTAATGTGCCATCAGGGGCTTCTGCAAAGCTAGTGCAATGAATAATAAGTTTAATGATGTTTGTTCTTTGTGATGACACATCTACAGTGCTTGGTAACCACTTAGTATTAAACCACCACTCAACTGCAGGCACCCAACCACTTACACTGCACTCCGTATTTTGTTATTCATAGTGGTGTGTAGGAATATATTTCATGCTATAATATTTCCGTCAAAAATTGATTCTTTCTCCTGCAAAATTATAGATGATTATGAATGTTTTTTTTTACAGGAGGAACCAGGGAGTGTGAGAATAAATGGGTTCTCATTTTATTCCATTTCAAATAATATGACCTTTTTAATATGCCCTCCCATTCCACTGCTGCATGATGGTCCAGCAGGTTTTTGAAAGGTGCAATTGACAGGTGGGCACAATATGGCTCAGTCTGGACGGGCATTTTTATTGAAATCACTCTTTGAATGAGAATGAGTCTGTGACCCCAGGTGTCCTCTTCAATTTACATCCCAAAAGTAGATTGATAAAATGATAATAGCCACTAATTAACTTGTGTTTACAGACCATAATCATATACTTCAACCCCAACACTTCTTTTTACTTGATTCCAGTAGAAGTGTTTTATCTAGACCGTGAACTGTGTTCATTACAGGGCAACCACACACACACACACACACACACACACACACACACACACACACACACACACACACACACACACACACACACACACACACACACACACACACATGCAGCTGAGGACAAGGATACACATTATAAGAAAGTTTGTCTGCTTTTTCTGATATCATGTATATTTTGGTTCTGATGTGACCTCTGTTTATCCCTCCACACAACACATAAAAAATCTAACTAATAAAAAAGGAGATAAAAGAAGTTTTTCGCACAGGGTGCACTGCAGAGCAAGAGATGCTGGTATGATGAATTTATAATCAGAAAAAATAAAGCACAAGAGTTTGTGTTAGTGACCGAACATTCAATCCATAAAACTATATTATCAAGGATATTTTATAATCATTGCCAAAAGCAACAATAAAAACATCCATGACAATATACTTTTATGAGCTGAGAGTGCTGTCACTAACGCTTGTGTATTTTTTCTGAACCTAAGAAAGAGAGTGATAGTGAAACTTCTCAAAAAGTGACTCATAATGGCTATATGTAGTTTTTTTAATGAAATGAATCACTTTATTATGTGCAAATGGATTGTAACCTTACCTTCACTAAAAATGAACCACATGCCTGCTTTCTCAGTTGCTTGGAACACCCACTATGCTGCTGTCTATCTGAAGAAATCAGGTACAATTAGAGCGCAGCTAACGAAATGGAGTCTGTTAACACCATAAAACGACCGGCTCCCAGCACAACACTGACTCCAACTGACTATTCAAATTCTTGACTTTACTACATTCCTAATACCGCACTGTAAAAATACTCTGTTACAAGTAAAAGTGCTACTTTGAAATGTTACTGAAGTAAATGTATGTCATTATAATCAGAAAAATGCACTTAAAGTATTAAAAGTAAAAGTACTCATTGCAGAAAGAAAAAATGTCCTGACTGTTATACTATTATATATTACATTATTATTACTCATGCATTAATGTAAAAGCAGAATTTTACTGTTGTAGTTGTTGAGAGGAGCTCATTTTGAATTATTTTGTATGAGTGCCACAAATGATTATTTTCATTATGGTTTAATTTGCTAATTACCCATTATTAGGTTTTTGAAATTCTGAATATAGTATATAATAGTGAGAAATTATTAAATTGAAATTACCCAGAGCCCAAAGTGACGCCTTCACAATACTTGTTTTGTCTAACCAACAGTATAAAGCTCAAGATTAAAATTAAAATAATTAAAAGAAAAGGCAGCAATTATATATTAAATATTATGTCAAAGTGTTGATTTTAGCCTGCAAGCAGTGATGTAACAGTACAAAGCAAATGTGGATCATTTGTTTCTAAAACAAATAGTGATGCAAGGCAGTGTCAGCCAGCCAGATTACCATGGATCTGACATTGTTTGCTTTGAAACTCAATTTAGATATTTTGTTGTCTTGCCAATACTCAGGTAGACAGCTTCCTCCAGTCTCAGCCGCTGTAACTTACCTGACCCACATTATATCCAAAAATGCATATGCTTATCCAATTTTGTAACTATGCTGACACTGCTGAGCCTCGCCGATGAAAGATACACAAATAGTTGCTAAAAAGTTGTCTGCTACAGGCAACGAGCAAGGATTAGCTAAACATCAAGCTGATGAAAATATTACATTGTAGTGGGATTTTACCAGAGTTTCAAGCATTTTGTGTGATGCTTTCTCCGGCGAGTGTTGGTCTCTGTTTTGGCTCACTCATTAGTTTGAGCGTGCACAAGTTTACACCTTTGCAATATATAACCTCACCGCTAGAGGCCAACGAAAGCTATACATGCCCCCTTAAATGAAGAAATACAAATAAAACTCTGTTTAACTTGATTTCATATACTATACACTGGGGAAATGTTGTTTTCCGGAGTGATACAACTGGCAAAATATGTCAAACATACTTGTTTGATGTGGATATCACTCGCTTGAGATGAAGTAATACTTGGTAACCAGCTTTCTCAGAGCAGTGGGTACTTTTTGTATTTTTTAACCCTTTTGGGACTCAACTTGAACCAATTGCATCTGCAATGAACCGGTGGCTTAACACAGTCAACACAAAATACTATAAAATGAGGACACACACTGAGATTAAATAATTTGAGATATAGAGTCCTCTACAATGACAGGATTATATGACAACAGTACTTCTAACTAACAGCTGTGGTTCCTAACCTGGATTTTGGATATATAACTGAGGATTTTCAAGGTGATTCAAATGGGAAAAAATGTGAGATTTTTGTCAAATCTCAAAACTCTCTCACAAGCTTTTCTCCTTTATAAAACACTGAAAAGTTTGAACTGCATTTATTGAAGTTGAAAGTGTATATTCACTCTCCGGCTTCCACATCATTACTTCTCACAGCACTATATCAACACTCCTGTCTGTTTCTTCTCAATTCTGCCTCACATAGTCCTTTTTCAGTGGGAACACAGTTTTTTCCTTCATTTTCTTCTCATGGACAGTATTTATATTTTAAGACTGCACATTTAACATAATTCTGCAAAAAGCAAGACAAAAGCAAAAAAATCAAGTACACATGCCTTATGTTGCTATTAAGATCCTATAGACCCTCCATATAGATGATTTCCTAACTACGTGAGACATGGCAGATGCAGACACTTTAATTAATGAGCTGTCTGTTGAGTGGTAACAATCTAGAAGTTGCTGTTATGCAGCCTTCAATGATGCTGATGAAAGACTGTAGCGAAATCAAGTATTGTCCCTATTGCTCCATTGCCATGGTGACTGTTCACTCACGGAAATGACAAGAGAGGGAAAACAAAGGGTCAGCTCATAGATGTGCTTACCATGCTGGAGTTTCTATAGACGCCCCAATGACTGCTAGTTTTAATTAGTCATGCCAATGGGTTGTTTATTATACCCTGATGTTTAAAGCGTAAAGGGCCACTGCGGAAGTGCAATGTAAACATGGAATTACATGCTAATTGATTGTCCTAATTTCAATTATATAAGGAAACTACATCAGGCTGGTTAAACAGTTTCTGTTGGAAATGTAATAACTGCCAATTAAAAATATCGCTGTTGTAAGAGTAAAATAGATTAATATTCAGGGACCATTTTTAGACTTTAGTCAATATTTTCATGATATGAAAAGGTGTTTTAAACATTTAAGACATTCATTGTGGTGAGGAAAATCTTTCTAAAATGGATATTTTCTAAAAGAAGATGGGATGAAAAAAAGGCTTAAACTTGATGACTACAGAAAAGTCATGCTTTTTAAAAAACTATAAATATTGGTCTTCCAGTGTGCTGTTCTGTGTGCTGATGAAAAGAAAATACTGCTGCTAATTATGCAGCAGTCCAGTTGCCGGTGCATTCTGTACTCCATTAAAACTATAACCACTTCAGCACCATTCATATTGACAAATCAGCCTTCTCCTGCTCAGAGAACCTGTCACACAGTGTTTCCATGCATCGACCATGTGGTTCATGAACCATGAAGCAGAATCCCTCAAAACAAAACAGCTCAGGAACTAAAAGTGTTTACATGGCTGTTAGCAGAACTTACCCATTGTGTCTGACTGCAAACACTGGACAGTGGTGTATGTGTGGTAAGATAAATCTGAGAGGTCGTGAGATGATTAATGGGAGGAGAAGAAAAAACAAATTTCTGATAAACATCACATTCTGATCTGTTTTCATATTCTTTTTGTACTTTCCTATAATAACTTGTTTATCATGTTAGATGTTTAATTCATAGAACTGCTAACAACTCAAACATGCCAAAAAACTGCACAATGCGCTAAGCCCCGCATACCAAACCCAAAACAAGGGGCTGGTTGTCTTTCAAAACCTAATCCCGCATTGGGCTTGCTCTCCATGGTGAGTGTCTCAACAGGACCATGGCACCTCTGGTTTCGACTCGTCTTCTCAAAGACGCACCACCAATGATTCGGGCCCAAGCAGAGCAGCTGTGACAATGTTTAACAGCGAGGTGACAGGCTAGTACACCACTGCCACATTAGCCCAAAGCCCCTATGGAACTGAGATGTGTTCACACAAGTGTTTTGCGCTATCCGCTGTTGTTGGCAAAGGAGAGATGGGCTGTTATTTCACTGCTGGTTGTTGTTTCTCAGCCATTATGTGCAAAACTAAAGACGCACACTAAAGACATCAAGCTTGTCTGAGGGAGAGCATGCACGAGTAGAGGTGCTGTGCAGCATGTGCACGAGCAATGACTCTACGTTAGAGACTCCTCCTGGCTTTGATTGGCTGTTTTGACTTGGTGGGTACTTGTAAATGGCATTAGGAGCAGTAGGAGGATCTAGAGGAACATGATTTTTCCCCACAAATTATCTGTCTCATGTACTACTGTCTGGATATGGTGACAGCATCAACGAATATGTCAAAGTTACATAATGAACCTTTAAGTGGTTTATGCACAATGCCTGCAATAGAGATCTTCACAGGTCAAACATTATGGACCCAATCCAAAACAACAGAGAGAGAGAGTTGTGGGGCATTAGCATTGTACAGAGCCACAAATGGCAATGGATGTAATGGAAAGGACAGAATGTTGTCAACATTTGTCATAATTCAGGAGAAATGTGACCCAAAGGAGGACCGTGAGAGGAAAATGAAATACTGGAGTCTCCAGTGAAAATGGGGAGGGTTAGCAAGTATGAGCTAATGGGAGCTTTTCTTCTGTATGACAGCATGCTGCATGTGACATAGTTTTATTCTTTTGTGCAAGCAGGTCACTTTCAGTTCACTGTGGATTCTGATATGGGCCACATATAAACAATAATGTGGTCAATAAAAAAAATTGGATCTGGGGAAAAAAAAATTGGAATTGAGTATTCAGCCCTGCAGTTTGAACATAGCCTAAGATAGATTTGACTCTCCGTTCCTGTATTTCTTTCTGTGGTCTTAATAACATAACCATTACAAATATCCATTACCTCTCATTAAGAGTCTAGAGGAGCACCTCCGGCATGTGAGGCAGGTTCTCCAGAGGCTGGAGAACAAGCTGTTCGTTAAAGCTGAGAAGTTTGAATTTCATGCCAACTCGGTCTCCTTCCTTGGCTACATCCTCTTGGGTGGGCGGGTGAAAACAGGTCCAGACAAGATACAGGCAGTAGAGGAATGCTCAAAAACCACCTCTCTCAAGCAGCTTTAAGGGCCCGAGTCCACCAAAGCGTTTTTTCCAGCTAAAAACGCCAGCTGCTCTTCTGAAAACTCCCAGCAGGAAGCGCTAGCGGGCGTTTTTGAGGCGTAGCGCTTTTTACGACTGCTTTGGTTGCAATTATACATTTGTTGCAAGTAGTTCTACCTAACTTTACTGGATGTAAAAATGTCAACACAAAGTACAGTATGGCTCTGGCCATTGATCTGTATGAAGAGAAGGCTGAGAGAGAGAGAGAGAGAGAGAGAGAGAGGACCGCCTCGTCAGATGTGGGTTCATGAGATCTTATGGATGAGTAATCATCTTGGCGAGTACCATCGTTTAGTTCAAGAGCTGACGATGGGTTTGGTGTAACAGGGTTTTTTGATAATAAAACAAAAGAGTGAACAAACTTACATCACTGGTGATGTGGCAATCCAAAAGGCAAAATCCAAAGTCCACAATCCAAAAGAAAAGCAATAATCCAAACAGAGAAGCAGATAAGAACCAAAGCACAAGGCAAACAGGCAGATATGCTCATCACTGAATGAATATAAACCAAGAAGACAATGGGAAGACATACTTTAATATAAAAGGAGGGATGTAATAACAAGACACAGTTGAAACTAATCAGGGAGGAGCAAATAATTAAAAAATAGGAAAACCGGAGACAGGAAGTGAAGTGAACAGAAACGAGAGGGAAGAAAAATAACACAGTAAAACACAAAACACAATTATGGAATGCAAAGACAGGAAATGGTCACAGAAGAGGAGGGGTTTAACAAAATAAGAAACTAAACTGGCTTTGGACAAATTGAGGCTGGATAGAGGGAGCAGAGCATCATCATTTGGAGGGACCATAAGAGTCTGTTATGCATCCAGACTGCTACGGCTTTAACTCCTGTTAGACCCTATGGGGCGTGTTTTGTGGAAGATTCAACTTTACTATAACCATTGGCTTAACATTCCTGGAAATAGTAAAATAAATGCCAGGCGCTCTCTCCCAGTTCAGTTCTCCCAGAATCAGTTTGATTCTGAGGAGGCCCCCTCCCTATCGTGACACTATCCTTCCTCCTTCATGTGTGGTGGCTGCAGTTGTGAACACAGATATACTTAGCACTATTGATCAGGTTTTCAGGGCTGCTCATTTTGTGGCTCTTCCCAAACTCCCTTCAGCTTAAGAGGCCGCAGACCTGCTTGTGAATCAATTGTTTCGGCACCATGGCGTTCCTGTGGGCATTGTTTCAGACCATTGCCATGTGGAAGGCCTTCTGTCAGGTGCTTGTGGCCCCGGTGAGCTTGACCTTTGGATATCATCCCCGGCCCAATGGACAGACAGCAAATCAGGATCCAGGGTCGGAGCTGGAGCCAATCCCAGCTGACATTGGGTGAAAGGCGGGGTACATCCTGAACAGGTCGCCAGTCCATTGCAGGGCCACATACAGACAACCACTCACACTCACATTCACACTTAAGGACAATTTAGAGTCACCAATGAACCTAGCCTGCATGTCTTTGGATGGTGGGAGGAAGCCGGAGCACCCGGAGAGAACCCACACAGACACGAGGAGAACATGCAAACTCCACACAGAAGGCCGGGGAAACATGGGTTTTAACCTAAAACCTTCTTGCTGTGAGGCGACAGTGCTAAACACCGCACCACTGTGCTGCCCCCGCCACAGGTATCAATTCCTTTGAATGTTTTTTGGGTCACTTATCTCTATAGTTTCCTGCCCAAGCAATACCATCTCCATTAATTCACCCTACCTGCTTGTCTCCATCCACCATTGTAAACCATCAACTACTTCACCTATCCCTGGTTACAATAAACAATTTTTATTTTATAATATAATTTAGACCCGTTCTGATGTGGGTCTGATGTGGGTTGGCATCTCGGTTACTAGGAACTGAGTGGGCCCAAGAAGACTTCTACCATCAACTAATGCAATCTAAAACGTCCGAATAGATTCAAGTCACTCAGAAAACATCTCTATAATTATTCCTTTTAGAGCTTGTTGATTACTGTCAGCTGCTACATCAGCCTAGGTTCACTTTTCTTGTAAATAATGTTTGTTTACATTTAGCGTTTCTTGTGTTTGATAAATATGATGAAGGCATCATTGTTAGAAAGCATCTGCAAAGGCGTTTTTGTTGAAAATTTAAATACCTGCATTGTTTACATTTATGTTCGCTGTGTTCCTCTTAGTTGGCTGGCCTATTGGTGTGCTTCTTACAGCCAGCTGTCGATCAGCGGATCAATGTGAAATCATTGGAAGGACTGTGCATCATGTCACCCGCCTGCACATGCCTGTGCATGTGCGTCCTCATGCAAGACACAAACAAAATGGGAACCCACTGATTTTCAACTTGGCTAGCTGCAGCTGTCAGGCAGACTAGCTGCTATCCAGTCAACCTTAGGGAGAATGTTTTTTTCTTCTTCTTTGTTTTTTTTTTTTTTTTTTTACAAACAGGACTCTGGTGTTCTCTTCTTTGTCATGTCTGCTACCTAAGCGTATGGCAGGAAGGGAAGGCAGTTGGAAATTTCGCTACTTGGCACACACTGTAAAAATATTATTTTAAAAGGGTAGAGTGTGCACATCACAAACGTACCTTTGAAGATGCAACCTGCTGCTGGAATGGAGACTTTCATGAAGCACCAACCATATAAACACATATGGTGAGTGTTGTATTTGATTTAGTCTAATCTCCCAGAGACTGATAATGGGAGCTGGGTGCTTTTAGTGGGGAAAAGATTAGACAGGTTTGATATGCATCTACACAGTTCCATCACCTAAAGCCAATCTAGACAAAGTTAATTCTAACACGTTTGGGCCACACCTACAACCCCCCTTTTTTTTTTTCACAAAATCGAGTTCAAGTAAGCTCTCAAAAATCCCATCTGGTATGCCCTTCATAATGTATCAAATAGATGCACATGCATGTTTGACTTTTGAAATTCACGCTGCATGGAAATGCCTTGGAGCTCAGCCATGCAGCCATGTGCAGATTGTGAGGTAGGACATGTAAAATGCATGATCTGTTTAATCAAAGCACACATACACCAGAGATAAGGCTGTCTATCATCACAGAGGCTTGGAGGATGTATTGGAGTTTGAAAAACACCAGATATCCTCACATGATAGAAATGTCCTCTATTTCTACTTTTGTGATTATAAGTTACTATAAAATCAATTTCTACATATATGCAAATTTAGGTCAAGTTGAACTTGCCTTGCTGTGAGAGCTACATTGGCATATTTTACAGCAAAAAAAAAAAAATTACACTAATTACAAAATCGCTGTGATGACAGCAACTCCAGTGAGTGCCGTTCCTATAAACTCACACTCAGTATTGTAATGCATGTTCTTGCAAGCTCATGCATCTCATACATAGTCATAAATGTTATGTATTTCCTTCTGTTATTCTTCCGTGTCAGCTGTCAAAGTTCAAAGCCTTTGAAATATTTCCCAGAGTCTCTTTGAAGAAATTTAAATTTTACATGCCTTGTTGATTTAAATGTAATCAGACAGAATATGGCTACGTTTGCACAACAAAGGGAGAACTGTTATGTGCCAAGTAAATACAGTATACGTCCATAAATCTGTAGAAGCAAGTTTAAATTATTTCACTTGAATTATTCATGCTTTAGTAACACCGTGCACATCTCTCATGGCCAGTGGTGAGACCTCCAGCTTTTTTTTGTGTCTTGTTGTTGTTGTCTTGAGTTGAAAGGCTGAGCGCTGACAGCTCAAGCATGATTGTTATTCCACAGAATTGGTGCCGTAACATTTAGTCTCCTCACAATCATGAGCTCCTCATTTGTCAAAAGTTATTATCATTTCAGTTCAGTACGTACCATGGGTGATGACTTTTGAAATTTTGGGTTAATTTGTTGCGAAGTGATATCAAGACTGGTGTAGATAACATTTCAGTGTTGTGACATGCAGAACAAACATTTACACACTGCAGGGCCTCAAGGCTGCTTGTATGCTCTTCATTAAAATGTCTGCGATCAAAGTGTGTTGCAGCTACACGCTACAGATGGAGCGTGCACTGCGTACTATAAGATGCCCCTGGCAACTGTGACCAAACTCATAATGAAGTGAAAAAAAGAAATAGACATGCACATACATATGTACGTACATACATATCAGAGGCCTACATATAACAGACAGACACATACAACCTGTAATCCCTGCCTCTTACCCTGTTGTTGTTGTCTCCTAGCTTTTTGTGGGTCTAAATGCTTAGTTCTATCCCGGCAGCAGATGGGGGGGCACAGCTGGAGTTCCCCTGTGCCACACAAGTAGTGCCAATGGAGTGTTGAAGCCTAATGTATGCGGGCACACAAAAGGAATCACACTTTCTCCGGAGAAAAATGCCTGAATGAATTTTCAGACTCATCCCTGGTGCCTTTTGGCTGTCTGTGTGGAGGTTCGCACAGCCCAAGAGCTGTAGATTAGATTTCTGCTTTGTTCAGAATCTTGTTTAGTGTCCTTTCTGTTGTGGAACCGTCCCTGTGTGAAAATGAGATATTTCTTTTGGCAGAATACGTATGAGTGAATCAATTTTTAACATTAATTCAGCTTTAAATTCCTGATTCTAAAATAATTAAATTCTTGACTGACTGGAATTATACTTTTGATAGGGTTTCCAAACTTCAAACCAGATTTTCTCAAGATATTGGGACTAATTTGTACACATTTGGATATTTTTAAGTCTTAAAATATTTTTACTCTGGATACTTATCATTATGCATGCTTGTCAGTATTCAGTAGTCAATTCTATTTAGGAAAATAAGTGATGGTCAGATAGCAATTTAACCTTTTTTTAACAACCTTGTCACCAAATTTGATAGTCAACTGTCAAGGCTTCTTGAGTTACACACATAGATGAATAAAAGATGAGACTATTCACTTAAGCATAATGTTTATTAGAGCTATGACACTAAAATTATGTCTCTCTATGTTAGCACCTTACGTTACTGTGGCTTGGACCAAGATAAGCTGTAACAGACGAATGAGAGGGTAGTCCATTATTGCAGCACTCATGTTGGGATTGATCCCCAGCAAAACTAAGAGTGCAGTGAACAATGGTTTTGGCATTATGAAATATGTATAGCTAGGTTTGTGGTTCTCGAGAACACTTTTTGAAGGTCTCGGCCTCGTGTCAGAATCGACCGCATTTCTCCTCAATGTTGTCACGGCCTCAAACAGAGAACTCTGGTTTTTACAATATCAACACATTGCCTGTACATTGTCTGTTTTATTTGTTAACATCCTAACTTTGATTGAATGGAAAATGTACTGCTACCAATAACTTGACTTATTGTTAATTATACCATTTTGTTTCTGTTAATGGCTGCCACCTCTCCCCTCCCCCCTTCACACACTCTAAAAAGGTGAATGTGGAAGACAGGAAAAGCTGTGGCTGTCTGGGAGTGGGAGGATTTTTCTGCAAAGATCTTTGTGATTAAATTAGGCTACCCAAACCATAAAGAATAAAGTTGTAAAAGAATGTCTAGAAGAAAACACTCAGCAATCTGTAAATTCTGCAGCACAATGCTTACGGGACCATGTTAAACTTTTACTGCCACTTAGAAAGAAAGCATAAAGAAAGGTAAGCTATGTTTAAGTGACATTAGCAAAGCTAGCAAGCTTACCAAAGTATACACTGTATGTTTCAGGGCTCTAGTTACATTTGTTTGGAACCTATTTGCCACTTAGCTAGATGTGCAAGCTACCTAATTTAGTTAACATATTGAGGGAAGTAGCTAATGCAGTCTTTGTGAAAGATGGAGGGGACGGGGCATGTAGTGAGAACTTGTTCCTAATTTACATTTTTGTTTGGGCTATGATGAATGAAAACAATGATGAAACAGGCCACATAAAGCTATCTAGATAATGTGTAAGTTAAATATCAACCTTAGCTAATGTCAGCTGCATACAGCTACCCAATGTGGTACAGTTCCTACCTCAAGGAACTCCTCTCCCCACAGACCTCAACACGTACCCTCCGATCTGCCTCAGCATATTTCCTAAAAACTCCTAGAACCAAGCTCCGAACAATGGGAGATCGGGCTTTCTGCTCAGCTGCTCCCAGACTGTGGAATGCTCTCCCTGACCACCTGAGGACACCACAGACTGTGGATGCTTTTAAACGTGGCCTTAAAACCCACCTTTTTAAGAGAGCTTTTGATTGAACTCTTGCTCTAGAACTTACCTGTTTTATCACGTAGCACTTTGAGATTTGTGCAAATATAAAGTGCAATACAAATTAAATGTATTATTATTAAAAAAAAAAAAAAGTATTATTAGCTCCCTCATTTGGATAAGAGAGCTAGTCTAGACATGTGACAGCAGCGAGTAGAGAACAAGTAATGTGATTCCTATTAAAAAAGGACATAATAAATAGGTCTGTATGGTCATAAGTGCATGGCATGTTAATACAAGTACTCTTAATGCTTGCACTTAAGCGGATGGTAGAACTGAATAAGGAGTGTTGAATTAAGATGGTTAAGTTGATTTCAGCTCTTAGTGTTTGTAGGTTAGGTGTTTCTACAGGAATGTGGATTTTTCAGATCAATGAGTAGTGTATTTGATCATGCTCCACATTTTATCGTGTGGCGGGACCGCTCTTGGCTTGACTCAGTCTGGCCCTCCCTTCATAAGCGGAGGTGGCATGGGTGCATGGGGGCTGCCGGCCCAGGGCCTCGGCTGAGTGGGGGGCCCCCCTATGTGGGCCGCAAAGTTTATGTCAGTTAATTGAAGGAAAAGCCGGACAAGAGAAGCTGCATGCAGTTCACTTCCATCAAAAAAAAGTAGTTCATCTGTTCTTTTCAAATGAAACAATCACTTCACTTCTTGTTTCAACAGTAAACCTCCACAAGAATGACAATTAACAAAAATTCTAAGCAGACACGTTTTAAAAACATAAATCATAAAGTAACATTTGTATTTCAAACAAATTGCAAACTTAACAAAATTTCCTTCACCGTCATATCATGGGAATTCTGAGGGACGACCACTCACCCTAGACTTACACAGGCAACGGCAGCCCCGTGGTTTTGTTCGGTCCTCTGCACGACGCCAACTTCAACTGGAAGCGTCTAAGAAGTGTTTCAGCAGTGGAGCTTGTAGCCTTCCCTATGTTAATGACTTGCTTTTAATATGTACTTTTTGTGCTTTTACTACCTTCTTCACAGCTCTCTGTGAATTGATGTTTTGCCAGTCTGATTTTGCTAACATGTTTAGATTTTTGCTGATTTGGTGATTAGTGCTTGCTTTTTTTACTTCTACAATGATTACGTAGGCTATGTAGTTAAATTCTTTCTTTTTTGTCTCTTAACTGTGTTCATTGTTGATATAAGATTGTCTGCACGGGGTGTTTTATTTTGAAAATTTACTGTATTCTCAATGCCGTTTCTGTGTGTGACTTCCTGCCCGGGTCATCTGCTCTGTGTTGCTTGGCACGGCTTCCATCAAAAATACACTGGCTGCGTATTCTCAGTGGAGCCAGAGAGACGCTTCTGGGACGGACTTCAGCAATGGCCGCCATCAGCACCCGCAGCCACGGCAAGGCCATAATGCGACGCAAATGGACTCATTGGAATAATGGAATGAGTCTGGGGTCATGTAAACTAGCAGGTGGACCCTGTGATGTAACTCTGTCCCCATTGTGCTGAGAGTCTAGCTCCGTCCCCGCTTCCCTTGGTCTGGGTCATGACTTGATCTCAGTTTGGCTCTTCTGGACTACAACACTATGTATAGGCCTACCATCTGAAATGTATGAAAAACACACATGCCCACATACTGTAAGCAGAGCAAAGTAAAATTGCTCATTTTCAAGCTGATATAGTAGAAATTGAACATGGCTCAATTTGACACCATACAACGTGTATCAAAGCAATAAGAAAACACAAAGAATAAATACAATCACAATCCAGAATATCACAATCAGGAAAAAAACAGAAGGGAACATAGTGAAAGAGAGCAAACAGTGCACTTGAACTCATTCAATATCCCAACTGTGCTGGTGGCTCAGTGGTGGGAGCAGCTGGCCAGAATGTGGTTTGATCAGTGTCTGTACTGGCAGGAAAAATCTGGCAAAACAAAACAGTCAGTATATTATACTACTGGGGAGCCCTGTGTGTGTGTGTATATGTGTATGTGTGTGAAGCAGAAACATTAAGGTTAAAAAGCACGTGTTTAAAATTTCAGACCATGAATATGGTTTTGATGTTTTATGTTTAAACTGGATATACAATACACTAACACAATACACTAGTCAGTCCACTCCTGTCAGAATGGCTGACTTAGACCATCCTAATCAGAGGGTTGCCAGAGAGTGCCAGTGTCCAGGTGAAATCACACCCTTTACTTGTGTGTGTGTGTTGTGTGTGACCAGCTGGTACCCTGCGATGCTGCAATTTCCCCTGGCCTCTCTCCCAGCCTCTTAGTCCAGAATGAGGCTGGTGCAGGGTGTTTGCACCTACAGCTTCTCCTTGTCACGCCTGATGAGGCAAAACACCTTTCCCTCTTTGATCAAGTCAAAGCCCAGCTGCCTTGCGTCCACTGAAAGTGCCAATTGATGTTAATCAGTTAATCCACACTGCAAGCATGATAGGGCAGGTTGACAGAGATTTAGTGTGACAGTATGTAAATGTAGGGGACCAACAGATTAAACACAATATACATAAGGTATTAGTGGTAAATAAGTAGCATCAGTGGGTCTGAGCAGTGGTGTAGTCTAGTTTTTTCTTGTGAGTATACTGTGATTCCCCCCATCCCAGCGTGACGTCCCAGCAGACTTTAACAGCCACTGAGAGTTACAGGTGGGAAAGGGCGTCACTTTAAGTTCAAATGTGGTGGGGACATTTTAGGGCTCAGGTTAGAGTTGTGACAAAACACTTAGCATATGAGATGTGACAACCCAGAATATTGAGGTTATGAGATCAAGACTAGAAGATATTTTAATAGTATTTTAAAAATATTCATCAATGAGTACAGGATTGGGGGGTCTGGGGGTCCTCCTCCAGAAGATTTTGAGCATTAAACACTTAATTTCCTGCATTCTTGAGACATTTTCTGCACCAATGTTTTGGTGAAAATGTCTCATGTTTAGTGTTAATCACCATCTAACTCAGCTACATTTAAACTTAGATGTTACATGAATCTGGTTTTTGTAAGCTGGCAATTTTCAATACACATTTCACGGTGTAAGTTGCAACTATTATTATCAATAATGGAAAGCTGGGGCTTTCAGTAGCAGTAATAACAATGAACGCAGGCCTGTGTGCAGTTCTATAACCAAAACTCATGCATACAGAATTTTTGCACTGAGGACAACAAAAGGTGTCCACATCCTCTCAAGCTCACTTATCTTCCAAAAAACATTGTCCAACGTAGGTTATGTACTTTATCAGCTTAAATGCATGAGCCAGCATCCAGGAACTCCTACTGTACACACACACACACACACACACACACACACACACCCGCGCACACGCACGCACACACACAGTATCCCGCATTCACTGATCCATTAACGTTAACTAGTTCTAGATTCAATAGACCGACAGTTCCGTTACTGATTACAGCGTTAATGATAACACAGGCCTTTAAGCTATTTTCACTCACCAGGTAACTTTACGATAACATCAGCCTCATCTGGCTCGTTTTCTGTGTTTCAGTAACTTCAACGTTCCTGTCATGGTGTCACATGGTGAGCAGCGGCAGCTTTTGCAGGCTTACGGAAACACTAAAAGAGTGTAGTTTGCGTTTGCTCGAGTTTCACATCTCCTTCAGTGATTCACATTACTTCATTTCAAATGTGCGCCGAGTGACCGCCACGCAGCTGTGTTGTGTTGTTGTTTGGTAGCTGACGTCAGATCCCGGTCACAGGCCACTGAAGCTGCAAACGTCAGTTCATAGCTTCACAACACAAACGGGGTGAATTTGTTTCGTATCATCTCGCTATTTTAAGTGGGTATACGGAAATCTTTGACTATTCCTAGTGGGTATATGGTGTATACCTGCGTATAACGTACACTACACCACTGGGTCTGAGGATGTTGTGGTAATGCCAACGGGTACTGTAATGCATTGAGTCTTGACTGAAAAATAAAAAAACTAATTGACATAAATGATGTGACTTCATTTATAGGTTTCTGACAATACTTTGAAGCCCTTGGTTTGTCAGCTGGAGAACTGTGCAAGTACAAATTAAGTAACAAGTCTTCTAAAAATGATGTTTTCCTTTAAAGTTATGTTAATAGTTTGCTGATATGGCTCAGACTAGGTCCTTTTGGGTGTAAAGATGTGTGGCTTTCAAATGCCCAAATGACACAAGGTTAATTATTTATTGCAACAAGGTTTTACCATGTCAAAACTTAAGACATGTTTTTATACTGAACAACCTCCACCTCAGCCATGCAATGACTGCTTGGTGTTGTGTTTTAATAAAGTTAAAACAATAACAACAAGACGATTGTATGGTGATGGGGGCATGGCTGAGGGTGATGACTGTATAGTTGTGACATCACTTTCAATTTGGCTAATTGCCCACATTAGCGCGCTGTGCTTTTATAAAACGGAGACTGAGAGACTGGATCAGATTGAAAATGCATTATAGGTCCCGCTTTTCTTATTGTATAGACTATGAGTTACTTGCATCGTGAGTGCCTACCAGAGAGTTCTATTCTTGATATCTGTGAACAGCGGACTTGAGATACTAGCTCAGCTACAGCCAGCAGCAGACTTGATCCTCTCCATCGAAGCATTAAAACTTCTTTATAAGATAACAAAATGTGCCGAAATTTTCAACAATGAGAAGTGGGCAGCTATCTTTTATCAGCCTGCTCTGTTCTGTACCGTCTTCTTTACTGCTGCCTCAGGCTTTCCATGTATGCACATGGATGGGCAGGGAGGTGCTCTCAGGTCCCAGAACTGAGCTACACCTCTTAACATAAGTACAATGGTGCAAATATCAGGTTTTTTTTGATGAAGGTGTCCTGACTGAAATGTCCAGAAGGCTTGTTTTTAAAAAAGGTACAGTTTCTGAATATGGGCTCTGTGCATTTCTCTGTGGAAAAAGCATTTTGATACAATATTTATATAGTACCAAGACCTGCTTTACATGGAAATGACACTCTCTACAATATTGGACCTTTTACAGCAGTGACATTTTGCCTTTGAGATGCTAAAAATGTCAATGCAACCTCCACCTCAGTTCTTTTGGATATGGCCACATCACATGGTCCTGTAGCAAATTTGAGCTTTCTCAACTTTCATTGAATTGTAAATCTTCACACTTTAATGAATCTGAGCACCCCTGGAAAATATCACCCATTTTGACTTTAAAGTTCAGCTCGAACATTTCAAGTGTTTCCCATCGACGTCAATGTTTTTCTGAGAAGCAATGGGTTTTTCCTGCTTCAGTTCTGTCTCCTGTCTTGACTTATATTGGGTAGGCAACTTTTGCCCTCCTAAATGTACAAAACTAGTAAGTAATTTAACTGATGTTTTCTCCACAGCAAGTTAAACAGAAAGGGTTGCATCAATAAAACTCAAAGTTCTTAAGGGGATCAATAAGGTGCAACTTCTCTCAAACCCACAATGAGATGGTATAGATAGGATAGATTGGGCACAGGCACAAGCGATTAACACCAAATGTCAGCATGTGTGTGGGTGCAGTGCTGACCATGGCAGGAGTCCAATCTCAAAATCATCTTCAACTTCCCTGAGTTGTATTCCTTTTCTCTATAGGTATAAAAAACAACTTTGTTCATGGTTGGTTTATTTCTCCCTAAAGTTACAAAACAAGCTCATGAATTTGTATAGATTAGTCAAATCCTGTTGGATGGTGTGTACGAAAGGTACAGAACATGTTCAAGTTTGTCAATCACTTGGGCCGCTTCTGTTTGCACAGAAGGAGTGTATTTAAAGATATCAGAGCCACTTTTCATTAACTGTCACTTATTTTTGTCAGTATGACTTCCTTTCTGCAGATTTGAGAATTGCTTGATTTAGATAATCCATCATAATGACCACTAAAGTCTTTATTTGGTTTTGTCACTGTTTCTGTTTTATTGTCTTTGCTTTGAGCCCATGAGTTGAGTGTTTTTCAAACACTGCACACATTTCGTTCCACTCTGCTTACTGTCAATCATTTGGTGCCCACGGGGGAATGAAAACTAAAATAATGTAAAAAAAAAATGGTAGTCTCCGCTGGGAAACAATCCCTCAGAAAACATCCTTGTAAAAACTTTGTTGCTGCCTTTGTTTGTGGCATCTTTGATGGCAGTTGATTTTGCAAGCAAAATTTTGTGCTGTTTAAATTGACTAGATAATCTAATTACAAATGTATTAAAAGTGCCGTGGCGAAAATCTAAGTAGACAAACAAGTAGATAGCAGTAAACTGGCCGTAACTCTGGTCTCTATTGACTTTATATCAACTGTCCTTAAACTCAATTTCAATATCATGCAGAAACATTTCATGGTACCAGCTGCAAATATGTGATTTGCTGTTTTTCCCTTTGATTATTTTAATCATTTAAATATAGTGTTAATGATGTTGAGGTTTGGACTGTTTGACGGACAAAACAAGCATTATGAAGGTGTCACTCTCGGATCTGGGTAATTGTGATGTGCATTTCTCACTGTTTGACTTTTTTTTTTTTTTTTACAAATCAATCTATTGATCAAGATAATAAATAACCAGATTAAAAAATGAAATCATTAGTTGCAATCTAATTCAAAATGAGCTCCACATCAAACAACTACAATAGTAAAATCTTGCTTGTACATGAATGCATAAGTTTATTAAATATTAAACGCATGATATAATAGTATAAATCAGGGGACATTTTTCTGCATTGAGTACTTTACTATCAATATTTTAAGTACATTTTCCTGATAATGCATTTTTAATGCTAAACTTTTACAGTGTGGTATTAATACTTGTACTTAAGTAAAGGCTTCCATCACTGCTGAAGGGATGTTCTCAGCTGGAGTCCTGACGCCATCTTTCAGATTTCTGGAGGAAGGTTTTTCCACAGAGTGCCATGGGACACAAATTAAGTCTGAGGGTGTTTATATCAAGAGAGTGTGAGGAATTGAATCAGTCCTAAATATACTTTATGCTATACAACTGTAAAACTAAAATACCAGTATATTCCCCCCCATACTCACTTTGAAGTTGACTTTGTGAAAGCCACTGTAATCTGGACTGATTTCAGCAAGCCATGTTTTACTGTGAGAAATAGCTATGATAAAAGGGGAATATAGAGCCCTTTGAAGCCCAAGAGACTCTCTTCCATTCTCATTTCTTCTCTTTGCAAAACTTAAGATGGCGATTTGTTACCTAATAATAATCCAGAACAACAAGAGTCCAGACAACAGTGGTGAACAAAAATGAAAATTGTGGGCAACCTAGTTGTATACCATAAGAGATTCAGAAGTTACTTGTAGCTTTAAACATTTCAGAATGTGTTCCAAGTGCAGATACATCTGGAAACATTTTCATTGCTGATACAAAAAGGTTTTTTTTTGTCAACTCATAAGGGGGGAAAAATAAAAGTATGGTGAACAGTAGACCTCCTATAGTCAAACATTCATCTTTTCAAGTGCGACTACCAGGGTAAGTCGTCATCCAGCACTTAACGCCTTCTGACATTTCTTAAAGAAGTCGCTGGGGACATTAGAGGAGAGAAAGGCGCAGACCTTAGGATAGGACTTCAGACATAAAAACACTGCATTTCACTGAAACATAATGGCTTCCCATTTGTGCCTGGTGTCTTTTTTTGTGAGAATGTACACAGTGGATCTGTGGTAATTGGACCAGAAATTTGCTCAGCATGATGATTTTCTGTTGAGAGGCTGTCACTCTGGTCTACAGAAGCCTACTAAAATATTCACAACAGACTTAGCAAAGACATTAGAGGATGGCTGTAGCATATAGTTCTGAGTACTGGTTTGAATACATGCCTGATGTAGTACAATGTGGTAAGAATGCACTGGCCTCCCAAGAGTTTCATTAGAAGGAAGCTGGGGTTTCTCTAGGCAGCTCCCAGGTGTGAATGATAAATTAACCCACATAGGTGTTTTAACTTAATGCTTAATTAGAGATCTTCTCAGGTCTGTGGGGATTGTATAGACTGATTGACATCACTCTGCCTTTCTCCCCTCCCCTTTTATCATTAATACATCTGGACCTGGTGTGTAATTTAACAAAATATATAAAACAAAAATGTAGCAAAACCATAGCAAATAATTTTATTTGAGACATGCATGCATACATGCATACAATAATAAAGAAGATGTCATCAATTCAGTTTGGGCAACAATCAGTTCTGAGCAGAGAAATCAAAAGATTTAAACATAACTTTAGGGCAGCTCTTATTTGATTGTCTTTTACGCCTAGCACTGTCGTTTTTGGACATCTACTGTTAACCTAATGTAATCCCTAGCATAGCTCTGCTTGACTTTAACCTGAGCAGAGGTCTAATCAGTTCAGCTGAAAACACCTGAGTGGTGGTGGGTGTGTTTAAAGGCCCTGGCAGAGGATGCATGAGCCCATCTTGTAGAACTTCATGTGCTTCTTGATATATCCATGGTGATGGATTTTTATTGTTCAGATGAAGCACATTTGAGCTGTTTATTTCAACTCTGAAGCCTACATTCCTGTTTCCTTTTCATATGTATATATTAATTGTCATGTTGTACAAGTTAATAGTCCGCCGCCTCATTTACCGTGCGTATGTACAGAACAGGGCTGGAAATGTGCGTACACAACTTCCCTGGCAAAGGTGTTCTGTAAAAAACAAACTTGACGGAAGAATGTGCAGTCCTCCATGCAAACTATGAACCATGCGCACCCACACAAACTGGAGAAATGAAATGTCTGAAAAGGATACTGTGTAAAATAATTACCTCTGAGTACTATAATAATATAATAATAATCAATTTAATATAATTTAAAAATATTAGCAAAACAAATGTATGCCTTTCTGAATAAACAATCACCTGTTTGACTTTCCTTGAAGTGTGCAATACAAAAAGATAATTTGCTGTTCACACAAAAAAAAACATGATTTAGGATAATAAACACATATGGAGATATCTGTGTTTGAATGAATGCAGTGCAATTTATTCTCATAATTTTAATTGATGCCGTTTTCATTGCCTCAGTCTAGCAAATACGAGTGCATAGTTTCATATTGTTATCAGATGTTTGTTGTTGGGTTAAATTTCTTTTTTGTAGCTTTTGTCAGAATTTGTAGTCCTTTTCTTCATGCAGTCAGCACGTATTAATATTAATGAGGGGCGTTTCACTGACCATTTATAGGCAAGTATAGACATTTAAAGGGTCAGGCAAGGAGCTCGCTCTAACGCCACATTTTGAGTTGATTGTGATTTATAAAGGGAATTGGTGTAGGACGTGCATGTTTTAAAATCAATATTTTTGAACGTATGGAACTTTTAGGAGACTTTTCTCTGTACAGTTTTATAAATGAGATCCCAGATCTGTATGTCACTTTAAGTACAGCGCCTGGATGAGAGAGAGATGTGACCCAAGACCAGTTCATCATAATTTATAATATTACAGCGCAGTGAGGATACAGACATTTCAAAGGAGACAAGTGTCTGTCTGTCACTGTCACAGAGGTTCCAATCTGCAGTGTAGTTCATGCATTTCACTGATAAACCACAGAACTGTAAAGTAACATTAGGGCTTCATGATCAAAGAATGTCTTTATATCACATCCACATTTGTCAAAGAAGGTCAATTATTAAATTCTTGCATGTCAGACGGGCCCTTCCAAGCTATGTTTCACCTGTTTCAAATGAAACAGGTGAAACATAGCTAAGGCCTTAAGGACTGTAAGCTCATGGGAGTTTTCAAAATGGTGAAGCCATTTCCTAAGGAGCTGATTAATGAAGATGTTTTTTTTGCCGACTTTAATCCAAAACTCTGAGGATAACCTTAGGTGTGCAGCATAAGTTACCATGGTGATCTAGTGAGATTAAAAGAGAGCCACCAGAGTTATGGGATGCTCTGTCGGTCTCAGTCCTGATTTGATAACAAGCAATTTGTCTTTTTGGGAAAGATGTGTGTATCACAATGAAAATGGTCATGTGAAAGTCTGCTTATATTTGGACGTTGTTGACGCATTGAAAAGTCAAATTGTGTCAAAAGAGCAAAGAAGATACATATGTAAGGTTTGCATTGGATAGTTTGAAGCTAATATAACAAAACACAAAATTACATGCAAGTTATACTTTTCCTCTGTGGTTCAGATCAAAGAGAACAGTGTATGTGATCATAATTTGCACTTTACGTTAATACATATATAGATTGGAAATAACTTGTACAAAATGGTTTTGCACCCTGCAGAAACACTGCATTCATAAATTGAAGATGTGGTCTCATGTGACAAGCTAGCATCACATTAAACTAATTAATCAGGGGAATGTTTTTAAGCTTAATTGCCCATCCCTGAATGCCTGTACAGTAGGTTTGAAAAATCATTACATTTATGAGATTATGCCTAGCTAATTTCATTGGGAGGGCTGGGCTTTAACACACAAATAAGCTTAGCTCAGCAGACTGACAAAAGAGGCAGATTAAGGATGCTGTGGAGGAAAAACAGAAAAATGAAAGAGCAGCAATGATTTATAGTAGTGGTCTCAACAAGGCCAGGCTTGAGGTAAAGTTGTTTACTATGCTCCATCCCTTCTAGATCTAATTCTGTCACTCCTATAGAGTTCATTCATGATAGGGATGTATTGGGGATGCACTGTGAAGAATTTGCATTTTAACCAGTAATTTAATCTTGCATTGAGTCCTAAAATCGTAGGAGAGGAATGTCTTTGATAAAGTGGAAGTGGTCTCTCACTCTGACACTCAGCAGCATCCCGTACACCGAGGCACGTTATGACAGGCTCCATTTTTCATAATTCTGCCGTTTGATTACTACTGCGTCATGATTGATGAAGCCCACTGGTTGACTTTAACACATTATGCTGGGTCTCAGGGTGGTATGGCAGGTTGACATGAGGGAATGGGGAAAATCCCAGCAACTCACTCTAGTACTACATTGAATGACAATTGGTAATTTAATACATTTTTGATAAATGTTCAGGCATTACATTTTAAGTTTAATTGATTTAGATAATTACACTTTTGCATATTCTTTTGTATCTCTTACAACAACCCATTGCTGAAAACAGCATTCGTGCAAGATGAGGCGTGCAGTCAACCATAGGAGAGAACGAGCAACAAATGTTCTTTACCCAATGCCAAGAATGTTTTGATATTTTTCTCTAGCTTTCCTTCTGCAGATGACTGGAACATGACATTGTTATACTGTACTTTTAACTTATGTTGTTTTTTATTTATTTGTGTAGGTGGATTATTAATGACATTGCTTTCAGCATCTGTGGATTCCCACAATGAAAGCATTGTTTTTTTTCTGGTGTCTAGTGGTCTGTAAAGAGTATTTCCTGTTGTTTTTTGTAAAGAATTTTTTTTCTGGTTTCTGAGAGAATGTGGAGGTCCAGAACTGCTGTGGCAGGAAAGTCTGCTCTGACCATGTGGTGGATGGCTAGATGAAAAATATGCCTGAGGACTTGGTTTTCAATAATTTTCACTTTATCCCACAGCTCGGGAAGTGTTTGACAGGTACAGAGAAGGCAGGAATAAATTACTTTATATCTGCAGAGACAAAAGGTGCACTATATTTATTTAAAAAATAGTCACAAACATTAGACATGTGCAAGTGCTCATATTTGTCAGTGTTGTGGCAGCTTAGTGTCAAATCTGACAAATAAAATAGGTGGTCTCACTGATCAGTTCAGAAAGTCAGTATTGGTACTCATTGTACTCAAATACGTTAGATGGATAGTGTTGACTTGGCTTCTGATTTATGAATATACAAACTACATGAAAAGAACATTTAGTAGTCTATGGACAGTGTCAAAGGTTTTAGAGTCCAACAATGTTAGCTTTTAGGCCTTTGATAGAAGCTATGCCACTGATGCCACAGACTGAATAGTTCTGCCAAGACTTGGATAATAAGATTGCTAGCACTTGTGTGTGTGTTAACCTGTTGGAAACAGTCGGCTATTTGCCTCCATTTTCAGGAAAAATGCCTAAAATAGCATGCTCAAAATGAACCAGGAATAAATCCTCAACCATTTGAACTAATGCATGAACTCCTTTTGGTAGGTCAGAAGCTAATGAATATAAATCCATTGTAAATTCACATTTATTTTACTATTACATACTGCCTTGCCTGGTAAAAAAGCTATATTTTTAATCATCAAAACCTTAAGATTATAATGCAAACTTGATCAGAAGTAGACAAAGCCGTAATGAAAGAAAACATATTATTCTATATCCAAAGTATTGAAATACAATTAATTTATTTTATTAATTCGATGAACTATATGAATTGAATTGTTTGGTTTTTACTTTGGCCATACTGTTGTATTAACATCCATGCCAATGAAGTTGGCAATAAAATTTTGTTTCAACCTGACTTCTTTTCTGCTTGAGATGGAAGAATTTAGAAAGTTGTGTGGCGCTGCAGAGAGCCCCCAGCTGCAGGAGTGCACGGATCACATGTAAAATTCATCCAGCAAGAGGGAACGATCACCAACTGATCACAGCACTCCAGTCGTAATAGCGACACATCTTATTGTAGGTTTTGGAGAGGGAATGGGGCGTTGGGGCATACAGGGGCAGGGAGAGGAGATCACCGGGCATGGTGCGGACGGTCGGTGATTGTTCCCTCTGGCTGGATGAAGCACGATCTGCTGGCATTTCTTGGCATCTGGGTCATTCCAGCAAACGATAGCTGTTTCTGTTTGGGTTTCCAAAGCAGTTTTCCAGGTGTGTCATTTAAATCACCCATAACAGGTACTAAAATTGCACATGCGATATTTTAGAATGCACACGCAACTTAGTACTTATTATATGGGTATGTTGGTAAATCGGGCCCCTGGAATGCAATTGTAACTGTAAATTTGACGAAAATAAACTAAAATACAACAGTTATCATACAATATTTTCAAAATATACCAGCTGACTGTCCATATTTTGGCAATATTTACTCTTTAAATGCTAACTTTTATTGGGAATAATCTTTAAAAAACTGTTTATGTACATACAACCCACATTCCAAATAATATAAATATAAATATTGATTAAAAACTGTGTGTATTCATCAACATTCCTGTGACCAAAAGCACCTCTATGCTTTACAGGCATGTAGCTTGAGAATGGATTCCACAGTGATGGATTTAGCAGACCTTTCATTTGATACCCTGTATGTCTATGTAGCTCCTACGGGTCCGCCACCAGACCGCTAAAAAGACAGTGTTCCAGAGAGAGAAGGCAGCCGCAGCCCCCAGTTATTGCACAATAATCAAGATGGCACCCAGTGATATTTCTAGCAATAAATCAGCTGATATTTGGACTTAAAAAGGCACATGCAGCAAAAGTAAGTCAGTGGTTTTGAAGATTGCGAGCTGCCCCCGGGACAGAAAATGGCTACCCTGACTTCCTCCCAATATCAAAAATACACCTACTGTACCAGCACTTACTAATTAGCACATTTTCTGTTTGATGTGGTCACAATCAGAAATATAAAAATGAGAAGATGTAGCCTACATTACTACATTTGCAAAGCTAACCTGATCGCCTCCTGGCTCTATAGAGCTATACCTAAGGCAAATGTACAAGTGTGGTATCAATTTTCTCATCTAACTCAGCAAGAAACAAAAAATAATATCAAAAAACATTTAACTATTCATGTTGACAAAAATGATCCATCTTCCGCCAAAAGCTGAAAGCTCTTTAAGAAACTTCACATTCCCCACAGGCATCTTGCGGGTCTCAATACTTCATGCTTGCTCTGCTGTAGTGCTTATCTTTCTCTATCAGCTTTTCTAACCACATTTTCTGATATTTTCAGGTATTAATAATGATTCCAGGGTCATGGCCACATTATTTATACAGTGTCAGGGCACTTTGACCATGACCCTTGTACTCTGTACTACTGGTTTCTTTCAATTTTGCAAATTTAATCTTTTCATGTTATTTTAACATTCAACATACACTTCTCTGCTAAATAGCCACTTATAAAATATTAATAAGATTTCTTTGGAAAAGAGGTACAATACGAAGCTGCGTACTCACATTAGGTTTTAAACAGTGGTATCCCCACAGTTATTCAACCTTTCCTCTGCAGGCAGGTAAGAAAGGCTATGCAGGGGAATGTCAGTGCTGACAATGTTCAGTTGCCCTCCCTGCGCTTATCAACTTACCCTTTTCCCATTTCCACCTTATCAAAAAATCATTATCTTTATTTTATTCTTGGGGCACCTTGTGCTTAGGTTTTTTTTATTTACCACTGTAACTTGTTATCGCATGTTGACTGGCACGCAGGATTCATGTCATTTATCGCCCTCCTAACATGCAACCCAATATGGTTTATTTCTCAATCTCTCTACGCCCTCATGATCTCTGCCTCCGTTATCGAGCCCCCTGGCCGCTCTAAAGATACCGCAGGATGTTTGCCGTGGCTGCAGTTCAAAGGCTAAGAAGCCAAGGGAGTGAGAAGAGAATCTTATGGGCTGCTCTCAACCTGCTTCTCCAGGATGAAAGACCACCACCTGGCCTTTTATTTCATATAATATAACAGGCAGACAGAGAAATTGTTACCACAGTTTGCTCAGACCTTTGACATATGCAGAGATACTGAAGATCAGAAACTACTTATTCGTGGAACATTTTCATTACAGTAATGATCAAAAAATATCAGACAGGATAAAAATACCCCTTGATAACTCCTCAATTGGAATAAATTTAAAGTGGCAGTTAAATATTTTACAATTTTAAACTGAATCATATTAATTGTTCCCACCACATACTTTGTTTTTATAAATAAACGTGCTTTTTCCAAAATACTTGTTTGTCCACATAGCATTTTCCAAAGTGCTGGAGTGGTAGGTGGCTGCCTTTCAGTTTAGTAATTGTAAAAAACTATAAAAAAAAAACAGATTCTTATTTGGAAACAGCAGTACACCAGTAAAAATTCCGTAGACTTGAAACAGCTCTGACCTTGTCAAACATTTTACTTATGCCAGATTTGAGATTTGGATTTGGCTTCTGATTACTGGCCATGGAGCATGTAAACAGAATATCTTCAAGATCATCATGCCTACTGGTCGTATAAACACTGGTTGTTGGGAATCATCTCTATTCATCACATTCAAAAAGAAGCAAAATGGCCTCAGCTGCCATGTGAAAAATCATCTAATTTAAATTTGAAATTTTGGTTGTTTTCACATTTGAGTTGTGTTTAATATGGGAGAGTGGAAACAGGGTAGGATCCAAGTGCCGACAGAAGAGGTTAGATACGTCCAGGTAAACATTAAGCGAAAAGATGCACATACATAAAAGCAAGGAGGCAACTAACACAAAATGTGACAGTGTAAGTGGAAGAGGGTTGGTTAATTACTGCACACAATGTGGAAACAGGTGAGGAGGTGGGCGGAGAAGGCCAGGCAGAGCAGATGCAGGAAGTGGGAGCAGGTGTGACGATAATCTGGGCAGTCAGGTGATCAGGAAAGAAGGGAAAGTCCAAGGGCACCTGGTGGATGGAAGGAAAATGGGGCCTAGGAGGGTTTGAACAAAAAAATGAAACAAAGTTGATCAAAGTTGACCCTTACTATAACCAAATGCTTTGAGTTGTCGAAACATACACCATAAAGGCATCCATTTTTGTGCCACAAATTTTGGGAAACAAGAAATTAAAGTATGCAGATGAATGTGTTATTGTTGCCATTTAAACATATTATACATACAGAAATTTGACTTTAGAAGACATGCCCACATGTAAAGTCATATCTTCTAGACAGTGGAATGTGCATGATCTTACAATTATTTACTCACAACTGAAATTTGAAGCAAATTGTGAAGCTGTGTGCAAAAAGGAGCTCCAGTGTTTGATTTGTTTGAGGATATTGTCCTATTTCCACATTGACAGCTTTTTGTTTTTTCTTAGGTTTCCAAACCATGACACCAGTCTTAAAGAACAGAAGCTCAGGCTGATTCGTGAGACCTTTGCATAGTGAATTTCAGCTTCGTTCTTCTGGATGGAGGTTTATAGTCCCGTGGTGTAAAACAAAGGTTTATAAAAAAAATAGTTTTGTTCTAGCAGCCATCACTCAGATGAACAAGAAAATACCTTATTTATTCTAGTGGTTATTTAGTTTTTGTGTATTGTTATTGTTGTTATTCACACTTTAATCATGTTTGTCTACAGACTGTTTGTAAAAGAGGTATGCCTCTACTGCAAACCAAATCATCAAACAAAGAAAGCTGGGCATAATCATAATACAATATTTGGAAAGTATCAAATTGAAAATGGCCACTGTCTCTCAAACTCTAGTGAAGTAATTTGCAGTCTCAACAAAATTATTATCCGTTCTAGCCATGACCCCCCCAATATTTGTGCTTTGGCCATTTTGACTTGTGTTATAAAGATAACTATGAAAAGGAACAGTGACAAAAAAAGTGGAAGATGGAAAAGGTAAACATCAGTAGCTGGTTCCATAGCTGTATTTCTATTATATTGACCAAATGCTGCTCCTTATGGCATGTTCACTTTGTTATAATCAGGCAAAAGAAAAGGAGTAAGGAGAAGAGACAGATGGCAGCAGAGCAGGCATGGAGATGAATAAGAAAGGATCAACTTTAGAAGGCAACAGCATATATACAGCAAGCATTCATGCAATCAAGTAGACCCATGCTTTTCAAATGTGAACAGCATGCAATAATTTACCAAATAATCTCATGTAGACTCCTGTGGAGTCAGTGGGCAGAGAGGAAGACAGAAGAAGTTAAGTGAGCTGGAGAAAGGGCAGGAGCTGAGTGGGAAAAGTGTGTTTTGGGGGTTTTTTTGTGTTAAATTTATCATTTTAAGTCTATGATCACAGGTTAACCTTTCGTGTAACATTACTTAACTTTCAGAATGCTTTGAAATGGTCAGTTTAGCTGTTAAGCTTCTATAAATGTCTCCCCTAAAGGGTTAGGTCGCAGGAGTCTTACAATGCAAATGCCCTCCCCAGTGTCAAATATGTAATTAATCCCGTGAAACAAAGAAACCCGAACCTTGTCAGTGAATGTTTTGTAGATACTTTCAGTATGAACCTTCTGTAGCGTTGCAAAACATTGCTAAACATTTCCTTATTATGTTGATTAAAAAATGTAATCCAGGCTGCATTGTGTTTCCCTGGAAACGTATTTACTGTTACAAATTGGTTTTATGTAATTTTTACAAAACCGAGTTTGCAGTTTATAATGAATTAATTCGAAGCTTAATCACATTTGTCTAAATAAAAGTTGTCATTAATAAATCTGCATTTGTTTAGGTAGCAGGTATGGCAAACATCAGTTGAGCTTTTATACTTTAAACAAACATTACAACCAACCATCCTTTTCTAATTGAACCAAATATTTTAAAAATGAATATTTCAAAGTTATGTTATTACATGAAGGGACAGTGGGCAGACTCATGATGAGCCGTTATTGTTTTCATGATAATGGTTTATTTGAATGAAATGTCATAAACATTTTTCATCTCCACCAGCTGACTGATAGCATTCACTATTTAGAGATCTCAAACTGGGAAATGACAAAGAATGTTTTTTTTTTCTCACTAGCGCCACATCCTTTAGATATAGTACAGTTTGACATATAGCTTCCTTTCACGCCTGACAAAAATCTGTCCAGGAAGCATACCATTACTGTTGTCAAATTGGGACTGCAGTTTATAGCTCAATAATGCAGTCATCATTCATACTGTCACTGACCATCACGTGTTTCACATTAGCTCTGAGTTTGACACTGATTTATTCCAACACCCTCTCAACTGCAGAGGGAAAAAACACATCCAGTCAGCATCTGTTGTGCCAAACTGTCCTTTTGCCAATAGTGTATTTTTCTTTTAGTTTTGTACTTAAGATCTTACAAACTTCACATCTTTTGTGTAACACTTCTTCCTCTGTGTGTATCTCCTCATGAATTTCTCTTCTTACAGTTACATTCTTACAGTCTACTAGACATGCTCCTGTTTTGACCCATACCGAAATGCCATTTGGCAAAGAAGGAACAGCCTTGTATCCCCTATATCAACTCTCAAGCCGAGGCCTTTGCTGTACCCATCTCTTGTGGAATACCCATAAATAATGTGTGACAAAAGGCTGCTCGGGACACTCCTAGGCCTGCTCATTTGACCTTTCGACAAAGAGAAACTCGACAAAAACAAACAACTCCCCTTGACACAAGGACGCAATCTAATTTGGTGCAGAGAGGCTGAAACAAGGCTTTCCATTTCAAGTCTTTCGGGGGGAACTGATTCCAGCTCAGCACACCCACATCAGGACTGGCACACGGAGCCTGAAAAGAAATCAATGGCAAAGGGTTTAACAGGCTAACCATAATTGGGCTCATAGTCTAGACCCACTGTGGTCTTTGGAAGTTTTGTAAATACCAACAGAGAATAACAATCTGGGCGAAAATAGCTTGTGTCTGTCTAGATGTGGCTCATTGATTTTTCTGTTTTATTATTTATTTATCCTCTGTTTTGTGCATGCTTCAGAGAATCCTGCAAGATGAAAGCGACAGAGAGAGAAGCTTAGTCAAATTATAATGCCATTCTGCGCACAGAGTACAATATTATCAGATTATCCATACTGCCAGTATATTAGCTATTACATTTAAACACATTTAGCACATACTCTTATCGACAGGAACTGATAATTAGTGCTACAGCTGAATGATGATTACAGTGACCCTCTGATCATTATGAGATATGATACATAAAGCCTGGAAGAAAAGGCAAAGAAGAGGCTATTTGTCTTGTCACACTTAGTAGTCTGAGAGTTGATTTTACTCAAGTTCAAAGTCTGACACCTTCACTAAAGGGACACAAAGCAGAACAGGGGAGACTTTAAATATTGGACTGTATAAATGCGTCTGAGATGAGGCCGGTGAGTTCAGTTAGTCATTTGGATGGTAAAGCCATTTACTGAGGGATTTTAGTAATCAAGGGACACTGCACCTAACAGACTTTTTTTTTTCTTTCTCAACTGGCTGGAGGGTCAAACAGGATGAGATTAAAATGACTTCAAGCTCAAAATATATTAGAATCAGAGGGAATGTGTGCTGAAGAAAAGCAGGTCAGGGTCCCATATACCCAGTTATTACATCAGGCGTCAGTTTACTGTTCACATACAAAATATATTTTTGCCCATAGGGACAAGAATGTTACGATTCTAACTTTAACTAACACTATACAGCCAAAAGTATAGACACCTATGTTCACTTTTGGCCGAGAGCAGTTAAGTTAAATAAGATATTTTTGTCTTTTTATTGGACAGAGTGAGAGGAAGAGGCAGAGAGGAAATGGCGGGGGGAGAGAAGCATGGCATGCAAAAAAAGGTCACTGCCTGGAGTCTAACTAGTGACGTTGCTCTTATGCAGCATGCACTGTAACTATTTCGCTACCAAGGTGCTCTGAAGGCTTTTTATGAATGGTAGTTAACGTTGGAAAAACAAACAAGAGACTAGATTTTGAAAGTATCCTACCAAAAAGATCCCACCCCGTTAGTCTTCCTTCCAAAGCCACTTCACCAAAACACATTTTCATGTGCAATGAGTGTACATTCGGTCCAAATAAAATGATTTACCGTGCAGTACTGTGACAGCCACATGTTCCGGATTTGTTTTCATTTTTGTGTCAGAGCTTTTCATTTATTGATTTGCTGTCAGGATGTAAGGAGAATTTCAACAAATATAACAAAAAATGCTTCTGAAATAAATTGCCTACCATATCTTTAATGCTACAGCATTGATATTTTATAACTTGGGAAAGGTTTCAACATGCCCCTGTGCACAAAGTAAATACATTCATATTTTTGTTTGGTGCAGGGAACTGAATTCAACCCTATTTGAAACCCTTTTAGAGAAATCAGAACACAAACTGCTAGCCAGGCCTAACAAGTCCTCCACCTTGTCTGTAGACAGTCTGTGCCTCCCAAACAGTTACAAATCATCCATGATTAAGCTTTGGTTAGATTTAGACACAACTATTTGGGGTTAAAATTACTACTTCAGTAAAGTTAGGGTAACTTTCATCATCATGGGTACAATATCTACTTGGTTAAGGTTAGGGAACGACCAAATTGTCATGATTAAAATAAACCAGCATGGTTGGAATGAAGTTACCTTATGTAAAACGCGTTACATAACATAACATGAGTCAATGCAAACTTTTGGTTTCACATGGGACACAAAGTCTCCTGGGTAAAAATCTGTTGTTTGTTTGACCCTTTCTCTGTCTTTATATTATGTCGCCTGACATTTTTTCCCTGACGTTACATTCAAAAAGTGCGTTTATTTATATTATAACTGCCACAAAAAAACTGACATTGCTGTGTTATTCATACGCTATTTGGTGATACCAGGCTGCTGTATAACAGCGTCACAGTGCTTCCTCTTTTTGCCCCCGATGGACAAGAGTCATCATTTCTGCGGCTGCTAGAGGGTTTTCTCAACGTAAACATCTGCTGTTTGTTGGAGTGAAATGAAATGACACTCAACATTAAACATTGATTCAATCATTTTTTTTGTGGCATGTTTTGCACAACATTGCACATCTCATATCATGGAACGGTATTGTTTTTGTTTTTTTACCTTTTTACTAATATCATCACATACGTAGATTCTCCCAGTGTTTTATTTTATGACAAGTTTGTTTTCTATTCTTACTTCCCCTGTGTTCTATTTATTTTTTATTACCATATTGTCATTTCGTTCTTAATGTATATTTGTATAATAAAACACAATATGCTGCATATCATGTTTCAGGTTATTTTCGGCCACTGTAACTAGACTGAATTTGTGCTCTCGACGGATATACAGAACGAGAACTGCACACCATATTTAAAAATATAACGCTAAAAATACAGTAATTGATCTATGTACCTCAGTAAAACTTTTCTTTTCACCTTCTTTCCAGATTTCATTTACTTCTTACCTTTTATTCCCTCAAAGTTTCTGAAATATTACTTCCAGATGGTGCAGAGTTTTTAGTGGCTGGTACATAGACACTGATACAGTGCTTTGCCGTCCATCACTAATTACTGTCACCACAATTTCCTGCTTGCTTAATTAAATATTTATGAGCATGCGCTTCCTATTTTTGTCTGAAATCACTTTAACAAACATGAATTTATAATTAATTGCCTCACAATGGCTCAGGAGACAGCTCGAGTGATCACACAATAATTTGCTGTTGCAATTACAAACTATTGTTCACCTAATATGATGTATATGGAAAATGAGAAGAGTGCACTCAGCAGAGCGCAGATCAGGCTTGGTATTGCCAAATGACATATGAATGGGAACATTCTAGCCCAATAGTTGTAAACTGGTCTTTTGTCTGAAATGTGTCCCCAAAGTCAGAACACACATAAGTCCTAACGCCTGGTGGAGATAAACTTTTGCAAAATCCCACAGAACTGCTGCACAGACCAGCAGTTTAGATATAAACACTTTGTGTCACGGACAGAAAGAGTGACCAGCAATTCATCAAAAGATTTATATCACACTCTGTGCTGTATTTACACACACATACTCATCCTGCAAACAACAAGCCTGATGTCTGAATCATCAATAATCATTTTGTGCTGTAATTGCTCAGCCATTCACAATGCTAAATAGCATGGCTTTACCTGCATTAACAGTAAAATAGATTGGGGGGGGGGAGGGGACTTTGCTTGTATTTGATCAATGTTCACAGACATTACTAAATTTTGATCCAGTGGGGTGAGAAGTCGCATGTGCTCTGCAAGCAGCTGGAGCCTTTTTTGCTTATTCAGTGTTAGAGCCAACACCCAGGAGGAGAATATGTTGGATTAGCCTCAACATGTGCATTGTGACAATAGGTGATGACATGAATAGGCCATGTAATCATCACAAGGCTCATCTATTAGAGTAGATTGTGGACTCAGAAAAGCTGACTGACATGAAGTTTCTTCTGGCATCAAGGCTCTGCAACTCATCACTCCTTGTAAAGCACACTAGGCAGCAAATGAGAGCACAGGGAGTGATCAATGCAAATTACCCCCGGGGCCCTTGGAGAACAGAGTCCGCAGGTGGGTGCTGTGGTGGTTGTGGGAGCAGAGGAAAATGCATACAGGGCAGCAATTCAGCGGCAGTGTTGGCAGCAGTGAGACAGCTGCAGCAGAGTGAACAGGTAAGCAGAAGCTGTTAGAAAGGAGCTCAGAAGACATCTTTAGATGGTGATGGAGGACCACTCAGGTTGTCTCTCTAATAAGCTGACAAGTTTTGTTTTATTTCCTAAATGTATCTTTGTATTACATTTAGTATATTAATCACAAGTCATGCCTAAAAGACAAAATATGTTTGTGAATACTTAACGCCTCATAATGCCCCTGTTCCATTATGTGAGGTCGTGGGTCGTAAGTTTGACCCACCTTAGCAGTGGAGGGAGATGTCAATCAAACTCAATTTGTACACAGACATGCAGCCAAATCTCTAATCAAATCAAATAGATATAAAGAAAAAGAAAACACCTGTGTGGGTGAACAATGCATGTGTAAAAACTCAAAAGCATTTGTTCAACATTATTTACATCCTAAAATATTTTGCATAAAATATACTTCTGTAGGTTTGTAGAAGGTTTTTTGTGTGTGTGTGTGTGTGTAAATTTTGTAATTATGGACTGCGGTGGAATTGGTTACTGGTCATCTAATACTTTAAAGTATTGGATGACTATACATTAAATGTGCTGTGGCTCAGAGGTTAGAGCCACTTATCAGAAGGTCGTCTGTGGTTCGATACGCGGCTCCCCCAGTCTGCATGCAAGATACCGAACCCCAAGTTGCTCCTTGCTGTTTGAATGTGTATTTCTGTTTTTGATTGCGGAGGCACATTAGCCTCCTTCAGTGTATAAGTGCGTGTGAAACGGGTGAATATGATGTAGTGTTAAAGTGCTTTGAGTGGTTGGGAAAAAAAGGCGCTATACAAGGAAAGATAACCATTAGTTAATGCCAACAATGTGCATATTCACCCAATTCACTGCTGTATATATAGTTCTCTCTAAATCTTTCTGACCTTTCAACAGTACAGAATCAAAAAATATAGAATTGACCTGTGTCAAGTGTGCCTATTAATTTGAGGAGGGGAAATCTGGCTTTTAATATTAGCATAAAATGCTTATTTATATGGTTCATAATTGATGTAAAACATTGGACTGTTCACACTGCAGGATTTCCTTGTTTTTTGTGAAAAATCCAATTGTGTATTTGCAACACTAACCCCACTCAGGTTGAACCAAATCTTAAGAGACATCACTGACGCTCAAAACCCCTTTTATTTCTACACCTGACAGATCCCAGCCGTTGTGATTATTTCCACCTGTACATTATAATTTCCACCTGTAGGACTTCCTGCTGAGGACACATCACTTTATTGAGCACAATGAGTCTGCCGACTGCAATATGCTAAATCATCCAGTGACTTAACCATGCGTAGTAATGACTTCTCTTTTCTTTTTTGGCGAGTTTTTCTCGAATATTGCCGTTTAGCATGACAAGACACTTCATTACCAGCCATGTGGAATACAGTGCATGTGGAGCCATGCGGAGTACAGAGGATTCTATATAGCTGTAAACCACCAGTGAAGTATGAAATAAAACGTCGGCTCCTCAGAGTGAACGACTTGTTCTGAATGCTCAGATTATCACATTTCTGTCTCGACTGAAATGCAATTTGTTTTCTGTCTCAGAAAGTTTGGGGGGAAAAAAATAGAAAAAAGAGCAGAATGGCGAACAGGAAGTTGGTGGCTTATTAGAATGCAAATGCGCTCTGGGGCTGTGATTTTGCACGCCATTATCAGTAGCCATCACAGGGAGAAAGAGTCACCACTGTGACTCATTCAGAGAAACATGACATTTAGGAGATAATCGGTCTGTCTTTTTGCAGTAGTTGTTCAACTTTTCAGTGGTGTGGAACCCTCTCACGCTTATACAGAGGCTATCTGAGCTGCAGAGCGGGCCTCCTCCTGTCCTCTGGCAAGGCTTTGCTGAAAAAACAACAACTGTGGAATATGAGCATGTGATACAAATCCATATCAAAGTGGTTTAAATTTCAAATGTACAGTGTGTATCCCCTGATGGTCTCTTTCTGTCTCACTATTTTGGAAATGAGGAAGTATATTGTATCCTGTTGCCTCGTAATAATCAGCTAATCTGGAAAAACACTCACGCAAACACGAAGCAAGATGAGGAGGGCAGAGGCCTCATCTCTGCTCGTGGGAGATTTTTATTTTATTTTATTTTTTGCAGTAGATGGTGTGGTAAATTTAGTTTATCACTGTGTCAAATACATTTCCAGGATGATTTTCAGAGAGCGAGAGAGAGAGAGAGAGACGTATACACCCCCTCACTCTGTGAACATTATATCCAGACAGTTTGTGCTGCATAATTTAACTCCATCTGTGAAGAAATGCGGAGCTAGAAGAGAAGAAAGGCGTGAGGAATCTGGTCTCCTGTGTTGTCATTGCCACTTTTCATACTGAAGCTGGATGGTAAAATAACATTATTTATCAGTGACATACAGGCATTTATGGTAAAGAAAGGTATAGGAAGGTGTTAAAAATCCTGTTGGTTTTTCTCAGATACAGTAAAGTGCAGTTTTGCTGCTCTGTGTTAACTGTACAAAAGCTTTTTTATTTACTGTTCCAAACACTTGATTTTAGGCATTTCCTGAGAGAAATGTCCTTCTAAGCGGCAGTGATACATAACAATAGTTGTAAAATAAGCTCTTACCAAAGAAAGCAGAGATCTGAATGTTAAGACCTGAAACCAGCACAGACAAAGTACAGAAGAAAAAGCCAACATTTAGACTCAGACTAGGCTTATTCAGAATCAGATTAGATCACATTGAAAACTGCTTCTCATGGAGAACATTGGGCCCACAACTGCTCTGCTGCATCTCCTAGTTTGTCAACAAAACACCCCCTTTATACTTAGAAAGTTACATTCGCTGAGCGCCAATCCACTTTTTCAGCAAGGTCTTGCACTCTCACCTGGAAGGTGTAGAGGAAAAACACCGTCTCGGGCACCGCCTCAAACAGCTCCACTGAAGCATTTGTTGATGAGGTGCTTTGCTCAATGGCACTGCAGCAATATTTGTCCTTTCAGTCTGGGGATCAAAATAGCTACCTTCCAGCCACACATCTGCCTCTTTAACCTTCAAGGAAGGATGCAGTGTGCCTTACATATTTTCTCCTAACAATGAATGTATCATTGAAATAAGATTTAATAATTTAATTACAGGAGCTAATCCCTTTGTTGATCATTATCTTTTTGAGCTCCACTTTTTGCTCCACAACCACCTGCGGCTAATGAAAATGAAAGAACAACAAATTCATAACAGAAAAATAAACTAATAAAATGAAACAGTTTGTAGAGGATTTTGATGGTTAAGCCAAAATTCCTTGTGTATGTCACCGGTAAACTACAGAAGCAGGTGAGCTCTGTGCAGAGCAATAATAGCTACACTAATTAAAGTGGGCTCGATCCTCCTCACCTCCAGTTTGAGTGTGTACAAAGGCCAGGGTTGTAGCTGGGGTTGAAGCCCAGTTAATGAGGTTTGCTCTGGAGCGGCAATGCTGCAGTGTGATGTTGTTTCACCAGGTTTTTGCCAGGCGCCTCCTCTCCGTTGACCTCGGCTCATTACTGCTCATGAGAAGAGGTGACAGTGGCGCTGGGACCCCTGTGGTCCGATTCATTACCCTGCATCCTGCACCCTGCTTCCCCCAGGAACATGCCACTTCCACAGATTCAAGGTGACGGTGAGAGATAGAAAAAGAGGAGAAAGAGTGATAAAATGAGGGGGAGAAGGAAAGAGAAATGAGCACACAAATTATCTGCTGGGAGGAGTCACGCAATAGTAAGTCTGATTAGCAAACTCCCTTAATTTCTGCTACATTCAGGAAATATTGTCTCAGGCGGCAGATGACATAAAAGCCTGGCAGAGTTGCCGGAGAACATCACTGTGAGGAAACAAACTTGGAGGACTAATACTTGTCATCTGAACATCAACAGAGTGATGCGGAATACCCACAATGTATGTTCTGACCACAGTATAATCAAGTGTAAAATTCAGTGTTGACAGGCCTGTGTTTAAAAACCTTTTAACACAAAGGATTACACAAGTGCCAAAAAAAGCCTCCAGGCTTCGAGCTGTCCTGTGTGGAAGTGTAATTATATCAGTGTCTCCAAACGAAGCAACAAAGTGAGGTGCAGAAAGCCCGACACATCATCTCTCAGTAGCGCTAAATTAGCTTTTTCGAAGTGTCATGTCGAGTTGTTGGGCTCATCCTCAGCAGGAATCTGTCCCTCTTTTTTTTTTTGCTCTCTTTTTTTGCCCCCTCTACCTGTCAACTCCCATATCACTGCTGCAGTGTCAGCCGAGGCCTTTCACCCTGCAGAGCATCGCGGGAGCCCTGTTCCTCTCTCCCTGTGGCAGCTTGTCACCGGCACACACCCCATCCCATCACTTCCTCCCTCTGTCTCTTTATTTTCCCATTTCTCTCTCATTTCCTCGGCATGTTTTTAAAGCAAGCCAAAAGAGCAAGCAGATGACCCACACTCTCTGGCCTATGACTTGCTCACACAGATCTTAATTCCTTGTCTCTCCATCCACTCTTTTTTTCCCCTTAGGTCTCTTCCCTTGTCTGTTTAATTTGATCCCACAGTCTGTTTCCTTTTAAACATTGCAGCATCATCCTCACTGAGGTCACAGAGTCAGACGCCACCAAACGCTCTGCCTTATCCCCCTTCTCATGCAGAGAGATTGAGGAGGTGCACTGCTAAGTAGGATCTGGCATAATTTCTTAGAAGTCAAGATACAATTATCATAGTTGTCGTAATTATCATTTGATTTGTATTGTTATAGCCAATTCTAGCCTGGCATTGCCAGGCAAATTCAAATGAAACATCTCAGTTTATTTTCAATTTCCAAAGGGCATTATCAATTGGCGGAGACCAAAATGCCTCTGGATGCAATTAGATAAACATGCACCCAATCAAAGCAATGTAAAGTAAGAAACATGTAAAGTATAGTCCATACATCCATCCATCCATCGTCAACCGCTTATCCTGCGTACAGGGTCGTGGGGGGGCTGGAGCCTATCCCAGCTGGCATAGGGCGAAAGGCGGGGTACACCCTGGACAGGTCGCCAGTCCATCGCAGATGTAAAGTATAGTGTAGTTGTTAAATTTAAACTTAACAGACTTCTGTTGATAGTACAGCAAACACATCTTTCTTAAGAAAAGCTATAAGTGCAATTGTTTGTTCGTCTTTTAGAGAAAACATACCATCCAGTTCTTTTATTACTGTGATAGTCAAGTCAACGGAAACAGTTCTAAATCAGCAGCCACCATCTTGGTTGTTTCTAAACATTTCTCAGTGGTGCCCCTCTGTCAGTCATCTTGTCAAACCCACTTTATATTTGAGAAATGGTTGAATCCGCTCCGAATCCAGGAAGGGTGTAAATCTGTCTGAATGGGAGGGGAGCCAGCTGTGCCAGAGCAAATGAAACGTGATCTCGCAGACTTGTCTTTTTCTAAGGCTACATCAGTCATGTTAATTGGTGCTGAAGTTAATTGCTGAGATCTGCAAATGTAATGACATAGCTAAAAACAAATGGAACAGGAAACATAAGCAGTGACATGATCAGACAAGCAATAAACAAACCCACAGGTCAGTGAAAACAATTTCCAAGAGGAAACAATGACAAAAACCTTTTTGATTTGTTTTTTGATCAGGTAGTCCCAAATCCAGTATTTTTATTTGGCTGCATTAAAGGAATAGCCTACATCAGCAACACTGGGAAATGTCCTTATTTTCTTTCTCACAGAAAGTAAGATGAGAAAATCTTCAGAACTTTTTAAGTATAAAGCCTGAACCAGGAGATGCATAGCTGAAGATAAAGACTGGAAGAAGAGGGAAAAAGTTTGATTATCAGAGAATAGTTCACTTATACCTCATTTATCCATACAAAAACCAAAACATAATGTAACAAGATGTGGTTTTATGTGGAATCTTTTCCCCAAAACATTGGACTATTCCTTCAAAGATTCAATGCTTAATTAGATTAATGCTTAGTTATAAAGACACTAAAACTGTCATACATGACTTCATCTCTCACTGTCTTAATTACTGCAATGTTTATTGCTGACTCAATCAGAAGCCTTGTACAAAATTGTACAAAACTCTGCTGCGTGTATTTTAATTAGAACTAAAGGTTCATTAAAGACTTGAATTACAGATTTGATTCTCCACTTTTAAAGCATCACATGCCCAGACACATAGCTGAAGTTCATTTTAGCCACCAAGATCCTTGAAAAATGGCCTCTTGGTTACCCCAGAGACAAAGTCTTTACTTTTAGTGCTTAGATGAGGCATTGTCTTTCTAATTAACTATTTTAAATGACTTATTAAATTAAACTATCATTTAGCTTACACAGTTTCTAGGGCAGTTAGAAACACCTTGTTCAAATAAGGCATAAAATGGAAGGGAGTGAAATGATACAGTTTCTCACAGTGAGTCCACCCCTCACATTTTTGTAAATATTTGATTATATCTATTCATGTGACAACACCGAAGAAATGAAACTTATGTAAAGCTTCAATCTAAAGTACGACGGCTTGTATGACTGTGTAAATTTGCTGTTCCCTCAAAATAACACATCACACAGCCATTAATGTCTAAACCGCTGGCAACAAAAGCGAGTACACCCCTAATTGAAAATGTCCATATGTGGCCCAAATCACAACAACAGTTATCTCACAGCGCTTTTCATAAAGACCATACTCTGAAGTTATTTACAGAAGCCCAACAATTCCCACCAAGAGCAAGCACTAGGCGACACAGGTAAGGAAAAACTTCCTTTAAAGGGGCAGAAACCTCGAGCAGAACCATGGCTCAGGGTGGGCGACCATCTGCCTCAACCGGTTGGGGGTGAGGGAGAGAGAGAGAGAGAGAGAGAGGTGAGAGAGAGAGAGAGAGAGAGAGGAGGAGAGAGAGAGAGAGGGAGGCAGCCTACACAGTATACACATACAGACAGTAAAGGTAGTGTTGCTATAGACTGAATGAAAAATTGTACAGATATTTATAGTTGTGTTAATGATAATAATTGTAATGTTAATGATAAGAATAACAGTAATAATAGCAATGGGACTAGAACAGTAGTTGTAATTGTAGCAGAGGGTGTCGAGCAGGAACACGGGGGCAGCAGGAGACTCAACCACAGCTCCAGACTCCACAGCTCCAGACTCCACAGCTCCAGAGCCAGGAACACCTGCAGGAAGTGATAGGAGGAGAGAGGAGAGGGACGAGAAAGCACACGACTACGGGAAAGGGAAGAAGTCGAGTTAGTAACATGCATTAATGGGATGAGGTTGCACACAGAGGGAGAGAGAGGAGAGGGGAGCTCAGTGCATCATGGGAAATCCCCCGGCAGTCTAGGCCTATAGCAGCATAACTAAGGGATGGTTCAGGACTCACCCGAGGCAGCCCTAACTATAAGCTTTATCAAAAAGGAAAATGGCTGTGTAATGTGTTACTTTGAGTGGACAGCAAATTTACACTGTTATATAAGCTGCATATATATACAGCTACATGCTACTCAGTACTTTACATTGTAGCAATGTAAATTAGTGAGTACCATTAGTGTGGAATGTTCCATTCTCAATCTACAGGCCTGTAAAACATGGGTATGCTTTTGGTGACAGAAATGTTGATGAATATTCACAGTTTTTATCAATATTTTTGTTTTGTTATTTGGAACTTGGTTGTATGGACAGAAAAAGTGTCTCGCGATAAAAGTCAACATTTAAACAGTAAATATTGCCTAAATATGGACATTTGCCTCGTATAGTTTGAAAATATTATACAATAATATTGTATTGTAATATGGTTGAAGAGTTGTTCTTTGTTATTTTAGACATTTTTCCTGGAAAAAGGTGCCTGTCCCCAAAAGGTAAAGCATTTTAATGTGAAAAGTGTTAATAATAAAACATGTCTAATTACCATTATCCAAAGTGTAAATATCCATTACTGTTTACAGACTGACTTCTAGTTCAACGTTGGCTTTCTGTACTCCTGTACATTGCTGGTGCGTCCACTTTCAACTGATTTAGTATGGCTAAACTGTTGGCAACTTTACCACATTATAAACATGTCTGGCCACTAGAGTGTTGTGCCCCGTTGCACATGTTTTTAGATCTCAGTTATTTATTTGGTACACTATTGTTGTAGCTGATAGAAATGATAGAATGATGGCAAAAACTCTGAAAATAAGAGCCAAATTCTAATAAACCCAAATTATCCATCAGCTAAAGCTCTTATTTTTGTTGGTAAAATATCCATGGTGCTTTTCTAAGAGCAAGTTGGGCATTTAGTAAAGTGACTACAGCTCTGCTTCATCTTAACACTCAGTTTGAACCGTGGCATCTGAATGGAACCACTGCTGTGCACACAGTGAAAGGATTTTGACATCTCTCTCTTCCTGGTCTCTCTTATGTTTTTTTTCTGCCTGGTTTCTCCTTTGTTTGTCACTCTTATAAACACCTCTAGATCACTAGACAGAGGAAGCAGCCCCATGTAAGAAGAGGGCAGGCAGCAGGAGCTGCGGGGAGTGCTAAACAAGACTTATTCTGCAGGTCTTTCTCTCTAATGGGCAGGCAGTATGCTCATAAAAGCTGTAGAAACAGAAGTCATGCAAGATAGCTCACTTTCTCTTTCTCTAATAGGTTAGTGTATGCCAGGCAAATGAGCATGCCCTGACTGGCCAGGGTCCAGTTCCTCCCCTGCCACTGGAATGATCATGCTCATTATCTTATTTAGCTCGCGGGTCAACAAGAACAACACAGTCCCTGCTTTTTGCCAGCATCCTTCCTTTCCTGCACTTACCTCCTTTTTATTTCTCTCTGGGGATTTTATGCCATCTGGTATTGTCTGCTCTGGTGAAATAGGGGGATCAAAGGGGCCTGTCCTGCAGTTGATCAAGGAAGAAATCCAGCAGGTGGCTGGCTGCCTGTCTCAGGAGTAACATGGCCAGAGGCAAGGGTTCCACACAGAAGGGGGAGATAATCATCATTTCTGGGTGGAGTCTTGTACAATATGTGGATTTCTTTCTGGCTCTATATGAGTAATGTTATTATTAATGTATTGCGAGAGAAGAAGAAGAAAGGGGGGGTATTGGCTTTTAGATGTGGGGATATTTCCCCTGTGTAGACTTCCATATCCATTACCTGAAGTGCTGGCAGTCAGTGCCACAAATGGAGATCCCAGACGCTTTTTATCATAACTCTGACATTCAATATTAAAAATACATTAAAGCATGATTGAATGTTTCATGGTGTTATTCTTTGACTGATCTAAATGTTTAGTGGCTGTATATCAATCGGGACTGGTGGATTTGTAGAGGCAAACATAAAACCCCTGCTAGCAGTTGCTACTCTGGAGGATTTCTAGCTTATTCTCAAACTCCCATATCCTTAAAAACAATGCAATTTGACTTGGAGAGCCTGGAGCCATGGAGCCATGAGCCTGAGTGTAGTGTAAAGCGTACATCTTGACTTGACTCACATTAATATCAGGTGTTCCCTTCCATTATCTCTGCAGCTAACTAATTGTGGCCTCCAGGGGCAGAACCTGTCATGAGAGCTGACCCTACATGCCTCCATATCAAACAAGATAACTGCACACTGAACATCAGAAAATAAGTGCTGATGAGTGCTGACAATGAATCAGATAGGAGGCATCACTCATCCAACACTCAGTCCCAATTGTGATCTACAGTGTAAATTAACTATGCTGGAAAATGGCTGCAGCCTTAGAAAATGCTGCTGCCAGTGAGATGGAGTTTTCTGAAGGGGCAGGCAGCAATCTCGCTGGGGATTTAGCTCGCTTCCAGTGTCCAGATCAAATGAAAAATGAATCATTCTGCAGAGGGAAGAATATGATGCATGACTAAAGGGGATGAGGAAGCTGGTGATGGAGGAGGAAAACTGTAAATGTAAACTAACTCTTACAGGATGGAGACCAACATGCACTGTAAGGTAAAGGCAACATTTCAGGAGAATAGAAAGTACTATGAAAGCCATGAATCATCATCAATCCCTGGCCGATGGTGAGCAATCATTGCAAATTGCATCTTTGCTATCAGTTTTGGGCACCTCAAAAACCTCCACACCACAGACATACTCACGTTGCATGAGAATAAATAAAGCATCATCTTTTCAACCTGTCATATTGGCAGAAATGTTCATTTGCCAATTTCAACATTTCAATTTGCCAATGCAATACTCTAAAGCCTTTTTCTTTCCATATCGACGAGGTGTGAATATTACAATATATTATCATATACAATATTATTGTGCATCCTGAATTGAAAGTGTATATCCCACTTTGATTTCCAGGTTATGTTATCTTTGTATAATTTGTTCAGTGTATAATCTTTTCAGTGTGATTGTCCACAATTGCCCTAATTATTTTCACCTGTCCCTCATTAGCCTCAACCCTGTAGTGTATTTAGTTTGTCTGGTTCTTTCACTCAGTACCAGTTAGTCCCAGGCCACATTTACACATAGCCGGGTATTTAGAGAAACGGATATTTCCCCCCCTCCGTTTTCAATAATAACATCGTGCACACAACATCGTTTTCAAAAAAGTTGTCGTTTACATCAACCCGCGATAAATACGCCGCCAACCTATGGGCGGCAGTGTAGGGAGAAGGATAAAGCCATGCAAGCCAATCAGACCGCGGTTCGCCCAGGTTGGATCCAAAACCGGCGGCGGCGACGTTGCCAGGCAACATATCTACGTCTTGGAAGGGAAAGCTGAAGTAAAAATGCTGACCTCCGTGCACTTCTTCGCCTCTGCTCCTCAATATAGTACTGTAGTTGTACTTTCAAATGCAAACAGGCCAAAAGGGTTTGCACAAAAGTAAAAATGAGAACTACGTTAACAGCATCCATTATCAGTAACGTTAGCCAAACAAACTGTAAACTTAGGGCTCACATGACGTTAAGCATTTTCTGGCGATAATGACGCTTTGAGAACCTAAAACCCCGTTTCTCCCAGTTTACACGGCAACACATAACCGGCGTTTTCAGAAATCTCCACTTTGCCCGGAGTTTTTAGAAATAATCGTTTTCTGTGATAAAAACGGCGTTTTCATGTAAATGAGAGGGCAAAACGCAGAGAAATATCTGCGTTTTCCCATCGTGTAAACGGGCCCCAGTGTTTAGCTTTTTTTGCATTAAGACAGGAGAAATATGATCTAAAGTTTACTAGACTTTGCCTGTTTGCCTGACTTCACTTTTTTGCCTTTGCTGCCTTCTTCTTGCTGGATTTGTTGGCCTGTCTGACATACATACTTACATAACATACATCCTGTTTCTGTTTCATGTTCTTGAGTCCTTTGCTTGTGATTTCATCAGTTGTTAGAATTAAAATGTACATTGAAATTTAAAACTGTTAATGGATTATTTTATGGGAACCAGGTGTTTCTGAAGTTCATACATTTATTAAAAGGGTACAGGTCCCTTGATCTCTTGAGTGTATGTCCTTTTGACGTTACTTGAAGCTTCAATCTGCAGTGAATGTGTGGTTATATTATTTAATTTTAAAAGTAAGAATGTGGTTTGGGATGCAAAATGACACAAAGAAAAAATGTCAGAGGTGAAAATGACCTGTTATAGTAAGGCTTAGACCCTGGATTGTGATACATTTCTGAGCTATGTGGAAAAACAGACTCAAAAGTATTTTTTTTTTAAAAACACTAAACAACCGACTTGACCTTCTAAATTATGAGTGCAAAAGAGTGAAGTTTCATGTTTTTGATTAATATCTTACACATACACGAGTGCATTATTAATGACTCAGGAGTGGCTGTCTTCATGACAGGGTCCGATGAGGTTCTCCTGCGTAAGGTGCACTGCCATTATAATGACCACACTCAAACATGGCTGCTGATGTTGCCTCTTCTCTGGCAGCAGCTGGAATAATGAGCCGCTGATGACTCACACTGTGACAGCAGTGCAACTCAATTACCCAGCAACAACAAACACAGACGTGAAGAAATGCAGTTTGATGATCCCGAGGAGAAACAAAGCGTCTTGTTCGGCTGTCTAGTAGCTTCAAGCTTTGTTTGAGCGCCCTTTCCTCATCAACTCCACTGGTTTTCTGCAGTAGCAACACAAAGCCTCCTGCTCCATTCATTTTATATTAATGCAAATTTGTAGGGTTAAATGATTCGCTTGTGTCAGGATTTCGGCTTCCTGTCTCAGCATGAGCGAAGAACAGAGGGTACATTTAGCGGGCAACTTTTTTGTGTAAAAGTTGTCAACATCAGCTGGGAATCTAACGTCAAATCATGCAGACACAACAAACACTGTAGTATCTATCTAACGTCAAATCATGCAGACACAACAAACACTGTAGTATCTATCTAACGTCAAATCATGCAGACACAAAAAACACAAAGTACAATACGAGAATGTTTGCAATTGATTACAGATCTTTAAAGAAAATCTATTAAAATTATCCACTTTGATAAAAAGGAAACAACAAATTGGATCAATCTAGGTCTGTGTTTCCGGTCATACCCATGTGTGTACTAGCTTTGCCATGCTTCAACTGCATCTCATGGTCTTCAGCTTTGTTAAGAGCCCATCACTGACTGGTCTAATATATTTAAAAAAACATTTTTTAGTCAGTTTTGATCTGATACAACAGAACTGTTTGATTTTAATGTTAAGATAAACACATGTTTGCCAATGGACATATAGTCTGTAAAGATCCTTAAAACTTTATGGTTCTTGTATAATATAAAGAGCCCCATACTTGTTTTATCTTCACTCCAGTTGTAAAATAATAAATGGTCTCCATGTCTCCAATGGCTGGATGGTTGTGTCTCTGTTTTTGCTGTATTACATACAGTACATTATCATTTCTATAGCACATTTGAAGAAGGAATGATATGCACTTTATTCTGTGGGATCATTTGTAATATGACAGGTGGCATGATATGTAGCCAAATGCATGTGGACACCCATACTTTCACTGACATTTGATTGTTGAACATATGATTTTGGACCCTATCTGCACTGATTTGCTCCTATTTAGGTACAAGAGCGTCAATGAGGCCCAACACTGATGCTGGCTGGCTCACATTTGCTATTACAATTCATCTTAAATGTGTAGATGGGTTTAAGGTCAGAGTTCTGTGCAGGCCAGTCATGTTCTTCCACACATAACTGGGAAATCTATATTAATAAGGACCTCACTTTGTTCATTGGGTTGTCATGTCTCTCCACTACTGTGCAGTTTTGAACTCTCACCTAACATGAAAAAACATCATACTAATTTTTAACCTTAATTTTAACCCTCAACATATCAAGTCTTAAACCTAACATAAATTAGCACTTGCAATCATATCTTCCTGAAAATCTAAAACACTGGCCCAATTATTGCAAAACAAGCCCATACACAAACACTCACACTTTCCAGTTATTTCTCATTGATGAGAGCAAGGGTGGCTCTCACATGCACAGAAAGGATGGTGGGTGTTGATTAATACAGGGCATCAAATTCAAGTTGGCAGTCCCAGAAAAATAAACAGTCCACACTTTAATTAACTCTGCAGAAGAAAGAGTATGACTAAGTCAATATTTATCATGTCTAGCGATGGGGGCCCACGCTGGCTCCCCCCACTAGGCCCAGCGCTAATTACCTGGAGGCCAACAGGAGTGCTGCTCAGAAATGATGAGATGTACAGCAGATTGTTTCTTAAATTTACCTCAAATGCCATGGGTAACACAAAGCAATCACATCAGGGAAAACAGAACCACACATACACACACCTTTTGGGTAATTGGCTCTAAAATATGGACAGTTGAAAAGATACATGATTAAAGACAAAAACAGTTTGTGTTGCAACAAAGAGAGGCAGTGTGGTCACACAGGACAGCCTCCTGCTTCTACCCGATGAGAAAGGCTTTGCTAGCTTTTTTTATTTATTTTTTTAGGAGCAACAGCTCTTAATGTTTGTCAAAAAAAAACAAAGTTTTGAGAAAATCCCGAGGGTTGTTCCTTGTTGTTTTACTTACTGCTGCATGCAGACTCTCTGATGCCTATGATACAGAGTACAATAAACATGCACAAGTGGAAATTGTAGGTAGGTTGCGCTACACAATAAAACAAAAACTCCAAATACCTGCAGGTGAATAAAAGAAGAAAAATCTTCTAAGGATTCATTTATCTGCAAAGCTTCAAGTTTGCAGGGTCACGGGGAGCCTGCTGTAAGGGTAATAAACCAAAAAGATATCATATTCCCTTTTCACAGTGTGAAGACTAGCCTTATCAACTACTGGGGGAAAAATACATCTTTCAGGGAACAATTTTAATTAACTCCCCATTTAGACGTTTTGTATTTGGTATCTTTTACTTCATTTCTCTCACTATTCTGCTCTTCTTTCTTGCTCTCCCTTTCCCTCTGATACAAGATGGTTTCAGGCACAACTTGCTTGGTGTAATTGTCTCGAAAATGGTGGTATGAAGGTCGAAGCCGAGTAAGGGTCATTTGAATAATTTGATTACGGCACGTTTTTTAACCTGCAAAGCTCTTAATCCTGCGGCGACCAGGGAATGTTAATGAGTCACCTGCCTTGTTGTGTTCGTTGATAAGAGGGGGAAAGAGAGGGAGGAAACATTTTGGTTTTCATTTTTGTTTGGGGAGGGAGGGACTACCTCCAACACAGCTGACTTGCACACACAACTCTAAAGCAACGCAGAGCTCTTTAGGGTATTATTTCCAACCAAATCGTAATGGCCCCCAGCTGTTTCACATATGTACAGCGATAACTCATAAGCAATTAATGAGACAATGTGACCCCAGCAGATAGAATGGGGCTTCACTCTCATCAGTTATCTGCTTCCTAGCACTGCTCAAAGAGCTGAAATGGAGCTTATATCACACACTGGGCTATCCAATTTATACTTTTGAACATATCAGGGCCTCATTCGCAGGAACTACCTACAAAAAGGAAAAATTTGGTCTACAGTGGGAAATTGGGTTTTTGGTAAAGGCAGTAAGTGCACTCCTCCAAGATGTAAAATTGGGGCAAGACTATTTTTAAGAAGGAGAAGATAGGCCTATTGAACATCGCAGTGGTAGTGTGTTAGCCAATCTCTGACTCTGAGCACTGCCTTTTAAAGTGAAACCTTTATTTTTCTTTCAGTACTCAATTCTCCTGTAGAGCTCACTAACAGTAATTGAAGAATCTCAGTATTTTCTTGCAAGAGGCTTCATCCTAAATAAAATACTGGACTGTAAGTCACAAGGCTGACAAAACATGTTTTTGACTATCTTAACTCACCATCTACTGAAACTGAACAGTGATCAACAACCTAAGATACAGCTCTGCTCATAGAACAGATGGACAGCGCACGCTCCTTTTGAATGTCATAATTTTAGTAGGCAGCAGGATTTCACACTTTGTTAATTTGTATTCATTGTGAAGCTGAGAGACGGGCCAGCATAGGAATTTCTTACTGAAATATTCATCAGAATCCTGCAGGGCTTGTACCATTGAGAAGCTGGCATAACAGAGAAAGCAAACAACATCCAAACTAAATTCATTCAGGGTAAACATTTTGCCCTTCCAAACAAGTCACAATTACAGCAACTTAAGAGCTGCTTTCTCTCTGTGTCAGTTTTCCACCAGCAAAGAAAGAAACAGAAAGAAAGAAATCCCTTCTCTTTTCAATTAGAAATCATGATAGTTTTTATGACAGTCTGGGACGATGCAATGCATGCTAATGCCTTCCGCTAATGCAAACGCATACTAACAGTCTCAGCCCACTTTTAAAGATTGAAGATTGAGTACTTTATTTTCATCTCAGCAAACTTGCAAGGAAAATACACAGTGTGCTCAAGATAAAAAGACAATTATTCTACCAGCAATAAACAAACAGAAAAAGAGGGTCAAACTGTGAATGCATGAAATGTCCTGGATTTGTTTTGTTTTCCTTAGAGTAGGCTACTGAATGTGATGCAGAACATATGCACACATTTTTTAGCCAGTCAAAACAGAACTTTCTAGCATTCACTGACTCTATAGTGATCATCACATTAAATATAGGCATAATGTGTTAGAGGAGTTAGAGATCGTCATTTGCCCTATGCAAATCCTAGGCTCATCACTGTTGACCTTGGCCAGCAAATACCTCCACACTTCTAAGAAATGTTGTTCCAACAGAAAGTCTCTGTAAGTATACTACCAAAGCTTGCACAAGTAGGGCAGCTGGTAGTGTGCTTATCGCAGTGTCTTTGGTGTTGTGCCGCCTCTGGCTTGAGGGCTGTTCTGGTCCAAATGGAGCCAGGACACTCAATCGCTGGAGGACAGACAGTTTCCAAGTGGCCTCACTGGTCTTTGCTTGCACCAGAATGGGTGAAGGATGAATACTGAATGCATAAATTAAAGATGTGTTTACTTATTATGTTTTGTCTCTATGCTGAGTGTGACAGTTTAAACTAATGTATCTATACATTCTTGCTGCAAATGCAAGACTCCCAATTCTAATGTGTAATGTCACCTGCTGCACAGATCTGACGTACAAGAAAAGCATAAAGATGCGTGCATTTGTTTACTGTTCTGATATGCACGTGTGGTGCCAAATTGGACCTTGAGGCATTCAAATCTGCCAATGTCTTCATGACAGTACATAAATCTAACATAATTAACCTGAGAAAAAAATTTGCACCCTTGGCAGCTTGGCTGTTGGTATGGACTTCTAGAAGACAAACAATGGAAAGACACCAAAAAAGCTGAAATAATTGGTATTTGGGGAGATGCCTCAGTTCAGAGTGAACTCCAAAGCACAGATGTTACTTTCTCAAAACAAGCAACAGGCGGGATGTAGATACTTAAACATAATCCATTATTTTCGGCATCCATATCTTTTGTTGTTTTTTTTCCTAAAATTGAAAACAGTAAAGTGAAAAGACGGTACAATAAAAACACATCAATGATCCATTAAACCCATTTAAACCTGTAACTTCTTGGTAAAACTTAAACCAACAAAGTCAAGAAACACAGTTACAAGGTCTTGTTTCTGTTAAAACACTTTCAGTCTAGATAAATCTGCAGGACCCAGTGACATAAAGAGTGATAAACATCTTGCTTCAGGGACTTCTCATGCAGCATAATGACATGCTTATAATGAATGCTTAGCTGTAATCAATGGCCAGCCCTAATGTGTGGGTGGCAGAGCCCTGTAAGTCCTGCAGTGTGAAAAATTACCCTAGACATGACATGCATCTTCATATGGAATCTTATTTGTTTGCTGTTTTAATAATGGGATAATGGGAGTTGTGGTCCTATTGAGATAAGCTCTTCCTAAATTTGTTGAAGTGAATTTAGCTCAGTAGATCGCACAGCGGGTTGCTGGCAATGTGTGAAGAAGAAGTGTGAAACAACACTGCTACCTAACATTAGCTCTAGCTGGCAAGCTCTCCCCCGGTCATGCTGTGAATCCTTGTCTGTACTTCCTGGCCGGCAGAATTTATGAAGACAGCATCTTTTCTAAAGTAGCAAATACTTCTTCCATTAAAGCAATCAAGTTGTCAGATACACCACGAAGTTTTGGCCTAATTATATTTTCAAATGTCGGACCATGTCTTCCTTTGTCAGACAGATAGATGACACATGATTCATCAGGACACAATGAGAAGGCTGTATACTTTGTGTTATAATGAAACCTTATCAGCATAAAGACAGCATTGATCATTTGTTCCAACACTTTTCTGATAAGTGACCTCTTATAGCGGTAGGATAATTACTGTTGTCTCTCAGAAGTTAATGGCAGAAAGTAATGTGCAGTTGTTATTGCAGTGCATGACCTGGGTTAACCTTTGTTTTATAGCAGAAAGCATCTAAACCATGATTTGTATATGGGTGTTTTGTAATGCATTCACAACCACAACCTCAGCATACAGATGCAAAGAACGTTTTGTTCTTTGAATATTGCATTGCATGTACTGAAAGCAACAACTGGATAAAAGTGGCCTTTTCCATTATCCAAGAAGGATATGTATCTCTTTCCATTGTGGAAATGTATTTAATTATCATGGCTTAAATAGGATTTAATGTGACTGTTTAAGGCAATACTAGACATAAAACCATTAGCAACTTATCGGTTTTGATGAGAGGAAACAAAATGTTTCTGTTTCATATTCAGAATATGCAAACTTCTTGTTTTGGTGTTGTAAATTATTTTAAATTTATATTTGTGAAAATGTCTTCTAAAGAAAATCTATTTATTCAAATAATATTTCCTCAACACGATATGCAAGGTAATTGCCATAACTAATTTGTTACATTGGAGTTAAATCTTCTTTTTTTTCTTCTTTTTTTTAATTCAGGTAAATCTTAAAATCAAAGAGGTCTTGGTGTCTTGTCTTGTTGGCTGTAAAATCAAATCTACAATACATTTTGTCAGGACTGTGAAGAAGCTTGGGGCTTACTGATTGTGTGGTTCACGTTATAGCATGGGATCAGCTGGAGATCCGGAGCTTATTCTCTTTTCCTGGATCGAGCTTGAGTGTCATCCTCTTTTAATTGGCTTGACAGATGACATGATGCTTTTCAGCTGTATTTTATCCTTGATGTACTTGGGGGATTGTCTGAACAAGTCTTAAGAACGCCCAGGTTCTCATTCTTTTTTCCCCCTTACCTCTGAGCTGTTCAGGAATATTGCATGCTTTTGGTGGCATCTGAAATGCTCCATTGGGGCACATTTTGGGTTAAGTTTCATATACAGTTTTTTCAAGGTTCTTCACTCACTTTTTCATTTCTCTTGCGACTGAGCTGCTGTCACCTGCAATACCTGCAGTACCTTAGAGTCAGCATATCAGACTCGGCACCTAGGGATGAGAAACGTCATGTCAAAGGAGAGACTGAGTTCAGATGGTCTTCAGATTCCATGTGTGCACTAAAGATTTAGTTTTTGTTGTCACTTGTGCCAGTCAAAAACCTTGCATATTTTGTTTTTCCACAGTGAAAATCAGGCCAATAATATAAGGGTTTTCCTGACAAATGTTATGTACCCTTTTAATTCTATGTGGTAATGGCTTGTTCGTGCTTGTACCTTGGCAGCACCAGTGATGTTAGCCCTATTAGCACAGGACTGGTATTGTGTAGAGATCTCATCTGATTAATTAATTACTCCCCAACCTCTGTGTTTTGTGAAACACTGGGTGATAATTTAATCCAGTCCCTCCATTTATAAAGACTGCAGAAAGTTACAAATAAGATTTAAGAGGAAGTGAAACTGTGAACCAATCAAGAATTCAGATATTCTCAGACATTTGTCTTTGCCAATACAGAGTAGGTAACTAGGGCTGGAATTGCAGGCAAATCTGATTTGTGGTGGATTAAAACCTCCAGCAATTCCAGCAGTCATTAGAAATAATCACATGATCCCTGATAGTTTGTAATTGGTCCTATGCGATTAGAACTTGTCAAATGTGCCTACAGTAGCTGAAGTCTCAAAATATCCCTGCTGCCAACTCCTAGATTCAGTCACTCACTCCCTTGGTGTGGCCGAATATCTGCTGAGGTGCAGCATTGTCTTCGGCTTGCAGTGTCAACAAGCCCTTTACCAGGAAACGCAAGAAAATTTCCCACAGCAGGCAGCTAAAGGCACTGGAAATGAAGTAGAAATGTCTTCAACAGAACCTAATTCCTTGTTTTCAAGTTTCCATTTTGTTTTTGTTTTTTTGGATTTTGAGATTTTTACCTAAAAATAATAAATGCATACACATTAAATACATACAAAAATAAAAGGCAGTATAATCAGAATCTATCAATTAAAATGTGGTAGTTATGTGAGATGAAAAAGAGATCCAGTACACTCCAACTGTCTAATTAAAAGCCTCAATGCTATGTCCAATTCCAGATTTGAGATTATAATTATGGCAAACTGAATAGAGTAAAGGCTTTTGAAAGATTTCTCGAGAGCCTTGGATTTTTCTTCGTCTACAGCAATCTCATTGACTTGTTTAAGATGAACATGTCTCTCCATACAGAAGCAGGCATATCCAGTCTTCCATTTGAATAACCAATTGGCAGATCTCTCTGTGTTCAGTGGAGTTTAGAGGAAGGTCTGCCAGTGTAAAGCAGATTTCAGAACCGCTAACATTGACTCAGTCTTTGCTGAGCGTAGGCTCTGTGATGTGTTTCACCACTGTCCAACCTGAAGCTTATAAGGATGACCAATTTGTCCTGCTTGTTAGCTGGAGCCCTGGATGTGTAGGATCTTATAAAGAGACTGTGGAACTGAAGCGCGAGATAACTATAAATGGGATACCTTGCTCCCTGTGCTGTCAGTATCTCACGTATTGTAGCAGAAAAATCACAAAGGAAAAATTTGCTTTGACAGAATTTCAAACTTACAAATTTAAGAATTTAGACTGAAGCAGGAATGTGGATAAAACTTCAATTGTAAGATATGACTTGCAAATGCTTGCTTTGTCACACAGTGAGCTTGCATGTTTGGTTAGCATGCACACCATGCCAAAATTGACAAAGAAAAGAATACCACCATTTTGGCATCTTCCAGCTTATTGTTTTGGCTTTAACACACTGTACACTACTTGTCTAGCACAAACAGCAAACAGACAGCTAACTTAAAACCCATCAAAAAAAGCCATACTTTTAAATCAGTAGTCAATGAATATCAAACTAGAGCTAAAAGTTGAGTGAATATTGGACTAAAAGTCATGAGGTGGTCAGAAACATGACTCCAAATTGATGCTAATGTTACTGTGTCTGCTGGATGTACATATAAAAAAAGCAACCGTTTGCTAAGGCATTTGCCATAACAACCGAATAAGGTTTTGTGTTACAGCTCATGCTGTCATAAATATATATAGATGTGTTTAATTCAAGTTTAAATGCAGTCTAATACAGCTTACTTACTTAATCCTTTTTTAAACCAATCAGATTTTGCAGCAACCTCAGTGAGCCAAACAGCCTGTTGCTGTTATTACTTTAAAATCAGTTCCAATCTCTGCTGAAGTTCAGCTTTCATTGTAGTGTCGACTGATGTGACCAACATCAACTCAGTTCACCTCCAGGTTTCATTAGAACCAGCCGTTCAATAGGTACTTTCAGTTCGATCATCAGGAATTGCACAAAAGTTTTTCTTGATTGCTAAGACACGCCAAATGAAAGTGAGGTCCACTTGATCTTCATCATCACCTTCTTAGCACAGCAGAAGTCTATTGCAAATGTGTTAACACTTTTTCATTTATTTCACACATTTCTCCCACCCTTTTTAAAACTGTTAACACATATGTTGTGAGAGATCCCAAACTCTAATGGATTAATTGTGCTGAACAAAAGGAAACCGTCTATTCACAGCTGATTGGAAATACTTGCATAATTGTGAATCTCTAATGCACCTGTGTGAAACTCCATGCAGAACTCTTCAATCACCAATCAGTCCTCATCCATCCATAAAAGATGCCAACAGTGTGTCACTATTTGCAAGCACTGATCAAACAGGCCAAAGCCACATAGAGCCTCTACAGGCAATGGCAGATGGGAAATGTAACTCTTTATTTAGTTTTTTAGATATTTCCACCCATAAGTACTTTTGGTTTTATTTATGTTGTATTTTTATTTACAGCTTCAGCATTTCTGAGTATGAAAAGAATGAAAAAAGAATGAAATAGACAAATCTAATGCAGTATAATAAAAGCCTGATTTTGGGTGAAATTCGTTATTGGTTCTTTGGTGAAGGAAGAATGTATGAAAGCTGTGCCATAATAAATGTCCAAATTTGTCAAGTCTAGACAAATTTAGCTCAAACTACTACAGTTCATGAGCACAGGAAAATCTTACACACAAGAATAAAATGAATGAAGACAACTTTCTTGGCAAATAACTTTTTACTTTCTTTTTTTTTTTAAACAGTATTTCAACTGTACATCTGCAAAACATGCATGTGCAGAATGCAGCAGGGTTTGTTATATCTAATAAAATCATCTTTGGAGAAAAGAATTCAATTCATGTTATTTGCTTGCTTGCCTTTTTGGCACGTGCTATAAATGTCACGATCCTGTTCTGTGTGTGTTCTGTTGGGGGGTTTGGGTTTTAGTTCTTGTCTTTAGTCTTGGTTCTTGTATTCTTTATTTTTGATATATCGGGTTTTGGAGTTCTGTATTGTCTTGTGTTTTGTAACCTGTGTGTTTCCCCAGTGATCCCTCTGCATGTCTGTCTCTGTTTTCCTCTTCTCCCTGCATGTGCCTCGTTTACCTTGATCCCAGTCACCTGTGTTGCTCCCGCCCTGCTCGTTACCCCTGTGTATATATACCTGGTGTTTCTGTCTTGTCTTTGTCGGATTAGTGTTCAGGTGTTTGTGGTATCCCCTGGACTAGTGTTTTCGTCTTCCCTGTTCTTTGGATTTTGTATTTCGTTTCTGGACTTTGTTTTATCAGCCACCAGTAAGTGTGCTCGCCTTTTGTTGCCTTAGTCTTTTGTTTAATAAAACCATTGAAATTTACCTGCCGGCTTTCGTGTCCTGCGTTTGGGTCCTCAACCTGTTCTGCCCTGCACTCCACACACCAAATGTGTGACAATAAATATGTAAAGTATCAATAAATTGCACAGGCATATTAGGATTAAGAATGTAAAGGTATCAAATTAAGGTTGAATCGGTTCATATAGCTGTGTCTGTATTGTCTTGTCCATTTTGTAATGACTGATCGAAAGAATATAATAATTCTAAGGTTCCCTGAATATCATTCGGCCAGCGACTTTCAGTTTAAGCCTGTGCGTGAACTGTTGCGAAAATTAAACTTCTGAATGGAACAATGTGTTCAAGCAAATGAGAAAAACTGAGATGTATGACTAATCCTGTTTGTCATCTCTTTCACCACTAAAATAAACTAGGGTCCATTGAGGGTGGACTTGATTATTTTCTATTTGAGGGGTTGAGGATGCGATTACACCAGGAAAAAATTATTTAATGTTAAGAACACTAAGTACTACTTTCAATTAGTATGTCTTGGTTGAAGTATTTTCCAAAATAAATAGCTAAAAGTTAGGAAAAAGTCAAATGTAAAGTCAAAAGTAATGGATGCATCATTTGGCAAACCATTTCACATAGCCCTGACTGTGCAGCTACTCAACTGATTCATATTTCCTTCTCCTGTGCCGGTAGTCAGCACATTCAACTTGGAGGGGCATAAAAAACAACACAAGCAGACAGACAGCAGCATGTTGCCACAGCAGGGTTCCATCTAGGAAAGGAACTGTTGAAAGAACTGTTGCCCTCATTCTGTTATAAGCAGTGAGAGATACATGCTGTGGCATTTGAATGTTAATTCAAATCCAAAGAGCATGGATCTCTCTCCCATGCCGGTGCAGAGCCTCCCTTTGAAGGTAATCATTTGCATCTTTTTAACTGTGATTTTTGTCATGAGCTTAGATTGCCTGTCCTGCGAAACATCTGTGCGGTAGATGAACCTGAGACACTGATTGCACAGAGACTTGTTAAATGTCACAGCTGACTCTCTGATGGCCTTAACACGGCAAACCCAGTGCAGCCTGGGCCCTGTGCTGTAGCTGTCATACGTTGCACGTTGGACAAACGATGCCATCTATGAAATGACAGTAGAGATAGAGGGATTCAGAGGCATTTAAAGGGTACTCTATCAGCAAGTTACTGATCTGAGGCGATCATAATGTTCTTCTCTTTTCCTACTTGACAATAAGATCATGTTAATTAATTCCCCCTATGTGCTGCTATAATGTGGTGTAATCTGTTCTGTGATATTGCCTTTCTGACAGTGGGGCTATCAGGCCGTGGACAAATCTCTCCGACATACCACAAGGAACTAATGATGTTCCCCTTTCTAGCCAGCTGTCATATCCCATTCTCTTGCTCATCACCACACGACTGATTTTATCCTTTTTCACAGGTTCAATTGAGTATTTAAAGGTCGAATTGTATTTTCTGAAGACTAGAAATCACTGGTAAATGTCAAAGTCAAGATATCTAATTTTCTAATCAGCATATACTGATCTTGATAGTGCAACCCATTTTTCAGGCCTAATGAAATATTTTTGGTCAAATCCTGCCTTCACTCTTCCCTGCCTATCAATTCATCTGACTGTCTAATATACACGCTGTATGATATCCTTATCCATTATAGATATCAGCTACATCCATATTTCATTAAAAGTGATGGCTTAACAAAATAGTTCACGTTTATTTCATCAAAGTGGGCTCATTCATTTGTAACAGGTTAGGGCTGATGCTTCCAAAGAAATCGCATCATTCATAACCAAGACTATGTTCATACAGTTTTTTTTTTTTTTTCCGTCGCTATGGAACTATTCACACATATGCGGTAATATTTCACCTCTCTTAGTACAAAAAACACAACAGATCATCAAAAAAATACCCTTTTTCACAACTATAAGTACATCTGACGTTGACTGAGTACAACAAAAACATGTAGAAAGACATTTCACATTGAAATCTATTCAGTTAACATAAAAAGTTCATGTGTAACTTTAAATAACATTTTCTTATCTGTTGTTAAAATACTGTTTATCAACAGATTGTTTCTGAATGATCATCTCTGAAACAGTTGCTTAACTTGTTGTTTATTTTGCCTGAGATGTTTAGATTCCTAAGGTCTGATACTGGAACAAGTTCAATCTGAACAATAAAGTAAGTATGTGTTGTAATTTTGTGTGGCTAAAACGACCTACAGTGAGGAAAATAAGTATTTGATACTTGATACAGCTGCAATACTTATTTGCAGCTGTATCATACAAGTAAATAGTTACATTGTGATTTCTGGATTTTATTTTTTTTAGATTATGTCTCTCACAGTGGACATGCACCTATGATGACAATTTCAGACCCCTCCATGATTTCTAAGTGGGAGAACTTGCAAAATAGCAGGTTGTTCAAATACTTATTTTCCTCACTGTATATGGTTATGTTTCTGTGGAGGACATGCACTGACATTTAAGCAACAGCTCAACAAGATTTAAACCAACAACCTTTGTTTTTGTAGCTAGTGCTATAACAAACAGAGTCACAAAGGACCATTGCAATGATATACAGTAGGTACAACATTACACACATACATGATCAGCATAATTACCATATATAATTACAGTGCTAATTTCATGAGGTGGTAAACTCAATTGGTAACCATATACTGTAAAAGGGGGAGTGAACACTAGCAATTCCTTTCGACATGGAACAGAATAGACAACAAGGCACTGGAAGCAATCAGAGAGCTTGTGGACAGGCTCAGAGAGGTGGGCAGGCCTCCTGTCAGAGAGGACAGGCTGCATTTGATTAGACAAACCTATATGTTGCAAGAAAAGTTTGGTTTTTTGCATTGATGATTGGAGAAGATGTCTTCACTGATGACATCTTGATTACATATAGAATAGATATTGTGGAAATCCTATACACTATAAATGTTGGGTAAGGGAAGCGTACTACAATCAGCACATTGTTTATTACTGGATTCACTGGCAGTTAAAACAACTAAAAAGAAGAGATATCCCTATGCTGTGTATTGGTGATTAATCCATTTGTTCTCGTGACCTTTCACGAGAAGCTTATATTTTGAATCGGTGGTTTGTGTGGTGAGAGATGTACAATCCAAATTAATTCACAATGGCAAGTTTTGAATGAAAGACTAGCTGTGTTACAAGTGTGATGAGATTGAAGTTTTGTAATAAGAGTTGTGAATTTTTTACCTCATACTTGTGATCATAGTACCAAAATGATCAACAAAAACTGTAAGTATTTTACTCTCTGATCTAATAACTTGCTGTGGCTCTGTTTGGAGCAGATTACGTTTAATGATGAAAATGAGAGTTAGTTTTACTAGTTAATTGCACATTTAACTAGTTACAGCACATTTACTGTACAATATCATTTATTATTTGATACCCCAAATTATGTGAAATGACTTTGCTGGATTTTGCATTCAAAGGAACATTAAAGCAATTTAGTGTTGCACTTCCATACGAATCATCCATGCATAAGACTGATTGTCAAAATCAATGTAACAGTGGCAGAGATGTTCTGGATTTCTGTCCCTAGTACAAGCTAAACTCCAAACATACTGCATGCTACACTTCCCACAATTCAAATCACTAGCATAGTTTTTTTTAAAGTGCCCCTCCAGCCAGTTTTAACGGCCGTTTTTGGCGACCGTTCTTTCTCAAACAGAGAATGGGGGTGTGGTTAATAGTCGGACGTAACATTACCATGACAACCAACAACTGACCGGCTGGAGTGTTCACTAACAACATGCTGTGTTAACATCACTACACTGTAAAGTTTAGTCCACTTTACTGTCTGGCAGGAGCAGCTGTTATTTAGTCATGATAGAAACTAATGAGCGCGTATCAGCTGTTATCAATCACACAGTCGATGGTGATAACTCCCGCTACATTTTATGGTGCACTTACTTTACCGCGGAGGTGGGGGGGTGTCTCCGCCGATGCATTGGTAAAACGGCCGTCGGTAAAATACATGTTACAGACTGTATACAAGACGGTGGCAGGTGAAAGTGCGACGCGTTTTTGTGAAGGACATGATAAATTGGTTAGTTCACAACGATGTTTATCGGTTTGATGCTCTGAATGAGCCCTGACAGTTTTTACGGAGGCATGAGAGTGCGCCTGCGCAAGCTTGGAGAATGACGTATGACTTATGGAATTTACAAAGTCATACGTCACCACCCCGTTTTAACAACTAAATCCTCGTTTCCACTGAGTGGTGCGGTACGGTTCAGTACGCTACGGTTCGGGTCGGGTCGCTAAACCATGATCGGGGCTCGCGTTTCCACTGCCAACAGTACCCTACTTGATAGGCGTGGTGGATGACGGAAAGTCGCTTGACGTCATTCACGCGCGAAGAAGAAAGGGACATTATTTTTCAACGGTGTTTTAAAAATGGCGCCTCTTGTGTTGTCGAGTTCCCTTGTAGCACGCGCAAGTGACGATTCTCTGTCAACCAATCACCGTTCTGCAGTGAGTCTAGCTCCACCTTTTAGTACCGTACCACTGTGCTAGGTACCCCAACGAAAGGGTACCCAAAAAGTGGTACGGTTCGGCTTTTTGGTACCATTCACAACTTTTGACAGTGGAAACGCAAATAATTGCGTACCGTACCGAACTGTACCGTACCGCACCACTCAGTGGAAACGAGGCTTACGCAACTTTTGCAACTTTGAGCACAAAATTAAGCCATTTGTCAAAAAATATTTGGCGAACTATGTGGGTAATCAACATTGTGAGGAAGTGACTCAGAAAAATATGAAATATCTTAGAAATGTCAAAATACACTGGAGGGGGCCTTTAAATATTTTTTTACCCTCCCTGGCAGATTCTTACAACTTAAATGTTTATTCTTCATCTTGGAAGCTTAGCTTTTGTACCAAAATGGACAAGACATCCTTAAATCATGTTCCTTATCTAGTAGTTTGAGCATCTATTTCACATGTCAGTGATAATCACCTGCTGATCATGTGGTCTGATTTTAACATTGGCAGCTGTTTTCAAAGTCAAGAATAACCTTTGAAGCTCATCAACTGAAAATCCCTATGTTACAAGCTTTCCAAAAAATATATGAAGTTTCCAATTGTAAACCAAAATTATCCCAGTGACATCTCCAAGGTTATCTTTTTGTACTTGACAGAACATACATTTTCAAACTGTTTTCATTCTGAAAGCCAGCAAGTTTGAAGGCAAAAAGCCCCCCAAAACAGCTATAATTTAAGCATCATCAGTGAAGATACCAAGCATCAGCAGGTATCCATGGGTCGTAGACTTCAGACAGTTTTCAATTACAATTTACCACCACATTCCTAATATACATTCAATTTATATATATATATATATATATATATATATATATATATATATATATATATATATATATATATATATATATATATATATAATATAATATAATTATATATATATATATATATATAATATAATTATATATATATAATTATATATATATATATATATAATATAATTATATATATATAATTATATATATATATAATTATATATATATATATATATATAATTTGTCACAACTCTCACTGCCAGAAGGGGGAGACAAAAGTTTATATTCGGCACTGTAACCAGTTAATCATTTTTCATTTTAAATACAGTATAATGGAACAAAAATACAAAATGTACCTATGTCCAAATACTATGACTGGATTGTATGATGTAATTATGGCAGAACATCAGGCAGTACAAGGGTGCTATGTTATGCATATGTGCATAGATTGCATTTGGCAAACTCTCACTACACATTCCTTCCAGCACAAAGAACATCAAAAATTCACCCATGAAACTTTTTAATACTTCAACTAGCCACATATTACATCTCAAACAACAGATTAAAATGCCACACACAGTTCCTACTCTTGAAGTTAGAAACGTCTGCAAGATATAATTTCATTTTATTTAAAGAAGTTTTTAAAAAAAGAGAGAGAGAGAGCTATAGTCTCAAATGTAGACAGCAACTAGACGGTAGAAAAGCGACGCTCTTAGCCTGTGGAAAACCCTGAGAACAAAAGCATGAGCATCCATCAGGCTGCCGTTGAATAGAGCTCCCTCTGGGGAGCCAGGGCAAACAGGCCTCTCTTCTCTCTCTCTGCTGCAGCACTCGCTACATAATAAGGATAAGCCCTCCTAGCTATCCGACTGTGCACGCAGACTAAACAATTACGTCTCTTTTTCATGCTAGGGAAAGAGCTAGAAAGCTTCAGTTGGTATTCGGCTCCCACCTGGTATTGGTGTGTTAAGAGAGAGGGGGACAATTGGAATGTCACCCTGACCTTTCTGGCCGAGATCTCTGGAGCGCTTTCATGTCTCACGACTGCGGGAGTAACTATATCCACTGCACACAGTCATAGGCTAATTGTAGATTTGAATCTTGAGCCTGACCAAATGACACTTGGAGCTAGGAATACCAATTAAGCGAGCAGTGAGGACTGCAAAGGGAGTTGGAGCAGAAAGTGTTTGAGGAGTGTTTGCTGAGCAGCTGTTTGGACTTGTGTTTGTTTATGCAATGAATAAGTCATGAATGTTGAATTATCCGGCTGGTTACAGAGCAAAAAAAATGTGGAGGTGGTGTTGTGGTGAGGGGGCGTAGGGCTCCTTGAGACTTCTTGCCACAAAAATGAATGAGAGAGTTGCCAGAGAAGGAAATTGACATGCTGAGGAGCTTTAGGTGGGTCGTGTGAGTAAAGGATGGGAATGATATGAGGTTGAATGAAGTGGTTTAGCTGTAAGCCCTACTGCTTTACTTTTCACTCTGCAGGGTGCTTCAGTGTTCAGAGGGACCATCTCATAAGCAAAAGGTTGCAGGTTCATTCTCTGTGGGAGCCAATAAGGCCCATCATCAGTCAGTCACCGGCACAGAGTACCTGCTCTCTCTAATTGTAAATTGCTCCCAATAAGAACACCATCTAAGTGCTTAAAAAGAAAATCCACCCCGATACCCTTACACTGTTGTACTAGGCTTAGTGAAAGTTCAATCAGGAAGACGACTTCATTGACAAATTATCCCTCTCCTGCTTTAATTTGCAACAAGACGACAGAACTCCTTTTGGCTTGCATCATCCAATCTGCTAAGCTTAAGCATATCCACTCCTTCTCCCACATCCACTGGAGAATTAATCACAAATCAATTCTCTCTTTATTACTTTAAACAGGCTTTTTCAATATGTTGTTGTCATTCTAGGTGTTGTTTATGATCTTAACTATTGTCACGACCTGCGTGAATGTTCTATTTGAACTCCCACTATGACAAACCATTATTTTTTTATGCATTATTGGATTTTTCAACTGAGTAGTGTCTTCAACTCGAGTTAAGTCTATTATTTTTATACATACACACAACTTACCATGACCTTCTTCTTTGATCACTGTAGACAAAGACCAGTATTTGCAAGGTTAAAAATTGCAAGGCCTCTGTTCTTGAACATAGAATCTGACATTTACAGTTGATGGTTTGGAAAGATGAAATATTATTATAGCTGCAGTGCAAATGTCTATGTTAGATCATGTAATTCAAATACGGCCAGCTACCAAGGGACATGAGGAAAATAGATAATTCAACCACAAACTGAGCAGGCCATGGCCAATAGCTGTTGGATGTTGCTTTAGTTGCTCTGGGTGTGTCTTACCTTAAATATCAACATATGTTGTCTGTTGCTGCTGTGTCATATTTGATTCTTCATAAGATAAAATACTAGTGCCTCCTCTACAGTTGCCCCCACGATTTTATTGCAGGTAAGTGGCAAACTGTCTGCTTTCTGTTCCTTCTGTTTGATGGCCTTGGAGCTCAGCTGAAAAGTTAGAGAACAGCACATGTGCATTCTCACTAAAGGTTGACTTGTGAGCTCGCCAGCAGGACTCCCATGGGTTTCCCATTATCTTCCCCGAGATGACACTTTTAAACTCAGTCAGTTCTCCAGCTCCAACCAGGCAGCTACAAGGAAGACTAGAAACCTCAATGCAGGAGGAGATGGTGGTGAAATGTGATACCTTCAAGAATCTTCCTTCATTTGGTAATGAACGAAGTGACCCCTTTGACCTTTGACCAGTTATTTGAAATAGGCTTTCCATGAGTCTTCAGAACTGTGGGAATTTGATTTTCTGTAGAAACGTTATTTTACAGACATGATACTGAAAGATGGAGAAAATGATCTGCTACTCTTGTTCGCCATGTACAAGGGAGAAAAATTACTGATTCTCGGCTTTGAAAGTCATCTTGCACACTCACACCAGCAAGGTTGATTTAGCTCTGTCAAAATAACAAGGCCTCGGGCTGCATGTTTCCCTGTAGAAAAAAAGGAAAGTCTGTGTTGGAACTGTTTTTACTCAGACCTCAACATCAGAGTGTTGTTACTGTGTGCAGACCGTGCTGAGAGACAGGGCATATTTATCTTTTGCCACCTACAGCAATGAGGTGTAACCTGCCATCAAGAAAATTATCTAAAAGGTATTACCTGAGATCAAGCCACATGTCTGAGGTATATCCCAGTGGAATGAGAATCTGGACTCTGTGCAGTCTGGGTCATTATTCATTCAATTGTGGACTGCTATGAATGCAAACAGGTAGTCAAGTTGATACAGTGTCAAACTGGGTCAGATTAAATCAGCTGAATTTATCAGGATGATTAGTGAATAATTGAAGGGCTTCAGGAATGTAAATGTCACATCATGGTGGTGAACTCATGCTATCTTCTTGCCAAGCATCCCAGAATAATGGGAAAACATATGAAAGATTTTAAATGCAAAGGATCCACAGATCTTGCCAGCCTAACTTTAGGTAAACAGGGACTCGGTCCCCTGAGCCGACATTGTGATTATGTATTCAATTAAGTTTTTTTGGATACGGGGACCTCATTACCTTTTGTTATCTCAGTTGATGATTATATTTAGGATTTTTGGAATTGTAGAAACATGTTTTCTAACTGCATAAAAATGCAATCTTATCTTAGGATTGGAGTTTAGCTATTACAGAACCGTCCTGACAGAAGACTTTCTTAAGACAGGAATCCTAAATTAGCTTTCCTTAATTCAAAATAAATGCCCACTTTTACACTGTGCTGTAATTATGATGGAAATGGAGAACAACATGACTACAGAAATATGATGAAAAGGACGGAAAATGGTGACCTAAGTTCGTATTCATGTTAGCCACAAAGAAATATCTATCCACCAAAACAAAATAACTCACTTGAGCTAACCTTCATCTTTGCAACTTTATCAGTTCCAAGTAGACAGAGTTAATCTACCTGGACCTCTAATTTAAGCTAATATCTCTGTCATAAGAGGAGTCATACTTGTCTTTGTGAATACAATGTGAATTTGTGAATACTTGGTGAATTGATTTGAATCTCTCTTTTAGAACTCATGTAAAAAGTATGTGCAAATGAGTTAGATCTAATTTAAGTAACTTTAGATTTGTTAGGCAATAACTTTGAAACTGCTATGATAAATATGAATGCCAGGATTATCCCGCATTTTACATTTTGTTTGGCAAGCTGGGCACATGCTAACAAAACCACAATGAAGCCACTTAAAAGTCTTTATAAACACACTATCAAAGTCATAGATTCAAGACCTAATAGTTTTCCCACCTCAAATCTTAAATACCCACAGGCTTCTGAGTTGGAAAACTTGATCAATTATAGTGACCTTTGTCTAGTTTATAAGATATTGCACAGCACTGCCCCACCTCCACTGAAGAGATTTGTTATGCAGAGAGCAGGCACTCATGTTACCAGAGGAATCACAAGAGGGGATTGTATCATTCCCACTCAAAGAAGTGCTTTTAGTCAGTCAGTGTTTTCTGTAACAGCATCTAAACAATGGTATCTATTGCCAATGCTGATACGAGAAGAAAATACTTATCGTTCTTTTACTGGTCAGCTTAAGAGTGGCCAATTGATGATCAGATTTGTGCATATTAGACTACTGACTGCCTACTGAGATTTGTTGCTTGTTTGCAGATTTACTTTTTAATTTCTCGTTATGTTTTTCCTATGTTGTTTGTCGGTATGATGGTTGTTAGTTATTGTTGTGTTTAACCTGCCTTACTACTATTCTGTATATATTGTTACTTGTGGACAAAATTAGCCTGTTGAGCTAACTCTGGCTCATTTACAGTTATTTTACTGTTAATTAATGACCACTGTCACTGTCAAATAAACAAATAAATGAAATGAAATTAAGTGAATAAAGAAAAGGCAAAGGTCTAATTTTATTATTATACCCCTATTTAATTCAAAAATCAGAAAAAAAAAGATCTGACTTGTCACTTCGGTTGGTATTATCTATAACTAGTGTATGTGACATTGTATACTGCAAGCCACCCTGCCTAGCAAGAACAATTGTCTGTTATTCATGTTTAGAGTTTCTTTTCTTGCTTCAGTTGTCTCTCATCCTCTCCTCCCAGCAACTGTTACTGTCAAACAATTCGATTCCTAACTATTCTAGGCTCTAAGCTTCAGTGGAGTGGCTTTCTGTTAGTCTTTGCCTGAGACCCTTCTGTTGTTATTGAAGCCTTCTGTATGTTGAGCTAAAGTTTCATATCATCATAAGCTAACAAGTGAGACTTAGGGAATGGTATGCAAAGCCTCATCTCTTTTTGAGGGGAAAATATTATCCATATACTGTGTTTACACAGTCATAGAGTAAATACATTGGCAGAAGAAAGACACCACGCAAGTCAAACTAACACGCTTTTGCCTGTAGGTAATCATCCACTTCAAATACATGAGATCCAGTTGATAAAACTGGTGTAGCGTTTTATAGATCTGGCTTGTCGGGCTAATTGGTCAATCTCTACACAATAACATTAATATCAAAAAAACACAAGGAATTGTGAGTGTCAAAGGCATTAGACAAGTCAGATGTGCTGGTGTGCCTGTCTTCAGGTTAGAATGTGATCAAAATTTAATTGTAGTCAAAGATAAGTTCCACCGCAGACATTTCCATGGGGCTTTGTTTACAGAATTGGTTTACATAATTTTGTTTACATTATTAGGCATTACAGAGGAGAGAGAAGGTGTGTGAGTGCCTGTTTCACAATAATGAGGTGTTAAACTGGGAAACAAATGAGTTTTATTAAAATAACTACAGATATTTCAAAAAAAGAAATAAAACAGAGCAGAAGTTAAGTGTGTTTAAAATGCAAGCAGCAAATAACTGAAGGCAGGGTTAGGGTTTCACGGACGGCCTGGCTCTGTGTTAGTGGCCTGCAAGAAAACATCAGGAAACATGGGATGTGTTTCCTAAATAGGAGTAGTTTCTCTTCCAGAGAACACTGTAACCAACATAATTACCTACTTAGAGCTAGTTTGATAATACAAGTGTGTTAATAGCAGTGGTTCACTGCTATTACTGTACATAATTGGTGGACAACAGTGGCTTTTATTTTGATTTAAGCATCTTATACACTGTAGTGGAAATTCTATACAATTTTACATTTTGTCATGTCAATTACAGCCGATGTTACTTCTATTTATTATACTTTTGAATACATCCCTGTCCTGTGAAAACCATGTTTGTTTTGATAATTCAATGAAATTCAATAAATTAAATACATTTTTACACCATTCATTTATCTGAAAAAGCAAAAGTATTATCTTGACTCATTAAGTAATTATAAAAATTAAAAACTTCAAATTTGCACATACATGATTAACATTGCACAGCAGCACATAATTGCAATACACTTGATGGTGGCCGGTAGTAGGATTTGTATCAAATACATTTTAGTCCTTTCTTCAGTGCCTCAATGTAATTACACACACTTTCTTGGGATCTTTGGGATATGTCTGGGTTTGTTAAGATATGTCCATTGCTAACAGCCCAAATATTGGACTAAAACAAGGAAAATAACTACATGAGTTGGCCTGCATGGAGACAAGGAAAGATTAGTGGAGTATAAAACCATGGATGGAGCTCCAACATTTTTAAATATCCTATAATTTCAGGAGCACAGTCAAGGTCTGGGTTTGGCTTACACTGTAGAGATGGGGCCAGTGGCCCTTGTAAAGTATCAACATTCGACTGGTATACAGCGCTATTGCCCTGATTAATATTGTGATGCGGGTACAGGGTGCACATCAAATAAATCCAGGAAAACTGCACTATCCTCTGTAAAAATGTGTTGATGTGCATGTTGTACATTTATCAGTCAAAGCTGTAAACCAATATCCATATTACCAGTTCTTGCTGCAGTGATTGTTAACACAATTTTAACCTTAACATAAAAAAACAAATAGGGGGTCACATGTGTAAACAGACACCAAGTGCATGTTTTCCTCATTTTGGTATGATACTGTTTTATTTTAAATCACTGGTATCATTTTTCAATTCAGAGAGAAAAATCTCAAACCACACTCTTTGATGCCAGACAAATCAAACACTACCCAACTTTGTGCATGGGCTGATGTGTGTAAGCCAGTGGGAATTACACCCGCAAAACAAAGCAATTTCAGGGAGATCACATACCTGCATCCAATTCCCTCGCACTAAATCTATTCAAGATGAATAGTTTGTGTTTGCCCAATTGGAAAGGTTGTGTCAGCCGATATAGTTTCTCCAGAAAGCAGGAGACAATGCAAATCCTTGGTTACCTCACCAAACAAACTCCTGTCTCAGCCTTTCATTGATTGCCCATGCTATGTCAATCCAACTGAAATGGTTTCCTCTTGTTGAGTTGGCTGCTCTGCTGAGTCATTTTGTAACCAACTTTCCAATCTACCACTGGCCCCCTAACCTTTCAAAGAGCGTAGAACTGCTATGGTGGCTAACACAGCACAAAAGGTGTCTCTTCTGTGACAGCATGGAGTAGCCAGTCGAGAAATGAGGGTTCTTTAGGTATTTATTAAGAAATTACATTTACTTAATTATTCAATAAGACCATATATTATTTTGATATGACCAATGACAGATACCATGGAAAATAAAGCCAAGAGTGTGAAACAACACTGCTTCTGCACCATAGTCCATTATAAACCACACATTAGATACAGTTCATACAAACATTGACAAGGGAAAGACATTAATTCGCTCTGTGATTATGTATCCTCGCCAAAACTGCCTGCCAGCAATGATATCTGGCCTGTGGTCAGATTATGGTGCTTTAATAGCGGCAAAATTATAAATAAATAAATACTTTTGATAGTGGTGCTGAAATAGATCTCAGTCATGACAGGAACAGTTACTCACATAATCACTTCCTCTTTAGTGGTTTTGTCTACATAATAAAAGTGCAAAAAGCCTGTTTACTGTAATGCTTTATTTGGAGTTGAACTGAGCTTTTATTTTTTTAAAAATTCTGAACAACATTAAAAGTGTCTATGGCCTGCTTAACACAGCTCTGAAAGAGCCGTCAGAGAATGTGGTTCCCCTTAAATGTCCTCGCCTGGAGATACTGAGGAATTGAAAAAAGGTCTCCGTAGCCTGAAGGATGCGGATCAAACATCAAAACAGAAACACCGCAGCACATGCCATGATCTTAGAAACATTCGCTGCAGAATCCATTTGTTGAAGAGAAGAGAGAATTGTCCCAAGGTGAGATCAAACACTCAACCCTTGGGTTGCAAATCCTGCACTTCAACAACTGAGCTAATCAAGTAACATGGTAATGCAAGTCAACATCATCTTTTTTAATCTCATCCATTATCTAATGGTTGAAAAAATTGCTCCAATGTAAAACTTATCTGCTGACCCCTGATGTATATTATTGCCACTGTCTGCATTGCCAGAATTCTACAAGAAGTAGAACAAGAAGAACGTAGTGATGAAATGCACTCTGTAGCGCTTTTTCTGTTTTTTTAAGCTTCTGTGGAAAACATGACGCAATGAGGCCACTTCAATGGAAGGCGGGACCCGTGGGTTTGTAGATATAAATGGCTCATTCTAAGGTAATAAAAACATAACGGTTTATTAACCGTTATGGAGGGTCTTTATACACCACTATAAACATAGTGATGGATCTTCTGTTGAGAGATCCTCAGAAACATTATACATGACCTTTAAGTGCCAAAAACTGCAGTTCTTTGATTGGCCACTTGAGGCTGGCTCGAAAAGTAAATAAATCCTCATAAACCCCCAATTTCACAGCAGAAATAGACATATTTTCAGCCTGGCATAAACAAATGTTTTGGGCTTTATAGCTAATTTCCCTGTTCATGACAACTGTGTGGGGTGAATCTTTACATGCCATATAAAAGACATGAGATTGTATCAACTCTTATACCATGGTCTGGGTGAATATTTGATACTGACTGATTCCATTGTGTTAATGGACACCTTCTAAGTGTTCCAGTAAAAAAGCCTCAGTTTACAATTTTTTACAAAATATTAACTAGCTAACATCTAATTAGAACCACAACACTGTGCATAGTCCTTCCTCATCCTCTGAACACCACAGGATGGCGAGTTTTACACACAAGCTGTAAGAGGTATACTGCTCCTCTGAACTGATACCTTGTATCACATAAACGATCATCCTGCATCCCATTCGCTAGTCACCTTGTTACTTCTACTTCATGCTGCAGCCAGCAGCACACATGGTCTGTCATTTGTTTGTGAAAATGTTGATATTGATTTGGGGACACGGCTGGACAGCTAGCTTGTCTTGTTGTTAAACGTACTGTCAGATTATATTTACAGTCTGTCAACTGTACGCAGTGTTATTGACTTTGAATCTTGCTAGCATTACTTTCTGGCTCATAGCTGAGCCAAAGGGTTCTTTGAGCTGAATGGGCTAGAAATGTTGCCCGTCGCCAAGTTGTATCTAAGTTGTGTCCTATTACTATAGTAGTGAAACACTTTTCCATTGCATAAGGATATTTCTGGCCTTACTTAAATTAATGTACTACCATCTCTGCTGTACTAAAATGCTGGCCTGTTCTCATCATCATAATTACTCTGCTGTGGATAATATATGTGTCCTTTGCTCTTCTACTTTAGAGGAAGATAATATCATGCTTGATGCTCTGACTTTATTAGATCATGAATTTTGAGCTCTAATTGTGCATGCCATATTTTAATTAGCAAGTTATTATAAGCGGTGGCATTGCAGATGTGTGTGGCACTCCTAGCCTAGCCACACTGTTAATGTATTTAGCACAAGGAATGACACACTCCCAACAAGAATACCTATTTTGGTGGGCCAATGATGACACACCTAGTGCACAGCCAGTTTAGCACATCTGCTAATAATCTGGCTGTTACCAGTGAGGCTTTTGTTGAGCAGAAGATAGACCATGTGACCGTTGAGGCTCACTAACCTGCTAACTCGTCAGTGAAGTCTACAGTATGATGTGTACCCCTTTTTTTTTTTTTTTACAGTGGGCCTACACAAAAACAATCTGCACAGTGCTTCTTACCACTTGTATTCATTACTGTTAACTCCTGATGTACAATTTCACAATCATCTCAGAAATTTTTTTAATAAAATGAGCATAAACTCAGAACTTTCAGAATTACAAGGTTAAGGTAACAAGGTAAAGTTTAGGCAACAAAAAAGGGTTTGATAATGTTGTGGAAGCTGTATCTTGCTGTGAGGGATTAAGCAAATAACTGAGTAACAACCAACCGTTGTCTTTGAAGAATTTATTAATAAAAGAGAATAAACAGAGAAGTACTAAAACCTATATACAGCTGGTCCAGAGACCTGCTGCCTAGGGCAGCTTCGGGCGTCTGGCCCCGAGCGTCTGGCCCCGAGCAAAGGGATGCATAATCATTTACACAGTCTAGATTTCTGTGTTTTGGGGAACAGAGATCCTCTTCCAGCCTTGAATGAAAATTCAAGGAGAGGAGAGGAATGAAAAATACCAAATCAATCTCACAGCTCTGACCTAAACCCTAGTAAATGTGGATGGACTAATATAAGGAGAAAAGAAGGGAAGGTTAAGGAAGAAAACACAATACATATAAACATATACGACATAACAATAATAGAAATTTTAATAGTAGTAATAATAATGATAATATTAAAAGATCATGCATAAAAGCCTAAATGTAAGAGGACACAATTCTCTGCCATAACAGATAAACTCAAATGTTACTGCTAATTACATTTACATTACACTCCTAAAAACCACCAAACCGTTACCTAAAACCCACCATTCATTAAAGTTATTCGTGGCACCCATCAACAATCAACATTCAACTTAATTTGATAGGAAAATGAGCAAAACTCTTTCAGAATACACAGTTTGTACTAGTTAGACTCTATTATACTTGAGCCAAGTCAAGTGGTGTGAGTCCACACCTCTGCTGCGCTGTGATTGGCCAGCTGTGTATTTGGGGCGTGGCTTAGCGAAGGTTCAATTGGGACATTTTTTGTCAGATCAAAATTTCCTCTACAAACTTTTATCAGCTTTGTCCAGAGATTGTCGTGCCAAGTTTGGTACTAATCTGAGTTGCGGCTTTGGAGGAGTTAATTGAAATGGATTTTTTTTTCAGGATAATTGAATGGATTTTTCAGTGTTCGCAATTTTGTGGGGGAAAAAAGTATAGATGGAAATGGACGTTGCCTATACCTAGAGATTTAGCTCGATCCCCCGAACGCGTGGATATAAGGTTTTTGATATGCGCCTTCGTTTGTGGAAGTTCAAAGGCCAAACGCAAATATGTTGCCTATAGTGCCCCCAAGAGGCAGAAGTGTGGGAATTTTTTGCACCGGAGGTCACTGCGATAAATTGGACCTAACCTATGAGTTTTGCATCTGTAGCACCTACCGTCTAGGCCACAGTATCACTTTTCTTTATGGAAGAATAATAATGATAAAAAACAAAACGATTACAATTGGGTTCCCAGCCCCACTCGACAAAATAGTAGAGTTTGTATAAACATACAGTACGTATATATATATATATATATATATATATATATACATACACATACATACACACATACACACATACATACATACATACATACATACATACATACATACATACATACATACACACACACTGTATATGCACAATGGCACTGAACTTAAATTGTGGCGCAAAACCATCCAATATGGATGTAATTCTTGGGGACACTAGGCTGCAGTGCTGATGTGTAAACTATATTTTCCTGACACTCAGCAGTTCACTCGCTTCCAGTGCACATTGTGTTTATGAAATAATAGGTGTCATCCTACTCAGCCTGTCCTACAGTGTCTAAACGTAACAATGTACATTCTCAAAGGCAAGCTCTCAAACCAGTCCAAATTTGGCAGATGAACATGATAAGGAGGATATTAACAACAGGCATACACTCCAAAGTGTTTCTACTTGCCTGTCAACTGTGCAAAAGCAGTAGGCAAACAACAGTTTGAAGTGGTTGGAGTGCTGACAAGCTACTATTTTTAGGAATTATAACAACAGCAAATTAAGCAAATTATAGCCGACCCTCTACGAACATAGGTTTCAGAAGCACTTAGTAATCAGTTTCTGTCATCTTCCTTTCACTTTAGGTTTGCAAAATGCCAAGCCCCTGTTGTCACACAAACAGTGTAGTCCACAGAGTAAGTCCTTGCAGCATGGTGGGCAAATGGACCACAAATACTTGACTCACTTCTGGATAGCAGTTCTGCTAATGCTCAGTTTTAGTAGTTTCACAATCATTTTGTGGTGAGAAATTGTTCTAAATGAACAGGGTTATTTGCACATTCAATGCACAGGCTAGATACAAAAGAGTGTGTTTTAGACATAATTGGTGATAGAATTTAGGAAAGATTATCAGACACTTTTTTATATACACTTTAATACTCCAGAGTTCCATCAAACACCCCATTGACTCCTCAGGGGTAATTTCATTAAATACTAAGAGTATTTAGGTGTTCTCCCTAAAAACATTTGAATTCTAAATTTAATTACACACAAGCCAGCAGAAAGAGAGAAAAGTTAAATTAGCTAAATTGACAATAGGTGTTTGTGTGTGTGTTACTCATGTTGTGGGGACATAAATCCATTCATACAATCACACTGTGGGACTCATCCTTTAGTTGGAAATTGAATCGTCTCACCCTTTCACACTTAGATTAACACCTGTTACAACATATGTGATAAGTGAAAGGAACAACAAAATTATTGTTGTTGATTAAATTATTAAAGCTATTTATTTCTTAAGAAGAGAGAAGATAGACTTTATCAATACATCTAGGTGAAATAATTTTTTTCAATCTGTTATTTTACACACACAAGCCCAAAAATACACACATGCACAAACAGGACCTACTCTTAGTCAGAGCAAGAGTGCTGCCACATAATAAGTGTCCTCAAGCAGTTTGGTGCCTTGCTCAAGGGCACCTCAGCTGTGCCCAGCACCTCTCTAGCTGCCAGTCCTCACTACATATTGACCGGTCCGCTCTGGACTTGAACCGGCAACCTTTTGGTTGGTTCCCAAGCCAAGTCCCCCACAGAGTTACTATCGTACCTAATGAAGATGGTTACATTTTCTGGTCAATTGTTATATCCATCTTTAGGTGAATGTCTGAGATTTTTCAGTGGGAACACACTTTTTTTCTCATTTAGCAAAGTCCATTAAAATGTTTGGAACTAAAAGGCAACAGTATGTCTTTATCTATCAATCAGTACCCGGTGATACAAATCCATCATAACAAAGTGCTTAATTGTTCTGAACTATGTAAACCTGTTTACGTAAGCTCATTGTACCTTTTTGTTGCTCTTTGTGCAGTGAGGAGACTGATCCCTTTGATAAATAAATGAATATTCACAACTTCCACATCAAAATGATCTGGCTTGTGCACATGGCCCACATGAAAGCCTAATGCTTGTTAATTCATGTGAAGGAATTAACCAAAGCTTAGAAAACACACCTCATTAATTATTCAGACATGCTTAATTGGTTAATTATGATGGCAACGATCCGTATCTGCCTAAATAACCTTTTTATATAGTGCTCAAGTGTGTTATAATGAAAGTATTTAGCAAATTGCTCCTTATAAATCAACATCACTTTGCTGTTTCCATCCGTGATTGTGAAATATTCCAATCAACTTGACTTCCATGTTTAAATTGAGTGAAACACCTGTTTCTCCTCGAATTAACTTCCGTGTTTGCATCTGTCTGCGGGTTCAACATTGGCCTGCATTTTCAACACCGTGGTGCTGAAGGCATCCTAATTATATATTATACTCCAGCCCGGGCTGTAACCAAGCTGCACTCAAAGCAATGAGCAGTCTGAAATTGAAAATGATGAATGTCAGAGCATTTCTCTCATTTAGCAATATACCATATCCAATACAACTGTCCCATGTATTATTAAATTGGTTATGTGTGTGTGCTGGGCTATATTACCAACTATTAGTTGTCATGATGTGCAGCTATGTTGTCAAAATGAATGATAAAGCCAATTCTTGTTAAGACCTCTCAGCTTTTGCTTTTACATCTTAGCTGTTTAGTGCAGACAAACTCTGATGTGTCTGTGTAAAAGCTGCAATTCAAACTCTGCTATATACCAAGCAACAACACTGAAACTTGCCCTCAAGCAAAGCCAGGAATGTTTAATTTGTGGTGCAAACGGAAAGCAGACCAACCATAGGATTGTGATATAGTACTGTAGGTGTGTGACAATAGATTTTAAACCCTAAACTACTGTTAAAAGACCATGTCCATCTGACTTTAAGATGTGACACACAATCTCGGTCTAATAGTCAACATACGTATTCATAGATTCTGGATTGAATCTGGAGTGGGTGTAATTTTAATTTATTTCATGAGGTAATTAAATATTTGATTCAAAGCAGAGTATTTTTATGTATCAATATGCCTGGAGGAATACTTTAAAATTACACTAACCATGCTATCAAGAAGCATCTGAAGCATCTATCAAGAAACTCCTGTCTAATTATGCAACATATTTTGATAAGCTTGGTAACAAGTGAAGAAGCTAAGGTGTAAAATGTAGCAACCATAGTGTATTGACAGCCTTCCCATTGTTTTACAGTACAAGATGCCTCTTCTTCAAACTGTTTCCTGCTCTCTCTATACATGATGTTTGCACAGTAACTAACTTTATTTTGATTTCGCCAATAGGTCCATGTAGTGCTGCTGATGTAGGACAGTCACCAAAACTGTCTAATAACTGACTTTCATCTCAGTCCCTATAACCTCCATATCACCACTTGGCAATTTTTTGTCGTAAGTAAATGTGAACACAAATGGGCCACAAATAAAATACAAATGTTCCCTTTTTTTTCTTTGGTTCAGACGTGAAATGAGTTGCAGATGTAAAAGTGATGTAGATGTAGCTGCGACAACATATATGCATGCATTAACAAATTCATGTATTCACACACACACAGAAGACTGAGTTATGAAAGGTGGGACGGGGACTATTATAAGGGGCGAGGCTAACTTAGCTATGAAAAAGGAGTTCAATGACACCTCCCACAAGTGTCTACAACAAACAGTTTGTGAGGTATTAAAGGGGGAGTGGCAAAATGGTGTGTAAGTTATGGTAGGCCCCTTGTCATGCCCCTTTTTATCAACTTGGCATAAACACAAAAGCACTTAACCTCCATTCCAAATATCAGCCTCCAAGGGCGAAAACTGTGGTACGAGCGACTGGCCAACAGAGCGAGCTATTAGGGCTGTTGGTCACAATAAAATGAATAAAAACATACACAAAAGAGACTAGGACTTTAAAAATAACTATGGTGTCATAATTAAACTACCATATATAATAATTGTTATATCTTACTTTAAATCACTATCCATCCATCGTCAACCGCTTATCCCGTGTACAGGGTCACGGGGGGGCTGGAGCCTATCCCAGCTGACATTGGGCAAAATGTGGGGTACACACTGGACAGGTCGCCAGTCCATCGCAGGGCCTACTTTAAATCACTACAGTGCAAATTTGATGAGCATCGGTTTGATTATTTTAGTTGCTGTATCATTATGTATCAATATAGATAATTTATGATAATGGTAGTTTTGATTTTGTCTGCCTACCTCTGTATGTCTGATTAGTGAGAGCTGATGTGTCTAATGGGCAGATTTTACCACAAAAGTTTTAACAGAAAACCAAACTAAAAAAGCTCAGTTGTAAACGCAGTCCCCCATCTCCAAATCCAACCCCTCCCAATCAGACAAAGGACTGTAGTTCAACGGGCCACTGATTTTCTGGATTCTAGAGACTTACAGTTAGCCTCTCTGCCTCTTGACTCGATCCATGCCACAGCTTCATTACCCATTGACTACAAAGGATTTCTTCTCTCTGGTGACTCATATGACCACCAGCCCCTGGTAGTAAGTGCGTGTTTGTGTGTGTGTGTGTGTGTGGTGTGTGTGTGTGTGTGTGTACACGTACGTACATTTCAGAGCTTTATTGTCCTCATAGCTCATTAAAGCACTCCTCTGAGGGATGCAATGGCAATAAACAGCAGTAGCAGCCGAAACACCGCCTTCCCTTTGCCGACCACCGCAACGGCAGGATCGATGGTCTCTGTGGCCGGGGTGATGACCACAGGGTCACTCATCACATCAGGCAGCTGATAACGTGGGAGGATGCAATTGTGGCCGCCTGAATGGGTTTTTAATTCAAGCTTTTTATTGGAAAGAGCACTGTGCGATTGCCCTCCAGAAAGTACCGCTCAGCCTGTTTTAGATTGACCTTGGCACATGGGGGTTGAAGTTTCTTTGTCAAATCTTCTCCAATTCCTACAGAGAAGCTTAGGGTGTACGGTAATTGTTTGCCTCCAGTGCTATGAATCATATTCATAGAATTTCAATTTTAGCTGACAGATCCACAGGGACAGTGAGACACTGTGAGACAGATTGAACAGAACACACACAAAGAAAATGCATGCTAGAAAAAAATGTCTTCAAAATTATAAACAAATATGCCTACAAACCCACAGCAGTGCTAATGGCTCTGTTAGGCTGTACGTGACACAGGATTTAAACTTACTTATACTAATAATACTACTACTAATAATTAATAGTATAGCACTTTTCAATCCAGGTAATAAAGTGCTGCAATGTGAAACAGACAGTATCAAACAGTGTTATGCAACAGATAAAACAGAAAACAAGTAAATGTACAATTAAAGGTAAACTTACATGGTGGTTTGAATTCAATAAATAAAACATAAACAAGTCAATTTAAAAAAGGAGAAATAACAATCACATGAAACACTGAAAGCTTTTTTGTATAAATGAATCTTAAAAAGTGAGACAAAACCAGGAACAGACTCTGCAAACTTGATCTCCACTGGTAGCTTGTTCCAGAGTGTAGGGGAGCTGACCATTAGCCTATGTCTGGCCTTAAAAGTAATTAGAAGAATTTTAAAACCAATCCTAAAAGAAACAGGCAGCCAGCGCAAGGAAGCTAAAACTGGGTAATGGAAAAGTGCCACATGCAGTGGAAAAGGGGCTATAGTCATTACACATAGTGGTCCATTTAGTTTACCTTGATCAAATGATATAGACCTTACATCAGACTGCTGTAAAGCACCTCAGAAATTATTTTTTACCAGTAAAAACAAGATAAAACTGAAGTCCGTTGAGGCAGCCAAGTTTAGAAACAGAGTCAGCTGTTCACTGTCACTGCTGACCACGAACTGAGAACGTCCTGTGGCCCAAAAGGACATTTTGAACTTCAGGGCATATGTGTTATGTCACCTGGAAGTCCAGCTTAAGATGATTATGCACAAAAAATGGCATAATTTCTATAGAAAGAACTGCATGTTTCTTTGATGCACACTGACTCTCAAACAGGACTGAGGCAGGGACCAGTTATTTAGTGGTTCATTCTTCCAGCCACCAGCAAGAGGCAAAAACACACAATACTTATTTTAGAACTTCTCCAGAAAGTGTTTGGCAACAGTCTTAAACCTTTCTCCAATATCTGTTGTTCTGTTGTAGAAGTCCAACTAGTGATAATACTTTTCATGAACAAAATATACTGTGTATTATTAATCCATTCTGAAAGCATAGATGGAGCAGCTATAACCATTTAACCAAGAATTCTTATGTTTCAGCTGTAACTACTGAAATGTCTTCCTCTACATTAAAAGACTTCATTTATCCAAGGTGATTAAGCTCTGTGAAAGCCTTTCCAAACGCAGTCATTATGGCACATTCAAATTCAATCAACCAGAAGGCAAAGGCTATTACTGCTAGCATGGATTTCGACTACTGATTATATGCTTTGATGACTTCAAACCTCTCGTCTGTACATTTCTTTGACACACCTTTCATAGCCATACATTCATTGTTACTGCTCTGTTTTTACCTATTCGAGCAAATATCCCTTGTCGACCTTCAACTCTGTGAGAAGGGACTGCATAGGGTTGTGCGGTTTTTGCTTATGGATGAGGTGGGTGTGCATCTGTATTCTTCCCAGTGGAGCTTTCCTAATATGGGAGTCATCCTATCATTGCATCTCTAGTCCTGAGGAAAATAAGGAAAGCCAGGTGAGACTGGACGTTATCTGCCAGTCTGATCACTTGACTGTGAAATAGAAAAAGAGTGACAGAAAACACAGGAGGAATGTGACACCGGCCTCATAGCAGACTTGCCATGATTGACCATTGCTATTCACAAATAAGGACTACTGATCTTGTTACTGTAGATATTGGTATAAAGCGAACACTAGCACAGCACAGAAAGCCATCAAGGGTGGAAAGTGAAAGTGTGCTGAAAGTGGTTTTCATGGTCGAGCTGTGTGCGATTTAGATAAGTCTCTGGAAGTAATTTTATCAAAATGCCTAATCTGAGATAAGGCTGATTTCCACTTCACAATTTTTTGTGTATTGGATGAACCCAGCATGTACTACATTATTGCCATATTAGAGCTGACTTTTACAATTAGAAACAGTGGCAGTTACATTCAGATCTAATCAAGAAAGTCAGAGGCTACCTTTCATTTGGGTTGATAACCTTCTTGGAAGGATACACTGAGACAGAGCTCTTATCAGTCATATCTACTTGTAACTCAGAAGCCCTGGTTGTCTTTGACTTGTGACAAGAAATACGTCTGTACTAAATGAAATTCATGCTAATTCAAAATTACTCTTGTCGTCCTCTGCACTATATGAAGGTTTTTTGGGGCTGAAAGTGATCGAAAGAAAAAAAAAAAAGGACAATGTCAGTGTGTGCTTTTCTGTACATCTAGGTTAGCAGCACACCCAGGCTCCAGCTGTGATAGTGCAGCCTAAGCATAAAAGTGTCCTACCATTGCTGCCATTTTCTTCTGTTAGGACACAGTGTTATTGAATAGTGTATAAGACACAATAAAGTGCAGTGACAAGAAGCTAGAGGAATCTATCAAAAAAGTAGTAGGCTTTAATTATTTGCTAACATGTGTGTTTCCTAATCTTATTTGATCTATGCTACAGTGGTTCACAGCTGTTCTCTTCATCTCTGGCTTCAGCAGGCCCATATCATGTAGTTAGAATCACATGGACCAGGGAACGGAGTGCATTGTGCTAATCCCATTTTTGCATTTAATTACCCACTATTTCAAAATGCTCACTGCAACCCGGCTGCAGAACTGTTTGCAAAAACTAGGAAGTAGAATACCCCTCCGCAGCACACTCTCCCCAAGGGAGAAGGGCTTGGCTGAGCAATTGTTCACCCGCCTCACATCCATGTCGCATTAGCATATCTGGCTGCCTGCACAGACATTAAATGCAGGTGAAGCACAACCATGGTATTATCACTTTGTTTATAACACAAAGGCAGTGTGTCCATGCTCTTCCCCTCACTTCATTTCCCACAGACAACATCAGGCAGCATGCTTTGCATACTCGTGTTTTTAATTGCCTGCTAGGATTCTGGATTCTGACCCATAATCTCTATTCTCAGCTGCTTGTAAGCCATTTTTCTTTTGTGCTGTCTTTTATATAGATGTGTTGTTTTGCTCTTGCTCGTCAAAGCGTTCGCACTATACCGTCTGCACAATGAACACAGATGTTTATGTGCCAGCGTATCATGTTAATTTCAGTGCTGAGTCAATGAAATTGAATGAGTGATGAATGAATACTCTCCATTCTAAAGACTATATCTAACAGTCTTTCATCAAAAGCACAAAACCACCAATAATCACAACATTATTCCAAAACAGCATTTGTATCCTGGGAAAATGAGTAATACACCTCAGTGGATAGTCATTTTTTTGTGTGTGTAGTTCTCTCATTGTAACAATTTGCATGACTGTGCTGATCATCAAATCAGAAAAGCCGCAAAATTATACCTAAAAGGGGAAAAGAAACAGAAATGTTCGGTATATCGACTCAAAAAGGCAAATGGCTAATTGACAGTTGGAAAATTATCTCTATGGACTACAAAGAGACCAAGGACAGGGTGTGAAGTGATAGGTGCATTACAGATAACAATTTCATATCACACAACATTACCAATTACATAGCCAACAAAGTAAGGAACAGTAATCAACTTGAGGTAATTATTAATTCAGGACAGCATTTGAGGGGAGAAAATTGGCTCCCTTTCCACACTGCCTGTGTAAACACCAACAAATACCCATTCATACCAAAAATAAAAAAGGAGAGAAAAGTCCTCCTTCTTCGCTCTTTAAAACCACCAGACATTCACAACGTTAGCAGTGTGATTAGGTTATTTACAATTCACAGCAGTGGCAGTCAGAATATACCAACAATTGAAGCTGGGAACATCTAATTAGTGGTGACACCTCTAAACACACGGGCCTTGTGATAGCATGCTGATTACCACACCATCAACACAGCGCAGTCAGGCTTCTCTCCGCCTGCTGTGTTCCCTCACTTTGACACTTACCTGATAATACGATGAGTCATTCATTCATTCTGATAACACATGTAAACACCAGGCCATTGCCGTGCGCTTCTTCCTCCTCACTTAGTCAGGTTTCACTCAGGTTAATCCACCAAGAGCTTTTGTTGTGAAGCTACAGGCTTGTAATAGGATCTGTGAGAGCATCTGGATGTGCAGCATACTGTGAGCTGTGAACTTGTATAAAAAGAGGGTGTACCTCGGCAAATCGTCTTAATGGATAATGCTGGATAAAGAAAGGGATAACATTTTCTTGTAATGCATTTATTGAAAGTAAAATTAAATTGGACAAGTTGCTGTTATGTTTGAAACACCCCTTAGATTTTTTTCAAACACATATATAAACCTCAAACGGTGATTTAAATTAAGCCCAGGAGTTCCTGTGTTTTGTGATACTTAACAAATCCCGGAGACCAAGATGTAAAGTGTGTGCGGATGTGAAGTGTCTTTATTGTAGGCAAGAAAAAATAGAAAGAAATGAATAGAAAGAAAGCAAAAATATGAAGTCAATACTGCATTTCATATGATAACAATGAACATATTCAAGCAGTGACTTTATTGCATTCTAGACCTCTTAGACTTGTCTAGTCATCTCATTCATCTCCTTTGCCTTCTCGTCCTCCTACTCATCCTGTTCCATCATCATCATCATCATTCTCTTTCCTCCTTTCTCCTCCTCGTCCAGTGGGATAAATAACACAGAATAAGGGATGATTTTAAACTACAAACAATGTGTTTTATCTCACAGTCAAAATGACTGTGAGATTGTTGCTGAGTCGTTTGTGATCAAAAGTCAGTAAAAAGGTAGTAGTAGTAAAATGTTGCAAAATTCCTAGTCTGCCTGAACACACAGAAAGTTCAAATCACAAGCCTACAGATTTTTACTCTGCACATGTGTTCTCACCCTGTGTGTATTCAGTGGTGCTTGTTTTGTGTTTTGTTGTGTTCTTGTGTTGCTATGGATCTTTGCATGGCAAAATGTGTAGGTCATCATGGTAAACATCTCTCACTGCCTGCTCAGTCCTCACAAACACAAGCACAAATACATAAACATAGGGATGACCTATCATTACCACCATGCACACATGCAAACAGCATCAATGGCAAATGGTTCTCGCCTGCCTGCTAAACTCAGTCGACGGTAGAGACGAGGGAGAAGAGAAGCTCGGGTGCCTTTCAAGCAGCCGTGTTCTGATTGTAGCTCGTCAATGTCACTTGCTGTGAACCGACCAATCACAGCCTGGATGGGGTGGGACATAAAATATTGACAGGTGTCATTTTCACTGGGGACGCTGGGGACAGGTCAGAATGTCTCCATCACTGTTTGAAAGCTGTTTGAAAAATGTTCGGAAAAACAGCTACAATGTTAAATAACAAATGAAACAATGCACAATAATCAGGATTAGCTTTATTTAAGACATGTTTTATATAAAAAAAAACATGCAATGCAATTGAAATATAGAAGAAACAAATGTGCATTATCCAAAAGCTGATTACTGCAATATATTCCATTATATTTATATATTTGGAGTTATCACCGGCCACCTGTCCACTTCAAGCACTGCATATAATGTGTGCCTTGCTGCCATTAAATCGCTATTTCTTATAGATTTATGATGCAAAAGATAATGATTACCAAATTTGAAAGTGTAAGTGTTGTGTTTTAACAGGCAGGATATTAAACACAAAAGCGACAAAATGGAATAGAATTTGTGGTTGATAACATTTTTGATGTTATTTAAAGTAGATTTTTTTCAATATAAAGACAATGTCCCAGCATTAGTAAAGTATTATTTTTTTAGAAACTATATGTGAACTTCATCATTGACTTCATCGTCGATTTTCCATAAAAGAGTAGGGTTATATTAAATGTTTGCTTTTGTAATAATATAACATGAACATAATATTAATTCAAATACAACAAAAGGCATATATGCCATAATACAAATTAAAAATGAAAACTGCAGAATTGACAAGTTGAACTAAAATGACCACTTGTTTTTTATATATTGAATTTCATTTTATATGGTTCACGCAGAGAAAACTTGAGTTGGCCCAGTGTGCACCTCACATGTCTTTGTCATCTTGCAAATTAGTATTGCGGGGAGATACAGTATATCAACAGAAACTAGTCTTTTGAGTTTGGCCAATAGGGCGCTGACATGTTGAGTTTTTGCAAAAGAAGGTTGAGCTAATGGCTGTGTGCGGAGCTAGCTAGCTTACTTAGTTAGGTGCATCTGTAATTCACGTTAAATGTCATTGTAACAGGGCTGATAACTCTGTCTAGCGAACAACAGTCTTAAAACTAAATGTAATCACCAGAGAAAGTGAACAGCCAACTCCTAATAAGCTTTTTCAACAGCGCTGGTTAAATTTACACAGTGCGGAGGGTACAAGTCGCCTCTAGCCCGATTGACAGGTACCATGGTAATAACTTGTCAATCATAGATAATCCCACCCTGAAACATACTCTGCTGTATGGTCTATTGTAAAATAAATGGGACCATTATTTACTAAATGAACATAAATTTTTATTGTAGAAGACATGAAACTAGCGATTGGAGACCATAATCTCATTAGGAAAGTGTTTACTGGGGTAATTATTCAGCTGAGAAGTAGGGTCATTTTACCATTATTTCTAATGGAGCCAAACTTCTTTTTGCAACCAGAAGAGTTGCCCCCTGCTGGCCATTTAATAGATTGCAGGTTTCAGGGGCATCAGATCACTGACTGGAAGCTTCCTGCTTGCCTTGCACACATGTGCAACACACATTTCTGAAGTTTCCCCATCTTACATCATTGATCACTGGTGCCAGTCCTTCAATATCCAGACATAGAATGTTCCCCTAGCTTTTAGCACAACCTCCTCTCCCTCCTCTAGCCTGTGAACATTTTAAAGAATGCAAAGTTTATCAATTAGGCTCAGGTAAAAGTCTAGACGGGGTCAGTAAAGCCCTGCAACATACTGACATGAACGATGTAATTATACTTTCGATGGATAATGGCTTATTTACAAAACCCAGCCATTGGTGGGGTCACGTTCATTCCAGATAAAGCAATTTACTTTGATAGACCCTCAGAAGCTGCTTGTGCATGCAAATGGCAGCATTCATTAATATGTGACTACTCTCTGCGTGGCAGAGAGAGGCCATTACCAGCAGACACTGGGTGCCATTACCAGACAGAAGAAAGTGAGATGGATAGACCTTTCTCTTCACACTATCCATGGTTGATTTTATTAATTTGGTTCCTTGCCTGTAGGAGTGGTGTGTTTTTATAACAACCCCCTCCAAGTCGGTAATTGGTAGGGACATCTACTCCAGATGAGTTCTTCTGCTGGACTGTGATGTTTGGACTCTCTGGCCAGTGTAGACAGGGTAATGGTGAGCACTGTGTGATGGAGTGCTAGGAGTGCAAGCGCACGCAGTCAGTGTTGTTGGCAAGAGCTGAGATGGCCCCCCAGACTCAATGACTCATTAATCATGGAGTGTGCTGAAAGTGGGATGACAGGCAGCTAAGAGAACACACATGCAGAATCAACAGTGTAATGACATGAACTCCACAGGGAAGCCTTGCTCCTATGTGCTCTTGTTGATAAAGCAGCAGCTGAAGTACAAATAAGCTTACATCCACTTGATAACGTGTGTCAGCCTCAGATTAACACCAGTATCAGGATACTTTTTTGCTAAATAAATGATCTTAGATATACGACACGTTACAGAGTGTAAGTGTGGGACAAATGAGTTATACAGCTATATGTTCAGTGTTAATTATTCTTTAAGTATTAATAAACTTGTACTAACATGGTATTGTAAACAGTAGTCAGATGAGGGTCAAAGTGCAGAGGAGACTGTAGACAGACAAAACAATATACATTTCAGCAATTGGCCTTTCCAACAGTGAGTACTATGAACAACTGCCGTTGCCGTTGACAGCTGCAGGTTCTTGGTCAGCGCTGCTGTGTGTGGTCCTGACAGATACATTTTCTTATAAAACTCAAGCAAAAATGTATTCTTCCATTTCTACAAAATGTATTTTTTTCTCTGGAACTGTTCTGCCTTCTGGCAGTTCATCCTTTTCTGGCTCTTTAATGTCTGAATGATGGTAAAGATGTTGCATGTTAAAAGTTTCAGACTATATACAGTTTGCTACACTTTTTTTGTCTCACTTGTATTTATAAAGCAGTGATCAAGTTGACATTAGTCTTCATTAAAAATAAGCCCTCGTCTTCCATTCCAATAACAGTGTGCACAGTTGAAGTTCACATGTAGAGATTCAGTTAAGAAAACACATTAACCAACCTAATTATTAACTAATTCATCTTTTGCTGCAATACAATGCAACAGACTGGAAAGTGAATCTGCTGAAGTCAAAATGTTAGTTCTGCTATCGGCCACTTCAGTCATCAAGAGGGTAAAGTATTGTTGCCACCACTACATGTCATAACACTCCCACACTAACGCAAACACATCCTCACTCCCATTGACTTCCACTCGCAGAGCTGAGGAGTAAAGGATTACATGTAACGATGTTATGTAATCAGGATACAAAAACATTAACTGTATTCCATTACAGTACAGGAAAAAAGACGTAATCAGATTACAGGTCCATTTTGTAAAATTGGGGATTACTCATAGGAATTACTTTAAGTCGAACGTCCATGAAAAAGAAAAGCGGAGTGCTATTTGCTTCTGCGTTTGCTGTAAAAACACAAAGCCAGAGAGGTACGTGTCACAGATAATGACTGGTGTTTACGGAGCCAGTAGCACAGACTGTGCGGACTGGTAAACAACAAATCCTCCAAGACCGACAGAGGCCAGTTTGACCACTGGGAATACAGTCCTGAGGTGGTTTTCTTTCTTGATTTGACTCTTGGTACCCAGGGGCTGAGTCAGCTAATAGGGCCGCTAGCCACACAGCTAACCAGCTACAAACACAGACAGACAATGTGGGCTACTAGCAGTGTTTAGTTGTTTAGCAAGAGGTAAAGGTAGCTATAGATCTAATAGATGTAATGGATATCAAGAAGCTCTGTGAATCATCTCGGTACGACATTCCCTGTTGTTATTTGAGGCGTTGTTTGGTCCTGTTCATGCTGTGTTCATTGGGAAGCTGCTGAGCGAGGTTTCGTTGCCCACTTGCTGGGCTCTGGTTCCCAATCAGGCGCCGCACCACGCCATCATTCCATGCTGGATGGCCCCGCCATTTGCCTGAAAGGGCCGGGGCGTGTGCTGGAGTAAAGGTGTAAACCCTTTTACATTATGGTATCTATGGTAAAAACAAAACACGATTCTTCAGCAGCGTCATAAAAACTTTGATACCTTTTCATAGGAAACTAAATTAATGCAAGTACAAATCATTTTTAAACTCTTTTCCAGGAAATGACACACTCTTAAATCTCTCTAAAAATACATTTTTTTTTATCATTGATGGGCCAGATACTTGACATAAAGTGCAAGGCAAATCGTATAATAACATTTAAGCATTTTGATTTCATGAGAATGGGAGAATCAGGTTTCTCTAAAAATACGAGCAGACAATGCATCTTTGATACTCTCGTCTTTATTTGCGTGTTTTGGTTTTTAGTGTTTAGCCCCGTTTTTGCACGTGTATGGTCAAGTTAGCAATAATAAATATGCAACGTCTGGTTAGATTTCCAAAGTAAAACTAGTGGTTAATGTTGTGAATTATTGCAATTTGGTTAGGTTAAGGCAGCAAAACTACTTGGATCGTTGTAGGAAAACATCATGGTTTGACTTAAAATTACTACGTTACATACATGACTTAATTAATGCATTCCAACGACCCACCCACGGTCCGTCAGGTCCTGGCGACAGCTTTTGGTATGTTCACGCAACTGCTATGTTACCTTCATAATCATGACACACCATATGAAAGCTAAAATCCTCGTGATTCTACCAGTGCAAACCATTTCAATATACAGTCACTACAGAGGGTACAATCAACGCTTCTGTCAGACCAACCAGTAGAAGCAAAATTGACTCACCTATGAAGCCTCATTAATCCACCGATCAATTATATTATATAAAAAGGGTCTTGTTATGTTGTCAAAGGTCCAGATGATCCAATCCAGTAAAAATATTTAGTCCAAAACACATTATTCCATCAATAAATCCCTAGGGACTGTTCCCGCATCGTTTCATATTTGACGACAGATGTGGCTGTAAGGACACATATGACTGGCACTTCCTGTAGCCAATAAAATTCTGAAAATAACTGTATCCAGCTTTAAATAGGAAGTTCATGATCTCCAAGCAAAAAAACAGATCGGCGTCGAGCTACAGCATGATGCAGCAGCCGCCACCTGCCGCCAAGCGGCGTTGCTGTTTTAGAAAAAATACACTAAGACATACACTTAAAAAACCCTGTCACTTTTCATGGCATTGGTATGAAATTTAAACTTGGGCTTGGTAAGGCTTTATGCTGTGGCCCTACAGTGTTTTCCAGCTAATAAGTCCCAGCTATAGCTGTCTGCATGAATTTGTTAGCAAGCATTTTCAAGTGGAAATGAACAATATATTGGTTTTAGTGTGTTTAAACTTATATTAATCAGTTCCAGTAGCACTTACAATCATTCTGACTTTTTGGTTGGACACTCCAGATTGTTATCTTTCTGAGAAGCCTAAGCCATGCATATACTCCAAATGGTTCAAGAACTACATTCAATTTACTTTGGATATGCCTTGAATAGGCGTTTTGCATGAATTTTACAGGAATGTTAAGAGGTAATGCATGTTAAGTAACGCACATCAAGTAACACTTGTTAAGTAACTTAACTTAAGTTGGCAATGTTGACTTTTTGTTTTACACAGGAAATGAACAGCCATCTCCTGGGTGAGTTTAGCTTCTGACCTATCCACTTCAACCATCTGCTTACTCTGACTTTTCTGTTTTTTATATGCTACAACTACTTTTAGCTTTCAAAAATTACACTTAACAGCTTCCCCCAGTGCGCTAAACTTTGACGCTATAGGGTTTCCTGGTGTATTACAAACTGATGCCAAGGGGTCTTGTCCATGTGTTCATATGTGATGAGTTGGGCGTGAGAACGGGTTGCAGATGCTCAGGTTTTTATATCACATTTTTTTAAATCTGAAAACCCACTAATTCTGTTGACATGTCATACTGAGTTGACTATATACAGAAATGATTTTTTTCCTCTTTGGCACATATTCATAATTTATTATATATCATCTTGAGTCTTGCATTTATATTGCATATTTGAATGATAATACCATTATCTCTTGTCTGTTCTCACACCTACAGTTTTATCCATGCTGCAGCAGAAACATTTACTATTTGTTTTTGTTATTTGTATTTGGCTTGATATGGTTTATTTCTACCACATAAGTAAAACAAGGCATACAAACATTGCAAACAAACATCTTGGGATTCACAAGTTGCTTGTTGTTTGTTACCCTGAGTCTTGGTAATCTGTTATCCTGCCAGGTTACAGGTTTTTTTGGCAGAGGTGTGTCACAACAAATCAGATTGCAGCCTCTGTAACTTCAGCTAAACGTGATGGAGTGTTTGCGCTCTTTGCTGTAATTTACCTTGTCTGGTGTTCAAACTAATTAAGAACACATTAATCAAAACTATGTTTGACTTTGGTTGATTTTGTTAAACCTTTTTTCCAGTTACGACCAGGTGTTGAATATCGGATGTTATCATCAATCTCTTTCCAATAGGTTTTAGGTACTGGTGGTTTTTTCACTTACTCACCGTTTGTCTAAAATCATTCCCAACAACAAATTAATGCAATTGTGCTTGAAGATTTTTCTGAAATATAGGAGTAGTTCATTTATCATACGCTGCTCAATCGTACACCATATAACATTGTTGCCGCCCTTTCCCACTCTTGCTTAAAAAGTATCTCCCCATACTGCATTCCAAGACAGAGTATACTGTACTGTAAGTCAGCATTCTCCAAGGACTGTTAGGTGGGGAGCCAGACAGCTTTAGCTTCCCAGGCAGGGTGATAGAGGATACAGAGGAGGAGGGGTGTGGGTAAGTGTGTGTGAGAGAGGGAGGAAGTACTTAAGTAAAGATGAGAGACATGCTTGCATAGGCTGAGGTAGAAGAGAAGGGTAAATCCTGACAGGAAGAACCAGAATGGATTGGGATTGAAAAACAGAGAGGCAAATATAAAAGCCTGTAAAACCAGAGGAAATAAATAAAAGTGGTCCGAGGGGAAAAATAATAATGGGGACAAATGTTGTGTAATTCCAAGTAAGGTCAGTGAAGCAGTCGTTATATATAGCCCATCTATTGGCGTTGAGAGGAAGAAGAAAAATGGTGACACATGAGACAGAAAAAGAGAGCAGAGAGAGTTCAGGGAGGCAGGTGAAACAGAAAAAAAATACCTGTTTTGGGGGAGATCACAGCGCCAGACCTTGTCACAGTCAGCCAGTGTGCAGATGTTACAATGTACAAAAGGTCCCAGTCGCCCATGATCTCCAACAGCTTGACTATGGCTGCCAGGACTCTCCATGGAATGGTCAGGTGGGCGAGAGATAGATATAATAAGATGGGCTATTGTGTTTGGATGGGACTGCGGCGAGCCAGGGCACTAAAGGTCTAATGAGGCATCGTGTTCCTACAATCACACATAAATACAATGAAATGTGGCCACCTGCAGATATTGAACACCCTGTCGAAAATAATGGAGTGTGAAAACCTCTGCCCTGGGATATAAATAACGATAGTATAAAAATAATCTAAAAAACACTGACAGATGTAAAACCCCTTTCCTTCTGTGTGTTTGTCTCAGTGGGTTTTGCAAGCATGTACAAATGTGTGTATAACCACCAACAGTGTGGATTCACATCCTGCAGTCCTGCCATAGTGTTGGCAAACCAAGCTGTTAATGGAACATTATGGGGTTTTGGATTAACATAACCCAAACCGTCTGTATTGTCAGTTTGTTACCATTTCTGTGCTACTAAGTGTGTTGCTGGTCATTACTATGCAATCTACTCTAGGCTATTGTTCTGTTTGTTTGTTTTTTAAGTGGCAAGACACTTTCATTCACATCAAGCATACTTAGGTTACATCCAATTTCGAGCATCTCTGCACATAATTTCATTGGGCAATACAGGGCTTTTTGTGTGAATCCAATTAGTGTTATTTGTGCAATGGAGGTGGTTAATTGGTATATATTATTCAATGTAACTGAATGTAAGTTCAACCTGATGCATTCTAGCAAAGTATATTTACACTGTTGAGTTTGTTAGACGTTTTATTTTATTAGACATTTGCATGTAAAAAGAAGTCAGCATTGTTAGACATTTAGGTTAGCTGGTTTTCAACAGCATTTCAATTACTTTGCAATGCTAAATTATATCAGAATGCAACTGTGGTTATTTGTTTATAAAGTGGTTCTATAAACAATAAATCATAAAAGCTTTAACCAAAGTTTTGACCGTCTTGACCTAGATGTCTAGATAGAAAATAATGAAACTGCATCTGGGAAACTGGATTGTACAAAGTAAATGTATAATTGCAAGAAACATTTTTACAATGGGTGATGTAAAGTTCATCATTTATTAAAAACAGTTTGAACAGAAATTGTCAACCTAGGCTTTAAAAAGTACCCTGAGGGATTACTGGGTGCCCATTTCGTTTATATGTTGTGCTCTTGGATACTCCTGTACATCCACAAATATGTGGGTGATGTGATGTACATTTGTGCCAACTGCAGTGCATGTAAGCTGCATGATGTGTTTCTGTCATATAGCTTACATGTGTGGCAGCATTAACATGCCAAGAAAAAAAACAATACACCAGCAAGATATGGGGACAAAGAAGACTGCTTCACAATTCAATTTTTTTTAAAAATGCTTTACAAATCTTTTATGAGGAAGGAAATACAATCCAAACTTTTGTTATGGATAAGGATATAAACAGTGAGAAACATTGGATGTAAAAGGATTATTTACTAGTAAATTCGACTGGATAAGATTTTAAAATAGCTGTTAAAATAGGTGGTATTTTCAGAAATAGTTGAGAAGCCTCAGATGAAGCTATGGTAACAGTGTCTCATTCCAGTTAATAAATAAATATCTATTTTGTAGGAAACAACAAACTACTGTTCTTGGCTGTAGGTGATCTGTTGTGCTATGATGAGTCTGGCAAGAGGGGCTCAAATAGTACACTCCTCCCATACCTCTCATCATAACAGCACCATTAAGATGATACATGTCACAAAGTGTGTCCATAGGCTTTTTTCCCAGTTTAGTGCTAGGAGTCACTGCTGGTGTTCTTGCATCAATGAAGGCCCATGGGTATTTGAACACATTAGTGCTTTAGATAGTAGCTCTAAGCCTTTACCATGCTACTGTGTTTGAACTCAGCCCAAGTATTTCTTTCCTTACTCATTACTGGGTCCAATTTTGTTACGATAATATTTCTAGACTGCACTGAGCTGTGATGACTTCAAAGAGATAGGATGGAATGTAAGCGTCAGGTATAATATATTCAGAGGTGAAGGATATTGTAGTAGTGTAGTTCTGTCATTCAAAGGAATTAATTAACGTTAAAATCAGATCTACTAATTTATCAGATTTTCTTATCTAGAGTGATTTTCAGCAAGTGAACAGTTAGTAGTTAGTAGGCCTGCGCTGGTTTCCATAGGAAACTAGTGCAGGGCTCATAACAAAGAGGTTCTGCCAGTAAGGCGCCTCGTCTTAAAATAAATAAATAAATAAATAAATCCAGAATTGTTACATAATTTTACGTAAGAAAATGTGTTGTTTTACTGGTCATTAACATTTGAATCCAGAACAACTTACACTACAACACATTGTCACTCCCAATTCATCACATATGGATGCCCGGTCAAGTTAGAGATAATAGATAGGAGAGCAGTGAAATGCTGTGAAATGGCACATCGTTAAAACCACATCGGCCCGAGCGCCCCCGGTACCGGGTCCGCAATCTAGTTGGGTTTTTATAGCTGGATTCCGTCCAGAAACAGCCGCGATTCGGGTTCGGAACGATCGCTCGGCGCGCCGCCATCTTGCCGGCGGCCTACGGAAGCCGTTGGGTTCATTTCAGTTTTGGCGCGAATTCAAATTCTCTCATAGAAGTAGAGCATGTTCGGTAGAGGCGGACTTTGTCGGTCTCTGCTGGCGAACTGTAGCAGGTACAAACTCATGCATAGCTTATTTTTTTTGTCTGGCCCTGAGGAACACATAGGTACCAGAACCAGCCCTGTAGGATGTTCTGTTCTCAAGTTATGGGCCTTTAAAGCATGAGAAGGATTTTCCTGATCTGTAATGACTGTTTTTCTCAACATTTGAATGTTTTGGAAGTTTTATGTTATTTGGAATGTGGTTGTATGAAGAGAAATAGTGTTTTAAAGATAACTCCCAATAAAAGTGAACATATTAACAGAAAATATTTCAAAAATATGGACATTCGCCAGGTATATTCTTTAAAAATTGTGTAATAACTGGTGTATATTAGTTTCTTTTCAATTTTACAGTTGCAGTTGTATTCCAGGTGTATTAAAAGATATCCAGGTGCTTTATAATCTATCTTATGATGGTTTTGATGGTTTATTGCATTAAAATATAGCTTTTTTTACCAGGCGAGAATGAAAATATCATATTTTTTCTGTTTTTAATCTCCATGTAGTCTGTAATGGTAAAATAAATATGTTAATATACAATGGATTTATATTCCTTTGCTTCTGACATTTCAAAGGACACCAGAATTATGCATCTAGGCCTAATGGTTGAGGAGATATTACTGATTTATTTTGGATATGTTATTTTAGGCGTTTTTCCTAAAAATAGGTTCTAGGGGTCTTAACGCCTTGAAATGTCGAAATTTGGTTAGGTTTAGGTACAAATACTATTTGGTTAGGTTTAAGAAAACGTCATGGTTTGGGTTAAAATAACATTACCTATGTACCTGAAGTTACATTACATAAGATAAGCAATGTCACTTATGTAACACAACTTAAAAAAAAAAGTTGACTTTTTGTTTCACAAGGTGAAACGAACACTGGCCTCCTGGTTGAGGGTCCATTTCTGATAAACACCATGCCTAGTTTTATTACTATTGTTTATGTACTACACCTACTTTTAGCGTTCCAAATAGGCACTAAAGGGCTTTCCCATGTGTTACATATGGACACCAAGGTGTCTTGACTATGTGTCCATATGTGACGACTTGTGAGTGAGAACAGGTTGTACAACTCTTGCAACTTTTTGGGACAATAACCCAAGAATCCTGTTTTGTGAGTACCCACCCAAGTATCTAAGAATTTGTACTGAATACAAATAAGAGGAAATACTTCAGTATAGAAGCTGAGTGTTGTGTGATATATCCAACTTTACTGCTCTATATAAAGCTTCTGTGCAATGTTTGTGCTGGTAGGTGGATGAAATACAGTTTGTGTTTTCTTGGGTTGTTTATTTCTCTGATGCGTTCACCCAACCATATGTACAGTATAGCTGCCACCACTGAACACCAGCTGTGAAATCTGGATGTTATTCATATAGCACATATGGCACAGTATAGAATGCTACTGGCCGTACCTAATGAATGTTGGCAATAATAAATGAGTCAATTCTTCATATGTTTGGCCAAGTGGAAGTGTGTCAATGTTCCAAAGAAACTCACCAAAAATATGAGAAGAACAGAAATACATAATTATTTAGTACAATACTGTGGTGAGTCACGATCAGTCATTATAGTTACAAAAACAGCCTATTTGGGGATCATTAAAGAGCAAACAACCACTAGTATAGATTCAGCCCGCTGTGAGCAGTCACATAAAGACCAGGGCTCAGTTTATTGTTTTGTTAGGCACATGATGGGGCTGTTTTCTTTGTCCTTTGTGAGTTGCCCACCAATGTGAATACTCTCTAGTAGGTTGTAATCGATTTAAACAGGTATTAAAACAGTTTTAATGAATGTTATGTGACACAAAATGGCCAAAAGTATGTGAACAACCAAACTTGAGGCAGATTTAGGATTATTGAACAGCTTGTTCCAAAACCATGGGCATTAATCTGCTGACGTAACAACCTTCACTTTTCTAGGAAGTCTTTCCACAAGATGTTGGAACCTGGCTGACACAGCATCATGGATTCTATATTTTATATTATAATGTATTTCATAGGCCTGTCCCCGACTAAGGATTTACACACTGGAATCAGAATTGTCATTCTATAGTCGACTGATCCTCAAATCATATGTGTATGTTTAATCTTGACAAGCTGCAGAGCTGCTGTCTCTATTCACTAGTCTCTGCTGTAACTTACACTGTACATTTGCAGCTAAACTGAGGCTTATCGTTGACCCTTTTCTCTCTGATCGCCTGCCATTCACTTGTGCAGAGATTTGCATGCATGCAGTGCGGCTGACAACCGCATGCACGTCACGGTTCCTCACGGGTCTATTTAAAGTAATAGTTTTAAAACGCTAGAATATTCTTTGAGTAGTTCACCAGTGGCGATAAATGATCCGAACGTCCCATGAGGTGCAGACAACTCGACACAACACCAAGGTGTGCTATCTCTCTGCCTGACCACACACTGCGCCCACACATGCGCACTGACATGCCCTTCCTTAAGGGTTAGGGTTACGCTTTATTCACGCACTTTAAAAATAATTCTTAAAATCTACTTTCTTTTCACAGTTTCATTTATAGCATGCATTGATATTCATATCATAATAGGCATAGGTATTTTTACTTATTGGGAGAAAACCAGTAGTTTTATGTTAAATCAGACATTAAGCAACCCCAAAAGTATTATCCCCTTTAATAATGCTACTGTGAAGATTCAACCGTGCGATTGGCAGTAGAATCAGGCTCTGCCCATCGAAACATTGAGTCTTCAGGCTCTAGGCCCTAGTATCTCAAGGTAGAATCTCATTAGTTGTCATATTAATATTTATTGATTAATGTCAAGATCTAAAAAAAGAGATATTAGATGACTAACACAAATATTTGTGTATATAGTAAGGCTTTTTTTATCTTCATAGCACACATTGGCTCTCTGTGATGAATACAAAAAATGTATTTATTTTATTTTATTTCAGCCTTTAAAAATGTGGATAAACTCTCCACAAACTGGGTTTATGAGCCACCATTTCCCTGGAGTTGATATTGAACATGTTTTATTTTCCCCACTGAATGACACTGATGAAAGCTGATACAGGTTCACTCTAAGTGCTCCACAGACGTAGACCAATCATATTTTCAGACGTTGTGCTAGTTTTTACACATATTCAAACACATTCAATTTTGTCTTTCTTTGGTCTGTGCATAGAACTGAATGCACTGCCTCTGTGCATGAATTTGATGGCACTCAATGAGAGATTAGTTTCTCAGAATGTAGAACTGTGAAGGATTCTGAGTGGGAGGCCTCCATCCTGCAGCAGAGAGGTATCATGCAGCAGAGGAAATAGCTCAGCTTCCTAATGAAGTAATCAGACCAGGGATGATGTTTATCACATCAGCAATCACACAGTCTGAAATTCACTGAAAGTCAGCCAGATGAATTACATGAAACACCCAAGCATAACAGCATTTAGATGTACTTTTTCTGGCAGCTTTTTATCAGTCCAGGAAACCTCACAGCTTCATCTCATAGCTTGTTTTTTCATAATATGCTTGCTTTACTATGCAGATTGCTACCAACTCAGCTGTGTAGGGTCAAAATTTGACAACTTGTTATTTTCTCATAGTGCAAAGTAGGCTTTTAATGTTACTCTGTAAAGAAGTTAAAATTTCATACGCAGATGGAAGGTTTCATTCTTAAAAATAACACAAAATGTATGATACGTAAAGATTTACAGCTGACATTTCTTATGAGTTCAATTACACATGTATAATGTTAGTATTTAAAATAGTTTATCAAAATTTGCACAAACCAGGTTTCCGACAAATCGCGGTGTGTCCAAATTTGTCACTTACCAACACATTCCTATTAAGTGTCAAAACTATTTCAATTTATGTAACAAAATACAAGCTCAAAGTCCCACTTAATAGCTTTGGGGATTTCTACTGAATCTCATGGTCTTTATTTAGCAAATGGGGCTGGCTCACCACCTTAAGAATGGAACAGTGGTCATGGTTGTAATTTGGAGGGGGGGCATTGCAACTCTTGTCCTTATTTAAAGCGACAGGTGCTCTTGGCATTGAATGCGGATGGCCTCTTTGATCTTTCTCTGCCATCCACTGACCGCTAGTAAATTACTTTGCCCACTTCCCGGTCAATGCTGTGACAGCTGATGTTGTCTTTCTATCATCCTCCTCACTGCCTAGATTGGAGGAGGGTCCTCACCACTCAGTTGTTTTTTTTTATGTTGTAAGTTGTGGTTAGTGTTTAAAACTGAGATATTGATTTGTGTGAGTGTGTTCTCTCTACACTGTGGTCTTAATGCTCACATCAACCCTCAGCAGTGCTGTCGGGCGAACATGTCATCCGCGTATTGGTACAAGATTTCATGCAGGGTACAACATAATAAAGCAGGTAACTGCTCAGGGGCATGGAGACTTCAGGCTCACTGTGTTGTGTGAACTTTGTTTATACTGAAATGATAGTGGCTTTAAGGCGACACCTGCATTGTTACGTTATATTTATTGTTTTTATATGGTGCATTTGATTAAATTAATTTGTACTTAAGTAAAATTATCAGGAAAAAAAATTGTACATACACATGCACAGAAAGAAACAGGAGGTGCTGTGGAGGAGGTTGATTTTGCCCAGGGCCCCATAGTGGATTTATCTGGCCCTGGTTGTGGTTGAAATCCTAAAAGGCAGAATTGTGGAGCTTTGAGCTTAGATTATTTAGTTCTATATGGCCTCCAGATGTTTATATAAAAGAAAAAGAAAAAAAACTTTAATGCTTTAAATATAGGCTATTTATATTGCAATTATATGCTATTTTGTTGCAAACTATACTTTGTTTAATTAAAGTGAGCCAGCCTTCCAAACTGTCAGCCTTGAAGGAGTTTCACCTCATGAAATGTAAGTTTTATTTAGAGAGAATATCAAAGACAACCTGGGGAATGTAAATGCTCTCATCATCAAATGGCTACTTGTTTCTTTTGTCCTTTTTTATTGTTCTTGTTTTGGTTGCACACATTGCCTTCACTGAGGGAATACAATGCAGTGAAAATGATAAACTGTTGTGTAGAGGGGTTTCATTTATTTGTTTATTCCTTCTCAAGCATCATTTTAAATAAACTTCCCTTGGAGATTTGCCTAGTCAGCTGGGACATGGCTGTGCTACGAGGCAACCACCATGCAGGCTCCACATATTAGCTTTTGAGTAACTGGGACAAGATTCAACACCGCCGTATGATTTCAATATGTCATCCACACATGTGGGTTGCAAACATTTCCCCAGAGCATTGGAAGTGGAGTGTGGAGAACCAATTGTGTTCCTTACAAAACACCCATGATAATGAAAATGATCTTGCCCAGTTCTCCACAGGGAAATCTTCCCACATTAGATAGTAATTCTTTGTCCATGTCTCTTTGTTTTGTTTTTGTACATTTTTTTGTCTAGTTTCTATATTTCAGTGTAGTTTTTGCAAAACATTCTAAGAAATAAACACTTGAAGTTGATGTGAGAGTGCTGTTTGTGTGATGTTCCCATGACAGATGCCTCAGGCAAAAGAAGAAAAAGCCTACTGAACAATTCCTCAAATCAGTTTTGTAAACAATTTCACAAAGCTCAACAACCATTCCCATTTCTACCTGTTTGAAGTTCCTTCTTAATTCCTGTATATCTTATGCTTTTCACCTTGTGAGGTTCTTCCTCACTGTGGAAGCAGTAAGAAGCCATTTAGCTCAAAGACAAGGCACGTGAGTGCTGTTGGGGGCAACATGCAAACACCACAGGAAACACAGACAGCATTAGCAGAAGCAGACCCTTAGAGGGTTTTTTTCAGGCTGTGTTTAATCTCCAGATCAGGAATAAAATGGGATGATCATGAGACCCCAGTGATTATAAATAATCATGAAATTGCCAGCAGCGCTGAACACGGGTACTTTGCATTACCCATGGCATGTTGATGTTTCTCACAGCAGGTTTCCACAGATCACTCTGCATGTACCTGATACACTTAAACTCACTGTCACAGCAGTGCAAACATTGCTTAGGGGATCTGTCACCCAAAGGAATTCTTCTGTGCCTTTTTATTTCAAATGCTGCTCTGGAAATTGTCTTTTTATTACATACTGTATTGTTGGCCAACCAGTGTTGTTGCATGGATGTTCCTACCTATAAAACCAGTAATAAAAAAGCGAGCTGTGCCTCACTTTCTTACTACTACACTACAGTCAAATTATACTGTTTTTAAGTTTGTATACAAGGAATCAACGTACAATATATGCCCTTACTTTGCAAAACTTTTATAATACTGCCAATTAAGTAGGGATGCGCTGATTGTTCGGCCACCAAAATTAATTTAAAAATAGCCCTTTCGGTGTTTAGCCTGATAAGCCAATTAAACTATAACACCAATATGTTGGTATAATAACACCAATTAAATTTTACCGAACAATTACGTTGACACGTCAGCAGTGTGGAAGCACTTTAAAGTGTCAGAGAAAGATCACCATTTGCATTTCTTAGTAAAAGGCATCAAACGGTCTGACCCGCTTTGAGTGTTTCTGTCACTCGACTAAGCTACCCACACCTACATTTGGAGTGCACATGTATTCAAGCGTTTATGGTAACTGAAACAGACCAGAGCAAGCTGACAGGCAGGTTAGTGACTTTATCTTTTCAGTTTCTCTCTTTACAAAGACAAGAGTTCCAGTAAGAGAGTCCTACCTGAAGAGAGGCTACGCGATACTAGAGCCACATTCAACATTTATCATATTGAGTCAGACTTGATGAATTTAGCATGAGGTTACACATGTTACACTGTCCGGTTCAAAATAAGCTATCTATAAAGTATGGAAATAAGATTAATAGGATTATATTCACAGAAACTATAAAACATATTACATGTGTACATTAAAAGTAAATGGACAAGTAATTTACTTTACTGGACCCTATTGAGCCTTGGACTCACCCACCATAGTCTCTCCAAATCTTGTGGGAAACACTGAGTAACAAGCACATTTTGACTATTAAATTTATGCAAAGGAGAAAAAAAAAGGCAAAAATGTGAATGTACTTGTTCAGTGTTCAGCAAATTATTTCATCAGATTTGGTTTTGGCTTCAGCCAAGAATTCTCATTTCGGTGCATCACTGAATTAAAGTTTACAAGGGGAAATCAAAACTATTTCAAAAGAGTTAATAATTTTTTCCTGGATTTTCTCCACTATCCAAAATTGGTTTTAATTTCTTTCAGCCAGGCGTAGCTCCTTTGGTGTTTCTGTGCAGCAGTTAACTGTAACAGACATTTCTGACAAGGAAAAGCTCAGGTGTAATTAATGCCATTAATGATGACTGCATACTATTTAGGTATTCCAGATCCAGTGCCAAACTGTTGTGCCTCTCTACTTACTGACATGGCTTAATGGGACACTTAATGGAGTAGAGAAATCATTCATTTGATCAGTTCCACCTGTGATTTTCGACAAGTCAAAATGTATGCTGTGAAATTAGCATTTCCTTCATGTGTACTGTAGCAATGTGCACTGGAGTAAAGCCAAAACTGTAAATATATTTACGAATATCCAGTCTTTAAAAAAGCTGCTAACCTTAGAAGATGGTAGAATAAAATGATTTTAGAGGACATCCAAGTTGTAACCGCGTGTGAAAGACATCTGACAACTCTGATATATCCGACTTTGTGCTTAATACTTTAGGTCTTTTTCACAGCAGGCATTTTCACTTGTCCCATTAATTATCTCCTAGATGTTTTTTGTTACCCATTTGAGGGAGCAAACCCATACGTTGGTGACCACTGGACTAAACAGGCTAACTGTACATCAAGTATTTAAAACTAGCTCCACCTCAACAGACCACAACAGTAAAACGTTGCCTTGATGCATCAATATGAACAATCTAATAATGTGATCAATAATCAATGTCTTTAAGTTAATTTAGCTGTCAATACTAATGTACTTGAACTTAAGCAGGATTTCAAATGCTGGACCTTTGCTTTTAGTTACATTACTATTGGTACTATTACTTGAGTGAAGATATGCATACGTCTTTCATCAATTTACCACCAGGGTGGAAACACGCACACCTAATGCACTCAGGGCTCCAGAAACTACCAATAACAACTAATCAGACCTAGAGCGAGTTCAAAACGTCTTGCACAGTTTTCGGATTTTATATGTTTCCTTGCAATATTGTGCAGCTTTCCTCATTTGGCTTCGAGGTATGTTTTCTCCCGTCACAGGTGTTACCTAATCAGCTGCGATAAGTTTGTAAACACAACGGTGTTAAAAAGGCAGGGAAATGCAGTGTGCTTGTGTACACAACATGGTGTTCGAGGCACCCCTGTTTCTGTTGAAAAAAAAAAAAAAACAACAAACAACTTTTTGCTATGTTTTGTCAGCGCTAACTCACTCCTGGTAACGCAATGAAAACTTAATGATCCTAATAATATCAGCTAAACTGAGTTAACTAAATGTGTGCACTTTAAATACATGTCAAATATATGTTGAAACTGTTTTTAAACCAAAATCCGTATGCATTTATTTATTTGTGCATTGTGTGTAATAATGAAACAGATGGAAGCGCTACTACCATGTGCACCTGTTTCCATGTTAAGCTGCTAGTGCGGCCATCACACAGCTGACGTTCCCTGCCCCATTCATGTCACATTTTGTGTAATAATAAGTAAGTAATTTCTCAGCTGACATTGGGCGAAAGGTGGAGTACACCCTGGACAGCTAGCCAGTCCATTGCAGGGCCAGCCTTTGCAACTCCTCACACAAAATAAATAGTTGCTGGTGGCTCCACCAGCTAAGAGCAATTGTTGCTTTTGCACCCATAATGACAGTCTACAAGGCTCAGGAGCCTGCTGGTTTATATTGGAGGTTTCTTATCAGTGGCTGATTGGCACCAGGTGAAGGCAATTAACTAGCTGCAGGACAGAAAAACAGCTCCTGGAGCAGTACTGAAATCCACCTCTGTAACTGCTGTTTCAAAAGCTTTTATGTCAAGTGAGAAAGCTCATATTTCAACAAATGGAAAAAAGTGTCTCTCCATTTTTTGGCAAAAGGAGTCTTAATTTGAAATAATGAATTAGGCCTATAATCAGGCACATTCTTTCAACAAGAACACTTAATGCTGCTAAAAGAGACATGCAGTACACTATCATCTATAATTGTTATCATGAAATGGTGCAGTGCTCACCTTACACAAGCATCATTTTGAGAAAACTCAATGTTTTCGTCTCTTATGAAGACAAATCAAAGTGGTTTATATATTCGGTCCCTCTTTTAGCTTTATGTCAGAAACACTCATCAGTGTCTCCCCAAAGACCTCATTATCCTCTTAATTTCCAATTATTTCAAAGACAAATGAGTACACCTGGCATCCAAGCAAACCTGTCAATGATGAACACAGGAGACTGTGCCATCCTCGCTTCTCTCACTGGAGATAAATGGGCTGACGATCAAACCGTTATTATATATTTTTTTCTTTTTCCTTTTCCAACTCAGCTAGAATTCAAGTAGGACTTCTAGCAGCAATTTTCTTTTCATTTACATTCACAAGAAGGGTTAAATGCTATCGCCCATGTCCTGCCATGCTGTTGTGATGCAGCTCATTTGTGGTTGACATTGACAGAGGATCTCTCCAGTATTTCCTAATGTGTACAGGCATCCTTGTGGCTCAGCTGTTTGGGAATATTAATATACTGTGTTTAGATTTGACCTGGGAATTCTCCTGAAGGTTAACACCCGTCACATTTAAACCAACACAGTTTATCTGCAAAGGATACAGTTGGATTAAGAGTAGATGTAGACTGAAGAAATTGTTTGGTTTGGCCATTGCATTTGACTTGAACAACATTAAGAGACCGGTTATTTCTAATTTCTCTAAAATACAAGTTATCACATACTGATGGTCTATATGAAAGAGGGTAAACCTGTTTGGGCCAAAGTCTCAAAGCACCTGAATTTGAAGTCAGTGTTTTTCGGGGGGAAAATACTGTATTGTTGTGTATTGTTGTAAGTCAGTTTAAATAAATAATATACACAGATTAGCATAGTTTGTGAGACAATAAATGTTAGTGAAAGTAAAATTACCTTCTTAGGATACACAAGTGTCATGTTCATGAGCCATTATATCAAGAGAAGCTAGCCAAGAAGTGGAACTTGCTTGTGTTACGTTGACTTTTCTTTCTCGGACTATTATTGGACTATTTATGTTGAGAACTGAAGTGACTGATAAAATCAGCAAGGGTTCTTCCAGTTTAACCATTTACTTTTAGAAGTCTTCAACATTTAATGTTGTGAGATCCAATATTAATGAGTCTAGATGAAGCTCTGATTTGCTTGTTTGGGACACTATTCATTTTTGATAAAGTTTTGATATGTTACACTGTTATATAGGGCAGAGTATGGAGCCCAGCAGGTACTGAGGGTAAACTTAAAAAAAAAAAAAGAAAAAGAAAAAAGAAGTTATTAATTCATTTAAATGAATAATTTCTGGTAAATCAAGACATCTTTTAGTAACCTGGGAGTGATGTCGCAGATTACCTACAGGCTACCGCATTCATTTTTCTCTCTCCATGATTTACAGCGTACATTATTTAGTAGTATCTCTCATAAAAATTTTACCTGGTGTAGCTTTTAAGGAATTTTAAGAGCGGGTCAGAGATAACATATGTACTTGTGGTATCAAGTGGGAACATCTAATCACATGTGGACACTGAGCACACCACCACACCTGACATTATGCCCAAAACAGGCTAAAAGTAACAAGTTAAAAACACACCTCCATTTTTAATCAGGCCATAGCATATTCAGAATTGATCAGATATCAGATATTTTACTGTATTATTATTATTTCTATTTCCAGTGCATTTCAGTACATTTTTAAATTGCTAAAACTTTTTTTTTTTTCTCAGATTTTTATTTTTGGGTAGTGATGGGTTTCAGACAGTTTATAAAACTTGGTTTTGATAAAAATAAAAATGAGAGAGAGAGAGAGAGAGAGAGAGACTGAAAAGTACAGTATGTGTTATATGATGCTTTGAAGGCAAAACAATTGCATTGCCAATTAATATTAGGTTAAAAATTGTCTAATTTAACATGACTTCCTGTATAAACCGCAACCATTTCCAGTCAACCATCCAAATACAGATATAAACAGACATCTTTGTTGGTTGAACAGATACAGATAATGACATTTCCACACCTATATGCTACCTACTAAGCACTAGGAATAATGTTCTGATAAACTAGATGTTCAGTGTGTGCAGTACATATGGTTGTATTTCACACTTAATCATTTAAATTGTTGTAACTTCTGACTGCCAGGAAAGTGTGGCGTACTGAGCGCCTATAGATAATTGTTAATGTCTGCAATGCATTTACACTAATAATTTGTTTAGTTTATTGAGATGTTTACAGTAGGGAAGGTGTCGCCACACTCTTTAGTGAAAAGCTGTGAAAATTGCCTACAGCTGCAATCACTCACGTTCTAACAGTTTTCACATCTAGCATGCCCTTTCAGAAGATGATATAAATTTAACCACAGGCTCCCACTATCTTTTAATGCTTCAAATTTAAGTATATGAGAAGACAAACAGTGGGGAACAAATGTTTCTACAACAACAATTGCATCCAAGAACAAGCCAAATGAACAAACCACATCCTACTCTAGGTAGTCAAAAGACATCCAAAAATGACAGAACACAGAATGAATGCGAGCTCGTAATCTGTCTTGCAGCCTATTATTTCACAAAGCTCTCACCAATGTCCGGGATCCTCTTGCTTGCTTCTTAGCTTTCTTCGTCAATATGCTCCTCTGTCTGTCTCTCTGCTATAAGCTAACCTTATGTCCATAGAGCTCTAGCTGAACACCGTCTCAGCAGCATAATGTTGCTTGAAACCTGGTTGGCAAGCTAGCCAATAAAACTTGACAGCAACCGATACAGGAGCACTTACAGTAAAGTTTCTGATGCCAGAGTGTGTTATCTAGTAAGTTTGCTACCATCAACTTGAGATTTATAGCTAGCAGCTAAACCTGTGTCTGTGGCTGATTTTGCTGGAGTCAACAACTTTGTTAACACAGGCAAACACCAAGCAAGCAAAACAATACAAGACATAGCAAGCTAGTAAGTTATTTCCTACTAGTCCAACAGCATGAAGGTCAGTGTGGCATCTGTCCTGCTTCCTTGAGCTCTTTTAAACCACGGCAACCATCAAAAGCAATCTGAGATTTACTCTTGAATGGTTGCTTTCTCGCCACTCTCCCTTTTTCTCCTCCTTGCTTCCTCTAGAATGTCTTCTTCTGTCTCTTGGCTGCCTTTGCCATGATGTCCATGCTAAGAATACTGAATTAGCTTTTCCAAAGACCTCACACATCCCCCACGTTTTGCATCTTCTTGCTTCCTGAAGAGTCTCAGACCATTACGCCATTGTTGCAAAAGGTTTCGTGCCCTGGATTCCAATGTTACATAGTCTGATGGGGGCAGTGGGGGCAGTGAGCCTGGAGCAGCTATGACAGAAACGTCATTCACCCTTTTAAAAGTCAATGCACCATCAAAATGCTGGGGGCAGCGAGCCCGGAGCTGCTATGACAGAAAAGTCATTCCTTCTATTATAAGTCAATGCACCATCAAAATGATTTTGCTGTTATTTTAAGATAAAATGACTACATGATGTTGCTTAAGTTCCCACTTTCAATTGAGGAGCTTAATGTGAGGAGATGTCAACATCAGGCGCTAAATAGTACATTAAACCCTAATGTTGGTAGACACATTAGTGTATCTTAATGTTTTGCCTATTCAGTAGTTGCACGGAATCAGTCCTCACTCCAAAGATAATTGCTTAAATGCATCTTTATCCTGCAGAGGCCCATCATCGCCTGAGGTGAAAAGCTGTGTGGAAAAAAAGATTCATTCTCCAGACAGTGACTGTAAACTCACCACCACAATGACCTAGGTTCAATCTCCAGCTATGGGCTTTGAGCTTAGTGCACCATCAAAACAGACTGGCAGTGTTTGTGGTGTGAGGATCCTTGCTAGGGCCTTAGCAAATCTCCCTGGTTTGGCAGAAACATTAACCTTTTGATCATGTGCAGGAGGCACATGGTGGTCTACAGCCATCTCTGAGTAGACAGGCTTTACTTGTAGAACAGATGCCAGACAGTTTTCAAGCTGTAGTGAAAGAAAATGGAGAACATTTCAGATGCCAAAGCTGACTTTCATTAAACACTAACTGAAATTATTTTAACTTCATGGGAGGAAAAATGTTCTTGTAGTGGAACGGTGCTTTCAGACTGAACATTAAGTGAATTTTAGAGACCGTTCTGGTAGGTTTTAAGGGAGAGATTAAGCTTTCACACAAACACACATGTACGCTTACAGTTAGCTGGTTACAGCTAGCGTTCTTACCGCCGGTACATTGCCTCTTTGGGGGGAACAAACACGGGCAACAAAAACACTCCTGTGGTCAAATTTTCATTAATAACATTAGGCAAAACTTGTGTGTTCAACCTGTATCTAGTTTATTAGACTATATTACTTTTGGACCTCACTCTTAAGCACACTGGTTATCGTTAATAGGTGATTTTGGTGGAAAATTAGCCAACAAATGTCAATACTGTACAACTATTGTACATTTATGGAAGCAAATGCAATTATTTAAGTCTAGCCAACAGAGGATGTGCAGTTAATTCCATGTGCATTAAGCCACACATGAATCTGTCTCATATTCATGAAGAGGTTTCAATTTCACGATGTAGCTTTATATTAGTCACACGCTGGTGAAGAAAGTCTGCAGCAGCCTGTCCCCACTCCTCCCCTGCATAACTTTTCAAGGCTATGTAGGTCAGCTGTCTCACTGATGGGGCTGTTTTGCACCATGATCTTTAAATTCTTCGTTGTTTATTCTCTCACATCCCTGAAAATTATGTATCAGAGGTGATGTGTTATGGAGACAAACGCTAATCAACAAATGTACAGCCTTATTTCTCCCTTTCCCCAAAAGAAATAAAGGCCGGTAACTGCTCCAACAATCAGAATTATGTAATTGTACTTATTTTCAAAGCCTAAATTCACAGGAATACAGTTTTCCTATTATGGCTTCCTAATCATCATAGACATCAGTAGAAGAAAATGTGACACTGATAAGTCATTTTGCATCTTAAAGTTGAAAATCCAACTTTCACAAAGTACTTTTTAACAGCAAACAAACCTCTGCAGCATCCTAAACTTTTGGGTAAAACAACTTTAATGATCGCGAGCTTGAATTTGAAAGGATTTAGTCTCTTTGATCTTTTATTTCCAATTCACCTTCACATACTCCAGAGTCATGAACATTTATAATATGCAAAGCCCTCCTCCATTAAATCATACTCTATGTGAAAGCTTCAAACCTTCTTAGAAGCCTCTGACCTCAAACAGTATGAAAAGTAGCACCGGCTGGCTCTGCTGGCCCTGAGGTCTTAGCTTACACAACCACTGAAAATTAAAAAAAAATAGACCCCCCCTTCCAAAGTACACACACCCCTTACCTCTCAGGCAGTCAGATATACAAACATAAATGCACATCCATCCTTGACCTGATATGCAAAGTCCAATTAAAGCTGTTTTGGTATGCAACCATGCTCTATAAACAAAGTGTACTATATGATGCATGGCTGCTCTTCCTAGAGATATGAGGATGTTAAGGGTGAAGGAGGCAGTAAAGTATCATGAGAACAATCACCATTTCAATAAGACTAGTATTTTCTTAGATAACCCATTCTGCTTCTTTTGACAAAAGATAAAACCTCAGGAGCTATTTCCCCAACACATATCCTCATACAGCTTGTGAGATATTACCCTTGCCTTATCTTGGAAACATATGGGCAAAGCTTTGATAGATTGTGGCTCTAAAAGGAAGAAATCTTTATTCAGGGAGTGACGGTTTAATCCATGTAAACCTCTCTCGGTGTCTAACGCTTATCTTACCACTCATTTTCTGTACAAAAGCGCAATTTGGCACTCCTCTGGAAACTTTACACCACTTTTTAATTAATTTACATTCAAGCTCATTTCTCAGCTGAAAACTTGTTCTGTAAGTGTCGTGTATGCTTAATTTCCTAACAAGTAACTAATTGCCTCAAGATTAGTTTTTCCAGTCATGGATGAAAAATAAACCTCTCTTACAAAGCTTTATTTTCCACAAGATTCATCTTCTACACAAATTGCATGCCTATGGATGTGATATGAACATGCTGTGTAGAACGCCACTGCATCAGCTGATTATGTTGATTTCATGTCATTAGTCTGGCACCGAGATACTACGAAATAGGATCCTTTATTACTGGCTAAATCATTTAGAGGTGGCAAATGATTTCCTGCTCCAGGGCTGTTCATTGATTTGAACATCATCAGCTGTACAAATGTAAATTTGTGTTGGGGTTTAAATTTTATGAGCAACGATATTAAATTCTGATATTTTTAAGAAAAAAAGTTATAAAGAAAAAAGTTTCTTTTTTCAATAAAATCTGATAAATTGTGTGGAATACAGTCCAAACATACAAAATTCAGTTTAATATGATACATAACAGAGCACAGTCCTCTGTTATGTATCATATTTTTGAGAACATTTGAGGAGCTTGACCGAAGAATATTTTGGCACTTTTGTGTGACAAATAATAACAAATAATTTCCGCACTAGAAGCAAGTAAAGGGGTGCTCCCATGATTTGCCACTGAGACTGATTAAAAAATAATGGTGAAATTTGTGCAGCACAGACCAAGATTTCCTGTCTTTTAGGCCCTATATATGGGTAAATGCTCTAAATATGCTGGACCCAACACTTCCTATAACGCATGTTGTAAGTAATTTTTGTAAAGTCAGTCGACTGCCCCTTTTAATGCTGATTTTGTTATTGAGACCAGTACACAAATTAGTTTTAGGCACCTGAAAGGCTCCCTTATGAATCCCTTGACAAATGCATGGCTTTGATTCACAAAAACTGAATAATTGCAGGTCTGTATTTTCTATCTTACAGACAAGTTTACCATTTGGAGCACTCTCCTGCTGTGTGAAGGTAGCAATCCATCTTCCAGAGCAAAGCTCTCTTTTTCCAAAACTACCTTAATATTTCAAGTTCTCACTTGTTTACAAACACAGTCCTCCAGGATAGGTACTGGTATATTGTTGCCTGAGGAAAGACATTTTGACACTTGGAGCCTCATCAGAGTCATCAGAAGGTTGTAGTGTTGTGGGTTGTGTTTACCTTGGCAACCACACTAAGACAGAATGATTTTGTGAAGAATGGGGGAATAAAGAATAGACAGAGGATCGCTATGGAGAGAAGAGTCATGATCTCAGGAGGTTAGAGTGGATAGTCTAAAATATTCATTATCCTCCGTTCGTCTAAAGACCGTCGTCAGCGTTTCTGAAGCAACTAACACTGATCAAGAGCATGACAGGACAGTCAGGGCTGAGTGGAGATAATTAATCAGCATGTGCAATAACACCATGTACAAGTGATACAATTTCTGTAAGTTAGTGCTGATGTTAGTGCCCAAGCACTATCCTGTCATCATTACACAGAGAACTGCAGAGTTTTGTTTCAAAATGAGACATTCTCCAGCTATTGAACTTTCCAGATATGATCCTGTTTTACAAAATGCTTGATGGCACAAAATGAAACCTCTTGGAGGTGAGCTGGATACTTTAAATCCCAACTGAGAAAATGACACCACTTTGAAGCTGGGTTTTCTTGTCTCATGTCTTAGACATATACTACGTAATAAATGTGAGATAGCTCTTTGTTCACTAATGGATGTAAGGGATGATCAAGTTCCATTTAATGTAATTTAAAGTATCATAAAGGTTGTGGTACTTTGAAAGGGGCATCTTAGACATGATTTCTTGTAGAGCAGGCAGGACGTCACTATTATGCAGACAAGAAATCATGTCAATTCAGATGTGACAATGTTCTTGTTCTACCTGGCGGGTGCCAAAACATTTATTTGAAACAAATCACTCAATTTAAAACAGCTGTAATCAATATTTTTATATTAACAATGGACCACATGTGTAGGCCATACTTCTATGTAAAAAGCGTCACTCAGTGTGATCAATATCACCGGACTGCAAGTCCCGTCAGCTCTATAGAGCTTTATAGCTTCTTTCATTTCATTTTATTAACATCTCTCATTTGATATTATGGTCATCTTTTGTTTGTTTTTTTGGTTCTGTCTCATTTTACTAGTTTTAGTAAACAGTTTTTAGTGAAAACACTTCCTGCGTTTTCAGCCCCAAAGACCCCAAAGTTTGCAGCTAGCTAGTGAACATAATGGAACATTTAGCGGCTAAAGAGCCAGATATTTCCCTCGGGACCAAAAAAAAAAATATATATATTGAACCAAAGTTCTTTTAGAGGGGCTCACAAATGCCTAATAAATTGGAAAGTTGACCATGAGGAGATCTTGGGGAAACTTCTGGATACATAGGTTGCATTTTTGGGTGTTGTGGCTCTAGAGAGTCAGACTTCTGTATTTGTGGGAAGCAACATGTTCTTATATCTTCACGGGATCACAGGTTTAAGCATTTGGATTGTAATAATTACATATACCTCAATTGAAAAGTATAATGTCATGTAAAGATGGTAGTTGTCATAACATTAGCCACTTAAAGTTGAAGCTTGGTAAAATGTACATACAGTATATACTGATATGGCTGATTTTAAATGAGTGATTTTAAGATAATGGCAGCATGAAATAAATGGCACGAAACATATTGTGAGCTCATTTGACTGAAGGTGTCATTATTGTGCATATGGCTGGCTCAGCATCATCCTCTGTGTGGTGAATCACACCGTTTGTAATGCCTCCCACCAAGATAATCTTAACTGCATGCTGTATCCATTCTTGTTGGAAGAAGACAAATGTACAATTTTTTTTTTCACATATCCACTCATATGGATTTCAGAACTTTATTGAGCAATAAAAAATATACACCAAGGAAAATATGATTTTCCTTTTTTCCCCATATTGTTGTTCTTCCATCTCAAAATCTGATGTAATACTTCCAGATGAACGACCCATGATCCAAAGCGTCAAAAGCAGGGAAAAAAAATGAGCAGTATTTTTAATTCAACAGTTGAAAACCACTAGAATAGTTTCAAAGCATCTCTGTTTGTTTATATTGTTCACAGAAATTTTGAAAAACGGATTTCAAACAGATTTTGGTTCAAACAGGAGTGAAATCACAGACTAGGTCGTCACATCTGAATCTGCCTCTCCATAGAGTTCTGCCAGTTTCTGGAACTCAGGCCCCCAGTTGTCCAGGTAGTTATATTCCTGCTCTGATTGTGTGCCGGGGAGAGTCTAAAGGACTGATGGATCCTGTGGGTGAACCCTGGCCCTCGTAAGCGTAGGTCTGGAGGGAGTCGTAGGGCGGCACGCTGGTATCCATGTCGGCCTCCACCAGTTTTTGCTTGATAAATTCGTGCACATCCACCTCGTCTAGCTCCATTGATGGGCTTCGGCGGCTGCGGGGCGGGCCGCAGTGTTGCCTTGCCTCTGGGCGAACATCCCGTCGGAATTTGAGCTCTTCAGCGGCAGCTGGGTTACGAAGGGCGATGATGTCGAAGGCCTCGGTATCCTCCTCGCCTCCCGCCCTCGTCGTCATAGGTGACCACATTCTCTCGGATGTCCTCTTCAGAGATAATAAGGGGCTCTTTCTTGCTCCGCCTCAGCGTGATGAAGAGAACCACGATGGCTGCAAGACAGAATAAGATATTTTTTCATATCAATGCTTACATTTCCAAAAATAAATTGAGACACGCTGGGGATAACACCCTCTTATGGATCAATAAATAACAAGTATAAATGGGAAATAATAAATTTAGTGACAATGCTCAGCCATGTTTTTTATGCTAATATCAATTCCTGTGGGTGCCTGTGTTGTTTCATGGCCCGTGACAGACAAACATGTTGTGGTTCGTAAACAGCACACCGAATGAACACAAGACGATTTTATGTGCATGTTTATTCAATTTTCCATCAGGACCCTAAAACTAGCAAAGCGGTGAAGAGCTGTAAATCAATAACACAAATTAGCTCATGTTAGCAATGGCTGTGATGATACATTGAATGCATGCTGTTGAGATGATGACAATACACATATTATTATCATCGTCTGTGGAGCAAATTCAGCCTCCCTTCCAGCATTACACATCATGTTAATAGAAAATTAACGTGTCTGAATACAGAGCTATGTCTCTCATCTTTTAGTTTTAGGTGAAGCCAGTAATAGAAAGAATGATGCAGCTGTACCACATTAAAGAAAATATACCACAATGTTGGAAAATGTTTCTGCACATAAGTAGCTTACAGTTTTAAATATCTTTTCCAACTGCTAATGAAGTCATGAAGCCATGTAATATCTGATGACATGCTTCAGCTTGGAAAATGTTCCTACAGCTAATGAGAGTTATCCTTCTTTGTGTTAATGATGACCTCTCTGTTAACATCTTTTTAATAAAATGGCGCCAGGGAAGTACTTTTTTTTACAGTATTTAAGAGGAGTTCATTATGCTACATTAGCAGAGACGAGAGAGCTAAATCAGTGTTCCTGCAGAGGAGTCTTTGTTTCACAATCAAATTACATTGGATTCAGGAGGGGAACATAATGGTTAAAAAAAGGGAAATCCAACTGTGATAAGAAATCTGTTTAAAAAAAGTTGATACAAACTTTTGGCATCTTGACATTCCACATCAAATGTGCTCAACAGAGAGGGAGGAAGGTGATGGTGGTGGTGGATTAAGAGGAGGTAGAGCTTTCAGCCTTCATAATAAGGATGCAGTGATGCATTTGGCTAATTTGCTATATTTATTCAAGCAATACATTTTCTAAACCTAAACCTATTATCATTACTATGGCATTCTCTAGACAGACTATAAAGGATTTCAAAGCTTGTTGTCAACGCACCTTTAGTCTAAAACTGAAGCCGTTACTTCTTCAGTTCACCTGGGCAGGTGAAAATAATTTTATTCAAACTGGTAATACTGGACAGAAAATGTCAGAGCTCTTCCAGGTTTTGTCATAACTGACAACCTGAACAAACTACAGTACATGAAATTTCCATTTTATGGGTGTAATCATGGACAGATTAACTCGACAGGGAGCCCCAGGGACAAAAATGAGATGTAGTCCATTTGTATTGTAAAAACAGTTGGTGGCAACATCCATTTGAATAAGGCCACTGCACTGACACAGTTGGGGGCTCTGGGGAAAAACGCAGGATCGGTGCTAAAAAAGTTGTCTGATTCAACGTAAAATGGGGTGGGGAGGCACGGAAATGCCATTCTGGGAGTAAAAGTCGTGAGGGAACGGTTTTCCTGCTCAGATTTTATAAATCTATTAAATTTTTTTTTAATAGGGGGAAATTGCTTTAGCGTTTTTTAGAGTTTCTAAAGCATGTTCATAAAATTAATATAATTTATTGTGCTTCAATGGCATGACATTGGAGGGTTCCTGGAACCAGTCCCCAAGGTAGCGTTTCTGTGTCAGTGTTGTCATTGCTGCTGGCTACAGGGTTGCTGGAACCTGCAGTGATGTTGATAAGTACTTGTCCTGCGTCTCTCACGCATAAAATCTGAAAGTACTTGCATCCTGTTTTGTTGAGATTATGCTAACGTTACATTATGAACAACAAATTTGTGCTGAACTCATGGAAACCCTGCTGTCTATGAGCTCCTACACAAACACACACGGAGCAAAGTCAGCGAACAGCAGAGCAGAGAAGCAGCCTTGAAGAAGTTAACCAGGTGATGTGATTACAACTACTACGCTTGGTACTGTAAGGACGTGCAATATAACCTTGACGGGTAAATTGCCAATACTTGATCAATACACCTTTTTAACAAGTATAAACTTGTAAAATGTAAATTAGCATTTATAGTATATATAACAAATAGAGTGATTTTGCTGTTGTAAACAACTCACCTGTTCATGGTCTAAAAACATTTATATTTTAAAGATTTATATTAAAGAACCGAACCAATTGTCAAAAAAACATTTTAATGGAGACCCACTTAATTTCCCTGGACCTGCTCAAATGAGGGGGAGTCACTACATTGAAAACCTATCAACATCACTGAAACTGTCGAGAAATTTATTAAAAATCAATAGCAGTGGTTTGCTTTCTAATTTCCTCAAACAATCCTTTGATGTATCTAGTCTATTTAATGCAACATTAATCTTGATTATTTGACAGTTTGACATTATTTGAAGAACAGACTGCGGTTGTACGTACAGATGTGTGTAACTGCGAATGTGATCAGGGCATTTGTGCACAAGAGAGGCTTCCTCTCACTGAAACTTCCCTGAATAAATAAAAGTACATCTGTCTTCCACTGTAGCAGGGTGAGAAGTTAAACCACAGCAGGTCAGCAAAGACAAGATTTTTAGGGGGTATTATCCTTTAAACTGGCCTTCCAGGAATATAATTTCTTATCTCACAACATTGAAACATACAACCTGACCAATGCAAACCCTTGCAGGGCCACATTTTTTGACAATGTGTGTGATGAAATACCATGACATACCATAATGCTTATAAGATATTCAAACACCAAAACTCAGTCTTGTCACTAACTACAGTATGTGCGGCCATGAGGCATTTTTTTACAAGCCCTGATTGAGTGCAGTTGGATAATGTGAAACTAAAAGTAGAATGCAACAAAGTAGACTTCCAATGTGGACTAAAAATAATTGTTTGACTGTACGCTAAGACACCCCATGACTAAAGTAATTATGCACAGATTCATCTATCTACATATATTTCATTGTTCAGTGCGGTCCCTTGCTTGCGTTTTTAATGAAATGTCCCCCAAACTGCATGTGATTAATCTATGCAAAGAAACCAAATTCACTGCACTCCACCTGGTGCAGTGGCATTGCCCAAGTGTGGTTAAAGAGGGTGAAAAATGTAATTTGTGTGGGACAGTGCTTATCGCTCGACTTGTTTAAAGCAACCAATTACACAAAGCAATGACGTGAGAGTGTGTGCGGTAAGCTGGGTCAATCATTGTGCAGAACTAGGAAATAAAGAATTTAATTTTTTTCATTTACTTTCCCATGCATATTTTTGAGCTGCATATTTTTGCCACTTACTGCTCCCACTATTTACAGTCCTCACTGCTGTTTAGAGGTAAACAACCTGAATATAATAAAACTGTAACCCAGACACTCAGTTAATGCAAATTTTATTGTTTATTATCATGCACCAGACTGCAATTTTTACAGTTCATGAGTGGATAGGAATATATTAATAGTATATCCCTATACACTGTACACACCATGTTGTAATACACTCCATATATTAATGCGCTCTCAGTGGTTCATTCAGGTCATTTCAGATGCCTAGCCAAGGCCAGTTGAGGTCAAAATGGTACTCAACACACCACTTCTGGTGGTTACCACACTTCCAGTCTACAGATATCTATTTGCTGCAGTAGAAGCCATTGCAGAAGTCTATTTTATGCTGCATGTACCCTGGTTAATGAAGATTACACTACCAGACTACGTAGATGGCTATATTGTATTGTAAAATAATGTGTCTAATCTAAATAAAAGGGCCAAACAATGTAACTTCAATTTTTGTTGTGTCATATTTTAAAAAAATGAATACAGTATTCCCACTATGATTAATGTTTAAGCCATGCCACCTGTGTATTCAGGTGTGAACAATCAGTGATAAAACAGCTTTATATATAATGTGTTTTATATTTGAGAAATAGAGTTGCCAATTTGCCTACTAGTTCTTTTAATATGTTGCTATGACACTAGAATGAGAAAAAACTGGGAAAGATTATTATATTAAAAATATCTTCAAACTAACAATACATGTTATATTTTACCAAAGACATTATACAAGAAAGAGGTGGTAAAAAACTGAGCTGCAGCACACACCTCTCCTCTCCCTTCCAAACACGAGCTACCCTCCAGGCAGTCAGTGGACATAAAGTTGTTACTGTGATGTAGAGACAGAGCTCAGTTAAAACTTTATGGATGAAAGATACATTTGTTACAGATTAATAACTCACCAAACTCTTGCTCCAGTCTATGTTGCCATGCTGGCTGGCAACATGTACAGCTGAAACAAAGCTGTTTACCGGCTTCTCACTGACCCGCCCTTCTCTGCTTCTGGTTGGCTAATAGTCCTTAACTAGGAACTGTGCATGTGCAACTCCCAACAAAGATCATTTAGAGACAAGATGTATTACTCCATAGCTAAAACAAAGCATTCAACACACAGGGTGAAAAGAGGATATGCAGCAATGTGCAGTATGATGAAAAATATAGTGTTTTTTGAAAATTAAAACATGTAAACCTGTTGTGGTACAACCCCTAAATAGGATTATGAACCTGAAAATGAGCATAATACAACATTTTTAATCAAGTTATAGTTGTGTTTTTAATCAGTTTTCTCTTTTAAACCAATATTGTACCGACTGTAATATTGTACCGTTTGCTTTGAAACTAAATTAGTGAAATCCAAACAATGATCTACTTAGGTATATATTACATTATTTAAGCCATGTATCAAGTATGCTGTTTAATTTAAAAAAACAGCCATGTGCATGTTTTACGGGCGTGAAGATCAGTATTCGTGAGCGGAAAAGCATCCTTGTGAGGGAGCAGTTCTTTTCTGCGTGCACTAATGTGGTCTTGCAAGCAGTGGCTGTGACAAGCACCCGCTCGACCCTTCCTACGCAATTGCAACTGCTCAATGCTCACTCATCAGGTTAAATTTTGAGACTTTGGAGGCGGGGATGGAATAGACAGTGACTGATTTCTCTGCTCCTTTGATTGTTCACTTTCAACACCCACAGGCTCAAGCCTTTCTCTGACCCCTTTTTTTGGCAGAAGAATCATTAAAAAAAAAGATGTCGCAGAAAAAAGAGGTAAAAAATCATAGGCTATTTGTGTTTACAGCAGTGGCTTATATGACCCACACTATTTAAGTCATTGCTAGCAAGTGTCGTTCTTCCACTGTGTCAGTGATCAAACCAAACAGCCAATCAAAGGTCATGGTCAGTATTCAAAGTGACCAATTAAACGCCATATTAAATCAACCGAGTCAGCTCGGAGATGGTTTGTGTCTCTTTCTGGTTTGCTGCAGGCTTAATTAGGATGGCTTATTAGAGAGCACAGAGATAAAACATGGACATTAGTTGGACAGATGGAAAACAAATAAGACAAACAAATCACACTGACAAGCAAAGACGAGCACAAATCGAAAGTGTGAGACATCGATGTGCTTTAGTCAGCCAATCAACTTCAGTCTGCATTTCTAAAACCAGCTTGGCACTCTTTCACTACATCCTGTGTAGTGAGACCTTTTGATCACTTTTTCTTGTATGTCTATGAAGGTGTGCATGCAAAACATTTTTAATATTTTTTTTTTCAGCCTTGAGCAGTTTGTGTTCCATCGAGGATGTTAAAAGATCACCAATCTTCGCCTCTTCCCGCTAAGTATTAGCAATAGCTAGCCCTTGAAAAATTGATTTAAAAATAAATGATGCCCGTCCTTGGCACTGCTTTCGTTTGTTTGTAGATTGAGATTCGATTAATCTAGAGTGGAATCAAGATAATGACAACTTTAATTAATACAAGGTATAAATGCAAAGGCCTGTGGATTTCATATCCTCACACAGATAATGTATCTAGATATCACATGTCAATACCAGGTGTTAATGGGGCCAATAAGTATTAAGTGTGACATGCACCTTTTAAACTGGGTATATTGCTGTTGCTTAGCATGTGCCTCAGACCACTATTCCACCAGGACACTCACATTCAGCTATTACTTCATTGTACCTGGTTTGAGCACCACAGTGCTGAATTATGAAAAATTTTACAGGCAAGTTAAATGACTGGCTGTTAAATGGAGTGGAATCTAATTTATTTTGACTGCAACCCACTGACAAAATGTCAAATCTCTTGGGGCGACGGGTTACCAAACCTCTGCCCAGCGGCTGAGCTATGTGCGAGACACTTCGCTTGTAACTGCAAAGTGTGAACCCAAAATGCAACACAGGTCAAACAAAAAAAAAGGTGTGATCAGTTTCTGCCTCTCCCTGTTTCTCTTTCTCTTTCCCTCAGTCCTAACTAGTGTCTGCCTTGTGCTGATGATTAGGGATTCAGCGTGTGTCTCTCACTCAAGCGTTTGCTCCAAACAGTGGTGATGGCCTTTTGTTCGCCTCAGCAAGAGGCTTTGGCATAGAAGAGGAAGACAGCCAGGATGAATATGCATAACCTTCACGCACTAATGTCCACAGACAATCACTGAAGAGAGGAGGGGAGAACAGCAAGGGTGAAGCTGCGTTATTAGACAGTTTTGTCCAATCATGTCCTACTGCAGTTTGATTTGCAGAGTAAGAAATTGTTATTCAACATTTCTCACACCCTACATTTAACTGACTTTAGTAAATTTAATGAGTTAAATTTAAAAGACTTTGTCAGGCATTTTCCACCTCCAACACATGATCTATTCTTAAAAAAAAATCTGACCTGTAAAGCTCGCTGTCCACATTCCAAATTCAGTGACAAGACCATATTTGCAAGTTTATATATAATCAGTTGCTGTCACTGCGAAGACTGGTTTCTATAGTAACACGGCACGCATACTCATTGACCGAGGACATGTTTTCTGGGTGCTGCAATGATCTGGTAAGATAGATGTAGCCCTGTTTATTCTCACTGTATTTCTGATGCAGTTTTATATTCATGGTGCAGAACACATCCGTCACACATGAAATCAACAAGAGCGGTATCTGTGTTGGCTGTCACCACATTCCTCCATGCTTGTCCTCTGCTCTTCTAGTCACCACATGCAATGTCAAACATGTGCCAGGCACATAGTGATGGGGAAGGATATTTAGTTACATGGTGAGAGAAAGGAATTGAATTGAAAATCGTCAATAAATGTGATTTAGGTCTAATCAAATTTTCTGATTCGAGCTGCCTCAATATGAATCGTCACTGCTCTCTTACTCAAGTCCCCATCTCCAGCCACTGCACATTTATTTCAGTATTCTTTCAGTTGTATACACCTCCCCTCTGAAATCACACTGACCCTTAAATCTCTATTCCCCTCATCTTTGCTGTCTTTGTCCTCACCATCTCCTTTCTAGTCACCTCTCCCCCAGAATCCTCTCTGTGTCCTCATTCTCTTCTGTCCTTCATATCCTTTTCTTTTTCTTCCACCCCTGCCCTCTCCAACTCTTTCTACCCTCATTCTGAATTCTACCTGTGTCCACACATGTCTATTCATCCCTCTCTCCTCCTCTGCCCTTGTCAAATTCTTTCAAACCCGTCCACCCTTCCTTGCTCCTCTATGGTTCATCTCCTCCATCCATGCCCTAAGGATATTTGCCCCCGGGCAGTTCCCCCCCTGCTGCAGTCCCAACAGGGGCTGTCCCAACTTACCCAGCAGGATGACGATGCACAGCAGGATGGCAATCAGAGCCCCCGTGCTGAGACCCGCCGAGGAGAGAAACGCCTCGCCTTGGCACATTCGGATCCTGCCGTGGCGTTGGCATGGGCACACCCGCAGAGTCAAGGTGCTGGTGCCACTGAGCGACGGCTCCCCACCATCCCACACCACGATGGGCAGCTCGTACAGCTCCTGGGTCAAGTGGTTAAAACGCCGCCGCCTGGCAATGATGCTGGCCGTGCTGTCTATAATGAAAGAGGTTAAGGAAAATTAGACCCCTTGGCAAAAAAGACTAATTGATGGTTTCATCTTTCTTCTCAATTGCGTTGCTCTTTCAGCGAAGCATGCAATTATCCTATTTATACAGGAAGACATTTAGATTAAGGGTAAGACTCGTCAATTTGACAGAAAAAATTGCCATTGTGAATTCAAATTTTTTCCCACTTTTTTTTTCTTTGAAGTATCTCAAGCTGGTAAATGTCTTACTCTGTCTTACTGTTGCCTCCCTGCTTGGCTAGGCTAATTAATTTCAAAGGTGTTCGTTTACTATTTTAATGTGCTGCAAAAGAGCAGTTCACCTTGGCCTCTGCTAAAACACTGTTAATAGAACATGTCATAGATAAACAGAAATAAAAAGGCTGGATTTGCAGAGAAGAAAAAGTAAATAAGAGTGAACTCAAGAGAAAGGTTTTATAAAAAAGAGGAGGAAGCAAATAATCACACAGATGAAACACTTGTATAAATATGAACTGGGTGGAGGGTAGCTGAAAAGGAGCTTATTATGTTACTGTGATGTCAGTACTCTCTCTCAGGTGGACTTGAATGCATGATCTGAGACATACCCACTACCCACAACAATAACGGTGATGAAACAACTTTAATTGGCTTGAATTCATCTGTCACAGACAACCTGTGTACAACAAGGCCAATGCACATCAATATTCCTAGTCAAGTGAAGCAGCCTTGTTTACTTCAGCCAAGCTTATTTTGACATTAGTGGATTATGGAAGTACAGGGAGAACATACATAAATTAAGTATTATTATTATGTGTAGATTACATATCTTGCACATGTACAGGTGTGTCTCAAACTTTTTTAGATATTGTGAGGATCACCAGAACCAGACTGAAAGGTTTTGAGCGTATTTGCTGTCTAGAGCTCTTTTCAGGTCGACATTTCAGTATTATTACGGAAGAAAATTAACTTTTCCACAATATATTCAAATTTTTTGAGCTGCTCCTGTATACAGGTGTATATATTACACTTTTTCTCCAAACTACAAAAAGACAAAACTTCACAAAAGAAACACTGCATTCAAAACAATCTGACAAATGCCACACACATGCCATCACATTAAAATACATTTCTAAGAACCAACTGAACACTGATGTGCTAAATGGAGAACAATATGATGAGCAGAAAACACTATTGTAACAATCTTATCAGCTTGCCTTTACAATACATACTGTAAGTGTCCTTTTGTAAACCGTTATGTTTTCATACTCAAATCTAAAACTCACAAGTACAACAAAAGAATGTTTTTTTTTGTTCCAAAAATACTGTATATACATCTGAGGAAGCACAGCTGGATTTGTAATCTGTTCTTCATACTGAACAAATAGAGAAAGGAAAATAAGCCATGTGCATGTACTGTAAAAACACAAAAACAAAAGAAAAGGGGAAAAAACCTTCACTGCAACTTGCCACAGCATTGCAGGTAATGTTCTCCTTGGCCAAGCACTAGGTGAAGTGTTGCCTAGCATGGTGAATCCAGAAAAGAGCATAGTGTAAAACATAGAATCCCTGAAAAGCTTTTACAGGTATACCTGCACATGGATCTTGCATAGTTTGGTATACATGTTTGGGGACTGTGGTCTTTCTTGGACCTTCCACCCAGGCAGTAAATCATGTAAATACTGTGTAGATGTAGATATTTCATGCATACATAAAATATACTTTTTGTTGAATTCATGAAGACTGTGCCAAATATAGAAAATTGTATGTAGTTGAGTATGAGTTTAAAAAAAAAGTTTATTTTAGAATTGCAATCTGAGTGTAAAGCAATAAATATGTATTTTAGCAGACTTGGTTTAGTGGGTTAGTACATGAATTAAAAGCTGTGGTCCTGTGTCTCAAGTACCAGTGTTAGTGTGTGAAGAATTGAGTAAAACTGAAATACACGTAAATGCTAAAAAACAGTCCAACTGTGAGAAGCACATAGAGCTCCTACATGGACAGCAAGTGTGGTAACATTACTGTCAGAGCTGCCATTTGCCATATGGTGGTATTTATGGTTCAGTTGCCTACCAATTCCAAACAAAACAGCATCACTATGCTGCATTGACTTTCACTATGGAGTGTTTTGGCAACTCCAGCATGAAAGGATTGCCAGCAGAGTGCAAGAAACTTTCTTCAAGGATAGACCAAAGAAGCTACAAATACCAACAAGAAGAGGGGAACAGCTGACTTGTGATTGAGTGCCGCTGTAACTTATCTGTTTGTACATGAACAGCTATATATGTTGTAAGATGGGATTTATTTTTCAGAGTAAAAGTAAAAAGTAAAAGATAGTGACTCTATATTTGAATAGCTTAAACATTCCTTATTTTCATGTTTGTTGTTGTTTTTAGATGACAAGCATTGCTGCTAGGGCTAGCTTGTTAGCCAAACTTAAACAAGGGTGTTTATAATTTCACTTACACCCTTCTGTCTGCACAAAAAATAGCCACTGTTCTGTTGATTTCTTTTGCAACAGTCGAGGCAAAGGTCATTTCAAATTTGTTATGGAGGATAAACACTTGCTTTCAGAAGGCGTGCATACTAAGAAGCTTACAGCAACAGGTAGGCTATCACACGACCACTTCACATGCTGGGCTGGATAACAACAGCCCAGCAGGTTAACATCAATATTCTAATACGCAATGGATACTGTATACATGTAGGCTATTGAAAGGGGCTATCTCAGCAGGAGATTACCAACTAGCTAAATAGGCATCAAAATAGCTATTGTTTTATAGTAAGGTGACCAGATTTCTGAAATGGAAAACCGGGGACATTTTTGGTTTGGCAGTAAGTGTAATGTGTGCGTGTGTATAATATGTAATAAATAGAAGCTGCAATGACTTTCTGGCAAGTGGAATACAGCATTGCATGTGTTGTACTGGCCATTTAAAAAGTATTTCAACACGCAAAACGGACTGGATTGGTTGGTACACAGCAAGTTAAATAATCTAGAGTCATAAGGATAATTGCAAAAGAGATCTTGTCTTTATTTTATATATAACTCAGCAGTAAGTCATGTTAATTATAGGGTACATTCCGTTTTCCAAATATAAACAAGGAAATTAGACATACGCCTACCAAACACATATTCCATCAGAAACAACAGGCTTCTAACAGGCCTGGTTACGTTATAAACTGCAAACATCTATTTGGCTACAGCTGTGATCATTTCCCTTAAAAGAAACATTAAAGTATCACAAGGACATACCTTCAGTATTACCACGGACATAAAGTGATGTTTATTTGCACGCTATATCTGTTTGATCCAGCTTTAACATGCTGTGCGCACTCCCGTGGATGGCAACCAGTGGTCGGTGGACAATCACTTTTTGGCATGACACCTGTATGCTCTCCTGTCCAGTCTTTCTAGTCACGTAAAATCTCATTTCAGGTCTGTTAACACCTTATAAAGTTTATGATTAACAAACATTAAAAAACAGGGACATTTGGTCACCCTATTTTATAGACAACATAGATCAATAACACAGCACAGAGTTAACGTCTGCAAAACTTAAGGCCAAATAGTCCTATGGTACGCATTATTTTGCCAGTGGGTAAAAAAAAAATGTTGTTGTGTTTTTTTGTAATTAATTGGACCAAGTAAACATAGTTTGAAGAAATAAAAAAAAAAGTTAAGTTATTATTTAATGTATTAAAATAGTCAATGAATATGTCTAATTGCTTTACCAGTTAAAAATACAATTGTTCTAAATAAAGCTTTAATTTACAAAAGCTTATTTTTCTAAACATTACCCTCACGCAAAATTGTACCATTGTGGATCCAACTTCAGGAATGTATGTGTAAAAGAGAGTACACATATTTAAACAAAGTTTACATTCAAAATCTTTAAATCCAAACTTCAAAAACATGCGGCAAATCAAGACAGAGTTACCTTCCATCAATTCATCATTTGTGTTAGATTTAAAAGTGCATCTTCAGTTTTCTGGTGCCATTTCAGATATGTGTTACGTTGCAACTGTCTTTGGCTTATGTAATAATACTTATGTAAGTTGAAAGAACATAGAAAGTCGACTAAATGCATCACATTATCAATAAGTAAAAACAAGTTATTAAACAGCTATCTTGTCATTATTCTTGTCACTGCACTTTTATCCTCACTGCTCTTCCTACACTCTTTTCCTCATCTGCTTTCTTAGACTTTCTTAGACTTCATCCTCAGTACCATCACCTGCCATTTCTTTGATGAATCATAGAAAACCTTTGTGTTCATCCTCTAAATGGAAGAACAATGTGTTTAAAATATAAGCATGTGATCTGCAGGGAGGATAACAAAGCGTAAGGTTAAAATATCCAGTGTAATTTGTATTACATTGGTATTACAACTAAAAATATCAAATGTATAATTATTGAATTAATTAATGTAAAATGATTGAAAGTTATGTTAACTGTAGCACTAAAAGGATTCTTAATGGGTGCCACAGAATCATGTGTCACATTTTAACACTGCTATTAGTTTCCTTAAGGCCCTGCTACTCTTTAAAGTAATATATCATATTTGGGAATGTTTTGTGGAGGTATACTAGGCCAAAAATGTGTATGTTTCCCAGAGGCAACACCATACCATAGGGGGCTAAATAGTTAAGAGATAAGGAATCACATAATGTTGAAAGCAGTGCATACTTCATTCAACGTATGTGGCTGGGTGAATCAGATACCTGGATGACTAACTTGGCCCTTACATGACTGACTAACTAGAAACTTGCACATGACACATTGCTGATATATATTCACACGATATTTTGAGTTCTGAAAATGCTGAATCGTGCACAGGGCAACCTTTTTCCTTTCCATCCAGTGAAAAGACACCTCCGCCGTGCTGTACTATCATGCTGCTGCTCTGAGACCTCGCCTCCCACTCCAATCTCTGCTCCATCTATGAATAATTATAATGATCGACAGTTGGAATGACAACACGTACTTCAAGCTTTATTAAGTCAGACTCGCAGTATCACCGTATCAGCAAGCAGATGGGTGGGGGGTTTGAGGGACTGGAGTGTGAGAGATGCAAATAACAAGGAAGAGAGATGGGGAGTTGGAAGATGAGAGGAGAAGAGGGGGAGGTGAGGGGGGCGAATGAGGGAGGTGTGTGTATGTGTGAGCCAAAGAGAGAGCAGATAGGATGAATACCGAGGCTGAGGCGGAAAGAGACACAAACAAGCTGTGTGTCCATGGTGTTCGCCGTCGCAGCCTTTACACTGTGAACCACACGACAATGGCGGCATGGGTCCTTGTACAGACCTCAACAAGGAAGTGCACATCAATTAGGTCATGCTAATTTCACATTAAACCGCCTCTCATGGCAGGTGGGTAGAGGAGAGCTGTGCGCTTGTTGATTAATGCCGCAGTGAGATGGGCCATCTGCAGCCACGTGGCATCCACATAAGAGGAGAGACAGCATGAAGTTAGAACCCCTTACAGATTAACCGTGTTGTGACAGCTCGTGTGCGAAGCAGGTGACCAGGCAGGAAATGAGGGAAAATATGCTTTTAAGAGCATTTCACACTTCATTGAAAATGATCCTGAACATTTTGCAGATCACTAGCAATCACTTTTCCATTTTTCTCCCTGGTGTCTGGTTGTCTACCACATAAAAAACGCACACAGGCATTAATATGCATGTGTGTGAGGTTCTACAAAACCCTGTGGAATTCCGCCTGCACTGGGTTCGTTAAGCCAGAATACGAGCCACTAACTGGCAAATGGCCTAATTTTTTTCACTTTTCCAAAGGCATTAGCATGATAGGTGAAGTATCACTTACATAACTTTTTGTATTACTTATGCATTCCTGACTCTCCATTTCAAGATATGAAGTTAAGTGAGATTTTACAGCAAGCAAGCCTATAGGACTTAACTATGATCTCTGTGGTCACTCTCTTTCTCATAGGTTGTTTTCCATTTTATGGCTGTCATGAAAAGAAAATGAAGCCATTTAAACTTTTTTTAAATGTAAGTGACAATGAAAAACTAAGCAAGAGGATAGCAGATTTAAAATCATGGAAGACCATAACATTTACAGTTATTTAGATCATCAGCTGATACAATAAGAGACAGGCCACTACATTTAAATGTAACATATTTGGTACATACATGGTACGTACCATTTAGAGAGTGCAAGTATCTTTTTAATAGAGTTGCCTCACTGTAAAACATATGAAGTGTGATTAAAAAAAAACAAGCAAGCCAAAAATATACCAACAATAGACACGCAACACAGCCACATCTCTACAGACTTCACACTTGCCTACACATGCACTTAGCTGGATTCCTTGTGAACTTTGGTGGGTGTGTGTAGGTGCCACTGATGGGATTCAGCACGAACCTTCTCTCCAGTTGCCATTTGGAGCACAACATACATTGCGGTGGCACTATTTTGGGACAGAATATACTGTATATTGGGTCACATTTTACAGGCCAGTACATATTGTTTGGGATCGCTCAAGTTTATAGGCTGAAAATGTTGAAGAAATGTATGTATTATGTAGGTGCTGCAGGTATTTAAGTCATTCTTTCTGCTAACAGATATAGCAATATATTTTGTTAGATAGTTTGTTAGAATCCTCCAAGGCTTATAATTTTAAGCAATTTGCATGTTTTTGCAAAAAAGTACAGCCTTGTACATAAATAAGACAGTCCCAAATGTCTTGAAATTGGTTACAGCAGTTTCCCTCCTGTACAGTCCAACGTTGGTGTACTGGAAAACCATCATGCCTTCAAGGAGAGATTGATATAGGAGGGTTTACAGACTCTGCGGAATCATTTGTACTTACGGTCCTGAATATGTTAACTATGGCATGAGCGAAAAACATCAGCATCTGGTAGCCAACAGTTAACCATCAACGTAAGATAAAACTTTATGGGTGGAAACTACACTTGAAATTACTGCATACTGCATATTCCACAGGTGCCAAGATGTAGACTGCACTTAGCCTATATTAAACTACACTGAACAAAATTATAAATGCAACACTTTTCTTTTTGCCCCAATTCATCATGAGCTGAACTCAAAGATCTAAGACTTTCGCTATGTACACAAAAGTCCTGTTTCTCTCATATAATGTTCACAAACCTGTCAAAATCTGTGTTTGCCGAGATAATCCATCCACCTCACAGGTGTGGCAAATCAAGATGCTGATCAGACAGCACGGGTATTGCACAGGTGTGCCTTAGGCTGGCCCAATAAAGGCCACTCAAAAATGTGCAGTTGTATTGGGTGGGTCCAGAAACCTGTCAGTATGTGTGACCACCATTTGCCTTACACAGTGCAACACATCTCCTTTGCACAGAGTTGATCAAGTTGTTGACTGTGGCCTGTGGAATGTTAGTCCACTCCTCTTCAATGGCTGTGCGAAGTTGCAGTCAGGTCAAGACCCCGGTGAGGACACTAAGCATGCAGGTGAGCTTTCCTGAAACGGTTCCTGACAGTTTGTGCAGAAATTCTTTGTTTTTGCAAACCGGTTGTTGCAGCAGCTGTCCGGCTGGCTGGTCTCAGCTGATCTTGGAGGTGATGATGCTGGATGTGGAGGTCTTGGACTGGTGTGGTTACATGTGGTCTGTGGTTGTGAGGCCGGTTGGATTCTCTGAAACGCCTTTGAAGATGGCTTATGGTAAAGAAATGAACATTCAATTCCCAGACAACAGGAGGAATAGGCCTTTTGTGTACATAGAGAAAGTCATAGATCTTTGAGTTCAGCTCATGATGAATGGGGACAAAAACAAAAGTGTTGCATTCATAATTTTGTTCAGTGTAATTACACTTACCGGACACCTTATTAGGTACACCTTGCTAGTACTGGGTTGGACACTCTTTTGCCTTCAGGACTGCCTTAATTCTTCACTGCATACTTTAACAAGGTTGGAAACATTCCTCAGAGACTTTGGTCTATACTGACAAGACAGCATCACGCAGCTGCTGCAGATTTGTCAGCTGCACATCCACAACGAGTGGCTTTGTGAGTTACTGATTGCCTTTCTGTCATCTCAAACCAGTCTGCCCATTCTCCTCTGACCTCTGACATTGTCTTTTTGTATTTAATCTCTTTTTCCGGACCGTTCTCTGTAAAAAAAAAAAAACAACACATTCTCACTCTGGACTCATCATATATTGACGCTAGGTCAAGGCCCTGTGGCATCAATTTTTAATGCCCTGGGTTACCCCACTTGCATCATTTTTAGAAGTTTAGGGGTCAAGTTAGCAGCGCTTAGCAATGATAAATATGTATCCAGTAAAGTTAGCAACAATAAATATTCATTGTCCAGTTACACTTTCAAAATAAAGCAGTGTTAGGAGTAATATGTTACAAAAGTACACTAATGTATTGCTTTTTGCTGTAACGCAGTAATATAACGCATTACTGAAAAAAATCTGTAATATTATACCTGTTACAATCTCAGTAACGCACGTTACAATGCATTTTAATCTGAAGTTAATTGGTGTTTTTTTTAATAATTCACCAACACCAAGAAACATTTCAGCAGCAGAAAAACATATCCATGGGTAAAAGATTTTGTTGCGTAATCCGGCGAGATTGTAGGCGGTGCAAACTCGGGCTCGCTCTTACAAACACTGCTCTCTGGTTGCATCCATCCATCCATCCCACCCCCTATTCGGTCTTTCTATAGATATCATATACCTACCTTTACCATCAAAAAATTATGCCACAGGGCTTCCCCCAGTGACGCAGATGGGTCTTGACCATGTGTCCATATGTGACGAGTGAGAACAGGTTGCAGGTAAACTCCACAAATGGTTGCACACGAAAATCCCAGTATATCAGCAGTTTTTGAAATTCTCAGACTCTGGAGCAACTTTAAGTGTCTTGCTCAGTGTCACAATGGTTGATGTGTCACAGTGTGGAGTTGAACCCAGGGCTCAGAGCAAATACAGATATCGTTAAACATCTAGGTACTATTACAGGGCAGCTGTGAATATAAAACACTAATATAATTTTGAAAAAAACAGGCCTTTCATGCCGAATAACAAACAGCGCATCAAGAGACAAACATAACAATCTCCTTTAAAAGAAACCCCTGTTCAATAAGGATTAGTGTGACTCAGTAAGGCTTAGCCTAACAAAATATGCCCAGTGGTGACAACAGGTAGCGGTTAGTGATCGGGCTGCTTGTAAAAAACACCCAAAAATGTGTTTTGGCCACTGCACTGGTTACAGCATACTCACACTGTCTCACTATGCTATGTTTGTTCCATAAGGTTGTGTTTTGTGTATTTGAGTTAATTACAGTTTGCCCTACATGCTTCTGCAGTAACAATCAAACAAGACCTCAGAGTACTATTATTATGTTCCCATGTTATGCAGGAGCAAATTGGTTCACAGATGTGGCACCAACAGCTGTTGTGGCCTTACTGCACACACATTAGTCTTATGCAAAACAATATTAGTTTAATTGATTAAAAGAAAACAATATTTTTCCTTTAAACATCAAGTAATTAGGGAACAGACTGAAGTTTGCATGATTAATCCGAAAGCTAATCAAATGCAGTTTTTAGCTGTTCATTGTGCAGGTTTTGACAAAACCAGCACGAGACAAGCTGCTCTGCCCTCTTTGCACAAATCATGCTGTTTCAGCAGATAATGGGTGTTTGGGAATCTAGAAGTATAACACCCATTGTAAGTGAAGTGTGAATGACATAAAAGCTAATTAAACGTCCTGCATAGCAATGGCTTGACAGCTCTTCTTTCAACACAGCTGATTAACTGTAATATTATAGGGTCTTCTGTATGCACACTGGAAGAAGCTGCCTTCAGAAATCAATTGATCTATTTAAGTATGTGGGTTATTTAGAGATCATAGCCTCCATTTAATTCCCTTTTTAGAAGCAAATGTCATCACAATGTGACAGATAAGGAGATCAAAGAGGCATTCAATTTTCAGTCATTGTAAAGTAGGCATAGTCAAGTTGAATATATTTAAAGGGCTTTTAATGGAACAGGTTTGTCACAAAGTGCTTTCCTAGAGCAGTTGAGTAGAAGCATCCCCCTTGTTTTTCAGCTTTAATGGTGCCTAACATGCTGTAGGAGTTTGACCTGCATATATTGTGGCACATCCAACACTCCAACTGCATCAGCACATCTGCATGATAACTCTGTGCTTAAGGAGCCATGTCTGCAATTCCACAACGAGGAAAAGGCCTTGATCTGAAGGCTGCATCTGTGTTTTGTTTTTTTTCGCTAAAAAGTGACTCTTAACCGCCATGCTGATCTGATTTTGTTAAACAGAGCTGGAGCTGTTAAAGTTCTCCATAAAAAAAAGCCCAATTGTAACAAGGTAATAGCTTTTAACAAATCTGATATGGCTGCAAGTACAGAAAACAGCTTGTCAAAAAACCCATTATGCTTTCGTTAATGGGTTCTTTTAAAAGTCATGATTGTTAAATTACCTGAAATGCATATGAAGGAGGAATCAATTGCAGATGTCATTAGTTATTTAATTTTAAAAAATAGTCATTAAATATATCAGATTGTCTCAAACTAAATCCTTTTTTCTTTAATGCAAAAATTGTGCACAGAGCCACAAAAATCCAAGTTTCTAAGGATCCATTCTGAGCAAACTGTAACTGAGGAGGAAAGGAGGCCATGAGAGAGTTAGTCGTGTGAGTGACTGAGAGGGATTTTCGTCAGTTGCACAACAACAGAGGGAGGTATTAGGCTCTGGCACAGAGAAGCTACCAACTGTTGGTCTGCTACAACAGCAATGAAAGAAGTTGCTTCGAGTGTGAAGAGCTTACTTTAATTATCAGACACAGGAGTCAACAGTATGGTGCATTCTCTCTCTCTCTCTCTCTCTATCACACACACCCTGAGATTGTGAACACAGCAAATAACTTCTAATACACAGTGGCAGAAGAAAGCTATATGATTCCGACACCTCTTTTGAGTGCAATAGCAAATGCAGGCTCCAAGTGACTGAAGATGACTGAAGCAGCATGAACTCAGAGTGCAGCGGCTTAACATTAAGAGAGAGGTTGGTGTTTTGAAACTGCAAATGAACTAGTGGGGACAGAGAGAAAAAATATTGAATTATTATATGAAACTCTGTAGGTGGACAAGGACATATAATATAAACAAGTAAGCAAGCAGAAGAGATACAGGTAGCTAAAAGGTAATCTTGAAGCTTAATGCTGATATATGTTTTGTCACTTGAGTTTTTGACCTGACAACACCCATTTCCTTCATTGATACAGTATTGAATATAACTGTGTGTCTGGTAGTAATAGTAGTAGTAGTTTAAACAAGAACCACTTTCCTTGTCTAAATGCTTAAGATTAAATGTGTCCTTGATCGAGGCATTTAACTGCTCAAGTGGTACAAGTCAGAGACTTTTCTAGGCAGATGCCTCCCTTTCATCTGGTCAACTAACTGTCCAAATTATTGCCTTAAGTCAGAATATGCTCTTTAACAGCTTTCCTGGAAATAAATTAAGCTGTATGAGGAAATACAAGGATTGTATGTATGTTAGAGTGGTAATGACTGAATCCCACTTCTATACTAGCCAGATGGGATAGGTTGTTTTTTGGTTGATGGGGAATTTCGTCATTTCTTTCAAGTTCTCTCTGACAAATGATTAAAGTATGAATATTTTTTGACACATGACACTTATTGGCCCATCCTCCTTGGGATTATATCACATAGTTTGAGAAGATCCTGTGGGATGGTATGTAGCAGGAGCTAAACCCAAATTGAAAGGCACCATTACTCAAACAGCATCAACCAAAAAACTGCTGTCAATCCTTCAAGAAAGCAGGATTTCCTTGCTGGATCCTTGGGAATACTTATACATACTTATACCTACATGCTGCAGATGGCTCTGTAGTTAAGAAATCTAAAAACATTTGAGAAAATCTCTTTGCATGAGTGGGACATATTTTCAAATGGTAGGTATATAAAGTGGAAGTCTAGTGTTTGAAGAGTTTAATTTGCATTGTGCACTCAGTGTAGACCATGTCCAACCATAACCCCATGGGCAAACCTACCCACTTGCCTGTAAGACCTGGCCCCAGAAGGGTGCTGTCGTGTTCTAAGTAGACCTTTCCAAAGACACTGATATTTAGATGGCTTTGAAGTGCTCTTACCACATTATCTGACACCACCACCACCTGCCAGGATCCTAAGGTATGGGTTTTATTTGGTCAAAATATTATAAATAAACAGCCCCTCTAAAAAAGTAGCTATCACTATTCTTCACTCTGCCTTTGCATATTTGTACTTGTGGCCCTGGAGGACATAATTTACATGTTACTGTTCACAGCTATATAATATGCCTCGCATTATCTGCCAGACATCTTACTATGCAGAAAGCAGAACAAGGAGCCAACAGAAGCAAAAAATGACTGTATCACTGTGGCCAGCATGTTAGTAGTTAACAAGTGATTAGTATTAACTTCTGTCAGGTTTCCTTCAAGTCAACACTGTCATTCCCTAACACAGAATATGGCAACTCAACAAAAGATGTTTTGCAGGCAATTGTCGCAGTGTACCTCCATGTATTACTCAGAAATCAGAACCAGAAGCCGCTTTATTGCCAAGTAGGCTTCTACACACAATGAAAGTCAGCAAATTTGATTTGCTGACTTTGTGCATAATAAGAAACATAACATATATAAATATAAAAATATGGACAAGGTATACGGAATATAAGATAATAATGATAAAAGAAAAACCCAAGAGTAAAAAAGTAAAAAATATATTTAACAAGTGTTTTTCACAACATATACAACACAGTCACACCTGTAACAAGATGTTAAAATAACAATCCTCAAATAGTTGGAATAAAAAGGGTGTTTCTGGGTATTATTCCAAGCCCAGAAATTTTTCTGTCTGGTGTGATGGCAATTTTCCATTAATATTTATTTGGTTTTCTGCACTAAACAGTAAAACATGTAATACAAAAACAATCCATATCAAGCATTTAAAACTAAAGTAAATATTTTGTCCTTTGCCCCAACAAATGCCATCAGACTTCCAGTTATTAGAAGTGTTTAACCAATGATTGAGAGCTGCACTACTGGTGATGATTAAAAGTGAATCAAATTACGGTGGACTAAAATAGTGATACTGTATTTGCACTTTCAAAAACAGATCATTTATTGTCTTCTAGGAAATATGTGTCTTTGGAGCAGTGTTACAGTCAATCTTTGCTTTGTTTGATTCATCTGGCCCTTAGGAGTGGAGGTGGGCAGGAGGTGATGGAAGCCCCTAAGTGCCACTCACATGAATGCAGCAAAACTGGCCTTTGCATATGTTGGAGTTGAAGTAGACAAGGGAAGGCTTGTGGTGGGAAGCAACTGGACCAAGGGCTAAACAGACTTATCTCATATTATCACATTGATTTTTTTTTTTTTAATCTCTCCCGCACTCCCTTCCTCTCTGTTTTCAGCCTCTCTGTGGCTCAGACATTTATCTGGAGTGTTGTGAACTCCTCCTCTCAGTGGGCAACTGTGCGATCTTCTGGCTGAGAGCTTTTAAAAGCCCTGTGATTGCAGACCAACCCAGGGCTAGGTATTCACCTGAGACTGAGATGGTTGCCATGGTAACACTGTTGGCTCTGCGCTGGCACAAAATAATGCACGCAGGAGGGAAAGAGTGAGCGCTAGACCGGGTAATCCATTTGACAACACGATGCGCAAACATGCCAAACCTCTATGACTCTTATGTTTCATGAAGACCAGACTCAGAGTAGATCCCTGTAGCATTTGAATCTCCAGATCTTTATCGCACGCAGTTGGCAAAGCACATATTTTATTGCACCTCCAAGGTATGAGGAAATCAGTTCAGCTTATTGGATTTTGGAATGTGAGCAATGACGATGGAGCCCTGCCCCAAAGGCAGAGTGCAAAACTCATAAGAAATGCAAACAAACATATTGATCTCTTTAATTACCTTCATTGTCTTTCAGGGTGAAGTTGGGATTAACTGGTAGCTGGCTTGGCAACGCAAACGAAAACCGCTGTCCATTGGCAAAGTCATCCTTATCCATTGCTGTGACAGTCTGGATCACCTGTTGTTCAGAGGACACTGGATAAATTACTCTCCAAACACACCTGCAACATTTAATTAGCCGCTGAACAATTTAGAATCACTTTGCACTCTAATTACATGCGGGACAAGGAGTTGTTTCTGATGCATGTCTCAGGATTTGTTGATCATAATTTGCCAGAGTCAGAGTTCCTCTGACCTACAGCTAACTGGCCTTGCAACGTTTTCTCCTCTACCTGTGTATGCTGCCTGAAAGAGAGTGGCTGTTTGCAACGTTAAGATTTAAGAACATTTGGCTTGTGCCAGGGCCGGGGGGGCTGGCATCTAACAATGACAGGGGTGCTCTCAGGGCAACCTCACTGCCACTTTCGTCAGCTTGTTACCCTTAATTGGAAAAAGACACAGTGAGAGCGTAGAGAGAGCTGGAGTTGAGAGAAAAACGACGTGATAGCTCCTGTCACCAAGAGGAGTTCTTATCTTCAGTGTCAGATTTGGGGTGTTGTTGGTCTTCTTGCTCAAGCCTCTGCTTTTAACTCTGCAGTATTAGGATGTACTTTGTGTGTGTTTAAGTTAATGTATGTGGATGTCATGCTGGACGGGGTGGCACTGGTTTGGGCTTTCGGCTGAGGAAAGCAGAGTACTTTTTCTTCTAGTGTTTCTTGGTTTCAAACTTGAGTTGTAATGATTTGGTTTTCAATGTGAAAACCAGCTAACTGCCGCTTGATTACTCCTAAATATCACAATTATGGGACATTTGGGGAAAAAAAAGCAATACAACTGGTTGGTAAATGCCTGCCCGGGGAAACATCAACACCTGAGTGGGTGCAAAGTTGTTCTCCATAATGTAAGTTTTGGTTTAGAGTATGACAGTCTAATGTGTCTCTCCTCTTGTTCAAGAATATCTCCAGAAATCTGAGCTTGTCTATATAGACGTCTGGCTACCAGTGATGTAAAAATACTGTACTGTATCTTTCAGTTTCATTGTTCTCAGTCTAATGCGTGCATTCAGTAATTGACCATTTCAAATCATTGAGCAGTCGTTGCTCTATCGTTCCTCTCATTGTTGAGATGACAGGATTCCTCCTCTCACTGTTAGCACATGTAGGTGTTTTCATTATAAGTTTCACCACCTGCTTTTCTGAACACCATTCACAAAGCTTGAACCTTGATGTCTAACTGGCATTAAAGTCAAAATGTGATTTTGTGACTCATTATACCCTACGCTTTTTGACCCTACGGTCATCTTAGTAATGGATTGGTCCATTTTACTGGTGTACTGTAGCTACACTTACCTGCAGTTTAATATACCTTGAACACTGATTTAGAACACATATTTAACTCTTATTTGGAACTAGGTGTTCTCTTGGAATTTTGATAGACATCTGCAAAGCAATCAGAACATCATGGCCATGGTATAGAAATGAAAATGGAAACAGATTCTCAAACATTAATGAGCATCTTAATCCAGTCATCTGAATGGTGGTGTGCCACCGTCTCATTCAACAAATTCTTCCCACTTCCTCCCATGGGCCAAGAACCCTGAGGCTATAATGCAATTTAATTCAAATTAAATGTGACCTTTAATTTAAACTTTTCTTCCACACACTTGAAACTATTACAAATGTATATAGTTGTGTTTCCCCAGTCTTTACTCCATCATCCTTTGCTGAACCACTGTTTCTGCCATTTCCATGCGCCTGATTGCTCTATATCTCAAAAACCTTCTTAATTCGAATTAATCAAAGACTACCGAGAGCAAATTGGAATGAGCTTCAATTTAGAGCTGTCATGGTTTGCTACTAAGATACTCATTTTGAATGAGGGGTGATTAAGCAGCTCTCGCCAATGCCTTTACAGTATCTTACTGCTAAGTTCTCAGTGAGCAACTCAAACTCCTAAGGAAGACAACAGTTCTATGTATCTGCATCTGTACAGTGAGATGACTCATGTTAATGTACAGCTATCAGCAGATTTGAATGTGTGCGGAGAGAGAGAGAAAAGCATTTTATCTAGTTCAATCCTAGACACTCACCTGTCCCGGCCTTGAGCTCTCACACACAATGACCTCCTCGTCTGTAGCTATTTCTGGTGGATTGTCGTTCACGTCGAGCACCTGGACGGTAACATGAACATGACTGAGAAGGCTGGGGTTGTCTGTAGCACAGAGAGAACAAGTGACAAAGAAGATGAAAGTCAGATGTGAGCCATGATAACAAAGTAGAGCTTCAAACTGTAATTTTAATCTGGGACACACTGTTCTCTTCTTGTTAGCCTGCTTATGGGTTTTGTTGTAGGCTGTGCCACTAAAAGCACTGAGGGACGCAATGTTACAGTAGACTATTTTGTGTATTAAAGCACATCTGATTATCTTTGTGCAGCATTTTCTTGTCCCAGTTGGTGTACTTTGTTGTGCTGCATTATGTGCCCCTTGTACTGCATGAGCAACTTATGAAGCATGAAGTCCTATGTCTTACTCCTCTGATTTTAATATAAAGTAACAGTCTTGAAGGCAAGAAAATAGCCACCTATGTCACTGAAATACACGATAGTTACTAATATTAGTTCGAAATACATAATTTTACACTTAAATTATGATTTGCCCTATTGAATTTAGATTTCGTATTTATTGCAGTGTATGCCATAAGGTAGACACCTATTTCCATACAGCACTATGAGGCCCACATAAAGCAACAACAATACAAACAGTACAAATGTGAACAATCAAATATTTATGTATGGTTATTTTGGTATATGGGAGGTTGAGCTTGTCTTTCCTCAAAAGACATATTTTCCTATGATTTTTCTCTAGTTTCAGAAATATCATTGAAGTAACCCAGAGCAAAGCATTTTAATTCCCTTAACTCATCGAGCACCTCATTTCCCAAAAGCAGAAGACTGTTTTACTGGGTAGCTTCCAGGTGCGAGTATGCTCTACAGTATGAGTGTGCAGCAGACAAGCGCTAAAAAATAGCATGCTCACTCAGCAAAACCTTCTTTGAACAGAAAAAGTCATGCATCTGTGACTGTCTTTCCATTAAATTAATGTTTCAAGATTTTTATTTACTTTATCTTGTGCCTAGAGGTTTCCATACATGGTAGGTTTTTTCCGGTTCCGAAGACATTGGACCTACTGTAGTGTAAGACAGCTTGTTGCGCTTTAAGATGTTAAGTGCCAAGGTGATCCTAACATTCAATCATTTACTTATTCTCCAATTCATTCACTCACTATGGTCTATCTACTCCTGGTGCATGGAAAGCAGGGTAAAGTCTCTGCAGCATAGTTTGCAGTGAACTGTACAGGATGCTTTGTGTCTGTGACACTGTGTGTCCTGACTCATTCAAAGTGAAAAAAAAATATCTTTCTGCCTTTTGACAGTGTGTTGGCATGCTGTATCCTTGAATACTAAGGAGAGGTGAAGAGATAAAGAAACATTAGCATGCAGCACCTCTGTCGGTTGGCAGGAGATTTGCCTAATTGTGATTACAAATTACCCAAGTTACCTGATAACAATTCTTGAAGTTAGTGGGGCCTGCATTGATTTAATTAATTTTCAATGTAGGAAAGGACATTGAAACAATTGGGATTAATTTGATTTTGTAGTTAATTATAAGAAAAACACACTCTAACCTATTTGAATACATTCTAATCAAAATGCAAATGATCTTCTTCATCCTTGTTTTCTCCAGACTTTAATTCTTAATTTCAGTATTAAGTCACCTGGTACTTGGCTGTGTTTAAATATTACTGTTAATAATACTATTAAAACATCTTGGTGCTCTGAAAACTTGACAGGTATAACAATGTAAACAGTGCAATGAAATGCACAATACAATAAGCAATTTCCTCAGATTGGCCATGTTAATTATTAAGAATCCCAATTATACAATACAAAGCATTTTTCCTTGTTGAACACTTTATTTTAAGTGGGATGTTTTCACAGCATAACTAAAACAAATATGGTATTTTGCTATCCAATCAAACAAAATGATTTTGTGACAAAGACTTGAGACTTACTATTTTTTGTTGGTCAGGAGCTGGTTATATAGTCTGATCACTGTGAACCTTAAATAAAATTCAGCAGACTAGGTTTGCATTAGAGAAATGATCAAAGAGAAAATATTTTACACTGAACTCATTAGCTGAATAGCTGCAGGCGGTAGACACTTATTGTAGTTTTGGTGAACCCTTATAGCCCTTGTTTTGGGCATTCTTTTCAAATATGCAATTGGTGGAATGGTGGCCTCATAGTGAGGCTAAGACTTAGAAGTTGGAGTCCAGTTGCAGTGGAAGTGTGTCCATTAACATGTACAATATCCTGTGTCTTTGATGAAGACACTTTGAATAAAATCTGCTCAGTGCCTGAAAGATGCTGCTGATTTTATTATGTAGGTAAAGGGAGAGTGTGCCGTGTAGATTCATATAATCATTTCTTTTTATGGAACCTTTCTTTGGTTGATATTGATTTTGACTCCAATTTTACACGCTGAATTTGAACCTGGACTGCTCTCTGACGATATGATCCCCTAAGGGTGTCTTGTTATGTTATGGGAAAGAAAAAGAAAACAACCTCCGAGTAGACCTTTAGCACCTACCGTTATTTTTTAATTTTTAAATCATGCTGTTGTGGCAAAAAAACTTGCCCATGATTTTAATGCAGTTCTGATAATGATTTATAATGTCTCCTTTTAGCTTGGGGCTAAACAAGATGAGTATGGAAAGAAAGAGCAATCTCTTTTAAGTGCCTCTTTCAGGAAATTGCATATCAGTATTTCATATGTTTACTACAGTCCCCGAAGGTGTGAAACATGGGAGGAAAACACCAGTTATTTAAATATTTATATGTCAGAAGGTGAAGAAAATGATATGTTCAGCATGTGCAGTGTGTATGTATATGTGTACCATATCTGCTTATTTACTTACTGTATTACTAGATTGTAAAAACAGTTTTTAATATGAATATCAATATAAATGCATATTTAGATAATTTTATTACCTGATGAAATTGTAGGTGTACAATTACATTAAAATAGCTATTTTTAATAGCATTGAGACATAACTAGAATATATTCAGGTCTCAAGACTTTCATGTAATTGAATAAAGTGAAAACTCACTCATGAACACTCAAATAAGAGCAAATATTACACAGCAGATATATTACCTTTACTCACCCACATGTAAACATGTAGTTTATGGACAGCTACCTGGGTACCTACCAACCTCCGAGGCCATCACAGTGATGTTGTGCCAAGGCATGTCTTCCCTGTCCAGAGGCTGTGTCGTCCTTACAACTCCACTGTTTTCATCGATTCTGAAGTACCTTACTCCTTCCTCTTTGCTGTCCAAGAAATACCTATTTGGAAAGGAAATTATAATCTATTTATCCACTCCAAATGCATTTGTCAAAAACAGAGCAATGGAAAAGATGAGATACAAGAGGCCATCAAGATGGCAGTGGATAATCTACAGGCTACCGGGCACAGTTAGATGGTAGTGCCCAGTCAGCATGAATTTTCTTACTTTACATTGAGATGACATCACACAGACATCCCCCCCCCCCCACACACACACACACACACACTGTTAAAGTTTTATAAATATTTAATCTTGTTGGTATAGGGAAATGCTTTTTTAGCTGCAGGGAATTCTGTCAGTTGCATGTATTAGGCCACTGTGACATAGTGGCGACAAGGCACACTTCCTGCAATATCAAACTCTCTTGATAATTGATCTACATGGGATAACCGTAGCTGCAAAGACATATATTTGTTTTCTGGTATAACCAAGCAACAATATATTCATCAAGAGAGTTCATTCATCTATGAGAGTGCCCTTCAACATCAACATGGAGCCACCTCCTGTTCTTTACTAAACAACAGTATTTGCAAAATACCTAAAATGACGAATGTGGAAGGCCAGTTATTGATACAGACGTAAAGACGCATTCCAGCAATTCATTACTGCACTACCATAACTCACAAGAGACAGAGTAAAAACAAGAAACAGGTCATAATCCAAGCAAAAAAAGGAAGATATACAGTCTCATAGTCTATATGGATCAAGCTCCTAAGATACTGGGTCTTTAATTTCCCATACGCAACCAATAGCATAATTCTGTTTGACCCTCCACTTGGTAAACACCAGCATCTTTCAATCTCAGTGCCCGCAGGCTTACAGTTAGTAGTTAGTAGTTAGTAGTCTAGAAGCCCATTCTGAGATACAGTAAGTGATGATATAATCAGGAGAAAGGTCCGTTAGAGCCAGAGACAACATTATACAACTGTTTTCTCAGACAGCGTAGTACTTGCTCAAGAAAACTGACTAGTAGAGTGCCCCTTTAAGATAAATCATACACAGTTAAATGCCTCAGAACACTACGCACATGCTTGATGTGTTTTCATCACATGTATCAAACCAGACAAAAAGGCCTTACATTAATGATAAAAGATTCGGTCAACCAAAACCATGCAGTGGCATGAATGAAGTGCAGATTCAGCACAAGCCAAAGGGGATGTTCTTATGGTACTGTGATTTTCAAAAATCAGGACCCACCTCTAAGGAACAGGAATAGAATAATCCCTACTGCTTTTAAATGTACTTTGGTTCTTAACAGGATGTTCTTAAAAACATATTTCTAATTCAAGAGCAATTATCTTCAATATTTAATAATGACAAAAGGCGATGTTCTGCTGGCAATGTTTACACGGTTGTAGTGGTTTCTTGCAACGTTGTTATCAAACTGGAAGCAAAGCTGTCTGTGGAATACAAAGCAGAAATGGGCTCAGCTGCTCCTCTCATGAGTTCAAGCACGAAATGAGCATTGGCTGTGTATTCCCTAATTTATCTCTTAATGACCTATTTACACCTTTTAATCCAGCAGTCATTCTCCTGAGTAATATAACCTAAGTCGACAATTTTCAATTGACACGAGAGAGGGAAATGGTATAGGGGTATTAATGCCAGGATTGCATTTATTTGAAATAATTAACTTTTTTCTTTAGCTGGAATTATTTACAAGCACCCTCAGTAGAAATGTTGTCATTATTTATTAAATGCTCAGGTTCATAAGTCCGTGAAGGCTTTTGAGAAGTAAAAGTAAGAATTCAGGTGCTAAGCATTAACTTTTTCAAGGAGAAAACATACTATTTTATGGCTTTTAATCTACTGAAAAAAAATTATCTTAATTCTGTTAATTGCTGCTACTGGTGATAAATGCTGTGTATTTTGTTGTTTAATGGTTTATTTTTCTTATTCCTGCAGGTAACTAGTGAAAAAGAACAACATGTTACACCATATGACTATTTTACAGAATATCTTTTATGCAAAATATCTTTTGCTTTCATCAACAAACATCAGGTTTTCTTAGCAGACCCCTGAATTGTATAATAAGAACTGCTGCATGTGAAAATATTTCCACATGAAACTGAAATATAGTAAATGTTCACTTGTAAAGCCTTGGTGCACTAAACAACAAAACTAAAAGTGTCTGTAGTATTGCAGACCAGTGATGCGGTTATGCTAATTATATTTTCAGAAGGATGGAATTATAGATGAGCTAACCTTGTGCTGGGAGGTGGATGGAAGACGAAACATAACAAAATACGTTCACGTTTGTACAAGTATAAAAGACACATCTGTACAACGCGCACGTTCACTTATGGGAAGACTGGTGAAGCATTTTTAAATCTTAATCTGCACTTCTTTGTCATCCTCAGATGTACAACTGTTCTTTGAACTGGGTGCTGATGCTGCTGAATATTAACTTGCTAATGTTAGCATGCTAGGTTAACATCGCATCAGGATGATAGTAATTCAGTCATGAAAGGTTTTCCATTAATGTGGTGAAGTCTTTGACAAAACTATGGGTACCATGAATATTTGTGTTTAAAGGGGAACTTGCTGAGGTAGGCAACACTGGAGAAACGTTCACTTATGGGAAGACTGGTGAAGCAGTCACCAGTCTTGCTCCTTTAAAAAGCTGCTAGATTTTTAAAGGTTCAGTGTGTATGTTTTAGTTGCATCTAGTGTTGAGGTTTGTGAATTGCAACTATAGACTCACAATGTATTCACATGCTCCTCGGATTGACCCATTTCCTGAGTTGTGATGTTCTTCTGACTTCAGTGTGTGTTCGTGTGCTCTTAAGTCTGAATGTGGAATCAACATGGACACTACTACAAAGGTGTGTTGGATTGGCATCAGAGAATATAAAAAACAGGCAGACATCTAGTTAACTCTGCATGGACAGCAAACTAACTGTTATAACCATATTACATGTTCGTAAAATATGTATATGCAACAGGTGATTTTGCACAAATTAAAGGAGAAGCTATGGTGGCCGAGACACTCTGTCGGCTCTTGTGCTAAATAATACATATGGGCCTTTTTTTCTTCTGATAAACCAGACTACAAGTTCTTCTACTAATGATACTTCTTCTTCTTTGTATGTATTCAACATAATGACAAAACACACGCTCTGTAGAGACATTTGTCAGCAACTATAGAAACATGGTGGCACAACATGTGTATGTAGATAGAAATGGCTCATTCTAAAGTAATAAAAATATAACATTTCATTATGTAAGGTAAGTTATGGATATCAAATTGCATCTGTTAATAGATCATCCTAAATATTACACACTGAATCTTTATAGTATCCAGCTGAAAAATTCCCATCTCCTCACTTTAGGCCTCCCACCCAAAGTGACTCCCTCAAAACACATTTTCATGTGCAGTGAGTGCATGTGCAGCGTGCGCGCAGGTAGACAGGCAGGGAGCCGAGCCAATTATTTTATTCGGACTAAATAAAATTATTGATCATGCTTCTTACAGTCCTGCGAGCCACAGATTCTGGATTTGATTTATTGATTGCTGTTGGGATATATATATATATATATATATATATATATATATATATATATATAGTAAATTGCGTACCTTTAACTAAATAACCAATCTGCTTTTTTAAAGAGGTATTATGCTCATTTTCAGGTTCAAAATCTTATTTAGGGGTTGTACCAGAATAGGTTTCTTTGGTTCAATTTTCAAAAAACACCATATTTTTTCGTCATACTTCACATTGCTGCAGCTCCTCTTTTCATCCTGTGTATTGAAGGCTTCGTTTTTTCTAAGAGGTGATACATCTTGCATCTACATGATCTTTGTTGGGAGTTGCACATGTGCAATTCCTAGTTAAGAACTACTAGTCAATCAGAAGCAGAGAAGGGCGGGTCAGTGAGAAGCCGGTAAACAGGGCTTCAGTTCAGCTGTATATCCCCTTAGCAGCTTAACAACTTGGACTGGATCAAAAGTTTCAGAGTGGTGAGTTATTAATCTGTAACAAATGTATCTTTCATCCATAAAGTTTTAACTGTGCTCCAACTTTATGTCCATTGACTGCCTGAAAGGTAGCTAGTGTTTGGAAGGGAGAGGAGAGGTGTGTGCTGCAGCTCTATGTTATTTCACCGGTGTTTTTGCGGGCGTGTCGGACTAGCCGTTTGTGAGCTTTATATGATGCGCATTTTGCTTTAATCCCTGTGACGTTACAGGGATGAAAGCAAAGTGGTTGGACTACAAATGAGTGGTTTTCAAGCAGTTCAGAGCAGTGTTATTTGTGGGAGATGGGAACTCCCTTTGGGGTGGACTTTTTCACTTTGCAATCCTATTACATGCACAAAAAGATATATAACTCAAAAGAGAGTGGAAAAGGAAAAAAGCATAATACCACCTCTTTGAGTACTTTGTTTTTTTACATTTAAATTCCTACAAAATGTTTCAGATGTGTTAAAACATCAAGTGTCTGTTTGGTAGTCTTAGTTGACATGACATTGTTATCTATTTAAAACTTGCTACTTTCAACAGTTTATTTGATATTATCCAAAGAAGGTTAAAGTCAAGGGCAATTGGACTTGGTTGAAGATGGTAGAAGACGTTTTGTTCCTCATCCAAGAGACTTCTTTAGTTCTCAATAGCGTCAACCAAGTACAGTTGCCTTGACTTTAACCTACTTTGGATAACTATGACATGGATGACTGAGAATCTTCAGACATTTATTTGATTTTACAGGTGTTTACATCGTGAAAGAAAAAGGAACTCTCAGCTAATACAAGTTGAAGATGGGGGTGAATTGAATCCATGCAGTGCTTAATAGTCACCAGGCCAAGAACTGTTCCTGGAGATTATGATAATGTCTAAGAGCAACCAGAGGTAATGAGCCATCAAGACTGTGTTTGGCTATTTAGATGTCAATTTCAGACGAGCATTTGAACTGTCACTTCAATAATGTGTTTATTCCATTGCATGCATGGGCAGGCTTCTGATGATCAAAGAGCCAAATACCGATCCCTGCTGCATTCTGATGCCAACGCAGGGAGCGGTGGCAGTTGAATTCAAGTGGATGTCAACGAAATACTCCCTTGCCTTCTTTATGTGGTGAATATTGGGAACGATGTACTGTAGGAATTGACAAGGAGGAGGTATCCCACAAGGAGAGCAAGGAAACTCTTTCGTATGCAGATTCCCTTTTTGTTTACTACAAATGTTTTACAAAGTCTTAAGATTCTGATATGAATCTAGAATTACTTTTACCCTGTGTCTTCTTCCCATTTGAAATCATACATTATTCATCAAGAACCACAGAGCTCACCTCTACAAAACTGGAGGGACAGCAATATGGTCATAAGTCTCTGTTTAATGCCGTTTAGAAAACCCACAAAACCCCTGGCCTGCCTATGGCACAACTTTAGACTATGATCCTATAACATGTCATAGTAACAGAAGATTGCTTCTTATTGATATAATACCAATGCTCCATCTCATGAGGAGTTCCATGTTTACAGCTACTCCATCATTTACGCCAAGGCTATAGAGGGAATTCATATTAATACTAGAAGTGCACAGTTTCTTGACTGTAATATCATGAAACGAGGTACCTGTGCAGAGCAAAAACCTAGAATTAGTCCACAGCCTAAGGGTAATATCAATCTTTTTTCAACAGTGCACAAGATTGTGTTTAGAGCGCATACAAATGTTGTATTGCCTCAGGTTACTTCACAAGCTTGCAGACAAAATAACCATCTAGCTGATGATGCCAAAAAACATTCAATGTGCATATCACTGATTTTCAGAGAGGATGTGAAATGTTAAGAGCATGTATAGTATCAGGAATAAACAGTAGACTAATAAATATATTGCAGTACATCTTCAATCTATCAAACATTATTGTCTGGATTGGTATGACCTAAGACACGTTGAAAAGCCACCTAAAAAACCCTCATTTTGACTTAATAATGTGAAAATTGTTATATAGTGCTTACAGACACAAGACGTAGGACATGCATCATGCTTTTTTCATATATTGTTGCATCCTGTTTTATTGCCATGTTTCCTGTTGACGCTTTAAGGGATTATCTGATTGACTGACACCATTCTGACTATTGGGCTGGGTTGATATAGGCAGGCCCTTCTGTTCAGCTCTCTCTCTCCATTCTGCTGCAACAAGACCTTTGTGGTGCTTGGTATCTAGTTTTCATTTATCCATTCATGTATTCCAATAAATTTAGATGCAGTAACTCCTCCCTGGTATTGTGTCCATTTCTATGTGTGTTGTTTGAGCCAGCCGTAACATAATAATGGGGGCTCGTCCGTGATACAAACCCATTTGGTAAGGTTAAATCTAGCCTAGTGTGTCAAATGAGAAATTGCTGATTGGTATGTTGGTGGCAAATGTGGTTTGAGACCCTTGTTGCTTGTGAATGCAAAAAGGAGTTTAGGTGCTTTTCAGCAGCGTAGATTACAGATCCTTTGGTATTTAGCATTGTGGATAAGATTTTGGGGCTATCGCAGGTTTTATGTTCAATTGTTTAGACTGGTTTGTAGGAACCATGCACACCCTTGTAGGCTGAAGTGGTTGATCTCAACAGGAGACTGACCATTTGTTTTCTCTCAGTGTGGCAGAGAACAGGATGAAGACAATGTCTTGGAAGCATTTCCCTGATTTCCAGAGGGTTGCCAGATTCTGGTTGCCTTTTGGTTTCAATGAAATCACTGCATAAATACCCACCAACAGTATCTGTCTGAAGACTAAGGCGAGCCTGAGTTATGTTATGGCTGGCTCAAACATCGAACATAACAATGGACACAATACCAGGAGCAGAGTTACTGCATGTAAGTTTATTGGAAAACATAAATGAATGAATGAAAATCAGATATCAGAATAAGATCAGGTAAGGGGGGGGGTGCCTATAAATATATACCCAGCCCACTAGTCACCAGAGGTGCCTGCCAAAATCAGATGGTCAATCTAGAAGGGACCACAAGAAACACAAAAATAAAACAGGATGCAAATTGGTGTTTTAGTTAGACAAACATTTCTTGGAGGCAGAAGTAATCACATTAGTCGACTTAAACCCCAATGGGCAGATCTAAAGTGCCTAATTTTTTTTGCTGCAAAATATATTTTACTGGTAAACCTGAATGCCAAAAAAATCCCAAAAGATGAATAATTAAACAAGCAATTCCTGATATGCTGTGACCAGTTTGCATGGCAAACGTATGCTTTAACAGATATGGTTTTGAAATCCATCTGGCAAAGACTGGCATGTTTCTAAAAAAAAAAAATAGTTTTTGGCAACCAAAGTGACAGTTACATTGGCTGCCGGTCACAATTGAAAGAGCACTGAGCCTCAAAATAAGCCTCATAATATTAACAACCTCCTCTCTTACCCTTTGCTTTTGCAACGGATTTGTCTGGTATTTCATAACAAGAGATCTTCACATCACAATTCTATCAAATGATGCACGACTAATAAGACTGTATATCTAGAGAACTGCTTTGCCTCTGAATATTTGTAAGCATTTCTGCAGTTTGTACGTGAACATTTATAGGAGTTAAAGTGTCTTACCTGACAGGACTGTTCCTGCTGTCAGGATCTCGAGCTGTTACAGTGCCCACCTCTGTGCCACTAGGTGTGTTCTCATATACGTCCATGATATAATGATCTATAGAAAAGACAGGGGCTTCGTCCACATCCCCGACTGTGATTTTAAGGGTAGCAGTGTCTTTGAAAGAACCAAGATAGGAAAAACGAGGATCCACATGTGTATTCACCCCCTCAATGTGGAGAGTGTAGGTCTTCTTTCTCTCGTAGTTTAGAGGCTATTGGGAAAGGCAAAACAGGGAATTATCATTAGCATGCTAGTAGTACAAAGTAGTTACACTTTATCATGGATGGTTGAAGTGACAAGAAATGAATGCTAATTTAGGGCTCACTTAAATACAGCATTTGCTGCAAGTCTACTTACAATAGTGTTTATACGCTTGCTGTCCTATTACACAATTGTTTTTACTTTGCAGTGAGATGAGCGCCTGAACTACAAAAATGCAACTAAAAATACCACTATTTACTTAACTAAATCAGTAAATGTAATCAAAGAATAAATCTGTCACATTAAATCTGTCTGAGAGCTGTCAGTTTAATGTGAGGCATGTTGACGTGATCTAATTTTAGTTCATGATATGTTTAGATGCATATAGACAGTTGTGGAGTTTTCATTTTAAACAAAACAGCTTAATATTAAGTCAACACTACTACAAAAGTCATTGTAAGAGCCATAGACATATATTTTGAATGCATTTTCTACCTCACAAGCCCATAAACTCATAAACGTTTGAAACAATGTACATCAGCTGGCGTTTGACTTCTTCTACTCCTCCATTACTAGAGCATTGATACATTTCAAAGTGCATTACTTCCATCAACTGTTACCACCCTCTGCAGATGGCAGAATTGTGTATGCATGAGTGTCCTCATATGCCCTTAATTGGTTTAATTCAAAAAATATGAAGACCTGCCCTTCAGAACATTGCTTTACAGCACCACGTGTGGTCAAAACCCTCCACAGCACTGCCTTAACTCTGTGCAAAAGACTTATACACATAGCTATTTCGAAATATATTTTCCTGAGGAGTCTAAAAGATTACATTTCTTTCTTGAAGACAGTATGTTCTTACCTTTCTGAGGCTGATAATTCCCTCTCTTGTGTCCCTATCCGTGGATATGGAGAACATGTTGGCCCCCTCTGAGTTAATGATGCTGTACTTGATGTCTGCATTGATGCCAAGGTCCTCATCATTGGCTTTGATCTTCCCTACCGGTTTCCCTACTTGAGCTGATTCAGGGACATACAGCTGGTAATTTTCTGTGGATAAAGCATTGATTTGTACCCATTTAGAGATTGCAAAAACAGTTTTAAACAGACTCTGATCTGCCCCACATCATTGTCAGAATGTTCTACCAAAAGGGCTTAGCTAAGCAATTTGATGCTGTCACCATTTGTTCCTGAGGGAATGTCATTAAAATACTCTGCAGTGCTTCAACTGACATTAAATGCTAAACCGTGGTTGATAGCACTGCAATGGAGCAGATCAAACTCTGAGGCAGATGATTATTTAGGAAATGTTGATGGTTTTGAAATTGTTTGTCACTGCAACACAAAATGAAAAATTTCCCCTTAGGGGATTGTGCTTGATGAGGCACTTTCAAAGAGAAAGAATCACAACTTTATCATTACTTAAATTTATCATTAAAATGAAGAAATTTCAGACTGCAAAACAGAGAGTTTTGATGAATTTAGCTAATTATGGAAAATCTAGATGCAATGTTAGACTAAGGAGTTACACAATAATGAAATATAATACATCATAGTGAGGAATGCTGGGTAGATCTATGAGGGGAAGCTTCAATAATCCATGATTGGTGCTCTAAAATGTTTAAGATTGATATTTTGCTAATCAATACATGCATTAAAAAATGAAGTTAATTAGTTAACTTAGGTTCAGGAGCACAGCCACGCCTAAAACCACACCTCTAATCAGCTGACAAGTATATCTACACCCGAGCCATTCAACCGGCCTCCTCTGCCTCTGTTTGCTCGACCCACCCTCCCTTCCTTTCATCCAATCACCCCTTACCCTCTCATCCCTTCATCCCTCCATCCTTTCCTATTCAACTCTGTGCACCACTCTCTCATTTCTCATGTAGGTACTGTCGGGGGGCTCAACAAATCACTCGGGCAAAACTTCTACCGAGACAGAACCCCTACTCTGAGTCTCAGCTGCCCGCCCATCACACAGCCTCCCAGATCAACATCCAGATGGCATCCTTTCTCCACCACCATTCCCCTTTACATCCATTAATCTGTACATTTAAACCATTCATTAAACCTTTAAACGACATATAGTTGGCATGGTCCTTGCTGGTGAATGTACAATTAAAATACTTTTGTATCAGCAAATACCAGAATGTTGATGTTTCCCCAACAAAACAGAAATGCTTTTCAGGTAATGAAACTGCCTCAGGCATCGGTACAAGAGGTCTTCTGCTCAAGGCCAAAAATGGCTGAGAACAGCTGATAATATTTCCAGACACAGCTTGAAATAAAGGCAATGTTATAGAAGCTAATGTATTCCGGTTAGTAATAGTAACACTTTTACATCACCATTGGTTATTTTGCTAAATTACCCTTCTGGCTAGTTAAGTAGCAAGGAAGCCAAAATGTAACAATGCAGTGTTTTCCAGTGTCCTAAATGTAATCCCTGTTATTTCAAAACAATTAACTATCTACAGCATTGTTACTGTAACTTCAGGCTGTATTTTGTTAGCTGGACTGTCATTTTTAGGTGACATTTTGTACATACTTTGGGGAAACTTCGGCGGGTTGTCGTTGATGTCTGTCAGCGTGATATTGATGGTGGTAGAGCCAGAGAGGCCTCCGACCTGGCCTGCCATGTCTTTGGCTTGGATAACAACAGTGTAGTGTTCTCTGGCTTCCCGGTCCATGTTGGCTAAGGCAGTCCTGATGATTCCTGCATGGTTGGAGGAAAACAACTCATTTTAGCTAAAATAATTCTCACAAGGCACCAGACATTTTTTATATCTGTATAAAGAATAATAATGAGTTTGCAGTTAACAGAAATTAATGAAGTAAAACACAATGCTCACTATAAAATATCACATAGATTTTTTTGAGAATAAACACAACAAGAAACAGCAAAACAAACCGAATAAACCATGCTATTCAAGATAAAGACACAAAAAGGGATCACTGTTGAGAGTGAAGATAACACTGTTTCTGTCAGGATGTTACTGCCATTGTCCTAATCTTTTTTCCCACCAAAACTTCTTTCAGTTCAGTTATACTCATAAAGCACAATAAAAAATGTGCTTCTTTCATCTTTTATTCTCCTGGTCTCTCATTGTCAAGGTTAGCGTTTCCTCACTTTTCATTATATTTAAAATGACTATGCAACCTTTGATCAGGGCAGATTGCAACTTTCTCAGGCGCCCACTCCATCACGTTTATTACTACAATAACACAGCAAAACAGCCATGAACTTTCACAATGCTAACTCAGTGATATATGATTGTACCTCTGCCCACTACAGAGAAACTGTACACAGGTAAATTGCAACACAGCAACAAGCCAAAAAGACAGACAGAGTATTTGCTTCCTGTGTTGCTGTGCGGTAGGTGATTTACTGAATGTAATTGCTGAATTTCTTGCACATATATTGTGTGCCTGTGTGTGTGTGTGTGTGTGTGTGCCTGTGTGTGTGTGTGTGTGTCAGTGTAAAGTCTAAACATGTCTGTCTATATTAGTTTTTGTGTGTCTATATCTGTGCCACAGGGTTAATTCGCCATCTTAGCTTCTGAAACCACAACACCACATGGAGCCTGATTTAATATGTTCTACTAGTAACATCAATGTTCATTGTAAATCTTGCTTTTCCCCAGAGCCAATACCCTCCGGCTACCATTGAACTTATGTTCTTGTGAACTTGTGAACCCTGAAATAATACAATAAAACAGTTGACCGGCAGCAGTTAGACCTGGGAGGAAATGGGATGTCGTTGATCATGATGTTAAATGGACTTTTGGTGCTGTTGACGTCTAATAAGATAATTGATAATAAAGCTTTTGAGAATAAATCATGGCATCACTACCATCACTGAAGCCCGCTGAAAATATATTTTTGAAGTGGTTTATGTTTACAGCAGAAAGTGCTAATCACATGTTTTGCATGAATCACATGATGAATAATTAATTCACATTATACTCCCTGTTTGGCTATTTTTACCCATGTTTTATTGAGAAGCCAAGGACGCAAAATTTGGTTTGTAGTACATTCATACTCCACTCCTACTGCTTAGTTTCATTCTACTCTGGGAAGCAAGATGTGTGCAATTAACTGCAATTAGCTCTTTTCACAAACATAGCTCATGATGTTGTGTTTACTTTGTCTTGGCATTCTCACTATTACTACATGTACAACTGTTACAGTGCCACCCTTGCTGAATGTCAATTATCTTCAAATCCACAAAAAGAGTGTTCTAGTATATCACATTATGCAGGAGCTGCCACAGCCATATCTTTCTATTGTCAGAGGATTCAGAGCAGCAGCTGTTTTCTGCAACAAAAAAGCTATAAAAACCCATTGTACACCACCTGCCCTCTGCTAAATGACATACGGACAAATTTAGTGACTAGCTGGTCAACACAGTGGAGTGTTTAGCAACTAAAGAGGCGACATAAAAAATCCATGGACACATCAAACAGACTGTCTGATCTGAAATATGAATGAAAATATACATTACCTAATGTAATGGTTACAATTAAACCATCTATACATAAAAAAAAAAAAAATTACGAAATGGTCATGGTCCTTCAAGTTAAGAATAGGTGAGTTAAGTAGAAGTTGTATGTGGCAACTGCATTTAAAGCCTCTTTCAATAGTTACTTTTTTGTGCCAAAACTGTACGGGACAAAATATAAAAAAATGTTAAGTATATCTACATTTCTTAAAATGTGTTTGAAGTACATTTTTAACTGACTGACCATGTAAATTATCATTCATACCAATTATTGAGTTAGTACTGTTTCCAGTTCAAACCTTAACCACATGAATTTCACAAAAATTAATTTTGGAGTGACTTAATGTAGTTTTATGATTTCCGTATTTCACAAAAGAGACAGCTATAGCTGTGTTATACAATAGGTCATTTTCCTCTTTCATTCTTCAAGACTCCATAGACAGAAACTAATCCACTCGCCTCAGGCAGAATAATCATTAAAAGTGGGTCAAGGAGCAAGGCAGCCAATAGTATTAAGATCCAGGGGATCTTAGGTTACACATCATCCGTCACACTGAGCTGTGGCCGAAGTCCCATAGACTCATCAGCAATGAATCAACAAAAAGGGAAATTATATTTTAAATAGGAGAAAGATCAGAATGGAATAGTAATATTAAAGTATCATAGGAAACAGAAATAATAAATTAAAGGACAAGTTATACAAGGAGTCAGTATTCTGCTGAACATTGCACACAAGAGTTGAGCTAATGTCAGATGATTCTCTAATCTCCACAATGCAGCCTATAAAAATATAAACTTGACAAGGTGACGTTTCTATGAATGCACTGTCAATAGAGTTCTACTGCTGCATCCACAGTGGTATGAATAGTTTCTACAGCAGTATCCACAGTGGTATGAATAAACCCTAACCTATTGATTCCTCCTGTTCGTATTCCTCTGGTGGCTGATGCTTCCAGACTTTTTCCATAAAAACGACAGAATAAGTTGACTGGTTAAGAAAGAGTTTTCCAATGTAAAATGTCACAGTGTGTCCTCAAATTCCTCTTCAAGGATGTTGTGAGCAATACTAGATTTGGCTCATTTGTTTAAGGTACTTTTAAAAAAATATTGTGGTGGTTCAGTCTGTTTTATGTGCCAAATCTGATAGTGTCTACTACTCGTATGGTATCATTTTGTGTGCATTAGTTCTGCTTGCAAAAGAACAACCATTAAGTGGGGCAGCAAGCTAGACAGACACTAATGTGTTGCAGGGCTTTATTCCAAGGCATATCAAAGCAAATAAATTCACTTTGACTGCCAGGTAGATTCCTTTCTGACACTACACAAAAATATTTCAGTTTTTCAACAGCTGCATTTGCATTTTGTTCCCTCTGCACATTAATTATTTAACTATTCAATATTAGAATTAGCGCTTGATTTAAAATAAATAATATTGGTTATATTTTTACAATAGTCCACTTCTAGTTGAATGATTAGCCTTTGGGAGTTGGTGGTAAATTGAACATTCTGTCTTTCAAATGCTAAGCAGTTGGAGACAGACATTGAACTTACTGAATTGTAAGGGACAGACTAACATACTGCTCTCCATTTGATATGCCACAACTACAAGCTAAAGCAACACTATGTAGTAATAAAGAAACAGTAAAGTAACAGTTAAATAAGGTAAAAATAAAGTAACAGTTTCAAAATAATTTTGATTGTACACTGGCTTTCATTGCCACTTCAGGCCCGCAGTGCCTGCTAACATTGGAACCTCTGCCAGGAAATTTATCATGACAATGGCGCAATGCTTTACCAAATCCCAACCAGGGTATATAATGTAGGCCTACAATGTAACTTCTTTGGAAGATGCTAACTTTGTATTCTCTGTATGCATATCATGGCAGAGGCTGTGAAGAAACTGAAGAAGGCATTGTCTGAGGAAGCAAGGAAGAGGCCGGACAACAGTAAATATCGGACTGCCTTTTACGCATGAGCTAAGAGAGCTCGAAGGGATGCAAGACAGATGTCAAAGAGGAGAACAGAGAGTGACCAAGCAAAAGCTTTGTGACACCGAGCTGACATTCTTTCTGTGTAGAATTAGACAAGCAAGAAATATTGCTCTCTTTTGTTGTCACACTTGCTTGATGTTTGGCTGTGTTAGCAAAGTTGTCAACTTGCTAGTTTTTATAATTCAATAAGTAATGTTATTTTAACAAATGCATGTGCACAGCTGTCCTTATTTACAACAGCTGTGAATTACACTGAAATGGTAGGGACAGCAAATCACACCAAATCTTACATAATGTTGATTTAAATGGAACCTAAATAATAATCACCAGTTTTTTCAATGTATTGGGACTACGGGATTCTCTGTGATATCAAAGATTCCAAGATTTCAATATTTTTGTCCACTGTATGAATACTCTGGAATAATTGTGTTATTGTTGAAGTAAAACAATAAAAGCTATTTCTTAATAATAGACCAAATACAAGATGTTTAAGTTGTGCAATTAAATACAAACCCAAAATAATTTTATTTAACCCTACAAAACTGACTCATCAGAGAATCAGAACACAGTTTTTGGGGTTTTTTTAAATGCCAGGTCTCAGCATGGATCTACTGCTTTTCTTGGTCTCAAAACTAATCAAAGTGCTTGCAGCCACTTTCCTGTAATGATGCAGGCTCTGCAAACTCTAGTGGTCCTTTGTTATTAACTGGAGTCTTAGCATTACTTAACCTGGGGTCCTTGAGACACACATACCTTGGCAAGTGGCCACACTTTCCATTAAAACAACACCATGACAGACGATATGACCTTTCAAGTCTCTTATTACCCCATTTACTCTTGAAGGCGCATCGTTCCTGAGCAACATTTCACAGCAGTGGGTTTAGGAACAATGAGCACACACTACAAATGTATGAGGTTTTCTTTTGTGGCTTTGGGAATTCCACTGTTGTCCATAACAGTGAAAATGATCTGCTGCCAGTCGTTTGTCATCAAACAAACAAATAAGAAGCCTTACTGTTTCTGACCATTCAGAACCCGCTCTCCAGGAAAAGAGATTTGTGACCACCTAGGAATGTGCGGGATCATATTTACAGTTGATGTAATGCAGCTTCATAAGAAAATGTGCCATCTTTGAACTGTATTCACTCTAAAAGCAAATTATTTAACAATACAGAAAAGGCCACAGGGTATTCTTAGGAAAGCGCAAGTACCTGAAAGGTGTGTCAGTACTTTGACATGAAGATCACACCCCTGAAGTCCCTTTTCTGACCATTTCTGAGCTGCAATACCTCAGATAGTCTCTGCTAAGTCTCTATGGAGCTCGTCAGTTAATTTAGAAAATAATTGAGAAAGAGCTGACTTCCCTGAACCTGGGCCCATTTGACACAGTGAGGTGGTTAGCCTTTTCCTCAACCTCCCCAGTCTATTAGAGTTGATACCATCACACTATCCACCTCTTTGTCTGGCTGGAAACTTCTAAAGGGGGACAATCTCCTGGGTGAACAAAAAGGATTATAGAAGATTACTAAAGCGCTCTTCAATCTCCAGCTTCAGGAATCTTGGTTTTTAGCCCATCCAATACGATGTTATCCTTGTGTGTCTGCACTCTTACAGCGTTTCTGGAAAAAAGGTAGATAACGGCAACAAAAGCAGCTATAAAAATCATAGAAATCATAATAGTACCCTTCTTCTTTGGACTTTACGAAGATTCTTTTGCATATGTGATATATGATCATATCTCTGATTGAGAATAATGGTTAGGAGTGCTCAAGACTACATCACGACTGATTGACAAAGTGACAGCTTTTTCATTGGCTTAATCCATGAACTGCTAAATGTCTTGATCTGTGTCAGCTCCTTCAATAAAATCCAACTCTCCCAAATCCCAGATCAGCAGAGAAATTAGCCTATTTAGAATGAAAAAGGGACTTCAGGGGTTTGCAGTGTGGTGTGTCTTTGCATGTATTTGTGAGCGAGTACAGATGTGAAGTGGGGTTGGGGAAGCATTTGACTAAGCGACTCAAGGTGAACAACCTTGATGTCTCTGCGGGTTAGTGACAGATGCATAGTAGTAATGGGAAGAACAGGAGTTATGACGCGACTATAAAAAGAATAAATGCAACTACCATCTAAAATGTACTTTTGCTGAGATATAAAAAGCTTATATTAAAACGGCTGACTTGCAGTTTTGAGATTTGCAAACCATGTAATCAAGTGAAGCCATCGGAGCAAATGTTCTTAACACAGTTAGCATCTCGCTTAGCATATATAACTGGTCTGGTGATGTGGCAAGCTAATATTTTAAGAGCTCTCTGACATAGTGACAGAGCTTTCTCAGAATAAACGTGTCAAATGCACATCCAGGCACAATTTTTTACTTTTATCCTGTGCGCTTTACATTCAGCGAGCACACAGAGGTTCAGTCTGCCTGTCTAATACTCCGTCGTCCTTGTGCATCTGCTCTTGTTATTGACCAAAATCCCCAGACAAGTCACAATATAAGCAGCAGGTATGGGGCTTAGGGTCCTTCCAAGAGGTGACTGTGCTTTTGGCACAGAGGCTAGACTCTGGAACTCTCTCCCTTTAGCCTTGAGAATTCTAGATTCTTTTGAAACTTAAAAAAAAACCACTCTGACACATCTTTTAAAACAAGCTTTTAATTGACTATGTCTTTTAATTTTATGGTATTGTTACCTTTTATGTGCAGTTGTTATTTTATTAACTGTAAAGCAGTTTATGACCCCTCTATGTCTGTGAAAGGTGCCATATAAATACACTTCTAAATGGACGCCTAATCAGGATTCACTGATGTTAAAAAAATCTTTACTAAATCTCTGTCAAGGTCCAGCTGTTAAATGCAACAAGAGTTGAAAATTTAAAAAGAAATAATTTGACATATTGGGAAATATGCATATTCACTTTTTACCTACAAAATTAGCTATGAAGATAAATAAACTCCAATATGTCCATTCAATATGAAGCTAGAGCCAGCAGGCGGTTATCCTAGCATGTAAACAGCTACCTCTCCAAAGGTAACAAAAATCTGCCGACCAGAACTTCTAAAGTTTACTAATTAACACATTTTTTCTTTGTACTGATAAGTAGAAAAACTGACCCCAGGACGTCACTGCTCCCAGCCAACACATTTTCACATTCACCACATGTTGACAGATATTTTTTCCTTTCAACAGAGTCAGCTAGCTGTTCTAATCACCTGCTGGCTCTAGCTTCTTATTTAATGTACAGTCATGAGTGGTATCAATCTTCTCGTCATACTCAGCTGCATAATGAGAAGGCACATTTCCCCAAATGTTTCACGTTCTCCTATAAATCCATTTCTAGGAAAACACAAATTAATTCCTGTTTACTGGTGATTAATATCACAAATATCAAAAACTGGACTTGCTTCCAGAATGCTCTGCGGAAACTCCCGGTAAAAAGGGACTGCAGAAAATGGTACTGAATTAAGAGTCTGCAGGTTTTTACTCCAGCCACACACTGCACCAGATGATTTCACTGATTAGTCTCTCCACTCTTTTTGAAGGTGTGATAATCAGTGACCTCTGTTGCTGTAGTGTGCAGTTGGAAAGCAAACTGCAGTGTCTCTGTGCTTCACTAAGCAACAAGTGGATAATTTAGGCACACCTCTAAATTACATTTCACTGTTCTGTATATAATGCTATGGACACCATATAATTTGGATTTTCACATATTTAAGTCTATAGTGTGGTATACATATTGTTTTTTGATTTCTGACTACTTGACTTGATAGTTCAAGCATTAATTCATCAATTATCATCTTACACTCCAGCAAAAGGTGGTTGCTGGAACGTTGTTTTTTTTTTTAGTATGTAAAAACTAAAATATTAAATATTATTTTTTTAATATGATAATGTTTGCACTAGCCAGCATTTGCTCTTTACTTAGTTTTTTAATGAATAAAATCAATTTTCATTAATGAAATCAATAACTGGCCACACTCACAATTAAGTCAGATCCTTTTAACTTGTGATCCTAACACTTTAAAGGACTTTGTTCATCACTATTATGATATCAGATATAAATATGAAACATATGGCTCAATTAGAGAAGTTAAGATAGTAAATGTAAATCTCTCACATCACCACATAATTGTTAATGACACTCTGGATTGTTGCAATTACACCTCATGTTGCTAGATGACAACAATCTTATGACCCAAATGTCAACCACACATGATTACTTACATTTACTTACTGTATTTGGCAAACGTTTTTATCCAAAGCGACATTTGAGGAACAACATACAACCATCAAATACAGCACAAGTTGTACAACTGACAATATATACTAGTAAGAGAAGCAATAAATACTAGCAGGAGCTAATAACACATATCCCATCAATGGGGTAAATACCCAGGGAAAGAAGTAAGAGTTAACAAAAAAGTGCAATCAATACAAAATAACTGCAAGGGGATAGAAGAAGAAGAGCACAGGAAGTGCACGTTAGAGGTTAGGAGTTAGAAGTGTTATCAGAGAAAGTGTTCTCGGAAGAGATGAGTTTTCAAGAGCTTCTTGAAGTTAGAGAGGGATGCCCTGCTCTGATGGCATGTGGTAGCTTGCTCCACCATTGTGGTGTCACAGATGAGGGCAGCCGGGACTGAGATTGCTTTGAGTGAAGGGATGGCAGAGACAGGCGGCGTTTGTTGGAGGAGCGTAGTGGCCAAGAAGGAACGTAAACTTGTATTATGGAGTTTAGGTAGATGGGTGCAGACCCAGTACTCACTCTATATGCAGCATTAGTGACTTGAATCTGATTTGGGAGGCCATGAATAGCCAGTGGAGGTCACACAGTAATGGAGTTACATGAGTCCTTTTGGCCTGATTAAAAACCAGACGTGCTGCTGCGTTCTGAACCATTTGTGGGGCTTTCACCACACAAGCTGGAAGACCTAGGAGGGCATTGAGGCAAGAGATAACCATGGCCTGTACCAGAAGCTGGATGGCGTACTGGGTGAGGTAGGGCCTGGTTTTTCTGATGTTGTATAGAGCAAAGCGGCAAGACTGAGAGACAGCAGCAACATGGTCTGAGAAAGACAACCAGTCATCAATCATGACAGTGAAGTTTCACACCACCCTGGTTGGAGTAATGGATGAGGAGACAATTTGTAGTTTGATGTTATAGTGGATAGATTGCTTGGCTAGAATGACTCAAGAGTTCAGTCTTAAAGAGGTTTAGTTGAAGGTGGCAAGCCTTCATCTGTGCAGATACAGTTTATCTGAGAGACAGTCCGTGATCTGCGCCGAGACGGTGGGGTCGTCTGGCTGGAAGGATAGGTAGAGTTGCTTAACGTCTGTCTAACAGCGGTAAGACAAGCCATGTGAGCGAATGATCGGCCCCAGTTAGGTGGTGTAAATTGAGAAAAGAAGGGGCCCTATCACTGAGCCTTGGGGCATTCCTGTGGAGAGACAGTGGGAGGAGGATAATTGTGCTTGCCAAAAAACATTGTAGAAACACCCCAAGAGATAGGGTTTGAACCACAGGAGTGTTTTACCCGAGATGCCTGTTGCTGAGAGTGTCGGTAGCAGAATCCTGTGATTGACTGTGTCAAAGGCAGCTGATAGGTCAAGCAAGATAAGAACCTAGGACTGGGCTGCAGCTTTAGCTGACTTGCTTTCTTTTACAGACAAGAGCCATTTCAGTAAAGTGGCCACTCTTAAAACCAGACTGATATGGATTTAGGAGATCAATCTGTGAGAGGAATTCTGAGACCTGTTTGAAGACTGCCCGTTCAACTGACCAATAACTCACTCAATTTGGGTTGAGTGAGGACTTTTTGATCAAGGGTTAAACAGAGCCCTTTTGAAAGCGGTCGGGAAAGTTTCTGAAGCATTTATCACATGAGTGATTGCTGGAACCATGGTAGGAGAGATGGCTTGGAGGAGATTCTTAGGAATCGGGTCCAGTGGACATGTAGTGGTACGGCTACAGGTCAGGAGTTGTATAACTACTGCGCTGTCTGTGAGAGGAGTAAATGAGGAGAGTGAAGTTCCATTGACCTGGGAGGACAAAGGAAAAGATGTAGTAGGATTGCTACATGTTAGCCTTGCTGTTGAGCCTCCATTTCCTGAGGGAGACATGTATAAGGACTGCTACATGGTAAGTTTTCCTGTGCTGTGCTCACACAGTGGGAGCTGACCAGAGCAGGAATAGAACAGTTGATTGAGTGATTTAGAGAATTGGCTAGTTATAGCCACCACTTTGCCTGTGAAGAAGGCAGCAAAGGTATCGGCAGAAAAGTTTGTGGGTGGTGGAGGAGGATTTAGTAGCGCTTTAAAAGTGGCAGTTTCATGACCCAACAGAGAAGTAAACAGATGTGGGTGGTGTCTGTTTTAAAGGCTTGCCTGATTTCTGTGCCTAAAAGATTACTTTTCTTCATTTAGCTGAGGCTTTTATCCAAAGCAACTTACAATTGCTATACATGCCAGAGGCCGCACGCCTCTGGAGCAACGAGGGGTTAAGTGTCTTGCTCAGGGATTGAACCTGGGTCTCGCACACCAAAGGTATAGTCTTAACTATTGCGCCATCAACAAGATACCTCTTGTGTGCACCAGAGACAACAGGAATAGTATGGTATGGTAGCACATAGCCTGAGTGTAGTTGTACCCGGCATCTTTAAGAGAGTAGGCATGCTTAGGAAAAGCTACTCTTGTAGGTTGCCTTGGTCAATGGACTCGCACAGGTAGACTTACTGGTCTTTACCAAAGTAGGTCTTCACACAAGGAGCAGACGCTTCAGTCTTAGGTTTCAAAGAAGTAGCATCAGTGTAATTGCATACAGGTGTTGTGCATTAGAACTGATTGCACCCAGCTGAAATCACTCCCGGATTACCAAGACAAAAGGGTTGGTTTCTGTGGGTGGGACACACCCACTTACAGACAACTCTGTCATTTTATGTCAAACTTAGGAGACATTTTTCATGAAAAAGAATTGTAAGACCATATAAAATATTTTGGAATGACAAGTTATTATAACACAGTGCAAAGCTGCCACATTTGTTTTCTTCTGCCCACATCTTTCCCCTCAGGCCTCCCATCATTATCAGTTCTATCAGTTAAATTTCTGTCTTTACAAAGTCTGTGTCATGCTCATTTATTTCTTCAGCGAAGTAAATCTAATCCTAAATTCCTATCTTCTTTTTTGCATGCCGCATGACACCATCATAGATGCATCAATTAAAATTTTACATACATGATTGAATCTTATTTCCAGCAGAGACAAGAAGCTGCCTTAATTTTGTTCTCATGGAGTTAATTAGTCAGTTAAGAAGTATGAACTCAGTGTTATTTCGTATTGAGTTATAAACATGTTTGTCTTAGTCATCTGACTTTGAAATACACTGAATGTGCCTAAAATATTGAATAGTATTATTTAGAACTAGTAATTCATGGTTCAGTGTCTGGTGTGAGGACAACTAAGCAACCAATTGTAATGTAAGAATCTGATCTGTTTCTTTGTTAAGGATGATACAGTTTAACTAGGGCTGTCCCTGACTAAGGATTTACATGTCAAGATTGCTATAGTCGACAGATTGTCGAATGTGTGTGTGTGTGTGTGTGTGTGTGTGTGTGTGTGTGTGTGTGTGTGTGTGTGTGTGTGTGTGTGTGTGTGTGTGTGTGTGGGTGGGTAGGTGGGTGGGTGGGGGGTACACACAGCAGAAGTTGAAGTCTCTATTCATTAGTCATTGTACCTTACACTGTACGTACAGCTAAACTGAGGCTTATTGTTAACCCTTCTCTCTCTGCTCTGCTCGCCTGCCATTCACCGATCTTGTGCAGAATTGTGCATGTCAGCTGCCGACAATTGTATGCACATCGTGGTTGCTTGCGGGTCTATTACAAGTACTGTTTTGCTTTTTGAAAGATAACTTTAATATGCTTATTCCTGTGTACATAACAATTCTGGCTAAATCTAGAAACAGTAGCCATAACTTTCTAATTTCAAAAAGGAGACATTTAAAGTGATTATGTGGAAAGTGTACTTTATATCTAAAAGGTGATCAACTTCATTACAAAATGTAGTAGTGATTTAATCTAGTGGAGTGGGAGAGACGTGGGCATTAACCATCATTGACAGCTTAATGAAAGACACTATAGGGTTGCATTATGAGAGATGTACAACATTTCTGTTTATGAAGCATGAATTTTACAAGTCAGGATATCTTAGCCTGTACTAATGGGACTTTGACTATTCTTGTTTAAACTTGTCTCTTGTTTAATGTTGTCCACCAACATCATTAAAGTAAACTATTAAATCACTGGAGTAGCCCTTTAATATAACTTTCAGGAGTTTTGAAGAGTAACTGCATCTTGGCGAATCATGTGACCATTCCTTACTTCATACGTAATTTTTCAAAATACACACTTTTAATACAACCCTAATTTGAATATAGAGTGGCAAAACAGCCATGCAGTATTCATTCATAAAATAATTACATATTGTAGCATAACCCGCAGATCCTATTAAGTTTTATTAGGGACTTTAATGTACAGTATTTGAATTCTTACAGCTGCAAGGCATCACAAATACTTAATGTGGTATTTGGTATCAAGAGCTGGTATCAAGTTTATGATTGCTTTGCCAAGGCAGCCTGTTATATAAGCCCTTTATCCTGCTCTAAAGCTGAAAAGTGCTATGTGCTGTAACTGTGGTCAATTTACCATTTAATACAATTTCTAAACAGTTAGACAGGCCTGTCATTTCAGTCATTGGTCAGTTTGACATGATGTTATCAAAACCATTAAGCCAGGGTAAAGAAATAGGTAAACCTGTTCACTTTGTTGCTAACTGAGGATTTGGGTCAAGTCTGAGCAAGTCCTTTGAGGATTCCTTTAGCACCATATGTGCAGGCCAAATGCGATCATTAACCCTCTGTCCTTAAACGAACTCTCCTTCTACCTTGTGGGTCTTGTAAAATCTGTCACTACTGTATCAGGCCACTAGACCAAGGTCAAATGGGAAGGGTTGGATTTGTCCGTGTGGGTTTGCTTGCATGTGTGTGTTCTTTTAATCTCATTAATGATATATGAATTCCCCATGACAGTGTCTCTATAGTTTTAGCATGGTGGGAGCCAGGTAGATACGAGGGGGAGTAAACAAGCTAATGCAATGTGATACAGATGCAGGTGCAGTTTCAGCTCCCTAGTGTGGTGCTCAAATGTGGCAGCATGCCAACAAAACTGCTTTATGACTTGGGCTTAGCATATTAAAGATCACATGCAAGTGCAACTCACTCCATGTGCACATCTCCCACTGACCGCAGGAATTCCTTGTCCTAATTTGAGGGAAGAGGTTGCACCGCCAGTGGCGAAAACAAGAGCCGACTTGTATAAATTAATACGCGTAGGCGGAATAGTGCTGTGCAGAAAGTGCAGCTGGCTAGGCCTTCGATCACGTCCCTACCCTCTGCACACCCCACACTGAATTACAATGCAGACAAGCTGCCGAGTCAGCTCAAGCTAAACAAGCCATCTGATGTGTCCAAAGGCACATTGCATATCAAAAGAGGAAAGAAAAACACTGTAGAATAATAATCTTTACAATCAAAATGTTAGATTTCAACTCCAATAACGTACCATCATAGAACAAAGTATGTGGCATTGCGTGAGAAAGCCCAATTTTCATTCAAAAATTGGCCTCGCTTATGCCTCACCACACCACTGCGAAATTGCTCCATCAATCCCTACTGCCTTTTCCCTCGAGGTAAAGTCAAAATATTCAGCAGTTCATTTGTGTTGCTCATTCAGCACAGAACTCGTGTTTTACATGGGCGGTATAGTCTCAAAGGGGCCAATAGTTGTTCCAGACAGCAATGAATCAATTCATACAAGTCGATAGTTGTTCATGTTAAACGGTAACACAAGCAGAGGCAAGCATGCAAAACTTCAGACACGGGAGCATGTACACACTTTTTTGTGAGACGATAAGAGATCAGAAATAAACAGACATGCACGCACGCACAACAAAAACTTCACATCATATAAAAGTGAAATGTCCTGTACTTTAGAGGGTTTATTAACATTTAATAGATTCCAGCAGAGGCTTCTCTGACAAAAGAAAGACTTTGAACTGCACTGCCTGTTGTGGCTTTTTACTGCCTTTCAAAAGATAGGAAACAATGGCTTTCCGAAGGCATCTCTACAAATGTCTCCTTTGACCCTTGAGGATTTACTTATGGCCCACAGAGTGGATTGCGCACTGAACAATACAGCAGTCGTACGGGTCCATAACTCTGCCGTGGCTGCATTAGCTTTTATGATGTCAGACGTGCAGCAATAACAGAACAGGATGTTCCCTGCAAGAAGCGTATGGTGCACATATTTCACAGCATGATATACACATCACTTTAGGACATCAACAATAGAGATTATAACAAAGTTATTACTCCCATTCACAGTTATAGTCACCATGCTTGCGTGAGTGTGGGTGATTACTATGTCTAAGCATTTTTATCCAGAGCATGCAGTAATACCACACCTGTTTTGGGGTCGACAGAGAAATATGGCTGTCCTTGTAGAATACTGTAGACTATTCTGGCACTGTTTCCATAGGTGGGGTCATCCGCATCAGTTGCTGTGACTTGCAACACTGAAACACCTAAAAATGAATACAGCAAAATTATTTCCTGATAAATGCTGCCTCTCAAAGGTTTTCAAATAATGCAAGTGTATAATTATTATTATTTCACAATGTAATGGCTATGTGTTGAAAAGCAAACACGTCTGGTGACTTCAGATCAGATCAGAGAATTACTTATGCATTATGAAAATATGATGAGAGAGAGATACTTAAAATGCTTGACATATCCTTATTAAAAAAACAGAAGAGTTTTAGCTTTAAGAAGATCACCTCATTAAAGAAATAGCCAGCTAGAGAGTAATTATATAGAAATGCATTCACTTATTTGCACAACAGCTGACTGGAGTGTGTGTGTGTGTGTGTGTGTGTGTGTGTGTGTGTTGTGTGTGTGTGTGTGTGTGTGTGTGTGTGTGTGTGTGTGTGTGTGTGTGTGTGTGTGTGTGTGTGTGTGTGTGTGAGTTATGTCACAGGAAAGTTAAATTGCTTTTTCAGCCATGTTCAGCTGTTAAACCTTAAATGGGCAATAAGAGTACAATTACTGGTCTTCATTTTCAAGCATTTTTCATTGCGAAAGATGACAAAGACAAATCATTTGTAAATTTCATTAAAGATCCCTTGTAAAACTCATTGTGGTTCAGTTTCTCTGTTTCTCAAACAGTATTATGATTATTACATTATAATTACATGATGAGTGTGTATTGTAATTGCACTGCAAGCTTATTTAAGTACATATAATATTTATAATAGACTGTGATAGGAGTTATGAACTATATTATACATCCTAGGGCCTGTAAATCATCTGGACACTGGCTCTGTTTTTGTCCTCTGGTAATTAAAATAAAATAAACATGTGAAACTCACTCCATTCTGACCTACTGGATTTGATGTCTTAAACCTGAAGAAAATCCCACCCATAATGAACCATCTACTCCACATTATGCTTGGGCACTCTGAATCTCTGTCAACCTTGAAGTGAACATTGCACAGGGAATAATTTGGACTTAATCAATTCTGGGATTGCTTTAGAAGCTGAGCTGGTTCCAAATCATCTGTCTAGGAAAATGTATTAGTTAGTACATAATTTAATTGATTATCCTTGAATTGTTCTATGTTAATGGTTTAAGTAAAGACAATGCTCATCTGTGACCTTTTATGATTAATATTTCTGTATATTATGGTGAAGAATCTGAATTTTTCCCAATCAATTTTTATCTCCAGTTTTATTCAAAATGTGTAAACAGATTCATATTATTGCATATTCTCACTGATTAGGTACTCATTAATGTATTCCTAAACGAGCATAGAATGTGCTTGCCATTGCTCACAATGCACTTCAACTTAAGTGTTCATATTTGAAACTATTAAAGTAATGAGTGCTACATTAAAAGGTCTGATTCTACTCAATAAAGAGTAAACACTCAAGAGTCAGTATGCACATGTTTGCTGATCATTAACAGTTTCACAAATGTAGAAGAAATCTTGTCACAGTACCCTTTTTCATCTTACAGGCTTCCTGAAGAGCAAAGACACTTTACAATACCTAACAGTACAGGAACAGTACCTAACAAGACGTTTTGTAGTCTGTCTTATAAGAAGGAGCCTGAAATCTTATTAGTTAGTGCTAACTTGTAGCGACTAGCTCTAGGAGTTCTTTGACTTGTCCCACTTAAGGGATCATTGCAACCAGCCCTCTTTGCAGGTGGTGCACCTAAGTTGAAACAAATTGACTATTTTTGATAGATAAACAATTGGAATAAATTTAAAATAAAGTCCTCAAGGATATATTACATTGTTGGAATGCCAGACTGCTTTGACGGCAGTGGGACTCCATCTATTTAAGGTTCCAGTTGTACACTCCACCTTTCATTGTAGCTGGATTATTTTTACAATGTTCTTTTTGAAAATGACCACAACTATAGAGATGACACAAGACTTATCTCTAAGTACAAACACACAGTGGCCCCTTCATTACAGTAGGTACACGACTGGTTGGAAACATGTGAAACAAAAGTCCAATTATATGTTTATTACTGAGGTCAAGTTAAAGGTGGTGTACTGGACTACTTTATCCTTCCCATTTACATACATGAGGGGGTAGAAACAACTCTCAAAACAATGCAGTCTAATACAACACCATCACTAACAATGACTGCAGTGCTAAAATATAAATATAATTTTATTAACACCTCTATGACAGTGTCAGCAAAAACTGAACATTACAGGCATCATAAAAGTTGCCTTTATGGCAGAACAGTTGCATTGAATTGCATTAGACCATACAGTACCCAATAAAGGAACTACTGAGTGTATACTAGTAGTTCATAGTACTACCAGTCCATGGAAGTTGTGCTAGCATCACAAAGTGGGAACAGTAAAGGGTTACTCAGAAAGGTACCACGCTGGAAATTGGCTTCAGAATTTCTTTAAAAAAACATCTGTTCTTGGTTCAACATTTACAGATCATCATTTCCATTATGAACCCAGTCACATACTGTGTCCCATTTTTACATCCACCTTCATCACCTCCTTTAGGTTTCAATTGATATGCGTCTATTGACCTCACTGGATTCATTGCTGTAAATCACAAAATATAATGCACTTTTAAGAGATCATGGTTGGTCTCATCCTCCCTCAGTCTGAGTCAAGGGTCTTGTGAATTTGCTGAAAAAGCCCCAATTTCTTGGATGTGTACTGTAATGAAGCAGCAATTTGTTAGCAAGATGTTGATTGAGACTTAATGGGTTGAAATAAGATGCCATCTTAATGGGATAAAAGATGTCCATGCACAGCCAAGTGTTTGGTTTCAGAGAGGCCAGCCATCAGATATGGAAACTGATTGGAAATGTGAAAGCAAAACAGAAGGGGCAACAAGTACATTTCATACAAAGAGGGTTTATGGGAGGAATAAAGTCAAATTGATCTGTGTTTTATAATGGATAGAAGCATCTACTAGAAACATTTGAGAGAGGATAATATGGGAAAATAAATCAGAAGTGTTAAAAGTGCTTTTTATACAAACCTGAATCTCTATTTTGTTGCGTTTAAAAAGGGTTAAACACTTACTTACTCATTTGTGCAATTCTGCTCAATTGCCATACATTAGTTCCAATAACACTAATTTAATCATAACTACTCACCTAAACAAGCCACCACCTCTGCCTCTGGGTTTTAAAACCACTATTAAAGAGTGATTTTCCCAGAAGTGAAATGGTTGACAGGAAAACAGAGCTTCTACATCCAGTTTTTCCATTTAGAGACAAGTCAACTGGGAGATATACAGTAGTGGTAAACTGATACTCCTTTCATCTAGCACTCTAAAAAATACGAATGTATGATTGAATGGGAAGTATGAAACAGTAACGCTGGGCTACCTGGCATGTGCCCAGCTAATCAATTTAGACAGGAAAAAAGAACATCACAACCAATTAGCTGCCACACTCCCAGACAGCCCCTTCCTGCACTTGGGAACGCCAGTATTGACAAATGCTGGGGGATTAGTGCTCTGGAGTGTGAGGACAGTTGATTGTTACAGCCGATTTGACGCTGCAGATGCCGAACCAAGGAAGAATTACTTTAATGGACATCTGCAAAAGAGGGGCCGGGAAAAAGGCTAATTATTTTCCCCTTCACAGTCCTTGATTTCCTCCCTTGGGTCATCAATGATGATTGATACTTTTTGTGCAACCGATGATGAAGTTTGCAGTGAACACTGAAACTTTAAAATGAGTAGTCTCATTAGAACTAAACTAAGGATGCCAATACACAAATTAGTGCTGCAAGTATATTCTCATTACCCTATTATGCACTCATTCAGAAATAAAGATCACCGCAAACGATTTATCTAATTATCAGAATCATTTGATGTAGCATTTAATCCACATATTTTTGCAGCAACAGCACAGTTATCCAACTTAAACTACACCTAAAAATAAAATATTCAGTATGTGCCAATAAATATTATTCTACATACAATGTATCAGGACATACAGGGCAGCACTCCCAGAAGATATTAAGACATGTACTTGACACATCCAACTTAGAAACAAATATACTGACTGGCAAAGTTATATGTGTGTCAGGCCTGCCTGTTCATGAAAATTCATGAATGCAACCAGGAAGATATTGACTGTTTATAAAGAGGGCGCCTACAGGTCTATTGGGGTTTGCATATTTAATCAGTTTTGCACATTTCCATCTTCTTGCAGCAAGAAACTGATGAAGCTGTTCATTTTCGCTTTGAGGTATTTTCTAATACGTATTTCTACTTCTGTTCAGCAACTTTAGGGATTATTTTAGACAGACAGATATAAATGGAGTGTTTTCAACAAACTGTCAGCGTCACAAATTCACCATCTTATAGTGTATTTGAGTCAAAATTGCTCTGACAGCAGTTTGGCCACCATTTGGACAACCTACATATGTTTTGAAGGAGTGCTGTGAAATATTAGAGCACCATACTTTTGAGCTATTGTGCTTCGAGGCAGAATCCGCTGGACTGAGAAAAGGGTGGCTTTTGTTCACCCGAGCTAAAAACAGAACAGTACAATAAAGAAATAAAAAATAGATGTTTGCCACATGATGCTGGGCATATGAGGAGAAGCTGTCTCAGAGGAGGTGGATAGAGACTTTTCTTTCCTCTATGATGTGGAGGACTCCACAGTCTCGATGGCGGGGATTGCTGTGGAGGCATTATTGAGTGCTTTATAAAGACCTGCCCACCCGGGAAACCATCACAGCAACCAGAAAACAAAGATGAAAAAGAGGACTGGGCTGGCTTACAGAAGATCAAACATTCTGGAGAACATTATCACATAGAGGACGAACCAGAGTGCTGCACAGGGTAATAACATGTTTTATCACAGTTCTTCATGGTAATACCTTCTTTTAACTCATCTTAGAGCAGTGGTATTAGGTCATGAGTCTATTTGAAACATACACAAGTTGTAAAGTCAAAGGTCTTGCCAAAGTAGTTTTCTCTTTACTGTAGGTATAAAGCATGTCACATGACACATATCTTAAAAGCAACATAAATGACACTAAAATTCAGACAGAAGAGAGCAATTATTTGAAAGTTTATTTTGTAGAAGTACTCACCCACTTCAGACATCTCAGGCACCGTAGCTACAAAGGGTCCATCTGTGAATTTAGGTGCATTGTCGTTGATGTCTTGTACTTTGATGATGAATTCTGACTTTGGTTCCAGGGCCTCCTCTGTGTTGCGGTCCAGGGCTTGTGCATGCAGGACATAATGTGTTTTCCTTTCCCGATCCAGGCTCTTAGTGGCATGAATATCTCCTGTCACTTCGTCGATGATAAATATAGTCCCAGCTCCTTCCCCGCTCAGAATGTACCTGACAGATCCATCGCCTTTATCTGAGTTTGAGTGAAGCTGCAAGGAAAACGAGACAGATGTTTGAATGCAGAGGATATTACCAAAATCACTTCTGAAGACTGCTTTTGATTCACAGTTTTTAAAATATGATTCACAGTCGTTAATCTGAAATACTGGTAAATGGTTAATAGTTTTCCAGAAAAAGAAAAAAACTGTTTCTCCAATGTGAAGATTTTCCACATTTCTCAGTTTCATATCATTGTATATTCAATATCTTTGGGTTTACAAACTAACTAATATTTGACATTTTAAAATTACTAATTGAGAAAATAATCAATGGATTATACAACAAAATAATTACCAATATTGATGAAAATTACAGTTGCTGCCCTACTCCGTATGAAGACAAGGATCGGCTTTAAAATAAAATACACATCTAAAATACTACACTTTGATAGTGAAAACACTGTTCTTTATATGGCAGTAACCTTTGCAGCATTACTGCACTGCATGGTGATCCTCAGCCCATGTTTCAGCTTCTGAAAGCTCCCAACATCTAACTCAGACATTACATTATTCAATATTCTTCTCTCAGGCCTGACTGTACCCAAGCATCGCTGAAGAAATGCATCTTTAGAGATTAAAGTTTTGGGGGAAATCCTTACAACTCTGTTCAAGATGGAAGAACGCTGCCTCTTTCTCACCAGGAGAGAGAGGAATAAGAGAAAAATGAGCCACTTGTTCAGCCATAATTGACACCAAGAGGATTAAGACTTTCATGCCAATTGCTCAGCTGGGTTGCAGTTTTAGACTTTATAAATATATTTTACAATACCACTGAATTGCCAAACCAGGGCGCTACGGTAACATCATCATTTAAGAAATTTCATTTTTACCCATGAATAAAACATGTTAAGAAACACAGACTTTTTTCCTTAGGGAAATGTCACAGCTCAACATAACAGAACAATCCATTTTCATTGTGCATTGGCAAAGCTTTACATACTGGTGGTATTTTTGTATTTTATATTTGCACATCAACAAGCTGTGAACACAAACTTTGAATTCCAAAGTGCGCCTCAGTCTTAATCAATATGCATGCAAGTCTTTGGATAACATACGATACACATACTTGTGTTTGTAGGATTTAATATTTTTCCCCTCCTCACATTGTCATATATGTATAGTAAACCATATATATATTATAATACCTGCAAAATCACTACCAAAATGTAAAAGGAGACAAAATAATAACTAAAACTGCTAAAATAAAACTAAATAATGTAAAAATGCCATGAAAAGGGACTTCAGCTTTAAAGTGATAAATCACAATTACAACTGTTGCTAAAAAAAATGGGTCATTTTTTTTGTTGAGTACCAATTAGAAACTTCAATATACTGTTGATATTGATGCTTGACAGTGTACTTATAACCAATCACATCACAGTAACAAAGATATTTCTAACCAGCCATGTGATTCTCTTAACTCCAAATGATATAAGTGATAAGGATTTTGTTGTAAACGTGTGTGACTGGTGCAGTCCCTGAGTTGGGACCTAGCTACAGTGTTTTGGAGTACATTATTGACCAAACTACATAACACATCCTTTCTGTTTGTTGAATAATTAATTACTATTTCAGCACTGCTAATCCACCACTGAACCTCCATCTCTGCTGGGAGATATGACACGACAGCTTATAAACCTGTAGAGTGTACAAGGATACAAGTGGAAAAATCTAATGAATTATGCGTAGTGTTACCTTACTGACCCGAAGCATGGTTCTGGCCAACACAAGTGTAACTTCCAATCACTTAACAAAAAGTACAACCACAGAGGTACACATTTATTTAAAAAAACATTTCAGTATTTCTTGTATAAGATGCACATCCATTCATATAGACAAGTTATTTGACAAGTTGAATGGCAGAGGTCCTTAGGCAACATCTAATCAAAACCCAGACTAGCAAATAAATTACTAATTAGCAAGCTGCTGTTGATTGCTGGGCTGACTCTTGATTAGAACCAACTGTCCTTCCCATGCTAAATATCAAGCTTGTAATTAGATAAGGAGTCAAAGATCCTGTTGAATCAGGTAGTTAATCAGTTACTAGATTATACTAATGTAAAACACAACCTTCAAAACAAGAAATCAGAGCATGTTTACATATTTAATGGCAGTGTGGATGGGACCAATTACTTTGTTGTCATGGTTTGGCCCATTTCTAAATTCTTCTATACTTTGAATGTTATGAAAGTCATTTAGAAATGGTCTATCCAGGGCTGGCTCTTGTTTGATAATCAATTCCTACATACATATGGTATTATTTATATGCAAAGAACAGAGTTATTACTCTAGTACAGACCACTTCCATAACTACTACAAGGATATATCCACTTCTGTCCAGCAGAGCTCTACAACTACAGCTCACAAATGTAATTTCGCCTCCAGCCAGAGTGCTAATTTAGCCATTCACTTCATTTGCAGGAGCCAATAAATCATGCTCTGCAAAGTGCGACTCAATGATGCATATGGCGACTACTGCCTTCCAAAATCTATGGGTGATAAAAGTGTCCACAGGTTGCCGGCCTTTACACAAACATTGCGAAATGAAAGCACAGCAGTGTCAAGCCAGCTGAGTGAAACAACATGAGAATACTCTTCATTAAAGTCAGAAAGGAGTTATTGAGCAATAAAAAGGATGCATGCATGAATATATTAAGTATGTTATATTAAGATTATTAAGTTTAATTATATTTCAGGTCTTCTCTGCGGGTGATGCAGTCTTTATTAGTCTTAAAATCACCCTTATCTTCCACTATGGTCCATTGTGTACTCAATGTGTGACTGATAAACCGACCCTTTTAACCATCAACACATTTCTAAACTTTGTATACTCCAGTGAGGATCGGAAGATCTGGGATCCAGGACTCTCCAGATATCTCCAGGAAAAAACCAAAACGAGGTCTCTTAAGTTTCTCAACAAAAAAGTCAAGTTAACCATGTCGCCTTGAGAGGTATGCACATAATAGTGAGTGTTGGACTAATAAAGCTTTAAACAGCAAACTAACTGTGTATATCTGAGAATCAAAATGGCAGCACAGGAGCTTTAGCTTCAATTCACAGAAATTATGTAACATAATGTGAGTCAACACTTTTTTTTTTTAATTCATCCTATATTTAAAGGGGTAATATGTAGTTTTAAGTGGCCACTAGAGGTGCAGTTTAAAGATTGCAACCAGGTGTGGTTGTAGTCATGCACCCATGAGCAAGCATAATTCAAAACATAACCGCTTACAGAAATCCTGCAATAAATGCAGAAACACCGGCACGCAGGTTGTAGCTTTTCTCCAGACATGTTCCAGCTCTCTTACAACGTTCCCGGCTCATACAGCACAGAAAGCCACATATTGGCACAATACTCGCTGAATAAGGCAGTCTGACAGCAGCTATAAACGGACAGGGAGACAGCTTCACACAACATGCTCGAAACTACGACTGCAACGTAATGTACAGTAATATTTTTATTAGCTTGAGGTTGAACTAATCTACGCTCGTTACATGCTAGGTAAAACTACAATACATCTAAATTGAACCACACGAAGCAAAGAGCGGCAAGTCTGAGCTAATGTAGCGTTAGCTGGTAGCCCTGCCTGACATCACTATAGGCTAGTAAATAAATCGCTTCCCTTTTGCTTTTTACCTTTGCATCCTTTCTTGCAGGCTACACACTTAGACTCTTAAGACTTAGACATAATACCGGTGGTACACAGGATAGTAATATGGGTTGCACATTTCTAAGTGAGGTTAAAGTCCATTGACAAAAATGAAGTATAAATTTGATCTATTAATAAGTGATTTCATTGAAAAACTACATATAGCCCCTTTAACCAGCAACATGTCCCGTAGAGATGCAATATCTCTTCTGCCAGTGGAGTCCAGGTCAACATCAAACTTATGTCAGAAATTCAGCTGAGTAAATATCTTGATACAAGGTAATTTCCACTGAGGACTGAGGAGCAATGCCCCCATCACTTTTACAGTTTTGGTTTGATTTACTAACTAAACACTCTCTAAGATGAGTTATTTTACTGTCCAGCCTTCACAATCCATGTGTATGAAGCTCTAAGTTGGTGAATATTTATATTTTCTCATTTAGGCTACCTTCAGTTTTACCATTCACCCTGCCATAGCAATAAGGCTTATGAGCAGTGGCAAGTGGAATTAGAAGACTTTCTTATCCCAGGTTTTGTCTGTCAGGCTCGAAACAGGTCAATCTAACCATCTTATTATTGGAGCTATTATGCTTTTCCATATTTTATGACTTATCTACAATGTTGGATGTTCATGTTAAACATGGCTAAAGCTTCACATAATGAGGTTAAAGTATTTAAAAGAAAACCTGTGTGAGCCAAAATCTCAGATTACCTCCTAAGGGTTTTCAACAGCTTTCTCTACCAACGGCTCCGTTCTCTGTTCTATTCCATATATGGTCTTGGCCAAGACAGTGGGGCTTTGAGAGGAGGGGAAGGGGATTTCACATCTGAAATCAAACATACATTTGCAATTATTTAATAATATTTTGGGTATTTTCAGGTGGCTATGGTCAGGCAAAAAGTTAAAAAAGATTGGTAGTATCTTGATAAAGCCAGTGGTAAAAGCCTTTGCTGTTAATTTCTTTTGGAAGAGTCAAGTAAATTAAAACAATTTCAGTCAACTGCAGCCTTAAGGACCAGAAAAAGACAACATAAAACAACCAATATTTATAGATCTTAAACTGATATACCTCCTGCCCGTAAGTAAACTACAACTTTCCCATGTTTACTAGCCATCTGCGACTGCTTGATGATATCAAAGAGAGAAGAGGCAAGAAAAAGGACCTTTTTTTCTGGACAAAGACTTCCCTCACTGCTGTTTAGGGGATAGTAGAAATTTAACATCTTTCCCTTCTTAATCAAAGCTGATTGTAAAAAAAATGGTCTTGGAGGAAATTTCTGCAACATGATTTGAAGGCTTCATTTCTCTTTAGGGGGTACTGCTACTGCATATTTGCTTCAGCGTTGGGATATCTTATTTATACTTCATTAATTTTGATCACACAGAAAATTTCATGACTTCCCGCCTTAATGTAATTAGTGTCGATTTTCGTAAACCGCAGAGCACGCACTATATGAGCTTAACACACATAAGCACTACATGTGGTATTCTGGATCGGGGGGAATGAAAATGTCAGTAATGTCCAGTTCATGCAATAAATAATGAATGCAAATATATGGAAATCTCTCATACACAGTGATCAGAAAAGTCCAAGGGAGACATCATGAGAAAGTTGAAAATACAACCTCTGCAACCTTGTTGTTTTGTCATCTCCCCACAACGACTTAGAGGAATCCTGTTCCTCCACAGGGCATCAAAACAAGGGATTGTTCTTATCTCACTGTCTCTATGGGCGACTTTATTAAAGACTAGTGGAATAAATGACTGACATGTGGCTGGCGGCTGGCAGCTGGCAATGCATTTCTGAGGAGTTTAAAGAGATCAACAGAGTCTGGGGCTCTAAAGTCGCTGGCGAAAACACTCCAATCGCAAGAAAAACCTCACTTATAATTTCATCATATGCCCAGATGAGCAACCTGAGAAAGAAGAAAGAAAGTGTATCTTCCCTTTCTTTTGTCAACAAGCTACGCGTTTTCCCTGCCAGGCTCTGTATACTCATCGTCAAGAGCCGCCTTAAACTGTTTGTGTTCACAAGCTAATTGGTGCTCACAGCCAGTCTACCTTTGGCTCTGTCGTGCAACTTGTCAGGTGTCGAAGTCATTTACAAGGAGAGAAGAGATTTGAGGAAGAAAGCAATCCTGAGTGGATTGATAACTGATAAATATCTGCCAGTACCGCATTATTTCTGCAACATTACATTGTATTTTTTTACTCATGTAGTAATGCTGGATAATATAATAAAGTTAATGGGTCATAAATGTAATCAAACTAGAGCTGTAACTTGTGATTATAGTTATTCAGTCACTCATTTAGTCTGTCAGAGTTGATGACAAATGAAAAATCACAAATTATGAGTTACAGCACAGAGTGAAAATTGCACTAATGAATAAAGAGAAGCTGTGAGCAGCAAATGTTAGTCTAAAACACTAATATTCACTGCTCACAGTATCTCTTGTATCTGTCTAACCAACACAATCACATCACAATTATCAAAGGTAATTAAGTTAGTTTCTGGCTTACCAATTGATTGTCAACTATTCTTACTGCTGTTAAAGGCTGCCAGACAGTGTACATTGTTAAATGAACTAGCCCTCTTAAAATCACTATTACTGCGATATATTTGAACTGTTTTAACTAACTTAACATGAAGCAGACAAATTACATAATAACTAGATTTATAGATATTGTCATCCAGTAGTTAAATTTATTTTTTAAAAATGGTCAACTACTTACTTCATGCAACTACCTCTTGCTGTGATCTGTGCATGGTTTATATAGTGACAACATAACATATTCAGATTTTTCTTTTATTACATTGTTTATTTTTGTTTAATGGATGTTTCCTTATCTGCTGTGTGTATCTGGAGCTGATGTAGCTGAAGTGAATATCCCAAGTGAGGGATCAATAAAGTCTATCTTATCTTATTTTATCTTTTCTTCACTGTCAAATCTTTGACTGATGATAAAATAAAAATAAGTGGATTTTAGGGCTGGCCTTTATGTATTCTATTTAATATGCCATTATGAGATACATCTTTTCTTGTAGTGGTTTATTTTTTTATATATGTATGTTTGTCTGATTCTGGACTTTTTCGGTCTGACTGGGTTGATTGAACATGACACTGGTTGTTGTACCTACTCTCAATTAAGCATGTACAATCCTGAAACTGCAATGAGAATAAATTAAGGTTGGTAAGATATTCACAATATCTGTCATCTGTCATAAATTGGGTGTATCATTTATCCATATTTGATAATGTAATATTGTGCTGATGTTGCATTTGTGACCCCAGTTCTCATCATATTATAAATCCAATCAAACAATTGTTTTATTGCATATTAATAAGACTGAAACTAATTATTTAGGGCCCTATGATTTCCATGATACAGAAAATGGAATCTGATAATAAAAACTCAATCAACCATTTTTTTAGAGCACTTAAGCCAAACAGATACCTATATGTTTTGGTGTAATTTACAGGCCCTGATCTGTTCTCTGTATTTCATTGAGGCGGGGCTCAGCATCTCCTGTGCATGTACACACACACACGTCATATTAAAGTTGGCACGCCAGTTAGAGCTCATCACATAACAAACTTCCAAAAATGCAACAACGCAGACTCAACACAAACTCAACGTAAGGATTAAGACCAACGACAAAGCTTTCTGTGCTAAAGCCGAACAGTCACCATCATAAATGCTTGAGTCTGACACAGAGTTGGCTTTCATCCTACTGGACAGGTAAACTAACATTACTCCCAAGCATGTGTTAGATTATCTGGTGCCGTTGTATGGCTTTCTGCATTACTTCTCCAGCTAATGTGACCCATATGACTATCCTGTGTACCACCAGTATTATGTCAGTGTTGATTTTAGTCTGAAATTACGTAATGGTACAAAGCAAATGTGGAGCGATTTGTTTACTAGCCTATAGTGATTCAAGGCAGGGGCAGCCAGCTAACCTAACATAAGAACATACGTACTCATGTTTGCTTCGTAATGTTCAATTTAGATTTATTGTTGTTTCACCAATAACAGACAGCTTCTTCACCCGTGGATGTTGCCATAACTTACATGACCCACATAAAGGCTTTGGACAACACAGTGGAAGACTCATTAACAACCGTAAAGTTACTTACTACAGTCTAACTGTAATAAAGTGTGGCAACAATCTTATTTATATCATCCAGTACATTTAGCAGTGCTCACATTGCTGAGCCACTGGTAAAAGATACACAAATTGTTATTGAAAAGTGGCAGACAAGCCAACGCTGAGATAGCTTACGGCTATATGCACGTAATGTAACGTTATTATGAAACGAGCATGAATCAGTCCAACCTCAAGTTGATAAAAAATATTACTGAAACGTTGCAGTGAGAGTTTACAAAGGTTTCCAGCACTTTTTGTGAAGCTTATGAGCGGATTTTGCTTGCTCATAAGTTTGAGCACACAAATGAGCACGAATGGTTGCAGTCTAAAAACCGCACCGCTAATGGCCACTGAAAACTACATAATGCTACTTTATTAGAGAACAGTTCACAATACATATTACAATAATGCATTCATTGTGAATTATCCCCTACTAAATAGTATTAAATAGTACTAAATAGTATAGTATTAAATTTTCTTATTGAATTTTATTCATCCACCACAATTTTACTCTTAACTCTTTCAGATGACAAAATGTGCTTAAATTGTAAAATACAAAATTCAGAAAAACAGAAAACACGGAATCTGGTAAAAAATAAAACGGAAATTGGAATAAATTTAAAAGGATTTTATAGGGCCTTAATGATTTATCACTGAATAAACTATTATTTTAGAATCGCATTATTTATTTATTAATCGATTATTTTAATCAATCATTTAAATAAAATGCCTGTTACAATTTCCAAGAACTCAAAGATATTCAGGCTACTATCATAAATTCCACTGAAAAACATCAACCTGAGCCATCAGCCTCATATTTGGTAAGCTGAAATCTAGGGTTGGGCAGTAAGATGGCACCATGCGACGGTAAAATGTGTCCACCTCCTGTAGAGATTTGGCAATATTGTTTCCCTTAGCATGGCTTTAACTGGACCCACACACTTGTTTTTTCTTGAAAATAAAGACTAGAATTGGATTGTTGATCCATTTTCTGTTACTTGATTGATCACTTAATAAAGTAACTGTCTCAGTTCTAATGTTGACAATTAATTGCATTACCCAGCAGCCATCTAGTGTACCAACAGAGCTATCTTGCAACCCACTACTGAAAATGAATGAACAACTGCATACAACAGAATATCTTACACACTTTTATGAGTGCATTAGCATAGCTTATAAAATTTGCAGCTGCAATGGATGGCCAAAAGCATATCTGGCAGCAAAGCATATGAAACCACAGATAAATCTGTTCACCCATGGCAGGAAAAAAAAGATTCAAAGTCTCCAATAGAACATCATGCACCATTATAGCATTCAGTCTTGGTTTAGACATAACCACCATGCCAATTATTCTATTCCTGCCAATTTTTCTGCTGAAAAAATATAGAGTTGACTGGCCACATGGTGCTGCAATAATCAGCCAAATTGCATAGAAGTTGACATCGGACAATGTCCTATTTCAGGTAGAGTCAACCAAATTATCCTTAATCTCCTAATGTTGGCAAACTTTAATAGAGCATGGAAAATATCCACTTTTTGGAAAAGGAACGCATGACATGTAACACAATCTTAACAATTACACAGCAACAGCAGTGGATACGCTCTATTGAGTGCCATCCTGATACATTATTAGTTGCTACACAGCTTGACCTTCATCTGTTTTGCTCCTCCACTTCTTTTCCCTTTGGTACTGGCTTAGTCGTTTTCATTTTACAGATCCTGATAATGTATGTGCCTGGTTGGATTGCATTATTGGTGAATGCCCTTTGTAATGGCTTGGACATATTCGGCGTACAGATCCACATAATGTATGTGCCTAGCTAGGCTTGTTTGGTCTCTGCTTGCATTAAGGGATGTTGCTTTACTACTGTTATGTCTACTCATTATGTACACTGTGTATACTGTGTATACATAAAACCCTGCGTAATGACAATATGAAATCCAGGATATATTTTTATACCAGGCAAGGAGCATAAAATATGTCAAAACACAACCACGGTGGCTACATTTCAGCTGATTGACCCAATGCTTATTGATTTTTCTGTGAGTTAAACATTCAGTGAGTCAGCCTTATGGCAAAGCTAAACTGATGCCTACAGGCTACACAAAGGCACAGCACATTTGTATAGATGCACATGGCTACTAATGGCTCTACATGCTTTGCTGAAAGCTGAACATCTTTGTTCATTTGTGTGTTCTTTGTTGTAATTTCACAACTCTGGTAATCAGTCTGGCACCGGACAAACAGTAGTGACATTTACTTCATCTTGGTTCCAAAAGATTCATGAAAGATTCCTCGCTTTGATGTTAAAAGCATAACATGTTGAGGCAGAAATGGGAGGTGAAGGTGGAAGTCAGGGTGTGGGGCACTCATTCCATCAACAATGTGCATGGTGTCGGGAGCGGGGGTGGGGTGGGGGTTGGGGGTGGTCGAGGAAAAGGAGAAATGAGCGCTATGTCCTAGCTGATGATCAGTGCCTTGGCTTCATATTTGCAATTAGTGAAGGGGGGGTGGGTTTGGTTTTGATTGAATCTCAGCTCTTATACTTCACTCAAGAGGACTTAATCACTTTTTGTGTGGGCGTGCTTGATTGTCTGATTATAACCACATTTTGGCCATGCTCCCTCCCAATCAACTCCTCTGAGCGCCCCCTTCCCTTTGATTGATTTGTAACAGTCACAGTAAACCCTGATGATGGAGCGCCTGTCTAATGACCATACAAGAGACAGTGATGAGGGGCGTGCTGAAGACGAGTTGTTGATGCATATCACGGAGATCCGCCCTAATAGTTGTCCTCTATTTTGACATCTGCGGGGAGAAACAGAATGAATCGTTGTCTTCCCAGCAGGATAGTTGGCTTCTTGATGTACAGTAATGAGATTATTAGAGTCCCGGAAGCAACTCTGACAATCATTTAATGGCTCTGCCTCTAACTGCTGCTAAAATTCAATATTTGAATCAGACCAAAATGTAATCGTCCGCAGAAAACATGAAGTTTCAGCCTTGTGCTCTGGCAGTGAGTGAAGGCAAATGGTTTTTGTCTCAAGTGTCTAAATGGTGCTAATATGTTTGAACGTTTCAGCCAGTGGACAGGGGAATGCACTTTGGAAATTATGCATGCCTGCTCAGACAGCAGACATATACTTCAAGTGTTATTTTCTGCAGTTGTTGGAATGGAAGTTAAACTGTAATTCACGTGACTTAGCTTGCTTTTTTATCATCTTTTGTTTTGTGAAAGTGAGACCCTATCAAGGACACATCACTACAGATACATTTCTAACCCTGACCAGATAATGACGAGGCTTTCCAAACAAAGGCTGTTGATCCAAATTGTCTAAAACACAGGTGAGAAAAATCAATGACTATCTCTTTGCCACACATATCAACACACAATACTTACTGGTGCTACAACAATTGCCCATGTAATCAATTTTGACATTGTTAATTGTTTAAAGCTGCACCAATCAATATTTTTCTATCAACGCTGGATTCATTGATTAAACAGAGAATTATGACCCAACTCTGCAGTCTCCTTCTCTACAAGGCTTTACAACACTTTCAGTGTCTTTCAGCTAATTAGTTTGGTTTGAAAGCCTTTACTGTTTGGGTCAGTTTGAGTTCATCAGCCTCACTTCCAGAAGCAGCAGGCAGCTGCTGTCAACAAAAAGCTCCGATAAACCTACTGCAGGGTACCCCCAGGATTCTCCTGGTTAAATTTAGGATTTTATAATAATACTCACATTCAAATAATATATGATAGCTTTTTTGGGTGTTTGTAATCTGATAACATAAAATTAATATGTCGCACTAAGAATTCTTATGGTGTGAAACCAAAAATGCAAAATAAATTGAGTAAAAGGAGTTGTGACAATTAGTTACACCTTGGCTAGATAAGGTAATGTTATGTAATATAATATGCCAATGTGAATGCCATTTGCTTCAGGGATTATTCATCCCATTTTGTTTTTGCATCCAAAGGCCGCAAATATAGTATTATATAGTATTGGCTTGAAAGCAGTGGGGATAATGAGTTGGGCACCAGTTTGTTTCTTACTCGTCCGGTGATCGGCACATCTGAATGATGTAAGTTTAATGTGCATGTTGGATGTTTCCATTCACATAACTTTACCCTTGGGCAGCCGTCTGTGTATGTCACTGTTGCTGCTGTGTTTTCCCTACATGGTAATAAGACTGTGAGATTTCCGGCAGGGGACTGGCTGGTTTTCGAGGAAGTTCTGGCTGATCCCGCCTCCCACATCAGAGGTCCTCCTCCAATTCCCGGGCTGCCTGCAAGACCGCCTTCAAGCTTCCTCTGGTTCAAATAGGCTAGTCTGCTGCTGTGTCGAGGCAGCTACTATTCTCCATGTAGTTTGCTTCTCTGCTGGTCATTATACTGAACACTGTGGGTGTGTGTGCGTGTCCTTTCCTTGTTAGTTGTGTCAGTGTGTTACTGTGTGGTAACACATCCTGTTTTGAACTAAGTGTTTGGTCTGTAGAATTGGGCCAGGGCAAAGCTTATTACTGATATTGCCTACACCTGTTAGTAATTTCCTGTTTTAGTTACACTAGGTTTAGGTGTGCTGCGCTCCCTGTGTTTCTGTTTTCAACAATGACTAGATTCTTTCTTCTTTTTCGTGGTAGTTAGTAATCCCTCATTTAAGAGGGATCTCTTTTGCTATATTTCATTCTTTGTTTTACGCAGCACCCACTGCTCCACTGTTTCATAGCACTCGCCATAGTGTGACTGACTCGTGCTAACCTCAGCGCCAATGCCCTCAGCCTCACTCCCCAACATGTCCGTATCTCTGGCCTTTTGAACTTCACACACTTGTCCATTCTAAGTCGACCAGCTAACGTTAGCTTGTTAGTAGCACGTCAGAGACGTTTTGTTTTCTAACAACTGACTGATTCGAGTTAGGATGCCAGAGCTTGTAACAGTAACGTTACCTGTACTGCCGTATAACATCAAAGTCATATCTAACGAAGTAAACTGTAAAGACACAAACACAAAAAATATTTATTTATGATGTTACGGCATTTATTTAATCCTACCAAAGGGCGAGAAAAAAACAACCATTGTAAATGACATTTAACACTTTGTAAACATATTTTTAGAATAATAAATTTAAGAGTTTTTTAATACTTTTAAGACCCTGTGGGTACCCTGTACTGTATACTGACAGGAAAAAATGTTAGCAAATAGCTAGCATAGAGGAGCATTTAGCAGGTAAAGAGAGAAATATCTCCCTAAACAGTTGGTACAGTCCAAAGCAGAGCTATAAAATTCTTAATAATAGTAAATATTGCACCAATATTCATGAGGTGACTCTTCTCTCTCTTGATATGTAAATAGCCGGCTATTAGATAAAACATTCACCATATCAACTTCATAAGTTAATGAGTGAGTTAGTGTTCAGGTGTCAAAATAAATTAAAAAAAGCAATGAAATGGTTAAAGTCATTTGCAAAAGCTAGCATTTTGCTGTTTGCAGTATCAAGAAAGAACGGATTTTTTTGTTTGTTTGTTTTGTTTCATTGCAAATAGAAAGTCTTTGGTTCTACAATTAAAGATGTAATTTTGTGCTCTGTCAAACAGCTATGGGCTTCTGTTTGATTAATTTCAATGAATCAAAACAGTAATTAAAACAGTCCTCAACAATGAAAAATTATTTTTGTTGAAGCCCTACTACACAAACAAATACAGAGGCATTTCTGCACTCATATGAGCACGTGTCAGTGTCATAAACAGTTCTCAGGGGTTGCTAAGTATTATTTCTGCCATTTTCAGAATCTTTCTCTTTTCAACAACACAGTGTAGTAATGTAACACTGGCTGGGAAATGTTCCTTGTTATTTCATGCAACACTTCACTGGTTTAACACTGAAAACATTTCAATCTACATGCACTTGTTTCCTGCATTGCAAAGTGTGGGTGAAAAGCAATTTTATGTAAAAACCTCGTTTCACTTTTTTCCCCCTTCCCACTGTTGAGCTATTACTGTGCATACAACAAGACAGTTGCCTGATTCTGTCACAGCACAATCCATTTTTAGATGTATGAATAAAACATTTAGACACCTTTCTAACAGGTTGCTGCTTTACTCTGTAAATGAACACAGGATAAGACAAGGGGTATTCCTCCTAGTCTGGGTTGAAGCACCCATTCTGTCAAGTCTAAATTATTTACTGTATATTTTAGCAGTGGCGAGACACCCCATGATGGAGCGACTCAAGGATTCCTGACCAAGGATCTATTTCTTTTAATCCAACAGCTGTACCCCGTCCTCCAAATAAGTTACAGCAGACAGTTCACCGCAATTCATACTCATTCAGGGTTTGGGGATTTGCATCGTCTTTCTAAAAATTACCATCCAGTCTGTAACCTGCCTGACTACTTCAAAGCACCAAGCTGAGCTGATTGACATGAAGACATTCACACCTCCATCCAGAGAGTGGATTGTCTCCTCACTCCTATCTGGACAAGCCCTGTCCCCTACCAAGCAGTTGCGTCTCACTCATGCACAAAGCTGTCATTTCGCAAATGCATCAGCCCCCCCGAAAGGTGTCACTTGGGATTACAGCATACCTCAGGGGGATTAAAAATGTTCTTGACAGACTGGCCGCTTCGCTTATTCCCAGAAGTCACTCCTTGCTGTCCTTTATGTGAGAGTATTGGTAAAATGTACACATAACATTTAAACCTGCCAAAGCCAAGTCTTACACTGTGGTATGACGGTGTAGATTTCTTTGCACAAATGTTCTTTTTATGTTGACGGTGCAAGACTTAGAATTCCATTTCAGTGTGCTATATTCCACGCATCACATCATGAAGTCTGTTTCAAAACTTCACATTTTTTGATGAAAGCAATTATCAACAAAGAAAGTGTTGGCAATTCCCTGTAGTGGAACTGCTCATTTGCTGCTCGTTAATGTCCGGAGTTTTTAATCAAGCAAAGGGAGGAAGCAAAAAAAAACAAAACAGCCCAGTACGTGCTGAGTGAATTAATCCTCCTCCTCTCCTGTCTTCGTCTAATTAAGGGTCATTCTGTCTCCTGGCCACATTAGGACACTGCACACAAGTCCCAACCCACATAATTAAATGTTTTTTTGTGCTAACCATCTGGAGACCTCATCTCTTTAAACATGCATGTCAAATTGATTCCTTAATAATGTTTATGTTTCTTCTCAGTGCTTTATTATCATCCAGGATTAGCTGTTTATGTTTATTCTGCTTTCATCAGCAGCACCAGTCTCACACACACACACACACACACACACACACACACACACACACACACACAAATACTTACACACGCATACACGCTGAATAACAACACCCTTAAGGTAGAAGTAGAACTAGCACACCAGCCAGCCAGTCAGTCAGCAAACCAAACAATCACGAACTTCAAAGCAGTGGATGGATTTAATGTAAGAGTAACGACTTTTTCATGAAGTTATTCTATCGACAAACAGATGCTTTGAATATGCTGTAAATACCATTGTTACTGTCTAATACTCAGGACACAATGCCTCATAAATGCTGACAGGTTATTTTTTGTTGGCACTGTGGGATTTTATGGTTCATTCATGCGTCAAATAACATTATCAAAAACATGTTTCACCAATAAATAACCTTTCTTTCCTGCCTTGTCAGCTTCGCAAAGGACATTTGTGATTAAAACCCCAGGTTTATTAAATAAATAGACTGTTGAGCAGAAAAGTGATATTTACTGTTGTTTTTTCTCCTCTCACCCCTTTTTCCAAGCATGTCATCCCTGCTTTCTTTATTTTTTTTCCTTCAAATGGCACTGTTGTTGAAATGCAGACATATGTGCAGTCAGAGGAGCGTTCTGCCTTTCTCAATCTCTTTCTCTCGGAGTGCAGTTGAGGGGATTAGTTTGTGCCTGAGTGCCTAGAATAATGATCACTGCAGTGGAGAAACACATTTTAACATTTCAGGAGATAAGGGCAGGCAATCTGCAAGTAGAAGACTTAACCAGATCCCTGTGGCTTATTGTAGAGCTAACAGAAAAGTCACCACCAACAACCAGGCTGCACCGTACCCTATGCACAAGCAGGAAGAATACCCACTACTATCTTTTCCACTGTAAGGGACACTAAAATTACATTCATAAAATTTTCTAACTCTGAGGCACCCTGGCTTACAATGTCCCCATTGCACTACTGTCCAGGTTCTTACTGTGGTGGTTCATTTCCCACAGAGAGATCAAATCTAATATTTCACTTCAAAGATAGCTTGATGTAGAGGGCTATTCTCACTTTCAAACTCCACTCTTGCATAGCTGGCTTCCCAGAGTGGCTGGCATGCTGAGAGTCACTCCTTAATTACAGAGAATAAAACATTTTTTGGACATTATCATAAGAGGAATTCGGTCAGACGTCGTAACGACAGAAAAAAAACCCCCACACACCTTCACAAATGAGACCCGAATTTCCACATCAGAAGATTTAAAAAAGCGTGTACAATGCCGACGTGGCAATCTACCTCAATAGAACAGCTTGCTGCTGCTGTAACCCATTTCTCAATAAACAAGAGGAGAGAGAAATGCCAAGTAAGCTATTCAAAAGCAAGTTCCCTGGGATCAAAAGATTTCTTTTTTTTCTTTTTTTTTTTTACAGTTGCAGTCAGTTCACTAAAATCCTACCTTTCCCACATACTGTGCATCTGGTCCCATGTGCTCTTCTAAAACAAAGAACTGGTTCCAGATCCAGCCACGCTTAGGCCTGTGGTGCACCTCTGTCTCCCCGTTGGCCAGTTTGGTCTGGTTCTTGGAGGGCACATTGCTAGGACCGTGGTGGCTCGCCCCGAAGCACCTCTGGATGAAGCAGAGGCAGACCAGAAAGGGACAGAGACAGGAGGTGGTGTATATCCTCATGGTGGTGTGTGCTTTTGTAAAGTTATCCCTGTGTTCCAAGGTGGTAAGGTCCTCCCACCACCGCCGCCGCCACCACTAGCCACCGCTGCAGGCCTGTGCAGTAGTCCCAGCAAAAGAGGAGTCTAAATCCAAACTAAGTGGTCCCGTTAGATCCTCTAAGGTTCATGGCCCAAAGCTGAAGGTTTAACGTAAAAAAAAAAAAACCAAGCCACATTTACATTATGGAATTTTCCAGGCTGTGAGATGCTGTGCAATTGGACATGAACTTCTGGGTAGTTCTACCAAGAGCAGAGGTTAATCCCGGAAGCCATTCTGGATTTCCTAGGAGAGAGAGAAGGGAAAAGAGAAACACAGAGTTGGAGATTAATTTGATGGATATTAGAAGCTAAATGTCCACTAATACCCTCCAATTAAATTGCAACTCATAAATCCTTACAGATGAGGACATGCACTTCAAACTGGTTGACTGTGATAAAGTACAAAGAGGCAACAAGAAATCTAGTTTCAGTATTCCAGCCATTTTGCCATCATGCAGATAAACAAGTTAAGACTCGAGGAGTTAAAATTGCTATTAAAAGGCTGTCCATGCCTATAAGGTCAGAGCGCTGCTTGGTGACTGATACTGCCCTGTGAGGTCAGAGTCATGTATCAGAGCAGAGCAGCGCCGGCCCTGTGACTCAAAGGATGAGTTGGTTTTATTTAAAAAAAAATCGTAAAATAGGTTTGATTTGGATGTTTTAACATAACCAGGGCATACTGTGAGGCTTACTGTGTGCCTCAGCGGTGAATAATAAGTGTGGCAGGAAGAAATACATTTACTATGATAAGGACAGACATCAAGCCACTCAGACGTAAGGCAGAGGGTGAATTTTAGAAGGCAGTGGAACAGAAAAGACAGAAGGGAACTGTTTTTCTAAATCTAAATTATATTTTGAAGATAGCATCGAAGTTGTAAAAATGAACTGCAAGCATTGTAGAATTTCTGTTACTGAGCGTTCAAATGAAGTTCTACTAGTCCTGTGTCCCTTTTTAGAAGAACATGCATTACAGCTGCATGTGCAACCCCGTGGTCTTTAAAGAGGAGGTATTATGGGAAATTGTCATGTCTTATTTTATTTTATTTTTTGATGAGAGAAAATGACCTTGTCGTCTTGAAATGCCCTTTGGAGTGACGTCACAACAAAAGGCACAAGTTATTTCAGAATCTCATGTAGGTTGATATATAGTTAGATATGAGGCTTTAACTTGCACCGGGAGCATGCACAATTTGCAAACGAGACAAAAACATTCTTGCTGACACCACCAGCTTGGTGTTTACACTGAAAAACAAGTGTACGCCTTCTGTGTGTGAAAGGTCCACTTATCTACCTATTTTGAAGCTTCAACCACGTAGAAGGGAGGCAAGAGATACACTCATTACTGTGCAATGTATAAAACGGGGAGCCCAAAGTACCTAGAGGCAGCAATACTGTCCCTTGTTAACAGCTTAATAAAAACATTACCCTTACATTTACTTTGAAACAAAACTATTTGACTAGCAACAAATATTAGATTTTGGCTTTGAGGAGACATCATTGCCACTGATAAATTACCAAAGGGCTTGCCAAGGCAAGACTGTTTAAGATGACCATAGACGCAGACGCGCTGACCCACAATGTTGGAGGAATTTTTTCAAGTCGACCACGTGTTCAAAATCGAAATGGTTAATTTTTCACCCAAGTCTCAAAACAACATTTTCGGACACAGTAACAGTTAAATGATGAATTGAAACTCCATGTTCACACAAAGGGGTGAAGGAAGAACACTTACAAGGATTTTGATTGGTCTTGGCTAAATGCAGACTTCGAATTGGGACAATCCTTATTCTTTAGATGGATATATTGACAACAATATATTATAAATTCACAAAAACAAATGCAAAACAAGACAGTGCTATGGTGTTTGGGTATGACTAGGGATAGGGGACCAAGCCAGTAATACTGCAAGCCAATCAGTGTGGTGGATTATGTGTAATGCTAGCTTACAAATAAACAGCCTGTTTCGGTGAAGGCTAGTTGAGAACTCTTTTGGTGTGGAAAAAATTAGCCTATGGTCTTCTTAGACATGTAGTAGTCATAACGGGTTGTCACGAAAACCGGAAAGCGCCACCATTTTTTTTAAAATGAAAACCAACTATCTGCACTAACAAGTGAAGCTTTCATGAGAATTATATGAGAAATATAAGTCAGCACTGTAAAACAAACACAAAACAGTAAAAAGTTTGGGCACTTTTCCACAATTACACAGTCTCGATAACTGTCTTAAAGCACGAGAGCTTGCTCAACATTCAAAGTGCTACAGTAGAATACCAGTTTTGTGGGGATTATCGACAGGACAAACACGTATTTGATATTTAATGGGATCTAGGAGCTGACAGACATCAAAGGAAGCTACTCTATCATTCGCAGTACATGCGACTACATTAGTGAGAAATGCTAAAACGAGACAGTAATGCAACTTACGACTGTCACATACTTTGAAGGATAATCACTGAATTATTTTTTCATAAATATAAATATTTTTACATATATATGGATTAAGATGGGCTTACAACCCCAGACTAATCCCCATGTTTCAAATATCTCTACATGCAAATTATGGATGTTTTGTCCATTTTCAATTAAGACCGCTGTGCCAGGTTACAGGGCTCTACGTCTGACTCGCATGTAAGTGTTCAAAAAAATAAGCCTGAGTCGCTCATATCCTTTGATTATTTATTAAACGAAAAACGAACAATAAAAAAGGCTTTCCAACTTAACATGAGGTCAAAGACTGTGTCGGTCCTCTCTGGCTAGTGTCTGCCCGTGGGTTCAGACCCAGAAGACACGCCTTTTCCCCCCTTCCACAGCTGACCAAAATCCAGTTAATCAAAATAGCTAAATTCATAATTAATAAATCCAATGATTATTCTCAAAATAAATCATGTAAATGCACACAACACTAAATTGGCTTCAACATTCCAGCCCCTAATTGCTTAAATCTTAAATGTAGCAATTACTCAATAACTCAATATAGCCAATTTTAAATGCATATATCATTTTTCATATTAACAGAAATTACAATTTTTATTCTTCAGACTCCAGTAGTAGACAAAGTTTGTTGATAGGTCTGTGAAGGGTACTGGTTTTGGTTTTAACCAAGACACTGCGAACCAGTCCTTTGCTTCCTGGAAAAGTCTGTAAGATTCGTCCCAAGACCCAAGAGTTTCTTTGAATTTTGTCATGATCAAGTTCTTTCCTTGATTGTTCAAGCTCCCTTTGTGCGCCAATGAAGTTTGTACCTTGATCTGATCTGATCATTTTTACACTACCTCTGCGGCAAAGGAATCTGCGTATTGCATTGATGCAGGAGTTAGTGTCCAAGCTGGTAGCAACTTCAAGATGAACTGCACGGGTGTTTAGGCAAGTGAAAATTACTCCCCACCTTTTCACATTGGTTCGACCTCGTTTTATTTCAAAAGGTCCAAAATAATCTATCCCAACTGAAGTGAAAGGTGGTAAGTCTGGTGTTATCGCGGTCTTGAGGGAGATCTGCCATCTTCTGCTCTCCTACTTTGGTCTGCATTCTTCTACAGAAAACACAGTTTCTGATTATTTCTACGGGCCAAAGAGTTTGCAGAGGGTATCCAGTAATTTTGTCCCAGTTTAGATAGCATGTGATTTCTACCAGAATGACCAATTTGGATGTGAATGTGTTTTAGAATGATCTCAGATACATGGGATCTTTTGGGCAAAATTATGGGATTCTTAATGCTTACTGGCATGGCTGATCTGTTGATTCTTCCTCCCATTCTCAGGATACCTTGATCGAGCATAGGATCCATTTTTAAAATGGAGCTGTCTTTCCTGCAAGGTTTTCCTCCTTCAAGAAGAGCAATGTCCTGCTTAAAGTATTGGTGTTGTTCGTATACTAATATGGCTCTTTCAGCCTTCTCCATATCCTCCAGTGTCAGATTTGCATTGAATGCAACTTTCAGTGCTTCAGCACGCTCTTTAAGTGACTTGTCCTTACCCAGCAACAATCCAGAATGCATCTTTCTTCTTTCAGTGATCTCCAACAACAAGGTTTTTATTTTCAAAATCCAAGCTACAGTTCTTTTAAGACTGTTCCAATCTGAGTAGTACTCAATCAGTCTCCTGACAGGATTTTCCACATTAATAACCATTGTGTTAACAAGCACATCCTTCTTTACTTCAGGATCATCTAAAGAGAGATACCTCTGTGATGTCTCGTCTGGATTTTGAGGCCATTGAAATTCGTTGTGGTTCAGGAATTCTGGTCCTTGTAACCATCTTTTTGACTTCATGAGCGATTCAATGTTTAATCCTCGTGAAGCATCATCTGCAGGATTTTGTTTGGAGTCCACGTACTTCCATTGATCCTCCTTAGACAAGTCATGTATGACTGCCAGTCGATTAGCCACAAAGGTGTGAAATCTCTTGTTCTGATTGTAGATGTATTTAAGTACAGACTGACTGTCTGTCCAGAAAATAGATTGTTCAAGGTTTAGCTGCAGTTCTGAACGTAGCATTCGATCCACTCTTACAGCTAAAGTGGCTGCTGTAAGCTCCAGTCTGGGAATAGTCATCCTTTTTAGGGGACTTACTCTAGATTTTCCCATGATTAAAGCAACATGGACTTCTCCCCGGTTGTTGATATATCTAATGTAAGTTACTGTACCGTAGCCTTGTTCACTGGCATCACTGAAATGGTGCAACTGTGCTGTCTTTACCTGGCCAAAATTATCAGGTTTCAAACATCTGCTGATCTTCAGGTGTTTCAGCTGCTCAAGCTCAGTCAGCCATTTCTCATATGGTTTCGAGTACACACAGGGAATTATACTGTCCCATCCATACTTAGCTTCACAAAGATCTCTGAGAATCTGTTTTGCTTTGAGTACAAAGGGTGCAACCAATCCTAGTGGGTCATAAACTGAACTTCACGGTAGAGAGGATGGCTCGTCTAGTAAGAGATGCAGGTTTGATTTTGATTTGAAATCCAAATGTGTCATTTTCAATATTCCAGTGCATCCCAAGAGCTCTTTCCACAGGTAGTTTTCTCTATCCAAGTCCAGTGTTTTGATTTGCTTAGCTTGCTGTTCCTCAGGGATAGATGCTAAGACAACACGGCTGTTGCTTACCCATTTTGTTAGTTTGAATCCTCCTTTTGCACACAAGTCACTGAGATTTTTTGTGAGGTTGACAGCTTGTTCCTCTGTTGCCACAGATTTTAGACAGTCATCGACGTAAAAGTTTGATTTGATGGTGTCAATTGCCATTGCATCATATGTGTCTTTATTGTCCTCTGCAGTCTTTTGCAGCGCAAAATTAGCACAGCTCGGTGAAGAGACAGCCCCAAACAGATGAACTTTCATCCTGTACTGCTCTAAACGTTTGTCAGTGTCACCTTCCGGCCACCACAGAAATCTCAGGAGGTTTGAGTCTTCTTCATACACTTTCGTACCTGGTGAAACATCCCTTCAATGTCCGCCATGATGGCAAACTGTTCCTGTCGGAATCTCAGTAAGACACCAAGAAGTGAGTTGGTTAAGTCAGGTCCAGGTAAGAGTTCATTGTTGAGTGATGTTCCTTTGTATGACGCATGTACAGTCAAACACTACTCTGATGGTCTTTTTACGTTTGTGGTACACTCCGTGGTGGGGTATGTACCATACCTTACCATCATCCTGATGAAGGTCCTTGGTTGGTACCTTCTCTGCATAGCCCTTAGCAATTACATCTTCCATGAAGTCTTTGTATTCTTCTGCATATTTAACATCCTTCTTAAATTTCCTAGCAAGATAATGTGCACGCTGTTCAGCTATCTGATAATTATTGGGCATGATGACATCACTATTACGAAGTGGCAAAGGTAAATAATAATGATTATCTTTCAGGGTGGCTGCACTTGACACTAGTTGCATGAATCTGCGATCTTCCATTGACATTTGAGGTTTTCCCTCATATTCTTTCTCTGGAAAGTCATGGTGATACTGGTTTACAAGGAGGGTTTCCAACTGTTCAACAGAGATGCGGTTCACTGATGCCACTGGTCGTCCAAACCTATCCATTGCTGAAGATGAGTTGAGTGGTCCATTTACCACCCATCCTAAAAGAGTTCTTACAGCATAAGGTCCATTGCCTTGGCTATTTATTACTTGCCATGGCTCCATTGCCTTTGGGGCATCTACTCCAATCAGGAGTTCCACATCCGCATCAATTTGTTGCAGCTGAATTTCCTTCAGGTAAGGCCATCTATTCAGATCATTTTGGGAAAGAATGTTCCTCTTTGTCACTGGTATCTTTGTCTGAGTGAATGTTTTCTGCAGCTCAATAAAGTTCTTCCCATCCAAATCACCCACTTGTAGTCTGTTCTTTTCCATTTCAACTGCATGTTTCTCCTTTAATGCAGACATCCGTGCCTGAAGAGCAGCTCTCTCTGAGGCTATTTTAAGACGAGCTGAGGATATTGATGAAGATGCGGTTGATTGTTTCGACTGTTTTGAACATTTTGATTTGTTGGATTGTTTAGACACATTGGAAATACTGTCATGAGGCTCAACAAGCATTTGAGGATCTTGAGAAGACGTTTTCCATACATCCACTTCCTGTAGGAATTTTTCAAATGTCTCCATTTTAGGCTCATACCAGTCCACTCTCTCATTTTCCTTTATTTCATCAGATAAAAGCATTTGAACAGCAGCATGAGTTTCCTTAAATTCTTTGAGCATCCCTTTTAATTGTTCCACACCATTAACCACCTTTTCGGTATTTCCACAGTCTCCAAGCAGTGATTTGAGCTCATTCATTTTGTGCGTGCATGCACCCAGTCTCCCCTGCAGCTGCACTGAGAGTTTTAACTCTTTTCCTCGGTTTTACTCTCCTCAGACGTCATGGTTCTTTATTCAAATCACAGTTTATCAAAGCACTTTATTTCCATCAGCATTTTAATTCAGACATTGCTTTTAACGTTTCACTCGGCTCAGTCTTTCCATTTACAAACATCCCGACATTTTATCCCGTCTTTTCATTTGCAACATCCCGACTTTTTAAAGTTAGTTTACAGGTCAATAACTTTCTTCCGAGTAATTTACTTACGAACTTGAGTCGGTTTCCTTGCTCACGGGCCATCAGTAGACTGGGGAATCAGCTGATTGCGCAATGCGCTCCGTCCAGTGCGTCCTCCCTTCCATTCACACCGCCATCATCATTTCCTGAACAGCGGTTCTTCCAACAGGTCCGAAGTCTTTGACTTTGTTTTGTCCATTTTCAATTAAGACCGCTGTGCCAGGTTACAGGGCTCTACGTCTGACTCGCATGTAAGTGTTCAAAAAAATAAGCCTGAGTCGCTCATATCCTTTGATTATTTATTAAACGAAAAGCGAACAATAAAAAGGCTTTCCAACTTAACATGAGGTCAAAGACTGTGTCGGTCCTCTCTGGCTAGTGTCTGCCCGTGGGTTCAGACCCAGAAGACACGCCTTTTCCCCCTTCCACAGCTGACCAAAATCCAGTTAATCAAAATAGCTAAATTCATAATTAATAAATCCAATGATTATTCTCAAAATAAATCATGTAAATGCACACAACACTAAATTGGCTTCAACAATGGAGCTCAACTATAGTTGCTGGTGATGTTGACTAAGTGCAGTGGTTGTAATGGGTAATTCCTACTGCCAGGCCAGTCAGTGAAAGGGAAGGCAAAGTCTGTTCCACATCGTCTTGGATTAAAGCAGCAGAGGATAAATACTCAGCCACAAACTAAACATGTGTAATCTGGGAAAAGATTCCCATCTGCATAGGTAGAGCTTTGCCCAAATCCTCCTTTCCCTTCTCTCTTTCAGTAACTGAGAAAACGATATCAAGGCCAGCAAAGAATGCTGATTGAGGAGTTCTTGTGCAAATCTTTTCCAGCAATTTTAAGGTTTTTCTTCTTGGTTCAGAATCATTTCTCTGATTCTGATCCATGGGACATTTGTGGTACCTGAGTGAATCAGACTCTGTGTCACAATGAGAATATCTTTTCCAGTGGTTTCACTTTCGCCTCCTGGGGCTCTCTTCAATCAGTCTCCTAATTGTCTGATTATCATGCTGATTCTAAGCAAAATACATTTCAGGGAGCCATGAAATCAACAGCATCTGGCTCTGTCAATGGAAATGATTTTCCCTTTTTATGATGATGATATTGTTTTGAGCTGCCCTCTGCCTACAGCATGTTTATATATGTGCAGCGTTTAACAGGATGGGTTATGCAGAGTTGCAGACACAAATACTTTGGCAGGACTGCATGCAAAAGTGGCTCTGTTAACATCCAATTCTGTTTTGATCTTGTTTTGTTAATGCCGTACCTTGAGTTCAATATCCTTGTTAATGTCATACTCATAAAACAAGGCTGGAAATCTTTAATATTTTCTTGATATCCCATAAAAAACACACCTATCAATGAAAGTCTGATAAAATCAAAGTCTGATATAGCTTATTCATCTTTGCCAGAGAGCTCTACTGCTGTACAAAAAAATGTGTAAAAAAAAAACCAAAAAAAAAACCACATAAATGGACCACACATGTTGCACTTGATGACATCCTACAACATTACCACACAGGCTTGTTACTATCCCACAAACTGTCTGCTGCTGGAAACGCTCACTAAAGCATAATAAATAATAAATAATATTTATAATAAATAATAAATGTATATTAGTCCGCTGTTAAAAATAATCCCCAACAAACTGAAACTATTTATTTGTGACCTGTGAAAGATTTACATCTTCAATAGTAACCAATGGGCTTGTAGAGAGGATAGGATAGGGGCATTGCTGATTTCATGGAATCTGTTGCCAATAAAAAAATATATTGATATAAACATTAGGGTTGGGCGATGTAGACGATGAAACATCAGGAATGACGATAGCATTGGTGCCGTGCACACGGGGGGGAGGCAGCGGTCGTCCTATGTCTCGCACAGACTTCAGTCAGTAAAAAACTTAGCAGCCTGTTAAGTTAATAGGCTGCCAAGTTTTTACTGTTCCAAGTCAGCTATCTTAAAAGCAGACCATGTAAAGCATCAACACACAGGGTGCAGATGTTGGTTTCAGTTGTTTGAAAGGCTTCGTCATTAACAAGTCCATGAGCGGCTCACCTGCTGCTGTGATATCGGATAGTGGGTGAAAAATACGGAAAAAAGACGAGTGTGTCTGTCTTTTAGACGACTTTATAAAAGGTACTGCTAAAAGTGGAGCAGATGGGGGGCTGGAGACAGAGAGAGGCGGGGCAAGCCTGGGTGTTTCCATGAGGCGTGTGTGAGTGTGTGTGGGTTACCATCACGATGCCGGCTCAAAGTCGTGATGTCTGTCAGCCTTCGCCGATCAGCCAAACTCTAATAAACATATGTAAACATATAACACCAGCCCAATATTGTTGTTGTGGATTTTACACATAATTATGACCCTTCACAATCACTTTCTGCTTCACTTGTCTGGAAAAATCTGACTAGGATGTAGGATTAGTTGATTAGTTGATTAGTCAGTTGACAAAAAATAAATTTTAAAAATATGCATTTTACTAATCAATGAATGATTAATTTATCTAGCAAAATCTTCCAAATATTTAGTAGTTCCATATTGTCTGTTTATATCATGGCAACTACTGGAAAAAACTAATCAATTGTGAAAATGCTAATTAGCCTGGTTGTAACTCTAACTCACATATCCACTGCATAGCTGCTGGATTACTTCTTTGCCAGATAACCCACTGCTCAGTTGACAAAGATATCCACTACTATTTTTTTAATGTATTAAATCATTTCATATCTTTGAAAAAAGTTACATCACATCGCATATAAAATTTTGATACAGTGAGTTACCACAGCTTTCAGTACGTATGCACACTTGCACAAAAATAACTACCACCAGGCTTTGGGATTTTCTCGAGACCTTCCAAGCATCATACCCTTTCCTTCTCCTTTATGCCCTCTTCCCATCATCCCCAGTGGCACACTGAACCCAGTCATGCTTTATTTTTTTGCTGGTGAACTGTTCAACATGTGGCTACATCATAGGCAGACAGAAATAACTGTGTCTCTGTCTCCTGGTTTATTTGTGGAAACAGGAAAACTCAATCGCAGGAAATCAACTGGTCATGTAAACACCTTAAATTGAATAAGACCTTAGGTAGAGTACAGGCAGCATTCACAGCCAACCACAGCCACTGATGACACTGCAGAGAAGTGAGACACTTAAAAAGGCAGAAAGATGAAGAAAATGAAAGACGGCGAGTGAGGGAGAGATGTTTAGAAAGCAACAGAGATGGGCCTCAATCTGGTCTGACAGAGAGGTAGAACAGGCTCCTGTCGCTTGCCGCTAATAGCTAATGGTTTGGGCTCCTGTTGAGAGCTTACCCACTGCATTCGATTTCACAGCATCAGCTTTCTACTGATGTCAAACAAAAGATAGCAGAAGACAAGGGTGGGTCAAAACACATATCACTGAACCACTGTTCTATCCCCAGAGCAAAGAGGGTCGGTCAGAGAGAGAGACCACCGCGAAAGATACTCTTGACTTTTCACCTCACCTGAAAGCAACCAGTACAAACATTTCCACCCATTTATAGGGTCGGTTTGTTCCCTGTAGTCTCTAGCGATGGTTCACTGAGCTCAGGTAAATAAACAAGAGGGTTAAAGAATGTACAGCAGAGGAGTAAATTAGTGATATAGCAATGTGTTTGTATAAAATCAGACTAACACTGCAGTGAAATGTTCCTGAGGCCTGAATATGAATTTACCTGTTGCTCTGAAGCTTATCTGTTGTTTCTGGTGAATCAGAAGGAGCTCTCCATGAACCTGTTGTAATTCATACTTAAATGGAAGGCACGCTTAAAAGCATATTCTGCAGTAATAGATGTAGTATATATAGCATATTGTCTACAGCTATTAATATGTTTTTATTGCTTATAGCGTGTAGCTTTACAAATATGTGGTTTTATACTTACACTATAGACACTGTACATGATATTTATACTAAATATCTCTAACAGTCTCAGAAGCTGAGTTACATTATCGTCCTATGGGCTCACTTTTGTAGACACAAATTTGTTTGTCTGTGGAATTTTTGTGATTTTGTTTTTCATTTCTTTTAAACAAAAGGAAGATGAAATCATGCGTGTCTTAAAATTTGTTTCTGTGCAAAAGCATTGCAACATTTTAAAACTAATAGTGACTTTAGCTATTGGTATATTGGCCCCTTGCCAGCTAAAAGCTTTTTCCTGTTTCTAAGCAATATCCTGTTGCCTTTCCTTCAGCATCCACTTGCTTACTGTCAATATTTCCGTGAAGATATTTCAGCTTATCTACTAACTGTCTGATTAAATTTACAACTACTTATAATCTTATTTTTCAGTTTCTTAAATTGCTATATCAGGACCATAATAACTCAAAATTCCCATCTAGGTTTGGTTCTTTGTAGCATCAAAAAGTATGGGGCACAGATGTTAAGAAGTTGGTCCATTATATATATTAAAAAGCCATGCCTGTCATATACCTCAAGCATTGAACTGTGAATATAATCGCTCATGCAATCAGAATATGCACTTTTGAACTGAATGCTGCAGAAAACAGTTTATTCTGAGTCACTGACAAGTGATAACCACTTGTGTTAAAACTGCAAAAATGATTTTGATTGATCTGTACCTGCTCTATAAATAAGTGCTTTTTGCCTGGAGTCTATTGGGTGATTTGACCCAGCTCATTGTTTGTGAAGGGAAGCAGATTAGTCTGATCAGCTCCACAAGCAGGGCAATCCTCTGAATGTGTGGCACACCCTGGAGGTTCCATGAAATTGGAGGAGACAAATAGGTTGGAGAAAGGTGCCAGCAATTCAGGGGTTTAGCCAAGCAGACTGTAGTATTTCCACAATGCCATCTTACTAGAAACACACAAGCAATCATGGCTGAATGGATTGTTTTAGGGGTTAGTTTTTCTACAAAAGCTGAGCTTGTGAGCCCTTATGACTCAGGTCTAGCCTAGGTTTGTGAGATACACGGTTTGGTAATGTGATTTTTTTTTTTTATAGGACATTCTGTTTTGCTTTTTGTTGCAATTTAGCATTTAACCACTACTGATGTGGTGAAGGGTCTGTCCACAATGCAAGCTGTCCTGGAATATCACAGTTTCTCTGCTGGAGCAGGTGTTAAATGTCTTGTCTTTCCCTTGATAGATTCAGATCAGCATTCCACATGGCAGTGTCACACACTTGCTTCTCTTAACTTTCAGGCATCCAAACCCAAAATGAATTGCACTCATCTTCATAAATCTAATTTTCTATTTACAACTGCTCTACCCCTACTTTTAATTAAAATTCAACATCAATTTCAGTACTTTTTCCAGAAGTGAATGATTGATATTTCGTTCTCACACATTCCAGCACTTGCAAGAATACGACTTTAATCACATTACATCACCCAATGATGGGCTGCAGAAAACAACCTTAACATTATCTAATAATCATGACCTGGCTCTATAGAAAACACTTCCCTTGACTCGTCTTCTTGTTGAAACCTGAGCCCTGAAGATCTGTGAATCAATTCTCTTTCTACTTCCCTTAAGTGATGAGGGAGAGAGTAATTTAGTTTTCAGGCTACAGACTGTACAACTGTCAGAGCAACCGAGTCATTTTAAATGAAGGTGTAAGCTGTGAAAAACATAACGAAAATACTTGGTTGTCAGACACACTTGTGCTGTAGAGTACAACGACAGATAAAGCCCTCTGTGTAAACAGTCCAGGAAATACAATACTACACTGAAGCCACAATTAAGCATCTGAAGCTTGAAAGTATGACATACTGGAACAATCCCTGCATCTATTTTCCTTCTCCCAAGCACATACAAATGCAGAAACACAACAAACAAATGCTCCAACCTTGCATTCCAGTCTTTTTTCAACACTTGTGGGTAATTAAAAGCAATAAGCAGCAGGTTTTTAAACACAGATTAGGCCTGAAGGTAATTAGGCCCATTGCAGTAATGACTCCCACTGAGTCATGTGGGTAGGATAGTGTGTCAGTCACCCCCTCCCACCATTTCTCCCAAAGTCAACAGCAACTTGTCCTTCCAGTACACTACCCTCCAAATGCCATCTGTTCTAACCCTCATCTTTGATTACCTCAAACCCAAAACGCACCACTCCTCACACGGCTCGGCAAGGCAAAGGTTGTCGAGATGAGAGCGGGAAGCCTCCGATGGTTTCATCTCCTCATGTTTACATGCCAAGTTAAACAACCTCAATTATATCTGTGAAGGAGGAGTTCTTCCTCGTTTTTCTTCTTGCTGTCAAATTAGAAAACATGCCTGCACTCGTCAACCCCACTATATGTTGTTTGGCTGCTTAATGAGAGCTGGGTGGAAGATGGAAAATGTCCCATCTGTTGTGTGTTTAATGGCTGGATTCTTGAGCTCTAATCATACAGCAGGAGTGCCAGGATGGAGCAGACAGCACCCATCTGCTGGCCACTGCAGGAAAAAAATACACAGTTTCTCAACTCGCATCATCATCATCATCTCTCTCCACCCTCACTGTAACCGCTGCTGCACAACATCCCACCGTGGTTCAGTGAGCTTTATTGAACGTAAGATATAGGAGTCTGGCAAATGCTTCGATGTAGGGGTTCAACTCATGATCATTTATTATTAATTTATTAATATGTTAATAGTTTAACCAATTCAGTGATTAGTCTATAAAAAATATGGTTGTCAAAAAAGATTCATATTGTTTGTTTTCAGTCAAAAGACCACAGATATTGAATTTACAGTGATATAAAATTATGTTAACAGCAGCAAAACGTCACATTTTAGAGTCTGGAATGAGTGAATATTAGACATTCTGACTAATCATTTTTCAAATTCAAATTTCTGTTTGTTTTAGTGACTTTTTCTTTCAATTAAACAATTAATGGTTTACTGTATCCGAAAATAGACACAAATCACACTTAAAAGTGTTTTTTCTCAAAAAACAGCCTGGGGGGTTTTAAGTGAAATCATTCTGACACTATTAACAAGGACATTTTCTGTTATCAGTGTTTTTGTTCACTAGAATATGTATATAAAATCACATAAAATCCTCAAATTACTATTCAAAGCGTTTAACTAATTAATTGGATAACTTCTATGTATAAAATAAGACATAAAATCATCATTATATTATCTTGATGAAATTAAGAATCTATTATGTCCAGCTGCACTTCATATTGCTGGTTTTGCCCAAACAACACTCCAAAACTTAAAAAGGTACCCAGTGGAGTTTTCTACCACTCGAGCACAATAGAGCGATGTTTTGAAATGTAATGTTTTGCTTGTAGCTCATGCGCAAAGTCCAAATGTTTGATGGGAAAGGAATTAGAGTCGATAAGTTAGGCCTCCAGGACACAAACAGTTGGTTTTGCTGAGAGAAAAGTGAATGTTTACACAACTTCATTTGTTTACAAAAAACTCCACAGAGTATATTTCAAGGCATGAATTCATTTTCCAGGGATATAAACCAGAGAAAAGCAGTAAATCCTCAAATTTAAGAGGCTGGAAACAGCAAATCATTGGCATGTTTGGAAAAATTGAATGATTAATCAATTCTAAAAAATGTTGATACAGTTTCTGTCAGTTGACTAATCAATGAATTGACTAATCATTCCTGCACAACCTGGATGAGCTTGTAATGCTTTTGGGATTTAAGGCATCCTCTGCCAAAGAGAACAAAAGAAAAAGACACAAGGTAGATTTAAGATGGAAATATATTCATATCACCCACAGCACTTGGTTCTCTTCATGTCTAAGAAGTCTAAATTCAGGTTGAGGCTACCGGAGTTTGGCAGGCTTCGCCGTTTCACACATGCTAAAACACACAGAGCAGGTGGGTTTTACAACAAGGAGAGGGCCTCTGTGCTCTCATCCACAAAGTAGGGCTGAGGCTATTCACATTAGCATTTCATACACAGATAAGCTTGCTTTCTCGCTGCCAGGTAGATTCCCTCATGAGAGGATGAAGTGCGAGAGATTTGGGGGTTTTGCAGATGCTCACCACACTGCTTTTCAAGTGCCCACAGAGACTCGTGGGGGGTGTTAGGAGCAGCAACAGACAAATATGCCACCTTATGGTGCAAATAAAGAAAAAGCTGATGATGTAGAAGGCAGAGATGGAGGGAGGGAGGAATAGTCATAGGGAGTTGTGAGGAGGGTGTGCAGTGTTGTGTGGGCTGTGGGGGACACTAGTGTTTTAAAGATGACTTTTTTTTTTCATTATAAATGCTGTTAAAAGCAGTAACTACTGCAGTGTCATGAAAAACAAATGAAAATAGTACATTAAAAGAGCACATTTCTGGGCAAAAGGAGAATCACGACTTTCTCACTTGAATTGAGATTATGTTTCTCTCACAATTCATTTCCACTTTCTCTAAATCACCAGTGGGGATTCCTTGATTCTGACTCATTTTGTTCTTGTTTTTGTGGTTCCTCCGAGGCATTTTCTTTCACTGTGAGAGATTGATTTGGGAAAATTTAAATGTATGCTCCATTTTTGCTCTCTGTGCCTTTGTACATGCATATGGTGCAATGCAGTTTGTCATTTGTGATCCAACTCAAAATCACAACACTGAATCCAACTTTTTAAATTGGTCAATTACTGGTTACACTCAGTGACTTGTCTATTAAAATCTTTTGGTTCCTGGACTACAATCCACTGTTGCAATGAACACTCATTGCAACAGTGGTTTGTTTTCATTATAGATGAATCTGTCTTGATTAACTGATTAATCGTTTTTATGCCCATTGAAACGATTAAATGATTACAATTAAAATGCCCATCATGAGTTCCCAGAGGCCATTACGATGTTCATATTCAGTTTAATATCATAAAAGACAAAGAAAACAAAATAACATTCACATCTGAAGGACTGGAACCAGTCAATGTTTGCAATTTTTGCTTAATAAATTAACTGAATGATAAAATAAAATACATTTTCTGTTGATCGACTAATCAATTAATCATTTCATTTTGGACTCTAATCCCATAAAAACCAAACCAACAGTGAGAACAGTAATCACGACCAAGTACAAGGCAACAACACACTTGCTCCAATTTTCTTTCAAGGTATGATATATAAAAATAGTAATCAAATAGTAATTATTTGCTTGTGAGTTTGAGTTGTAATTTGTGAAGACATTTGGATTTGAAAAAAAAGTGTATGTGACTAGGCCATCAAGCCTACATCAGGATGTAAAGTCGCTTTTTAAGTAGAAAGGAGAAACACTGCTGGTGTAAATACTGCAATATAGTTGTGCCATGTAAGACAGACATTGTGTAGTCATATGAATTAATTTTACTTTGGGTAATTAAGCAGCCATGCTTAGACCGATATGAACTAACATAAATATCAGTTCTGGTATTAGCTGGATGTCAAGCTTGAAATTAGGCTCCTGGCAGGGTAGTTGACTTGTTTAGGTACATTGAGATTCATTGGGATTCATGGAGAGCTGTTTGACACTTTGGCACATGCTTTGACACTTTGGCAACAGTGCATTAGCTCACAAGCACAGTCCTCACAGATGTTGCTACAAAGTGAATGGTTCAATCACAGTTCTGGAGACTGTTCTAAGAAAATCTGCTTACACAGCTCAGCTGGAACATTGGTAGCAATGGTAGCAATGGAGTACAGTCAGCGGTGACTCAAAGTATGAATGAAGCAATATGTTCTATTATTTTAGAAATATAGTGTAAATGCATCAAAATAGAAGCAAAAAACTGCACCAAAGGCATACACTCTCTTCTAAAACTAGAAAATGGGAAAAAGCAAACATCCGCCTGTACATAAGCACCCTATAGGCAGGATATTTAAATAGAATTTAACCTTCAAGAATACATTTAGGTAAAAGTAATAATTTTGAAGATGTTCATTTAAATAATTATTTGTTAAGTCACTATGTATCGACAAATGAGGTAACACAATAGTTGTTGAGCCTATGCCCCCTGATGAAAGTATTACAATATTTACATGTTTGCATTTACTAACTTGGTGTCTGTGGCAACATTCCCAAAAAATGCTCCATTAAGTTACTGCTAATGCAAACCGAACATTTGCTACTGCAGCAACTTCACATTAAAGCATCTAAATGGCGAAACACATGTTGACTTTTATTATGAAGTAGTCGCATGAAATGCAATGTGTTTGTCAGTGAGACTGGCACTGGACAGTTTGACAGTGGACCAGATGGAAAATCTGCAAGGAGCAATGGAATAAAAAGGAGCAGCCACAGAGAGCTGTTAAAAGAAGACCTGCAGGTGATAAGCTGCACACCTCTAACTTCTCAGTGAAAAAGCCTCCCCTCCCTTTACTGTGCCCTTTGTGATTGAAAAAGGCCAATTATTGCCTGACTTCTTCATAACAATGACAATTGTTTATTTAGCTTTCGCCTGAATCCTGTGACCTGTACCTGTATCGGTCGGCTGATTAAGGGGGTCTATATCTGGAATTTTGAGATAATCGGCATCAGCTGATACCTAAACTCATAAGGCCGACATCCTAAATGACAGCAAATCTAATCTAACAACATCACTGGCTGGTAAGGCTGTCCCCGACTAAGGATTTACATAGTCGAATCAGAATCGTCCAATCCTGCCTATAGTCGACCGATAGTCGAATCATGTGTATTTTTGTCTGCTCGGCGATTGTGAGCCATTACATTTATAAGCGGTAGGTCTGCTTCAATCTTGAGATGCTGCAGAGCTGCACTCTCTATTCATTCAACATACACAGTACATTTCCAGCTAAACTGAGGCTTGTTGAAGACCCTTTTTTCTCTCTCTCTCTCTCTCTCTCTCTCTCTCTCTCTCTCTCTCTCTCTCTCTCTCTCTCTCTCTCTCTCTCTCACCTGTTGTTCACCGGTCTTTTGTGCATGTTGCGGTTCCTCGTGGGCCTATTTCAAGTAGCCGGCGATTTTAAAAACAATAAAATAATCTTTGTGTGGTTCATCAACGGTTATAAATTATCCAAACGTCCTCTGAGGTGCGGACAACTTGGGACAACACTTGTGAAGCTGGGGCTCCATCTCTTCAGCAAGTGATCCTCTTCGGCCACTACACACATACAAGCTACGTCTACACATGCACGCTGACGACCCAGGGTTAGGGTCACAATTTTGGATTTATTTACGCACTTTAAAAACATTTGTTGAAAGTTTTTTTTTTTTTTTACACGTTTATTTACAGCATTAAACATTAAAATATATGATATTTCATTCATTCATTCATTCACTCATTCATTTTGTATATTGTAATAGACTGTAAATAAACTTATTGTGACAAGACTGGTAATTCAATGTAAAATCAGACGTTGAGCACCCCACTATTGACAAAATGGCATTATCCTTGTTTGCTTCAACTGTGAGATTGATAGTCGAATCAGGCTCCACCCATCAAAGCATACTACTGGCTAGTGTTAAATATATATTTTTATACTGTAAAGAATAATGCAGTTGAATGACATCAGTTCTGACAAACTGTACTGCACTCTCCATTAAACACCAGTCACGTTCTGAAATCTACAGCAGAACTAGAGCTGAGCGATTAATTGCATTTGCGATATTATTGCGATATGGACAAATGATGATAAAATCATTTCATATCATTCTATATCGATAATTATAACGACATATGTCAAATCATTATTTCTTTCAAGTCTAAAGGCAGATTTTTTCTCCTGACTGAAAATTTAATAAATGGTTAATTATACACTTGATGCCAAACAGTGGACCACTTCACAAGTCTGAGGTAGAACATTCAAAATTAATATCTTTTTTAACAAATATGATTAGTTAATCTTTTTCAAACCAAAATCACAAGTCCGAGAAAGAGGCTGTCCCGAGTGACAGCCTGGTTACAGCCAGTGCGCTGCTACAATTCAATTCTATTCAATCAACTTTATTAATCCCACTAGGGGCAATTAGTTAAGAGCAGCATGTTTGCATCAGTACTTAAAACAAATCACACACATTATTCAAAACATACAAGCAACCAGTATGTGCACATTTAAAACCCCAAAGAACCCTACAGGGAGTTTAAAAGTTTGATCGCCGAAGGGATAAAGGATTTGGAGTTGCTGTTTTATTATTTATTTATAGTTTTCAGTACAAAACAAAAGATTACAGATTAACACTGGTGATGATAAAAATAGTTCCAGGGCAGTTTCCAAAATGAATTTATCATTCCGTTATTGTTCATATATTCTCTAATGACAGTCCATGGGGCACCTATACCATTATCATAATCCTTGAGGTTTGAAGCTGCATTCTCTATCGATAATAAGTCCAGGAAGTCTTTCAGCCAGTTGTATTTGTTGAAACAGTCCGGTCCAGACAAGAGGGCGTCACTTGGTTTTATTTATGTTGGCGAACTTTTGTATTGAACCTCAAAGTGAATATTTTTTGTTTGCTTACTGGGATATAGAAAAGGATGTTTTTGATGAGAGATGTGCTTCTAGGAGATTTGAACTGAGATAAGGTCTCAATAATTGGTGGTTGAACTGTGGGTTTTGAGTGCTTACTATATAATACACTGTGGTGAACTTTGTTTGTCTTGTTGTCTGTACGTAGGCCTACCTGATGATATTATATCATATTATTTAATTCCATGACTTGACTTTCAAATGATCTTTCTCATATTATAATTTAATACTTCACCATTGCTCATAATAATAATAATTCATGCAATTCATGCATCACCTAATTTCATCATAACCTACAAGAAAAAAACAGTGTATGTTTAGTCTATGTAATTGTGTTGGTCATAATATACAATAATTTATTCCATTTTGAATAATACAGAAGGTAAAGAGCTTAAAAAATAATCACATATTAAATCGAATCGCAATATTGGTATTGGTAAAAAAAATGCGTTGTTTAAAAATACTAATAGTTTATTAGAACCCGTGTACTTTTGTATTTCATTAATTAATACATTGCTCTTCTTTTTTTTGATATCGGCATTTTTATATCAGCCATCGGCTGGCCATCTTTCCAAATATTAGTATCAGCATCGGCTATTTAAAAACCCATATCGGTCAACCACTACTATTAAACTGCGCTTGCTGTTAGGTCTACCAACAGAAAACACAGCTGTCTCCAAATCAACTAGGAACTCGGACGGAAATTTTAAAGATTACAACTTTAACTATTGCGTTTTTATAAAACTCATCAGCACTGAATTCAACCTTTTGCAGAGGTATTCCAGCAGCATTAAAATTCTAGTTATCGTCTTAACTCCAGTGGACAGCCCCCCGCGGCTCGCCTCTCATGCACCTCAGATCTGTGAATCAGTAGGGACGCCCTGTCCATCTCCCTCCCTCGCTCTCTCACTCTCACCCTCATAAAGCGTTGGCATGGTCCAATTAACATCTCTTTCACATTTCCACGTCCCGGCTTTGCATGTGAAGGGTGAGCAGGTCTGACAGGCACACAGCACACTAATGTTTTATCAGTGCCACACATCAGGGTTTCTCTTTGCACTGTGACACTGACAACTAACTGACGTGACTCGCCTTTTCTCTCTGTCAGGATACTACAAGACTTTTCAGTTAGTCCATCTTCCACCGAGAGCAATATTTTCAGGTAGTAAATGTAATGTCTCTCAGCAATGAAGGCAACAAATTATAAATAATTGCTGCAGGGTCTCATCAATTAAAGTTTAATGTCAATATTGTCAATCAACACGCTAATATTATGCAAATATCTTATGGAGCAAGATGCTGAATGTCTACCAGTTTCTTCTGTGTATACTGAGTAAGTGTTTTTGAAATGCCTGAAGCTTAGAATGTAAATTTAGAGGAGGATAAGTATTATAAAGGATGTACCCAAGTGAATAAAACACAGGCCTTTCCATGAAAAAGCTGAAACCTCCCAAATGTGACCGAAAGCCATACCCACTACCCTGAGCAGAGAACAAAATAAAATACTCGAAGGCAACCCCCAGGATCCCAGGCAGAAACGTGCTGCGATTACATAATGACAGTTCATCCTAAAAAGCTATTTAAAAAAGGGAAAGTCTCTGAGCAAACACTCACAAATGTGAGATGGAAACCCAACCCCCTAATTGTACATTAACTATTCATGCAGCATATTGGCAATCAAATGACTCTGTTTTTATGACTTGCAAAAACATTTTTCACATATGCAGACAGAGACTATTTCCATCAAGCTGCAGTTTTGTTACTATACGTCACAGCTTTTTCTGCTACAATACACTTTGAAGCTCACATGCTTTTTATCGTATACATCAACAACAATATCCTACCAAAAGTGATTTTACCTTGTTTAGTATTTTATGTAATTCACATCTGCCACACTATGTAATTTGACTCAACCCAAAGCTTTTCCTCTATGTAAGGCAGAGCCATGTTTTTATTAAATTCGTGCACAGCAATGTGTGTTGCAGACTTTGTTGATGTGTATGACATGTTCTCATCCTAGGGTGTCAAATACTGACGCTGTTTTGTCCTGCTCCTTGGGGTATCATATTACATCCCAAGGGGTACATCCCAAGTCTCCTAATTCCACCCACGTTTACCTCAATTGCATCTTTTCCATTTTTCCTCTTGCATGTAGAGACACAAGGAAACAATGCAGCAGAGAGGAAATCAGGAAATGTTTTTAGAGAAATAAGCTGTCCTTTCCTCTGAAGCACCGTGTGAAACAACATCTATTTTTGACAACTGCGCCAACTGATCACAGCTTGATTAATTTGAAACGGTTACAATGAAGTTTAGGCACCCAAACTATGTGGTTATGTTTAAAACATAGACTATATAAGAAGTGGACATAGTCATCGTGACGTCACCCATTCGTTTGTAGATGCCATTTTGAAGCCTCAAGTTTGGCCAATTATGCGCCGCCATGCTGAGTTTTGTAACCAGCGGCACCTGACGTGACCATAGTTGGACGAGACAGTAGATCTAACGGCCGTGTGTGGAGCTGAAAAGCTCTTTAGCTAGATGGAGCTGAAATTCACGTTAACTGTAATTTTAACCAATGATAATTTTGTCTAGCAAACTACAACTAAATGTACTCACCAGGAAAAGTGAACGCCAACTCTTAATAAGCTTTTTCAACGGTGCTGGTTAAATTTACACAGTGCCATGGGCATGAGTCACTCTAGCCTGATTGACAGGTCGCCATTGTAACTACTACCTCTAAATGGAACCATAATTCAATAAATGAACATCATGTTGTATTGAAGAAGACTTGAAACTAGCGAGTAAGACCATAAACTCAATAGGGAAGTGTTTACTGAGGTAATAAATCAGGTAAGAAGTATCCTCATCTTATCCATTATTTCTAATGGAACCTGTCTTCTTTTTGCAACCGGAAGAGTTGCCCACTGCTGGCAGTTAGAAAGAATGCAGGTTTAAGTGACTTCCACTTTTGCCTCAATTCTCTGACCTGAAATTTTCCACTTAATTTAAAAAGACATCAAATATTGTTTTAAAATACGTCACATAAATTAAGTAACATAAAGTAGCATTGTGTAACAAGGTCAACAATGACTCAGTTTCACACAAGACATAAACCCTGGTCTCCTAGGTGAAAGTGTGTTTGACCCATCCATCCACCCCAACCATCTCCTTATGTGTACATTGTCATTCTGTTGACTACATCACCTTACAAGGATGGGTTACATTTAAAGCCTGGTGCGTCTCATATGGATGTTAAAGGGTACTGTGTAAGTTCGTGTGAGATAGCGGTCTGACAAAATTTCAGTGTCCATTCAGCATGGAGGACATATATTTTGCAAAATCTATCCTCAAGTCTTGAAAAATCAAAGAAACTCAAATTCATTATGAAAAAGCCTCCAAGAATACTAAACTTATGATCCATTAAAAATTAAGAAACTCTTAAAAACTATCAGGGTTTTCATAAGACTAACTATGTATTAATTAATTTCTTTTAGACAATTACAGGCCAAATTTATCAATTATTTTGTTTTCCTTTGGTCAAAATATTGATGGTCTAATGCCATAGTCTTAAAAAAGTGCTCTGTCATGATCAAAGTTAACCTCCCTCTCATAGTGCTGAGTGTTCTTTAAGGAAATGCTTTGCTGCCCATTCGTCACTGACAGTGGGAGCAGGAGATGAATCATTCTAATGTTGCTTTCACCCATACTGAAGAAACTCAGAGAGCAATAATGTCAGCACGATGCAGACTGCTCTGTGACCCACTGTAAGAAAAGAAGTCTAAATCAAAACAACGAATTGCTAGATGAGTTAATCGTAAACATGCCTGACATTTCTCTTCCTGATCGTATTGATGAGCCAGGTGTGTTTGGTTTCAGTCAAGAAAACTCTCTTGATGGATTTTCTCACAGCAAGAGAAGCCAAATGCCTCCAAGGTGTTGGACCATGTAGTTCTACAGCCTATTTAAATGTAGAACTATATGGTCTCTAAGTTGTGTGTAATGATGGTGCTATGACCAAAGCTTTCACTTTTTCCCCTCATACCTATACTGTGGCTTTTTAGTAAAGAATGGCAACAATGTAAATATCCAACAGGGAACTTATAAAAGGCAAAGAAAAATGCTGAGTATTGAATCATTCAACATTTAGTTGGAATCTGACCCATGAAAGAAAATACCATTGGTAGTGTTTGACAACCATAATATCTGTCAGTAAATTGCACTTTTTTGATGTTTGGATAATAGACAATAGCAGTAGCAGAGAAGATTTAACTGGGCAACATATAAAAAGTACATGCAGGAGAATATCATAAATGATGACATAAGTAGACTTTATGTCTAAAATAACAGGGCACAGCAGTTCTTATCCATTTATACTATTCCCTACAAAAATTATGCTTCTCTTTCAGAATGCAATTGGTGAATAAAGTCTAATTCAGTGTGCAACACAGGTAGATGAAAGATTCTCATGTGATTATAGTGTGATTTTTGTTGCAACAGTGGTGCAAAGCAAACATTTTTTTAAACATTTCCGTCATTTAAACAGTAAGAGCGTCCCTTTATTTTCTATTAATAACTTTCACAAGGTGGCACCTTTTTTTCCTCCATCAATCAGCCCTACTCACGCTAGCTATTGGTTTCCTATTATTCCAAATGAACAGTTGCTGCTGCCAGACATTTAAAATGCAATATTTCCTGCACGTATAAATGTATAATGCTCAACGGGAGAACTCATTTTTGTGGGTGTGTATACATTCCCATCAGGGCAGCATGTTCGATAAGAAATGTAATGACAAAATTCATCCATCATTTATCTCTGCAAGACACACACAATAACATCACACTGCAGCATTAGAAGCAGGGGATTATTTTACCTTGTCACATCCTGGATTTAGAAGATGATGGCATCACATAGGCAACACTGATCAACCCTTGCCTTTTCAAAGCGATAATTCTTACTTGTAGTAACCCCTACATTGTAAGTCGTGGTTGGCAGACAGAGACAGCAAATGCCCACTTCTTGTTTGCTTTCAGTGAAGAGACTGTTAATGTTCAGAGGAAAGCATGATTCATCTTTTGAATGGCCCTTTGAATGTGCTGTTGGAACAATAATCCACTGTTCTTTTTCCTGTCTAGTCTGCAAGTGATCTGATTGAAAATACAATGGTGGCCATCACACTGTAGCCACCTTAGGTGAACCATTTCTGCATGGACCATTACTTCTTGATGCATCTTGCTTGCCTGTAAGATTGATTTTGCACGATCTAGAAGGCACAGGTTCCTAATAAGGGGTGCTCCAGCAATTTAGAATTATATTTCCATGAAGTTGAGGAACTTCAAACTCCAAAACTATTGCGTTCTAAAATTCCAAAAATGCAGCTGGAATGCATATTTTGTTTGAGCCTCACGACAGCCAAACAGACATTTCTCCAACTCCACACCTCCAGTTTGCAACAGAGGCTTTCTATTAGTCGCCAAACCTTAGGCAAGTTAACCCTGGTGCCACAGAAGACATTATAAATGTGTTTCACAGACTTAGCAGTACTCCTTTATGATGAGTAAATGGATATTCATCTGTAAAATTGTTGAAGTGCCTCTTTAGATTCATGAACATGTGTCCATTTTAAGCCTTGGTGACCAAGTCAGCAAACTTTTCTCATCAAAAACAGTCTAAAATTGTCCTTCCAGGATCCAAACAGTAGCGTTAAGTGACTAATTACAAAAGTTTTATGATTGTCAACGTGTGGTCTAAAATTACATCTATTTTGACAAATAATTACTTTATGATGTTGCTACTAGCTTGCCACCATGCTGAGCAATAAACACCATTTAAGATGTCTGCTCTGCTGCAAGCACACTGTAATGAGTGACTGATAATTGCACAATTGTTCACACTTGAGTTCACACAATACTTCAGGGTAGGGCTTGTGTAAGTGGCTTCAAATCAGGGATTCCAGTGATTGCCATGTACAGGTTGGCCTTCGTGCAGTTATCATTGTGTCTACATCACAGTGTGATATTCAAACACTGGAGTCTGTCTGTAAGTAAAGCAGACATTTTCCTGAGTCGCTGTCTTCAGTGAGATTAATAATGGTGTAATTAGCTCGGTCCCCTTTTCAAACAAGGTAACGTCCACAGGCTCGACAAAAGGGCATACAATTATATCAACAAAGAGTGTCTAATAAAGGGTAGTGAGGCCACCTTTATCCTTTCAGAGCATCTGCAGTTTGTGTTGGATAGCTTTCAGGCAGGTGCTGACCTGTGTATAGTGGGATACTCCATGTTTTGTAGTAGGAGAGTTTGGAGTAGTAGAGCCTACAAGTCACTGATGCAAGAAGGAAACCCGGAATCAACACTTCCCATAAGTTAAATAACCATTTGTCCTGGCGATTGCCAGGACCAATGGTTTTTAGTGGTGTGGAGAAAACCTAGTTCACTGAATGGCTGACACAATCATCACAATTTCAATACTTTAACATTTTACCATTCGTCATGTAAAATGACCAGCTATCTAAGGGTTTTGTCTGTCATCAGCTTCATATCATTATAAATGTAATGCTTTTAAGTTTTCTTTCTCTTTTAGTCAGACTGACTAAGCAAATTTAAGCTCTCTATTTTGGCTCAACTAAACTGATTGACATGATGGATGGATATGTGATTCAGCAGAGGGCCTTCTGAGGTTGATGTATATTACATAATGTATGTTAGTGTTCACCAAAATCACACAACTCATAAAATCACCAAATTCCCAATATTCAGTCTAGTGCTGAAGCTAATCAAGAATTTTGATGGCTGATCAATCATTTAAGACATGCCAAACATTTAGAAAAGCCTACTCTGATTTGTGGATGTGCTGATTTTTTCTTTTCTATTATTGTAAAATTATTCTGGAAAATTGTGATAGACATTTTGTACCAATTGTTGACAAATAATCAAATAACTGATACTGAAAATATTAATTTATTGTAGCCCTAGTTCAGTCCATGGACATAAACCACAGGAATAGGAACTACACATTTCCCCAGGCACCAATTAAAGAAAACATAGCATCAAAACTTCTCCCTCTGCACAGTTTTGACGATCATGAATAACATTTGCATGTTGTCTGCATCATTGTCAGAGCCCATGGGAGCCAAATGCATTTCCTGTGGTAGAGCCATTCTGTCAACTCCTCAGCTATATGGGGAAAACATCATCCACAGCTCTTTTTTTCACACACTATAGCCCAACAACAGCTCACTCAATCATAATGACACTTTCCATCTTTTTTTTTCCTAAACATTTGCAGACACATCAGAGAGGTGATCACCTTGCAAAATAATGCAATGCTGAGGACTGGCAACCAAACCAGAAGCCAACCAATGCAACATTTACAGGGACAGCTAAGCATCTGGCACTTGGCTCACGCATTTTTCTACACACAAGACTGTCAAAGCATTTCAGAGCATTCGGGTGACTGAGGCATCCACTCACAACACTTTACTTGTTTACTCCTGATACAGAGAGATGGGATCTGGCGCGGGGATAGAAAGCTCGACTTACAGAGAGGCTGCAGTCAATGAGTGGACTGCTGTTTCCTGCAGTGCGCGCAAATTTCAGTCTAGCAACACTGGTGCGGCACGCGCATCAGAGGGATCGGATAGCCTCCAACTCCCACTCTATTATAGCATCCTGTCTATCATTCATAACTACACTGAGGCAGACCCATGAGAAAAGACTGCGGTGCGCGAGAGACAATTAACACTCATTATAGCCGGAATATGACATGAGACAGGCGCACTCTTCTACTTCTTTGCTCCTCGTCTGTTTCTGTCTGCTTAGCGCAGATTTTCTTGGGGTGCAATTGAAAATGCGCGCACAGTCAAACTCACCGCCTATGAGTGCGCGCATAGGACTCCTATTTATTTCCCAGTTCTTTCACAGCAAAACACAAAATAGGCGGGGGCACACGCCCGCGCACACAGACAGTCACGGGCACAGGTGCAAATGCAAAACTTAACACTCTAACACAGACAACAGCGCAAACCAGACAAACTTATTTCTCTCTCTTACCTGTCCGCGTGCACTCCCCTGAACACACATGACAGCTGAATAACGGTGAAAAAGATGCACGAGTTTGGGTTTGTTCCTCATTTCTCCTCTTCCCCGGTTCTCTTTGAATGTCCTCCCCCTACCGCTGCCATTCTCTCCAGGGCAGAGCTTGACTGCGCGGCTTGCTGAGAGCCGATACTCTTCCTTTCTCCCCGTATGTGTGTGAGTATGCTCGCGACGGGACGAGCGAACAGAGCCGGTGCTCGTGTGCGCATCTCTCCTCTGAAGCATCATCCAATCCTGCCCGGCTACTGCGGCGGCTCAGGCCGAGGAAGGCGCCCGATTGGTCGATTTTAAGATCAATCCATGGCTATCAGACTCAGACCGGCCTCTCTGTGCTTTCCCCTACCTCTCTCTCCATTATCTCCCTCTCCCCCTTTGCTCCTCTCTTTCCCTGTTAACACGTGATTATATAAGATAGTGATCAGAAAGCAATACTTCATTACATCTTATTTTCTTACACAAAGCCTAGCTTCCCTGACTGTCAGTAGGATATGGAGTTCAGCTTCAACAAACAGAAAACTGTTCATATATGCATGTTTTTCACACTTTGAAACATTTAGGCTATCTAAATTTCATTCTGACATCATTTCCTCGTGGAGATAGAATAAAATACTCATTCTCTTCACAAAATGCTATGGTTATCAAAATGAAGAAGTAATTTTGTTTTTCATTTTTAACAGTTTTATTTTGAAGTCACGAGAGACTGGCTCAAACTCTGTGCAGCAAATCACACTGGCACTCAGGACTGTGGGAACTGCAGACTAAATGTTGCATAGATTGTTCTCATTTTAGCAGCAACCTCGGGATTAACCCCGTTCACTCCCAAGCCAAAATCAAGAAATAGTTGATATGAATATTCAAGATTCATGATGCCAATTGCTTACTCATGGGGGGAACTGTTGGGTCTCTGTGAATAATATTACAAAGAGTCCAAATCAAAGAGTAGTAAATGAGATACCGTTTGTTATGAAATGGGGCTATACACATAAAATTGAATTGAATAGGCTACTTACTTTTCTGACATCATACAGTTCAGGGGTCAACCTCTAGGATGTCAATAGTTAACAAAAGCATAAAAAATTAATAATATAGGCAACTATTTAATGGACTCTTTACAGCATGTTGCACTAATCTCAATACCAGCATCCAAGGGAGGGGTTATGACAAAGTGTGAACTTTTTGCTCATCATGACCTAAGATGATATGGATATGATACACCAATACACCAAGTTCAAATGTAAGCCTAACTTACACAAGGAGATGGAATGCTCTGTTAGGGTATAACATAAAGTACAGGTGTGCAGATGAGGGAGTCCATGGCTAGAGTGAAACAATATAATAAGTGACACCAAACAAAAACACAGCAGTATATTATGTAAATATCTTAATGCCTCCACTTTCTTAAGGGGATAGGCATTTTTCAGTTTCAGTAATTATGTGTTAAAAAGTCCAAATTAAAAAATAATGAACATTTTTTAGGAACAAAATAATTAAAACAATTTAGACCCAATCCATGTTTTTGGGGGTGGCCTGCATCCTTCCAAATCGACGCATATGACATTGCGACAGTGACATCTGTGTTCATCTTTTTTTTTTCAACAAAGATGGAAATTTAGGGCTCTGTTTCAAAAGATTTAAACATATTCAGACATGAATAGTCCTACCAATCAAATCTTATTTTTTAAACATTTCTGGTTGAGATTTTTGAGTCGTGAAGAGTTGAGTGTTACTTTCATTCCTCCAAAATCTCAACAGCGCCATCAGCAAAGCACGGCTACCAATTACTCCAGTGAGTTCAGAAGAATTAGGAGCGTGGGGTCAACATCTAAGCAGTGGAATTCAGGAAAAGTAGTCTGAAGATTCATGAAGTTTAATTTGCTCATCTCGCCTTCCCTAAGAAAAAAAAAAATATGTGTTAGCGTTTAGATAGAAAGTTTTGCATACTATGTTGGGCTTTTAATAGAAATGTTTTGAGCACAAAAGCTCTTTATCAGGTCAAACTTATCATTCAAACTTACACTCATAAAGACATAGTTTTGCTTCTGGCACAGTATAGTACATACATTGATCAGTTTGTGTCAATTGGATATTTGAATTGTTAATTTGGGCATTTTGTAGTATCAGTCAACATGCATCTAACTGAGAGCATTTCCTTTTGTCTATGCACTTTCAATACCATTCCATCAGAATGCAAAGTTATATAGGACAAAAATATGAAACCAAGATAAGTAAAGCAAATTGGACTTTGTATAGACAATACAATTGACGTCAACTGTCCAGTTGTCATAGCACTACAATATCCTTGCTACTACCACTACATTTACACCTCTGCATTCAGCACATAGCTTGTGCTTGCAGACAACAGGGTGCATCAGTAGGCAGCTGTTGCTTTGAGGTGCATAACTGATGCACTGAGGCGTTCAATAAAGAATGACGTTTTGTTTTGAACCGTGTTTCGTAACGCTTTGCACTGCTCTGTGAAACTTAAAGCTGGATCTGCAACCATGCATGCATATCTAAAAACACTTTCCTATCTACACATCTGGTGTCACCGACAGTCTGTCACAGGGTCATATCCCCTGCGGCATTTCGATGATGTTCAATGTCTGGCCACAATCTGATCGGGGATTGAATGCACAAACTCACACTCGTGGTGGCATGGACAAGAAATACAGAGCGTGGCCAGCCTTGTTTTTAACGGTACAGATGTTCTGCTGCAGGTTAGAACATAAAGATGTGATCCAAATTATCGTGTTTCATGAAAATAAAACCACCTTGTGCACAATTAAGAATCAGAAAAAATACAAAAATTAAAACTTATTGTTCCACATTAGTTGTGATAAAATAAAACTGTTTTTTTTCTTTCTGCTACATAACAAGTTGACTCTAATGGTGAAACAGTTACCATTTGACAACAAATAAAAAAATATGATTTTTATGACATGATGGAATGATGATGTCATCATGAGCAATAATGTAAATCTAATGGGTCCTGATATAGAAAATATCATACCAGGACAGAGAAGTGCTTTTAACCCTTCATTATCCATCTTTCAGAACACTCAACCGAAGTAACCTTTTTGCCCTTGGAGGCACCAATAACAAACTGAAGAAAAACACATTATTTTAAAAGACTTCTTCCACAAAACATCAGTTTTTAATCACAATAAAATCATGTCAGAGTTTCTGTACATGCCACTCCTCAGCTAGGCGACACCTTTTCTTGGTTTCATCATACAATCCCATTGCCTCCTGCAACCAGCACCTCTCAGCTTAGCTGCACTGTGTTTCCTGGTTTTAAAAGCCAATCACACTGTTTTGAACTCTTTTTCAGTGGCGTGCTCTTCTTTGACATTCAATCTTTCTTTTTCTCTCCCTTTTTTGCTTATGTCAATCAATTAGTCAGTCTGTCAGTCTGTCACTCTCTTTCTGCCTCTCTCTCTTCACACACACACACACACATGCACAAATACACAGCTCAGGTACCCTTGGGCCAGCTGTTGAGCCTGCCTATGAATTCAGCCGTGCTTTTGCTCTCTCTGGATCCAAAGGGGAAACTCAATGAATAATGAACAGAGCAGTGAAAGGGATGGGGGAGTCGGCTGAGGAGATGGGCAGCAGGAGAGAGAGGGAGAGAGGCCCTTCAGGACCAGGACACGATGGAGAGATGGAGGGAGGGCAACTTGTTAGTGTTCACCCATCAATTAGGCCGCAGAGGAGACATGAAGAGAATGTAGGGTGATGCGTCATGAACGTGGGAGTGGGGAAGGGGGAGGGGGGGTGAAGGTTTAGAAACTAAAGAGTGTGCTTGCTGAGAAGACCGATTAGGCATCAGAGACAAGGAGGCGAGCAGTGAGATGAGAGTCAGAAGGAAGTGGACATGAAGAGGCAGGGGCCTAGAAGACGTCAGAGGCTCCTCGGCACACTGTCTCCAGATTCATCTATCATCCAGGCCTAGTTTTTCCTGCCAACACAACTGTGTCTCTGGTCCACATCCAGAGTTGGCATATAGCTTCAAAAACACTCTAAAGTGGATGTGCTCAGTATATTAAAAAAGTAATGACTCTCCTTGAAACTACAGACAGGTGTTTTTATTCTTAGCCCTAAATGAAAATAAGAATCACACGTCCTGAAATTCAGATTTCACATTATTGTTAAATGTTAAGGCTTTATTTTTTTGTTTTGTTTTTTGGCCTAGTAATTTGTACCTAGTATTAATGATAATGATGCTGGTGTCTCTTCTTTATGCCTATCATCTAGTTTGCCCTGCTTCTTGAAATGACGCCGCTGATGTCAGCACAAAATCAGATTCATTTTGGTACTCCATAAAAAATGAGCCCAGTCTCTGCAAGTTGGATAATCAAACCTGTTTCCTCATGTTTTGAAGGCAATTTATTTATATACGTATAGAGTATTATTAAACTCTTTTTGTTTGGGCACTCACTGCACCTGGTTACGGTTTGGAAAATATTATGATCTTGGTTTAATACTTTTTTTTAACACAGTGACATGAAGCACAAGTAACATGTTTACCATACAGACATTTAACCGAAACAGAAACTTTTTCAAACTTTAACTAACCATTTTGTTGCCTAACCTTAACTCTACATTAGCCTGACTGCAGGTGCCAATATTGTGAGATTAATTCAACTTTGTAGAACATGGTCATTTAATGTAATACTGGGATGCAGAATCAGTCTGTCCATTATCATCATTCTGTCTGGCAAATGTGTTTGAAAAATCTACTGCTATCTCATTGAAATATTTTAAAATTTTTGATTGGATGAACAAGGTTGGGGTGTGCTACTAACACTGCTTGAGAAAACAAACTGTATCTTGTTTGTCTGGGACATCCCAATCAGTATTCTATCAGCCATTGTGCAAGACTTTTGATTGGTTTTCATAAATGACCATCTCTTGCCTGTGGTTACCAGCACTTAAGTAATGGCTAGGATGTTTATGTAGATTAAAATTAGATTCAATTGCATAAAACCTCACATTAATGTATGACACCATACCCTCAATCAAAGAAGGCTTACCAGACTCTGGACATCATCCAGAAAGTGCATTAGTTACTATGATTAGGCTATGAAGATGTATAGTACTGTGCAAGAATTTTAGGCAGGTCTGGGGAAAATGCTGTAAAGTAAGAATGCTTTAAAAAAAAATAGACATGTTAATAGATTATATTTATCAATTAACAAAATGCGAAGTGAATGAACAATTCAATAGTTGGTGTGACCACCCTTTGCCTTCAAAATAGCATAAAGTATCCTATGCACTTACACTTGCACAAAGTCAAGGATTTTGTAAGCGCATCGTCAGGTGTATGGTTAAAAGATTATACCAAACAGGTGCTAATGATCATCAACTCAGTATGAAACACAATCATTGACTAAAACAGCTGTGTTTGAGGAATGCAACTGGGTGAGGTTGCTGGAGACAGTTTACTGTCAAAAGTGTTATGCCACCATGGCAAGACTAAGCCCAGCAACAAGACACAAAATAATTATAGCGCAAGGTCTCTCCTAGGAGGGAAGACAAGGCAGACAGGGGTTTCCAGGTGTATTTTTCCAATGTCTTTTGAAGAAGCACAAAGAAATAAACACAGTGGACGGCCAACAAAACTTACAGCAGCAGAAGAAAGACACATCTCTTCTCCATTGGAAGTTGTCTAGCAGTGCCATCAGCTCAGAGCTAGCAGAAAACAGTGGGACTCTGGTACACCCAACTACTGTCCGGAGAAGTCTGGTCAGTTGTGGCTTTCATGGAAGACTTATAGCCAAAAATACCTCTGACATGGAAACAAGGCCAAGCGACTCAACTATGCACAGTAACACAGGAAGTGGGATGCAGAAAAATGGAAGCTGGTGCTCTGAACTGATGAGTCATAATGTGAAATATTTGGCTGCAGCAGAAGGCAGGTTGTTTGCCAAAGAGCTGTAGAGGGGTAAAAGAATGAGTGTCTGCAGGCAACTGTGAAGCATTGTTGTGGTTCCTTGCAAGTTTGGGGAAGCATTTCTGCAAACAAAAGGGAGGCATCTCATTGGCCCAAAATGTATTCTGCAGCATGACAATGACCTCAAACATACAAATCATGAGAACTATCTTCAGCTTAAAGAACATCAAGTAGTTCTGGAAGTGATGGTATGGCCCTTCCACATTGCCCTGATCTCAAAATCGAAGTCTTTCTGGGATTACATGAAGAGAGAGAAGCAACTACAGCTGCCTAAATCCATAGAACAACTGTGGGTAGTTCTCCAAGATGTTTGGGCCAACCTACCTGCCTGTGTGTGTGCTGCTGTGTGGATACGTGGAGGGCGAGATGAAGAGAGAGACAGAGAGAGAGAGAGGGAGGGAGGGCATTGGAACAAAGTCTCATCTCCCGACCTGATATTTGAGTTTTTAATATCTATCCGTTTGACAGGGAATCTTTGTGCAAACACTAATACAGGACATATATTCATTTATTTTTTAAAAAAGCACACAGGAAAAGGGCAGGTGTTCAAGCCACTTTTGATCTATGTGTGCATGTCCCTGCTCTCAATGTCCTCACAATTACCAGAGACTATCACCTTATAAACGTCCACATTTTTTTGCATCTTTATTTGCTGGAAAAGCATTTCACTTCATTATGGGTCTGACACTTTTATGATTATAACAATGAAAACATATTGAGTTAATTTCAGTGAGTTTGTAAAAATAGGAGCAAGCAGATTATTAACCCATATGACAGTGGTACAGCCTGGATTCATTGATTGTTTATTAATGAGGGCCAGGAGGACCTTGCACACACAGTATATAAGTGTGAAACTCTGTAAACATAAATGCTTCTCCCTAATGACAAGCTGCACAGTGCTTTAAGGGTTACTCAGATATCGATCCAAAGTACCATTTCTCTGCATGATGTCTAATTGCCTGACAGGTTTTTAATGACATGTCAGTGGATCATTTTGCCAGAGGGGCTGATTGCTAAAGAACCTTTAACGATATACTGAGATTACAATGTGTTCTCTAGACAAGTTTGCGGTTTACCAAATAGCCAATGTGATTTCTTTTTTAGAAATGGTGCACGCTGGTTCTGTGGAGCCTCCATATATGAGACATTTGGTCAATTAATCACAGCTAAGCAGAACTGAGGGATTATGCACTTGAGTGAATCTCATTTCAAGCTGCTGGTTTAGGTGGGTGTGTGCACAGGAACTGCTGTGGACACAGACAAATGGTGGAGGCAGCGGGCTCTGCTGGAGCCGGGAGACACATCAGCAGGGTAGGACTGGGAATTTGTTTGCCTCCCGAAACACATTTCATTGATATGTGGTTTACGAGCATCAAGGTTACACTGCACCCGTCCATTAAAAATCCATATACTACTCTTCCCTCAGTGGAAAATACTGTGAGTACTGTTACCCCTGAGCACTTACCAAGCCAAAGCAAATTACTGCTCAGGAATCAAACAAATAGTTGTTTTTGCTGCCGACTCTGAAAACATATTGTTTTCTTGTTAGAATGCATCAAACAACTTGCTGAAGAATGTGTAGCCCCTCAAAGGCCTGTAGTCTCTCTTATGCACAGTGGTTAGTTACAGTTGGTATGAACAATGAGTATTTCTACAGTTTACATTTTAGGAATATTGCTGTGAGTAGGTAGAGAATTCACAGATATTGGTGGTTTTAAAAAGTAGACTTAGAGTTCATATTTTCTTCTAACCTAATGCATGAATGAAAACAACAGATTAATTAATTTTTTCTGTCTTTAAAACACACAGGGATTTCATATTCCCCACCCACACTTTATGCTCTCATTAATTATGAATTCACAAGATCTGATTTACAATACAAACACAGGCACTGCTGGGTGATGGGGGGAGAATGTCAAGAGTCAATCTCGTTTACACAGGGGGAAGTTTACAAGCAGCTTATTTACATTCAGCTCACACACAATAAAAAAGTGCATACTGTTAAATAAAGTGAAAGTAACTAAAAATCATATCTGACATCAAATATTATCTGTATAATTGGAAACATAACAACTCGGACATCTGACAAAAAATAAACAAAAACAAACAAACAATAAAAGAAATGGACGCTATGACAGAATAGTCACTGACAGTCAACTCCACGTTTCTTTGCGTCCATGTATCAAGTGGTACAATGTGGGCTCGGCTCTGTTGCTCTGCGTAATGACTAAACACAGGACACGATGTGAGTAGATGGACAGTGTCAAAAGTTATAACTCCTAATGGGCCGAGTACACACATGTTAAAACTCTTTTAAATAAACTGCTGATTTGCTTAAAGAAGGGCTGTAACTAATGATACTTTTATCATTGATTTATTTTTGCTTTTGAAATGTCAATTTAGTTCATAAAAATTCAAAAGATTGTTGAAAAATGCAAAACAAAATAGCAGCAACAACACAATATTTAATTTGTTTACCTTACACTATCTGCTGCTGGTAACTAAATCGTAACATTTCAACTGTGGTTTATAGGTAACTCATATCTCTTGGATAAGGTTAGGGCAAGATGGTGATCTTGGTTGAAAAAGTCAATACTGACACAACCAAATTATCCAATGAACACTTGTACTAGGTTGACTCATGTCTTTGTCCATTTTGACTCTGAAGACATAGTAATGGTGAAACATTAGTCTGTTTGCAGGCTCTGCAAATCAATCCGTGTGCTCCAGTCTCTGTTTTTCCTACGTAAGTTTGCTGTCTTCAATCTGGGAAGCACCTGAGATTAAGTGTCTTGCTCAGGGACACAATGGTGAATATATATATATATATAGAGAGAGAGAGACATAACACATAATGTGTATCTATAATATATACTCATAACATTCACCATAACCTCAACCGGTATTATTGTAGCTCAATCTAATCTGGTGTCAAAGCCCTGTGCTTTATGCAGAAAATGCCCAGAGATCACATTAAAAATAAATGATTCATTCATACATAAAGTGGTAATTCTTCATGGTCTTGATATGTGAGATATACTGTACACAATGCAGAGAGGACATGGAGACTATTGATGGTTTACTATGACCTTGAAAACCTCCATAATGCACAATAGTAAGTCAGCCTCCAGAGAACTCCCATCCTACCTAAAGGCTTAACTGAGGGGTCAAAGGTCTCTCTGTAGAATACTCTTATTTCACCCTCACAAATACTATGACAACCTTGATGACAGTGTCTTTGAGCTGTGAAAGAACACCAGATATCCCTGGACTGCTGTCTGCCTTGGTTCACCTCCTCCAGTGGGAGCTTTTTCCCATTTTGTTATGCTCCAACAAGTAGGGACTTACTGACATTTGAAGACATTTTCATCTACAATTAGGAACTGTTTCTATTACATGTCTTCACACTGAGCAAGGAGGACATTGTCTCCAAATTGTGCAGGGCTATGAATGGAAAATAAATCTGACAAATACACTAGTATTTAGCAAAAAGTATGTGAACACCCCTATGCACATGCTTTTGGTCTAGAGCTATAGAACAATAGTGTAAACTTAATGAACCTGGTTTTGCACGGAGAAACACTTTTCCTATGGTGTGGTGTTCCTTTAGTGGTTTACACACAACTTTGACCTCAACTCTATCAAACACCTTTGGGATGAACTTAACACAGACTGCAAGCCAGGCCTTATCGCCCAACATCAGTGGCCACTCTCACTAATGCTGAATGGCAGCTAATCCCTGCAGCCAGGTTCCAAAAACTTGTGAATATACTTACCAGAAGAGTGGAGACCTGTGAATGCATCCTTTTGGAATGACATTTGGATGTAATGTATAACTGTCCTGCCTTTGTTTTGGAGTGCATACATATAAAATGTTAAAAAAAATACTATTCAGAGATTAGCAACAGTGTGAGCTCTAACTTTAAAATGTGTGTTACTAAAGCCAAAGTAATAATAATGCAATAATACAATAATAAACAATCCTCTGAAATGGGCAAATCTTTTCAATAAGTAATCTTATATGATATAATTTATATAATATATGAATATCACTTAAGTCACATTTTAAATTCGGGACAAAAGTATTTTTTCTATTTTAGTACAACTACTTTTACCTTAGTAAAGGATGTGAATACTACCTCCACCACAGCAGTCTGAATGTTCATTCTGTCTTGTGAAAACATGTAATTGCAAGTGTTGGTTTTTTTCTGTTTCTTGTTTGTGAGAGGTCACATTCTAATTTCTATAACATGTAAAAATCCCAAATTTTTACCCAGTGATTTATTGAAAAACATACTCTTCCAGTTGGAGTTTCTGTCTGACAAGACTGAAATGTAGCTGTGAATGAATTATTCAACATTTCACATGGCGAGGTATAGACCATTACATATGCACTGTTGTGTGAAGCATGTTTGTTTGACATTGAGGATGACTTGCTTTCTTGCAGTCAGATTACATGAGAGTGAATAATGGTACATTTGCAGCCAGCTGATAAAATTATAACAGTATGTCACAAGGTATACATGTTTTGCAGGTTAATGTTGGAAACTCTCCACCACTGTGTGCTCCTGCCTCTGGCAGCGCCCAAAGGATCTCTGTCCTCCCACGCATGGAGATCTCATTTATAGACCCACAGTAACCAATCAGGACGGAGTCAAAGAGTTTTGTTTCACACTGATACACTCAGCATGTGGAAAAAATGACACCTACTGAAATTCTGAAAAGTTTCAGATGACAGATGGTAAATTATGTGCTTATTTGACAAAATGATCTAAATACTTAATCTTCCTTCATTATATATGTTTCAGTCTTTATACATTGGATTCACAGGATGTTTTGCAACAATGTGATGAAGTATCTTGGCAGGTACGTTTTGTTTGTTTAATTAATGACTTGTTATTGTGTTTCAGTAATTCTGTTTAATTGGGTGTGAGCATACACTCAACCAGTCTACTTTGTATAAATAAAGATTATTTAATACATAAATAAATAATATAGCCAGTGGAATCCAAAGTGACATATACTCTGATCATGTTTAGTATTCATGTCCATCCGTCTCTAAAAGACATTATGTTAATCAGTTGTATGTCATTTTCTCTTTGCAAAAAGGCACAAGTGCCCAAAAGACAGCAATAACAGAAATAGTTGATGTTCAAGTCTGCAATATGAGACCATTTTACACGACATAAGCACCCCATTGTGGAAACAGCGCTGCTTCACAATGTTCCCATAAATTAGAGATTAGCCTGGCTGTTTATTAATGTTTCAGTTAACCAGCTAAAAAAATCCCAGTTGTGAGATTAAAGAATATATTTTGAAAAATCACAAGATATGTATCATTAATAAACTAATTCATGGGATAAGTTATGCTTTGGAAAAAATTTATAAAGCATATAGATAAATGCACCAAGACACATTTTACAGTATTTCCAGTAAAATCAATGAAAACACATAGCCTCTTCAATATATTGGAACTAATGTATTTTCTAACAGATAATTAAAATATATTATTGAATACGATAATTGTTCTCTGCTCCAAATAAACATGTATTTTTGGTTTGTTATGTAACTTGCTGTGCAGTACAACTGACTACATTGTGCTCATAACAGTTGAAGTGATGGAGCTCATTTAGCAGGATAAAGGGGCTTACACCTCCATCATCTCAAATATTGTGGGTAGCGTTTTTTAGGTCAGTGGCCTTCCAAAAACAAACAGAACTTACTTGAGCTACTGGAGGACTGTTGACACGGCGCTGTAGTTATTTGAAGAATGATGGAATTGGACAAACTTGCCGTTTGTACAAAGGACACTTTCCTGAGAAGTCACAGTCCCAGCAAACAGCACGCAACCCCATTTAGCCTCTGAAATGATCCACTTCACTCCACTTAATTAATCCTTTTATACAAGTAAGACAACATATAGGTATTTTGTCATTGCTGACAGCTCCAAATAAAACATTGAATTGCTCCTTAAAACACTATTTATAATAGTGGGTTTGTTTATTATTCTCATTTCATGGATGTTTGTGTCTCACTTTGCCCTTTGAATCATTGAAGTGATCAATACTGGGTCTGATAACTGCAGCAGCGGATGAAATCCAAGTTGAAACTCTAATATCAGGCCAGGCACAGTGACCACAAGGCATTGAATCATTCATAATAATAGCTGGATAAGCGACTGCATGGCGCATGATGGTTTACATCTGATGCATTACCAATGGAAGAAGTTAGGGCTAGAAACATGGATTCATTTCATCCTTTGGGTCAACAACCTTGTGAAACAGTTTATAAGTGAATAAGTTATTGTTTAAAATGCACACCCAACAAGAGGTGACTCCACCCATAGATTACCGTGTATAGAAAAGCTCTGTCATAGCTCTATTATTATTATTATTATTATTATTATTATTATTATTATTATTATTATTATTATTATTATTATTATTATTAAGTTCACACTTATCCTGACGCTGCACTTCAGTTCAACATGGTGTTGGTGCCAGCCAATGAGCATGGTAGAAAAGAGCATTTCTGAACAAACAAGCAGTCAACACATGCTTGCCCATAACCTCAAGAGGTTTGTGTTTGAGGCCTGAAATCAGACATCAGAATGATGTCATGCACTCAGACCTGCTGAAGTGATGAAGGTGACAGAAGGAGAATTACTTTTACCGAGTTCTGCCAAGGTTACATATCGAACAAAAAAAGCTGGAGTTGCACACCGCCTGAGCGACACCTTTGTTAGTGTGGTACTGGCACACACAGCAAGACCCACGTACACTATTACAACCTCAAACTTCTGCAATTCCTGTAAAATTTGAGTATAAGTCAGATGATTCATTATTCATAGTCAAAGACGGGAAAGTCTTATTCATCTTTCATACTTGCCTGAAAAGGTTCGAGTGTGACAACCATGTTGGATTTTTTTTCTGTTCATGACAGGATTATATTGTAAATATATGGGACACACCCACATTTTAACCATTTATTACAACAATACGCTTTTTAGTTTGGCTTTGTGGCTCTACTCATGTGGTGCTCTGAAGAAAATCTGAGCAAGCTTGACACAGACCGAATGAGTCTTGAATGTTAATATGGATATACATGTTTGGAGCCAGTATGGAACATGGCTATGATTGTTTCTGTGGAAGTGTCTGTCGAACTGTATTACACACTGTATTACAACATGTAAAACATTTTATCCAAGACATATCTTTTAAAAACCCAGACAAGAGCTGTAATTAAGGACTGCAGGTGTAAAAATGGTGCCGCCATCTCAAAATTTCATACTAGAATGGTAAATTAGGGTGTCATGTCTAAGTTTGTAACCAGTTATGACTCTTGTATGCTTTGTAATGTGCCTACAGAGAAACAAAATATTTAGAGAAGAGCGATGTGTTAATTCAGATTAGGGTCTAGTGTATTTGACGGGTGTCATGAACACCTAAGATGTAAACCTTTATCTGACACATCTGGTTCAAATCGTGCCAGGGACCATTGTTGCATTTCACCCACTTCTTTCTCTCTTTTCTCATTTCATATCTGCTTCTCAACTGTTTTTGGTGCTCAACTCCGGCACGGTGGTCTTGTGGATAGCACTGTGGCCTCACAGCAAGGAGGTCGCATGTTCAAATCCCGGTCGTCCTGGCCTTTCTGTGTGGAGTTTGCATGTCAGTGTGGGTTTCCTCCAGGTTCTTTAGTTTCCGCCACCGTCAAAAACATGTTAGGTACTCCAGTCAGTGCCATTGGCTAGACACTGATATATACATCTGGAGTTGGTCCCTGGGTGCTGAATAGTGGCTGCCCACTGCTCCCTTGAGGGATGGGTTAAATGCAGAGAATGAATTTCACAACATGTATGTGACAATAAAGGTATCTTCTATTCTATTCTATTTATCAAAGAGAGGCAATTAAATATGCTCAACATAATGTAGAGAGTGTCCACTGTACTGCCACAGTCTCAGTTTTACTAGGCTACACTATTTTTTAACCTTAACCCTACTTGATAGATATGTACACTTGGTAAATTAGATGTTATATTGCAGCCAACATTATTTACAGATTTTCTACTGTTCATGAAACATGGTCTCCACAAAATATTAAAGAATTTCTTTATTTATTCAGGGAAGTTTCACTGAGAGGAAGCCTCTCTTTTGCAGGAACGCACTGATCACATTCAACAGTTTCACACATTCACACCTGGATGCAGCACAGTTCAACCACAGTCTGATCTGCTGGCTACGGAGTTGGGGTTACGGTCCTTGCTCAAGGGCATCTCAGTGGTGTCAATAAAGGAGGGGAAAGCACTTCCCCAGATTTATTCTGCTGGCCCGGGGATTGACCATATCCCGGTCACAAGTTCAAATCATTGGGCTATCCATGCCTGATAAGTGCTAAAATCCAGCACTTAGTTTACTGTGTTATGCTAAAAATAACAATAAAACATAACATTAGTACCTTTTAGTTGGGAGGAAATGCAGATAACAGTACTTTCTCATATGCTACAAAAGAGTGTACTTTAGAAAAGGATACATCCTTTCTCTTTGTGGGTGTTGTGTACCAGTGAAGGTAACATTTAGTGACAGTTGGAATTGCAAGACTTTCTTAGAATTGCAGGAATACATGGAGATTGTAACATTCAAGGGACCAATTAGAATAATGTCCTTTTACCACTGAAGTCCAAGTCAGCCCCTGTCTCACTTTGTGTCCCACACGCAGCAAGAAGCCTATATGAACGCTAATAGGAGTGGGGATCATTTTCAATATCTTTTACATCCTCTCAGGCATTTAAACACTGTTAGTTCAAAGGCATCACTGGGATGGTTACAAGTTACATTTCGGTAGAGCTTCTCTCATTATGCTGAGTCAAGAGCATCTGATGAAACATGAAGTGACAAGCGTGTTTTCTACAGCAACATCACCTAAATGTCTGAAAGGGATTTGCTGCAGACGAGACGAGCAGAAAGGTTCCTGAAGCCCTGAACCAAACTGTTGGGTGGAAATCAACACTGTCAGATGTCACTCACAAGAAGGGGAGGCAAAGTAGAGACACCTGCGTCACTTAAATTGTCTTAGACTGCAAGACTAGAGGCCACAGAAAGGAAACAGTGACAGAAAGTGATCAAACTGAAGAATCACACATCCCTTAAGCAGATTGAAGTTTTAGTTATTTATTCACTGACATTATAAAAAGTTTAATTTTAAGAACCACAATTTCTTGCTAGGAAATGTTAGACTGAAGCCAAATGACAAAACAAAACAGGAATAAGAAAAGGTAGCTAATATAATATTATAGAGCCTCTAACAGTCAAATTGGTTGTGTAACAAAATCAACTAATTAGATTATTTCTGCCAGCAGAGCGACTCTGCCTCTATGAAATGTGCATATTAATCCAACCTGCCTCCTTGGAGTACACATTTTACTAGCTCAATTTTTTTATAACAAGAACTAAAAGAACTACAGAATTTTTATAAACTGAGATGTGTGACTTGATTTGGGAGTTTCTTTACCGAAATAAGCTGTAAAGCGTATAGATAAATGCAGTTTAGTAGTGGGATATAAGTTTCTGTATTTACAGAATACAAAACGTTTGGCCCACACAGTCAAGGCTAATTGTTGTTGTTGTTGTTGTTATTAGCTTTTCTCAACCCCCCACAAATCCAGATTTAACAAAAAAGCGAATTCACTGAAACAACTTCTGCAATTGACTCATTAGCACGGTGATTCATAAAACTTCAGTTTTTCTAAAAATAGCACAGAAATACTAAAATGACAGTTACCCATGCAAATGTGACAGAGCTGTATTTGTGAGAGTCGGTCTGAACCGCAGTAAAGCTACAAGTGTTTGTTGAAACAGAACTAGAACCCCACACCACCTGCAGAATCATGTTTTCTAACCATATGTCACAGTTTGCTCCTCAGTCCCTCTTTTAGACCTTACGCTCTCATCCCCAGCTCCCTGTATTAATCTATGAGTCCTGTCTCTCAGGCCATGTTCTTTCCCTCAGTCTACACACAAGTCCCCACTTCTCTCATCAGTCGTGCCAATACCTGGCCTACTCCACCAGCACTTCACCTATAACGCATTCCGAATCAACCACTCACCATTTGCTGCAACTCCCGTTGTTCACGGTGAAGTTCATCAGATCTGCCTGTTTGCCATGGTCCTATAGTTGCTTGATAGATTTTTGCATTTCCATTTACCTGGATGTATATCTGTCTATTTACTTATTATCTGTTTGTTGTCTGCCTGTAGTCTAATTTTTGCAATAAATCACTAAACCAGTCTGCCTTTTTCATCTGTGTTTGGGTCAGCACTCAATTACACCAAATGTAAAGAAAAAAATCTGTTTTATATTCTGTCATATAACTTATATTTAGAAAAAGCTCTTGTTCAAACTTAATTCAAACTTAAACTAGTAGCAATAACTGTCTTCATTCAGGGAGTACAAATTTGCATTTTGAGCAAAATTGTGGATCCAAGAAGACATCATGCACAAATGTAATCTTATAAAAAATTACTGTGCAGATTAGGCATGGTTTCAGTCTACACTGAAACTACAACTACACAAAGCATCCTTGTATTCTTCAGCCATTGCTGTTTTTCTTTTGAGAGAGAGACTCTACAATCTTGGAGCAACAAGATGCTCTCCCACTGAGAAGTGAGACTGTTTACAAATGTTTCAAGCTTCTTGATCTGTATGTGGGTCTTGCTTCAGTTTCTCGTCTCCCACACAGTTTGTTCTTCAGGAGGTAGCACTCATTATGTCCTGTAACACTAAAGTACACTCTAAATTAGTGGTACATGTGTCACATATATAAGCAAAACCAGTTGTTTTGCCAGCAAATTAGGGGTGGCATCTGGGAAAACATTAAAACACAATGTAACTATAAATTGTTTGCAATGTTAATAATAAACACTGCATTTGTATTTAAAATAGAAGTTATTCTTTGCCAGACAAATGAGATTATTCTGCATCAGCTTTTTCCACCATGAATGCATCATCCACAACAAGTCATCACAACCATTTCAAGAATGCTTCAAACCTGTTTTTCTGATCTACCACCTCCATGGTTAAGGTCTGAAGTTTTGTCAACTCAGAATGCAAAGGTATGGTTGGGAGCATTATTATAACAAATTAGTGACAAAAAATGATTTGAGATTGACTCAATCACAAAACCGTGATGACATTTATAAACATTTGTTGTTGCTCCTATCAGGTGGAACAATGGAGTCAGTCCTTGGCATTACAGTCGCAATAAATAACAATTATCTTCGTTTCAAATACATTACTTCCAGTTTTTATTTAAACTCACTTTTAAAGTTACTTTACAGTAAAACACACTGTCAGATAAAGCTGAAACAAAGATGTAAAAATGACATGTCCATGGCGTTTTTGTTCTGAACTTCTCTTCTTCCCATGCATGTGGGAAAAATCATGATCTAATGAGAGCAATGTTTGGGGAAGCTGGAAATAGCTCAATGAATATTTTAAAGCCTCTGGCTCCAGCAGCTATTTACTAAGAGCTAGTTTCATTGCTGTTCAAGAAAATATTAACAAACAGTGGGGTGGGGGGTGTTGTGGGGGCGTAGTTAAGACGTGTTACTTCTCAGCCTTCCATGCGGTTGATTTCCTCAGTGCTAATCTTTGCGAGACAGATCTGGGATTAGAGAATCAGGAGCGTATCACCAGGTAATCCAGCTTGTGTGTCTAGCTGGCAGAGGTCAAGCATGTCAGCGTCTGCTGCTAAATATGGCCTCTAGCCGACGTCCTGCAGAATGGCAGCTAGAATCCGGTGGGATAAGCTTCTCACCCACCAGACCAAGCAGTGTTTGTAGTCAAGTCACTAAAACTGGCCTTGTTGGTTGGTCCACCAATATATTCATGAATGTCCTGAACGTGTAAATACTGCATTGACCACTCCGAAGCTTTATATTTCCAGTTGACCCTTTCAAAAGTCTGTAAACCCAAGCTGATTCACTCGCTGTAAACGTATAAGAAAATGTAATCAATGCAAGAGTTTATGAGGTCAAACGCTACATTTGCTGCTCTCTCTGTACAAAACAGAGCAGCTCTTTTAAAAGCTGATTCCAAGAAAGCCCAAAAGGTCAATCTTCGTACTGTCAGAGAGTCCACATCTCACCCATAGGTTGGGAGGAAGTGCCCCCTACTCCAAGAAATTCAGACATCACAGTCGAAAACTGGAGGCTCTCTACCGAGAGCATCCAAATCAAGATTGGAGAGCTACAGTGTGTTGGTTGTAAACTCCCATGCCAGTTGCCTTTACACCCAGTTCGATCAATACTACCCACCCATAACAGCCCTGTAGCGCTGTGATGCAACACAGATACTGGGCAGCATTCTGACCTGAGGAGGTAGAGGCCTTTACCTCACAGGTTAATATAGAAGCTGAAATAATCCTTTCCTTCAGTCTGCAGCCACAGTTCCAGGAAAGGGTGCTTTCTGCTCACGACACCTCTGAGTTCTGCAACTGCACCTTTTCAATGTACATTATGTGGTACCATAATCAATATTCCCATTTTAAAATGAAGTCATCTGTTTTATTCTCTTTTTATTCCGAAATACAAATAACCATTGACAATGTTGTCAATCAACATCCTTCAAGTTGTAATCCTTAAGATTAGTAGATTAGTAACAGCAAGTGTGCTTTAATAGTACAGCCTTTGAGTGCTTTACTCTGAAATACAACACAGGATTTATTTACAGTGCAACCAAAAAAAGTAATGTTTTAGGTATTCATGGGTAGGCAATTTGAATCCATGGTGTGAATAGCAGACTCCACTACTCATGATGACTATAAAAAAGGTAAGTACAGAACGTAAGTACACTGCAGAAAAATTTTGACCATAAATAGTGTCAAAAATAGAATTTTAGTTTGAAAATATGAAGGATTTTAACATTAATTAGGTTGAATTGCATTTTTTCCATCAAAACAAGTTCAACAATCAATGAATTGAATATGTGGATAAACTTAATAAATAATTAAAAACACTTGTCATTATCTGGGATTTGTCTTTTTTGGAGGAAAACTCTCTCAGATTCTTTTGAAAATACCAGCACATCACTACACTATAATTACATCATGAAATAACCTCTGACTTAAATCAAATGTAAACTGGCTTACTGACCTAACAGGCCAAAATAAATCCCTGTCTACTAACTCCAATCCACAGCTAGAAATTACATCCAAATTAGAGATTTATGGAGTAATCATCACCCACTCAATCACTCTTACCCCAAACAATGTCTGTAGAGGTAGCTGCAGAGTAGAGACTTTTTGAATCAAATGTGCTAATATAGCCTTTGCAATGTGAGGGCAACATCTTAATCTCTTACCTCATTAAACTGTATAATGTGCAATAAAATTCTCATTCCAGTCACAGAAGCGTAAAGTGTTGATTTCAGAGTCCAGTCTTACTGCCAGAAGCAGTGATGGTAAAATCCCACATGGGCAACAACAGCAGCACGCTGGTTATGTGAAAAGCAACACACAGCATGTGTAAGACCATGCACTTTTACCAGGGCTTTATGTTACTACCTACATAATCCCCTGTTATCAAGTTAGGGATATAAACACATGAAGAGATTGCCTTTCATAAATCATTTCTAACATTTTTTTTTGGTATGCAATACTTTACTCCTAATATTTTAAGATTTGTGACACTCAACCACAGCTATTTATACTTACATTTTTCACTGTGCATATAGGATCTAAAAGGGTGTTGAACATGTAAGTTGCTGGTTAGAGGACAGACTGACCAATATTAAACATGCATACATCGTGATGAAAATAAACACAATAGGGGTTTCTCTGTAGCTAGATTTTATACCCTCTATTCATTCATTTGATTGTTAAAGTGGCATGTAGTTTCCAGTGGCCACTAGCAGTGCGGGTTTAAGATTGCAACCAGGTGTGTGTGTCTTTCATAAAGAAATCCTGCAATAAACGCAGGAATGCCAGCATGCAGGCTGTGGCTTTTCACTCAGACATGTTCAGGCTCTGTTACTTCAAGGTTCCCGTCTCACTGGCAGAGTGAGAGTGGCTATACTCAGGTGGGGAGCCAGCTACACACATGGTGGAAACACAGGTAAACTCCCACTGCAACGTTACAGCAATGTTTTTATCAGCTTCATGTTGAACTAATCCACGCTCGTTACATGATCATGGTAACTTACATTTACTGCATTTAGCCGACGTGCTACGTTAGCTCGCTAGATGATGCTGCTTTCAGTAACCATCTTTACTATCTGTGAATCTGTCACCTGAGGCTCAGCAATGTCAGCACAGCTAGCGTTACTGGATGATAATGAAATGGGTAGTGCTGGACTGAATATTATAAGACTGTGTCACACTTTATAACAGTTAGACCGCAGTAAGTAAATTTACTGTAACTAGTGTTAGTGGATGGCTCTTCCTCTGGGTTGTATATTATGTGGGTCATGTTAGTTACAGCGACTGAGCGGTGGAGAAGCTGTGTACCCATCAGTAAAAGGCAATAAATCTAAATTGAACGTTACAAAGCAAACGGCGGCGGGTCCGAGCTACTGTAGCGTTAGCTAGCTGCACATTAGCTTTTTACCGTTACATCATTTCTTGCAGGCTTTGGCACTTTGACATTGTGGTACAGAGGAAAGTAACATGGGTGATTGGTTTGTGAAGTAACGTTAACGTGAAAGCTATAACTTTGCACCGGACAACTTTAGCAACTGCTCGCTGTTAGCCGGGAGCAGGTCTTTCTTAGTGTTAGCTGACTCCATGTCGTAAGTTGCAGTGTCGTCGCTGCTGAGCGCAAAGTCAGGGCCAGTGTTGCCAACTTAGCGACTTTGTCGCTATTTTTAGCGACTTTTCAGACCCCTTTAGCGACATTTTTTCAAAAAAGCGACTAGCGACAAATCTAGCGACTTTTTGGACAAACGTTAGCAACTTTCAAAATTCCAAATATCGCCAGTACTGCTAGTGTGAGGTCTTACTTCCCCGCTGCATCTGTTCAGTCAGTGAGCGGCTGAGAGGAGCAGCACATTCCGTTGACTGCACGCCAGCGAACATAGACATGAATGAGCTGCGCATGTGCACGCTGTGTTAGAAGGAACCAATCACTGATCACATAGCAGCTGTCTTCTCCTTTGTTTTAATTCAAAACATTTAATTTGACCGTTTTTTCTTGGCATGCGCGCTTATATTCACTACTGATCAGAGTTTTAGTTCATTCCGGTTCGGTTTCTGAACTCTCCGACTTCAGATCGTATATTCACTGGACATTCGGCTATATACTTATATAAAAACAGTATGAGCACGGTTTAGGGGAGATAACCGTTATTATAAACTGAAGTAGGCTACAGTACCGACAAATTAGGCAGAATGCAAATACAACGCAATGACGTCATTAATATGCTAATGACGCATGACGTCATCTGGCGACATTTAGCTACTTTTCGAGCAGGCTTTAGCTACTTTCCATTGAAAATAGTTGGCAACACTGGTCAGGGCTCTGGACACAGTGAGAGGCTCGGGAGCGTGCATGCACGTGTCAGTCACTGGATTTCGCGGAAAATCTGACCCGGAGCCTTCAAATAGGAATAGGAATATTTGCCTTCAGAGTTCATAGCCAAACCCGGCAGGTGGATCATTTTAATGTTTTAATGTCAGATTACATCCCCTTTGCACACAGGCAATACAAAAAGGATTCATTTTAGTAGAAAAACAACATATAACCCCTTTAAATAATGTGATAATAATAAATTATTTTTTTTGTATCCTACACTATCCTCTGTCACTGAAAAGGTGTATCACGCAGTGGTCACTTTGTATCTGAACCGATTTTAAAAATATCTGCTTAATGCATGGGTTTCAGTGTGCTATCCACAAAGTGTAGTATTTCCATCTTTGTGTAGAATAAGATTTATTGGGAAACACTTGAAATGATCTATATTATAGTTGGACATATTTTCAGCTTCAGTAATGTAATATGTTAGTTACAAGACTAACTAACATATAACAAGTACAAGTGGGCATAGCTTAGTAAATACAGCTTGTATTGAGGTCCCAAGGCCTCCACTGTTGGCATCCGCCAGACGCTGCCCCCCAAAAATACACCCCTGTAAGTCATCTGTGCAAGCAGCTTATTACAACCCTTGTTTACATTTACTGTTAAGCGGTGACCTCTAGGGACCTTGGTAATTATGAGTGTGAATGTGGGGCATGGATGGGTCAGGACTTTCACACAAGAGACTGCTGTTTGTGTCCTTTGTGAAACCAAAGTTCCATGTTGACTTATTTTAACTTACATACGTAAGCTAAGTTACGTACGTATATTAAAATAAGTCAAATTAACTTTTGTCAGATACTTCTTGTAACCCAAACCATGATCTTTTGCTAAACCCTACAAAGTAGTTTTGGAGGCTATACATAACCAAACTGCGACTGTTTCATAACGTTAACCACATTACATGTTGTTGTCGGAGTCTTTGGCAAGCGAAGTATTCTGTTGTTTAGACATGAGGACTTGTTGGCATACACAAGTGTGTTCACTCCCCTTACCCACGTTAGATATGGAGAAGGAGAATAAAGGTTAAATTAATAAATTAGACCTCAACCACACACTTAGGAAATATGAGCAAATATGAACAGTTTTTGCAATTTGAAACTTTCTGTGAAATTGCTCTGCTAGCTACCTACTAGCTAGCAAGTACAGCATATAATGGATGGGGTTAGTAGGTCCACAGAAATCCCTATTAAATGCAATACATTATTGGACAGCTTTTTAGCATATAAAAAGTGATAAAAGAATAATTAACAAAGGGACACAAGATTGTAACTTGAATAATGTATTTCTCATGTCACTGTATCCCGAGCTACTGCTGTTAAAACCTACTTAACGGATCTAATTGATATACAAATACATTTTCCTTGCTAATATTTTGTAGATTGTGCAATTTCAAGCTGTCCCACTTCCATTGGTTGATTTCTAATGTATGTTTTAGTTAAGTTAGGCAGGCTCCACACATGTGGAAATATGAAAGATGTTGGTAATACATAATAAAAAAATAATATAAAAAAGGAGGCTCAAAACCTCAAACATTTCCGATTGTTTTGTGACTGTATCAGTTATTGTCATTCATAATCACAAATGTAAATGTTTTTACATCATACACCTAAAAGCATATTTGTATGTATTTACCCCAAGAGGAGAATGATGCCTTAGTCTACTGTAAGCATAGTTCTCAGTTTGATATATCTAGGCATGCATCATTTCAAAAATATTGAGAGGAGGATTCAAGGGTAGTTAAAGTGAGCGACATTTATCTTTTGGATGGTTATCATGTGCCAGATTTAACATTGAGGGATCATCATCAACCTAACATATTAAATATTGAAATGCATTGCGGAGGGTGCCACAATGTCAGAACTTATTTAAAAGCCTTTTTTTCTTCTGTAATGAAATGGTTTTCCATCACATCAAACTGCAATCCTGCGTTGGTCACACAATAACAATCCATCCTGAGATATGGAATCACTTGTCAAATATAATGCATTAGGACACAAACGGGCCGTCACATCGATCCAGTCCCAAGGGTGCATTAAATTGTTCCACTACCACTATACATTGTAGCAGTAACAGCAAGAGATAATGTGTCCAGCTGAGAGTACATTCACCATCCTTATCAGTGAAACTTCCTTAATATATTGTGGCAATGGTAATTAACAAGCTAGATTTTGAATCTCAAAAAACTGTTTAGGGTACTCCAGACAGCCTTTAGTCCAGATGCCTTAGATTTTCCCCGCTTGCATCGCCAAGACGCTCTCCAGGGTTTTGCCTGCTCCAGAAATTTCTGTAGGAATGCCTACGCTTCTGCTCTGTCAGTCTCAGTGATCTTCAGGAGGAATGGCCCTGAAGAGATAAGGCAGCCGGACAATGAGCATGTCCACCTGGCAAGACGAGATGCTTCATCACAGGGCCCAGGGTTACTAAGGTGTCAGTAGCTCTCCCGGTCCACTACATTGAGGAAGTGCCATATCCTCAGTGGTCCCTGGCAGATACAGACGACCTCCTGGCAGTAGTAAACGCTGCTGACTGCAATGTCTGATTTTATTCTAAAATTGGTGTCCAAAATTAAAGCTGCACTAAGCAAGAATGTTATGTAACGAGGACACACAGCGTCATGATGTAAAGCACCTGAAACCAGGCCCAGGAGAGCTGGAGTGCAAGCACTTTGAAAATAACAAGTCTGGACCTGCAGTTCATAGTCAAACCTGCACTACCTACTGGCAATGAAAGTAACAGCATCACCAGTATGGAATCGCAGATGTAGATGTGTCAGTATGCTGCAACAACAGACAAGGAGGATTATGGTTTCTGCAATTTTGATACAGCAGGAAATAAGAGTTACAACTGCAGGACATTTATGTTAAAGTGACTGATACTGGTAGAGAGGCAGGTAGATTTTATTGTCACAAAACAACAAGTTGTAGAGTGAAATTCAGTTTTGTAACTCCCTTCTGCTACATAACAAACATAGTAAACATTAATGAGGATTCAATTATGAAAAATGGTATCAGAAATAAACTATAATCACTGGAGCAGTACTGAAGTGCCAGGCTTAAGTTATAGGTTGGAATCCAAAGGTACATGCTGCAATTCCAATTACAAACTCTGAAGGTAGCACTTATTGTTCAGGCTGAAGTGTATGTCTATTTGGTCATTTAATACCCACTACAATTTTCTCCAAGGTTATTACAATATAGAAGCAGCGATATATAGCTTTATAATGAAAAAACTATACAGTAACAGTCACTGTTTATGTGGCAAAAGTGCCATCATTTTTGATTTTCTTTGCCTGTAGATGAAGATATTGACACATCTACACATGTTGTTACTTTGTTTGCCTGTAGGTGGCAGGGTTTCTAGATATAGAACAAAGGTTACAATAGGTGTGTTCGAGATGACTCCGGCTGACTTTCACTGACTTAACAGTCAAACTTGAGCTGCAGGCGACTGCAGGGGCGGGGGAATAGAAGCGGTGCCGTAAAGTTGGACACATTCTACCTGTGTGAGCTTACTGTGAGCTGAGATCAATGACTGAGCTGAGGCAAGAGCTTGGTTCCAACTTTGTGCAGCCGCTGACTGCGTCTGCTGGACAAGGTTTTAAAGTCTTGGGACAAGCGTCGGCAAAGTTGGACAACATTTCGAACCAGCCTGCCTTATGTTGAGTCAAGCATGCATCACACTCAGTAAGTGCAGGACAGCGCTGCATGAAGTCAAACGCAACTAATATGGCAATCCTAGTAGTACTAGCGCATACTCCACGCTCTACTAGACAATATAGGTACTACCTCCTCTAATCACTCGCACAGCGAATATCTAACAGAGAAGAGTCTGCCACCAAACTAAAGCTCAGACTGTGTTGATTAGCTGTATGAACCTTAAAACAATTTTGGTGTCAGATGACACCCACAGGCATATCATAACTTAAATATCCTGAACTGCAGTGATCATATGCTCCATTCGGTAAGGGATGGACCCACCAAATTAGATTGTGTGTGTGTGTGTGCGCGTGTGTGTGTGTGTATGAGTATTGACGTTCAAGCTGACATTTAAAAGTTTTTGATTCACTTTCACAATGTGACTGTGAAAGGTTTGTCACTCATCCTCTCTTGACTTTCCAACTGGAAAAAAAGTTTATACTAACATGAAGCTAGTTATCTGTCCAGACAGAGGAGAAAAAGAAGATTAGTCACTATTTTGTGTTGAGCCAATGTTGTGGGCCGTTGGATACAAAGTCATTGTTTTTGTTTTTGATGTCATTGGCTCATCATCAGAGTGTTCAGTTGCTAGGGGGTAAATTTTAATACAGGCACTCCAGCAACTGCTTATAACTGAACCTTTCGAATAAAATACCCTTCGAAAAACAATGACTGGAAATGAGGGGTGAAAATGACATTTTTTGTCATTAATTTTTCAAACAAAGGCACATTGTGTTTCAAATCTAATAATTAATTTTCTCTAATTGCATCCCAATGGAATTGTAGAATTAATCGAAAATTCAATAGGAGTGCATGCCTCACCATAAGAATTTCCTGCCATACCTACTGGGCGTCTAAACCTTTGTTTTAACTACAGTATACAGTATTGGCAACTATTACTATAACAATAAATGTTCTAAATACTGTTCGTGATACATAAAATGTTACCTCCTTGATTCACAGCAGAGCAATCAAGTACATTTCAGCACTAATTCATTGTATTATTTCAACAATAATACAATATAATCAAAAGAATAACCTAAAAATGTTCTCGGAGCGATATTAATATTTTTGGTTGTAATTCACAAAACACTCTAAATAAATAAAAAAGAAAAATCTAAGGAACACAAATGGTGTTTTGCTCTTTTTTAATTGACTGAAGTTGTAGCCAAGTAATTTCTGAGCCACTGCCATCCATTTTCTTTGGTCAGGGAAAAGCTGGTGTTGAAAACAGTGTATCCCACAGCTTAAATCTCACCAGATGGCTCAAGAAGCGACACAAGAGGTAGGTAATCTGGATTTATGACCTTGCACATATGCTGAGTGCAGGGGCATCTGCTGTGATGAAAATGGCAGCTATTTTAATGAAAGCAGGAACTTTGCGCCAAGATGTCATAGAGAGGGGCCTGTAAAATTACAACACTTTACACCAAGGTTACTTCTCAAACGGCCCTGTGTTTGGCCTCGCAATTATAGAGCAGCTTTGAATCACACTCAAAAAAGATCACCATTCGCTCAAACCCTTCAAAACATTTTGCGGTACAAATAACAATAACAACAATCATCACCACAACCACCACCATCATCACCATTATCATTTCTATTTATATAGCAGCTTTGAGGTTGGTGTTGCATGCCTTACATCAGCAAGTCTTACTAAGGTAAGGCTCACTCACTGCTGCTGCTTCTTTACTCAGGCACAAACAAACAACTGTCAGGCACTGTTCAAGGAGAGGGAAAGGGATGCTACAGAGACAAATAAAATGAAACGATGTGTTCTGTCGAGGCTACGTAAACAAATGTAATTGGCTGTAAAAAAAATAAAAAAAACTAATAATAATTTAATCTTGTAGTCATGCTTAAAAAAAGAATTTTCTTGCAATGCACTGCCACTTGTTCTGCACTTTTTCTGCACTTTTCTTGTCAGATAAGGCAAATCAGCCAACGTTTGCATGCTTATATGCTTCACTGGTGATTGTTATTTCCTTGTTTTAGGGATTGTCTATGCTCAATTCCAGGTCACGACAGACAGCCCCGTTAATAGATCCAGCTGTTTCAGCAACATTTACTCGAGTTACATGAAGTCTGCTTCTGCCGGAGGAGTGAGTTGATTTATTTCTCTCCGTCACCTCAGCATTGCTCATGCTCCTTTTCTCTCTACAAAGTTGCAATTTGGTATGACAGCCATAACACATAATCCTCGCACGAAGATGACGAGGGAGTATAGTCATGTCACACTGTCTCTGAAATAGTAACTGAATCAGAGGCTCCCTGATGAGGGTGTTCCACAGAGAAGTGACAACCATGCTGATTACAATAGATGTACACTATTGATAATGACCACTTTGCTCTCATGAGAGGACATGAGTCTTTTTATATCTGATGGTTGTGTTATTTTTGCATGAAAGTAAGACTCTCAGAAGTTAGACAGCTATTTTAATGCAGCCTGGTGGGGAAGACTGTTAGCTCTCATTTTGTCCATTTGAATTGTGCTTAAAGCTTAAGCTTTATGACTAATTGGTTGTTAAACAACTCAAACACAAACAGAATTAGTTGTTTTTCTGCCCCCTCATCAGGGAAAGTGACAAATGCAAACAACATCATCCATTTGATCTGTGATTGTTTGATTCAGAATGGGGACGCTTCAATCAGAACAAAGCCAAATTCTCATTAGTGATCTGAGCTGTCAGACTCAACAAAGTCATTTCCCACATTAACTTGTATAACAGTGTTTTAAAACTATGCTGCTAGGTAAATAGAAATAAAGTTTTCTGTCTCACCATTCACACAATCCAATATGATACATTTGATATAAATTCTCTCCTAAATAAATTACCCACTATGCTGAACTGCTGCACATTATCAAACATATGTAGAAGGTACATTAATCCCCCTTTGACTGGCATATCCCAGGTGCAAGCAAAGCTGACACAGGAAATGAATGAAAGGGATATTGATAAGAAACCTGAAATGATTTTCTGAGCAAAGATAAAGGTCACACTATGTCCAATAACTTTGCCAACCTTTCCAATTTTCTTCAACGACCATTTTTCTCTTACTTGTCTTCATATTCATTTTAAACACTTCCCACTGCCTAAGTAAAGGTTTTCTGGTACATTTTACATGCTTGCCGCAAAAAACAGTAATTTACATACAATTAACCTTAACCACTAAAGATCTGAAACTCAACATGAAGGGGTGACATAGATTCAGTCCACTTGTTTACTTATTCAGTCACAAAAGTTTTAAATTTTGTTGTCCTTTATGGCCCTGGAGAACTGGGACCACATACATAGGAACCTTCAGGATTTACAACACATCAGGATTATTGGTAACATTTCTCTTCTGCGCTGATGCCGTTTAAATTGAGGATGCCCCATCCAGTCCAACTGACACCTTCACCCTGAAAAGTGATCCACAGATGACAGGTCATGAATCTTGACCGATAAATACCCTTTGCTCTATCAATTCTACTCAGCCTTTTCCAGTCAGACATGGTTTATGTGAAGCTACTATGGGCACAACAAACTCGGATAGGAAACAGTGTGTTTTCCTGACATAGAAAGGACCCTGTTGTCATCCCTTCAAACTGCAAAACTGAGTCATAAAGCTTTTGGATACAACCATCCATCTTCTTTTTGCAGAACTCGAGAATGTAATTGAGATGCTTCTAATTCACTATGTCCAAATGGTAGCCAAGTGTTTTAACATTTCGTAATTTTTACGAAGGCTGGCTTGTTAAGATTGCTTTAACCAGTTAGAGCCTGTCAGATATGCCTCTTTTTTTCTCTGATGATGAACGCATGCAAGTGTGAAACCAGATTTTTAGCCATGGATTTTGCATCCATGCTGGGTTGGGAATTTTTTTTTTTCACTTTTCTCCCACTAAAACATTCTGGATACATGCCTACTACCCATGTCCTGAGCTGTCATGGTGGATCCTTCACTCTTTTACCCTCCTTTGAAGTGTAATTACTGTTGATGAAGATCCAATGAAAGCTGTGTAACTGACAATCAAACCGGAGCAAAGTCAATTTGATTTAATTGGTTAAAAATTAACTGTGGAACCAGCATCTCAAGGCGCTCCAGCTTTAATTGTGGCGTTTCTTCCTCTCAGCAAAAGCCACACACTTTAATTGATTGTGGGACAGTCACTGTCACAAGCATCCAGGGTTACCGCTTTCATTCTCAGCATGGGCTTGCATGCTAAATACAGAGGTAATGACACCTCTCTCCTAACATTTGGACGACAAGAGCACCACTGTATGGCATATGCTTGAAATTTGATGTAAAAGGGTGAACAAGCTGGCAAACGCCTGTGACCCATGTGCCCCTACTGCTTCAAGCTGCATTGGTTACCAGACAGCTAAATTAGAGCTTGATGCAGCTTGATCCAGCCTCCCTGAAGAGCCTGACTTTGTATTGACAATTTGCTAATCAAATTAGAGGATGGATTACGAGCTGAACATCTGGTCTTTGTAATAACACTCATTATTAAGCTGCACTGCGTAGTGAGGAGCAGACTGTTCAAGCACCTGCATTGCTTGTGCTCATGGCCCAGTATACTGCATGTGCTCTTTACCCGTGATGCACAACTTGAGAAATTCCTGTACTTGTCTGTCTCTTTGCCTTTTCTTTAACCTCTGATCTAATTTACTTCTACATATGCATCTACAGAAAATGAATAGAATATTTCATTTCTTTCATCATATTGTGGGAGATGGGACACTTCAATCTTATGGCTGGTGAGATGGCTGGCCCCTCGGAGAGCTTATCATCACTGATGTATAAACTTCAGTGTAACTTAATGAAAGCAATTTTTTCTCCCTCCTGTGCAGCACATAGCTGTAGTGCATTCAGCCCAATCTCAGAATCACAATTTCCTACATGTAATCCTGAGTGTCCCTTCCAGGGGAGAGGTAGTAACTCATAATAAGAAACAGTATGTTCCCTTCTTTCAAATAGCCGTTAACCTCTTAGCATCCATGTTCTTTGGTAACAGTGGATGTTCATGAATCACCATCCATGAAAACAAACATTTACAACAATATTTCTTGTTTGTTTTTTATTGAATCATCATATTAAAGGGCAACACCTATATGACACATTTTCAAAAGTCACACAGTAATTAGATTGCTCTGTAGCAATTTAAAGTGCCATTTATATTGCAAGCACAAAATTGCCAATCAGGTGTAATTGGTTATGGTTAGCAGGCACTGCTAAGCTCTAAAATGTACAGTAAATATTACTTCATTTTTGACTGGTGGCATAAAAACAGATCTTTCCAAGGTTGTAATATTACATTGCTAATTACCTCCAAACAAAATAAAGATTTAGAGTAATTACATTTTTACCGCTCCCTTCTCTTATTTAGCATCAGCAGTGCGCACTGACAGTCATAAGGGGACTTACAGCTGGGATTACCAAAGTAAATCAGAAAGCTTCTTAGCCCCAGGACCTATGACAGTGCTAGCACTCTGAAAATTAGTTGGTTGTGTGTGTGTGTGTGTGTGTGCGTGTGTGCACACACACGGCATTGTTTGTGATGCAGAGAGGCATGCTATGAACTCAGTAGGATGGCTCGAAATGAGAGCAGTTGTTTTGTGGGATTGTTCTATCAATTCATCTCCTACTGATAGATGCCATCTCATGCCACAACACAGAAGCCACAAGCTGCTGTGTTTACAGTTTGTTAAACCAAGAGGTCTCCTCTTGATTTGCTCCACACACACACACTGGCTCTAGTCTACAATGTTGCTAATGTGCGTGTCGTTTTGTTTCTATTTGGGAAAATAAATAAATACTGTCTTTTGCTCCAACAGTACAGAGAGGCTCAAAAAAAGTGGCTTTATGAACTACTTTCCACTTGGTTTCATGTTCATGGCATAGTCACTATATGTCTTAGGAGGTAGGAGGTCTTTTCATTGTTATTTTCAGGATAAGTTTGGCTACTCAGAAAAGGCACTATTTGTGTTCTGTAGGAAAAAACATGGAATGTGAGATGTATGTCCACAACACATCAGATGATCCCAATCATCATTCTCTTGTTAAGGTAACAGGAGTTGGTGAGTAGCTCTGCATCGATTTGCTTTTTTCTGAGCTGTGTTTGCACCATAAACAGGTCTGGAAGGCAAACAGGCCCTCTGTCTCTCTGATTGTCTAAAAGCAATGATCTCCTACCCATAAAATCATTGCAATGGCCGCAGTTTGTTGTCATTTTTACAGCATGTAACGGTTTATTTCTGTGGGACTACCCTGGTGCTATGAGCATTCAGAGTCATTATAATCGCTGTGTTCGTGCACACAATCCACATGACTGCTGAGAGAATCAAAACCAGAGCACATTTACATGAGCTGCTGAGGTTTTCACTGGTCCCAGTGTGGTCTGATGGGACTTGCGTGCTGACAGCCCGGGGCCTCGAAGCTGAGTTGAGGTCTTATTGACACGTAGCATGCAGCTTTGCTGTGACCGCCACCGCAGCGGCCAGGCTGATCCACCAACACTGCCACAGAGACACAGATGCCAATGTTAAAGAACACAGCATGGAGCAGTGGAAAGGGGGAAGGAAAGCGAGATCCGGGGATTGTAAGAGAACCGTGAGGGAAAACTTTTTAATTCCCTCCCTCAACAATTGTAATTTAGAAAGAAACAGATGCCACTTCAGATAGATGACTTATACAACATAAGAAGCTAAAAGAAAGGAGAGCTTATAGAATACATTGTTTTTACGCTACAATGAAGCCACATTTGCAGGTTTGGACATGGTGTGGATTTTTGACTCCCCTACACACAAACACATATTTGATGTGGAACTCGAGAAACAAAGAAGATGGATAAAAGCCAGAAAGAAAAACAACAACATTGGTGCTTGCATAAAAAAAACAGTATTTCAGTTCTCCTCAACAGCGTAGCAGATGTCTGTCTTTTTCAGTGCTGATGTTCACCTTGTGTGACGAATGCATTCTAATTCCTGACTAGAAAATGCCGCATGAAAGGCAGTCAGAATGAGCAACGGTGAAACTTAACTGCTGTGGCATCCATAGTAATTGGACAAAAAATGTGACCATGTAGTAGTTAGCGATTGCATGGCTGTGCTGTTATTATGTCTGCCAATGAATGTACACAACTGATGATTCTGAGTAAACATAACAAAACTATCTGTAATGTTAGCCCTTTCATTGGCATGTGGCGAGTCTGTGAACTGGCAGTGTGTAGTGCAAGCAAAGGCCATGACCCAAGGAAAGATTTTAAGACTTCAAGCTACCTTAAATAACTTATTCATATTTACTTTTTTAGTGCTGTGTACTGCAGAATTATCCATCCTCTGCCCTGTTAAATTGAATATAGTAACAAATAATTAACTTACTTGATTCATTGCTTGATTAATCTAATTCCAGCTAAACAATTATGGTCATACTTGTGTCTGCCTTTCTGTCAGGACAAACTGCTTTAGTATTGACTGTGTTTCAGGGCAGCAAGTGAGAAATATCACTATAAAATGCAAATAATTGTTTCACATTATTCAGTGTTTCTAACTGGGCTTTGTTGAATGTCTTCCGATCTCCATCTCACACTAAAAGACACAGGGTATCCACAATTTTTTTTATTACCATACTGTTTAAAGATGTCCTGGGAGAGCTGACACTGTCTGAATGAATAAAATTCTTCATTTTGGTTGACTTATGTCTTTTGCTGTCATGTGAAGGAAAGATTCACCAGTCGACACATGAAAAACAATGGGCAATGATCATGACAAACAAGTACTTCTTTGTACTGAAGACTTACCATATTGCACTGAGGACTACATCAGACACAAAGAGAAGAATCTGTCAGACAAATCAAAACAGTCAGACCAATATTTTTCCACCATCAGAGGCATCAATAGACCAGAAAGCAAGCAAAGCTCACACTCTTTTCCTAAACATATAACCCACAGCTGAACACGTTGTGTCAATGAAAGAGGCTGCTAAAAATCAAGTCAGGTCATCCTGGGAAATGTAGGAAATCACTAACAGGTTAAGGAGAACTTCTGGCACACACCAAGTTATGATGTCTAAAAGTATTCCAGGGTGAGGATATTCTCCGATGCGTGACAAGATGGTTTGTTATCAAAATAGTTAGATAACAATAGTCAGAAAAAGCAGAACAAAGCTTGTGTTTGTCCCAGTGAGGCCTTCATATTCACTTATCCTTGTTATTAATTGCACAGCATTACAACATCTAAGAGTACAAAGAATCCGTACAACACAGAGAAATCAAATGCCTCTCTTATGAAATTTTATAATCAATTCAATCTGCTTTTATATTCAACTTACATCTGTCTGTATATTTAGTCAATTCGTTTTGAGTGATTGAATGAATTTTGTGGTCATACAGAAGACTCTGTGATGTGCTAAGATGATGACAGTGCCCTTCTGCCTGTCGGGAGGAGCAACATTTCCCATTAGGTGGTGCTGGCTCTGTTTCACTTGATTTGATTCAATATGCAAAGGCCCTTTGAGAAATCAGACAGCCTGTAGGGTGTGTGCCATGGTAATGTGGTCCTGAATGAAAAGCATGATTATGAAGAGGGTAATACAGAGTACATGGCAAATGATGATCTATCTCTCCACTCTCTCTCTCTCTCATCCATCTCTCTATCCATCACTTGTTCTCTTACTCTGCTTTACCCTTCACCCTTTCACTTTCATAAAAATTATAAAATCCATATTAATTGCACCACTAAATCTACACTTGACCTATAACAGCCTCTCCTGGAACAACAATGTCCACAGGGTGCCACTTTTTAGCCAATGGGTTGTATGTTGGATGTGATGGTATGGCTCTAGTTGTTGCTAAGCGACTATTGAAGACCTATTTGAAACATGACACTCTTTCACTAAAAGTTGGATTTTTTTCCCCCCAGCTGTAATTCCTGGTACTTGACACTGTATTCATTACAAACACGGCAAACTCTCATGAGTGACTGCCACTCCATGTTCAGACAGGTTGCTCAGATGTGATGTTCAGGCAATATTATATTATGTATTCTTAAATTTCAGGCTTTGTTTAGTCTTCCCTTTATTGACCTAAATTAGGTGGGTGTAATGCAAAGAAACCAAGAAACCAGACACCATAAGCTACAGCCTCCAAAATGCAAAAAACAAATGTAGAAATGATCACAGTCCTTTATTAAATTGCATTAGTTTTACACAGGGGTCATGGAGACCAAAACATATGAAGAAGAGCTACAGTGACATGAGGGGAAGGATAATTTCATGACCTTTGCTCACTTTTCAACTAGAAAGTAGTGTCATGAAAACAGAATAAAGTACACTCTCCTATTACTGATTTCTTCCGGCAGACCTTGTTGACGAATACAAAATGCATCTGCACATTTGCAATGTTATTGCGATAGTGACAGCAAGATATACTGTTCAAACTCAATAACGCTATCTGGTCACTTGTAAAACACAATGTGGAATAGTCATCCATAAATATCATATTGAACAAAACAAATTCCATTTGCTTGCTGTCTGAGAATCTCTCCCTACAAACTCGCAACAGACCTGCTGTTCCCTTCAAAATAAGAAGGAAATGAAGCCAGCACTGTAAAGCGAGGTTCCCAGTGGGCCCTTAAACTGTAAATGTTTTCACACTACACCAGCTGAACCAGTGGTGTGCAGCCAAAGTGTGACATGCATTCTCACACAGGAGCACCGCATTACACCACAATCAATGATACGTGGTGGTCAGGTGCGCAGGTCATTCACACCAACGGAAGATGAATGGTGTCGCAAGGAAAGGCTACGACTCAGCAAGCCATCACGCATGCAGGTGGTGTACAAAAAACCTCATCCTGGCATCCTGCATGGCAGAAAAGATTAATGTGGTTGTTTTGTCTGATTAAGCAGAAAGACAAATTGTGAGAAAACATTTTACAATTGTTTGAAGCATAGACATCTAACTGCAGGTGTCCATAAGCATCCAGTTTAAATTCAAAGTGGTTCGAATGTAAGTGACTTTTCTTTTGTCTTTGCTGGTGAATAGGTAGATGTATATTGCTGCCATTTGTCAATTCAAACAGCCATATAGTTGATTTCTCAGATGCTTAACAGTAGAATTTCTGCTTACCTGTAGCTTGTGGAGAAATCAGATGCAATATTTCACATAATATAAGTTGGTTCATTGCTTCTTTGCTGTTGATTGCTACCTAGTCTTTTGTCACCACTCCATTGTATTTATCCCTCTGAAGGTTACTTCCTTATAAACAAAGCCATCCCACCTGCAAAATATTAGGTCTTGAATACCTGAGCATCTGAGACAGGTCAGGGGGAAATAACTACAAGCTTGTGAAATGTGTAACACCTGCCAACTCTAATATATTTATCATTTATTTATTTACTGTAAAACATTAAATCAATCATTCACATACATCATTCTACAAATTCAATGTGTAACTTAAAGCTAAATGGTCATGGTCCAAGAACCCGCAATGTGGTATGTGCAAAAAAATAACTAAATATTCAACTTATACATTTGTCTTAAAAAGTTGGAATAGAGTTACGTTATGGTAAAGAAGAACACAAGAACTAATTAAAAGAGACATAACACAGAACTGAGATGAGGTAAGGTAAGGGTGGACATAAGTAAAGATAAAGAATATGGGTAAACACATGTCAGTTAAACTGTTTACAACAAAGAGATGATGATATGTAAACCACTGACTTAAAATTTCAACATAAGCTGTAGTATAATTAGCCTTAATTGGAAGGTTTATGGGTCTTGCCCAAACCATGAAAAAACAATAGATAAAAGATAAGTAACGTAAAGTATGTACACATATGTCCAAATTCTTTTGGCCAGATAGATAGATAGATAGATAGATAGATAGATAGATAGATAGATAGATAGATAGATAGATAGATAGATAGATAGATAGATCACATCAGCAAAGGGTGGAGATATTTAAAGATGCAAACAACCTGACAAACCTTTTTCTTATTTGTACAAACAATTTGAAACAGAATTATTTTCCCCATTCAATCACAATGATATTGATTTCACACTCAGGTCCCTCTTCTATAATTATATATAATTGCAATAGCTTTACTCTGAAAAACGACTTCCATGGTACATTACTGTAATTTCATACATTTGATGTGAAGCAAACACTGGCCAAAATGTTCTCTATTTCCATTAAGAAACTCAACTATGGAACTAAAGGCAATTCACGCGACATGCAAAATTAAATTAAAGTAAACTGGGACTGTTGTAAGCTTATTTTCTCCCTCACCACCAACTAAAATGGTATTCACCATCTGGCCCCTTAGGCTACTTTGAGACATCACTTGAGAAATACTCATATGTGTGAAATTTGGATTACTAAACTCTCTTTAATCACTCATTTAATTCCTAAAACCGTCATAGTACCCTTGCTAATGTCTTGTAAATCTACAAGAGCTGAACTGCCATGGCTTATGTCTACAACGACATGTTGGGTATTTATGAACCTTTTCCTATTTTATGTGATGCCATTAAGTTTGTAGCACGTTTTTTGGGGTGGGACTTTCAGGCACTTTTTGCTTTCTCTGTGCAATTTAGCATTTAAACAAAAACAAATTCAAACTGTTATAGACAAATTCTGAAAGAGCCAGACTGAATGTGTGGGCAGGGTTACTTTGAATAATGCCTGATACAGACACATGGCTCCAAAAGCTCAGTGTTGTTCCTGGATCTAGAATTGTTCTGTAAGCTTTCTGATAAAAAACCAAACATTTATGGCACAGTCTTGTAGTATCTTAAGCAATGATGTGCCCCCCACCTAAAATAGACAAGAAAAAAAGAGTTTTCATTTTAATAATGCAACACTGGAAGCATTTGTGATGCATACATTTATCTTACCTACATTCAATTCCATTATTCTAAAACTGATAACGGAACTCACTGAAAATAATACCAGACAGGTGTAGTATTATGAGTACTTAGGACCTTGATAAGCAGTGGCATACAGTTAGTTACTCCCCTCAACAAGCATACAACACTGCAATGCTGCTATGCTTAAAGCTTTGCCTTTGTTTGCTAATTCATGAAATCAATGCTCCCTCTTTAATAATTAAAATCATTGCTACTTAGAGGGGGAATATGTGTGGGTTTGTTTGTGTGAATGGCCACATCACATGCAACATAATAGCCTACTCCAAAACACCCCGACTACGCAAATTAGCATACACTCTACACACATTGCAGTACAAATGCTTGCACATGTTCACAGAGAAATGCACATGCGCTCTCATTATCACATATGACACATTAACATACCAGTGCATTTGATTATTCATGAAGAAACAACTTCAAACACACAAACTGCAAACAGACTTCATACATGTACATTCACATGCTCACACCGTGGTTGTGGTTATGTTGGCAGAATTCTAGTCTTAAAGTAACAAAGAGCTCTCTCAAGGATCTGCAGACAAACAATGTGCATATGTAAGACTGCTGTTTGGTATCACAGCCATTCATTTCTATGGGCAAATAAACCTTAGTTTGCCTTGGTTTGCAGAGAACCTTCACATGGATCCATAAAACTGTCAGTGGCTGGCTTTCCAGTGGTCTTTAATGTGCGCCCACAGCAGTGAAATAAAGACTCTGCTGTACGATATCATCATGTATCTTGGAAGTAACCAATACACGTAGCAGGACAAGAAGGCAGTTTTGAAATTCCTCACACGTTTAAAGCTTCTGAAACATATGGAGGCAAAAGAAACTTTCTTACATACTTCTTTGATGTTTCTTGCTGCAGTTGATTATATGTGAGAACATCAATTTGCATCTCATCATGTTTATATAGACACCTGGCAGAATAAGTCAACATATACAGTATATTTTTACAAATTATCTTTCTCATCTGCAAAGAATTCTGCTGGGCGTCTCTTAGTATAAATAATATACTTAAATAACATTTGTCACAAAGCCCACTGGTCAAAGCTCATTAATTTGCATAATCAATGCACATATATTGTCAAATATAGCAATGGGAAATTTAATAATATGGTTTGGTCTCCAAAGATCACACATTCCTGGAAAACAAGCCTTGCCTGGAGCTCATTGATTTTCTATGAATACATTTTGATTCTAATATAATAAATATCATCCATCAGCTCAATATATACAGAGCTTAGACTCTGCATCACAGTTTGCTCAAGTGTTAATTAGACTTGTCTTAATATAAGAGGATGATGACCTGAATTTCTTCCCTCTCTAGTGTTCAGTCAGCGTTTTATTTGACTTTTTTGGGGGGGAACAAAGGAACATCCAAATGAACATCCTTGAAACCTGGCACCAACCTGTCTCATCAGAAATGTTGACATTAGCCTATAGCAACCAAAACATTCCTTGTCGCAAAAGCGGATAATATCAGCCCTCTCTCTCCCTTTCTCCTTTTCCCTTCAATTTGGGTAAAAATCAAGGCTAGATTTTGGACCTGGATATTAGTCAACGTGGTGACAGATGGCAAACTCAAGATTTATTTTCATGGTTGAGCTGGTGCTGCTGCTTTGTGACTGAGATTTCAAAGGGGTGGCATTAATCTCCCCCCCTGTCTCGCAGTGGGCCAAGGAACCAGTTCAAGGTGGAACCCATATAAGACAAAAGTCCCAGAAATTGATGAACTAGTAGAGGGCATATTAACATTCTTCAAAGGAACAACTCAGATTTAGCTCTGTGATAGGACAACTGCAGCTTGTCCAACCTAATACAAGGTTGGACAAGATGTGTATCCATATGGGAGAATAAGTCCTGGCTGATTGTTAAAAATAAAAAATCAAACTATTCCACTCTAACTTAAAAAACAACTTACAACTATCTCTTAAAGGTTTGTTTCGGTTTTGGGCTAACAGTCATTACGAAGGAGTTTATTCCGTATTTCCTAATGGTGTATAACTCAAATACAAACATCAAAACAAGTTGCTCAAATTCCTGAAGAAAGAGAATCTCTTTACACAGAGTGCTAATATTCCCTGTGATGATGAAGTGATTTATAATAATGATGAAGAGTTGATAAATATAATCCTACGAGGAGCTTCCATGCCTGTAATTTGTAAATCTACCACATTTTTTTGGAGGGAGGAGAGATGTCCCCTGATAATACTAATCCCAAACAAATCAAATGCTGGATCATTTCTATCTATTGTTTGGAGCATTTTAGGGAGGGGGGGTTTCTGGATATGGTTATGTATTCCTCCTGTCGTGAAAATGTAGACAGAAGAGGAATTTGTAGAAAAAGATTCTGATGTGAGCTTTATTCAGTTAATTTCAAATGTGGCAATAAGTGCCCTCACAAAATTATTGCCATGGAAAGAAAGCCGATGTGCAATACATACACAAAAATACCTTTTAATATTTGAACAATGTTAATAAGGCAATCAATTTCATAAACTCAAATGAATATAAAAACAAGCCATATACAATGATCTGTTAAATGGCTGGATGTGGAACAGCAACAGTGTGATGGCTTTAACAAGCTCTAATTGACTGGTTTGTGAAATTGCCAACCTCCACATGATGAAAGGCAGATAAAACTCTTTGATGTTCTCTTTTTTTAGGGTAGCTTTTACTTGAAGTTGGGGGTGGGGGAGAAGTCACAGACATCACTCAGCAGCCAGGAATCTCCTCTGAAATGCCTCATCCAGGCCTTCATCTGATCTTAATGAGCCACACTAATGAAATGTGATAAAACAGCCTCCTACTGAATACCAGGGCGCTTAGCCATTACCCAGCTTAAATGTCAACAGTAAACAAAACACAAACAGACCTTTTTCTTCTGTGAGTCTGTTCACTGAGTGGATGATGTGGGAATATTCAATCTTACCTTGACACCTACAGTACATTAAATTCAAACCTGAAAGTTTCTCATGACGCCTACAGTGAATCTAAACTTTAAAGTTTTCTATCTGTAGGTAATTCATAACGCATACGTCTGTATCATTGCTGTTCACAGTCAGAAAGACTTCCCTTGTTCAAAATAAGCAGGGCATGGTGTTCCCTGCCACTTTCACTTAGACTCGTCTCTTCCTCCCCACAATGATTTCAGACACCTGAGTGAGACATTCACAATTCCAGTATCCTTTGGCGAAACCTTGGGGCCTGCACTGATGTAGCCTTTGTTGACAATGATGGATGCAGCCGTCAAGGAGACTGACATGGTAGGCTAAATTACATTACATTCAAACTATTTTTTAGTCCTTTTCAAGGCTAATGTTGCAATGAGATGAGGCACATGTCGTGGGAATAGTCACATCTCAGAGAGAGAAGGTGACAGCAGCAGCAGCAGCATACAGTTTGTTGTTGGGCAGTGGGAAGTGATTTATTTAATTGACTCTTAATAATGTTGCATCAGCTTATGATAGAGTTTAAGCCTAGAGCTGGTGATAGCTAGTATTTTGTGTTCAGTCTAGCTGTATGTCTCAAATATTCAGTTTTTCCTAAAGATCTTCAGCTTTTTCAATATTCAAAGGTCAGAGTTAGTTGATTTGGTTCAATGTCTTTCAAATAATTTGGATTTAAACAAATATAGTAATTATACTTGATAACTAAAGATTTCTGCATTTTTTGTTTTTGCCATTGTACATGAGGAATCATCAACAATGTATAATCAGCTGCAAATGTATTGTCTGTGTGGACTGCATTATTTAATCCTGTATTGCTTCTTTTAGTCTGAAACTGCATCAAGTCATAGCACGTGACTGTGTGTCAGTGTGAATCCCTTTCCGAGTGCTCATTCTCTACAGTGCCAAAGGCTGCTCATGTTCAGCAGCAGTTATGTCTGCTTGATATGTGTGGAAAGGTGTAAGGAGTGTCGATGCAATGTGAGAGTGAGTAAGAATAGTGAGAGGTCAGCGGGACGGGAGAATTCAGTGTGTTATTATATTATTATCAGTCCCTTATCAGTGTTATTATGCAAGCGCAAGCAGCAATGTTTTGGTGGCCTTTACTACTGTCAGCATATCTGATTAGACTGGTTACTGCAGCAGAAGAATGGAAAACGCTCCCTCTCTCCCAGCAGCATCACTCACATTTAGGTAATATTTTACTATGTATTATCAACGCCACATTTCAAATCTCCCCAATCAACCAGTCCTGTAATTCATGGACATTATTCATGCATGCTCATTGGCACGGGACGTTCCGTGATAACAGTTTAGAATCACAGACCGATGGGCAGGAATCACAGTCGCTATTGCTTGAAATGCAGGCGAGTCCACAGGCTGTTTAACAGGCTGCGAAGTTACGCATGGTCACTACATTTCATTAAACAAGACAAGGTCAACAGCCTGGGCAACGGGATCTGTTTTACTGGCATTCGAGGAACACTGCGCCACTAAACGGCAGTTGACCTTGTTGTTGTATCCTGACAGACAGTGGCTCCCATTCCTACCACACTGCACTCCACTAAGGGAGGAGCTGACAAGCTGCTTAGCCACGATAGGGGATGGGCTCCAACTGTGCATGCATAATGTCAAAGTTTTGATGCTTGATTACAATATTATTAATTCCTCCACTGTGGCTCTGTTTTGGTCAGAGTCTCTAGGAACCCCACCCCTCCGATCTAGGACATCCACATGGCCGTGTCAAGGGTCTGCCCCTGGGTGGCTAATGTAGGCAATTATAGGAGGTTATGTGTTAGGTCATTTGTTAATAATGTCGCAGTGGCGCTGAGGAACGTATCATGTCTGTAGTGGGAGAATTTGGGAGGTGCAGATTAGTATCACCTGAGTTGATCGAGCCCTCAAACAGTGGAACCCACAAATGAAAAAAACACTTCAAATATTTTAAATATTGTTAGTGGTCAGAATATCCCAAAAACGGATTTACAGATATCAGTCAAATCCTTTTGGAAAGCTACCATTGCCTAAAAATTATCCTATATATATATATATATATATATATATATATATATATATATATATATATCAGCATATTGATTCCCAGATACTCTCTAGATTTTCTGCAAGTTTTATTTTTTTAGTCATGCAAACTAACTATTTTGACTTGAAGTGGCACTGCTGCAACATCATCTATTTTAAGGGCCATAACAGTTTGAGAGTCTGCATAACTTGAAAATATTCACAGTTTAACCTTGTAAAAAGCCCTAAATTCCCAGGATTGTGGTATTCTGCAAAACATCAGCATGATTGAGCTTGACAGTTTATTCTTGACCTTGGGAACAGTTGACAAAACAATCTCCACTCAACGTCCACTTACTCTCTTGTTTTTGAGCTAAACTTTTTTATCCAACATGGACATGGACAAGTCCTAAAAAAAGAATAATGACACAATGGAAATTTTTAACATTTACAATTCTATGACTATTGAGGAAATTTACAGTCAAAAGCTAGTAAGTCAAGAGGAGATTTTTGTCATCAGTGTGACTGTCTATCCCTATTAGTATTTTGGTACAGCAATAAATCTCAATGCAGATTATACTCTTTACAATTATCTGTTTTACAAATGACAAATTAAGTCAGTTACATGCTTTCTGATCACCTTCCATTTGTCTTTGGTTTCATTTCTCAAAACTGTAGCCTCATCCTCATATCTACCCTCTAGTTCTGTTCTTTTCACTTCTCATCTCTGCCAGTAGAGCCTTACGGTTCATACCCCGACTCCTCTTCTCATTTAAAAGCAGAGCAATTGAACAACCATTACTTCTGGGTCATGTGAGAGGATTAATAACCTTATTACTCATATTGGACATGCATAAAATAGAAGCCTGACCTTCTTTTAACCCGTCTTCAGCAATAGATGGAGGGTGTCCATTAATTGAATATAAAGGAGCTTCAATGTACTGTAGGCTCTTGCGTTTACTTTGGCCGGCCGTAAATGTTACGAGATCCCCAGTTAGTAATAAAAATAGTCTTGCTTTTTGTGTGGGCACCAATTCACCAATTCATTTATGTTCCCTAAGTACAAGCAGCAATATGGGGCTTATGATGATGAAAGGCACTGGATACTCTCAGCCCAAAGTGTCTGTAAAAAATAAATAAAAAACCCTGCGCCTTCACAGCTTCCATCCAAACTGATGAATCCCACTTAAATAAATATGTGAATCTCTCTCTAAATAATTGCTGCCATGTATATAGAGCTCACTTTTCAAAAACAGGCAGCCTTATATACATCCACGTTGACTATGATTTAAATGATAAGTTATCTTAAAATGTTTGCACATAATAGTGACAGAGAATATTATGATGTATATGAATATGGAATATGTTGACAGGAAATGTGATTATATTAAGCATTTTAGAGGGACACTCTTCATACACATATTAGCTTGTAGCTCATGAATAACATGACATTTGATTTAGGGCTGTTTTTCTAAACACTGCCTCTAAAATGTTGTGGTTACTTTCTTCCACTGCTTTCCCCTCTTTTAGCAAAGGTTATATTTTATCCACAAGAGTGCCATTATTTAGCATCTCCATCTCTGCTGTCCTCCTCCCCACAGCTCTCCTGACTCAGTGCCATTCTCCTTTGTCATTCTAATCTTTTCCTCTGGCGTTACTACTTTGTTTTGACCTCCAGTCTGCGTGTGTTATTGTCTGTGCCTGTATGTGCGTGTGAGTGCATGCATGTTTGGTTTGTGGAATTTGCTTTCATGGTCATCGGTTAAAGGCATAGGATGAGGCAGGACAGTCCAGGGAAGCAAAATTTGTATTCCTATTCATAGTTCTTCCCCTTCCTTATCTCTATAAAGGATGTCGATTTTTTTAGCACGTCTGTCCAGTGTGTGCAATATGCAACCAAATTGTCAGTCAAAACAGACAGGGCAAACCTGCTTTGTTGTACTGATATGTAGGAATTTTTCATTACCAATGTATCTCTGTCAGTAATTTGTTTGAGAAATACTTTTGTTGGAGGCAATTTAAGTATTAGTATTGTTTCTGTGCATTTGTACTCTTGAGCACTAGGTGCCAATTACATAGGGTGGTGGTCGTGACTTTTACGTAATGTAATGCATATTAGCACTGTGCACAAAAGTTCTTGCAATTCAAATATGATTGCAGGATACATATAATACACAAATGGCAAGACAGTCAAAGGCAATGGCAATACAAGTGAAGTGGTACACAAAATGTAAAATTATTTGCTTCATGTTATTTTCAGAAAGAATTTCGCCCAGTTTTATATGGAAAACCACAAATCAACTTGGCTCCGCTATGCACATTTTAATATAAACATTAACTTAATAACAGCCAATATCTTTTGTACATTAACATTAAAGACGTTATAATTTTGCATAAAAAGACAGTGATAGTAATTACATTGAGTGTAAAAACTAAACAACAAACAATTAAACTGACAGAATCTTGTATTGGAGTCTGTAGCGTTCTCCTGTTTGAACAATTTTACGACCAATTCAATGACTGAAAGATTTAAAATGAACAAAATATGTTGTATGTCACTAAATGCAGAGAGCAACATAACAACATGTGTCGATTTTTCAAAAGCAGGTAACACTGAGAGCTTCAGTTTACTAGCTATTAGCAAGTCAGAGTGACAAACCCATGACCTGTTCCCCCTATTCCGAAGACTCCACATCATGTATGGACCTATAGGTTAACTCACCTTGCATTCGCTTTAAAGCAGTGGATGGTGGTCACAAAGATGACTCAAAAGGTTTGAGGTGTTCCCCCTTTTGTAGCGATGTTCTTTTATCAAGTTTCCCTCAGCACTCTCACAAAAACAAAAACTCAGTCCTCTGAGGATTTATGTTGAAATATCTCCAGAGCGCTTTTTGTTGACGCAAAACAACCCCATGGTACAGCTGCCCCTGCTTCTGGGAGACTGCTAACTTTGGTTGATGCTGGCTAGTATATACCTTGAGTTTTTCAAAGCACAGTTATCAAACACAGTTTTAATAATAATTAAAATCTGTAACGATAATAATAACCAAATTTTACTGAGGTTTATCAATAAATGAGTGACTGACAGTGTGTAGGATTCTTCATTCTTCATTTAATTTTTAAGCAATAATTTGCCATTTCTAACATGTCTACTAAATCCAGTGCTATCTGCACTGAATGTTTAAACAGTTCATGAAAGCTTCTATAGAACATATTTATGATCTAAACACATATTAAACACCTGGGTGAGAAAGAAGGAGGACCGGATATATTTAGCCTGAAAAGGAATGTCACTTTAATACGGGCTACAGTATGATGTAACAAGATGTCATCCAAATCACACAGACACCAACAATCTCACTGTGGCCACCAGCAATAGCAGATAATTGCCATCAATATTTCACACAGACAGTGACAGTAGGGCATGACCTGATGCAGCTCAGGAAAAATCAAAATTTCTTGGCTCTGACAGATCATAACTCAGCTACAACAATCCATCACAGTAAAAGGTGAGACCCAGAAGGAAAGTTCCTGACATGGATTTGACTTATCGCTGTTTGTACGGCAGCTTGTTGAGTTTGAGCTATTAGAAAGAGGAAGCTTTTTTTGGAGGTCAAATATGTTTTGTATTTTGGTGACATGTTTGGTGCAACAACCTTTGGTTTGGAGTAAACAGAAGAAGAACTGGGTTGTTTGCATGAGCAATGAGAGCCATAGCTGAACAGACATTTCAAGAGACAAGAGAGCCACCCATCAAAAACTCAGTACAACAACACAATATAAAAATCTGGCGCCATGCAAGATGACAGCTTCTGGATTACACTCCGCAGTGCTTTTTGTTTTTGTTTATTAACTCTGTTTTCTGCCATTCCTCTCTGGTAAATTTTACCAGAGAAGAGCTCTTAAAAATCAGACTTTCAAGTGCTAACACTTATACACCGCTCCTGATCGAACTTGGAACTTTCACGGACTTATTAGTTGGAGGCGCAGCAGCTCTATTTGGGATCCTCCGGAGACACCAAAGGGGAAAGCAAGCTAGCACACTGGTTAAACTGAGCAGGGTTTCCGCAATGCGCTTTCTTCTATCCACCTGGCGAATGTCTGCTCTCTGGCCAACAAAATGGATGAACTGCTGCTCCTCAACATTACTAACTCAGACTTCTGCAGATCTGCCGCCTTCTGGTTTACCGAATGCTGGCTCACTCTCCACGTCCTGGACAGCGCACTTTTCCTGTCGGGATATAATTTTTTTTATTCCGCGTAACGGAGCTCACTGGAAAAACAAGGGGAGGTGGACTCTGTCTCTACACAAACGAAGGTTGGTGTACAGATGTCACAGTGCTGAAAAATCATGCAGTCCTCACTTAGAGACATTCATAAACGGTAAAGCGTTTTATTCATCGCTGGAGTTTTCCTTGTTTGTACTGGTTGCTGTTTTTAAGGCACTAAATGGTCTTGCACCCCCATATTTGTCTGATCTACTTTTCACCTACCGCCCTCCACGCTCTCTCAGATCAACTGAACTTGGTTTATTGTCCATCCCTCGTTTTCGGTTGTCTACGGTAGGTGGAAGGTCATTTAGTGTAAATGCGCCAAAATTATGGAATTCACTGCCCCTTTGACTTCGAAATATTTCATCTGTGACTGCATTCAAGACACAGTTATAAACATATCTATTTAACATGTATTTCATTTACATGTATTCGTTTATGTGACTATATGTATCCTATGTGATTGTAAGTTGTGTGTTAGTGTTTAAATGTATTATAAATGTACCATGTAAAGCGACCTTGAGCTCTGGAAAGGCGCTATATAAATAAAAGCCCACAGTCACCTTCCCCTTGCAGGTCCCCCTGCAGTTTGCCTACAGGGCTAACAGGTCAGTGGATGATGCAGTCCCAAGTTAGCTGCATCACATCCTGCAACACCTGTACTCTCCAGGGGCATATACAAGGATCCAGTTTGTGGACTTCAGCTCAGCGTTCAACACCATCATCCCGGACATCCTCAGCACCAAACACACCCAGCTCAATGTGCCAGACTCCATCTGTCAGTGGATCACAAACTTCCTGACTTACAGGAGTCAACAGGTGAGACTAGGGAACATCACATTCAGCAACCGGACTAATAGCACTGATACCCCCCAGGGCTGTGTGCTCTCCCCACTGCTCTTCTCCCTCTCCACCAGTGACTGCACCTCAGGAGACACATCCATTGTGAGCATTGTACAATCTAAATTCCTTGTATGTGTACACATACCTGGCAATAAAGTTGATTCTGATTCTGATTCTGCATAAGGTTGATGATTTAAAAACATCTTTTAGGTTTCCTGGTTAGGTAAGTAGTAGAGTATAAGCCTTTTGTAATTTATTAACCAAACAAAAAAGCTTACAGGCTTACACAAGTTTGAGGCAGACACAAGTTTCACACAGAGATTCCACGAAAAACGTGGCAAGAATGTCTGCCAATATGCTGCATTCACTCATTCATACTGAACAAAATATTGTGAGATATTACGAGAACCTGCAACCACGTGTGCTTTCACATAGCACACCTGCTTTCCGGGTTACCTCCACTGAGTCCACCTATGCCACAGCTGCCTGAGCTCATCTGGTCCAAATTACCAAATCAACAAAATCTAAACATGTCAGCAAAATCGGGCAGGCAAAACACTCTTATTCTGAAATGCTCCCTGTACATATGCAGCCTGCAGGTGACAGAACAAAATAGGGTGATAGAGAGCTGTGAAGAAGGTAGTAGAAGCACAAAAAGGACAAATTAACAACAATTCAATGCTGATAGACTTCCAGTTGACGTTGACGCTGGGGTGAGGACCTAACAAACCGTGGCGCAGCCGGAGTCCTGTTCCGGCATGCCGGTTGTGGCTTTTCACATAGACATCGTTACGTCTCTGTTACTACCAACATTCCCGGCCAGAGGTGGATCAAATCAGTCCCCCCTTTCCGGCACGGTACCTTTCAACAGTGCAGCGAGCCGTCACATTGCCGTAATAATCCCATAAAATTGGCCAGTGTGAATGTGCCTACACACAAGAAGCAGGGTCAGGGAACAGAGACACAATACAATAAAGATAGAACCAGAATCAAACAGGATTGACACTAAATATGGAACAGATGCAAAACAAAACACAAACCAGGACATGATCAAATACAGATATCACAGAACCCAAACCAGAAAACTAAAATCACTACATTGCAATAGGCCAAAGTAAGACTGAAACAGAAAACCAAACCCTGACAGTGTCTTTGTGAACTTTCCTTCCTGTCTTTGGGTCTTTTAACACTGTATTTTTTTGGTTTATATTTTTTCCTTGTTATTTACTCATTTGTTCTTAGATTTGGTGTATTTACCTCTGTGTTAGCATGTGTTTTTGATGATTTTTTGAACCTGTTTCCTGTTTTACTTTGGTATTTTTGTCTCCTTTTGGTTAACTTTATTTCCCCCTTGTGTGAATGTTTGTGCCTCCTTTATTAAGTTCACCTGGGTTTCATTATCTTGTCCTCACTAGAATACAAAAACTGCTACCACAAAGTTGTAAGTACATTGCTGTCTAAATATTGTCAGAATCTAGCTGTCCTGTTACCCACACTATATTTTTACTTTGGAATTTGGAAAACACACAATGTTATGGTCTTATTACTGTGGTACAATATGATAACATTAAATTCTCACTCAGCAGATTATAATCAGAACTGATTATTAACATTATGTAACGAAATTATTAAAACTGTTGTTTTCTGCTGTTTACTTTTGTTTAGCAAACCACTGACTGGTTGGAAGATAAATTCAGGACTCTTGGCTCTTTTTGGCCATGCATTGACATCACTTGTCATCACATCACTTCTATGGGCATTTTTATGAATGAACAATATGATGCACCAGGTTTCACTGCAAACATCCAGCATCATCACTGGTGCAGCGAGAGATTTTTTTTCAGTCAGTGTATCAAAGGTGCTATGAATTTACATTGAGTTACTGATCATTTTCTTAACTTACTAAGTTCTAATGCTGTTATGCACTCACACGGGATGGTGTGTTGATTAATACATAAATCCATTTTATGCGTATGGAGCAAAATGACTTCTTTATTCTCCGGTCAACCTATGCTGTATATCTTTTTTTCTCATTCTCTCCTATGAGAAATACAAAAACAGTCAAACTGAGAGATTGTCACTCATCACATACTGAACCCCAACAGTCAAGAGGCTCCCGAGTGGAATGAATCAACACACAGAATGCTTCATCATGCAGATGAATTTGCTTTTGTCTCTGCTTATGCTTGTTTTCTCCCAGGAGTCCATGTGATTTCAAGTTCCTCAGTCATTCACTATGCGTATTATATATATTATTGATTGTCCGTTTGGCATGTTTAATTCTTACAATAAAGCTGCACTTGGTAGATTCAGATGTTGAAATGGCTGCAGAAGCAGCTCAAATCATGAATGGGATCATCAATGGTCTAGATATTACTCTAATTTATGCCATCTTATAGGAACAATTTCAGTTTTTTTATGAACTTGGTCAGCTTTAACCATCATCAAAAAAGAAAGGTCAAAATCAAAGCAGCAGAGGCTGAGATCAGTCCCCAGCATGGGGAAAACCACAGGTTCTTACACTTTCCATCATGCAACTCAATAGCATCTTTCATTAGATATTCAATACCTGGTAGATTGCCACATTTTTTGAATTGAATATTTCCTCTTTGCAAGGCAAGTCTTCTGCAAAGAAAATGTTCTCTAGACCAAGCAGAGTTACGCAGCTAATGTCAAATGCTTGTCCAGATCCACTGAAGACATTGGCTGGTATATTGGCTTGTAAATTTGGGGAGTAGCACCTTAACATTGCACTTGTACTGACACAAGTCATATTGCGCTAATTTATGCTTTCAGTTAAGTTTTCCTCGTAGTACAACTGGTATACTGTGGCTTTTTTGCTATCCCAATATGGTCATTTTCATTATCAACACATTTGTTTTATTCTCTGAATGTATAATATATGTTAATACTGAATATTTAATTATTTTGTAGCTGATTAAAAATTAAATATGTGAATACACAATGTGATACACAGTATAGTTGCAGAAGACTGACGTCTAGAAAAAGTTCTAAAAAAGTGGTGTCTGTCCTGTGTAAAAGAAAAACATCTGTTTAAAATAAAATGTCCAATAATCATGCAAACATAATACACCATCAAGACCAGGCAATTTGAAAAGGAAAGCAAAAACATTGCTGCTGAAAGGAACCTAAGACAGATTGAATGTTTACTACCCCTAAGTTTCAGCAGCTGCAAGGTCTGTATTTTCTTCGACAACACAAAAGATATTTACCTCCTTAGATTTGTGAAGTAGCATATCTTTTTCTTTATAAAATGCAATAGGCTTTTTTTTTTCATTTTTGTTTTCATTTCCTGTGGAAGGCAGCAGTGAAATAGCGATCTGCAAACTGTTCTCCACTAGACTCCTGTGAGGCCAATGAAAGTGAATAAAAATAAAATACATTTGAACATTGGGAAATAATAAAGTACTCTTTCTGCCTCAGACCGCAGGAAATTATTTACCATGTTGCTGTTTTCCACATCTCTAATGTTTAAGTGATTTATGAATCCTAGGAACAAAAAACACACTTGATGTTATTCAAAAATGCATCCTATATTATGGAGAAATATGATATAATTGATGTCCTTTGGCTTAAATTGAGCACCTGCATTGTAATTATCCAGTGCTGATGTTTCTGATGAAATATATTTAATCAATTTAGAGGTTTTCAAGTTTAAGCACTTAAACACATGAAATGATCAGATTTGTAACTGATTTATTTCACTTAAGATACATAATTATCAGGATGGATTGGTACTGCACATATATTTAAAGGGGCTGTTGTGGTTTTCAGCAGCCACTAGTGGTGCAGTTTTTAGCTTGTGCGCTCAAATACATGAGCGAGCATATTTGACACACCGGCAAACAGCATCACACAACATGCTGGAAATTCAGGCAAACTCCCACTGCAACATCACAATAAAGTTTCAGTAATCTTGATTTTGAACTAATCCATGCTGGCTACATAATAATGTTACACTGACTGCATTTTGCCGACGTGATACACTGGCGTAAGCTTGCCAGCACAATTACTATTTGTGTATCTTTCACCGGAGGCTCAGGAGTGTCAGCAAAACAAGATGTATTGGATGGTAATGAAAATGTTAAGTGGGCTGACTGAATCTTATAAATAAGACTGTTGCTACAAATTATAACAATTACACAGCAGTAATTAACATTACCGTAATGGGTCTTCCCCATTGTGGTGTTGTCCTGCACCGTTATGTTGCATTATCGTATGTTATATGGGTCACATCGGTTACAGCAAATGAGACCGGGAGAAGCTGTGTACCTGAGTATCGGCAAAATGACAAGGCCCGCAAAATCCTGGAGAGACAGACATTGGCTTTGTACCATTACATTTCTCGCAGGGTTAAATCAACACTTTGACATAATACTGATATACATGATGGTAAGATGGATCATTTTAGCTGGTTAAGTAAAGTGTTATAACTATAGTATTTTTGCACTGGATAACGTTAGCAACTGGCCAGCGTTAGCCGTCAAGCTAACATTTTGGAACTTGATCCAACCAAAGGACAAAATCACAATATGTTTCAGATGAATTGCAGTATTGTTAGTTTTCCTGTCCAATATGAATGATGAAAGGATGAAAGCCAACTCTGGTTCAGGAAAATCTGAACCGGAGTGTTCATGTAAGAATAAGCATACTGACCTTCAATAGGTAGCAGAAAAACCCTGAAAGATTTTTTTTTTTTTTATGTGAGGTTACAACCCCTTCGCACAAAGGCAATAAGAAAGTGATTTGTGTCATTAAAAAAATACATATAGTCCCTTTAAATAAAACATAAAACACAGGGATGAGACATTTTTAATGTTGAACATTGAACATGTGAAGCATCATGTTAAGTCATGCTCCACCCATACACAACCCAGCAAGTCATGCTGTAAACAAGAAGTGCTTAAACGCCACCCAAGTAACATCAAAACTTTAACAGTGCCAGGGACAAAACCTCTGATGCATTTTTATTTTCACATTACACTGAAACATACATTTTTACATTATTAAAACTTTGCATTGAATTGATGCCCTAAAATATCAAATCAGGTACTTGTGCAGAATGAAATGTTTTCCAAACAACAGGCCAAGCCCAGGTGAAATGCATTTTTTAAAATTTTATTTCAGTCCAAGGTTAAGTCATAATGAAACATAATGTAGTAGCATTGTTGCCAGCATCATGGCATAGATAATATTTGTTTATTGCAAAATATTATATTGTTAGCTGTAATGAGAGAGAACTGCACTGTAGAACTGAACTATTATGGTCATTTGAATTTATTACATATTTATCAAGGCACAGCTGGAAAATGTCTATAGCCCTGAGCCAGTTTCCACTGCTTCTGAAACATGTGGTTGTATTGAGACTATTCAATATTTCCTGCAAACAACTGGAATCTTTTTTTCCTCAGTAATGACACAGTAAATACAGGCCTGGGGTTGTGTGTGCTCTTGAATTTGAGACTGAGAAAATGGGGAAAGGTTTATTAACTATCATTCCCTAAACTCGCTTCATCGGTGAATTGAAACATTGCCACCAGGACTTCATTTATTTTTGACCACTTCTAGCTTCATGGTCAACATCTTAAGATTCCTTTATCAAGGAAAAATTAGCCTAATCCTCTTAAAAAATCAATCAATTTTAAAGTGTAGAAAATCTTAAAATTATGCCACTGGACCTTTTTTAAGCAAAGTGTTACTGATTTGGTTTGTTTACATGGCTGCACAGATGCAGACAGGCATTTCCAAACACAAGACTGTTTCAGGCCACTGTACCATCATCATGACAGTTCAACTCGCAGCTGAAGTAAATGAAAGCTTTTTGAAAGCTTTCATTTACTTTTCTAACCACCCACCGTCTGCTGGGTCTTTCAGGGGAAAAATCTGCTGGCACACAGGAAATGAACAGGGTTTTTTTGCTTCCAGCATGCTTTCTTTTGGAGTATGTATAAGAAGAACTGACTTGTCACTGAACTGCCAAATCTAACCAAAGGAAAGGTCGCTCCTTACTAAGACTCCAACATCATTAATGTAAAACTCACAGGAAAAGATGTTTCAGTTCTGACCTTACTGTTTGATTAGTGATGTCTGGAAAGTTCAGTACAGGCTGCAACAGGTACCTTGTCACTTGTGTGGGGTAAATAAGGAACTTTAGTAACCCTGCAACCCTTTGGCTACAAAACACATGGCTTCTGCTTTCACCAAGCAAAATGTTCTCATTCATAAATCCCAAGCATCACCAGATGAGTCCAGTCTTTTAGACCAAGCATTGTACAATCCACACCTCTCAACAACTCCACAGAACCAGTATGGATTACAGATTGTAAATCATTGAAACATTACATTACAAAATTGTAATGTGCATAAAAAATGTAAATATAAAAGCTTTAAGCAACATTTAGAAGATAATGTAACTTGCAGTAGAATACTACTTAAACTAATATCATGTCAGAAAAGATTGCCATGGTGATTACCATCCAAAAACAATTCATTCTCCTTGTTACCTTCATCAACAAACTACTACACACACTACTACAAACCCAATATGAGCACCCAAACTTTGTTCAAATCTACAAAACTTTATTTAATTTCAGTGGATAATGTTTCCAAAACATCCCATAATAATATGTCTAGCTGAATTTTGAGAGAATGTGTCTTAAATAATGGCTCTGCCCCCAAACAAAGAGTGAACTTGTGTCAGCTCTAACTGTGTGTCTGGTGGCCATACAGACTTCACTGCAGATTCAACTGACATCAGGCTGACTTGTTAATGACAGAATTCAATCAGTCAATTTAGAGTTGAACAGTTGCTTAAAACAACTGCACAGTCTGCCAAGGCTGGATGAATAAGAATGTGATTTGTCAGAGGAAAATCAATCAGACAGTCTTTCTGGTTTAAGGCGACAATAGGTTTTATCTTTGGACAGCTGGAAAATACAGCTTCCGTCTCCTTTCAGCTCCCAACAACAGCCACTGTCAGATATTAGTGTTGCACTGAACTAAACTACAGACAGATAATCAGTAAAGCTGTTAAAATTACAGGAAAATCATTTTGCTGATCTTTACTGCTATTGAGCCAAAACAAAGTCTACTGGGATTAGATGATTAAGGATATGGCTTTATTTGTTCAGTCATTCAATGACACAAATGATTGTCTTTTGGAGAAACAATAGCATATGGTATTGTATGCTGAAAAAAAACAACATACAGTAAGTGTTGTAAGTGTGTTTCAGGAAGCTTGCTCACAAAACATTTGGTCGTCCTTATTTCTGGAAATGGTTTTGACAGCAGGAATAATTTCCATGCAACTGCTGTGTATTAGTAACACATGTTAAGTCTTCACATATATGCTGTTGACTAAGAGCCTCTCCTCACAGGTTTTCATGTTACTGAGTACATATTCTTGCATAAAGTACTGTTTGTGCTACTTTCTCCACCCAGGTAAGGCAGGACTTGCCTTAGCCATGGCTGTACAGTTATGTGATCACAAATATGAACACAGAGTAGCATGAGAGCAAATGAGGCTTGCTGACAGTTTTTAAAATGCCAAATATCTGCCTGGCAGCGAAGATGAAGTTTCTATCCTAAGGGACATCTTGCATCGCAGGCTTTTAGCCATCTGTGAATAGGCAATCCGCTAATTTATTTATTTATTTTTTAATTAGGGCCCCTCTCCCTGTTATCAGCCAGTATTTTTTCAGTTGTCCAAACCATATGAACTGCCACTGCCTTCTATTATAGCTCCTAACACCTACACATAATGTATTATTTAAGGACAATAGCACAGTATGTTCAAATGGATTGAAATACAGCTAGGTAGCCCTTTTTAAGGGGCTTAATAATTTTATGAAATGTTGGATGTCGAGGGGGTTTCAATCTGAAACCATCAGCGTGTTTGCAATGCACACAGACTGAATGAAACGCATCTGCTGCAGATATAACATGACTAACCACAAACTCCCTTGTATAAAATATTCCACTTGTTTTTAAAAACCCTGCAAAGGTTTGCTGAGCAGGCATGTTTCCTTTCAGGAATGACCCGTTTTACATTAATGCAGCTGCACACATTTACACTTAACAACGTACCCAGCATACTGTAACTACAATCCTCTGCTTGTGGCCATTGAATGGCCTCCCGAGTCCTTGCGCAAAAGTATATTATTAGCATTGTTATGGAAGGTACGGTGGATCTTAAGTGCAAACCACAAGTGTGGCAATTTGCTGTTGTGTTGTGACGATTTGCTCTCGCGTTGTGGCGAAATGCTGTCATGCTGTGGCGAAATGCTGTCGTGTTGTGGCAATTTGCTGTAGTGTTGTGGCGAATTGCTGTAGTGTTGTGGCGAATTGCTGTTGTGGTTTGCACTTAAGGGCCACCGTAGAAGGAGAAGGTTGTATGCAATCATTTTCTGCACTTAATTTCTTTCGCTAATGTGGCATTTGTACCTCAAGAAGAACTTTCTATTTTCTTGTTTTTTAAAATCTTTTTTTCAAGAATTGTATGTGTGTTATTTTATACTTGGCAACTGAGAGTTGACAGGAATTAAGACTGACATGCAACAAAGGCCAGATGCAAACGAGGAAAATTAGGGTTCATAGTGGGCTCCTTAACCCCTGGCCTCCAGGGCGCCCCTAGCAGAACATTTCTTCTGTAGGAAGGAATGTTTTCAAGGTTGAAATATGGTTGTTCAATTTTAATGTGTTTACATTTGCTAAATTTTATCTCAAAAACATGCAAAAGAAAGCAAGATAGATTACTTAATTACTAATTTATTCTGATTTCTCTATTATTATACCGTACATATTAGGTCTGAAAGTCTCAATATTCATTATTTTTCTTTATCTTTGGACTTTTCACTGCGTTGCATGGAAATTGAAATGTGGCATAAGGGATCTTGCTTATATGATTTTGTGGTGTTATGTACATTCAGTAAAAATATACACAAGCAATAATATTCTTTATTGCTGCTAATAATACTAATTGGATTGGAAATTACTGAAAAATATGTATGTTTTTAGAGTGAATTAACAGATTGTAGAGGTGTTATGTTGTAGTGGAAAATATTTTCACATTTTGTACTTATGCGTATTGTGTTCTTACTTAAAGTACACTGTGTACCTTACAGTTGATACTATAGTATGTTACTACTCACAAAGGTGTTCCAGAGACTAAAAAACAGTGTAATACACTACAAGTAGCAGTTATAAATTGTTAATTAAATAAATGATTCACAGTTAATGGGAGACATTTTCAGACTGCCACCTTCACACTGGCGCAGCATAAGTGGTCAATTATGATGCTTTATGTGAATAGACAAGGTCCTGTGGAGAATAATTCATTACATACCACAAATGACTTTCAGGTATGTCATTTGTCTCCACAACTAGGAATGTAGATCTCCACTTTAAAAAGGAGGGTCAAAAAGTCATTACTATGGTAATGCAATGCAAAGGCCAGAGGCAAGGAGGCAACAATTGATCTTGAAATTGACATGCTGTCACCATGACTGGTCCCTACTCCACTGAGATAAACAAATGCACTGCCTAAAAAAGAACAATCAATTCCACATTCTCAGGCTTGAAAGTTGGTAAAATGATTATTTTCTATGAATTTATCAGATTGAAAAGGACGTACCCTGGAAAAAATGCAGGAACTATTCAAACTACAGTGAGGTTTCATATTTACAAGACAAGTAAGTTAAAACATACTACATATAGATAGATAGATAGATAGATAGATAGATAGATAGATAGATAGATAGATAGATAGATAGATAGATAGATAGATAGATAGATAGATAGATATACTCTGAAAACACTTAGAGTGGTATCAGAAGACAGGCAAAAGTAATTATCCAAAGTTATTAAAATGCATCTTTTATGCCTTATTCTTCTGCTAATCATAGATATTTTTCTCTAATGTGTTTGGCTCCAAGCTGTTTCAAGGTCAGTATGATGGCGCTGCAATCTCCAGAGACTGTAAATACATTTTAAATTATGAATTAAAAAAGCCTCTTCAAGTTTTTCCTTTTTACACTTTTCTAACAAGCATGATATATTTAGATATGTGAACACTGTATTGAATACATACATGAACCATGGTTATGGCTTTGAAAGTGATCCTACAGAAAATCTTGTTAGTTTTACTGTTAATGAGAGCTTTAGCAAATTCTCAAAAATGTGGTATTTTAAAAAGTATGGCTGTCTTTGACATCAGCATTCCAAAAAGAAAATATTTTTGGAACTGTGGAAATTACCAATAGAATTTGAAATTGCAGTCTTTTTTGCAATGATGCAGAGTGTGCATTCAAACATAAGTCTGATTCATATGTCAAAAGAATAATGTACTTCCCCTCAAATAGAGACTAAAGAGGCTATCAAGGACCACTACACCTACTTAAGCAGCAAATATTTATTAAACTTGTCCAATTAAGACTTAACCTTAGTGTGCAATGTGGAGGTCAGCTTAGAGGTGGCTATTGATGGTTCTTGTAGTCCTGACTTAATCCCCGCGTCAGACAAGCTGAATTTCAATTTTCATTGCAACCAAGTTGCATCATGTTGAAGAATAATGTCAGGTCACTGCTGTCTATTTGATTAAATTTCAGTTCCGGTACTTCTACATTTGCATTTTAAATTTAAAGAATTAAGTCAGTGCTCCTAACCAAGACCAACTGAGTCAAATAAGCTTGAATTTCCTTATCACCAATAAGGAACAAGCAAAAATAAGGAGTGAAAGGGTCAGAACCACTATGTCTTACAAATAAATAAAACAAACAATCCTCCTTTCTGAGCATGCATGATTGAAAGGTGCTTGATGATGAATAGTAGCTACTGGGGAATGTTGGGAATTTCCTCTAGCGATCACCACCTTCGTACCAGACATAAATATTGCATAATACAAATATGTGGTGCAAAGCAAATGCTCATTAATAGAGGGTAGTGTAAAATGAGCACAGCCTGGAAATGCAAATAAGTGAGAGCAATAATTAAGTAAGATGACTAAATATCCCCACTATGAAAGGATTATGTGTTGGATTCACAAGTAGGAATCTACTGGATGGGATAAAATAATTTGGCCTTCAAGTCTAAAGTTAGTGTGAAGAAGTTTTATACTGTGAGTGAGGCTGTTATTTTAAAAGGAGTAAGTTTTTTAAACATGGCCAGAAGCTTCCCAAAACTTAGTGTGACATTAACTAAAATATTTCCTGCTCCAAAATAACCCAACTCATACATAGTGCATAACAAAGACACTAAAGAAGTAGAAGTAAAGATGTTTGTATGTCTCTCAAGAACAAGCTGAATAAAGAAAATCAGCAAAATCAAGAGAGGAACTTAGCACTTCATAATGCATTTTCATCTTTTCTTTTGTAGTGGTCAGTGCACTTTGATAGATACTGTTTATGCAACCTCTGAATGTCTACCTATTGTACACATTGTTCTGTTACTACCAAGTTTCCTTGTTGCACAAGCTAAATAAATGTAATCTGATTGTTGTTAAATGTGTTCAATGACAAAACCACCAGAATTCACTTGCAAGGCAGCGTTAAGTCACTTCTTGAAATATTTATATTTCTTTTGCCAATTTTTTTGATTAAGGAACTTGTCTTGATGAAATTTAATGAGAAATGACTGACTCAAGTCAGAACCTGTCACCTTCAGTCATTTGAAATGTCTGGGCATTTGCCTCATTTATTGGCCATGGCATGTCAAATGAAGGCACCTCCCAACCGACCCACCGCAAGGGTTTTGGTAAAAATGGAGATTCATTAAAGTTCATTCTATGGCCTCTGGGGAAATCAACAGTGATAGAGTCAAAGGGCTTTACCGTAATCCAATCTTCTCAGATATGAGTAATACAATCGGTAGTGCTTTATGAGTAATAAGTGGGAAATATTTGGGCTGCTCAAAGACTTGAAGGGGGATCATTGAACTGCGAAATGATTCAAATTGACAAAGACCCTCTTGGTCATCATGTACATCCTGAGTGCCCGAATTCAAGCGCCAGTGTGCCGCAGGTGGGAAAGTGTTGATTTTGAATAATGTCAGAAAGGGATCATTTTATTCCTTATATTTATCAACAACCAATCAATAGTGCATTTTTTTGTGCATGAATGAGCTTTGATTTGTTAGACTTATGTAACAGTCCTATACGTTGAGCATTAGAAACTTCTATTCAAAGACAACATTGTGCCTGAGACCGGCTGTTAATCACATACTATTGTGACCTTGACTTTCAGGTTCGCATGCCTGTTACAGATGTAGTCTGAGACACAGACCACTAGTAATTAATCAATTTTATGTCCAAATAATTAAAGTGTGGGTCATCACATTCATTTTCCACCCCAGGTCCCCAAACCTCAGAAGAATGATTTTAGAGAGGAGAAATGCATTATCAGCACTTTAGGGGCAACGCTCCTGGTTTATAATGTTTTGTCAAGATTTCAGTTGGAAAGAAGCCATAACGATTCATTTTGGCTTTCAGTTAGTCCATACTGCTCAGTGCTTGTTAAAAAGATTTGCATGGTGGACCTCTTTTGCATTTATTTTTCCAGTGGCAATAATATGTTGAGTTTATTATTATTATTATAAAGTTATTATTGTGATGTTTTCAATATGGGTTTCAGATAATTATTAATTTAAGAGAATGTGTTTTGTATTATGCAACATTGTGCCTGTAAAGAGGTTTACTGCTTCATCAAGGCAAAGCTACCAATATCTCTTAAAGGGCTTTCAAGTGTATTCTGTTATTGTTTCTTTACAGGATTTTTTGTTGTTATTATTTAAGAAGTGGATTTAGGTTTTAGAAAAGTGTTTTTTAACTATAGCCTATAAACTTAACTGGATTAATGTATGTGCTAAATTACATGGGAAATGCTTAGTACAAAACATACAAACACAGGCCTGCAAAATGTCTATATTTCACAGCTACATACATTAATATACAGTATGTACAACATAATACACAATTTAATCCCCAGTACGATTTAATTCCTAGTAACTATCTTTAATTTATCTGTAATGAGGTGGAGTTTTAATGTGTGAAGTTTAAATGCCCCCCCTTTGTCTTTGTAGATTTCCTTTTAGTTGCTCCAGTTTCCTGTTACTGTCCAAAGTTGTCCAGGTTAAGTGATCAGGAAATCACAATTCAAATTAAATCCCCAGGTGTGTTTGTCTCACAGTGCAAATAATCCATGGAGGGAAAAAACTGTATCCAAAAAAATAGATGGTTGGATGATTACTCAAGCACGCAAATGCCATCATGTTGATGACATGGTGAGATTTGTGATTTCTTATCTAATGGCTTTACTAGAACATGTATTTGTTCTGACAACAGAACATACCTTACTAACTTACAAACTAGATTAATGGGGTGTCTTAAAAGGGGGTCTCCTAAAATGGTGCAGTTAAATACTTTCATGTTCACAGATACAATACAATCAACATGGGGCCACAGACGAGCATCGCTGCCTCAGATGTGATCAAAGACATAACAGTGAAGCAATAACAACAGACTCTAACTTCATGGTCCACGTCATATGGTTAAAACACATTCTAGAACAGATGGACTATGGGTTTCTGTACGTTAAAGCAACATGTATACCTCTTCCCATGCTCATCGTGACACTGCAGTAGAAATAGAATGATGATCACTGTACAATCATGCATAATTACACATGAGCACCAAAATGCAAAGTAGTGGAAATTTAAATGTGGTTTGCTAAATCAATGCTTGTCTAAATTAAGTTTTCAGTAGTCATATCAGTTAAATAAATTATGTCTTTACAGGTTTCACTGAACTGATTTAAGACCTTTATAGCCTGTGGTATAGGGATGAAAATGTTTTTAAGCCTTTATCAAGATATCAATAGTTTTGTTTGCAATATATAGTACAATTTGTCTTATTATTTAAACTGAATTATCTCTCTACATAGTAGTTTCCCATGTGTTTATGTGTTCATTATACATTGCTTATTTAGAGTTCACAGTGTTGACTGTAGTCAGTTATTTACTGCAGTTAGTTATTTATCTGCCTTGGAGCATAGACAGCTCTATGAGATCAAAATCATTAGAAAGTTGTATGGACAAAAATTCTGCCATGGCTTTGATTTGACCTACACTGTTTTGCTGTGTGGTTTTAATCTGCTCCATGAAAAACAAATACTTTCCCAGACCATCAATTTAAACACCAGTGTGGCTCAGAGGAACGCCAACTGCAGCGAGCAGCAGGGGCACAAGAATTAAACACCCCAACACAATAATATTTATTAATCAGGGGAAGGTTCGCTGAGTATGCATTCTTGTTTTCCAGCATTTCCCTGCTTTACAATCACACATCCATTGTACTTCTAAGCTCTTTCGTAAAACCATAGTCTTACACATTACAGTCTACAGAGCTTGTGGCCACTGAGAAGCTACACCAAAGTACTTTGGGGATACGTGCCTTTCACAAGAGCATGTGATTCACTTCTCCCAGTGCAAGGATTTAAGCCAGAAACCACTTGTCTCTAATCTTTAATCTAAACATCCCACTGTCTGAGCCATTCTGCTGGCACTGAAATATTTTTGCTTTGCTCAAAAGAGTGAGAAAAAGAAAACAGCAGGCCACTATGAATCTCAGGCATGGGAAGGGGTTACGCTGTAACATGGCCAGTGGTGTTACACACCACATGCATGGTGACAACAAACTCCATCTCCATCCTAAAGCTTCTGTGGTCAGCCTTCTCACAGCAACACAGGAGCTGCCAGTCAGGAGAGAAATGGCTGAGACTCACAGGTGTAAAGTAACAAAGTACAAATACTTTGTTTTTTTTTCGTTATCTGAAGAGTATTTTTAGTTGGTACAATTTTTTACTTTCACCTTGCTACATTTCAAAGCCAAATATTGACTTTCTGCTCTTTCTACATTTTACACAAGACCTTGTTACATTGGTGGCGCATCTGAGTGGAGCAGCATTGAAAAACAAATGTAAAACTGATAAATCCGACTTGGCGTGAATCAACTTCAGCCACCTGATGCGACACCGGCATAGGCAGTGACAGTCCAGTGCAGAGCCGGACGGCTCGGCCTCACTTTCCTGTCAAAGGTGAAAGCGAATGTTTAAAACTTTGATGAGAGGATGAAGAGGGCCTGTCCTTCTAGACAGGAGAAGAGAAAAACTCAAAGAGAGTGAAGTGTGGGAACAGCAGTCAGGTAAACGTGTTCTCTCGTCTCCAAGTCTCATGTAGATCACACTTAACCTAACGTGCAGCTGCAGTGAATCTCTCTTTGTCTTCTGTCCTGCTAACCAGCTAAGCAGTGCAGCTCTTGTCTGTCGTGTCTTGGTAGGTTGCTAGACTGTGACAGAACAATGTTGAGTGAAATACAACTTTTCATTATGTTCGAAGAACACAGATGGGCCAGGGTGTTTATAAACTGTAGTTCGGAAAGACAGTGAAGTTTAGTTACAACACTGGACCAATGCAAGATGGGAAGCAGTGGATTCACATTGACTATTAATATGTTGATTAGCTGGATAGACAGGGAAATTTGGATGCACATCTCAGTAAATAATAAGAATTACATATTTAGCTTAGTCATTTTATGAATAGTGTTTCATATTTGAAAATGTATTGAAGGAAACCTGGAGGAGCCAGTTTGAATGTTCCTGATGCCGCAGATAACATTAATATATAGAAAATATCTATAATGTACTGGGGCTGTGCTGAAGATTGTCAGTAGAGTAGATGCTGGATCATCAGTCAGTACAAGAACAGTTGATCCACATCCAGCTTCACCCAGTACGAGCACAGGCCCAGTCCAGATGTCTTTAGCAGGTCACCCAGACCCAGGTTAAGAACAAGCAGCATTAGCCAGGACAAGCACAGCCAGAGATGTACAGCCAGCATCAGATACACACAACTCAGACCCTAATGAAACAATTGCTGCTCTACCAAATGACCCAGCAGATTGGCCCCCAGTCTTATCAGACTTCATGAGGACTGAGTTAGTGTGCAGAGGTCTATTCAAACCAGCACTGGATTTTTCTAGAAGAGGTTTCTATTTAGGCTTCGTCCAGGGGGAGGATTGTTTTTGACAGCATTGTGGTGTCAGGTTTTACTGTGCAGCAGCTCTTCGTTTGCACTGTGAGTTGCAGCCTGTTTGTGACCGAGTGGTAACGTAGCTGGTAGAGTTTATAAACATCTAAAAACTGGAGCCAACTTTGCTCTGTTTGGGACTGTGAGCTGCACTTAATGAGAGGTGCCGAAGTCATCATGTGTGGATTTTTGGAGAGATTGTGAGTTGGAAAGTGTTTCAGTTAGTTTTGATTTCCACCTCCTTGTCTCATCTTAACATACCCAAAGTTCCAAAAGGGGTTCTGAGTCTGCCAGACAGTCTGAAGGGGATATTACAACAACAGCAGAGAAATAACGCAGACTTATCCTCATCACACATAGGAAATATCCACTTGTCCTCTTGCGACTCAGTTTTCCTTATTGTGATTCTTATTGTGAACTTATGATGCTGTATTTAAACCTGTCTTGAGTGAATCTACAAAGATAGATTGCTAAAAAGATAGACCTACTTGAGTAGGTTTCTACTGGATGACTTTTATGAGTAACTATTTTTCATGTGGTATCTGTACTTTTACTTAAGTATGAAAATTGACTACTTCTTCCACCACTGCTGAGACTGCACAGAAATAACTGGTTTACTCATTCCAAAAGGGAATGAACGAACCAGCCATCCTCAAGGGGCATCCATCTCCCTGACTGATGCCCCCTGAGGATGGCCAGTCCCTCCCTGAGTGTGTGTTGATCTCACTAGTGATAGTCACTGTCACCAGAGATAGTATGCATGTGCCAGTGAGATGTTGGTGAGGCAGATGTCATTTTACACCCCCTCCCCTCCCCCCCATCTCATAGGACTTTTGGGTCAAGCTCAGATTGTAAGTTAGCCAGATGGAGTATCTACTCTAGCACATGAGTCAGACAGTGTGACAGCTACACTTTCCTCCCAAGATGGTCAGGTTAACCCAGTGAGGAAACAAACAGAGACCATTCATTGTGAGACTATTTTTGCAGCTTCTGACTAGGTTGTACTAACCTTGTGAATCATGACGTATGACATTCTCTTCCTTGACAATCTTCCTATTAAGTACAGGTGCAGGTCAATCCCCCTCTCTGACTATGACGATGTTAGGGCTCAGATGCCTCAGTTGTTACACAGCCAGGTTATGCAGGAAAATTGTTGCCCATATGCCTCTCCTATTATCCTGGTTAGAAAGAAGGATTGTAGTAACTCTGTGGGGACTTCTGTTAAATGTCAAAACATGCAGGGACCTATTTCCTGTCTTCAGGAGTTTTTGGATGTATTGTCAGGAGCCTAGTTGTTTTTCCACCATAGAATTGGCCAGCGGTTACCAATCAGGTCCCAGTTACAAAACAGGACAAATCGAAAACTGCTTTCTGCACCCTCTTTGGCCTTTTTGAGTTTCACAGAATGCCATTTGGCTTGTGAAATGCTCTCAGAACATTCCAGCTGCTGATGGAGAGGATGTTCAGAGACCAGCACTGTCATGGCCCTATACTGCTTAATCTCTGTGATGTCGCCTGGACCTGGTCTTGAGCTGCCTACAGCACGAGGGTTTGAAGGCCAATTTAACCCAGGGTAAAATGTAGCCAGCAGTGAAAATGTCCCTTCCTGCCTTTTCTCCAGTACTGAAAATGCCATGACTCCCCTAATCTATGGTTGTGCAATGCGGATTTTCTGGTAGGTCCTCACATCAGCTTCCAGCTAATGCTATGTTACCAAAGACTTCTTTTGTAAGGGTAATGTGCCCTCAATGGGGTGCTACAGGTTCTTCTGTGTTCCTGTAGGCGTAATGCAGGCCAAGTGGAGCAAGCGGCCATGCTACAAGTAAGGGTTCAGTGGTGACAGGTTTCCCTCGCCTGCACATCACAGCTCAATAACTGTGTGTGTGCTGCTATTTTATACTTTACACCCTTTTGTCTTTTATATTACAGTGTATGTGTTTTGGGCGTGAGTTTGTAGTGAGAAACCTTTCTCCATATTAATTGGTAGTATTTTTTTTCATTCAACGTATTTTAAATAAACATTAAATTGGCCGTTGTATAGCTTGTTCGATAAATAATTAATGTTGTATTATTGGGGGAAGTGCTTTTCCTATCATTATCCAATCTGTGGAATTTAGCTGGTTTCTGGTTGGTTCTTGAATGTGAAGTTAAATGAGTCATTGCAACTTAGAGCTCCTGGCTAAATTAGGCCCTTCCAAAGCCTGACCACAATTTCAATAAACTCTTTAATTGAATCTAGCATCCATGCAGCCAGTTCTGTACCTTCTCTGCTTTAAGATACAGGAATACTTTTTGTCTAGATGGATTCACAGCTGCATTTCGTGAGCATAAGCGTCATCTGACATACATAATGGGACTATTGACATGTTTAAAGTTGTTAAAGGTACATTAAGTAAGATTTTAAAGTCCTGTAGCACAAGACTGACGATGATATATCTGCAGGGTTTGATAGGGTTGTTGATCATTACCAGTGAGTCAGCTGCTACCGAGCCAGGAACTGAGATTTCTCACATTCAAAACTCTCAGCCTGTACTGTTGGAACAACCTCAGCCCCTCTCATATTTTCAGCTGCTCAGTGATGGATGATGGTGTGAGTGCCACAAGAAGTTTTGCTCCCTAGCCAAGAAAGCAAATGAAAGATTATTAGAGTACTTAGCATTTGATATATTTCCTCTTCACTTGATGTTTCTGTTATTCGCTCTAATTAATGTGACTTTAATATTTATGTTACTTGCAGTTCACCATAATTAGAGCTGTTAGCTGTTGATGTTGGAAACATGAAGAAATTCCTTCCATTTTTGACAGAAGTTGACAAAAGTCACAAGTGGCTTCATGCCTCTGTCAAAAAGCATGCTCATTTACATCTTTGATGAATCATAGGTCTGTTTTCTTCATTTATGGTTCATTTTAAACGAGGACAAATTCTCTCATGGCTTAATGAGTAAGTTATTCCAAGTGGCAACAGCAAGCTGGTTGATATTTATCGATAACAAAGGACCAAATAAGTCATCAAGGGAAATGTCACAGGGAGCTGTAACCTTTTAGAGGGGCTAACCTTTGAGGCTCAATGGCAAGATATAGAGTCTTTTGTAGCGCTGAGTCGTAATGAGGACCGCTGTGGTGTTTGTGACTGAAATTAACTTTAGGTTAATGATTAGGGAGTGTCATGTGGAAGCTCCTTAGCACACAAGTGCTACAAAAACAAGCACAAGCAGGCACACAAGCTCCTACAGATGCACAGGCGTTTGTGGTTGCATGCACACACGAAAACATTCAAACAAAGTGGGGCATTTAGTAAATGCATAGTATTCATCTTGTGGTTTGTCAATTAAACCCTTGAGGCTCTCCAGGATTATTCGATCAGCAGCTATATGAGGCATCCACTCCAGATTCAGATCAGGTATTGGAGGAGATTTTAGAAGCATTTTATCCTCAGAGCACTTTCCTGCTCTGGTTTATTTGCTCAGTACAATCTGTAATACAATTAGTCTGTTTTGTTCTAATATACACCCACAAGCACACAGCAAGATTTAAATTTTGCATCAGTCCTGTCCTGGCTAACGCCCGAGTCAAATATTGATGTTAAACCAGCTTTACCAGGCTTTACCTTCCTATCCAAACAGCTGATGGTAAACACTTTATCAGTGATGTGTTTGGTCATGACCACATACTGTCTGTGAGGTCTGTATACAGCTTTGCCTGCATGATGAAGCATCCTGCCCCAGGTTTAAGTCATAAAAGTGAAGCTGCTGGGCCAGAAAACCACATTTTCTGAGTAGGTAATCATGACCATTAATCATGCTGGCACACTTCTCCTTCCCATTGGCCAGGAAGAATAGGTCATGGCTAAAGACTGTACCTCCACACCGCCAGTGAATATGCATCTCCGTCCACCTACTCAAGGCCATTTGGGCTGATTTGTAGCAGCAGTCCCGTGAAATTACCCGAGTTGTGGTTGTCGAAAGAAAAAAGATAAATTGGACACGTAAGAGTCAAGGATTTCCAAGCACTGTAAAATTGTTGTGACACTGTCAATAGCAACTATTTTAATGTTAGAATTCGAAATACTCCCAGGATAACAGAGGGATAAAAAAAACACAAGTGTCATTATTTGTTGTTTTTCCAATCAAAGTTCAAATTTCAAATCAACAAATGTTATACATCGTACAGTAATTACAGTAATTTACCAAAATTGACACTATATCAACAGAATATAACTTGTCAGACAAAGCATGACATCACATCAAGTGTATAGCTACTGGCTGGGAGAAGTGCATTAATTTCTTAAGATTGTGAAGCATTTCTGCCATTGTTGGTGCTTTTTGTGTTTTTTTAGGCAAATAATTCTTTCAAAAAAATATTGTTTGGCGACATTAAGGTTAGGAATAAAGTAGGTTAGATTAGTCTGTGCATTGTTTGTTTTACAGTAATATAAAAAAATATTAAAGCTAGTAGAGGCAACATATATCAGAAAGGTTATTTTACTTATTGAAATTCTCTTCTCTCTACATACAGCAATCAATAAATTAAATGCCTAGATGGTATCTGTGGCTCTCACAAGACTGTAATAAGCACAACTAAGCACAGCCAATCAAGATTGGTTGTGCTTATAACAGTCCTGCCTGCCTGTCTGCCTACCTGCATACCTTCCTGCACCTTCATGCACTCTGCCTGTCACTCATTGCACATGAAAATCTGTTTTTGGATAGTGTTGTTCGAGGGAGGCCTGGAGGGAGGGGGTGGGGGTTTTTTTGGTTGGATACTTTCTAATTCTAGCTGCCTCATGTTAGTTCTCTAACTCTGTATCTTAGCTTTAACCTTACTGTGAATAAAGCAAAAACACAAATTGCTAATATTTCAGAAAAAAAATCACTTGTTTGAAGAGTCTCAATAAAAGCATACAAATCTTGAAACAAAGCAAATCAAAGCAAATCGTTTTCTTCCACTAACGTGTTTCTTCTTAAGTGGAAAACAGGCATTTCCATTTTTACATTGCAGTCGTTTGTTTCATGTCAATATCTTGAAGGCAGGCCATTCCATTTGTTTTACTCCAATCAATCCATGAGAACTCTTTACACAAGTAAAACTGCCTTGGGCAAGTGACACTCACCACTTTTTTTTCAGCAGAGTAATGTTTCAAGACAAGAGAAAATTACTTGGTAAGATAAGCAGTTTTTGCATTGCACCTTCAGTGTGGCAGCCTTTCAATTTCCATGTTCAGAAATACAGTTATTCCATGGCGCCTTTTGGGAACTGGCTCAGTGCAGGGCAGATTATGATGAAATTAGGTCACACACATACTGTAACTGCTGCTGTTTGTTGTTTGCTACACTCTGCCACGTTGTGGTGCCAAAACGAGGTCTGAAAATGCCCCTGTGGGTCCTTTTAATCTTTAAAAGAGTAGACTGATAGCTGACAAGCCCAGATGCTGTCAAAAATCCCTGACCTCATACCAAACTGCTGCATTGCTACTGCTGGCAATATTGCTGACATACTGTGCTGATAGTGGATAATGACTTTTCTCATGTGGAGAAAAGAAATCATGGAAGTAGTTATTAGATTCAGAGCTAATTTAGAATTGGAGGCAATTTAAACGGAGACTTTATCTCGCCAGTGCAGCATTTGAGATGTCAGTGGTGTACATAAAATCACCTTATGCTGTCGAGGCCTATCATGACAGGTTTTATGTCTATAAGACAGGGTTAAGTACCACATGCTCACCGTCTTCTTCTTTTTCGGTGTGTAAAAATAATTTCAATACATGCATGTGATATTTAGTGAGTGGCATGACCGAGAGCATTTTATTCTGAGCAATGTGAGCGTATATTGCTTGTGGGGCCCATTTTGGAATTTTAAATATACACGTGATGTTACTGAGATGCTTAAATGTTTTACTTGTATCTAATGCTAATCAAATACATTTTCAAGCGTCACTTGTACGTGTCTTATTTCCTGAAAGAAGTGAAACTGCACTGGAAATGTTTTGAAATCTCTATCACATTTATGTCATCCGTCACTATTACCAGCTGCAAATTAAGTGCTTTTATGACGTTAAGATGGATACTGGATAATGGTTACTTTATCATATTGATACAGAACCATCACAAACATCTAATATATGTGTTTTAGTGTGTATTTTTATACTTTAAACAAATCCCTGATGAACTGGACTATTTTAGGTAGCATGTTAAACTGTGACACCAAAGTATATTTCAATCTAGAGTTTGAGTGGAATCCCCACAGAGGACTGCGGCAGTCACTTTCATAGTACAAACACACAACACAACTTTGTGGTGCATGTGTTTATGGATGAGCCCAATCTGTCAATGTTTGAATGCTTTTTTTGTGAAATGTTAATGAAATAAACAGCCTGAAATCAAAATATTTGTTTTCTATTATGTCGACACACATAATATAGTCACCCCACCGCCATTGTGTATAGATATATAAGTCTTTGGGGGTTTTTTTGCTTTGTATTTTTCCCTAACAGCTCTGTGGAGATATGAAGCTCTCTACAGATCAATGATAGCAAAACAGTGCCACCACAGGGCTGTTTGGAAATAGCATTCAGTCCTCTGGCCACATTAAGGCATTGCAGCCCATGGAGGCACTGAACTATCTCACCAAAAGTGTTCATGCAGAACATATCCCATGCTGAACCAACCTCTCCCCCCTGTGGCAGACTACCTTTCTGTGAAATCATCTTCTTAATGGAGCCCATCATAACAAGAAATGAGCTGGATGGAGACAGAAAAAGTAAAAGTGGCAGGAAAGAAGAAAAAAGTAAAGGAAAACAGAGAAACTCAGAGAATTACCCTCCTGATGTTAGTGATTTACATCTCAGGAATCTTATCACCTTCAGACCATATGAGGATATTAGTATGGGGAGAGATAGCAAACATTTGTATTTGCCCATTAGACCCATTGATCAAAGTAAACACAGTGAGATACACGCCAATGTGGATCAATGAAATCAGACCAAACAGGCCACAGTCTGTAAATATCAAAGGCGGCCAGAAATGTATCACAACAGAATTACAAGTGAGGTGAATGTGCAAAGTTTGGTTTAAAAACGGTTCATTACTAAGCAGATGATTATGACCCCTAAAATAGTCGTAAACAGATGCATGAATCACTGAGACTCAGCTGGTGAAGGTGTTTACGAAGGAAAAGGCAGCATCTCAGGTTTGCCTGGAATTGTTGTTGCTTTGTTACACCCCCTCCCACACACACACACACACACACACACACACACACACACACACACACACACATACACACACTTTTTCGTCTTTTCACTTCCAGCTGACTAATGATAAAGAAATGCCATCAAAGTAATCTTTTAAAGGGCACTTCCCCAGACTCACTAAGAGGATTCAGTGCCATGAAGCTCCTTAGGGAGATATTTAAAAAAAAATCTGCTCTTAAAGCAAGCAAAACCTCAAAGGTGGAAAACAATCCAGAGCGCCAACTAGTTTTTCTTCTTTCTTTGCATTGTTCAAGCTTTAATACATTTCCTCACTTTCTGTATTAATGTGGTTTCTCTCTACCTTTACTTTAAATATAAAACATATTTCTATTCAGTTTGTATTTGTGTATATATATATATATTTACTTGAAAAAAGGAAGGAAAGAAATAACATGAGTATTTTAAACACAAAACATAAAGTGCACATAGTAAGTGAAAAATTCACCCTTATCCAAGTTGCCTCACTCTTTCAGTAAAAGTCAATGATCAATTATATGTTTGCCCTAGACACTTTCAGGTGAATCCACACCAAGCTGCTGAAAGTAAAAAGGCGTTTTGAGAATCTTTTTATTGATGGTTCAGGGTGTTATTCTAAAACTGTGTTTGAAAGAGACCAATAGAAATCAAATAAAGTGAGTCAAGCCGATGTCAGCCCGGGTTTAGAATAGAGGTTTGAGTTTCTTCTGAATGCATTTTGACATGTCAGAAGAAAGACATTTTGGCAGCTTTTCTATCTGAAGGAAATCTGTTATGGACAGACTGAAGTCCGAGAAGGCAGAAGAGTTTTATGATTGTACAGACAAGAAAAAAACATTAATTTGGCCTTCACTGGCCAAATATATATTAACTACTCTGTTAATTAAAGATTGTTTTATTTTTAGACCGTTGTTAAAATGTAAGACGTCAAACATATCTTTCAGTGCTTTGAAATTTTAGGGATTTTCTACATTTTTTCAAGCCATTTGAGTTCTCAAACTATAAATGTGTTATTTTGGTCTCATTTAAACGTCTATGTTGAGCAGACTTCAGTGTGTGACATCAGCAAAATAAAAAAAGAATCAGAGTAATTTGACCACACAGCTCTGCCACCATTATGCTTATTGTATTCCAGTATCAGGTAGCAGCTGGGTAATCACACGTATCTGCTGGAGGCATTTTTAATCCACCGCTATATGGAAAGTGCAACAATGAAATCCTGTTAACTCTGAATCCCAGATGCAGGCCATCCATTGCTAATAGCCCTATTCAAACAACAGCAGCATTATATTTATTATTAATGAATTACGCCTCAGCCTCTGTGTTTCATGATTTCATTCTCATAATGAAATTCCCTGAATCTCCGGCGTCCTGGATACAATTGTACTAGGTCAAGATTTAACAATTTGTCAATGTCTGATTAAGCAAAGCAGAATGTGTTTTGTGACAAAAATGCATGTTTGTTCTATACAGTCCACAGCAGGTCCTCAGACATACACATACAGTATTTCCCTTCCACAAACACCCACATGACTCATGTGTGCTCTCTGTTCTATCAGGTCTTACGGTTTAACTAAAACTACATACAGAATTTATGGTTAGGGGAAGATTGTGGTCATGTAAAAGAAAACTGTGTTTACTGTTTATATGAGATTTCACCTGAACTACTGTCTCCAGTCTTAAAATGTCATATGCCTAATAAGTAAATGAGGGTAGTAAGTGAGGGTCACAGAGAAGGTAACACTCACAAGTCCCAAATCTAAACAACACATTGTACAGCCCTGCATGTCAGCTACTGGTATTCTTTTTTTGACAAAAAAAACCATTATTTTCTTTTTCTTTTCCATTCTATATTACTGTTTTGGGTTGGTTTTATACAAGGAAATACCTTTCATGTTAAATTTCAAGAGCAAAATGCTTTCAATTTATTATAAACGTAGCCATTTTCATACTGAAGCTCCTTAAGCCAAGGCAACATTTCCTCACTATTCCACATTTCATATAACAAGCATGAGGACCTCAACCTTTACCAATGCAGTTCACCAGCAGTGAAAATGTGTTAGATTTACAGTAAACATGGGAAGGCACAAATGTCAAATACAACAAGGAAATAAATGTGTTGTATCATGTAAAACTTATGAGTAAGAGTCCAGATCAACTACAGAGTAAGAGTGGTTAAATCTGCTTTCTCGTGGGTTGTTTTACCCAGTAAAAATCACTGTTGGAGTTACTTTTTTACTCTCACTCTGTAGAAAAATCTCAACAGTATCCCACTCTGAACTAGCCTCTTTGAAATCCAGCTGTGTTGACAATCTTGCATCAGTCTTCAGCTTCAGTGCATCTCAACACTCTCTCATGTACTTCACATCAACAGCCAGTCTCACTGAGATGTTACACATTCTTTGTCTCTCTTCCTTTTCCCTTTTGCTCTCTCCAGCAGCCTGTTCTACACTTGCTGCATTATGAAACAGAAAGTCAACACAAAAACAACGTAAAGCTATGCCACTATATATCATATCAAATCAATTCACTTCCCTCCTGCAGGGGTCGCACATCAATCTCTGGCCACATACTGCTGTGTGTGTACATGTGAGTGAGACAGAGACAGAAACATGCTCAAAAATTCCCTCGAAAACAAAGGCTTAGTCAGTTTCAGCTTGAAAACATGAATTATCCCTGACATGAAGTTTAATGGTAATGTAACACAAATATTACGGAATTTAAAACGTCCCTCTTTATAATTTTTAACATAGTATGTTTTGTTTCAAATCATTTTAACTCAAATAATTTTCGCAGGAAAAAACAAGAAATGACTCAGTACTTTATATATCCCATTTGAATTTCCACCTATAGACATGCTACATATCTAACGTGGGACCCAAGAGGCAATTTTCTGAAAACACACTGATATCTGATCAAAAGCACCTGCAGCCACAGCATATATCTTAGAAATCTAACAACTCTGTAATGCCTCAGTCTGCAGAAGCATGTGTCCATGAACCATAAAACATAAAAAATGGAGGTTTCATCTTGTTAGTGTGCTTCTGTTTGGCAAAGAAACACAGTTTCCCTTGAGCTTCACCAAGAGTCCAGTGATTGAACTCACATAAGAAGCCTCACTGTCTCTCTTTATGAGTGGATAAAGGTAGAGCAGCCTGCAGAATGGATGAATGGTTTGAGTGTGTGTGGCGGTGTGTGTGTGTGTGTGTGTGTGTGTGTGTGTAGTGGGGATGGCAGGATTAGTGACTTGCATGGGGACATTAAACTTTATTGCATGACAACGACTAACGCTCCAACAATTTCTAATGTACCCCCTGATGTGTTAGGATCACCACAGACGTTTTTATTTTTTGGCTGTTTCACTAAGCTACCATAGCAACAGTTTAACCAAGTCTTTGCTCCAAAAATCTTCTAGATGCAAAAAAAGGTAAATTATGCAGTGAATTAAGGAGGGACTTACCCACAAGACTTTAAAAGATGCATGTAGCCCACATACGTTTCACACACCACAAACTCTGAATCTCATGAACGCAAAGTAGCACTTTGTTTTGCTCTCGCCTTACCTGTGAGCTTGATGTCGAGCTCCAGATGGGTGGTTTATAGACGACTAATACCTCAGGTTGTGGATGATGTGCTGGAGTGCACCAGGCAGTGAGTAGCAGCAGCAAAAGCAGTGGGAGCAACAAGACAGGAGGGGGAAAAAAGGGAGGAGGAGGACGAAGGCGCAAATGCTGAATTATGGATGTGGAGGGGGGAGAGAGAGGGATTCCTCTGCCGCTCTTACTCCCCAGATCGCAGAGCGTGAATCATCTTCTGCATGGATCAAATGGCACAGTCCACTGAAGGGCTGGGTCGGCGCAGTGAACAGAAGAGAGGGTATCTGCTGAGGCTGGTATGGGATGTAATGGGAGGAGGTGTGGGTTATGAGAAGCTGCACTGCACGGGCGTGTTACAGATAGTATAAGGAGCCATTCTTAATCTCAAGTGCTCAGCAAATATTGTCTCTCTCTCTGCATTTATTACCGCACACGTGCGCACATCCAAAGTCGATCTTAGTCTGTCTAATCGGTTTATACTCTGACTGTAGCTAACAGTCCTCTATTTAACCAGTTGATCAATACCTGGGATTCTTTATGGCAACTGCCTTTCAATACCCCACCCCTCCTTTTTTAACGACCTGTTCTCGTCTCATCCAGGCTTCCTAAGTGTTTTTGTTTCAAGACTTTGTTCCTGCAAAATTTCACACAATAGACAGTTCTTCACTCCATTTGATAGTATTCTTGTCAAATTTCTTGTTGACCAAGTTGTTACCAGCTCTCAAAAATCTTTGTTCTTGATTTATTTACATTGACATGTGCTCATGTCAAGGCCCTATATTCGTCTTCCGTGTTCCCCTAACGTCAGTCTGGCCTGGTCACACCTGCATTTATGATTTAGACCTTGCCTTGTGAAAGAGCCCTGTGGTGTGGTGTGTGATCACGATGCATGATTGAGTAGATGATGTGACTTGTTTTACTTTCATGTGCTTTAAAGGTGTATTCATACATTTTTAGGGGCAACCACTTGAGGGCAGCAAAACAAGCAGTAAACATAATCGACATGATCCCCTAAATTAGTTGATACGCAAGGTGTTAGACATTAACATTAACAATCAATCACAGTGTTGTGCTGACCATGCAAATTATATAAATCTGTTATTAAATCTCTGTTTTGTTCTCACCAAAGCCTCAGGGAAACATCTGTTAAGCTCTTAAACTGTTAAATAATCCACTATGTTAACAAGCATGTCACTACCTCTGTGTCCACTGTTGAGAGTGAACCAAAACGGTAAAGTTGCGGCCCATAAACCAAAACAATGAGCTGAAACACGCTAAATGCTAGAGCAATGTAGAGCTGAGGTGAAATGCAGAGTTGGATGATCATTCTCTGTGGGTTCATCATTATGAGCAAATCCTTTCACACAAGACACTGTCACTTGGCCCTTTGTAAATAGAGAAATAGAGATTAGTGCATTTTTAAGTTGGCAGGCTAGCTAATTCACTAAACAACTTCTCATCCTGACTATATTTACAAACAACACACAAAGGAATTTAGCTGTGCATCTTTTAAGTTCTCTATTTGGTGTATGCACAGAGATTGCAGCGAGATGAAATTCTTATTGTCAGGCTCCCTCCAACAATGCTTTTTGGTTTTCAGTCCATCCTCCCCTGCTGCTTGCCAGCCCACATCTGGTAAATAGCGGTACCTCAACAACCATAGGTACATTTCTATTAAAACCTCTTCAAACATCATCTAGATCCATCTGGGACTACAGTCCTGAAAATTGTCAGCTAAGGCTCTCCTAAAAACTGTTTTGGATTTGAAGACCAATTTTCCTTTGTATAGCAACTTAAACACAAAATCCAAGATAAAATGCATCTCTGCTACCGCTCAATCCAGACAAAAGGTTGTGTAGTTTGTAACTTGAACCCACTCTCTTATTCCATTTCAGTTTTCATTACATTACATGGCATTATCATACAGTTTTACTGCCTCCACTGTGCTCAGTGTGAAAGCTATAATATACAGTAGAATAAAATAAACTGGTTCAAGAGATCATTTCCTGCATTGATTGAGTGTTTCAACAAACTCCACACTGCATTAGAGCGGTGCATTGTGAGGGTTAAAGCTCAGTGTCTTCCATCTCAGAGCAAAATTCAGCTCTGAGAGCAGAATATTTTGTGGGTGATGGACAAGCGATTGCCCGGAAGTGCAGTACATGGACAACACAGCGATGTCTGATGGAAAATCTTGATCTTGTGACCACATGGATTCAGCTTTTAGTGCCTATGTGTTACCAAAGATTGCTTTTAAGTGTCACAAATTTAATCCCAAATTTAAGTTTTATTTTATTTTGGTCAGTTTATGTGCTTATGAAATTAAATGTGGCTTATGATCTGAGATGATCTGTGTTTTAAAGTAATAATAACTTTAATTAACAAATTTGATGTGATGTTCTGTCTCAAACCCTATCCATTCCACATACTTGTAGTCCTTGCCATATGAATTGGGGACATTATCTGAGACCACTCTTAGGTGTCCTTTGTGGCTAAATCCAAGTTTTCTTAGCTTTAAACCTGTTGTTTACCATGAGAGGCGGGTGATTGAGCTGATTGCAGTCTACATTTAAAGAAATAGTTGAACACATGTGCCTATCGAATACCAATAAGCAACGGCCACCCTGTTTCCACGCCCCATTCCTTCAGAATGATGGAATTGAAGCAAACCGTTCTATGTTTATCTCAATCTATACGACCAACTGTGATGCCTCTTCAAGTGTACATCATTATATTGACGGCACTGAGGAGCATTTGTCTCCCTCCGAGCATGCCCTCGGCTCTGTGATTGAGCTTTACACCTGTGTTTTCATCCCTGTTAGGTTTCTGCCTTGTTGAACCTATCCTCAGCTTCTGCTGTGCTACCCACTGCAGCTCCCTCCCCTGTCAATGTCAGGCTGTCAGAGGGGGGAGGGAGTCGGCGACAGCTCCTCTGCTGCTCAGCCCAGCCATGCGTCTGTAATCATTCTGGCTGTTGCGGTGCTGATTGGTGCTCCTGTGTCGGGCCCTGCTGTAGGTGAGTGATCAGCCATTCTCTGGGATACACAAGTCTGCCGTTGATCAATTGCCCCATTAATCCAGCAGCAGAATGGATAATGCACAGCTAGCAGGGATACACACTCCAGCACAGTGACACTGGCACGTGTTCTCGCTTTGCAGCCCTTGTAAAACAACCCCTGAGGTTGTTTTAGGAAGAAAGTCTTACACTGGTTATGTCCTCTCTTCATTTGCATAAAGAGGTACCTATGTTAGAGCTGAATATTACCTTGTGAGGCAAGAAGAAAAGCTCTCATGCTGATGATGCTCCGGGTTGTAATGCATAGGCCGTATTGAGGTTGATGAAATAAGCATTCAGTCCATCTGGGAAATGATCATCTGGGAACCAAATTCATTTTCACAAAGGTTTTGGAAATGTCGTCAAAACAAAGCCTGCAATTACCAACAGCCACTTCAGCTTCAGCAGCAGTTTTGTCAGTATAAACAAAGGAGACATAAGAGGTATATGATACAGTACAACTACATGATGAAAATGAATCTCCCCTTTGTCTATAATGAGCAGACAGCATGAGTGGATTCAACTTTAACACTGCATTTACACATATGGATTTAAAAGTGTCTCTTGCTTCTGAAGTCTGTAGCTTTAGGGCATGTTCTGTGTTGAGCACATAGTTCATGTACTCCACTCTAATAGGGCAGTAATTTACTGGTTAAATGAACTACTTAGTCTGTTTCTATTGTCTTTCATATTTAAATTGGAGTAGCCTCTTTAAGATGGACAATTTGGAAGATAGAGAACACTGTGATCAGCTTTTCCTGCTTTTGATTCAACCTCCTTCGTGCAGTAAATGGATAAAAAAGCAACTTCTCTGCCTGCTTCTATTTCTCGTGGGAATCAAACGAACATTATTGGTTGCCGCTCACATACATCATTGAACATTTGCATAAAGTGCAAATTGATTTTCCTCCTTTCATCTTGAGGCTGGCTATTGGTAGTATGTGTGTACTGAGGTTTAATTCACAATGACTGTCATCCTGTCTATTTTCAGTCTTTAAGTATTTATGTGTTAACAGAGGTTAAGGAGAGGGGTATGATCCAGTAAAGAAGACTACTTGCTCTGATGTAGTATATACAGTCTTATTTCATTCTCTCCATGTTTTTTGATGGAGTGGCTGTCTGGTGTTCATAAAATCAAAAGACAGGACACAAGGTGCAATTATATTAAACTGCAGCTAACCAATACAACAGTACTTCCTATTATGCTACCTGTTGCTACTCAATGGTCTAACCATGGCTCACAATGACTATACAAAGTGTGACAAATTGAACAAAGAAATTTTCACCTCAGCAGCTTTATTAAGATGAAAGAAGATATATAGAGTCAAGTGACTGCCTCAGTTTGTGTGTTGAGTCTTTCACTGTTTCTCGCTGAGATTCTCTTTCATTTATTTTGGTGCCTCACTGATCATAGATTAAGGACTGCAATTCAGCACTTATTTCCCTTGTTTAGCCACTATTTTCAACATAATTTTGTTTTCATATTGTTTCTATTTATGATACACTTCTTTTGTACTGAGAGGCTGTCTCATTTCATACAAAACACCATATAGTATACTACTTACTACACTACATAGTATGTAGTATTGTGTTTTGGTAATTACTATACAATACATTTAATGTATTTTACTATCCTGTACTAATAAGAGGTGATAAAGACTGGAACACAGATTTTTACTTTTGGAAACAACAAAAACAAACTAAATTGATTTAATGATTTCTGTAAAATAAGAATAGATACTTAGCTTTTTTTCAAAGATATTTTCTCAGCTCTATGTGGCTCCTCAATACCATTGTGCAGGACGTTAAGGGATAAAAGTGTCCATCAAACTCACACTCAAAAATCAAGCAAATTTAGTGTGCATAGTGACATAGCTGAGTGAGGATTTTTAGTAAACTTCAGTATGAAACACCTCATTCTCAAAACTCAGTCAGAACAAGCATGTCGTATGGAGAGTTTCTACTTGTGAACAGTCAGAGGTGCTAACATTTAACATTTAAACGTCGATTCTGCTCAACTGAGTATGTGCTGAAGCAAAAAGAAGTGTGGCCATAATATTTTTGCACAGTACTGTAAGACTGTCCTGCATCTACACAGGCTTTGATGTGTTGCTTGTACAGTAACTGGTCACGAGACAATGTACCTTTCTTGAGAACATTGTCTTGAAACTGTTAACTTTATCCCAACCAGAATGTAGCCTTCATAACACATATGGTTCATATACATAAGACTTAGAGGACATTCACACTTGACATATTTGACAAGAAGTTATTTAAACTCTGGAGCATTTACAACTTTATCTTGGTTTATAAAGACTGGTACAGAAGATTCAGTACCTCTTTTAGAAAATGACCTGTAAGGCCATTCATGACCCGAAAGAAGCCAAATTAGCAAAAAAAAAAAGCCAAAAGCTAACCAGCTTGAAAACGCACTAATTTCTTACACTTCTTCATAGTTTTGACTAGTGTTAATACCTTACAGAAGGTGATTCGTGACAGAAATTCATCAACAGTGCAGAGCAATGGGAGCTCCCCAGGATGCCCAAACCTAATTCTACAAGTGGTTAATGAATAAGATCCTTGTCAGTCCGTGTGCCTTGTGTCTACAAGCACTGCTTCTCTTGTAACTGGGATATGTGATCTAAATACAAATTTTGTAACATTGGAAAAAAATATTGAAGTCTCAAATTTACACTTTCAGGCTGAAAACACATTTTTCATCACTTTATAACCTCTCACCTGATTCTTTGCTTTTGCAAAATATAGTCCTTCTTGAGTTGCTACTGTTACATCCCTCCAGAGCTGACACACGTATATCCAGGAGGGACCAACGAGTCACGTCTCAATCATTAATTAAGAAGATAAAGCTGAGCAATGCACTCCCTCATTAGCTGTAGAGTGAATGGGTGTGTTGTGTATTTTGCTTGCCACTGCTCTCTCCCTGGACAACATCAAGGTCACTTTCTGCACTAGCTCTGCTCTGTTAGCAACATTTTGTGTTGCTGCTTGTCTTCCATCAGGCATGCAACCGCCTTGTTCTACAAAATTAGCCAATCATTACAGAACAGTTCTAACATAATGACTAAAATGCAGCACACTTTTAGGCTGTTATTGAGGTTGCCATGCACAGTAAATTCTCATTTTCTTGTCAGTTTAGCTTTATTGGAAAGGACAAAGCACTAATACCAATGCAACGTAAAATGTGGCTGTATAGATACAGCCACTCACTGTACTAAGTAACTACACTGAGTGTCCCTGTTACAAATAAATTAATCTATTCGAGGTGAAAGGAACAATGAGCGAGGAAGGAGCAAGACTCTCTCCTGCAAACCTTCCATCATCCTGTCTCCCAATCACCCACGATGATTGAGGCCAATCAGCGGTATCAGGGCCTACTTCTTTGCTCTCCACTCTCATCCATTTGTGACCCATTGTAAAAAGCATTAGCCCTGCACTTGAAATGCAATTCTACCCACAGAATCATCCCACACTGCACCCTCACTTAATTGAGGTTTTTTAAATCCTCTCCTCCTTACCTATGGCTCAATCATGCCAAGATTGTATCATCCATAAACATTGTGGCTTTATGTCGTTGTGTGTGTGTGTGTGTGTGTGTGTGTGCTGCGTGTGTGTGTGTGTGTGTGTGTGTGTGTGTGTGTGTGTGTGTGTGTGTGCGTTTGTGTGTGTGTGTGTGTGCGTGTGTGTTTGTGTGTGTGTGTGTGTGTGTGTCTGCTTGTGAATTCCTGCAGGAATGTGCCCCTTTGCCAAGAGGAAATATTTTCCACAGCTTTGAGATGCAAAAGCTAGATTTAAAAATGAAACCTGGGCATGCAGAACCTGAACTTTAAGCTTCATTTTTAATTGATTTCCATGACATATTCACATAAATAAATTTCCATTTTGCATTTTTCCACTCTTATCGCCATGTTCATGTAATAAAATAGGGAGTAAACCTAAACTCATTCTGGAAAACCTTAGAAGTTACCTGTTTATAATCCCATGTTTGCTTAGAAAGATAAAAACACCATTGTTGCTTCTTCTCCCAGTTGACCCTAAAACTGATGTGTTGCTTGTTGTTCATTTGGAAGATGAATGAATTGTCTCTTGAAGTCTTCCTCTGAAGGAGGATGCATGAGTACATTTTTCTATCTATCTATCTATCTATCTATCTATCTATCTATCTATCTATCTATCTATCTATCTATCTATCTATCTATCTATCTATCTATCTATCTATCTATCTATCTATCTATCTAATAGATTTCACTCAAGACACAAAAAGGTGTCGACCAGTGCTGTCATCTCTAAAACCAGGCTGCTAGAATGACTGAACACATGAATTTCCTATTAAATATGTGATAAGAGAATTAGTGTATCTAACATTTTTTTTACTTATCACATTTTGCTTTTAGTAGGAACAATAATTGGAATGGCTTGTCAGTTTTGCCCACCCAAATGTCCCAAATGTTTTGCACTTTCCTTTATTCCCTTCTGTCTTCCACTCCCATTTTAGTGTTCTACTTTTGGATCGGAGTGATGGGGGAAATTATGCATTTTACCTGCAGCCACATTGGTGAATTTGGGTTGTTAACATTAGCACTGAAAGCCACAGTGCTAGAACAAAGACAGCAGAAGCCAAAGGAAAAAAAAGCTTAAGGCAAGAAAAAAAACAGTATCCATCACTGGGAAGCACAGTGGAGAAACATCACTATACATCTATACATCAGTTTGAATTACAGTTGTGTATAGTTAAAAAATTAACTGTTATTAATAAGTGTAATCTTATATAAATAGTTGCTAAAACGGATATGGGATTTAATATATTTTTACAACATACAGAACAGTGTGGGGTAACATGCCATGTGCTCCAGCTTGCACACCCTGAGGGCTTGTGGATTGGGTGACACACTTCTGCCCAGGAGATATAGTGAGCAACCTTGGAACCATTAGTCACCAAAGAGAAGGGTCAGAGCTCTGTCTCGGCTGTCTGCCTCATATCAGCCCGCAGAGAGTCATCTGCCTCTAATGATAGCAAGCTTGTGGAAATTTCCTTTTTCACCTGTGACCCTTGTGTTACTTTAGAAATGGGCAACTGGTGGGTCGTGAACTGCACCTGCTCCCTGCCACTCTTCAAGAAAAGTCCACGCTTTTACTGTCCATTTGCCAAAACGGCTGTTATACGTGGGGGGTATTTTATGGGGCTGTCGATCTGACCTGCCACACACAACTTCTTGTGATTTCAGATGAATAGAGGAGAGAGGGAGGCGTTTTGTTCTTATGCAAGAAAAAAATGCATGGCAAAACAGCATGAATAAAACGATTATCAGAATTTATATGGGTGTAACGTACACAAAATTAACATTTTGGAACGTTTTTGCAGTTTCCCCAATAAATTATCCATACTGCATCACTCCACACCTCCCAATTTATGTTCAGTGCCATTGCAGGAAATAGGAGAAAACGGAGCAAACGGAAAGGGTGTGTAGTTTGGGTTGGCAGATGAACATACAGGATGTCAGACTCTTTTTAATTCTGAGCACAATCTTTACCTATCCTTGAACATAATCTGCAGATACAGATAGATTGTAGAAACATGGGCACTGGTCTAGCAATAGGTTTGCTATATCACTCTAAGCTTGGTTGGAACTGTGTTAACCTGGTTGGAATTATGTGAGGTGCACATATTTTCCTCACATGTGCTTTAAATAAATAATTTATTTGTTTAAATTGGTATATGCACAGCTTATACATATAGACCTTCTTTCTTTCTGCTCATGTCTTTTTTCTACACATATACAAATGTACATTTTTCTTTCTTTTCTAAAAATGATATGTTTTCAACTCAAGCAGATAAGCCTTTGCTCTAGTTTTTCACGGGATTCACAATATGACATCCCCTTTTCCTGCTTAGGTGTTGCTTTCTGGCTTGTTCATGTCACCTTGCTGGTTATTGGTGAGTGAGGCTGTCAACTAAGTGCAACTGGAACACCAGAGCCCAGTGCACAATAAAAGCTGCGACTTCAGCTCAATAAGAGAGGCTTTCTCCATGTGCTGCATTTGTTGTTTTTTTTAATTTAAATTATTTTAAAAAATATAGCAACACAGTCCTAAAGTAACATCTGTAGTTTTATGTGGTAGAATAACATTTTTACCATTCCATTATGTGATTTAGTACTTGGCTTCCTCCTGCCCTTCACCATGTTCAAAGATCATCACACTTTTCGACTCCAGCACCTGTTTTCTGACTTCAGCCAGCAAACCTTAACAACAGCCATTGCATGCAGCAGTTACTTCATATTTTCAAACCACTCCTTGTGTTAAAAACATATGACTGCAGTTTTGGCTCTTTTATTTTTCTTACTTTGGCTGATGCTAGATATTGTCATTTCTGTGTGTGATTTTCATTACTTTTTATGAGACTGCAAAAGCTATAAAAGGGTGATACTGTGAATGAAATATGAACTAATTCTGCCTCCCAAAAGGAAAAAATCCAACATTTGCATCTGGTTCTGAGTCATCCAAAAAGCCTATTAATCATTATACCTCTTCTTTTTCACTTTAGCAAAGCAAGTATGTAGAGGTATCGCAATGTCAACTACAGCCTTGCAGTACATACTAGGTATTTTGTTTTTCAATTATGTGCCATCCTTTGAAGGGTGACTTTTATCTATGGATTAAAACTGTAATTTACGAAACTGAATGTATATAAAGATTCACAAGCTGTAAATGTGTGGTAACATCTGTTTGGTTTCAAACAAATGTTTAATTATTTAGTTTAGTAAGTACTTGAAAACAGCAGTTTGGTTGTAGTTGCTGTGTAAAAAAAGTTGTTGAGCAGTTTACAATGAGGGAAAACAGCACAAAAACAGACACACCAATAGTGAAATAGCAACCCCAGCAACCTTTGCCTTGTGCATGTGTGTGTTTTGTCTTAGGGTCTTGACCAAGACTCAGTGCTGCTTATTTCATGATTTTATAATTCTTCTATACTAAATAGCTGAAGAGTATTTATATTCATTATGAAAAGAGTGATACATATTGGAATATGTGAAAATTGCCAATGCTGTACATATTTTTGTTTTTGCACAATACATCGTATCCATTGACTAGGTCAACGACTGTGCATGCAAATGCTGCAGCCAGTAACTCCTTCAAACTCCAGTGGCTTTATTGCTGAAAAACATGTATGACCTATGACAGAAATACAGTCATGAGAAAAGGAAGCTGAGGGTTGTGATTGTGCCAGAGGAGAGGAAAGAGTTGATATAGGCCATGCCGGCCAAGCTTTGACTTAAGGTTTCTCCTGGTAAATGTCTGAAAAAAAAATGGGACTCAGGCTGCCAAGCAACAGGAAATCAGAAACTAATTATATTATATATATATATATATATATATATATATATATATATATATATATATATATATATATATATATATATATATATATATATATATATATATAAAAATTGTATATATATATATATATATATATATATATATATGTATATATACATATATAATTATATATATATGTATATATATATAATTATATATATATATGTATATAAAAATAAAGACTTATAAAAGACTTAAGGTGTATATATATATATATGTATATATATATATACACCTTAAGTCTTTTTCTTGACGTAAATTGACCAAATTTGGCTCAACTGTCTCAAGCAACCAGTGAAAGCACAATCAGAATCAGAATCAGTTTGTACATGTACATTTTCACATACGAGTAATTTGCCTTGGTATAAGTTGGTGCTTACAGTACACATGAACATAAATATAACTATAAATATAGAAAAAGTAAGGAGATCAAAAAACACGTACACATACAAAAATTACAATAATACTATAATACAATGCTGAAAAATATGTGCAAAAATTCACAACACCAGCTTAAAGCACAGGAGGTTGAGTGTGGTGGGATGTGTGTGTGTGTGTGTGTGTGGTGTGCGTGGGGGTTGGTTCAGGGTGACATTACCGTTGTTCAGTACTTACCAGTCTGCGTGTCTCATGTTAAAAATTCTTAGTTTGTTTGAAATAAGAATGAAGCAGAATAAACCTAAATTGACTGAACGTGTAGCATTTTTTTGGTATTTAAAACCCTAAGACAATCAGATGGCTGTTGACTGCCCAAAAATAGTACAATTGCAACCAAATCAGAAATGTGGTGGACTGATGGTTTGTGGAAATGGAATGATTTTCTGCATATTATCCAATAAGAGGCACGCTAAATGATGTGTAAATGACCACACCATGAGCACCATGAGTGCTTTTAGCTAATTTTGCATCCTACAAGGTGGCTGATTATAGATAATTGTATTCACCTTGCACCCCCGGTGTTAATTAGTCCCTGATTAGGTGGCTGGAAAGGAAACCAGCAGGCTTCCAGATCCATATGGACCCAGAATCTTGAATCGTTGGCTTACCAGTTAAGTGTGTTGGACGAATCAGCACATTGCCAACATTTATATCATCCGGAAAGTGTTTTGTGCAGTGCTCTATTTTGTGAAGCCCCACTGGGTGTAAGGATGAAAGTTGTTTTTGTGCTTCCATCCAAAACTTCAGCCTACTTAAAATTTGGATTTGTGGTGGAGTGCTGCAATAAAGAAGGCAAGACCATGGGAGTTTTAAGTTTTTTTTATAATGATAATGAATATTTTCTCACAGAGGCAACACTGTTAACAAATGAATCACTTCATGCATCCAGTTTGTATCTCTTCAAGAAAACATAAAGCTTTTGGAATCAATTTTTTTATGGAACATTTATTGGCTTTTGGGCACTTTGTCTTTTCTTTGTTTTTGATCTGAAATATACTGCACTTGTTGTGTTGGCAGGTTAAAGCAAGGAACAAAGAAAATCTCTGTTTTACTGAAGACAAATTCAGTTTCCAATGCTATTACAGAAAACTGCATGCATCACACACAAGAGTGAACAAAATCCATTCACTTGTTAACAAGGTAATTTGACTTTTCCCTTAACATGTTTGGCTTGTCTTTGTTGTACTGGCAGTGTTCCATGTGCTGCCCACTATATGATTCAAAAATTACAAAATGGGCAAATTCAGAGTTGTGAGGTAAAGAAACAACCATTATTGGTTGAATTTTGTTGATACAGTACATTGTAGAGATGTAGTGATGATGATAATGAAGGAAGGGGCAGGTTGGTTATTAGCAAATCTCAAAGATATTTAGAAATATTCATTAAAATATTAGTGTTACAAAAACTATTAATATTAACACATATGGTGCACCACCTTGGTGCACCCCCCTGGAATCAGTGATCAATCAACAAACAGTCTCAGAGAGTGGTTTGCCCGCCTATAATTGCCAATAGTTAAACACTAATTTACGTCAATAAGGTGAAGGGTCAATCTGAGCACTCACTGTCACAACCAGCTGATATTAACACACACAATACAGAAATGACCACAGGCAACTGCTCTTTAAAAGGTATAATAGGATTTATTTAACCTTAGCACAGGTCAATGATCAAAAACTGCAGCCAACAAACCATTAAGCACTCTGAGCATAGTAAAAGCATACAACAATGATGCAAACATTTAGCATGCAATGATCCCAAATGGCGTCGAGCCTGCAAAGCTTGAGCAAGGGCTAGGAACCAAAATGGAGGATGCACTCTACCAGTCCTTAGCAAAATGGAGTGGGGCACAACTGCCATCCAGATACACAATATCTGTGAGTTCAAGATGTGCGAGCTTGGATGTGTGTAAGGTGCGTGTGTGTGTGTGTATGCGTGTGTGTGTGTGTGTGTGTGCGTGTGTGTGTGTGTGTGTAGGTTTGTGCAGGAAGAGGGAAACTGAAAAAGGCACATAAAGCCTGGTCTTGTTGAAAGGTAACTATGGGCCATGCATGCAGTGGCAGGAACTACACAATAAAGGCCCAACAGCATGGTACCAATACAAAAATCAAACATGCTAGGTACAAGAACAAACACGGGACGCAGCGGCCCGTTATTTCCCACAGAATCACAACAACGACGCTCAGGTTACAATAACACAGTTTCCAAACCTATCTCTGCGCAGAAACAAGCTACTTACTTGAAATGGCTCTTGGTAGCGTTGTAGTATGTCAGTCCATTTAGGTAATCCGGCTGAGTCCTGCGCCCCGCTGTCACCAGGTTCAAAGGCGCGCTGATCCTCGGAGCAGTAGAGAAAACAGTTAAATCAACTTTGTGCAGAGAGAGCGGGGCATCAGAGGTTATCCTTCTCTCTATGAAGGAGCAGTGGAATCTGTATCTTCCTTCTGCAGGTGTGAGTTCATTATGTTGTGCATAACTGTCTCCTTTGGGATTCAAAAATATGTTCAGCAAACCGAAACAAGACAAAACAAAAGAAAACTGTTCTTGTCCAGCGAGTTAAGATCTTCTGCTAGGGAAATAAAGTTCTTACGGTTTGTTCTACACATAGGCCGCTTTGTTAAGGCTGCTGGGCTACATGAAGGGCACTTCTGTGTTTCCCACAAAGTGAGGTCCTGTCATCATCTAAACCGACACATTCAGCATTTGAGGCTCACAGTCGCGCATGAGAATGAAATTTAAAGCTAGGCACTTCAAAACAGAATAAGACAAAGTTTAAGAATGTTTTGACACATCTCTGTCTCCACTCGTTTTGCTTAGAGAGTGTGCGTGTGTATGGGTGACCAACAAGTGGTGCTCCATTATAGGTCTATTTTAATTTCTCCCCATGGATTGGACAAGCTGTCTGATGACATCATTTCATTTAAACCCCGGCTGACAACAAGCTGCCCTTCTCCACCTCTGCCACTTTTAACAACTGAACAGCAGTTATCTCTGTGTGTCTATTAGCAATGAGAGTTTCTCTAAGAAGAGTAGTTGCTTTCTCACCTTGAACAATAAAATCTGTACCGATGGACTTTTGGCGTTTCTGCCAATTTCTTAACTTACATTTTTTCATTTAGCTGATGCTTTTATCCAAAGTGACTTACAATTGCTTTATATGTGAGAGGTCACACACCTCTGGAGCAACTAGAGATTAAGTGTCTTGCTCAGGGACACGTTGGTGGATGTGCTGCAGTGGGGAATTGAACCTGGGTCTCTCACACCTAATGCATGTGTCTTATCTTCTGTGCCATCACCACCCAAATATATTGTTGTTAATATTACAATGTAAATATGTAGCACTAATAGCAGCTGTTCTGTAGAAGTGAGAAGCGCTTTTGAACACTTTCCTCCTGTTTTCAAAATAGGATTTTAGGTTAGACACATGTCGAGTTTAGAGTTTGCAGTTGGAACTTTTCTTTTTCAGAAATTCTCATCTGTGTAGTTTTGAAATAAACTAATACTTTCATACTGTGGAGCTGGTGCTTATTGTGAGCTGGAAGAGTGGGGGAATTAGACAACATGTTATAGATTTTGCTTGGAACAGGGACGTAACAACCTGACGGATCAGTAATTGTTCTTCCACACTAAAGCAGTAATCTACAGTCTTTCCTTCCTCCTTTTTTCTTTTGTTTGTCATCCTACACACGGTAAAGATATAAACTTGTACATACATTTTTCATAAATAAAAATCTGGCACCGCTTAGCAGATGTGGTATGCTTTTAACACAAGATTGCTTCCAGGCACCATGATATTGAGCGAGAAGTATTTGACAAAACAGATTTGATGAGGATGACTTTAATTGAAAATGGCATGGAGAACGCCGCACTAAGCCTGTTGGTGCACCAAGGTGCTGTGAGGCATCAAGGAGAGACAGACAGGAAGCTGACTGACAGCTGCTCAACAGACAAATATATCTTAGAAATCTGCTCACAAAAACATGTTGTCTACTCTTAGCAAGAAGTGACACTCACTAAAATACAAAACTTAAAATAAATCAATGCTTAGTGGAAGAACAGTGGACAACAGTAGCACTAGATGTAAGAGACACAATGTGCATGACTTACATAGCTATCATCAGAACAATCTGAGGGAAGCTGCTCATTGATTTGCATTTTTATAATTACTTTCATAATGAATGTTATATTTTACCCATTTACATGTTGCCATGTTTGCTTTTATTTAATTATGTGAGAAGCCAACATTGAAATGGCACTCTCACAGCACACACCAATTAGCTGGCAGGATTTGGTTTCCCATACCTGACTGTAATGAGCTTCTCTTCATTCATCTCGAGCATTTAGAGAAACCTTCAATGCGGTTTTACCTGCCTGGTATAGGCTAGTTTCAAAATAAATTGCATAAACATATTTTAGTTAATATTATTCATATTTTGTATCTCCTTCCCTTATTTTCTATGCAAAGTGAGCTTACATGAGTTGCTTTTTTCCAGTACACTTTGCATTGAGTCTAAATCCGTCCACAGGTATCACCATTGCTTTACAAAACAGAAAAACAAAACAAAAAAATAAGTGCCATTATTTGTTTTATTTTTTTTCCCGATATTTCTGATATCAACAGAAACCTGCTAGAAATTGGGAAAATCACCATTTTTCAACACCGACTGATGTCCATTTAAAATTTAGGAAATTGAATATATCTGTACGTTTTTAAAATATATATATATATTTTGTTAGTTGTTTATTCTTAATTTTTTAAGTTGTTCATTAAGGGAAGTTACAGTCCTACATTGAACATTTTAGACATTTAATTCTCCCTCTTCTCTGATGTGACAAATTCAACAATACTATTTAACATTTGGAAGGAGGCCATGGCCTTGGAAAGTGGGAGAAATAATTACATGGATGAGATACTACAAAAAGTAATTTGACAGTGAAATAAAACGGAACAGCTACCAAGTTTAACTACACCAGGCCAAGTTCAACTCGCGCATATAAACTTCGTACCATAATTTAAGCGTTTATTCACAACACTTATCTCAAACTAATCTAAACTAAATGTGTTAGTCACTACTTCTAAAAATGCAAAATTGCTTCTGTCAAAGTCGCTGATATTCACAGAAACCTGTTATTGTACATGTCAGTGAATGATGTTTAAGCACCTTTCATAAGCACTCCAACTATTGTAATTTTTCATAATAAAGCACACCTTTAAAGGCTCCATAATTACCCGGATTTGAACTCAGAGACAAGCTGGTTAGGTAAAAGTTTAAATTTACTCGTGATCACAACCAGGCAGATCAAAACAGGCAAACCCATCAAAAAAAGGGTGGGGTACTGCAGGCAGGCAGTACGTGACAGGGAAGCTAGTATTTGGTGGGAAAAATGGACCAAACAAGTGACAAGGAGTTGGTTCGAGTTATGAAAGATCTCTAACCAGATCCAAAGTTGTTTTAAGATGTCCTTTGTCCCTGACAAAACATAAAATACAATATAATTTATATATATAACTTAATATATAATTAACTTAAACTCCCAAGGAATTTGTACGTCTTCAACTTTCCAAAAAAATAACAATTTCCTATTTTTACTATCATAGCAGGGAGCAAGAAATGGTCTGCAGATAACCTACTCTTCCCAGAGAATTGAAAATAATTCCATATCTCTTCCCTAAAAGAGTCAACTTAGTACAGAGGTGAACTGTGTCTTATTTAATAGCATTTATGGTTTCGTTTCAGCTGATATTGACTCTCAGCTCTACACTTGACCCTCAAAACAACAAACAATGCTTGCTGCAGTTTTCTCATATTTTATTACATTTACACGCTGAGAACAGGCAGGCGTCCCTCTCTCCCTGAGGGATATATAAGGTGAAACTTGCATCCTCCGTATAATTCTTTGGTGTTTACATTGTGATTTCAGTTGCTTCTCATTTTATTTCACAGAGCAGGTTTATGACAGACTTATTTGAGCCAAGCATTAAAGTGTCAAGAGACGAATAAGCTTTCATTTTCGAGCAAGCTGACATTTTTAGAGCTACAGTGAAGAATTCATATCCGCCTTTTTTTTAAAGCAGCTATTTTTCTGCACAGCATTATACTTTTCACGGAAGAAAATTAGATGGGACTTTGTGAGCCAGTTGCTTATGACTTGTTATTCATGACAATGATGGAATTGAATTATATGTATAATTGTTCACAGTTGCATACAGTGTGCCTACTTGACAAGAACAATTTGGTATCGTGTATTAGAGATATTCAGATCAAACCTCAATTATTTCTATGCATTGAACTGGCTCTTTTTAACATTTGTCATGCATTTTTAGGCTTATACTGATATACTATTGTTAAGTATACCACCATCTTCACTTTCTATTACAGAGGCATATTCTGAGCATTTCTTGTGAAAATAAACTAAAGATTATGCTTTTTTCTTTCTAGTCTTATCTCTTATTTGGAAAAAAACAAATTGCCTGAAGGTGGTCAGGGGTCAGAGTCATTAATACTCATCTGGAAACCATTAGAACTCCATAGCTGTATGACAAAAGAAGATGGTATTGCTGAAAATCTTCATCACTTGTGCCAACATAATACCTGAGTTTGTGGACAAATACCAAAACAATACTTTTTTCCAGAATCTTAGTTGCCATTTGGAGGCTATTTTGAAAAGTTTTTATTTAATCATTAAAAATGTGATTTAAATAACAAGTCAAGTAGTAGTTGTCAGTATGCCTGGTTGGACCAATGAAAAGTCAAAGTATCACAATCGCATTTCCTCTACTAGAAATATGTTTGTTCAGTACATATGTACATGATTCACAAATCAGCAGCTCAACTACAAAATCCAGCCTTTATATAAACACCTGCATGCATCTTTTTCAACTTGACTTTTAGGTGTATGATAAATCTATCAGAGCTGAACCTGATACATCCTCTTCAATTTTCACGTCTTCTAAGTATGAGTATTTCTTTTTAAAGCTGCTTACAGGTATTACAAGCCGCAGGTCATCCATGCTCAACACGCTGCATACAGTATAAACTGGCTCTTGATCTGAATAAACTCTTGCTTGTGGTTTTTGTCAGATGATGTGAAAATGTTCAGAGTAGGGGAGCAAAAACATCTTAAATTGTTTTGTATCAATGTTGAACCGTTTTTCATCACATTGTCAATTCTTGCATGGTGTTGTTAAAGAAAACCAGACATTTCAATGAATGATGGAATTTAATTTCACAACTGAGTTTTTCCTTATGCATTATTATCCTTCAATGAACTGTTTCACTTTAATTTGCTGAGCTAAATGCAGCCCGCAGAGCTACATATCCAGCAGTCGAGTCAAATTAGGTTAAATCCATTCCCAAAGCACTTTAAACAGATTTGTCAAAAGTGTTTTAAAGGAAACAAAAGACTGGAATTTCAAAAACAAGATAAAAATAATGGATATGAAAAAAGGGGTAAAAAGAAGAAGAAACAGAATAAGAACATTACAAACTCCTTTGATTTTGTGTCTCTGTGTGTGTACAAAAGCACTGAGAATACAAATCTCACAGCAGCAGCCATGAACTCAGTATGGTCTGAAGTGTGCGTATAATTTGGTCCCAAGAAATGGAACCAGCAAGTAAAGTTGACCTCCATTTTACTTATATATGTTAATATCACAGGACAGAACACAGGCTACACACCATTACACATCTAAGCATAATGGGACCCAACGTTTAATGTATAAGCTATATGAATTAACAGCCACATCAGTTTCTTGCAGTGCAAGCACTGCGCTTAGCCATACAGTTTCAGCAGCTTGATGTTTCAATAAATTTGAAAGGGATTTTATCCTGCAGCACCATTGCTAAAGCAGCTCTCGCTGCACCAAGAAAATGGGCATTTGGGTGATAAATGATCCCGCACTTCTTTGGTGCTGGTTTCAATTTTCTCTTTATTGTACAATCAAGAGAGCATAATTAATTTAGCAATGTGCAAAGTTGGCTAGCTTATTCTGTACATAAATCACTCTGCTGTTTGATCAGCATATTTTGAGATGTACTTCATATTGTGATAAATCAAATTGATTGTAAAGTCTGTTAAAGCTGCACTAAGCAAAAAAAATTTTATGTAAATTAATATTAAACCAGTAAAATATATATAGTGGTTCAGTACTTTATGTGTTTAATCCATCCAATCCACAGTTTTGTTGTTCACTGTTTTCTTATGAGCTACAGTGGGTCTAAAACTCCATGCCAACTAAATGAGATCCTGAATTTGCCCCCTAGTTGCCCCTATGTTTTTTATTGGGAAGCAGTCACTCCATTTGTTCCATCAAGTGCAAGACTTTTTCAACTCGTGTCCCTTTGCTATAAAAGTGATGCCTGCTGTAAACACGAGCACGCTGTGTTTGCTTACATAAAATTACACGACATCTGGGAATTGAGCTTACGTTTTCAAACTGTTACCTCTGGGTGCAAACAATTACCTCTGGGTGCATTTTAATGCTGCCAACATTGGTAGTTGGCCACTGCAGTCACATAGAAACAGCATTTTGGGAGAAACATGCTTATGTAATGTGCAGCAACAAGCTATGGTATCATTCAAAATAAGCCAAAAGTAAACAATGACTTATTTATTTAATGGCAGGAGTGAATTTGAGGGATTGTTACGGCTCATATGGCAGAATGAGCTGAGTTCAGAGTATGGGTAAATAAGAAAAAATGGGGGAGGGGGGGATATTAACGTCTTATCAGTTGAGTTTTACAATCAAGACAATGTTAATAGTCTTAGAGTTACAATAGTTTTGTATGGGACAAATTATTCACTGGCTTTCTAGCCCTGGCTGTGGGGTCTGCTGAATGTAGCTTGCTCCCCATCCTGTTAAAATGAGACTTTCTTTACATTTGAGTTATATTTTGTTTCAGGGCTCCCAATAAGTGATGTTACATACTCCAATACAGTACAACATTTTAATCATCACAATACATCCAACCATCATCTATAGAAATGACCTAAAACTGCTTATGCTTATAGGGTCATTGGGGGACTGCAGCCAATCCCAGCTAATATTGGGCGAGAGGTAGGGTTGACTCTGGACAGCTCAGCAGTCAGTCAAAGGACTGACACATCACAACAAAATACCCTCACTCACACAATAGTGGAAGTTGAAACATGGGTTTTGGGCCCAAATGCAGAGACAGAAACTCAACTGGTAAGATGTGTGGTAAGTGTTTATTTGCAAGAGGTGAAAACTTTATGATGAAATGAGGCAGTCAAAACCAAGCAACTCCATTAAGTCCAAAAGTCCAACACTGATAACACAAATTCAAAAGCGACAACAATCAGGGAACCAGGGTCATGGGGAACTGGGAAATAAATATCCGACCTCCAACCTCAAAGCGTTTCAGGTGCATGCTGGTGCATTACGTGAAATGTAAACAATAAACATGGCTGACCATGACAAACATACGTTTCTTTGGCAAGTTTATGCTCTCTTAAACCTTCAGCAGTGCCAATTTATTAAAAACAAGTGATAAATATCTCTTACTCATTAGCTGTGTACCCTTCTAGCTACATCAGTTGATAATCCTCAAAAGTCATGAAAAAGTTGTAGGCTATATTTCCTAATGTTTTTACATAATTGGGCATTTCTTTTAACATTTTCCTGAATGACTTTCGGTTAGAGATGACTTTCAGAGATTGTTTGCTGTAACAATTTCTACATTACTTTGCATGCAGAACAAGTTTTACTATGCAGAAAAAGTATTATTTTAATTTTATAGTCTACTTTACTTTGCCTTTTAGTTTATGGTTTACCATTTACAATGTGTGCTTCAGTGGGAGCTGCCATTGTTGTGTGACCTCATTCGGCTGCTACTTGTGAAGTCCGGGTACATGTTTTTTTCTCCCAGTTCACAAGTAGGAAATCAAACTTCCAGTGGCGTTCTATGGTACTTTTTCTAGTTCTTTTCTAGGAGGTGGTAAATTTCCCAGTTCTGAGTAGCGGGGATCCACTGACTGTATATAAAAACAGTCAACAGTGGAACAGTGGAATGCAGCCTTAAGGGGCAGAAATAATTCAAAGTCAAAAAGGAAACATCAAACACACACACACACACACACACACACACACACACACACACACACACACAGCAGACCAGAACTGTGACAAGACTTTCCTTTTCCAAATTTTAACACAAAAGAGAAATAATAGAAAAGAAATGATCTTCTTGACCACAGCAACGTTCATCTCATCACCTTATCTTCAATGGAAAAATGGCTACCACTGCTGGTAGCAGGAGCTAATGACTGCTAGTCAGTATGACCATTGTGATGGCACTCTGATCTGCTTTGGTGTGCCTTTTGGTTGGCTGTTGCTGTCGGATTTTCCCAAATGTATTCATGCGGTGTTGCAAACAACAGGCAGGAGAAGAAATGGAAAATAACAGAGTTATAAATTATACAGCTTCTGCACTCCCTGCAGCCAAACCGGTTTTGTATTATTTTGCCAGTTATGCAAAAACAGAGATTATCATTGATAATCTCTGTTTTTATTTGAGATTGTATTATTGATTATCATACAATCTCATTGAGAGCCTTGCAATGTCACCTGTCAAATATCATTTCATAATATTTGTAAATAAGTTATTTTGACATTGTCTATGTGTTTCTCCCATTATTTGCCATGCCCTACAAGCATGGTCATGACCGAAACCACCGACGTGCCAAATTACACAAATTTGAAATTAAGCAATACATATTTACAATCCATTATTTATTTTTTTAAGTTCACTGTAAAACTACCTGTTTCTTGTGAAAGAACATTGTCATGGTTAAATATTGAAAAAGCCCAAGATGACTGCTGGTTTTACATGGGAAACCACATTACATACCCCTCACCCACCACCCTGACCTCTACAATCTAAATTTTTTATTGCAATATGAACATATACTACAACATATAACTCTGATCTGGGATTTTGGCATTTGATAATAATTGTGTACTGCAGAACTGTCCAGTGTGAACACTGATATTTCAGCCCAGTTACATATTGGACAATTAGACAGATAGTTAGGTGACCCTGGATGCTCTAAATAAATTATCAGTTGACAGGACAGTTCAGATGTTTGTTGTGGCCACTTGCTTACACGTTTAACAAGGTTGTCTCATATTTTGAATATTCTTCAACAGCATTTCCTTTTAAGAGGGACACCAACTCCTAGCTGATTAATATTTCCATATTTCTGCACAAGCCGTGAGCCAGATGCCTGAAATGTAAATGCAAAGAGATGCAAGATATGTTTTGCTCCCAAGCAGCCAGCAACTGGAAGGATATCTCGGCACAGGCTACAGAGACATGGGTAGCAGGAAGAAATGATGACACTTCTCACTAATGGTTTTATGTTTGTAGAGATATTTATATGGCTCCAAACAACTGTCTACATCTGAGTATCTCCACTTTTTATATTTAGTGTTGTGTGTCTGATTTGTTTTGACTTTTACTGACCTCTAAGTGTATCTCCGCCACATCATAAATCTGGCCATGTGGAGAGACATACTCTGAATACACTGCTTGCCATGTAAATCAATCATTCCTGTAGGGGGTACAAGCCAACACATTATCAGTGCTTCCGCTGAATACTGAGATGCAATGCCACCTTCTACTACCAAGCTCTCTAGGTTTTTGTTTGGCAACAAACTTTTTAGCCCTGTTTATGTACTTATGCAAGGTGTTAAAAAATGACATTGGGAAGTATTGTTACATTGTTGTACTGTTAAATTGACTAAATTGTATGTGAGTAATGTTGGGTTCAGACAAGAGGCGGAAGCGACAAAACACCGCCAAGCTGCCTGCTACACTCACTACTCAAGAAGTGAACATACATTGCAGAGTTTATGTTAGTACAGTTTATGTTAGTTTATCCAGGAACACATTAGTGAGGTTATTGATTGAAATATCAGCTCTATGCGTGATTAGAAAAGAGCAGAGGAGCTGAATTGCCTATTGTCTTAAACCAGCCCAACAGCCAGTCACCTGTTGATATATACAATCATATTTGCAGTATTTCACCCATCTACAAGAACATAAGACATGTAAATGTGTGCTGAATAATAAATAAAGTATTAGAATTTCAAAATACAAAAACCAAAATACTGTCAAGTCAGGATTCCAAGTAAGAAACTCTCCACTGACATTATTTGCATGCACTAACGTGATGTCATGTAACAAATTGCATGAAAAGTATTTGTCTCTTAAGACATACATCTGAAATGACACATTTTACTCAGAGTTTTTAACTAGCTATACACCAATCTCTTTGAGATTAAAATTTAATATTTGTTTTAGCACCAACAGTCATATTTTTGTTTTAAGAGTGATTATTTTGTGCGAGTTATATTCACAGAAATGTTTAAATGTCTACTTCTATGGTGAGGTATTTTGAAAGGATCCACTGTCGATGTTAACCTGGGGTGGGAACTCTTCAACTAAGCTAAAGGGACAGGCAAGCACATGGACTAAAGTAGCTCCAGCTGAGGCCAACTGACAAAATCAGTAAATAAAATATAATGTTGACAATGTTTTTCTTGCTGCTGTTATTCTAATAAGTTGAAGAAAACCCCTATTCATTAATTTATTCCAGTGACTAAAATGAAAATGCACTTTGAACTGGGGAGGGTTTTGTTGGGAATTTAGTTGTGGCTGGGTGGAGCAACGGCATGAATACTCGCCACTGGTAATGGAAACAGTGGATTATACTGGGGGTGGGGGGGCTCAAGGGCATCCATGTTTTTCTCCTTTTTTTTCCAAGTTGGACCACTGCAATGCACAGAGGCTGTGAACGCGACCCACCATCTGTGAATGTCTGACTTCCAATTGTCAGTGCAATGCAGCATAAGCCTGTGTAGTTGAGATACCAGCCCTAAGCCAATGTATAAGTGAAATGAGGGTTGTGGTTGTGTTTGTTGAGAATATTCTCAATAATGGCAGTGAGAGCACTTTGCAGAAGTATTTTAGCATTACAGGGAACATGCAACCGTGCATCCCTTCTTTTCAAAATAACAATAAGCGCTCTGTTGTTCCTGGTGTGACACAGACACTAACAGTGAGTGACACAGATGACAGCAGGTCAGCCTTTCAGTTGAAACAATGTTTTTCCAATTGAATGACAGAATGACAATGAAATAACCAGGTAGCGCTTTCCCACATCGATACAGTACAACACATGAATGATTTTCATCCCCACAAGACAAAGCCACCGTTTGAAAAGATGCGGTGAAAAAGATTGATGGCTGGAAACCCTGCAGGGGGTGGAAAAATATCAGGAAAACCTTGCATGATATTGTAATCAAAGACAATAGTCCTTCACTATTTTTTTTTACTTTTCTGAAGCTCCTGATATCACATTTTTGATTGCATCAGAAAGTTTTCAATGTTTTGGTAATTTTGTTGTCAAACTACATTTTAGGATAGAGTTTCACCTGGAAGAATACACTATAATTACAAAACAAAGAAGCCAAATTATATATTAAAAAATAGATTTTCTGTCTTTGATACTGTGAAGAAGGAGAAACTGACCTTTTGAAAGGTCAGAGAGAGGAGACTACACAACCACACTCATTGATCGCTCCTCATAGGGATTATATGTCCTGCTCAAGGACACTCCAGCAGGGGCTTGGCTGTCATGGGCGCTTAAATCTGGGTCGTCTGGGTGAAGGATGGTTGCACTAATTTCAAGTGGGTTTTTGTGTTCCTTATTATCCTCACCAGTATGCCTCTGTCACTAGGTATAAAAACATAGTTTGGGTTGTGGAAGGGCTCATCAAAGAAACATCTGCAGTGAGGGTTGAACAGAGGTGCAGAAAATAAGATTTTTTCTTTGAAAGTTACTAACAATATTTTAATACTTATATGAAAACAAATACATAAGTGTATTATGCCTCAAGTAAAATCCATCAAAATGTATAAATTCAGAATTTAGTAATTTATTATGTTCGAATATGAAATAAGATGATAAGAAATACAAAAACTGATGCATAAAATAGATGAGGAAGATTAACCTAATACATTATTGGCATCTATTATATACAGTTGCGGGAAAAAGTATGTGAACTCTTTGTAATTACCTGGATTTCTGTATAAATTGGTCATAAAATGTGATCTGATCTTCATCTAAGTCACAACAATAGACAAACACAGTCCGCGTAAACTAACACCACACAATTCATTGAACACAGGGTGGAAACATCCACAGTGCAGGGAGGGAAAAGTGTGTGAACCTTTGGATTTAATAACTGGTTGAACCTCCTTTGGCAGCAATAACCTCAACCAAACGTTTCCTGTAGTTGCAGATCAGACCTCAACAACAGTCAGGAGGAATTTTGTACCATTCCTCTTTACAGAACTGTTTCAGGTCAGCAATAATCTGGGGATGTCTGGTGCGAATCGCTGTCTTGAGTTCATGCCACAGCAACTCTATCAGATTGAGGTCAGGACTCTGACCCTCATAAAAACCTATTATTGTTTGTGCAGTAATAGTTTAAGCAGACTGTGTATATCTATTATTGTGAGCCAAAAATAGATGTATATACGTTCTATTATTGTATGATAGTCAATAATAACGAGCTAATGCAACTTGGCCTAAAGTTTTTATATGGAATAAATACTGCCCCAAATGTATTGTAGCTTTGTGGAATTGTTTGAATTTATATCTGGATATCAGAAAAACCAGAAGTTTACAGGTACGGATCAATTGCACAATTACAAAACAAACGTACAGTTACAAGTACTTTTGTCCCACATTTGACACATTCTACTGAATAACCGATGGGAATACTTTTATAGATGTAGGTCTATAATGGTATTGAGGCGATCCACTGGACCAATTCCAAAAGTTGTATACCTATCAAAATACCATGAGGCTCAATCTTAGCAAGGCAGCATCCGCTTGTAACTAATCATTATTTTATGTCCACTTCTACTGCTCAAATAGTCTTCAACATGTCCATCTCGGGCATTATTTCCTTGGATCAAATCTTGTCGAGACAATATATTATTTTCCCAGATGTACATCCATATAGCATACACACTTCTGCCTTTATGTTAGTAATTCCACAAAGAGCACACAATATCTGTTCTACTATCTGTTAAACTGACCAAACTGGCCAACTGAGCAATAATATGGATGCAGCTGCTGTTTACTGTAAGCCTTGTCTCCACCATATTTTATCTTATTCATATCTGAGATCATATGTAACCCGTTCTGGGTATAAGGCTCAGCTTCAAAGTCCCTTTTTCTCTATTTCAGGTCAGCTTCATCAAATAAACATAAACCTGTCAAGGTGTCTCTAGAGAACAAAGGACCTCCAGTTTCTCTTGGTCCACCTCATTTTATTCTGCCATCAAAACCACCATTAACATTTTAAATCACCCCTCCTATAATAGCATCCCGAACTCAAAGAGGTTTTACCAAAAGTGGGACCATTCAGGCATGATGAAGTTTCAGAGAAGATGCACATTTTCTCTGAAAAATCCAACTGCTTCACTGCGATGCAAATAAATAAATAATGTATTGACACCTGAAATTCATTCTCAGCATTTCTCCATACCAAAGCAGAGAAGACTGTGTGTGACTCAAGATTCTGGGCTTTATTGTAAAGACTGTTGTGACTGTGCGTGCTAATCTTTGTGCTAAAGCCAGAACTGTGAGTCTTTGTGAAGCTGGTCTGTATCTTTATCTCCTTTATCACAGCCGAACAGGCCATGAGCTGAGCTTCCACTGCCAGAAAGAGATGCAACATCTGTATACTGTATGTCTGCATCCATTCTGCTCCCACTTTATTAAGGCAACAAATAACATACAGCATTTGCAGCATTTGACAGTTGAGTTGAATGGACTAACCATGTGATGATAAACTGCAGATTGAAAATGAAGCCGAGATTGATGATGAACTGATGAAAGTTTTGTGCTGGACTGCTGAAACTGGAAATCCTAGTCACCTTTTCACTTATATGTTGTGGCCAGAAAGTTTAAGTTTTTTTAGAGGCTACAGGCAAACAGCAAATTCCTTGGTTCGTTATGTTGTTTGGTTGTGAATTTTATCTCAATGGGACCATGTGTCATCACATGTATCTACACAACTATATCCACAGCTAATCACATCCTCCTTGACCCATTAACCTAATATTATTTGTGCAAATGTAAGATTGTGTACTCAAAGAACTCTTGTGGTTGTGGAGATTCATGAAATGTTTGAATAACCTTAAAAAATGTATTGACTACTCTATTTTATACCACCTGCTGATTCCTCAAGCCTGTTAACTGGCTGGTAGGAGCCACAATTGGTCAAGAAGTGCTAGGATGAAAAAATAAGTCTTACCATTTTGGCCTTTGTCGTGGCTCAAAAACTGATATCCATAGAAAAGGTTGGTCTCATCTTGAACCAAAGCTTCTGCAGATAAATTCCATACCCAAAATATTACCAACAAAGTTAGGTTCAACACGAAATAAATAAATTCCAGTTTTTGATATCTTTGCCACCATCTTGACTGTAAGGGAGCCTTCTTTTTCACTGGTCTTACTGCCGGACTACAAACTAAAGTTTAAAAGGTGCATGTCGCCACCGACTGTCCCAGAGTGTGTAAAACCATGACTTTATATAGAAGTTTAGTCTTCTGGATATTAAACCTGTTTTGTAAAAATATTGAATTAAAGCCCTTTGAACCTGCAATTGTTTGTCACCTTTCTTTAACATGTTCAACAGATTTCAAGTCTCACATTTATCTGATACTGTGGTTTTATTTGTTGAAGAATTATTGTGAGCCAGCTGTCAGGTGTGAGGAAGAAGGTTTTCAGCAAAGTTTGGCTGTTTTACACAGCGAAGTTTGGTTGTGTAAAACTTTGCCAACAACATGCAATGCCAACACCAAATCTGAAGGATAACGTCTTTTGGTCCCTATGTTTTTCCCTTCCCCTTAGTGCCTTTAGTTTTCCTTATTAGGTCATCTTTAGCTGGCCTTAACCTAGAACAATTAATCTATCTGATGTTTAGATTCCAATGCTCCGTTATATTGGAACCTATCACTATCCCTGAGTTGTACTCTAATCTTTGGAGCCCATGAGTTCTTGTAAACATTCTTATAGGACTCAATCTTGTAAGATTCCCAGAGAACACTGATATCGGCTAGCCTGACGCCTGAGCTACTGTCTCTAACTAATCAGTCTATTGTTGTCTCCCTGACAAGGATAAGTATATGACAGAAATACCTAAAGCTAGAATGTCAGAGAACACTTATGGGGTCAGCTACATTACTCTGTCTTACTTTGCCCTGTTACGTTAACAAAGCCCCTTGAGAAATATTCTAATCATTCATTTTTTATAAAGTGACTGCAAGTGTATGCCTGTAAAAGAAAACTTACACTATACTATACAACAAAACAAATAAAATTCAAAACATTGCAAATCTCCACTTGTTACATCTGGCAAATCATGCATCCATGTGTTGCCTGATGGAGATCTGTGCTATTAGGAGTACACTCCTATAGTTCTAAGATTTAGACACATCCTGCACACCTGGGGCTCAATAGAAGAACTGTGATCTTAAGCACTCAAAAAAACAATAGCATAAAAAATATATTTACAGCTTCTGATATCATTTTTTTACAGTCATGCTTTCCATGTTTTGAAAAATGTTTTTGTTGGGAAATAAGGTAATAATCGAAACACCAGATCGTGAGAAGTCAAATGTGTTTTTACTTGCCCTGAAAAAAACTGTTTAACCTCTTCCCTTGGACGTGTTTCAAGTCAGAGACACCTGTTTAAAAAAACCTGATGAATGTGTAGGTTTAAGTGAAATTATCTCAAGCTGTGGATATTTTATTTATTTATATCACATAGTTGTAGAAAGAAAATAATGTGGGTTAAAATGCATGGCATTGCCTATGTAGCTGTGGGCCACCTCATTAATTATACATTACAGCATCTCTTAGTGGGCAGGTGGTGGATGCAGCTGGGATTTTCCAACATGGAGGAGATCATCAAGCAGGTGGTACCGGAGCCCCTGGAAAGTAATGGTTGACTGGTCTACTAACTTTTCACCTTTGCTGCAGCCCTGGCCCTAGCAGACATCCATCTGCACCTCCAGCCATCGATGACCTAAAACCAATCCATGGCCCTGTCCCTTGATCCCGCTTATTTCTTTCCCACACCTCACCGGACATTTTAATTTTTGTCCTTCCCGGTTCCTGACGCCTCTCTGTACTGACTCTAGAGACGCCAATGGATGGTCTGGACCAGACTGTGGCATTGGATGACAACTGCTTATTAATGAAAGTAGGGCAGGTTGTTTGAGTTGCATCTGGGTTAGTTCTCCTTATACAGCAGGGATGTACCAAAAACCACTATGTGTGTGTTCAAAGGGTTTAAACTGATCTGAGGATGCTCACAATTGAAAACAAAATTCAATCCCAAATCAAAGCACGTAAGTAGGTCTATGCATAAAAGCGATTCTAACAGACAGGGTTGTGTTATGTTGTGATGCTTTGTAACATAAGTAGTAATGATAACTGATCACTGAAGTAATAATGGATGGTTGGTACACTATTAATCATTTGGGTTTTATTGTATGAAAGGGCTATTTGAGATGTTCAAGGACCGTTTTAGTCCTTAATAACTTCAACAAATGCTTATATGATTCTTTGTGATGTAATATTTCTGTTCCTGATATTTCATTTCATTTGTTACCTGATGTTGGTTTTTAATTTTTACTCTTTTCAAACTTTTTGATTATTTATTTTTTAAACTGTTTGTATTAAGTACATAACATAAAATGTATTTTCATGTGACATATTTTTGTGCTGAAGTGTGAAGGTGTGAAGCAACAGTTTCATATCCTCTAGGCCATAATCCCAAATGAGAATCTGGGTGACAAAGATTCATTGCCTTAGGAAATTTATTAAATGGTATAGGACTTGGTCACCATGCTTGCAGCGTGGCTCAAGGGATAGAAATGTCAGTTCATTTGTCCATCTGGCTGTTGGTGAAACATTTTGTTCCAGAGTGAAATGTTTTAACAAATGTGGGTAGAATACTATTAAACTTGTAAAACAAAATGGTACAAATTGCAATCCATAAAGTGGGTGCAGCAGGTATAGCAGCTTCCTCAACCTAACTTTGTTTTTTTTTTTTTACCTCTGGACCAATGAAAGCAAACAAACGACTATAGGTTGTCTGTTTTAGAACATCACTTTTCAGGTGTAATATTCTTTGGTCAGACAAGGCAGTTGCTGACTTTCTCTCCAGCTCAAAAACTGGGGAGGAGTTCCCACTTGGCTGGACAGTACTGCAGACAGCATAAAACACAGACCCATAGGTTTGTGAAGTGCCATTGTGAAGCTTAATGTGGACGGCTCTGGCTAATCCAAAAATGAGCAAAGAGGTGGAGGTGAGGCAGGCCAAATGAAGCTTGGTTGCTGAACCGCCGAGCGGCTAGCCACCTGAGAGGGCCCCCACCTGTCACTCATAGCAACCACATCCTTAATTATGCATAACATTAACCCTTAATATGATTCAAACGTGTGTGTAGTGTGTGATGTGCTTTGCGTTTAGGTGGTAGGCTACTTGAGACTGGAAGAACTCCTACAGTAAACTAATTCCGCATTGCACAAGGTGCAAACCAGGTGTTGTGCCGAGTTTTGCCTGCCTGCCGAGAATTGCATGCACCTCCAAATAATGCTTTTAAATGCTGTAAAATTCTTTGTGGACTTCATCAATGGTGATAAATTGATTTGAAGTATATATTTTATGAATGTTTAGAGTCTTTAATATTTTAATACACTAGGCTAGAAGGACCATTCCTTGACATTCAGTACATACATGGTGATAAAGCTGTTTGATCAATGAGCACAGCAAAGTGTCTGAGAAGGACCTAAAGAGGTGGATGCATAATTCGGCAGATCAGATTTTGTAGGCTCCCTGCCGAGATTTGCATCCACCTCTTTTCTCAGCATAGATGACCGTTAGCACCCGCGAGGTGCATGCAATTCTCGGCAGGCAGGCAGAATTCGGCACAACACCGGCGGCTTCAGAAATGTTCGTACACAAAGTGCTGTCCAACAGCTGTCTGTGGACGTGTTGCTACAGTTAGTGTGAGGAAATACCGCACAATGCGTTTTTTAATCAACCGGCGTATCAATAACTAACCTGGCTAGTTGCAAACAAACAGCTGGCCGAGCGAGGTTGGAACTGGAACGCCGTCAACTCCGGTGTGACGTCATTCCCAGCTCCGCCCTCCGAGGTAAATGGAACGCAGCAACAGCTGCATCCATGTTAGCACATCACGTTTGATGTGGTAATTTCACAGTAGGCAGACACACAGGTTCGAAGACTCGTTCTCGCCCCCTACAGTGCAATTCGGCGCTAAAATATCAAGGTGAAAGTCATCATAGCTTGCGTAGTATAGACCCAGCTCCCAACCCAACTTTGAGAATAGATTAACGGCGATATTTTTTTTGTCGCCCAATAAGAGTCTCATGTTAACGCAGCCGTTAACGCCGATAACGGCCCACCACTAGTAAAAATAGATATAGAGTCCAACACTGTTGTTTGTGCCATGCTGTAAACATGCTTTATATCTGCTGAAACTTGGGCATTTTAACATCCCTATGGGAAGGGACTCACTTTTGGAGCCAGCCTCATGTGACCATTCGACGAACTGCAGGTTTTGGCACTTGTAGGATTTTCATTGCCCCGGATGTTGTCGCTGGACAGTATTTGGTTTTAAAAAAGTGCAACTATATGGCAGTGTGTTACCCTGCTGGTTATGATGTGCATATGATTGACACATGATGTCTCTATTGTTTCCCAGAGGTTTATCAAGTCTGGTCTGATTGAGGGAAAACCAATAAAGGGGGGGTGGGTATCTTGACTCTCTGTCTCTTGGCAGCAGCAGTTTGATTGTGAACTGTGCTCTGTAAATTCGAGTTGTTTTCTTTGTGTTTTGATGGGTCTGGAAGTCCTGTTATCATGGCTTTATCTCTGTTTGAGTAGGTTTAGTTAAAGGTTGGTTTAGGGTAAAGGGAAGACTCCAGATCCTACAACCCTTTGTGGGTTGTTCTGGATAGCTTCCCTTTCTTTTGTTAATTTTTGCTGGTCGTTATTTTATTGTTTTAGGTTGATTTTTTGCACATTTCATTCTTTATATATGTATTGTACATGTTTGTTTTTGGGAACACCCTGACTCTTTTGATTTGATTCTTTTGTAATTAGTCTTTCTGGGGGGGGTCTCCTCACCAAGCTCTGATTGTTTCTTTTTTTGCATTGTCTTCTTTTGTTTCACACTGACAGCACACACCTGACATTTTCCACTGCATTCATGCACTATTATATGTCACTGATTCTGACTTTCACATCTCATTGCAGTGTGTTGGTGTCTCACAAAAAGCACTAGAGTGGTTTGGTTCATATTTGTCAAACAGACACTTCTCGGTCTCAGCTGGCAAATTCATGTCTTCAGCCTCTCCCCTGTTAAATGGGGTGCCTCGGGGGTCAGCCCTCTGACCTTTGGACCGGATAGTGAATCGCTTTGGTTGTATATCCTATCATTGTTACCTGGGTGACACTAAGCTTTATGTTTTAGTAAATCCACATGACTTCAGCAATCTGACACTCTCCATAACTGTTTAGCTGCTATGAAGGACTGAATATCACTAAACTTCCTTCAACTTAATTCAGACCTTCTCGTCATTTGCCCTGAAAAGGCTTCTATGGCGTGTTCCAATATACTGCCTCCTATGTCCAAACTCTAGAAATCTTGGAGTTATTAGTATTTGACCCTCATTTGAAATTTGACAACCATGTCAGAGCTGTGATTCAGTGTTTTTGTTTGCTGTTCTTGTTTTTCTCTTTCCCTGGTGTGTGAGTGGGCTTCTCTTGGGACCCGGAGGCGGTCTTAAGCCTTGGAGAATCTGCAGCTGTTTCCTATTCATAGTTTTCATGTGACGTCACATTCCAAGGAAAACGCTCCCTTGGAGGACAAAGAAGACGTTATTTTCCGCTGCCTGCCAACCAATATGCAAGTGATACACTGTTACTTTGAGTTTGTTACTTTTTGCGTTGCCAAAATGCTAGATGGTTGTGTGCTATCAGATTTACTAATCAAGGAGGAGACAAGCCTGGGCTGTGTCTGGTGAGGGATTCCCAGGAGGTAAAAGTAAACATTACCGCAGTCCAGCGGTGGCAGGGACCTGACGGTTTTTAATGGTAGAAATGAGAGTGAAACATCAGTGAATGCTGAAAAGTTATACGGATCGGATTTGCCCAACATTTGCAGTTTGGGTTCATACCTTTTTCTTAAGTTAAAAGGTGATCCAATTAAAATTTGACTGCTTTTGAGGTGTCAAACATTGCAAAAATTAACTTCTAACTTAAAATGCATCACTCATGCCTTCATTTTCTCCTGTCTCGACTTCTGCAATGCCTTTTTCACTTGCCTGAGTCAAACAGACCTGGCACGTCTACAGCTTGAACAGAATGCAGCAGCTGGGCTTTTCACTGGTACTAACTGTAGATCACACATCAGTCCTATTTTAGCGTCACTGTATTGGCTGCCAGTTAAGTTCAAAGTTAATTTTAAAATTCTTTTAATCACTTATAAGGCACTACATTGATTAGCTCCTGCCTACATTTCTTAGCTACTTAGTCCTTAGACCACTGAGTGGCCGTTTAGGTCGTCAACAAAAACCTGTTTGCTGTGCTTGCCATTTGTAAGTCAAAAGGTGACCATATGTTTGCTAACCCATACGTCCTGGCACCCAGACCCTGAGTTAAAGCAAAGGTCTATATATCAATCATTTCTTATTTGCTGAATTCATATAAATGAAAACGAAAAGAATTATGCCAATTAAAATCATAATAATCAGAAATAGGAATGTTTGATTTGATGTGTTTCTGTGTACAATGACTATGATGCTCCTGTTTAAAAAAATATTTTTAGTTACATTTAGTTTACATTTTAAGGTAGTTCTGACCTTTTACATGCAGAAATTACAGCATTATAAATTGAACATGTACGTTTTGTGTAACCCATAGAAACAACACAGAATGAAACCTGCTGTTCACAGCTCAACACTTAAATTAGACATGCATTCCCTCAACAGGAAGTCTCATTATCAGTGTGGCCATATGTTGTGGTGTTCTGAAGAAGGAACATCTCTCTTAAGAATGTAAAATGTTTCAATGTTCATTCTTCACCTTAGAAACCAGTTAAGAAAATCAAATATTTAAACATGGAAATTTGAACATGTCCATAACAACTTGGCAAACTCCATCTGATGATGAAAGTCACGTGATATGATTGAAAGTTCCACAACTGCTAAGCCCTTGAGTTGAGCTAATTTTCATAACTTAAACCCACTTTTCAATATATAGCAGATATTTAATCTTTGATCCAACAAGACTCTTTCCAGTATGTTCTATTAAAAAAGTAATGACATGCTTCAGTATAGAAAGTAGTATCAAGTGTGTACATGTATGTAAAAAGTGACCTTACTGTATTTTTTTTTTTCAAAAGGATTTTCTCATTCCACACGCTGGTGTCTAACAACACAAGATATGCACACTTGAGGCCTGTAATATGAAGTGAGGTTATTGGCTTATTTATGTAACTTCAAGTGTAACTACACCCACACGCACGCAGACACACACACACACACTCTCACATATACACACCAATTCTCATGGCTGTGCTCTGTTGTTTATTTATTTTGCTTGTTTCTCCTTTTCATTCTACCTCAGTTGTTTTCTTATGTTAGCTGTTTATTGCTACTGTTTTGCTTGGCTCTTTGTTCTAGTTTTGTCTGTTGTTTTTTTTTGTCTGTTTGTCTTCTCCACCTAAGCCCTCCTACTTGTTCTCTTGCAATTGGTGTTTTCGTCTGCTATTTCCTGTTCTTCCCACCCCTCATGCCTGTTCTCTTGCAGGATATCGTCTTTTCTCTGTGGTGTTTGTGCCCCACATCCCCATTTCTGCCCCCCCGGCCAGCCCGGTAAAAATCAATACATATTAAAATAAATAATAAAACAGATAAAGGAGTAGATTAATATTCTCTTGTTAATGTAAAATCTGTCTGGCACAACATGGTATCCAGCTTCTCATACGGTATACCCGGTTGCTGGGCTATCTATTTTTTTTAAAAGTGTACCTTTGTGATGACTGTGTAACTTCCTTATAAACTCATAAAATGAAAGGTGGATAGGTTTTACCCGAGGCAGACTTTCATGGCAATTTACACTGCATCTCTAAACTGCTCAGAGCAGGTTAACTCGATGTTAACCTGTATACTTTAATTGTCTGTTGTATGTGTCGGCTACACAACACATCAGTACTCTGTGTTAAAGATGAGAACTATTAAAACACACCACTTGACAGAGTATTTTTAGATTGACTTGTTGCCTTGTGTGCTTTCCATTTGAGTTGCTGCTGAAGTTAAGTTGTTCTTAAAACACTAACATTCATACATGTGGCCCCTGCAGCCTCTGTGTGATTTAGGGAGAAGATCTTAATTCATTAACAAGTCAAGTGAGTCAATCTGAGATATAGCCCATGAGTATAATTTATTATCCTAAATGTTTTCACATATTTAGAGTGACTATTTCATGTGTCCAAACAAAGGGGCCAGGAGAAGGGTGTAATGATGAAAGTGGTAACTTCTATGAGAATATGATAATATGGTGATTGTGGGCTAAAATCACAAGCATTTCCTCTTTGATAAATCCTAGTGCAAAGTATAATTTGATATTCCATTCACACACATTCATACACTGATGGAACAGCCAACATCTGATTAGCGGGCAACCTGTTCTACCTTCTAAGCTACAGCCGCCCCCAAAGTGAAGTGATTACTTGTAGATTTGTGATTTGTAAACGGCCTAAATACACAGTTGTGCCTTTACATCTCAGTCAAGAGTCTATAAGTCAAAGTAGAAATTTACAACAAGAACACTGTAAAGTTACTTACAAATGCGCTGCCAGCAAGCCTCCCTGGCTTTGTTGGTCACCACAGTGTTAGATTAGTCCGTTGACATTTCTTAACACTCCTCATACTTATTGTGCATTGTCCTGAGAAAATATGGAGCAAGTGCCATCATGAAAGAACTGCCTGCTTTGGTTTACACTCCTGCACAAATTCCAATTAAAAAATTAAATTAAAGAAAACTAGAAATCACAGCAACTTGATGTAATTGTCCATTAATTTGTAACGATCTACAACCCACTTGATTGCCGTAAGTATTATTTTTGAATACTGACTTTATGAGTCCCTTCCCCCAACAGACCCCACCCACAAACCATTTTGACCAGAAACCAAATAAGTCTCCTCATGTTTTTTGAGTTTGATAGTTTTTATTTACTAATGTGTTTAATTATAATTTCTGTAAATGTTATGTCCATACAGGTAGATCTAATTTTAAAGCCTTCTCCATACTGCCAGGAATATTTCTTTCTGAGGAAGCCTTCTGAGACTTTTTTTAAAAATTTATTATTCATTTGGAATAAAAATGGAGTCAGATTTTAATATTTTGAGTTAAACAAAACTTTAATCAGCTTATGAAATAAATACCTACCATTTGTACATTTTTATCTGTAAACTCCCTCCACTCCCACATTGCTAAAACCCCAATTCCCCCGATGTACAAAAAAAAAAAAAAAACAATACTATTGACATGACTTGTCGGTATTCTCAGTGGTATCTATGGCCCTACAGATACAATATCATTATATACTTTAGGATATCATTATCTTTACATTTTTTAGAGAATTACTTTTATTTTAGTAATAATACATTTTTTTGCCAACAACTACTGTCCCTGTCATGGTTTATACACAACTAAATCCCCTCAGTGGAACGTGCACTTTCTCATAAGAACACCCAGTCCATATTTATTCATCAGGGGCATTAGATACAGCTGGAAAGTCACAGATACATCTCCCGGCTCCTTGCTTCAAATCCATATTCTGCTTGCACGTTATTCCCTGGGATCCCTCCTCAGATTGTTGGGATGTCATCTGAAGCAGCCAAGACACTGCAAATCCATGCTTTGCACTGCCCACAGCATGAGAAGTGAATACTGCAACTCTACTAAGGATCACCTAGTCTATATTTATTCATTGCTGGTATCTGATTCCATTCAGGGTTTCATATGATATCTGAAGCCAAGGTTTCTTGTTTGGTACTAATGAGCCATTCTAATCATGTTTTTCTCTGAAATCTACAAAGGTATGTGGTATACCCATGTAAGCTTCTCCCAGCAGGGGTCACCTAGTCTATATTTATTCATCGCTGGTATCTGATTCCATTCAGGGTTTCTTTGATATCTGAAGCTGAGGTTTCTTGTTTGGCACTTTTGAGCCATTCTAATCATGTTTTTCTCTGGAATCTACAAAGATATGTGGTATACCCATATAAGCTTCTCCCAGCAGGGGTCAAAGGTCAGATGTGAAAGTAAGTCTATAGTAGGGCCTCTGCTTGCCATGGATGTGGCAACTCCCCTTTATCTTCCTCCTCAATGACCTTGCTCTCCTGTTTAATAACTGAACCTGCAGGAAAGGAGCATCTTTCCATTTTTATGCTGATACTGAACATGGTTGCAGCGAAAACTGCTTATTCACAATGAGCAGCTATGTATATTGACTCCATTTGCATACACTATATCCTCTCCCATTGCAATACGTCTGCACAACACAAAGCCAGAATAATGCACATGTAAATGTCTGCCACGTTGTTCTTTCTCGGCAAGAACTCTCTCTTCTTTTATTATTCTTATACAACTTGCATTTGTTTATCCCATATTATATATTTCTAAATTTATTTATGTCAACTGTATGTTTGTCTACGTGCAGCACCAAAGCAAATTCCTCGTACGTGTAAAATAGTACTTGGCAGTAAAGCTCCTTCTAATCCTGATTCTGATTTTTGGAACATTATTCTTTCGAAGATATTTAAATTCATCCAGGAATTTGTGCTTTTTTTGGCACTCTGCCAACTACTAAATAACAACTTTGATCAGATTTCAAGCTTTGCAAAAATACTGATGTATCTTTTATGAGTAAATGCGTTTTGGCAGTTTTTTTCTTTTTATTCTATTGCACAAGCACAGAGATGAGGCACCTAGATACATTTTTTTTATTACACTTCCCTACACCCTACACTTACTCTGTAAACTACACAGGTTTTGGAGAAAATTGTTTTCCAATCACTGATAGTTGATGACATAACTCTGGCTCCTTTCAAAAATGGGGGGAAAAATAATAATAATCTGCTCACTTTCTGTGAAAACACTCATTTTTAGTGTCTGCCATTCAAGCCCACATACCCTATCTCTGCATCTTCTTTCATGTAAACAAATAAGCAAACAAAATGACAAAAATAGCTCAAGGATATTCATCAAGGTCGGTGTGTGCTGAAACTGAGTGAGGGGGAGAATTTCCTGACATCACTGAAGACAGAGAAGAGAAACAAAGGCTCAGCCTCCAGAAGTGTTGACAGGTGTCATTTGTAGTTTTTTGTGATGCATTTTTTTTCCTCTAACCAGCAGCAATGAATGAAATAATGAAGAATGTTCCTTTCATTAATTTTTCAGGTTAATTGAGAGGCAGTCACTCAGCACTAAGTGTTTATTTCCAAACCTTGTCTCTCCACTCAAGAAGCTAAACTCAACTCAAGGAATAAGTCCTTCATCATTCAACATCTATATGGAGGATGGATTGAACTTGCACTTCTAATTCAAAATATATTAAACTTAAAATATATATATTCTCCCCGCGACCCTGTATGCAGGATAAGCGGTTGACGATGGATGGATATATATATTCACTTCCTCTGAATTTAAAAATCTGCTCTTCTGACATTCTTAGCAATACTACATGAGACAAGCACATGGTTTCAGTTTGACACTGTGAAATGAGATCAGGCTTGTGTGAAGGACAATTCCTCTGTAGACACCTTCTCTTTAGTAAAATAAAGTAAAAGATGGAATATACCTTGACATGGGTTTGAGTTTTAACTCTTTCAAGTCACTCTATAATACACCTTATTCTTTTCTTTTTTTCTTTACGTAACAAATCAAACATTTTACTTTAACAGGACAGTTTTTACAATAACTACTAAGATTATAATTTATCCTTGGAAGTTCATATCCCCTTTATACAGCAAATGTGCACATGGCACAGTTCTTTTGAATGCATGTTTAACCCACAATGGACTCTTTTATCACTCCTGTTTCCTAGAATTTATGTTTATATAGTAGACTACTAAATAGTTTCCACAATTATGTTGTGGTGGCAAATCGCTTGCTGGATTATGTTAGTCAGTGGAGCACTACATTTATGTACAACCCCACAGTCACAGGAAGGCAGTCGACACTAGAGTCCAGGGTTCAATACCACAAATTCGTCTATGATTAGTGCTAAGGCAACAAAAGCACTTTGCTTAAGGTTAGCGAAAGACTGTGGTTTAATCTGGACCAAAATCTTTCTCTAAAGTTAACTGAAGTACTGTGAGTGCCTAAGCATAACCATAACAGCGGCCATAGACAGATAACTGATAACATTACACTGACTGCATTTAGCATTTTCTGCTTTCTGTCCCCAGAGTCAAAACTAAACAAGGAGAAGCAGCATTCAGTTATTATGCTCCATATATCTGGAACAAACTCCCATATAACTGCAGGTCTACTGAAACAGTCAGTTCTTTTAAATTAAGACTGAAGACTTTTCTTTTTACCATTGCTTTTAATTAAGTATTTAAGATTTTTCTTTTTATTGATAACTTACACTGCACTGTAACTTTTACCGTCCTGTTTTTTTTTTCTTTGTTTTAAGCTTTTTACACTGTAACGTTTATTATATTTTATGTTGTTTTTAAACTTTTTTATATTTCCCTGTTGCTTTTATGTTTTATGTAAAGCACTTTGAATTACCTTGTTGTTGAAATGTGCTATACAAATAAAAGTGCCCTGCCTTGACTTTATCTGTGTTAGCTCACCTGCTGCTTTTCAGTAACTAACTTTAACTGGAGGCTCAGCAATGTCAACACAGCTAAATGTATGGGATGTTAATGTAAGCTAGTTAGTTAGTGAGCTAGACTAAATAATATAAATGAGACTGTTGACACACTTTATAACAGTTAGACATTAAGTAAAGTTACTATAGTGAATGGTTCTTTAACTGTGTTGCTGTCGTGCGACATTATGTTGCATTAATGTACATTATGACTATCACGTAAGTTACAGCGAGACAGTGGAAGAGTTGTGTACCTGAGTATTGGCAAACTCGAACGTTTCGAAGTAAGCGCCGTTAGATCTGTGTTAAAGTAGCTGGCTGCTCCTGCCTTGCATCAAGGCTAGTATAAATAATCACTCCACATTTGCTTTGTAGCATTACATCCTTTCTTGCAGGCTTAATCAACACTTTGACATAATACCAGTGGTACACAGGATAGATCGCTTAGCTAGTGAAGTAATGTAGAAAGCCATAAGGCTACTTATTATATTTTGCACAGGTTAGCAACTGCTTACTGTTAGCCGGCGGGCTAATGAAACTCTAGCCTTTCTGACGTTGACTGTGTTTTCACCTGACATCATTTGATTCTCGTTTGGCATGACAAGCTTAAGTGCATAAACCTTTATTGTTGTTTTATGGTGTTAGTGGACTGCACGCATCGATATTGACCAGGCCTGATATTGATTAGCTATGTACAGCGTGCTAGCCTCGAAAATCCAGCTGCATTCTAACATTAACTTAGCTCTGCTTATTAGCTAGGCTCCTTGCATGCTGCCTAATAACTTTTTTAAGCTGGGTCTCCGACACTGACAGCGTTGTGTTGGACAGATTTGTGCAACGGAGCTACATGAGTGAGAGAGAGCGAGAGAGGTACCGGTGAGTGAGAGAGAGAGAGGGATGAGCGAGAGGAAGTCAGTGGCAGTCTGTGGCAGTCTGTTAATATTGTGGCGGGCCACCACAAATAAATGAACGAATGGGAAACACTGTAGGTTTTCTCATGTGCATGCTGTCTCGTTTGCCCACATGTGCGAACTTTCTGTTTTGCTGTGTCTGTTTCCGTCTCTCTTACTACTTTTTTCCTTATTGTGAAGTCGGTTTTATGGTGCTTACACAGAAATATTGTAATGTAGGTTATTGTGAGCATTACCTGTTTACTAGATAGTTGCATTCAACTGCATTACACCTATTTTTGGGGCATGTGTAAAATATATGCAAAAACGTAACTGTTATTTTCACCTTTTATTCAGTGGAAGCAGGAAATCAGACTGCAGCCTGCTTTGATTTCACAAACTGAGTTCCTTTTTGAAGGAGAGTAATTTGTTTTGTTTAGACACCACGCTGCTGCAGGAGAAATGAATCATATGAAAAATGTATGGACCTTAGGTCTCTTAGAATTACCTGCCAAAATGTTTCATGACTCATAATATGCAAACAGCTGAAGGGTAGGTATATTCAGCACTGTGGTGCTTCTTTGCATATAGTAGCTGAAAAAAATGGAAAAGAACAAATATTTGTTAATCAATCAGTCAATTAATACCGAATTGAAGCTATGTGTAGTGAGGTGTTTTCTCTTGTAGAAAGTCTCTTAACATCCATTACACTCTTATCTCTCACCCATGACTCATCGGCATGTTCCTGTGTTCCTGTTGTAGTGCCGTCCATTTTTGGAGTATTCAGCAAGAGTGCACATGCCTATGCATCTTCATATGAGGTGCTCCATGAAGTGCTCAGGCCACGTGACTCACCATATTTAGTGGTTATTACTGATTTTTCCAGCGTAAGCCTTTCTCTACCATGCTGGAGAAATGAGATTTAAACAGCAGAGAGCTCTAGGGTCATGGCAGCGAGCTAAACTCCTCCATCAGACTCTGTCAAAGGGAAAGTAACTGCAACCCCCCCAATAAAAGGAATAGGGAAAGGAAATCAGTTTAAAGCTAAATTCACAGTGGTAAAAGCTTATGGTGCATGGACAAATGCAGAAGAATAGATACAAAAAATCATCCTTGGATTGTTTATTATTAATGCACATTTCCACTCCATAAGCACTGCAATCATTTCAGATTCTTGAACCCATGGTGAGCACAGGGGAAAAGGAAATAACAATATGAAGTTTAAATATGTAATCATCTAGAGAGCGTTCTCTTTATAGTGATTTGGAAGACAAATCAATATCTAATCTCATGGCGAGTGATCAGCTTTAATTTCACTGTGTGCATTCTGTTTCTTTTTGCAATAGTTGAGCAAGCTTTAGCCAACTTTCTTTTCATTCCAGCTGGAGGAACATCTTGTGGCCTTTCAGGTAAAAGGAGAAAAATATCTGAGGGGGAGATTCTGCTTTGATGTCAAGTTGCCAGCTCTGACATTCTTTCTTTCTTTAAGCTGATTCTTGGGGTTATGCAGCTTGAGACCGATCTGATCTGCTCCCAGAGATTTCTCTTATTTCTCCCTGCTACAGCATATCAACCTCGCTGAGTTTTCTGATATCTCATTGCAACACCTTGATGTTGCTGAACTCCACCGCCTTCCCTGCAGTTGTCTGCAAAATTGTTTGCTGCATCCCTTGCCAGGTCAACAAGAATGGGGCAGTGAATAGATGACTACCTACAAGTGCAGAAGAGATTGCGAACAAAACCTTGTTATGGTTCATTTTGGGGATGACAGTGATTAAAGTGTGCAGGGACTGAACTCTGGTGAATTTCAATTATATACAGGCATTTGGGATGGGATACTCTGCAATTTAGGAACAAGCACAGGCAGATTTGAAACAAATACAAAGCAGTGATGTTTCTAGGCAGTTATGAGGGTGATAATCTCTTACATTAATAAAGTGGCTGAATGAAAACAGGCCCACAAACTGTACAGTTAAGGCAGAGACTTGGTGGGGCATCTTTAACTACAGGCAAGCTTGAGGAGATTTTCATTAGCCTGCGCCTCAGCGCTGAGGTGCACCTAAACAGGAATAATAACAGACACACAGAACAAATCGAAACACAATTACCAAGTAGGTCTCCCTATAAATGCAGCGCAAGCACGCTGTACTTCTCAATATGCTACTTTCAGTTCATGTTGAGGATTGTGATTGTTTTACTGTGACAGTTCTAGTTTCAAACAACAAGCAGTAATTTCTAACATTAAGTTTAGACAGTTGGAACGTTTCCTATATTAGTTACAGTCATCAGGTATGATTATCTGAGCAGTAATCTCACATTTAACCCAAAGAGCACAAAATTTATCATTTCCCCTGTCACCTTTAATTCACAGGGTGAGTATCCCCCTTAGCTGTTCTGTAGGGGATTACAAAAGCAAACTGCAGCTTTACAGGGACAAGAGAGGTCACGCCAGCAAACGCCTCTATCTTTCCCTCCCTCTCCCTTCCATACTTTCTGGTACCTCTTCAATTTCTTCAGTCTTCTCCTTCTCTCTCGCTTCATCACTCTATTGCCCAAATGCATCCTGCCACTTATGGTCTCCCCTGGCACTAGAATGTGACCTCCTCCTCCTTGTCTCAGTGTGCAAGGACAGAGCCGATACAGTGCAGGCAGCCCCCGGAAAAACCAACAACACAACATTTGTCCTATATAGACACAGGAATCCCTACATATAGTCACGCTGGTTGATGTGTGTACATTTCACTGATAACAGTGAACTGCATGTAAAGTAGCCTGCAGAGATAAGGGTAGATTACTGGAGAGGCAAGGATGAGTTCCCATAATAAAATGATAAAACTCAAGGTTGTTGATCTGGTCACTGAGTGCTGTACATATATAAATTGGTAAACTTCTGTACATTGTGTATTTTCACCATGTCGGGCTGGTCGGATGATGTGTAATATTGTAAGATCATGGGTTTATTATTTTCTTTACTAGGTTAAGAGATCAAGCGTAGAGTTAGTTCAGGCAGGTAACACAGTCCCTGCGCGGGAGGTGCTCTCCCTCCCTTATGGCTTTTCCACGTACTGTTGCAAGCAATAAAGTATCGCTGATAAAGTTGTTCTGACTGAAATAAAGAAATGAACAATTTCCTGTATAAATTTAGGCTATGCACATTCCTTTTGTTTGACAAAATAGCCTTCACAAACAAAAGTATGCTACCATACATAGTGACAAAACTTATGTTTGCGGCCCTGGTCCTAGAGTACAAATAATTAATATGTCATAGTTTACAAGGATCAGGTAGTCACTCAAATAGTGAATAGTGAAAGCATCCCACTATCATTTTCTATTGACAGTTTTAGGGTTATTATGTAATTATTGCTTCACTTTTTATCTTTTTTTTTTTATTTCTTGGGAGACATCACCATAACCCTCTTGATGCAAGCCTTTTTGTATTCTTGGTGGCATTAAGTGCCCCGTTTTCTTTTTTTGGTAACCTCAATATTTCAAAATATAACAAAAACAAGTTAGTGCATAATAAAAATCGCTACCACCCCTGTCACTAAATAAAACGGCAGCATATTGATAGTAAGAACACAATCATCGACCTCTGTTCATTGGATTCAATGAATTCAATTGATTCTTTTGCAACAAATGTGCTCAAGGGAATACCAGTAACATTTTTAATATATTGGGGTTTGTCACAGAGGTGGCATTTGCAAAGTAATAATAAAGATGCATTCCTGAAATATTGTCCGTAAACCTTATTTCAAAAGAACTGCCCTGAAATTGTGCTGGCTCTGCTTGAGATTAAGACAATTTTGTATGCTGGGATGTGAATCAGAAAAGAAAATAATGCCATAACAAGAACAGAATCTGTTTAGGGAAACACTCCCTCGTGTACAAATAAGAATCAGACTTGTTTCCTTGAAGCTCTCAGGGATATAAACATCTTCAGGCAAACAGGGGTGCTCACAGCTGATGTCACGCCAAGGTAAAAGTTCAGCCTAAGGCCTTTGTCTTTCCCTTTTCTATTTTTTATTCTTCAGGTGTGTTTTAATGATGAATGACTAAGCCTTGATTTTAAACATCTTATGAAGGTTTCTGGTAAATTATACAGCTGCTGGGCATCAGATAAAATTGATACACTCCATACGCCATTTATTTAAATGGAATTGGCTTAGAGTCATAAAAAATGGCACCTGGTAATTAAGTTTTAAATCAGATTTAAAGGCTTAGGCTATAAGATACAAAGGCGTTTGAATTTTCTTTCATTTAGATCACAATACAACCCCTCAGATACTGTATGTGATAGTCGGTGGGGTTTTGTTGAGGTGTTAATAAACAGTATGTAATAGATTTACTTAGTGAATGGTGTGATGAGGTTATTCAAAACACTTAGTGTCTCTCTTTCAAAATATGTACAATAGTTTTTATAGGTTGACATGAGGCTGCAAAGTCATAACTGTTACTATTATCATTTCATTATTGTTATCATTATCTACAATTATAGATGTGTGCAATGCAAAACTGTGATCTTGCCAGCAACTAAGAAGCTGAAATTATTTTTATAACTCATTATCAGATGTATCTGTTGCAAAATGGGTGTTTTCACAAGTACCAAAACAACAGCATTGGCATGTTTGTTCAAATGCATGAAATCATATGAACTGTATATTTGTATAGTTATACAAATTCTGGTGTCATGAATTATTGATGGCAAAGGTGCAAGTAGATTGACATAATATGTTAAATAGATGGTAAGGCCTATAACAACCTCTGACTTTGACACAGGGGATCAATGTTTGCATCCTATTTCCTACCAACGTTGGTTTCTCTTAACCATGACTATAATCTTTCCCTAATCTTAATTAAGTAGTTTTTGTTCGTAAACTTACCAAAACTTCAAACGTGGCAGTGGCAGATCAGAAAATGGTGTTGGTAATCATTTTTGTAACATGTAGATGAGTTTTGGAAGGGACTGACAGACAATGTCATCCTGATCTGACAAAACGGGTGTCAACTGAGAGAAAAATCATGTGCTGGGGCAAAGGTAGAGAAATTTTCAGGGTCCTATGAATGGTGATACTTTGTTCTACTATGAGACGGTATTTGTTAAACCAATAGAAAACACCAAATTTACCTCAAACTGTATGTCCTCAGGGCGATCATATGTTATTTACACTCATATGTGCATTTCCCCCTTTGTCATGGTGTCACCACAGAATTTTGTGGGCAAAACTACTAATTGCAATCAGTAGTTTTACCAATTAAAGTCTGTAGAAGCGGTAGGCTTTAAAGGTATATGGAGAAGCATTAAAAAATAGATTCCACAGATTCAACTGAATGAATCTAGTCTTACTTTCTTTGGTATGTGTGTCACATTGCCCACATATGCAGTGATGATTGCTGGGTAATATGTAAATAAATGCCCAATCTTAAGTTTCTGTTTGATCATGTGACAAGACTCCAGAAACCGGGTGAAATGCAAAATCTGACTAGACTATCAGAGCACACACGCAAGCTAACATGCCATTCAAACATAAAAGAAGTTTCAAGAAGAGACAGGAGGAGAGGTTCATAAAGCTCCCAAATAAAATTGTTTTGGATTACTAAGGACATTGTCAAACATTTTGCTCAGTGCAGGCTCGTCAGAAGCCATTCAAATGGGTGAGTAAATATACAAGTGCTTTTTCAGTGGATTTGGTGCGGCTGCCGTGCCGCTGTTTTAAAGGCTGATATGATTTCGGGAACAGGTCGACGCTGAGTAGGCCTTCCTGTTTAATTGTGTGGATGTGCTTGTGGATATTAAACTGTGTGTGCGCTGTAGCTGGCTTGTTTTTCAGAACATGGTGTTGTTTATGAGTAGGCCACTTTTCTTTATTATTCACCATAATGTCTGCCTCTCTGTCTAAGAGGTTGTCGGGATTCGGGAGGTCATTTTACTGAAATTGCCTGAAAAAGTTATTTCAGCACTGTGCACACCTCCTGCACTTAGCTGTTTGTAGTGACGTTTCAGGACTTTGATAATGACAGCACTGGCCATGCTCCTTATAACTTTCTCTTTGACTTCTGTACTTTGCAAATACAAAACTCTGGGTGACACCAACTCTAAAATCCATCACATGATGATACTGTAGACTGCTGCATCCAGGTACTCAACACTCAGCAGCAGCATGTGTGTGTGATGGAGAGACACACACAAAGAGAACTGTTGAATTTAATATGTTAATATGGAATGAAATCAATTGAAGGACCTTTAAATTAGGTATTTACTGCATCTAATCTTATCAGTTGTTAAACCGTGGCAAAACAAGGAAACAAGGTACGTACATTTGCTAGTATAGGGTTCCCTTCTAGACATGAATGGAGTGCGTGTGCTTCATAACGCTGTAGAACCAAGGGCCCATCATAACAGCCTGCACTGGGGCCCATTTTCACTACCTTATGCCACTGGTCATATAGGTTATTTTGCGAACATTGGCAGACAAGTATCTTATGTTGTCTTTTGGTTGGGATGACTTGCAAAATTATTTTACATCAGACATTGTAGGAATGTGTCAAGGCACTCTGCATGTTACAGTTACTTCTCTCCATGGCTGATGTCGTTTACTTTGGCTGTGAGAGGGTGTTGTTTCATTAAATTCCACTTAATAAAAACGTTGATCTCCAATCATCTGCTGGGCCAAAACAGTAATTATCCCTGTGGCGTCAAGCTGATCATTAAAAATAAAAAGAGGATGCTTGTTACCACTTTCTTTTAAGGTTGCTAAACTAAGGCCTAATTATTTTTCTGCTACACAATATCTGACATTGCTATGCAAAACAAATGGATACTTTACCGAGGTGAAACCATCGGGGGATAGGAGGTTATGGGTAAGGTTGTGGCTCTGAGTTAAAGATCTATTAAAATAGAGGCATTTCCCTGCAACTTTCCAGGGACCAGGCAGTTCGTTAGGCAGACAGCTTGGAGAGCGCCGAGAGTGTCAGCTCATGACTGACTGCTGTAGCCCCGTGCTCTCTGTGTGCTGTGCATCACTCTGAAAATGAGAACAGGGTTTCAGCTCTATTCAGCAGTTTGCTAAATAATTAAAAATGCATTTCATTTCACAGCCTACCCTTTCTTCTTCATTAAGCACTGAGACATTTTGGCAGTGTCTTATCAGCCAGAACAGTCAAAGGTAAAGTGACTGTGCTGTTGTTAAAGTGATACATCAGTTAGAGAACAAATAAAGCACTAAATATGCTATTCTGAAAGTGAAGTTTGCATGTATTCCATAAAACTCAAAAAAAATTGAGGGCTTTGAAATAGAGTTTAACTTACTCCTGTGGTCGAAGCACAAGCATTTGTCCCCTTCAAAAATGCACTTTTGAATCAGTTCAATCAGCAGCTTGGCCATCTATCACAGCAGCGGTAAACTGACGTAGCCACAACACTGGCTCATTCCAAGAGGTCTGGAGAAAATCAAGTTAGAGACCGCTGAATAGGTGGGCTGCGTGGAGCACAAGGTTACAATTGGATTGGCTGCAAGTTTGAGGAAAAGTTTCTCACTCACACCCGCAGAGGAGGCTCCTTTGGTTCGTTTATTGGACTGGACAGAGCAAGTTCTCAATTGTTACAACGCACTCTACAGTACTGTACACAGCCTGCCACTGTGACAAAAAAATTAACACTGCAAACAGGAAAAAGTTTGGTTTACCAAGCTTGGGTGACACTCAATGGCATAATACATGGGGGAAAAACAATCTATGATAATAAAACTCTGTCCTCACATATTAATAATGCTACATAGGTTTGTGGTGACGTAAACAGAACAGAATTACCTCTATGTTGGTTTGGAGACAGGATTATTAGCATAGGGTCACAAGGATGGTTTAAATTTTACAAGTTTTTATTCTTGAAAAAAAGATAGTAATGATGCAAAGATGTCAGTCACGAGAAAAGAAAATCTATATTTAAAGAAAGAACCTGGGGAGATTAATGCAGAGCAAGTTTATATGAGTCAATAAGGAGGATCTGTGAAATTATAATGACCAGCTCAAGGACTGAAGTGTGAAAACACAAATAATATGCATTCATCTTTCCAAGGAGGAGCTCATTTCTCTGAACACTCATCTATTCTGAGTCTAGAGCTAGAAAATAACACCTAACATCAAATACAGGACACATCATGTAGAAATACTGTTACACACTATTCAGTACAGTCCTCCCCATAATCATCTGAAGTTCTCTACTGATGGACATATTAAGTACTGACTTTTGAAAAACTAATGAAAAATATAAGAAGAAAAATAGGACAAACAAGACTTCATGGGAAAACCTGCTTTGTCACATGCAGCACATGCGAGTTGCATAATGCACTTGGGTAATCTTGTTTAGACAAAGTGTAGAAACTGACAACCATGAGAGCAACAAGAATGATGTCGCTTTCATCAAAGCGACTGCTGAATTATTCAATCAAATTAATGAAAGTTCATAAAAAATGTAAGTCTTTGACATAGTGCCGCCTTTCTGACAGACGTATCTGAGCGAAATTAACCGTGAAAATCTTCTTTGAAATAGTGAAAGGTCCTTCATTATTAAAGATCTCCAGGGTTTGCTCTTTGAAATAAAGATTTACGAAGTGAGGGACGCATGAAGTCATGTCCCGATCTGGTCTAACAAAAATCTAATTTGTTGTAGGATATTTTCTTGTGGCATGTAAAAACAAGCTCCTACAAGACATAGGACGATTTACTGTCTACATGATGGATTTGAAACATCATTCAAAGTTTTCATGGAAAAAAAAATTCAAAGTGATTGCAATGCTAGTTTGGTGTATCCAAGTCGAAATCAAATCTTCTATACTGTATTTCCTGTAAGAAGTTCCCAAAAAAATGTTTTATGTGTCTAACATTTAAAGGCCAAACCCTCAACTAGATAGCTTGAACAGATGATGATTTATTTGACATTTAATTAATGTCAAAATATGACTGGATTAGGTTTTAGTCAGATTTTGGACAAGTTTTTGCCAAGTCAAAAAAAATCATTGATTACAATAAAGCCTTATCACATGAGTGACACTGTTAACATGATCAGACTTATTTTCCCAATACGCTGTCCCATCAGCACATATGGTGGTGATGCACTACTTACAAGGTGTGAAATTACCAATTAAGTTAAAGGAAAAAGCTGGATAAATGAGTAGAAGAACATAATATTAGACTTTCAAACTGACCACCCTAATGCTGGTCTGACAACTGAAAACGTTTGGGGAGGAAAACATGATATGCTGGAGTTGAGCGACATGAAAGACATTCTTTGAAAATGCAGAATAAATTAGAGGAGAAACACAAAATCCTGGATCTTAAATTGTAAGAAAATGTGTCACCTACGTTTTGGGCTAACATGTTAGATAGCACATATATATATATATATATATATATATATATATATATATATATATATATATATATATATATATATATATATATAATGCATTCTTCCTGCAACATGCTGTTGCTCCAATTAAAAATTATAATTATGATGACCAACATATGGGTTCAATAGAGTGCATATTCACATGTGGTGTAACAGTGTGTATGCGTGTACACACATCATTCAGAGACTCGTAGAGAGTCTCATGGAGCTGCAGAACCTAAGGCAATGCAGGTAAGATCTCATTAGTTGTGTACAGACACCAGTTCCTACATGAGGATATCCACTCTTATTGCCTAGTAATGTCAATTCCATACAGACCAAAGCATGACCAAAAAATTAAGAAAAACATGCTTTCTATTTTTTTTACAATGGTAGCAAGTGCATTGCACGGATGCTCTCACTCAGACTGAAAACCTGAACCCTGAGCTTTGATGCTGTGACCTTCCGGTTACAGCTCAGTCTCTCCAACAACTGACATGTGCTAATAATAATAATAATCAAGAATCAAACAGTCCCTCTAGTGTCGAATGTGTTTTTAAAAAGGTTCACTGTTGTCTCTAAAGGGTGACACCACAGCGCAAATACACTAAAATCACACCTACACCTGAATAACCACATTTCATTATGGCGTGCTTTTATGAAAGATAAGATAAGTTTACATTGTGTAATCTTTGGTCAAGTAGATGCACGAATTTCAGGCACCTTCTTTAAATGAGCTTTAGAGCTGTCAATTGTTGTTCCACTCACATTCACAAGTTCCTCTGAGATTTACTGTTCGTTAGTCTCATGAAGTGGCCATGTGTTGGCACCTTCTGCACGCTATTCAGCCAGACCCATATGCTCTAGTCCAAGTTATTACAGCTGAATGACAATTAAGCTCCTTGACATGTAGATGAAGAGATTGTTGTAACCCACACTCTGCCGTGTCAAAGGCTGTATTTCTATATTCTATGTATTGTCAATTTGTGTAATTTTCATGTATATGAAAACAGCAAGAAGTTGTTGGATTTACAGCATGGTTTCATGTATAAAATGTTTGACAATTGGACCAGTTTCCAGTGCTCATGTCAGGGGAATTTGCTAATCCAGTCCAGATATGTTTTGTGGATCTTAAAACCGCTTGCATCCAAGATCCCAGAGGTATTCTGTAGGAGGTACGCAGGACTTAGGATCGACAGCCATGTCCGCCTACAGAACATGGACAAAATAACAAGAACAACTTGCAATATAATGCAATCCAATACAGCAATACTATAAACTAGTGCCACAAAAATCACCATATCTTTCTGACATGATCTCAACTACTGAAAATTGTAACAAGTGATTTGCAGTGCTATATTGTTATAATATAACTTGTAAATGTTAAGCCTGTTTTCCAACTTACAGTAAGATGTCCTTTTGTATACATCTCACAGATGTTTTCCATCCATGTCAACACAACATACTGGCTTCATGTGGGTATTTCGTTTGAATCCACTTGAATTCAAGCAGCATGAGCAGTGGCTGGCATTCAAAGAAAACCCCTTAGTGAATAATTATTGTCCTCAGTGAGGCGAATTTTAATTTTGTTCGCTTTGCAGAACCGCTCTATAGAGAGTTTCACTGTTCAATTAGATATTTCACACAGCCCAAAGAAAAGGAAAGGGTTCGGAAACATAGGACCTACATTGTAAAGAAACATTTCAGAATTATTGTGTAATTTACACTGTGTATAGGGTGTATAGGGGGTAGAGGCAAGTTTCTTGTGAAAAATGTATTTAATTAGAGCGGAAAAGAAGAGCGATGGATTTTATAGATTGTGGGGCTCTTGAACAGAGCGATCAACTCCTCCTCCTTTTTCTGGCCTAATTCTTCATCTCTTGTTGTATTGCATAATCATGATGGGCTTGACAGTGATTGTCACAGCTGTCGTGTTTCCAATGTGTTTTTATCCAGCCATGTGATTCAGGTCTGTGAATTGCTCCTGAAAAGCCGAGGGGATTCCTCATGAAAGTGTACAAAAACTGCTACATAGCCAATACATCAAAACCTTTATATTTGAAAGACGTATTAGACATCAGATCAAGAGAAAAAAAGGAAATGAGGAATAGGTAGCAAATTGTCTTTTAATAGGAATCTAAAAAGTGAACCTGTGAAATGTATTTTTTTTTTTCATTTAAAATATATTGGAAAAGCATCTCAAACTCATACAGACACACATACATTTCAAACGTGCACAAGAACCTGTATTTTTGTCATGTACAAGTTATATCTGACATTCCTTCAAGAATAAAAGGACACAAAACACCACTTTGAGCTTAAATAAATCCAAAAATGCTTTTCTATTATTGATATTCAGACACGAAAATAGCAATATGTCTGGCTGTGCAGTACACAAAGCGAGTGACAATCATCCAGAGGAGTAGAGATCATAAAGGTGCTGCATTTCCTTTGAAGAAATCTAAGCTCATCAGGGTACAAAGCTCACGGCAAGGCAATTTCCTGGCTCTACCAAAACTGTCGAAGACACAGCTATTACACCACCTGTGGGAGAATTCGGTCCATTACCAAAATCTCATTAGCTACATCACTGCATGTTGGCATTACAATGAAATGATGTGTGCTCACAAAGTTTCATTTTAATTATTCATTGTTTGCAATAAAGTTCTCTAGTATGTCCAGTGAGGTTGACGATAGAGCTTATTAACTGAGCTCATTTTTTCTTCCCAGAAGGAGGATTGAAAGGGAAGTATGGTGCTTTAGAGGTTTCTGCTGCTAGTTCTTTAATGTAAAATGCTCGGTTGCCTGATGATCAGAAAAATGTTACTCTATCTGGAGTTTCCAGTAGGAGTTGAGTGATGTAAAAGGTACATTAGCTCTCAGTTTATTCAGGTACACATTAAATCTGACCATGTTTATACTTTTTCTTCTGAATTTAATGAAAGCTCTTCAGCAGAAAAGCAAATTCCCAAAATAAAAAGAATCCTTCATCGTATATCAGTGTCATTGCCATCCTCTGTTGACATTTTTAAATGCTCACTCATGTGGCGAGGCTCTGTGGATGGCTATTTACTGTTGCTGATAGGTCGTTGGGTCAGTCAGTCCATCATTTCTGAAATATCTCAACAACTGTTGGATGGATTGCCAAGAAAGTGTGTACATTTATGGTCCCCAGAGGATGAAACCTAATGACCTTGGTGATCCCCTGACTTTTCCCTATGTAGTTGACATTTATAGTTCAGAGTGAAATAACCTGGAAACTAGCAGATGGATTGCTGTGAAATTTTCTTCAGATATTCTATGTATATATTATTTCTTTTAGTTTATAAAAACTAAAGGAAATAACATGTATGCAAATCTGTATGTTGACAACTGTATGCACTAGGGTTCTGCGATGATAATATCTTGATTGCTGTTTCAACTATGTGTGAGCAGACATTATCCAGTAGTCTACGTCACTCACTTTGCAAAAAAAAAAAAAAATCAAAAACACCTTGCTGTTGCACTGCATCATGTTTTATGCATGCAATACAGGTACTGTTAAACAAGCATTAACTGCCGAAGAATTCATTACATTGACTCGCAAGATGTAGATCAACCTCACTCTCATGGGCCACTTTAAAGACCACAAACTAACCACTGCGCGGAATATCAAGAATATAAAAAGTTTCGGGTGTAAGCTGTCCAAGACAGGCCTGAACCTGCCATGGTACCAGCACAAAAACAAACTTCTGTTTAAACACCGCTACACTGATGATGACAGAATCAAAGCCACTAAAACAACAGCTACAGACAGAACAGGGCTATTATAGTGACACATTGAACGGTGCAGTCATACTTGCATTGTTTGATTTCAGTGTTCAGTTTTAAATACATAAAAACAGTTCCCATTAACATCATTAGCAAGCAACAAGTAATATTCTATTGTTAACCATTCCTGATCAGCTCTGATCAGACCGTAGTCGGGAAGGACTGCGGAGACTGTGTTTTCTCCAGGGCCGAATTAGAAGCTAACTCCGGGGCTAACCCTTTCACTCTTTCCTCAACAGTTGGCAAGCATCACACGGTGGTTACTCTCTAAAGTCTAGTCTAAAGAAGCATCAATCTTTATTCACCGGCCACCATAATTGTTGGCCTGCTGCTCTGCTCGGCTGCTGCTTCACACGCACACAGTCTCCTCCTCCTCACATGCTACAAGACTAACACTTAACACCTTTTTGACGGATGCCCAAAACATCTAATTATTATTATCGACAAAATCCCAGAAAATATCTAGGCATAATATCGCACACCCCTAGTCTGCACATACAAGAAAATAAATCTACTGTAGTTAAAGTTCATTCAGCTGAGACAGCAGCTCTTATTTATATTTCTTAGTAATAATATATCTCAAATATTTTAATAAACATATTATTTGGTATTTTTGAATATTTGGTTCATTGGATAACATGACCTGGTGGAAGAAACTTCACAGACATCATTTCTCTGAGTATAGAAAACAAATTACCAACTTACTCATCTGTCTATTTGTAATTAATTTATTTTCAGTTTATACCTTAATTATTTCACAGATGCTTCTGAAAGTATCTAAAGTTAAAGAAAACATTTAATTCTTTATGAAATATAGTCACACCAATTATAATAATTATTAATAAAGATAATATACAGACTGCATCTTCTTCATGGACTTTGTTAGTTAGGAAAGTAAAAGAAAGGAAATATATTTGTCTTTTCATTTCATTTTAGTTATTCAATCAATTGTGTTTATCTGTCGTTCCACTTTTCATCTTATCAAATCCTAGAAACACCTCTGATCTGAAAGCCAACAATTTTCCGGTTTACCATTAATTAATATTTATGAAACATCTAATCCTTACTTTCGCTTGATAAAGAAACTAAATTATGGTAAGTTCATTATTTATTTCAGACTTTCTGTCTCTTTGGTGCATCAACATGACATTATTGCTTTTAGTGTGTGGCTTCACAGGATGTGGCTTATATTTTTACCATATTACACAGAAAATAATAAGCTGTTAACCGTTTGTGTATCAAACACAGTGACTAGATGTTGACGGACAACAGTGGTTATATTTAATAGTTTAGATCAAAATTATTGTTTGGGACAATTCAGTAGTTGCTGGTTATTATTATGGACACACCCCTACTAAATTATACAATCACGATTATTGGTCATACAGTCGGTGAGTAAAAAACTCCTCCAAATAGCAGACACACTACTAGTTCACCAATCATCAAAACAGGATGAGAACATGTTTCTTTAGCCAATGAAATGACACAATAGTATTCTTTCTGTTGTTGGTTTGAATGGTGTTCACACCAGAAATGAAAACTGCACCAAGAGGGTAAACACTCCAGGGTTTGGATCAACTGGACTAAATGAGGTCTGTGAACCCAGACCTCAGAGTGAATGCTAATGTTGCCCCTGCGTCTGCTAGCTTTATAAAAATTCATTAGCGAAATACAATTTTATAAGTGAAACTACATATACCAGAGGTGCAGCAAGGTGAAGTTAGTAGCATGAGCTTGTTAAAATTTGAAATAAAGATATTTTATAGTTTAAGTTTACAATTTGGGGTTTACTTACATTTAAAACAACTGCCACTTTAAAATTACACTCTTCAGTAGCTCTGGCTCTTTCATTAAATTATAGAAGCTGAAAGTACTGCAGCACATTGTCACCACTTTTTACAATACATGTGTTGCATAAGAGGGACCCACTCTAGTCATCATGCTTTGTAGCCTGAGCAGACATCAGAGAGAGCCAGCCGCCCTTGGCTCACACCTCCTTCAATAATTATGCAGCTTTTATACCTTCTTTTGGAAAGTGAAGTGGGTGGACCGTCGTTAATTTTATCCTGCATGAGAAGACTGTCAGCGGGTGGGCTGTGGCAAATTCCACTGCACCAAGGTGGTTTCAGACAAGACTAATATGGGGTTGAGTAGGGTGAAGGTTTAGGACAGTATAGTGATGACACATCAGAAAAAGCTTTAAAGTAGGCTAAGTCAGCTTTGTTTGCTTTCAAATAGCTCCATTGGCTTTGTTTGCGCATCCCTCACCGTGTGTGAGTGTTGGGCCGAGTCTGACTGAGTGATATCCCAGTTTAAGTAGCCACCAATGGAGAAAGATAAGAACCTCACTTTCAAAGATTGTTGGTTGAGTGAGGGGATCCCTTCTTGACGTCTTAACTTTAGTGAGCTCAGCTTTGTAGCACTGGGAGTGAATCCACTCTCACACTCACAAAAAGACAGTACTGAGACTATCTCAACTGCGTATCATTGTTTTTGAGAAGAATACTGCTCCCTTGCCTGTCTTGTCACTGAAATAGGGCAGCATCAGCCTGAGTTGCTTTGAACACTCTGACATGATTTCAGGAGGCATCTTAAGGGAACAGAAATATAAGAAATGATGTCTCAAAGGTGTCGGAACAAAGGAAAAAGTTGAGGACTGTTGAAAGTTTATTGCTCCGGAGCCAATGCATTACTATTTTAGGCTGCACAGCAATTGACTGTTGTCAATACTTAACTCAGATGCACAGATATGCTCATAAGCATTAACATGATTAGATGAGATGCTGTTTCTGTCCATACTGGATTAAAAGTGACCACAAGACCACATCACTGTTTTACTGCTGACACTGACACTTCCCCTTGCTTTCATGTTAAACATATTTCCAAATGTAGTTTTGAAGCAAAATGGAGATACTTTTTCATACATTGACCTATCCACTTAATAAAATATATAAAAGCTAAAATTGTTCTACTACATAGTGTGTTTGCCATTTTGTAGTCTAAAAATGTAGTAAGAATTTTTATACCATATATTGTGCATTCAAATGGTCCCAAATTAAATATATAACTACCATCATGATCTGCATAGACAAAAAATGCAACTTTAAAAGACTGGTGGAAAAACAGCCTTAGTAAATGACATGATGGAAATTGTATGTATTGTTGTTTTGGTTCTTGGAATTGTATGTAAACTTTTTTATTGGGGGAAAAAGATTTTTTTTACTGTATTTTCAACAATTGTGTGTTATTTTATTTTTCATGTACGTGTCTTAAAGTTTTTAAGATACTGAATGTGTTTTTAGTATTTATAAAAATTATCTCACATTTTATTTTGTGTATTTTGTGTGCACCTATGTGCATTATTATTATTAGTGGTAGTTTATATATTTAAATGATCGATTCATAAAAGAATGTATGAAAATATATGTCTGTGGCAACAATAATAGGAATGACCAGAGCATGATGAATGACCTTCTTGTTTGATTTTGCTAAACCTAAATAGTCCTCCAAAATTCCAGTCGTCAATATATGAATAATTTCATGATTTGTCACTTGAGAAAACAAATGGTAGCACAACAAAGACATCAAATCAAGGAACTAAATACTGAGTAAACAAACTTTCTGTAAATGTCCTACATGATTGCAAACATTTATAAATAAATAAACTTAAATGTGTCGTGGCGAAAGCTGCATTCTCAGTATGATTTAAACCATGACTATCATCCTGAATCATACTTTCCGTTTATTGGCCAAATAACCATCTGTGTATGAATAAAATGCCACTTAGTAATGGTGGAGATAACATTGTTAATGTGCGAATGCTTTGTCAGGATGCAGGGCAGGCTATCTTGAATTTAGCAGTTGGATTGGAATTGGAAAAAGGTGGTGTGTAAAGTAAGAGACTGGCGGTCATGGATGACCACACTGATCTCCATATCTTCCAAACACAGCCTTGTTCTCTGGGGTCACCTTGTCTGACTGCTTGCTGAAAGGGGCTTCATGCATAATCCTCCATTTACTCCCATGCTCTAAAAACACAGGCTTACAGACACACAAAGCTTGAGTAACGCCAGCAAAGCTTGTGTTCCTGTGCTGATCCACACCTAAAACACCCAGGTGGCAAGCTGAACAAATGGGGGATGCACACAGATAAAGGTAGAACTGCTTTTTGTCTTACAATGAACTGATTTGCATGAAGCCTTGGAGAAGAGAGAATCTAACAATATGGATTATAACTGAGGATAGTTTTTATTTATTGGTTTACAAATTGGTTTAGCATAAACTAACACAGCTCCTACCTGTTTGGGCAAACACGCAACAAAAGCTTAAAACACGAGTATGCTTGAGCATTGTTGGTGACATGTACTTAGAAGAAGATTAGGTAGCCCTATAAAAATGTTCTTTGTGTACCTCCTTGCACACAAGCAATTTAATTCCAATTAAAACATTTTACCGAGTATGAAGTGCTTTATTACACAGCTGCAAAATCATATAGCTAAATTAACAGTTGCATTGTTTATGTTGAACAAACTCCCCAAAACTTCTGAATTTATGATGAAAACAGGATATTTCTGACTAAAAGACTGACTCCAGAAGGCAATAGTATTGCCAAGGGAGGATCTGGTTAGTAATTATTCTCTCAGGGCCTTGTGAAACCTGTCGCTTTGAGGAACAAACAATGGGATTTTCTTTGTGTTTTCTGCTACAAATTCAGCCTCCAGTACCAATACTGTATTTTGAGTTATCTCTGATGTTTGAGGTTTGAATTTATCCCCGTTTCCTGTTTATCATATGGCAAAATATATTGACTCACAGACACTTGATTTCAAAGCATGTCTTGTATTTTTTGTCCATTTTATCTTATTATTGTTAATGAGCATTAGTTACTTTTTTTAGCTATGTAGCACCTGGGCTCTAAAGATGGCAATGTTGGTTGTTGTATCACTTTGGTTGTTGTAGCATTTTGCACAGACATCCATGGTCCCCAAAGAATGAATCCTGGGTGAGTTTTGTGATCCCTTTTTATATAGTATATTTTTACTTATCTAGTGAAATATTATGATGAACTTGTTCAAAGTTAGTTTCAAATATTGATGCTTTCATGAGGACGGATAATTATGACCCTAATTTGACATTTTTGATTCATAGTTTCTCCACAGATATTAGTTGGCCTGTGAATTTGTATTGTCCTGAAATTTGGTAAACGCACGCATGTCTCTCTCAGGATAAACTAAATTTGATTTTTTTTCCATTCATTGCTATTATCAGTTCAAAATTTGGATTTGTCTAATTATTTGGTTTATGACCAAATACAGTGACATTGCCATCAGCCTAAGCTGCCTCAGCTGCACATGCCAATATGCTAAAATGCTAAACCAAGATGGTGGTTTAACATTTACCGGTTAACAGCAACCTGTTAACACTGTAATTATGAGCATGACAACCACTTCCATACCAACTGCGGCCATTTATTTTAACACAGCGGCTAATCATTTAAAAAGTAACTTTGAATCTCAATGGAAGTCATCAAGGTAGACAGCTCAGTGTTTTACTGAGTTTGACCTACTGTCATGGAGGAATACTATTAGCACATTTTTCACTACATGTACATTTCGCTTTAAGTTAACAACAATTGTAGGCTACTGGTTAAAACAATGAAAAATCTGACCCAGTCAGCCCTTTTTAAAATAACTCATTCATAATCTAACCAGTGCTACAATTCTCAGAATGTGTACACTTGTAGGTCAAAGTACTACAGGATGTAACCTAGTTTGGTGAGCATTTAAAAGTAATCTGGGCTTTTATAACAAACATTGTGGAAACTTAGGGTTTACAGGAGGTGTAGACTGTCCCCATAACGGTTTGTTTGACTCAAACATAGAGTTAGTTGGACAGTGTTAGCTTGGTTTGTGAAAGGTAGAATTTACCAAAGTAGAGCTGACAGAATGAAGAATGGTGAACCCAAGTGATGAAGAATTTATATGCCACACACACAATAAACACAACTGTATGCAGTCGGAAAGCTGGATCAAATAACATCATTTGACATTTTTTGTCTTTCCTGTCACTGTTGGTAGACTCAAAATCAGCCCACAGCTCAACCAGCCAAGGAAAACTGAGGAAAACACCAATGATTTCACATACTTTCCTCGACCTTAAATTAATTTATTTGTCAATGGAAGGATTGAGAACATGAGTAAATGAGTTATTTGATTTGACTATAACTTATTCCTTATGATTTATTTTTCTTGACATTCCGCTATTTGACGGATGATCTACCTCATCATGCTAAACTTAGGAGGTCTGAGGTGACCAGTTACATCTACAGGCTGTTATGTGGTTACCATTGGACCAAGGAAAGGGACTCCTCACCTCAGCAATGGTCATTTTTTTTAAACACTTAAAATAACCTAGACTTTCCTTACAAACAACCTTATGACATTATTATTATTATTGCTATTTTGCTATTTTGAAGGTACACTATGAAGGTATTTTTGTGTCTTTTCAATGCAAGCAAAAAAAAAGTTAGGTTAAATCTTTTGCAAGTCGAAAAGTTTTGCGAGTCAAGAAAAGTTGAAATAAGAGATTCTATTGGTGGGTTTCACTGACCAATCATGGGTTTGCATCAAACATAAGACCACACCCATAAACCCTTTGTGTAGACGGATCCAACCAGCACTTAGCTCTACTGGAGATGGAGTTGTTAATGTGCAGAGGCTAGTAGAGGTAAGATGACGTTCATTGTCGCTCATTTCAATAAAAATGCTTTTAAATGTAGTATAGCATGATTTAATAATTATTTATGTTTACCGTTGGCAAGGTCACGGAGTGTGTCTCCTTTTCAGAATGACATACAACAGTTATAACGTTAGCTGTCTTGGCATGAAGCTTGACTGGCAGTGCATTTGTGCACTTAGACATGACTAGCTAGGCTAAGGTTAGCTACTCATGTTTAACACATTGTACATGATATCCAGCAAAACTAGTTTTCTATCACTGTGGTAATTAAAGTTTATGGTCACACAGCATAAACTAGACTTTAGACCGCTGATCTTACATTAAAAATATAGACTGTTATCTAGATATTTTGAGGTGTTGCTGCCTTGTTACGTTTTCTCCTTTAGATGTGACATAGAAGCATTTATTACACTCATTTATTTTTCATCCCATAGTTGCAGTGTGGATCATTGGTGACAGCTATGTTCAGCATGGTGGCCAGAGCTTAGGAAACGTCTTCACCCTGCTGGACATATTTTGGGCTGTAGGGCGAGCTATGTAAAGCTAAATTACTTAGCGATATTAGGTGTGTAACAGGTGCTTCTTATTTTGTGTCTATGCTTTCCGGCTGCACGTATTTCTAACCTGGTGGCTGTCTCTCATGTAGGACATGATGGCCCGTGTTTAGTCTACTTCTACCTGATGTGGAGCGCCTGGGCCCAGTGCGCTACAGGATATAAAAGTCCCATCCAAGTTCTATCTTGGCTACTTCTCTTCCATGACAGCACCTGCACCTTACTGCTATGCTGAATCATTGTCTTTTTTTACTTTACAACACCTTGTCCCACAGTATATGAACACTACTTATTTAAAACGGAAAATTATGATACTGGCTTCCTATACATAGGTTCCATTATTAGAATTACTGTTACAACTGTCACACATTATTTCATTTATTTAAGTGTATTAACTGTACATTATTTCAAGCCATACAAAACAACTTTAACATTTGTAACCTTTTTAATGATGTTTTCATGAATGCAGAGTATTATTTTAATTAGTTTCTTGTGTAGTGTAATCAGTTTTGTTAAATGAAATCAGGCAAGACTAATCATCAGTAATCACGTTTAACAAAATATGATGGTTAATAGTCAATGGTATTTATAGGTTAACATTTTGCATCTCTCTTTTTACAGAAAGTGAAAAGGAAAGCAAGAGACAAGTGTGAAATTCACTGAGAAGTTATACTCAAGAATTATCTGCACAATGAATAGTTTTGAAGCTGCAACCTCTGAGAAGTATTATAGGTATTGCACAGGTATTGAGACTTTAACTGTTTAGTGAGGCAAAAGGAAAAAAAATAAATCAGCTGATAGAAGGAACCTGTTAATCAGAGGTGCATAACATCAGCTGGTTGTTTCTTTTTGCCTCACTGTATAAGCTTCACAATACCTGTGTATTTGCATGAGAAGCCTAGTGGGATTCATAATTACTCAGTGTGCAGGTCATTCTTATTTTTTCACTCTAAGCCCTTTCATTCAGCACTATGCCTGCAGGTTTTTTGGATGTGCACCTGTTCCCGGGTGTTTGAACTAGACAGACTTACAGTATGTGAAATCTAACATTTCCAGTCAGCATTAAAGACAAAAGGAGTGCAAAAATATAAATACAGTTTATTGCAATGTAAACATTGTGTTTTAATTGTTCACAAATATGGACATGTAGTAAACACATTTATTCAAATGATAATAATAATAATAATAATAATAATAATAATAATAATAATAATAATAATAATAATCAAAAAGACTGAGCCTGTGCATGTGCTAAAAGCTACTGTATGTCCAACATACTGTAGGTCCAGAGTACTTAGGAGTCCATGGGGTGGTAAGGAGAAAGGGGGATAATGGTGGGAGTGTTATTTTTTTTAACAACCATTATGAACATAAATAAACATTAGCCATGGTGGTCAGCAATGTTTAGGTGATTAAATGAATAAATAGGTCCTAAAAGCCAAATTTAAAAGCAGTGACACTGCCGACTGAAAGCAGTTCACTGCATTGGAGATGGCCTTTGAGGCAATTAGCTACTACACTTAAAAAGATAATTATGCTAGTTGTGAAAAGAACTCCATTTTTCAAATATAGCCCAGGACTGCCATGTCCGATGCAAGGGTTCTCAATCATTTAAGGTAAGGGAGAATGGCATCTCAGTCATTGTGACTCTTGGCCTGGTATTGCACAATGTGCACTGGCGAGATACCTATCACAAGAACACCGTCATGCTTTAAGCTCGCTATAAGAAGATATTTTCTGTTTCTAACAGTGTATCATGATGGTAGATGCAAGTTACACAACTTGAACCTTAATTTTTGTCTATATCAATTCTTTCGCTGGAGCTTGTCCAGCGTTCAAGAACAGAGATTTTGTCTCTATAGTCTCTTTTTTCCAAGAATGGTATGTGTGTGTGTGTGTGTGTGTGTGTGTGTGTGTGTTGACTCAGTATGTCACTTAGATGACACTCTGTCAATCTTGTTTCCTTGTCACTGATGAAATCAACTTTCTTTCAGCCCTTTTTCTTAGCAAGTTTGAATAGTTCCTCCCTGGGATAAAGCAAATTTTATTTTGTATTTGTTCTTTTAGGGGATAATGATGTTTAGAATTGTTATTTGGGTGCCTATGTGAGTTTAAGTAATGAACTTTACAGTTCAGTTGGATTGAGGGAAGTGAGACAGACATCAATCATCTCAGCTCACAGCTTCTGCCACAGCCAGCCTTTTCACACAACTGCTTCATATATAGACATGCAAAATATAAGGCCATATTGTCCCCAATGAACACAATAACACAATGTTTAATAAAGCTTTTAACATATCTTCCTCAGTTTCTATAGAACTCCATGACTTTACCACAATTAAATAACTTGATTTACCACAGGTTCACATGTTTTGACCTTGCAACACCTATCACTTTATTTACATTGTCTACAAACACGGGGTTGGCTGATCTCTTCGCAACCTCACTTTGGCCACAGACAAAGAGAAGATCTTATTTTGATGTCGATGTTCAGAGACAACCGATGAACATCTACCCTCAACGTATTTATGCATAGTTAATATCCATTTAGGCTTTTGAGGGATCCCTGTTGTTTATCTTTACATTAGAGTTGTTCAATACTTATTCTCTCCAGAGTCCCTTCTTTTAGTGGTAAGAATAAGAGAAGCAGTAGACGTTTTACTGGTTTATGCTGCTCTTACCCTAGAAGTAGAACTGTGTTTTCCCATCTTTAAATTCAAATTTCAGTAAAACTCTATTGATCATTGCAGACTGCAGATTGCATTTCAATCTTCACAAGCAAACTTCAATAAAACTCCAACACGTACATGATTGTTCTCAACATACTCATATAATGACTACTGAGAAGCTACTCTCACTGCTTAGACATTTTGTTTTATTCTTTTGGGATGTACATTTTTGTGACAAATTTATTTTTGAACAGCATACTGAATACATGTGCATTTGTTGTTGCTAATTAGTTGTAAATTGAAATTTTGTATGGAAAGATGTATAAAGAAATTCCAACTCTTGTCCACAACTGACAATGCTAAATTGACATCATACAATAATATTTATTTTCTACATAGATGCTTGCGTAATGTATGCGTACATTTAAAGTAAAATGTATTTTTTAATTTAACTTTTAAAAATGGCATTATAACTGCCAATATTAAAATAACCTCTATGAGAGAAAACAATTTTATTGTACATAAAAGAATAATCCTGCCATACTTATAACAGAAGTATAATGGAAGAGAAAGAATGTGAAATGGTCACAAACAGACAGCAAGGACAGTTAAGTGACAGGCCCAGTCTGCAACCAAACTCTCCTTATTTTCAGATGACTCTCAAGAAACACAAGACCACAGTGGCTTACTAAGTAGGCACAACCTGCATCAGAAACCGGCGAAATGGCAAACATTGGACTAATAAAAACATTTCATAAAGGATGCTGGAATAAATATGTTTGTGCTCATGTTTTGTACATGAGGTATAGGTGGATATGGATTACACAGTATATGCAATATATAAAATATGAACAGCTACTGAGTTGACAAAAAATATTGAATAAATAATATTAAATAGTACAGTATACAGGGAAGAGTCACAAGGTTATTGTACAGGAATTGTTCCTGACACTCTGTGTGTGTAGCATTAACTGTTTATCAGAGTGATGCCCTGTGGGTAGAAACTGTTCCTGTGTCTGACATTGCAGGAAAAAAGCTAAGGAAAATCCTGGAGTGCTTCAGATGAAAATTCCTACTGGCATATTCCTTTAATTCAAATCGAAATGCATCATAGTTTATAGTCCAGTTTGCAAGTTTAGCTAATGCATTGTTTTTTTAATTGTAATTATGGAACGTACATGGAGATTTCAAACATGAAAATAAAAATGTTGTTATATGTTGTCATTCTCACTGCGATAGACTGATGACCTGTCCAGGGTGTACCCTGCCTTTCGCCCAATGTCAGCTGGGATAAGTTCCAGCACCCACGCGACCCTGTACGCAGGATAAGTGGTTGACGATGGATGGATGGATATCATTCTCACAAATGGGATGAAATTTGCATGAATAATTTAAATTGTGAACTTTCATACAAATATCCACTGACAGTTGAAATGTGCACATGAATAACATATTCTTCTAGAAGTTTGCAGTCATAAAAATCTACACACTTCTTTTCAAGATTCTTGAAAATGTCCATAACATAATCCATGGAGTGACTGAATGGTTATCCCGTATACCTGTTTGGGCAAATAATTAGCTATAGAGTGAACTGTCTATATCCTGTCTGACAAGGATGGTAGAGACAAACATTAATCAAAACTAATTAAGAACAAAACAATCATAATCCCTTTCAGGCAAGCTTGCAAACTAAACAGAGTAACATGTGCGTTTATTCATGCAGACAGACAATGAAAAGGGCTTAGAAGGAAGACTTCCTCCTGAGCTGAGAAACTAAAATAATTAACACTGTTAAAGACATTCATGTTTTCACTCTTGAACTGGAGCTTTGCATGCACCGCAGCTTTGTTACAGCAATAATCACACAAGTAACTGGAGGAACAGTGGCAATAAAAAACACTAAGTTAACACTAATAATAGCTGTAATTAATTTACATTAATTATTTAAAGAAGCAAGCTGAAAACTTTTTAAAGCCAGTGTAAAGTGTTTAGATTTTGAGTGGAATATTGTTTTAAGGATTGCTTGGACTTGACAGAATGAAGCCACATTCACTGCATAAACATTTGCTTTTTTTCTGTCTAGTATCTGGACAGTAGTTTGCAGAGGACCCACTGTTTGCTGGTTTTGATTACCATATTGGTTAGGCATCAAGAATAAGTTGCCTCCTTTTTAGCTAGTGATAATGAGAGTATCATCATGCAGAACAGAATTACACTGTAAATGTCTGCACTTACACCTGAATGAAGTGGCCAATTTCAGGGTTACTATATTCTTTCTTCTATTCCCTTTCCCCCCTGGCAGATGTTGAGCTAGAGTAGTGTGCATCTCATCAGTGAACAAAACTGACATGGGTAATGAGTTTCCTCATTTTCTCTTGCCGAGTTTCTATTTCAGCAATGTAGGTCCTTTTGGCAAAGTCATTAGAGTTGAACTTGGGCTACTGTCTGCTGGTATTTTCTGCACCAGTTTTAATAGACTTTAATAAAAGTCTCCAAGCAGTTCACCCAGGGAAAATTTCTATCATCCTAACTTAAATACAAATTTAAAATACATAATAAACCAATGACTGATGAAACCTGATAAAAGTATTTGTTTCTCTACCTATGATAATTAATTATAGCTTCAAGTACTCCAGCTTTTTATGCTGCATTGTGTTTCTTTCAGCAGCAACACTCCATATGGAGGTAGTTGTCACATGTAGTATACAGCTTCTCCCTGCAGAGAAATGTTGCACATTTTAATTTATAACTTGTTTACCCTCTAATCAGCCCAATTTGAGAGGGGAAAACAGTTAAGGACTCTGCAAGAAGCTAATTATATAAGTGTTCATGGAGCAGAGATGCCAGTGACAGAAAAGTAGTGATCTCTCCTGGCAGAGGTGGCGAACCACCTTTTCATTAGTAGGTGGCAGCAAACATTTCCACCATCTCAAATCTTGTTGCAGAGGTGCCGAAGTGTGATGACACCCTGAATGTGTATTTATAAATAATGATAAACACGAGGGAAGTAAAAAAAAAAAGAGATTAAACCAATATTATGAACATGTAACAAAAAACTAGTCATGATAAGTAGACAAAAGCCAAGGATTAAACTAAAATAAAGAGAACATAATAGAAACAATAACAGATGCATACATTTGAAATACATTAGTGAAATACACTTGGCTGCAGTAGCCTCCCTGGAAGATATCCCCCTTTGGTGCACAGGATTAAGAGAACTGTGTGGTTGAATCTTGTTACACTGAACACAGACTGAGGCAACAAAAATCTTAAAGCACAAATCTTAAGACTTTCATGGTGTCCATCTTTGACTTTGAAGGTCAAAAATATATTAAAACCACACAGTATTAAGATGGAATCATGAAGATCAAACTCTGTAGCACTCTCACCTCTACACTGGCTCATCCCTATAGAAACAGACAGATCTGAGTAAATGTTTAAGCTACCTTTCAGATCTGTGCACAGAGATAGTATTTCACATTAATACTAAGGATACCAGAATCGGACAGAAAACATGAAAAATCTGTTGCAACCTCCTCAGAGGTCATTAAATCAAATAGTTTTTAAAAAGAGTTCAAACATTACATTCCCGGAGTGTTGGGAAATGTAATCTATTCATCACACATACAGTACCAGTTTGAAAAATGAATAATTACTATTATCAAACTGTCTGAACAACATGGACATCATATGTCACTGCTCCACCGACAAGTAAAGCAGCCAGTGGATAAAAGCAAACCTGTCATGTCTTTGTAAAGATACTGAGAAAGGCAGCCATTAGCGACATAATGTAACAGGCTGAATTGGTATCACTTAGTGTCTTTTCATTACTATTTTTTATTTTTATATTTAAATATTGCTTATAAAGGCAATGTAGATGTGGTCTGGTGATGCAAACCATCATTGTAGATAGCAGAGGACACAGAGAGATGTAGAGATTTAAACACTAGTTGACACTGACATTGACTGGAAAGGGACGGCTTTAGTCCCACATATGGAAACAAAGCAGCTGCATTCCCTGAATGCAGAAATATTTCTGTGCTCATGTAGATTTGAATTAATGTATTAGGTAAAATATATTCCATATGATTGTGTTATGCTTATGTTTTTGATTTTGAATATTATATATAACAATATTTAATTAAATTTCCCCAAAAAATATTTGGAATAAAATCCAACCATTGTTACGGAAGCCCTAAATGGCCATCGATTCAACATCGATTTTCTTACTGACTTTTGCCATGATAACGGGATAATTATCTCGTGAACTCAAGATAACGAACCATAGCTGAATACAGGGGTCGGCTGGTGTGTTATTTTATGATAATTTCGTGGTAATTTGCTGAGGTCGTAGTTAGATAGAGTCCAGGACTTGTAGGTTGCAGGTTTGACCCCTGCTCTCTGCAAAGTTTTTTGTTCTTCTTTATTCTTCTTTGTGTTTTTAATCATTCAATTAATTACTATTTCAAAGGTTCTGAAATAGCCATCAGGAAATGTGGAGTTAAATGGATTCCCCTAAATGAGAAGCGGATGAATTTGCTCTGCCTGGGAATGATGGGGAAATGAAAAGTATGTGGACTAAATGCTAGGATGCGCACACTCCAGCACATGCTTAATTGTGAGCATGTGAATCAGTTATCTTCACAACAACTTTGTTGGAGATGAATATTTAAAAAAAAGGAGTATAAAGGAGCATAAAATGGAAATACTTAAGTAAAGTACGAGTACCACAAAATTGTTCTTAACTACAGTACCTGAATAAATGTACTTTATTAACTTTTATTTTACCATCACTGTCAACCAGGCAAACATTTCTTTGTTTGTTTGTTTTTTAATTTAAACATTAATTTATATTTTTCCTAGCCCCCCCGCAACCCTGTGTGCAGGACAAGCGGTTGACGATGGATGGATGGATGGATGGATGAATTTATTTTTTCCTGTTGCCCCCCAAAGAGACCCATGACAGCCCACAGCCATCCCAGCTTGTTTATATTCCCTGGTTGGCTGTAAAAATGCATTAGCTTGGAGCTTAAGCCTGAATGCCTGTGTTTCACCCCGGAGTTGAATAGAGGTGGCCAAGGCGCCATTTCACAGAGCAGAGGGATAATCACAGGCGTCGTTACACAGTATTATATGGGTGAGATATTATTTTGGTTGTTTTTCAATTGAATGTAGTGATTTTGAATTGGCCCCAGTCAATGTAGCATGAAATTAGCAAATTGGTGGTATGTTATTATAGGCAACATTTGGTCCAAGTGTGAGCTGTTTCCAGAAGGTTATCGCTATGATAATTATGATCAGTGTTCTTTCATTTTGCCACAAGAAATGTATCCAGCCTTTAAATAGACTTTTCATGATCAGAATCAATCTGTCTCTCTCACATTTTATTCAGCAGCTACACCCACATGTCAGCTGCATGTTAAATCTAACGGAGGTCTTATTCCTCCAAATCTTCTTGTTTTCAATCTGCCAGAGTCTCTTTTTAAATATTAACCCAACTCAGCATCAGGTTTCTGTCTGCCTGTAGCAGGTGATGATATAAAAACTGTCAGACAACACAAAAGCTTATCAACATGGAGAAAACTGCCAAGCGGGTAAGAAAACAATATCGAGCAGAATAACAGCAACATCCTAACAAATTCGGATGATGTATTGAGGATGATGCATTAAGAACATAAATATTAGAAAGAAATATTATTACATGATCAGTAGATTACATATACATTTACTCATTTGACACTTTTGTCCCAAGTGACATACAGATGACAAAAAATATATTTTTTAAAATACATTGTCTGTCCCTTTGCAAAAACATTATATTACATTTAACTGCGCTTTTATCCAAAGCCGTTGAAGTGCAATTTATACTTCTGCATCAAATCAATAGTGTATCTGCTGAGCCACCTACCCTATGCCGTCACCTACGGTGTAGCTTGACGTGCACCTACTCAAAAATCTAACTACACATCAAGGCGATGTCGACCGTAAGCACTGTAACTGGTCGGCTGGGTAGCCTCGCAATGCCTCAGAGCCGACAGGAAGTGCCCCATGCTTTGAAGTGACTTTTACTAGATACTTAACCTTTACTTTACTTTTACAATATACTTCACTGTCACAACCCGAGTGAAATAACTCGTTTGACTATCAGAATGTGATCCACTTGGTCGATAACATTTGAAAAGACTATACCAGCCGCACGTATACAATTTTACCCCATTCACGTTAGCAGAGGGCTAAACCGGAAGTTAGCCTGCTCGCCCGGCAAAAAGTCAACACAATGGACGCTGTAGCACTACCACCGACTCGCGCGTGGGGGTGTAATTGCAGAATGACAGACACCAACGCAAGTACAAATCCATGGCTACGCATGTAGACGCACGAGTATGAATGGGCCATTACAATTGCTGTATATGTCAGAGGGCGCACACGCCTCTGGAGGTTAAGTGTTTGGCTGAGGGACACAGTGGATTTGAACCCGGGTCTCTCACACCACAGGAATGTGTCTTATCCACTGTACCATCACCACCCCAAATAAGGAGCTCAAGGTCATTACATTACATTTACCTGACATTTATCCAAAGCGACTTACAGTTGCTATTTATGTCAGAGGTCACATGCCTCCAGAGCAACTAGGGGGTAAAGTGTCTTGAACATGGGCCTCTCACACCAAAGACATGCGTCTTATCCACTGCTCCATTACCACCCCATTAAAACTCACATTGTAAAAAAATGAGGGAAAAGTTATTTTGTTCACACTTTTTCTCCAACCTTAACTGACTATCAGTTAGTAGGAAATGAACAGTGGAGTGACATGTCAAAAGTCAAATGCTTTGTTGGACCTGTCCTCCTTGTACAAATCCCAATATTCCCAGACAGTTTTATTAAAATAACAGATTTAGAGGAGTGTGCAGCCTTGGCGAGGTATGCACTCTCTGAGAGCTTTCTAGTGTTAATCAGTAATTTGTTCAATTTCACAGATGTGTGGTCAAATCTTTTCAAGGAATCAGGGTCTCCCATGCTGAATCATTTACTCTACCACTAGTGCAGAGAAGAAAGCTTTAGGCAGGGATGCTCTGCTAAATTCAATACTCTTGAAATTCTCACTCTCTGCAGACCTAGAACCAAATTGGGTGCCACGGTAACAAGGTGAATTCGCACACAAAACCCCGACACAGACAATAAAACAAACTGGTGTTTACAGCAGTTAAAGCTGCAGTCTGCCCTTGGTTTATTTTCCAAGCATGAGTAAGTACTGGCCACTGGATATGTACATCCATCTTTTTAAAGCCATACAACCTTGCATTTTAGGTTTGTTTGCTGCACTTTGTTCATGATTTGTATATATATATATATATATATATATATATATAGTACCAGAAGCACTACTGCAATAGGAGAAGACCAGAGAACTGCATTTTAAACCATCTTATTGTGGTTATGTGGTGTCCCATGAGTCAGAATAGTCTACAACAGACTAGACAAAAAAAAATTGAATAAACTGCTTCATGCATGCTAAATGTGTACATCCTACAGTTTAATCCTATACTTTATCAAGACATTTCAGGGAGATGTAGACTCCATCTAGCTAAATAATTAAGTCCAAAGGGGATCATATATTCATACAGATACTGAAAGAAGCCTAAGAACAGGGTGACTACTGACACAGCATCCCTGACCAATATTTCTTTAAATAAGACCCATCACTGGCTTTGTAATAGCATGCACGTTTGTACCTCGCCAGGAAGCTCAACCTGTTTTGTATTGGTTTTAAAAATAGCCCACATGGAGCCCCTTGGGACAGTTACTGTGTAGGAAATGGTCTGTGTCTGTTGTTGTTAGTAAAGCGCACAAGCAGCCGATTGGATGAGTAAGAGAAATGAGTTCAAGCCATGTGTACTCTACATGTTAAGTCTGAACAGAGCACAGAGCATATGGCCAGTAACTCATTCAATGGTGAACAGAGAAGCTGTTTCTCCTTAGTTAATGAACTGGCAAAGACCATGGTGTCTAAAAGACAACTGTGTGGGAATTTCTGGTGTTACAATTACAGTTAAGAATATGAGAGAAAGTAATATTGTAAGAGTATCTTTCGGGTGTTGTTTTCCATGTAAACATTTTTTTTATGTAGCAGGGGATTAAAGTGCAAGTGCTAAAACAGTGTGTTTTTTACAACACAGGAACATTTTTTTTCTAATGTAAGTAGAATGAACAACATACACATGGCATCTATATCAGTTTGCCATTAGTCATTTGTAAAAATTAATAGATCTGCAATCAGATTTAACGGCACCCTGTCAAACCCTTAACAATTATTGGCTATTTTTTAACACATTGCTTTTTGAGAAAACAGTGTTGACGTCATACATTTAACACATAGCCATGCATGATTGAAAAGGTAAGAGAATTGTTTGTAAGGTGAGGCAAGAAGCATGCATTACTGGAAATATTCAATATTTTTAGATTGAATTGTATATCATATTAACCAGCAGTAGAAATTATGTTTTTTAAGTTTACATTAATATTGTGTGTCACTGGAATATGGTACAAGCTGCATGCTAAGTTATTGTGACATTGAATGTTTAATGCATTTATCACCTGAAGCAGTAGTCATTGAGTCTTGACAACAGAGTCATTGAGGAGTGATCATTAATCTATATTTCTAGCCTTCTTTCATTTCAGATTGCTTTTTCTTGCCTCTGCATCTAACAGGTCCAGTACAAATAAACTTGCCATCTTGCCATCTAAACATGCCATCTTTATTGTACTGCATGGTTCCTCTCACCAAGTACTCCTCTTGTGTTTTTGCAGTATTACATACTATTATTGACAAACAGCTTTACATTATCTGATGTGCTTTTCAGGCTAAGTAAGCAATAAAGTGGAGGTACTACTACTAAATGTTGTGTAATACTACTAACTAATCTACCTAATGGATTAAACTATCTACTACCTCCCAGGACTAGAGATACATGGTAAGTGTTGAATTGCTTAGTTTTGCTCTGAAGTTTGAATTGAATTGTTGTGTATTTGTTTCCTGGCAGTTCTGCCATTTCTGCTGAGTAGAAAAAATGAATGCAATGCAGTGATTTTTTTTGACATGTTAGGGATCACAGTGCTGCTGGAGAACAGCGATGAGTTGGGAAAAAAAAAAGACACTATATGGGAGAAGGATTTGAAAATTTTTCACACATGCTTCAGAAATTTGTGGATGGATTTAAAAAGTTACTTTGCGGCTTAATTTTTATGTAATACCTTCAAAGGAAAAACACAATGCTTTTTATTCACTGGCTGACTTTTTCACCATGTTCTTTTTAACCATGTCTCCAGTGTAATACCAGAGATAGGGTTGTGTTTGGATGCTGAGACTTCTTATGTGATTTTCAAGTAAATGAGCTGTACATGCACCTAGCCTTGAAAGTGTCATTGTTGGTGCACGATCAGTTATTATGTTCACCCCTCTTGACTTAAATGGGATTTGACACCAGTACAGTACAATACAATCAGACACAGACTGTGGCCTTCAAATCGACCCCATCAATCAACAACTCTGAGAATGTCAACAAAAAGTCAACATTTTAAGCTTCACAGAGATATATTAAGTAACCCTTACCTTGCAGGACTTTTCTATTGAATTGCATTGAGCTTACATTACCTACAGTAGGTGTACCTACTAACCTGAAAACTCTATGTAAATTGTCCATGCAAACAACTGTTGTTGTTTCTCCATCAGTTAATGTCTTAATTATTACTCAACACTAAACGTGTTCAACAGTAAACATGTTCTTAGAGTGTAATAATCACTGCTGTGTTTACTTACATACCACTGTCTCAAGGTTAGTTACTGCTGCGTGATTAAAAGTATTACAAAGGTTAACGCCCACAAATACATGCACACTAAGATCAGCATATTCCTGTAAAGCAAACCTGTCAGCTTAGAGAGCACTCTGCAGCAGTGGTGACAGCTTAATTTCCATATGCATAAACACTTTGAGAAAATACCCTTAGATGCAGAATAATACAAAGTGACTGGTATTAATTAAAGCAGCCATATGTATCAGCCCTATAATCCCTAACCACAGCAGTGAGCAATTCAGGGGTTCATTAGAAACTGAGGCATGTTTCCATAGAAAACTGAAAAGTAATAACAGAGAGTGGTCTTGGTGCTGCTGTGTATTCATTTATTTCAGTCTAAGCAAATTGTTCAGTGCCTACAACAATAGAAGAGTTTATTCAAAAGGCAATGTGACAACCCGTCTTTGTTGAATCCTGACAGCTATGCTTGCAGAGACTCATATGACTCAGAAATTGAATGTTGTAAACACCCTGGTTCACATCCAAACAATGTTCCCATAATTTGAAAGCCCAGTAAATGTTTCCCTACATTGCAAAGTCAAATGCTTGCCACATATTTCCACACATAAAGCTTGTTATTGTGACAAAATCATTGATAAGTGACTTGCAAGGAAGAGGACGTTTTGATTCTATGGAGTCACTCTACTCATGGTGGAGTACTGGCAGTAAACGGCTGGAGAGGAGACTGAACAATGACACTGGACAGTGCTGTTCACTTGGGCACAGAGGGTTGAACCCGGTCCAACATAAACAGTATCAATGCCATCACTTCTTTTTGCTTTGGCTTGTGGTAATTGTTGCTCTCCCCTGAGCTATTGCATAGATTGTGCCAGTTCTCTCATGTTTATGCATAGGATAGTGGCTCCCTGACTCCCACACCCACCACTCCTTCCTCTTAGTGCTGATGTCTCTATTTGGTCTGTCCACACTGCCTAGTGCCACTAGACAGGGTGAGTCATAAGTGGTGTGGAAATGGTGTGTTTTGGAAAAGGCCAAGCAACGGCAGGGCCTTTAGATAGAGCCATTTTTCAGATATAGTGTTTGATGAACACAACTACCTGCTGTATCAGTTGAAAGATCAAGTTCACCAAACTGACCACTCACATAGGGCTGCAACTAACGATTGACGATGTGACTGCAATTGTCTGAGCAACAGGTAATATAATACTAAGAGTTTACAGGCATGCCAGCAGCTGTGAGGCTATGATGAAGCTAAATGTTAACATCGGTATGCTAATAAGCTCACACTGAAGCACAAGCAGGCATAATTGTTTACCATGTTCACATTCACAGTTAAACTTGGTAGCATGTTAACATTTCTAATTAGCACTAAAGACAAAGTACAACTAAGGCTTATGGGGGATGCCATCATGTTTTGCAGGTATTTGGTCATAAAGTATTGAAAAAGCGTAAATTGTGACCTGATGAGTCAGATGAAAAGGGAGTGAATCACTGAAGGGATTACAATTCATCCCAAGGAAGATGCATCTAAGTACCAAGTTTCATAGCAATCCATGAAATAGGTGTCTAGACATTTCGCTCAAAACCACAAATGTCAACACAATGGTAGTGTTAGAGGAAAAGTCATTTCAGCAAATTTCCAAAGCCATTTGGATTAATCATCTGGAAACCTTTAATGTCTGTACCAAATTTGGTGCCAGTTAATCTGGTAGATGTTGATATCTCACAGGATAAGTCGCTGGCATGACTGAAAATCCAAAGCAATTCAGCTTATAATGAAAATAAAATATGAGATAGATAAGAACTATAAATCCTCACACTGGAGAAGCTGGAGCTTCAAAAATGTCATTTTATGTTGATCCTTGAAGCCATTAATTTACTGGTCATTTCAGCACAAAAACTGCAGGTCGCATTAGTTAAATGAGTAATAATAAACTACTAAGTACCACAAAATGACCACAGTGTTGACCTATAGGCCTATGGTTAGACTGTAGACTGTAGTGTTTTCCCTGTTTTTCATAAACTGGCACTGGGTGCCTCTTTGAACGGGTGTTTTATTAAAGCACTGTTCCTACTACATATTAGTGTGACCATGTGAGGCCTGATACAAAACTTTGTCTTCTGCTTTCAGAGAAGTAAAGAGACAGTTGTTAACTCAATTGGTAATGCTAGTTTAAAGGACTAGATACTCATAGATATCCCCAGTAAAGGCTTACAGACGAAGCATACTTCACACTTGATGGCTGGTGGTATCTTTTAGCTTAGCTTCTTTGCTTGTGGTTTTATGTAAACAGGTAACCTATGTGAACTGCTTAGTGTAACTTGTTGAATCTATTCTGTTTGTCAGGTAAAAACTACAGTGCCCAGCGTGGTTGTTTTGGCTAACTGAATTTGTGTAAAATTTAAACTTGTGTGTACATGGGCAGTACCTAGTTAAGGACTACTAGCCAATCAGAAGCCAAGTAGGGAAAGATCAACCATAACCTGATCTTTCACATGTACATTTGAACTTTGCACTGTCTCTATGTGTGTGCTGCAGCTGCAGTGTTTTTGAGGGAGTGCCACACTAGCCCCTAAGCGAGCTTCGAGACTCATGTTAAATAGTGGTGCAGAAAGGTTACGGAAATAAAGTCTGAACTACAATCGAGCTGTTTTCAGGCAGATCAGGAGCTTTTCAGGTGTTTTCTGTAGGAGATGGTAACTCCCTTTGGGATGGACATTGTGCTTTTTCACATTACAAACCTATTACATGCCCAAAAAAAGATATAAAACACAATAGAGGAAAGAGAAACAGCCAAAAAGCATAATATGACCTCTTTAAAGTGGTGTTCTTCTCCTCTTTCCTAAATGTTTTTGACCTCTCATCCCTTTTTTTGAAAATGTGGCCACATTGGTTGTATCAGTTACAGACCACCATAACTAAGAGTGGTAAATGTGTGCGTTTCCTGCTGCCTGCAGCGAGCATAGATTGCATAATGCCCATGGAAAGACATCACCACACATTTACTGAAGCTCAGCCTTGAGGCATACGGGTTGGATGTGATAGAAAGACAGAAAGAGGAATCACTTCACACCTATAGGCTCTGCATTGTATGTTACTGAATGCTTTGGCTTTCATCCAGACCTTCCATTATGTCGTCACCAGACCACAGCAAGGTATGAGCCACTATTCAATAATTGCGGGTATAGGACCATTTCATACCATAATGAAGCCTCTATTTGATTTGAAATTCTTGCATCATGACTGCCTTTCCTCAGCATGGGGATGTTCAGCGAATCTGGAAACACATCCTTTGAAAGCTTTTATTTGTTGATTTGTATGAAGAAATCCAATTAGCTCTAAAGTAATTCCTCTCTTCCAGGAAGGTTGTGCTTGTAATATAAATAAATATTTATATAAATAAATATTTTCGACATAAAATATGATCCAGTTTCACCAACATCAGTGAATAACAGTATAAAGTTGTGTTTTTGTACTGTAATTTGTGAGGCCTAGTCTCGCACAGTCAGACTCTGCGCTTCGATTCAGTGCTATGCCAGCTAGTTCCTGCACCTTGGCAGGCTTCCAGAAGTTAGCTAATCAAGTGAAGTGAGGTGCTGAAGCAATGGACAATATTAGAAAAATAATGTGTTTTTTGAAAAAAGCATTTTCTAGTAGATGTCCAAAATAAAAGTATGAACGTTAAAATGAGCATAATATGGAACCTTTAAATATTAATATATCAGAAGTAATGTGAGCCGAATAAATAAATGCAGAAAGGGATTTTTTCCAAGTGTGGTTTATTTAAGAAAACTGTGTTTATTACATGACTGAACTGCAATATTTAGCCCTAATTTATTTTACAACTCTAGTACAAGTCTATTCACAGGACCCACCTAACAGAAACATACATTTTCATGTGGGCCTTCATTAATTACAAAATTCCTCGAGTGTCTCCAAAAATAAAAAATACAGATTGATGACTGAGAGATAAATAGATAAATACACAAAAATCTAATCAAACTCAATCAGCCAATAAATAAATAGAACAATAAATAACATTCAAAACATCTTTGGCCAAACTCGGGCCACTTCATTGTCCCCACAGAGTTAACATTGGTCTTTGTAGATGCCTCAGCCAGTCAGAGCACAGTATGCTGACTGAATCAGCTTAAACTATGGGGTCCTAAGGAACAACACTGGATATGTGGCATGAAATAGCAAGTGAAGAACAATTATATTGAGGCACTTTTAAAGATGTTCTAGGAAATGGAAAACATTTCCATGTCTATGTGTATTCCCCAAGAGGAAGCAAACTGTAAGACAAGAAGCAATATTCAATTGAAAGATAATTGAATGGCTCCTTTGTTCATCTAATCATGTTACAATATGTTCCCTCTTTTTTTTCTTTTTTTTCTTTTTTTTTACAATTTTGGGACAGAGCATGGTAAAGTACCAGATAAAATAGAAAACATGAGCTGGAAAAGGATGAAAAATGATGACACAGGAGGAAAACAATGGTAAAATATTGTGTGTCACCAACCAAAAGAACATTGTTACATATTTGCTTTTCGAGTCTGTGAATAACATCAATGTGTGTTCTCCGTGATGGTCGAGTCTGACTGAGTTTCTGACTGCTCCCCAAATATCCCTGCCAGTGTCTTAAAGCGGGGCCCCCAGTCACTGAGGTAATCATAGTCCTCCTCGAGGTCTATAGCGAGGGACTCGATAGAGCTGAGTGACTCAGCCACAGAGCCATTGCCCTCGTAAGCATACGTGGCCAGGGAGTCATAGGGTGGGGCTGAGTTGTCCGTGTCATGCTCTTTCAGACGCTGGATAATAAAATCACGGATGTCGGCGCTGTCCTGAGAGACAGGCGCCCTGGCACCTCGCTTCATCTCAGGTTTGACGTCCCTGCGGTACAGGTTCTCTTTGACAACCTTGGGGTTACGAAGGGTTCCCATGTCAAATGCGTGCGTGTCCTCCTCCCCCCCTCCTTCATCATCATAGTGGATCACATTATCCCGGATGTCCTCTTTGGATGACATGAGGGTTTCCTTTTTCTTCTGCCGCCTCAAGCCCACATAGAGGACCACAATAACTGGGGGAACAAAGAAAGAAAGCTACATGTGAGACCACTGTGAACAATGAATTTCCCTCTATGTTGCCTGCACCCAAAGCGCCCCATGTATTTGCCATTTTATTTGCCCTAGAGCTGCTGTTCAGCTACAGCTTATACTTTTGCATATTTTGTGTCCGGAATTAAAACATACTGTCCAAAATCACCTGGCTAGAACAACCACTTGAAGACCATGGCAGAAGGCAATGTTCTTGTAGATAAGGAAAAAATATTATTTTAATAGTGTAATGCTGGAATCAGACATTCAGGCCTACTTGTATGAGACAGAATACAGCATGGGGGAATTACAGCATATGGAGGAGGACAAGGCCGCCACAGCACACAGCCAAGCATCTCCAGTCGGTGAGGATAGCGGCACGGAGTGAAGTCGATGTGTGATACATCAAAGCTTTAGGTTACATATGGACGGTGAAGTGCTTGAGACATACTTTGGAATCCCAAAAAGAATATGGAAAAAAACAAACAACCAAAGCCAACAGGGCAAAAAAACGTTTTAGAAAAGAGCAAGTGCAATGGCGACAGTGTTGTGTTACAGTGTGAAAACATGTTTTTTTATGAGGCTTGGCACATACACTGCCCCAGTTTGTGACCCAGCGGAGGTGGTGAAGTTTGGGAGTGGGAGTGGCCTTGGAAGGCAATGTTTCCAGCGCATTCTGGTTGTTGTAGGTTGTTTAGCTGAAATGTGCGTCTTTCTACTGCATAGTTTTATAAATAAAACAATCTTTCCAGTGGCGAAATATCCCTTTAAGCTCAAAGCACCACTGTGGTTACAGACTCACAGAGCTGCTAGCATGGACTCTTAACCTTGTTTAGAAATTACAGCTCTGGGTGTCATTATTTTAGATATTTGGTTTTTATGTAGGCCTAACCTATTATTCAGCAGCATTTAAATGATGTAGTTTATACGTGCTTCACACTGAGATACTGTAAATGAAATCCCATTGTAACTGGCTATATGTAACCTAGACATGTAAATCGCAGTTTTAATCCAAATTTGCCACAGATTCAATCTAAATGTCCAAATGTATTTTGACCTGCAACTCAATGCCTGCTGGGAATGTAATTGTTTTTGTGGCTTTTGTATCATTACATACTTAATACTAACTATAAACAGTGTTGGGTAAAATTCTACAGGTGAGCAATGGTTTAAGCACTCAGCAATTTTGGTTGGTTGAGGTTCTGCACATTTTAGAAGCTGTAGTAAAGCTGTTTGATTTTCAGCACAAAATGTTACAATACATTTCCTTCTCTCCCTTTCTCCTGTCTGTGCAATCTGTCTCCCTCTGTGTCCCTCTCTCTGTCTCCTCAGTGAAAAATGCAGTAAATTTCCATTGGCTTTTTAATATACAGGTCTGTATAGGAGGAAGAGCTATAGCCAGGATAAAACTCAAATAATTCACGTGGAAAAGTCCAATAAATATATAAAAAAAAGCTTTAAGTAGGTCTCTTCCTTTCATCCTTTCCATATCTCACTTCCTTTCTACCTCCCTTTACACCCAAGTGATTTTATCAACCTGTGAATAGTGTGCCAGCTCCCCCCAGTGGCAGCTACATAGACTTCAACAACAGCCTGTTATTATAGGACACACTGGTTGAACTGAGCTTGTCACATGGGCACAGCCAATACACATCAGGTTGGGAGAAACAGCAATGTAGATGAAAGTCTCTGTGCTGGTTTGTTTAATATACCTCATCATTTCTTCTCACGGGACAACTAGGTCATCCTGACAAATCCTGCACAGGAAGTAAGTGGCTCTATGGAAATGTTCTCAGTGTGAGTTCTGATTTTCTCTGCCACTTTTCTTTTCAAGGACAGCATGACAGTTTGGCATCAGCTTCAGCCTTGGGGGCGAGTCGACTTGAAGCTTTGAAGACATTCTTCTCGGATGAAGTGAACACACCAACAGCTCTATAGCACACCACTAAATTTGACCATGTGCTTTTATGTTCCCTCACATATAAAACAATGAAACTTTATGAATTATGATGAGTCATAGTAATTTAACAGTGGATTCATTGTTGGACAATATATTAGACCGAGATAGAGAAATGTAAATACAGCTCATTTCAAAGGTCATGGCTACCCTTGACTTAAATAGAAAGTTCTTTAACAACCGACCATCCCATATTTATAATTCAGAAAATGATCCCATAAACTTACATTTACTTCCTTCGTACTATGTAGATGAGCTTGGACATTAATAGCAGAGAATTAAGGAGGAGTTTTACAACCATGACCTTGTGTGAAACGTAAAAGCTTTAGCCTGGGAGGCATCCACAGCGCACCAAGATTGGATTGAGTTTATAGAGCCAAGCGTTCCGCCCTCCAATCTTTAACGTCTCATTGAATGACTAAATTCATATGGGCTCTATAATTAACTGTGGACGGTCCTGGAGAGACGCCAGACCAAGTCTGATGGGCAGCTCAACATGTTTAGAGTCAGGTGTTGTCAAAAATGGCAAGAAAAAAAAGTAATAGATCTGCTTTAGATTCACATTTATATTTCAGCTGTTGAGCTCAGTCTTACAGTAATTTCTGTAAGCAATGTAAATCATAGTCTTTTTGGCGACAATGGTAAAACTGTTGTCATGTTATCTACCAATACCAACTAATAGATTTAGGTCATAAGAATGCACAGCCACAAGAGATAAATAATAATACTAATACTGTTTTTTGCTAAAACAAAAAAAAAAAAAAAACATAAGATCTACTTAAACTCTTAAAAATCCAAACACTCATCTTTCCAGCTGGAGCTGCCAAAGTATGAGGTTACCTTATGAGATCGAGATCGAGGCATCAGCACTACGGCGATACATGAAACAATTCCCTGTTTGCTCTAGGATCATCAATGACACTGTGTTAAAATGAAGAATGTTTACAAGCCAGAAGACAACAGGTCTCACCTAACAAGATGATGATACATAGAAGGATGGCGATCAGAGCTCCTGTGCTGAGACCCACTGGAAGAAAGATGGCTTCTGCGCTGCAAGTTAGCAGGGAACCATCTGATTCGCAACCACATACACGGATGGTCAAGGTGCCCGTGCTGCTCTTGGGTGGGTAGCCATTATCGTCAATTACCACAGGAAGAAAGTAGATCTCCTGTAAACGCCGTCTAAAGCCACTCCGTTTTGTCACAATTCCAGCTGTGTTGTCTAGAAGAAGGTGGGAAAAAAGAGACATTTGGAAATCGGCCATAAATAACAAAACCAAAAAAACAAAAAGCAATCTGATCTGATTGATTTTTTGAAAGGGTGCGGGGTGCGTGGCCTCTGATTAAAAGAATCTTCCAAATGTGTAAGGAAAGGTCTGAAGTAGTGCTTATTCCTTGATTTATACAGGTTAGACAGTATTCTGGCCAAAGCAAAAGAAAATGTTCCAGCGTGTAGAACCGCACATCAATCAGGCCTCAGGCCTCTGAGCTACAAGTCTGGAGGTCCAAGTATGAGAAGATAAATTCAACATTTTTTCAAAGTCTGATAACTTTTTATGTTTGATATCAAATCCTTTCTGAATGGGAAGAAAAACGCAATGTATCAAAGAGTTGTCTTATCAAAGCTCTCGCCATTTTACACTGCTTACTTTAAAAGCTGATAGAGCCTAACCCCACCCAGTACATCATTCCGTGAAAGACTGCAAAGCATTTTCTGTCTACATGCAATGTGAGGACAATTGGGATGTGTTGTTATTTTGTTATCTCTTTGTGCAGGCAGTATCACTCAAGAGAAACAACAGATTAGCAATGAGAGATAATAGATAAAAAAGATACATAAGAGCAAACAAAGGGAACAACTTGGGAAGACAGCCGGAGGTGCAAGGATGGCGAGTGGAATAGAGGACGACAATGTATACGAGGGAGAGGGAATGTGTCAGGTTGGACCTGCCTGGTTCTGTCGGCTACAGCTAGACTGTCTGACCCCTGTCAAGCCAGGTTTGTTCCACTGACAAAGCCTGGCACTTTTTCTTGACAGGAGGTCAGGCATTTTAGCACACCTTGCATGTTGTGCACAACTGTGATTTTGTTTGGGCTCCCTCTCTCTCTCTCTCTTGCTGAACCTGTTCGCAGTGCCCGTGGTGTTTGTATTTTCTGTCCCTGCCTATCAGATCTCACTCTGTATCTGGAGAGTGTGCATGCAGGGCCTCTGGCAGTCAGGAAACTGCAAGACAGTGTGTCCAAAAGGTAAAACTGCATCAGAGGTTCGGACCTGGGCCTGTCAAGGATGGTGAATTCATTCGTTTCCATGGCCCCATCCTGCCATGTCCCACTTTTCATTACCCATTTTTCTGGTTGGACTTCAAAGGGCTTGGTCAGTGCACACCGCAGTGTCATATATGACCTTATCGTGAGACGTCTGACTGCATGTGTTGAAGTTATTTTTAGCACTGAGACATGTTACTCATATAAGCTTTTGCCAACAGGAATTTCAACTAGTAACAATTTAACTTGAGAGGGTGGTTGTCCTAATTCCAATTGGATTATTTGCCCCCAAATTAAACTCTTGTTAATATACTATAAATTGATTTTCTTTCCACTATCAAGGACACTTTCAACATCATTTACAAATATTTTAGAGCTGTTTGTGTGAACTTCGCAAATTAATACTTTTATAAAGAGCAATTAATCTGCCTCCTCTCTAATACACTCTTATTGATTGCACTCTTATTGATTGCAGGCACCATTTCTTTATCATTTATATTGCTGGGTTTTAAGCATGCTGTTTTTACAATGTTGAGAGTGAAGTGGTTTCCATGGTTTAAAAGATGAAGCTGCATAAATTGTGACAGTGTGTGTTACTAGGAGATATCTCCTCAGGCTAAATTGTCAAAAATCAGTCAGCTGTACTGATTTGCCATGTCACCAAGAATAGGTGATGTCAAAATACAGGAACACTCACTTCCAAAGTCCCGGATGGTGAAATTCTTGTTTTTTATATCTTCCCTTGGTGATTTGAAGGAGAACTGTTGTCCAGCAGTTGGTAGATCCTGGTCTTTTGCACTGAATGTTTGAATCACCTGGTATGAATGAAAAACACAATAATATAAAAATTAGTCATTCTTAGTTGACTTAGATTTCAATTAGTATTTAAGTGTTTTTTTCCCAAACATTAGGCTTTAGTTAAAGGTTATCTTTTCTAGTGGTCCTGTCTGTATGGGGTACATTACTTGTAGACTGGCAATCCTTTCATCTCTATACTGACAGCAAACTGTCTGTGGATTTACACAGTTGGGGATTTTGTTTTGAGTAGTTGTTTCAATGTCAAATGTGTATCTGTAATGGAAAACAGAACTCCTACAGGTCAAATTGTTCTGGCAGAAAATGTGAAATTATTCAACAGAAGTGTCAACTAGTCCTGAACTGACTGCATGTCAGACCTGTCAGTGCTAAAACAAGGCAGTTAATTGTTCTCTTGGTAGCTCTGGATACAGCTGCTGAGCATTTGATTGAAGTTTCACCTCAAAACATAGTGTGATGGATTAAGTTCATTCAAAACTGCTGGAGCTTGTTCAATGGTCATGAAGACAAACTAGTTGTTTTATAGTATAAAGACACATTTTGAACAATCCAGTATCTACTCATATGTACTGCAGCACAAACTGGATGACTTATGTATGCTAGACACAGACTGCTTATTCATCCGCCGCTGTACCAGACTGCTGACTGCTTTCTCCTTTTCCCCAAATGTCTCTGAGCTTTGTCTGAAACCAGCTGTCCTGCCAGACCAGCTGTGCTATGAGTCTGCTCTTCCCCGCTCACAGAGTTTGACCTGCTGCAGACCTTATGCCTTGGCGCTGGATCCCCCAAATGCAGTGGACACTAATCAGCCCTCCTTCCCTGTTATATCACCCTGACTATGTTGCTCTCTCTCTCTTCCCCTCTCAGTATTTGAATTAAACTTCCTCTAGGGGAGTAAACCTGACACCAGGTGTGATGAGTGCTCTGTTGTGTACCCCACAGCAGCTGCACACTTCACACTATTGATTTCCAGTGACCACATTAGCTTAGTGATGAATAAATCTAAAGCTGCAACTAACAGTTACTTTCACTTGCATTTAATCTATAGGTCTTTTTTCCAGTAAATCAAATGTTACCACAGTTTAATGAGATGTCTTAAAATCATATGTTTTGAAGGATGTCCCAAAGTGGTAGTTACAGCCAAAGACCTTTTTTTGCATGTCATACCCCTCACTCTCTCTCTTCATTTCCTATCTAACTATACTATTAACTGTCCAAAAAAGGAAGAGACACCAAATATATTCAATTTAGAACAACGGGAAAAGGACAAAAACAAACAGCTTGCATCCTTTCAGCTCTAATGAAAACCCATAATAAATACAGTCGCAAGAAAAACTATGTGACCACTTTGGAGTTCTGCATAAATTGGCCATAAAATGTTAGATAAAGCAGATTGTGTTTGTTTATTGTTGTGACTTCAATGAACATCAGATCACATTTTATAACAAATTTATGCAGAAATCCAGGTAATTCCAAAGGGTTTGCATACTTTTTTTTCCTTTTTTTACACGTATTTCCACCACTGACATAATGGCATTATCTTCATGTAGTTACAGGAAATATCTGTAAAACATACAGTTTTGCAGTGTCAGAGCTTAGACATCAGTATTTGAAATCAGCAGTAAAGTTTTTTGGTTTTTTTTCTAATTACACTGTTAATTATAATGTATCATGTAAAAGCTTTGTCCTTTCTTTTCATGGATTTAAAAGTGCTTCCCACCTCTTCTCAATTACAAGTGGAGCTGCTGCATCAGTTACTGCTTATTACCGAGAGCTATTGTGTATATTAAATGGCTTTAAGTGTATTCTTCTTTTGCACTCAGCTGCATTGTAAGTAAAGCAAGATAAGAGTGCCAGCTAAATACTGTAAATGTAAATGTAATTATTGCAGCGTAACAAACTGATTGAGTAGGATAGCATTTCAATGCGGCGTTATAAAAGGCAAAGGAAATACATTAAAGAATGAAGGACACATTATAGCTCTGGCTGTCCTAAGTACATCTAAATGCAGAGTAGTATATATGCTTGTTTTATGATTCTTTTGTGGTTGCTTTTTCTCATTTCACACTTCACCAGTTGACCAGTCAGGACTCAACTACAATAAATAAGGAAATAAGGAAATATTCCACTGTATTATTTTGACACAGCCCTGACCATTTTTATTTTCAAATCTAAGCTTAAGGTCTTGGGCCACTCTCCTTCCTGCTCTCTCCACACATTTAAATGCAAATAGTCAGTTGCTTCTCTTGTTTGGCTACTATGGATAGGTCCTGTTTACAGATTATTTTCCATGGCAAGTTGAGCCACAGCGTGAGGCACTCCAAAACAAGTGGTTTGTATGTTTTTCAGCAATGAGAGTGCAGATAATATTCAAGAGAGACATGTGATGGATTTTACAATAGAGGATCTGCAATTCTTTATCATCCACCAGCTGTGCACAACACCTGGTGGAATCATGCTGTGGAAACACTGGAGGAAAGTGTATACTCTGCACTGGAGGGCAAGGGAGGAGAGGAGGAAAGAGGGGGAAAATAGGAGGGAAAAGAGGAGACTAAAAGCAGGGGATTAAAGTAAGGCAGAGGAAAGGAGAGGATTAGGCAAAAGGAGAGAAGAAGATTTTTTTTCCCATTTTAGTCTTGCCTTCTCTGTATTATATCTATTGCATTACATTATGTATTATTGTCTTTTAGGTAGTATTCCTTTAAATATGTACCTGTATTGAGGCGCATTCTAACCCATCTGTCTTACTTGGAAAGCAGCTATAAACGCTATGTAAATAAAAGGGACTTGATTTATTGTGTGATTATTGCAGCTGGTCTGAATGTAGGGCTACAGCTGTCTAGTCTTGCACTTGATTTCTGCCTTTTTGACTTTGATTTGTCTTTCTGTACTTTTCTAAATATGTTAAAATATTTATTTCTCTGTACCTAGTCCATTGTCTTATGATAAATCCCCAGAAGAACAAACAGTTGAACCCTTTATAGTTTCATTTGTCAAACTATGTACTAAATAGCTGAATGGCAAAGAGTACAGGGCAGAAGTTGTGCAAGCGAATGTAAAGATCTATGTATCCTTAAAGCCACTGAAAACTTGGTTTAAAATCATTTCTCTATATCTTTAAATATTTATCATTAAATACAGAGAAAAAACATCTATCTACATCTACAAACACAATCAAATCAGCTAATCGTCATCAGGACTTGATTTGACAGTGCCCTGGTAACATAAAAACCCCACAACTGTTATCAGATTTTGATTAAAAAATTGGATATATATATTTATATACAAGACATCACCATTGTTGAACTGAGTCCTTCACCCCTCCAACCAGCAGGAAGAGCACAGACAGAAAAACAATCTGAGATCTCTCAAGGGAAATAAAATTTGGCAAAAAAAATGTGCATTTATGTAGAATTCCTTCGTAGTAAGCAGCTCATTGAAAGAAAATGGGTTTTTTAGGGCCTTTAATAAAAATATGTTTTCACTCAGGCTTGATGGCTGAAAACATAAATCACAGCCAACTTCAGATGAGGAAGACAGTGATGCCTTCAAATGCAGGGCACAGCCGTTGTTTTGATTGCACCAGGCCTGAGGATCAGAAAACATCCTCAATGTGATGAGGAGTCCACAGCAATTTGATAGACTGCCAAAGAAGCTGTTCCCTCAGAATGCTAACTGCATATAGACGCTAGTTAATGGGCTAATTTACAGGCACAGGTGGTTTACAATGCGCACAGGCAAATTCTCCACTGCATCTCAAATATATCATCTGAAATGTACTCTAGGTTGCTGATATGCAAAGTACTGCCGTGCTTTATGATTGCTTCTGCTAAATCGAACTATATGAAACAATCAGTTCAAGATTTAGATTCATACTCTGTGCTGAAGAGTTCTCTGCAAACTGCCTTGAAATAAAAGGTTTTATTCAAGTGACCTTGAGTAAAAGACTGGAAACCAACCCTCTGTTAGGTATAAATGTGAGAGCTAAATGTGTGTATTTACTAACAGCAATATGGTGCTCCAAAAAGCAGAAAAATACCACTAAATCTTATCTCCACACACAACAAAATCAGCGTTTATTTCTTATTAAGTGTAAACAATGACTCCTTGCCAGTGTTTATATAAATCCACACCTTTCAGATTCAATTTAACACCTTTAGATAGTTTTCAACAACCACCTTGAAGCCATATCAGCTCTATGGGAGGACAAACAACACTCCAATCAACAGTTGTCAACTCACTGAAAATTCAACACATCTTAATACTAGAAAAGTTGCTGTGTTCAATGCCACAAGCGCATGGTGTGTACACTGAAAGAGGCAGGGAAGAGAGTGAATGTGAACGTACCTGTCCCATTTTGGCATTTTCACACACAAAGGTCTCATAAGGACTGGCAAGTTCAGGTGGGAACTCGTTGATGTCCAAGACGTGGACAGTGACAGCCACCCGACTGGTTAGAACTGGACTATCTGGAAATAGAAGTGTTTCAGTAAGGACTCTGGACTAGATATACAATATATATAGAATACAGAAAAAATTCACAGCACTGACATCATGTGGATATATAAAGTATTACCATCATGTGATGAGCATAAAAGCATAAATGTTTATCACTGTTGCTGTAGGATTGCCAGGTGGTTAATGCGTCTGTCATGCCCGAGTGTCCAGTCAGAGTGTCTATGAGCAGATGCTAAAGCGCCTAGCAGCTCGCCCACTGTTGGTCACTCTGGTTAAAATGTGTCTGCTAGAAAACCATTGATGTGTCTGGAACACGTTGGTGCATAAATTGTACCCAGACGCCGCTGTTGCTGGATGACACTTTTGATTGATGATGATAAGGAGAATTAAATAAAAACACACAGTAAATGCTTCCCATGCGCTGCCTACAAATAAAACATGTCTCACATTATGGAATACGGCTCTACAGAGAGAAAATTTTCTTTACAGGTTTTTATTTCTCCTCAGATTCTGTTATGGGTTTTAGCTATGAGATGTACAGCCCATATTAATTATAGTGTTAAAGCCCCCTTGAGAGGAACTAACTTGAATCCAGGGTTGTTTGTTACAATGTTTCCAATGTTTCCTCACTGCAGGGGCACAACGGGGAAATGTTCTTTTTGTATGAAAGCCCAAGTAAGGTAAACTTTATGGATTTGTTGAGGGAATAGGCTTTCCTCTGCAGTGGGGGGCTTAGTGTGCGCTTGTTTGTGTGAGTACCAGTGCATGGGTGCGTAGGTGCGTAGGTTTGTGTGTAGGTGGGTGGTTCAGAAGAATGCAGGGGAGGGGGGGTAACCTGTCTCTGACCTTGATGGAAAAAGCAATCTTCCCACCGAGGTAAAAATGACACCAAGCATGGGATTTGCTGCTTTGCAGTGACTGAACTACAAACATTGATGCACACCCAGCAAAAATACTGATCTTTTCTGTCAACGATGTCCTGAATTATTTGGTCCCTAAAAAGTCTGAACAACTTCAAATATTCCAGATGAATGAAAATTTGTCATTAAAGTCCCATGCTTCTGCATACAATAATTTCCTTTCCTCCTCATCTCATCTCAAAGACTCATCTCCATAACTATTGAATGGCTCTCAGTATGTCATTAGTGATATATCTTATAGCCCACTAGATGGAGCAATGGTATAGTAGTTATATTCAAATCTGTCTAGTGTCAGCATTTCAGCCCAATAACAAATGCTCTATATATTTTATTGAAACAGAATCCTGTATTGCTACAGAATGCTTGGTTGGTCAGCCATAAAAATGCAGGCTTTATACTGCTTTTCTACTGGATATTACTTTTTTAATTAAGCTCATTTAATAAAACAAAATCTCCATCTTTGCAAGCAATCAACCACAAATCTACAAAATGTGCTGCAAAATGGAGATAGAAAGATTCCTCGTGGATATCTATGTATAAATCTAGGCCTATCTATAAAAAGTGCGACTGGGGACAGAAAAAGTAAGAAAACTCACAACACAAAACTCTACGTCGTGTGAAACAACATTCAATAACTTCAAAAAGACAGAAACTGTGATAACATATTGCCTCCTGCCAAGGTTATTATTGCATTTAATAGATCTTCCCCTCTCTTTGACTCCTAAAAATTGCCACTGGGCTTAAATGCCAAAAAGTAAATCATTAATCTAGCCCTGGCTCTTATTTAGAACACCTTCTGCTGTGTACTGTGTCTCAGGAGAGCAGGAGACACTGCTCTCATTTTGCTGCATGACTGCAGTGTCTAGCAATGACCGGACAATTCTCCAGGGCTTTGTGAAGTGAAAAGGCTCCAACTCAGGTGTTGTGCTAATCATGCAGAATTCAGGGAAAATGTCACCCCACAACTCATATTTTCCTCATAATCATTGTAATGAGGAATAAAAGGTTTGGTGGATAAATATTAGAAAGCATTTCTAGGACACACAGTAGATGCAGAATCGGATCAAATATGGAGGTCTGCAATAATTTACTGTTGGTTGAAAACTGAGCCTGGTCAAGTCTGTAGAAAAGTCTGAACATTTTTTTCTGTGCATGACCTCTACTCATACAATGCTTTATTTCTATGGGCATTGACGGGTAGTTATTGCTGGTCTTTGTATATAAATAACAGACAGACAACATCCCGACCATGATAGCAGAATACATCGCTGAAGAGCCATAACAGCTATTCAATACCCTGAACACAAAATTCTGCCAAATCTCACTCAAGGTCAAAAACAGATTTGAACTCACAAGTTGGGACACAAACTCCAGGGTGCTGGGTTTATCTCTATCCCTACTAGACCAGTGCAACTGTTTGGTTTTTTTTAACGCTGGTTCGGGATGTGTGTGTTTTTTCTTTTCTACCATTGTGAAAATAGTCTGTAGAGGAACACCAGAGGGCAGAGAACTGGATCAGAGGCTAAGTTGGGGAAAGGTCATACAGAAGGATCGAATCCCAGGTCGGCGAGGGGCAATATGTGCACAAATACTGCTTGATTTCTGTGTCAAGTATGATAGACTGAACATGTAACGTCCTCCTACTCCCTACTCCCACCACCCTAAATCCTTTCGGTCTACCTTATCCTCCAGTTCCTTGACACTTATGCACAAAAGCCACACAAAAGACTCTCACACACACACATTGAAAACAGAATTAGCATGTCACTGCCATGACCTTGAGGGGAAGTGAGTAATATCAGTTTCCAAGGCGACAATGACTCAAGTTTTAACAGCCCATATTTCACAGTCTGTCCTAATGAATATACAGCGTGGGTAATTTTGATTGAGCACCAGCCTGCCTCTGGGATAATGACTTTGACGGTTCTTAGCAGATTTGATGACTTGATGACGATGGATTTGCTTATTTATCCGGAAATTTGCTCCACTTCCTTCATAAAAACATAATTAGCTTGATGACATGTCTTAAAGCCACAGCTCCGCATTAGTTCACTCTTTGTCAAGCTCGGCTTACAACATGCTGTGATCCTACTGCATCTTATTGCTGTAAAACTCTGGAAGGTTCACATTTTACTGCGGTGTAAGTAAAAGTTGACTCTGGCAAGAAAAGCACTGTTCCAATGCCAATGTCATCAAACGTGTTAAAAAAGATAGTAAAAAATGAAAACAGAGTTGAGGCAAGTATGCTAGAGGAGACAATGTCCTGAAGATACATCCCTCCGGGAGAGCCATCATGGTTTTATAGTCACCTATAAACCTTTCCAGCAAAATGGGATTGAGTATTGACTTGAGTAAAAGCGTGTTAAATCCTTCACACAGATTATGGCGGAGGAAGGACAACGTCACCTGCATGAATTGCAATCGATCTAGTTGTCATACTTACTAAGTTTGGTTGCCACGATGGAGATATTGTGCTGGGCAATGCTCTCTCTGTCAAGGAGTTCGTTTGTGGAAATCGTTCCCTCCACTGGATCAATGTCAAAGTAGCTGTCCAAGTCACTCTTCCAGTCAATGGAATACCTGAAAGAAAATGTTTGTTTAATGGCATTCATTTCCAACATAAACCAGAGAATTAAACCATAGTGATTTTCCCTCTGGGCTCATGTATATGAGTTAGGTGTAATATAACGTTGGCGTAGCCTTCATTACTCATTCTGAATGGTCATTTCCAGAAAATGTGCTGAGGGTCGCATATACATTCCAATCTAGTAATGGGGCACATGTACTTTGGCCATGCTGAGCAAACGGTTTTCTTGGGAGCATAAATGAATTTTAGGCACTGTTGAAATCGTATCAATCTCTCACGGCTGATGAACAACAAAAGGCATAAAATGTTGGTTTGGTGTCTGAGAACAGAGGGTACGCCGTCCTCTCTGAGAAATACATCTTTGGTCTTGCCCAGTCGCTCTGAATGCAAACTATGAAATATAAAAGAGATCTGAAACCAAACTGCATGCCACTGACAGCGCCATTCATCATGCAATGCTATTTGATCTCAAAAGACTATTTTTCATTAATAATTTTGTGATTGTCAGTGGAGTTCCCATGGGAGAGAATTTGTTCCTGTCTTTTATTCCCCTTCGCAAGGAGGTCAAAGGTTGGAGGTTCAGTGCATTGCTCATGGGTACTTCCACAGGATAGATGCTTAATTTCTCATTGAGTTTGAGCTTGGACTTTCCACATGAAGGACACCCTTTCTAGGCCACCGTTCTGCCATTTCTATCCCTTCTCATAGCAAGCTTTTTGATCTTTAAAGGGTATTTCTCATTAATATTCATCATGCTTGTTTTTTACACTGTAAAGCATCAAACTGGACTTGACTCACTCATTAAGAGAAAGAGGCCTAGCGTACATTCAAACCCCCAAGTCTTTTACTGTAATGAGAATGATAACAAAACCACTTCAGTAGAATTTTTTTTACAAGCTTTGGTTCCATCAAATTTTCTGTTTCAATTTTGATTTGTCCACGTCCTCTCTTTACTGTGTTGCGTGTAGCCTTGAAGTGAACATGATCACGTCAAAATAGTTTAGTGTGTGAGTCTCTTTGATAAATATTACAGCCAAACTCCCATCAAGAGTTCAAAAGATCAATGGTTTCCAATTTTTCCTCAGGGCAAAACCATTTTTTTGGAGTATTATTGGAGTCAAGCTGCTACTGAAGCAGATTTTTCAGTATAAGTGAGGCCCAAGTTTAGACTACAAAGTATGAATGTTCTGAAATTCCTTTGAGCAAGACAACAAACCCCCACCAGCGCACTTGCAATCTGCCAAGATAAATGGCAAAAATGTTTCAGAAACTAAATTTTTTGGTGAGATAGAAAACATGTTTTAGTTGTAATTGGTTCAGTCTCTGAATTATCTTAAAGGAGAATAGAGCTCATCAACAGCTGTGAAAAAGAAATCACAGATCTAAAAAGTCTACTTAAGCCAAACTCAGTACTGTGAACTGTAGATATGAAAATTAATTACAGTGTTATCTCCTACTTTGAACTGCAGTACTGTTAACTCAGCCTAGAGAACATTACACACAACAGACAAGGTAATTTAAGAAAAAGTCAAAGCACATCTGTGTTTATTTTCCACAGTCATTGATTTTTAGAGTTTATGGTTTTGCTGCAGTAAACGCTTTAAACTTTACTGCTCTTCAGTGTCTTGTGATTTGTGGTGTTACCATTTTAGACAGAGGCCAAAAGTTCAGTCCTTAAAACTTATTCTAACTATAGGAAGCTCTTTAGAATCGACCAACAATGCAGTATTCATGACGCTCTTTTGTTTCCCCAGCTAGAGATAACTCTGCACCATACTGCTAAATAGCAGAATCAGTTGAGTCAAAAGTCTGAAAGCATAATTCCCTATGCATGATGGGTCATTGGGTCTATTGTTTAGAAGTGAAGAAAGCAAGGCTGCTCTCTGAAGGCACACAAATGAACAATGTCAGCTGTGGTTTTGATGAATATTTAAAGTGCTAGAGACAAAGTGGAGAATAAAGGGCATTAGCTTTTTGTCGTACAAATCTCTGCTTCTTCCATTCGTTTGTTTTCTCTGGAATAAAATATTAATAATAAAACAACTTCTGTCCATGCAACAGGTATTTTTGCCATTTGCGTTACGCTCGAGCGATACATTTTCGAAGAACTATAAAGCAATGTGCCTGAGCAAAAGTAGCTACTGTAAAATATTTTAGCAAAAGGGTTCTCATACATTTTTTAAGAATGCACTTCTTTTGTCTTTGCCAATGAGAGTCTATTGTTATCTACCACTCAAGTTTTATGATAGAACACAGGACAGTGTGTGCGTGTATTTGTGTGGTAGAGGGTGTATAGCAAGACAGAGAGACTGAGAAAGAAAAGAAATGACTTGTCTTGAGTATAAATCATAAGTTCAGTCAAGCATGTCAGAACTATAAAACTGAGCAGTGACGTTTGAATGTCCCACCTGATAATTAGGAAGGAGCGACCAGCAGTCTACGCTATATTTCTTTGTAAAATGATTTAGGACCCTTACAGTTTGGGAGGTTTTGTTATTTTATCCATGTAATTGATGAGGATTAATTTGAGAGTTTTGTGAAAACAATCACAGTAAAATCAAAATCTAAGGAGTTTAATGTAATATAAATTTAAACAAAGTAGAAAAAGACTTGCATTAATATCAGTTTCTTTGTTTCTATGGGGCTATGCCGACATATTATGCTACTGCTTATATTTTTTATCAGCTGTCATGTTTAATTTAGTTTGTGTCAGTCAACAGTGTTTTTCGTGTTTTATGTGCAAACTTTCTTTGTATGGTCCAAACCTCAAATTGTTAGATAGTGTAATGCTGTCTCTCTTAGCAACAATTGCAGTACAGCTAATTAAGGATGTGGGCAAAAATAAAAGCATGGGCACAGCTTCCTCTGTGTTGCTTGGTCCATTTTAATTGCCACCACAAAAGCTGTACAAATGAACTCTGACAAAAAGGTAATATATCCACTTCACTATGTCATAGCACTCTGCCAAGCCAAACAACACAATGATGTGCACATTGTTATGTAGCCATCTACACAAACTATTGGTTATATATAATTACCATTAATTTAAATTAAAGTTATATCAAGCAAAAATATATGGAGCTAAAAGAGTCTCAATAAAGATAAATGTATGCACTACATTCACATATGCACACGCAGGATTCATATATGCACACACGTGATTTATAAATACACACAGGGTACACACAAAATTTAAAAAGCACAGAAGATTGACAAATACATACAAGATTCAGAAATGCACAGGTCAAGATTCAGAAATGTATTTCTGATACACGCACAAATATATCTTGATTTACAAACTGCTTGTGGTCTGTGAACGTCACTGCATATGTGTGTGAATTTTTAGACTCCCCTGACTTGGCTCATACAGGGAATGATCTGCAACCAATCAGATATCTCCCTTGTTTGAGCCAATCACAAGAACGCACCCCACGTAGGGGATGATTTACTCATAAGCCAATCACATGAACGCGTTCACAGAGCGCTATTTCCATGTGGTGCAGGCCAGCGGTGGACTGACCTCAACATGGCTTCTGGCAAAGCATGAACATCTAACTAAACATGTTTCGCTAGTTATCCCCTTGTTATGAGATGTTGTTTAATTATTAATGTTAATCGGTTTAATTGTCAACTATCAACATAAACTAGCATGCTAATAGGTTCAGGCTAGTATCTTTCCATAAAGTTGAAATTCTTGTGAATAAAGTGACTTTTAGACAGGGTCGGTCGCCCCAAAGCGAGGTAGCAGCTCGGGTTTTTGTGCAATTATTGGCCCGGGAGCTGTGCTCAGCCCCAAGGACCCCCCTAGTTTGTAAATCAAGATATATTTGTGTGTGTATCAGAAATACATTTCTGAGTCTTGACCTGTGCATTTCTGAATCTTGTATGCATTTGTAAATTGTGTGTGCTTTTCTGAATTTTGTGTGCATTTGTCAGTCTTCTGTGCTTTTTTAATTTTGTGTGTGCATTTGTGTACCCTGGGTGTATTTATAAATCAAGTGTGTGCATATATGAATATAGTGTTTTTTTAATTCATTACATTCTAGTGACTAAATATGCAAAAAAAATGTATGACATAGAAACTAAACATGAGTTACATTAAAATGATCTGTTCCTTTTGCAGTGAATTTAAAATGTTTAGTGAAATTTGATTAGTTATTACCCAAAGTTAGATAATATCTGCACTCTAAAAAGGAGAGTTCTTATATCACTTTAATTTTAATAGTGCAGATATAAGGTTCAGATATGTAAATATGGGGCCACTAATAAAGTTATATCGTCTCTGTAGCATAACGTTGCCAACACATCCTGAACTGCCAAGAGATAATGCTAGCAGGATTTTACATGACAATGTCAAATGTTCTACATAGATTGATTAGTTCTCACACTGATGAGTAAAACTGACAATACACTCAAGATTAAAGCCATGATGACATTGATGAATGGAGAGTGAAGACATTGATGAATGGATTAGAGTTCTAAAACCTTCAATCACTAGCTGCGGTATCACAGTACTTCTCCCTTTAGCTCTTTTATCCTTCCATCCTCTTAAGATGAAGATGTACATTCAGATCCAGTCCCGCTTATAAGTATTAATTCCAGATTTCCAGAGTAAGATTTAGTCATTCTGAATAATATGAAAAACTAATTTACATAACACTTCTTTAAATGGCAAGATTTGGCATGGCACACTGACATGCGGTTTCTTTCTTTCTTTTCATCCTGACCCCAATCAACAGTATATTATTCAAGCAATGAAGTTTTTACCAAACACTAACATGATCAGACAATCAACCTAGTTTGTTAAATTTTACAGTTAAATAAGGCCATGTCAGACCTTCATATGTCTCTCCATCATACAATACTTAAAAACAGAGCTAAAAGGTTAATTTATGGATTATAATCAGTCCATGTCTAAACATTTTATAGAAAATGTAATGCTCAGTCATTCGTGATGTTATGACAACAGAGGCGGCAAAGAATGTAAATGCATCCAACGGTCATTTCCCATGTCACTTACTGTTTAAAAAACTGGTTGCAGGCTAGCACCACTACTCCAAAACATTACAGTCAGACAAACAAACACTTAACATCCTTTACAAAAAATCGATATATTTTCATCATTACTCAATATTAAAAACATATCTTGCTGATTTGGGGAAACTTGATTAAATATGTAGTTGTCTGTCACATGTACAAGACAATACACGTCTTGACTTCTGCTCCTCTCAGACAGTTTTGTCAACATACAAACAACTGCATATCATTTCAAAAGAGGTGCAGCGAGTACTGAGATACTTTTAGTCAGTCTGCGGACCTCTATTCTAGCAACTATTAGCAAAATGGACACATGCAGTTTATTAAGAGCTCATTTAAAGAAATGGTGTATTAAGCACTCAGCTCTCATTCAGTTGCACCTTTCTGACCTCCGTCTGTCTGCGCTGTGAACTTTCTTTGCTGTCTGCTGTCACCTATCTATAAATTGCTACTGCCATTCTGTCTTCATGTACCTGCTTATATAATGAGTTATATATGTTTCGATTAATGTCTTATAATATTTCTATGAACATTAATATCCTTCATTTCATTGTTTTGTGTGACTTCTATTATGTGCCCCTGTTTTGCATATTTAAACAGCACTTGACAATGTTGTATAATGGTGTCCTGAATTATTAATAGTATTAACTTTAATATACATTTATTTCTTTTGTCTTTTTCTCGATGCTTAGAAATGATCTCATCTTTGTCACATCTGTTCACTACAAATACAACTACAGATGAAAACTAGCCTTTTGGCTAACTATTGTGCAAATCAATTACAAGATTGGAAAGGGATGTAACATCTATTTTCCAGCGATTTGGACTTCATAATATTAACAAATAAACACTATCTGGCCCTTTAACTATTCGGATGTCCTCTTAAGTCCATTTTAACCTCCATTAAAACATATTTACCACTAAACACAATATAAATGTGTCATGACTAACTTAAAACAACATTGTTCAAATGTGGCATTTTAACCTAAGTGGAGCACAGTGGCTCAATGCTTATACAGTGTAGATCCTTTCATGTGAAATTGTCAGCCACTTCATGAATTTGATAAATGCATTTCGATATAACACCAAAGTACCATGCAATGTACCGAAACTTATATGCGTGTTTATAAATATTGTTTTAGACAGAAGAGTATAACTTTACCTGACTGGACTGCTGCTGGCATCTAAATCCTGTGCCGTCACTGCGCCAATGATGGTGCCTGCAGGTGTGTCCTCATACACATCCATCACATAGGAGGGCTTATTGAACACCGGAGGCTCATCCACATCCAAAACGTTAATCTTCACTGTAGCTGTGTCTTTGAAAGCCCCAAAGCTTTGAAATCGTGGGTCCAGATGTGCATTGGAGGCATCTACCTTAAAAGTGTATGCCTTCTTATTTTCATAGTCCAGGGGCTACAAAAAAACAGAAAACAGTACACTTTAAGTTACCTTTACAACTATAATTCTTTTCAGTTTACATCACAATAATGTCACAGTCTAGGATGTGCCAGAACTCCTGCTGTTATTTACTGTACAAACTGTACAAGCTTAGAGCCCTTGAGAAATGCAGTAACTCAATATGAGCATCAGTGTTAACAGCCGGTTTGCCCTCGGTTCATTTTTGTTATCCTAGCATTTTCAAGGATGAGTAACTGCTATCAAATTTCAATATGAGCCTCATCATATCAAACAAATGTCAGTATTTGAGTGATTTCCAATTTTGATGTCACTCAAAACACATCCTAAAAGCATTGCTCTCACCTGCCTGAAAAGCAGATATGATATCACTGGTTCTAATTGCATGTATTTTGGTTGTTTAAATGACAGCTCAAATGGCAGTCAATGATGAGTCAGAGTGGTACCTGTTACATGAGAGACACACAGTAGGTCCTGATCAGGTTATTGCCTGCCCTTTCAGTGTGAGTTAGTCAAGCTGCACTAACTTGGTTCAGCAGAACTTTGCCCCTGTACAAGACTTCTCCAAACAACGTCTTAGGGGTTCATATGTTCTACCTCCTCAAGTCGCTGACATATCAGCTCAGGGTCAATTAGCCAAAGCGAGGGGAGGAATCTGCATCCTCGGCATGTCTGCAGCTGAGGTGGAGACATCCGACAGCAGAGACACCCATGTTCGTGCTGCTGCCTGTCTCCTGCCCTCTCATGTGTGACCAGCCATACTTGGCAAGCTTGCAGTCGGTCACGCTCTACTGGCCTAGAGTCACATGAGAGACATTCCTTTCTGTGTATTTCAAATTGACTAACATGTAACCACTATAGCAGGAATGCTATCTTCCTGCCCCAGGACTTGGGCTTCTCTGGCATGTTGTTCCACAAGACACCAAGTGAAAACAGCTGGTAATAGTACAGCAAACTGTGCTTATGTAAAGAGACAGTGACTATGAGAGGGGAGGTACACTGGAGGACGTGATTTTTTTTTGGACACAAGATGCCAGAACCAGTCATCAGTCCAAATGAAATGTACATGAATTAGCAATCAAATTAGAGTCCAACCACTAGAAATGACCAGAGGCGGTGCAGTGGTGATTTAACAATGATAGCAGATGCTTCTCAAGCCCTCTGTCTCTCCTCCATCTCCATGGTTTCACGGTCTCGCTGCAACAGCAGGTGTCCGTAAAAAAAGGAAAAAAAAAAGAGAGAGAGCAATGTGAAGGCAAGCCAATCTGAAAGCAATCATTGACCATCAACCACAATGATTGGTTTGATTACAGTGTGCCAGATGCAACTGGCTAGGCAGAGCTATAAGATCCTTCAACAGGAAATACACTCTGTCCCTTTCAATCCATTTCAAGAAGTGACAACACTGAGAGAAGACAAAGCTCCCTGAAGCAATAATCAAATATAAAAACTGAATTGATTGTGGGTGTCATTCAAATGTTGATCCCTACAATCAAACTAAAAAACTTCCTGCCAAGTTACACCTAAAGTAGCCTAAAAGTTTACAGCAGTCCCTGTTTTGGTCTAGTGAGCTTCCTGCTTATTCCTTTGAATGGCTAGAAATCAGCATCAAAAGTAGCTCAATTTAATTTGCCACTCAAAGAGTGAGTTTTAGAAAAGGAAATATATGCATCAATAATGTTATCAAAACATTCTCATTATTTGGAATTTATGTGATTCAAAACCAGTATGAAAACAGCAAAGTAAATAAATACCAAATCAAGGCTATCTTGCACTGTATATCATACTGCACCTGAACCACCACATGTAGACAGCCATGCATAGCTCAGCTGAAATACGTGCACAGGTGGAGGAGGGGGGAGGGAAGGAGATGTTGGGGAGGTGGACAGCAGGAGGTGTAGACCAAGCCTCATTAGCCAGAGTCTCACTGGGGACAAGGAGAAATGCTGCTCTCCATCTCAACATGCTGCATCACCACAATTAGGATATAGGCCCAAACTCTCACCCTTTATAACTGTCTAATTTTCATGTAAACCTCAGCTAGGCGATGACAGACACTTGCGGAGTGTGATGGGGAAATGCGCTTTTCACTCACAGACTTTGCACTTTTGACACAAAAGCAAGAACAGCTGGCATCCTGGTGTTCCATTTGACAAATTACTGTGCGGAAATAATGTCTAAATTTAAAACAGTTGAGCATGGGAAATATAATTTAGGTGCAGGTGGATTCAGTAACATTGAAAGTGCCTAGTTTGATAAGATAGTTCAAGATAGTCCAAAGAAGCAGTTAGACATTCAAAAGCACAACCTCAGACTCATACAGCTATCTTGCTATAACTCTATAATTGATCATTCAGAATTACAAAGCCAAAGCAAGACTTGGTCCAGACTAAGTTTAGATTCATTTGGTGTACTCTTGGCTCTAGAAGCTGCCATCATACTTGTAGCACACTCTGTCACAGAGGAACAACAACTAAATTGAAAGCTAGCTGGCAAGATAGCCTAGACTTATCTTGGTGAAACTAAATTCACTCACTGATTTCTCCCTTATATTATCCCTTCTCTCTTATATTATATTATCCATTTTGATGAGCCACCATCCTGGAAAAAGCAGTTTGTTGTTCCTCATAATTTAACGAGACAGCAGTAAAGTCCAATGAAAAAAACAGCTGAACTCTTGCTAATGGTTACAGAGGTAGTAAAATAGCTGCTTGTAAAATATAGATATGTCATATCGATGAACCCTAGAATGCAAATAATTATATTCAGGTTTATATTCTTAAACAAAATAGTTCAAATGTAAAAGAAAGCCAAAAAAACACATTTTATCAGCAGTTACTGGATTTTTGAGGAATAGTATAATAGTATGTTCATGTATTGAAGAATTAATTCATTTCTATGGCACTCACTTTTTGGTAAATAATCATCTTTAAAGGGCATAAAATGGAGGCCTTTTTTCTCAACTTTACTGCTTCTACTACTCCTCTCTGCCTTTATATGGCAACTTACCATTGTCAATTACCTCAATGTCAATGTGCAACTTCAAACCCCTAATAGCTTTTATGAGATACTGTCACAGCTGTGAAAACAAAATACCTTTACTCTGACAATATTTTTTGACATTATTTCAAATAGTATTTATGAGAGTAAATACTTAGTTGACCAGATTCCCTGATTATCTATCTAATAAGCTATCATTATCAACAACCTCAATCAGATTATTTTCTCTATTTGCCAAAGAGTTGAGCGACTCTGATATAGCCACCAGAGGGCGTGTTACATGACCTGAAACTCCCTGGTCTGAATGACATCAGGCAATTTTGGTGTCTCTGAAACAAATCTATGTCAGGATTCTGTACAATAATTTATCAAACAGTCAACTTATAACATTTTATTTAGTTGATTGGACATGTGCATCCATTTTAGTATACACTAAATAATTTCATCTGGATTGAAAGCTTTTGCTAGTAAAAGTACTCATTCAGTAGCCGCAAAGAAAAGGGGATGACATTGGAGGAACAAATGCAGCTCATTTCCTCAGCTGATGGAGGAGGAAGAGGCTTTTCTGACACCCATGGAGCAATGCGTGGAAGCCATATGATTAATTATCAAGCAAACGTCACGGATTAATTTACATATTCTAGTTTGGGTGCAAACACAGTAATGTTGATAGCTTCACTGCCTTTTTAATGTGTCTGAGATGCAAGAAGGTCCAAGAATGTCTGGAATATCTGTTGTTAAGTAGGAATAAAATGGGGCCAGGAGAGGGTAATGAGAAACTCTGAGTTAATGAGAAGACGTGCTAATGTGTCAACGCTTGACTTGGGGAGAATCAAATCAGATCTGGAGGCCATAAGGGAAATTTCCCAGGAAGAAAAAAATGTCCATTCATTCTCTGACTGCATGTATCATTTTGTGTTTTTTCCCCTTCTTCGAAGATGACCTACTTATGCGCTCAGAGCCACTGCTGTATGACTAAGTATTACCCATATCCACACATATATTATGTTTAAACAAGTTGCACACACCTATGCATGTTCAATTACACGTTTGAAGTGTCTCATTATAGCTTCACTTGTTATGCACCTTTTATGGGTTACTGCGGACACAACAAGGAAGTGTATCAACGGAGGAATTTGTAAGGAGGACAGACCGAGTTCCTCTCATGTCAGTGCTGCTGCTCTTCAACATCACAACAGAACACACTTGAAATTCTAGACATGGTGCAGCACCCTTTGATATGTAAATGTGCACCTTCATTGCACTGGCAGTGATACTGAATGAAGGAACTTTTTTTCTTGCCAATTGAACCTGTTATGTTCTAAGGGAATTTGTTAATTTAGAACAGGGGACTAATCAAGGCATCATGGTCTCACAGGTACAGTATTATACTTCACATCCATTAAAAAGTCCTTACATTGTCAGATTCCTTTGTGAATACTGAACAATGTACGTGCTTGTTGATTTATACTGAGATATAGCAAGAGCAAATCCATGAACTGAAATCTGTTTCTCACTTGATACTCAGGTTGGTTTCCTGGTCCCTCCCCCACAGCTTGCTCCCTGCGCTGTGTAAAGTGTTAGTTGCAGCTGTTTTTTTCAGCTTATGGTTATTTTGGGGATGGGAGAAGCAGGATCATGTGCATATTGAGTAGGTTCCCAGTTTGTTGGTGTGTTCAGTTTAGTATTACAATAGCTGAGTTCAATATCCTTCTCAAACCTCAGCTGCACGCACACAGTAATATGGGGGATGCTCTTTTGCTAAAACCCATGGGTGAATCTAGCTTTTCCCCCTTGAAGAATCATTATCATAGCCCAGCAAGTCATTAGCAGGCTGATATCATTTGTTTTTGCAGAACACAGGTACTACCTGAAGAGGCTGAAGATTAAATAGGGTGAAAATACTACAAATATTGTTTAAACTATGACATGCAGCAGTCCTAAATCCATTTAACCACAGTATTATATATTTACAATACCACTTATGAATCATTAACACACTCCACATGATTTATCCTCTGAGAGAAAATCAAAGCTAAGCCAAACATGCCTAGAATTTCACACATTTCTAATTGTAACTGAGACACATTCCTCCAAACAGCAATATTAAGGCAAGTCTGGATGCTTCATTCTAGTGAGGCCAGTACCTCCTGATCTCATATGACAGCGCTCATCAACTAAAAGCTAAAGATTTGGCTGTTGGCTTGCAATAAGCTCTAATAGTCCCAGCATTATTTCTGGGATGCAAAGCCGCTCCAGGGTAAAATTCAACTGAGATTCTGAGATACGCAATTATGACACAGTGGTTTGAGTCTGGCTTGACATCTCTGTTGTGAATGAGTGACTTCTTTATAAGGTCACTGCAGTCATTGACTGGCAGTTCAGTAAGACTCTGCCATGCAAAAGAATGCTAAAGACCTCTAGCTAACATTGTGCCATAGGCAGTGACTGACCAGAGAGCCTACAGAGACCAATGAGCTCAGCAGAAGAGAAAGCTTACATGCCCCAGAGAGCCATTTGATGTCTCTCTGAAAACCGGGGGGTCCTAACACTGTGGAGAGGAGATGCTCACTTTATTGTGCTGCCATCAGTCACATCAGTTTGTGTCCTTGGCTGCCTCGAAGCATCTCCATCCCCCCAGTGCTCACAACAGTGGAGTGCCATCTGAGAGCCTTGCCATCAGCCCTGTCCACACTGCAGTGTGGTTTGGAGCGACTGTGAAAGACTCGCACTGCCACTCCTAATAGGACAGGGTTAGCCATGGGATGAGCCCTGAGACACCAGTTTAATCTATTATACCCACGCCTCCCCAGGCCACCAGAGAGAAGGCACTTCATCGACTCCAAGCACCACCTCAGACACCTCTTTCTCACTCTCTCTCTTCCTTTTTTCAATCTCTTTGTACTCCCTCACTCACACACACACCACATGCATAACCAGACATTGACAAAGATATGCACACACACTGCCCCCTGCTTGGTTGCTTGGTGAGGTATTATTCATCTGTGTTGGGCACCTGGATCTCCTGTTGTTCTGAGGTACTGTTTCCTTCTTTCAACTTCTTTCACACCAGGGCCTAAAATAACTCATTTCACCTCCCACTGGGACAGTCAGACCTATAATCAATACATTAGTTTCAACTCCTGTCTGTGAGCAAGACTCAGTTGGTATCATGCAACTGGATGAGCTATTGGATACTAAAGCTATCAGAGTTCCACTGTAATATATAACCATTACTGCTGGAAATTTAGAGCTTATGTATATGTTTTAGACACCATCACAAGGTAAGGACATTTTAAAATGCATGGATGTGTCCTCATATAAGCTGCAAACTAGACTTTAGTATTCAACCAACAATTCTCACTGTTTTCTGGCCTTCAGTCAGGTAACCAGTTTGTTCATTACTTTTGTCATTTGACTATTACTTTTTTTACTGTCTGGTAGTATCTCATCAAGACTGAAAGGCAGTAACAGCCTCCATTCTCTGAAATGATTTACTGTTCAAACAGCCCAGTAATGACATTTCTGATTAGAGAAATTAGACTGCAGTCACTGTCTGGCTTTAGTGAAATTAAGTCCTTAATTGATGGCAGTGAGGATGAAAAAGGGTTCTTGCCTCAATTCTACCAATGACTCTGGCTTGGTTCTGACTGGGATGTCTAAAATGGGCCACATTTGAGGTAAGACAATCCAGGCAATTAGTGGCATTTGTTTTGTATGCAAGTGTTTATCAGTTTTGCACTGTGTTGGTGACAAGCTCTTTTCTTAAATGTCATGCAACACCATAACATTAATCACTTGAATGTTGTGTTCTTTTGTGGTGGGAAAAATGTCACCTTATGCAAGCTAGATGAATCATTGGCCACTTTTTTAGAGTGTTACCTGATTAAAAACTTGAAACAAATCAGCTTGTAGTTCAATCAAGTGCAAACTAGTATGATACTGCAAAAATCTAAGCTGGTCTGGAATCAGTTTGTTAGGTCTTGAGCCAGTGATCCAACATATAGTTTTCATTAAATTTGCAATAATCTGTCTCCAACCCTCCATTGTTCTGATCCCTTCAAACTCTGTCTCTTTCTCTCTCTGTCCATGGTGCTGAAACATTTAACTTTTTCTGGCTGTGTCAGAACGATTCGGTAGTCCCTATATAACAGACACTATTACTTATTTCATAGTGAGAAGTGTACTTTGTGTCATCACTGACAAGTATTGTGTTGCACTACTGTCATTTTTGCATATATAAAATCTGATACTAAACATCATGGAATTGTTACCAAAATGTAGTACAGATGCCATGGACACAAAACTATATGAAGGCACAGCATAGTGCAATTCAGACACTCAAATACAATAGTGGACAGTTATTAAAGTGTACTATATTGTAAATGGGAAATGAATTTGCACACAATAACCTACCAACACCTTTCACAGCAACATCCAAATTATAACTCTAAAAAGCATAGCAAGTACAAACCTTGGTAAATACAAGTACAGCGTGTCTATTGCACTTTTAGGGTTAACTGTCGTGTTGTGGACAGGAGAAGCCAGGGATTGAACCACCTACCCTGCGATAAATGGACCCACTCTACCTTGAGAGCCACTGCCACCCCTTTAACATCAACTAAGCTATACCATAGAAACCACCCTGATCACCTCTGTAACTGCAATATCATCTCATAACACGTTAGCAATAACCTAAAGAACCAAGAAACAATCATGTGACTGTCACTTAGTAGGTAAGTATACATAACTTTAAATATCTATTTATATATTCTAGTTATTTTCACTCATCATAATGAACATCTATTACATATTTTACCACTAAATACTACATTAAATCAGTGGTTGAGGAGCACATGCAGCAGTTTTGTAGTACACGAGTCACCTGTACTTTTCTAAAATGTTTTATGAACCCCTCTGACACTCCGGGGCAATGGATTTGGAGGCAGTGCCAGAGGTCTGCAGCAAATACTCTTTATTCAATGTACTGTGGCCGCTGGGGGCCTAAGTGCAGTTTGTATATTGAGGAGATGGTCCTGTAATAAAATGGATTCCCTGAATATGAGCCAGCAAATATTACGCCACACATGCTGTCATTAAACAATGTCGCTCCTCTAAGCTTAGAACAGCAAATTTCAATTACGCATATCTGCCGTTTTTTCTTCTCCCAGGAGGAGCTAAATAAACACGCAATGGACAAATAACATTTAATCTGATAAAAAATATATTTTACCAACACAATCCAAGGTTATTATGCTGATGCTTCCAATGTGTGGGAGTGCTATTGCTCTCCATGCACTGTTTGAATGTGGCTGTGTCATTCCACATGTTTTTTCATGTACAGTATCTGCACACATTTGTCTGCACAGATTTGTTTGCACATTTCCCTGTGAATTCTTTGGTGGATTCATCTATTGTCTCTCATAATCCTATGTTTTGCAGATGGGATGTGCAAACCCCCTCCATGCCTCTGTGTCTCTTTTTTCCTCTCCCCCTGTATCGGCAGACCAGGAAACAGATGATCATCCTTTGAACCCATTACTCAGCCTGATCCTCTTATCATAACCAACCTTCCTGAGTCTCTCATTTGGGGTCTGCCAAACTCCACTCTGTGTACAATGTGGCTTTCGTTTCTGCCCTGCTGTGTTGTTTTTTTTTTCTCTGAGGTTGGTGCGAGGGAGGGAAGTCAAAAGAGAAAGAAAGAGACAGAAAGAGAGGGAGATGGGTAGGGAGAGGGATTGCTTGCACACATTTGCACACCTCTGGGGATATTCTACGAATCTGAAAAAAAGACAAGTCTGTGGGCAGGTCAGTATTCTGGGAACACACTGAACAACTCATAAAGGCTTCATCTCCAGCTACGTACTCCCCACACCTTTCCAGGCACATCTCATTCTTTGTCTCTTCTCTTTCTCACTCTGTCCATGTCCTGCTAATATCATAATCCCACACAGGTAGAGACATATGTTGTTTAGTAAATTAAGCAGTGGGGGGGCTTGGTCAGTCAAAGGGGTTCAGATTGTCCCACACTAACAATGCGTTGTTGCAGTAGCCTACCACTGTGGGAATACATCACACCACCTATTATATGGCAGCATATCAGACACTGCAAGTAAAACAATAGGAGCAAAGATGAATCCTCACCACCCGTCGAGGGTATACATGATGTAAATAACCATCTTAATTTACATCATAATTGGTTCCTGTCTCATTCTGTTATTCCATTACTGTCATTGAGAAGGTCACTATACAATGATCTATAGCCATGACTATAAGCACCTTTGTCACATTCATTACATACAGCGCATGTATACACACACATGCGTGGTAACACACACAGGTTTGCATATGTTCATACTTAAGCACGGAGCATACTGAGGGAGCTCTTACACTGAGCAGGGAATCAATTACTCACTCTCAGCTGCATATTTTTGGGGATCAAAGGATCACACACCTTTGTGTGCTTGTGTGCTGGGGCATGTACTAAAAATGTACCAGTTAACAAGTACCTCACTGTGATACATCAGAAAAACAAATGCAGATTTGCATTCCCCCAAAGAACATTTTAGACACTTGCATCAGAAATACCCTGAAAGGCACAAAAACAGATAGAATTGGCTGCACATTTTTTCTATTACTTTTGCAATCAGATGAAATATATGCTGTATCCCTGAAATGAAACAGCAAGTGACAAAACAGATATATTACCACTCCTTAAAAGTATTTTGTCTTCCGATAGTGAATTTGAGTTTAAAGCTGCGAAGTTTTGGAAAAAGTCTGAAGAACTGTGTTTTTATCAAGAGAGTTTGAGGTTAGGCGGTAAATAAAATTGCTACGGTTTATGAAATGTTATATGTTTATAAAATTTGGTTTAATTGCTTTAAACGTGTGTACTGAATTGATGTCTCAACTTGTATTGTACTGTACTGTATGACAGCAACAGAAAGCACCAATAGTGCTATGTGAGTGAACAAATTAAATGAGATATCCAGTTTGGGGTAAAAAACTATGTTTGCTCTTACATAATTACTGTTGACATGATGATAAAGCTGAATTAGTTGTTGGTAAAGTTGAGATTTATCTGTAACTTTCCTTACATAATATTTGTATGCATGTGTTTTATGTGTTTTAGAAAAGACTAATCAAACAGATTTCAGGGCCACATTAGTTACCTGAAAATGAGAAGACAACTCATACCAGGAAAGGCATCCATCTTATCCATGCATCTGAGCACTGCTTACAAAAAAAAAATTCTGACATTTACATTTTTCTCCTTTTCAGTCTCACAGAAACATTTTGGGGTTGTTGCATTATGAAAATTTAGCATTGCTCTGCAGTTCTTTTTTTCTATTGAACCTCAATAGCACAGACAACAAATGGCATTTAAACTCACCACAGGGGTCTCCTGCATCCTGCCAAAGGGAATTGCAGTACAGAGTACGAAGAAATGAATGTGAGAGGACTTGTGTGCGCAACACAACAAAATAGTAGGTGGAAAGCTTTTATTTGTGCATGTTTGACTGCAGTGTGTGAGAGTACACAAGACTTTGCTTAAGTGTGCACATGTGTAGTTTGGTGTGTGGGTGAGACCTACTAACTTTAACACATTCATATTATATGCTTCTTAACTGTTATATGGTACATTCAGAGACACTGAGTGAACCTTTGACAGCTGTTCAAGTGATACTGACAGGATGTATTTTAATAGCTTGCTGGCAGAGTGATGGAAGAGTGAGCAGTTCTGTTATTCAGTGGTGGTTCCAAAAGGCAGTGAGAGGTAACAGTCTGTAAACTGTTAAAATCTGCACATTGCACAGTCTTGTTTACTAACCTGACAAGAGAGCCCACATTCTTCTCTACAGAGCTCTCACATTCTGATTGACAAGGCCAAATGTGGGCAAGAAGTCAGTCTAATGATGATTTCATTAATACTTATTACTTACTACTTATTATATTAATGCCAGTTTTGTCATATTGTTTCTTGCCACAAGTGTGACGGATGTGTACACCTTTTACTGAAACCTAAATGAGACCATACTGAGACTCTTTCATTCTCTGCTCACACAGCACTCAGAAATATATATTATAACCCACTGTCATTGAGCCAACTGCTTTCGATGTCTTAGGGTGTGTGGACCTGGTGGTTCTTTAACTAGCCATACCCAGAGGACAGCGTCACAACAGAAAGTGTACACAAGTGAGGGAAGATATTTAATGGGGAGATTTTTACTTAATAAAGTAAGACTATAAGATGCATGAAGGACTTGACAGACAGGTGTTTCCATGGAGAAGTTGTGAAGCTCTACTAAAAGTAATTACTAAATGTAATTTTAGCCAAGTTTAAAATTGGTATGGTTATTAGTAGAATTGTTTAGAAAAAAATGCATGGTGGTATATTAAAAATGAAATGTGATGAAATGAAATACTGATCATTTGTTAAGTCACTACTAAGGTCTGAAGGACATATGGTCATATGGTATTCTTTCTTTTAAGTAAGAATCTCTCTCTCTCTCTCATATATATATATATATATATATATATATATATATATATATATATATATATATATATATAAATAAATATAAGTCTTATTAAAACCTAGCTACTTAATGGATTAGTACTCATTGCACTGTGTGGATCACAGTCTGCAGCTTTAATGTCCTTTTTCTTTCACCTCTGGTCCCCCTTGAAAATGAGATGATAGATCTCAAAGGGTTTTTGCTAGGAGTAATAAATTTCTCTAATATCACTGGTGCTTTTGTGCCACCTGCCATTTTGTGGAGCGATATCATGGCCTTACAAATGCTATATTTGGTAACACTGGCATTAAATTAGATACTTTTGCTCTGTGGCTCAAAGAAAGTACAGCCAAAGACCAAGAGCTCTTGCTGTGGGTCACTATGCACTGGATGTATCAATCCATTTATCAAAAAGAACATATGGCATAGTAAATGAGCCCTGACATTCTGAGTGAATGCTTTATATAGCACACGCGCTCAGAGAGAGCTATGCCATTTCTCTGAGCAGTGCTTTAATGCATGGAAAGCAAGTGGACAAACAGTTATAGAGCAACATGACACAACTGAAAGATTACAAGTTCACCCCTTGCTGCTGCCAACTGTCCTGCTGGAACAGCATTCTGTAACACAATGCGGTACTACCGGCACACATATTATGTTTCATTTGATCATATATGGTATTTGATCTGGGAAAATTGAAAAGTTGAACAACTGCAATTAATAGGTGCTTGACTGTGTTTTACTGATTATGCACAGTGTAAAATTGCTATTTTACTGAATTTACCATTTGGGCTGTTGCTTGTTTTGGGGGGTTTTTACGCAGCCTTTATTTGTTTTTGGTAGCCACAACACTGAATACTGTTTTTTAAAGAGAACTCCTGGTTTATGTTTAACATTTTGTCTTAGTTTCTGAGACTCCATACCCTTTTGAGAATGATGATCCCCTCTTGGTTGTGTTCATTGGTGGTGATGTCAAACATGGCTCCTCCATCACCTGGTACAATTGTGTACTCTACTTCGGCATTTTTCCCGATGTCCAAGTCATGTGCTTTGATTCTACCGACAGCAGATCCCACTGCAGAAGACTCAGGAACTCTTAGGTGAAAGAAACCTGTGAATAAACAAACAGACAGGACTCAGACTTATTTATTATCATCACTTGACATCAGATGAAAAATACTGAGCTCTTTACATCCTCTGTCCTTAATGCAGTCTCTCACCCACCTGAGGATGTCTTATCCACCCACAGGCAAGCAGCTGATATGCTCTGTCTGATGTCAGCCCTGTGGTTATAGGCATGACATTATTCAATTTTGATGTGTTTAGACATCAAGGCTGCTCAGCTCCTTGTAATTGGCTGGCTCAACCTGTAAGATCAACAAACACGACGGGCCCGAGGTCTTTGATACTCCCAACAGCAATAATCACTGCTGAAGACTTTGGAATCTACAAACAAACAGTGGACTGATTGATTATTACTTACACCTGACAATAGGTGGAAATCTTTTCATGTGTTTACCTTCACTCTCTGAGAAGGATAGCTGTTCAAACAATAACATCTGCTTGTGCCATATAAATGAAAACTTTACTGTTGCATTACAAATCTGTTGTGAACACTTGGTGGCATCATGGAGGTGCCACGGGCAATTCAGTGACAGCATTATAGTGTCAACATTATTCGGAGGACTTGTTTTGGGGTAATTAGGCCTCAAATTAGGCCTATGCATTGGGACTGAATGAGAGAATTCAACAAATCCTTATAATGACAGTGACATTTTGTTTACATTTATTTAACCAAATTCTTTACATATTCCTCCATTTGATAAAAAAATAGTACATGTATCTGCTCCGACAAAGAATCAGACAAAATTGGTTCTATAAAATATGATTTATTTGGAATTGGAATTAAGATTTATTTGGCCCTTAATATGACAAATAAACCCCAACTTGAACTTGAGCTTGGAAAAAATGTGACAAGACAATGTGCCTGACAGAAAGGAATGTATGAGTCTCTTAGAAACTCCTTCTGAGTATACTGCCACTTGACACACAATGACATCAAATGTGGAGATGGATGAACAAATGTCTACAATAAGCCAGAGTGTCAGGCACTAGTCACTCAAAGAGTGAAAAGGGATGCTATTTGGCAGAGAGTATATTTCTTTCTATCTTGGTGGAGGACCAAAATAAATTTACTGAAACAAAACATTCACTTAGGTGATTGTTGCAATAAGTGTTGTTGCCAGTGTCCAAGTAAATATTTGTATGTATACAGTATCTCACAAAAGTGAATACATCTCTCACTTTTTTTGTAAACAGTTGATTATATCTTTCCATGTGACCACACTGAAGAAATGACTTTGCTAGCTTGAATAACGGTGTAAATTTGCTGTGCCCTCAAAATAATACATCACACAGTGTTTGGCCCAATTTGGGCACACAGTGTCACGTCAGGGGCCAGAGGATCAATATTTTGTTTGGCCACCATTATTTTCCACCACTGCTTTAACCCTCTTGGGCATGGAGTTAACCAGAGCTTCACAGTTTGCCACTGGAGTGCTCTTCCACTCCTCCATGACAACATCACGGAGCTGGTGGATGTTAGAGACCTTGCGCTCCTCCACCTTCCGTTTGAGGATGCCCCACAGATGCTCAATAGGTTTTAGGTCTGGAGACATGCTTGGCCAGTTCATCACCTTTACCCTCAGATTTTTTAGCAAGGCAGTGGTAGTCTTGGAGGTGTGTTTGAGGTCATTATCATGTTGGAGTACTGCTCTGTGGCCCATTCTCCAAAACAAGGGGATCTTGCTCTGCTTCAGTATGTCAAAGTACATGTTGGCATTTGTGGTTCCTTCAATGAACTGTAGCTTCCCCAGTGACGGCAGCACTCATGCACCCCCAGACCATGACACTCCCACCATCATGCTTGACTGTATGCAAGACATACTTTGTACTGTCTTTGTACTCCTCACCTGGTTGCCGCCACACATGCTTGACACCATCTGAACCAAATAAGTTTATCTTAGTCTCATCAGACCACAGGACATGGTTCCAGTAATCCATGTCCTTTGTCTGCTTGTCTTCAGCAAACCATTTGCAGGCTTTCTTGTGCATTATCTTTAGAAGAGGCTTCCTTCTGGGATGATAGCCATGCAGACCAATTTGAATAGTTTGCAGCATTCAGCTCAGTTTTAGGGTCTTAGCAATCCTCTTATAGCCTAGGACATCTTTATGTAGAGCAACTATTCTTTTCTTTCCCGATCCTCAGAGAGTTCTTTGACATGCCGTGCCATGTTGAACTTCCAGTGACCAGTATATCAAATCAAATCAAATCAAATCAAATGTACTTTATATGTCACATACACATACATGTTACGATATTCATTCTCTGCATTCACCCCATCCCTTACGGGAGCAGTGAGACCGATAACACCAAATTTAACACACCTGCTCCCCATTCAGACCTGAGACCTTATAACACTAACGAGTCACATGACACCAGGGAGGGAAAATGGCTAATTGGTCCCAATTTGGACATTTTCACTTTTTGTTGCCAGCAGTTTAGACATTAATAGCTGTATGATGTGTTATTTTGAGGGGACAGCAAATTTACACTGTTATGCAAGCTGTACAGTCTTTACATTGTAGAAAAGTGTCATTTCCTCAGTATTTTCACATGAAAAGATATAATAAAATATTTACAAAATTGTGAGAGAGTGTATATCAGTACATGTATGTGAATGTGTTAATACTATGGAATTATATCATATATCTGATGTGTTCATAATGAAATAATGACTTGACCTGCTGGCAATTGGCTTCACGTGTGTTTAGATCACTGACAAGGTGCACCTGTAGAGTAAACCAAATACAGGGTTACTCATCAAGCATGCTTTATTTTGCATTTTGCATGCCAACATGGATTGACATTTGCACATTTTTTTCACTGTCTGTACCACCCTATAATGTACTGAATAGTGACATTTAAAATCCATCTCTTTTTGTTCTCTGTGCACAAGTCCACCTTTGCTAAACATTAAATGTTTGAAATCGATACTCTACTCAAGGTTGTGCTAGGCTATGAGATACTGATGCTGCTGTGGATCTTAGTTTTTTCCTCAGTGTTGATTCTAGGATTGAGAAAGGTGAGCTGTAATAATACATTTTATTTGATGGCTCCTTACACTGAAGGTTGCCTTACATCATAAAATATGACAAGCAGCAATAGTACACAGCATCATTAAAACAGCATAAAAAACAAAGGTAAATAAAATTAAAACATCAACAATTACATGGGAATCAGTGTGATTAGTTTTGAGAGCAGTTTTGAATTTTGTAATAGAGTCCGGTATATGGATGCAGGTGGGAAGAGAATTCCAGAGTTTGAGTGAAGCATAGGAGAAGGTCCTAGCACCCATTGTACTGAGGTTGATGGTTGGTAGTGCCAAAAGACTTGTTGTGGAAGACTGAAAGGAATGAGATGGAGTGTATATCTGAATGAGGTCAGTGAGATAAGTAGGAGACAGATTGTGGAGGGCTTTGAATGTTCATAGTAATATTTTAAAGTTAATCCTTTGTGATACAGGGAGCCAGTGTAGTTGAATCAACAGAGGAGTGACATGTTCAGTGGACTTGGACCATGTTATGATCTCCATTGCTGCAGCATTTTGGATGAGTTGCAGCCGGTGGACAAGTTTGTTAGGAATGCCTGCTAAAATTGCATTGCAGTAATCAATGCGTGATGTAACCAAGCCATTTACTAAGACTTCCGTTGAGTGTTGACTTAGAGCAGGGCGTAGTCTGGAGATGTTTCATAGATGGAAAAAGGCAGTCCCAGATACATTATTGATGTGGCTGAGAGGGTCCTATCCAATATTACACCCATTCTCTTAACCTGCATGGAGACAGGTATAGCGGCTCCGTTATTGGGGAGTGAGCTGATGTTGGGTTTTTACAGACTAGATTTTGAACCAATGAGCATTAGCTCAGTCTTAATGACTACTAACTATTAATGACTTTTAAGAAATTAGTTACCATCCATGTCTCTATGTTATGTAGACAGGCAGTGAGTGTACTGGAGGGGAGTGTGGAGCTGGGGTTTGTTGACACATAAAGCTGTGTATCGTCAGCATAACAGTGAAAATGGATGTTGTAGTGCCGGAAGAGGGAGGAGTGGAATGATAAACAATAGTGGTCCTAACACTGAACCCTGCGGTACTTCTTAATGGACTCTGGAGTTTTCTGACCTGTAGTTATTCAGTTTTACATATTGTGTCCTTTTTGAGAGGTATGAGAGAAACCACTGATAAACAGTGCCCCCATTTCCAATATTTGCCAGACGGTCCATGACAAGGGGATGTGATACAGTGTCAATGGCTGCTGTGAGGTCCAGGAGGATGAGAATGGAGAGTAGACCAGAATTTGCTGCATGGAGAAGGTCGTTGGTGATCCTAACCAGGGCAGTTTCTGTGCTATGTTTGGGTCTGAAGCCAGATTAGAATTAGAAGAAGATTGTTGTTTTAGGTTTTAGGTTGGTCTGAGGTTGAGAGGCAATACCCCCTCTAGAATTTTCGATATGAATGGTAAGATTGGCCTGTAGGCGTTGTGGTCATTGAAGTCTAAACCAGGTTTTTCAGTGTTGGTCTGATTATGGCTTTCAGTGAGGGTGGAACCGTACCAGTAGACAGAGAGGAGTTGATGATTGATTTTACTTGGGAAATTATAGAAGGCAAGCATGCTGTTACTAGGGTTGTAGGGATTGAATCCAGATGACATCTGGAGTTATTGGACTTGGTAATAATTTCAAAAATGTGACATGACCATAGCAGGCTTTGCAGTTGCAACCACATCTGGTGCCATCACATTCAGGGGATTGACGGTTTACAAATACTTAATCTATAATAACTATAGAGTAAAAAAAAAAGGATTTCTGTAAAAGACAGATGTGGGATGGATCCATGCAGCAATTTTATAACTGAATCATCTGATGAGATCCTCCAATATGGTCACCACACATTTTTCTAATCTGTTCTAGCCTGCTATACATGGAAAAGAGAAGAAGACAAAGAAAGGATTTGGGACAGGACAGAGGATCCACCATACTTGGCCCGAACCTCTGTGCTGTGACAGCATTATGGAAATATCATCTTTTCCTTGCAGCCAAAGGAGCTTGACCGCCTGACTGCCTGTATTTACATTCAGAGGAGAACATTTGGTGTCGCCGCAAAATACCTGAAGAGACTGCATCAATACAGAACAGTATTTTGCTGTTTTGGAAGAGAATACATTTTGCACACAGATTCATTTTTATGGTTAGTGTATGTATTTTTTCTGTGCTTTCACAGTTAAATTTAGATCAGTTTACAGCAATGAGTATTTTTTTTCAAGCTTGGTTTTTTATATGACCTGGTGAATGGTACAATCAAATCAATCAAATTAATCTGGTTTAGCAGCTTATACAAAATACCCGCTAAAATACAGTGTTTAAATACACTGACTCAATCCCTGGTGCATCACCATCCTGCTCAAACCTGATCTAAATATAGAAGGATGCCCCATGAGTGAAATAACACCAATCCTGGTTTATTTGCCAGGAGTAGTAGCTGTAGATGCAATCATGCTAAATAAATAGGCCTGGGCTTACAACAGCACATAATGACAAATAATGAAAACCAATTACAAAGAGTAGACATGATGAAAACCCCCTGCCCTGTTGTAATTGCAGTGTTTAATTTTGTTATGATAAAATGCAATAAGGTCATACACATTTTCATTGTTTTACAAAAAATGTTGGTATTATTATAAGTAGTTATATTTATGTCTAATAAAATGTCTCTATCTGTAAAGGACACTCACTTTTCGAGAACCTGGGTGGGTTATCGTTGACATCGCTGAGGGTGATGTTTACGGTGGTGGTCCCGGCCAGCCCCCCCAGTTGGCCCCCCATGTCCTTGGCCTGGATTAAGACCTGGTACTGTTCTTTCACCTCTCTGTCCATATTGGGCAAGGCTGTCTTAATAACCCCTGGTGTACAGCAAGATTGATGAGAAATACAGATAATAAAGGATGATAAATAGAGGAAGAAGAGAAAGTAGTGAGAGAAAGAGATAGTGAGATAAAAGAAGACAAAGGGGAAAAAGTGGTAAACATAAAATCCCATGAAATATGTTTGACACCAACAGCACAATTTATTTCAAAATACACAATATATTTCCTCCTAAGGAGTTCACTCTGCAGTAAGAAGCTGCACATGTGGCTTTGACCAAGGCTGAAATAGAGGTCATTTCACAAACTTGAGACACTTGACATTCAATAGGGAACTCTGGTGAAGCCATATAATGATTCACTTGAGGATCAGAGACCCTGAGATCAGAGAGCGTTTGTACTGCAGATTAATAGCTAGGTCAGTGGGAGGTTGGCAGGCTAAAAGGAGGCAGGCAGCATAGGTGGAGTCTACACTTTTTCCCTCCTCTTCCAAAATTCCATTTAATATGGTGAGGATGTCCCATTTGATTCGCAGAACCCCAACATGTATGAACCGAAAATCAAAGATTATTTTCATTTTTGAATGTTCTGTCATCTTTTTTGGAGAAGGGAATGTTGGTCACTGAGAGGGATAATTCTGCTACATGTACGGAGATTTTCGTATGCTGTTGCCCCACCCCCCGCTCACCTTTTTACTTCCAGTATTTGTTCCCCTTGCTGATGTGCATTTGGAGATAGATGCAGGCCCAGCAGGGCAAACATTTACTTGAACAGTTTGATTTTTTCCAGCATCAGTTTGAAATACAGTCACAGTATGCGTTCTGTAAAGCTCTGGGATGAGCGGCATAATCAGCGACAGATTCCACCGTATCTGCTGGTGTGATATGTATGAACCTATTTTCATACTCTTTGAACTATCCCAGATAGTAAGCCAACTGCAGCCCACTACCTTCAAATACTGGTGGTATGGTGTTATTTCAGATTTATAACAATCATCTGCCATACCTTACCTTGCTGCTACTCTACAACAGTTTCTCTGTCATTTTCCTCCTACAACACCATCTGACTACAGCAGCAAAGTGCATGTATAAATAATGTGGAAATAATTAAATAACAATGGGAATGTTTCAGCACCAAATCGTTTTTTCTTACTTGTCTTTTTGGTGAACTTAATTAAGCCAACTGCTGTAGCGGTTTGCTGTTCACAACATTGACTACTCAGCATCCTTGCATCAAATATTCAGAAAGTCACTGGTGGTTTTGAGATTGCAGTTTATTTCCTGATGCTGAGACTGTCAGTTTGTGGGTTCACCTGACATTTTGATATGTTGCAAAAAGTGGTGGGATTCCTCCGCCCCAGCAAGCTAGCACCTACCATATTTACAGCTACTGATCATTTAATATGATCAAATAGCATTCAAACATATTAGTGCTGCTTGATACAAATGCATTTCTGATACAACTGACACTTCATTTCATACCTGTCAGATAAATAACTCGATGTCTTTAATGGAGAGCATGAACCCCCTGATTTGTGGAGTGGCTCAGGGGTCAATTCTGGATTTTATTCTCATGATATATGCTTCCACGGCTCCACAATATATCACACACATTCAAGAAAACGGCCTAGGCAACAGTATTTCACTGCCTCGCTGCACTGCAATTTCCAGGCACACAGGTACTTATTTTGTGACACTTTTGTACTTGCATATTTAAAGTAAAAATGTGGAGACATACACTGACTGAATCACTATTTTGTCTTATATCATAAAATTACTTTACCTGTTTTAGGGTCAACAGAGAAGTATGGCTGGCCATGGAGGATACTGTATACCACTCTAGCACTGTTTCCATAGGTAGGGTCATCTGCATCTGTGGCTGTCACTTGCGTCACATAGGTCCCTGAAGAAAAAGAGTAGGACAACATATTGACTTTTGACTTAATTTGTTATCTCATGAGACTGAAATCCAAACTCTTTGAAGTCATCAGTTTAGCAAACAATCTCACCTGACACTAATGAATGATGAACCACAACTGAGAAAGGTACAGCTAATACTGAACAGTCAAAGTCCCTGATAAAGTGGAGAGAGAGAAGTGTGGAGGAGAAAGGATGTGTTCAGATGTTGTTCAAGTTTCCTGTTGTATGTTTTTGATTCGAACATTTGTAGCACCACTAAGTGGGCTTTTTTTTAAAATAAACCAAGGGTAAAAAAAAGCTTGTGTGTGGCTATTCATTAAACAACGCTAACATTAAGAAAACAAAAGACCGTGGACAGAATAGTATTAGGATGGCGGTCTTCCAAACTCCTGTCGTAAGAGGGACAGAATAATTACTTGTTGGAGGTTTGCCCCTTAACTAGTTGGCATTGAAAAACCTATTCCATTAACACGGTCCTTTTTTACCATGTATTTACATTCAGCAGATTCAATACAAAGTTTCCAGTTTGAGAAGAGTTTCCAAACAAAAATCACATTATTTTGTAAGAATTTATAAGACACATGCCTGGTGTTTCTTTGGCAGATGGGCAAATTCTTCAGAAACACTACTTGCAGACAGGTTGACATGGATTCCTTCACAGGCAGACAGCTCTGTGCACATTATGTCCATGTATCAATCACATAGGTACACCTGGCTAGCTTAAAAACACATTTTCAGCTGCATGATTTGTGGAACACTTGCTATTAACAGCAGACACTGACCAGAGGGGTTTCATTTACATGGTCATTTTAAATGCTGATAAGCTCCTAGTTGCCTGTAAAGAACTTGCTGTATATTAAATAGGCTTTGCAGTCTGAGCAGACGGTAACAATGGCATTAAATCATTAGGTTAGAAAGATTAGTGTCTCAGTCGTCCCTAACAAAGCCACACATGCCTGATTAGACATGCCAGAAAAGGCATGCATTGTGTTCAACGCAAATATACAACAGATTAGATAATACATGAACACCTTTTCAGTTGAGCAAAGGAGAGTGAATCCACAGCTCTGACAGTTCAAATGTAGGGAAAGTTTAAAAGCCTTTAAGCGTGGCTGACACCTACGCATTTCCGAGTGACAAAGGCAACAGCCTTTACCCTCGGTGGGAGACAATAAACATGTTGAATATTTTCAACAATTATGTAATTCCGGCGTGTGATTAAGTACTAGGTAAAAAGAACGGCTTCAAAGATCACTGTTGGTAAACATGGATGTGAATGCAGACCAGTGTTGAAAAATATAGACCATCTATCTGGCTTCATTAAATATTCATCATATTATAATATTTGACAAATTACAAAGTAGAGAAAACCAATTAACATAGCAAAATATACAATGTACACAGATTTAGTATTCAAATACGAAGAGAAAGAGGGAAGAATTAGTGCAATCAAAAGACTGATCCGATCGGGAAAGGACGTTTGCACAGTTGTGTAAAAGTCTGATATAAACAATTTGAAATGCAAGTTTGTAGACATGGAGTGAAATCAACACATTCATCAAGCCTAAGACATTTTGTAGTAATTGAATTTTTTCAGGCGACTCTTTGAAACACTTTTTAAAACTGTCTGTATATTGCTGATAGTAGCATTACTCTGCATAATTTGGTAATTATAAACCATTTTCAGTGTTAGTTATCATTTTTATCATCTGTAATGGGTGACAGTGAGGTTATTTTATAACAACACTGTATTTTGTCTTGTTTTATAATCAGTCACAATCGTTCATTTTCCTTACAGTAAAGAGGTCATTTTGCGATTTGACTTGATATGTAGCTTTACTGTATGCAGTATGGTATTTCCAGTCCCAGCACAAAAAAGCACTGAAAGATCTTTGATGATTTTATCATGACTATATATTGTTCCTAAGATCTTGATCACATATTCTTAATTGTAGAAAATCACCTTTAGGGTATTCTTTCTTTAATGTTTTTTTAAACTTTACTATTTACAGTATTTACCAAATGCGTAATACACAAAATACTGGACATTCAAATGTAGCCTCATCCTAAAATGTAATCAGTCAATCAGTCACATTTTGGCAGTAATTGTTTTCGTTATAAAGTGATTACTGTGATTAACTGATAAATTCCTTATTAGTTAAAGGGGGACTCCACAAAATCGACACGTTACGTTCACCTTACTCAATTTGGGAAGCACAATTCTGTGAAATCAGTTGTTTTCTGTGCCATTTGACGGAGCTCTTTAAAGTCTTAAAAAATAACCCCTATGATGGCAGGTTATTTCAGCTTGGGCTTTTAGACTTTAAATTTATAACAGAAACTCTGTGTTACAAACTGGATGTATGGGGTCTTAATGTTGTGGATGTTATATTCTGTAGGTGATTTTTGAAGCTAATCTCTGAATACTGTTTTATGGTCACACTGTATGTGTATTTGATAAACAGCAGCTTATGATTTTGAGTGTTCACTGGGACTGGGCTATGTTGTTCCTGCTTTCTAACCATACTCTAGAGACTGCTGAGTTTGGAGTTTTGAGAGCTTCATTGCCATTCAGATCAAGAGGAACGATACTCCCAGCGAATTACCTTGATCTATTCTCCCAAGGGGGGATGTATAAAGACAAAGCTGTAAAATACACCCAGGGCACACCGAGAATAACTGGTTCTCTGAAATGTTAAAATCTGTTGGGGGGTAAGCAGCTTTGTCCCTCTGGTTGTACCTGTGATGCTCCTGAAACTCAACTTTGTATTCTACAGTTCAAGAGGAGAAAACAAAGCTTTTAGTGCAGAGGATTCTAATCAATTAATGAAAGTACTGGCTTTTCTATTTTTAACAGACAGAACAAGACATTGCAGATGGTCACTTACCTACAGGTGACATCTCAGGGACACTGGCTGTATATGGTCCCTCTAGGAACTTTGGTTCATTGTCGTTGATGTCTTGAACCTTGATTACAAATTCTGATTCAGGCTCTAAGGGCCTATTGGTGATGATGTCAACAGCCTGGGCGCGTAAGGTATAGTAAGGCTTCTCCTCTCTGTCAAGGCTTCTTAAGGCATGGATGTCCCCCGTTGTTTGGTCAATTGTGAAAATGGAGCCAGCCCCATCCCCAGAGAGAGTGTACTTTACGGCACTGTCCCCCCTTATCGAGGTCAGTGTGCAGCTGAAAGACAAAAGAGGAAAAAGACAGGTTGGGTCCAAACATTGGCACAGATAATGATTCATTGAAAGCACTGGGGAAGAGCTGTCAAAGAACACTATATCACAAAGACAGTCAAGGAAACCGACATCAAAGAGCAAATTCATGTCTCTGCAAAGATCTGCAAAATACTAAATCATGGGAAAAATAAAATGATTGTACTTTCAGAACGTTTCACAGATTAATGAGGCTAAATCTTTCATAAATAATGTATTCTCTCAGTGCAATTATGCTGCAGTGACAACTTTCCAGCACCATGGACCCATTTCTATTCAAGCGTGACTCCAAAAACTTCTCTTATATGAAACTGGAGATGGGAGTTTTTCTCAAAGTGGCAAAGATCAGACTGTGAAAACTAGAGGTAAACACTCGTTTTCCACAAGAACAATTTTTAATACGTTCACCTGACAGCGGAGGTCTGTAACCAGATGACTCTCAGCACAGTTGCAAAATATCACTACTCGAGCCAGAGAACATCTTTGTTAATATAGATCCAGGGCCACAGCTCTCTTTGTACAAGACAAACACATTCTGGGCTGGTGGCAAAACGCTTATTGACATAGTTATGTTTACCTCCCCGGGAGATCAGTCATACAATTCAATGCCTTTTAAATATTTAAGGGCTCTAATGCAATCATCACCATATATGGATAAGGACTTTGCTATCTTAACGATGGCATGGAATTTCCACCAACACTGTTGAACAGCAGTCTTATTTCAGGACAGGAGGAGGAGGTGGATGGGGGACTGCAGTTAATATTTGTGTTTTTTTAACCATGACCATTATCTCCATATCATTATCTATCCATATCCAAATGGTTTAGCTGCTGAACTCTAATCATATCTAAACCACAATGTATGTACAATAGCCATATTTTTTTGCTAATAATGAATCAACATACAGACACTGTCTTTTTTTTTTTTTTTGTGAGGTGTCTCCCCACCCCCACACTACTGGTGAAATATTGAGCTTTCCTTTGAACATATGCAATTTTCCAGTGGACATCCATGGAAGTGCCAGCCATGGAGGTGAGAGGAAATTTTATGCAGCTATAAATTATATGTAGGTTACGAAAACAACCCAAGACACGCAGACACACTGCGAGCAATTCAGTCCAAACTGCACAGCTCACACAAGCATCGCATGCCATTATTATGTTCTCACCCATGGTGAATTATTCATTGCTCTTCAAATGAATGAAAATTATTTTTACTACATAACCCTGGTTGGGTCCCACATTATTTTATGCAATGAGCACAAATCTGAAATGTAGATTATGTATTGACCATATAAATAATATCAAAATAACAGAATGTTACTCCTCCACAAACTAGAATATCTGACAATAAAACAAAGTAGATTACAAAGCTAAACTCTTTGTATGCTTGGCACCACGCTATATAAGGTTACATATTTGTTATGTTTTGGGAAACTTTGGAAAATTTGGTGAAGAAGATACATTTTAAAATGGTTTTCCTCTACATTGCTTTATTATTATATTTGCTTTTAGTGGGCACTATATCTAAGGATTACCACTATTAGCCTACTATTAGAAGTGTTATGATACCCAAGTTTAAGGAGGTGATGTTTCACTTCAACCAAAGATTAATAGCTTAGCTTAATTGTAAATATCTCCAATTTTTTTAACCTTATGATTAACATGTCCAGTCTTCTAACAAGAAAAAAAGTAAAGTTTATTCCAGGCTTTATATACCTCACCTGTTTTTCATGGGCCTTGCCAGCATTTTACACTCTTGCGACAAGTGGACAAAACAAGGGTACAAGGGAACGACAGAGGATATTGACGCCCTTGATTCAAATAAAGTGGAACCCAAACTAAGCCGCCATCTTTTTGTCGGGCAATTCGGATTTCGCCTCTCATTTCCAGGTGAAGAAGGGAGTTCAGAAGGACACATTGAAATGAAGTGCATACACTCAACGCTTATCACCTCAAAAAAAACGGTAAAAGAGAAACAGCTACAGGTAAAATTGGCTATTTTACTTGGCTGAATTGACAAGCGCTTATAGAGTTAACTGCGCAGGAGGAGGACAGCTAGCTAAAAGATGCAGGTGTGCAAGCCCCGCTCAGATTCTGCCAAAATGTGAGCTTTATCAAGAGAAGACGATAAGTTAAGTAATGCAACCTGGATATACAGAGCATTGGGCGACGTTTTGACAACACATGAAAGTAACGCGAATGCTAGCTATAACGGGTTTCTTTGTAAGGTGAAACCAAGGCCACAATGTAACTTAATCGAGGAGACCTCTCTAAAGCCACGAAAAGCCACGCAGCTGGGAGACAAGCTTGCATCGCCTTGGAAAAGGGAGCTAGCTTTATGTTATGTGTCTGGAACCAAGACACCGTGAACACTGTTAACTAACTATTAAAGGACTTGACTTAGGAGGTGAACTCTCCATGTACACCTGGTGTCAATTTGGGAATTTTGGACTGAGATGGAGTTGGCTATAGACTGGATGATGACATCAAAAGGTAGGACATGACTCTTATCCTCTGTCTTATGTACAACATAAGTGTGTAAGTGTCAATATGTTTGAGGGATTATTCATTACAGTATAGCCTATTGATATTTATATATTTGATTCAGATTATTATTTTACCATATTTTCTGCCAGAATGAACTTAGAAACTAACAAAAGTAGTTATCGGGGGTTTTATTTTTCAACATATTGCCCAGTCTTATGCGCTTGCCATGGTGTGCACAGATGAAGAAGTGAATATTATTTTCTATTTTATTTGATTATTTTCTTTTTTTATGATATGCTTTCATGCCATTATGGGATTGTTGGCTGCTATGTTATTCATTTGACTCATTAGGGTTTGTGTGTGAATTGAATTATGTTTGCTGATTACATAGCTTGTGTCACAATGTATTTGTTTTTACTACACGAAACATGTTTTATCATCTTTTGTCATCTTATAATAAAAAGGATATTTTGATGCTTTTGCTCACAGATGGAATTATGTACTGGATGGCAGATTTGACACACTTAGGAGACTGTGTTCACATTGTCTGACTACAAAAGGTAGGACCTTATTTTATTATGTGCTGGTTGGCTGCCGTACCGTTATACTTGTTGTGTTGGTCGCTGTACCTCCTACTTAGTGCATCTGTGCATGCATGTATGTGCAGTATGTCCAGTATGTCTTTGTTTGTAGCATCTGCTGTGGAGATGTTGGCAACGGTGTGTTGTTGTTGTTTTTCTCTCGAGGATTAACCCTTTTGTTTCATCAGTAATGGACATTTACTTATTTTGTCATCATCCGACCACTTTGGGAAACACGCTGCGCTGCAATAGTTATGTGTATATAATCTATAATTTATCATTGTGAGACGTGGCACGTTAGTAAAATGTTGGTGTAATGTAGATGTGGACTGTAATCGTTAACTTGTAAACTGTATGTGTGTCATACCTCTGTCTACATGTGACAGTGTTGTTACAAATGATTGCTTACTACTTGTGTTTTTTGCATCTGATTTTGTTGGGAAATGATAACACGTCAGTCTCCTGAAAAATCAACTGGGCAGAGAGCCCCCTCTCTGATTACAGTGCCCCTATCAGAAAAATTGGGAAGTACTTATTTGAGGGGTAATGCTCATAGTTTTCATTCTGTGATTGTGTGAAATGGCATGTCTGCAGATGAGGCTGCAGAATAGTAATTTCTATCACAAAACCCTTGGTGTTTCAGCCTTATGTGTTTGAACTTCTAACAACAAAAGTGATGTGTAATGAGTGCTTTTATCTGAAACACTTTAACTTGTAAAATGCAGATACACTAGGATACGGATTGTTTTTGGTAACCATAGATAATACAAAAAAATCCAATCATCCAGCAGTTGCATTTTCAGTTGAGCCAAATTAAAGGGAACTTTTTCTTGTGGGCCTTTTTGGCTGTCGGCAGTATGATTTAAGAGTGCTTTTGCCCTCGGGTGCTCCCCAGAAACTTGTGCTTCCAGGTTTGCCAGTCTTTTATAAAACACTGTGCATTCCAGTACCCTATGTTTTAGTCAGACAGTAACAGGGATCCTGTAGCTCTTTTGTGTAACTGTTCATTTATTATCCATTGTGTTCCCTAATGTTTTGTAATCCCATAATCTTTTGCAGTCTATTTGTATGAGATAATCTCAAGATGTTAGTGTTGTAGACTTTTTGAAACTGTCCTGTTAGACAGATGAAATGACAATAGCAGTGAACAACAGTCTCATTCTTAGCAATGAAAGTTGTTACTCCTTTCGCTTGTGGTGTACCACAGAGATCAGACTGGCAGATGGACTAGTCCTAGTCATAACAGAGTCTGCTATATTTTACCGTTTGGACCTAGCCAAGGAAAACACACTGCTGACAGAAAACACAGTGCGGTGCTGATCATAAACACCTATGTCCAGTCGTGTGCAATCCAATAAATCTCCTGCTGCAAACACTGCAAATATAATGTTCCATTTTTGTTGAGAATTTTTGATGACACATTTTTTGATAGGATGAATCTTGTAATATAATTCAAATTTGTCACCCACGCATGTTGGACAAAATAACAAACACCTTACAATAGAGTCTATACCTCGTAGTGCTGAATCATCATCTTTCTGACACTCTAAAGTTAAGCACTGTAAGCAGTTTGTGTTGCAGGGCAATTGTTTTGGATTGCATAATATTATGTTAAAGTGTCCATGATACTTTCCATCGTATGGCTACACTGCACAAAGGCATTTAAAGGCAGACGGAGAGTGAGTGACACTGATTATGGATAATAAAATGATTACTATATTATTATCTATATATAGATAACTATACAGATAACTCACCTGGCTGTTCGAAAATGCTTAATAGATGCTGGACTGGGCATTATTATAAACAGTAATGTAGTATCTTTGTGTGCTGTTAAATAAATGATCACTTTGTATTCATGATTAATGGGGTGTTTACATTTAGCTGTCCTTTTGACTGAAAATAATGGTGTTTTGGGGGGGCTTTGAGCATATTTTTCCACATTTGCACGTTATTCAATACAAGTACCCGGGAGAGGCACCTGCAAATCGATTCAGAACTGCACAATTAAAGATGAAAAAGAAATGCAAATGCTAATATAAAAAGAATAAGCACATAGCCCCATTAATTGTAAGTGAAAGTTGACTGATATTAATTAAAAATTCCATTACTCTAACAATGGTAATCAATTATATAAAAAGATTAATTAATAGGGAGGCAGACAAGGGCTTCTTTTAAACTACAAGAACATGCATTGGACTCGGTTGACAAAAGGTAACTTCACAACATTCACAACATTCTTAGGAGAATGTCAGAAGAAAATTTGTGATGTTACTAAAGAGGGGGAAAAAATGTCCGTTTCTTTCTTGTAGCCGTTGTTTCCAATTACAACACATCAACCAACAAAACAGAGTCTGTGCGTGCAGAATTCTAATGATGGCATTACTGATAAACTTATGTAAATCCAAAAGAGCAAACATACATTTGGTTTCCGTAAAGCATGTGCAGAATGACTGACTGAGAGCTGGCTCGTAGAGACAGCATGGTGATGAAATGCAGCCATATTATGGTGAGAATGGCTTTACACTCCATTTTTCATGATAAACATAATTAGCACTATCCTCAGTTCAGGGTGCCAGTTGACATAGCCCCAAAACAAAAAAGAAACAGGTAGTGTGAGGAACAGAAATATGATTCCTGTTACCATTCAAACTCAAACCATCTGTTCGAGCAATTATATTTGCATTCAAGATTTTTTTTCTCTCTCTGAGTTGCTCAGTGTTCACAGATGCCAAGAAGGACTATCAGACATTTTAAATTTACATTTTACACAGTTGGTAAATGCTTTTGTCAAACGAGTGTTTCGGTGATCACATAGCATTTATGTGACTTGTTTAACCCAATTTTGCCAAGATTTATGACTTTTTGTGAACACACAGATATTGCAGGGTTCAAAATGGTGACCCATAATTTCTACAGTGTTCTCTCTAACCATTAGGCCATCTTGCCCCGTCTGGAACAGTTGAGACAATGCAGATGGCCAGCCAGTGCATGACAGTGTTGTCAAAACAATATCAGCAAGACCATTACTCATGTCCTATTAGTGCAAAATGCCTACTTGGACTGAAGCTACTTAACTACTGGTACAAATTGGAAAAATGGTAGCTCATCTTAACTGGCCGTGGAATAGTCACACACTTAGGATAAGATTGCGCTTTATGGGGAATTCGTGGCTCTGAGGGAGGGGGGTGTTCCTTGTTACTTTCAGTGTTTGCAGCACACGGTCCCTCTTGCAATATGCAGTGAAAGCGCATATTGATTAATTTGAGTGATTTCAGTGGAGAATGTAACCAACCTCTGTAGAAAATGCTGTAATTGGATTTCTGTAACCAGGATTATGTAGAGCTCCTCTCAGGAATGCATATGGAAGCCACAACTCTTTGCTGATAGTGAGGCGCAACGTTGTTCCCTGCATGGTCCAGCAACCCTGCACCGGCAAGTACATTTACAATCAGGAAACGTTCCGAAAAGGCTTAGAACGTACCTACTTTTCGAATGTGATTAAATATCTGTACATGTAACATTAATTCGATGGAATGCGTTTCCACTATTTGTCTATGTAGATGGATACCTTTTTTCCATACAGCCAATCGAATCTTGAATGTGAAGAGCCACAGACTTTGAAAAACAACCCGCATTAGCTTAAATACATCGTTCTTATCTAACTTTAAAACGCAAACACACATCTTGTCTTGCACTTGTTGAATGAGCGATATTTCCTGGTATACATCACTGGTGCCACCATGCCATTTATTGTATATGCATAATAATTTGTGAAGAAATTGATTCTAATCCATATCTAACAGTGAGTAATGCTTTAAACCAGACCAGAGCATGTATTACATTTATATCTCCCATCAGAATTCATACTATGTGCTGTTAATCAGCGGAAGGCATTCTGTATCCATTGGTGGTTTGCATGCATTCCTGGCCAACTGTCTTGAATGTACTTTTATGCCTTCAATCCAAAAACCTTTCAACCAGCTGCCGTGTATTTGTATATTGTTGTGTTTTAGGTGACTCTGGGTTTGTGCATTGTCAGGCCAGTGCCATGTATTACCACATTGTTGCGTGGTAATTTTTCATGGGTATTCGGTGTACTGGTGAGCTGCTGATGGAAAGAAAACACTATATCAAATGCTGCAAGCTTATTATAGCTGATCGATTTTGGCTTGCAAGACATTTCTTTGCTGCTGACAGTTCAGAGGTTGCTATCTGAGTTGTGTCATGCCTCAGTCAGGTAATAGGGACTGAGGGGAAAAAATGCAGACATACGCACAGGAGGCTATACTTATAGATATAATGACAGAGAATGTGTGTGTGAGGGAGAGGGAGGGAGATGGGGGGGTGGGGAGAGGACTAAATGGATAGATTGACAGATATAGCCTAGGGTGTGACACAGATAGAAGCTGTTGAGTTGTATTCACTTCTAAAGTTGTATTAGCACAATTTTGTAAACAGTACGCGGTATCTATTTTTTCATAGTGTCCTGACATTTTACCGAGGTATATCGGTTTTTATGTAAAACTTTTTACTTAAATAAATTTATAAGCTGACAGTAATTGTAGCATGTATACCATTTTGTAGCCTACAAAGCTCAGTGTCTAATATAGGGCTGCAAAGATTGGTCGACATAATCACCTACATCAACTATAAAAATTTGTCGATGTGATGTCGTTACATAGATGCCATTTAAGGGAGAGATAGCAATCTTCATATTAGGAACATTTCTGGTTGTTTATTTCTAACTGCAATGCACTACAGGAGGTGCTGGCGGCAGTATCGCTTCCACTGTCTGCCATGACTGCTTGACTTTGAGACAACTCACAAAGAACAAGCTAACATGCGAGAAACAGAAAGAAGCGGCGACAGCGATGCCAGCCGGCCGGTGCCAGTCAAGCCCACAGAGCTTGGTCCCAGTTACTCAGACCACTGCAGCAGCAACAACAGAGTAGCGACATCACAGGGAAGCCACAATATCAACACTGACCACCACATACTGATTTGAACTTTTTTTTAAAAAATTTTTTAACAAGACCTATTTAAAATCTTATTTGATTGCAGATCATCACTGTAGTGTATTCGCGGAGCACATCCCCTCGCTCGAGTGGCCATTTATTGTGGCGAGCCTAAGGCACACCTGTGCAGTATCCGTTCTGTCTGCTCATCTTGTTATGCCACACCTGTGAGGTGCATCGATTATCTCGGCAAAAGAGAAATGCTCACTTACACAGATTTTGAAAGATTTGTGAATTTGAACAATATTTTTGAGAAATAGGGCTTTTGTGTACATAAAGTCTTAGATCTTTGATTTCAGCTCATGAAGACTGGGGGCAAAAACAAAAGTGTTGAATTTATAATAATTTTGTTCAGTGTAATGGGATGCAATAAGTAGCAGCTTTTGCATGCATTACTGAAAGTTTCAAGAAATATGAGGTTATCTTTTGCATACCAGATAACATGGTCTAAGAATGATTTTTGACATACCACATTAGTGTACATGATTGTTATTGACCGTAGAGAGTGGGGTTAAGGCTTGATTCCCTTTTCTCATATCACACTTGATTAAACAATGTAGTGATATTGATACAACATACAGAATGCAATTTTCTACCCAAAATCACAACAATATTGTCCATCAGTGTCATGGAACAAATGGAAAAATGTTGACTACGGTAGTAAGTGATACTGATTGGGGCATTAGCACACTATTTGGAAATATGATCCAGGCAATTCAGGAGAAAAGTCCATTACCCATGAGGACAAAATATATGATGTATATTACTTTGGCAGGACAGATGAATGACATCATTAGCTTTTATTTCAGCCGTTCTTTTCAGAATTTCTCGCAACATTCATCATCAACATACGTTACAATTGTAAATGCCCTCAACCTCTTAATATGTCCTAACGAGCAGCTGAATCATTGGCACGCCTCATGCATAATCTACAAGAGAACAATCCTTTCAAATTATTTTGCATTTGACAGTGAATTACACGGGCAACACATTTCTAGAAGAATCTATGAAGATCATGTTTGAGCATTCTGTGGATGAGTGTTTTATACACATTTTACGTAATCCTCACATTGACTGTATTTTCTTTACCGACATTCAAACATTTGTCTATATCTCAGAGAATAATTCAGTGTTTCCAATTAATTAACAAGACTATGGCAGCCCGCCAGAGTCTAATTCGTTCTGTCATAGTTTCAAATTGAACTGAAAAAATATTAACATTAAAGACTTCTAATTTTGTGTTGTGTTTCCCCCGCTGCTCCCCGCGCACTCACACACTTTGACATCCGACTCGAGACAACCGCTTTTCTTTTGAGGCCATTACGCCACCATTACGGTCACCATAGACTGTGGTGAGAATGCGATTAAGCTAGCTGCTAAATTTGGAGTGCACAGGTATTATAGCCTTTATGGTAAACGCAGTTAAAAGTAACAGTGCGAGCTGACAGGCAGGGTTAGTGGCTTCATTCTGTCATTTTCTCACTTTACAAAGTGTTACAGTATAAGAGTATTTCCTGAAGAGAGGCAATTAAATTAAATTGTATGCAATACGAGCACAGCATACAATCTAATTTCTCAAATTGAGTCGGACTTGGTGAATGTAGCGTGAGCATGGAGGAGGACACACATGTGGCAAAGTCCGGTTTTCAAAATTAGGTGTTAACACCATGTATACAGAGATGTGATTTTTCCGGATTAATCCGGAATTCTGGATTTTCCGACCTGTAAATCTGACCCACTTGAATCATGCAGATGTGTAATGAAAAAAAGGAGAAGGGGGGTTACAGGAACTGGCTGAGTGAAATGGAAAGGATTTCATGACATCTATACAGGCTGACGTGTAAAATTTTCTTCCTTTCCAAGTATCAACAAGGATCTTCGTTTGCATTCAACTGCCAATTCCACTCCTGTGCAGTGTGTACCACATTCGCTCTCGCGCATCAGTGGTATGTAACGTGTTGGGCAGTAATTCTGCAATATTACTTTTCCCAGTAAAGACTAATGTAACAGATTACTATTTTCAAAACAGTTATATTGTTACAGTTACTAATCCAAGTAATCCTGACGTCTTCGCTGCAGCTCTGCGGCACCGGACCTTCTGATGTTTAAGTCAGCTGTTAGCCAAAAATCTAAAGGAAGACCGGACAGCTGTAAGTAACGTTATTGCCATTAGTGTGTCACAGCCTAAGATGCAAAGAACTTTGTCGTCCGTTGTAAACGTTGTCCAACAAGCAAAAAGCTTTTAACCGCGAACCATTCTACATTCATACTTAGGCTAATGCTAGTTGAAGCATCAGCTAAAGCAACATAGCAACGTGAAACTCAGAAAGAAACTGTGGCGGCTACTGCCAGTGATGCTTGGACTCATCGGGAGAGAGTAGCGTTATATCACCCAGTAGTAAGTAGAGTAGCTAAAAGTACTTTTTGAAGGAGTATATGCTAAATAACTAGTAGGTAATAACTATATTATTTCTGAGTAACTTGCTCAACACTGAGTTGATAGTAAGGATCAGATAAATTCGGTATGTTTTGATTATTGCTTGTTATAGGCTATCTAATGTTTATTTTGACATTGTTAACGATTGATCAGTCATATTGGCTTTAGGCTACACTTTGCTGTATGAATCGTTGCTTTTTAAGTCGTCCTTATGTTAAATGTTTTGGTAAGTTATAAAAAAAAAAATCTTGTGAATTGTTGTGACAGGGTTTATATAAGTCGCTCTGTGCTCCTCATCAACAGACGGGCAAACAAGCGCTCAGCGAGGTAACTATGGCAACAGCTTCTGTGTAACTGGCTCGATCCTGTGAAACTGTCACCCTGACACCCGCATGCTGCCAAGTTTAAATTTTTTTCATAATGTTTATCAATACTCAAAACAACCTTTTCTGCTGTCTCTTATTCATTAAAAATAAACATTAACTTCTATTGAATTAATTTGAAAGTTAGTAGTTACATTTATTTAGTTATAGACTTGGTTATTTCATGTATGTATGTTGCACATGTAGCTGTTGAAGTTTGGTAAAAAATGAATAATAATAATTATCATTATAGTGAGGTTGTGATGGCGCAGTGGATTAGACACTTGCCTTTGATTCCCACAACACACCCACCAAATAAGTTATTGTCATGGGTCTTGCTTTACTATCCATGTTATAATAGAGCCGCCACAAGTTTTGTCAGGGTGTGGGGGGTCTCAGTATATTTTCCTGCTTTTTTGCCCTTTGCCAATCACATGCCTGAGTATGGAAATAAGATTAATTGCATTATATTCACAGCAAGTATTAAACAAGTAATTTGTGTCAATTAAAAGTAAAATAAAATGTTAGAGGAATTACTTTGAAATAAGTCTTTAATTCTTTGGGTTACTGGAAAAACATTAAATAAATTGGTTGACTTTTTCGCTGTTTCATCACCATTTATATCTAAACAGTGTGTTTATGCTTTTAAAGTGCACTAATGGCATGTCCCCAGACCTCCCTAGAGGGTTGATGTCCACCCACCATGAACTCACAAAATCCTGTGGGAAACACTGTATACTTACTGTCTAAATAACTGCATTATCACCAGAGTCTAGGATTAACTAATTACTGATATATGTACTTGTGTGCTAAGTTCACCATCTCAGTGATTGCAGTATTGTTGTGTCAATAAGTTATTGCATGGTGTATGGTTGTCATGGATAGATCGAGATTATTGTGTGGCACTTTGCTCGGGCTCTGTAGTAGCCTTGCTTTAGTAGGTCAGTGAATAGACGTCTGTATAGAAAAGTGCAAAGCAATCAAGTTATGAAGCATGTGATTTTGGAGTAGATGTTAATTAACTGCCTGCTTGCATTAAGTCCCACTGAGGTATTTTACAACAGTGGTTATCTTCATCATAGCGTGTAAATAGGTTTGCTGCATTTATATGGGCCTCTTCAGGTTTTCAAGCATTTTACAACTAAATTCCAAAGCATTTAAAGTGATCCATATTTAACAGCCCGGAACACGCTCTCACTACTAGGGCTGGTAAACTTCATATGCTCAGATGATGGAATCTCTCTTTGTTGGGCCTGGTGTATAAGTCTTGTTGGAAAGGCTTTTATGTCCTTCTTATAGGTCCTCATTGAAAGATTAAATTGCGGACTCCACATCGGTAATAAATCTCAGCCAGGTGTGGGGTGGGACTGGGAGGGAGAGCCATCAATAAAAAGAAGGATGGTCATCCCCTGTCAGGCAGAAAGCAAGGGAATAAACAAGTTGTAGGAGAAACAGGGCTGCCCTTTTCTCGCAAAAGCGGTTTATTGACTTGTATTTAAATGAGCGACCTTTTGTCTTAAAGTGTGAGAAACGGGGCATTGGAGCATTCCACGGCATGCCATCGCATGCTCTGTATGGCAATGAAAGTAATGAAATACTTTCCCCCCCTTTCCTTTCCTTGGTGCTAAATGTGAAAATCTAAATTATTTCAGTGTCTTCCACACACAGACTTTACTTGGGCGGGCTGCCCAGGTATATGTCGCGACCCATTTTAGTATTTTGCAGAAAAACAGGGAGGGATGCTATCTCTTACGTCATAAGACATGGACACAGTGGATATTTTACAAGCACGGACCCAGTAAACAACAGTGAACACACCGGTGCAGATGTAATTCGGGACCATGTTTGTTTCAGTTTCAGTAGGCTTCGTCATTAACAGGCCTTCTCCACATGTGGCAAACATGCGGCTGAAAATAGAATCACGGGTGGAAATTGGGAATTCTATGTGTTTTCAGTGACTTTAACTATAAAACATTGTCTAATGTTGGAGAATGTCAACAGAGCAGACACAGGGAGAGAGAGACAGAAAGAGGCAGAGGGGGTGTGTGTGTGTGGGGAAAAGAGAAATGAAGAGAAAGGGAGACGATTAAATTGGTGAGTAAACACTAAAATAAAGTTGGGGAATGAAGGAGAATTAAAATGATTAAATAAAAATAACCTAAGCTACTAGAAATAGGAAAACACCCCTAAACTCCAACATCGATACCCCCAGTACTCCCCCACTTGGCCACTGCCCAGGTAGACTGTAGTTCTGTGGAAAACAATTTGATTGATTTGATTTCTCTTTAACATTCAGTGCTTGTGCTGTTGTAGGTAAGATGTTTTGCTTTCTGAGCTTAATGTCTGCAGCGTTAATTTTTCATTACTGCGTTTTCGTGCCAAGTGCATAATTTGTTTAGTTCCCTTTTGAGCCTGTCTCACACGCTGCCTTACTATAATGTTCTTATGACTTAAATTAAAAGAAAAAATAGTTGTGTCTGGTGTAACTTTCTGTGGGAGGTGACACACGGGAGTCTCTCTGATGTGCAAAGATATTATTTTAGAATCTAGCAACTAGAGCCCGACTGATTTATTGTTTTGCATATTATCGTCCGATATAAGCTACTTGCAGATATATCTGCATCAGCTTTTATAACAGCCAATATATGACAATAAAAAAAGAAACAGAGTGTCGACCCTTCCCTCATGTTATGAGTGTTGCATAGTTTTCCCATCAGAGGTGGGTCTACCTGAGCTATGAAGAGTAGCTCCTGGTTGCTCTCACACTCAAGTGTCGCTGGTGAGTTGGTCATTTTTCACGTCAATTACATGACTTAATAATAAAAATAGCCCTCATCACTTCTCCATTTACCAGACCAGAGTTGATAACCCTCCCACTGCCCTCTCATGGGTCACAGCAATGGTAATGTAATAGGTGCGTGTTGGGTTTTAACTCTGCCCGTTGCTAAATTAGCCACAAAGCTAATGTCATGTTTATCAGTGGAGCACTAACTATAATGAGCAGTTAAACTATAGTGTTTAACGTATTGTAAATATCTCTGCAAGCCACTTGTCTCTCTTGACAGTCGGTACATCGGAAATAAGAGGGAAATTGTAAATACACATGAGCTGAACAAGTAGGTCTATCTAACCCAGCTTACAGCCAAAGAAAGTTATGTAGCTGCTCTTTCAAATGTGAAACGTTTGTGTGAAATCTCAAAGTTGCAGGTCCTCGCTGTAGACAGTCATGTAGTATTAGAGGAATTCAACAGCAGTGTTTCTTCTGCGTAGTGTATCAGACGACATGTTTTAGATCCAGGTGGTGGTTAGGAAATGGTTTCTTGTAGCTTTGGATAGAATTAACAGAGTGATGTAAAGGGATAAAATAGATGTGAATACGCTACATAGTAAAAAACAGTCTTTGTGGCAGATGACAAAAAATATATATATAACTTTTTTGCCTATGTAGGAGAGCCCTGTTTATCATTAATATTATAGTTATACGAGATTTGATATGGTGGTAGTAGTAGTAGTAGTATTATATTGGTATTTTTTTATAGTTTCTGTTTCGTTGGCCCACATAATACAAACACTAAACTTTTATGTTGATTAGTACTCTATGATTTATAACAAATCAGATATTGATTAAATGTTTTCTGTAGTTTTATACTTTTGACTTTTTTAAAATCAAAACTTTAATATATTATACTTTTGTATAAGTCTATAACAATAAAGAAGTTTCTCTTTATACTGCATTATGTCAGGGTATCTTGTTATGGTCTCATCATATGGATAAATTTTTTTATGTTATGCGTTTCTTAAAATAAAAGAAAAAGAATATCAGTCGATATATCAGCATTTCGGATTTTAAAATCCTGAAATATCAAAATCGGCATGGGACTTAAAAATCCCATATCGGTCGGGCTGTACTAGCAATCCCTCACACTCTGTGTAGTTTTACCCAGCTACCTTGCTGTTATGATCACAGAATAAAGTCGATATAAGTTACGGGACAACAGCTAAAATGGAAAAAGAGGTATGCAAATTTTCTGTTTTTTTTTTTTTTTTTTTTGCCTTGCTCTGAATTTCATCTGCTTACATCACAATGACACTATATGCTCTGTTCAGAAAGTCCCAGTATTGTTAGTGATGGCAAGCCTGAGAGATGTGTTGCTTTTGATTACCCGTCTACTGGTAGTAAGCGGTCATTATATTTATGATGCTTTGAAATGACTAGCACAGTTCCTTTTTAAGTGAATTCTGAATTGGTACATTATTATCATTCTAGAGAAAATATGTCAAACAGCAATTCATAACCATTATATTGAAATGGAGAGTGCCATAATGCTAGACAGAAAAGCTGGGATATAGCAGCTGAACTCAGCAGAGAGTTTAATAGGGAGTGAGAGGAAGCAACTTGATATATAGCCACACCACTAATGGCAGATTTTTCTTGCAGATAATCACTGCTCAACATAGGATAGGCCTCCGCATTATCTAATTGTGAGTGCACAGGGTTGTTACATTTACCCCCTTAAGTCCACTGGGCTTTAATTGCTAATCTGCAATAATGTGGTTGATGTCAAAATGAGAATGTCAGAAGTTTGTCAACATGAATGCTTGCATTAAGTGGAAGTGAAATGTTGCTCAAAGTGATTTATAATCAATATGTTCTTGTGGTTTGTTTGTATCTCAAGTCACAGAATATTTCATGTTTATTTAAAACTATAGAGGAAGACAGTCATAAAGAATGGTTTGTTGTTATTTCGCTGTTTTATTTATTGGTAATGGCATCAGAACTTGGGAGCTTCACAGCACTGGTTGTCACTCAGAACAGCATCCAGGTATATTAGTGATAACCTTTTTTTTTGTTATCACTTTTTTTTTCTTTTTTTTACATTACAGGTCCAAGTGATTAAATATGTAGTAGTTTGTATGTGGGAAATTAAATAACCACTTTTCTAAACAGCTGCAGTTCAGTAGCCCTTGGGCTAGGCTGCAGAGCAGTTGAACCGGTAAATAATGCTAGAAGCAGGGACCAGTAGTGTTGCCAAAGGCCATGCTGAATCTTGTCATGATCGTATTTACACCCCAGGCAGTAAAGAGGATAATTAAGTTAGTAGTGTAAGTTGCAGATCCCAGTGACTGTAGGCCTTCTAAAATCACCTTGATGTGCAGTGTCTGCCACCTCAACTTGCCTGCCCGAAGAAGGTGTTAAGGCTACATAAATTCTGTCATACATATTAAGAGGTGTGTGTGAGAGAGATTATGAATATATTACTATACTTGTTGTTTTTCACAATTATACCATTAATGCATGCAACCTAATTTGAGAACAAAAAAACGGGAGAAGAGCAAGATTCTAACTTTATTCTTTCAAATTCAAATAAGCTTTATTGGCATGTATAGCAACAATATTGCCAAAGCTACATATAAAGAACGTAAGGACAATTAATTTCATATTTGTCTTTAGTTTGTTTTCATACCACCAAAACAAGTGGAAATGCAGAAATGAGAACTTTTCCTTCTGGTGTCATCGAAGAAAATAAATGTAGCTTTACTTGAACTCATTAGTCTAAAATAGGGCTGGACTAGAATATTCGAATATTCGAATATTCGTTCGGTGGGTTGGTATTCGATTTGAAAATGTGACATTTGGATATTCGTTTTTTTTGTTGTTTTTTTGTTTTTTTGCACACCGTGCATATAATATGTTTTACACTATAAAATCTGGTGAAATATAATACTTAACATATAACTTCGTTATAGTTACTTATAAATATATATTACTACAACACTGTACTCCCCTGTGAAGTTGTTTGGATGAACGGTTTCTGGAAATAATCAAAATGCAAACGGACAGGCAGCCTAAAGAGATCGTGCAGCTTCGAAAATTTAAATATAAATTATACAAATTGATTTTTCCGAAGCTTCGAATATTCGATGTTCATTACTACCGAAGCTTCGAAGCTCAAAAAATGGTATTTGGACCAGCCCTAGTCTAAAATAGACCAGCATTCAAAGATGGATAATATTTGTTTTTTCAGTGTGTCCTGCTCTTTACAATTTCCTGACAATGTTTACCTATGCCTCATGTGATTGCAACATGGGAAGAACACTTTTGCTTAGACATGCTCTGGGTCATATCTGCCCCACTCTGCCCATGAAGCTCTAGCTATGACTTATCTCAGTTTTGGGTGTCACCATAACGTTTGTCCAACAGCAATCACTGACAGCTGCTCAGCTCCCTCTCAGTATCTGTACCTTGTTCAACAATAAAACAACTAGAGGACCCAATACAAAAGTGTTTATGTTCTGTGTAAGCTGCAACTGTTTGTTTTCAGTATTGATTAATCTTCTGATTATTTTCTAAAATAGTTTGGGATAAATTTTCTGTTAATCGACTTGTGAATTAAGCAAAACATTGATACAGCTCTGGTTCTGTGTTTGTGTTGTTGATATTTCTATCGGTTAATTAATTTTTTTTTTTTTACTACCAAGTATTAATATTAGTGTTGGCCTCAGAAATCCAGTATTGGCTGCGCTACAAAGTAAATCCTACCTCCATTATGCTTACCAAAGGCATTTTTTTCTTGCGAGTGTGTGTGGCCATTTTGGAAGATGTAGTGTGAGATAGTGTTTCAGTGGATTTGACTGTACTGATATGTTTTAAAAATGTTGTCCACCATGGGTAATATATTAGAAGACAAAATGATGTGTTGTGAACACATAGAGAGAGTGATCCAATGCTGATCTGGCTTCATTGTTCATACTGGACAACTTGAAGCCTTGAAGACTTGAAGCAGTTTAATGAAGAAATGGTTATCAAGCGACATTAGATGGACATTATAAATGTCCATGAACACTTTCTCTGGTTGATATAGGTTCAGTGATTCAGATGAGTTTGTTTTGAAATTTTAATGAAAAAGAAAACAATTAGGCAGTCACAAAGACAACTAAATGCTATCGTGTTTTTGCCAAACATCTGGCGTCACTACAAGCAACTACTGGTGCATTCAGGCGAAAGGCACCAGTTAATAGGAAAACTTGTTGATCCGTAGCACTGGTACTCTGACTCTCCACCCCATCAGTGGTTGTCCCCCTCCTCCCTTTCTCCTCCAGTTGTTGTCTTGCATTCTGTTTGCTGTCAGAGCTGACAACATTACCGCTTCTTGTTAGTAATGTGAATTATGTGAATTTTAATGGCCAGCACTTATTAGCAGTGATTTAGCTGTTGCAATTGGCAGTGATGCATTTAAAACAACACTCTTGAAATAGATTTTGGTGATGTTGACATGGTCAGGTTTTTGGGGGGTGGCACACAATTTCAGCATGATTTCCACAACTTTGGAAGAAAAAGATAAATGGTAATTAGAGTTTAACCTGAATCAGAATTTTCTTCCACCTTTGTTTTTACAGTAAGTTTTGTATGTCAGAATGTGAGACTTGGTTTGTATAAAGCCTGCCATGTTGTTATCCTGTGTTGCTCTTTCTACAATCATGGAGCCGAAAACAGTGCAATGATTTGCCTGACAAAATCCGATTTGACTCGGGGCTTACTGCTTGATGATTCGAATCAACATTTAGGGGGCAGCTCTAAGGGTAAGTAAACTGTATCATAATACAAATACATCAATTGCTGTTTGATTATAAGCATACATTTATAGATCGCAGGTTCTGTGATGGCTTAGATAGCAGACTTGATCATATTTTAGGCCATCCTCAAGAGAATCCAAAGTGCCACATGGCTAACATTCCAGTCTTGGCGCAGGATGCTATTCATCCATCCAAGCACAAAACTGTGCTTTGGTATAAGCAGAGTAATTTATTTCTCATTTACTCAATGTATTTAAACAAAATCAAACACAAACAACACTGTGCAGACATTCTGAAGACAATCGGCTCAGTGGAAAAGAATGTTGAAACGTGTGGACACATACATACATACATACATTATTCGAGCCACACGCTTGTATTTGGATGAACAACTGATCAGAAGATGGAAAGTTCTACATAAATAGTGATTCAGATGTTGACTGGCTTATGCTTTGAAAGGGCCCTACAGCTGCATCAGCCTTTTCTCTCTGCTTCTGTTGCTTCTCTTTAGAAGGCACTGTCATCACTATATGCAACATCTAACATGAAGCTTGTTTTATAAAGCTACATTACCTTTTAGATAACCATTGTGAATTATAGTAATGAAAATGGCAATGCAATTGTACAGAATTTATATTGCCCCAAAAAGCTCTTCAAATGCTAATATATACATTAAGGTACTACCCTGAATAACTAATATTTGAAAACCTAAGAACGAAATTCATATAACATGTATATAGTTTTTACTGCTTAGGAAATCATCTGCATTTAGAAAAAAATGTGCATTATGTTCATTAATGCAAAGAAAGAAATTTACAGAATGAAAAGGTGCAGACTTCCTCATCAACTCAGTATCTGAAAGAAATGGATGCTGAAAGTAATAGTAATAAATTTGATAATTGCGTCTTCATTTGGTCCAGAATGGTATTTCTTTCACTAAGGCGAAAGCGGCGGTTGCTCAAACAACTATAGCCCAAACAATCTGCAGGTCACTTAATGGAAATCCTGTTTATGTTTATGCTCCAGCATGAATACATTACCACAAGCAGGCATTGATGTATTATAGGTCAAGAATTAATTGCACTAAGACTTATGGTCGATTAGAGTTTATGTGCCTTGAAAACAAAACTGTTACCATCATAAGCCTCTGTGATGTGAACTCCCTGGAATACACGTCAGTAAAACCCTGTCCTCCCGGTCTCCATGCATTGTCTCTAACTTTTATCCTGTTATAGCTACAATCAGATTGTCCCGACAAAGGTCTGAGGATCCTGCCTCCAAATGCTTTTCATATGGTGAAGAATCAGTCAATTATTTTGAAGCAGTGCAGCAGCCCAGGATTAAGTGACTTAGGAGTGCAGCAGACAGCAGCTTCCCTCCCCCTGCTTTTAGCCTCAGAGACTTCCACAAACAGCATGGCTTGTCAGGGCTGATTGCAGCGGCACTGGGGCAGATAAGTCAGTCTTACTATTATCCTATGTAAGCTAGGAGTGCCAAATTACAACTTTAGCCTTAAACCCCCACAGAGTTTACTTACGAATGTCTTAAGCCACAGCAAAGAAAAAAAAAATCCTATACTAAAAAGTTGGCCATGGTTTCAGGGGGAACAAAAAAAAGTGTCTCTTATGGATGTGTGTATATATCTCAGTCTGGATTCAGTTCAGGCTGTCTCTGTCTTTCACTGCTGTCAGCATCTTTCCCGGCTCATAACTGTGATGTTCTGACAGCTTTACAAGCACTGTAATTCAAATTTATTTCTACCATGCCATCGATTATCTTGCCACTTCAGTGTCATGTGTGTCTTGCTAGTCTAACATGGAAATGTTGGCACAGCTCCATAAACATGTATAGATTTTCATCCACGCCTGAGACCATTTATATCTTAAAACACAAACAGGGACAGCTTTACAACAAGAGCATTATCAGATTAAAATGGTGAGGCTTAGTTCCAGGGACAAAATGAAAATCAGTAACTTGCGGAAATTGCCATCAGAGTTGGTGGATGCATTTGTGTACATATTAGTAGTTTTGGTAAAAAGGACAGCACCACCCAAAATGTCTCATTGTTTATAAACATGTATTCATATGTTTATAGACAATGTTGGGATGTTGGGATTTTTATTTCATTGATATTGCCCAGCTGAAACCAGAGTAGTTGTAAACGTACTCTACATTTAGTGTTCTCTTCTGTTCCTTCTCTCTTATTTTATCGCCCTCACGTTCTATCGTTCTCTCCATTTACCACAAATTCAATTTCTCCCAAGCTCCTTACTTTGTGATTTATGACTTCTCCAGCACCATAAAAACTGGGAAAATGAGGCTTTTTACCTTGCCCACATACTGCGGGTCTGACCCCATGTACTCCTCCAGTACAAAGAACTGGTTCCACACCCAGCCCCTTTTGACCCGTTGAAATCCAGCTGCCCCATTCCTCATCGGGCCCACCAAGCTCCTGGGGTGCTCCCTCCCCGTCCTGCTCCGTCCCAGTGGTGGTAAAGGTGGACGTAAAGAAGAGACTGAGCCTTCGTCGACAAGAATCCAAAGGAACAGCAGCAGGCAGTTCCTTGTTAGCATTGGCGATCTGTGAGGTTCAGGTCCCCAAGGTAAAGTCCAGTGATGAGAGCTGAGCCACACTGAAACAACTTGTGAAGCTGTTTATGAGGAATGGTTGAGGTGGGGGTTGTGGCAAACCCAAAGAGCTTTCCTGGGTCTGTCAGGATCCCACTCAGAGATTAATGGAGCTCATCACCTGAAGGAGAGAAAACAAATACATAGTGTGAAGGGTTTGCTTTTTGCTGAATCCCCATTACCTGCATTACCTAATCCTGCCATACCTGCATTAGTAAAGGGTAAGTTCAAGGTTCAAGTTTATTGTCATATAAGCTACACTTAAAGTACCATGTACATATTTAAATAGATAGATAAATAATAATACAAAACAATAAATAAGAAATTGCATAAAATAAGTCACGGCGAATTATGTAAGATGCCTATTGTTGAGTATTCTGACAGCCTGGGGGAAAAAAAACTGTCTTTGAGGCAGCTGGTCTGAGCTCTGATGCTATGTAGAGCTAGACATTATTCTGATTGGAGACAGTCCAGGAGTGTCTCATAACATCCATGGTAATCATAGACAGTAGGTGCAGGATGTTAATACCCTGTTGTTCATAAATACCAAGGCTTTGATGGCACTTTCTGGCCCTACCTCCCACCTGCTTGGCGATGTATGTCAATATTCATATGACATTTTCGAACATAAAAATAACTGTTAGAATTGTTTGTCTAGTGATAAATTATCTTTACAGTAGACAGTCATCTTGGATGTATAGCCTAATTAGCTAGATTACTTCTCTCGTTAGTTAGTTTTTGTCTCTGTAGTGAAAACTGTGACTTTATTTTTGCAGTCAATTATAGGCCACCGCACACTGTGCCACAGCCCTGTCAGTTTTATTGCATTGATGTAGAGGTTGAAAGTCATGTATTATTTAATGACAGTGTAATGAGAGGGTGCTGATGAGCTTTTATGTTATGCTTCACAAACCATGTCTTTTTGTGTTTTTAATCAAACCTATCAGGAATCCGCTGAAAATGGAGATAAACCATTTTCAGGAAACTCTACAAAAATGTGCAGCAGTTACATCAGTGGAAGGCAACCATCCGAAGATATAGCATGACGTATTGGCAGTTCATATATCAAATTGACATGTGTACTGTATGAGATGTCAGTGCAAAGCAGCACGCTCACAATGATTTCTTTAAGATACTGTGCTTTCTCTCAGACATCACTCCAGTGAAGAACACAACAGATTTGACAACCAACGACCACAGGAGATTGTTCCGCTTGCCGCAGTGTGTCATTTGACAGACGTGCATTCTATGAAAGAGGCAACTCGTATAGAAGACTCGTAATATATAATCCAGCTCACAGACATGCAGTAGAATATTTAATTTGTTCTTTCTTCCAATATATATTGGGTAGTCTGCACATAGTTCAGTTGAAGTACCTGTAAGCATTGGCAGCAATGTGGCATGTCACACAATTTATTCTGATTTTGTGTGCTTGAGTAAAGCACAAAGAAGAATACAAGTATATTCTGAAGGAATATTTTATCAACACATATTGCAGACTCTTGGTTTAAATGCACTTATTATCAACAATATAATTATACATGTTCTCTGCTATAAAACAGACCCTTTGTGGTATACTTAAGAGGTAGCTAGAGTCGTGACTAAATACAAATTATCCATCCTTCTTGAATGCAAACAAAATTAAATGCAGGTAATAACTGAATAACTTGTCATCTTACTGGTATGCGTAAAGTCATTCATCAAAACACATTAAAGTAGAGATTTTAAAGTGAAACAGGATTACGAAAGTGCATCTTGCTCAATTACATTCTTCTCCACATTGTGACATGTGAAAGCTCTGAGTGTAACATAGGATTGTAAATCCATATATTTGTTGATGTCAGGTAAGTTTTTTTTTTTGGATCACATCAGTATCACATCTTCATCATTAAGAGGACTAAAATGTGTTCTTGTAATTCAACAATCATTCATTACACAGCCTAATGCGTAGGTGAAAAAGAAATATTACAGAACCAACCTAATTTGTTAAGCCTCATTCATTATTGAGCAAACAACGATTGCACTGTTGCTGTTCACACCTTGTTTGCAATTCTGACTACCATATCAACACTCACGCATTCCGCCCTGGCCTTGTTATGAGACTCTTAATTGCACTGAAAACAAGAGACGGGAACCACAAATGGTTGGAATGAAGAATGGAGCTAATGGTTTCTACACCTGGTTTATTGTTCCTCTCTCCCTCCTAATACACTTATAAGCTGTACAGTAATGGAAGACAGCGTGCCTCTAATTTCATAACCGGAGCCCTCATTGACATCATTGTCTTTGATTAATTATACAGACGTGGAACATCGGCTTCAGAGGAAGATTACTTCAACAAGGTTATACCACGCACCCAGATCCATTTATTCTCTCTGTCACCACAGTATCTTAAAAGTCAGGACTGATCTGCAAAGTTCTCCGTGCAAAATTGGCAGGAACTATCTTGACACGGGTCGGACATGCCTCTCCCGCAGGTCACTCCTCATTTAGCACTGACATAATGGAAAATGACTGTTCCCATAATTCCTGCAAAATCACGCCTCTGCCACTGTACGGCCCTGGGAGGGCTTGATGCATATTTTATGAGATAAGTTCATTAGCATGTGTCGGGCTTCGGTTGTGAGCCTTGACCCGTGTGTCTACTTCAGATAACACGACGTAGTGGGCTGACAGCGTTCTCACACATCACCTTCAATAATCAAAGAACATATGGCTAGCCGATCTGCTGGCGCAGATTACCTCCCACAAGAGACTCCCACACAAAGTTATTAGTCGTCAAGGCTGCCATAAACACCGCAAACAAATAAGTAGGCATTGACTCCTGGAATCGAGGGGAGAAATTAGTCACTGGATAAAGTTCTTGTTTTGCATACACTTTCATTTCTTGATAGATTGTGGGCAGAGGTTTTCTTTTTTTCACCCTTCTTTAACAACTGAAGTGTTTTGCATTGTGGACTGGCATGTCTTTTAGGGACACGAAGAAGTCATAGTTGTTTTGATAAGATATTGGACCTGCCTACTCATGATTCACGCAGGAATTAATTAATCATCAAGGAGTTTTTAAGAAAGCTTTTGAAATGGTAAAAGTTGGGTATGAGAAGCATATAAATAGATTTCCCGAATGTTGAATGAAAATATTTTGATTAAATCGCTCCATGTTTAAATTGCTCTAGTATGCTCTACATGCAGAGTCCTTACTCTTTTGTGACAGTTTATAGGGATACATTTCACGATATTCAAAGATGTAAAATTCATCTAATGATCATGCAACCAAAGCATACAGTACAAAGGGGCAGCAATAGTGCAACCAGGGGAGAGCAATCCAGTAATCCAATATAGATCATTCATTCATCACTATGTGTAAACCCTGTCACTGGCAACATTTTACAGCTAATAACTGAGTGAAGGAGAAGGTCGGGTAAATGAATTTGAGATGGTGGACTTGAGGATTTGGTGAGGTGTCCTGAACACGGCTGTTGTGAGCTGCTTTTTGGAGGTGACCTGCGATTTGCACATTACATAATTTAATTATATGACAATTGTATTTTTCAATCAAAATCTAATCCACCCAACAAAGCTTCTTGTTTAATAGTCTTCACATTTTTGCACAAAAACCCATCTATAGATCGCACTTAGTGGTCATCCGTTCGATCTACAATTTAACTTTGTGATAACAGAAAAAAAAAAAAACTGAGAACAGTAACCTTTGAGACTACGAAAGGTCATTCGTATCTTCAAGTGTTACACATATATCTAAAAAAGCTAACACAATCATTTTATCAGTGTACATGAATGCACTGTAGAGCTATTTTTAAGCTTTTGTTCAGGCATTATAATCAAGGCATGAAACCAGACATTATTTGAAGAGAACACAGCAAGAGTATAGTGTTTTTGTTTACAATATTAGATTATGTAAAATTGTTTTCTTTATTATATCTTTTAACAAAACATGCTGGGGTTTCTTCAAAAATTAAATATTTACAGAAGCGATAAAATCCAATTTAGATGCATTTGTGCATTTGTGCATTCAGTGTAAAACTATCCGGTTCTAGGATAACAATCATCAATTCTCTGCAATTAAAGAAACAGACAAGGCTGTAATAAAAAGACTGTAGGTCTATTTTTATGCGTCTCCACACACATCAAACAACCAGTAGCATAGTATAAAAGATAATATTGTTTTCAGCCGCTGATTGTAATAGTGAATGCTTCTCTCATAATAACGGATGTGTCGAGGTTGAGCACTGTTACCACGATGATCAACATGGTGACCGCAACTGAAATATGTGCACTGAGGGGAGAGGGAGTGTCAGTCAGTCAGGGAAATCACTGTGAGGACATTGTTTTTGCACAGCTGAGGCCAAAGAGGACTGTAATATCATTGAAACCCTTCAGGGGAAGAGTAGGAGGAGAGAAGTGTAGGTGGAAGCAATGTAATGAAAATGGGAGTAACAACACAGCTGGCCAGTCAAGCTAAATGATCAAAGAACACCTCATGCGTAGGTTATAGCACAACCAAAGTGATGAATAGTGAATAGAATAGCTCTTTTAGTTACTCAGGTTATTTTACTCGTTTACGATGCATCTTGGCATAACCCCTATAGTTGTTGGGCAAAATTTGTTGGCTTTATTTAAATGTCTAGGTATGAAGCAGTGACACTTCGGGCACTATCTTATACCCACACAGTTCAGCGCAAGTTTCATTGCTAGTTTCCAACCGACGCAGTTGTCATTTTCACGCCCATTGCCCAGGTTGTCTAAGTAGCAAATTTACCTGCGCCCACGTGTGCCCATGGGACGTGACGTGTGGTCAGGCGCATTGTTGGTGCATTGCTGTCTTGAGGCAGTAAAAAGTGACTGGCCAACAAAAACCTGATCCAAAGGATTCTGGACTGGATCTAATGATTCTGTGCAGGATCTAATGTTAGTTCATGTTCTGTGTTGTTCTACACATCCAAAAATTCAAAAGGCCCCACACAGTCCAGGCTTATACGGTGAAATTGTTTGGTGTAAAGTAGCCAGGATATAAAATAAACACCTGCCAAGTGCGGGTACTTTTTGGATTTGGTTGAAGAAAAAAAAACTTGGTGTCACCCTGTTTTTTACCAGCTGACACTAATGTGACCCTCACTGGCCGCTGTTCCTACTGTAACTTTAGCTAATCAAATAAAAGCAGCTTCATTCTCTAATTGTGACTCAGAGGTATCTTTCACATCAGCTGCTGCCAAGTATAAATATCAGAACAACGGCTGACTGTGGCCTATAACATTAACATGATAAACAACAGGGCTGTGGTTACTTACTTAATTTTCCCAACAGACACACACACACAGGTGAGCCTCTCAGCCTCCCTGAGCCGCTAGCTCCGCTACAACACAGACACCCTTACAAAGGACCACGAATGTGTTCATAGTGACATCAAAGCTCCAACAGAGACTGTGTTTCCAGTGAAGACATGGAGGGACTGCCTGCCTGTCACTGTTAAGACTCCTGTCCGCATTGTGGTTCATAAACTTCACTGATAAACCACAGAATTTCTGTGGAGTAACGTTAGGCTTCATGATCAAAGGACGTTTTTATTTCACGTCACCACTTCTGTCCATCGACATGCTTCCTTTCTCTTTCTCTCTGCTCCACGTTTGCATCCCACTTTTTTATTTAATCAATTGATGGTTTTTATAATGTGCCATTCACTCGCCATATCAAAAGCAATGTGCCAGATGCAGGCACATCTGGCTTTTAAAGGGAATGGGAGATGACACTCTCACTGGTGTAATTCATGTTACGCCCAAAACACACTTATGATTAATTAAGAGACTAAATACAGCTCCTTGCATCTTACTTGATGCGCCCTGATTATGCGTCATCTAACAAAAGTGGAGTTAGACACTCCCTAAAAGCACTTTAGACCATGCACTATGTTGTAAAAAGAAAGGTACTGCCCTTTTTAAAGATCTTTTGAGTTTTAATTGTGTTATAATGATATCCACTGGAGGGCTGTTTGCGTGCATGGCTTGTGCACAAAGCTATGCACAAAACTGGGTTCCCTGAACAATGGAAACATTAATGTGATCCGATGAGTCGTCTTCCCCACTTTTTCTTACATCCCACGCACATTACGTTTGAGAGTCAAAGGATGCCTTCCACTCACATTATGTCTGGGCAGTTTTTAAACTCTGTGAAATGCTGTGTGCAATCGTACCACTAACATGATGAGTTTTCAGCAGTCGCCTGTCGCCAGTGATGCTGCTTCATCTACAATATTACAATAATGTTTCCACCCAAACCTTCTGTACAATTGTTTCTTTTTGTTATATAGTGATAGGTGCTTGTCTTATTTTCTCCACTCCCACATCTTAGATTGTACATTACAGGGGTGTTGGCCAGCAAAACACTTGTGCAATTGGCTACCTTGCTGAAAAACTGATTCCATTAATAACCTTAGTGATTTAAAAGAGATGATACCACTGTTGAATGCCAGTACTAAGTTTTTTGAACCATAGATTTGTCCAGCAGAAGAACATCTCTATCTTTCATTGAGTTCATTAGAACACTAAGACAGTAAGCCAAAACACAGTCTTTTAATAGTGACAAATGGCAACTACTCCCTTTGCCAAGGCTATTTCTGTGATAAATGCGCCTTGATGCTTACATTACTAAAGTGCTATGTCTGCAGAACCAGGATAGGAAAGAAACGTTGCAGAAGGTTTTGGTCGTGTTGGGGAAGCTGCTTTGGAAGTAGTATAGTTTTACAAGCTGGCAGTTATTTAATATTGGAAAATGTTGATCTACTGAAATGTTACCAAGAAATCAACTTTAGTTTTAACAAAAGGTCTCAGTCACAAATGGTATTGTTATTTAAATATATTACACAGGCATGTAATGTCTATATTTGGTATAAATATAAATCACAGTAGTATCCTATGTAATCAAAATGTTTTTGTTTTTTCTATACATAGTATTTCACCTAGAGATGAGATGTCCTGCAGATCCTAAAGATCAGTATTGGGGCTGATTTGAGCATATTTTAAAGAATCAGTTTTCTATACTTTCTTTACTGAACTGTGTTTTATCCAACTCAGCCTGCTAGTGATGCCGCCCTGCTCCCTTTTACCACAGCAGGGCTCCATAAGCCGTTCACTTGCTTGCAAGTGAAAATGAAGGAATGGGAATGAATTTGTGCACACGAGTGCGAGTGACTCTGAGTTATGATACCCAGATTGGCAAAGTAATGTTTGAAAATAACTGATTTGCTTGGCTCAGACTCCATCTGACTTCCCCATTATTTATAGAGCACTGTACAAAACATTCAGGTGCTAGCTTCTCCACCATCTCTTTTGCCAGTTAAAATGACCAAAATAATCCATAGCAGCACATATCAACTATCACTAGTTATTATTGTAAATTCCATTGCTTGAGGGTAGGCCAATGTTAAACGTGTATGTTGTCCAATTAGTGCATTCTGCAAACTGGTGTCTGTACTTAACCAAAAACAAAATTGAACGGGACGTCCCTGAGTTGAGGAATAAGCATGGCTTTATGATGGTAACACTAACAAGTGACTGTCAGGAAGCAGAGTCTGCTAATAAAAGCCAAATAGACAAGGTTAGGTATGTCACAGCAAGAATACAACAGATGTCAACTTGCCTTTTTATTTTTTTATATGAGATGTCTGACACTCCGTCACTCCGTTTCCTCTGACGCCTTCCTGCCAGAGACAGTACTGTCATCCCCACACCCAAACCAATTAAAGTGCTTATTCCGCATCACCAAATGGGGGAGCAATATTTTCTTTGTTTTCAGATTAAAAGAATGCATTCATGTGTTGAAAATGAATAGAAATCCGTTCACTTCTTATTGTACTAAGCAGAATATGTAAACTTCAAATAGTAGAAAAGTAACTGGGCACCACTCTAAATTATATATTTTTTTAGTTTTTGTTATACCACCATAAACAAAGTAAAGTAAAACAACAAATCATTTTTATATATTAAGTTTCCTATATGCTGGTAATCCAGTTCTGAGCTATCTTTTGTCATGTCTTTGACATCTGAAGTTTTGACAGATACAAATATTCAGAGTCAGGAGACATGCCTGATCTTATTCTGGAGCAGGGAAAGACAGGCAGCTACAGAGATGAAATGAAGCAGGCCTGTTGCCCCAAGGCAGCCGTGGAGCACCATTGGTGCACAGGCAACTGTTGTCATCCAGCCAGGCAGTTCTCAAGAATGTAGGGCTAACAACTATTTGACCCTGTGACTTGCGCTGCTTGACAACAGTTTTGTGGGGGCTCTTCTCTCAATGAGGGGCTGTCAGTTCCTTCCTGTGACATTTGTTAGTTTTTGGCTAGAGTAGACAGCTAAAGTGATTTGAATGAAGCATATAATTTCTGTAACACTGATGCACTACAGAAAAACAAGGCTGAACTGTGTCTGGTGCAAAGCCGCCTGTTAGAGAGACCTTGCCAAAGCAGCTGATACACAAAGGTGGTGGTGTTGTTTCAAGACTAACTTGTGACCTTTAAAATTTGGGTTCAGTCACAAATCAGTTGGCTGCTCATAAGAATCTTTTCAGAGATTTGTGAAGTCAGCATGACTGCATGTCTGTCATGCGGGTTCTTTCTTTAAAATGCATTTCCTGCAAGGAAAATAAAGAACATTTTCTTCGATGCAACCCTGGATTACCTCTTCTCACAATATTTTCCATTATAGTGTGATTGAGGCAAAGAAGAGTAGATCGTGGACTGACAACAAAAAAAGGCTTCATAAGTTCAATTTTGTCCATTAAGGGAACCCTTCACATCACTGAGTACATGCACTCCCTGAGATGGTATACCACCTTGAATATAATCCAGTGATGATGAAAAATAAATTAGCTGCCTGTCCTACTGAACGAAGGTTGCCTCGCTGTTAGAAACTGAACTTTTCCCCCCTGAAGATATAGAAGGCTTAGCTGTACAGACAAAACTGGCCTGAGGCAATAAAGAAGCACCACACTGACTCAGCTCTCCCCAGTGTCTGGATCCCCTGCCAACAAAGTCTATGATGCAACAGATATTGCTCCAATGAAAGGTTATGATTAAGAAGGAAATATATAAAACTTCAGATGGGCTCCCATGATCTAAATTATGGATTTTTCTTTCTAACTCTTAGGTGCTGTGGATAATCTGTGAAATATTGCGTGTGCACACACACACATACACACACGCACACATAAAAAAGCACTCCTAAATGTGGAACAGCTCAAAACTGAATCTGGTTCCTGTTGTTAGTCAGGACTGCCGCTGTTCCCTGATCTGAACGGAATGAATGTACGTTAAAATAAAAGGTACGAACGTGGAGACCTGTCAGCTCTCAGCTTGACTATGAACCGACAAGCCAAATTGACAGTAAGGGGAAACTTGCTTTACCTGCTGCTACAGGGTGTGCAGTGCTTTGTTCCCCACTGCTTCAGTTTGAACAAAGGAAAGACAGCCTCTAAGGCTGAATTTTGAACCCTGTTGTTGTGTTACAGAGTGTCATTAAATTCTGCTGAAGGCAATGCCAAGTATTGACAGAGGAGGTTATAGAAGGCAAGTCAGATTATAACAAGACGGATAGCATTGGACAAGTGGTCAAGCATCTAGGTGGGAAATAAAAATAAACCAGAGTCACACAACGATGTTTAATCAAAACACCTTGTCTCTGCAAAAAAAAACATATTAATGTCCCCCAAAAACAATTTATGAAAGACATTGATCCATACAATCACTTTCCATAAAATAAATGTTACTGCAGAAAGACTAATATGCCACAAGACAGATAGATTTAAAGCTGTGTGAATGTAGGTTAGTTTATTTTTCCAAGAAAATAATAAATACTGTCTAATTGTCTTAACAGTCAGTGGATTAGAGTACCTGTAAGTGACTGTGAAGCCTGTGAGGCAGTTCAGTAATGTAATGATTTTACTTTTCTACTACCATACATGTTGCAGACATGCATTGATGTCCCACTTTGCCCTAAATACATGATTCTTATCAAATGATTAACAATACAGTCAGTAAAACCACACATCTCCTACTACCATCATGGAGGTAATTTAATGGTCCTAAAGTTCTGGAGATATTGCAGTTGATAGGGGACAAAAGTCCTTTTTATTATGATTTAATGTAATGTAAATCTAGTCCCTTAAATTGCCAAATTTAATGCATCAGTATCCCCATAATTTGTGAGGTAGAGGATGGGTCCCTGATATATAGTATATTCATTTAGTCAAGGTTAAACCCCTTAATAAAGGTATAAATTAAGGAGCAAAAGCATCATAAAGGGGGTACCTTTGGTCTGTAAATACCATTTAGCTGTTTTTCTTCCTGAATTATTTATTCCATTGTGAGCATTTCACCTTTTTCATTGTATTAGCTGAATGGCATTTTATGACATAGAATTCAGGGATTCTTTTCCCTACAGACTCCTCGACTCCTGTAGACAACACCCACCATCTTATCATTAAATATTGATTTGGCAACACACTAAAAATGTCTAAGTTTGAAGAGTTTTCAAAACGCTCACTTTTCCTTGTTCAGACCTGCATTATGACATGGTCAAAATCAAAGGCTGGGTTATAGATCGTGGACGTCTCTTTTGTGAGTGAGTGTTTCATGTTTGTCTAGCTTTATATTCATGCTTCAGTAAAATGAAGGCCTGAAAGAACTTGGCTTTGGAAGGTATAAAGTATATAAACATGCAAAACCACCAGTATGGTTCTTGGCAACAGAACAGAGATGGCTGACAACATAATGCTTTTATCTAGCCGAATATATGGCATTCTTTGCAACAGAAACTTGATTATGTGTGTCAGAGGTAAAATATTCAGTCAGCAAGCCCACAGCACAGAATTTTACCCTGTCTATTAATTTCTAGTAAGATTCTAAGTAATAAAGAAAAGCAGTCAGCTGTATAGATAGTGTTGCTCAGTTTTGGCTGCTGGTGGATGTAACATCACCATAAAGCCTTGTATTAAGCCAACTTAGTGTTGATCCAGTATTGTGGAGCTTCTCCGGCATGGTTAATTAGTGTTGTCTTTATCTTTAGTCTTTAGTATTTTTAGGTTTTTGTCAAGCCTTCAGTTGGATATGGGGAATCGAGATTTGTTAGGAGTTTGGCCTTTTGTAACCTTCATCAGTCATGTGCGTGGCTGAAACTTTATGAGAAAACAATTGATGTACTGCTGATTGGCCTCTTTAATCACAGCTGAACAGCTTTAGCCTATTACAGCTGTTGTCTTCTTCTAATTACCCTGATCTAATAAGTGCATTTGCTTGCTGTGACAGACATATATCCCAAACTATTATGACTGTCATTATCAGGCCGCAGCATTTTTCACCCAATGCGTTTCCCATTTTCGCTTAATTAGACATTGCTAAATGTTAACAGATAAAGCTTGGGCGAGCAAGTCAGTCTGCGTTGAGATTTACACCCAGGCTGAGCAGATGGCAATAAATTAAATATGAGAGAGACAGACATAGGGAGAGAAAATGGGCAATGGCCTTAACAATTCCTGAATTCCTGTTTAATGTTAGCAGAAAAAGAACCTGCCATGTTCACTTTTGTGGCATTTTTGAAGTTGCCAGACTCTCTTCTAATCCACAATTGTAGAGCAGGTATTATGAGCAGTTCAACTGTTTGATATTTTGTTTGTCATTTAGTGTTGTGGTTTTAAACTTAGAGAAACATAGCTATTATGCACGGCAGATTTAATATTCCATTTTATATTCAACATTTAGATGAAAAGGTTTTCACTCCAGCAGTCTTCACAATCGAGGGTCTGAGGACAGTGTGTGTTGTACGCCGTACAGATTGTAAAGCCCCTTGAGGCAAAATGTGATTTGCGATATTGGGCTATATGAATAATACTTGACTTGACATCAACCTCAGCCTGATGTTGATGCAGTGGACAGATAATTCTCATTTCACACCAAATAATTCAACTTTCTCCTGAGTTTGGTGAAGTGGAAAAAAAATCTTGCAAGCATGTGTTGAATAGAATCATTGAACTGTTCATTTTGAGTACACACCAATATATGAATAGTAAGCTCCTCAACATTGTTATTCACTGGAGCTTAAATAGGGCTAACATCTTTACCTCTCAGTCGACTGAATGCTAATGGAATCCACACTGGCATTTATGAGACTTCTCTTGTGGCACAAGTCTGTCTCTGTCACCCTGTACAGAAATGGAAAACTCCTCCTACGTCTGTTCACATCACCACCAGTCGATAATGCAGGTGGTTCTAGAGAAAAAGCCAGCTTGTTGTGCTGCACTATGCATTTTTTTTTCTCAGCTTGAAAAGTAAGTACAGAATAAGTTGATGTTGAATACATTTTCTCCAACTTGTGTTCAATTGTCTTTCTTTCCTTTTGTTTACATTTTCTCCTCCACGGTAATGACTGCAGTCAGCGGAGGGATTCTCAGCCAGTGAACGCCTTATTATTTGATTATTTGAGACAGCTCTTAAAAGTGTAGAGTCTGGGTGATGCTTAATTAAGTGGCTCTGATAGTGTGGAGCCATCACTTGTGCGATTGAAGGACGGGGAAGAACTGAAAACAAATTAAGCCCTTTTGGGTATGCACTATTGACAAACAATGTGGTGCTCATGAATATGAAAATTAGCACTTGACGTGGTGTGTGGCAAACGTCTGAGTGAAATACAGTGTATTGTTTCTAAGTTATATGGTACAAATATGGTGTTATTTTTTCTTGCATGAAGATTACATGTAGATGGCTATGGTGGCAGAAATAATTGTCCTGATATCACAGCCTGGCATGTTACTACTCTGAGTCACATGTTATGAAAGTTATCTTAAATTTAAGTAGAGTACACTTTATCAAACAGAGGCAGTAACAAGCTATTTGAATGAAGACATAACAGTAACTTTACAGTGTTTTTTTACAGTGTACAGTTACATTCATTCTCATTTCTTTTTGAGTCTTCTCTACATATGAACAACTATGGATTAGCTCTTATTGTTTAAGTAGGATGGATTGATTATGATGATTCCATTGCACATATTTTCATACAGATTCACCCAGTGAGTGTTTAACTTCACAATTTTATTCAAAATACAACCACATTAGTTTCTTTTTCAGAACAAGATTCATCACCATGGTTTTTCTATTACCACAGTAATCTAAATGCAAATTTTAACTGTCCCTTTTTCCACCAGGATGATGTTTCTGGCACAGCATGTGCACTAGAATTGAGATGTGTTTTGCCCCTTCTGTTCTACCTCTACCTAATCTCAAACGAAGACTGCGTATCACGTTGACAAATTGTAAAAGGAAAGATGTCACTAATTGAACAAAAATAAAGCCTTGCGGTTAAATTCTGACACTGTTTGTCTGCATCTTCACAGCTAGAGTCAGATGTGTAAAACTGAAACCTTTCTAAGGAGAACGTCTTTGAACCAGTCATTTTACATTGCGCAATCAGAAGCTGAGTGATGGTGGTGCTCGTCGATTATGTTACTTTTGAATCTAATCAAATTAAAGTTTCAACATGTTTTAAATACAATGTTCAAATGTAATCCTTGGGAGCTATGCTGCACTAATCATTGGGACTTACATGGAAGCTTTGCTGAGTATTTCTCACTGAAGGCGTCAGCCTGGTTACTTTCATTGCACAGGGAATTGGGAAACGCACACTATACACACTGGCAACACACAGTGTAATGCTGCAGCTATCCTGGATGCACTGATATGGATTGGTGGCAGTGAAAAGCTTCATCATTCCTGCCTTCCTTCTTGCCCCCGCCATCAATTTTCCCTGCATGGATATAGTTTTGAGTGACACCTGGTGAGTTGCTTTCTCCTATCTCCGCTCTTCCTCAGCACTGTAAATTCATCCATAGCGCAGAAGCTGAACGTGCCTGTCCTCGTGTCACTTTTAACCCACGTTTTGGTGGTCTGATACCAATAATCTTCCTCTGCACGTTGCTACTTGGGCATTGCCACTCAATTGTACTCTATCATTGTGGTCAGGGACGCTTGCTGTGTCCTTTTTTATCATCTCCTGTTCATTAGGGGAGTGAAGGCTGTGCAATATCTGGATCCGCATCATTTGTTTCTTCACTCTCTTAAAGCTAGGTAACATTTATCTGCCACTCATGACCCTAAATCACAACATTTGCTGGCAACATAGAAATAGTGCACAATTCCAATAATTAATGCATCATAGCCTTTTCTGTTTACAAATATATTTTAGGTGACATGAAGTTAAAAGGTCAGAACAAAATGTTAAATCTTGTCCTGAGCCTGGCAAAAGAAAGCTTGACTCCTCTATGAAGGCTTAACCTGCAATAAGAACATGTCAGATAAATACAAGGTTCTCAATTGGGTAATGAAATCCCTAAAAATATTTTAGCTTCCTAGTACAGATTTGAAAGGTGTAGGATGTTTAAATGAGACAGCGCATTTTATCCTTTCTACAGTCTTGTCTTGTCAAAATGAATTCCCACTACCTCTTCCAAACCTCACACAGTGCATGGGGTTTTGAAAAATCAGTTTTCTTTTGTCTGTGTTAACTGCCAGTGGAAACCTGTTTCAGCTCAACATAACATGCTCAATTCTGTTGACTTTAATGGAAAGTAATAAAACAGTTTTTGAGATTTGTATTTGCCATATGTTTTTATGTAGTCAGAAGGAATTTAAACTGTCCTGTAAAATAATAACATTAGAAGTTACACAGTATGTGACAGAAAATCATCCTTTTATGTGTCTTTTGGTACATTTGGTAATGTTTTGCTGCTCTGAAATTAAAACTGTAAATCTCATCAAGGGTGTTTAAATAGGACCTCTTTCAAGAAATCTTGACATTTTCCTTAAAAAATAAAATGAGAGACAAAGATGCCGACTCTGTTGGTGCACCAAGAGACTGGTGAGTGCAACGAGGCTATCTCAGTTGAGGCTAATTATACATTTTACATTTCTCTGCTGACATACTGGTCAGTGTGTGTGTGTGTGTGTGCTGTTTGAACGTTAAGGTAGATTTAACGTTTCAGTTAACATTTTTGGCAGTTCAGGAATAATTCCGAAGTGGACAGAACAATGATCAAAACTGAGAGTACAGTAACAAGAACTTAAGTGTACTACAAGATCATATGCAATAATATGCAGGAAGTGAACATAAAAAACATATTTTTAATCAAACAAAAATAAAAACAGACATTTTAAAGGCACCAGACTATGGGGGCATAGGAGTGACAGTGACTTGAGGGTATGTGTGAGTTTAGTTGTCTTGAAAACACAATTTGTAATGATGGGACCACAGAAATAGTATAACCCACTTTTAAGGTGAAGTGGCAATTGCCTTTAGCTAAAACTCATCAAACTCCAGATTATTTAGAAGAGGAAAAGGAACAAGTGCGACAGAGTCTTGTCTGAGATGTTTCTGTGCTCTTGAATGTGCTCATAAATATGATAATAGAAATTTGAATTATTAGAATTAATAATAAAAGTGAATTGTCTTGCATTACTGTTCTGATACTCAAAATAAGCTTTTGTTTAGAAAGAGAAATGGGTTTATACAAATATTTTTAATCACTGCTAATGATAATTATGTTTGAGAACATATCTGCTGTCATCCAATAAGCATTTAGAATAAATAATGAGAAAACTTTGACTCAGAGAAAGGTCTGCTTAATTATTTAATGCCTCAAATGGATTCGGTAGTCTACATCAAATGGATGAACATCAAAAGGAGGATAAGGAGATCGCAATTATTCCACCACAGAACCTCCCATTCACTCTAAATTAAACTCCATCGAATCTGCTAAATTTTGAAAACGCTTTATTTTTTGACTCATGTTCTTCATTAGACAATTTTTTTAGACTTTTACCCCCATTTTCTATAATCTTTTCATCTTCATCCTCATATCAATTATCAGATTTCTTTGAATGTCCCAAATCTTTTGGCAGCGCAAACAATAGTTTTTAAAAAAATGTTGCATTTCAGTATTTATACATTATAATGAATGTGGTGACTGCAAAGATTATTGGAAATGACATGCTGACTAAAAGAACACAAAAGTGCACATGCAAAATCAACGTAGACAAACTGTGATAAGCTCTGATTATGTTTGACTCTATCCATATTATATAGATTCAAGGTAAGAAAACTCCACAGGTGCTGTAGTTATCTGACAGCATCTGTTGCAGCAAATAATGAGAAAGATATGGAGTAACTGCAGGGAATCCGCTACAATCCTGGCAAAGACAGCAGCACATTAACATTTAGATTTATCATAAAGAACCATTAATCACTGCGTATGTAGGTTCAGTGTCTCTCTTAATTACCCTAATGACAGGACAGTTGATGTTGCATGGCTCAGATGTTCAGTACTTTATCGCCAGACGACCAAGTTAACCTGGTACCTGCAGGATATGGAAGGTTAAAATATGCAAGGATCTGATGGCTATACAGCATTGTCTTGGGACCTGTGACCGTAACCCAGGAGTGGAGGGCATCACATGTAGTGGTCAACCTATGGGGTTCTTCAAGTATCTTGTTTTGGACTTAACCTGTGTTTATGTTAAAACCAAATATCTTTACATTTTTCCATCTAATAACATCTTAAGTCATCACTGCTTAGCATTGGTGATAAAAAGGCGAACATTATTGACAAAACAGTTGTAAACAACCAATAGTTCTTGCAGAGTTACTTGCTTATTCATTGTCACCACTTAACTTAAAGTAGTTATGTATGCATAACCTACATTGAACAGCTCCAACAGGTATTTTAAATAAATTCACTTTGTCTCTCTTCAAAAGTAGAGATTTTAGAACGTTGTGCTTAACTTTTATGGTGATAGGTTTTATTTAAAACCTATCTGGTTATCTGAGCACTCATGTTGCTTGCCCTGCGTGATGTTAATTAATACAAGCAAAGACTGAAACTTTGAATATTGGCCCACACTACATGGAAACAAAAATTACTTAAAGGCAGAGGTGGCACACAGCATCTTTCCAGTGGCAGGGAGACCGCTGAGTTACATTACCTGCATTATCAACAGTTAATAAAAATAAACATCCCAGGCCAGTTTAATTAAAATAAAGTGGGGAGGTTTAACAGCCATTTTTATATAGCTGCAGCCGCGGTGAATTCTCATTTACTCAGAGGTGAATGACACGACTGACTAATGAGCGATAAAGGGCCTATATCAGCAAGAAAAATGCTGGTCTTGCTCTAATTATGTAATTGAGAAATAGATACATTTTCTACACTCTAAATTTTGATAGATTTTAGATTGTGTGGATGTTGCTCTGCGGATAGTTAAACAAATGCCCCTTGAGTCTGCAAATCGATATTTCCCTCGGCTTAAAGTGTCAGAATGTCAGCACAACAAATTTGTGTCTGCAATGAAATCAACTGATGACCCATGTGTTAAGTCAGATTTGTTATTCCACAAGTGACAAGTCCTTTGTACCAATTTTCACTTGTTCTTTTACCCCTTCTACTCTTCACAGAGTGGCCCTTTCATTTAAAATCTTAAGTCAAAAGAAATATGCGCCCTCCAACAGTGTCATCACGAGCCAAAAATAAGGAATACATTGCTTAAGGTCAGTTACACTTTACACTTGTCTACCCTCTCTTTGCAGATGACTCTATTAGGGAAATGTTGTGTGCTGAGAGTGTTATTGTGTGCACACACACAACTTTTCTGGGGGTTAATTAACAGGGTAGAGCACTGGATTAAGGGCATTATCCAGTAAATGCTAGCACCATGCGCATTTAACCACATCTGTGATCTTTAATGACAGAATCATGAGTTCCAGTGAACTACTCCAATCCTGCTAGTTTTTTAGTATCAGTACTCAAGGGAGTGCAGGTGATTGATTCATCTACGAGCAACAGAGCCCAAATGAATGTCTAATTTAAAAACGATAACAATTTATAAATGGATGTTATGTGTCATTACTTTAACACATATTGGTATGATCATTATTACACAATGTGACATTCATGCAGTGTTATTCACAGAAAATTTAAATTTAACTGTGAATCTACCGTTCTAGTGAAACCAATGAGTCTTCTGAAGTGATTTAAAAAATACTGATGTATGTAAACTAATTCAGGTATTGATGTACGCTACAACAACAGGCATATGCATCTGGTGCTTTCAGTAGATAATTTAGGCTATGTAAAGCCTACAGAGTGTTCAACCCTTGTTTCCATCATGTCTGGCCTTTTTCTAAATTCTACATCATACAGAGTCCCTAAATGAGAGGTCTGGCATCCAGACATCAATTATTATCAATTGTTGAGTGCTTGCTATGTTAACAATCATATGCAATTGGAGTTATAGTAGTCCTGTGAAGTCAAGGCCTGTGTTTCAGCAACCAGAAAGTCCATATTAGCAATGGTTAAAGATTTTGCACCACATTATTTCCTTTTAAATCTCTGTGTCACAGAAATTCAAAAAAGTTGTCACTTCAAACATGACAGGAAAAACACATTTGTTAGCTTATAAAGTTAAGATCCCAGCCTTGCTAATCTATTTAAGGGCAGTTTACCTTAGGAAGACTAAGTCCGTCTTGCACTAGTGATCTTATTTTTGCATTGTCAGTTGTGTTAGATCAGGGCTAAGATCAGAGCTAAGACTTGAAAGGGATCCACCTGTGAAAATTGCCAGAAGCCTGATTCGTTGTTTTCACTTTCTGAAGTGTGAATCTGCTGTAATGGTTTCTGCTTTGTCGTATGTTTTTAGCTGCCTGCCCCTGTTAATCAGCCCTACTTTTCCCTTCCAAGTTTAGAAGCTATTTCTACTTCTTTTGTTGTCTTATTTGGCTGTCACATTATCAGACAGGCTGTCTACTTATTTGTCCAGCTGGACAATTCTTCCGAAGGCGATGCATAATTTGTTTCAATAACCAAAACATTTGGCTGCAAGCTGAATCGGCCATACCACACATTTGTGAAACCTCAATTGTTGACAGTCAGATCTGTTTGCTTGGGTCAACTGGGCAACTGTGTCCTTAGTGTTATGTAACAGTCTCATGTTTAGCACTTATGGTTGAGAAAACGGACCACAGAATGATGATGAGAAAGATGGAGCTGGTTGAAGTAACATGCTCAGACTGAGCCAAGCCTCCCATGTGCACTGAATCTTTGTACATATAGTAATTTATTTAAATAAGAGCCTTGTCTTTTTTGAGACATGAACAAATTAAATGTACAGCTAAATCATATGTGGTGTAAATGTGCTTTTTAAAGTACTCTTTATTTTAATATAGAACACAATTCTGATTTGCATTGATTTGTCCATCTCTTACTAAACTATTTATTTGTGCATTATATCTCATCTCAGTGTTTCCAATTAATTAACGAGACTATAGCGGCCCGTCAGCCTAATTTTTTCCGCTATAGTTTCAAAATGAAGCAGAAATAATTTTTACATTTCTAATAACCATAACAAGACTGCTAACTTTGCTGCTAACTAAACTGTGTTTTGTGCTGCTGCTCCCCGCTGTTTTACGCTTGCACGCTCACGCACTTTGGCATCCGACTCGAGACAACCAATTTTCTTTTGAGGTAACGTTAATGATTTGAACAGCTTTGAGGTGTTTCCACACGGTCAGCTAGCTGCAGGTAATTCTGGAGTGCACACATATTCCAGCCTTTATGGTAAACGCACTGAAACGGAGCAGCTGACAGGCAGGGTTAACGACTTTATTATATTTTTCATTTTCTTACTTTCTCAACAAAGACAAGTGTTGCAGTATGAGAAACTTACCTGAAGACAGGCTATGAAGTAGGGCTGAACGATTAATTGCATTTGCGATATTATCGCGATGTAATAAAATGAGATTTTCTAATCGCAAATGCTGCGATTACACTCTGGTCACATGAGACCCAAGAGTAAAGCAGTCTGAGAAGTTAATACTTCGTCTGCACGTTACGCTGTAACATGCCTTGTTGTTATAAAATGGCCTTAAGCTTGACAGATGCTCATGTTACATAAACTTTAGTGTCACACGGAATGACAGTAGCACCCGCCACTTGGTGGTGTTGGTGGGTGAAATCATCGGGCCATCCGCAACTTTGATGGACGGAAAAGTGCACAACAGAAAGACACGTGTAGCAAGGTAAGCGCATTGTGGCGATCGGCGCCAGCGTCTCACACACAGCCACCAGTCAGCTCAAGAAATATCTATGAAATGGCGTTTCAAACTAAACGCCTAACTACGAAAGAGGCCTAGTCTGTCCTGAGTTACAGCCTGGTTAAAGGCGGTGCGCTGCTCACCAGCATCGGAGGCTACGGTGTTGTCGGAGAATTACTAAGCTTGTCTATTAAATGCGAGAGGTGTCACTCTGTTCTATTTTCGTTGGCTAACTTTTGAATTGAACCTCAAACTGAGTACTTTTTGTTTGCTTACTGCGATATAGAAAGATGGACTCCAGGAGATTTGAACTGAGATCAGGACTCATTAATTGTTGATGGTTGAACTGTGGGTTTTGTATTGAGGGCTTACTGTATAACACGCTGTGGTGAAAAGGTAGGCCGACCTGATGATATTATATCATATTATTTAATGCCAGACTTGACTCAAATTGTCTTTCTCATATATTATAATTTGATATATCTTATTGCTCGTAATAATAATTCTTCCTAATTCATCATAACACAGGCCTGATCCACAAGAAAGAGCAGTGTATGTTTAATCTATCTAATATTGTGTTGGTCATACTATACACTGATTTACTGCTTGTCCGTTTTAAATAATACAGAAGGTAAAGAGCTTAAAAATTAATCGCACATTAAATCGCAATCGCAATATTGGTTAAAAAAAAATTGCAATTAGATTATTTTCCAAAATCGTTCAGCCCTACTATGAAGTATTATAATACTTACGAGAACCACATACAATGTAATTTATCAAATTATGTCGGATTTGGTGAATTTAGCGCATACACATGTGACAACATCTGGGTTTCAAAATAAGATGTTAATACAATGTATATACGCTATCGAAATAAGATTAATTGGATCATATTCACAGAAAGTGTAAAACAAGTTAAATGTGTCCATTAAAAGTTAAAAAGAAAAGAAAATGTTGGGGAAATGACTAATTATTCTTTGATTTAGGGTTGCTATAAAAATATTAAATGAATACACGGACTTTTTTGCTGTATCTTGAATTTATTTACTAGAGCACAAAATTGTTAAAAAGATTTCAGACTTCCTCACAGATGTAGCCTATATGGAAACACAGCGTCTGCATGCAGAAACAACCTTCGAGAGACGGAACATCTTTTATTTTTAAAATGGAAAAATAAATGCAAAAATATGAGGTGAAAGCTTTGCCAAGAATATCATATCAGTAATATAACCAGTGCTGATTTCTCCTTTATTTGAGTTATGTCCTTGAAATGAAACCTCCCGACGAAGCACTCTAGACCTAATTTCATTAAACGGTAGATTTTGCCAAGTCAGTGAACCTAAAATGATGCAGTTGAACTCTCTGGTCTCCAGTCTCTGTCAAGGGGGGGGGGAGCGGTGGGAGTGAATCAGCCTTAGACAGGTTACCATGCTGTGGCCTCCAGTCAACCTCACCTCCTCCTCAACTTGCTCTGTTTTAACCTCGCTTTTAATGTCTCCTCCATTTTGCTCCTACGTGTTGTCCATTTTCTGCTCAACTGTGCTGCAAAAATAAAACTAGAAAGAGAGAGACAAAAGCAAATATTTTTGCCATGGTGTTATGGGTTATTAGGCACAGAGTCACATTAAGCTCAGCCTCATTATCAGTGCAAAGATAAACTCAAAAAGCATTAGGGTTGGAACTCGCTGATGTATAGCTATGATCATCACATTGGTTATGCTAATGGGCGTCTGTGTTTTCCGTGTGTGTGTGCGCGCTACCCTAATGGTCATGTTCATCAACGTCTGGATCTGGTACCATACTGTATGTCTGCATGTCTGAGCGTTTGAGAGTGAATGAGGAGTATCACAGTGTGCAGAGTGTTAATGTAAGACGACAAACAAAGCGCAGGGAGGACGAAAGCCGCTGACATTGCTTTTGTTATTTTCTTTCTCATGAACTATTAAGAAGAAATATACATTATTGATTTTAAACGAATAGGACCTAATGTAAATATCAGATAGAAGCATATTATGCATACAGCACTCATTACTCAGAGGCATATTACGCATATGAGACTCGCGAGGGGGGCCTGTGGCGGTACCCCTGAGCTTTTCATCGACATTGTGCATTTTAGAAGCTTAGTGGTCCTATCATATCATCACAGACTAATGGACCATTATGCACATTGATCACACTGGAAACTTAGTGTAATAATTATCCAATTAATTAATGCAGATCAAAAGAATGCAAGCAGAAGAGAATGTGTTTAGGATTTTGCCTTAGGCGGCCCTCAGTGACCACAGTATGTGATAAAACGATACGCTTCATGGAATCTCATCTTCCTCCCCTTTAGCAGTCTGCACTGCAGGCTATTGATGTTTGCAGCAAGGCACATCGTACAGCTGGGCGATATAACTCTCAGATAAGCGCAGGCAAAAAAAAGGGTCCACTTTAACCTGTGATACATTTTTGCAAATGGGAGAGGAGCCACTTTGAGCGACAGTGACTTTGAGGTGGCTGTTCTATGGGATTATCATTTTGAAACAGTTGTGATCTCATTTATTTGCCACTTCCACTGCCTGCTGTCATCTGGCTCAGATTACTGAAAACAATATAAGGCACAAAGCTGACAGTGTTAATTAAAGGGAAGTATTTTTTATTTTATTTTTATAATCAGCACACAGAAGTGTAATGCCGATAAGTCCGATGCTGATGTCTGAAAACTGATTTTATAAGTAAATAACAAGCTACTACAGTCATCTTTATGTATTGTCTGATAAGCTTTCCCTTTGAGAGTTTTACGTCTCTGAACACAGTTTGACTGCCAAGGCTCTTCCCCTTCCTGAGATTTCTTTTCCAGGCTGTCAAGCCCCCATCTCAAATCACAGATAATCTAATGGACCCTCAACTGAGCCTCACTATTTAAGTGGAGTGGTCTGACCTCAACGACATTCAGAAAGCTACTTAAGCGCTAGTGTTTTTCAGCACTTAATTAAAGTGACATGAGCAGTATTCCCAGAGTGTTCTTGAAGGTATGACAGTCTCTTGGTTTCACTGTAGTGGACTACTACTTTCCCCCTACTTCACATTAGGGATGCACCGAAATGAAAATTCTTGGCCAAAACTGAATATAATGAAAAACTTTGCTGAATACCGATACTGTACAATGTTTTTTACAATCTTTTCCATTTATTTTGCAATTTTTTTTATCATTGCATAAATTAAATAGTCAAAATGTGCTTTTTACTCAGTGTTTCCACCAGGATTTGGAGAGATTATGGTGGGTAGGTCCAAGGCTCGTGAGGGTCAGGTAAAGTAAATTACGTGTGTTAATGTGTCCATTTACTTTGTTTTTATACTTTCTGTGAATATAATTCATTAATCTTATTTCCATACTGTACAGACGACACCTTATTTTGAAAAGCAGACATTGTGACGTGTATCCTTGCGCTAAATTCATCACCGACCCAATTCGATAAATAATGTTGGATATGGTTCACGTAAGACTTCATAGCCTCTCTTCAGGTAGTACTCTCATACTGCACTTGTCTTGCTCTTACAGAGTAAAGAGAGAAAACGACAGGATAAAGTCGCTAATCTGTCTGTCGGCTCTCACTGGTACATTTCACTAGTTTTACCATAAAGGCTTGAATACGTGGGCACTCCAAATGTAGGTGCGGCTAACTTAATCGCAGAAACAAGTGACAGAAACATCTCAAAGCGGGTCAGATCATTTGTTGCCCTTTCTAAGAAGTCAGCCACAGATGGAGTGAATATACTAAGAGACAATTCAGCAGAACAGTGTCTGCAAACGGCAATTTTTTTTTGTCTTTCTCTGACACTTTAAAATGCTTCCACACTGCTGACATGTCAATGTAATTGTTTGGTAGAATGTATTCAGTCTTTTGACTGCTTAGGCCAAACACCAAACGTGCTTTTTTTTGCTATTTTCGGCTGATTAATTTCGGTGGTCGAACATTTCGGTGCATCGCTACTTCACATTCTAGTTTTCAGGATGACTTACGCAATTAAACCTGCACTTTTGAAAGGCAGCTGCCATAATGCCTCTTGTTACCCAAATAACCTAGTTTGGAATTAAACAAATAAGGTAAATGGACAGAGTCAGTCTGAGTGCTCGCTATTTAAAATGAATTGGCAGTCAGATCCAGTTTGTGGTGTTTGGGAAAATTAATTTGCATTGTTTATTGATTCATACTTGAGAATTCTGAAGGCTACTTTGTCACAGAGGGCCCATCAGCATTCGTAATCAAGCATCACAGTTCAACATTATTAGCCTCAAGCAGTGCTGGTATAATCAGTCAGCCAGGTAATATTAAAAGGTGGGCTCTTTCAGGCTCTCAAGTGACATAACTGCCTTAATCAAACAGTTATCATGCAGGAGGCCAGAGGGAGAGAGAATAATGAGAAAGCAATATCCTAGATTAAGAATGACTCTTTTCTGCAATGGCTCTGTCTCACTGGGTCAATGGTGCATAATGGTATAGCATACAAAATTGGGGTAAAGAGGATTTGGGGATGGTGCACTTGGGTTTCATGACTCACACTGATGTGAAAGTGGAACCTATTTGTCCCGTGTGCCAAGTGGAAACGTGAAGACCACAGAAGTTAATGTTTTGTCTGCTTATAAAGGCTATAAACTGCTTTTCTTTGTCTGATGGTCTGTGCCACTTTGTTTCCTCAGTGTTAAAAGCTCTATTTGTCATTGCCTGTCTCTGTGTGTGTGTGTGTGTGTGTGTGTGTGTCTTGCAATGTTGAGATGAAACAACAGCCACTTGTTAAAAATCATTGCTGACTTATCTGACAATAGAAACTCCTGTACTTAACAGTCAAAAATGTTGACTGCAGAGTTTGAGATAGCAAAATGTTAGCTGAAATGCCTCTATTACGTTTTAGAAATGCGAACACCCCTCTCATTCTGTACTGGCTTGAGGTTTAGAAATCATTGTTCTGTATTTCAGATAGTATGCAATATGTTTGGTCTGTGTGGCAACAATACTGGCCCTAAAAGTCCCATAGGAGGGAACTTTCTCACTCGCTCTCTTTCCATTTGTACTTCATTCTTTTCAAGCTGTATTGAAATATTGAATAGATGGAGTCTAATGCTGACAATGGCTATAAAAGGCTTATGAATAACTTCACATTCTGCATTTTTTCCTCTTCTACATTATTCAGTCCCAGTTAGCAAGTGAACTTTGAAAAGCTATTGCCATGTATTAAACTGGAGCAGGTTAATGTGAATTCCTTAAAAAGAGGAAAATCTTCCCCAGAAAATTGAAGTTGTTTATCCGCAATTCTGTGAGCTGAAGTGAATTTAAAACCTATTCTAAAAAGTTTTTAATTTTTTTTTTTTTTTTAATTTTTAAATCTGTGCCTTATTGTAGGCTGCGAAATATGCAGAGGTAATCTGATACTGTGATGAAATAGGGAAAATCGTTTTCACCTTGTGTCTCAATTAATACTGGTTGATTTACTCTTTTCTGACTTCAGCCACCATCTCCACTTGTGTATTGTTACATAATAGATAAATATTTTTTAATGTAAATATTGTTTATAATCTAGGATTTAAAGATTTGAATCCTAGATTATTGGATGGATGGATAGGATGGATTTTAGGATGGAGCATTAATAAAAAAATAAAAGAAAAGCCCCAACATGTACAAGAATAGCATTTGGTTTATTATTAATGCCAAAAAATTGCATTCATAAAATATTGGAAAATAAAGTTTAACAGACAGTCCTGCCTCAGGAACAGTCTGCTGTATAAGTAAAAAAATGAATCTGTGTGCATTTAAAGTGAGAAAAAAATTGATTAAGTGTTGATGAGCAGCTACTGTGAGGCATCATCTGTCTAAATGTGACGACACTATGCTGCTTCTTTTTCCCCCCCAGCAGCTTCAAGCCTCAAATCATGATTTCCCCAGAGCAACTGTTAATTATGTAATCTGGGCTCATATGATAAAATAACAGATCATCCATGTGTTACTTGAATGAGTCACATGTCTCAGTTATTTGTCCTCATCATTTTCTTTTACACAGTTTATTACACATTATTTGTATATCTACATGTCCAAATATCATGCTTTACTATGTGGAGACATAATCATCACATGCTCAAAACATCTGCAGTGTATTTTAATTATCTTTTTTGAGGTGAAATTGTTTTGAGTGAAGTAATCAGTAAATGATTATACTTAATGTAAAATGCCTGTTTAAGGTTTTTAGGGGCTTGTTGTAATTACACGTGATTCTTTTATCCAGTATATTCAAGTTTATAGCATACATATTTTTTTAATTATTATTTTTTATCGCTACCACGTAATCTTGCCTTATTAGTTTGGAACTCTGGATAGCTTTCTGTGTATGTACAGTGAATGCATTATGGATTATGTGTACATGTGCCACATGACAGAGTGCATTAACCATCAAAAGAGTGCTGCATAATAAAACCAAAATAACTGAGATTTTTAAGTCTGACCCTGCTGATTAAACCGGGAGACTCCGATCACTGGCCGATCGAACAGTGTGTCTGTAGAGACAGCTTTGAAGAGAGAGAGAGCAAAACTATTCTTCCAAAAAAGTAATCACTTAATGAACTAAAACATTTTGGTGTTGAGTAAATTAAAAAATACTTTTTTAAATGTCATGTTGATCATTTGAAAGCACTGTAAAACACCACTGCTTAATCTATGCATCTCCTTTGTTCAGTTAACAGCCAACAGAGTCCATTTGTTGAAGAGAGGAAAAAAATAAAATTCTCCCGACATTGGATCAAACACGCAATCTTCTAGGTGAGAATCTTTTTACCAGCTGACCTAACCAAACATGATAATGCTCAGGTTAAATATTATCTCTTGTGATGGTGATATCACCCACCATCAAATGGATGAAAAAAAAATGCTCAGATGAAAACCTTATTTGCCGAAACCTGCTGTATATTATACTATACAATATATACTATACTATACTACTTCTTCAAAAGTATGTATTCAACGTAGCTTCTACACTGCCAGAATTCTATAAGAAGAAGACGAATGTAGTGATGAAACGCTGTTTGTCTATATTGGGCTACTATAGAAACATGACAGCACAACATGGCGGCATCCATGTAAGGAGGTACTCGTGGTTATGTAGATAGAAATGGCTTTTTTTTATTGCATTTTTGTCTTTAGATCCAGTACACACCAGGCTTGTGCCGACTGGCGATTGCATTGGCTATCGACGATTGAAGGGGTGATCAACAATTGTTTTTTAATGCGTCGATATTAAGACGATTTTAACTAACTCACTATCAGAACTAAGATGACATTAAAATAGTCTACAGAATGTGCATCCAGTGTTTCCCATTCATTGATTTTTTTTTTTTTTTGTGCCGATACCACACGCCACAATATCAATTCTTACTGCCACATACTATACTAGACTGCTGAGTGAATCTGTAGTATATAGTACGTGTCTCTCACGCTGTAAATAACTGCTAGTCAATATCTACTGCATTGAATGTATATTTAAGCTCAAGTTGCTTAAATTTTAATTTGGTTTTAAGGAGATCTTAGAATTAGGAGTTCTAAAATTAAATTTGTACATCTGCCAACTTACTTTTGTCAGTGCTGACTCTCAGGCGTAGACTACCAACAACAAACTAACACATATGGGTAAATAATGTAAGAAATAGCCCCTTTTATACATTTTTAATAACACCATGCAGCTGTCACTGCAAGTCATTAAATCAAAAACTTATCCAATTTAAAGTCAAGGTGTTCCAAAACATAACCCAAGTGATTTATGGCTGTATATAAGTAAGATGATAGATATTTCAGTCCAGTGGATTGTGTAGACAAGCAGAGATGTGACTGGCGGAACCCTTGGTTGCATAAGAGCACTGTGCAAGTAAGACGAGATACAGGGCACATTGTTGTTTATGCTCTACACAATAAAGTCGAAGGATCCTTCCTCATCAGCAAAACTCATCAGGCTTGGCCACAGCAGTCAAATACAGAACCAAAGCCTTTGGGCTTTTGTCTGGAATCTTCCTCTGACTTTTTGTTCTGCTCAGAACAAGAAAACTGACACTGTGGAGGTTTTGTAAGAAAGATGGCCTCTCCTGTGATAATGTGTTCACTTTAATAGTGTTTAGAACTGAGAAAACACCTTTCACTGATTCTGATTCTTCTTTTAATCTTCCAGACTGTGGTGTATTCAACACTGTTTGAAGGAATTTAAATTATTTGATATCTCCATGACTTTTCATGGCCTATGATACTGTGCAGTGTATCAAATAATAGTTGATTTAGTGGGAGCCTATGGAGGTGATGTCAGTTCTTAAATACACTTTTCAGACAGTTTGAATCTGGATTAAAGCTGAATCATTTTAGATACAGGATACAATAGCTGGTGCAGCACCTTTTGCAAGCACCACCATCTGCATGTGATGCCCCAAGTAAGTAGGCACACAAAAACACACACACAAGTTTCAAAAAAATCAGTCATCTAGGTTTATATGTAAGCCACAAGTTTCATATCTATATTCCAATACAGAAACATGACTAAAAGCTGTTACCGCATTGACTAAAACAGACTTGTAGCACCTTTTTATGGCGTTTCATTTTTCTGTTTGGTTTTTGTTCACCTCCATATTGGGACCCTGGCACCAGCTATGCCAACCAGTTTAGTTTTTGTTCAAGGCAAGGTGGACTGTTTGATGCTGTTGCCATATTTTCATCTCTCTGTTGCACTGACCAAAGAAGTGTGTTTGTCAAAATCCCAACTCTGTCTATTCCAATCCTCTCCTTTTCAAATACAGTTCTCTTCTTCTTATTTTCTTTGAAGCACACTAGAAAGATATTTCTGCCCTCCGTAGTAAGGCTGCCTTCTTGTAATGTGTAATATTTTGTACTCACTCACTTTCAGGTGAGAAAAATAGACTCATGGTAACCCTAAAATCTGAAGTAAAAAACGTAACTAGAGCCTGGGTCCTCTTGACAGGAATCTGTGTTTACATGGTATACATCTCAGACTACCTATGACCTGTTTCACTGTGCTGAATGAGCAAACTGTAAATTGCATCTTACACTGTCAATGACCTTTTCATGTATTCCATACTGCACTTTTACAGTAGGTATCCTCAAAGGAGTGACGCTTACCTAACATTAAATAAAGTTGGTAAACCTGTTAATTGATCAAAAAATATACTAATCAATTCCTAAAATTTTACTGTTATCAACTGTTGCGACTTTAAGTAAAATTTTTCCTTTATATATTTGTTGTAGTTTTGTCTTCCTCTGAAACTTGTGGCATTAACAAGTAAAAAGTCGCTCGGCTCTTGTCTCTTGCATCTTAGTTACAACTGAGAAACACACAACTCTCTGTGGCCTCTATTTACAGGTAAACACAATACACTAACACCTCCCTCGCCCCGAATCTTCAACCCCCGTCCCTCACTTCCTCTCCCCCTAACAATGCGTCCTATTCATCACAGGCACTGCTTACACTGAGGAAAGTACGATCACCCCGACCTTGAGGAAGTCTTGTTCATAAGAAGACTCACCCAGGCCAAGATCTAGGGTCTGTCAAGATGATTTCTTATTCTATTTAATGGAAGAAGTGCAATGCTTTATCACTCCCCAGGTTCATGGTTTATATAAGGCATAAGGAACCAACCCTGTTTGAAATAGTAAGCTGTTAAGTAAAAAAGAAAAAAAATCAGTACACAAAAAAGATGTCCTTAAGAGTCACAATGATTTAGGTGCAAAGGGGGGTGAATGGGCAATTTTATGTTAAATTGGCACTCTTCTGAATAGTAAACTAAGAAACGGATGACAATGTCCCCCTATCTCCTCAATGACATTTTCCGCTACGGCATTTGTTGGAAGATAAGCGTGAATGAACACCGAGGGAAGTGTTTCTTTGTCCTTACGCTCTCATATAAGACCACAGTTCAGAGTCACAGTGCAGATTGTTTTGCTCCAACAAAATTTCTTTGATTGGTTTGAAATTAATGCTATTTCTTTGCTGGGTAATGTTAACAGCAGGTACATTACCACAATTTCCACGACTGTATTGTTCCAGTATCTGTCTTTTTATGCCAGATCCACCAATTTAGCTGCAGCCTGCCCCTAGGTGCATTTGAAAATTGCACCTAGGAAGAGATCCACTCACCTTACCTATCACATAAAACCTGGTGGTATAGGTAACTACTCTATATCTCTATAAAATACTCTATAACATCATCAGCGTACTCTTTCTGCTGTCCATAGAAGAGGTTTGTATTACATTTTGGCTTTTAAATGAAGAGTGGAATAAAGTTTATTGCAAAAACCATAGTTCAGTATTATTAAATGACGTAGTAAAAAGAGCAAAGACGATGAAATTCGATGGCATGTTAAACAGACGTTAATGTAGTTGTGGCCACAGAGTGGAACCTCCATCATATCAGCAGTGGATGTGTAACTGTAGTATATATTCCAAACATGATAATATAAAATGAGCAGGCTGATATTTCATGAGTAAGTGCAACTTATTTTTGTAGTAAGCTGCCATCCTCCCATATCAAACGACTGCTGCTGCGCTAGCTCAGCCTCTGTTCTTCCCCAGTAAGTTATGATGTAATTTCCCTCTTTGCCCTGATAATGATAAGAGGAGGAGATACCAGAAGGAACCACTTCCATCTGTAAATATTTCAAATTAAACTTCAGCACCTGCAAAAGCCATTCTGTGCACTCAGACTTCAAATTACACCTCCGATATTGTAAATCACTGTTTGCCAAAGTGCATATCCTTTTTGTTCTGTCAGTCATAACTGTAATGTTGCAGAGTTTCCCTTCCTCTTAAACTATCTTTGTAGAATAAGTTACCCTCTACTGTGTGTGCCACACTATACAATACTGAAATTATACAAGAATTCGGTAAGACACTGTGATAGGATGACTGAACTAATGTGAAATAGACTAAAATATTTATGCTGCATTGGTTGCCTTTAAATTAGTCTATATGCTAGGGAGGATAACTTGCTCAAGTGTGTTAAGCAAAATGTGAAATGTTATATTTTGTGAGAGGTACTTCACAGGAAGGTGGTGTCTGCTGCACTGGGAAATGATGTGATTTAAGGAGCACATTTTCTTTTAATGAAATGAAGATGGGTTTTGACGTGGATGAATAAAAGTGAAAATTTTATGTGGCATACAGTAGAGAACAGAATTAATTGCAGAGGCTTCTTGAAAAGAGGAATACGCAAAACCAGTTGCTACATATATTATCTCGAGACCCCTTACATGTGCTCAACACAACCATTGCTTTGTACTTCAGATGTTTTACATCACAGACTTTTCGCATATTTTTAAATATTTTCGCAGTTAATAAATGCTGTGGTGTTATGTTAAATCTAAATATCTCAGTGTCATTATTGATTACCTGGCATTTCTTTTCCCCTGTGTTCGCCTAAAAGCGAGTTTAAAAACTCTGACAATGATTTAGATAATCTATTTAAGTCATTTATCAAGCAAAAAATGTCAATTTACTGGTTCGAGATTCTTAACAATTATCAATAACTTTGGGTTTTCGACTGTTGGCTGTTCAGAACTGGCAATTTGGAGATGTCACTTACTTTCTTGGTAATTTGTCACTCTTTTTGACATCTTAAAGATTCAACACATGATAATCATAATAACAAGCACAGCCCTAATGACAGCATCCATAAATAATACTACATCCAAGTGTTCATAATTATAACCAAAGGAAAATGATAAGTTCACCAGAATGGAGTATCCCATGTCTATTTCTACCTCACACTCTCCTGCAGGAGTTCTACAATGCTGCTCAGCCCATAATAATGAAAGGCCCCCCAGCACCCTCTCTAGAAATCATTACAATCACCCTCTACCTCTAGGGTCAGTAAACTAATAGTCATTCACTTTTGTGACAGGAAATCTTTCCCAAGTTGCCACTGGGGGCTGGTGAGGTTGTGTTTAAGGTTTATAGAGTTGAGTCCAGCCAGAGATGTCTGTTTATTGTTTGAATTGATCCTGATGAGAACATTTTATCACAAATGCGAAGGATGGGGATTACATATAACCTGCTAATTGACGGTCTTTCTGATACGGGCAAGCAATGGAATCCTGTTATTTAATGCTTGCCAAATGTGGAGACACAAAACGAACAACTTCATAAATAGCAGAGTAAAGGCACTGGCAAAGAAACACCCTCCCCCATCATCCACTTATACTCGTGCCTGTGCATGGCCTCGAGTGATTTTTATGACCACCACCCTTCCTGCCCACTGTTGACAGAGAATCTGTAGTGAAATTCTCAAAGGGATGGCGCAAATGTATTCAAAGGCACAACTGCCCAAGGGTCTCTTTTGGCTATTTTAAGACTTTGTGCTGCAGTATTCAAAACATGTGTGAAAGAAAGTTAATAAATAGGTAACCTAACAAAAGGACCCTTTCTTTGGAGTTACCTCAAAACAGTTTCAAAGGAAATTGTTGTGAATCGGAGTGCATTCAAGGGGGATTGTGAAAAAGCAAAAAAAAAAAAAGAAAGGTGTTTAATAATGTCAATGTTGTTTCAAATAACTATTGTCATTTTCCTTGACCTCTTCCAACTCTGGCCATTCTAAGATAAGCCACAGCAGTGCTCAGATATGAGTAATAATTAATGTTCAACTCTGCACAAACAGCCAAGTGTGAGAGGACTTTTATCTCACAAAGCACACCATATTCAGCTCACTGTAACGTATGTTCATAGGGCAAAACAATTGTGTCCTTGAAATGAAATGGTGTATTCAGGTAACAGCATCCTTCCTCCTTCTATTTTCACCATTACTTCAAACAACACGCTCATACCACAGGGACAGTTATATTTGTTTGCTCTCCAGAAAAAGCCTCAGCATCAGTAGGCTGGAGAAACTGTGAGGTTTTTCCTCTGCCGAGTATTTCTGCCACAGAGAGGAAGAAACACATGTCCAAAAAGCTGACAAATGAACAGAGACAAATCTATATAAATAATTGCTAAGTGGAGTGAAGAGGAGTTGCCCATCATTCAGAGCACAAGCGTACGCAATATCTCCTGGAGATTGAGAATCATCCATCACCGCAAGACTTTAATTTGAGATGTTTAGGACTCTTGCTGATGATTGTCTGAGAGCCGGGGAGAGCCCTGTCTTAGAGGTTTGCAGGGGTCTTGGCAGAGTGTAGCTCGCTGTGGGAGAAATTGCTGCCTGACACAAAGCACGTTCATCATACAAGCACAATAGTTTCATCTGAGATTGGCCTTGAGACTGCAGACCGAACAACCAAATCCACTGATTAGCATTCAGATGCTTTAAACTGTGCAAGCAAGTTTCTGACACTTAGTTTATTACATCTTGTGCTGCTACAGAAATGCACACAGACAGACACCCTTTCAGACGCTCTCTCTCTCACACACACGCACACACACACACACAGATTCACATACGCACACTCGGACACACCTCATTTAGAGCGGAATGATGTCAAAATGAGTGCATTGAGTGGGGGCGGAGATTGAAGAGCCCAAGGTAAAGAGAGTCTGGAGACTCCAAATAATCTCAAGTATTGATTCTATTCAAGCCCAAGGCTCTTGATGGACACTTACTTAAAATGCACTGATAGGTGGCATATCCGGATGACTGATCATTGTAGTTCTGCTTACGGTAAAAGCTGGGGACTATCCATAAATAACGGCTCACCTTGATCCAACAGTGCAACGGATGCTAAAATATGATAACAGCTTAGTGTACATGTCCTTTAATTTAATGTGAAGCACTCAGTCTTTCCATTAAATCTATATGGACACATTTAAAACACTTAAGGTAGATGTGTTTGAAGAATGAGCCAATATGATGGGATGCACATTGTGTTAAGTGATGGTGCATGGTTCACTGTACAGGTTGAGGCCAAAGCAATTATGAGCTCGCACCAGACCATTGTGTCATTGTTGTACTAAAACAACTTTTTATGTTGACACAAGGTTGAGTTTCATTAATCCTAAATCCTAAAAACTAATCAAATTTGATTGCAATGTGATATAATTTAATGTGTTTTTAAAAAAAAAAATGGCATTGGCCAGCAAGAATTGAAACTCTGGATAAATCAAAGACTGTGAGGCTCAGTGTGAAATCAGGCAATCTAACACTATTCATTAAAATACAGTATGATAGGATGCTGCATCCTGTCCTTGCTGACAAGCTTCACATTCAAGGACAGCACTGAATGTGTGCAACATTTCTAAGAGTAAGCAAATTACAGAATCCCCATATTAATTCTGTTATAAAAAGCTAGTCAACAGGTTAACTATGTTTTGAAACATATTTTCTTTCACTTCACTCTGACACTGCGTAGGTTACATTTTTGTCATGATATGCACCTGAGCCAGGTAATTTCACTGTCATCACTTAATATACCACACGCATATTGTGTGTCTCTTCATTTATCCCCTCTAATGCAGTTATAATACCTGAGTGGTTGGTGTCTGCATGCCCTGAATGCTCATTTTCTGCACAGTAGCCTCTGTGTACTCAAGGGTTCAGCTCCTCTTTTCCTCTGGAAGTGGACTCCTCGGAGCATAATTTGATTATTCCAAAGCAGGTGTTTTCAGCTGAATGCCGATAAGAGGACACTAAAGTGAGTTACATTAGATGTGCTTGAAGTAGTGAAAAGCAAGAGCTTTTTTTTAACCTAATCTTTAAGTGAAGTGATTTGAAAACGTGTGCTCGAAATTCACTAGGCAAACTCACTCTACAAGCTAAAATAATGACACACTGAGAATGGGAAGTGAGTAATCTGCATTATTTCTGGTGTAATAATAGCAATGCACTTTGGTTTAATAGTCCATAGTCCATAAAGTGGCGATAATCATTACATTATGTCTGTCTCTGTTGCTCAGACTCTAGATGTGCCTTCTAAGATTAGAAGAGATGCAAATTTAATGTTATGACAACTTGCAGTGCGACTGCTGATATAACAATCAGATATATAAGTTCACAACAGAAGTAGCTCAGCTTCGCTTCGAGCGGTACATTTCCATGCTTTGTGTCCTTATATTTACTTTTCGGCTCATCTGAATAAGCATCTGCTGCTGCGGAATAGGGGCAAGGGTTGCATCTGTGATGATCCCATGTTTCTCAGCAAATCAGACTCTGTCAAGCCTCTTTGATATCCTCTCAGATTGTTCTCTCTAATCCCTTTCCACACCGCAAGAATGGTCTTACCCACTAATATTGCTGATACACGCTATGGACAAACAAAGGAAATAATCTCAAGGCTGTGATTGAGCCATCAGACCTTGTGTGTTCTTTTTCTCAGCTGAAAACAGTTTCATTAGCACTGCACTGTGTAAACAGATACCACACAATCTGTTACATTTAAACTGAATTCATATGGTTGTCCTTGAGGCTGTCATTTCTGTGCAGAATAGACTATTTATAGAATTCCTAGTTTCATTATAGTCATATTTTAAACGGAAATTACATGCGATTAAACAGGTTTCTAGTTTGGTGCCTTATGTATGCACAGCTTAGATCAACTTGCCAAAGCCACTTGACATGCAATGGTGTGATAATCGGTGTTGAACACCCTCCAACACAGAGTTGAAAAGCTACATACCTTTCATATTTAGATGAACTGAAATAACTCAGATGCACAAATGGGGTCAGCACATTCAGAGTGAAGTGTTGCCTCACATGTGAACCAATCTGCTTTAATTGACACTTAGTTCCACTCGCTACAAGCCAAGGCAGGAAGCACAAGAAACACACAGCTACCTAAGTGTCTGCGGTCCTGTGACTTGAACAGCAGTGTCATTTCTCACAACACCATTGGTTAAAGCATTGTCAAGGGCAAAGCTGAAGCGCATTTTATCACACTTAAGCAGTTGTGAGAAAAAAAGTAACTGTGTTTGCAGAGGGAATGATACCAGTAACAAACATTTGAAGCACCTTCTGTTACCTGCAGCTCTGTCAACAAGCTGTAAAATGTATATCATTATCTGCACAAACCAATTAACAATGGAGTTGCTGGAAATGTGCTCTAATTTCTATAAAAATAAAAACTTGGGGTACATGTGAAATGCCTACGCACAGAAAGAGAAGACACTTACCTTTAGTGGGACACTTTAGAGCAGAGACGTAGCCAGTTTAATCCAAAGAGTCACTGAATCAAACTGTCCTCCCACCTTTTGCAAGAGCAGACTGTCTCCTTAGCTGCTTTTACTCCTTATTTTTAATTCCCTTTCTCACCCTGCTTTCCTCTGTGGTGCCTTTCTTTCATTATCCCACTTGCTGTGTACAGTTTGAGCCCACGCTGGAACAGCACGGATGCTTGCGACTGTATGCGCTGCGCAAGTTACAGAGAGAACAGCTTCAGAATAGCTGGAGAATACATGGGGAGCTGTACCAAAGTGGAGCTGTCTGTGCGGTTACAGAATGACGACTGAGAGAGTGCGCAAGCGAGTGAGCGAGCAGCAAAGTGAGAGAAAGAAGCTTGTGTGTGTGTCTGCATCGGAGAGTGAGAGAGGAAGTGTGTTGGGAGGAGAGAGAGAGAGAGAGAAGAGAATGTGAGAGGGTTTGTGCTGGCTCAGTGGCGAACGACAGTCGTGATTGCATTGGTGTAAGGCTGTAGCGCAACCCCCTCTTCCGCCCCCCTTTCGTCAGGTCCCCTGAGCACTGGGGGATCTTCATCATCAAGCAGATTAGAGCCAAATAGCAAGCTCCCCACCCCCAAACCCCCAAATGACACAAACACACAAAGCCAGTGGTGTGTGCTGTGGTCACCGGGGATATTCTAATCAGGGAGACACTTGGAGATGCTTCTTTTGTCCAGAGATCATGTGCTTGCAGGTCCTTTAAGGTCCAACTGAAATTGAAGAACTTCACTCCCTTTGCAGTCATAAGTGAGGAAAGAATGAATGGAAAACATTTTTATCTTTTGGATATATCTATATATAAGTAATGTCCTGTGGAAGGCTGGCGGTCTTGGGCATTGAAGTGAATGGTGCAGTGGTGTGGGTGTCCATAATTCTTTCACTGACAGCTAAACCGGCAAGGGGAAGAGGCGTAATGTAAACAGACTTGTTCCATCAACTATTACTTGAAAGCCAAATCGCAAACAACAACTTTGGTGGCAAAGAAGTGGGGCTGTATGATGTAACGTTATTACCTCCGCATTGAATGTGATCTAAACCTGGAAATTAGCCTTTAAAGGAGACTTATTATGCTGTATTTCCAGCCCTGTATTGTAGTTCTGTGACGCCTCTATGGCAGTGTTGGAATCTTTATGTATATAAGTTATCTCCTAACCTGACAGGCAGCTTTGCATGATTCAAGTTCAGAAAAATAATTTTCTGTCTTATACTGGCACTTCATGCATGCCCTCATTTCAGCATCTGTCTGAAACATGCTGTAGATGCTCCTGTCTCCTTGAGACCCCATCTCCAAAGCACACTGTCTTCTGATTGGCTATTGTGTCATGTGTTTATCCTGTTGCCGCAGGGATGGGGCTTCATGTTCCTTTGTGAGCATGGTCCGCATTCTTTGCCTGCCGCAAATGACCATAAATGGAAATCCATCTCGGAATGACATCATACTGAGCCGTTAGTAGAAAAAGCAGTTCAAAACATAGCATTTAGTAGAGGAGGAAATCTGAAGTGTTTGCTCACAGGGATTTCTTTTCCCTCCATTATTTGAAGCTTTTTTTCCCTCCATTATTTGAAGCTTTGGTCACGTTCAGCACCTGAAATTGTAACATTATAGATAAGCCAGAAAATATGAAAATGCATAGCAGGTCCCCTTTAAGGTTCACAGCTTTTTAGGCTGCTACAGCTGACTACCTACTAGATATGTAGCCTATAATATAATAACATTAACAGGTGCGTTAATATGTTGTATGTATGTTAGTATGTTGACATATATTTTGTTATCAGGTAATGCTGGCCAACTTCAGGGGGGAAAAAAAAATTAATGCAGCACAAACACTGTTTTCTACATATCTTTGGTTTCCATGTGATGCCATGTTAGGTGCGAATGTTATTGACATGCCGCAATAGGTTAACTGACAGTTACTGCTTTATGCTAATGCGAAATGTTTTAATTATGCAAATTGGTTCGCCATCTACTTAGGCAGATACCCAATAGCAATCCTGCTTGCAGATGAACACAAAATTGTATTTGTTGCCATTGGGTACCACTTTTATTTCATCTTTTGTCCTTTAAAGGCAGGCTACAAGGGATGTCATTGAGGCTATATATATATATATATATATATATATATATATATATATATATATACATATATATATATATATATATATATAGCCTATACACACACACACACACACAAAGAAACCCATTTTAGTTTCAGCTTGACTTGAAGGGTAGTGCAGTAATTTGGTTTTAGGGTTAAAGTTAGTATTAGTGTCAAGTTCAGATTTCGAGCATGGCTAAGGTTAGATGCTAAACATTAGGGAATGGCTGTATTCCGGGGTGCAGTAATTCAAAAGGGTATGCGTGCAGGGGTATGTTGTTTGGGTTGAGAAATGTGTCATGACATGTGTGCTGGCTATAAAAGAGTTGATAAAGTACAAGGGTAATGGGAATGGTCTGTGGTGGGGGTCGGGGGAACCCAGTTGGAAGAGGAGGCATCAGCTGGTTCCTGCTATTAACCATAACCTCTCAAAGAGAAAGACCTAATAAAGTAACCCAACACCTCCCCCTCTATTCCCAACAGAGATCACCACGGAAAAAAAAGAATTACATCATCTGAACATCAAAACTTTACGGGTTCCTCTGTAGTCTGGCAGTTGTCGCTGATGGTGACCTAAATTCCCTTATTTTCATGTTTTGCATGAGTTAATGCACTTCTACTTGCCTTTTTTGGAACACAGATGTCATCTTGACTCTCCCTGGCACATTGAGGAGCAACCACCAGCTTTAACCTTTTAAAATTAGGCGGTAGAATCAATGGTGGCACACATCACTCTATGGAAAAGGTTATTGAGGCATTAGCATTTAGTCCTCTCTATATTTCATTTTGACTGTCTTGAAGATGGACAGAGCTCACAGTGAAACACAATTCAGTTTCCCACACCTTCCCTTTGCTTGAAATGATACGGAAAACCTCTGCTGTAATTTCAGAATAGGTACAGTTGAAATTCATAAAAATGTACAGATTTTCTACAATTACCTGTAAAAATACATTATTCTGTTTTATTTCTTTTCAATAGTTTGAGAAGTTTGAAATGCAAAATAATGCTTGACAAAGAGCTCAACTTTATCTAAAAATAGGAAACAACTTTGACACCATGGTGAACATTTGCTCCAATTTGCCAATAATCACGATTTTATTGTCAAACAACAGACCATGAAAGTCAAAAAGTCAGCAGAAAATAAAAAATCAATTTAATATAAATATTCTTTCCATTCCTCAGAGGAAACAATCTAAAAAGAAAGCAATGTAGGAAAAAGAAATGCTGAATTGCATGAAAATGACCCTTTAAAAAAAAGATTCTCAAAAGCTGAAAGCTTTATTTGAGTGTAGTTGTGCAGCATTTTATACACTCAGCAGTCCTGGCTGACAACCGTGCTCCCAGATCAACCCTGTCCAGATGGCATGGCGTGGCCCTAGAGGACTCCATTTTTAATCCTCTTGGCACAGGCTCCGCTAAGCAAGAGGTGGAACGGATGCTCAGAGTCAGGCGTCAATCACGGCATTTCAGACTGGCTCACTGCCATATGGGACAAAAAAGTGTTGCACACAAGTATGTAAAAAATGACACAGAAAAAAAAATGTATTGGCATTGGTCCATACAAGGGCTTGACTGACATTTAACTGAAGGTCAGCAAACGTTGTTACTGTGCGGTCATGTAGTCGCACTTCTGATATTGTTGCTATTCCAGTGGTGAAAACGTAACTTTTTGTGGAAAGGTTAAAGAAAATATTTGCTTCAGCCATCAACTAGTTATTTGTTCAAATAACAGTAAAAATATGCACACAGCTCATATAGCCTAACTGACAAAAGCAAAAGGGGCGTAACATATCTGATAGTAGTTCAAAGTTATTTTGTTATACTTCAGGTTTACTTGAATGGTAGCATTTTATAAAATTGTAGTTCAAAGTACTTAAAATGGCAATCAAACACGTAGAAAAGAAGATAAAGCCTGATAAGCACAGAGTGGTGTCCCCAAACTTCAGCATTTCTTCCCACCCGACTGTTTCAGTTTTGAAACATATCCGATGTTTAAATAGAAATAGGCATTGATAATATTAAGTGCCCCGTAAAATAAGTAACTTAATCGTGACTTAACTGGAACACAGTGGCTTGATTTCCTCTAGGTTTTCACAGAGCACACCACATCCACATATTTGATTAAAGTATTGAAATATTTCTCACGAATATCAAAAGACACAGTGAATAATAACATCTGTGAATTGTTAATAAGCTAAGGGAGTATTTACATTGTAAAAATAATGCACAGTAATAATTCAGAATTAATTGCATCTGGTTTATCTGTTAACTTTAATTGGCCACCAGAGGAGTGAAAGTGCTCAGTTTTCTTTTCTTTAAAATTTCATGCTACTTTCATGGGAGGGCAAACTTACTTTACATCAAATAAGAAAAGAGAGGAAAGGTGTATATCATGTTCATCTGAATGTTGTACCAAGAAGCCATAAGTCCTCCAAATTCAATCTTTTACCCCTATGAGCATTTATTTATACCTGTTGTGTTTAAACTTCAAGAGGGTTTTGTACAATGCCTCTGTTGCCACTAGTGGATATTTAGGGATATAAATGAACTGTGAATTTTACGGGATGCTGTGAGGTTGTGTGAATGCTTTATGATATTGATAATCTTTTTTTTTTTTGAAAGCTTAGCTATTCTGTTTGGTGTCATTTTTCTGGTGTTTACTTGTGAATCAGGAGTTGGGTATGTCAAGCTAGATCATTATTATTATTATACAGGCAATGTAGAGTTGCTTCAGTAAACTTCCAATGAACCTAATTTGGGGGCTGACATTTTGACGCTTGTAGAGAAGAGGCATTTATAGAGATGAAATATTCACAGGTTTTACTCAAATTATTTATATCTTTTTCCTTTCTGCTTCTATTTTCCTGGAACATAACTGTGATGAAGGGTGCCGCATGGATGGGGATGTGTTGCAGGACAACAAGGACCCAGGTGTACTTCTTATTAGCGGCTAAGCTAATGGAATCACCAGTCTGCCTCTCTCTGGATCATGCAGCTCAAGACAAGACGAGCCTGTCCTGAGGGAGGTCTGGCCCAGAAGTGGGCATCTGGTGCTCTGGTCTGCCTCCTCCTCTCTCTTATTACTAGCTGTAGAGACACAGGCGTTATCCTGTTACAAATACACCAAATTTGTGGATCATGATTAATAGTTGTTTTATCATTTACATACCTTGTTACCTCAACCTCAATGAGCCCTAAGGATGCACCCTGTAACACATGAAAATTTATCTGAATTACTGGGTTTTAATTTTTAATTGGGCTGCAGAGATTTTAGTACTCGAAGCTTCTACAGATTATTTCTCAGATGCATCATTTTAGAACTACTGGTAATGGGATCAGCTGTGTAAGTTGATAGATGATAAATACCTATTAGTCCTTTTGGAAATTCATATTGTGTCATACAGCAAACATCAGATCAACAACATCAACAGACCAACAACCAGATGACTGCTTTACCAACACAAACATCACCTACGTGCTATACAAGCGGCCCAAGCAGGCAGAGAACCACAAACGCACAGGAGTGCATTATCAGCTGATGATTCTGGCTTACTTTAGCTAGCCTTCAAATCAACAAGCAATCATCGATGCAAAGCATTTGTGTTTTTGCTTTTTAGTAAAAAAGTAATTGTTTTAGCCTTATTTTTTAAATATGGCTCAGTATAATTGAATGTTGCACGTAGCCGGTTTACCCAACCCAGTATGATTTGCATGACATGGTCATATATTTACTGGCCAAAAGATTGATCTTCACATATAGTCTGTCTGAAATAATGATCAGCTGATTAATAATGTATTATTACTGCATTATAAATCTATTCCTGGCATTAATATGTCACTGTAGAGATTCAAGAGGATTGATTCATACATATTGGTTTACAATTTTAGCACGTTTTAGATTTTTAACGACTGTTAGAGCAGTGCTTTGCCTTGTGCAGTCATATTTGGTTCTAAGGATTCATCACATCCAAAGTGTTAAATCAGAGCAGAAGAATCTTTGATTAAGCCTACTCACATAAACAGGCTCTTCACAATCAAGACCTGAGGCACAACGGGGAGAGAGTTTTTAAGGGAAAACTCAAATACTGAATACTGATCACAGTACCAATGCTGCATTGATCTGAATGGAGCGGTAATTAACAAACAGCCATATGTTTCAGAGAGTTGCTTGAACGGAGTGAGCCAAACACTCAGTCTGACAATGCCACTGCAATACAGGTTGCCATTAACAACAATCAGTGCAGGCACTAGGATTGAGACATCTAATCAGTTTCTCAGAGCTGTAATGCCAACCTAATGAAAGAGATTAAAACGCTTATTTGTGAGAGGCCGTCGCGTGTTTCCCTGATGGTGTTTTTCTTCCTCCTGCTGAATATAAAAGCAAGGTAATAATGCTAGAAGAATTATTCTCCACCATGATTTAAGATATTGAACATAGAATTCATTTTCATGGGTGAGAAAATGTTAGTTGTACGAGAGGAAAATACATAAGCAATTTGTTTTAGTGTCACATCAGAACTCTCTCCACAAAATGTGCATGTCACAGAAATTGCCCCACAAATAAAATGGGGTCACATTTACTGCAGGTAAGAGTGGAAACTGTCTGAAAGTTTGGATGATTTGACAATTTGATCAGCAATTTTAACAAGTAATCAGTTCTGGCAGACACAAGCCCACTCCTGTCAGTGCCACAGGCTGCAGCAAAATGAGCACCCATATTACTTGTCTACTGCAAAGGCTGAGGGATGTGTTGTCAGGAAAGCATTTGGCAAAGGTTTGGAGTGGGAGTGGGAAGGGAAAAAAGCATTAAATACTGTGGGGAGATGAAGCGGCCAGTATATGGGCTTTAGCCTGCAGAGGTGGAGGTATATTGAACGAGCGAGGACGGGCTGAACAGCCAGGAGGGCTGTGGTGCAGAAACTGCCTCAACTCACCGCAGGCTCTGAATTGTACTCTGCAGCTACAGTATATTACCTTTTCCTGCTGTCCACCTGAATGCAGCCCACAGCCTCGCACTTGAGCCTATTGAGAGTATTTTAGTATTTCACTCAGGCTGCATAATAGTATCTCTAGCCTGCTGCTGTGAAAATCATTTTATGTTGTTTCCTCATTTGAAAAGAAATAAAAATCAAATTTCTCACAGCGTACTTTTACTGTGATGTTCCATGTTGTGTGTTTGTACCCGATAGTGTGTAGATGACACAGTTGCACCACTGTGGTCTGGTTTTCTGGCCACTGTAATGTGATGGGATAAGTACTGAGGTCTGTCCTATTAATGGTAGCAAGCCAACTTGGATGTTAGGATGAAAACGAGAGACATGTAATCTCTGAGGGAAGAACGATGCCAGTGAAACGGCTTTCCTGTTTGTCCACAGCGCGGATTTGGATCCCTTCATCCCAGCTCTCTCCCACTGCCTTCACAGGGTTATTATTCTCTGAATTCCCACGGTGGGGCCAATCAACAGATGTATTTAAACAGAATTTGTCTTCCCTCTCATCAAGCCTCCCCCACAAGCAGTGATATTCTATCATGTAACAGAACATGGCAAATCCGTCATGATTGCCAAGGTATTGTTTGCAAATGGGGTTTGCCTGTGACTGACATTGAGCAAATACTTGTCCTTCAGCTAAAATATCAACCAAAAGCATTTAGCTCTAAGCTAGTTCTAGTCTAGGTTTTGTAATAATATGAATAAAGGATAACACATTAGTTTACATATAATGATAGTTATGTTTTTAATAACATTTTTATAATTTGAATATATTCAGATAATATAAGATGATAATCGTCCTTTGCTGTTATCGGTCGTCATAGTGGTGGTAGTAACAGTGCATAAGGTTTCAGTTTAACTAAAATATTGAATCTTTAAGAAATGTCAATATTTTGAGGGCCCTAAAACTGTAAAAGAAAGGTGGAAAGTGGGTGTTAGCAAGTGATTTTATGAAACATGGCTGAGGAACATAAAATTTAAAAACAATTAACTGATACAATCTAATGTAATAGGCTACTTTCATTAATAACTGCAAGCTGGAACCTCCGGGTTTGAAAAGTGAAGCCATGCCGAGGTAACGTGCATTCTAACGGCCAACAGGGGGCGACTCCTGGCTGCAAAAAGAAGTGCGGTTCCAGTAGAAATAATGGTAAAATGAGGCTTATTCTCACCTGATTTATTCTCTCATTTTCCTGAGTTTATGATCTCAGTCGTAAGTTTCAAGTCTTCTTCAACACAGCATGCTGTTCATTTAGTAAATTATGGTCCGAATTAACAGAAAATAGGGCGGGACTACCATCTGATTGTCAAGTCGCTACCATGGCGACCTGTGATTCAGGATAGAGGCAGCTCGAATCCACCGCACTGTATAAATTTAACTAGCGCAGTTTAAAAAGCTTATTATTAGTCAGCTTTTCATTTTTTTCCGGTAAGTACGTTTTGTTTTAAGCCCGTTTTTAGCTAGCCAAAATTAGCATCTTGGTCAAAATTACATTTGAATTACAGGTGTACCTAGCTAACCAAGCTTCCTAGCACCACCACCTCATCCAAATATGGTCATGTCTAGAGGAGGGGAAAGATTAAAAAAACACACAGTAAACCCCCAACTAAAATGCACTTGTCGTGTTGATTGCAATATAACAATATGCTTTGTGCAACAATTTTTACAACAAAACTATATATAGTATATCGGGCATGGCAACCTTCCATACAGTACATTGGAAACATTACCAATATGCCATATGTTGCAACCTATTTTCACTAAAATGTACCTGAATATTTAGAAAGATGGACATTGGTTAAACAGAGTTCCACAGATGCATAGAGAGTCCTTCTATATCCAAAAGTTGCTGCAAACACTGTTCTCTACTGTGTAAAGTAGAGAACAGTGTGTTTGCTCCAGCAAACACATGAGGAGCTTTTGGAGAGTAAAACAATTAGTTCCTTAAGAATAAATCTAAAAACGAGAATGTAGATAGTACTATAAAGTTTCACAATTTCTTTTAAATACATTTTAATTTATATTTTCTTTTGTTCTATATATTCTTTTTTTATATTCATTTTCTTTTGATCATATTTATTGGCTCATACATTGCAGGAAATACTGGCAGAGATGAAGGAAGATGACATAGCATAACACACACCTGTTGTAGCTATATTGCATGCCTGTTAGACTGCTTGGCCACCATTATGCCCCTTATTTATTTATTTAAAAAACTGAAAATAATAAGCCCTGCACATTATTCATGAGTAGCTTGCATATTACGGACATACAAGGTAGCTCTGCTGCAGTTACCATCCAAGGCCTAATTTGTTACTGCAGAAGATGATTCCAGCAATTCTGTTTCAAAATTGGGTCAATAAATTGCTGTCAGTCTAATTCATTTGGCACTGAGTCATTAAAGCCAGAATCATGCTGTTGTGGCACTGCTGCAGCCGCCAATCTTGGCAAGCAGGGCTTAAATTAATATTCAGCTGGATTGGTTTGCATGCACACACACGCAGACACACACATGCAGGGCGAGACAGATAAAGAGAGCGGGAGACACAGATTATTTAAAAATTATGATACCAGTACAAGCAAATGTCCGCCTTCACCTTCTCCCACAGGAGCGGTTTGCACCATGAATAATATGGCACCCTCAAGTTGTGGGAATACATACTGAGCTTCATAAACTTGTATTACCTGCTGTATTTCATTAGTACAACTCGTAAACCCATCAGAGTACACACAGCTAGTTCTTTCACTCACTAAATCTGCCAGCTGTTTTGGCGTTTTATATTGAGTCATAAAAACCTTGTGGTTGGTACGTCTCAAAACAGGTTTTTCCACAAAATTCATCAAAAAGTATGATATCATGTGGTGCTCTGTTTACTGTGTGTCATTTTGCAGACTGGCTAAATGAGTTATCCAATCCATTAGGCATACATGGTTTATCAGTGGTCAACATGTGTGGTAAATTAAATAAAGGGATATTTCTCGTTTATATAATTTCTACAGGGAAATCTGGAAAAAGACGCTACAAATGGAGTGGATGCTTGCTAAAAAAGCCACCCCATTTCTTTCTGTAATCTCCACCAGGGGCTACTGGGACTTGCTGTTGCCTCAGAATGTGTAAGCTAATAGTGGGATATCATTTGATATGGTCCTTGGCAGTGAACAGAATTTATAGTACTTTTTTTTCCCGACACACATTTGTGTATCATAGTAAGAAGGAAACAAGCTTTGGATATTCAGTAAAATCAGGCTTCTTTTTTTGAGGAAGTACAGTGTGTGATCTTCTTACATGCAAGTGCTTTTTCAATTTTCTTCTTTCACCAAAGCGAATCAAGTTTTCAGATGTTCTGCATTTTATATGTTTGTTGGCAAGGGAAATCACTGGCATTCTTAACCATCGTCAACAGGCTTGCACAGGACAAATAATGCTATTCCTGCTTGGTTGATTTTAATCCGCATGTGTTTTCCCATTTAGACAAATCCCAAAAAAATAACATGTGCACACAGTACATCTGAAGTAGACAAAATAAATTGGCTCTGCTGTGAATATGTGCAGCCCCTGCTGGGCGGGGGTTATTATGTGGCATTGCACAGCGTCTTAGTGTGGGTTTGAACAATGTCATTGTACAGTATTCACATACTTTTTTATGACCTGCCATGAACAAGTCCAGCCTGCCGGGTAAGGGGTCTGGCCATTACTTGACTTAGCTTATGGTGATGTTGAGTGTGGCATCATTATCAAATGGTTTCTTCCGACAGGCACTAAAGAGTAGTGTTGGCAGCCTTAAGCCTCAAGCTGTTCAACCTTACGCTCACTAATTGCTCTCTGTCAGGAAGGCCAGAATGTGTCAGTTCAACAGTGCTCAAGGCTCAGGGAGGAACTCTGGTAATGAAACAAATTTTAAGAAGGGGAAAGGAATAGATTACATGAGGAAAGGAGAAAAGAAGTGGTGTCATGAGTGAAGAGACGCAGTACTTACCAAATGGTGCCATGTATAAGGATTAACACGGTAACTAATGAAGATTGTATTATCCATTAATCTGCTGAAGATTTCCTTGGTTAATTGATTAATCATTTGGTCAAGACAATGTCAGGAGATGGGGAAAATGACTAGGATTTTTTTTCCTGAGCAAGATTTTACATATTTAAATTAGTTGTTGTTTATTGTTTTTTGTTTTGGGGGGTTTTGAACCAGAATCAGTGATTATTCATGTCTGCATAAAATTTAAGTGGTGGATGACAGTTTTTAGATAGATAGATAGATAGATAGATAGATAGATAGATAGATAGATAGATAGATAGATAGATAGATAGATAGATATTTTGGTAAGGTATTTACACAAAGGCACTGGAAAATGCACCACAGCACACATTTTCCCTTATAGGGAAGTGGAATTAGGACAGTGGTCATAAAAGTTGTAGAGAAACAAAAGGACAAAAAAGTCATACGCAGTACTGTTAAAAAACAAAACAAACATAATTCAATTCATGGTGGAAACATTTATATTATCAATGACCTCTTAACATAGGCAATGCAGGCATATAATGCAGTGAAGTTGTGTTTCTGTGGCTGATCACTACAAAGCAAACACACACCTGATGTGCAGAGTTTCTTTCTTAAAAGGTGAACATGATCCTGCATTTTTCTGTTTTGTTTCAGTGGAGGAAAAAGGTTCCCAGAGTAGTTGTCTGAACATGAGAGCTCTTCACTTCTTCTGTGATCCTCCCTGCTCCATTAACAGGTTCAGTGTTAGGTTATATGGTAACCTCTTGTGACTCCTGCTCAGTTGAGCTCCATTTTTCTTGCTGCTCCTCTCATCAGAACCAAACTACACATGGTTAATTTCTGTGTGGGGTTTTTGAGTGAAAGCTGCAAACTGGGCAGTCTACTCCGTCCTCAGGCAAACAGAGGGAGCGGGGGAGCAGGTAAGCAGATAAAAATAAATCAATAATACAAAAGTCCAGGTGAAAGGAGACAAGAGAAATGAGAATCTGCCTTTGGGGATCATTCATATACTGCAAAGCAAAAAAAAAAAAAATACTTTGAACTTATATTTTCTTTGTGTCACTTTAACTGGGCTGTAGGCCAAACAGAACAACACAGCCTGCCTAAGCATGTTTAGACACAATCTCTAATATTAATGCAGCCAAAATGGTAGGCTCTACAATAGATTCAAAACCTAAGTCCAGTAAATCCTTTAAAAGGTTTTATTCTTTCAGAACAGATTTTCAGAGATTTATATTGATGCTTCTGTAGGAAATGTGTCATTTTGCATACAGTTAACACCCATTTTGCATCTCGGGCTGTATATTACTTCTACATTGTTCTACTGTTGGCCATGCATCGTTACGTGTAAACAGCAGGGATTAACTTGCCTTCTCGATGGGATGCTGCTTGTTGTGTATAATTGCTTTTCTGAAGAGGCGATTTCCCTCCTCGTTTCCTGGATTGTTGACTACCTGACTGGCAGACCACAGTATGTGTGCCTGCAACACTTTGTCAGACAGAGTGGTCAGTAACACTGGGGCCCAGCAGGGGACTGTCCTCTCTCCCTTCCTCTTTACCATCTACACCACAGTCTTCAACTACCACACAGAGTCCTGCCATCTTCAGAAGTTTTCTGATGACTCTGCTGTGGTTGGAAGTATCAGCAAGGGTGACGAGGCTGAGTACAGAGCTGTGGTGGGTGACTTTATCACATGGTGTGAGCAGAACCATCTACACCTTAACGTAACAAAGACTAAGGAGCTGGTGGTGGATCTAACGTGAGCCAAGGCACTACTGACCCTGTTTCCATCCAGAGGGTCAGTGTGGACATTGTGGAGGACTACAAATACTTGGGAGTGCACATGGACAATAAACTGGACTGCGCCAAGAACACCCAAACCCTCTGCAGAAAGGGCTAGAGCAGTCTCTATTTTCTGAGGAGGCTGAGGTCCAACATCTGCCGGACAATGCTGAGGATGTTTTATGAGTCTGTTGTGGCCAGTTTGCTGTTGTGCTGGGGCAGCACGTTGGGGGTAGCAGACGCTAATGGACTCAAACAAATTGATCTGCAAGGGCAGTGACGTTGTGGGGGTATAGCTGGACTCTCTGTCGGTGGTGTCAGAGAGGAGGATGCTGGCCAAGCTACTTGCCACTCTGGACAATGTCTCCCACCCACTCCATGACATGTTGGTTAAACACAGGAGCACTTTCAGTGCAAGACTTATTCCTCCATAATGCACCACAGAGCGCCACAGGACGCCATTCCTGCCTGTGGCCATGAAACTCTATAACTCCTCCCTCTAAGTGTCTGATACATGGACACTTAGTTAGTTATTAAACTGGACAATATTATCTGCATTGTGCAATAATATCTGTTTAGTACTTAATGTGCAATATTCTCTGCTGAAATTCTGCTATTTATTCAGTATTACTGTTCACCATAACAATTCTTTTATGTAAATATTGCACATATCCACCCTCCTTTATATTTTCTTTGTAATTTATATACTTCTTTATATACTAACTTTTTATTATTATTTATATTCCTTTTGCTGTGATGTGCAATGTGTGCAACTGTGACATAAGAATTTCCCCTTGGGGATCAATAAAGTATATCTGATTCTGATTTCTGATGACTTAGATGGACATTAAAAATTTAGTAATGGAATGAAAACAAATAGTAGATCATTTGGGGCCTTTGTTCTGTGAAGGGAATGTTATGGGAGACACTGGTGAACTGTTGGCCATCCACTTAGATATGTGCCAAGAAAGGGGAGAATTGATTTGAGCCATTCACCATTACTGCCCTTTGATCACCACCTCTTTCCATAGTGGTGGGGAACAAATGCATGACACCTCTCACAGCATATAAAGCAGAAGAGGGCTTTAAAAAAAATAAAGAAAGCCAGTTTGTTCCATTTTGACATTTTCCCTTTATTACATCCCTTGTTGCCTTCTTGGTGTTCGGCCCTCTTCCACATAAAGATGAAAAGGAAACGGTCCTCGAAGAAGAGACATGCATTCGTTTTTAAATAATAAAATCACACAATCTATTATTAATGCGCCAAATGTCCAACTTGAGATATCAATGCACTTTTGAAGTCTGGAAGGATATATCTTTTCACCTTGTTTGAAGCTGGTCTCAACAATATGAAAGGAGGTGGGTGTATACAGACGGAGAATACAAAGATGAGTGTGTGTTTACTTATTTATCAGTTTCATGCATTTACCCTTTTAGGGCTCGGTTCACAGGAAGTGCAGGATGGACAGCTGAGCCTTTTGGGTAGGGATATTTCATAAACTGCAATAAGTGGTGTGTGCCAGCGGTAACTTCTTTCTCTTTGAAGACAATTCAGAACTCCTTTTGGAGTCATGCATTACTTTTTTCATCCTACTGAAATTGGATTGGCAGCTGGTTTCAAGTTTATATTACCAGAGAAGAGATGACTAAAATGACAAACTTTCTGAAACATTTCCCACAATGCAAGGCCGCTGTGATAGAAAAGTTGATAACTGATGACAGTAAGGTAATGCATCTTCTAGTCTGTTTGTATGTATACAGATGGAGAGTTCCTCCAAAGTTGTCGTTCAATTCCAAATATCCAGAGGCCTTGAGTCATCCTTATTGTTTTGTTGGCATTCTCCTGACCTTTGTTATGATTGACAAGTTGACTTCTAAGATTTCATCCACCATTTACAAAAATATATATATATATAAGCTGACTTTTTCCTGCAAAGTATTGGTCACTAAGCTCTATTTCTACAGAACCAATATTGAAGCCCCCATATGTAGAGTTCATACCTGTCAACCCTCCCTGTTTTTTCTCGGGATTGTCCTGAATTCTTAGCGTTCTCTCCTGCTGTCCTTTTGAAATATTGTCCTGTATATCTACTGTAATTTTAACCTTTCTAAAAATAAAAACAACATGTGACATATGTAGACCATTAGCTGTAACATCTAGTGACAGGAAGTCATTCATTCAAATGGCACATTAAACAGCGTGAGGATTCAAGGATGGAGGGATTCAAGCAGCGATGTCCACAGCATTTCACTTTCAACCAGGTATCACACTCTGACCACCTAACTGTAGTAAGTTAATTAATATAGGAATGAGTTGACCCACTCATTGTTGCACAGATATTTTAAAGTAAGTATTTATTTTGTGGGAAGACGGCCCGGGGCGCAATGCCTGAAAATTATTTATTAAAAACATTTAAGTTAAAAATCCTAGGCACTCCTCTTCTTCTACTTCTACTGCTATTTAAATCTGACATAGATTGAAACCTCAGTGTGGAGTAAATTTTTCAGTGAGGACACTGGTACCCATGCTAACTAAGTTCTTGCTATGTAATTACAATATTTTTTTTTTCCTTGGACAGTTTATATTATTCTCAGTGTTGTAGAAGTATCGGTTCTGTGTTTGAGGCTGTACTGAAAGAAAATAAGGTCCTGAATATATTTGCAGGATAAATGTGACATTCTGTTAAAACATGACAAATGTAACATTATGGTATCCAGGCCACCGATGGGTTTTAGTGAAATTCAGGAATGACCTGAGATACCCATATAATGAAGATCTCGTGAGAACAGTGCTTAATGCTTACTTGTGTTGATGTATTTCTCTGACATACTCATGCATGCATAAATAGATACACTACATACACACACACACACACACACACACACACACACACACACACACACACACACACACAAAGAAAAACACCCCAACATAACATGTTTCTCCTTCTCATTCATATCCACCATTTTAGAAAAGCACATGAGGTAAAGAGACAAAAGGAGTGAATTTTAAGTTGAACAGCTGGTTTACAGTAAGCTGTTTCTGCAGCCTGTGTGCAGCAGCGGAGGAGCAGATGATCTTGTGCTTCTCTATCATTTAAGCCTGGTTAACTGAAGCATTATTTATTTTTCACATAAAGAGGCATACATTTAGCTTGAAAACAGTACCATTTTCTGTCCACCTGTTGTAGAGTAAAAACATTCAGGCAGTGTAATAATTGGCTTACCCTGAATAAGTCTGTGAGTTTGTAGGCGTGGGATGAAAAGGCATGACGGCAATACTCATTCTTGGGTAAGTTACGGCAATTTTGTAATTCTAAGCTTGAGGCTCCCTTCCCAAACCTTTTAAATTTTTTCTTTTAAATTGTATGCAAGACACACAGCTGTGGGTTAGGGGGTCCCCTGTGTTTATCTCCATGCAAGCACAAACAAACTATACACATAAGAATGCAGAAAAACCTAATGAGTCTTTCATTGACATATCAAAGGTATTCCAACACAAGGGGAAATTCATTCTTATGATTGTCAAAGTTTAGGACAATGTGCACTTACATCCCACTACATGGTACTGATTTAATGAATGTACATCGACATTCATCTACAATAGTAGAATTTGAATTCCAAATTTCCTTAAATGGTAGTCTAAGAGCTTCCGCAGTAGGCATGTCAGACTTTACACTCTGTCTCTGGTGATAAATCCCTATAGCAGTGCCTATTACTCAAGTTGGAGCAGGTCTGTGTTCTTCTCTGTAGAGGGATTGAATCGACTCTGCTTTCAGGTAGGACCAGTAAAGCGGAAATGAAAGAAAAGCGAAAGTTGCAAATTAAAGTCCTTGCTTCCTCTGGCAAGTTCTTTTTAAGAGCTGCTGTCAGGGCTTGACTGGAGAGTTGATCTCACTCAAGGAAAAGATAATTAAATAATGGAGGCCCACGTCTCGTAAATTCCACAGTATGGATTAAGGATTTCTCAGCAGTTTCACCTTCCCTACTGTGCCACACAATCAATATTTGATCAATGTCCCAGTCATCAGAGCCTTTGCATCCCCGTTTTAACTTCTAATTCCCTCTCCAGATGTGTAATTCTCTTAAACTGTGATGGCAGCTTTTGCCAATATTTGATTTTCTAAGTGTGCAACCACAATCAGTGCCCTTTGAACTGTATAATTTCAGGCATGAGAAGCTTCCATGTACCTTGAACTGACCAGTATTTGTGGTCTATAAATGCATTCAAGGCATCTTCCCACACATCTGCCATATTAAGAAGGAAGTTGATCAGTCAATCACGTGGCTATTAGCAAAACCATATTAAACACACACATGCTGCACATGTATTCTAAATATGTAGAAAGATTTCATTGCATGATATACAAATATATTGAAAATGGTGCTATATTGAACTTTGCTTCTTTGGTCTTATTTATTTATATCTTTTAAAAAAAAATTTTATTGGGACTCATTTTTACACACTTAACAGATGGGTATCTTTTTATTTATGTATATTCTCTCAAGCATAGTTGAAGTGCTAATGAACATAGCAAAATAGATTGTTGTCATTACAGTTTAGTGAACCAGTGGGTGTTTAAGTGATTTAGAGTTATTTCCAGTAGACAAGATGGTAATATCTGGGGAAAAAGTTTCTGCAGTAGTCATGAACTGGAACTAATTCAATTCATTTTCTTTATTTGATCCCCCTATTTTATGGGTGGAAATGTGGGTAGAAGAAATCAGAGGACTGGTGAAGGCATTCTATTCCCTTTTAAGAAAAGCACTTGGATGACACTTGGAATGGGCAATAATTAAAATCTTATTTGCATAATGTTCCTTAAAAAACTTTATGGACAGCAAATTTAATTAAACTGCCGTACTTACACACCGTGACCTTGCATCTACTAAAAAAACGATATTTTTTTCTCCTTTCAATAGTATGCTAATTATATCATTTGAGAGCATTTTCCACCCCTTCCTCAATTTCTCAACATACAGCCTATATCTCTGCAGTAGTCCCATGAAACTTCAGTATGGTTCTTGAAGTTTGAACTCGTAAGCAGGACAATTAGAAACCTCTGCGGTAAATATTAAGCGGATACTGTGCATTTGACTAAAAATTAGGGATTAACTACTTAAAATGTTCTGCTTGATCCCTTGACTGGACTTCAAAGTGAAGTTATATTGGTAGAGGAGTGTTTGAGAGGAAGGGGCATTATCTATGGCCCTGTTTTGTCACTGACACTCAGAAGTCACACAATCCTTCCAAGAAAGTTTGAACTCCATGAAAAGTACACTATGATCATAATGGACAAAAGTCCGGATTTACTATATGTTTGTTAGCTGCAAGACCAGTGTAATAATTAGAAATGTTTAGACATTTTTGTGAAAATTCAAAAAACTTAGTAGCCTATTACATTACAAGACGTGGACCCGCTTGATATTTTACAAGCACGGACCACTTAAAGCAATAGTGAACACAGAGTGCAGATGTTGGTTTCGGTTGTTTGATAGCCTAAGTCATTAACAAAGACATTCTCATTCCTCGACGCATATTGACGCTTGGTTAAGGACCTTTGCTGTTGCTTTTTAATGCCCTGTGTACCCCTTTTTCAACATTTTTAGATGTTGAGGGCTCCACCAACAAGTTAGCAACGCTTAGCAACAACAAATATGCAACATCCGGTAAAGTTAGCAACAATAAATATGCAATATGTCTGGTTACACTTTCAAAATAAAATGTTAGCATTTCGAAGAGATCGCTACGTTATTGACAACATAACCACATGGTTAAGGTTAGAAAAAGACCATGGTTTGGGTTAAAATAACTATGTACGACATTTACCATGTAAGTTTACCTATGTCACTTGCGTAACTTGTGCAATTTACGTAACTTGTCTAACTTAAATAAAAATATGTTGACCTTTTGTTTCACATAGGACACAACACTCTCCTGCTTCAAAGTCGCAGTTCTGGTCCTTCATCCACCCCAACCACCTCCTTACTCAGTCTTATGTGTTAAATATCATATTCCTAACTTTACCGTAAAAAAGTAACCCTACAGGGCCCCCACTGCGTTGAAATACGACGCTATAGGGATTCCCAGTGTGTTACAAACTGACGCTGATGGGTCCTGACCATGTATCCATATGTGATGAGTAAGGGAGTAAGAACAGGTTGCATTAACAGGCTGGCATGCGGCTCACCTGTTGCCATGATAATGGAGCACGGGTGGAAAACTTTACCCCCCACCCCTGCAGCGGTGCTAAGTGGTCCTGTTATGGCAATTATTTAAACATGTGTTGATAAGCATGCTGTAATTTCACAAGCTGCAGATATGTATTTAATAGATAGATGCAGAACAGCTGAAGAAGAATGTCCAATAAGTTCTGCTGAGTGAGGGGGGATCGGATGGGGGTGAACTGGAGCGTTACATTCACTGCTGTCGGTCAGGCTCGCGAAAAAAACCCTTAATAATCAAATCTCATAATTGAAAATCGAATGTGTACCCAACGGTCGGATATTCAAATATTGTCCAGCCCTAGTGCGCACTGTGCTTTTATTTAAACTATTTCGCCTGTGTGGGTGTCTGTACACTGGATTTTACCTTTTGTACCCTTAAAGGTCTAAAGCTACTTTTTTTGACCCAGAAGTTGAAGGACGCTCAGGATAAAAAATGTCAAATGAGTCAGTATAACCAAATCACATTTTTGTATGATAAATGTTTCTGTATTCGATCATGCAGATGCAGACAGGCTATAAATAACAGAACTATTTTCTACAACTGAACAAACACATGCTAGGTGCCCTAATACTCTACTTTGATTAATTTTTTGATGTAAGCACACCTGCCTTTCCTCCTATATAAATGGTATTTTACCCACTTTGCATGTTGTTTTTCCTTTATGGCTTATTTGCAGTATGATTCAAGCATACTTGGTGCTGATGCATTTTTAGAGGGCGCTGGCTGCCTTTCACAGTATTTATGGTTGCTCCCAAGCACAAATCAAAAGGTGGTGATTGCAATTGCTTAATTTTTAATGCCTTTCATGTCCTCTCTAATGAATGCATTTGAACCCTGTTCACTCTTAATAACAGATTTGTGTCAAATCAAACTTTCTTGAGTGTTTTTTTGATTTCTAATAAAACTGTCAAGAATAAACTTGTGCCATATGTGTTTGTAAGCTGCAGACAAAACACCTGACTAATCTGGAGGGCAACATAGTCGATTTTCTCTTCTCAGTTAATTCTGAGAGCACAACGCTTAAAGCTGAGTCATTGCCAGGTTCGGTTCGATTTTTCAAATGTAGAATTCAATTTTTTTAAGTATGTGATCTGATAATTAGAAAGGACAATATAAATTTATACAACCATTTTATTTAACTTTTAGCTCCCTTACATCCAACAGACTATTTGATAATACCACCATGCAGATTTCGCTTCTATGAATATAATATCCAAGTTTCACTTTTTGAATGGAATTACTGAAATACATCAACTTTTGAATGATATTCTAATTATATGACCAGCACCTGTATTTAACCTATTTTGACTTGTGGGTGTCTCAATATTTTCCTTTGTGGCTGGTGGTAACACCTCACCTCAGTGTGTAGAACCACAGTTTCCTTGGCAAATGACTGCTCAACTTTCCACCTTGAACTTTTTGTTAGGGCCCGCGCATGAACCCTACGAGGTCCCTATTGAAACTAAAGGGATTCATTCTTTCTTTCTTTCTTTCTTTCTTTCTTTCTGTCTTTCTGTCTTTCTTTCTTTCTTCTGCAAAGTAACCTCAATTTTGGACATATTGGACATATTAAGTTCAAAAGTGTCCCGGGAAACCCTCAAAGCAACACAGGAGCTGGCCGAGTGAAATGGAAAGGATTTGTGGACATCTATAGCTGATGTGTTTAAAGTTTTATTCCTTTCCAAGTATCAACAAGTATGTTCATTTGCGTTCAGCTGCCAATTCCACACCTGCGCACTGTGTAAAACAGTCATGCATCAGTGGTACGTAACGTGTTGGGCAGTAATACTTAGGGTTGGGAGAAATAATCGATTTTTAGATGCATCGTGATGCGGACATGGAAGATTATTAATCGATTAACAAATGTCTAAAAATCGATTATTTAATTGATTGTTAATTGATAACGTAACGTTGACGGAACGCAAAAGGCAGAACTTGCGGGAGCGCAGCGCCCGGACAGTCTGTGGAGCGCACACAACAGAGAGACCAGTGTCCCCCTTTATTCGTCACCGCTGTGGAATGAATAACCACCCCAAAATGTCTCACAATCATTAATATCAATGCGCAAGTAATTATTTTAAGTCGCACACTGCGAGCATGGCGACACTTGACTCTCGGCAGCTCTCGTGTATCGTGTGTTTGAGGACGAGCGAGTGACAGAGAGACAGCGGCAGAACGTGACGGTGAAAGTTAGCGGTGAAATATGTTAGCAGTAAGTTTCTGTCTGGTAGTAAACGTGCAGCGCAGGTCACTGTGTGACCGTTAATAAAAGTCTGTAGTTTCCCCAACGGCTGGAAAAGTGAAGGCTGTTAGCGCGAGCTAACATCTCCCTGTACAAGTACTTGCTCTCTGCCCCCCCCACCAGACTCCGGACTTTTGGGGACAGAGCCTTCAGCGTCACAGCCCCCACCCTCTGGACTCCACAGAGACCCGAAACGCTCCCTGTCTGGACACTTTCAAAAATCTACTAAAACCCAGCTCTTTACCCAGGCATTCAGTCCTGAATGACTTTTTGTTGTTCTGTTACTGTAACTATGTGTAAAGCGTCCTTGGGTCCCGTGAAAGACGCTAAAAAGTTTTATTTATTTATGTAACGTTAGCTATATTAGTAATGAAGTAATATCAATTATCAGCTGTATGTCATTACCAACTAACCTACTATTCAAGGGTTGAGAACATCAGACACAAGCTCTGTGCTGTATACATAGCCTACTGTGCATCCTGATAATTATATTTTAGTTTTCAGAGGAGTCTGACAGCTGGTTGTTAATGAAATTAGGGACCATGGAGCTGAGGTTAATAAAGTAAATTAGGTACGCAAACTAGTATTTAAGTTAATTAGGAGATGTTTCTTTTGGATTTTAATGGGCAAAATTAAATGCTCAGTAATTATCCAGGGATCCTGTATGGAAAAAATTTGATGCATCAAGATGTATCGATAATCGTTTTATAATCGAATCGCAGCCCTCTGAATCGTAATCGAATCGTGAGGTGCCCAGAGATTCCCACCCCTAGTAATACTGCAATATTACTTTCCCCAGTAAAGAGAAATGTAACAGATTACTATTTCCAAAAGAGTTATATTATTAGAGTTCCTAATCCAAGTAACGCTGCGCTACTGAAAGCATCATCCTTGATGTGAATGTGCAGCTCAGTGGCACGGACCTTATGTTGTTCAAGTCAGCCGTTAGCCAAAAAGCTAAAGGAAGACACAGCAACAGTGAGAGAGAGGCATTTTCGATAGCTGTAAGTAACGCTATTGCAATTATGAAACAGGAAGTCGTACTAAGTTAACTGTACATGCTCAAATTTGCATCAAACTTAGCGTGCTTGATAACTTTCCCCCCCCAAACAAATACACACACCAATATCCACTTGGAGGCATAGTGCCAAGTACTCTGCAGCGCCACAACACCTCCGTGCAGCATCCAAAGCACATATAAAATTCACAGCCGTGCGAGAGTCCGCCCTACACTGCTTGCAGCTTTAATTCTTGTTTAGAAATTCTAGTGAAAGGATCACTTATTGTTGTATCCTTTCACCACAACTTGTCCTCTGAATTGTTCTCCCTGTTTCTCAACACTCATTTCAAACAAATTGCAATCACTCAGTGTCTCTTGCTGTTGGTGTGATCACACAATCAGAAGACTTTTAAATTGGTTCTTCCTTTGCTGCTATATGTGTTTGCCTTAAGGTTTGGAGCCTAATCTGTTAATTCCAATTAAAAATGTGTGAGCAGGTTTGTTGATTTTTAATTAAACAAAGAATTCTAAAGCTAGAAATATGTTACTCCTTAGTTACCAAAATGTTCTTGCTAGATTATGCCAACACATCCTCATACCTAAATCAGCCCCTTAAAGATTTCGAATGTCAACTGTTGCAGCTATTAACAAAAATTTAACAAATCCCTGTGAATTCAGCGCAACGTGCAAGTTTGATCAATCACTACAACTTTTCTGCAAGTTTGACCTATCACCGCTGTTTCCATAGCAAAACAACATAGCTTGTCACTTCGTTGTTTACAAGTCGCAGCAGACATGTATGATACCGACAATGTTTTGCATTTGCCGACAAAAAAAGAAGGAAAAGGACATGAGAAAAAGAGGATCTGGATCTTCTTTACCAAAGCGTGCAGTATTGTGGTTGAACGTAATGGAAATCGTAACTGACAGACAAGAGAGGAAGAAACGCAAGTAGGCTGTTGCATCCTGGTCAATTGCAAGTGCTGAAACAATCGAGGTAAGCTGGTTCAAATATGCAAGGTTAGGGTAACGTCTGCGAAATCCTGGAGGGACTGTTTAATGATTCCAATATAAAAAAATCTACCTTTGCAGTTTTCACCTATTCCCACAATTTCATCGCAAAAACATATCCCAAAACATCACAACTTTCATCGCAATTCTTCAGAAAAGCCGTCGCGAAATCAGGCATTTTAGGCCGCAACAATCACAAAAGGACCTGCAAAATCCTGGAGGGACTGCTAAACCTAACAACATTGCAAAGGTCCCGTATACCTGCCGCAAGTACTCTCCAACACTCATGTTGTTTTGGCAATCTACTTATCAGATCTACCTATTCACCGGGTTTGTTAAATTTGTGTTAATAGTTGCGATCACAACATTGCAAAATCCTGAAGGGACTGATTTAGGTACTGTATGAGGATGTGTTGGCATAATCTAGCAAGCATTCATTTTGGTAACTAAGGAGTAACATATTTTTAGCTTTAGAATTCTTTGTTTAATTAATAATAATAACAAACCTGCTCACACATTTTTTTTATTAGGAATCAACATATTAGGCTCGAAACCTAAAGGCAAACACATTTGGCAGCGAGGGAAGAACCTATTTAAAGTCTTCTGATTGTGTGATCACACCAACAGAAAGAGACAAAGTGATTGATTGCATTTTGTTTGAAATGAGTGCTGAGAGACAGGGAGAAACATTCAAAGGATAAGACGTAGTGAATGGAAATAACAATAAGTGAACCTTTCACTAGAATTTCAAAACAAGAGAAAGTCTTAAGGTGGAGAGTTGAGCAGTCATTGCCAAAGAAAACAGTGTTTCTTCACGCTGTTAAAAATAAACAATCAACATACCTATACCTATCTGATTGGTAGATTGCCAAAACGACATGAGTGATGGAGAGTACTTGCGGCAGACATGCAATGTTGTGAAATGGTCACAGTTTGGTTAGAATTATGAAACTATATGAGTTAAATTAATGAAGTTAAATTACATCAACTTGACTTTTGGTTTATAATGAGACAGAGGTGTCCTGGATAAAAGTCCTGTGGTTGCTGATCCATCCACCAACCTAGACCTCCGTCCCACAGGGACTTTATAGTACGTCACCTGACTTCCTTGTTTCCTCCCATCATTACTATTACAACCACTAGAGGTCGCCACCTAACAGTAAACATAAATATGGTTCATAATGAGGATAATGCGAAAGAACTGTAAACAAACTTTAAAAGATGAACAATGAAAAAAACGGGATAAAATGTCGGAATGTTTGCAAATGAAAAGAATGGGATAAAATCTCGGAAATTTTTGTAAATGGAAAGACAGAGCCGAGTGAAACGCTAAAAAGCAAAGTTTGAATTAAAATTCTGATGAAAACTAAAGACTTAGATAAACTGTGATAGGATCAAAGAAAGTGAGAGAGTAACGCCATGGAAAATGAACTGAAATCATTGCTTGGAGACGGTGGAAATACAGAAAAAGTGGTTCAGGGTGTCGTACAATTAAAAGGGATGCTCAATGAATTTAGGGACAATCATGCTGCTGTTCAAAGCTTTTACCTAATGAAATTAAGGAAAATGAGAGTGGACTGGCCTAAAATGGAGACATTTGAAAAAATCCTTGGGGAAGTGGATTCATGGAAAATGTCTTCTAGATCCTCAAATCCTCAAATGCTTGTTGAGCCTCAAAAAACAGTATTTCTAATGTGTCTAAACAATCCAACAAATCCAAATGTTCAAAACAATCAGCTACATCTTCATCAATATCCTCAGCTCTTCTTAAAATAGCCTCAGAGAGGGCTGCTCACCAGGCACGCATGTCTACATTAAAAAAGAAGCATGTAGTTGAAATTTAAAAAAAACAGACTACAAGCATAAATGGAAAGAATGGAACTAGATGCAGATATTGCTGCATATGAGGCAAAGCTAAAGGTTTTGGACAGTTTTTATGAATGCTCTGAGGGACAATCTGCAGTGCATGGAAAGGATGCCATGGATGAATATCTGGACAGTTACATGAACACAATGCCTCTGTCAATGAATTTGAACCCTCCCCTGCTAAATTCAAAGCGATGAGCCCTTCCTAAAACGCCACTTCAGAGATTATTAAATTGACCACATACCTCTGAGCCAACTCAAAAAATCAGGAGCAGCAAACTCAAAATCAACCTGAAAGTGACTGTTCTGAAGAATCCAGTTCAAGTAATCAAAGTACTAATTTACTGAATTTAATCTAGAGAAAAAGTGACTTTGCAGATCTATTAATGTAACAACATAAACAATCCTCATTTCCCCAAATCCTGGTGTTTGATGGGGACCCTTTAAGTTTCCAAATATTTATTCTTGCATTTAATCATGGAATTGAAAATAAAACTGTAAATGCTGAAATACTGAAATGCACAGAGTGCCTTTGCTCTTTATCTCAGAGGATGTTGCAGTGCAATGAAAAACTTGGAGTATGGAAGAACTGGACCTTGTATGTACTTTGAAAGTGACTGTTGAGGTAGAAATGGAGGACCACACCATATGAGCTCATGAAGAAAACCGCACACAGAGCCAGATTCTCTCACCTTGTTACATTCATGGAAAACCAACCCCACATTCTACAAGATCCTGTTTTTGGTGACATCAATGGATCTCTGCCAAAGAAAGCAATCACAAAAGGTCACATGACAGCAGATTTAAACAGAAAACTAAACAAAATGCGAGAAGCAGTAACATTGCTGTGACTATTGGGATGAAAGACAATAAAATTGCTGATCGGAGATGAAAAATCTGAAAATCAGAAAGCCTGCTACATTTGCTCACACAGGTAAACATTCACTGGGTAATTCTGAAATGTTAAAGGCTCAACACCATGACATCAAGGTAAACCTATTGAAAAAAAATGGCATCTGCTTTGGCTGTTTATCCAAGGGACACATGAGTAAACTTGTAAAAGGAGGATGACATGTCGACTCTGTCAAGGTAAACACCCCAGCATACTGCAAAAAGAGTTGTATATCTTTTTTGTGCATGTAACAGTTTGCATAGTGAAAAAGCCCAAAGGGAGTTCCCATCTCCACAGAAAACTGTGAACAGAACTGCTTGAAAACAGCTCGTTTGTAGTCCAACCCTTCACTTCCTTGACTTGTGACATCACAATGCAAAATGCGTCATAAAACTTACCAAGCCAGGGTCAGGCACGCCCTCAAACCAAGCTAGTCTGAGCGGAGGCCCTTTGGCTCGACTCGCCTTTGTTTGGATTTCCAATCTAGAAAAGTTGTACGTGTACCTGCTTCCAGGTACTTTTTTTCGTATCACCACACCTCCGTCGAGGTTCCAAGCGAGCTGAGGGATACTAAAATGTAACGTGAAGACACGACAGACTGCTGATTAGTCAGAGAATATTCACTGCATCATCATTGCTCCACCAGACAGAGGCCAGCAACAGGAAGTTTTATATTTTACAGTTTCCATATGGATTTTCATCATTAAATCCACTTCTGAGAAGTTTTGAGGTGAGAAATCAGCTGTGTAGATGTCGAATATTGACAGTTGTATGAGAAGTGATGGCGTAAAAAAAGTGTGATGAATATTTTCGGAGTTGAGGAGCTCCACAAGTGGCAGCGGGGGAAGTCTGCGGCGACCCGCAGGAGGAGCATGTGAGGCCGGCCAGCCGCCCGCTCACAGAGCCCTCTGCTCCCGCCGTGTCACACAGACCGCTGCAGCAACAACGGCAGAGGAAAACACAGCTGGAAGGTTTTCATACCGCTTATCTGTCTTGACATTCTGAGGAGTATTCAAACGTTTTAACCGTAGACTGTTTATTAAGAGCTGTGTGGCTCGCTGGTGTGTGTGTCACATTGAACATTACGTCGCGGCCGTTGTGTGTGGCGTCGCTATCTCTGGGTACTATCTGCAATGGAATACAGAGCAGGGCCGAGTAGAGTTGAGTCTATCGATTTTCACTATGGAAGCATTTTCGGCAAGGCAGCATAGATCGTCAGAACACCAGCAACAGTTCAACATTTAGTCCTGATGGTAAGAAGTGGAACAATGATGTTGTGTGGTTGTGGACTGGTAATAACTTATGCCATCTGCTAGGTTACGGTTGCAGTCTGAAGGCTTTGAATTGGATCACACTACCTTGTTTCTTACAACCCCCGCCCTTCTCTGCTTCTGATTGGCTAGTAGTCCTTACCTAGGAACTGCGCATGTGCAACTCCCAACAAAGATATGGTACAAGTAAGATGCATCACTCTGTAGCTGAAGAGCGGAGCGTACAACAGACAGGCTGAAAAGAGGAGCTGCAGCAATGTGCAGTATGAGGAAAAATATGGTGTTTTTTGAAAATTAAACCATGTAAACCTGTTCTGGTACAACCTCTAATTAAGATTTTGAACCTGAAAATGAGCATAATAGCACCCCTTTAAATACACAGAAGAACACAAAGACTTCATGAAAGATGTAATTGCTATGCAGATAAGGTACCAACAAAGTATCTTCATCAGGATAATGGTAAGGTATGGTACATAACCCACCATGGAGTGTACCACAAATGTAAAAAGACCATCAGAGCAGTGTTTTACTGTACATCGTCATACAAAGGAACATCATTCAATAATGTACCTGACTTAGCCAACTCACTTCTTGGTGTTTTACTGAAATTCCGGCAGGAACAATTTTTTTCGCTAGATACGAGTGTATGAAGAGGACTCAAACCTCCTGAGATTTCTGTGGCCAGAAAGTGACACAGACCAAAATTTAGAGCAGTACAGGATGACAGTTCACCCTTTTCTGGCTGTCTCTTCACCAAGCTGTGCTAATTTTGCAATTCAAAAAAACAAAAGGACAATAAAGACAAATTTGATGCGAAAGCAGTTGACAGCATCAAATCAAACTTTTATGTCCATGACTGCCTAAAATCTGTGGTAACAGAGGAACAATATGTCAACCAAAAAAATCTCAGCGAGTTGTGTGCAAAAGGAGGATTCAAACTAACAAAGTATAAGCAACATCTGTGTTGTCCTAGCAGCTATCCCAGAGGAACAGGAAACTAAGCAAATCAAAACACTGGTCCAAACTACCTGTGGAAAGAGCTCTTGGGATGTACTGGAATATTGAAAATGACACATTTGGATTTCAAATCAACAGCTAAGTTTGGATGGGACAGTACAATTCCCTGTGTGTACTCAAAACCATATGAGAAATGGCTGACTGAGCTTGAGCAGCTAAAACACTTGCAGATCAGCAGATGTTTGAAAACTTAAGATTTTGGCCAGGTAAAGACAGCACAGTTGCATCACTTCAGTAATACCAGTAAGCAAGGTTACAGCACAGTAAGTTACATTAGATTCATCAACAACCTGAGAGAAGTTCATGTTCCTTTAGTCATTGGAAACTCCAGAGTAAGTCCCCCACAAAGGATGACTTTCCCAAGACTCGAGCTTACAACAGCCACTTTAGCTGTGGATAAGAGTGGATTGAAGGCTACGCTCAGGACTGCAGAACTACTGAGATTGGAACGGTCCCTAATTGTGTAGCTTTGATACTGAAGATAAAAAACCGTGTTGTTGGAGATCACTGAAAAAAAAAAGAGATAAATTCTGGATTGTTGCTGGGTAAGGAGAAGTCACTGAAAGAGCGTGTTGAAGCACTGAAAGTTGCATTCAATGTAAATCTGACAGTGGAGGATATGGAAAATGCTGAAAGAGCCATATTGGTATCTGAACAACACCGACACTTGTCAGAAACTGTGTTTTCTGTAGAAGAATGCAGTCCATAGTAGGAGAGCAGAAGATGGCAAATCTCCTTCAAGTCCGTGTGATACCAGATTTACCACTTTTCACTTCAGTTGGTATGGATTATTTTGGACCTTTTGAAATAAAGCGAGGTCGAACCAATGTGAAAAGGTGGGGTGTAATTTTCACTTGCCTAACCAGCCGTGCAATTCATCTTGAAGTAGCCAGCAGCTTGGACACTAACTCCTGCATCAACGCAATATGCAGATTCCTTTGCCGTAGAGTTTAAAAATGATTAGATCAGATCAAGGTACAAACTTCACTGGTGCACAAAGGGAGCTTGAACAATTATGGAAGAAACTAAATCATGACAGAATTCAAAGAAACCTTCTACAAAATGGGATAAAGTGGATTTTCAACCCAGCATCAGGTGCTCATCACGGTGGTGTTTGGGAGAGACTTACCAAGTCACTCAAAAAGATCCTCTGTTCTTTGGTAAGAGAACAAATCCTGAACGATGAGGCTTTGCAAACAGCCTTATGTGAAGTGGAAGCAATCATGAATGACAGACCCATCACATCTGTAACAAACGACTTGAATCATCTGCTTCTTCTTAAAACAAATCCTATCATGCCTCCTGGACTGTTCAAAACAGATGACCTGTACTCCAGGAGAAGATGGAGACAAGTGCAATATCTGGCAGACCTCTTTTGGAGGAGATGGGCAAAAAAGGAGCAAATGGAATAACCTGAAAACAAACTTTCAACCCGGGGATCTTGACATGATTGTGGATCAAAGACACTGTTGGGACGGATTTTACAGACTTAGCCAGGAAGCGAAGGACTGGTTTGCAGTGTCTTGGTTAAAACCAAAACCAGTAGTCTACAAAGACCTCAACAAACTTTGTCTACTCCTGGAGTCTGAAGAATATAAAAAAATTGCCACTTCTGTTAGAATGAAAAATGATATATGCATCTAAAATTGGCTGCATTTGAGTTGTTTGTAATTTCTACATTTAGGATTTAAGTAATTAGGGGCTGGAATGTTGGAGCCAAATTTTGTGTTTAATTATTTTATAATTTAGATGATTTATTTAGTATGAGAATAGTGTTTTGGATTTATTGTTTATGTATTTAACTTTTCTGATTAACTGTTCTGACTAAATTTTGTGATTAACTGATTAAGTTAGATTTCGGTTAGCTATGGAAAGAGGAAGAGGTGTGTTTGAAGAGGTCCTTTTTTTTTCTTCTGAACCTACAGGCGGACACAAACAAGAGAGGACCAACACAGTCTTTGAGTTTGAGAGTATTTCTTTTTGTTTGTTTTGTTTTTAAAAAATAATAGAGGAAATGAGAGACTTAAGAAGTCTTATTTCTGATCATTTAAACATGTGAGTCAGACGTAGGGCCCTGTAACCTGGGACTGCAATTTTTAATAGAAAAAGGACAAGACATGCGCTGACTATACGGACATATTTTTGAAGAGGACCTGGATTATACACGTGTTACTTTATAATCATTATTTTGTGTCACATGTTGGATGTGCCCTGAAGTGCTGGTGAAGAGAGCTGAAGGTAGACACAGCACTGAGGTGTAACTTGGTTCTGTTTGGAGCAAGAGACGGTGTATTCCCTTTGGTACCTTTTCAACAGGGACACTTCATTTCATACCTACAGTGTTTGCTCAGGAGAGAATAGTATTTACTCAATCTCGCAGGAAAGGGGGGAAAAATGGTCTTCTAATATTGTTGCCATCAATTTTGAGAATTGTTCCACCTGTGAAGACATTATTTGTATACATAATGGTAAGTCAGCTACAGTAAACATTCATCAATGACATATTGTTATTGGAAATATTCATATCCTGCTTGGTAATATGTAGATTAATAAATAATCATGCATTATGTTGTTTTATGTTGAGAGGGAAACAATACATTGCCCATAGAAAGCTGGTGTTGAAAAGTCACATGAATGATTTAAATAATATCAGGTTATGTATTATAACCCCATCTCTGACTAGGCTGTGCTGCCTGGAGCCTGTGATCATGTTTTGATATTTTAATTTGCAATAAGTCCACACAAAGCTGGTAAATTTACTTAACTTTTCAGCTTTTAACTGTTATATTTTATGCAAGTAAATGACACAAATAATAGGCTCAAGGTTAACATTAGTTTAGACCAAACTATGTGCTCATGTGTTCATTCTATTACTGTATGCTAGGTCCAAACCTAAGTAGCCTCTTTGAGTATATTAAGTCACTGAGTGGTACTAGTAAAACCTCACATTTTTAGGGTCATTTACTGTTACTGCCTTAGATGTCTTTGTTGCTCCTACTGGACTGCATAATTCAGTTTTTTTGGAAGAGGATAAAGATTCAAGTGTCTCGGTGTTAGTACCTACTCTCACCTGGGTTTCAGTGCCAGTGTTTACCTGCCAAAAGTAACCATCCAAGCATCGCTATAGCTGAATCAAGTGTGTCTGTGAATAATGAACTCTGTATAGCAGCTCTCTGGGCCGATGAAAGCAGCATTTAATCAATTATCACATAATGAAATAGGTTTTCAGTCTGCTTTTGAAATAAAAAGATGGCTCTTTTAAAGATCACCATTTAAGATTAACTCTAAATGCTCAGGATCCATATACATTTAAGAATAGCACCTACATTTGCACCTACACCAAATTTAAGTGGAATATATGTTTTTCTGGCATGCAACTATATACTATTCTTAGTACGCTGCTTTGTTACCCATGTTTCATGGTTTGCAGTGCAGGACTCATTGCAATTAGGGACTGTGCTAAAAAACAACCCGAATATATCTTGTAGCTTTACCAAGGTTGTTTGACAAATTATAGTGTTAGCTGATGGCAAAGCTGGTAGCTGTTTTCTCAAATGCCTGTGGTACATTTCATTTGAAATTCTAATCAATTGGCGGGGCCTCATGATTTAGCTTGAGCAAAATGAGCTGGATGGGGAACTTTTCCACAAAGCTTTTTGGTTCATTTTAGACTTCCTCAAATGAAATATATCCGACCACAATTACTGACCACAATTACAAGTGATACTTTATAAACTGGCAGGTAAACAGCAAAAATGTTACGTAAATACCTGTAAAAGAAATGTTCATGTAAATGTTTGCAGGGAGCAAGCCCCTAATTGTCCCTTTGAGTATCTTGAAAAAAATATTAAACCTCCAAGGACAAACCTATTCTAAAGCAGGATTTTTCAGGTTTTAATTATGTATGTACTTGATAACGAGACCCTAGGATTGAGCTCATGGCAAGGTTTTGCTACCTCAGGTCAAGGACTAGTACACCCATACACATCCAAGTGCCAGTCCTTGCCCTTATTATTCATATTGGAAAGTAGGACAAAGTGAGGAGCAGAAGAGATTCACAAGAAGAGTATCAATAGTGGAATAAAAAAAATAGAAAAATGACAAATTTCTCAATTGTGATTCATAATTTGATGTATTGCGTTACAGCTGAGGATCAGCCATTCTTGGAGTACCAGTCTGTGAGAATGGGCGTGTTCCAAGAAATGAATGCCCAAACAAAGAGCCTTGGCTACAGTGACAGAGATAAAGGGCCTGCCTATTACAGTTCTATACAGTAGACTTCTCTGCTGGAGATCTAATTTCAGTAATTAGAGTCATAAAAGAAGTGAAATCTCATCACAGCTAGAAGATCAGATCGGACAGATCTAAGGCCGCCTTAGATCTTCTATTGAGCTTCTTTTAGACAAAGAGAGCTTGAGTAATTAAGTCTTGGAACCCCAATTGCTTTGGCTGATTCACTGTTATTAGTTAGGCTTGCAAGAGGACAATGACCAGAATAATAAGTCTTTCCTGATTATATAACCATATTTTAAACCATCAAAAAGAAAATTAACCAGAGGGTTGCACGTGCCGTAATGCATCAGCTTTGAATGCATTATTAGTCGCACCCACTGGCTAAGCATTATGTTGTTGTGTTCTTGCATGCATTGTACAGGCTGTTAAATCAACTACATAAGATACTGTGATTGAGTGTATGTGATTTGTATTTACTGTAAATGCAACCACATTTTAGACATGAGAAGGGGTTTTATTTCAAAGCGTAGTTGCTAAAGAATCCTTTCTGCATTCTAATAGCGGCATGACTTGCTCTGGCTTTCCAAGCACAGCTCTTTCTCTTCTTATCCCTTGCAAATATATTACCGCAGCACGTTCAAGTTTTCAGACATTCATAATTGAGTAGCATATGATGAATAGCACAAGGGTGTTCCATTTTAGGCTGACTGGAAAACAGTGGCAGGATCTGCAGTGAGCCAATACTTTCTTCCAGCTCTCAAGCTCCATGTATCTTGGTATAGAAGACAATTTGCAAAGAGTCAGTGTTTGAGAAGGAATGCAAAATTATAGTAACATGACTTTTACTATATGCACTTCAGTGTCACATGGATACCGAACAATTTCTGATGTATCTTGTCTAGTTATTTGTTTGCGTGTATTTTGGTAGATAAATATATATAAAAATATATGAAAATCTCTGATAAACATTGATATTAGCAAAACTATTATTTATTTATTTAAATAAAAATTTGAGTTATATTCCTCTTTACTCTTTTCTTTTATCTCTCCTCTTGCCTGTCACTCAACACTTTGAACCTTGTCTTTAAAAACATGCTTCCAAAGACATACATTCAAAATGTTAGAAGTTTGGTGGGTGATAAACTACTCTATACTAAACAAATTTAATGTGGGTAAAAATGGCAATATCCTCCAAGAGGAATGCGTGAGATTGATCTACTAATGTGTCAGAATTTTACACATCTGACCTTGAATACCTTCCAGTCATTTAACTGAGCCAGGACCTTTCACACCTTTTGACTGTGACATTTTAAAATATAAATCCATGTCAACACAGTGATGCAGCATGGTGATGGATTATCATATTATCATAAAAAAATAAAACATTATATATATTATTTTGGTGACTCACCACAAGGGAGCTTGCATGATGCTACTTCATCTCCTATTTCAGAATCCTCACTATGAAGACTGACACAATGACAAACATTTTTACAGTTTTATTCATAGTAAAACTTTCTATTGAGAATAAAACCCACCAGGGAGTTTTTCCAAATGATTTCTTTAGGGAATCATATAAGTCGTGTTTTAGCAGAGAGATATGGATTTCTGCTTTTAACTTTGATCATTCAAATGTAGTTTTTAAATGCTGTCAGGTTTGAATGCAGGCACTGTTGAGGTGCTCCAAAAATAATATCTGAAATCATGATTTTTTGAGCTTTGAGTATTAGCAGCCTTAGGACATGAAACATGAAAAAACAGTGTGTGTACCTTAGAAACATGTCTCGACCTTAGCTGCAATTTGTCTACTCACATGACATTTGCACAAGTAATTAGGAAAACAGGATATCTTTTGTTTTTCTTTTTAAACGCTTAAGGCAATGTGTTGTGTGCACAGTTCTGACACCCAAGCATATAGTATTGCCAATTTATGGCCACCTATTGATTTATTATCAATCTTGCAGCTCTTGCCTTGGGGGAGCCATAATAGCCCCATTGATGCATCCCACTCGATCCACTAGCGATTAAATGGGGGCTGTTTTATATGGTTTTGTTCCTCATGCTCATAAACTCTTCCTATCCCCTGTCAGATGACAGTTTGGTCTTTTGAACGTAAGGGCCTCTAAAGTTTAACCTAGGATTTATTGGTATGCGATCACAAGATGGATGCATAAATAAAAACATTGATGGATACATCACCACCCAAGGTCACATACAATCTAGCATTTCTCAGCATGAGTGTTTATTAGGGATGGCACTCACTTGATTAAAAGATGATTTAGGTTGGGATCTGGGATGGGAGACATTTAGCTTGGTTCATTATTTTTATACAACATAATGGGAGGTATTAAACTATTAAGGTCCTATAGGAGGTGAATCCATTTGTTTTGACTTGTTGTAGTGACAGAAATGTACTACATTGCTTAAATCCTTAGGTTGACTTTAAATCACACTCATTTTAATTTGTTTTCATCAGTTATATTTATAATTTTGGGAGGATATTGTCATGACAAGTCACATAATACTGCTAATTCTGCTTGTGGTGCATATTTCATAACAGAATAAGACATCTGATGAAGGTGTCTACTGCAGTGGAGAGAGTGTTTTTGTTCAATATAGGGATGTCATGTTACATTTTCTACAAGATGTATCCTTCTCCAAGTCACCCAATATCTTTTTTGACATTAAATCAACAGAAGCCTATTCTATCAACAGTCCGACACCTGATATATGAATGATATTTGCCCTAAGTTTCAAGTTTGTGGATGTTGTATCTAAAGCACAGAGTTTATAGGTATTTTGTTCAACATGGACCGCTTAAATGCTGAGGATTTCACACTAGCAGGCGAGTAAAAGAACTCTTGCGGGTGCTTTGATCGCTAGTTCAAAATTGATTACTTTGACTCAGTGGAAATAAAGAGATCCAACTGTATACATTAGCATCAAAAGTAGATCAGCTAATGGGGAAAGGTTGGCTAACCGCAAACCATAGCAAGTAAAATTATAGACCAATACCTAAATGTTAACTCTTCTACAAGAATAATGAACGTGGCTTGAAGCTAATGTTAAAATTCAGCATATTCTTTTGAATACTATGGCTTTGGCATGACTTTTAATATTCACAGGAAACAGAGCACATTCTTTGGCTGTTTATACTATGTAATATGAATAGTTTCTAAAGGTTTAGGTGCAAATGGAGGCGATACAATGTGCAGCTCTACATCAACAAGGAATTAAACATTACGATTCTTACTTTGTCTTTCAAGTTCCTATATATTTATAGTATTTGTAAATGACAGTACCGTAACAGAATTATATCTCAACTTGACAAATTACCCACTATAGACATTTTAAATTCAGTAGATATAGGAAGGTAGAGATTATGAACCTGAACCTGTAAAGTTGCAATGGATAATGGAAAAAAAACCAAATCCAACATATCCCTTTAAGTTATTCTTATTCAGCTACTCAGTTTATGCTCTCAGAAATTTGGTTTACCTCCATTTGGAACTGCAGCTATGTCCTTTAAGTGATTATGTGAAAAAACACAACTTAGTTTCCCTGGCTTTGAGTATGAGTTGGTTAAGCCACAAAACAAAAAAAAAAAAATTCTTACAAAAATATCTAGACTTGTAAAAGCAAATCATTAATTTGATGGGAAATCATATAGTCTTTCTTAGCCAACAGAAGCAAAGAACAAATTCCAGAATAACTGAAGTGGATTTTAGGGCCAGGATTGATTGATAGTGAGAAAACATTAGCACAGATTTAAATCAGTTTTGCGTTCCAGGGGCCGTATTACAGAAACTTCCTAACTGGCAGATCCTATCCTAACTGCTCGGTAACCATGGTTATAAGGGTTAGGAACTGATTTAGGAAAAAGGCCATTACAGATTAACAGTTCCTAAGTCAATATTCCTTTCCTAACTTTAGATAGGAAAAGTGTATTACAGAAGCGTCCTAACTTCGTAAAATCTTAAATAAACTCTCCTAACTTTAGGATAGCTGTTTAGCTCTCCTAACTTTTACTTTTCCACCAGGTAGTGTTTGGTAACTCGTTTAATCCACATTGTCGCTGTTTAATTGCTTTTACAAAATCAACAAAACTTCAACGGTCGGAACTTAATTGATTCTACCGATGTGTTTGATGACAAAACCCTCGTTAATAGAAAGGCTGTCGCGATGTAACGCTAGAGGCGTTACATCGCCCATAACGTAAAGACTTGATGTAACAAAATGATCCTAATTGCAAGTCTTTGATAGAAGGAGATCGTTAGAGACAAGAAATTGCCTACATGAAAATCATGATGACGTTAGCCCGCAGCCTTTATCAGCCTTTCCCGAGAAGAGCTCCGGGTTTCTGCCGGCATCAGTGAGGGAGCACAGGAGGAGCGACCAGCGGCTTCCCTCTGCTCATTGGACACAAAAGTTGCCTTTCTCTTCGTATCACCTGTAAATGGACTTGTTTTCTTTTTGGCAGCATTAAGGCACTCTCTATCTTACTCTACCCGAGTTAAACGTTATGTGGATTTGGATTTCTCGACGGTGGTTACCAACAAAGTCATCTTAATATAAGTTCAATGATAGTTGTTGTTTTTGCTCCATTTTCAGTGTTCAATGTTTCATTAAAAAAAAAACTACAAAACACAGCGATTAAAATCAGTTTAGCTCGGCGACGAGAGAAAAGCGTCATCGGTTGCTAGGTAACAGACATAAAAGTTGATAACCGATGTTGGATTGCGTATTTAGGATTTCCTAACCTTGAGATAAGATGGATGAAGTAAGATAAGATAGGATTCCTAAAGTTCGTTAGGATTTGCTTCTGTAATACCAAACTGAGAAAAATCCTATCTAGACTCTTCCTATCTTAACTTAAGACCTAAGATAGGAAACTTTCTGTAATACAGCCCCAGGTGTTCAAATTTCAAAGGAACAATACACTTTCATGCTCCTGTCCAGAATATGCAGTCTTTCATGTTCAGCATCAGAGAAGATAATCTCAAGTTATTTCTTTTTTCACCTTTACTATCAGCAGCAATCTGTGCCGGAAAATGTTGTCACATTTTTCCTGTGCAATCACCACCTTGGTGCAGCAATATTCAGCTAATCAAGACATATGAGCCGCAGCATCTTTTTGGAATTCTCTTCCCTTGCAGGGCAGTGATTGCTTCAGTAAACGTGATGATGGATACATTTCCCACAAGAAAAGACCTTTAATTAACTGTCTACTGTCATTATCAGTAGATGCTAAAGATCTTGATGGCTCACGAGGAACCCAAAACTATAGCATTAGCCATTACAATACCATGCCCATGCAATAGTAAATGTAAAAACAAAGAGCATGATGGTGAAAGAAAGAAGAGCATGCTGATGTCATGCATGCACCCAACCCAGCACTATCCTTTCATCTCTTTTCACTGGCTATATCTTTCAAGTGCTTTTGCCCACTGAACTATTCTGGAGTTCATCCACTGCACTAAATTAGACAAGTGGGCTTTTCAGGACGGCTACAGTCTTTCAGTGGTACATTGATATACTGGGTCACAGTGAGTACAAACAAAAACATCATCAATTTAATATAACAATATTAGTGTTCACCTTCTAATAGTTTATAATGCTTCTAATTGTTTATATTGGCCCTGTCGCTAATGCTAACCAATCCAAAAGCACAAGCATATTCTATTGATTCCAAACAACCTGTTATTCAAGAGGATGTGACACACTGCTATTTTACTAAACACAAAAGGTTTAAGAAATCAGGTTGATCCCTTTATCACCTGTGGTTTCAACACAGCACACCTTGGCTACAGTCTCCACCACTACAGCTAAGATGTCACACCCCTTTAAATTGCTAATGAAGGCAAACAGGATGGGGTGGGTGTGAGCGCAACGGGTGAAATCATGTTCCGGTTGTTTCGTGTCAGCATGAGCATCTTCCTGGGTCTGACAGATCAGCCAATTAACCTTATTTACCGCGTCTCCCCTCATCCTCTAACGAGCTCCACTGGGCTTCTTTCTAATAATGAGCTGCTGAGATTGGGGACCATTGGTGTGTTGGTTCCAATTGCATTTGTCCTGCAATTATTAAGGTGACAAGATAGTGGTTCATGTATTCCTGTGCTGCCTGAGCAAGAATATTCATCCTATTTATGTGTTTTTCTCATTGGTAGGCCTCGTATGGAGCTGCTTGGACGTCAATTAGTGCTATGTTTATTTGCTCAACTCACAGGGAGTACATTAATACCAATATGATGGGATTATCTGACCTATACAAATAAAACGTAATGGGAGCTATTTACATGATGTTTACAAGCTTGAGTAAGCAAGTGGGAAACTGCTACGTGCTGTGTCTTATTAATCATCCTCTTTAATCGTCAGTTTAGAAATTGTGACCAATGTTGCATTTGGATAGAAAGAATATCAAGGATATCTTGTATAAGGTTTTAGTTACTTTTTCAGCACCTGTTTTGGATGGTCCATTAGCTATACCCGCTTATTGTTTAGAGGATCGTGGGGTGAGGCATGGGGTACATCCTGAATAGGTGGCCATTCAATCACAGGGCTGACACTCACAGGGTCAACAATTCACGCTCCTATGCACGTGTCCGGGCAATTTAGTTCCGCCAGCTAACCTAACATGTTTATGGTCAGTGACAGTGTGAGTTAGCTGGAAAGCATCCACCTCACTAAAGATGTTCTTCCGGGGCATGTGCACATGGAGTGCACATGTGAGAATGCAGCCACAGGACTCCAGCAGATGTCAGTGACCTTGTTAAGCTGAACAAGTAGTCAGAGAGGAGAGGGGAGTGTTTTTTTTTTGTGTTTTTTAAGTTTGGCTTTTCTTTAGTATTTCCTCAATTTATTATGCATTTTAATTTCAGGTTCAGTGTGCAATTTTTTGTGGCATCTAGAGGTGAGAGTTGCGAATTGCAACCAGGCGAGCATTAACATGCTCCTCGGATGGTCCCTTTTTTCTAAGTTGTGAAGTCGTTCTTCCGACTTCAGTGTGTGTTCATGTTCTCTGAAGTCAGAATGTGGATTCAACATGGATGCTACTCCAAATATTTGTTGTACTAGCACTATCAGGGCATATAAACAACACACAGACATCTAGTTTACTCTACATGAACAGCAAACTGTTATAACCATATTATAAATTACATATTTGCAAAATATGTATATGGACCTGCAGTGTTTGTTGATAGAAATGGCTCATTCTAATGTAATGAAAACATAACTTTTCATAATGTAAGGTCTTTATTCACCACTGAAAAATAGTCATTCTGATATATTATGATATATTATAATATCATATTCATCAATATCACTGTATCTTTAATCTTAGGTCATAGTCATTTGTATTTTGCATATGGAAATATTGGTATGGTTTAATTATATGTTTTAAAGTTATTGTGTGAGTGTCTATATGCCCTCATAATACAACTGTATAATGGTGCTGGTATAGATAATAGGTGTATATGCCTGGTGGAAAAGCAGTGAAGTGTGTAAGAGAGCAGAGGTCAGATTGGGTGTCACTTTTGCTGCTGGAATCTTCTGCACCTGTGAGACTACCTTTGTAGCTTGTTTAATGGACACTAGCAAAAATCAGAGCACTGGAAAAAATCCCTGTTGACTGATGCCTCTCATTTCTCCATCACGCTTTACCCCTCGAAACTGCTAGCTTTCATCCTGTTTTGTAAGGGTTCACCATGATCAAAACCTTAAAGGGAGGAAACTGGAGCACCCAGAGAAAACCCACGCAGGCAGACATAACATTTAATACAGTACATTATTACTGTATTAGTCATTACAACAACAAACATCCAAAATCACAGCCCATTGGGGTTTCTAATTCCAGTTTTCTCAAAGAGAATTATTATTAACCACTGGAATCAGCCTCTACTTCCAATAAAGCGTGAAAACACTAGTATAGCTTAGCGTAAGTGTGTTTTTGTGTGCAGTTAGTGATGTTACAAAATGTTGTCAGATAGTACTATGTGTATATATTGTATTACTGAAGCTAGCAGAAAACTCATGCAAGTGAAACTACTTACTGTATTTTAAGTTTTGGGCTGTCTATCTAACTATCATGACAGAGGCACAGAGGCTGCAAAGTTACCGAAGAAAACCTTTTCGGACGAAGCGAGGAAGAGAAAGTGAGTGTAACCGAGCAAGAACGTGCAGTGCAGTCCAGTACACACAAAACTACTCCTTCATTTTAGTGAGTGCAATAATACTGTGATGAATGATTTTGGAAGAATGCTTGCGGCTTGACAGGGGTGTCATTTTGCATACATAAATGGTATGGTTTCTCTCACACAGATAACATACTTCATTCTGTGTATCACGCCACATGACCACTGTATACTGTTTATGGTAAGTACATCAGTGGGTCTCTGAAAAGGTCTTTTTGAACTTTTCTTTCTTCATAGTTTTTGTAAAAGTATCATCCCTAACTTTATCTGTGACAGTATTTTTGTTTTATATGACAAAAGTTTCACCTTAGCAAAAAAACAACAAACAACTTTGTTCTGGTCATTTGTGATTCATCTATTCAAGTAAGCCTGCCTTTTGAGCAGATATACTCTCCGCTTCATGACCTTCACTGGACAAGCATTGGTTTCAGGGCTGTGATTTTCAGGTCCCCACTGTGTATGGTGTGGATGCCTGTGGAGACACTAATACAACCCATAGTGCAGAGCTCTAATATAGTACCCTGAGCAGGTGCTACAAAACCTCTTCTATTCAACCTTCAGCCTTAAAGAAGCACTTCAACAATCTTCAAGTTGCCATTTTTATGAAGCAAAGGTGTCTGTTGTAAAACTACAGGCTCAAAGACTGACATCACTTAACTCGAAGAAGAGGCTACCGTTTATGCGTGAGTGCATTATTTGTCTTCATACCTTTAGTCTCGTTTATTGCCTTAAATGCCTCTCGGGTCTTTTTACTCACGTATAAACAGTCGTTTACAAAGTCAATATGCCCAGTTAATGTTCAGTCACAATAGCCAATATACGGCAGTGATCCACACCAAGTGGTGTGCTTAAGGATCCTGTAATGGTCTCATGTCAAGTTTATGTTTTTATGTCTCCGTAAGTGCTGTCAGTGCAACAAGCCGGCTTCGCTCCTGCAGCAATGGTGTCACAAAATGTTATTTTTAAAAAATGCTTATATTTACCCCATGTCCTTTAAGACACATTCCTCTGACTCTAGTGTTTGGAATATGCTGGAAGCAGGAAAAACCTTGTACAGATCAGATCAGAGTGTAGTCAGTCAAATACGATCTATATAATAAATAATATGTGTTGGTCCTTCTGTACATCATCTTCATTTTTATCAGATAACAATTTAACTAGACTTAAAAAAAAATAAAATGACAGAAATTCACTGGTTCCAACCTCTCAAATGTGAATTTTTTTATTTTTATTTTTATTGACCAAACCATTCCTTGAATAATAGATAAAATAGTGGACTTTGACTGGGCCTCAGTGTTTATTGTTGAATGTCTCTTCTTAAAATACTGTGACAAAATTCATAAAATCCCATGTAGATGCAGAATCAGACCACAAAGCACTCCCGTGGGTGGTGAAAACTGACAGATGGATCACTGGCATCTAGTTATATACTATTCAGAACATTTCTCACAGGTGCTACCTGGGCAGGACAGGAAACATCTCCAAGGATGCCTCCCACCGTAACCATGGGATTTTTCTCCCATCCGGCAGGCGTTACAGGAACCTACTCTGTCTCGCACCAGCAGGCTCACAAAGAGCTTCTTCCCTATGGCTCTGACCCTGCTGAACTCCACACCTTCAGTTTAATAGCCCCTTTTCACCCATATTGCACTGCTCACAGTACTTACATGTACATACTGTGTGTAATGTTGTTATACCCTGCATACCAATCAAATGCATAGATGCTATTCCAACTGTACATATAGTCCTACATTTGCACTCTTCATTCTATAACCCTGTCTAGTTCCCCTCTATATGCTTTTAATAAACTCAGATACTGTGTACCTGTATAAAAATACTGTTTATGCAAATGTGCTTTGATGCTAATACATTTCATTGGCTCTGTAACCCATACTCTGCATAATGACAACAAAGTTGAATCTGATCAAGTCTAGATATGGTGAACTGCATTATCACAATATGGTAATCTTAACTATAGAATTTTAATGATTTTACAATTAACTGCTTTGCAATATTATTGCGATGTGATAAAATGAGATTTTCTAATTGCAAAGACTGCGATTACACTCTGGTCACATAACACCCAAAAGTAAAACAGTCCGCAAACAAAGCATCAACTTTGCATTTTACGCTGTAACTTGACTTGTTGTTGTACAACGGCACTGACACTACAGAAACTTTAGTGTCACACAGGGAATGAAAGTAGCACCCGCCACCTGCGGGTAACTTGGTGATGGTGGTGGGTGAAATCGTCAGGCCATCCGCTGCTAGGCATATTGTGGTGATCGGCACCTGCATCACACACACATATACACACACACACACACACACACACACACACACACACACACACACACACACACACACACACACACAGCTCAGGAAATGTTTGCTTACTGGGTTACAAAACGATGGACTACAAGGAGATTTGAACAGAGATAAGGACTCATTAATTGGTGGTTGAACTGTGGGTTTTGTATTGAGCACATACTGTATAATACTCTGTGGTCTGTTGGTAGGCTGACCTGATGATATTATATTATTTTGATATTATATGTTTTGAAAGCCATGACTCGACTCAAATTATCTTTATTATTAAAATTTGATACTTTGTTTCCACCACATAATAATTCATGCATCACCTATTTTCATCAGAACACAGGCCTTGCCTACAAGAAAGAACAGTGTATGTTTAATTTATCTAATATTGTGTTAGTCATACTATTTACTGCTTGTACATTTTGAATAATCCAGAAGGTAAAGAGCTAAAAAATTAATCACATATTAAATTGCAATCACAGTATTGGTTTAATAAATTGCACCCTAATTTCAAATCTAAATCAATCTCACCAAAATGTATCACGCTGTGGGTTCGCAAATGCTAATTTACATATAGTTGGTGTTAAATATTTTTTTTTTCAATTATAAAAATATTAAAGATTTGTTGGGAAAATTAGTTTAACTTTAACCCTAGATCAAACCTCAACAGTGAAATGATGCTGTGATTGAAAAATAAAGAATCTTGTTCCACTCTAAAACAGTAGAAGCTCTTAAAATAAAAGACCAAAAGCACTTTAGGTCAAATCAGCAGCCTATGGAAAAGTGTACTTCACTTTCAGGTTAATAGTAATATATTTGCAAACCATGACAGAGAGTGCACTATAATCTTGGAACCCCCACCTTCCCAGGCTGTGCAGAGACATCAGAGAAAATGTAGCATGTCATCTTCTCTAATGCAGCGGGAGCCATCTGATAATCAAGCTGGCAAGCTGCACTCACTTTTATTTGAACTGTGAAAGTTGATGAATCAGACTTGGCTGCACACTTAAGACCCTTCTAGCCTTCTCACCTTTGTCTGTTGCTTGGCCAACATTTGTGTGCCTCATCCATCTTATTAGGGCACAGTGCCCTGCAATACACTACCTTTCAAAGTGTGCATGGTGGGAACACTTCTATCCATTTGACGAATGGAAATTGCCTTGTGTTTCCATGTTGCCCCTGCGTTAGACTACTATTTGTTCATAATGGCCAGGATGTGCAAGATAGTGTAAATACACTCAAAGCAGTGTTTATGCTAGGTTGTATTTACCACAACATATCAGTTAGATTAGTTTTGTGTTTGGAATAGGGAATTGGCGATTATTTTCATTATCAGTTTATTTGCCATTTATTTTCTCGATTAATCATTAAACATTTGTCTGCAAAATGTTAGTAAAAAGAAGTTGCTTGAAAAGTGGCTCAGGTGATTAATAAATATCAATTGATAATTCTGTCAATCCTGTTAATTCTTAATTGACTTGAAATCAATTAAATGATATCAAACATTATTTTTTCCTTTGAGAATGATATTCAGGCTGTTTATTTCAGCTTCAGCCAGAATGACACAACGTCACAACTGCTACAACTTGTTAGTCAAAATTATATTATAGCTTCTAGGGCAGGTTACACTGCATACATTAGGATTACTCTGACCTTTCCTCTACTCATAACAATATTATTTCTCTACTAAACCAAGTGTGTTTGGTGCTGAATCTCCCAACAGAACATTACCGTTGAATTATAGCATGTAAGTATGTAAAAAAGAGTTGTCACTCAAGTAGTGACAATTCCTATTCCTATAGTATTTCCTATTTCATGGTCTATTTTATGAAAACCGCATTGTCATTTAAAAAAATGAAGCTTTCAATTCTAATGCGAGCTCAATAAATGCATGATTTTTCCGGAGTCAAATCAGTAGTCGTTTTAAATAATCGTGATCTCAAAATAATCGTTATGAATTTTACCATAATCGGTCAGCCTTAACACATATCGTAGTTTCATTTTCAGGTTGTCTAAGTTTTATGACGAGCCAAGGGAAGTGAAAAATTACTGCACACCTTAAGAGCTGTGAATTAATTAGGACATCTATGCATGCTGAATCAACTGACCATGTTTCAAAAGGAGATATTTATGCCCTCTCCATCCAAATTGCCTTAAAAGAACATCGACAGAACTGTGGGTGCTGGGAATTCCTTAAGGCTTACTGGAGCTTAGAGAATATACCATCCCTGGAAGGTATAAGAGCAATCACAAAACCTGTCAAAGCCCACAATGCCTATGTGTATATTGTGTTTAAAACGTTTTTTTCCCAGTCACAATAGAAGATATTTATGGTGGTAGAGCTGGACAGTATGGCTGAAAAAATGTTGATATTTTTAGACTTGGATGAAACTCCATTACAAAATGATTTTTAACAAAATAATAATATAGAGTATACCAGCTAGCCTTAAATCAGTGCCATTTTGTTCACACCACACAAACAAATTTCTGAACATTATAATCAGATTCTGGCTAAATAACTTCATGGCACTACATTATATAGCAAATTTACAGATGACTTACCAGTTTTAATATTCAAATATGTAGTCATGAAGTCAATTTATGAATTTCTTTGAATTTCTTTTATTGGCACCAATAGAATATGCATATTTCATCTAATAAATGTAAAGCAGAAAACATTTGTAAAAGAGAATAGCACAATGAGCACAGTGAGCAAGCAACAAGTTTTTCAAGCCAATAAAGCTGCTTCACAATGACTAATTATTATTACAGTATTTTGCATCATGATATGACACTTCATCATTGTAGATTTTTGTTAGATGTTGTGTCTAATTAGCTATATTCCTCATCCCTTTAGTGTGGGGAAAGTGTTTGTGTGTCAATTGCAGGCTCCCATAGCTTAGGGGGACAGGATGAGAGGGTGCTGTACTAGAGACATGTGTTGGTTAGAAATGTTTTGCTGATGTTGTTGCCATTACTTCTATAACTAGATCAGCAGATAGTGTAGATCACTGACCTCTTGAACTCTGATGCTCAATTTAAGCAGATTTAAACTAGGGCTGAACGATTAATCATTTTCAAATCAAAATTGCAATTTGAAAGAATTTGATTAGCTAATTGTAAAGACTGCGATTAAAAATTTAGGTTAATTATACAGGACATCTGACCCATTTTAAACAGTCTCGAAGTTACAAATTCATTCTGTTGCTTCTGTTCTGTTACGGCCCTACTCACCAATCAAGAGTGGTCACAGGGTGTTCACATTTTACAACAACCAAAATCAGAGGAAAACATGTGGGGATAATGGCTTCAGCCAAACAACCAGACATGGTGGCTGTGCTGTGTTTTTTTTTTCATCCTTTGCCCGGTGTCAACTCACACTGGACATGTTTGCCTGTCCCACGCTGCTGACATGTTGTTAATTTCTATTTTTGTGTGCAACTACTACCGATCACTGCTCTCTGTGAGCGCTCTGTTTTGTTCAGTTCTCTGCACGGTTTCATAGCCTACATGGAGCATTTCAGAATAAAAGCGTTTTGCCTGCCTGATCTTGCTGACTTGTTCAGATTTTGTTGATCTGTTCAGTTGTCCTTGATTTTTGTGCGTGTACCATGGTTAAATAGGCTACATAGTTAAAATGTTTATTTTTGTGTCTGTTTTAGCTACGTTTATTGTTGATTTATGATTGGTAGTCTGCACAGGGTGTTTTATTATGGAAAATCCTGCCACATCGCAGTTTTAATGTCTCTTGTAATGCTTCATGACATGGTTGATCTATAACACAGTAATTATTGAACTTTAACTGAACTTTAAAAAAAATGGAAATCAAATTTTAATCACAATATCTGGCAGAAAAATTATTTTCCCCCCCCCAAAATCATTCAGGCCAACTTCAAACCAAAAAAAGTTCAGTGATACAGTAAAGGTATATTGCTACCTGTTAGACTATTCTCACCTAAGTACATATTTTAATTGGTTCGTCAGATAAAAAGCTTTAGATGTCAGTTGTGTAATTTTATACACATTTTACTGTAATTCCATCTGGCATATTTAGTATCTGTAGAAACACTGAGATCTCCATTAGAATTTAAAATATAAGTAGCTCCAAGGGTTTGAAAAATTCTCAGTTGCGTGCATCTGTAATGATGGAACCACCCAATGGGTTGTAGAAAAAGATGAACATCAAGCTATATGTGGTTAATTCTCATACACATGCTTCGAACTGAATTAAAATTTTACATGATTTGTACTGATTTACAACTGCTAATGACGATACTGAAATATGTGTCAGTATGAGTCACCATGTTTTGCACAGCAGGCCATATATATACAACCACATCAGATAGGGAGAGAGAGAGAAAAGCATTTTCCGCTTAATATTTTCACCTTTCCCTGTAATAGGAACAATATCAATAACCTTCACTGTAAAATGAATCATAAGGTTGCTATAATTTCTGAGGCAGAATGGCATTTTAACAACCCAGGCTTATGGGGAATCGCACACAGCCTGCTGTGCTCTGCCTTCATTTCCTTTGTTCTAATTTCTATTTCTATCCTCTGGACATGATCCTCATTGTCAGTTGTCGGCCTCAGCGATTGAATAGCCTCGTCAGGCCTCCCCAGAGTCCCCTGCTCTAGAGCAGTCTTGGCAGGAGAGGGACAGATGACTGTGTCTATCTCTGCCTTTCTCTCAGAAACAGTGTCACTTCAGCCTTTCGTATTACGTTGATTGATTTCCTAGTAGATGGTTTGATTTGTTGCTATCACTAGGACCAAGATGGCTAAGTCATTCTTACAATATTGTCATCCCTGCTGTTTGGCCTGATGTAAACCTCCATATACAGCTTTAGATGACATTGTGGTCTGTTTTGCTGTGATGTACAGTATCATACAATATCTCTGTGTCCATTGTGTTGATTATACTTGAAATAAATGTCAGTTCAGTCCAGTGTGTAAAATCTGAAACAAAGCTGAAATATAAAAAGCCAATTATCTGCTTTCCATTAAATTAGTCATTCATATTCAGATTAAAGTCTTTCTAGGACAGTCTCATTGCAAGTATCATCACCTCAGGCATGCGTGCTTTGCCTTTGTGTTTTTATAAAAGAGAGTTTCTACATTTTGTCTTAGGCTCTGATTCTCTCACCAAATATTCCCTGTCTTGTGTGCCTTGTATGTACTGTCAAGAGTCTCTGACTTTTACCCCTTTTCTATCTCTTACTACCTACACAAAGAGTGTGTGTGTGTGTCTGTGTGTGTCTGTGTGTGGACTATCTAGTGCTGTAGTCAGATATTTATATGTGCCACTGGCATTTCTCTTGTGCAGCTCAGCACTCTTTAGGAACATGGACCCTTCTTTGCCTGTCACTGTTGTCTTCTTGTGTAAGTGCAGAGGTGGACAGATTGTGCTTGGCCTTGCGTGCCCATGGCCTTTTGTTTTGAGTCCCTTTGGACCTCCCTCTCGTGACAGGCCCTGTGTTCAGGTGGAAACCCTGCCGAGCACCCTGCTGGCAGGTTAAGTGCTCTTGCACATCACCATGGGGACTGAAAACAGACAGGCAAAGAAGGTGTGTCTCTATTTCTCCCTTAATGACTCTTCATTTGTGCAGCAGGCTTTCCACATGTTGCTAGTATCTCATTTCATGTTTTTAATTTCTTTTTTATTATTTTAAGTGCATTATATTCCCTCAGGTTTTGGCCAAAATGAGGTGTCTTTCTACCTGTTTAACTTTATTTTGATTATTGTATCTCAATGTACCTTCTGCAAAGGTTTAATCAAAAATAAAATGGATTCCTTAGGTTTAAAATGTAAAACAATGCTTTCTAACCTTTTTTACCCCCAAGTACTCCCACACCCCTGTATAGATGAGCTTAAGTTCCTCTTCATTGTCACCACTCGTCAGCTGTTTAAAATGTATTCATTGCTAACATATTTAATTCAATGGAATTGTCAGTGTGTAGGCTTGATGTTGACTCAGTAGTCATTCATTTATGTATTTTGACCTCTTTGGTAGCTCAGGCTAAGGCTCGTGCAGACTACACAACTTGCTGTCTTGTAACTCTTGAAGTCGTTGTGGCGTTCACACTATGTGGCTGATCAGTGACAGGGGGTCACACACTACACGAGCTGCAACAACTCTGTCACCCGATGGCTGGTCTCTGAACCACGTTTTGTCATGAAAACAAATGTGAAATGTGAAACAGGAAGCGACCCAAAACTACACACAAAACAGCTGTTTGTTATTATTAAAGATAGCAATAATAAATACAAAGAATATGGGTGAAAGAATTGATTAGCACACGCAGGTAGCAGGGATTGTCTGAGCTACAGAGAGAGCTGGAGGTGATTAAAAAGTGTTTTGCAATGAAAAAGTAGCTTCCTGTCTCATTGGCTTGATGTGGATGTCGAGTCGGCCGACTCCTGCAGATATTTGGCATGTTAGATATCTGGCTGGCGTCTGCGATGTGTCAGCGGTGGATTGGAAGCCATTTTTGATGTGTTGTTGAGTAGTTCACACATAACAACTGCCGACCGCTGATCAATTGCTGATTTACGTCCAATCACACCTGCCAGTCTCCGAGCAGGCCGACTGGCAAATCAGGCTGAAAATTGTTCCGTCAACATTATGTTATCCATTAACATTTAAATAATCGATTTTTAGACATTTGTTAATCGATTAATAATCTTCCGCGTCTGCATCGCGATGCATCTTAGAATTGATTATTTCTCCCACCCCTAATAAATATACTAAACATCAGCTTCATAACAAGAAGAGCTGGAAGATATGGCCAAAAATGTTATCACGATAAAAGGTTTCATATCTTTCGATATCGACAATCACAATCACAATTAGTATCAAATCGTTTTTTCTTTTGAGTTTAAAGACTGATTTTTGCCCCTTAGTGAAAGCTGAAGAAACCTGGTGGGTAATTGGGGTTTAAGCATAAACAGTGGATCACTTGACAAACATGAGGTACAACACTAAAAACAATTATTATAAAACTTTTTGAACAAATTTGTTTAAGTAAAATTAAGTTTTTCATTCCTTTAAGTCCTTTCAGTCCAAATAAACATCTTAATAAAAAATTAAGTCTGAATTCATGTATGATTTAGGTGAATAAAATTAAACATTTATTGAATATTTATGAACATTTGTTATATTGTTGTTCAAAAAATATATATCAACGATAATTACTGTTATTTGTTTTATTGTCCAGCCCTATATGTAACATACGAATTAAAAAAAAGATACAATGCTATTCTTTCTATTTAACTTACCAGAAAACATTAGACTAATGTTACATGAAGTAGGAAATGCGAAACTTTTAGCTTTTGTGTGAATGTAGCCAGTGAACTGTAAGTCATATGCTTACTTTGGTCTTCTTCCTTTTATTGTTTTCTGTGTTCTGTTCTTTTGCTTGAGGCATTTGCTGAACAAGCAGCTTTCCTCATGCCAATTTCTTGACTGTTGAACGTCTAAATGCTTCAACACAAATGTTTTCACGAGATAATTCCCAGAGAGCCAAGATTTAATTAAGTGTGCTCGGTTTGTTTTCTGGATCTTCTGTTCATCAGCGTGGTACAATTGGGGAACTAAACCGCTGTGTTTGAACCATTCATTCCAATCAACTTCAACAGGCATTGTCTCTCTATTGTTTGTTGCTCTTCTGGCTCTGAATGTTACAAGTGTTTTAATGAGGGTTTCATCCGTGAGAATTGCACACATTTGACTTTGTACATGACATCTGTAAACTTGCTGAGTGTGGCCTTTGCATTGCTACTTTGTTAGAAACAGCGAGAGGTAATTGGCCTAAAATTGAGTTTCTGTAACCACAAAGCCAAAGGTAGTCTGTCTGAAAGTGACCCTTTCATTGAGGACGGTCTTGATTTGCTATTCCATCACAGTTTGCACTATGTTTGCAGTTCTTCACCACTGTCATTTGGAGTACACCTACTATACTATTACGGATATTCAGCTGTGAACACCTTGAACACATGCGCAGCTTTGTTTAACAGCTTACAAACACAACTTCCTACATCTTCCAACATGAACCAAACTAGGATACAAATGGCATTAATTATTAAGCAAACCATATTCATTTTTAAACAGGATCCTAAAATGTATGACTGACAGCTAAATGGCGGTTGGTTTCTCAGTAAGGAAGATAAAGGCAATGTGATATACCACAGGGGGCATGCAGTCTGCTACGCAATACACATGCTGAGCCAAGAATAGAAAATAATGCTCATAAATTGGTTTCTGATGGAGATTGAGGTTTTACCGAAACCTTTGGTAGGGAATAGTGGCACCACCACCCAGAGACTCCCTGGATCCTCCTCATTATCGACCTCTCGTCTCCCTATTCAACTCTGCAGCACATGCGACTTGACTGATGTGGGGGAATTTTCATTTACCTAAAACTCAAACATGTACTTACTTTTTTGTTCTGAATGGATGTTGGGATGATTGCATCCCCACTGACCTTATTATAAAGGGTGAGATTCATAAGGTGTGAGAGAGATAGTGGAGGTAGGGAAAAGAAATGGGTCGGCTGCATTCTTCTCTGCAGGTTCTCCGTCAGGCAGACACAAGAGCAGTGATGTGACTAATGCTGTAAATGTGCTGGCGTGCTTACAATATGGGCTGCCTGAGCGAGCCAAGCCAATCGGTGCTTTGCTGCCTGTCTCCTCTCCTACACATCTCAAAGACTCATCGAGAGAAGCAATTTAAACTTTTGTCTCACTTGGTTTTTCATCGTCACTTAGGGTTGATAGAAATATTGTGATACTGTGCCAAAAGTACAGGTTATTTGCTTTGGAGAAGTGAAGAGAGATAAAACTTAAGCATGCTAAACAATTTTGGTTCAATGGTGTAACATCCAAAAAAACTTAATCGTCATGTTGTTTCATATACAGATTAACTGAGCTAAAAACTAAATCAAAAGAGTTTTCTCTTTTAGACTTTTGGCTGTTCTGCTTAAAATGAGACCAACAGTTACAGCTTTGGGCATGGGCAATACACAATGGACAACCTAACACCCTTCAAATGCTCCTCTCTGTGGCGTAATGACAAGTTTAAGCACACGCCTCCAGTTTGGCTTGTCCCTGCTGTCAGATTAACTTACATCAACCTGTCCAAGCATGGTGAAACTTACCGATCTGGAAAATGTTTGTGCCATTGTCCTGCATACTGGATCTTCTATTTCAGGAATAACATTGAATGTAAAGTTAACAGTTTGTTTAGACAAAACCCATCGTATCCATTTCAGGTACAATTCAAAGGGCCAAAAAATAAGCATAAGAAATCATTGTTGGTTGTATCTTTTTTTTTCTTGAGTCCATAATTACTGTGAGACACTTGGCTTTGTTGTAAATCATTTTTAATAGTTTTTAAAGAATATTCATAAAACAGAATCAGAGCCTTTGTAAACAGGCAGCATTCATCAGTCTATATTATTTACATATTGATCTACAATTGCTGCTATGTCCAGTTTAATTAATAAGTTTTACCCTCTATTCCACATTCTTTTTGAAGGACATGGCATGTTTTTGGAGCAAGGGGGTTGAAATGCATTAGCTGTATTAAGCATGTTCATTTAATTCTGTGCAGCCTTTTAAAGGGGGGAGTCTTGGCGTCTGTCTGTGTCCAAAAACATTTATTATTTATTCTTCTTTGAGAGCACAAAAGTGTTTTTAGTGACACAGGGCAATATCAAAATGGGTTTTTTAAGTGCATCTAACCCCCGTTTTCCCTGTGCACACTTGAGGGCATCCTGTCATTGTAGATTTGTTTAAAGAGGCACATCGGTCCCTTTGTGACAATTATTAGTTCCTCCATTTACTCTTTTAGTCTATTAGGATCACTGACCACAATGCTATTCCAATCTTAGCAACTGACTTGTTAACACTGCGTGTCAGATTTCTACTGCACCAGAAAAGGGACATCAAATGTGCACTGCCAATAGTTATATATATATATTAAAAATAGGTTTTAAACCACAGGGTTGTATGATGATTTCTTTATGCCACTTTGTTTTTCCATTGTGTGAATCACTCTTGGGCTGACTGAGACTTACTACACGTGCTTTTTTTTGTGGAAAAATATCATCAAAAAATTAATGTCCAGGTGGTACGTTCCAATATATCAGAGTTTATTTTCTAATAGGTTTATGATGTTGCCAGTTTGTGATGTTTCTAGCCAGGATGCTTTCTATTTCTCCTCTGTAAAAGTTAACAAGAGCTTGGCACTAGAATTCTGCCTTTTTAAGCTTCCTTAAGAAGTACAGCAGCTTTGATGTGCTTTCTTAAACCGTGTGGAGATGTGAGATGACCATGGTCCCTGTTATTCTGCAGTGCCTAGTCTAGTGATATGACCATGTCAACTCCACCTCAGCTTGTCTGATGTAGACAGGTGTGTGTCTTCACCTCATTTTGCCTAATATCAACACTGAGCTCCATGGTTTTGCTGACATTCAGCAGTAGGTTGTTCTGAGCACTAGAGTGGAGGCGGTGTGGCCGCCAATTCAAACAACTGGGGTCTGTTTGTGAGGAAGTCCAATATCCAGTTGCAGAGTGCTAAGTATGCCGATTAGTTTCATGGCAGGGGGTTGTGTTGAATGCTGAGCTGATATCAGCTAACAGCATTCTGATGTAGGTGGGTTTTTTCTCTCAAGGTGTGTGAAAATGGAGTGGAAGGCAATGGAGATGGCATTCTCTGTGGATCTAGTGGTTCTGATAGCAAACTGATGAGGGTCCAGGCTGATTGTGATGTTGTTTTTTATGTGTTAAAGAACCAGTTTCCCAAAGCACTTTGGGGTTAGTGCCACATTGCTGTAGTTGTTCAGGCTGGGCACTGCAGAGGTACAGGGACGATGGTGGGTAGTCTTGAAGAAGGTGGGAACACTTTCTTGTGACTGTAAGCTGTTGAAAATGTCATGTTATCAGGCCAGACAGATTTACTCATAATCTCTCTCAGTTGGACTCTTCTCACATCTCCTGTGGATATAGGAGATGTGAGAAGACAGTGGACGTTCTTCTGGAGATGGAGTAGACTTTACAGCTGACTCTTTTGCCAGGACATCAAAGCAAAAGGTGTTAAGCTCATCTGGTAATGTGTGGTGATTTTGATCGCTTTCCACATAGGACGGTTTTATTGTCTTAGTAATCACCACATCATCAGCATATTTACTGATGTATGATGTCACTGATGACGTATATGTTTCTTCAAGATTGATGCAGTTCTTCTGGGTGGTGGCCTCACTGAACATTTGCCAATCTGTGCACTCAAAACAGTCCTGTAGAGCTGCTGTAGCTTTATCGGTCGACAACAGTTTTTGCTGTTTGTTTGAATCAACTGGCTATAAGTAAGCAGGAGAAGTAGAGAAATTTGGTCTGATAGGTGAGGATGTGGACATGCTGCTGGAATTTAGGTATAACAGATCTGTTTGCTTAGAATCACCAGCTACAAGAAAAACACCATCCAGCTGTTTTGTCATGTGACTGCTGATGACTGCATACCATTAGTGTAGTGCATGTTTTTTAATTTGCATCTGGAGAAATTTAAATGGCAACAGCAACAAAAATGTTGAATTCTCTGGCCAGAGAATATGGTCGATATCTTGATGATAAAAAATTCTCATCTGGTAAACACTGTCCAACCACTTTGAGTGTGTCACTCTATCCATTTTATTTTCCTGCGACTGGACATGAGGTAGGAGTAGGCTAGGTAGTGTAATAGCCTGAGGTTCGACCTGGTTTAGCTAAGCTCTTGTTGTGTGAATGGGGGGGTGTCGTGAGCAGTGATTGTCTCAAGGTCCGCTGCACTCAAGCTGAACCATGCACTTCCTTTTTTGATGTTGATGGGTTTACCTCTTACAATTAATTATAATCACGTTTCAATTATAAGGGTGAACAAAATAACAAATTAAAACAAAAATGTAGCAAAGTTGAAGGGAGCTGCTGGCCACTGCATCTGAATGCACTGCTATTGCCATGGGGAAAAAACAAAACAAAACAAACAAACAAACAAACAAAAAAAAAGTGTCTTCTGTTGCTATACAGGGGCAATTAAAACAAATAAAGAAAGCAAGCAGCAATTAAAGCTAGCTAACTAGCTAAGCTTTAATTGACTAACGAACTAAAACAGTGTCAACCCTCTGGCACAGCTGTTGCTTACTTGTTGGCTTAACTGATAGAAATTTCCATTTCATGTGTTTGTATTTTACAAAAGACAAAGTAAGGTAGAAAAGAAAGAAAACAATTAAGATGAGCCTGCAAAATATGAAAATTTGTTTAAGATGCAGTGTCTTACTTTTTGAGACTAGTATGCATACAGATTCTTGTCCACAGGCACATCTCTCTCAATGTGACAAATTGCAGTAATTATTCTGATGAAGTTCAAGAATGACACCATTATGATGATGCAATAATGAGGCCAACCCATCTGACAGGTTCTAATAGGAAAATGCCGAAGGACATTTCAGTGATGAATGAGTATATTTCCTGGTGTATTGCCTTTTTGTCAAACTCAGCTATAACTTTTGTCTAAATAAATGTTCCCTCTGGGCTTCAAAAGTCCAAAAAACCTCATGTCTGGGCTGAAAAAACGTGTCGCAAAATGTAATATCCTGTCAGGAGCTACCTTTTAGATTTTAAGATTACACTGTTAACACATATCTGTTAAATTTCATTTTGGATATACCATCATAAATGTGTGCAGTATTTTAAACAAATCATCATCATACTTACTAAAACACCATTCAAGGATTATCTAATAAACCAATCTTTGATTATCTAATAAGGTGTTAACTCAATCTATAGACCATGTGAAGTTGTATAGAGTAGTAACTAACTTTACTATCTCAATAGTAGAGCTCTTAAAAACCTCATAGACTCCTTAACAAACAAAATGAGCTTCAGTGGCGGTGGTAGCTGTGGCAGGATATTTCCTATACAGCTGCAAAACCTCTAAAGTGTTTGCCTTTACAGAGTTCCTCTTGCAATTGCAATAATATCTCAAGTCCATTAGCCTTAAAGGTTTGCTTCAATTATATTAGGAACACTTGAGAGCCCCTGCTGAGGAAAGGCCTGCAGGAACAGCTGAGAGTGTGGGCAAGGCAGCTGGTAGCAGACCTCCAGACCCCTCGCTGCTCCTCTAATGGCCCTGTCCCTCGCCTTGCTGTCACAGCCCCCTAAAACAATCTCCCAGGGGGGATGCAACCACAGCAATAAGTCAGAGATGTGTGTAAATATTCATCAAAATGAGAGAGCCATGGACAGCACATCAAATATGAATGTGACTGTCTCCTGGTCCACTAATGTGCTTGTCCATAAGTGAACACATTAAGACTGGGATAGTGTACGCAGGATGCTGTGAACTGCCTGAGGATTTGTGTTAGAGTGAGTAATGATTGGACATTGAAGAGATTATGATGCCGTGTTGCATTTGTGGCCTGTATTAATCTCAACTTATATTTAAGAACAGTACAGTTCACAAATGTATTTTTAAGCCTCTGGCATTGTGTGTGGGTTTTTTTGTTTGTTTTAAAACAATATTTTTTTTATGAATTTACAGTGCTAACTGGTATCTTATAACAATGGACATTTAGTTACGTTAGTTGCTTTATTGTTGCTTAGTAATGCAGTCAAATGCATATAGTTTCGTGCCCTGACTGTTACATCACGACTGATTAATGACTTTCCCCCTCAGCACTTCAATGCACCACACTGAACACTAGTCAAAACAATCAATACTTCCAACTACATTACCACAAATACCTAATGTAACCAATGCCTGCTATTTTTCAATTTAAAAATGTATGATAAAATAGGTTCAATAAAAGTAATTGTAGCCCTTCATTATAAAATGATTCCTGCATAAAATGCATTGAACACATACAGTAAAAATGTGTACTTGTATTTTCACAAAGAGCTTTAACAATAAGGTAATGTTTCCCTGGTATCACTGTAGGGCTGCAATGGTATATTTTTATGGTACGATAACTGTTTCAGAAAATATCACAGTTTCACAGTATACGGTATTACACACGTGTAAAATCCCTTTTGGGAATTAATTTGAATGTGCACACGTAGGTGAGATTTGGTTTGTATTCTGTTAAAAGTAATGTTGTAATTTGTGTCTTTTTTAGCCTTTTTACCTGCATTGTAGTTCTGTGATTGTAAGACAAACAAGTCAACATAAACAAAAATGTGTTTACTTTACAGTGAACTCCCAGTGAAATAGACCATGAATGCCACTGCCTGCCTGTTGTAATCCAATCCACAATACTGGTGATTTCCTGGTAAATTTTACTTTTTTGCATGCAAAACACACAAAGAAAGATGGAAAACTAAGAAAACAAAACTATACTTGGTACTCTAGGGCTTAGCCTGTAACATACCGTAATGGAAATGAAAATGGTGCAGTGGGGTGTTTCAGCTCAGCATGTCAGACAGTCTATATAAATCATTAAACACTTGGACTTCAGTTCCTGCTCCACCACCCTTAGAGACCCAAATGGAAGCATTGTTTTTTATAGATTTATCCATTCTTTGTCATTCAAGTAAATGCTGTTCTCATGATCTATTAGCTTTTTTGTGTATAATATTGACAATTCTACCATTCAACCATACTCCCTCCTCAAACAGGAAAACGAGAAGCTTGCCTATAAGAAGTGTGTAGGCCTGTTTTGTAGGATCATGTTTATGCTTATGTTGTTGTCACTGGACAAATTTGAAATGTATTTTGATTGCAATGCTGTGCTAGTCATACTTTATGAAGGGGGATGGCGTTATAGTCACCTTCATAGGGGATGACGGTATAGTCATCATTTTATTGATCTTACAATTTACTAACATCCCAAATAAAGAGTACTAAATTGTGTGTCCATTCTAAAATATTGCACGTATAATTGTAGTGCCTGTTACGGGTCATCAACTACTATCAATTATTGCGTAGATGGTTGCAGTATTTAAATGAGGGTTTTGCGTGTTTTAATGGTTTCCGCCATGGAGAGTTGGGAGGAAAAGCAGCCACTGTGTAAAAACCTTGGTTTGTTTCAGTCACTGCTTCAAAGAAAATATAAAAAAGCAATTCAATTCATATAGTTCATTGAATAAATAAAATAAAAGTTGTATTTCGTTTAGTTTCATTTAGTGTAATATAGCAGCATGCACACCTCCAAATCTTAAACACTATATAGGCTGCTATATCACAGCAAGGCAGTGACAGTCTTCTTGTTTACTTTGGGCAAAGTAATGTGTTTCAGCTAGAAGCCATCATCAGCATAATAAAACACAGCTGAAATATTGTGTTTCAAACTGCAATCAGCCAAAAGAAAATATATTGATTAGCCATAACATTATGACCACCTGCCTAATATTGTATAGGAACCCCTTTTGCCAACAAAACAGCCCTGTCGAGGCATGGAGCTCACGAGACCTCTGAAGGTGTCCTGTGGTATCTGGCACCAAGATGTTAGCAGCAGATAATTGTAGTCCTCTAAGTTGTGAGGTGGGGCCTCTGTGGATCGGACTTGTTTGTCGAGCACATCCCACACATGCTCAATTGGAGTGGGATCTGGGGAATTTGGAGGCCAAGTGAATACCTTGACCTCATTGTTGTGTTCCTCAAACCATTCCTGAACAAATTTTGCATTGTGGCAGGGAACATTATCCCACTGAAAGAGGCCACTGCCATGGGAATACAGTTTCCATGAAAGGGTGTACATGGTCTCCAACAATGTTTAGGTAGGTGGTACATAGGGCTGGGCAATAAAACAATAATGATAATTATCGCAATATCATTTTCCTCAATGTCAATATAATAGATGTTCAATATATCGTCAATAAATATTTAGTTTAATTCATTTGAATCACGGACAACTTAGCCTTTAATTTTTCTATAAAAATATTTTTTTGAGAAAAAGATTTACTAATCATATTATTTGAATTTTTCTTTTAATCACAATTTTGAATGTTATACCTCAGATTTGTTAAGTGATCCACTGTTTGGCATCAAGTGTTTATCACATTCTGGCCATAAAGAAAAGTTTAACCACATAATTAACCATCTGGTTAACCATCTGAGCAAAAATCAGCCTTTAAACGTGAAAGAAATAACGATTTGACACATATCGTGATAATTATCGATATCGAGTGATATGAAATGTTTTTATCGTGATCAAACTTTTGGCCATATCGCCCAGCCCTAGTGGTACGTGTCATAGTAGCATCCATGTGAATGGCAGGACTGAAGGTTTCCCTGTAAAATATTGTCCAACATCACACACACACACACACACACACACTTGCCGTCTTCCTAAAGTGCATCCTGGTGCCATCTGTTCCCCAGGTAAGCGTCAAAAACACAGAAACACTTGCAGCCATCAACATGATGTACAAAATATGTGATTCATCAGACCTGGCCACTTGATTTCATTGCTGTGTTGTCCAGTTCTGATGCTCATGTGCCCCTTGTAGGCCCTTTCACAAGTGGACAGGGGTCAGCATGGGCACCCTGACAGGTCTGCGGCTTTGCAGCCCCACACACAACAAACTGTTAACTGTGTTCTGACACCTTCCTATCAGAACCATCATTGACTTTTTTAGCAATATGACTGACAGGAGCTTGTTTGTTGGATCGGACCACACAGGCCAGCCTTTGCTTCCCACATTCATCAGTGGTCTTTAGCCATGCATGCCTCTGTCGCCAGTTTAACACTTTGTTCCTTGGACCACTTTAGTTAGGTACTAACCACAGCAGACCCCACAAGAGCTGCGGTTTTGGAGATGCTCTGACCAATTCATTTAGCCATCACAATCTGGCATTTGTCAAAGTCACACAAATCCTTACACGTCCCCATTTTTCCTGCTTCTAACATATCAATTATGAGAACAAAATGTTAACTGGTTGCCTAATATATTCACCCACTTACATGAAATAATCAGATTTATTCACTCCACCTGTCCCTGTCAGTGGTCATCATTTTATGGTTGATCGGTGTATAATTGGATGATAGAATATAACAGTGAATGAACCTCCCTGAAATGGCCTCTCCTAATGAAAGTGTGACTACAAAAATTTGAAACTACAGTGACTAGAGTTGAAAGGTAATGAATAGATATGACCATGTTTGGAAACTTTGCCTGCTAAAGGTACTGGTAGATGAAAAAACCCACTGGCCAAACTAATAAATAAATACATTGGTTTCAGTACTTTTCAAAAATTTGAAGCAAAACTATATTATTGCTATTAACATACTCGAGATAACGGTGAATTGTCTGTGAAGGTTCTCAGTCATCCAGGTCATAGTTCAGTGAAGGTTAACAGTGGATAACAGTGAATTGTTACCAAGTTGTTCTAAACTCACAAGATGCTTATTTATCATTTAACCTGGTCATCTGTTTTACGCTGCTGGTTCTGCAAAGCCGGATATCGCTGTGTGTAAAGCTATATGACCTTGTTGGCCAAAAGATTTAGAATTTATCATGAGAGCGTAGAAAAATGTTGTAGAAAAAATGGAAAGATTAAACACATCCACAAAATCCATAGAATCCAAATATAGCAAGTGGTAAATGGACTGTACTTAAATGGCGCCTTTTTACTCTTCTGACCAAGCATGCTTTACACTACATATCACGTTCATGTCTTCATACATATTCATAAACTGAGGGCACCGCCTTCATAGCAAAAGGATTCAGTATCTTGCCCAAGGACACTTTGACATGCAGACTGTAGGAGCCGGGGATTGAACCACCGGGTAGGCATCCCACTCTGAGTGACTCCCTGAGCCACAGCTGCCCTGCAAGGGCAAATGGCATGTGAAATGTTTTTAATTAAGAGCCACCTGTTTTTATAAACTGCCATTTCTGCTGTTTTGATTACGCTGATGATGGCTTTTTAGCTGAAATGCGTTTGTTTTTGCTCACACTAAATAAGGATAATGAGACTATTTATTGGTATTCTACTTTGTTTTAAAGTTAAACACATTTCAAATTGAACATACCTAAAAACATTTAACATAGAAACCTAGAATGAATCAGGAGTTTTTGCATAGTAGATGTCTCCCGGTTTATTCTATGTGCTGCATGCAACGTTATACCACCACTGGTCCCATGCCAGACAACAATTGTGCTGTCAGCAGAAATGCTTCTTACACCTCATTGCTTCCATCTGTACCAAAACTCTGGCAGTTTGCTCGACATACAGATGCCAGATGCAGGCATTATTACTGGACTGTTAGTCCACCTGTTAATATAATTGTTGGGTAGTGTCTCCTATCAGATATCGATGCACAAAAGTTGAAGATTTCTACGTGCAGCAGGGATCCAGAGTGAAAGTGGCAAAAATGCAAACATGAAAATAACCTGTCTTTCCCATAAACAGAAAAACTGTCATGAATTTTTCAGTGTCAGACATCCATCAGCCTATGCCTCATATTTGAAGCTTCATGCATTTTTATCTGTACACTTAAACTATAAATCAAAGTATTAAAGAATGATACATAATAACCAGCCTTTTTTGATGCAGCAAACTGTAATTGAAACAACAAAGTATACCAATATTGAAATGATTATCCATTCACACATGTCAAACTGTGTACTTGAAATGCAAATTTGTGCTTTAGATCTTGCTGGTTATCTTTAATGATTCTGAGCCTATGCTGTTAGGAATAAGAAGAAATGCTGTCCCTCGAGTGAGCACCGCACCACAGGGGTTTTACTCGATAACAGGGGGGTGGGGTGGGGATTTTTATCTCTAGTGTGATATTCATCAACTGCTTAGACATGATAAACCACATGTATTTGCTATTCAACATTGGTTCATGTTTTTCTTTGTCAAGCTGTATAGAATAAAGTACAAACTATTTTTTGGAGAATTATGTACTGATAGATCAAAGATTCCTGACATAACATGCCAAACTATTAAGTTCTGTTCAGCTGAAACAGTCCAGGGGTGGGAAAAGCTTTTATTAAAGTTGCACCATATACTTTAATTTAGTAACCCCATTATTTGGATTTCTTAACTCTTCAGTATAAATGATATGATAAGCACAACTAAATGCCAGACAGGTAGTATATCTCCTCTAATTGGAGGCATTTTAAGATGTGACTCTTTATCTCTTACTAGTGATTACAAGCATGCTCTGCCCTAATCCATTGACTTTAAAAAAAACCTCTTTAAGATGGTAAGAAGATGAATGTTTATTGCCACTAATCCCTGACTGTGATATATGAGTGCTGCCGTTTCCTTGGTTTCCCCAAAACCTTATATGCAAACCACCATTCAGCCAGCTGGTGAGATCAAACTGCCCTGTTGGAATTAATCTTTTTTTTCCTTCTCAATGGGTGTCAAGTAATGTTTTCACCTTCATAAAGTATTTCTTATGTCGACATTGACACCTTCTTAGAGGAGCATCAAGGCTGTGTCCGGGTTAGCTGTCACCAAAGTGTAAAGGATGCCATTGTAATCTCTTTATAGCCATAGTAGCCACATGGCTCTGTTACAGAAAATGGCTGAGTGTACTGTACATATTTCACTTCTGTACATAAGATGTCCTGATTTATTGAGGCCCATGAGTAGTGGTTGTATAAATCACTGCAGTTCACATCTTACTCCAACATATAGATAGCAAGAATTTTCAACTCCTCAGCTCTATGCAAACCATAAATCATTCTGCTTCTTTATGGCAGCCAGGGTTTTGAGCTTATCTGGATTCCTTGAGACAACTATGTAAAATATTAACACTGACAAAATCTTTAAACAAGCAACATTTTAATTTTTGTTATTGTTATTTTGAATCTGCCTAAAACCATTTTTGGGATGAGTACACCACATACTCACTGTCACACCTTTAATGGCTGCAACGCATTAAATTACTTTACACTTAAATTATTTGTTTAATGAAATGTATGGGGTTGATTGTTTTTATGTAGTTTGTATGATTCTTTGGCAATATTATTGTTACACATTCATGCCAATAAAGCTAATTTGAATTGAATTGAAATTAAACTCATTCAGAAATAACATACTCTGGCTGATTGAGTTATTAAGGACCAGTCAGTGATCTGATCCATTATTTTCAGCGCTTCTGTTTATGTTTGGGTTGATACAATACGCACTGGATTATTTTCAATTACATACTTTCATACTTACCTGGCAGGGGAGATACCATGATAATGAAAGTGGCACTCCGGTTGTGCTGACCCCTGCGACTGTGGGGGACTGTGTTCACGATATCCCCTGATCTTTTCTTTGGGGGTGATAATGGTGCAGTGAATAAGACACATGCCTTTGGTATGAGAGACCTGGGTTCAATTCCCCACTGTGACCCATCCACCAATTTGTCCCTGAGCAAGACACGTAACCCCTAGTTGCTCCAGGATCGTGCAGCCTCTGACATGTGTAGCAATTGTAAGTCGCTTTGGATAAAAGCGTCAGCTAAATGAACAAATGTAATGTAATGCGTTCTTGTTAATCCTCCATCTAACCTGGTGAATTAATTGATAAATTCATCATGTATTCATGGAAATCCTGGCCAGGAGACAGACGAAAAAACAACAAGAATCTTGAGTTTATGCCATCTCATATAAAATCAGACAGTAAAACGGCAATTTTATGTATCATGTGCATGCTTCTGTTTTAATGTATGCCATATTTACATAAACCATCTAGAGGCATAAATTATCAAAGTTCTGTAGGTGATTTCACAACCAAAGAGCAACATAAAGTCATCTTACCAAGCACACAGCACTTAGGCTCGAGGTGGTGTCTATCATTTGTACCTGATGACTTTTTCCGGTGCAAGGTTTCAGTCGGTCAAGGCTACTTTGGACATTGTGTACAGTCACAATGTGGATGGGCTTGGAGATGGAGTGTAACCTACCACCTTCCAAAGGTTTTGTGGCATGTGTTTGTGTGATACTAGTTCCAGGCTGCTTCCGAATGTCAATACAGCAATTACGACCAGCTTTGGTAGTACACTCCTTTTCTGAGGCTATGAAACAGGGGTCGTTTTCATAATGTGGTTGTTGTGATGAGAATAGGTGTTTAGCAACTGGCATGTTTAGTAGCTTTTGGACCTGCTCCTCTTTGACAATGTATGCAGTACATTATAATTATTTGCCCTGATGCATCTGTGATTTATTCACTGCCTGTTAGGACTCAATTTGTACACTGTATTGCTTTAAAAACACAATTAAGTATGTAGATATATTGATGTAAGACATATTGTGTCAGGTCATCTTGTTTAATGACTCATCTGTGGAGCTGTTGCAGTTCTACAGGTAGTTAAAATGGCAAGCTAAAATGGGTTGTAGTTTTCCATGTTTAGTATCTAATGTTCTATAGCATATGCATTATATCACTTCAATTAAAGTAATTTTAATGCGATCTCTGCGTTAATGGTGACTATTGCCTTTCCATTTTCTTTATCTTTTTAACATGCATAACAGTTGTTTCTTCCAGTGTACCACTGTTGAGGATATAGCAATACTGTAAACAATAAGTATCCAAGGAAGATTAAAATCAGTGGGAACTTTACTTGGTTGACGATGCTTTAAGACATTTCACCTCTCATCAATTCTGAACCGAAGAAGCTCCTCAGATGACAGGTGAAACATAAAGTAGCCTATATTTTATCCATCCATGGATAACTGTGTCCTGGATAACTGAGAATCTTCACAGACATGTAAGTAAATGTGTTTTTATTAATCTTGATTGTGCTTATAACGGACTGACAACACGATCTAAATGAAAGGAAACAAGTGCACTAGCTTGTACTTGCAATTAGATGTTACATCCTTGAAAGATTGTCTGTTACTAGAGATTGCCATGGATCTGATAGTGTATCATTGTGTATCTACAGTAATTCTTGAAAGGGCAAACATATGAATATGGGTTAGCATGTGAATTTTCATGAACATGACCAGAAATACTCTTAATCAAATGTTAAATGGTGTAATGTCTATAGTTGCAAAGCCAGTCAGTTGTGTGTTGAAAGTGTTAGCCTGAAATCTGTAAGAAAAAAAAAATTAATGAAAAGCTGGGCCTTCATTATACAGGATATGGGCACGTGTTTGCTCAAGGTCATTGAGAATATAAACTTTCCTTTTGAAGTCATGTTCAAATTGACTGCGGCCAGAGCAGGGAGTTGGTGCTCTGCCTGATCTGTAGACCCCCTTGAGAACCCACAGCAGTCATCTTCCAGATTGCTGAGGGCATTTTAATCAAACCCTCTAAAACTAAACCACAATGAGGAAGAGAGAGGGAGAGACCTGGAGAGAGAGAGCGTTGCTTCTTTATTTATTGAATAGACCTATGCTTTATTCAAACAAGTTCATGCAAATGAGATACACACTGTATATTATTGAAGTATGGTTAGTTCTATATAATACATGAAATGGCAGTTTAGGTGTTGAAAATAACACCTTAATAGTTGTGCTGCTATTACCACATCCTCAAGGAACATGTGTGTCTCTAATGTGGACTCTCTCCATTCTGATTTTGTAAAGTCAAACACAATTACCATACGATTCCATCACTTGAAAACAATAAAGTTGCTGACGTTTCTAATCCCACTTGGCAAGATGTTAATGCCGGCACCTTTATTTGGATTTCAACCAATTTCATTTTGACATCAGATAAGGGTAAACAAGGCTCATTAGCATCACTCTAATTAGATCTCTGCCATGACTGTAATTAGCTCAAAAAGCACTTCTCAGATCTCCCAAGTTACATCAAAAGGAACTCTCTCAATTAGAATTCAGAGTCCCATGTAATTTTCCCTTTGTTTAGTTTTTCTGTGTAACACTCTCCTTACTATGTAATGGTTGACAGCTAGCATCCGTAAGATTTCCATATTTTCCCACCCCCTAACCAGTGGTTCTCTGCCTTTGTTAGAGGCATGACACACTTCTGCAAGACACGATATCCACCAGCAAACCTCCCGTTGTACAAAGTCAGGGTGAACCAAAGCTCCAATGTCACCTGGAAATGTCAGTTTTGTTTTTCCCCTGAAAGAAATACAACACAAAGTAACCTCAATAATTGTTATTAAAGACTAAGATGATACATTGACCAGATGAAACTGAATCAAAATCTCCTTGTAATTGGATGGATGCACATTTATCTTCCTGCATACCTGGATTATTATCTTTTTTGCACACCGGTAGCGCATCGCCCACAGAGCTAGGTCGGAGATAGCTGCATCCTACGGCTGTATGACCATGACCAACGTGACATTTCAAATGTAATGCAGCAGTGAAAAAGTGATGTGTAGTAAGGTTATTGTCAGGACAGAAGCTCTTGGAAAAAAAAATACTTTGAAAAATACCTGGAAATAAATACTGTGAACCTGAAGATACACCTCAATGCATATTCCACAGAAAGTGACAACACTATAGAACTTTCTAACATTAACTTAAGCCAACTAAGTTACAAAAGAAAGATTATGCAAGTGTTTCGCAGCAACAGAACATTACTTGCAAGTGGGCTGAACTTAAAAGGTAGTAACCTGGACAGCCTAATTTTATAACTTACATAAGTTTGTTTAATTTGGAGTGCTTGATATGCTGTCCTTTCTAAAACATTCATTATGTAATTACTGCACACATTACTTTATTTTCATTCTTGTTAGTTAAAAATAAATCAGTTCTTAACCAGTCATTTTGTGTCTAATTCTCACCACCGCTTCTTTATCCTAAAATCAGGATGGAGCAGTTTTCTGAAGTTTGATTAAACAAGGAAATTGACCAAATGTAACTAAAACTAGCATCAGCCAGTCTTGTGCCAATCCGCCTCTGAGACTACTGGTGAAATATCTTGCAAATTGAGATTTTCGACAGATGGTTGTGACAGAGAAAAGGTCAGGGCATAACCAAAACAATTTGCCACAGCCTGTTTATTGGAAATTTAGCTATTCTGTTCAAAGATACTTTGTTACAGACCAAACCACTAGTCAAGCATACATTTTGACCTCAAAGTTGCTGTGAGACAAAAAACCAGTTGTTCAAAAGTAATCTGATCAGATTTCAGGAATATCCTGATCTCAGCAGAAGGGACAAAACTTTTTTATGTCGGAGTCTATATACACATTCATGACTGATTGTTGAAAGAAATTGAAAATGGTAGGAAATGTCTGTGGTGTTTTACTGTACATGGTCTGTCTCTTCAAATAAAAGTGACCCTCCGCTGGCTGTTCTACCTGTTGGTTTTTATATAATCAGCAGCGTTATGACATGTAGTCCCATTTAAAGCGCTGGAAATCCAGATTTGGTAATCCTGAAAAGTTTGTATCTGGATCAGGGTTATCCAATCCAATGTTGGTTTGAATCTTGAGAACTTGCAGAGCTGCAGTCTCTATTCATTCAACTTACACTGTAAATTTCCAGCTAAACTAAGCTAAGGGTTATTGTTGACCCTTTTCTCTCTCTCGCCTGCCATTCAAAAGTTTTGCATGCATGCCGTGCTGCCGACTACTGCATGCACGTTGCGGTTCCTCGTGGGTCTATTTCAAGTAGCCGGCTGTTGAATGATATAATATCCTTTGTGCGGTTAGTCAACGTTGAGAAATTTTCCAAAAGTCCCACAAGGTGTGGACAACTCTGCACAACACAAGTGAGCAGCAAGTGTTCTTCTTCTGCTGCTACACACACGCGCACTGACGATCCAGGGTTAGTGTTACAATTTTGGATTTATTAACACACATTTATTGAAAGTTTTTTTCCTTTTTAGATATTTACAGCATTAAACGTTGAAATGTATATTGTAATAGGTTGTATATTAACCTATTGGGAGAAAACTGGTAGTTCCATGTAAAATCAGACGTTGAGCACCCTCATATCGCCAAAATGGCATGATCCTTGTTTTGCTGCGCAGCAGTCGAATCAGGCTCCGCCCATCGAAGCATCAAATCTTCAACTAATCAGGGTCAGCCCTGAAAGATTTCAGTCCATTTTAATCGTCAGTCAGACCTGCTCATCTGACCCACAACAACAAAAAAAACAAAAAAACAAATATACATTATTCACAGATACATTGTTGATATTTTGATGATGTGTTTTAAACCAATAAAAGGCTGAATGTCCAATAGTTAACAAAATAAAGAACATTCAAAATTCTTTATTTGTGAAGAGACCAGTTTTTTAAAAATCTTGCCTTTAGGTTGATCTCAGAATGAGAGACTGACTGGATGTGCTACAGGGGATGAAATTGTTCAAAACTACTTTTGACTGGCTCACCTCTGATGACTGTGTAAATTTAATGAATGCACAGTGATAAGTGAATTAAAATGGAATTCATTATTTGATATTGGCAGCTTTTTTATGGGGACAAAGTCCTTTAAAAAAAAAAATACTGTAGTGAAAGGCTTAATATGTAGTGTCTATATATGTATTTCATCACTGTAAAGTTTAAACAAGACAAGTGTAAAATATTGATTAATAACTCTAATTCTCAAATGTGTTGCACATGCAGTTCTTGATACCCTGAAGTCTGAATTTCAATGTGCAATAGTTTGCCCTGAATTGGCCGACATCCCAATCAAAAGGCCCTGTTAGTATTGGGAATAAAAGAGAAGCTACAAATAAAGGATATTGATTAACTGCTTATTGTAGGACCACAAAGTAAGGTACATTTTTTTATAGAAATTTTGAGTAGGCTGAATCAACAGCTTTGTTTGCTTCAGAAGTGAAATATGCTCTGAATGAATGACCTACTAAGTAAGCCCTATTTCATAAGTTCCTAATGATCTTAGTGTTCTTAATTTATTTTCCTTGCATTGTAAGTTGCTGCTGTTTTATATCTAAAGTCTACACTGTTGTCATGTGAAGCCTAGAGGAACAAAGGATATTCGAGTGACCCACTGTTAATGTAGAATTATTCTGTCGCTCAAGTCTTTCCCTTCCCAGAGACATGTCATGGTTTTCAGATGTTGCTCCCTGGGCATACACACTGAACCTGTCACAAAAATGATTTGTTGAGAGAGGCCTTTTAAATATGAAGTGCCCAGCGATATTTAAGGGGAGTGGAGCACATCATTCAATGACATATCACCCAAAGTGGAGGGTTGCCAGACTTGACATTTGTCGGCAGGCTACTCTATTATTACTTTCCTTTTGCCAGAGCCATTGGGAAGGAAAACTGTTCAAGTGAGTGGTCAATGTATTTTTACACACACAGATGCTTATGTCCTTTTAAAGCATTTACTTTGGTTCATACCCAGTGTCCCATGTGCTACAGTCTTTGTCACGACTGACACCTTCCATGTGTACAAACTACCATATGCTTCCACTACAGATTTGTCACTTGTCCTCGATTGCCAGTGAGGAGCTTCACCAGGAGAGTGGTCTCACATGTGAAAGCTAAAGTCATCATCACAGATCTAGCGTCCGCTTCCAGTTGTGTTTGATGTGGAACCTGGCCAAGCAAGAGACACCTCGACAGTGATTAATCCTGGGATGCTGCAGTAGTGGGGACGTGCTTTTTTTAATGTCATTAGTACTGCAGATGATTATTTTCATTAGAGATTAATCTGCTGATTATTTTCTCATTTAATCGTACGGTGTAGAAAATGTCAGAAAATAGTGAAGACTGCCCGTTAGAATTTCTGAACAGCCCAAACTGAATCAACAGTGCCAAACCCCCTATATTGTTGATTTAGTGTCACATATGTCAAAGAGAAATTTTAAAATTAAGAAGTTGGAACCTTGGCATTGTAATTCTTCGCTTGAAAGAATTATTAATCAATCATTAAAATTATTGCAGGATTACTCTTTTTCTTTTGTTGACTAATTGTATTGGTTCTAAATGTCATTGTGTATTTTATCTTCACCTAACACATGTACAGAAACATACACTAGTTGTTGTCATTAAAAAAAGTTTTGGAAGAAACCAGCTTGCCAATTAATTTAGTGGTTTGGAAAATAGATGGATAAATATCAGACATTTTCAAATGAAAAGTGTAAAAAGAAAAGGTTACAGATTGACTTAAATGAACATCAAATAAAACTGTTGTCAGCTTTTGGTTTGTAGCATGCTGTGAGTCGGCACAAGATCATCTTCAAGAATGATTGGCAAATATGTCCACAGATTTTTTTTTTTTTTAGTACAACTGCTTTGATCACTTAACTGGAGACATACTGTTCTGTCAAATAAAATAAATGGGCTTACAGGCACAGAATACAATTGAATGGAAATTACACCACGACACATTTATGTAGTGAAAATATATAATAAATACCCATGTTGGAGAATGCTATGGTTCTCATGCCCTGAAATTCAATCTCATTTAATGGCAAACATGACTGTTATTAATATCTCCTATTACTCACTCCATCCCCACCACACCAACTAATTTTTCAAGGGTTTTGGTCAGGATGAATAGGATAGCAAAAACACCAGTTCCAGGGCTTCTCCCCATACACAGAGTACAAGTAGTTTGTTTGGCCAGGTGCATGAAAAGGCTGATGGTCCAGAGCAAATTGAGTCATATTGACCTAAAACCAACATCCAAATGAAAAACAAACACAATTATAAAATGGAAAATTGTGCAGTAACATGTTTTTAAAAACTGCATCAGGGGAAAGGCGACAATTTGCGTGTACTTAATGTGAGACAAGTGATTTTATATTAAGCTATCTGTCATATCATAGTTTAAAAAAAAGAAAAAAAAAGAAATAATGATCCTCAACCAGTAGGCTGGCCAGAAAATATGTGAGAGACTGAAATTGTTGAATTGGAAGAAGGTTATATTGTCCGATGGGATCAACATTTTGCTTTTGGCCATCATATTAAATGTCAACGTTTGCTGGAAATCAATAAGTAAGGACAGTCTGTATCCAAATACGCACAAACATGGAATACATAAGACAAAGACCAGAATTGAGTCCTAGTCTGTGATTAGACAGTGAATTTGATCTTGTGTATTCGGCTGGAGTTTGAGCTAGATGCAACAAATAATGACGACGTGTGTGTGTCATGGCCAGGTCTGAAAGACCATACTTGTTCAGACAAGCAAGCAAATGAACCAGAACCAAAGCTGAACCAAATGGAAGTCATAGTCATAGTCATGACATTAGCATAATTACAGCTGATTTCACAGCGGCCTATTCATGAGTGAAAGCCAAAAGTACCAATGCCCACAAAAGCTATCAGGTATTCTGCCTGCATCCAACTTATTAACCCTCTTGGGGGTTAAATTTTGACTCTGTTATTTTCTTTTCATTTACACACACAGGTCCCAAATACACACACTAACAAAAACCATTAATTGTTGTGACACCTCTCCAGCTACCAGTCCACACTCCGTGCCGACTGGTCTGTGCTGGATTTTAACAGAAAGTCATCCGATTCCCAAGCCAAGTCCCCGCGGCCTGAGCTACTGCATAAAAGGATTCCTAAGTAATTGCCTTATTTCAAATGACACCAAAAGTACATAAAATGGTAATTCATTTAATCTTGCTCCAGTAAACAGGAACGAGGACAACTTGACTGTGTTAAGCTGTTTTGATTGTCATTGAAGTAGCTGTAGTAAATCCAAATTTTAACATATCTTTAATAAAACAAGATAAATTCTGGTCCCCTCAGTGAATGTCCGTACACATCATTTCTTGCCTTTATAATCAATTTATTATCAGTAACCACTTATGTTATGATGGTGTTAACATTCATAAAAGTACATACAGATCTCCTTGTGTTTAATATAATCTCAGCGTATGTTGACACATCGATTTGTAATGTTTTTATTTTGTATTCCACCAGTTTAATGTGCACAAAAAAAAGCACAAGCACAGACCCAAATCATAACACACATCACGCACTGTATGGCATAAAGTAATTTGCAACTGCCACTGACATGATGCCAATGTCCAAAGCTACTTGCACTTTAATGTATTAGTAGCCAGCAGGGAACATGGGGTGTTAGTTGCGGCTTGTGACTTGCTCTCAATCTGAAGCAACCCCGCTGTCAGAGAACACAGAGAAATGTTGGCAAGAGCATGTGGTCTAATACACAAAACTGTCAAAATGCTAACAGGCCTGGCACACTACTCTGCCTGGGAGGCAGAATTATTAATTTTCTCCAGTTAAACATGAACATGTGAGTCTTCCCCAGCCAAATCAGAGTGTCCTTACTCAAGCTGAAACTATGACTAAGAATATTAAAAATGGCTCAGTCATCTTGAGATGGAGGCATGTCGAAAATAATTACTTTAGTGTACAGTGGCGGTATACTGTTTGGGAAAAACATACACTTAATGTGGGCTCCAAGCCAAAGAAGAACTAAACTGCTTTGATAAGTTTACTGCCATCAAGTGTTGTAATATGCCTTGAGGTTTTAAAAGGACAGGACCACTCATAAAGCTTAATGGATCGGCCAATAACGGCTTTAACTATTTTGATCGGTGGTCTTTGAAAAGGCCGATCAGAAAAGCAGATCAAATGATGCAATACTCGCTAGACAAATTTTCACCGGCAGCTAAAATGGTTTCACAACGGGGTCTGAGCAGTTTTCAAATCTAGCTAGCACCAAAGTCCTTTTCAGACAGGAAGCTATTGACGCAGCCAGTTAATCATTTACAACGAGTTGAGTCACATTCAGAGAAGCGGAGCAGCAGGCAGGAGCGATCATGTGAAACTTTTGCAGTCAGGCTTATCACACACACGGCACCCTCTACCAGAGTTTGATTGTCTTGACCCACAACGCATCAGGCATAGAGAGACTGATTCTTCAGTGTGAGTTTCCTGATGCAAAGAGAGGCGCCACTCAGTCAGCCGACTGCCTCTCTCTCCGTATTCGTTATAAAACAGAGACCTTTTTCTACGTTTCATCCTCCTGTCCAGAGTAAAACGGTGTATCTGAAGATATTTGATTGAAAATGCTGCTGACCCCGGGGGCAAAAACAGAGAACTTTTATAAAATGATGACTGACACTGACATTTGGCTTTCTGATTTGGTCTTATCAGTCATGCAAAGCAAAAACACAAGTCTAGTCCGTGAACGGTCAATAGATGGGCGTTTTCAGTTTTTAATATGGACGGAGATCAACTCTGATGCACAGCTAAAACGCTGCTTTTGACGGAGAAGACTGTATTCATTATAAAACTTTAAAAAAAAACGTATTGTAGATGTAGCCTAACATTACCACACTCATATCAACCCTCCCGTTTTCCCTGCGATTCTCCCGTATTTTTCCACTCTCACCTGGTATTAAATGTTTCCCTGTAAATCTCCCATGTTTTTAACATTTATAAAAACAAATAAACGCCTGCTGGCTGTATTTAAAGTGTTTGCCACTCTCTCCTCTGGTAAAGCTGGTGGCATTAGGCCTATGTAAAAGATGTAGACTTCTTGCACAAGGATTTAATAAATGAAAACAACCCACTGAAATAACATCAAGTGCATACTTGTGGTAAACCATATGAGATTATAATGAATATAGTAACTATAAGTGATATTTACACTATACTAACAGTATAATATGGAATTAACATTGTACATTTATTTAATTAAATTTAAATTTTCAAATCTCATTGATGACAGTTAAGACTCCTCTCTGTAACCCACTCTCACTCTCTCTGCCCCCTAAAGCCCAAGGAACCGGCCTGAGCATTACAGAACAAAAAGCAGCTGCTTCAGAGTTTATCTTTGACTCGGGATGCCTGTGCTCCTTTATCCTAAATATTTTGGCTATTTAACAACCTTTTTTTGCAGTTTTTATAGTTGAAGTAAACTCAGAACGATGCTGTTTGTTCTGTTTTTGTATTATTTTTGTATTTTTTTGTATTATTCCACAGCAAAGCTATATTTGTTAAGCTATAAGGTGTTTGCAGTAAACTGACTTCTAAGGTTTAAGTCTCTAAGACAGAGGCAGTGGAATTTGTTTCCCATGTTTCCTATCAGTAAAATAAACACTTTATATCTAATAATACTTTATCATCTGTTAATTTTAAAACTTAATACATTGTTTTCACGACTAATTAAATATATACTGTAAAATGCTTCATGATAAATAAAAGGCTTCAAATAGACCCGGTGATCGGTATCGGCTGATACTACTTTCAGCAAGTGGTGATCGGAGCACCTCTTATAAAGCTATTTTGATTATTTGTAACATCAAAGTTGTCAAACTGTAGTCCCGTTTATAACCTGTGTATTCATCATTTTCAGTAGGACAGAGTCAAATGTGAATCCTTGAGCTAATACATACACACTCTACTTTAAAGCTGAGCCTTAGCAGGAGTTGGGGATGATGGTTTAATGACGCTCATTTGTGCTGCTGCACTTCAGATGGATGCTATGACAAGGTGCCTATGGTTTTCCACTGTTGAGCTGTACAGCAGTGTGCAGGCAAAATCAATAATGCATTATTTATTTTCTTTATCTCTAATTCAACCTAGGATTAAAAGTCAATAAATAACCACTGAATGCAGTAAGTGGAGCTTCCATTTGTCTTGATTGTCCTTCAATTGATAGAAAGGATTGTACATAAGGAAAAAAAAATGTCTCTGTGGGTAAATGTTTCGACACATTTTACTCACTACACCATCTTTTTTAATAGCAACTAAAGTGTTTACCCCTTCTAATAGAAATATTTTAAATTGGAGAGTTTTTTTTGAGAAATTATATTATTATTGTTCTTGATTCACCAACTCAGAAGACCACTCAAGTAGCAATTTTTAAAAGGCAACAAACCTAACTAATTAAGTTACTAGGGTTAGGGCTGGCTGTTGTAAAGCCCCTCCTAGTGTAACTTTGGCCATGCTTAGGTTTCATTTGTGAAAATAATGAAGAAATGACAACCATCAATAAGTGCTTGACTTACAAGTGCTTGATTTATTGTCCGGCCGATATCATGGGCCAATATGAGCTAATTGCATTTAAACCATTATTGCCGTTTATAACAGCCAATTAATGACAATGTAACAAATGGAGAGACAGGTCCTTCATTTTTGTCATATGTTGCACAGTTTGCACAGTTGCCCAGTTTCAAAACAGCTCCATGAATCCAACACAAAACAAAGCGATCAGCTGACCGGAGCATACTACGAAGAATATTTGTTCGTAGCTAGTTGTTCATTTGTTACGTGGAATTTATCACTTCAATAATAAAAATGACCCTCATCACTTCTCCTCTTAGCCCAAAAAAGTCTGACAACATTCATGACTATACTTGCCAACGCTTCCGATTTTCAGGAGACTCCTATTTCTCTTTGCCCTCTCCCTGTTTCCTCCTAGGTCACAAAAGTGGTGGTGGAGGTTATGCTGCCGACAAACTTGATTTTAGATTTATTTCTGCAACAGTGTCACAGTTCTAGCAAATGGTCTGATCATTTCTATCAAAGGCATTAACTGGATGTGAATATGCTGCATTGAAAGTAGCTATTATGGCAGATTGTGTGTAAGGTAAAATACACATGCTTTTTCTCTGTTGCTCTTGCTGTATTACACATGGCTGAAACTGAAACCCCCCAAAACCCATATTGATCAGGCTCTACCAACAACACATTGTCCCAAGTAGATGATCAATTTTGCCTGTTTTGTAACTGACTTTCATGTCATTAGTTGGACAACTTTTATCAAGGGCACCCTTCGGTCATATCATTAAGTGAACTGGTTTTAATTGAATTGCCTTCTACTACAAGTCCTGGATGGGCTCTGGTTTCTCTGGAGAAAATGTGATGAGAATTGTAAATCTGCCTGTAGAAGAAGAGGTCCAGTGGTAATATTACATTTCACTTTAAGTCTTTGGGATAATGAGATTAGGTTTTAGAGCAACGGGCCAGCCAGTACTGGAGTGACAGTGCTGGTAGAAGCTGAGAAACTCCAGGGAAACAACTTCTTAAATCCTCAACTCTTTCATGTCAGAACTTTACTCACACTTGAAGTAGATACAAGCACTGAAGCAGAAAGACGTTTAAATGGAACATTAGCAATTTATCGCACTTCTCTTCAGTCAAACTAACTGAAGTTTCAAATAAGAAATGACAGCTGCAGAGTGCATCGTGTCTCCAAGGTACGTCACTTAAATACTTATTTTCAAATCCAATTTCAATATTTTGTGTTTAATATCCAGGCAGACTTTTAGTGGACTAAACAAAACAGAATTCAGACTGTAAAGTAATTAACTTCAGTATTTGTCAATGTTTGTCAGTCAATGTCTAAGAGAAAAAAAAACACTTACCCAGAGTAGAGCCCTGCATGTAAATGCAACAGCTTCATAGTGTTATTACTTGAAATTACACCCATGGAATTTAACACTAGAAGCTCGTTGGGTTATTTTGTCATACTATTTTGCACCTTTTGTTACTAAAGCAACATTTGCAAGTGCAGAGCCCTCTAACTGTGATTCTAGTCCGTCGGGAGCAAAGGAGGAAGTAGTGTGAATAGTGTGAGTCGCAGAGTCTGGAGGAGGTTGGATTGGATGTGCTGTTTAAGTAAATGTCAGACTTCGACAACAGAGACTACTTTTCATTTTCCATTTCCTCCTGGCAGACAACAATAATTTATTTTGATCATGACTATGCTGGGGCCCTCATCCTAACAAACTAGTTATTCTTTGAACCATGACAACAATGTTTCTTAAACTTCAACTAACTATATATCCAAATAACATTTTTTCCCTAACCATGTTGCTTTTGTGCCGTTGCTTGTACCACAACTGTGTAAAATCAGAATCAAGTTCATTTTTACAGCAGTGATTTGTACCAGTGTTGGAAGGCGCACTGTAAGTGATGTTTTGGTGTTGTAAGAAAAACACTGGATTTACACTATCGCCAGGAGTGCTGATCTGTAGCCTGTACTGTAAGATTTTATGTATGTTGAAATTGTAAAACCTTTCATTAGAGACCAAGTATCTTAAGTATCTTAAGTTAAGTATCTTCACAAAACATAACAGGACAGTTGCAAAGGACATGATTTATATTTATCATTTCACATATTTCATATATTCTTTAAAGGAAATTTTGGTAGCATTAGGAGTGACTAGTCACCAAACAACTCTCTACCCCACACAAATCGCCATTTAGTTTCTGATTTTAAATTCATTTCAATACACATGCATTTAACTATCAGCCAGAGCCATCACTTTACAATGCATGCATGCGTAAACATCTAACATCACTGCGTCAGTGAAATGCTGCACGGAAAGTCTTTTACACAATATTTATTCCAGAAATTGGTTTCCTTCTCCCTCTGCCCTGGGAAAAACAAAACAAAAAAACCACTCCTGTCCTCAAACTGACAACGTAATCTGTTACTAAATCAGCAGATGATGAGAGGTACTATTATAAGTATTAAACTTTTTGAGGACATCTGTCTCTATCCATAAACAGATGTCTCCTCTAATCCTTCAATTTTTTTCTACTAAATTCTTTCCCATCATCCTCCATTTAGTCCTTGCTAAATCCAGTGTTATAATACTGCCACCTATTCAGTAGTTTGTTTTCTGTATTGTAGTTTGACTGACAAGAGTGCTTTCATGAACTGCTTACAGGCTGAATTGTGTTTTTTTTTCTTTTCCTTTTTTAATCAATTAAATGTTGACGGAGGCCAAAAAGAAATGTCTCTCCTTCCAAATATTGCCATCATTTCTTAAGTGACAATAGGCCCTTTCTTTTGTAAAAAGACAAAGTGTTTTGTAGATATCTAAGGCAGCGGCAGAGTATTTAAGCAGTCACAGGCAACTATTTCTCCCACTGACATAGTGCCCTTGGGGAAAAGCAGTGATAAAAACACAGCATTTCATCCTTCAACCTTATCCAACAACTAATGGTATTCTAATTCTGTTTAACACCAGAAGAGAAACAGCATCAACAAGAACCATGGGAGCTCAGAGGAACGTACCTATGTTAATGAAGCAACTTCAGAGTTTTTTCAATAGAGACCACTAATGAGACATGGATTGGCAGAGGGGATTGTTATGCGTTTGAAATGCTAATTAAATTTAGAAGTGAAATTACAGTTTGGTCACATGGCAATACCAAGATAGTACAGTGAAGACTCCGCTAATATAAATGGATTCACAAGAGGTGGGCTAAATTAAAGTATAACTACAGAATGAGCACATTTTTTATTTTATTTTTTGGTGAATGATTCAAAAGGCGAGGATAAGCTCCTTTGAAAGAGAACAGACCTTAAGTTTAAATTGAGTGGTTAGAGGGGCACTAAAAAAGTGATTCATATTCGTACTGCAGTGAGATAAACACTAAAGAGATCACAGCAGCCAAATCCATTCCTTTTAAAAGTGAATCCATTATACTGTTGGAACAGACACATAGCTGGCATGTGCTCATTGACTGTATTTAAAGATTGGTGACATGACAGTGAAGCCAAAACATCTTGATCGACCCCTGGTGGCTAGTTTCAGTATATGCCTTAAACCCCGCCCCTAACATATTAGCAAATGGGACACGGGCCAAACGAAAAATCCAAGTACAGGTCAAAAATACATTTTTTCAAAAGATGGATTCTGTCATTATAGGTAGATCCCATCATGCTGATTTATGGTAAAGTCTTCATTTTTATGATAAGTCTTGTTTTAATCAGTTGACAGTTGAGCCCTGATTGTGATTGAGTTGGCCGGGTGTTAGGGGCAGGAGCTCAATACTACAGCTCCAACCCTGTGCATAGTTTGGCTCTATACATGATGTCACCATCTTCGGAGGGCAGCACCATATCTTGAATCATTTTAAATTTATTTTTGTACTTTGGAAGGAAGTGGAGACCATAGACTGTATAACACAATGGGCGTGGTGTCCATGACATCACCCATTGGTTTCTGAAGAACAGTTTTGAAGCTCTTTTTCGGCGGAGCTGGCTGTCGCTGTCTTGGCAGCGCATCACTGCTTGTCACTCTTGGGTAACCAAACTTGGGCAAATAGCCGGGTTGTGTGACCGAGTTAGCTCAGACTAAAGACCTAATTCTATATGCTACTCTGAGTCAGTTATCGTTTCATCATTTCCATGGATCAGCATTTATTGTTATGGCCACTTGACATTTAACAGCTGATATAACATTGTCTGTCTTCAAAGGACAACACAAAAACATATGGTTGACTATGTTATTGACAATCATCTGTATATTGAGGTGTTGCTCCCTTGTTTAATTTTCTTTCAAATATGTTACACAATAGTCAACCAAAGTGAGGCATCTTTTATAGTTAACTTTATATTTTACAGGAACTACCTGCAACATTTATTATTCATTTATTTTCATTCCATAGTCACAGTGTGGATCAGATGTCCCACCTGGTACCAGACAGCTGCAGAGACCAGTGAAGCATCCTCAGTGTGCTGGACGTCAGTATCTGATGGTGTGGAGTGATGTGGAAAGGCCTTGTCCCCTTCTGTTCACTTTTACATTTAGTTTTAAACGAACATTTAAAAAATATGTAAATTATGGTTCACATTACAAAAAAATCTCTACATATTTGCTCTCATTTTGTCTTCACTACTGACTGAAAATATTGGATTTCCGATTCTGTCAATTTCAAGGACAAGTTAATTATACAACATAGATAAAATATCAAACAATAAAGCTGAACTCTTGCAAAGAGAGAAGTCTAGTATAAGTGGAAAAATGAAAATGCTCCCAAAAGTGTTTAATGGTTGACATAAGATGTTGAAAAATAATTATGCACTGTACTTCTATGTAGTATTTTCACTTTCTACCTTTTCTACCATTTATAGATAAATAAGGAATCTGTACCAGAGCCTGAATAGTGCCTATGTTTAAACTTACACTGCACTCAGTGTAGTTTAAACAGAAGATTGTGCACACATCCAAACCAACCTGTGGGTACATGCTGAAACAAAGACCTGCCCAGAGTAACATTAATCCAACTGGGTGGTATCATTAATTGTGACAATGCAAACTCTGAGGTCTCATAGCTGATTGAATGCACCTGTGGTAAATAGGTGCATCTATATAATTAAGCTTTCTAATACCTTGGGCCACAACAGCTTCTACAGGGCTTCAAATCTACTCACTGCGCAGATATTTTGTAATAGAGTAACAACTCAGTAAATGTCACATTCATTTCTTAAATAAATTCCCAAATAAAACAATTATATAACATCAGCTTTTAATTTTTTAAGTTTTTTACAGACATATATGCAAAATGTTAACCTATAATACAGTCAATATTTTCATTTACAGCTGTTAACTTTCATATTTTGTTATGTTTTGATCACACAATATTCAATTAACATAAGAAACTAATGAATTATGTGATTTTTATTTTAAGTAAATTTATATAACAACTTATTTCTAATATAAAAAACAGTTTAACAAATAAAATATCTTGCATTCATGGAAAAATCAATATTAAAAGGTTCCAAATGTAAAAGTTGTTTTGTAAGACTTGAAGTAATGTGTTGTAACAGTAAATATGACAGAACCTATGTATAGGGACCCACTGTTGTAATTTGAAATCAGTAGTCCAGGTGTTGTAGAGTTAAAGTAAAAACAAAAGCCTGGACAAAGCAGTAAGCTGCAGAATCTGGAAGCTGGGACTTCTGTCGAGCTTGCATCTGGTGTTTCACATCTGAAATGATGCTGCCACCAGCTCCTCTGGCTCCTGTAAACACAACAATGTTAGAAAGTTAGCGACAGATCCTTCCTAACCTGCCATAAACCTACTGAACTCTGAGATCACCTCAGCATGATAACCTCTCTGGCATGTAACAGTAATTATGGGCAACACACTGTTTACTAATATTAATCTTGCTGGTGGACACCACTTGAACAGTCAAGTAAGCTCTTATTGTATATTTATGAATTTGCTCATGTTAAATTCACTGTTGATCTGGTACCACCTGACATATTTATCAAGAATTTTAATGCACCTTTGGATTTTTAGAAAAGTAATCTGCCACACAATAACAAAAAATGGCTTGCATCTTGAATGTAAGCAGGGCCCTCACGGTTCAAAATGCATGCAGCTGGAGAGCTGAGGCAAACTTAGAAGTGGCTGTCATACAGCTAATTTCTCTACATAACTAATACTGTACCCAACTCAACATGGCCATTACAGCCCAGCTAAGTTACCTGTCTTTACCAACATAACATCCACAACCACTGCCGCTACCCCTTCAGCCCTCAACCCCGTCCCTCACTCCAGGTGGAGCCATTTATTCCAGGGACACAGTGACTCTGTTATAGTAACTTAAATGTTAACATACTTCCAAAATCTAACAATGCCCGTTGGCAAGTTTACTGTTAACATTGCATAGCATCAGCTAACTGATGAGAGGTGGACCATTAACTTTACTACTTACCTTCTAAGAGACGCCTTTTGTTCCAAAGTTTTATCATCATAAATTCAAACAGTTCTATAATATATTATGACTTCTGTGCAAACTGTTAGCACAAATCCATTGTTATAGCATTGTTACCAAAGCTTGAAGCTGGCTTATTAGTTGGTTAGGTAACGTTGGCTGAGCTAACAAGGTAATGTTATTTACCCTTGAGGTTAACTGCTGAATATTTTAACAGATAAATAAAATACTAGAATTTCACCCACTAACTGCAGCCTAAGCTTCTTGGAGGTTCTCCGTCTCTCAATTAATCCCAATTTTTCAAAATGTACCTGTAATCTGATTACGTCTTTATTTTTTGTACTATAATGAAATACAGCTACTTTTTTTGCATCCTGATTATGTAACCCCGTTATGTGTAATCCATTACTCCCCAACCCTGATGGAGACGCATCGCTCACCTTTTTATATGCAGTCTGTGGTTCATCTGCGTTAAGTAGTATTAGTCGATGTGAACAGATGTTGGCCCACATCAGTTGTGTGTATACCATTACAATACAGCATATGTTGTAAACTGCTTGTCTCAAAGCCTGTAAAATGTTTTATGAATATGACCAGTCCATTTAGTTGGTTAAGTTCGTGAACCCACACACTACATAATACTCTAAGTGTCAACTTCATGGAGCGCGGTGCAGCTGCCGGAGCTAATCGTGGCTATTCTAGACAACGTTTGTAATACCACCAGACTCGCTGCAGCGCATCCCAGATGCATTCCAGAAGTGTCCCAGAGTGTCCTCAAAAACATGTTAGGTTTTCCAGTGACAATGGCTCAGATCTTGAATTGGTCCACTGGCTCCCTTGAGGGGTGGGTTAAATGCAGAGAATGGATTTCACTACATGTATGTGACAATAAAGTAAACGTTTCCCTATCTGCTCTTGAGAAAATGCAAAGAGCTCCAAAGCAATCTTTGTGTTTGGAATTTGCTTTGAAATAAAAAAAAGCATCTTGGAAATGTATTGCAAGAGATGGAAATGGTCAGCCTATTGTGTTTGCCATGGTTTTAATTGCTGCTCTAGTGTGAAGGTATTTTTCTGTCTCTTTAATGCAAGCAAAAAAACATAGCATATTGAAAACACTAAAATCAAAAATCAAGTTTATTTAAAAAAAAAAAAAACAGGTCACAGAAAACTAATTTTGCTGGATATCATGTACAATGTGTGAGCAGCTAACCTTAGCCTAGCTAGTCATGTCGGAGTGCACAAATGCACTTCCAGTCAAGAGTCATGCTAAGATGGCTAACGTTAGTTAACTGTTATACATGTCATTCTAAAAAAGAGACGGCGACTCCTTGACCTTGCCAATGGTAATTATAAATACTCTTTAAATCATGCCATACTACATTTAAAAGCATTTCAACTGAAATGAGCATCATAACGTCATCTTAACTCCCATCTAGCCTCTGCACATTAACAACTCCGTCTCCAGTAGAGCTAAGTGCTGGTCTGTGCCATCGGGGCGAGAGGATTGTGGGCGTGGCCATTCGGTCGATGCAAACTCATGATTGGTCAGTCAAACAAACCAAGAGAATCTCTTATTTCGACCTTTTTTGACTAGCAAAACTATTTAACTTGCAATACGTATTAACTTGCAAAACGTTCTAACTTACAAGGGAAACTTTTTGACTTGCAATCAAAGAGGGCAAATTAGCATTTGAAACTTTTAGTGACACAAAAAGGCCTGTTTTTTTTTAAATGACAAACTTGATTTTTGATTGCAGTGCAATAAAAATGCTCTCTAATTTTTTTCATTTTTTTGTTTGCAATAAAAAGACAGAAATACCTTTATACTTTAGATAAGGGGAGCCAAGATGAATAATTGATCCTTGTGGGAAAATTGGGCCATTGCAGAAGCAAAGAATAGTAAATGGGAAGGGAAAAATTAATAGAGGATATTGTAAAATTAAATGACAGAGAACATTTTGCGTGTTTTTTCTCCAGGTGCTCTGGCTTCCTCCTGCAGTCCAAAGACATGTAGGTTAGGTTAATTCGACACTTAATTGCATGTAGGTGTAAATGTAAGCAAGAATGGTTGTCTGTGTCAGCCTGGGATTGATTGGCGACCTGTGCGGGGTGTTCCCTGCCTCTCGCCCAATATCAGCTCCGATCTGCTCCATTTCCCCCTCAAGCCTACATAAGATTAAGAGGGGTATACCTTATGTATGTATGTATGGATTTACTATTTTATCTGTGTAATAAAATGTTTACAAAGAAATCCTTTCATTTTCTTAATTTATGAATAGGATGTGTACTGTTTCCCTGGGGAATGGACATAACACTGCAGATCATTTCACATGAGTAGTTTAACCGCAGGCCTGTTTACAGGGCAGCCAAAAGGGCATGGGCACTGCAAAGTGCGCCATTGTTTGCTGGCAAGCCTTTCAACACCAGCATTCAGTGGGGTTTGCAAGATTCAGAGGTCAAGACATTTCTGCACAATCATAACTGCTTCCCAAGCAAATAGAACTCCCTGAATTAGCTGTGAATCTTCTACAGAGACCTCCTCAGTCAACGCAGGAGGGTGCACCAGACAGACGTGAGCATGAAACAATGATTTAAGCAAAAAGAAAGTTTCATAGATGTGTTTCTCACTAATGTACTCTCTGTCTTAAAGCATACACTAGGGGCGAAGGTTGAGGAATTTAAAAGGTGACAATAGCATCACGATAAGAAACGACAGCCTCGCTGCTTATAAATATTAGACCCCCAAGTGCGGCTCTTTCAACCAGAACATCATTTACCCGTGCCTGAGGAGTGTCTGCATTGATTCAGCTCACCACTGACAATGCATTCCAGCAACATGGTGCAGCTTCCCACCTTGTCAATAAGAATTTGATGGAAGGATATGATGACTGATGCTGCCGTCTTGTCAAATTAACATGACGTGGAGTTCATCTACCATGTGCCACCTCGGCAGCTAATGTTGATGAGTCTGTGACGGTAGTTGTTCTACAGACATGGATTTTAATGGCTTTGAATGATTTCACGAATGTTGAACTGTTAGTTTACTTTGCATGACTAATTTGAGATTTGGGGTAACGTGCTGATTACTTTCTGAAGATAAATAATCTGATCAATATCACTTGTATATCTGTTAGGTAGATGAAACTACAACTAGCAGAAAGTTAGCTGAGCCTAGCATAGAGACGAGAAATCACTGCTCCAGACCAAAGGATAGTTCAGTATGCAGCCTTTCTTAAAACCAGGCTAGCTGCGCTTCCCGTCATTATGCTAAGCTAAGCTAACCAGCTGCTGGCTGTAGCTTCATCTGCCAGATATGAGAGTGGTAGTCATTTAACTTTTAGCTTTTTTTCCCAAAATATCAAACTATTCCTTCATTATTATTTTTTAAAATCTGAAACCATTACATTTAAAAAAAAAAAAAATGTGGTTGCAAGAAGATCAATAATGCAGATGTAAGCAAGATGAAAGATTAACGTTTTTGCTAAATGTCACTTGGGCTGAGAAGAAAGAGTGACAGTGAAGACATTACCCAGACTTTACAAGCACTGAGTTATGACAACTTATCAGTTTCTAACCGTGCTATCTTACATCCATACTCCATGAACTCTAGAAAACCTCGTCATTTCTGAGTTTAAACTTTTCAGTTGACTTGCAGATCAAATTAGAAGGAAATTACATTCCCAATTGGGGATAAACACAGTTAAGTCCTCCAGAAGTACTGCTCGTCCTCTCAGGAGACTCTGCAGCAGCGGATGCGCCTGAGCTTGTGACACCACACATCTCTTTTCAGTTGTCGTAACAAGAAGAAGCGGCTACCTGCCATTTTAATTGCATTTCTCACTTTTGACTAATCACAGAAGACACAGTGGCCCTCTGGGCAGCCAGCCAGCTGGAGCAGAAGGACACTGTGTGTCAAATTTATTCCCTGGCAACAAAAACACGACAACAACAGAGAAAACTGCCCCTCCCACATCCAATGTGTTAATTTTATCTCATGAGTTTGTTGTGATTTGATTTTCGAGACATGTCCTTTGGTACATATTTACAAAGTCTGGAAGGAACAAGGGGACACTATTTTGGGGATAAAATTTCAGAATAGTTAAAGATAACACATCCGTGTCCTCATTTATTCTTAACTGAACTAAATAAGTAAAAAGTAAGTTAAATTAAAGAGATGTGTGAATCGAACATGGGTCCCATTGCACACTATTCCAGTAAATGTTTGATACTTATTGTGGAAAAAATATGATATAATATACCTCTGAGACATGCTTTACCACTGCCTGAAAGTCATAATGGATGCTTTAGAGGACTTTTCTGATTATATTGCATCAAAAAGTCATCAATTATCTTGATTTGATATCATAAGGTGTTGTAATTTCTCAGTTTGAAGTAGGATGTAGGTTGACTATCCAATTAATAATAAGTTGTGAAACATTAATTAGCTTCACAATGGAATTATAATTGTTTTAAGCTCTGGAAAGACACTATGGACTTTTGTTTGTTTATGTCTTTATATTTTTATTTATTTTCATGAGTTTTCTGTTGTTGATCTGACTTTAATTTAAGACTTGATTCTAACTGATATTTTCTCTGGATCTTTGAGAGACCACATCGGCCGTGGATAAAGTTTCTATCAGTATTACTGTGGTCAGTATTTAGTAATCAACAAAATGATTCTATTTAGTGAACCGTGTTCACAGTGAATTAGCCTGAGGATAGAGACAGTTTTCTTCTATAACAGGCAATTTAAAGTCCCTAAGCCATGGCATTTAAAAAAAACCAAACAAACAAAAAAAACCTGGCCATCTGAATCAATGTTTTCTGACATCTGTGTCCATGGAGTGCTCTGTGCCGCCATGTATTAATGGAGTTTGTTTGCCTCACAGCACTTTTCATTTTCCAGCTGTGATTGTCACACACTGGTGTTGCTGTCTGTTTGCAATGTGCTGATAGGACAGATCTGAGAGAGATATCCCCCCAACTGCACGCCTCAGAGACCCATCCACACAACAGCCAGAAAGGGCTCACCTTTGCCACCTCATAAATGCTGGCCTTGCAGAGGCATCATGGGTGGAGTAATCTCTGTGCTGACAATATGCCCAGATGTGCCGGATCGCCTCATTCAAAGGATTGCACATACAGTGGTAGCAAGTGAACGCAGCTCTTTAGGTTATAATTGCATTCTGTTCTGTTCTGGGATATCTATAGAGCAATTATGTTTCCAAACAAAACACTGCTATTGCATTATTGTGTGCAGATTGCTGTCCTCAGAGATGATACAGCAGCTTACAGTAAATTAATTGGATGGACGGATCGTTTTTTTTTTTGTTGTTTTGATAATTAATCTTCCAGGAATTTCTTGCTGGTTATTTTTAGGCCCCTCATTATTCTGCCAACCCAAGGTCACGCTAACGAACCTCTAAGTGACTCACCGTTAGCCAGTCCCCCCTGCACTTAAGTCAACTTATCGTGACTTTCAATTTCCTAATTATGGTTACCATTAGTATTCCACAACTGAGCTTTAATCTGGTGGGTGGCCATTTACTCTCTTCACTATGCAGCCTCTTCTGGCCTCAAATGATGTTCATAGCAGGACATATTTTGAGAGCCACAACCAGGCACACCTGTTCACATAAAAAAAGAAATCTTTAATTATAGCACAGAAATGTCTTCGGTGAAAATATTTTGTTATATTACAAATCCTAAAGCTGCTGAAGTTTAGAGACAGCCAAAACATTACCTTGGACACATTCTGATTCGGCAACAAAGGAACTGCTGACTCCAGTGATTTTACTCTGTAACTTTTTTTGAAATGAGAGTGTAGGTGGGTCTTGAATTCACTTTGATCTTGTTGAGTACCTCAGTGTACAGACTGGCAGCACTTTCATAATTAAAACCTCAGATTCAAGCACCCCTACATTTCACAGGAGTAAGAACATGAAGAAGTACCAAACTCACAAGCATATGCAAAAATATGGTTTCCTTCTTGATGCAACTGCTAAAACCTTTGAGTACAAGAGCCAGCTCTCTAAATTAATGTATTATGCTGTATTTCTCATTTAATTACTTTTTTGCAATACGTGCAGTATTTAAGCTCTTTGAATTCCCTTTGTGTTTAAATTTTGCTTTATAAATAAACTTGTCTTTCTTGGGCTAATGAGTGTTATTCTGGTTGTGCACATCTGGACTGTACACATTTGCATTTCCAGGCATATTAAGCTGATATCCTTTTCCAAAGTGTCTAACATGGGTGAGCAAAAACCGGCTCACTTTCTTGCTTAAGGATACTTCATCATGACTCACTGATGTAGATGGACACTTAGCTTGTCGCAGTAAACATGATTCATGACAAAGTGCTGTCTAGAAATATTTTCTTAACAGCCCTAACCAGAATGAAGGCGCCATGCCAAACAGTGAACTTTAAACACTCTGCAGTTTTCCATAAATTGTTGTTTGTATGAACAACATGTGAATAATATCCTATCTAACTGACCAAATACTGCCTCACTTATTTACAGCCGTACCCCGTGGTTCAAAGAGGGGAAGTGGCAGCAGATGTCACACTGCTCACAATTCAAAACCAGAGGCTACAGTAATGTGCGCCGCTTCCTTTTCTGAGGTCAGCTTCCTGTTTATACACAGAAAGGTCATTTTAATCTGATGTGAGAACTGAAAAAAAACAAAATCCACTACACACTGTGTACCAGACGTGTTCAACATTACATTTTTACAAAATTGAAAGTATAAAGTGTGTGATACTTTAACACCAGTCCTAACTAACTAACAAACTAACAAACCTAAAAAAGTATTTGGCTAATTCAACTACAGGTGCCAGGTCGAGGGATCTAAACATTCATCACCTGTTTGTGTCAATGTGTATGCTTCTTTACACAGTTTCATTGATATTTTACAAATTTAAATTTGGCCACATAGAAGTTGGAAATGTAAACAAGGAGGTTGCAAAATAAGCCTAAATATTAGTGTGATAAAAAACTGACATAGTACAAAGCAGTTTTGGTCATATGGGATGTCTACACAGATGTGGTTCAGCCTTGTTTTTCAGTCATCCATCCCAGACTTACATGACCAATGAACTATTTTCATCTAACTTATGCTCATAATAGTGTTGGGAATCACAGGGTACCTCACAATACATGATATGTGGCTCACAATACCGATAATATCATAATGTTCTGCCATAATTTATATATTGCTAGAGAATCCTACAATTACATCATGCATGCATACATCACAGTATCTGTCTGTGAATACAATATGCCTGTGGAAAGCTTTTCTCTTTTCATTCGCTGCAAATCCAAACTATTAGAAAACAGCACAATTTTGCAGGACATGTTTTGAAGTCTGTAAATTAAAATTACAGAATTTAGAGCTACTATGAAAAGTTATTAGGAAGAAAACTTTCTTTATAAAGGTCACAAAAATGTAAATTAACTCAATTTATTGATTTTGTTTGTTTTTTTGCAGAAAATACAAATTGCTATCTTATACTTAATATTGAATAATATTATTGACTGTTTAGTGACTCACCTTTGTGCTGCCCTTTCTCCATAGTAGCAGTATTTTTAGACCACTGGGAATCTTAAGTATTGGCCCTTTGGGGTGGCTGTAGCTAGTCACTGTGGAGGGCTGAAGCAGCAGAATAGCAGATCAAGCCAGTGGCATTAGCAGCTCTTTTTTATTTTACACAGAGGAAACATATGTACTTTAAGTATTTGCACAGTATGTATGATTATATTAATGCGATGGCAATGATAATGTCCTTGTAGCATGTTATTGAAGATTCACGTTAAATGTTAGCATTGAGCTAACCATCATTTTTTTAATGTTATTTTTTTGTATTGATATGATGGACTGTGATATTCATACACCATCTTGTAAAAAAATGATACTAATATATTGCTGTATCAATTTTATTTTTTTTGGCACACCCTTACTCATAACTGTATTTTATAGTGGACTGGCAGCGGTGCCAAAATGTAGCTAAGCACACAGCAGTACTGTTGCTGGACACATCCAGTGTAGTCACCTACAAGGACTGAAGCTACGGCTGCTGATGTTCTTATGTGGCCATTGTGGGCATGGTGTTATTGTATGCCATTGAGTTGTCTAGTTTTAAAGTCACTGGCTGTGTCTGGGCATGATTGTTTTAATTTTGTCCTAAGAATTTCAGTTCGTCAAATCAGAGCCTTCTTTTGTTCACAAGTTACTTATTGTGCTGAACAATAGATGGGTTTACAGTAAAATAAATAAGAACATTTGCCTGATACAGTACTCATTCTTAAAGATAAGGTCATCAACAGTATTTTGTTTTTACTTTAGCCATGGGAAAGCAGAGTAAATCACACAGCTGAAAAGTTCCTTTTAGGATCCTGGCCAGCGACAGAGGTGGCACATGAGGCCCTTGGGGAAAGGATTATCAGCACTCTGCTACCGCTGAAACTGTTTTCAGAAAGAATGGGTCATGCTTTTGTATGCTATAAAAGCAAGTTTTCATACTTTACACTTACCATATTAGTAGTAGGGAGATTGTGGTCTGCTATCTGTGTTACAGTCTTCATGGGACCTCTTCTTCTCCCCACAAGGTGAATATTAGTAGCCCAACTGTGAAATGCTGTCAGTTCAGATCTGCATAGAGTAAAAATGATATGGCTCAGAATTTCTGTCTCACTTATAGTGGGGCCTATGGAAAGGTCTCTTTTGATTTAGGATGAGGACCAGGTTTTGTAAATTAAAAAACTGAACATGAAATTCATTACATGATTGTGTAGTGGGCTGCGATCTCTGTCAACATGCTTCTCAGTGCAAATCAGCACTGTGGCTTATCTGATCCCATGTGAGGGTGTAGATACTGACAGAGTGTGACTGTTGACATGTTGCTTTCACAACAGCAACACGGTGTCAGCAGGAGTACTGTAAAACTTTGATTAATAGCCCGGGCTTTTATTTTCTAAAATCACTGAATTGATCCTGCCTATACTTGCGACAGGCGTCTGTATGGAACAGGCCTTTATTTCCTTTTGCACAAAACTGAAATAAGCTGCCATGAAACAGTTTATTTCAAACATTATGAATATCACTAATAAAAGTGATCAAATAATATCAAATTCACGTCATTCATTTGATCTAGCTCCGACACACAGCCTATGCACTTTTATTTTATAGGCAGCAAGGTAACGAAACAAACATACCCAACAATAAGGTGCAGGATGAGAAAAGTGTGGCAGAAGTTAGCAGACAGACAGTGATGGACTTCACATAACAGACATTCACAACCAGGATACATTTAAAAAAAAAAGCTGTTTTGATTCTTTTGATCGTTAGACTCTTACAGTGTAAAGGAATTTAATAATCGAGGAACAGATACATTAGACTTAACTGAGCGCTTCAGAGGTAGGTAGTCTACAATTTTTTTTTTTCCCATATGTTGTACCATATCCGGTTACACCTGTAAATCTTTCTGAATTAGACTTTGGGGCTTGTTGTTTCTGTTAAATGAGCTGAACAATTCTATTGTGGAGAACCTAACTGATCTAACGATGTGTCGCATGTTCATACAGACATATTGACCATACGTTTAAACATTAATATTTATATTAAAGATCTAAGCTTAGAAGCTGCTAAAGCAGGTGACCCTGCACCGCAGGGTTAAGGTAACTTAACCTTTGAGAAGTTTTAAAGAACTTCTATAAAAAGCAGACCAGGCGTTTAATCGAGATCTACGTTTATTTGTTGAAATGTGTTCCCACACCAGGCCAGTAAACACTGTAGGCGGGACTATTTGGGACTAGGCTATTAATTGAAGTTTTATGGTATATCTCTATCAATGAACCTTGGAGTCCGTTTAGAATGCTCCACCCCATAGAATGGTTGTTGCAATAAGGAAAATAAATAAGATTTTTTTACACAAATAATTCAAAATTTAAAAAAGAAGAACCCACACTTTCAGATTTGTTGTAATCAACCGTACAAACTGGATGTATGTGTCACAGAGAATATTTCTGCACGCTATGTAAAAAGGAGAATGGTGCTTTTGAAATTACAATGGCTTATAGAAACAATTTTATGAGTGGTCTAGCATGAAATTAGATCCTACTCAAGCCTTAAAACTACATTATTGAATTTCATCTGTGTGATGGTGTCTCTCACAAGGCCTTGATGCCAGTGCGTGGCCAGATGTGATAGGAATGAAACCGATATGGTAGGAGAATGCAGACAGAGATTAACAAATTTAATCTAGATAATCAAATAACGTAAAATAAAGCCTGTGCTGTTAAGCTGTATTCGTTGATGTAGATTGCTGCTGGACAGAGCCCCCTTTTCAATTTTGTTCTCACCTTTAACTCTCTGCCAGTATCTCTCCCATGTTTATATTCTGTTTAGTTTCATCAGTATGCTGGGTCATGTACCTCTCCCCGTCTCTACCATCTGCCAGAACACCCCAGTTTCAAACTGGATGAGCAGAGTAGTCATATTTGTCCTCACAATTGGTCACTTTACTGCTCTGAGGTGGGAGGGGTAAGTAGCTAGGGCTTTGGGGAGGTGGAGGGGTGGGTGGTAATGGGTGCAGATTGATGCACGATGAGTGTCCATATTATGCTAATGAACTGAAACAGCCCCTTTCATATGTTCCGCAGAATGGATTGTGGTTAGCACTAATGGCTAAATTTTGCATAGGGTAATGGGAAAATCCAATATAGTTATGCCACTGCAGCAAACTAACAATATGGATCAAGCTGTAAGTTCATAAGAAGTGGCATTTTATTCATAATGCTGATACAGGACTTTATATCAGTGTGTTTGGGAACAGCATGCCTCATGACAACACATTTAGTGGTTAAATGCACACATTAACATTTTATCATAGATCATTTTCAGATTTGACCATATTTAAATTACATGCAACCACAGACCTCACATCAGTTGGGTTAGGCTTATATTTAAGTTAGTTAGGCAATGAGACACTTCTTTCAGCTTGCTGTTAGCTTACTCATTCAATTACTACCTCAGGAAACATTTACAAAGCCAAACAATGTTTCGATCAGTTAACGGTCTTCCTCTGCGGTTGAATTTTAGATACAGCATGGCCATTATTTGACATCCTGCCTTGTACATACCTCCTGTATACTGTAGAACTCACATTCTATGTTATGCCTCACTGTGCTATAGAGCCAGTACACCGACTTCTTTTTCAAGTTAATATGATGCCACCTCTGAAGAAAATCCTCTATTCACCTTAGTTTTTGTTCACCAAGAAAGGCCGTTTACGTTTTACCTCAGCTTTTAATGCTGTTACTTTCACTGCTTCCATCCAACATCTGCTGCCCTCAGCTCCACAGCAACACAAGGTCAGCCAAACAGCTCCATAGCAAAGAATGGAAACTATTATTCTACATTCTCGTGTTGCTGGCATGTTAACCTTGGCTATCAAAAACAGACTGTGCTGTCTGAAGCAAAGCTGAAGCCACAAAAGAGTCTCATGTGTCCAAGTAAAGACGGATAGACACATGTTTGTGGCATGCACATGCATTCTCACATACCTGCTGGTAGAGCATGAAGTCACTGAGTACAGTGATCCACTTATCAAAACATTGTTCTAAATTACGTTTATAGTCATAATCCCACACGGTATCTTAAAGCTGTGTGATAATCCCAAGGGGCACGTACGTGAAAGCTGCTGTTAAGGTAAGAAGACCAACAGATTGACCACCACTTAGTGTAGCGGGAACATAGCTAACCAGCCATGAGCAGCTGCTGTCGGGCTTTGGGTGCCCGTGCTTAAAACACAGCAAGTCTGCTGGAGCTTTAACCATCACTGTGAGCACAGTCATGGTCATGTCAGACAATAGTAAAATTCAATGCAATAGCCAGGTTTCAACCAGTCAGAGGTCAGTTGCTATTCATTTTTCTATAACACATAAATATGTAGAATCCAAATACTTTGCACTAAAATGCCAAGATTTGGATGTAACCCATAAACAACACTTCTAATAACCATATTAATTGGTTTTCAGCTGGGAAAAAAAGTGGTTTGATGGTTTAGTTACTCTTTGAAAGACTTTCAAGCACATAGAGCCGAAGTCAAACAAGCTCGCTCTAAGTGGGACAGAGGTTTAAGCCAGCAGAGATAACTGCTACAAATTTGATGAACACATGAGATGAGTGTGTTAATTTTTGTTTTACTTTCAGTAACCCCCAGGAACACATTTCACTTTTTAAAAAGACAGATGAAAGAAGTGCTGAATGAGAGTCACAGAAGCTGGTGAAACTAGGTCTGGGTAGGTATCTATTAAAGTCACGTTCGATAGATACCTACCTACAACACATCATCATTAACTTAACTGGGCTTTTATTACCGTAGTGTGAAAATCATCTTTGGAAGAGGAAAAGAAAATATATAAAACGTTTAAAATGGTGCATTAACATATAAAGACTTGATCATGGGACCTCATATGAGCAAATAAGTGGAAGTAATGGCTCAGAGTGCATTACATACAAAAGTGCTATCGGGATTATTCCAAAAAACGACATGCTACGTAACAAAACTGTACATAAAATATTGAAATCAGAATTAAATAAAGTATTTGGATATTTCTTCCTGCACTTGATGTCTCCTCTTTGTCTGATTCAAGCAATGGGAGCATAGACCAGTAGATTATAGCCCCGAGGTCTTAGTGTTATCATGGGATTCTGTTCTCTGCTGCCTGACTTGTTTGACTTAGGGGAACATGATCTCTCTCTCTTACGCTCTCTCTCTCTTGCCATGTTTACAGTGTATCAGGCAGATATGAATATATGCATGAATGATGAATGTAATGGTTTAGTGAATGAAGCAAATAGGTTGATGCCAAAGGTTGTTTATTTTTCCCCCTCATCTTTCATGTTCACGCGCACAGTTGTGTGTTTGGATGTATGGCTGATAAAGCAAAGTCTTTAAGGTTGATTAGTTCACATGCGACATCATTGCCAGATGATTTGATAAATTAACATTTGGTGCATCTTGACAACAAAAGTCAAGACATTTCATGTTGGCACCTCAGTGCCCCGTGAAAGTACTACATCTGCTGCCTTCTATTATTTTTCATACTTCTCTTAACTTCTGCCAGTATTTTACTCGTTGCTCTCAAGCTCAGAACAGAATGTCTTTCCAATTGACATTCAGCACCATTGCAGCATATAACGCCTATCTAGAATGTTAAACAGATATGACATGGAGCTTTGATTGTAAATAATTTGGCTCAAGCTTTGAGGTCAGCCAACCGAGGAGCATCTACTTTCTCTTCATATCAAGGCCTTCTGTTCCTCCAGCTGCCGAGCTGCCTGTATTTGAGACAGGTGTCATGGTAGCTATGTGAAACACCTTCATTCTTGATACAATTATCCCCTTGGCTAGGTAACTTAACCTACAACATGGCTGGGAGGCATCCCAGAGCTTCCAGGAATACTTGCTGTCTGTGCCGGAATACTATGACATGAATGATTATATAGATGTGATGAGTTGACCCGCCGTAATGTAGTTCTCTTTGAAAAGTGCACCATCGACTGGAGCTCCACAGTGATAAATCAATGTGTTAAACAGGCCCATATCTTTTTGCAGAAAGGGTTTTGCTGGATGATATATCATGTACCATCAGAGCAGCTGCACAGGAAATCTCCAAACATTAATTTATATATTGGATAGTACTAATTACTAACAACTTTCAACCAGTTTTCATTGATCATTTTCTATTTTTTCATTATAGGAAAACTTCAAATTTTCTTATTTCCAAAAGTCCAAAATAACTCAGCGGCAGAGGCATCCCAAAACCCCTAAAACCTTTGACTTTTGCTTGATCAGATCTTCAGGCTGTTACAGCAGCTGTGTGTAAGTTCTAACATAGTTTAGATTGAACAGAGTGGGGGACACAATAACTTGGTGAAAACTGGTTGCAGCAATGCCTGCGACAGGCTCTGTTTGTTTACATTCATGATGACACTGACATGCACAGCCAGTACTGTGCTCCAAAGTTACTGTTAATTCCAATAGACGGGGGGCGCACATTGATGGCAGAATCTTTTTGTCGCGATGGAAGTAGTAGTGGGTACTTTATTATTGATCAGTGTATGATAGAATTGCTCTCACCTTATTAAAAAGCATACAAATATATTAGTGTGAAACTGATGGGAACTAATGTTACGTGTTTTGCTGTTTGGTAATATTTGTCAAAAGCTTTTTATAACCTTAATTTGAAATTATTTCCTGCCGGCATAAATGATGATGATTAATCTATCTGGAAACAGTGGAAACTGGAAGGACCTTAGTGATTTTCATAACTGTGTAGACAGCTCTCAGTCAAGTATAACAGATTATATTTGAAAAGCGGCAATGGTCAGATCATAAATATCGCTGAGACAGTTCGGCTCAGACCGGTCCATTCTCTCTTCCCTAAAGACAGGCAGGAACATGTGTTTTGCTGTTAATTAAAATCAGGCCTGGGCCCATGTTGCATGATTAATTACCTCATGCCTTGCAGTTGCCCACAAACATTGATGACTCTCTGCTTGTATGTCATGGATAGGACTTGCACCATTCATCACCCCTGTAAGGTCAAGCTCAAAGCTACATTGTGTTCTGTAATTACAAGTCCCTGTTACCTTCCGCCCTGTTCTCTTATTGCCTTTGATTTTGACAAATGCATTCTTGTCTGCCTTCTCCATTTGGATGTCGATTAGTGTTCCTATTAGAGTTTAAAATCAATGTTTGCATACAACATTGAACTATTAAGTTCAAAAACTATTAACTAATTAGTATTGTTTCAATAAAAAATGGAGTCCCCACCAGATCAATGACATGCATATCCCCACGCTCCCCAATGAGTGTTACTGGGTGTCAGAAGTAGTTATAGAAATCACTTTACAAAAAAACCCACTGTGTTCTCAAGGTTAAAGCAAAATCTTAAGATAAGATGGTTCTAAGATATTCAGCACTGATTTACATCAACAGAGCATCTTTTCCTGTGCCTTTCTCGAGAGGAGAAGCATTACATACCTTTTTGGCTTTGGAGAATGCCACTGAGCAAATGTGTGTCTCCTGACACCTTGAGTTAATGATCAGCCAGCTTCCAGAGAGGCAATGTATTTTGAGTCACTAGCGAAGCATGACAATAACCTTTAACATTATCATTTACACACATATTATACCACGGGGCAGATTGTCTATAGGCTGCCTTGCAGCAATAAGTCATCCTCCTCTGATAGGGTTCCATCCTCAATTTTCACGTTAAGGTATGTGACTTTGAGGTGGTTTGCAGGCCAAAATCGTCCATCTTGTGAAATTTCATTTTTGTCTTTTTTTAGAATGCCTCCCTCAAGGTGAAATATTGTGATACTGCCACCAGCATAATGTTCTGAGATTAAACAGAGGGAAAAAGTAGGAAAATGAAATAAAGTGAATCTTATCATATAGCTTGTCAAACAACATTAGTTTATGCCGAGATTTGAATTACTGCATGTGTTTTGACTGCTGCGTAACAGTTTCAAGGCCATATGATTCTGGTGCCAGGAGGGGGATGAAATATTTTTGGGGAAATTCAGATTGACAGGCACCTAGAGAATTAAAGCTGTTGGAATACAATGATTTGTTATGAATCATGCAGGGCAGACTCAGCAGTGGTGTCTGGTTTCTGTCTGTTTTATTAGGACAGACTGTCATGTCATGACATTAACATCATATCAAAGGACAGACATGTTTCACAACCTGTATATTAATAAATTGGAATTTAGAAAAAGAAGTATAACTTAACATATCATTGAACAATAGTATTACAGTGGCGTAATCACTATAATCAATCCAGTTATTGCAATTTATGTTGGTACCTTCAACAGAAGGGCTTTTGAAGGATGCTGTTGTGATGCTTGTGTGTATTTTATCCCGTGAATATTACAAATGTTAAAGCTAAAATCTACCGTAAATGGCTGCTAATCAATATTGTATACATGAATGCAACCTGGACAGCATCAAATTGAAGACAGAGAAAATTTGAGATTGCAGATAAAGAGCTATAGCCATTTTACTCAGAAGTTTGTGGTGAGCATACCGGATGTAAGAAAAGAATGAATATTGGCTAGAAATATGACTCCAGTAGAGCCTTGAAATGATTGATTTGTGTTATTCATGATTCTTTGGCAGATGTGGTAAAATGATAGCACCACAGATGGATCTGTGTTGGGAGAATACTGCAATGGGATGACAGTGTTGTTGCATCTGAGTTGGGTGTGTAAAAAGGTAAAATACACCATTAAAGGGAGAAAAATGTGATATAGCTGTTGGTTTGTTTTCTTGTCTTTGGGTTATTCTGCCCCCAAGTAGCTAAAAAAATAATAATATCCTGAATCTTGTGCCACAAGATCTTGTCACTACCCTAATTATAAATATTCATAAAATGTTGCCATTAAAATTATCTAAAGATTTTGTGATTTAAAGAAAAAAAAGATGTCAAAAGTGATATTTCCCATAATAACAAATCAGATTTGCTTTACTTTATCTAGTTTTTGGGGCAGTCGATTCGACATGACACACAAATCCCCCAAAATATATACCTTGTCATTTATACATGCACTCAATAGCACACTGGTGGTACATTAATTGCATGAAACTTAATATTTAAGCTTTTGAAAACTTTTTAATTCACTTCAGTTTTATTTATAATGCCAAATCCTAACAGAAGTTACCGCAGGGCTGTTGTCATATAGAGCCCTTCTATACCATTCTCTTTACAGCATTATTAACAAAGACATGAGCACGCATTTGGCAACACTGGCAAGTAAAATCCCCTTTTACTTGCCAGAAAGACAGAGAGTGTGACACAACTTGCAAAACAAAGGAATAAATGAGGGGGTATTAACATGCAGTGATTCTTAAAAGAAAGTTGCCAACATTTTGTCAGCAGCAGAGCTATATAGCCGTTTTCCCTCCTGAGTCTCAAGACCCATCACAGATAATCAGTGACTGCTTGCACAGTCAACTCTGCCCGTTGTAGATGTACTTAATTAATCCCTCCCCATCCAACAACGGGCTAGGGGAGAAAAACAGTCCAGGGAGCTTTATTTTGTGTACAATTAAAGATGCCCTTCCCTCAAATGTCCTCCTCAATCAATGGCACAGGAGGACAAGCGAGACAAAGTTGATGCAACCTAGAACCCACTGGGACAAAAAGGCAAAAGTTTGGATTTATTGAATGACCTTCAGAGGCCTTTTGGAGCATGCCAGTCTAGCCTGTACATTGAAGTGCAGGTGTGTGTACTATACTGCTATACAGACGGCTGGTTCTTGACTCAACTCAGGATGCGGAACTGTCTATCTCTTTCAACCCTTATTGAATATTTGTTCTTTACTAAACTGCAGTTTATTCGTTCTGAATCACACATCCAGCTTGTTCACTTTCCCACCGATTTGTTGCAGAACTTGTGAAGTTCTTTAAATAAAGCCTTATAAACATGCCATTTGAACATTTATGCAAATAACACTATAATCTTAAAGATGTTAGTTGAACAACCTTGCATGCATGGGCTGCCATTAAGAGAGGTTTATCACCCTGACTGTGCAGTTGAAAATATCAGTGCCATTTCACTTCATCCTGTTAGCAAATAATAGATTCACATTCGTGTTATCAGTTCTGTTAATGGCTTTTTCACTGCATATCAACAATAATGAGGTGCCACAAATTAACAAGAGCACAACACTAGATACTCCTTTACCTTTGCTCATTGCTTTTAAAACTAAAAGTCAAAATCCCAATCTAATTATTATTTATTGTTGCAAATAGAAGCATTAAATCTATAGCTATTGAATTTCAGCTGCTATAGCCAACATCTTTTGTTGAATCATGCATAATTAAGATCCAAACAATAGCTTAGAAGCCTACAAATGACATGACTAATGGCACCACATATTTGTGCATCTTTGAAATACTACCAAAGTTAGGTATCATTGATCCACATTATCCAAATTGAAACACAATTAAGAAATATAATACTAAATCAGAGCACATACTTTATATTGCATTCACAAAAAAGCAGTTTATCTTCGCCCTTAGCTCCTCCACTTAACATCCTTGTCGAACTCCCTCCATTTACTGTACTGAATTTCAGAATAAGTTGTTGAAAATGGGGAGAGAACAAAAACTTGTGATAGGTTGAAGTTTGAATGTACATGTGCTGTTTATTTGGGGTGAACACATTTCAGGTTTGATGTAGACAATGGCCTTGCGAGTTGGTGCCGGGTGGATGATTCCTTACAGATTAATATGTGAAATATTTCCAGTTTTTACAATTCTCTCTCTTTCTTTCGACGACTCTGCTCATAGGTTTAGCAATAACCTGTAGCTTCTACTGGTTAATTTTAAAGATGATCTGTCATTCTTTTCAACTACTCTAGAAGTAATGATGTCAGGGTGTTGGCAGTTGCCATATGCAGTGGCTATAGACCTGTCCCTGTGAGAAAGCGAATAATTGTACACCGTGGATCATTTAAGGTGTCAATTGTGACATTATTTTCATACACAGTGACAGATGTTGCCCAGGTGTACACAAAGAGTGGGTGTAAGGCTGCACAGTGTACAGAACAACTAGGACATTTTCAGCTATTTCACCCCGATGGCACACAGTTCTTTTAAAAGAAACTGAAATAGTACAGAAAAGGCAGAAAATGTGGCAGGGTACATTCATTCACCATCATTTAGTGGAATAAATGTAAAAGCTGAACTGACAGAGGGGTCAGCTGTTTTAAATGTATTCCACATTTTACTGCTTTTGACAAGAGCAGTAGTAACATAACCATGCCAGTACTGGCTGACCTGCGCCAGTAAAAAAAAATAAATAAATAAATAAATGGTATGTTGCCTCAAGGATATATTCAGACCCAGAAGATAATGTGAAGCCATGTGAGCAGTCTGCAGCTGCAAAAGTTTGGGCCATGAGAATAGTCAGCTACAGTGACCCAGGCCAGATGGGTTGGTGCAGTTGGAAGGTCTACTAATGAGAGAGACCTGTTCTAAAATGGAAAGGTCGCCGGGTTTAGTCTTCATACAAGCGTTCAGAGACTGTGTTTGCATGTTCTCTGAATACTCCTCAGCAAGACTCTCAGTAGTTAGAAAGTAGTGTCATCTCATATAGCAGATTACAGTGAATCCTCAAACTTGCTGTCATCATCGTCATCATCATCATCACTTTTGCAAACTAAAGCCAACAAATGGTTGGAACAGCGATCCAACCGAGTGATATAGTATATACACTATACAAGCTTTTTCAGACTTGTGCATTGACATTATACAATATGAGTGTTATTGTTTGTTGCATGAATTATATGGTAGGGAGGTGTGGACCAAATTTGAACGGATTCTCTTCATCTCCAGCATGAACAGAATGGCAAAAGACTGCATACAGTAGAACTTTATCCAAAGTGTCTTATAGTTTGCCTGGCCTCACAAGAGGTTCAGAGTCCTGCCCAAGACCACTTCTGCATGTGGAGAGGAGGGGTTGGGGATCATACCGTCAACCCTGTGATTAGTGGACGAGCCTCTCTTCATTAGAAGATTTCATTAAATACACACAAAACTGGGAAATCACCCAGGAACCACTTGCTTTTTTTGTATTTTTATAACAAGGTATATTTGGAGTTGATTGGGTAATACTGACTGGCAAATCACGGAGGCCAAATTCACGGCATTCTCCATAGAACAAATTAAAGCAGCTGATCAACTAGGGAGCCGGAGAGCTGAGATCACCTTCAAATAAACAGCTAATTAATTATTATCATGAGGAATGGTAATCGCTGTGTTTCCAACAATGAATGCTCATTGCTCACTGTCAGTTATGGAAGTTAGAAAAGGTTGACTTCATGGTTTAATTTGAATCTTTAATTAGTCATAGAGGGAGGGAGGGATGTATCCTCTTTTTTTATGTTTGCTTCCACTGTTACTTTGGCAGCTGATGATCAGGTTTGTGTATGTGAGTTATATCCACAGCGTTTATAGCAGTGCAATCTTAAGAGTGTAGGACATACAGGAAATTACAAATGTTCATTTGTTTGCACAGTAAAATGCTGAAAGGTCTGCATCAGTAGCAAGTTATTTCCCCACTTTTAGAGATATCTATTTTCTGACAGCAGAGCCGATGTTTATTGAACGGCCAACGATCTGAAATGAGATGCTTTCATGACTTTATAATAGAAAACACATTGGCTTGTATTTGCATAGGTGTAATTGTTTTACACCATTATTGAAAGTAGAAGATTACACATCGCTTTTCTTTTACCCTGCGTGTGATTTAAATAAATATACTAATGACATTCTATATGGCACACTTTTTCCTCCCAAATATCACTTCAAAATCAAGTCAGCTCTATTTTGTACGTGCTTCTACTCTGCAAAGCATTGTGGGGGCCATACTGTATTGGTACAAATGTCTATGTAGTTATCGTTTTCCAATATATTACAAATGCAACATAATTTGTTTGTGTGGTACTTCAGATGTGCCATTTTCATTATCATTACATTACTGTAGGCTGTAAAAACAGTACTGTAAGTTTACACAAATGCAATCATGGAAGAAATATGCTGTGGTGTTTGAGGCATATTTTTAAAATCTTAAATCTCTCTCCCCTTTTGTGTTGCCTGTAGCTGTTGCTATGTTCCTCAGTAATAATATGATTCTGTCATGCAACCAAATTAATATACAATGTAACCTGGGGTTTGCAGAATGGCTTGTTGCAGAACCGATTAGAAAAACAATCTATGATGTTTCTTGGGGCAGATTTAAATTTAAATTAGCATACTTCTAGTGCCATTTGAAACAGTTTGAAGCAACTGCGGTGGTAATTCTCCTAAGTTGAAACTTATCAAATAGTTCGTAATGCGTTGCATCATTCTGCCACACACACACTTAAGTTTCTTTAGTATTTATCTTTCATTTCATTGGCATTTTTCTTCATTAAGCTGTATAGCAGTCTGTCACTGGGGTTATCTCATAAAATGAAGACATAAAGGGAGTCTTTGAAGCACACACCTTTAGTACCCCCTTTTGGAAGTTGATAATAAAACCAAATTATTCTCCCATGTTTGGCAGCCCACTCGGGACTACGTATCTGCACGTCAGTAGATTCAAAATGGAGGAGCTGGAGTCCTCTAAGAGCTGTTCATTATTATAATTGCCATGTCTGTCCATCACATGGGCACTCCCAAAAGAACATTATCTCACATTGTACAACTGTATGAGACTTCAGATGGGAAATATGCACATTTCAATTTGAAGCAGAAGTCACATTATGCAGGACATTCACTCAACTCAAATTTAACATTCAGCTTTGGTGTGGTCCATGTTGGTTTAACCGACAAGAAAGCGTATAATTTGCATTAATTTTTTTTTTCTTCAGCTACTGAAAATAATGATGATCACTTGACTCTCAGTGTAATAACCTTATACACTTCGATGTACAGCACATTATTGAACATTTGCTGCAACCTTTCCACGATTTGGTGTTACAGGCAGGAGAGTGTGTTCTCACCAGCTGATATTTTGACAAATGTCCCATATGGATCTCATAGGCATGTGGACACATGTTCTGTGAATTGCATCTGATATTTGTCTTGAAACTGAGGCTGCCTGCAAAATGAAATGGAACGAATGCAGTGCCCTCTTTATTTAAAGCCTATTTCATATCAACATGTTGTCCTGAAAAGATGTTTAAAGTTTGAATGGTGTTTTGTGCAGCAGACAAGACCTGCAACACTGTGTTAATGGATCATGCCAACTCAACATGATTATACAGTATATCTTTCAAGGTAGACAGCTTATGAAGAAGTAAGACAAATGTATAGGGGGACTTTGACCAACTGAGGAAGAAGTGTACTGAGTAAAACACCAGTACCTTCATGTTATAATGCTACAGAATTGTAAAGTAGCCAAGACTCTGGTCACGGATTGATGACAGCAGCTACTCTGGCAGTAATGCAACAGGAGAAAAGAGTTCTATTTTCATTAATACAAATATTAATGTTTAAACATATGATCAGTATGAACATGCTACACTTTGTTAGATTCTACACAATTCAATCGTTCAGTTCCTTTTAATTGAAACAACAAGCCCCAAAGTCTAATTCTTCTAGATTTACCAGAGTAATCTGCATGGTACAAGAGATGAAAAGGTGAAAAAAAGCGCAGACGCTCATTAAGTTGGTTGTTAAGTCCGAATATGTCCCTTCCTTGATTATTAAATTCCTTAAGACTGTAGGGTACACCGATCAAAAGAATCAAAACAGCATTCCTAAAAATTAATCCAAGTTATGAATCCTGTCATGTGAAGTTCTTCGCTCTCTCTGCTAACTAGCACATAAGCCATCTGTCGGAGCTAGATCAAATGAATGACATGTATTTGATTGATTATTGGCTCATTTTTATACAATTAATATTCTGTTTGAAATAAATAACCTGTTTCACAGTAGCCTATTTCAGTTTTCTGCAAGAGGAATTAAAGGCCTGTCCCACAAATAGGCAGGGTCAATTCAGTGATTTTAGCAAATAAACGCCCGGGCTATTAATCAAAGTTTCACGGTATTTAGCTATCAGCTTTTAATTTTAGCTTGGAGTTGTTTAAGGCATGTTTTATTGACAATAAAGACAATAAAATGGATACTGCATTCACAAACACATCTTTAATGAACGTTTCTGTTGTAGCAACAGACCACTGAAATCAAGTCCTGTCATGGACTAATGACAGAGTAGCTTACACGCCAATACTGCACCACACAAACTGACACATTTTTTTTACACAAAGAATGGAATAACTTAAAGGCAGCGTAGGTAAGTTTGAGAACCTCGCTCAAACGGCCAGATTTTTAAAAGTATCCAACAGAGAAACTCCCACCCCCTCCCTTCTGGGCTCCTTCCGAAGCCACGCCCCAAAACACGTGAACGCGCGTTACCGAGTGCTGGAGAACGGAGCGGAGAGCAGCGATGCAGCGGCTCACGTCAGGGGTAAGAAAACATTTGACTTTATCTTATGAAAATAAACAACTAACGCGGCTGTTAGTTCTCACTATCGAGCTAGCATGTTTATATTGGATAGGTTTAAAAGTCTGACTTTGATTCAGTAACGAGCTGGTTAGCTAACTGTTAGCAACAGGTAGCTGTGCTAACAGCTGCGGTAACATTGGGCAAAGCTAAAAACAGGCTGATACACATTTTCCCGTTTCTATCAGTTATACCACACGAACGTGAATTTCGTGTTAGACTCGTAACATGTACGTTGTTTTGCATGTTAGAGCTTCCACTGTGACAGCATTATTGTCTCTGATGAGGACTGCACTCCAGAGCCAAGCACAGACCGGGACCGGCCCAGGGTCGAGTCGAAGCAGAGGAGGGAGGGCTGCCAGGGTCCGAGGAAGGAGAGGCGGGACGGGGAGGACGAGGTGCAAGCCGAGCAGCACATACCTGCGTCGAGCTTCACACTCCAACAACGGCATATGAACAGGTATATAGATATATTTTAATATTAGTCTCTTATCTCCCAGTGTACTTGTGTCAAAGTTTCTCTGGTGTTTCCCCTCAGACCTTTTGGGTGTCAAAAAGAAAGTGCTGTGTAATCACTATTATTACTTTTTTATTATTGTTTACTGATTAAAACTACAGCTGGGCTCATCTGTGTCATGTACATTGACCTGGTGTGTAACGTGGACTCAGAAGTCCTGTTAGAGAACAACAAGCCCCTGTTCAATAAAAATATCTGATCATGTTGATGAATGTTCTGTCCAGTTACACAGATCTTTTCCATTTGGAGTTCTAACAACTATATATTCCTTTACAGACCAGAATCTGTGGACAACATCCAGACTACAGTGTTTCCCTGCACCACACATGGCTGATCTTCAGACCCAGGACAGAGTAACAGACAGTTCAGTCAGGCAGCATACAGACAGTTTGTAGTGTGGCAGTGTGGAGAACTTAGAGTTGTGATGTTTCTAGAAGATATGCAGCTGTTCTCACTGATCCATTAGGACAATACAGAGGTTTAATCCTAGCAGGGTGGAAGATGTAATGTCACTAAATGCTACACAGATAATTCCCTCCACTGTGTGGATGAATAGCTGTACATTGTTAGTTTTATTCCCAGGAGGGTAGAGAAAATACAAAGTACGTTTCCCTGTTCTGGATAATATTTTCATTCTTTTTTAAATAAAACATTGAAAATGATAAATGCCTTTTCTTTACACTTGCAGCATAAACAATCAAGCAGCTACATTTTGTCTTATGTCTCCAATAATGACGTCAAAATGTGGTATAACACTTGTTTATCGTTATTAAATACTACAACCTATCACAAATAGATCATTTTAAACATCTTTAAAAATAAGTATATACAGGAATCGACGAGGTGTGTCCACAGGTGTCCTGACTGATTATGAAGACAGTTCAGACTTGCATGTAGCAGCATATCGCTCCTGTGGAGATGATTAAATATATCACAATCACTTCTCTGACATGATTACCACATTTCCAAAACAACCATATTACTTTTTGCTGTATCTAGCAACACAGTTGCGGCAGGGACACCTGACTGAACCCCATGTTGACAGGGATCATCAGGTCTCCTGGTTCTGCTTCTAAGGCATCTCCTCAGTAGTAGGCAACTGTCAGTGGAGGAGGAGGACACCACTCTGGATGTCTTTTTGTTGTACACCTTGCTTTACCTGATAATACAAAAAGGAGGATCAACTTAGTGAAAAGTTTGTAATACCTGACATTATTCTCTTATAGAGCAGTTAGCATTTCTACATAAAATGCAATCAAAACAATAAATCAGCACCATCTATCTGTATTCCTCATACTGTTTAATATTTTTGACTCATCACTTATAAATCTATTGAGTAAAATGCAGAGGAGTACTCATAATGCAACATACTGAACTGTGTCATCAGCTTTTCTCCTGGCTGGACTGTGGACATGGTGGTTATGATTCAGGCCAACCAGCGTGGTCCTTTCAGTGTATACTGGTGAGAAGCACAGGGCTATGACAGACTCCAAATCTGCAGGTGACCTGAGGGCACAGTAGAAATAAAACATACAGGACTTTTTTTTAACTTCTGGTAAAATAAGTAATGACATCAACAAGTAACAGCAGCATTACGAAAGGTTTTCACACAGTAGTTTTAGCGATGAACAATGTCAAACTAACGTTATATTATATTATAGGTAGCTTATATACCAGAAACACAGATACCTTTAGCCATCATTATTTATGTACTCTAACGTTGACATGTATCTCATAACTACAAACACACAGCTACATCATCATATTTGTAAAAGTAGCATTCAGTCAAACATCAACTGCAGACACAAGATAATCACACAGACCGATTCGATACAAGCTGTAAAGATAAGCAAGTTTAGGTGTAAACATAGTAACGTTAGGCCCTATAATAATAAACCTATATGGTGAATAACTAAACCGGCGCAGTCTACACTTACATTGTCTTACCTCATGTTAGCGTCGGAAAACAGCTCGCGCTGCTGTTTTCCAGCTCACCTACAGCTGGATATAATTCATGGTCTCTACTCTGGCTCCTACATGAGCCTGCACTTGTAGCAGCTGTTAGCTCTATGCTAAGTATGTAGCTACCGTTAGCTGTATGCTTAGTTGGTGGCTACCGTTAGCTCTATTCGTAGGTAGTTATTTGCTAGCGATGAAAGTAACAAATTACTGTCAAAATGATAAAAGCCAGATTACCTGTCCAGCAGAAATAAAGCCACCACGCTGTGTCAGCCCCTCGGTGTTCCTCAGTTGTCACTATCGTTGAAAAGCCACGCAGATATTAGCTCCGGTCGGACCGCTTCGCTCGTCAGGTCTGAGCGGGCTGACCGGGTGCGCGCATCGGGGCAGCTCATATAGCAGCGAGGGAGAGTGACAGTCGGCCAGTCAATCATTGCATTCGGTCCGAATGGAACGAGTGGTTGTGTTTAATGCAGCCCTGAGAGGACTACAGACAGCCGATTTTTATACTCTTTTTCAGTGCACCTAACTTTTTTAATGTGCATTGGTGTATATAGACAGTTTCAACAAATATGACAAAAAGTGTTTTAGAAGCAACTTGCCTACCCTACCTTTAATGTATTACATTTGCCAGATTTACAAGACGGGAAAATAATAATGGATTTGTCGTAGACAGCATTTCTCAAAGTTTATAAAGTTTCCCCTAACTCAACAACTGTGATTTTTTTTTTTTTTAGCGGGGGAATCTAGCTGCAACCTCAAATTACTCACGCTCAGGTTTGGAGGACAGAGATCCTATGAACAGGACCATTGTGTATAATAATTATTTCTCTCAACAAGAGAAAATGTATGGAAAATGTTACAGCTCATAAAGAAACATATACACATTTGGCTACAAAATTATTGTCTGAGAAAAGCAGATGACTACGCTAATGAGTAATTCACTGTGCCATAACTTGCACCACAAGCGCAAATATATACAAAAATATACAAAACAGTATATAAATAGGGATTCATTTGGGTTTATTTGTGTGGTCACTCTAGTGAAATTTGCTCAATCCAATAAATCCCTACATTTCTTGAGGCCTATAATTCAATATAATATGGTATATTGTCAAGGAAGAGTAACCCCTTTCTCCTTGATAGGATGGCCTAATTAATGGCAAGGATAATTAACTGAGTCCCATTTCATTGGGTACAAAGTGCAAGGCAGCAGCCCCATTATCCTGTTGATAACTGAAGTGTCCTTCCTTTCATCTCCACTCTTAATGCCATCAAATACCATTACTGATTGTCCAATTTACAGAGTGCTCTGGGATCTCACTGCTTGTTGAGGCACGGAAGTGCATCACAAATACGATGTCAATGCTCAGTGAGGTGCAACACACGTGACATTTTCCACCTTACTCCTTAAACATGGCCTCATGTCCTATCTGATGCCCAGAATATTTCGCAGTTAACAGGCTGGCATGGAAAAGGTGAGTTTATCAGAGATTAGCTCTGCCGGGACTCACGCACATTAAATAATTTCAGTGTTTCATGAATGACAGTGTCTTCCAAAGAAAGTTATTTTGGCCACATGGAGGCAGGGGCAGGATCCAAACGCTTTAGAGATTGTGGAAATGGAGGTCAGTGTTGGGTAACCTTGGTAGCTCAGTTTAGTGAACCAAGATTGAGCTCAACAACAAAAAAGAGTTTCCAGATACAGTCTGATAGCATGCTTACAGTGGGTAGTATTGGTGATCTACTCATAGAAGTAGACACCAAATGCATATTGTCACACATTAGATTCAATTTAACCTTGCGAGATGTGCATAAAATATGTGGTTTCAATGTGACTGCTGTTGATTTGAGTTTTAAATCCAATCAAAAACTAACACACATTTTCACCTCAGGTTAAATAAAAAAAAAGACCAAAACAGACAGTATTTCTTTTGCAAGCAAAATACAGAAATTGTATTACTGATCTTTCTCGGTCCATCTATTAAACAGCGTCTGTATCATTTTAATTATCTCCACTACTGTAGATGACATGATTCCGACCTAAAGGTATTTTTAATGATGTAACTTCAATGAAGTTCTGCATTGTTGGTTTCTAAACATATTACTATTGGATGCAATTTTTGTAGTTCAAGGTAGAAATTGTTGTCATTTTCTCCATAGGCCTATACAGTGCCCATTATACATGTGAATGATATTGTGTGCATGCAGTGCTACATTGCACTGCATGAATTGAACCCACATAATGATGTATAAAACTTATGGTCACTGCATTGATGATCTTGGTTATCACGTGTACTAGCAGTTTACTCACATTGCACTTTCTGAGTGCCTTGCTATTCTTGGCACATCAGTAGTTGTGTCACATTTGATACTTAATTGTATATCACCTGCAGAAACAAGTAGGTCCACATCTGTTACTGATAGTAGAAATGTGTTTTGTTGACATCACCTGTAAACTTTGCATCACTAATGCCCTGCCTGTTGGGTATACTTTGTTGCTGAAGTACAGACTAAACTTTAGTCTGCACCGTGATTAGTTTTCCTGAACAACAGATGCTTGGGAACATTTTCACAGCAGTGCAAGTCTTTTACAAGGCAAATAACTTGTTGCCACATTGCAGCCTATAAAGTGTTTCTGATGTCATTTGTAATAAAAAAAAAAAAAAAAAGCGGGCTGAGCGTAAACAAATGCTTTTTGTGTTGATGAAACTGTTTCTGACAGTTGTGGAAGCATTACTGGTGTGGGTTTATATTCTTTGGGGATTATGAGAAATCAACACCGTTGCAGTGAAGGTGGTGTTAGCATAAGCAGATGTTATTTTTTTAATACTTAGTAGGGTAAGGAGGAGGCTTTCCCTGCCGCAGGCATCTTTGCCTCAGACTCATTGTTTTATTCCTGCACTGCCTTTATATCTCTGTTGATAAACCGTGGTAAACATCTATGTTTCTAAGGTACAATGTTGAAATACAGTGTAGGTATTCATTTACATAGACTACTCTCTTATAGGTCCCATATGCTGTTTTCATTAAGTTTTATTATTTTGCAAATGAATAAGTATACACATATATTTATTGAATTAACCTGCCCTCAGGCAACAATCACGATATTAGATTCTGAATGGCCCATAACACACACTGCTGTTCTCAAATGAGCTAAATCTGCTAAGTGCAGGCCTTTTATTGTCAATATAGCAAAGCATTCCCTTTTCTTAATCTGTTGTGAGTGTAGCCAGTCAACATTATCTCTAGATGTGTGTGATATGTTTAATATGTCTTTGAATTCTCATGTTACCATATTGCATTTTTGAGCCAGAGTTTGGAAATCAACATTGTGTGTCAAGGAGCATTATAACCCCAAACCAAATGCACCCTTATCTTTTAGGTTCATCACAACCAATATTGCAGTAGGCACTGTATAAATCTTCAAATGTTTTGTTTGCACATAAATATTGTTAGATTTTCTTCTAGCTCTCGCTCAGAACAAGATAATATTAGATTGATGGAAGCCCAAAACCACAGTCCTTTACTGAGACCGTGGATTTAAGACCATTAGCATTCATAATCTGTCCATGTGTGTCACTTGGTGTCGAAATTAATACACTGGTCCAGCTTTGGTACATCTCAGCTCCATGAATATAAAGGTGACCAGACTGCTCGTGTTCTGATTACTTTAGGAGATAACATATGCATTAAAGGAACATACCTGAAACTTAACCAAGGTCAAACGCTAAACATGTACCGTAGAAAATTGGACCTGCAGTTTAATATCTAACACGCAAATTGATGTGGTTAGAGATACCTTGGACATGATGTATAGCATGTGCCAAGGCGCATCATCTCACTTATTTGCTGTGCCCTCTGTTTATATCCTGTTACAAATAAATCAACTATTGACATGTCCTTATCGTGTGCAACCTGAAACACAAATACCATTCATGAAAGAGACACTTGAAGCAGCATCACATCAGGGGCCAATACTACCTAGCGCTTGTAAACAGTAAACGAGGACAGCGCTCCACCTCCTGCTGCAGAGGTTCAGGTGGGGAGGCTCTGTGCTGTTTCAAAAGTGCTGATCCTGATGTAATATTGACAGGCGCTGAGCCAGGCGAGGCCTTTGGGTCTGACACATTAAGGTCATATTACTTCCCTGCAACCTTTCTGCCTCTCTGACTGAGCTGAGCTCTAAAGATAGCATTTGGCCAATACTAAAGCCCAACTGTTACCGTGTTGATGATTAATTATTCATGGACCTTTAATGTTAAACATGACAAAGGACACTGAGGCAACACAAGTTTGTGACACGTGTTAGAAACCAGTGTAAAGGCATTACACAGAAAAACCTGTCAGAATGTCAATGTCAGAATAGATTATTTATTATATTAATACTTTGATTAAATTAAAACTCAGACATGGCGTTTGAGATTTCTTATCAGATGTTATGTTTTGCCTTAGCACTCTTAAGTTGGACAGACTTTATCTTATTGAAGTGTCAGAGCAAAATTCAATATTCCGTCTTGGCAGCATAAATAATGCATTACAGGCTCTTAGGGTAAAAAGGAGAGGAGGTTATAAATATGAAACATATGAGTTGTATTGACAAGGCCTAGCCAATCTGGCACCCGTCATCAGCAGGACAGCTTCCAGTGAAACAACAGACAAGTGTCCTTTATCATCTCTGCCCTTTGTTGGACCTCGGGAGGTCGCATTCACACTCACATCGTGGGAAGGTGAACTCTGCTCATGTTGGGATTTTGCCAAATGCAACTTACCGTAATTACTGTAAAAGGATTATATTCATTCTTTCTTGATGCAGCAAACATCATGAAACAAGCAAACAACAAGAAGAACCTCAGCATGTTTTGGTATTTTGAATGATGGCATCACATGCTTTCTCCACAATGACTGAGAGAACACCTTCTGCAATAAAATACATGCATTCTCAGATTTTACTCGTATCTATTTTTACATAATGAACAACAGCACCAGCCTAATGCAGTCTACTATTTGTGTTTCATCCTGACTTGCAAACATGAGCAAGAACAATAATAAACACCCTGATACTTAGTCAATATTTTGTAATTGGGAAGGGAATAGTGCTCTTTATTAGAATTCAAAGACCTGCCATGGTTTTTCAGCTGTCTTCAAGACATAATTGTTACTTGGATCAATGATTTTCCATTCCTCACTAGCCCAGCTGATTCCTGAGCAGTCACAGCGGCAAAGAGTTGCTTTGGTCCACAAACTCATCTCAGTTACAGAACTCTGTACCTGTAAGCCCTGGGAGAAAATAACTGTCAGTCCTATGGATGAAAATAAAAAATAAATAAATAAAAATGAATACAATGTCACATTGCAAATAACATATAATGGTGTTATACAATAATAACTGTATTCTAAGGAAAACATACAAACACTTATTGGATATTAAATTTAGTTCAAATTTGAGTAAATACTAAAATGAGTGTGTTACAATCGCCTGGGTTAGAGAAATGAATCCACCCATCAAGCTCTCACTACTGAAAATACAAAAGTTAATTGAGTGACACTGTACATTTAAATTAAAATGCATAGCCTATTTTTGCAAATGGTGGATTCAGCTGTTTTTGGGCAGTTTTAAAAGTGTGTGACAGGCGCATGCTGTTTTGGTGGACGTTAGTAGTTAGTGTTGATTTTGAACATTTAGATGTCCGCCAACATGAAGAAAGGTATGTTTTCATGAGATGAGATTAAAAAAATAGCTAGAGAATCAGTGACATTATTCACAATGTGGTAATTGTCCTTGAGCGAGACTTCTGTTCGGTGTTAAAAACCCAGTAGCAGCTAGCAAGATATCTACAGGCTGGAGGTGGTACAAAGCAGGCAGCAGTCATGATGACACAGGCTTTCATGCTTACTGTTAGTACAGTGTAGGCAGGATGCTTGCTCTTTATTGGGGAATTAAAGTAGTTGTGCAGCTGATAACTGCACAGCTCAGTAACCCTGGTTTTCTTGACTTACAGATATGTTTAGCTGCCTATTAAAACTATCTATCTAAATACAGTTGAAAGGTTTTAACCTTTATTTCAATGGCACTATCTAACAGATTCTACAGGACCTCCTCGATGTAGTTTTCTTCTCAAATAAAATGGCATAACAGTTGTTTGTAACTGCCTTTTAAGTGGCTATATGCAGTTTTTTTAATGAAATCATGTATTAATAAATCAATATTTTACTTCATAATATTCAGTCTAGCTCACTAACATTTTCGTTATCATCCAATACATTTAGCTTTGCTTACATTAGTGAGCCTTCAGTGAAAGATACACAAATGTGGCCAGGCCAGGAATGGCAAGGCCGAACACACAATACGTTTTATGGGTTTTTATTCCCCGACTGGACTCAAGCAAGAACAGTTATACAAAAAGCGAGAATTACTCACTAATCACAAGTCATTTACTTATTGCACCTGATCTCAACTATTTGATTTAACAGTATGCTATAGGATTCCTTAACCAAACGTCAGTATGTAAACAACCACCATAAACTAGTTTACACTCACTCTGGTAGACTTCAGTTACTTCTAAACAGTAAATTCTTGAATCTACAAGCTGGACCTTAAACTCTCGAATCTAGACATTTAAATCTAGAAAACAACATAGCCTAGAAAACAGTTATGTCCAGACATCACCAACATCTAGACAACAGTCAAAAATAGACAATACATCTTGAAAACGATATCTAGTCAAGTCTAGACAACAGTAGTGGCCTTTTCTAAATGGAGTAAAACAAAACAAAAACAAATATAAACACATTCACTTAGTCACACAATGCACAAGTTCATAAACTCAAGGTGAAGTATTTGATTTTACCAGAAAACATAAAATACATCCATACACAAAATACAATTTGCCCAACAGTTTTTACAGAAACTCAAAATTAATATTTTATGAATGAAATCAGTAACTCACTTTTTAATGTGCAGTGTGCGCCCCGAGGTCACAACCACACACACACACACGCACACACACACCAGGAACTCCTCTCAGTAGAGCTTAGATTCTCTGCCCGAGTCCGAGCCCAGTCCGCTGGCTAGTTCACACTTTTGTCTGCCGATCTTAAGGATTATTAATGTACTTTACCACGGTTTATGGAGATATCCTACGTATCGATAAAGCAAGGCTGCGGTCATAAGTCAAACAAATCTCCTTTCCTAACCGCGTTTCCTTGAACCTCGATTGGAAATGTCATGAGGTCAAGGAAAGATGTCACCAAATAATGGAAAGGGTTGTCACATTGAGAATGCTTCCTCACACTCAAGTTATCAACATGGATCCCAGTTCTTACAGTGGGGCCAAAAACTATTTAGTCAGCCACTGATTGTGCAAGTTCTCCTACTTGAAAGAGGAGAGAGGTCTGTAATTTTCATCATAGGTACACTTCAACTATGAGAGACAAAATGAGAAAAAAAAAAAAAACCAGGAAATCACATTGTAGGATTTTAAAAGAATTTAATTGTAAATTATGGTGGAAAATAAGTATTTGTTCAATAACAAAAGTTCAACTCTAACCTTTGTTGGCAATGACAGAAGTCAAACCTTTCCTGTAAGTCTTCACTAGGTTTTGTTACGGCCACCACCGTTATCTGTGTGTTGTGCAGCTGTGTGTTCTGTTAAGCAGGATGTGCGAACCTTTGCCGAGGATTGGCTGGCGCAAGACCTGCCTACTTCCTGGTTCAGGCCGGTGACTTGGCAGTTGTGATTTCCCCTTGATCAGCTTGCCTTGTTCGTATTGTGCTCTATAGTAGGAATTGTGTTAACTGCTGTAGAAGTGTTAGTTCTTAGTGCCTGAGTGTTACCTTTACGTTGAATTGTGTTAAGGAAGCAGGGCAAGTACCTTAGTGGGGGGATTACTGATATCGACCAGACACCTGCAGTTAAGTTTGTTAGATACACTAGGCTTAGAGGGTGCTGTTTATTTTGTACGTTGTTTCTTCTTAGGCAAGACAGCGTTTTGTTTGATTTCAGAGGAGCAAGTGGCTACCTCTCAGTTGGAGAGACCTCTTTAAGTTATATTTAGTTCTTTGATTTAAGCAGCATCCACCGGCCCTTTTCCGTTCTGTTTGTACACCTTTTCAACAATAAACGACTTGCACATTCCAAAAACACTCTGGTTCATGTTGCTTCCCTTTCCCCACAAGCCGGGTCGTAACAGTTTGCGCACACTGTAGCTGGTATTTTCTCCCATTCCTCCATGCAGATCTCCTCTAGAGCAGTGATGTTTTGGGGCTGTCGCTGGGCACAGACTTTGAACTCCCTACACAAATTTTTTATGGGTTTGAGGTCTGGAGACCGGCTAGGCCACTCCAGGACCTTGAAATGGTTTTACGGAGCCACTCATTCATGGCTCGAGCGGTGTGTTTGGGATCATTGTCATGCTGGAAGACCCAGCCACGTTCCATCTTCAAGAGTCTCACTGATGGGAGGTTTGGATTAAAATCTCACGATATGTGGCCCCGTTCATTTGTCCCTTAACACTGATCAATTTTCCTGTCCACTTTGCAGAAAACAGCCCCAAAGCATGATGTTTCCTCCCCCATGCTTCACAGTAGGTATGGTGTTCTTGAGATACAACTCTGCATTCTTCTTCCTCCAAACACGACGAGTTGAGTTTTTACCAAAAAGTTCTATTTTGGTTTAATCTGACCACATGATATTCTCCCAATCCTCTTCTGGATCATCCATATGCTCTCTGGCAAACTTCAGACGGGCCTGGACATGTAATGGCTTAAACAGGGGGGGATAGGCCTGGCACTGCAGGATTTGAGTCCCTCTCACTGTAGTGTGTTTCTGATGGTAGCCTTTGTTACTTTGGTCCCAGTTCTCTGCAGGTCATTTATCAGATCCCTCCGTGTAGTTCTGAAATTTGTTCACCGTTCTCATGATCATTTTGACCCCACGGGATGAGATCTTGCGGGGAGCACCAGATTGACAGAGTTATCACTTGTATGTCTTCCATTTTCTTACAATGTCTCCCACAGTTGATTTATTCACACCAACCTGCTTGCCTATTGTAGATTCACTCTTCCCAGCCTGGTGCAGGTCTACAATTTTCTACCTGGTGTTCTTCAACAGCTCTTTGGTCTTGGCCATGGTTGAGTTTGGTGTCTGACTGTTTGAGGCTGTGGACAGGTGTCTTTTATACAAATAACGAGTTCAAGAAGGTGCCATCAATACAGGTAACGAGTGGAGGACAGAAGAGCTTCTTAAAGAAGAAGTTACAGGTCTGTGAGAGACAGAAATCTGGCTTGTTTGTGGGTGACCAAATACTTATATTACACCATAATTTACAAATAAATTCTTTAAAAATCCTACAATGTGATTTCCTGGATTTTTTTTTCTCATTTTGTCTTACATAGTTGAAGTGTACCTATGATGAAAATTACAGACCTCTCATCGTTCTAAATAGGAGAACTTGCACAATCAGTGGCTGACTAAATACTTTTGGCCCCACTGTATAAATACAGTGTTTCCCACATAATGACAGCTAACTGTGGAGAGAGGGAGGCGGTCAGCAGTGATGTGCCAGACCACCACAAATAAATCAATGTGTTGGAAACACTGAAATAATACATTACATACAAAACATAATAATAATAATAATAATAATAATAATAATAATAATAATAATAATAATAATAATAATAATAATAATAATAATAATAACATTAAACATTACATCATCCAGCTTGATCCAGTTAAGAAAGGAAGTACTGAAGCACCTTTCCTTAGCTCTTATCATGGCTGCTACTTCAATACATCTGTGTCATTTCACTCAGTTAGGAACCTTCCTAAGCAAAAAACAACAACTTTTCAATCGCAGCCCAGAGTACGTCCCTTGCCGTTTCTCTGTTCCACGGCTCTAACAGTTCCATTTTTCCCTTTCTCTATCTTCTCGTGCGATCCATCCCTTGTACTAGTGACAGTGCCTTTACATTGAGAGGAACGTTTTGGCTGCAAAAAACCCACCTGCAATTACATAACATTATAACCCACTTAACAATATCGAACTCTGTACCCCTGGTGCGGCTCGCTGCACTGTTTAAAAGGCACAGAGTCGGTACTGATCTGCCTCTGAGCAGGGAACGTTGAAGTAACAGAGCATTAACATGACTGGGGAGGCCAGTGGTTCCGCGTTTATTGCAGGATCTCTGTATGAAAGCGTTTGTGTTTTGGATTATGCTCGCTCATGAGTTCAAGCAATCACACGTACGAGCGCATACCTGGTTGCAGTCTTAAAACCGCACCACTAGTGGCCGCTGAAAACTGCATATTAACCCTTTAAGAACAACACGTTTTCTAGTCTGACTGGCCTATGGGGGGGGGTGAAATTGATTGGATGAAGATTATTGTTTGGTGAAATGGATAGCAGTCTCCCTTGTTCAAGTCTAACAATTTTTTGACCATTCCTTCCTCCCAAACATTGCTCTTGTCACCTCACTTCCTCCTTTGCTCCTGTCATTATTACTATTGCTACTAGATGGCTTTGTGACTTAACTTGGGACACTTAATGAAACTTTTTTTTTTTTTGGGGCAGGGGGGGTCTCTTTATAGCAAAAGCTGGTCTAAATTTGTACAGTAAAATCCTTACCATATATTATTGTTGCATTGATTTAAAAGAGAGATGCCATTGCTGTAATGGTAATTTGTTTCCTTCCGCCCACAACCTGAAGTGATCTCTATTGTGTTTGAGATGGTAAACTGCACTGTGTGTCACGGTTTTGCACTGCACATCTGGTGTAGTTGCAGAGGCTTTGTAATTACCTCCCATAGTGATAACTGACTGAACACATAACTTTAAAAAAAAATAATAATAATAATCTCAGTAATAATAATCTCGAGAACGTATAAGTCAGAAATTGAACAGGCTAATGCAAACACCTGTCCGCTTACTTACTGGGATGCTACTCAGTTCAGCCATGTGTTGTTCTCACTTAGCATTCATGCACCATAACTTTTGTAACAGTCTCATGAGAAGAAAACTGTGGTTTTGGACCTCCAAAAAAAAGGTCGCTTCTTCTGGCCTTTCCCCAGTTCTTACACCCTGCTGTCTTGCTTTTGTCACTTTCCTGCCATTCCCAATTTTGTCATTACACCCTCCTGCTGCTCTCCTGCAATCCTCAAGCTGCTTGTTTGACATCATCCTGGCACTCATCTGCTACCTTTTTTCCCGCTCCAAGAAAGCCATCACAAAGAAGAAAATGCACTTTTGTAAATGCCCTGACTAAATATCTTCTCTAAAGGCACAGCCTTTTAAATCAGTGGCGCTAAAGGATTAAACATGTTTGCCATTTTGACAGTGTAACAGAAAGACACAAAACACATTTTAGAGTGAAGATAAGCTGATTATTTTTCGTGACTTATTTATTTCTTATATTTATACTTGTGAACTTCAGACGTCAAAGGTGTGGACATAGTGTTGCAGTGTGAGGATATATAAATTTAAAGGTGGAACCCATTAAATAATATGGCGTATAAGAATAATATCAGATTAAAAGCACTTGTTGTAATTAATATTAATTTGAAAGCTCACATTAAAAGCAATGTCAAATAAAATGCTGAAAAGAGAAGACTTTATGATCTCCAGCATTTTTGCAAAATATCACAAATTAGACAAGTCTTATGACAGTAGGCAAAGTCCTTGACTAAATGCACTCTCCAGTCAATATTAAGAGTACTTATGTTCAATTACTGTTACATTTTATACAATAATGAAGTATTATGTGGGGGTGTTGTTTTCATCCAGTAATTAAAACACTGCCTTTTATTTTTTCATTGATGGCTTTTTAAAAATATTTAAAAGATGTGTTGGCCCCTTCCTAATTGCATCATATGTATGTGGGAAGCTGCCCATTTTGTGCAACACAGCCTCTACCATTGTTCATATTGTATGTTCTTTCTCTAATAAATATCATTTTTTTTTTATAGAATACAGAAGTGAATTTATTTGCAGTGCTAACTGTGTAATTCTAAAAGAAACTGCTCCCCTATACCTGCAGCAAAACTTAATTCATCTAATGACATTTTCAAATATAACCTAAAACAAAGGGCAGGTGCACTAGTACGTCCGATCTGTCTAAAATCTGCTTTCTTCCATAGTTTTAAAATTGAGTAGGTTGACTAAGTAACTCAAGGAGTCAAACTTGTGTGATGCTGCACAATTAGTTAGACATACAGTATGTTTACTGGTAAAACATATTTGGGTTTTGGACATAAAAAGGTATGGTAACCACATACTTTTTACATTTTTTGGACTAAATCTGCCAGATTACTAATGAAAATAATACTTACTTGCAGCCGTATTACAGTTAGTTTGACCTGGCATGCTGGATGAGAAGACAAAGTGAAAGAAGCTAACCTTTATTGTTGTGAGCAGTCAGCCTATGGAATCATGAACCTTGAGCAATACTGAAAGTTTTTCCAAAGTATTTTATCCATCTTGCTACTGTAACTTTTGAGATACAGTTGGAAGATACTGAACACCCCAAGGAACTTTTGTTCAGAGGCTTACTAGCAAAGCCCAACAACGGAAATGTCAGTGCATCGACTCCGGGCTTTGTGTCTAAACAAAATCAAAGCTTTGAATCGTGTCTCTCTTTTTGCCAACCTTGGGATAAACTTAAACTATTTTCACACCTGGACAGAGTTATCTCAAGATCATAGGAATGTGCCTGTTTTTGGTTGTTGTTGTTGTTGTTTTTTGTTTTTTTGGAGTGATGTGCTGTGAATCATGCTATGGAAAGATGCTAGTTAGTGAGAAGAGATGACACTGTTGTATTGTGGGATGTCTGTTGAGCTACAGGCAACCCGCGGAGCTTTTTATCTGGCTGTGCAACCTGGCCGGATGGCATTCTCTTGGCACGCCATCCTTATGACTGGCCGCTTGGCTTGTGGCCCAGGGATATTTGGCTCACTGTGCATAGCAGTCACCCCATCCCCCTAATTCCCTACTTTACTTCTCTCTCTTTCTCTCTCTCACTGGCCACTTGCCTAAGGACAACTGCAGTGCTTTGTGTGGCCTAGCGGGTCTCTTTATACTAGCTTCATGGCCGTGGCTGGTTGGAAGACAGTGCCATGATAGCTACAGACAACCACACAATTATACAACACAGTCAGTCAGTCACTGCAAGGTGGCTTTTTGCAATGCATGAGGCCCTATCAGCTGTGACTTACCAAGGCACCGGTGTAATTCAATTGTAGGGATGGCCTTGGGTGGTGCAGAATCAGGGGACATACAACAGCTTATTATACACCTCCCTGACTGTCTATCAAACTGATAGCTCACTCTTAGTGGCACCTCATTGACATTGTGTTGAATGTCCTGTGTCTGCCCTGCTTAATTGAACACAGAATCACCCTATTTGGACACAGTTAGCAGATCGGAGCTTAACGAACGTAGAAAATAGAAGATGAGATCAGAGTTGACCTCTGGAACACACTCACATATACAAAAGCCAGCAGTCACAGGGATTATCTAATCTGTCACATGCTGGCACTATAAAAAAAAAAAAAACAAAACAGTGGTCCATCCTAATATGCTGTAAGAAGAATCACTGTAGATTTCATGATTTTGTTTCATTACAAAGTTTTGCAGATTATGGTTTGGAATGGATGGAGAGATATCACATGTGAGCTCATTTCATTTGAAAATTAAGGGTTTAAATACAGAACGGATTGGTTTCTAGGTAGATTTTGAGAGAGTTAATTAAAGATGACGCATCCGATTTCTATGCAGATATCGTTTGATGGAAGTGTGCATTCATGTCTTTTGTTTTTTGTTTTCATTTTAAGCAGGGTGAAAGCAAGGACAAGTCTAAATCAGGAAATGTAATCATCCGTACAAAGGGTCTATGGTTTTGGCAGCATCTCATCTGTGCAACATGAAAATTAAATGGCCATGATCATAAACACTGAATGGTGCAACTCAAATAACACATCCAATGAAAAGGTATCCAGAACGGTTGCTGTCACACCTTATAGTGTGTATGAACAATGCTTTATGATTGTTTGGTAACTGAATAGGGAGACTAGTATAGGAAGATCACCGCTAGTTACGCAACTGGAGAAATGCTCTTATTAAAATTAATTAATTAAAAACAATTTATGGTATGCTGGTATACCTATGCATATGCATTGCTTACCTGAAGCTGACAAACAGCCTTTATCCATTAAAGGGATAGTTTAGACACTAAATACACTTACTTGCTTATTGCCAGGTTTAGATGAGAACACTGAAGTAAAATCAGTTTATAAGCTCACTAAATCCCAGTTTATATTATGTATACAAGTTTCTGACATGGCACTGCTTAATGCCAAGATATATGAAAAAAAAACACCCAACAATGATCTGGAAGATGCTAAAATGCTTTGTAGAGCCAAAGAAACCTGCAGAGTTGGGTGATCAGTTTGGACATGTTGTCTAAATTTTTGCTACAGCTTTTGAACTCTTATGCAGACTTATCTTTAAGAAAAAGTTTGGTGTCTTCTGGTACTTAAAAATATTACTTTTAGATGTGAGTTTTTATTAATCTTTCATATGTATGCTTTTAGAATATTACTAAAGCGCTTAAAATCTCAATCTGTAATGCTTTCACCTTTTAAATTATGACCACAGCATTATCAACTCAATTAAATTTAAATTATATTCAGCATTGCATCTGCATTACTGATGGAAACAAACCTTTGACAACATAAGATATGTTTTAGTTAGTTATTGTCTTTTATTGGTGTATGTATGAATGAGCAGTCACTTTCAGTGAGACTTTAATTCATGTGTTGGCTTTGCCAAATTGGGATGAAGAAATGCAACTTTCTTAAAAAATGTATTTTTAAGAAAGTATTTTAAAGAAAATGTTTATGTATTTATTTATTTATATCTGTGGAGCTATAGCTTTTTTGCTATAGGTCAGTGCATGGGAGTCTGTGTAGCAGCAAAGCAGTTGGTTACAGCTTCCCACTATTTGTTTAAAGATCTCTGCTGCCCTCTGTTGATGGCCATCCAGCCAAACAACCCATTTCCACTGTGTCTGTAACACACCATAGCTTGCTAAAACGTGACTTTAATACTGTATGATTGACATACTTTGGCCGCTCTAGATAGGAATTAAATTAATTCCTATCTAGAGCGGGGTTTCCAGAAAATAAAACTGCGATATGTCAAGTCAGTAGTTATGCTTCAGTCAAACTGAATGGAACAAAGCAATCTAGAAATTTACATATTATTTTGAAATCGCTCTATTATTGAATCATCCAGAAATATCTATCTTATTGTTTTTAATAAAATAAAATAAAATGTGTGAGGATGTCAACAAATAATGGAAGTATTGCAGCATCTACATGTTCCAGGAGATGGAGCCAAATACTAATTAAAGAAATCTACTGTTGAACCGGTAAGGTAGTATTCTTAAAGCACTCTACAGAACAGAGTGTTGGAAGTAGGAAGCAACACAGATAAAAAGTCCAACCTGGATTGAACTTTTTTTTTTTTTTAACTATAGATTCCTTGATGTTATTTATTTTTTAATCTGTCCAATGTAAAAGTACATTACCACACACATGAAATAAACCATTACAGGGACAGCTGACAGCAAAGCATCAGCATTATGCATTATCTCAGGTGTTGCATGCCTTCTTTATGTGCATAAACTCACGATAACAAAGATTCACAATTTCTGAACAGCAATTACATTTCCCCTAAGAAAATTATCCAGATGGGTTTGCAATATGCAACAATTTGTTTGGTCATTAAGATGCCTATTCAGAACTGCTTTTGCTTGTAATTATAACAAACTAGGCACCATGCCATGCCACTGATGCATTCCCTTTGTGCTCAGAAGTAATTTTCTTTCCCTAAGGGGGGAAAAAAAGCTGCCTTGTGTTTTTTTAATGTTCAACCCACATTCATAACTACTAGCCAGGAGGACACTGAAATTGCTTCAAACCTGCAAGAGTGGCTCCAAGATTTCAACAACTACAAAACAGTGACCATGGCAAGGTTTTTGTCTTTTATAAAATTTCATGTGAAGTTCTGATTGTTATCAGAAATGAAGAACTCAATTTTGTGAAAAGTGAATCTTCTTTAAGGTAAAACAATGGTTGAAATTGCTGCCATTACAAAAAATATGAAAATGGCCATTTTAAAGGAGGAATTACTTAAATTAAATTTGGTGCGTTTGTGCGCCCTCACTGAGATCATGTCTCTCAGACATTTTTTTTACTAGCACACACACACACACACACACACACACACACACACACACACACACACACACACACACAGTATGCTGAAATGCTTTATTATTGATCAGCTACATGTTTTTACATTTACCCACATGAGCTATGACATAATCACGACTTTATTTTTCTTTGTACATGTTGAAAAAAAAGATTTTGATTGAAATTAAGTGTTACTACCAACTAACAGTTGACACCATTTAATAACAATGTATTTATTTACCTTTTAGTTTAGGTCTTTAGTCTGGTTTCAGTTGGTCTTCAGTTGGTCTTGAGTTGTAATGTTATGACTGACAATTGGTCATAATTTTAATCAATTGATCCAAAGATGTGTAAGGTATCGAGGTAGTTTATTTAAGCTTGTAGGCCCTTCATGCTACACATTCAAATCACAGCACAAAATTAAATGTATAAATGTATATTAGATACGGTAACCTATAAATAAATTAAATAAAACAAGATACAGTTATTTATAACAGTGTCCATCCACTTGGACTGCGTTTGAGCACCAAGCATCATCAATGTAAACACAGTCTGCCTCTTCTCATGTTGCCGGAGACCTACTCTCGGACAGCTCAGAACATGGTCCACCTGCCGAGTGCTTGATCCGGGATGATGAGACTTTGTCAGCAGGGATTGCATCTTTGAGTTTAACTGAATTAATTTAATATGCTAGTTCAGAGTGTTTTATCACCAACTCATTACTTGTTATTGTGTATAATGTGTTGTGTTGTGAAAAACACAAGTTGTGTTTTGTGAATTGTTGACTGTCTAAAAAAAGAGCAGTTGTAGAAGGTGTACGAGACAGAGCAGGTGTCACCACATGTCAAAACCCTGGGATTCAGCTAAGCTTCACAGTCTTGTGTTCTCTTCACTGGCCCTCGCCTGTCCACGCTGTGACTTGTCTGGCTCACATGCATGTGACAGTCTGTCCTAAGGTGTGCAACCTGGCTAAAACTGGCCAGGCCATGCCTAACACAGACACTCCACAGTCAGACCTTAGATCACGCTATGAAGTTGACTGTTGGATGAACAGTAAGTTATACGGAAACAAACAAACAAACAAATGAAATAACCAGGAGTAGAGCTTACTAACTTTTTACTATAGGGTCAAAACAACATCAATATCTATATAGATGCCTGCCATATCTAACTATAGCTGTAGTAGCTTTGAATAACAATGCTCTTCATGAAACAGATTTTATTTTACTATACATTTCTGAAGTCTACCTATGTTGACACACAGGGGTTTTAGTTTCTAAAGGTCATTTAATGGGAAAATCAATTCTGCACTCAAGCTGGGTCACTGAGGCTTTACAAGTAACTAAATGGACAGTTATGCAATCAATATGTGTTTAAAAATAACACCCTTTCAGTGACATTTTAGCTACATTAAGTGCAGGCCATGTTAAAAATTGGGTATCTTGGGGATCTGGTTGTTACTTGTTTGGGGGGAAATAGAAAGGCCTATTTTAAATAGTCCTGGCACAGGACAAGAAAAAAAAAGCCTCAGGTGGCCTGCCAGTGCTGTCACATCTTGTCTGCATACCAATATTTCACCTGCATTATTGATTTCAGTACTTTGCATCTTTTTTTCATTTTTTTTCCCCAGCCACAAAAGACCCATGTAAAACATTATGCATTATGAATCCTGACACGAAGCTTGTTTCTTATGAGCTTAGCAGGGGGCACAAAAACATCCTAAAAATGAAAGGCTTGAAGTTATGGCATCAACCTGCTGTCTGTAGTCTGTCTGTGATAACACAAGAGGAGTTGTGTACATACAATCTGGAATAAAGCTTTTCCAAGTTGGAGCTCAGCTGCCTCTTATGGCTGGTACCCCCTTTGCATCAGGAAAAAGATTCTCTGTGAGTTGCTGATGTAACTTTCAAGAAATACACAACCTAAAACAAAAAAACACAACATCAGAAAAAGAAAATGTTAAAAAGGGATCAATATTGTTAGAAATCAATAGACATAGCATACAGAAACTGTGGTATAGTGGTGAGTATAGCTGCCTTCCAAGCAGCTTATCCTAAGAGAAAAATATCTACAATCAATCTTTTCTTTTATGGATATCTTTTGAATTAAAGCTGCAGCAGCCAAAAGTTTGTTTACCATCAGGAGTAATATGTCATGTATTATTCCATGTAACACGCAAATGCCTTTCTTACATCAACCGGAATATGTTCTACGTAAGCTCTGATCATGCAGTCGCATGTGGGTAGGATTAACGGAGAAAGTTTCCCCTTCTGCCTAGATGGCCAATAGACTCTAGAGGATATAAGCCCTCTCCCTACACAGGTCACTGTGGTCAAATTAGTGGCAAGACATGAAACATAATGGGTATACACCATTAATGAAATTATGGAATAGTAATGACTTCTCACTGGGCACTTGTCTTTGCATAGCAGGTCAAATTCATAACATTTCCTTTGATTCATCCCAATGGAAATAAACCCACATTATTTTATGGCAAGCAAAATCCTTCCATAGTGGTGTTTCATATTCAAAAATACATTTTTAACATCATGCACTTAATAACAAAACCTCTTTATGGGTCGGACTCCACATTTTCATTCGAACTAATTTGTTTAAGTGCAAAAATTCTTGATCATAATCTCCATGTTTTAGTACAAGTGTGGCGATATTTATTAGTTAATTTATGGTCCATTAAAGACAGATGCCTCTACACAATAAATGGGAATATATATCTACAGCTAAATTTTGTCGACAGAGATTTAAGTGAATGTGCATGTGCTATAGCAAGTAAAAGAACAACCAACCAAGTTTTGATCATGCATTTATAAGAAGAGTGTGCTGTCACTATTTCACTAGCCAACTGGATACTTAACAATATAGAAATATTGGAAGAAAAAACCAAAACAATAATTGGTAACATTAATTGACCTACTGGGAGAGTCAGCACTTTATTCAGCTAATTTCCCTTAACACCCTTCATCTAGCTATCTGTTATATCATGAGACAGTTCCATGTTGAAATATTTTGGTAAACATCACTTACATCGTCATTAGTAGCTGAAAGATGATCAATATCACAAGATCACAAAAAGCTCTGCTGTGATCAGCAGGCATGCTCTGTGGACTGTGTGTGCAAGCTGTGGCAGGTGACAGAACGCGGGATAGTCAATAATAATTGTGTGACATGGATAATGTGTCGGCATACTGCGGTGTGGACAGGGCCTGAACTCCAGAGACTCCAGATGAAGGTTTTGCAAAATTAGGTCCAGGCTTTGCTGCTGGCTCTCACTTTCAGAATAAGCAGTACCATGAAAGGAAGCACGGCCACTGCAGCCTCGTCGTCTTTGTATGTGCATTTAATATAATACAATAATAATAGGTTTTTCAGCACTAATATTATAAACCTGTAGAAAACCTATAATGCAAATCATATTGCAATCATGTTTTTGAGGTTATTTTCAGAGGTAATTGTAACAGCGATGGGCAAAGCAATCAAAACACAGATCGATGGATTGCAGTCCAGTGCAACACAAACACTAACATGGGTCTCAAAATTTACAACAGGTCTAAAGCTTCACAGAGATGGGATTCATTACTTGGGTGTTATATTGGCTCGCATCAGATTGTACAGGTACATCTAATCATAGTTCCTTATTCAGCAATACTTTAGTTAGTAAAGTGAGTCCTGAAATCCTCATTTCTGTAATCCTGTTTTTAGTGATAACCTACATGGTATCTTTAAAATTCAAATGGTGAAACTGAAAGCTTTTATGGACTCAGTAAATAAATAAATAATGTCAAATAGACAGACAAATGGGTAGACGCACAGACATTTAACAACAGAACAACAGTTAAACTTTGCAAATAATTCCTCTGGGTATGGTACACATGTTGGTAGATCTTCAGGAGTTATACGTTGATAAACAGGACATCAGCTACATGTATAGCACTTCAGCAGTGAGCTGGCAGATGTTAAGATTTGAAACCAAGTGAAGGGACATGTGAAGGGCATTGATTTGAGGTATTGTCATCTCCACAGCTGTCCACTAATCAGCAAGTACTGTACAGAATAACAAAACATTTGCAGATGAGTGTGTAATTGGCGACACAGAGTTTGGTATACTGTAACTTGGGAAATGTCATTTTCTTAACAGGAGTATTGTGTGAGGTTGTATACAGATTTAACACTCATTCAATCATTGCTGTACCCCAGAAGAATGTGCTTTTCAAATAATGTCTAGATAGGTGTAGCAAACAGCATCAAACAAGAAACTTTTTTTTCCCTTTTAAAGAGGAGAGGAAAACAGAATCTCCACTCAAAACACCAAACTAAATCAAAATCAAATACCCTTAAAGAGTCCAAATCATTTATATCCTCTTAATTTCATGAAAAACCCAGATGAGATTATAAAATGAGAGTAAAAAACTTTATATCCTGTGCCTTAAATGTTGCTAGAAATACAGATTGGATCCATCTGAATGTGCATACACAACTACCCACAAGTATACATAGCACTGTAATATCACAAAAATTACTTACAACACTTCACCTCTGTACATGATATCCGTCTGTCGAAACCCAAGTCAGTGCCTCGTCTTTGCTGAATTCAGGCAGCTTGTCAGATTCAGCACCAGCATGGTAATACTAACAAGACAGCTAGATTCCTAAATGTTTTTTCTCTGCTCTTTGGAAAAAGGAAGGTTAATTTTTGCAATACTGAAAATGAAATAAATACATACAATGAAAACGTTTGGTTTTTCTTCTTCTTCTATTATTTTCTGTGTCACTATCCCTCTGTGTTTTATTTTGAAAAAGTGTGACTCTCCTAACTAACACTTAAGAAGAAACAACTGAAAAAAATCCAGCAATAAAATGAAATCCTCACTAAGTACACTGATGTGGGTCTCATATCGGTATATAGTTTTAATTAATCTCAAAATGGCCTCATTACATTGCTTACAAACATATGCAAGTTTTTAATGAACCCCATCTGCATTGTCTTAGTGCGTGAAACATTATTCCCAACATTCAGGAAAGTAGTGGTGTGTAGGTCCTAAATCCGTAATCGCAGCAACACTTTTTCAGTAACAACAAAAACAGGCAATGGACTGAAAATATAACTGCTTCTTTTTTTACATAATTTTATTAAGAAAATAAGTATAAAAATATAAATATAAAACAATATGACTCAGCATTCAAACAGCGTGAATTCAGTGTATGACAGTTTCCTACAACATACACTTTTCATTACATATTACACCTATATGATGAAATGAATTCACAGTTTGACAAATAAATTGCACCAACCACTCACGTGAACATTGCTTGTCAAACAAAGATAGCAAATAGTATATAGGATGTCCATCATTAAAAACACTTTGTACATTTACAGTATTTAATGGAGGTGGCTGGAAAAACCACTTGACTCCTTCCCTACCCCACCCAAACCCAGTCCAATGCCATTTAACATTGATAGTATACAATACTACTATCTCTCAGGTCAATTACAAAACACATTGTCCACACCATTGTTCACAAAAAATCCTAAAATTCAAAGGCATCTTTACTGATTATGACCAAAAACAGTAAAACATAGTATGCTTTATCTCCATTAATGAGAAAATTCAACTCAGTCAAGTCTCAATTTCCATTTCAGCATCCACAAGAGGACTGTGGGGTGTGTGTGTGTGTGTGTGTGTGTGTGTGGTTGTCTGTTTATTTGTTTGTGTATGATAATCAAATAGACTACTAGTTAACTAGCGAGCTAGCTAGCAAACTAGACAGATAAACAGATAGATAGATTGATTGATAGATAGATAGACAGACAGTCAACTAGATTGCCAGCTAACTAACTAGACAAATAGCTGTCTGGCTAGCTAACTAGATAAACAGACAATAAAAAAAATGGGTTTTGAAAAAAGAGAGACCGACGTGGCTCTGTCTAGGTCTCTCTATCAGGACTCTTCCCTATGTACATCTCTGCCAACTTTTTGAATTGTGGTCCCCAGTTGCTGAGATAATCATAATCATGGTCCCCCTCGGTGGCAGCAGACTCCAGTGAACTGAGGGATTCTGCCAGTGACCCACTGCCCTCATAAGCATACGTGGCCAGGGAGTCATAGGGGGGTGCTGTAGGATCTGAATCGTTCTCCTGAAGCCTCCCATTAATGAAGTCCCTGACATCCGTGTTGTCCTTTATAGGTGATGTCCTCCGAAAGGGAAACAGCATTTCGGGTATGATGTCCCTGCGTAGCTTGTTAGCATCCATCACCTCTGGGTTGCGCAGAGTGCCAATATCAAAGGCCTGAGTGTCCTCCTCTCCGCCCCCTTCATCGTTGTAGCTGACAACGTTGTCTCTGACATCCTCTTTGGAGATGATCAGAGGCTCCTTCTTCCTCTGTCTCCTCAGGGCAGCAAACAGCACCACGATCACTACACAAAAACAGTGGGAAACGCAGAGAGAGAGAGCTCAGCGTAAGATGTGTGCCTCCTAACATGTGTCATGCATTAAAGAGCACAGGGGAGCGAAAGCGCAGAGGGGAGACACATTTGCTACCAGTGATAAATCCCCAACACTGCCTCAGGCATTCACCTCCCATTATTAAAGATTCAGCGAAAAAGCATTTTCTTTCCTTTTCCCTCAAACTGTATAAAATGCAAGATGGTTGGAGAATCCTTTTTTTTTAATCCTTTTTTTTTCTCTCTCCATCACACAGCCTCATATCTCATAACCTTCATTCTGTTTCAGCAGTAAAAGACAATCCAAGATTGCAGAGTGAGCATGTTTCCAGAGCGTGGCACTATGTGGTAGCAAGGTTTTAAATAAATCCATGTTTCTTCAGAAAAAGAGGAAACAATTTCTCATTTAGGAGAGACTCAAACCCTGCTTCACCTTTTCCTCCTCCCTTTCTGTTTTTGTCCTACCAGCAGGTACTGTAGTTGTCTACTTGCCTCCCACCTGGGTGTTAATTACAATGCCTTCAACGTGGGTTGGGTAGGCGTATGGGTGGCTGTTTATAAGGTTCTTTGCGGACATTTGTGAATGACCAGTGCCACGATTTTGGATGGCACAGAGGGCTGCAATGAGAAGAACCAGATAGGGAGAGCCGTTCCAGCTCAGCGCCTGCCTGTCAGAGTCAAGCAGAGGTGAATAAGACAGACTGTCAGGGGGCTTCAAGCGCGAAAAGTGTCAGATAATGAGCAGATGTCATGATATTTTGCTCAAGAGGAGAGCATGGAGTTTAACCTTCGGTGCACTCGATGTGTGAGAGATCTGCCCACCATCAGACACAGCATTTTAAAAGTTTGCATCAAAACAAGCAGAGGGAAGAAAAGCTGGTCAATACCAATTTGCTTGTATCACTTGTTTAGTCAGGTTGCAGATCAAAAAGCACATCAAACTCCAAAACAATACACTATCACAGGAGGAAGGGGTGGTTCACATTCAACACATGGAACACACATGTGGATGCCCACGAACATGGCTACAGCTTTGTTTACATTTTTGATCACATTGCCCTCAACTATATGTAAGGGATTCTAAATCCACAATGAGCAGTTAGTCAAAAATGCTCCCATCAAAACACCAGGCTTGGCTAAGCAAGGTGGGGTTTAATGGCGGCTGAACCCCCCATTACTTATTAATGTACCCTTGACCAAAAGCACTACACATTTCTGCTTTTTGTTGGGTAAAATGATAGGCACTGTTGCCGTTGTGCCCTCTGTGCTGTTACATATTACATTAGATCACAAGGAGGGCTAAAGTGGTGCTTTAGAATGTCAGAAGTAACACGCAACCTACTTTACCGGCGAAATACACCGACCATTTTTGTGAAGTGGATTTATTTGCTAATGAATGGAGCTTAGAACAGTGCTATTTTCAGAGGAAGAACTACCACACATAACTGAATATGCAAAGTAACCTGCCTTAGTTTGGACCTGCTTTATTTACTGACTGTCACTTACATGTTAAAAGGAACCTAACAAATCCTCCTGTAGTTATTTGCAGAAGACCATACTATATATGACAGAATTTTTAAAGATTTCCGCAGTGTCCTTGACACTGCTGGGTTGATATACCAACGGCATCGGTTGTTTGTTTAAATGCCTTAAATGGCTTATTTTCATGTTTTCTTGACAAGCAACCTCTTGTGGTCGTGTGAGTAATGACTGCCCTCTCTCAGAAGCAAAGGTGAAAGTGCTGTTGCATGGCGTGTTTAGAGTGCCTGGGGAAGACATAGGGCGGGTGGTTGGGCGTGCAAAGTGTCTAATCCTGTCTCTTCCCATTAATGCAGTGTTCTTTTAACAAACACTAAGATGTTTCCCTAACTTAACCATGTACTTTGAGTGCTCAAATGAGTCAGTTTTCTTGTGCCCACGTGGATCGTTTTGGAAAGCGCTGACAAATGCCGTTTAGGTACGAGGTCTTGTGATCGTCCATCAAATGTCAACAACTAACATTACGGAGGCAAACATCCCCGCTTAAGGTTTTTTTTGCTTTTTTTAATCAAGGAATTATTGCACAACCTTTCACTGTCAAGTATACTGAAACATTTAAGTGCATTATTTCTTATACTACAAGATAGCACTGTTTAAGGGCAACGTCCATTGTATCAACAATTGGAAGTATTTAATGTCACAATAATGGTTTAACTAAGTTTCCAAGCTGCTGCCAGGCAGAGTGGGGACCGCTGACCGAAATGCATATTTTCAGCAACATTTTATTGATTGCAATGAGTTGGGGACTCTAAGCTTTCAATCAATGTAATGATACACCTTCTTATCACAGATATATTCACAATTTCTGCATTTTCTTTTGTGTATATATATTTATATATTTTTTTTTTTCTCTCCTCCCTCCCCTGTGTGCACTTAGCAGCACGTACTCACTTTCACTTTGTCTCACTCTGAGACTCTGAGCCATGTTATTGACTTGCAACATGGCACATGAATGTTAGGCCTGCCTGGAGTGCTAATCATGCATGTAAAGTTGCATGCAACTTTAAAAAAAAACCCCACTTGTTTGAAAAGCACTGTATGCGATAGCAAAATCATTAACATGTTTTGGCCAGATCCTGTCCTACCAAGAGCAAAGTAGCTGCAATGCTAAAAGGATAGCTGGTTCTCAGCACAACACAGCAATAGAGGGTCAAGTATGGGTTTGGCAGATGTATTGTATGTGTTTGTGGTGCTGGCATGCCACCAGCATTTATGTAAATTCAAGGTCAGTCTCTGTAAAAAAACAACAACAAAAAAGTGTCACAAATAAAGTGACATGTTTGACAATGGAGGAAGCGGCAACTTCTGACAGAATTGTTAAACCCTTTCCAAAACCAAAAACTCAAGAGCAAACCAAGAGGTTAAGGAATCAAATAAGCATTGCGTTTGTCTACTCTAATGTAAGTTGGCAATAGTAGCTTGTAATTATATTTGTAATAGATGGTTTACAACATTCTGTTACAATAAGTCTGTTAGGTGACTCCAGCTAAAACTTGTTTTCAGACATAGCTTTGCAAGCTCAACAGTTAGTCCTCATCAAGTATCAAGTGTTTTTCTCATCTAAGTGACACTTATTGTTTGGAAAATTTAAATATAGCATTATACTGTATGTTTTTTTTTATAGTAAGCATCCAAACTGGGCTATTTTAATTGGATTTTATTTGTAACATTGTTCTACCCTACCACACAGGAACAGGATTCATTTACATGTCTGCTACATTGGCCATCAGCTGTTGAGGATGCTGAATTTTTGGCTTAGGATACATAGCTTTAGTTGATGCTTAAGACTATAGACTTAAGGCTAAGCCTAATATATCAAAGCATCATTCATGACTTTGAGATTTGAATTCCTAAATCAACATTTGAATGGTGCTCATACTATAAAAACATACTAGTGACCAGGTTAGATCGCTGCCTCCGTCTCTCTCCTCTACTTTCTATCTGCGCCACGGATACATAGCTGCAGGTCAGAGTGGCTGTTTGACCGAAGGTGGGGGCCAGCAGCGATATACAGATCCTACTCCTTCAAGTGGGGGCAGAAAAAAAGAGATCACATCACTTTATTCAAATTGAAGATTCTGTTTGAGGATTTAAATAATTTTTTAGGCTGATGTCGTCATAAAATATGACGACGAACAGGCAAAGCTTCATTTGAAAATCTCAATAGAAGCTTATTCGGTAAAGCCCTAATTAAGACTCTTTCGCAGAGTACTTGTTTTAAAAAGAGTCTGCTGGGATTGTTAAAAAAGTCGTCTGGAGATGGATTTTTTCAACCAACTTAAGGAAACAATGTTAAGTAGCCAGCTAAGTACAGCTGATACAGCGGCATTTTTTCAGCCAGCAAAATCCACGGTCGCTGGCTTAAAAAGAGATGCCTGCCTTTAACTTGTATGTGAAATCAGAGACCCATTGTTTCAAGTACAAGTTCAGGTAAAAATTTAAAAACCTGCCTCTATTATTGCATATTGTTGTATACATTTGAAAGCATGTGAGGCCACTTCGTGATTTGTGATTATTAGCGATAAATAAAATTTACTTGGCTTGAAGAAAAGAACTGAATTGTTCCAACTACAGCTTGAACAAAGAAACAAACATCACAATGAATGCCAAGAGGTTTCATACACATACACATGCTCTTATACAAGGGACTTACTGAGGAGAATAATGACACAGAGCAGTATGGCCACCAGAGCACCAGTTGTGAGACCATCTGAGAAGGGCAGGACCTCAGGGTTACATGATTGCATGTTTCCACGGCTGTCGCAAGCACACACACGCACAATCAGTGTGCTGGTGCTGCTCTGAATCGGGTAGTCATTGTCTGAGATCACTACAGGCAGGAAGTACATGCTCATTTCACGGCGGCTGAAACCTCCCCTCCGCGTCAGGATATTGGCAGTGTTATCTGTGGAAAGATGCAAATGGGCAAAGCTTGTAAACGATGAGATGCTTCACTTATCTACGTGATGTTAGAGGAAAGAATTGCAATCTTTATTTCCTTTCCTTTTCCTGTATCCTGTGTGAGACAGGGAATGGTAACTTTGCAGGGCCATTTAGAATAACTGGTGTCTTTGATGAAGATGTCTAATTTGTAATGCATCTTAAAACCATCTGTTATTTGCTCAAACATATATTCTTTATCTATATCTATCTTTCTATAGATATAGATAAAGATCGATCGATAGATAGATATATAATATTTTTCTTACATTGTAATGATGCAGTAATCTTTATATCTTTATTCTACAAGGACAACAGTGTAATGGTAACACATGGCCATGCTTTCTTGCAGAACTAATTAAAAGTCCAAAGTTTGGAGGTTAAAATTTCCGGTCTTCACAGCAGCAGTTTCATTTTGTCTACTACAATACATCCCAGGAGTTAAAGAGGTTCAGTGAATATTTACTCTGAATCAATGCTAAATATAGGACTAGGAGCAGTTATACTATAGAAAGAAAATATAGAGATCCAGCATTTGATGTTGACCAACTTGTTACTGCAAGCCTGCTGAGCTACCTCTGCCTTTCTTTCTCCCTAATAGGGTTTTTTGAAAAAAAAACCCAAAAACAACAACATAAAAACAGTGTGGGCATTATCACTTTTTCCAATACCGGATGTGTTCATTGTATGACAGACAATCCAAAATCTGTCTGTAAGACAATGCATGCAGGATGGCTGCCTGACAGCTGACTTCCACAATGGTTCTTCTGTAAATTAAATTTTGCCAAACAACTGTAGACAGTAAAAGCTTTTCAAGAAGTCAATCAAAAGACAACGGCCACACAATGGAAATCTACAATTGCAATTGTCAAATAGTGAAATACAATTTCAATTACATCCAACTTTATTTATCTTACTTACCTTCCCTGTCAACAATTGTGAAGTTTGGGTTGGTGGCACTTATACTAAAGACAAACTTGTGTCCAACAAGGGGTTCGTCTGTGTCAACAGCACTTATTGTCTGAATCAGCTGAGTAGGGAGATCGAAAAGCAAATGTTAGTCTCCTGACACAAAGCAGTTTATCTCAACTAGCCTTTGATTTAATTCAAAATGTGTAAATTTTTATGCATTGTAGTTTACTGCCTTGCAAAGCAAGACTGCACCTTGGAAGCTTACTGATGTACAGTAAACGGCACATTTTCTATGTAGTAAGTAGACATGTCTACATTGTGTGCGTGTGTGTCTGTGACATAGCTCAAGAAATGCCATTTAAATATACCTGAAACTATAGTAAAATGACAACATTAGCCAAAAACAACCTTCTTTTAATATTTCATATATAACATCAAGGGTTTTTTCACCTGTCCTGCCTTGACATTCTCACAGACAAATGTGTCGTATGACATTGCAAACTCAGGGGCGTTGTCGTTTACATCTAACACCTTGATGAACACAGGCACTCGAGTTGTCTGGCGTGGGTTATCTGAAATAAATAGATTAAATGAATTACATCAGCATATTTTTGAAGACTTAAAAATATAAAATCACCGTTGGGGAAGGTAGGTAAAGGTCATAGAATTTCGACATAAAATACCAAACTATTTTCGAAATTGAAAAAAAAAAAAAACAATTACTTATTTCAGTGGCCACCACAGAGATGTTGTGCCATTTAGACATTTCTCTATCCAGTGCTTTCAGCGTTGTGATGGTGCCATTCACAGAATCGATGTTGAACAGCCTCTCTAGATCTGTATGCCGATCAATGGAGTATCTGAAAGAACAGCACGGAAGCAGGTTATTGCAAATACCAATTAAAAAAAAAAAAAAAACCATCCCTTGAAATAGGAACATATAGTGTATTATCTGTTATTATTTAGTCTCTACATCTTCCTTTCTGCTTGCTCAGATCTGTCTTCACCAGACAAACACACTAAAGTAGTTCTTTACTTCAAAAGCATGTGTTTAACATACGTACATCACTCATTGTTTCCAAAAGAAAATATTTTCCATGCTCTACGTTGTCAAAAGATGATGCATATTTCCTCGTGCCTGCTCATTTGTCATAGTCAACTTTCATATTCCACTGAAATTTGAATATGCAACACAATACGCCATGTGGCGCGCGCTGAGAGTGGCATATCTCCGTGTCAGAGACGTGCAGGCGCCATATGTGTGGGATGGCGGCACTAAGCTGTGTGAATCGATACAGCAAATTAGGCTCTTTCACTTTGACTTTGTGCAGTGCCACAGAGGGCTTGCATAATTCTGGGAAATAAACAGTGTCTGTATTCACTTCACAGGGACGCCGCCATCTTCCACTGGGAAATGACCAGGAGGGAACCATGAATAATATTCTTTTCTTCCCCCCCTCCACACTGACACATGGTTAGGCTGATGGATTAGATTTAGCCAAGTGGGCACATTTTTATCCTCCCGCTGAAAAACTGATAAGAGAAGATTTGTATTTCTATCATGTGTTGCCTGCTGTCTTATTGATTTTATACTAGTACAATTAAAGCTGGAACAATGAGTTTTGAAACAGTCAAATTACCACAGAAAAGCATTACATCCACTTGGTCGGTGAGGAAATATTTGCCTAACGGGTCATTGATTAAGTGTTTACTAAATTGTGAGTTCTTAATTCCCAAAGACAATTTATTTGTTGTGCAAAGGTAGGGATGTGATTTGACTCTTGGCTCAACAGTCTGGCACTCTTTAAGGTCTAAACACTTGCTGTCTCTTATAGCATACTTGACTGGCTTGTTGTCAGCGTCAGGGTCCCTGGCCGACACCACACCGACAAAGCTGCCAGCAGCCGTGTCCTCGTGCACCTCAATGATGTAAGGGTTCCTGGTGAAAATGGGCGGCTCGTCCACATCCTCCACTGTTACCTTGACAGTGGCGTAGTCTTTGAATTGCAAACCCTGGATGAACCTTGCATCTAAGTAGGTGTTTTTCACCTCCACTCTGAACTCATAGTCCCTCTTACTTTCGTAATCCAGTGCCTGGAGATGAAAGAGCATCAGAAGTCAAGCTGTAGACACTTCCATAAAAACAGTCTGCCTCCAGGATTTTGATAGGCAATTCATGGCATTTCATTTGTCTGCCTTTATCTTATTCATACTCTAAATTCAAAGTTACAGATCCAAGTGAGGAATACTGATCTGAGACATCATGGGGGAAAACTAAAAAGAGTTTCTAGCAAAAGACTGCTTTATATTATTCATTTCACAGGCTTAGGGTATCTGATTTTACTCTACAGCTCAAAAATCAATTATGTCATATTTCTCTCTTACATGAATAAATGTTATCAGGGGACTTTTCCTAATCTGAATCTGTACTATTCTGTATCCACATTGCAGTTATGTACATATAAGACAAGATAAAAAAGACAGCTCCAATTTAAATTAATACATACAGTCAAGAAGAACCCCTAAAGATAAAATAAATTAAACTCCCTTTTAAAGAAATACTAATAGCAGGTTTGTAAAAATCCAGGCTGGAATTTCATTCAAACAGATAGATGTTTACAAAATAAAACAAACATCTTTAATACTTGTACTGGATGCACATTTTTAAACTCATTTCATTAATACAGGTGTTCAGATGAGTCCTCCAAATATCACTTGATGTGTGAGTTAAATGTATTCTATTTAAAGAGTTTCCCTGAAGCACTTCAGCATTTCTTGAAGGCAAGAGAGCTGTTCATCGCAGCTGTGTGAAAACACGTCACGTGTCACAAGAAATGTTTTGTTTGATTGCACAGCCATTATCAATCCAGTAATAGTTACTTGACAGCAAAAAATGGTTGTAGACTACAAAGCACGAAGCAGTAACGTACACATAAGAAGACTATAAAGCAAATAAAAAGAAAACGAAATTAGTATAAAAAAATAGTTTACCTTTTTTGATTATGATGACTCCCTCCTGTGTGGTTTGGTCAGTGATAATGTTGAATATGTCATGACCACCGACAATACTGTACTCCATCTCAGCATTACGCCCAACATCTGGATCATCAGCCTTAATACGGCCAATAGCACCTCCAATCTCTGTAGACTCCACAGTAGTCACACGAAAGGAATCTACACGTGATGATGAATGAAACAAATTGATTACAGGCTCTGTTTGCGGGTGTTCTTGTGTTATTAGTGCATGTAAGAGGGTTGTCTTTACTTCAGAGTTGTGTGACAAAAATGTTTGAAAGTCTGTTATAAATCAATACAACATAGGGGGAAATGGCCTCTCACGGTTAGCAAAGCGTGGCGGACTGTCGTTCACGTCGGAGAGGGTGATGCTGACAGTGGTGGTTCCTGAGAGGCCGCCCATCTGTCCAGCCATGTCTTTGGCCTGGATCACAACCTGGTAGTTTTCCTTGACTTCTCTGTCCATGCCGGGCAGGGCTGTCTTGATGGTGCCTGGGAAAAAAAATAACATTATTTCCACCACTTTTGATAATTTAAAACTTCATTTGAAATTGATTTGCTGTCTTACTGAAAATTAGATCAATTCCATATCTGTGCTCAACCGTGTCTCCTAGAAAATTGCATTTATATACAACTAATTTGGTTTACCAATTACTTGTTGAAGGGAAATGTAATTGCTGCCTGGGTTATGTTCTCTAGTGTCAGAAGTGCCACATGTACCTGATGCAAGCATATCTGTATATCTACTGAACATCAATATAGAGATGTGAACCATGTATCTATATCAACGTAGAGGAAAGAAAGAAAGAAATATCAGAAAGGACTTCTGCATCATGTAAATGGAGTCCAGCTGTTGTTGGTCAAGGAACAGATCCACTGCCTCAGACAAATGTTAAACCATATTGCCTATTCTCTTTTCTCCATCTTTAATAAACACACCCACGTGTACATAGTGGACTGACAATGTCACAGAGCTATGCACTGTGTACTGAACACCCAGAGATAAAACTGACATTTATCATCTCATCAACAGACACCTCCCACAATATCAGATAATTTTAGACCCGCTGCAAATGTGAATAATGGCTTAAAAATGTTTGCCTTTGAAGCTTTTATAAGACACAGACAAAGTAAATGATTAATTAATACATTTTTATTTTATTTTTATTTTTTTTGTAGAAATTGTATAACAGCAAACACTACAGTCTTTGTGAAAAGCAGTTCAGTGCTGGAGCTGGTTGCACCAGCTGTTCGCTACTTCAGATTTTGTGTTTTATGAAGTAACAATATGCTTATTCCTAAATTAAAGTAGATTGCACCAAACAAAGTTCATATGTAGGGCTTAGACGTCACTGGACATGTACGCCAACTTATTACAAGATGCTACCTAACCAATTTGCCTGCAATACATGGCTCATGGAGACTAGAAGAGCTAAATGAGAATCAAAAGTGTGGGCTCCACCCTCTTGATCATTAACATGATGTGTTTGATGCAGAACATAGTTAGAGACACAATTCAAGTTCCTAAGAGCACTGTGTGCAGAGCCATTCAGAGAGTGGCTCTCACACTATAGAGACGCATCAGTAACTATGCCCTGAAGGGGAATATAGTGATGGTATTAAGTACTTCCCATGGTTGAATTCAAAAATACAATAAGGAATGTTAAATTAAGTGTGGAAAAATCAATTCCTCATCCTACATTAATCACCAACAGTAAATTAACCCTATATATTTAATACACTTATTTTATTCCTGAAAGGCAGATGAAAAGATGAAAAACACACCATTGATGTGACATGATGGCGTGGCAAAACTAGACTGATTTGCTGATGAAATGAAAATACACATCAGAGACAAATTGACACAGTGTGGCAATTGCCTGCAAGTTCCTGGTCAAGGTCCTGAAGTGAATGAGTTCAAAGCAATCACCCAAACATATCTTAATATGGATACAGAATAGAATAGACATATTAAACGGTTTAACTTAATGAAGTCTTTACTCTAATGCATCCTTTATGAAAAAAATATTATTGAAAATCATTCATTATGTTAACAGGCATTACAATGAATCCTGACAAGGCGGCCACGTTATAGAAAGTTTCCTTTGAGGAGCCAGCCACTCAAGAGAAGAGAGACAAGGATGAGTTAGTCCATAAAAAGGCTGAGGAAGGAGCAACACTTCAAGCATACGCCACCTAAAGATGTAGTAATAAGACAGGCAAATCAAGCGGGGGGAAAAGTGTATACTGTAAACACTGAATTGAAAAAAACAAAACAAAAACAGATCTATTTTCAAAGGTGTAGCTTCATGTTCCTGAGGCTGAGCAAAATTTTCAAGCTGATCTTGTTCTTTCTCAGATCTAGTCTCATTTTCGACTCCGTAAAGCTCTGCCTTGTAAAGCTTGCACCTCCAGGTCTCAGTGTCCTCCGTTAAGGCTCCTCTCTTGACAGGATGTCTGACTGAGGAATAGCTGATGGATCATATGGAGAGAGGTCTACGTGGGTGCTTGTATAGGTATGATGTTGTGGGCTGGCATACGATTATTCATCTGATTGGATGACTGGATACCAGTTGCCTGCTGATTGACAGGCTGGTAGACTGGCTCTTTGACACAGTGGTTGACTGTCTAAAGGGCTGGGTGTCTGACAGTTGTCAGTTTTAGGTTCTTCATAGCATTTTGACTAGTCTTTTCACACTGAAGTCCTCTAAAACCTCTCCAATTATATTGAGGACCAGTCATGAATAAGGTCCCACCTCTGGCTTGGGACCATCTCCAGTTTGAAAGCGTTTTGACCTCGGGAAGTCCTCTGTCACCTGGCTTTTAAGTTCACTCCATTTCTTCTTCACCTCTCGCACTTGAACTTCAAATCCTTTTGAATCAGTGGCTGTAGTTACACCTTGCCATTTCTCAAGCTTCCTTCTGTTGGTAGTGCTGTTATTAAACTTGGAGTCGAGTAGTGATTTGTTTTTCTTCACAAGACTCCATCATGTGTAAAGTTTATTTTTTTCTCGATGTGATACTTGTAATTTTTCCACCCCTAAATATCAAAAACCACGAGCATAACTGCCAAATTAGAGAGTAATTTGCAGTAACTACAAGGCTATTGCAGATCACTGTCAGGGTCAAAGTGTAACTACACACTACAACTGTAATCTTAATCTGTTAGGCTATTTTGATTTGGGGCGTGATCCAGCTTTCCAGATCAAAATGGTGTTAACTGCAGTCACAGTGTGCAGGCCACTTCTCTAAGTCTCATAAGTATGCTTTTTAAAGATCTGACCCAAACATTGAGTGGCGTCACCCTAATTTTAAAAGTCACTCATTTTACACTGCACAAATTAAATAAAATACATTCAATTCAATTTTATTTTTATAGCGCCAAATCACAACAACAGTTATCTCATAGCGCTTTTCATAAAGAGCAGGTCTAGACCGTACTCTGAAGTTATTTACAGAAGCCCAACAATTCCCACCAAGAGCAAGCACTAGGCGACATAGGCAAGGAAAAACTTCCTATACTACACTAATATATACTGTATGCTGTGTGTAACAACACTTACCTTTAAGAGCAAATCACCAATTAGTGTTTGTAAACACTTCAGTTGAAAATGTTATTCAATGCTATGATGGATCTTTTGCTGAAACGTGACGCTGCAGTTGACTCCTTTCTTTAGGTTATCGAATGCTTTCTTACTGGACGCTGCCAGTCGGTTGTAGCTTAAAAACCCTTTTACACCACCTTTTCTAGGTAAGACATCTTATGTTTGACTGGTGCAACTGGACTTCATTCACCTCATTCATGTGATCCTGAAGATAGTTTTCAGTTTAAGTGAAATAAATTAGCAGCACTGACAAGCAGTTGCATTTTTATTCTGCTTGTTTAATTCTCAGAAACACTAACCGAGCAGCGCAAGAGATCTGTGTACAAGTTTGCATAACATTAGAAACTGCCACTAAGAGATCCTGCTGGGCTTGGCTTACCATTTTCAGAATCCACAGAGAAATAGGGTTGTCCCTGTAGAATGCTATATACGAGCTTGGCACTGTTCCCGTACGTTTGATCATCGGCATCGGTGGCAGTTATAGTGGCAACAGATGTACCTGCAAAAAGAACATGCCAAGTCAATTTTAATGCGAAAGCAGTTATACCCGGCGTATTGAGTCAAGACATGATCAAGCAACTGATTTTTATTTACTTTAATATTTATTCATATGGAGAGGCTTTGCTGTAAACCTCACCGTGTTTTCCAGCAATGCAGTGAGTCACACTGACTAATCTCTAATGTTCATGTCAAACAGCAGGGCTCTGGAGACAATCAAATTAGTTGGCTACAAAAAGGCAGCGATGTCTTTCGTAAAATGAATCATGAACATAGCGTTAGTAGTAAGTGCTTCCCTTTTTAAAGAAACAACAAGTGCTTGCAGACTATAACTGGGCCTCTTCTGTCACCTCGGTGAAAATGATTGCTTTGCTGAAACCCTTCTGTCCTAGTAGATGGATCTTTTAAATGTCAGTAAGACTGAAAAGTTCTACGTCATCAAGACTTTAAGTGAAGAATTCTCTCTCCCTAGGTAATATATCACAGGGTCTGTGCTAAGTCAGATGAATTTAATATTTAACTGTTTCCAGTTACTAAACCTGTACGTTTGTTGCAACTGTCTTCCGGCTGAAAAGCTCTAAATGTGTAATCAACTTGTGATGAAACACCTATAACAAAGAATATAAAATTTCACTGCTCTTAAATCCCCTGTTAAAAGTGCAAATTGTGTGTGTGTATATATATATATATATATATATATATATATATATATATATATATATATATATATATATATATATACATACATACAGACACACACAATCAGTGCAGCCTTAGCTTAGCAAGGTCATATTAGTGATGCATTTTTTTTCCTGACCTCTGTTGTCAGGCCAGAGGTGTGGCAACATTAGACACATACTGACAAGCTTCTGCCATGGAGCTGGAATACAATTAATGTGCTCATGGACACTGTAGAATATCAGCTCGTGGGCATTGTTTGTTATAATTCCAGCTAGGATCTGACTGAACAACCTTAGCTCAACGTGCTATTTGGCTGTATGAAACCGTATCGCCTATCATTATCATTATAAATCCAACCACAGGGACTCACTACATACAAACCTCAACAATCAAGTGATATGCGCTCAAATATGTGTGATTTGTGTGCTAAGTAAATACAAATTGAGGAATTAATTAATATGTAAGCTTAGGCGGTTGCTCTCCAACATCCTGTCACTGAGTCCCACATAATCCACCCAAGTGTTTCAGTAATGTCACATTGCAAATACTGTCCTTGGCATTCAGGAGACCTCTGCCGTGTCCTGTTTGGGTCTGACTGTCTCCGTGCATACTAATGAACCCTTGAACATCTGTCCCACTTAGTCCCAGCACTGATAGCATAAAAGGGAGCTGCTGATTTTTCATGGCTGGCTGGGTTGATTAACTAGTGTGTTCAGTCTGAACATATAAGGCACTTTATTAGTCCGGGGATGAGTAGTGGTGACCCTGACCCACCTTTTGCCAGTATCCATGCAGAGAGAAATCTAAGAACAGTGCATTATGAATTCCAAATAGGTCATTGTTAACTGTCATATAGACAATTGGGTTTTGATTTACCCTTGATTACTCCCGTGTATTAATTTGTGGTTGCATAATTGAGGATTGATTTCAAGTTACTTGCATTATTTCCGTAAGCTTTGTTTATATTCATTCCAATTGGTTTATTTATATTACTTGAATGAAGTGAAGTGGAGTGCAATGAAGCAAATCCTTAATTGGAAAGACTGTGACAATCAAATCTTTCAATATTTCTGCTGCCTATTAAAAAGTGGCAAATGGCATTACTTGTCATGAATGCCCAATGAGCCTGACCAAACAAATAACAATCACAAAAAGAGCAACTTACTTTGAAGGACCATATACAGCGTGACAATGGGCCAGTCTAGCTGACTGATGAAGGGCACTGTGAAAAGTGGTTTGGTTTTCCTACAATGACTGAAAAGTGTTTCTTACTAACTTAAAGATTTAGCTGCAGATTTATTTCTTGATTAATTGTTTAATCCTTTGTTCTATGAAATAAAAATATCTTGCATATTTTGTCCTACCAACAGCTCAACCAACATTTTACAATTATATAAAACAGAGAGAAGCAACCAATCTTCACATTTGAGAAGCTTGAACCACCAAATGTTGAAAAATGACCGGAACAATTAATTGATTATCATAATACTAGCCTGTTTTTGTTGAACTTCAACTTACCAACTTCAGACATTTCGGGGACGCTGGCGAAGTAGATTTCCTTTTCAAACTTTGGCGCATTGTCGTTGATGTCGTGAATTTTGATATTAAATTCGGTGTCAGGCTCCAGTTCTGCATTGGTGTTCCTATCCAACACCTTTGCATGGAGTGTGTACATAGCTTTCTCTTCCCTGTCCAGCCTCTTGGTGGCATGAATATCCCCAGACTTCTCATCAATCAGGAACAGCGTGCCTGCCCCATCTCCAGTCAGAACGTACTTCACATTGCCTTCACCCTTGTCCATGTTAGAGTGCAGCTGGAAATTGGAGAGAGACAAAACATAGAGTCAAACTTGTACAAATAAATTCATGTTTACTGGGGTTCTAGTTTGGGGCATTGTAAACTCTTCTCTCGTGCACTTCAGATTGACAAGAAAACACACAACTATGCCCTGTTACCATTCTGTATAACCACTGGCAAAAGTACATACTGTTGCTTTTTACTTTTTGTTTCTTTCAATTTCTACTGAAAAAAGAGAGAATAAAAAAAGTTTTCCAGGGTATTTACAATAATCATCGCCCTTGAACAAAAATCCTTGCCTTCCTTGTTGCTACATCAAGTCTATAGTATGGTATTGTTGGCTATGGCAGAACATTGGATACACATAAAAGAAAATAAAGTGAAAAATGCCCAGCCTTGATTCCCCAGTTTAGCGTTATTCCTAAAGGTATTTTGTCTGTATGCATCACCAAGAGAAATGTCCTTTCTTCCCATATATTTAGCTGTATGTCTAGGTAACCAAATCACTCACTTTCTCATCTTAAAAAAAAAAAAAAAAAAAATCAAAACTACAGGCACCAGTACCAGGTAAAATTTGTGGACTAGCTCCCGTGTTGTCTATTTTTTCCTTTTTTTTCTCCTGCTAGTTTCCTTTCTCCTACTGGAGTTGCTAAGGGTTAGGATCAATGGTGTTGTTGTATGCTTTACAGAAAAGTCCCATGAGCCAAATTTTGATCTTACGATATGGAAATATAATTGACTTGACTTGGCTGGCCCAAGAACCAAACTTATCAACACATACTTTCATAAACACTTAAGACTTATAAGTAAACAGTATATGCTACATTAGTTTCTTGGGAATGAATACATTAAATCTGTTTGGGCAAGAGGACTACATTTAGGCAATAGTTTAGATGTATAAAAAAATAGTGATACTCTTGCAAACACTGGGATAATGGTGTGAACCATCTGAGGAATCTATCTGTTTCAGTCTCTGAACAGAATATTGCCTTGGCACCCACAGTGTCAAGTGTGACACGCTCCATTAGTTCAGATCAAATTAGTCTTAGATTTTTCTTCCAAATTGTGCCTTTGAAAAATGATGAAAACCTGACCTACAGCAACAACTGCTAAAATTAGTCACCTCTGACCTATCCATCACCTTGAAGCGGCTCTAAGTGTCATGGAGGAGTAATGGTGGCATACTGTGACAGACACTTGATTCAAGCTCATTACTGTACTGGATCTGTCAGCAGATATATTTAGAGCACTATCTCATGGGTTCACATTTTAAATGACATGTAGTTAGGGACACAGAATGTACGTCAGTAACTTATTAATATTAATGTCTGCATGCTGTGAGAAAACTAATTATTTTTCCCTGCAGTTGGAAGACTGATGTCAACAGTACAACTTTGAATGGGAAGCAGAAATGTATTGCCAGAGAGCTAGATATTCTCAGGCAGAATTAAAAATGGGGACGCATGTGAAAACAACATGCTGTCAAGTTCAAATGAACAATATGCACAGTGTTTGGCGTTGTGTTGGAAAATATTTTCATGCAGATGAACTCCATTATCCAAAGTCTATTAAAGAGGGATACCAGCTTGAATTTTACATATATATGTTCTGGGACTGTTTTATTGTTTGTGAATATGAAATTTCTCCTGAGCTGTAGACCAAGGATTTATGTTATGGATGGATATGCTGCTACTGCTATTGATTATGAATGACAGACTAATTTTGGTGCACAGGAGAGTGTCAAGATTTTTTCTTACTCCCAGGAAAACGTAGTGCCACCTTCTCTCTACTTTGAAAGTTGTCATCTTTGTAGTGGTACACTGGCTGTAGGAGGCATTAGCACATGCTCACTAAGCAATGCTGACCTACTCTGTGACAAAAGAACATATTTGATTATATATATTCAGAACTGTTAAAACACACTTCTGTGCTGCCATTCTGATAATTAAGCCAATACAATGTCAGACCACAGGAATTGCATTTATCCAAATCTTTTGATTGTTTTCTACTGCAGTTTTTATCTGATTATTAACACATTTCCAGTCTTGGTTGTTCATCCTGTGAAAAAGATACCTGAGAAGCAAAAACAACAAGCCATCAAAGGATCCTGTACTTTATGCATTCAAGCTTTCTACACAGTAATAGGAATTTTACAGTCTTTGCAGAACCTTGTGGTATACATTTTACATATTTCCCTTAGTCGACGAGGGAGCATGCGAGCCCTTACCTCATGCACTTTTGCTAGTTATTGGATGTCTCCGTAACGCCAGCTTCCTAATCATATGGGTAAACAGTTCTTCTCCCCATAGCCATATAGATTTCTTACCAAGTGGTAGTGCAAATAGGAAGGAGTTTTGCAAATGTAAGCAAAGTTGTTTTGAGCTGTGATGAGATAATATGCTCTGGTACATGTAAATCGGTGAGGCACTATGCCAGCAACGTGGCAGATTTGATTTCTGCAGGGATGTCCCATAGAAATGTTATAGATTTAATACATTAACTATACACAGTCCGGTGGCCTAAAGTGTAGAAAACAAGCAGAATGGATTTCTTTTGACATATATCAGGAGTGAGTTTTTATATGTCAAAATGCACTAAACTTTGCATCTAACATATAATGTCAACCTATTACATCTACTACAGCTAGAAAAATATGGCACTGATACTATTGACAAAGTGTGGCACAAAGTGTTTTCACACAGCTTTAACAAAATCAAATGTTAGTACTACCGCACTATATTTGCAGGGATTTAGTGGCTCTCCTTTCAAGGCCTTGCAGCACAAACACAGCCTTTTCAAGGCCTTACAACAGAAGCACAGAAGAGAGCCTTGATGAGTTAAATCGCCTTGCACAAACACTGAGGAATTGTCAGTAAAGCAGCAAAATCATTGGAAATTCTTGTCAGGTCTCTGGTAAGCATTGCTCGGTGCTGCAAAGAGGAGATAGCGAAATAGAGCGCAGGACGGATACAGAATAATTACTCTTCCTCACTCTCTCCCTCTGTCTCTTAAGACATTCTTTACTATTGGAACACTGTACTTTAATGTATGTTAAGTTACAGCATACAGTATCTGTAGTATGCTTTGGATTTTCCATAGCTCATACAAGTTCTGCAAAATCCATGCAGAAATGTATCGAAGCGAGGCCTTGCATCTCAAGGATGCTTATTGGCAGAATATTAACACAACAAAGTGAGCTACCTTGAATATTATAATTTAGGGCAGCACATTTTCTTTACAAGGCACAAGACAATACAATGTACCAGGAATTTAATAGGATTTTGTTCACTTCAAACACGCCACTCAAATGCTCCAGAATCCAAAGTTTGTGGTTGTATTGCTCAGCATTGCAAGTGTTCACACTTCACAGCCCTGCTTAAGAAGTAGGGCATCACAGCTGCACACAGTGAGTGCTCACACTCATTAATGGCCCCGTGAAAGTCAGTTAAAATGAGAATTGAGGGCTTTACGCTGCATACATGCACAGCCACCGCATAGTATATTTACAATTGCAAAATATACTGTTTTTTCCCCCCAGTGCTATTGGAAACCTTACTTTTACTATTGCAGTTATTTTTCTTATCATACTGTGAGGTATCAGTCAGCACCACTCAGTATTTAAGCTTCAAAGCAGTGTGTCTTTTGAGCACCTTGATAAGCAATATAAGCTGCATTTATTATGTAGTGCAGTCGCAGTAGTGCACTGCTTACTTTTCAGTTAAGAAGCGGGCCATGCAAGAGTGCGGCTGTTCTTTACATCAGATTTGATTGCTTGTAATCTAGAAATCAACCTCAAGTGACAGTCAGTGTGTGTGGGTTGATTGGAGAGGTTTGATTGAATGCGAAATAAACAGGGTCTAACCACAGTGCACTGCAAAGGCCATTAAATGGTCTTTATGAGGAAGACCATCAAGGCTTTGATGGCTTCATGCTGGGCATGAGAGTGCTTTTTGCATTTGGGCTTGGTTCTCCATCTTGTTTTCTCTCTCTCTTTTTATTTATCCCTCCCTTCCACTCCCATCCATCCCTCCATCCACCCATTCATCCAGCCACTTGTTTTTTAGAGCTGCGGCTGACAATTGTTTTCATTATTGATTCATCTGCATATTATTGATTAACCGTTGAGTCGATAAAATGTTGTTGTAAAAACTGTGAAAAAATTAACATTCACAATTTCTCCAAAACGAGTAATCTCTTCAATGTGCGTGTTTTGTCTGACTAATAGTCTTTGACCTTAAGATATTCAGTTTGCTTTCAGATATGACAAAGAAAAAACACAATGTTCCAACTGAAAAGCTTGACCCTGAGAATGTTTGGCATTTTTGCTTGACAAATGACTGAAACGATTAAGCAATTACCAGAATGGTTACAGATTATGCTATTCACTAAATTGACTAGTTTTTGCAGCTCTGCTTGTTTACTATATCATCTATGTTTCCACCCTTGTTCGCTGTACATCCATCTCTGCCATCTATCTAAAACCCTAATGTTAAACTTATGGAATTAGTAATATGGATCACCACAGCTTCTTCTGTAAAGCAGAGTGGCAGTATGTGGTAGCCCTATCCCTCCCCGGTAATTTATTATAGCCTCATGTTTTTCTGGCAGTTTGATAGTGAATCATATTGGACACAGGAAGAGTGGGGAGCTGGTGAATGCGATTGCTGTCATGCTGCAGAAGTTGGGTGACAGAAAGCATCAAAGAGTCGAGAAGAAAGCCACATCGCACCAGTCACTGCCATATCAAGGGATGGCCCCATTTATAGTTAGCATTTGCTTTGCTGCTTCATCACATCACATAACACAACAGGGTGAATTTCATTGGCCTTCGTGATTGATATGTTTTCTTCGTCCTCCTCTCTCCTTATTCGATTTATTTTTGCTGTTCTTTTCTCTTCACCACATCAGGATGATGGTTCCTGCAAAAGAAGTTGTCATATCCCCCTACTCAACCTTGCACAAGACACTTGTTTACTCCGGAGAATGAGGTGTGTGATGAAAGCCAACTTCCTCTGAGAAAATTGGCTGTCGACAGTCACCTCATTTCCCTCCCTTGAGTTGATAACTGTAGCGTTCCCCATCACACCTGTCTTTATAGTGCTAGCACGGGTGAGCTGACAAGAACCTCTCTGATCTGGGTGGTTGGGGAGGAGGAGTACTGTCCCGAAACTCTCCTTTTTTGAGGGATTCTTGGGAGAAACGTGTCTTGCAAGAGCTGTAGTTTTGAAATAAGGTCTCCAACCACTTTTCCACCAGCTGAGACTGGTTCAAGACTTACGCCTGTTTTGAGTAGGACTCGTCTGAGCGTTGACCTGATACTAATTATTACATTTCCACCATATATGTGTTGTGTTGCATTGTGTGTGAAATGACTCATGGAATTATACAACATAAAGAAAAGCTTCTTTAAGAAACATGTTGTGGTCGTGAACACTGAAATTCTGTCAACTGTCAAAGTTTGTTTTCTGCTTATTCTATTTCTGTTTCTTTTAGCCTGACATTTGTCACAATGGCCATGTACCTCTCCTACCTTTAGGACCCCGGTTTTGAATAGGGCTTGTCAATGACTCATGTACCCTTGGTGTTACTGAATGATTTAAGCAGTGAATGTTGCTTGTCTAAAACTACAGATTGTTGGTTTTGGTTAACAATGAGGCATTCTTATTACATTGATGGCATTTGCCTGCCAAGAAGTCAGTGGGATTTTGATTTTACATTGTTGGTATGTTTTTTGCTCAACAATGTGATTAGAAAGTACTGTTCAAAAGAACTGTGGAAGACTTGAGGCAAAGAGCGCAATTTGTGTGCACTTGCTGTGTATCTGATAGCTCCAGTTAACTGTGCCTGTAACAGCAAGATTTCTGGCAGCCCATTCGTCTTCAGCCAATTACATCAAACACTACTTCAACAAGCTAAACCTTCTATAATTAGTCTGCAGACAATGTGTTTGGACACGTTACCTTGCCGACATATTGATGGTCATTTCCTGTGTATTCCTCGAGCAGAAAGAATTGATTCCACATCCATCCACGTTTGGACCGCTGAAGAATCCTCCCATCACTCTCTGGCATCCCAAACAGATTCCCAATATTCCCAGGCGTGAAAGGCAGGGCAGTACTGGGCCACAGGATAGAGAGCATCAGGAGGAGCAGAACCTGATTGGTTATCATGGTATCCAATCAGCTGGAAAATGTCCTTGATGACTTCAGAATTATGGTAAAAAGCTTCTGATAGGATGAACACTGGACGGCAGTGTCACCAGAACAGACATTGTATTCCTCTCTTAGATGTCCTTTAGATCCCTGTGAAAAGAGGAAACTTCAGTCAAGAATCACTTTTATGACACGTCTATATCTATTTTACACTAGGCTTTAAATCATAGAGCAACACTTATATACACAAAAAAAACACTTTTCTGTTTCTCTCTTTCAGATCGCGCTTTACCAGGGCAGCTAATTATAAAATCAACAAATATGAATTCCTTCTATGTGCACTGTGTGAGTGCTTAAAAGTCATAATTCCATTGTGGGATTTTTCACCTCTCATATATTTAAATGCACTGATTGAAACATTAGGCATCTTTTTGTGTACATTTTATTTCACAAATGTGCAAAAGAAATTAACAATAAGAAAATATGCAAAACTAATGCAGTACAAGTCATTAGACTAAGTCGTAAGGAAGTGACTGAAATAAAAAGCCACTGCCATGTAAATGTATCATCGCAGTGCAGTAACAACTTAGTGGATGTCAAATTCAAATAAAGTTTAATCACTGCAGCTACAACTCCCTGTCATGTCTCCTCCTTTCCCTGTGTTTGAGTTGTGAAGGAGTGAGCCGCACTAATTATAAGTTGCATTGCTGATGATACGCAAACAGTGCTTCACAGCCCGTGAGTATGTTTGAATAGCATAATACATGCTTTTCTAGGAGTAGAAGATATGAGCAAAAGGCACCACTGTAAAACGCTTTACTGAACCTGAGGTTTTATTTGTAAGACTCATTCTGTTCCAGAGCAACCTACACTACTGTATGTAGAGATTAATCATCTTGCTAAAAATAGTCTTTTTCATCTCGTCCATCAAGTTCATCCTTAACCATTTTCTCCCAAATTGAAATCCAGTTCGTCTATGCATACATCACTAATGGATAACCCCATTGATTATTTGCCCAAGATGTTCTCTAAAAGAAGAACATCAATATAAGCGTGTGATGAATTGCCAAAACCATCACAATTGTGAATGGGTATTTTGTGTTATTGCTAGTCTTCGTCAGATAGTTCACTAAGGCTGTATCCCCACAAGGATTCGTCCTGATAGGTAATTTAGGTATGCATGCATAATTTATGGTCTTTTGGAAGTTAATCCTAATAAATCGTTCTTTCTAATAGAGCCCATTTAGTAGGGTTCCCATATAAAGGCTAGAATACTAGAGTTATCCTGCCAAGCATTCACTGCATACCTTAGGGAATGATGTGTAAAGACGCATGCTAGTTTAGCAATCCCTCTGCTTTTGTTCAGAGCTCTTAAATAAGGACTGTAATGTCAGTGGAGACATTCAATATGAACAAATTAGTATTATGGATCTATTGTTAAACGTGAAGTACAATATATAAATGAATGGAATCCTTTCAATAGACAATCAAATGGCTGCGCTACAGTAATGACATCTCAATGTAAGGCGTTGCTCATTCTTAGTTGCTCGGACAGATAACTCAATGAATCCATTTAATCAGCAATAATTTAAAAAAAAAAAACTGAAAAAAACTAAGTTGATCAAAGTTTGTCATGGATGAACTTTACCATGAGACACAGAGCTTGGTATGTATAGAATCTATAAACATATTGAACCAGATAATGTAAATATCGATCACAACTAGTGTCTTTATGACGCCAGAGTAGAAACCACTGAGATTTTAATTTAGTCAATATACTGTTGGAATAAAAGAGGAGATACAATATAGATAGTGTGGTAAATCGTTGATCAGTGCTACATTTTTATGTTATTTTCCGGTGCATTCCCATAATGTGGCATGAGTGTGACACATGCAGTCCCGAAATCAGGAAACGCCGCCTTGCAATTAATCTAGTCTGATGCTTGTGATTGCATTTTCTAATTATCATTCCAGCCTGTCCTTGAGTTTTAATAGCATTGTGGATATTAATCTTTGATGTGGCGTGCCTATTAAGCATTAGGCCAGTATGTCTTTTCAGAATTCTTCCAAACACTCCATTAAAGGATGAGTGAGCATGCTGAATCTATGCCAGATCCTATAGAATCAAGCAGAATTATCTCAACTTATGCAGCCTATTAAATAGTGGGGTTTATTAAAAAAGTTGTTTATGATTGGATTAAGTTGTAGACAGCTTATATGGCTTGGCACTGAAAACAGAGATGTGAAGGGACAAAATTGTTAAATATGCTTTTAAAGTGTTGTCTAGGGTTGTTATTCTTAATCTTGGCTAAGAAAACATTCTGGCAAGAGCTCCGCTGTGCTCTATTTCTGTAATCTGCAAAATTATACATTCTTGTTTTGCTGAATAAGAATATCTTTGATCAGATAAACTAGCTGTTCATCAGGATATGCTTCCTAGAAAAGCACAGCCTTGCACATTGGTCTGTATAATTTTATATGCACATGCATCCAAAAATTGAGCATTCAGGCTTCCCCGCAAACATTTAACTGAGCACTGCAACTAAGCACTTTTATGGCTTCTGTGACTTTAGCAGGACAATAATTTTAGATGCAATGTGCAGTCTGGCTGGTAAAGGGCTCTTGCACGCATAATAAATTGATTACCCTCTATACATGGGATGCTATAAACACCTAAATTGACCATCTGTTCTACGCTGCTGCAGCCTTTGGCACATCGATTATTTTGAACATACAACTCGGTATGCACGGTTTAATGTAACACTGTACTTTAACCCAGAACCTCCTGAATATGCCTTTTTTTTCCCATTTAGTACAAAGGCAAAAATGTCCTAAAGGAGTCAGTGGACTTGCTGCAGTCACGTTTTGATTTTTCAAATAAGCGTGTACATTTTTTTTTACTTCTTAGGGTTCACAGAACATTATCATAGAATCCCACATCTTCTAAGCAAATCAACACACACACACACACACACACACGCGCGTGCGTTCACACATAAATGCAGAGTTATATAAGCTTGGGCCGGCATAATTTTATTAAGACCTACTAATATATAAGATGTGCCATCCTAAACCTCCTGACTGTACCTGCTACATATCAACCTCTTTGGAAACAGCTGGCATTCAAACACCATTTAAATTATAGTCTAATGTTGTATTGTTGAGGAATTCAACAAGTGACTATATTGTATGAGAACCATGCCAAAAACAAAAACAAAGATTGTTTAATTGGGAGAGGAAAAGACAAAGAGAGAGAGGGGGCAACGGAGGGTTGCAAGGTCATTATACTGGTTTGACGATTGGGCTCAATGATACATTTTTAACATCACAATCCATCCAATAACATGATTTACGACTTCTTATGCAGTATTTTTGTAGGGGCAAACACCCACCACACATTTGAGTTGGGTGCAAGAAACTAGTGTTAGGTGATTGGCAGTTTGAGTAGCTCCACTGATTGCTTGCTGCTATTGACAGGCCAGCACAGAGAGCGTAAATCTGACATGAGGGGCGTTGATGCACCAAGAGGCAGCACATGAGCAAACCTCCACTTGGTGGAGCCCTAGACCTTCCCAAGTCTGCCTCCACTGGCTGCAGTCTTTGGCAAACCTCAGCAAGCTTTACTCATGTTTTGAAATCCTCTAAGCAATTTTGTGATAGATACAGTGCACACTTCCTTGTTGAAAAGCAACTCCGAAAGGGAGGGAGGGCCTTCTTTCTTGAAAAGGGTATGTGTATGTTCAGAGTGAAAATCTAACAAAAAATCCACTCTGTTATGTACAAATGTAAATTTCTTTCATTGGGATGCCTTTAGATGTCCGTAATAATTCAAACAATGTAATAAATATCAATTAAACATGCTAAAGATCTAACAACTATGTGAAGGAAAGTCTGTCCAGGTTAGCACAGGCAAACTACAGGAAAAAAACATAATGGCAAAAGATCCTGTAAAAATATAAAAAGATGTTTTTTTTAATTGAAAATGCTTAACTACTATGTCCACATTAATTTTCAACTCATTTCTGTTTTCTATTTCCTTACTAACAATATGCAGTGTTTTATAAATAAATACTTGTGCTTAATCCTTTAAAATCAGCTGTGTGAATGCCCATGAGAGTGTCTCTGCCTGTGTGGGAGAATGGATTTCCACATCTTTTTATTTCAATACTGAAAGGTCACTCCATATCTGACAATAATACTGGGAGCGTGTTAGTGGCTAATTTGCACTAAACAATAATGGCGTTACATGGATGACCTGGTGCCCACTACTATGCCATAAAATATCACCGGTGACTGTAAAGCTGTCGGTGTTTAAGGCAGCAAACAAAGCACTAGATGGTTAGAAAGAGTATGGGGCGGATTAAGTTTGTGCTGTGGAGGATATGCACATGTACATACTCGGCAACACTGTTGGCTACTCTCGTTCTCGCTGTTCGAACACCACGATAGACACCTCCATGCGTTTTTAGAGATATGAATGGTACAGTGCCTCTCCATCACATCTGCCCGGAGCACATCACAAGTATGATTCTCCCTCACTGCCTCTCATCAGACAGATACGTCTACTCACACACAGCTTGGCACGGACACTTGAACAGGTGCACACAGACACTTACAGACATTCACATATATTGCAAGGGCGCATGCATCTCCACATGTACATGCACGTTGAGCAGTATGTGCACAGTATGGAGTCAAAATAGCACTCAGCTGGATGAAACACTTCGGATTGAGTGACAAAGTTAATGCTAGTCTTTATAAAAGCACAATATGACCCCGAACAATAATGCCCATCTTAAAGTTATATATTCAGTGACTGTGTGACAGGTGTCAAGGGATGACTATTAGAAAATTCCAAGGGAATGCACAAATGCTAAAAATACGTACTCATACTAATTTGTAGATTGTTGTCAGGCATCATTAATTAGCTTAAAGTTCAAATTTGTCAAAAAAAAACACCAACACATTATTGAGAATGTTCTCTGGTACCACTACAGACCCATTTACTTCATTTTAAAAACACCTTGTACATAAATAAATTACGAAAACAAATTCAAATTAGACTATTGAACAGCAAATCTAATCATTTCCTACTTCAGTCGATTTAGCTCTTATCAGCCTCTTTGAAGTTGCAACACTTTTCATGAGACTGCTGCATTAGTCTGGCTTTGTCACAGTGCAAGGAGCAGATCATCCCCTGGAGTCTGGAGGCAGACAAAATATAAATATATCCTTAAACATTAATCAGAAAAAGCCCTTACCTTTTGATTTTCACAGCTTAGCATCCATCGGTGTCACTGGGTGCACGTTACTGTGTTCCTACTCCTTAGCAGTGCTTAGCGGCAGAGAATCTGACTCCTCACGGCAGTGCTTACATTCCAAGACTGACAACAGCACAGCTGGTGCGAATGTGTATGGGAGTGTGTGTGTGTATGTAAGTGTGTGTGTGTGTGTGTGTGTGAGAGAGAGAGAGACAGAGAGAGAGAGAGAGAGAGAGAGAGACTCTCCGGCTTGGTTCCCTAGCTCTATGCTTCTCTCTTTCTCTCTGCCCTCCCTCGCTCCATTTCTCCTCCCCGCTCGCTGGCTTCTCTCCCTTTCCTCCTCTACACTTTCTTTCTATCATCTCTTCTCTCTCTCTCTGTGTCTCTCTTTCTCTGTCGCTCCCTCCCCCTTTACTCCCCTCCTCCCCAAATCCCCTCCTCTCTCTTTCTCTAGCAGTGCATCACTTCTGGCCGTGGATGTCACCGAGGCTGAAGCTGAGGCGACTCTGCCCCTGATTGGCTGCCATTCACAAGTTAGCGATAAAGAAAAGGGAGACAGAAAAAAGGGGAAGAAAAGGAGAAGGGAGGGGTAAGGGAGAAAATAGTGCCCTTACATCCCAGTGAGCATCAGTTGACTGTGGAATGGAGAAACGGGGGAGGTTAGAGGCAGGGGAAGAGGGTGGACGCCGGGAAGGCACATAGTGTGATTTCCTTTTTTCTTACTGTGAATGCATCCAGAAAACTCTCTACATAAGAGACTGCGCTGAAAGCAACTGCTATGACAGATTGGCTGTGTGATGTTTGATGTCTAAAGCAATCGGCCCCATCTAATCTCTTTTTCAATGACAGTGGAATGAAGGAGAAAAAGGCCATAACTTGTAAATCAGCCATGCAGCGAGGGATGTGTGTGTGTGTGTGGGGAGGGGCTTTTAGCTCTGTTCATCTCCATCTTCGTCTCTCGCCCTGCTGACTTGGCCGACAGTCTGTGGCAGGTGCACATGCAGTCCAGACACTCTGTCATCTCTTCTCATTGCACGCGCCGTGTTGGATGCATATCAATACGTCTTCATACAGTATGTGCTATTGAGAATGATATAGCATTTTAATTCAACTGAAGGGAACGGAGTTGGGGGTAATATATCATGAAGCTGTTTGATGCTGAGAGGTGAGACAGAGATGGGACGGCCGGCGGTAAGTTATTAGATGCTGATATCCGTCCCCAACATGTACCTTGACCAGATAAACGGTTGGTGACTTTGAAATGCATGGAATGCCACTCAGAGCTGCGCTGTTGATGAATAATTTAAGAAAAGCAGCAGTTTCACTGGCCAACCTCATCTGAGCTCATGCTCTGTCTCCTAATATCAGTGTGAATGGATTATCAGCTCAAACTCTCTGCACCAGATAAATAAAAATGCAAACAGGCCAAACTAATTAACATCCCAACAAGCAGTGAGGTAGCCTCCCTCTGATACCAAGCCAAGTCCTCATACTTCATAATTCACTCCCTGGTTGTGTTTATGGTGCTGAGGGATTAAGAAGTATAGGTGTTTGTTCATGTGTACATATTTTGGCTTGTGTAGTGTATTTGTATGTATGACTGGAGGAGGAGAGGTGTGTCATGTTTACTTATACCCATGTGTGTTCGGGATGGATGCAAATGTGTATCTCTGTGAGTTTGTTAATGTGTGTGTGTGGTTTTCCTCACTAACAAGGCACTGGGAAAAAAGCAGGCTAATTTGTACATCTCTGAATAGCATTAGTATTAATTTACCTGCTATCTACACTCCTGGGGCGGTAATAACGCTGTTGTTACAGAGCCCAAACAACTCTGTGCAAACATCAGAAAACAAGAACAAGCATTGTACCCGGGAAATATAGAAACATGTTTTCACAGCCAAAGTTCTTTACTACTGTGTACGCACAAACAACAACAATTCCAATCTTCTTATCTTAATTTCACAGGCCTTCCAGGCAAACCAAAAATCCAAATCCCCATTGTTTTGCCTCACCCTCCTGATGAGGACTCCATTACACTAAATCAAAGTTTTCCAGGCTGAGGAAAAGGCTTCCTTAAGTAAGGGTGTCTCCTGATCCTCTCCCAATTCTCAATGTCAGCTCCCATCAGCATCACCAGCTTGTTGCACTTGCATTCACCTCTATAGTCCTAGCTGCTGCTGATTAGTTCTCTGATTTCCCTTGCCTTCCCAAAGGAACGCTCAAGTGCGGATGTCTACCCACTGTTTGCTGTGCTAGCATAACAACAGCAGCTGCTGATAGGTTATTGATATAGTTCTATGTATGGCAATGAAAATATCACATTAGCTGAGCACTGAAAACTCTAATCCTGTCCCCCGTCGCTGCTTTTAGTTGCACATGAAGATCCTAGCAAAAGGTGTATGCTGAAGGTAAGTGTGCTTTATGTACGTGTATGCAAATAAGCACATGTGCTTATATATTTTTTTATAATACACAAGGTTAAAACCTTTTTTTTTTACATTATTCACTGTCTTTTTCTTAAGCATGCATGTACCTTTCAAATCATATTGACTTTCGTATTTTAAATAACTTTTAGATACTTTTACTAAGTCATTTTTTTTAAACAATGCTTTAGTTGATTCCTGATTACTAGAGTTAGATCGTATGCCCCTCCTTGATAAACTACAATAATTCTATTTATTTGTATATGTATTTCCCCAGGCATCCAAAGAGTAAGAAATGCGAGTGAACAATAGGATGGTTAATGATGCTTGACCTTATATAATTTTAAATTAGTACAGTAATACAATGGACATTTTTCTTAAAGTAATCATATTATGCTCATTTTCAGGTTCATAAATTTTTTTTTGAGGTTGTACCAGAACAGGTTCACATGGTTTCATTTTTTTTTTTTATAAATATGTAAAAAATCTGTCATACGGTGCATTGCTGCAGCACCTCTTTTTCACCCTGTGTGGTGAACGCTCTTTTTTTTTTAGCTACTTTGCTGGGAGTTGCACATGTGCAGTACATAGATAAGGACTTCTAGCCAATCAGAAGCAGAGTAGAGCTGGTCCTAACAAGCAAGGTAGTGTGATCCAAAACAAAGCTGCTTTAGCCTGTAATCGTGGCTTTGGTTGACCTGTACATGTCTGATATACACAAGTAGAACAACCCGAACCAGCTTCTCTACCTAGAGTACCGCAAGATGTTTCAAAGTGGTAAGTTTATTCATTTGTAACACACTGATCTCTCATATAACATTTTAACTGGGCACTGTCTCTGCATTATGGTAACAGATTTATGTCCATTGACTGCCTGGAAAGGTCTCTAACTAGTTTTCTTTGAGGGTAACTGCAGCACTAGATGCTAGGCAAGCATTTTGCCACATGTTACAAAGTGACGCAGATAGGTTGCAGATGTAAAGCCCGGACTACAATTGAGCTGTTTTCCAGCAGTTTAGAACAGTGTTTTCTGTGAGAGATGGTAACTCCCTTTGGAGTGGACTTGGAGCTGTTTATTTATACGTGGTTTCCAGCCTCATTTATTATCTATTTTCACTGCCACCCCAAAACATTGTCTAGCACTCTGTCAATTTCAATATAATCTTCAGTATGTTACACAATTACCAAAAATAATGAATGTGGTCTTGTTTAACTTCAGATATAGTTTGTTAAAATGAAAAAGCTATTAAAAAGTTTCATTCATTTTTCTATTGTATCACTAAGTTAAATTCTTATAAAAACAAATTTGGTAATTCTGAATTAAATCAATTAAAGGTTCAGTGTGTAATATTTATATCTACTGGCAGAAGTGCAATATAAGATCCATAACTATGTTGTCAGTGGTGTATAAAGACCTTATATAATAAACCGTTGTGTTTTTATTACCTTAGAATAAGCCATTTATATCTACATACCAGCGGGTCCCCAGCAGACGTCGCCCTGTTGCGTATACTGCAGGGGTCTGCAAGTAAGTTTTGCATTGGGGTCAATATTTTCAACCATTAGATGCTGAACAAGAATATATTACATAATATTGACTTGAATCTACGTGTTGTTCGGTTAGCCCAGTTGGTGAAGTGAAGGACTTGCAAATCAAGGGTTGAGTGTTGGATCCCACCTTCGGACGTTTGTTTTTTGTTTTGTTTTTCTTACTTCAACAAATGGATTCTCCAGTGAATGTTTCTCAGATGCCAGCATGTGCTGCTGTTTGTGTTTCAGTGTTTGATCTGCATCCATCAACATTTTGATGCTTTTTCATTTCTCTGTATCTACAAGCAGAGTAAATTTAGGGTAATCACGTTTTCTGACCACTATTTCAGAGGTTTGTCAAGCAAGCTACAGACTTTTTAATGTCGTTCAGGATTTTTCTAAGTAAAAGCTCGGTTCAACCCCAAATACAGCATTACAGTAAACAAGCTTCTTGTGCTTTTATTTTGTAGGCAAAACCACTAAAGAGGAAGTGATTATGTGACTAACTGTTGCTGTGATGACAAATGTATTCCAACACCGTTATCTAAGTACGTATTTATCTTTATTTCTTGCCCGTTTCAAAGCACTATAATCTGGCCGCGGGCTAGATATTGATGACGTGCAGTTTTGGCGAGGGTCCACAATGACAGAGAATATGGTTTTACTGCATAATTAAGTAAATATAATCTCTAAATAATAACATAATCTACCTAAAGAAACCTCATTTCTTGACTGGCCACTCTCTGCTGTCTCGGAAGAGACACCTTTTGTGCTGTGTCAGCCACTATAGCTGTTCTACGCTCTTTGAAAGGGTAGGGGGCAGTGGTAGACTGGAAAGTTGCAAGGCTGCAATTCGAAACCCTCACCAGTAGATGCCACTAAATCTTACACACCAAACCTTTAAATCAAACAGTGTATAAAATAATACAACCATCTGATGCTTAAGTGGGTTCTGTGGCATCAGGGATGTTAGGGAATGGGTCCAATCCACTTGTTGGACATAAAGACTTCTACAACATAAACCTATCTCTTGACTGACTGAACCAAGCTCTTTCAGTTTCATTGAGAATAGATCACGTGGTGAAACGTCAATCTTTCAAAGGACAGTTATTCAAATAATGCAACCATAAAAAAAGAAAATCAGTGCAATTTGAGTCAGTTCTTCTTTACAGAAATACTTGACTACCAGGTGTGTAGCTTTGCATTGTGGCTTTTGTGTTGGCTTCATCTCTGACAGCATTGTTTAATAAAAACTGTGTATTGTTGGAATAGCTGAAACAAATACAAAATTGACTGTCAGCTGAAAAAAAATGGTTTTGTCAAGGCCAGAACTGTGTGGGCGAATGGTTTTTTCCTTCTCTAAAATACAGTAACATTTGTGTTACATCTGAAAGAAAGCAGTTAAATAATATAGAGTGACATTTGCTTTATTTCTAGATGATTCTGATTCTTGTTTAGTGCAGCGGCTGTCTCAATGTATTTCGTTAAATAACTGCAGGGATAGAATAATCGAACAAAGCTGTTGCTTCAGTAGAAAGCACAGCAGTAAATTAATAATGATGCTCCGTCATTTTCAGATGTTTGGCAATGGTGTAGTGCTGGGTTATTATATGGTGGAGGCTTGTATCTGTGGGGCATGTAAACACACTACCATACGCCATCATTTGATTTAGCACACAGTGTGGCGGTTCCTCATCAAATTTATTTTCTCCACAGTTTTCCCAATCAAAATGAAATAAATGGTATCCAAAGCAGGGTGATTCACAAGAACATTACTTGTCATGCTTGACTCAAAAATCAAACATGTTTTGTCTTGACATGTCTTACAGGTTCAGTGTGTCAGCCTCAGCATCTATCTATACAATAGCTCTAAAATCTTTACATAAATATTCTCACAAGGTTTGCAGAAATGGAGGGCAGCATCTGATCCATAATGACTTAGTTTCATTTACATACATTTCACTGATTTACTGCAGCTGAAGCTCTCACCCAGAGCAACTACTGGGTGAGAGGGTGCACTAAAGGTTCAGGTCTTTGCTCAAGGACATAATGCCAGTTTTGCACAGATGTTAATGGACATGGTAGCTATTACAGGAACTGCACCTGTAACTAAGAGATCACATGGTTAAACAATGTCAATCTAACTGAAACCAACCAACAAAATCTTCGTTCTATGACTGCTAGCCCAGCCTGATTCTTGAGAAAGTTTTTAAAAAAAAATCAAAATTCAAAATATTCAGAAGTCATCTCCACTTAGGATATAAGCTTTGTGATAAGTATTTCATTATGCACCTGGGCTCTCAACATAAAGGGAAGTTGAATTTGGACCGATTCAGTAAATTGCAAGTCCTCTTTTGTGCAACTTTTCAATGACACTGCAGTAATTTTTAGCAAAACCATTTTCAGAAGGTGTCTGAAGATCTCCATAGTAATAATGGATAATCATTTGCATGAATTAATTTTGAACTTCTACTTTGCTCTTCAGTTAGTGAATCTTTTGCTGTTGCATGAGATTGCTGCTACACTTTAAAACAGTTAGACTGCAATAAGTAACATTACTGAAGTGAATGTTGTCCTGTGCTATTATGTTGCATTATTGGATATTATGTGGATCATGTAAGTTACAGCGACTAAGACTGGTGAAGAAGCTCTGTACCTGAGTATCAGTAAAACAACAATAAATCTAATTTTAATGTTACAAAGCAAACAACAGCAATTTCATGCTTAAAATATGTGGCTGCCCTGCCTTGCATCACCATTGGCTAGTAAAAACAATTCACTCCACATATGCCTCGTACCGTTACATATTTTCTTGCTGGCTAAAATCAACATTTTGACATAATACCCATGTTACACAGGATAGTAATATGGCTCACGTTAGCTGTGGAAGTAATGTGGAAACAAATGTAGTGTTTTGCACTGGATAGGCCTAACAGATTAGCAACTGGTCGGCGTTAGCCGGTGAACTAACATTGTCTAACTTGAGCCAGCGAAAGCACAACATCAAATATATATTTCACATGCTTTGAAGCAATTTTACTCACGTGTCCAATAGAATGAAACTCTGTGTTCCAGTACAAAGCAGAGGTCTTTCTGTGACTTAAGCCTTTCTGATGTTGATTGTGTTTTCACCCGACATTGATTTTATTCTTGTTTGTCGTGACAGGCTTCAGCACATAAAACATTATTGTTGTTTTTTTATCCTTATATGGAGGGTTTGTTGGAGTCTGTGCTATGCTTGGGGCTGTAGTTTTTGTGGTAAATTGACTGCATTTTGCCTGCTGCGGTGTTGGGTCTGTAGTCTGTGAGAGGCATGAGAGAGTGCATGCAGGTACAACATGACCTGATACCTTCATATAAGAAGCAGAATAGTGGCTGCTGCAAGCAAGAGAGAAAACAGATTCACAAAATGTAAATGTCGTGCATGTTCACTGGTGGGCACAAGTCCCCACTAATGTACATTGACATTTGTGTGGGAAGTGCTGGATGATGGTTTCACAAGAAAAACCCTGAGGATGCTCCTGTCCCAGCCCAAGTGATGACACTTCATTCAGTCTGTGAGCACTTACTTATGGAAGTGCTCAGCAGGTAATACATTTGCTTTTATTGACTAAATTGACACTATCATAAAAATTTCACAGTCCACTCCCACCACATGGGCATTTACCAAATTTTGTAGTGCAGCGCTCAACTGGGGAAATAAATAATTTATTACTGGATAAATAATTATGCTGACTGTCTGTTTGCATAATATATTTTTGTTTTAATGCATGTTTCTGTCACATGCTTTTCTGAAAAGTAAGCAACGATCAAGAAACGATGAGTTGTGAGTCAACTTTGCCTTTTCTCTTTTACTTCCCATGTGCAACATATTTTATGTTAACACATGGAAAACAAGAAGGTTGACAAATGTGTCTTTGAAACTGTGAAAATCAATGGTAAACCTTCCATGCCACATCTTGCAAAAATGATGTATTTGTGCAGTTTATTTTGAACTGGACCAAAGGGAAGTGGGAAGAAGGCAGCAGGGGGTATGTCAAAAACAATAAAATGTCAACAGTGCAATGTTGAAGTCAAGAACAACTTGGATTTGCACTTGTGTCATCTCCTCAAATGTTGGTAATGTAAAGTGAAGGTCATATTCGGTGTAGTATTTGTGGCTCTATCATGTGAAGCACTCAAGTTCCCAAAATCTTCAAAACCTTTTTACAGATGACAAGGAATCTTTTGTGATTTTAACATGTTTAAACCATGATGACTTTGTGAGCCAAATTTAAAAAAAAAAAAAAAAAAAAGATGAAATAAACTACACGTGTGTCAGCTCAGGTACCTATCTCACTGTTAATTGTTTTTTGTCCATATTCATAAAACTCACCAGCACTGTCGGGCTTATGCGGAATAGTGTTCACTATAGCCTGATCAAAGCAAAAATATTGTATGAACACTAATTTTAGATACATTTTCAAAAATATAAATGCATCCTGGGCATAGTGTTCACTATGGAGAAGTTCGCATATTAAATAGATGTGAGGGACAGGTGGAGAATGCTGGCGAATGCTCACCTTCTTCAAGTCAAACTGTTTGTGGAGTCTACTTGCCTGTTCCTTATTGGCTCTTTGCCCTATTTCATAATTTAATGGTTCTGTGCATCGGGCAGTGGATCTCCTAGGACCAATGGTAAACAAACGTGTTATCATTTTCTGACATAATTTAATCGAATGTCCTTTGTAATTGTTCTTGTGATGTTACACAGCGCAACACAGACATAGTTTTCAGCTTGGAAGATGCTTTTGTGGCAAATCCACTCCGGTCCATCCTCTCCACCAAAATTGACTCAAATTGTACTGCTTTTAAAATGAAGGGAAAGAGGTGATTTGATTGGCCATGACTGATGCAAGCCTCTACAGCAGCTACAAGTAATGTATTCCTCCTTGCTGTTTTCAATCGGGCTGCTGTTATACCACACACCTCTTGACCACACTCTGAGCTGCGAGCTGTGCACCAGTGAGCCTTGAAAATACAGCCTAAAGAGTGACTCAGGCTCCATTAAGTCTTCAAGCAAAATTGTCTCAATTTTGCTAATTATTTTCTGCTGACCTGTTATGTGTTCACATGTTGCTACAGAAATCTGCACACAGACATGTTTTCTTTGCTAAACAGCACAATATCTGATAAATGTCAATATGTTATTGTAAGTTAACAAATTATTAAAAATGTTTTATAGGTCATTCAGTAGATGCTTGTGTTTGGTAATAAACTGGCTGAACTGTAATATAGTTCACAAGAAGCTTCCATCAGTGTGCCTTGTTCCATTCAAAGTCTGAAGGTGCATTATGTAACTGGAAAGAGATCAAAACACATGGGAATAGCTTAACTTCAAACACCAATACAATTCTATTCTTTGCAGCATCGGATTACATTGTTGTCAGTTGCAGTTTCAGATACCAGACATCCGCACAGCATGCAAATTATAATTGAACATGTAGGCCAGGGGGGTAAACTCAGATAGAAATACAGCCCCAAGTACCCCTAAAGTTTTTATCACCATTAAGTTGATGTTTGTGAGGGTGTGTGGACCAAGTGAAAAAAAAATAAAATCATACACTGTTGCATTTTAGCTCTGGTCCGGTTCATGTTCACACTGCAGTTTTACAAATGAACCAAGAGAAGTAACCATGACGTTAAACAGACTTACAGGTAACTTTTTGATTGGACAGCTTTGGCGATTGTCCTCTTGCATCATCAGGACCTGCGTGGGAAATCAAGCCTCTTTGACTGCCAGAAGTTTATGCAGCACTTATGATTAGTAATGGTGGACCGCAGATCGACCGCATCGTCCATTATGAAGTATAACAAAAAACAGGACATGAACGGTAATAATTTGGGGCTTTGTAGTATACTGTGGTATTGCTGCCAAATGTTTTATAGACTTAATGAACTGACAGGGTCAAAGGAGTACTACTTGCCCTCCTTTTCTAACAGATTTTAGCCTATTAATCAGAGAAAATACCTGCGCAGAAAAGTGTACGTCACCAAATTATTTTCATGGCGGCTTATACAAATCAATTACAAGATCGCTGAACACATTTTACAGTCAGCAGATGGATCTATTAGTGGTTTAGCTTTGGAAATAATGCTCAGATCACATCTCTGCTATTATACAATCCTATAGTTTGGTTCATTTGCACGGTACGCTTGTCTGGTCCGCTTTTGGTGCGCACCCGAATACAATTGCTGCAGTCACACCTGCCCAAACGAACCGCACCAAGGGGGGAAAAGAACTCTAGTGCGATTCAACTGAATAAATGAGGCAGGTGTGAAAGCACCCTTAATATTGTAGTATGTTGTCGGCGTGTCTGTACATGGCACATTTAAGTCACTGTTACAAACTGACAAAATGTTTCTGCAAGTCTCACCATGGTTGCCTTCCTCTCACATTTACCATGAATACCAAGCCATGAGATGCAATACATTAAGCAAAGTATATTCCTACATACATATACAGTATTGTAATTGCATATCAGTTGCAGTGAACCAAATTATTTTACATGCCCTAAACCTAACTGTACTAACAGTGGAAAATTGCATTGTCAGTTTAAATAATCTTTATGCAATTTGTTTAATTGAATGATCACATCTAATTTCTAATGATTTCAATCATTCAACTTGTGTCAAATACACTTTTCTTCAAACAGTGTCAAAATACTTTCAGTTTATGCTTATTTCACAGTTTTACAAATGCAGAGCAAGATGGCCTCTATCGTGTAATATAAACTAATGCACTGTCCAACCACCTATAATGTCTAATACTGTGTTTTCTTAAGGTGTGTCTAATATTACAAGTATGTCAAGTACTTGAGCAGTGACTGAGAGCAATTGCTTTGTAAACTGTAAAACACTGTAAACTAGTTCAACTTCAACAACAAATGAAAAACCGTTTCCTTGTTACTTTATAAATGGACGTAAGTAATTAAACAAGTTTCATTATTAGTTGAAATATAAAACAAAATCTAAGGGGCTCAGAGTAAAATGGTCACCCGTTTGTTTTGAAGCAACCAGTTGAGTACCACTTTGGGGTGCACATTCTGATTCTACTGATTAACTGATTGGATGATTCTGCAAGTTGAGATTTACGTCCACTGCCAACATTCATTCCCAACACAGCAAGTAATGTGTGGAGCAGGGTGGTTGATTGGCATGTAACAAATCAGATTTTCATGCAGGATACCAGAGTTTTTGTCTTGTCACAGATCTCAACTGTAAACACAATCTATCTCCAGCCTTAACGGGCTGTGTTTATTACTTAACCCTAACCACATCATTACCATAGTTTAATTGCCATAATGACCTTTCCCTAACATTAGACGCAGATATTGTAGCGTTGCAAACTTAATTTTGATGTTCTTCTCAGAAAGTAAGCTTGCAAAACTTAGCCCAAAACAGCCATCAGAGCAAGTGTCTCATCATCCTTGGTCATTTCAGTCTTTATTGTCAGGTTGTCTTAAAACATATGAGACTTTTAATATTATATATAAAAAGTAACCAACATATTGTGACAACCTGCAATTATCACCAGATTTCCCCACCTACATAAACCCAAGGAAAAGGCCATTACACAATCCACTAACTGTTTCGTTCCCAGCTGGTGCCACAATTCAACATCCTTTCTGTTATGTGTCTTTGTGTTGGGAGGAGAGAGAAGAGCAGAAGTGGAAAACAACGAAAATTAGTAATGTTGTACTGGTGTACAGTTATGTTGGTACTGTTTTTCATCCGCCATCGTCAGACCTTCTCCGATCACAACATGTCTATCTTCCAGATTACTCCACAATCACTGTGCGCAATTGTTTGTGGAAGCCGGCCAACCATTCACAGCAGCAAAACCCGGACTGGATTCTTAGACTGCCTGGAATGACTGACTGATTTGACTCTTAACCCTTTTCTTTTAATAAACAGCCTTTTTGTTTTATCTCTTGATTGTATGAACTAAAAGAAAATGTGTGGCAGAACATTCTTGCAAGATGCACATCCTTTGTGAAGTTTGATTGAGATAATTTTGAAAAAAAACAACAAACCAAACAAATCTGCTTAAACTAAATACCAGAAGAGAAACATGGCTTGCACCCCTACCAAAAAATAAATATAATTAAAAAAAGAGAACCACAATAAGTAAACCATGTAAGTTTTGCAGATGTTGTCAACATGTTGTGTCAAGTTTTAACAGGCTCACCGAGATTAAACCATTCCATATTGTTTGTTTTTTTGCATTAGCTTTGCCATGTATGAATACGTAATATGGAGGGCACTTCAGTTCTCCCCTTTCTTTCCTTTCTGCATTGGGTGACCCACATATCGTTTTATTTGTTATTATTCATCTGGTGGATTTTATGTTATATAACGTCTTTTTGTACTGTACGCATGGGCAGGCTGCATGCAGCATATGTGGTGGGAGGCTATTATAAAAAAAAACAACGAAAAAAACAGTCTTCTTTTTACAGCAAACAATTAATTTTTTTCTGTGGGTTTGACATCATCCATGTAGCTGTTTCGTTTTGTTCCACTTGCTATAATTCTCTTAAAGAGTCTAAGGGCAAATGACAAACCTGGAGTTTGACACTGACATGCAACAGACATTTCTCTCTCCCCAGGTTATTCATTTTCTAATTAATTCTCTAATTGTCCACAACCAATGCTGATTAACCAACAATCACTACATGCACATGATGGTACACATGATGATATATGAGGGATAATGTATTCAGTTACTAGGTCTATGTAATAACATTATGACAGGAACCAACCGTCTGACATTGTAGTCTATCCAACCCGTTTTCATTAATTTTTTATGAAATTTTTTTACCCTTTGGGGATTACATGGAAGTGTTGCCTTGGAACTGTATTGATGAGGCATGGAATAAAATGATGATGATTCCGAAGCTTATTCCTGTGGCATGTGGAAAACAAAGAAATACATGGCGTCAAATGAAGCAATAGTGTGTCCAATTTCACCACCTAACATTCAAAGAAAAAAAAATCCGTTCTGTAGAGTCAAATTTTCCACTGAAATTCTGACATATAAGATTAGTTTTTGTCCTATTTGGACTGTGCAAATTGACAATTTTGAATTTGGCCATGTTCGCATCTATGTAATTATCTACAAAGTAAATCCTTGGTACACACACACAAACACATTTTCCCTGAAGGACTTGATAAGCATTTTAAGTGAAGAATAATGCTTGACAATCTAACATTATTTAAGGGCACAAGAGTAATAGCTCAAGGCATTTCAATGATGCTGACCACACACTCAAAGAATGTCTCTTGCAGCACCATAAGAAAATGGATAATTCAATAGGCAAGTTATGTTATCACCACAATTGGTGATTAGTCACTACAGTGTGGCACACTAATGGAAGTTGCTTGCACACTTAAAAGCAAGGCAGAGTTTTTCCCATCTGGCATCAGAAATTATGAATATATTGTAAAATATAAGGACAATGTATATATACACTAAGAGGACACCATTTAAACGTCTAAATGCTAGAGCAAAGCTTCCCTTTGTCCAACAATTCCTCTTGTGGATGTGGGTTAGGGCAACAGCAACACATGCAGGAGGACTTATATCTGATTAATTGCTGTAACTGGACATAATGCGAAAGGAAAAATGAAGCCCAGCAAAGGATACAATGGTAACATTTGAATTGTAAACATGTTTTCATGCTGTGAAATTGATTATTCACAGTATTATAGAGGCTTTGCAGACTCAATCACACATCCCTCAGCAATGGAATTCGGCATCATCATAGAAACCAAGTACAAAGTTGGCTGTGTGAAAGTAATGTCTGTGTCGAAACATACTTTATAGCAAATACTGTAATTAAAACGGTTGCTGCGGTGTGGTTCAAATAGTTAAAAAGTGAATTTGAATGCAGAATTTCTTTCAAATCTAGAGTTTATTTGAATGCATGAATTAACATATAGACATTTCTCGCCCCGCGACCCAATACGCAGGATAAGCGGTTGACGATGGATGGATGACATTTCTCTCTGGGGAAACAATGCTAATGAGAGCAGTAAGAGTCAGAACCATAGTGGAAAGCAAAACAATGAGCTGAAAAACCCTATAAAGCACCATAGAACTGAAAGAAACAGCAGCATTGAGTGATAATCATGTATTTGTCACTTTGTGCTATTCCTTTCACATACAAGAAGTCATGTTGTTAATAAAACATATATATTGATTGTAGCCATGGTATGGTCTAAGAAATTCCATCCATCCATCCATCCATCATCTTCAACCGTTTATCTGTGCAGGGTTGCGGGGGGGCTGGAGCCAATCCCAGTTGACATTGGGCGAGAGGCGGGAGACTCCCTGGACATGTTACCAGTTAATCACAGGGCTGATATGTAGAAAAACCATTCACACACACATTCAAACCTGAGGGCAGTTTAGAGTAAACAGTTAACCCATGCATGTCTTTGGACTGTCTTTGGAAGCCAAAGCACTTGGCGATAACCCACGCAGACATGAGGAGAACATGTAAACTCCACACAGACAAAGTTACAAAGTTAATTGGCTTGTCTTTAGCCCACTGTCATCAGTCCTCTACAGCATTATAAGCCTAACAAGTAATAGCTCCGTTAACCTGACCAGGTACTATAGGTACAGGTAGTTTGCTAAAATACCATAACACAATTTTGGATCATGTACAATTTTGACAAAATGATCAGTTCCCAGCCATTCTGTGTACTATAGGTAAAAAAAAGTGCTGCTGAGAAATTAATTTCGGTCTGACACCCCACCGCAGCTCAGTTTTCTCCCTTTATCAGTTGCTGTGACCAACAGTCTACATCCTTTTATTGAACTCACGCTTTACCCAAGCATTCTTCCGACAGCTAGCAGAAGGTACCATGTAAAACTACTTTCAGAGCAACTCAAGCTCCACAGTATACCTCCACTCCTATTTCTGACAAGTGGTGACACAATAACTGTCGATCTTTCCTCCCCCATTAAGGAGGAGGTTTCACATTTCTCCGCTTCAGGCTGCCAACATTCTTTTCTGTCTTAGTATCTCTCTTTGAAACTTGCCATACTCAGAGAAATCAAATCATGACGTATCGAACAGCACTGTTCTCAAATAGTGGCTTCTCTGACAACGCTGGAGACAACTTTGGATGGCTGGTGTGGTGTATTGTTCCTTGTGGTAGCTGGCTGTTATCCAGCAAAGGAAAAAAAGATCATTCTGGTGACAGCTGAGGTGTAAAAATATATCCATTCTGCTACTCTGCTTTTAGATGTATGGCCATCGCTTATGAAGTCTTTAAAAAATGCAGATAAAATCCGTCCGGGTTTGTTCATGTATTTTCAAAGACATTCAAGCCAGCAGAGACTTCATTTCAAATTCAGAAATTAAAATAAAACATACACCAAGATATATGAAAATATATTATATCCTCTGATGACAAAATGGACAAGGAAAACTGACGTCGTCATGTGACACAGGGAATATATTGTTTTATGGTTGTGTTTTCTTAGTGGCTTATCTTAGTCAAGTAAGCTGGATTTTAATTAGGAACTGAATGTGAAATTGACACTAAAAGTTAAAAACAATAGCACTAGTTTTTTTTTAACTATTCTTTTATAACTCATTGGCTCAGTATAACTACGACGCATTTACATTTTTTTGCAATTCAAATACATCTCTGCTGGTACCTTTCATATCTTTCAATTAGCACACTGTATTAGCTAAAATCACAAAACACTGGAGTCCAGCTTTGTTTTTTGTTTTTTGTTTCAGAAGCTTACTAAATTGCATGTTTATGTTTACTAAAGATTTTTGTGTGAAATTGTGATTAACAGGAAGTACCCAGGTGCTTTAACGGTGTGGATGTCTATCACTGGGCTCTGCATGGCCCAGCGGACCTGCACTGACAGTGGCTGCTGGATGGATTTAACTCTTCCACCAGATGTTTTCATGGCTCAGGGGTATTCCTAGGGTAGATACTCTTGCATCAAGGGATTTAAGCCTGTGTTACATCATTTTTTTTTTCTTTCATCGTTTTAGGATATATTACAGAATAGCTGATTTTCACAGGCAATTTGGTGGTGATATTGTGCCTGGTGTGTTAGCACAGTTCATCATAATGATGCACAGTCTGAGAAAGTTATTTTTGAAAATATATTCATTTCATTATAGTGTGGAGTTAAAAAGAAACCCTTGGGAACTTGATGATTAAAATGGGAGAAATATAACAGACATCAGAGGAGGAAGAAAGAAGAATGACTGACATTTATTTACATCTGGTGCGAAAGTGAGAAAAAAAAAAGAACCATTCCTGCCAAAAAACAGGCAGACATAGAAAACACCATTAAACAAGTGATACAAAGAAGTTACACTGAAGTGTAATTAAGATGACAACTGGGATGCCAGCTTTTCATGTTCCGTAGATTGCCATAGATTAGTAATGCAGTAAGTAAATTCACATGTGTACTAATACTCTAAAGGCAGCATGTGCTAAAGATGTGATCACAAAGGATCCTCATCATGCTGTTTGTTGTTAAAGCAAAAAAAAAAAAAAACAACCAGTATGGACTGTCTAAGAAATGGGAGTTGTTTAAATGATAAATTGAAAGATTGGGCCAAATTCTAGCTGTGTCAACTTGCTTATGATTACTCTTAATTATGATGAGCGAATATGCATTACTTGATCTTAGCTTGATCAAAGCAATAAACCAAATGTCAAAACTGCCATGTTGTCTCCTTTAACTGTTTATCATAATCAAAGAAAGGTTAGTCAGTGGAAGCCTCAACCATTAGCATCAATTTAAGTAATCTGATGCAGATGTTTTCAAAGATTTCAGAACTCTATATAATAGGCTAATTCAATGTCATGTAAACAGTTTAACTGAGTTATTACACTGTGAAGTATAAATATTACTTCTTTATCAGTTACTATGAGTGAAAAATTTGTGTAACAACATGAACTCTGCACCAATTAGGGGCAGGGGGTATGGGTCACAATTTTGGAATAGTTGTTAAATTATATATATATATATATATATATATATATATATATATATATATATATATATATATATATATATATATTTTTTTTTTTTTTTAAAGAATAGTTTATGCAACTATTATCCTAACAGATATATTTTCCTTTGTTTTTACCAGCGCCTGCTTTGTAACACATCACTGTGAGGTCTGTGTACCATGTTGAGTTGTGCTCCAGCGCTACAAGATGAGATGCTCAGGTTGTAGCCTCTTCGTGTCATGGTTGTGTAGTGTGTTCTGCAGATGAAATAAAGACTGTTGATATATGAGAGTGTAGTGTATAGAGATTTCTGGCTATATGTTATTAGTTAAAGAGACAGACTGAATTACTAATTAAATAAACTAGCTATGATTTAGCTAGCTAGCTAGTTGGGCTTGTACATTCAGTGTTGATATATTAATGGCTGCCCAAGTAGAATGTGCGGCCCACTTTCGCATCTTGCAGAAAGTACAGAGAGAGTTGTTGTCATTACATTGCAAGACACAGACACAGTGGACATTACATTTTACAATCACGGAGCAGGTAAAGCAACAGTGAACACACCAGTGCAGATGTCATTCGGTAACCAGTTTGTTTTGAACTTTTCAATAGGCTACGTCACCTTTACCTGCTGCTGTAAAAATGGAGAAATCCAAAAGATGAGTTCTTTGTCTTTTTGGCGACTTTGTAAAAAGTACTGCTGATGGAGAAAGCCAAAAAAGCAGACACATACAGGGAGACAGACAGGAAGAGGTGGGGCAAGCCGGTTTGTTTGCAGTAAGAGACCAGAGGTGTGGGTGTGTGGGTGAAAAGAAAACTGAAGGGAAAAGGAGAAGAGAAAACACTAAAAAAGGTGGAAAATGAAGTAGAATTAAAACAGTAAAATAACAATAACCTGTAATAGAAACAAACACAGACAGTTACACTGTCACTCTGTGGGACACCATGACATTACAAGTCTGCAATGCTATTCACAGTCAGTTGAGAATAAAGCACTGTCTTGCTCTGGCTCGCTCTTTGTGTGTGCGTGAGTGGGGAGGTACCTGGAGAGTAGTCAAATTGTTCCCAGCAACTATCAAATAGTATTGTTGCTTCAAATGCCCATTCCTACTATTCTGAGCTGTATTCTGTTATTTTACTTCAGTATCTGAATTCTGAGTTTGAAATGTTTGTAGAATGTGGTGCCCTCAAAATGCCCATAGTGGAACAAAAAAATGTAGTGTCCATGGTATGCACAGTACAAAGCAATGTGTCACATTTTAAAAGACACTACTAATTTGCTGATCTGTAATCTACAGAGTGTCTATTATAAAAGGACTAGAAATCGCAATATTAGATGTTGTCTATTACATCTGATCAAACCCCACCCAGCACAGTCCTGATAAAGCAGTTTATTTGAGTTGGAGTGCTAAAAAATCTTTTAACCAACTGTCTTCCCTCATAAAAGCACAACTGTGTTTCTGTGATGGCTTCATTTTGAGCACTGTCTCTTATTTTGTTGTGTCGATACAATATGTGCATGCCACCTTGACATTAACAGTACCAAGGGTCCTGTTCTTCTGCTCCCTGTATTTCACCACGCTATCTAATGTGGAGAGACCAACAGAATACAAGGTGATTGCTGCAAATGACCCAGTTTGCACAAAGGTAGTAGGTTACAGCTTCAATTCCAATTATTCATTATTTGAGAATTAGTTTTGGGACATTACCCTTGTTGAGTGACACTTGTGGGTGGATGGGAGGTTATTCACTCATTCACTGAGATTATATTGCAGTGGACCCTTACAATATAATGAAGAGGTCAAAGCAATCAGGCATGCAGCAAAGAAAGGAGACGCCGGGTATAGAATTAGGTATGAGTCACCCTTTTTCCCCCCATTTTATTTATTTATTTTGACTTGTAAAAACTAAATGTTGTGGGAGGACATTCACAACGTTGGCAGTACCTCTGAATGTTTGACAAAACCAGTTTGTAGTATGTTATATTTAAACTGTGCCATGTGATTTTAAATTAAGATAACAGATTATTTAAGATTATTATGCTACACTGAAACAGACAAATCTCTTTTGATTGATCAGTTTATTGATGAAGTTATCTAACAGATGAAAGTCAAGTACTCAGTGTATCGGGCTAGGAATGAGGGTGCGTTCTTCCAACAGGTGTACCATTAATTGAAATGCATAGAAAGCCAGTGAAATAAAGCAGAATTGTGGCTCAGGGCAATGTTAATTATAATCACCATCCACATCATCTACACACTGATGGCGGTTCAGCAGCTGCTAAATGGGTATTACTATTAATGTTGTTAAAAGTGAGATGACCACATTGTGGAGAGAAGATACTGCTTATTTCATATTATTAAAAGGCACCATTGGGCAAGTGAAAATAGTCCTACTCTCGAAGGTTAAATAGATGCTAACTATTATTATTAGCTAATTATCTCTGTAAATATATTTTCCTTTTTTTGGTTTATTTAGAGAAACCAACACAATGTTTGAGTTTTTCAAACCAAAGTCCTACTTGAGACAACATAAAATGACAAATCAATCCAGCACACACGTATTGATATCTTTAATTGCACAAACTGCAACTAAAGTTTCTGTTTTGTACCAGTACCACATAATATTGATTTAGAAACAACACAGAACATGTAGCCTTATATTGCTATTTTATTTCAGATCAGAATTGACAGTGACCTCTTTGGTATTGATCTACTTTCTATTATAACTCTGAATAGTATTAAAAAAATCACATATTTAAATGTTTCAGGGGATATTAGGGACATTAATCTAAAAAACCTGTATGCAGCTGCCACCCACTGTGCTTTTACCATACAAGAACAACTGACAATGTATTAAAAATCAACAGTCTTCATCACATTTCCCAACATCTACATTTAATTGCTCTGTGAATATTGTTGGCCTTTTTTTTTTCTTTCTATCGTCAGCCTTTGTGTTTGGTGTGTGAGATTGACTGTGTGCAACATTTGCATAACTCAAGCAGACCGAAACAGTGATAGCTTGTGGCTGCCACAACTTGCCACTGCACTTTGCCCTCATGTTGCAGTTCATCCATTTTTGCTGAACAATCGCCACTACTGATCCCCATGAAATTTGTATTAGCTCAAAAGAGTACTTCACTTCCTGGGGATAGTATATGTTATGTCTGGAAAGAAGATCCATCAATGTTGCAAAGCCATTGGCAATATCTCTTAGCTCGTACAGAATGGCATGCTCTAAAACCGCAACATTTTTTTTTTTGCCAGCAATTGTTGCTTGCTTTCATCTTCCTCTGTGACAATAAGAAAGCCAACGCCCACCTCTTTTGTAGCCTTCTCCCCTGAATTGGAGGCCTAAAGAACATACGCATTACCTGTTCAGGTCTGAAACATGTACCTTTAGTATAACAAACTTTATTTACCCCCTTATGCTGGGAAAGATACAAGGATAACAAAGGCAGCATGATGATCCATTCTCCTTAATACCAAATGACATGGTGCTTAGTTTACCCAGGCAGGGAAATCCTACTTTCACACTTATGCATAGAATTTTCACTGTTTTTTTTTTTTTGTTAGTCTGGGCACAGACAAATCATGTAGTTCACACCGAGGTCTATGACTTGCTGCATTTAACTGAGGTTAATGGGTAACAACAGTTCATGAACCATTGATTGAAGTAAACTATAAGACAAACGCTTGTCTTAGAAGAGCACAGACATTCATTCTAAATGCAAGGCAAGGGGCATGATACCAGTGTCTATGTTCAAGCTTTATAATGGCTAAAATTGCTATTCATGCGGTTACGGTACCAGTGCTTGGAGAGTACTTGGAATAGTACTTGTATACTTGAGTAGTAAATGTGTGTGAACTTTGTAAGTTCATTTGATATACCAAATAAAAACAACATAAAATGGCACATATGACACGTCATATAACAAATTAAGTCCTGTTGAATATGTGATTTTAGCAAAGCAGTCCTAATATCCACAATCTAATATTTGCTCAGAGGTGCAATGACTTTCTATACTAAGACTGGCCAATAGAGACACTGCGATATTTTAGCTCACATTTTGTATCCTCAAAACTTTTTCATCTGCAAACCAAACTGCTGGATTTGCAAACAAGACTTTTGGATGACATTTCTAATTACACATTTGTGAGTGTGGATAGTTTTGCTCCCAAACCTATTTTCTATTGGATAATAAAGACACAAAAGTAACTCTATACAGGACAGGTTGCTCCAAAGTACTTAGTGTAGCTTCCAGCTCTGTAGTAAAAGAAAGTCAAAGTCAGGCATCTCCCCATTTGAAGTTATGTGTGAACTCACAGTGCGGACTGGCTGGCTGATACATGACTTCAGTTGCCCTGAAGTGGTGATGCAAATATCAAATATTGGCTTGAGCAGTAAAATCCATTGTTGTATAATATACAATCGGAAGCAATTAGGGTGAGCAAGCAAAAACATTAAAACACAGTAAACAGCGAGAGCAGGCTTCACCGCTTCGGAGGCAGAAACACCTGTAGAAAGCATGGGAAGAGAGAGACGCACAAAACTGTGGGAGAGGGAAGAAGTGGAGTTATTAACATGCATTAATGTGCTACACATGCATACAGATGAAGAGGGATAGGAGTTGAGAGGAGCTCAGTACAACGTGGGAAGTCTCCCGGCAGTCTAGGCCTATCTGAGCCAACTCTAACTATAAGCTTTTTTAAAGAGGGATTTCTTAAATGTGGAGATGGCGTCTGCCTCCCGAACCCAAATTGGGACCTGATTCCACAATAGAGGAGCTTAATAGCTGAAGGCTCTGGCTTCCACACTACTTTTTGACACTCTAGGAGCCACAAGTAACCTTGCATTCTGGGAGGACAGTGTTCTAGTGGCGTATTAAGGTACTATACAGTCTTTAAGATATAATGGTGCCTGACCATTAAGGGCTCTGTAGGTGTGGAGAAAGAATTTAAATTATATTTTATGATTTTACAGGGAGTCAGTGCAGAGAAGTGAATACAGGAGAAATATGTATATATAGATCTCTTTTCCTGGTTCTTGTAAGCACATGGGCCCCAGCATTCTGGATTGGCTGGAGATTGTTAAGGGACTTACTTAAGCAACCTTATAATAAAGAATTGTAATAATCCAGCTTAGAAGTAACAAATGTGTTGACTGCTTTTTCCATCATTTTGAGACTGGATAACCTGATTTCTGCAATATTACATAGGTGAAAAAGGTGGTCCTTGAAAGTTGCTTTATGTAGGAGTAAAAAATATATTCTGCTTAAGGATAACTCAGAGGTTCCTTACAGAGGTGCTGGAGGCCAGGTCTTTGCATAATGCTTCTTGGAGGTGTCTGGGGCCAAGTGCAGTAAATATGGCTATAGAGCTGTGTTTTGATTTATCCGTGAACCAACTATATGGAAATCAAAATAATCACTCCATAATCTTCCTATAGCACTGATCCTCTGTCCATGATGAACAGAAAATATTATGTCATAGTTTTGCGGTGCTATCTAGTAATATTCATTTGCAGGATAAATATAGCAATCATCCATCCATGAATTATATTTAACGTCCAAATCAGGAGTTATGCCACTGACTGTGCTAATATTTTATCAGTACTGTTTTTTACTTAAAGTTTGAAGTTCTTTGAAGTTCACTTCCAAGTAAAATACTAAAGAAGGACCCACATTACTGCAGCTGATATTATCTGAGATAGGCCTGCTTTAAATGCAATCAAAATGACACTAAAAAATTGCAATAATTGCTGAAAAGTCACTTGTAACTATTTTTAAAATGATTATGTCAAATGTACAAGGAATCTGTTGACAGCTCAAGGTTTCCACTTTGGTTGCTAAGCTAATGTTATGACAGACTGCTGCTCAGACTTGAATGTTTCCGAGGTCCTCGTTCAGAGCTATAAAGCCAATGAGCTAATGTTTTTGCTTAAAATAATAATATTTTCACTTTTGTATATTATCAGCTAGCATTAGCTATTGATCAGTATTTAAGTCCTACCTACACTATCAACTCTGTTTGAAAATACAACCATATTGCCAAATTTATTATTGATCTGGACTAAAATAGAAAGAATGGAGAATTGGACATGAATTGTGTACTGCACACTCCTGGTATGAACATACCAGGCTGAAAACATGTGAATTAAGTGAAAGCTTAAGTAAATATTGTCTCTATAAAACATAATTTATATTATTTACTAACATATTTAACCCATTAGGACGCAAAAAATATAACTCTTTAGCTTAGCTGTTCAAACTATAACTATATATACACACAGTCTCGGTTCAGGCTGTTGTTTAGTTTGAGCAATATGTATTGTACAAGTGCAGATCAAAGTGGAAACACTGGATATTAAACAAGTACCAAGGAACAGGTAAAAGACTTTGCGCTACTGTGGACTTTCTTTTTCTTAACACCACATTGTGTTTACATTGATCTCTCTTCATTTGTGCCAGCGAAATGTCTGAATTGTTGTTAGACAGCAGCATATACTTGACCCAAGCACATCTTGTTTTTTTTTTTTTTATCACTGTAATTAACAACATAGCAATATAGCAACATGACCGACAGCACATTGCACTCGACTGTTCTGGTCTCATTTTCCAACAATTTATACTTAAGCATGAAGTTGAAGGTTTCTATCCGTCTCTGGGAGAGGTGGGGGAGTGGGGGCTCTCATTCTGTAGCTTCACACAGCTTCCAAACAACTGAAATAATTTCTGATACTTTTATAAATAGACATGCTTTTAAATGTGTGGAATGAGAAATTTGCTTAATTTTAAATACATTCAGCAGGACATCTTCATTCATTTAATTCAGTATTGTAGCTGAATTATCCAACATCTGCACTAACTCATTTGCATAATACACCAGAGTTCATTGCAGGCTGAACTGATAATGGTCACTCACAGGTCTGTCACAGTTTCAGTTAATGCTACAGAATCTAGGCAATATCTGCTGCTTAACCTTTGTTAAAGTAAGTGAAAACATGAAAACCCTCAGATGCTAGACGGAATACAAAGCATCTAAAGGTGAAGCCCATGCACTTAAAGTGGATTCAAGGCGTACGGATTGGTCATCAACTTTTTTTTTTTTTTGGTTTTAACTTTGTTAGTCTTTGTCACTGTTTTACAAATCTAGAGAAACATTGTATCCAAGTTAGGTTTAGGCCTAACCAGTGTGGAGATGGCTGACAGACATCTCCACACTGAGCCGGTATCGGGATTGTAAAACCCCGGCCCCCCCAGCAAGAAAAAAATCTCAAATTTTCATGGTAAATTTTAGCAGGTTTTAATGACCACGCACATTCTTATTATTGTTTTTAAGTATGCTTTGCACCTGCCTCAGCATTCTCTTCTTCCCACACTCTGACACGCTCACACACACCTCATGTAAACACCCCAGCTTGCCCCACCTCTCTCTGTCTCCCTCCCACACCCTCTGCTCCATTTTCTCCATCAGCACATTTTTTTATAAAGTCGCCTAAAAGACTGAGAACTCGTCTTTTAAATGTAACATTTTTAGACCTTCTGTCAGTTTGATTACACGGAAAACAATTAAAATATCTTTAGAAAAATCATCAATTAGAGTGTGACTCATTTTGACATGGTGCTGCTAATGTTTCCATTAATGGAAAACATTAATAGAAATATAAAAAACAATAATTATACAGTAGACATTGGGTATAGGGTAAGGTTCTTAGATCAGGGTGACTATTAAGTAGATCATATTATATACTTTGTTTCCCCCCCCCCTTTCCGTTATTGTGTTATACATAATTTTTGTGCATGTTATAAGTTTACAAAGTGAAAAAGCCCAATGTCCACCCCAAAGCGAGTTCCCATCTCCCACAAAAAAACCACTACTGCCTGAAATCAGCTCTTTTGTAGTCCAGCCTTTACTTCTGCTACCAAGTGGCATCACTTGTTAACAGAAGTAACTTGCATCATAAGCTTAGTGGCTAGTCAGGCACGCCCTCAAAAACACAGATGGAAAAACACATTGAGCTGCAGCCCATGTGTAGCTCCCAACAAAGATTGTGTAGAGGTGAGATGCATCACTCCACAGCTAAAACAGAGGTCAACGCAGGTGAAAAGACGAGCTGCAGCAATGTGGATTGTGACACAAATATGGTGTTTTTTGAAAATAAAAACATGTAAACCTATTCTGGTACAACCCCTATCTAAAATTCCAAACCTAAAAATGAGCATAACATGACTACTTTAACTGTTGGCTCATTGATTTAATCTCCAACTTCTCCTGTCCATCTGTTAAAATGTCCTTGAGCAAGACAGCAACCTGTTTAGGCCAGTCTCCAGGCCAGTACACTGAATGCAGTGCGGTCAGTTGACAATTTCCTTTGGCATTCTTAAATGTCCAGTTCAAGCAAGTGTCCTTTGCTGCACCAACTAACAGCACACTGCCTGCCTCAGCACTGCGAGTACTTCGCTTTAATGTCTTACTTTCTTTCCAGCGCCCCATATTAACAAGTTGGAACAACCGAAAATAATGGTGAAATATTGAAAATTATATTTTAATAGTCATATCAACATCATACCAGCAAAACATAAAGCTTTCACTACACTTTCAGTGTTTGTATCTGTAGAATATGTCACAGACATGAAAGAAAAAATATATACATATTTTTCTTTTAACTAAACACCTTCTGTATCTGGACTGACGATTAATCCTTTAAGCTTCATTTAATTTAAAATTGTTGCTAGTCCTGCTGATCCCACAGACTTCTCAGTCATGTACTTGGTGTTGAAACTTAATTTCAAAACATATAAAACTGTTCAATTGCTTAGAACATCAAACTGTGCGTTCATCTTGTTCACCATTCGAATATGTTTGTCTCCCACAGGCCAACAACCTACAATTATCAGCCTGTCACAAGCTGTACTGCACACTTTTTTTTCTTCTCCTTAGAATTTGCTAGACACAAAACAAATCAGTACTTTGTGTAGCGCATGTAGTGACTGGGGCCCTATTGTTTCAAACGTGACAGTTTGTTTCCTTGTCGGGTGCAGTTCTTTTCAGGGGTCACATGAAGCCATATTTGAAAACTATGATACAAATTATTTCACTGTTTTTTTCCCCCTAAATGTTAGCTTTTTAGACACCCTGTCACTTTGATTACATGAAAAACAAAATATTTGAGTAAAATAAGGATTTTGCCATTTGAGATAGATAGTACTTGAAGGCATTGTCTCTTAAAACTTAAAACCCACTCTCTACTTAATCCACATTTGCAGTGGCAGTTCCCACAATGTTTTAACAAGCATAGTGGGATATTAAAAGTATCTGTTGGTTGTTTCTGATTAGCTGCCACTGAACTCTGACTGTAATCCCATAAGCTCAGCCTCACAGACTCTGAACAAGCCTACTGATGGGAGGAACTGCAGAGGAGTTGTTCTAACTAGTTCTTATACATCATAGAAGGCTTATCACGCATAACCTTGGATAGAAAATGGCTGCTAGTTGTCCTGATGATCAAGCCATAACCAACAGTTTATTGTGTCATTCTCTGAAACAGCAAACAATTTGTCAATTACGACTAATAGGCCTTGATTGACACAATTTTTTCGTTCGTCCTCTTTTGCAGAGAAGAATGTATCAGCAAAGTGACCAAATCCTACTGTTATGTGATAAATGCTGCAGAGTAGTCTGTATAACAAAAGTGGACGTAACCACTGTGACATCACCCATCTGTTTGTGGACTACCGTTTTGAAGCCTCAGATTTGGCATTTTGGTCCTCACCAGCTTGTTCTTTTGGAACCAGAGGTGACTGGACGTGACCACATTTGGGCGAGAGGTTGACGCTGGCTATCTTGGTTAGAAAGGTGAATCTGTAATTTTGCGTTAACTGTGGTATTAACTGAGATGCTAATTTTGGCTAGCAAAAAACAGGCTTTAAACCAAATGTGCTTATCAGAAAAAAACTAGCCGACTCTTAATATGCTTTTTCATTAGATACAGGTTGCCTCTATCCTGATTGATAGGTTGCCATGGTTGCAACTTGTCAGTCACAAGATAGCCACGCCCTAAAGCAGACACTGCTTTATGGTCTAATTTTATCTAAATAGGATCATAATTTACTTAATGACCATCATGCTGTTTTGAAGAAGACTTGAAACTAGTGATTGAGACCATAAACTCATTAGGAAAGTGTTTAGTGAGCTAATAAATAAAGTAAGAAGTACAGTCAACTAAGTCCAATGCAGTCCAACTTTTCACTAGTGCAGTTGTCCCCTGCTGGCTGTTAGAAAGATTGCAGGTTTAAGGGACTTTAGCATTGGTTTGACATTTCAGAGCTGGTTGTTCCCGCTTGCTCTGCAATGAGAGAGAACTGCCTAACAGAGCCTGGTTAAAAAAGCCTTAAAAATGTATGTAAATCTCATCATTTTGCTGACATTGAGCTTTTATGTATTTGAAGTGGGCCTAATGCATCTACATGTGTAAAAATAACTGCTGCTCTATCAATCTTTAGACAAATGTTTGAATCAAGGCTACTGCTGATGCATGTGTTACCCCTTTGGCCTCATTAATATGTCTTTTAGTAAATGGCACTTTTAAGGTGCAATAATAGAGAAGGAGACAGCTTTTTTGCAACATGAATTTGTGCACTATGTATCGCCAGAACAAAGCAGGAGGCCTTGCTATTCCATCGAAGATCATTTTCTGAAATCCCTGAAAATTAAGTGATGTAAAATTGATTGATTCATGCAACACTGACAATATTTAAAAGAAAAAAAAACAAAACTTAAAATTTGTTTTTATTTAAAAAAACACAACAGACAAGAAAGCATATTAGAACTGAGTTATGTATGTAAAATATCTAAATATCAGTGTTTCCAAAGTAAATAAATAAATAAACAATTTATGAATTTATCATTTCATAGGATGAAGAAATAATGACTTTGTTTAACCCTCATGTAGAATATCCTGTGAGGAAAGAAAAATGACAGTCATCAATCATTCTGAGTAAGTCAGGGTTGATTGGCATATCTATCCTCATTCAATCTGTCTGTACCCATTAGTGAGCAAAATTGTATGGTGTACTTAATGTGTTTACAGGTTCTCTCTGCTATTAAGCTGCTAATAGGTTAAACTGGACTTTTTCTTCAGCCGTCAATATGGCTTAACATCAAAGGTCATTATGTTACATATTTAATTTAAGACTAATTAATTATAAGAACAATTTATTGTTTTTAATCTTATCCTGCATCGGTCTTGTGACGGCTATTCGAGTTTTCTAATAAACAGCTCAGGCAAACACTTGTCTTTCTGTGAATTTTAGTGAAGTCTTCTGCAGAAGGACTCACGGCGACACACATACGTGTACATGTATGCTCGAATGAGTGAGGAGAGCTGACTGAGCCCGCTATTTATCCAGCTTTAGGGTCAATGATATCATCCCACAGAGACACGTTGTCCCTAAAGTCTGGATAACACAGAGAACAGAGATATATCGACTGTTACGTTTACACAGATTCAGTGCCACATCACAGATGAGTCTCCCTGAGTCCAGGGTTACATGCAATATGTTTAGGAATTCCCATTACATTACTCCCTTTTAGCATTTTATGCTAACCAAACATAAGAATACAAACATTTCATGTAACCTTAGCAGTATTTGCAGAATAGGTGATTAAGTAAGAATATAAAAAATAGAAATAGGAAATATAAGGAACAAAAATGAGAATATACTAATGTCACTAATGTCCACTGAAGAATAGTACCATTTCTAAACCTGTGTGCCTGAGTTGGGCTGTGAGTATTTCCAAAACTTACCTGGCAGTGATATCACCAGTGGGGATTTCAAACCACTGGAAACTATTTCCTGTCCTGGATTCTTCGTGCGGGCTCCAGAGACGGTGAAGAAGGTGCAACGTGAGGGTGTCAAACTCCAAGCAGGAAGTCTACTCCAATGTTACCTCCAATTTTAGAGGCTCGAGTTGGACGAAGCATTTCTACATGATTAACAAGTTTGCAAACACAATACACAATTCCGTGTAAAAATGTTTACACTACAGCATTACATCAACCTGCAACTGAGGAGAAGAAAAAAAATAGAGGATGCTGACCAAAACCTGTCCCAGAAATGAAGTTTATATACTACTAATTTGCAACTGCAAGTATGTAGAGATACACTTAATTTCATATGTGTAAGATTTTTTTTTTTTTTTTTTTATCAATAAGGTAACATTTTTATTAACATACCTGCAAAGTTACAAAATATCAGTGCTAAATGTTTCTGCAAAATGTTCACAAACAAAATAATTTACTCGTTTTCCTACAATACCCACCCTTGCAACGCCAAAATCAAGTTGTGGCGGACTAAGGCATGATTAATGTGTTTATGCTTAGGGGCACTGAAAGCCCTTTGTCATCTCTGCCAAATATTGAAAAAGTTAAGTTTGAGGTAGTTCGCTGTAGAGGCCTAAACCTAACAGCATGATGGAGACCAGGATTGATCTTTCACAACAAAATATCGTGTAGTGTTTAAAATGTTTTACAAGACCACATGTGACTGTGCACAGGAAAGTGCCAAAAAAGTGCCAAAGGGGTGTGCTAATGGAACTGGGTTTAGATATGTTTGGGGACAAGACTGTTATATACTTAACTGAACACCATTCTCTATCTCCCTGTCTTATATTGTGTGTTAGTGTGTGGGCAAGACTTTATTGCTGAACTGCCAGTCTCTCATCTGCAGCTCCTTTTTGATGGGCCCTCGTTATGATCACCACGTATTTACAACTATGGCTAAAGAGAGGTCAGCAAAGACAGAGGTTCAATGCCTTTCAATGATTGGATGATGGATGATTTAAAAACTCACAGTTGGAGAATGTTTTTTTATAACCCCTCTTTGTTAATCTTCATTTCAGTGCTTAAAATATTGTCAGACATGGAAGGAGTGTGTTGGTGTATGTTGGTTTCACTCTGCCTGCTGTAAAATTTTGAGAGCATCATATTTTTAAGCTGTATAAACACTGCCTTAGTGCAACACTCCAGAAATCTAGCAATGTTTTATTTATTTATCTTTGAGCTTTTTCAGTACTACTTCAGTAGTATCTATTGATCCATGTTGGAATCATTGCAATAGCAAAAGTAATTTTAAAGTCATTCAGCTGAAAATGAAATACAGACATAACAATAACATCAAGTTTTTTATTTATTTATTTTTGTTTCATTCAAATACATAACAGCCATTGTCGATAACTGTTTAAAATAGATATATGAGCATGAGGATTCATTTAGTAAGAATTTTATACAATGGTTATACTGTTCATTTCAAATATAATTATAGCCACATTAGAGCAGCACAATGAGTCATTGACAGATAAATGCACAGTTGTTTATAGGCCTACTTGTCACATCCCCATGAGTTAGGAGTGTAATAAATACCATGGAGGGCTCACTGTTTGCTTGGTGCCATAAAAAAAAAAAAAGGTCGCGCTTTGGAGATTTCAGGAGTATCTAAAAATAAAATATCTTATCAAGGTCTATGCATAATTAATGATTGGTCATTTTACATAAGGAGCGGGAGTTATCTTTCTCACTGCCCTTGCCAATCATCTTGTGTCACTACTACAGAAGGTTTGTGTTCAGCCCAGAGTATGCATCTTCCCAGTGATATTTAAATCACTGGAATAATTTTTTTTGTGTTGCTGTAGAAACAAGCTACCCTTCCAACTTTAATTGTCTGGAGTTACTATAGATTTTTTTTTTATTTTACTTATCTGATTTGGTAATGAAGAACTAAATCTTTGTGGGAGATTTCCTTCAAGGATGTGGTCGATGGCAGATGACCAGGAGGGCAAGTACAAATTACAAACTTGTGTTCATCCTGGAACTGCAATGAAAATATGTCTACATCTGGTACATTTTAAAGAGGAAATGCAGTAGCACCTTATCCCCCATACATTGGTGATGGGGGATTGGAGATGACATGCATTGTGATTGTGCTACACACCAATTTGCCTACAGGGACAAATAAATGTATCTATCTATCTATCTGAAATACATACCCCAAACGTATTTTACTCAAACATGCATTTGTTCTGTCGTTCCCTCTAGTCACCTCTCCAAATCAGTGTAGGGCAAGGAGTTCTGACAGACAAGCAAGCAAACACAAGACAAAGGAAATTATAAGATAAAATAAAATGCTAGTAATACTGCATATTTCTATTTAACAAATGTCTATATGGTAGTAACAAAAAGTACATAATTATTGAAATAGTAATGACAGGTAAGCGTGGCCTCGTCAGGGCATCCATCTTATTCAGCATGTATCTACATTCTGCTGTGGTATTGAATTCAGATGGGAAATTGGTCAGAGAATGAGGTAGTGATTGCTGACCACTCCATATGTTTCCTGTCATAGAAAACTTCAATAATCTAAAGAGCATCTGTCAAAAAAATAATACAGTCAGCAGGAGCTGTCAATTTCCATTTGTGAGCAACATAATGCTACTATCTCAAAACTGACAGGAAGCAAATACTATGACTCCTGGTTATTTTGGATGCATGAATCTTTAAGTGGTACTCTGGGTCACGTCAGCCACACTAATTGTAAAATGTTTCCATGAGACAAGTGCAGCCCGTGTCTGCTTTCCTTCAAATCTGAATTGTTCAAATCAAAATGGTAATAAATCTGGGGTTTGAAAGAATGCAATATAGATAAAATGCCTGCACAAAAAAGCCACTTTAATAGTCTACAAAATAAAAGTTATCAAATATGTAAAAAAAAAAAAAAAAAAAGTTCAAAAATACACAAAACCCATGTAAAAAAAATGGATGTGAAGACAATTACTGCTTGTTGCTTTTATTCTCCCTTTGAGTCTTGTTTTATTCTGGAAGACGTGTTTGGAGCACACAATGTCTGTCTTACGATTACGTATGCCATTACCGGCAGACTGTTCACAGTGAAGTATACTCAAGAACATCACATGGTCGCTACTGCACAGTCTGAAGAGACACAATGTATTTAAGGTCGGTGAGTTTGTCCAGTAAGCTCACAGCTCATACTCAGAAATTCTTCCTAATCTAGTGCACATCTGGACATTTCTTGTGTACACAAAATCCACATACCATGTAGCTGAAATTAAGTGTATGAATAGTACATCAGTAAGTGATTCCGAACAAAGCTATAGTCTTTCTCAGCCAACAGGTTTTTAGATGTTCCCTCCTGGGAGCTAAGGATGCACCAATCTGATACTGATATCAGATATCACACCAATACTGACTCAAATAACTGGATCAGGTATGGTGACAAAGGGGCCGATCTATTTAATTGCGTGCATAGACAAACACAAATTTTGCTAGATGAGCTAACATAGGATTTTGTTTTACAAAGTTAGAAAGCAATGTTTAAAGTAGGGATTTCCAGATTCGTTCACGAGATCGAAAATCGGGCCCGATCACGTTGTTTCAGACTCGATCGGAATCGGACGTTACCTCCCGATCAGGACTCGTATATAAATGTGTATATATGTATATACAGATGTGCACTTTTATTTTTGTATTTGTTTATATGCCTGCCGGGTATTTTAAGTTGAGGTGCTATTTGTTCTTATCTTTTTTATATATTTACTGTTGCACTTAAGTCCAAAAGTAAATAATTTATGTGATTTATTACTTGATTGTTCAAGCTACCTCACAGAAGTGCTCTGTTTGTTAACAGAGTTGTTGAATGTTAAAATAAGGTGAATTAAATAAAAAATAAGGAACATCCTGGATATGTTTTTTCGCTCTTCTTTATTCTTTTTTTAAGTATTATAGAAGTATCGGATCGGGACTCGGTATCGGTAGATACTCAAAATCAAATGACTCGGACTCGGGGGCAGAAAAACCTGATCGGGACATCCCTAGTTCAAAGGTTCAGTATGTAAGTTTTAGTGGCATCTAGTGGGTAAGGGGTGTGAAATGCAACCATTGTTCAATCTACCACTGCCCCCCTACCCTTCCATAGAACAGCTACGGTGGCTGACACAGCACAAATGGTGTTGTCTTCTGAGGCAGCAGAGAGTAGCCAGTCAAAGAATTATATTTCTTTAAGCAGAAGTGTTAATAAATTATATTTACTAAATTATTCAATAAACCATTTGTCGTTGTGACTTGGCCACTGACAGATAACATGAAAAATGTAAGCAGACTGTGTAACAATGTCACTGTTTCATAGTGTCTATCCCACTGCCTGAATTTTACCAGAACTAGAACAAGAAGAACGCAGGGACGAAACGCGTTCTGTAGCGCTGTTTGTCCATTTTTAGCTACTGTAGAGACATGACGTTGCAACATGGCGACCCGCAGTGTATGTAGATAGAAATAGCTCATTCTAAGGCGATAACAACATAACGTTTCATTTATAGATCAACAGAAATATTACACACTGAACCTTTAAGTCATGCCTGATGTTGCAAGACAAATGAAATTATGATTCCCAGTCTCTTGTTCACAGTGAGGAATACAGCTTATCGGATCGGTACTTGGCCGATACCGAAAGCCCAGTTACTGGCATCAGTATCAGGACTGAAATACCAAGGAGACCATCAACATTATCACTCCATAGCTAAAATGAAGCCTTCAACACACAGGGTGAAAGGAGGAGCTGCAGCAGTGTGCCTTATAAAAAACGGGTGTTTTTTGAAAATTAAACCGTGTAAATAATACCACCTCTTTAAAACATTGCATACAGTACGGAAATAAGATTGATAATAAGATAATTGGATTATATTTAAGGGAAATATATGTTACTTGTTACATGTGTCCATTAAAAATAAGATAAAATGTTAGGGAAATTACTTTAAATAATTCTTTGATTTAGGGTTGCTGGAAAAACATCAAAATGAGTCAGACTTTTTACTGTTCCATCACCATTTATATCTATACAATGGATTTATGATCAAGTTGCATACTAGGCCACAAAATTGTTAAGAATGCAGAGCATAGCTGTAGCCTCTTTATTTTGCTTTTAAAGTGCACCAAATGAATCCATGCCCCCGGAACCCCTTAGAAGGTCGATCTTCACCCACCATAGTCTTGCAAAATCCTGTGGGAAACACTCCAACTTTAGTATTTTCCACCAGATAATGTAACTGGTCAGTTAGCCGGCAAGCTAATATCATCTCACTAGATCCAACTAAAGAACAAAATCATGTATCATCATATATTTCATGTTTTGCAGTAATGCTAGTTTACCTGTCCATAAGATGAAAGCCAACTTCATAGACAAGTATTAAAGAACTCACATCTCAGCAGGACTTGTAAAAATTTATCCATGCATTTATCTTCAGTTGTCTCGACTACTGTAACAGTGTCCTTACAGAGCACCCTAAAAATTCAATCAAACAGCTGTAGCCGATTCAGAACGCAGCTGCTCGAGTCCTCACCAAGGCCAAAAAAATGGATAGCATCACTCCAGTTCTGAGTTCTTTACACTGGCTGCCTGTCTGTCAAAGATACAGTAACCATAGCGGGAACAATCAGCGCCTCTGTCAGACCAACCAGTACAATCCAAATTCACGCAGCTCACCTATGAAGCCTTGTAGTAATCCCACTGATCAATTATATTACAACAAAAATGGTCTTGTTACATTGCCAAAGGTCCAGATGAACCATCCATCCATCCAACCATCCATCCATCCATCCATCGTCAAACGCTTATCCTGTGTACAGGGTCGCGGGGACGCTGGAGCCTATCCAAGCTGACATTGGGTGAAAGGCGGGGTACACCCTGGACAGGTCGCCAGTCCATTGCAGGGCCACACATAGACAGACAACCACTCACACTCACATTCACACCTAAGGGCAATTTGGGGAAACACCAGAGAGAACCCACGCAGACACGTGGAGAACATGCAAACTCCACACAGAAAGGCCGGGGCAACCGGGGTTTCAACCCGCGACAGTGCTAACCACTTCACCACTGCGCCGCCCCCAGATGAACCAAGTCAGTAAAAATATTTAGTCCAAAACACATTATTTCATCAATAAATCCACAGGGACTGTTGCCGCATCGTTTCATATTTGCCGACAGACGTGGCTCGTATGTCATTAGAACCGTAATAACTCTGATTTGAATGTAAACAACTATGATAGCTTGTATTCAAATTAGCCGCTGAACTCTAACCTTTCGAGTGACACACAATCTGAACCAATAGGAGCTCACATGTCCGTTTTATAGCCAACGAGAGCCCACACTGTAAGGAAGGGCCAGGCCCTATTATTTTGCGGGTAGGCTGAGCCAGTTGCAACGAATTGTGCCGATGACTGGCACTCCGTGTAGCCAATAAAATTCTGAAAATAATGATACCCATCTTTAAGTAGGAAGTTCATGATCTGCCAGCAAAAAACACATCTGCGTCAAGCTACTGGAGCAATTAAGCAGCAGCCTTTTGCCGCCAAGGGTCGGTGCTGTCTTAGAAAAAATACACTAAGACATACACTAAGAAAAGCATGTGTAAAATATTCATTTTTCATGGTATTGTTATAAAATTTTAACTTGGACTAGGTAAGACTTTATGCTGTGGCCCTACAGTGTTTTCCAGCTTTTAAGTGTAGTTGTCTGCATGCATTTGTTAGCAAACATTTTCAAGCGGAAATATGAAATATATTATTTTTAGTGCATTTAAAGTGATATTAATCAATTCCAGTAGCACTTACTGTGGGTTAAACACTCATTTATTCCAAATGGTTCAAGAACTACTTTCAATTTATTTTGGATATGCCCTGAATAAGAGGTTAAATATGTGTACTGTACTATCCCCCTAAAACCACTACAAAGCTGAGAAGTAAGTGCCTTGCACAAGTGAGCCAGTGTACTCGCTCGCTCTTGTCTGACTCCTTAGTAATCAGAGGTGGCTGTAAGTACACAATACTCTTACTCAAGTAGTCTACAGTATTTTGTTCCTCCCTGTCTCTTACCTCCACTGCTAACTCAACAACTTGGTGCGAGTAGACGATGACATGTTGAGAGAAGGGGGAAGTATTACAATTAACTGGGTGGTTATCAATGTGAATATAAATTCATATCCAAAATTGATGGAATTCCATGACAAAGATGCACAAAAGCTGTACGATGTAAAGACCATACTGGTAATGACGAAATAGTTGTTTAATTATAGTTATTAATTGATGCATGAAGCTGTTCTCATTTCATTGGATACCAACTATTCAGTCAATACATATTTTAATTAGGGCTGAACGATTAATCGTTTTCAAATCAAATTTGCGATTTGAAACAATGCGATTAGCTAACCATGAAGGTGGCAATTAAAATGTTGGTTAATTACACAGCGCATCTGGCCCGTTTTAAACAGTCATGCAGTTACAAATTCAATCTGTCATCTTTGTGTGACAGACCTGCTCGCCTGTTACAGTCCGACTCACCAATTACAGCTGGCACAGGGGGTGTACATTTTACAACAACAAATGAAACTAGAAGAAAACGTGGGATAATAGCACCAGCCGAACCAACACAGGCAGCGGCTCTGCCGCAGTTTTGTCCGGCAACAAGTCACATTGAAGTGTTTTAGCAGTGGAGCGTTTAGCCTACACATGGTTAACATGTTGTTAATTTGTCTTTTTTTGTGCTTCAACTACAGATAACAACTCTCTGTGAGCCCGTTCCGCTCTCTGCAGGTTAACGTTAACACAATATCCACATGGAGCTTTTCTGAATAAGAGCATTTTGTATGTTTGATTTTGCTGACTTGCTCAGATTTTGCTTATTTCTTCAGCTGTCCTTGATTTTTGTGCTTCTACCATGGTTAAGTAGACTACGTAATTAAATTGTTTCTGTTTTTGTTTAAAATATTTTTTTGTTTAAAACAAATAAATTTGTTTGTTTGACTGTGTTTATTGTTGATGTACGATCGGGAATCTAAAAAGTGTAATCTAAAATGTTTTTATTTTGAAAATTAACGGGATTCTCTATGCCTTTCTGTGTCTGACTTCCTGCCTGGTTCATCTGCTCTGCGCTGCTTGACGTAGCTTCTGTCAAAAATAGACTGGCATTAAATATTGAACTTAAGTAGAACTTTTTAAAAATAATCTCAAATTGTAATCGCGATATCTGACAGAAAAATCACTTTTTTTTTTCTCAAAATCGTTCAGCCCTAATTTCAAACATCGAAATATTGATGATGACTACTGTATAAAGTTTTTAATGATTGCAGAGAGGAGTAGTAAACCTGTTTATGTGATAGGGAAATGAAATCAAGGGCATTCTTGTTTGTTTGGTGAATTTGAACAGTTTCCTTCTTTGCATGTTCACTGCTACACGCACCTACAGTAATCCATAATACAATAACATGTAATAACTACCACAAACATGACATCTGGGCATCTTCATGTTTTTCTATCAAGGCAAACCTTAGCCTAATGATTTTAATAACAGTATGATAATATATGGATCTTAGTCACTGCTTAGTCAACACTAACATTAGCTAATTAACAGTAGACTAGTTAGCTGAAGTTGCGACAGCATAAGGAAACTATTTGGCATTGACTGACCGAGTGGGCAACAGAAGCTGGATAACTTTCTGATAAACTTACAATTATGTTATCTTATCTTAGAATTAATTGAATAACTCACCATTTATCATCATCATCAAGCAGTAAGCATGCTACTCCCTGCTTACTGCTTCAAGTACACTCTCCCCCTCTCTCTTACCTGTCACATGCCTGCTCCCCACATGGCCAGCCACCTCTCCTCCTTCCTCCTATTGCTGCAGAACAGTCAGGGGGGCCGCCAGGAATTTTGGGCCAAATGACAAAAAAAAATCAAATTGGACACCCTCTGCACAGAGCTGTCACTACTTCTCTAAGACTTAACTGTCCCATCAAAAGCTTTACATAACTCTAATTAAAGGCCTGCAAGTGTCTGGCTTCTTGTAGTTCAATATTAGCACTAGCACAATATTTACTGCTGGTGATTTGCACATGCAAGTCTGTATACAGGATGCAGTTCACTATTTGCTTCTCAAATAAATTGCCCTTTATGATGGGAATAATAGTCTATGTCAATAGATGTCATTTAACGGCCATAATTCAATCTAAATGAACGTGTCAAAATGGATTATTTTAATATAGTCTGTAACTTACATGCAGGCTGAGGTAAACTGCTGTCCAGCATCCAGTACAGACAGGAAGGTGCTTTTTATTTATTTCAATATGATCATTATGTGAGGAAATAATTTGTGCTTGAATTTCTGTCATTAAGAAATATTTCATCTTTTTTTAATGGTAAAAAGAGCAAGAGAGACGGAGAGTTCCCCACAGCCTCCCTGGAATGATGCTGACTGGCCTGTCATTAACACAGTGCTGCTCACCTTCTTCACTGGGACAGGGAGGCTGTTATGGGGAGACTGGGGTGCTGCTGACTCATCTGTGGTTAGTCTGCTAAAAGGGGCATGGACAATGATTTAATATGAATATTGCTAAATGTTTCCTTGCACTGATTAAATGTTGATGAAATGTAGGCTAAAACTAGTCTGTAGCTAGCTAGCTTATTTCACTGTGGACATTAAGCCAACAGGTTAACACCACTCACAGACTAAAGGCTGCCCACCTTTGTTGGTGAAAAACTGGGTTACAGACTGACATCCTTTTCTTTGTCTTTCCTCACTCTCTTTTCTCTCTTTCCTTTTTAGAAAACCAGATTTTGTCATTGCCGCATCTACTGACTGCAACTTAACACCGTCACCGATAAGAGCGCTAAAGCAGGACCAAACCATTTCATGCAGATACAGGGGGGTGGTCGGTCAATATGGAGGTTTACTCTTTGGTCAATGGGGATTTTTAACTTTTACTGCCAAAAACAATTAAAACAAATCATCTTTTTATTGTTATATTTGAAATATATTTATATTCAATGACGATGGTTTATATAATGTATAATATAATATAATTTGATATTAGTTTATAATTTTTTGGAATTGTCCTAAATTTTCCCCCCTATAGGGCGCCCATGATAACAGTTACTGCTGTCACAGTAGATGTTTCAGAGCCATGGCATCTGACAGCCTATTGTGGGGGAAAAAAAAAAAGATATATATATATATATATATATATATATATATATATATATATATATATATATATATATATATATATATATATATATATATATATATATATATATATGTATATATATATGTATGTATATATATATATATATATATATATATATATGTATATATATATATGTATGTATATATATCTTTTATATATATATATATATATTTGCGACTTACAAGGTGTGTCGGCCCACCAGGAAAATACCTGGTATGGCAGATTATCTGTCCAGTGCATTCAATTCTGCAGAAGTTATCAAAAAAAAAAAGGCTTTAGAGGTTATATGTGGATGTTAAGATGCCATATCAAACTGTCAAACTTGTTATTTATATTTTTCTATACAAGTGTATCACAATAGCACCTTATTCAGTTAATTATAACTGCGGATTCTATCACATTATTTGAATGATCAAGTCATTGCCTGAGGCATGTGTTGCTCCTAAGATATGTAGACACACGTTGCCTAAAGTGGTATCACAAATATCAGGTGAGAACAGATCTTATCCTGTTGGACGTTATGATACATTTTGCTGGCTTATGTTACAGTTCATCTCATGTTAATTGGTGTCAGCATTTAGACAAGGCATCAAATGAATAATAGAACTTGTACTGAAGTTATTTTTAATGAGCAATACCATATTCACATGGTTATTTTTTTCATCTAAGTTTAATTTTCAGCTAGTTTTTTCATGGTATAGAGTATTTAGTGATAGATGTCCGTAACGCTATTGTGAGGTCTGAGTACATCTAATACAATAGGGAACGTTTCAAATGATGTGGGGCAATTATCCATTATAGATTAATTAAACTTGCCAGACCTTTTGTAATCTAAATCTAATTGACTCATTAGAAAATAAATTGCATAAATTAATGGTCTGGAGAGTGCGCAGACAAAAATAAAACATTATTATATGCTGTTCTTGGATTTTAGAGAAAAGAGGAGTTTGATAATGGCACCTTATATGGGGGAAAAAAAACTTTTTTTTTCTGCAACCACTTTTTAAACAAATCATCCTTGTTAAATTTTCAAGAAAGCATAAGTAAATTATAATTACGTATCACTTGTTGTCTACTCGAAAGATGTCCCCTTTTTTCTTTTTCTTTAAATTTAACTGTATAATGTAAAAACACCCTACTCAGTCAGGCTAGTTTTAGACACATATGATTAAAATAGAAGTCATTGATTTTTGTAAATCCATGTTAATGAAAGCCAGGAAAATAATTGACAATGTGCTCTCAGCATCCCGGCATCTTCCACTTCTGTATCCCTTGGCTGAAAGATCCTCAATATTTAAATAAACATAAATGAGGTGCTGCGAACAGGAAATCGACGACGCACATCTTAGAATAAAATGATTTATTAAACTACTTGCTGAAATGAATGGACACGCTATAGAAAGCCATTATATGCCCACCATTAACAGTGCATCATTTTAGAAATAAGCTGATCAGCACTTTTAGAGATGTAACTGCCGTTCCTAGAGGAGATAGATGGCCCTCTGTATTCATTATCATTTGGATATGTGCGGTGTTGCTTGGATCCACACAGCATGTGTTGTTTTAAAGACTTGGAGACGCATGCGCTGATATGATACATATAACATGATGTGAAGTACAGCTAGTTACAGCATCAGTACAATAAAATTTCTAATTGTACACTTACGATATAAAGCCCCTTTTTTCCTTGTGCTATAGACCTAATGTAACCCTTAAACCCCAGTTTGTCTTTGCTTTGTTTTCAGTTCAGTGTGCTTTATTGGCATTTATTGTCCAAGCAGTTTGCAACAAAATCAAAAAAGTTTACGTTTATATGTGACATAAAGAGATTAATCTAATCAAGACCATTCAAATTAGCAGTTTCTTTCTCTCTATTTACAAGTTTATGGCAATGCCATGTCTTCCGTGGAATGTCTTAGCTGCGCGTTTTAGATTTTATTTTTGTTATTATGCGATCTTATGTTTGTGAATGGCATCTAATGTAGAACTTTTGAATTAGTTCTATAACACAAAGAAATACGGGTAAAAGTGGATGGATGTGAATACGTTATGCTGCATAAAAAAAACATGGGTACTTGTGGAGAAACTGTTTCAAAACATACAGCACAATCATACAGCAATTACAGAGAGGACCTCCATGCAAAATTACATAATTTGCATAAGAGCTTCCAATACCTTCTCCCGATGCGTCTAGTTCTGCAGTGAAGAACCTGGGGTCTCCCAGTTGATTACAGCGGGCCTGGCAGACACTTGCACAATGATTCATGCAATCTTACTCATCATTTTCACAGGATTGCTTCAATTATGTGTCTTATTACACTGACTACTGATGCACCCGGCAAATGTGATGTGAAAACAAGGGTAAAATAATGTCAGCTTCTTTTTTGAATATCCCAAAACGTGCATCATAATGAATTGTATATTGCTTAGGAAATTGTTTGTGAAGAATAAGACTTGAACAACAACCACTTTCGACAAAATATTGATTTTGCCAAACCTTCCACAGGCACCATTCAATACACTGTATTACTGTTCCCTTACATGAAACTATTCCTTACAGTTCTATGTGGTGAGGTGGTGGTGTGAATCACTATAAAATGTGATGCATTGATACAGATTAAAATAGCTTCATGAAAAAACAACAAAAAACAATTAAAGCTAAAGAAACCTTGCAGATATGAATCATATTTTCAGCCATGTTCAAAGCAGTGCAGTCCATCTCATGCACATAACCCAATGTTATAATTGTTGAGAGAGAGAAGAGAAACAAACAAGAAGAAAAACATGATACAATAGAAGGCTTGCTCTGTGAGGTGGTAGAGAGGGCCAAGAAATCTGATGAAAGATTAAACCGCTTATCTAGTTGCTAAACAAAACAAAAAAAACCCTTCCATATTTGCTAATGCATTCTCTCACTTTCCTCTATCTTTCCTCAAACCGTCCCTCTACTGTATCTTCAGCTCCTCCCCTACCGTTCCACCGCTGCTAAATCAGATTGAGAGTCATAGATCACCAGAGACTTCACAATAATTTATATGCAAATCAGATGCCATCTATTAGCCTTTCATAGAATAAGTTTAGATTGGAGAAAACAGAGCAATGTCTACACCTGATCTGCCTTCACAGGCTTTCCCAAAGTGGAAGTGTATTGTCATAAAACGCTTTTTCAGACACCACCTTGAGATGTTTAAAGAGATTTACCCACACTTGTGATGCAAACTGATATCATACCCTTGCTCCCCAGGGCTCATCTGATGGATGCTTGGAAATGTTGGGAATTAAATTTAAGATTAACATAGTACTAAATCTGTTTAAAGGCAGGGTATGCAATTCCTGAGAAATCAAATCCCCTGAAAAACGCCATGATATAGTGTGAACAACGACACAGCAAGTAATGTAACTAACATTAGCTAGTTAGTTGTGGGTTAGCAAACTGGTGCAACAGCTGCTGCTGCTGCTGTGCTAACATGCAGAGAGGATGAGCCAGTCGCCGAACCACCATACAAGCTCCAGACAGCAATACTCACAACTCTCCTGCTAGTACAGCTAACATCACATCAACAGTATATCTTGGCAAACTTGTAAGTAAGCTGAATGTATGTGGGGAAGTCATTTAACGTTATCAGACACACAAATCTTGTCTGAATGGCTTTGTTTGGTTCCCATTTCTAGAGCCAGGGCCGTGTACAAACGCCAATTTTTTTTTTTCAGCACACACAGAGAACAGGCAGCTAGCCGACCATGTATTGGATTAGAATTACATACCCCACCTTTAAGGTCATCAGATGTAGCTACAAGAGAGCATGGAAAAGGGTGTTGGAAAATCTTCAGTGTATTTCAGCTCAATCAATTTGAGCAGTTTAGTAACACATTTCTTTTTAAGAATACAACATGTATAACTGGCTCCCTGAATAGTGTTACTATAATTTGAACTGTACCCACTGCGGATAAATAATAACTTCCACTCTGAAATACTCATGGGGCATGGTGAATGTTTGCCATATACCATGCCATTGTTTCTGTGTACCTGTGCAGATATATTTGGCTCATATTTTGTGCAGAGCAATAATATTTTTCTGTTGTTACAAATGATGGCTAGTTTGGATGAAGGCAGTAGAGAGTAATGGGTTAGGGTGCTGTGTCTCTGCTAATTAAATGACAGTGAGCAAGCAGATGAGAGAAATGCTTTAATTTTTCAAAGGTGACATGCAACCAGGAACATTATGTGCCAGCTATCAGCATACATAACAGGTAGAGAGGTATCTGCTGACAGGTTTTCTAATGAAGGGCTGGAACACTGCAGTGGTTTTTTTATCCATCTGCTGTCAGATCGTCTGGCCAAACATGTCAAAGTATTCACACTGTTGCTGTTGTCTCCACTACTGATGTTTACCTTTATCATTGCATGTCAGTACAGAGTAGACTACTCCTTCCAATTATTTGTTCAATTACCAAGACACAACACATACTGTACAGTAGACAATGTCAGGTTATTTTTGTGTGAATGTAACTTTTATAGTGTCCATAACCAGACAGGGTGGAAATAGTACTAAAGTAAAAATATATAGATGCTGAAATGTGCAACTGCTATACTATGTAAAATACAACATACAATATCAATATAAGACCGTTAAGAATTATTATGGATAAAAAGTACTGGCTGGAACCATGGGAGTTGCAAATATAGGCTGGTCATTGTCTGAGCCACCAAGACACCCCAGCAATGCTTTTGTAAAAGATTGTTAAACGTGAGATTTTCTTCTGGTAACAGTACTTCATCACCTTCACCTCAACATTGACAGCAATCATTTTATGGTTTACTGCTCACTTATCTAGTATGCTATATCAAAAGGAAGTTTTCCTACAATAGGCCTTTGTTACAGCAGAGTATGTTGAGTCATCATAATATCAAACTGTTATTAATAACATTGATGACGGCTTTATTCTGTCTAAGTAGGGTTGCAACAAACAGACTCTTGTTTGAATGTCAACAGTCCAAAACTCAAAAATATTATGTGTGTGTGTGTGTGTGTGTCATATATATACAATACAGAGCAAATGAGCAAATATTCACGATTGAAAAGCTGATTAACTAATAACATTAGTTCAACAGCAGAACAGTTAATCGACTTATTATTTCAGCTCTACATTCATTTGTGCCAGTTAGCCGTGACAGTGGGCCAGCATGTACACTACCCATACCACATAGCCTAGTTTATAGTATATGTGATATGTCATGCTCTTTTTCAAATCCAGTGGTTAATGTCACCTACACTGGTTGGTTAAATGATTCACTGGCTGGACCTTAGCTTCCACTCATTTTTCTATTGATTGATGCTGCCCAGTGGTCACAGGATAAATCAACCTCCAAAGCATAAGTATATTATCACTCCTAAATACAACATGTGTACACACACACACACACACACACAGTATATATGATTTTTTCTATTTTATCTGGTGTTATGAGAAACCTGACTGTTTGCTTTACTCCACATTTCATGGCATTGCAGGTGCACAGGCAGCTGCGGCTACCCACAAGAAGTAAACAAGTTTGAAAGCAACAACAAAAGCAGGGTTCAAAATGCACATTAAAGATGTGCATTTAGAGGACTTAATTTACATAATTTTACCAACTATGTCTCATAATGTCTCAGAAGGACCAATCAGTATATTAAAAAAATATAGTGTGTTTGCTTTTACAGGTTTGTGTCGATAACATTCACTGTGAAAGACCAGTGTCGATTAATTCTGGATTTAAACTTTTGAAATATTAACTGAAGCTTGATGACTATTTACCATCCTGTAGTTGTGGTAATATCACCAACACACAGTACTACTGGTTAGTTGGTTAAACACTGAAAAAAGGTGTTGCTTTATCTGCCAACAGACTCCAGAAACAAATGCCTGGAAGTTTTTTTTTTTTTTCTTTCAGAAATTAAAAACACTGTACCTCTTTCATTAAATATCACACTTGAGATCGCATATGTTTGACAGTTAACTGACCTGCTGAGGCCAGTGTTAAAATTAATGTGACATTCAAAAGAATCAAATTCTAATCAGCACCTTGAGAATTATAACAGAAGGCCCTGCCAGTTCAAGTCACTACAGTGGTTTGTTATATAGGTGCATTATGGGGTTACGTTAATGTGGTACTTTTAACAAAAGTGCAGTCTCTTAGTTTGCTTTGTAATACTTCCAAAAAGCAATATTAATCCTCTATATAAAATATTATGGTTCTTTTCATAGTATTTGAGGTCGACAGTTCTCCGTAATCATAGTTGTCCATGTGATGTGTGAACTCTTTTCTGCAGCAGCTCATCCATCCTCCTTGGGCATGGGGGTTGATGCTGTTTTTCAACTTGAATCATCTGTGCTACTGGTGCATAGTGCAGTTGCAATGATTCATTTTGAAAATTCAATTTTGCAGCTTAAACACTATCTGAGTGTAATGGGAACAGGAATATTAAGCATTGCCAAATTAAAACTATCCATAACACTGATTAAAAGCACCGCTCTGAACACACACGCACAGGCACGCACATTATACACAGACTCATACAAAAGAACAGCAAACGTTTCTATTGTGCGGCGCTGACATCTTTACTTTAATTCAGAGTGATTCACAAAGCAAAAACCATTTGAGAGCAGACCGTTGGGGGAGAAACTTAGCTTTCACATTCAAGGCCTGGTTTGTATTCTTGATGGCCACTTATTCAGAAAAACTGAAGTTGTTTATTGTTCTTCTGTCACTCTGGATGTTTCTTTGCAGTTTTATATAGCGTTTGTCAAGCTGTTCATGAGCACACTAATCTCTCTGAACCACATTCATTTGAATGATCCCGCATTCTTTTAAATATGAGGCGTGTGAGGTTAACGTGACCCAGTATCTCACCCACAGATTTTTTCAGTTTAATTCATTTCCATGTCATGGACAGAGACCGTGGATTTTCTATTGCTGTTTGCCTGAAAGGAGTGTTTCTCTTCTGTCTTCAAAAAAGGCATAGTATGGCCTTGCATGGACACTTAAATAATCTACTGTTTACTACTTATTTGCTAATGCCTGAGTAGAAAGTGTCACATTTAGTTGTTATCAAGTCTGTAGGAAAGTGGTTTTAAAAATTCTGTTACATGGCAGCTTATGGAAAATAGTATACTTTCTCACTTTGTTTTTGTCTTTATTTACTGTATTAACTGTCTTGATTTGACTATTTGATCAAGTATGTTGGAGCATTTACAAAATGTACAGTTGCTTAAAAAATGAGAGAATAAATCACTTGTGAGTATGGCTCATTGAACAGCTCCTTGGCAATTTGAAAAACAGTCTGTGTCCTCTCCTGTTTGCTGACTTTGATGAATTTCTGCTACACCAAGCAGCTCAAATTCAGACTGATGTGTTATTGATATATTTTATGACTTGGCATATCTAAGGATAATGTATTTACCACATGTAGAAGAAGGTAGTGTGGAATGTCAAGTGAAGGTGTCAATAGTGAAATCCACATTATGAGATAACCATGTGACTGTTGAATTTAGTGAACAGGAAACATTTTGTATTTACAGTGATTTAATGATGTAAAACAAACACATCTTCCTAGTAATAGAGATATCCAGCAGTGTGTAAATATCCAGAAATATCCAGGAACACAAGGCGGCAAACACACACACACACACACACACACACACACACACACACAGTAAAGCAAACACAGAATGTGAAACCTTCTGGTTAATTAGCAAAAAACATAAATAAATGCAATTAGTTATACTACATAATTTTAAATTCAGTATTCATCAAACATATGACAACAATATTTTCAAATCAGTAAATGGTCAGATATGATCCTTGGCCTTGGGGGGGGCATGACAAACTCATGGCAGACGAAAATACAGGGTGGGCGAGCGAGCACAAGTATCATCAACATAGACGTGCTAGACAACGACAAGTACTGTGTTTTATGCATCACAAGGTGCTCTTGTTGGTGCTCAGGCAAAGACTTCTTTAGGAACTAGAGACTGAGACAGATATTGTGTGCAGGTATTTCATTTCATTCTTACCAACACTAGAGCACATCAGGTTTTCTGATCTTGAAGGTGTGTTGGACCAACATGTCTATTTTGCCGTCTGCTTTAATAAACGTCAAATAAGACAACAGAAAACAGTGTTAACATGTTAATTTAAAAAGTGTTAAAATGTTTGAACCATAAAATACCATGTTGACAGGACCAGTTTTCAGACATTTAAAATTAGCTGCTGCCACTTTATATGTTTCTGTCTGGAAACCCTACATACAGGGTCCAAAATTAACTTTTCTGGCTCCTCCACCAATAAAAAACAAAAAAGAGAGATATTTTTAGGTTCAGTGTGTAATATTTCTGAGGATCTATCAACAGAGATGCAATATAAGATCCATAACTATGTTTTCAGTAGTATGTAAATACTTTACATAATAAACCATTATGTTTTTATTACCTCAGAAGGAGCCATTTATATCTACATAGCCCCACGGCTATGCCCGTGCACCCCCTTCCATGGACGTCGCCACGGTGCATTGTCATGTTTCTACGCACGTTTTGTCACTAAATTGTTCTTGTTCTACTTCTGGTAGAATTCAGGCAGTGCAGACACTTATCACTATGTTGAATACGCATGTTAGAAGAAGAAGTATTAATAATATACTACAGGGGTCTGCAAATAAGCTTTGCATCAGAGCAATATTCTCAACCATTAGATCATGGATGAGAATATAAGCCATAATATTGACATGCATCAACATGTTGTTCGGTTAGCTAAGGTGCAGGACTCACAGCCCAAGGGTGGAGGGTTCAATCCCACCTTAAGGCAACTTCAACAAATGGATTCTGCAGTAAATGTTTCTCAGATCACGGCATGTGCTGCACAGTTTTTGTTTCAGTGTTTGATCCACATCCATCATCTACTGACGCTTTTGCAATCCCCCAATATCTCCAGGCTGTTCTCTGACGGCTCTTTCAGAGGTATGTGTTGAGCAGGCTACGGACTTATTTAATGCCATTCAGTATTTTTCTAAGTAAGTGTTCAGTTCAACACCAGTACAGCATTACAGTAAACAAGCTTCTTGCACTTTTATTTTGTAGACAAGATCACTAAAGAGGAAGTGATTATGTGAGTAACTGTTGCTGTCATGACTGAGATCTATTTCAGCACTCGTGCTGCTATCAAAGCACCATAATCCTGCAAATGGGCCAGATATTGTCGCCTATATCTGGCCTATATACAATCATTGCAAGAGAGAAAATAATTCAATGTTGTAAAGAATCCAGTTGTTGGTCATCCGGTAATAAAATTATTTCCTCTGACACCAGAGTTCAACATTTCCACACAAGTTCATCCACCCTGCACAAATGGACTGTCCCAAATAAGACTACATGACCACGACATAGGCATACAACCAAACACAGCCCCTTTGTCAATAAGGGTGGATATGTTTACGCCAACAAGTAGTATGGAGGCCTTAATGGTCCCACTGTTTTAACACTGTATTTTGTTATGTTAACAATTAGTTGGTAACTTTTATAAAAATAACTTTTTTGCACACTTGCTGAAACTGTTGCTATATCCTGATTGTAGTACATGAGACAGAAAATATGTGGGAGAAAAATGTTGTTCCTCTTGCTCCTCGTACTGCTCCTAATGCCATTTGCAAGAATCCACCGCGCCTGAGTCAACACAACCAATCAGAGCCAGGAGCAGTCTACCGCAGAGTCAATCAGTGCCCGTGCACACACTGTGCAGCCCCCCTCCTCGCTCATTATCCAGTATGTTTTCCCATAAGTCCACTTTGCTTCCCCTTTTTCTGCCTTCCTTCATAGCCTTTATTCAAATAGAGCAGTGGAAGATCAGATCAGACAGTTTTAAGGTTAATGGATCAGAGGATGGAGGCCAATCACAGTGTTTTTGATCAGGCATCCTGGGCTATTTTGCACGCCTGACCACGTGCCTTGTTAACTCATCACCTCAGCAGAAAGGCCTTTTTTATCTGTATCCATGAGGCGAGTTGGACCAGACGTCCTGACCACAGAAGGCTGTAATGTTAATTAAACAGGATGGTGAATCAAGATGACAATGATTTACCCACACTGAGATATTCTCTTGGTAATCCCTGACATCAGGTCTCAGTTATCACAGTGCAGTCGGTTGTTAAAATAGTAATCTTTTAGCCGTAAGGTCAGTATTTTTTAGATATACTCTGTTTTGACCAAATCTAATATTAGATCTAACGACTTGAGCTCTTTCAAGAAAATCTACTCATATTCTTTGACCCGTAAAGCAGCACACATGACTGTATTCATGCAAGCATATGAATAAATAATGGAACCCTGTAGCTATCAAAAGACCACCATACTGGATGCTGCATGACATTCATTTCATATGCTAGTCAATAATTGCACATCGATTTAATATTTGAGAAGGGTGCTATAAAGTAACAGATTTTTAGCATTTATTTCTCCCTCTCTCTCTGTTTTACTTCCCTTTTTATATATTTATACAGTAGCTTTTTTGTTTGTGTATTCATTTCACGGTATCTAGGTTAGCAAATTAAATTTCTATGAAAACATAATGCATTAAATAATGGAGACTATTTCAGTCTTGATTTTTGAACATGAAACACAAAGGCTGTGAGTTGAGAGCATCTAAGTTGACCTTTGGACCCCTCTCAGAGGAACCCCATGGCTGAATTGCAGTGAGATCAGTGGCTTTTCAACATGATTAAGATATGTGCTGCTGAAGGCTATCAAAGTCTTAATATTAAATGATGTCTCTGCGGCTGCGGGAGTTTGTATAGAGGATTGCACTATGGGATGAGTAACATTACATTTACAAAGGAATTCAGTCCTCTGCAGTTTCCCATTCAATAACTTCAATGTTAAAATGCTACTGATACCAAGCTCAATGTACTGTAAAGTGCAACAAAATCAATGTCTATATTATTGAAAGATGAAAAGCTATGGATTAAAATACAGGATACAGCACTTACAGCTTGCATTTAAAATATTCGTTCAACATGTTGCTTTCTTGCTGAGAGTTAGCCTGGATAAGAAGATCAATACCACTCTCATTTCTGTCTCTTTAAAGCTGGAGCCCAGGAGATGCTTAGCTTAGCTTAGCTTAGCATAAAGACTGGAAACAAGTGGAAACAGCAGCCTGGTTCTGTCAGTAGGTAAAACAATCCGCCTGCCTGCTCTTTTAACGCACACTAATTAACACGCTATATCACATTTTTTTAGTCCATGCATAAAAAGTGTTTTGTGGCTGGGAGCAGTAACCAGTGTCTTGGTTGTCTGTCAACCTCACGTTAACGACAAGACCACATGGAGGAGAGTGGAAGGTGAGTATTTGTTGGAATGCTGCAAGTGGCGCAGTTGAGATTTGGTCCTGCTCCTGAAACACCTCTAGATTGCTTCAATAAACTCAATATCTTTAGGTTTTGGATTTTGCTGGGACAACAAGTCTCAGACATTCTAACAGCATGGTCAACCAGATGGACCTAATTTACAAGCAGTGTAATGGTGAAAACAAATCGCATGTCATGAGAAAAACAAAACGGTGCATAATAACTCATAACTCAGCACAAGGACCCCTCTGTATTCAATCATACACTAAAAATACTTTATTTACTAGATACATATTTCCTTCTTGTTGCAGTATCCCACTATTTCATCTGTCTGAACAAAACAATTATTGTTAAGTGAAATTCACTGAATACCCTATGATTTCTATGTGCTTCCTTATGGAGCATACAAATTGTTTTACATTACTGCAGTGATCTACAGTATGATTAAATTTCCATGTTATGTCCCACATCCGCCTAGAATGGCAACACTATTGTACATTCCAGTGACAGCAATCAAAGCGTAATGTATTGTACTACATAACGAATCACCGTGATTGAATTTACTGATTGATAATGTATCAAGGAAAGACATTTACACACTTACTGCTGACTTCTCTATTTTATATCATTGTAAACAGAATTTCTTTGGGTATTTGATTTTGGTGAAACTAAATACATCTGAAGCCGCCATCTTGGGCTCTGGGAAATTGTAGTATGGTTTGTTCTCTCTTTTCTTAAATTTTGTAGATCAAATGATTGATTGTTTAGTCCTGTAAATAACTGATAGTAAGAATTGGTAGTTGAATGCCTAAATCAAAGGTAATGATTATACTAAGAAATAAAAAATAAAACTGAAAACTATTTTCTCTATGGCAAACCAAGGCTGCAACTCCTTTCATCTTTATGGGATTAAAGGTTTTTCTTCAGATTGTGTTTATGTTGGACCTCTATGGAAGCTCAATCATGTTGATCCATGTAACTAAGGTAGTAAAAAACAAAACAAAAACTGCAACCTTAGCACAGCCACGGCAGGACTGTAAATTGAGAGACAACACGCAGGAAAAGCACAGGGTAATCCACGAAAGCGTCTTGCATTTGTTCCCACAGGCGGGGTGTGCTGGGGGAGCTGTTGGCGTGCAGGGTGTGAGTGGGAGAGAGGAGTGCTGGTGGCGGGACGTCACTTTTTTCTGCTGCCCACCTTGGCACACAGCAAGCTTGTCTTCAGATCAGAGCTTTGCCATGAACTGGAGGTTGGCAATGAATCCAAGTGGCCGGGGGAGATAAGGCAGCCTCTGGGACATTACAGATGCAGGCATTAGCTGTGGAGACTTGATGGAGAGCAGGGCAAGCTGAGGCCTTTGATAATGCTGCCGATGTTTACTGCCACTACTCAACAATGGAGCATCGGCTAGACGGTCAAGAGACTTCAGACTTATACAGACTTGTTCAGATGCAAGCACTCAACAAACCGGTCAGTGCACAGGACACAGAAAAATCAGATTTTTTGATGTTGCCTTTTCCTTGCCATGTTGCCTCCCTGGAGGCAACTGGCAAAGGCGAAGTGAGGAAAAGCCTTTTAATATGGTTCCACATAAAATTCCACTGTAGTATGTTAGTGCAAATTACTCTGTTTTAAAATATTTATATTTAATCAAATACAGTCTTTGACAAGCCTTTTGTTATCCAGCCACCGTTCAGTGCTCATACCCACAATTTTGTTGAGGCTTAGTGTTGGGTCTGCTTTTTCCTCCTTTCTTGTTCCCAGTTTTTTTTTTTTTTTACCACCTTACTGACATGCAGGCGATTCCCAGTGGATTGCTACAATTTCAGCTCTCGCTTATCTGACAATAACAGTTCCTGTCCCATCCTGAATCTAACATTTACTGTACCATCCTTCTCCCTCTTCACTGGCTTCAAGTAGCTCTGCCATTTACCATTTGTGCCAAGTCTGCAATGCAAAAAGACAACCCTGACCGCAGGGGGAGGAGAACAGTTGACAAAGTGGCTGTCACTCTCTAGTGGTGTTTCTCGGCTGAGTAATTCCACATCCAGAATAAACACCAAATATCTAAAACGTAATATGATAACACACAATGTTGTTTAATGTACAACAGCACCCAAACGGCATGATCAACCAGCTGGGCCTAATTTAATTTAAATAGATTACATATCATGTGAAATACTAAAATTAGCAAAAATCTTGAGAACAAGTTGCCTTTCTCAGCGCAGTCTTCCATAAAGCATGTTTTATTTTCAAGACAAGTATCTGTCTACTGTTTCATTTAGCAGTATCCCTCAATACTAAGTGTCTGAACGAGCCATTATTGTTAAGAGACGTTTTAAATCCCTGAACCCTGCGTGATCTCTGCGTTGTCTTATGCAGCATGTAAAATATTTCATAATACCACAAATATCTTATTTTAGATGATCAATACCCATGATACAAAACAAAGCTTAGAAAGGCAACACTGCTATCATTCTAAAAAGCATAACAAACTAATCATCTGACCTTTTTTTCAGTTTACTGATTGATAATATATCAAGGAAACACAATTACACACTTACTGCTGACTTAAAGCCCTAATTCATTTCACAGACAGGCCACTGGCTCGCCAAATTAAATACAGTGATATCTCTTGGTCTCAACCTCTATACTTCATGGTTTCTAGGTTTCATTTAATATGCTTCATCCACAAATTAACAGGATGTAATTTGAAATTTAATATGGAAAAGGCATATAATAAAGGGTCACATTTGGTGTGTGATGAAATACTGTATAATCCATCTTTTGGACCCTGCCATGTGGTCTAATCATGCACGGTCAAGTGGACTCTGTACTAAAGTACTAATACTAAAGTACTTGTCTGTCTGCCATTGTATGGTATTATAACTCATGTTATAATGACACATTTTCTCATTATTACTACATACCAAATTATTCAGGTTTCAACTATGATCCTTTTTTTTTGGTTTGTTACAACATAACTTTGTTGTATGTGACAGAACCTTGTCAATTTTCCACAAAATCAGTGGCTCTTGTTTAAACAAGAAATGCTTTTCATTGTAACGACAGAAAAACGTTTCTCATTAAAAAAGTGTTCATGTTATAACACAAGTTCTATATAACTTTCAATTATTGATATCAAACAAAGGTAGTAGAGTCCTTGCTGGAGTGAGACTGAGGGTGGGATATTGGCGTTGGTGCTGATTAGAGAGGGGTGGTAAAATGAACGTGAACGTTCACATACTTTGGAGCAATGCTTGATCTCCAGTGGCAGATATTTCCTATTCATTAAAGACATTACTATTCTGACCTCACACCGTTATTTTACAGTTACAAAGCCACATTGTGTGAGCAGTACAGTTCATGGAGTGTTACATCTACACCCACAATCAACGCCTACTGCTGAATTTGGAAAGTCACAGGTTTGTAGACTTAAATTTTGCATTTTCACTATGACTTCATGTTCAGCAGCTCACCTTTAACAGTCAGAATGTGTTTGCCATGACTTTTGCTCTCTTGTTCTGATAAATGAAATTTTAGAGGCAAAGTAAGTTGTAAAAAAAGAAAGAAGAGAAAAAAAAATAACTCGTGATTGTTGATATGAAATCTGTTAGTATCAGAGTCTAATCATTCCAGTGGTAAAGGAGGTTTTACACTGAACCTCTCTGTTTCCTAACCACTCCATCTGGATACTGTAAACTATTTAAAAGCAATACAACATTTCCTTTTCATAGATTTGATAAATGATTATTTTAGGGAATGCCACATTGGTGGCCTTTGGTGACAGGGACGAATTGATTTAGTGATGAAGGAATTGATTTGTGATGACAATATTTCCCCAAAGCTCTTTTTTTTCACTATTTCTGCCTGAACGCCTAATGGAAGTAATAGTTTTACTTGCGACAGATAATGTCATTACCATTCTTCTTGATTGCAGAGTTAAGTGAAAAGTTTATTAGGTGTATGTATTGCCCTCAAAAATAATGCCTAAAACATGTAATAGAAAATCAATAATGCATACAGTGCATCCTAACTGTGTCTTCTTAATAGTTTCAGCTTTCATTGATCTCTGACCAAAAAGACAATTAGGCTTTCTAATGTGCCCAATTTTTTTTTGGTTAGACTTTGAGGAGTTATATGCTTTGAGCACCTATGTTTGTGAGCTACTATAATTCTGTTTTTATTTTTGTTGTAGAACTAAAAAGCCAGTTTGCTTTATTAACTGTCTGATTTCACCTCTCAATCCACTTAAAATTGTACATTTGCCAACTATTGATAAAGTGCAAAAGTTCAATCTAACCTCCGGCGACAATCCTATTAACTGTAAGAGACTCTGCCATGAGGCCAACAGGACTTTTTCTGTAATATTACCATTCCTTTTCAAAAGTGTCTTGCCAGTGGCTCAGGTTGCCCGCAGCTATTTTGCCCTGTGGGAAACATTTTCTCTAGTGACTGTTGCCAATCTCTTACCTATTTCCAAAAGGTCTGTGCCAATCCCTTCCTTGCAGTTGAACGTGTGCACAGCCCTTCTCTTGCATCCCTCTCACCTAATTATCCCAGTGCTATGAGGCATGTCAGAATGTTTTCATTCTGGTCCTGCCAAGCCAGTTTCCAGCCTGTACTCTTTAATTGGTCTTCATTATAAAGGTATATGGATGGAAAACAACGCACAGGTAAAGGCTTTATTTTTCTTGTTTGTATGCTGCATGCTGAAATAGTTTATAGTGTGTGTTTACAATAATGATGCTTGTGCAATTATACGGAGGAAGCTGCTCATAAAGCGTTGGTTTTCTTTATGTGTCACACTCGCTCACACTCAGCTCAAAACACACATACATGTATAAGCTGAATGCAAAAGAATCTATGATAGTTATAAACCTAACAGCACACTTTTCAAACATAACCAGTCACTTGTATGATATGATATGATACCATATGTTTTATACACTTTGAAGTTGTGATCTGTCATTTCTGTAAATAATTATTTGAACAGGAAGTGATTTGAACTTCTGCATTTCCAGCTGTAGGTTTGTCAGTAGTAAAGAGAAGAAGATTGACTACTTAGCTTAAACATTAAAACTGTCCCCGATTAGATTATGTAAGGGTGTCCTTCTTTTGACGTTAAATGATTTATGTGTTATAGAAAGTTGTTTTTGTGACAATGTCTAAATGCCACTTGATAGTGGAGTTTGGCAGTAAGAAATTAATCATAGCAGTAGAGCTGCTATGAGTAGTAGTTTAATTTCAGTAGGTGCAACCGACAAATAAACGATGAATTCATTAAGAAAATATTAGCTTTTTCATTTTACCATAATCAAGTAAGTGTTTCAACTCTACTTGATACCATCTGTTGATTGATCACACTTAGTGACCCACTTGGCTGGGTAGTCCGTTAGGCACATATTAATTGATTTTCAATACAATAAATTAATATATAAAGTAAATCTAGGACACACATTTAAAATCCAGACATATCTGGAGCAATGACCTGAACTTGACAAGATGCATATTTCTTTTTGGTCTTTTTTTTCTTTTTTTGCTGTTTACTGTGACCACAGCATGGCACAGTATGTGATAAGCAGCATGGCACTGGTGAAAGAGTCAAAGGGATTTATCTGTAGCAGTGGTGAGTGGGGAGCAGATAAAAAGGTTAACACAGATGACTTGTTTTGACAGTGAATGAACAGAGGAGATGGAAATGTGTTAACAGCATTATGCAAAGCAGGAAAATGTATTTAATCAGGAGATGATGGCAATGCCATGGCAAAAGTGTTGATAATTACAACTTGGGTTACTAAAATAAATCCCAAATTACTGAGAATTAAAATATTATGGCACATGATTCGTGTAATTCTGAGCATTTGTCATTCATCGTAGAACCATAATACCAGAACAGTATTAATTTGCATATGATAACAGATGAAAATAGTCCATGCATGGACATGGATAATAAAACTCCTCAGCAATTCTGTGGTGTGATGTCCCTGTGTGGACGGTTCACTGTGGAGACTACTGTGTATTTTAAATTCAAAATAACACATCCTCTTTGAACAGAACTTTTCAAAAGTGCCAAACTTTAAGTCAGAGTTATTTGAGAGCAGGTGGCAATCATGGGGATGGTCTGTCTGTCCATCATATCAGGTCATAAGTTCTCTCTTGGAAAATAACATACTTAAGCAGTGGAGCAGACAGAAACTGCCACTCAGGTCACTACCCTCAGATATTGATCATGGTTTTGCGTTTTCTTGGCTGGCTTTGACCACAAAGGTTACATCTCTCCATTGAGAAAACAAGGAACACACATATCATAGTATTACATTTTACATTCAGCCATCTTATTTTCCCAAAAAAATTTAAAACAGCTCCGTGAGAAGAGCAATTAGTGTGTTTCAAATGCAATTTCCCCACTCTCATTCTCCACTGTACTTTAATTCATTCTAATTATTACAGGGAGTAATTACCTTTGGATCAGAGGAGCTAAAACATCAAAAGGTAATTCATACAATCTACACACCTACATTGAGAAGAGGGGTAATTTACATGAAATAAAACCATTGAAAATTGTGTGATTGGACTGACAGAATACTGGCACTCACAGATAAATAGACTATTCATCTGTGAGTACCGGTATTTTTTTTGTTTTGATCCTTGCCATGACTGTGCACCCGATACATTCTTTAAAATTTTGAGCTGCTACTTTTCACTAATTTTGACAACACACCTTGACCTTGTTGCCAGTCTAACTTATATAACTGGAAATATGCAATATGAAATACACATATTTAGTGACATGTCAGCAATAGTTAGAGATATTGAAATACATCTCAGTTGATTATATTGAATCTAGTTTGCTGAAGAACCTGTTAAACTGTATTTGCAACAGTACTGCATAGGTGAGTGTGTATCAACCTGTTAATGGACTCTTAATCAATCTTAATTATCTTTTGTTGTAGAATTGTTGATATGCATTGTGTCTTCTGTGTTTTCAGCATAATCAACAGCTATTATATGTTTTGCAACGTTTTTTATCTTTACTTTCTGTTGTCAGAAGAATATTCTGAGCCATTCTCATCTGAAAATGATTAAACGGAACATAAAATCCTTGACCAATCAAGGCCAAGTCAATGTTTATTTGTTTAGCCCAGACATTGTCTTAATGGGCTATATTCAAAGACCGAGCTCACTTCAAAAAAAACGTTTGTAGTGATTTAAAGGAATTGTATTGAAAGTTGTGGTTATAATCCAACAATAGTTTAATTATGATTTCAATACTAACGGTGGAAGGAATGGGTACAGTGGAATGGGTATGGTGTATGGAATCCAGTACAATCCATTATTGATACTATTTTAACTTGGTAAAATCTAAAAGTGATGATTTAATCCTCCGAGGACTTGTTCCAAAAGTATTTAAAGAGGTGTTTAACCAAAACATGGTGGAAACAAAACTTGAGGGGGCCTCCTAACACTAAAATCACAGCCTGTTACATTTTGCATTATATGCCATTTTCAGGCCGGGCAAATGACAATGGAGAAACCTGATATGATATTACCTTACACATACTAGTGTTTCTGCCTCAAACCTGATACCAAACTTGCATTTGTGCTCCCCAATGTTAATGTAAAACTCACTCTGACATTTATTTAAAATCCAATTTAGCTCAGGTGCTAGGGGGATATCAAGTCCTGATGGAGTTTGGTGTCACCTCTCTAATGAAGGAACCAATGCAAGGACTTAGAGGCTGATAAATATAAGCAGATGTCAGAGAGTGATATGACACATATTCCATCAATTTCGCCATGTACCTGCAAGGAAATACAATGTATGAATAACTCATTTGGTAAACAGAGCAGCTCATATAGCACCACAAAATTTTATTAAACTCGAAACTAAATCATTCTGTAGGTGTGTGTGTGTATGTGGGTGTGTGTGTGTTGGGGCATGATTTTGATAGGATCTGTGATTAGGGCAGTTTGAGTTAGACAAAAACACATACTTGATACTACACAGCACATTTTACATATTTCTTACAGGATTCTTACTTTGGGAAGTTGCAAAATACCAATTAGTGCCCTCCGTAGGACACATACAGCTGACCTCTAAAGAATTAAACACTGTTGAAATGCACTCAAGGGAAAGATGTAAATATAAGGCTAAAGTTCTCCCTTTTTAAAATGAAATGCACCTATATAATTCGTCTTGTAGAAAATGCCAGAATTTGACAGAAAGGCAAAACAGTATAAAGGTCTTATCTTGATGACCTGCTTAGACTGATATAGCAAAATATTGGCATTTTAATAGAAATGCCTCCTGACATTTCTGTCATATTCTAATTCTTTTCTGTCAAGATGACCTTTTCTTAGCCTCTACTGTGAACATTTCCTCGCTCACATTATCAAGATGCTTTGGTCTCCCTTGTACACTTCCAGTGGGAATAGATGATTCTTTATTTACTGTACAGGTACATTTAAGCGATGTACTATGAACAAAAGTATTGACAACATCAGTACTTATAAAAATGTGTAAAGAATATAAAGGAAAATGATAAGTAATTGAAAAGTGAATAGATTTGCTTTGAAAGGCAGTTGTTTATTTTGTAAAGGTCTCAGTCATGTACGTCACTGTTTGCCGCAGAGTAGTGTTGTCTAAATCAAGTCCAAATTCATTCATGTTCATCTGTCTATTATTGTCTGTCTCTCAAATTAATCTGCAACATGACCTTTACAGTCATCATTTGTCATGTGACTGAAGTTCAAAAGAGATACAAGTGTGTGAATACCGTGCATGTATCTCTGCAAATGTTGATGTGTCACATTGTTGTTGTTCATTACATCACTGTAAACCAAAACCAGCAGAATCAAGAATGCTCAGCCATAGCTTAAAAAACAACTTTCTTTCATTATTGAGACATTCACACATTGAATATTTGTCAGCTCGTTCCCAGACACATCAATGCACAATACACACCAGTCACATGCTGCTTGAAAAGCCAATTTAATTAGCCAAGCATCTCACAACATTCTTAAACAAGACATCTAAAGACCTAATAAGACGTCAAACAATTCTGGCATATTGTCACCAGGAAATCAGCCACAGTGTCTGAGTCTGTGTTATCAACCTTTAGTGAACACACTCGGCTTCATTCCTTAAAGCTTAAAGCATCAGTTTGGCACAGGAACTCCAATTTCGAGCATGCTCGCTTCCATGTGACTCCATGGACAGCAAGACAATAGCCACTGGAAAAAAAAGTTTACTTGTTTTGACACTTAGCTGTCTAGGGACCTGTTTCTGTTTGGGCAATAGATGGATTGCCTTGAAATGTAGTACAGGCATTTATGTCTCCCTCAGGATAACTGGTCTACATTACCCTTAGCATCAGCTGTGATATTAGCATGCTTACTTGCTAAACTAAAATGCATACAAACATTATACCTGCTTAACATCTGAATGTTAGCATTGTCATTGTGAGCTTTTAAGCATGCTAGCACAACTCTAGACCATTAGTCTTGTTTGCATATAGCATTGCCCTCCAATCATACAAAGGAATTAACTGACCTAGCTGTTTTGCTTAACCAAGAAAGCCAGCATTTACAAGCCTGTATGTATTCTGCAAAAAAAAAATACAATATTGAATTGTTCCTGATTATAGTGTGATTTATGACAACATATTGTGTTCTGTGTACCCCACCTGCTCTATCCTCACCCTAGCTAAACATTGAAGGATTACCTACCCTACAGTTTGTCTGATGTTAATCTCTTGCACTATTAAATTGTTGTGGGTAGATATGGCTGTCTGCAGTCTATGTCATAAGACATTTTGAGTGTGTGCAATGTACACCTGAAAACATCCTTCAGACTTCAGCATCAGTTCTCGGACATCGTACAAAGTAGCCTTTTATCTCACCTCTAGTTGGATGACGCACAAACTGACATGTTGGTTTTTTGTGGCAAAGACGTTTGCTTGTCTAAAGACAGATACCAATTCATAAGGTGTCTGAAAATAGATGCTGATGTCTGTGGGTGTTTTCAAATGAAAACTGTATAGATTCACATCCTTTCATTACAATCAAACTGTTCTTGAATAAAATTAACAAGTAAACGTACATCTCTCAGTGCGCCTCTTGTTAAAGAGTTCGTGTTACTTTATTTGAAAAATCTATTATTGTTGAGGTATGTATTGTTTGTTCATCAGTTCTGCTTTAATGTTTCCACTAGTAGCAGAGCTGGTGCTCCCAATTAAAGAGGTGGTATTATGCTCATTTTCAGGTTCAAAATCCTATTTAGGGATTGTACCAGAACAGGTTTACATAGTTTAATTTTCAAAAAACACCCGTTTTTTATAAGGCACACTGTTGCAGCTCCTCCTTTCACCCTGTGTGTTGAAGGCTTCATTTTAGCTATGGAGTGATAGATCTTGTCTCTAAATGATCTTTGTTGGGAGTTGCACGTGTGCAGTTCCTAGTTAGGGACTACTAGCCAACCAGAAGCAGAGAAGGGCGGGTCAGTGAGATGCAAACACGGCTTCAGTTCAGTCTGTTGCCGACCAGCTTGGCAACAGACTGGAGCAAGAGTTTCAGAGTGGTGAGTTAATAATCTGTAACAAACGTATCTTTAATCCTTAAAGTTTTAACTGAGCTCTGTCTCTACATCACAGTAACAACTTCATGTCCATTGACCGCCTGGAAGGTAGCTAGTGTTTGGAAGGGAGAGGAGAGGTGTGTGCTGCGGCTCAGTGTTTTTCCACCTGTGCTTTTGAGGGCATGTCGGAGTAGCTGCTTGGTGAGCGTTATATGAGCCACATTTAGCTTTCATCCCTGTGTCATCACAGGGATGAAAGGGAAGCAGCTGGACTAGCAAGACGAGCTGTTTTCTGGCAGTTAATAGCAGAGTTTTCTGTGGGAGATGGGAACTCCCTTTGGGCGGACTCTGGCCTTTTTCACTTTGCAAACCTATTACATGCACAAAAAAGATATATAACTCAATAAAGGAGAGTGAAAAGTCCAAAAATCATAATACCACCTCTTTAAAACTTTCAGGAACTTAAATCGACTTGCACCTCCCTAGCTCAATTAGCAAAATTTCTATTAAGAGACCCTCCTACCTGACCACAGTGTTCACTCTATAATCCTGCCTGCTTTAAAAGAGTTTGCTCCACCTGTCAGTATAACTCCGAATGTCCACTTATTTCGTCTGGGTCGCATTATAACTGCGCCACTGTTTTGCTCTGTCCTCTGCCTGGTGTCAACTTCCACTGGAAGCGTCTCAGAATTGTTTCAGCAGAGGAGCGTGCATCCTGCAGCATGTTCTTGACTTGTCTTGTAGGACGTGCTGCAGCCAGGTCTGGTGGGCTAACAAGCACTGACTAGAATGGCCGCAACATGAGCGGACTCAGTGGACTTTGTGTGTTTGAATAAACAGACCTTCTTTGAATTAGTCCACAGTTGTAATTAAGCCTTGAATGAGAGGTTAGATAATCACTATTTTGTTTCAGCATCACTCGCAGTATGCCATTGTGTCCATGTATTGTCTGGACCTGTCCCCCCAAAGGTTGTTGCTGGTGTTTCATTTTGTGCACACAGTTTTTCAACACTGCTGCCCGGTATTTAAATGTAATAAATAGTAGTATTTCAGTCTGACTTTTGTCAGGCACAAAGTCACAGAACACAGTCCTGGGTGTGGCTGGCAAGCAAGCTAGTACACAGACAGACCAAGAAATGCACTGGTCAGCTAGGTGAGCAAGATAGACATGCTAGAGAGATTCACTGCAAGCTAATACATCTACAAGCTAGTAACATTACTGTTGCTGATGATGAAAAACATTTACCTTAGTTGATGGCATAATCAAAAAGATGGGGAATTTTATCTGTTTATGGCTCAAAATCAAAAAAGTTTGGTCAACCCTGCTCTGGTTGGTAGGTTCTAAAAAACATAGGCTTGTAGGATGGTAAAGCTCCTCAGATTGGTTGAAGACTTGGCAGCCTGCTGTGATGAGAGATGAGTAATTTTCTTTCTGTTACTTACCACGCTTACTTTTATGTTTTAGATCCACCAACTGAATATTAAATTAGTATTACTGACTGACACACCACCCTTTGACACCAACAAAAGCACACATATATGTTTTGAGGCCGCTTAAGAGACTAGCTACATCTACACCACATTTACCAGTTTCTATTACATGGAAGATCTCTGTATTTTTATTCATTAGAATCCATAAAGAAAAAAAAAAGCAGTTCACTTATTTTTCTTGCACAATTATGTCACTTCACACATGGCAACAAGTGTCTTTCATACTTTTTTTCCCCAGTAATATATGTAAGTGTTTGTGTAAATCATTTAAAAGTATTAATTACAATCACTGTTGCGTAGATATATAATTTTATATAATTTAACTTTTTTTTACTACATTAGACACAAATAAAGATATAATTTTTACCTGCTGTGATTGCACTGCTGTGCAGGGTTATCAGGAAATTGGGTGTCAGTTCATGTGCGATGCTCGTTTTTCAACAATTTCATTTAAATGTCTCCACTGTTTTTCCTACTTCAATATCATTGAGAAGATGGCTGTGTCATTCTCTTTGCTCTCACAATGCTCTGTTTTATATAATTGCCTTCTACTTATTCTAAGGCCAGAGGCTAGATGGAGCTGTATGTTAATTGTACGGGCCTCCAGACATTGCACTCAGCAGTCACTGCCAATGTGGCGAAACTAATAATCTTGGGTCTCAGAATTTCCAAGATAAAGTTAGCAGATGACCTTAAAGCTGTCATTTGTTTCCTTTCTTCCATCATTTTTACTGAGCAGTTTGGACTTTTACCAGTGTGCAATTTAAGTAATAAGAACAGAAGAAATATCAAATCAATTGTCAATTGATACTGGATGAAGGTGGACAAACTCCACTCAATAAGTCATGCTTAACTCAACATAATAAATAATACATCATATTCCATTATTGAATCTATCCAATCACATTAACGGATAACAATGAGAGCAAGGGAACAGGTGAGTGGTAAGAAGATCAATTTCATCCCATAAATAAGGGTGAGCTGACCAGCTGGGGCTTCTGCGAGTGGCTACATCAAGACTGACAGCTGCCAGATAGCTTACAGACTTGTCAGAGCCATAGATGACCTCAGGTGCCTGGGATGTATTTTCAAGAATGTGAACGGGGTTGGCTGTGACAAGGTCAGCTGTAGCATTTTAATTAGTTATTTTCAATTTTTAATGTGCATCATATTTAAAAGTAAAAGTGTACACATCCTATTTATTTTAAGCACCCATATTTAAGCTGGGGCTTGTCCATGTTCATCCAGAATTAAGATTTGGGCAGAGAACAAATCTAACATTAAGACTGAGACCCAATTGGTGTCCGCTACAAGCACAGAGCTCTGAACTAAAATTTCCCTTTAGTATCCTTCATCACTAACCTATATAAGCATAAATAATCATTATAATAATAAACTTTTTTTTATACAGCACTTATCAAAGCAAAGATACAAATTGCTTTATAAGACACCCACATATTTAGAACATTACAGGACAGAGGCCATACACCAAGGCATGAAATCAAGCAATTTTAAGATTCATAGTTAGAAATAAAAAAGCGTCATACATACACTTTTTAAAAGATATGTTTTAAGAACTGATTTAAAAGATGTCCCTGATCCTGCCAGCTTCAGGTTCTCAGGCAGGGAGTTACATAGCTGAGGGGCCCAGACTGCAAAAGCCTGGTCACCTTTAGACTTAAGCCGGGACTTTGAAAAAAGCCAACAGACCCCTGCCCGAGGATCTGAGGCTTTGTTCTGGCTCACAAGGGAGTAGCAACTCAGCAATGTAGCTGGGAGCAGAACCATGTAGTGCTTTAAAAGTGATCAGTAAAATCTTAAATTTGATTCTAAATCTTACTGGTAACAAGTGGAGTGAGTTGTAGTTTTTTTTTGTTTGTTTGTTTGTTTTTTGCTTCAACCTTGTATAGAGTAAATTACAAAAATCTAACATGGATGAAATAAAAGCATGACACCCAGGTTTCACAGCATTGGCATGAGAACATCTTAAATTCTTACTTGCTTGTGTTTTTTTATTTTTTATGAAAGCCAAATATATTTATCATTGTTCTTTTCTTGGCAGAAATTAACCAATGCAAATATTTTATTTTCCTCTCTGCATATTGCTCTCGCAAATATACAGTATATTTTTCCTTTGCCTTGCTTAGAAAAACATTTAAATTATATGTAGTCAGGCTGAAGGCAGAATCCTTGATACATCAATTGTTCTTTGTCAATGCTCCCACTGGTGTAAGATAAGATTTTCCAAACTGGCAATTGTGAGTAATCAAGTCCTCAGCCAAATCACTATTAGATTTGTCATACTCAACTGTGGAGATATTGGCAATACATATTTTCACAGAGCACTGGATCACAGCTCTGGAATATGTTAAGTCTGTTAAAATGAAAGGATGACATGCTGTTAAGATATTGTCAAGGCATTAAACAGCCTAAGTGTGAAGGATGTGGTGTGTGCTGCTCTATGATGACCATTGAATTTAAATCCTCCACATGCAACATCACTACTTGAGATGTGCGGGGCTGCAATGATTAGGGTGATCTTTAATATTGACTGAAATAACACTGCAGCTGTATCAATCATGTGATATAACAGCCGTTATGTGGATATGTCAGAAATGTTGATTAATCACATAACTGTCAAATGTGACTTGACCAAATTGAATTATTTAAACTTCCAAATGTTAAAGGTAATGACTGTTTTCTCTTTTCGTTATGAAATGGGATGTTTGAACTATATTCAGCTCTGTGTTTTACAATCCCTGTGAGCTGATGCTATTTTGCCTAGTTCATTACTTACCCTGAATAAATTAACAGTCTGGTATGAGTTTTTTAGACATAACAGAGGATGCAGTGTTATGACTCCCAGGCCAGATGACATGAGCACACAGGAAAGACATTGGAATCAAGTATTTTTAACAGTTACAGTCACACCTCATTGCTTTCATTGTAATGAATCATCACTGTTAACAACACAGGAATACATTAAGGCAAAAATCAAATGTTTACCATATCTAGCTTTCATTTTAATTTATTTAAATTAGTTTTCCAAAATGATTTGGTATTTGTTTCAAAATGTGTATCAAAACTATAATTGCTTAGTTGCAGGAATAATTTTCTACATCAGTCTGTCATATCAAGGTGTCTTGATTTTTTTTCTTTCATTTTTGCAAGATTGGCAACTTCTTATGTTTGCAAATTGAAAGTATACTTCTCGATGATGTATTGTTTCATTTAAACTCCTACTATGTATACACCACATTTCAGTGACAGTTCATTCCACACAAATCTGTAGAACCTTAAAGTAGAACGAAAACCTAAATCACATTACTGTGCAGACTATGTTCAATTAACCTAAAACGTATTCGTACATTCTGCCTGTCTAAACCATAATAACACTACTGGCATTTTTTTTGTCTTTATATTGGTTGCCTAGATACCCTGTTTCTGTTACACAGTGATTAGGTGCTTATGAACATCAAACAGAAACCAGCTTTGACTGTTTTTGCCTACCTTGTTTCAGTTATTGCATTATTTTCCATGTCATTTTCCATGTTATTAACGATTATGTGGTTTGTAGATTCCAAACTTACCAAATGCATAGAACACATATATACATACATATATATATATATATATATATATATATATATATATATATATATATATATATATATATATATATATATATACACAGTTAGAAATAGCTCATATGATGTTTAATGCACTGAAATAAATTAGTTTCACTGAAAAAAGATTTATTTTTGAAACAAGATAGAAATGTCACATTTTGGCAAGACAAAAGTTTTGTCGCCTATACAGAAATTGAACAAATTTACTGCAAATACAAAAATATGTCGGCAAATTAAGTAGTGGTGCTGTGAGATCCAAATTTAATATCTTGTATGACTTCCATGTGCGTGAAGGACTGCATCCATGCGGTTTGGCAAGGATGCATACAATTTATTGATGAAGTCATCAGGAGTAGCAAAGAAAGCAGTCTTGCATGCCTCCCAGAGTTCATTAATATTATTTGGTTTCGTCTTCCATGCTTCCTCTTCCATCCTACCCCACATATGCTCAATGATGTTCATGTCTGGTGACTGGGCTAGCCAATCCTGGACCATCTTGATCTTCTTTGCCTTGAGGAACTTTGATGTGGAGATGGAAGTATGCGATGGAGCACCATCCTGCTACAGAATTTAGCCTCTTCTATGGTTGGGAATATAAGAGATAGCAAAGATTTTTTGGTATTTTAAACTATTGATGTTGTACCCTGCAGATCTCTCGCACACCTCCATACTGAATGTAACCCCAGACCATGATTTTTCCGCTACCAAACTTCACTGTTTTCTGGGTGAATCTCGGATCCATGCGGGCTCCAGTAGGTCTCCTGCAATATTTGCGGCGACTGTGGTGTAATTCAACAGAAGATTCATCTGAAAAATCCACCTTCTTCCACTTTTCCAGCGTCCATCCTTTTAGCAGGCTGTGGGCCTTGGCAAATGCCACACGGATTTTCAATTGTCTTTTGTTTAGTGCTGGCTTCTGGGCACTGATTCGACCATGGAGGCCATTTCGAGACAGAATCCGACAAACTGTTCTGGTTGACACAGGGACTTCAGGTGACCAGGTCTCGTGGAGCTCTGCAGCAGTGGAAAATGGGCTGGCCTTGGATTTTCGAGCCAACAAACGGTCCTCTCGAGCAGTTGTCTTGTGGGATCTGCCTGATCTGGGCTTGTCAGAAATGTCTCCAGTGTCTTCAGATATTTTTTGTTTTGTCCTCTGTACTTTGAAGGTCTCTGCCACATCAGCAGTGGATCTTCAGCCTCTTGATAATCAAAACTCTAGTATCAGGGTAAATCTTGGGCATGTTTGCAGAGGTCTAGTTGCTGTTGATGTGAAGGTCTAGTGTACTGGGGTTGTTTTATACACACCTGAGACCTGAGCTCATATGACAAGGCGACAACACTTATGTCTTTGCAAAAATTGACTCAAAGGGGTTTACCAAGCTGTGAATATTAGAATACTTTTTGACAGTTTCGTTTTGCACTGAAACATTATTACAAAAGCTGTTGGGATTAAAATGAGCCATTTCTTGTAAAAAGATCTTGATTAAAAATATATTTCAGCGGCACTTCAGTTCAATTTGTACACAAGCGACAACGACTTTTGTCAGGGACTGTATATATAGACCATCCAGACATACCGTTATTTCTCTCTATGCGTTCACTTTTTCTCCACACGAAAGAGGTAACATTTTCTCAAACAGAACTACATTCTCTAGGGAAAAGATTATGTGGCAAACGATGATAGAATCAAACAACGTATTATAGGGGAAATAAGGGCCGTGTCTCAATTTACACTCTTCCATGCTTGGACTTGCTATTTTGAGCACATAAGTGTGTTCACACTGACAGTCATAGTACAGTGCAGTGCATTATGAGTGCCTGGAGGGTGTCGAGTGTGGAATGTTGGGCACTTCTCACCCTCAATGGTCGCCACCTTGGCAAGATAACAGAAGGGGAGGGACCAACGACAGCACATCGGCCCCTTCTGATTTGAGACAACAAATACACCCACTATGCAATTAAGTACATAGTGTACTACAGTGTTTGAAATAGTAACAGGCAGTGCTTGAAGTGGAAAAAAATAAGTACCAGTACTATCCATTCACGTGTTTATTAGCTGGTTTGATTAGGGCAAATATTAAGCTGCTTGCACACTGCTCAGACACCAACAACTAAACTAAAGTTGGCAGCAGTTGGTTTCAGTCTTTTGAATGTTCAGAAAACCAAATGTCAGTTGCACTCTGACCAGACAGCAACTTCAGAAAGACTTTTGTCTATTTTTTCTTATTCAAGTCACAAGGTTGAGGCTACAATCCCTTTTTGGCAAGTGGAACACTGCTTGTTACTGGTAGTATATTAGCCAGGTTAAAAGGTCTGGGTGGCTATAATCAGCCATAACTCATACAACGCTCATAACTGAAATCAATTCATTTTGAGAATCTATCAGTCACAAGTAGTGAGGAGGAATCAGTTTTTTGGCAAGTACATGCTATTTAAATGTATTTCACCTGGTTAATAAGGACTGATTAAGCTATCCATCCATCCAACCATCGTCAACCGCTTATCCTGCGTACTAGGGTTGCGGGGGGGCTGGAGCCTATCCCAGCTGACATTGGGCGAAAGCCGATGTACACCCTGGACAGGTCGCACGTCCATCGCAGGGCTGATTAAGCTATAATCTGTCTTTTTGGCACGTGCAATATGCTACTACAAAACTCTGTTTCAACAGGTTATAAAATGACTGGATTGGTTGACACAGAGCAAGCAAAAATAATGTCATAAGGACAATAGGGTAGGGTCAATAGATGATGCCAGACGATACCATCGTCTATCACCCCCGCCAGCAAAAACACCCTCAAATGTTCACATTATACCACCCTGTAAAAGCAGGTTTTAATGACCATGAACATTGTTATTATTTTTATTCCGTATATTTCCACCCGGAATCTGTTATCAAGGCTGCACGTCTGCTTAATAATGACGCAGCCTATCAAACAACTGAAACCACCACATGCACTCTGTGTTCACTGCTTTACCTGGTTTGTATGTAAAATATCCACCGTGACTTGTAACATAACTTAACAGTCTTCCATTTTTTTAATTTTTTTTTACGAGTAAATTCTGTGCGAGAACACATGCTGACAACTGCTGATGCTGATTTTTTCAGCACAATACCTGTCGCTTCCTCCAGCGCATGTTCTGTTTCAGATTGTGCATGAAGAGGAGAGGCTGTTTGCAGACGGTTCCGTTGTCAATGACAGAGAGAGGAGCGAGTAATGGACACCTTGCTAACCCACACTGACATTATAAAAAGCCATGCGCTGACGTTCCTCATGCGAATATAGGCCTAGTTGTCAAGGGAAAAATCTCAAAATGTTTGGTTTTTTGGAAAATGGCGCACATCGGTCCGACTTTCTACGACTCGACCCAACCTGACTAGACTTGTCAAACTCTAAAGATTCCATCCGACTGATATGGACTGATACCCACAAACACTGACTGACGGCACACACAGATCCAACAGTTGGGGTTTTTTTGGGGTCGGTCGGCATTTGTTGGGGTAGTGTGCAAGCAGCTTTAGTGTATTATTTATAATAATTTCAGATAATAGTATAGACTAGGCAACTATATATCTTACCACTGGTAGGCTACAATATTAATTCCAGTTGGACAAAGCAGCTGTTTTATTTTTGTGTTTTGTTTTCATTTATCAAATTTTTGGTTGTTATCGGTAAATGCTAACTTGTCAGTAATCATAATCATTTATGCAGAACGAGTTCAACAATTCACAAGATTGTCCCGGCCCATCCGGGGTGTGTTTGGTCGGTTCATGAAAAGTAACATTGACCAGTTACTTTATGCACGCGGCTGCATGATAGGCACCCAAGCTTCTCTGCCTGCTCTGTCTCCGCTCACAGAGATTAGAATGCAGGTGAGAACATGAGCAGGTGAGCGTCACGTAGTGAACTTGATATATAGAGGGCTGAGAAGAGTACTGGCAGCTTGGGAGAAGTGCCGTTACGCAAGAAAAAGTCCTGGTATGCCAAAGACTAAAATTTAGAAGTGCCGGCCCACTTCAAACACCGGTAACAGGAATATGTGGAATTGCCCTTAACCATACTGTTTGAGCTATTTGGGATCAGCCATGCACAAAACTGCAGTATATATTCCTTACAACCAAGCATCTAACCTGAAGTCTATGCTTGAAATATTGATCTAGACTAAACATCCATGCATTCAAAGTGCTCTTGGTGAGAACTTCAAACGGCCGTGGGCGAGAAAATGCAACCCTTTAACCTGACCATTTAAGGCTTGGAGTTAGAACATATTTTAACCCCAAAGGATTCCTTAATATTATCATATAAGTCTACATTGTGTAAAAACTAAACATTTGGCTTAAGCGCTTCCACTCCTTTGTGTGCTTTGTATTCATAAGCACAATCATCATGTAGTACCAAAGAATGAAAATCTGTCTTTGTTTAACTCGAAAATACTCTTCATACATCTTTTTAGCAGCAGTAATCATTATTCACTATTTGCTGCATCATTGAAAATTTCCCAGAAGAAATTACAATAACTGACGTGATTTTAAATATGAGCACAATGTAAACATCCCAAATTAAAACTCAAGGCAGCAGCTCCATGGGGCTACTGTTGTAGCTCTGATAGTTGTGTTTTCCTTCCTCCAAAGAATCATAATGCAGGCTCAGTATGGCAGATTACTAGATGGTAACACATTATGCAACTGAATATATGGTGTTTGTTTGACATTTTCTCCAAGATACGCTGTCATTAATTTTCTTAGTTATTATTATTATTATTATTATTATTATTATTATTATTATTATTATTAGCAGCCATTTTTCTAGAAAATACATGGATATACAACATTTTTCTGCAGGCTAATGTGAATACAATTTGGTATATCCAGTTATCATGTACATGCACTGTCATTTTCTTCACATTTGCATGATTGAAATGTTTTGGGTTTTTTTTATATATTATCTTATATGCTCCTCCGTTCCAGGAGTTACTTTGTGAAAACCCTATAGTGACGGTGTCTGTCCCCCGACCATTGAAATTATTTAAATCAAAGGTAAACAGAAGAGGAGCTATGCATAAAAACCTCATAAAAATTAAAACCACAGAAGCAATAGTGCAAACGAATAGGAGAGTAAAATGTGGACTCTTAAACATCAGATCTATCTCTTCTAAAGGTGTACTAGTAAATGAACTAATATCAGATTATGAAATTGATTTATTCTGTCTTACTGAAACCTGGCTGGGTGATGGAGAATATGTAAGCCTAAATGAATCCACCCCTCCCAGTCATATGAATACTCACATTCCTCAAGCACAGGCCGAGGAGGTGGAGTTGCAGCTATCTTTGACTCTAGCCTAGTAATCAGCTCTAAACCTAAACTAAATTATAACTCATTTGAAAGCCTTGTTCTGAGTCTTTCACACCCAAGCTGGAAATCACTGCAACCAATTCTATTTGTTATAGTGTACCGAGCACCTGGGCCATACTCTGAATTCTTATCTGAATTTGCAGAGTTTTTGTCAACTTTAGTCCTTAAAACGGACAAAGTTATTATTGTAGGGGATTTTAATATTCACGTGGATGTTGAGAATGACAGCTTTAGTACTGCGTTCTCTATTAGATTCAATTGGCTTCTCTCAGAGTGTTCATGAACCGACTCACTGTTTTAATCACACCCTCGACCTTGTTCTGGTATATGGTATTGAAATTGAACATTTAATAGTGTTCCCACAGAATCCCTCTTTATCTGATCATTGTTTGATAACTTTTGAGCTTGTACTGCTGAACTACCCTCCATTGGGCAAAAATTTCTATACAAGATGTCTGTCTGATAGCGCTATAGCTAAATTTAAGAATGCGATCCCATCGGCTCTAAATTCACTATCAGGTATCAAATTAACAGAGGACTCTTACGTAATTTCAGTCCCTCTCAAGTCGATCATCTTGTTGATAGTGCTGCAGGCTCGCTGCGAACAACACTTGACTCTGTAGCCCCTCTACAAAAGAAAATACTAAAACAAAGACGGTTAGCTCCATGGTATAATACTGAAACTCGCAAATTAAAGCAAATATCACAGAAACTCGAGAGGAATTGGCGTTCCACCAAACTGGAAAATTCTTGTTTAATTTGGCAAGATAGTCTTAAAATTTATAGGAAGGCCCTCCGTAATGCCAAAGCAGCGTACTACTCGTCATTAATAGAGGAAAATAGGAACTTTTCACTGTAGCCAGGCTGACAGAAAGTCACAGCTCTATTGAGCAAAGTATTCCCATAGCTCTCAGTAGTTATGACTTCATGAGCTTCTTTAATGATAAAATCCTAGCTATTAGAAACAAAATCCACCAAGACCTGCCCTCAACTGGCACCGACTTAAGTCTATACTCAGGAACTTTAGAAACAGCTGTAAAACCAATTATATGTTTAGACTGCTTTGCTTCCCTCAATCTTTATCAACTAACTTCAATAATTTCTTCATCTAAACCATCAACCTGCCTGTTAGACCCCATCCCGACTAGGCTGCTTAAAGAAGTTTTGCCCTTGGTTGGAACTTCTCTGCTGGATGTGATCAATCTGTCTTTATCAACAGGCTACGTGCCACAGTACTTTAAAGTAGCTGTAATTAAACCTCTTCTGAAAAAGCCCAACCTGGATCCTGACGTTTTAGCCAACTATAGACCTATATCTAACCTTCCATTTCTCTCTAAGGTCCTGGAGAAAGCAGTCGCCAAACAGCTGTGTGACTTTCTACATAGCAATAGTTTATTTGAGGATTTTCAGTCAGGATTTAGAGCTCACCATAGCACAGAGACAGCACTGGTGAAAATTGCTAATGACCTCCTAACTGCATCAGACAAAGGACTTGTCTCTGTATTGGTTTTACTAGACCTTAGTGCTGCATTTGATACCATTGACCATCAGATCCTATTACAGAGACTGGAACATTTCATTGGCATTAAAGGAACCGCTCTAAGCTGGTTTAAGTCCTATTTATCAGATCGATTTCAATTTGTACATGTTAACGATGAGTCCTCCATGCATACCAAAGTTAGTCATGGAGTTCCACAAGGATCTGTGCTCGGACCAATCCTCTTCACTTTATATGCTTCCTTTAGGCAATATTATCAGGAAACACTCCATAAACTTTCATTGTTATGCAGATGATACTCAGTTATATCTATCGATCAAGCCAGATGAAACTCATCAGTTAGCTAAGCTTCAAATGTGTCTTCAGGATGTTAAAACCTGGATGACCTGCAATTTTCTAATGTTAAACTCAGATAAAACTGAAGTTATTGTTCTGGGGCTTAAGCACCTCCGCGACGCATTATCTAAAGATATAGTTTCCCTGGATGGCATCGCCCTGGCCTCCAGCACCACTGTGAGAAATCTTGGAGTTATCTTTGACCAGGACATGTCGTTCAACTCTCACATTAAGCAAATTTCAAGGACCGCCTTTTTTCACCTACGTAATATTGCAAAAATCAGGAACATCCTGTCTAAAAATGATGCAGAAAAACTAGTCCATGCATTTGTTACTTCTAGACTGGATTACTGCAATTCCTTATTATCAGGCTCTTCGAAAAGTCCATTAAGACTCTTCAGCTGATCCAGAATGCTGCAGCACGTGTTTTGACAGGAACCAGTAAAGAGATCATATCTCTCCTGTCTTAGCTTCTCTGCATTGGCTTCCTGTAAAATCCAGAATAGAATTTAAAATCCTTCTTCTCACATTCAAAGCTCTTAATGGTCAGGCACCATCTCATCTTAAAGAGCTCATAGTACCTTACTACCCCACCAGAGCACTGCGCTCCCAGAATGCAGGATTACTTGTAGTTCCTAGAGTCTCCAAAAGTAGAATGGGAGCCAGAACGTTCAGCTATCAGGCTCCTCTCCTGTGGAACCAGGTTCCAGTTTGGGTTCGGGAGGCAGACACCGTCTCTACATTTAAGAGTAGGCTTAAGACTTTCCTTTTTGATAAAGCTTATAGTTAGGGCTGGCTCGGGCGAGTCCTGAACCATCCCTTAATTATGCTGCTATAGGCTAGACTGCTGGGGGATTTCCCATGATGCACTGAGCTCCTCTCTTCTCTTTTTCTCTCTGAGTGCAACCTCATCCCATTAATGCATGTTACTAACTCGATTTTTTCTCCCTCTCCCGTGGTCGTGTGCTTCCCCCTCCTGTCACTTCCTGCGGGTGTTGCTGGCTCTGGAGCTGTGGAGTCTGGATCTGTGGTTGGGAGTCTCCTGCTGCCCCCGTGTTCCTGCTCGACGCCCTCTGCTACAGTTGCAATTGCTATTACTAGTCCTATTGCTATTATTACTGTTATTATTATTATCATTAACATTACTACAAATATCTGTACCATTTTTCATTTAGTCTATAGCACCATCACCTTTATTGTCTGTACCTCTATGTGTATACTGTGTAGGTTGCCTCCCTCTGCTCTCTCTCTCTTGCTCTCTCTCTCTCTCTCTGCTCTCTCTCTCTCTCTCCCCCTCACCCCAACCGGTCGAGGCAGATGGTCACCACCCTGAGCCATGGTTCTGCCTCGAGGTTCTGCCTCTTAAAAGGAAGTTTTTCCTTGCCTGTGTCGCCTAGTGCTTGCTCTAGGTGGGAATTGTTGGGCTTCTGTAAATAACATCAGAGTATGGTCTAGACCTCTTTATGAAAAGCGCTGTGAGATAACTGTTGTTGTGATTTGGCGCTATATAAATAAAATTGAATTGAATTGAATTGAATTGAATATCTGCAGCATTATATTATTGCCCCAATGTCATCTGTCATTTTGGACACCCTCTCATGTATTCTACCATTCTACTTTCTACATCTCTACTAAATTGTAGTATTTTTATTTTTTTTCTTTTTAAACTTTATATGATTCTCTTTGTTTTTTTAATTAATATTGAGTGTATATGATGTATCATATAACATACCGCTCTACATCACAGTAATTTTATGTTTGTGGTAAAGTGGGAATAAAACCTCTTACTGTGGCAGTGATAATGCCATTAAGCTAACATAACAAGTTCAGCTTATGTTTGGGGATATGTAATTAAAAAACAATCAAACAAACCAAAAAAAAACTAAATTTATCTTACCTCCTACTGTTTGATATCATGCAAATGTACTATTTAAATACAAAGCTAGTTGATGGTAACACATGCACAAGGTGACCTAGTAGTTAGACTTTCCCATTTCTAAAAGGTCAAAGTAGCCAGCGTGTGTCCATCAAAAGTGTATGTCCTTGAGAGAGACACAAAATATAATGCTTTATTAGATTGCTTGGATGGGACTGTCATATAAATGGTTGAAATGACACTGGGGAGAATATTAAAATTGAATTCATATTTTCTTTTCCCTTTTGTTCTGATTACAGGGCTGCATATAGTGGATTATTGTGCTGAAGCCCAATGTGCTCACTGCTGCTCCATGCAGGTGCTAATTCTTATCCATCACAATACAATGATTTAAACTCATGTTTTAATAGCGATATGTGGTAAGGTGTAATCATATCAAGCATGTTTGGAGTAGTACTTAAAGCTGCTTTAATCAGTATTAACAATTGGTTAAATTAGCATATGCAATGTGAAAAGGGTTGCTTGTAGCAACAAACCCACAGAGAAATACAACGTGATCTGCAGCTCCCATAGCTTTGTTGAGCGTTCCAGCATCTTTCAGCTGAGTATTTTAACTTCACATTTTTGGTTCAGTCCCCCTGGTGTCAACCCCATTATTAGCAGCAGGTAGATAAAAGCTTATAAAAACCCACTGTACGCTACCTGCACAGCACCAAACAGCAGACAGCCAAAGTTAAAAGATTTACCAACTTTAGCCACTAGAGAGCCACAGTTGGTTGTGACCAAAACTGAGCTATAAACAGTGTAAATATTGGACATTCATCAGGTGGATACAAACTCGACTCAAATATTTTGACCATATCAACTTAAAACACCAAGATTGTGTTTACAGCTTGTTTCTGTTGCCAGTAGCCAGAAAAACAGTTATAGGTATAAGGTCAGAACTATTCACATTTATAGGTTGGTTTGCTTGGGCAGGTGACAAACAGTGGGATTTAAAATTGACATACCTATCTAAAGGTCCCTGTCTCCATCCCCTTACCAGTGATTGTAATGCAAATGTTTTAAATTAATTATAATACAAGACCTAGATGATGCACATATAGCAGTTTTTTTCATATTTTCGGGAGTCAATGCTTGAGACAATTTAATAACCGTCATAGGGACTACACAGTAGTACAAGGGGTTTTGCATGATGCCAGGTTCCTTAATATGCCCAATGATCGAGTTAGCCTTGTTAAAGTGAAATTAAAAGTATAATTAACGTTCCAAACATGTATGCAATATAACATAAATTATGACTTGGGTCCAGCAAAGCAAACTGCAGGTGTGATCACATCACAGGACGTCAGAAGAAGCACGCTGCTTTTCTGACGATGGAACTTTTAGAAAATTAACAGAAGCCATAATAGATGGGCTGTTTGCCCAGAGCTTGAACTGAATCCTGACCGAACTGTAGATTAATCAATTATATATTGATGAAGTGTTGTAAGTTTGTATCTCATCGTGCCATCCTTTGGCACTGTTACAAAGGGGAGGAAGGTGCCAGAACCGCTAAAATTAAGCAGTCTCTCAACAACTATGACTCTCACTCCCATGGATAGTGCCAGTCCCCTCTCAACTTGGCAGGCTCTTCTTCTCGGTTACCTCTGGCAAGATCCTGCAAGCCAAGAAGAATAATAAACACAAAAATGGTATACCAGAGGCACTTCTCTATCTGGAATGAAATTCCTGGCTGACTTTGACAAACTGATTAGTGAGCAGACGGGTAACACAAGATTAATGTGTGTAATTATCATCAACGTGGCATATCTCCCAAGGAGAATTTTTTGTGACAATAGGATAAACTTAGGTTATGTTCATACCAGTCTTTGTCTAAAGTCAAAACATACAATAGTTTTTTATATAGTAGTTCAATATAGTTTTTATTAGTAGAAGTCTTTGAACAGGGGTGGACTGGATATGTGGCATACCGGGAAAATGCCCGGTGTTTCAACGTACCAACCTATAAAGCACAGACAGCAGCCCATTAGGAAATTTTCTATACTGACACTGGGCTGGCCCAATCACATCTCTTAGTGGCCCCCCACTCCTCCCCCTCTGCCCTGTCAAAAATAAGCTGTGATGTAGTGCAGGCAGAGGCACTTGAAGGAGTAAAGGAGAACCGTGGCCGCTCCCAGGCAGAGGAGGAGGTGGCACATACCACTCAGCTGGTTTGGAGGAATATTACAGTAGGTCAACATGTTGGAAGGACTGTGTATTGGTGAGGGGTGTCTGACCAATTTAGGTGGGCTGCTTGAGCCAAAAATGCCAGGGCCAATTTTTTTTGTCCCTGTCCAGCCCTGTCTTTGGCATATTTTGTCAAAAATTAAAATATGATAAGCATTACATTTTGAATATATTTGATACATTGCCCAGCCTTATCCTGAAATATTTGTTTCATAGAAGTCTCTAGGCAATTCATGTTGCTTAAGTCAACAGGTTGTGTGGCTGCCGGAATTTTAAAGAAACTCTGTCCCAATTTCATAAAAAAACAACAACATACCATTCCCATTAGCTTTAGCTGTACTTTATGTCAAGTGCTAATTAGTGTTAGCATGCTAACGAGTTAAATTAAGTAAAGCTGCTAGTGCTAGCGTGGTTGTATTTTAATACTGCATTTTGTTTAAAATACTGTTTTATAATAACAGTTTGTATTGAAACATGTTTTGTTCATTTGCTACCTGGTGTGATCAGCTAGCTCAATGATGAACATGTGACTTAAGAGAACTGTCCAGAAACCTAAATTCCTTTAAGTTAAACTAAAAATAGCGCACCGATAAAATTTGCCATTTTGTACGAAGCTATAGGGGTGACCTCTCTTAAAGTAAATCTGTTTTGTGGGTTAAACAAATCATGAATGAGAAATTTGTATGTATTTTAATTTGAGAAAAAAGACTTGAAGACTTTGTGTAGCTCATGGCGATGGGCGTAACTCCTGCTGTCTGACTTCCTCCTGCTGAGCCTTTCAGCCTAAAACAGGAGCAGCTTGGTGTGGACAACCTGGGATCAGAATGCTGTCAAGCTTCCACCACCCACGGGACAGAGGTGTTATTAATGCAATATAACACATAAACCAATGGGGGGGGTTGCCTTTGAACATTTACTGGTAAACCGCCTGTTGTGAATGCCTCTCATATCAGCCACACTAAAGACTCACAGACATACACTAAAATTATCAGTAAAACTACAGCATTAGGCTCGGGATGTTGTTTGTGTTTCCCTTCTCTAGAGGTGGCTGAGAGAAATAAATGATTGACAGATGGGTATTGTTAGGTTCAATGTCTTTCAACAGTTTCCCAGAACAATACCTTCTATCCTGCCTCATGCAATGACCCCACTGACTCAGTGTTTGAAAAGTAAAGTATGTCTATATTTATTCATTCATTTATTTTTATTTGCCTTTTAGAAATACAGAGTGGCTTCGCTGTCTTCTTTGTCAGTATAATATCTAGTCCTCCCTTTTATCACTGAAGACGTGACAACTTTTTTTGTCATTGCCATGCAGATGGTACATCTCATTTTAGCTCACAGTCTGTTGTTGAACATAAATAAGTCTGTGATGTCACATTTACCATTTATATTGGTTAAGATGACAATTACTTGTTACTCTTTAATATCCTATTATGTTATTTTTTGCCAGACACTGAAATCCATTTGACATCTCATAACAATTGATTTAATTAGTATAATGGGATGATTATTATTATTATTTTTTACAATCTGAAATAGCACAAAAACATGAGGTACGCTCATGTGGGATTTGCTCAAATGAATGTCATTTAACTCTACATATCTATAGAAGTAGTATAAAGCAGTGAATGGTAAAAATAAATTGTTATGAGTTGTTGACGAACCTTGCAATGAAAAGCATTTAATCCTGTGGGCTATAAAAAATTAACCACTTGTTCAAGACATTGTTTTTAGAAATCGCAAAGCTAGCTGAATAATAATTACTTGTGAAGTTTGATAAAGTTTCATAAATGACAATCTACTGCACCTGGGGAATCCCACTGTTTATCTGTTCACTGGACGGTACATTCGCTAACCAAAAAAAAACTGTAGACCATTTCAAACATCTGAAGAAAATGAAGCAAGAGGGACTGACATAAGAATATAGAATATGTGCATTCTGTAGTTGGCAGCACATAAGGACTCATAATTACTGTAAAGCTCCATGGTCCCATTAGTCTGAAATTGAGTTTAGTTGGGGTTATTTCTTGGCTGGGTAAGTCTGGCACATAACAACCTATAAACCTGCAACTTGTTTTTTATAAATTCAAACACCATAGTTATTATACTATTTAGCAAGGGCCTAATAAGCTCTTTTTTGGATTCTTTATGCTAAGTTAACCTAAATGATATCATCTAACTCCTGGCAAGAAAACAAGTAAAATGTTTCCCAAAATGTTGAACCTTTTGGGCTTAATAACATATCAAACACTATGTTAGGACTCCACTTTTTTTAGAGAAGGTGTTGGAGGGTGTGTGAGATAGTTTGTTACATAATTTGTTGCTTGGTATTTGTGCAGGTGTTGTTTATCAGATTTAGTGCTTGCACACAAAAGGTCACTGTAAGAGTATAGGACTGTAGAAATGTAACAGACACAAAAATATTACTTTGCTTTCTCTGCCATTTATTAGCAGTGAAGTTTTTACATTTGAATTTATGTATATGGGAACATTTGTAAGGTAAAGCTAAAAGAGCTGCTGCTACTTCACTTCTGTGTTGCCAAAATGCAACATGAAAGATGAAGTCCTAACCCAATGCACGGCTGTGTATTTGTTTTGTTTTTCTAGTGTTAATTTAACTTTCAGGCACCTAAATTCTTGTCAGTGATAGGGAATTGCAGAAAAACATCACTAATGAAAATAGGCTTCTGTCTACTGCTTTTAGGTGGATAACATAGATTCCAAACATCTGATATTTAATTAAAGACCAGTCTCAGTAATATTTCTTATTATTTACAAATCCAGTTAAAAGTAGTGACGAGGAGTGTGAATAGCGTGTTTATGAAGATACATATGTTGTTAATAAAATATTTAATTCTCACATTTAGTGGGATTGTTAAAAGAAACAGAAAGCAAACACTGTTACACACACTAGACAGACAAAAACAGACATTTCACTCTGTGGAGGATTGAAATGCTTTCAAAAGTAAGAGTTGAATCGGGGGGTTGTCCGTACACATCACCTCACTTCTGTGGGAGCTGCAGAGTGGTGTGAGACTGAGAGGCCAAGAGTTAACTGGCCAACACTGAATCGATCCTGGGTCAAAGCAAAGGCAGCCAGTCGGTATAGAGGTCAACTGACAGCAATGTGCTCCTCCTTAACTTACTGATTTCTGCTTTAACCCTTTGACTCAAAGACTTTTACCAGTTCCACTGTACTCTGTGCTCTTATAAAATCTATACAGAGCACAGTTTGCTGTTCACTCAATGTGTTGACTTGGTCTTTTCAGTTAGGCCTAATGGTAAATAAATGGTGCTGCACAGTATGTTCCTCTAAGGTGTATCATAATGGCTTTGCAAATTTACACTCAACCCTGAATAGCCACCAGTATGCATTTGTCATATCAGCTATTCACTCTGTGGGGGATTGTACTCCGTGTTCTCTTTTATGTACAGTGATCTGGTGAGAGACTTCATTGCAGTTGAATGGCTGTGGAATCATTGGACACTTCATTTGCACTGCATCACTCTAGGGGTTGACTCCTCATGGTATTTCTGACTGCAGCTGTATTACAACTGTAGCCCTAGAAACCAGATTATGCAAAAAGGGAACATTCTCCTGTGAGCCAAAAGTTATATCCAAGTGCAAAATTAGCCAGGCACAGAGAGACAAACAAGATCATAGAGTGAGAGCAAAGGAGGGAAAGGGGGTTAGGATGGGAATGATATGTAGATGCAGGTTAAATATACCCACAGTTTATTGACCATAATGATTTGGTAAGCAGTGACTATCCTCCCTCTGAAATCACTGATTCTGATTTGATTAGTGAAGTGACTCTGTGGCAAAAACACATTTCCCTACTAGACCGACTTGACTGAATGAGCCATCAAAGGAATTGCTTTCTCACTCTGATGTGCTCTCATTGGATTTGACTGATACTGTGTAATGAAGCTGCCAATATTTCTATCAGTCCTTAATATCTTTAACCATTATATGCCCATAACTTACAACTATTGCATGATATTACACTTGGTAGTTAGTTAAATAGCAATCTTAATCAGAATCGGCTTTAAGTAGGTTCACGCTTACATGTCAAGTTGGTTTACACATACAAGGAATTTGCTTTAGTGACTTAGAGCATAACAGTAAAAATAGACTAGTATATCAAAATATAAAATTGACAATACAAAAATAAAATAATAAAGACTATGTGCAATGTGGCAGTTATATACATGTACATCAGATTTGCATGTGCAAACATTTAAAGTATCTACTGCAAAAGAGGGGAAGGACATGAGAGTCAGTGAGAGTTTTGGGCCTTGTTGATGAGGCCGGGTGAATAAGGGAAGAAACTGTTATTGTTAGGTTTTGGTCCTGATGGTTGGCAGCCTCTTGTCAGAGGAGCAAGTCTGTAACAGTTTGTATGGGAGTGATCAGCCACATTATTTCCTGCCCACCTCAGAGTCCTCGAGAAATACAAGTCCTAGAGGGATGATAGATTGCAGCCAATCACCTTCCACCTTCTCTGCGGAGCGAATGATACGCTGCAGTCTGCCCTTGTCCTTGGCAGTGTAGCAATATACTAGGTTGAGCTTCTTCTGCTTCAGCATGTACATCCTCTGCTGAGCTTTCTTGGTGAGGTCCTGGGTGATGATGGTGCCCTTGAAGCTGAAGGACTCCACAGTGTCAACTAAGGACACTGGGTGATAGAGGTGGGTGGGGCCGGACTTTACCTGAAATCCACAACTTTTCCACTGTCTTAGGGTCGTTAAGCTCCAGATAGTACTGACTGCACTAGATCTCTGAAGACCTGGAAGCCAGCCAGCAGCAGCACAGAGTCCCGTAGCAATCCAAACAACCACGTCTCTGTGAAGCGTAAAACAGAAGATCTCTCTTTTTTCCCACCACTAGCGAAAGTTCATCCAGTTTGTTGCACAGGGAATGCATGTGGGAGAGAAATATTCCCGGTAACAGTGAGTGAAGTCTGCGCCAGCTGAGACGCATGAGCACACCGGCACGTTTCCCTCTCCTCTGTCCTTTCACTGCATGAGAGCAAAGTCCAATATTTCCACTGATCACATGTGAACAGTGAGAAATAAATCTGCTGTTCTTTCCTAATGTTCATGAGATCTTCTCTGGTGAGACTCAGGGATTCACAGCAGAAAACTGAGTTCACAAACAAGAGAAAACAAACCAACTTGCACCAAAACATAATCAGCCATTTGCGTCGCCATGTTGCTTCTTAATTGAAATGGCCAATGTTGTTACTCCATCACATTTAAGCCCAAGCTAATGACACATTTTAGATAGGTTAGCACATTCTTAAAAGAGTAGTGTAATGCTTTGAGAATAAAGCTTTCTTGATGAGAGTTAGATGAGAAAACTGATTCCACTTTCAAGTCTGTACACTCAATCATGAAGCTACACCCAACAGCTGGTTAGCCTAGCTTAGTATATTTAGAGGAAGCAAGGGAAACAGCTAGCTGTTCAAAGCCAACAAAATATGTCTGTCTACATCTCTAAAGCTCACTAATTAGTATCTACTTTGGTATTTTGTACTGACTAAACAACTGAGAAAACGCGTGAGCTTTTGAGGGTGCTGGTGGGTGTACTTTCAGAGAGAGAGGAAGGCTAGCTGTATCCAGTCTTTATGCTACGCTAAGATAACCATCTCCTGAGTAAGTTCTGTGTAACTTTATATCCAATGAACTGGTATTGGAGTGTCATTGATCTTGTCACCTAACTCTTACCAAAAAAGCAAACAATTTCCCAAATTTCCCAACTCCTTATTTACGGCAATGACTTCTTCGTTTCTGTGGCAGAGGACTGTCCCTTAAATTGAGAATACATGTACACCTAGTATTGCTACTCAGGCTTTGTTAGAGATTTCCAAGATTTAAAAAAAAATGCAGATATATATTAGCTTGATGATTCTACATCATATTCTTGGTCAATGACATAGATACCTGTAATCCAAGGCCATGTAGCCCAGACTGCAATACATGAAGCAAAGAAAGTATTCATTAGAGTTGGTGCAAGGAAATGCTGTGCACACTAAAAATAAGCAGGCTCCACTAGAATATCAAGGACTCAGCATTAACACACTTGCCCCCTATAGACAAGTTATATAAACAAGACAAAAGTATGCATTGTTTTGAAGTTTGCAGAACAGCTGTGGATGTGATAGATGCAGTAGCACAAATGTAGACAATGCAATTAAGTCTTTCATAAATCACTTAAGCATTCAAATCATTTTTGGCGTGTGTGTGTATATATCAGACACTTATCAAACTTAACAGTTCACAGTTATGGCTACTTTGATTTTTCTTTTAAACGTTCTCAGATTTTTTACAGTCTCTTGGCAGATGTTGAATGGCACAAAATAAAAGAAACAAACAGTGTAATGACAGCTTGTGATCAAAGTAAATGAGTCATTAATAAGATGTAAGCCTTGTGTACTGTCTCAATTTTGTCTCCCATGACAGGATATGAAAAGAACTTTGAATATTTATCACACTATGTGTTAATTGATGTCACAGTGAGAAATAAATGGGATAATACCAGTTGAACGTGAGAAACTTCTCAAATAGCAAGTCTCAAACCAATATTGTGTCGCTACATCTTTCAAGTGATGTGTCACTGTCAAGTCAATTTAATTTATATATCCCAAATTAACAAAATCTCAAATTTGCCTCAATGTGCCTTGTAGTACTGATTACTGCATCTTCTCAGTGTGACGTGTAAGTTAAGTCTAACTTCTTGTCAGTAAGAAGTCAGTAAATTATTTGTGTTATGAAATTCTAACCAATTAAGACCTTTGACTGCACATTGCGTTTGTTTTTGGCATTCAGCATAGGCATGGCAATGTCGACCATTTTGGTCCAGAATGAAATAACACCTACTGAATGTGTTGCCATGAAAATGTATATGGATGCGGTCCCCAGATGAAGAATTGCACTGACTTCGGTGATCCCATGACTTTTCGTCTAGTAGTGCCTTAATGGAGTTCCAGATGTATGGTTTTAAATCAAATGTCTCAACAATTACTGGATGAATGAAATGTGACACATTCATGTCCCCCTCAGGGTGAATAGAAATAAGTTGATCCCTTCACTTTCCATCACCCCCATCAGGTCAGCATTTTTAATTATGAACAAATTACTGCAAAACCAGTGATATTCTGATTGGCCCCTGCTGTGTTTTGCATTTATTGGCAATTAGCATGCTTCCACGCTAATTTAAGAAGGTGAAAATGGTAAATATTACACCTAGTAAAGAACAGCAAAAAAAAAGTGCCTTGGGGTAAGTTATGTGTATGAAATGTTGCTATCGTAATGGATTATTATTATTATTATTATTATTATTATTATTATTATTATTATTATTATTATTATTATTATCACAGTGTCATTGTGAGCATATTAGCATGCTGATGTTGACATTTAGCTCAAAGCACCGTAGCCTAATAAAGCCAAATAAAGCATGGCTGTAGACTGGTCTTGTTACAACACCAAAAGCAATATCATGTTTAACTTTTGTTTTTGCTTTTTAGCTGTTGCAGCTTATATGCCATGAGTTTTACTTGTCTGCAGATAAATCTCTTTGGAAAGACTGACAGCAATGGGTATCTGTGTATAGCTGCAATGCAAATGAAAATGGACTAACATCACCATATGTTCCCAGAATACAACAGCAGATAGCCCTCAATAATTATTAATTCCAACTGTGTGTTTCTACAACAACACACTGTACGGCTTACAATATGTTCATGACTTCACACGTCTAGAATAGACTAGACTATCATTTACTTCCACATGCTTCACATTATTCTGAGACTGCTGTTTTCCACATTGGGGAGATGAATCTATTCGCTGATTTGCATAAACACCTGTCAGTGTTTTGTCTCCCACTGATACCTAATGAATTTCAAGCATTGACTGTTCTTTGCTGTTCACTTCCCCGCCAGTCACAAGATGTCCTTTCCTGACACTGGAGTGTAGATTTTGTCTCACTTTCCTCTTAAAATTGTGTTTGGCAGGTCCAGAAGCATTCATCCTTCTGTTCATTTGATTTTATTATTTCGCTAATGTGTGCTGTGTCTTTGTTAGCACTTACGACAAATTGGTCTGAAGGATCTCTTGATGTACTATGACTCTTTCCGTCTGACTCCTGTCTCTTAATTTCAATCAGTTTTGAAAGCCAAAATTGTCTTACTGCACGATTTATTACAGATCCATGCCTAACAGAGTTAAATAAACATTGTATTTAAAAAAATATATCATGTTAATTGCTTTTAGCAGAATGAATTATTTTTTAAACCCACACATTCTGCTCCCCTTGGCATCTCATTTGCATTTCCATAGTTATATTAAAAAAACAAAACAACAAACATTTATCATATGTTCACTGCATAATACAAAGCCTACGTGAATAGACCAGGAGACCAAAGATTCTGAGGTCTCGACTGTGATGAGTCGGTTGCTGCCTCACATAGTTTGTTATAAATACTGCCTCAGACTGACTGGCTATAGGAGCCATGCATCACCTGGGCAGATAGGCCAGTAAAGCGATGATGCGTGTGTCCTTGGCATGGGGGGTGAGAAGGGCTCATAGCTTTTATCTCTGGCAAGCATCAGCAGAGAATAGTCATCACAAGGTCAGCCTTGAAGGTGAAACATCATTGGAATGCTTTGCTATCATTCATTTAGTAGATGTACTGTAAGTGGCAGCGAGGCATTTGTACAATTTGTTCAACTGAATTTTACTGTTAATAACATTTGCTGAGAGGTATTAGAAAGCTTTGTTCATCATTTCTGCCGAATGATGCTGAATGGTGGAGGGGAAATAAAGGTAACTTCTGGACAACAATGTTACAGAGAAGCTTTGTTCATACTCATATTCACTGCAGTTGCTAGATATCACTGGCTGTTTGGTTTTGACCTCATGCAAATTTGGAATATGTACTGTATTTCAAATATGATTAAGTGAGGAAAATACAAAATTATTTCTGTTCTTGTTCAGCCTCCTATCCACCTACCTGTACCACTTCTCACGGTGTTTCTGTTAGAGGTTGAATGCTGTCTTGAAAATAAATGTAATTCTTTGAACTAGTATTTTAGTGGAAGGTTTGCATGTGTGAATGTGAGATTTATATGTATTTATACCTCTAACAGAAGCACCTTGGAATGTGGTACAGCTAGGTTATCAATGGAGGAAAGAACAGAAATAATTTTCTCGTAAACATTGAAAAGGGCAACTTGAAACATCTAAACTAGATGTAGGAAAAAGTGATTTTGCAAATTTGGTGCACAGGTAAGCTGAATCAAACTGCTCTCAGATAAATGAGTTGAGCCTCTACCAGACTGCTCAATCTGTGAACAGAGCACGCCAAATTAATGTTCATATTTACAATATTTGCTGTAGCTGCAAGCCAACTTTACTAATAGAAGCTTTACTAACAGCTATGTTAGACCATGTATTTATAATGCACATCGTTGCCAAAAGAGAAAGTGAGAAAATACAAATAAAATATAACAAATAAAAAAATTAAACTTTCCCGTAGAAATGAACCTTTGCCATACAAGTCTCTCAAATGAATTGCTGCTTGAACTAGCTAAAGAAACACAGTAGGGTTGAATTAGAGGGGCAAAAGGAAGGTGACGGCATTTGGCACAGACTCCATGTTTGCTTAGCGGTATAGTCAAAGAGCCTCGAAATACAGCAGATGGCCAAACAATAACCAGAAGCAAAATGTGCAGTCCTAAGAGGGATGGGATGAAAGTTGTTGGAGGAGTTGGCATTCAGTAGCTCCCCTTCACCAGTGCCTGGCCTTTTTGATGTGTTCTTCCCTGTGGCTGTGGTCATTCTAAACCAATAAATCATGGTGACAATAAATGCTGTGACATCTGCCACACAGCATCTGATGGCTGACAAAAGTCATCTGTACCCTTGATCTGTGAAGGGAGAAGACAAAAATAATGTGCAGCAGAGAGCCAATGAAATGAGCCACCCCATGTGTGCTACAGAAGATATTGACAGATCAGTTGGTAAATTAGAGCAAATTGAATTGCCATTTTTTGTTCACAATTCATAACGTCACTACTGCTCAGATTTGACCTTGACAGTTAGGCTGATTATCATAAAGGCACACACAATAAGAACATTCCCTAATATTATTACAGAAAGGATGATCAAAGGCATTTTTTTGTTATTGCATACTGTTATTCTTTATTATATGAATCACCAACAGGAGTGATTTAATCACAGGGACTTGTTACTTTTTTACCCACCAATAAAACTTAGTACTGCAATGTAGTGCCGCAGCCAGTGAATCCATGTCACTTTGAATACAATCAGTTGTATCTGAGTCTGTATGTATTCTTACCATTTATCCTTTACCATTTGATATGCCATTCAAACGTATTTTTTGGTTTTAAAATCACTGATCTCTTGCCATAGAGATGCCATACCAGAACATGCTGTGTAGAAACAACAATGAGCAGTGACTCCATGATGAGGCTCTCAGGCACAAAGGGAACAGATGGGGTTGAGGAAACACCTGGGCATAGGGTTACACATTGTAAAGTCACTATTTGCAATGCCAGACTGTCGTACAAAAATAAGAAGACGACACAGGATTAAAAAGGGAACCATCATGATGCACGGCTCAGTGTCGATGTTTACATGCACAGATTATTCTTGTTTTAGCCTGCTTACTGGAATGACCTGCTTTGGGTTGAAACAGCTAAACATACATCACTTAAGCAGTTAAAACAAGTTAAGATGCAGTGTGTTACATCAATATTTAACATATCACTTAACAAAATACACAAACTCAAAGTTGAACAGTGCTATGGGTACATTTGTAGCTGGAAAATGCACAGATTACTACTGGGTCCTTTTCTTCTTGCATTTGAAGTACCCCACTGCTCAAATGAAGAGAGTAGCCAGCAGCTGAATATTTTCATATGTTTTTGCTGACTCCCTGCTCACTCTGTGGGTAGGAATATATTGTTTGCTGATTTATTCATATAAACAGCAACAGTTGTATCAAATGTAAAAAAACAAAAACAAAACAAAAATCAGGTTGACCTGACTTTACTTGGTTTCAATTAATGTCAACAGGAGCTACTAGTGTTACGTAGTTAATTGGCATTCAGTACTTTCATTGAAATGTGACATAAGTCACAAAGCTACTCCTGGTAATAGCTATGTTTGAGATAGATAGCTCATTTATCCACAGCTAGCCAGGTGAAACAAAAGGGTGAAAGTAATGGGATTCAACAGCACCACACATGTTGACATTCTGTTGTGGGATTTATGTCAACTACTCATGTATAATTCACAGAAATTTCTTTGTCTTCGTTGCACTTTTAATCATGACATTTATATTTTGCTGACGCAACACATGTAATGAAAAACAAAATCTCCTGTACTGCAGTATTAACACAGCCTTATAAACATCCCAAGCAGATGAATTCACACATAGTTTCGTAAAGTAGCAGTTCCGTTCACCTCAGTGCCATCCATCAATAATGTCAAGTATTACTGGACCAATTTATTAAAAGCATCTGTATTCAAACCAAGATGAAAGATGCCACTTCCATTGAGCATACCAATACATCATAAAAGCTGTCTAAATACAGCATTAATTTAAAGAAGAGTTACTGTAAAAACAGCTTCATGTTAAAACCGCGCCGATACTTTGGGGAACTATTCATTAACACTACCTGGTCAATCATCCGCCTTTACAGTTGTTTCTCCTCTTTAACTTATTCAGCACATCTTAGGTACTTACATGGGCAATTTTTACAGCAGCGGTATTCCTATAACAGGATGTACAGAATATGAAGAACATCAGTGGCAGTGGGAATCCCGTGGGGCTGTGGGACAAAAGTGGGATAGGTCTGTGCTGTCAAGAGACCACTGGCATTTGATATTTCTGTCTGCATCTTGAGAGTTGAGACTAAACAGACTGTGTCCCACGACTTGGAAGAGTTCTCAACTCAAATAAACAAAGCATTCATTTACATGTATTAATATTAAGTAAAACTGTTGGTTTCTTAACAAGGCTACCCGCGTGTGCTAGGTGTTTATCACAGAGATCATGATACAAAAGTTCATTGTTAAGAGGTTACTTCTTGATCTTACCACATGTCTTTTAAATGTATATTTATGAGGACCCCTGGCACTTGAAAGCAAGCCAGCTCAGGCCCCAAGCACGTAATTCCCCCTTAATTAATGTATTTATTCAACAGCATGTTCAAGCTTTGGTGTGCCCTCTCTTTTCAAACTGCCCTTTTTGAAGATGTTGTTATGCACTTAATAGCTAAGATGCACATTGTTTTTATTTCTGTTCTAGAGATAACAACAGTGCCTATTTCCATTTTGCAAGGACAGAGGAGAACATGTGATTTAAGATATGCATAAATAGAGACTTAAATTAAGTGCCAGAAATAAATATGTGCAAAGGAGGAAAAAGAAACAGCTTTCTGGTGGGAATCAGAAATGGAGCGTGAAGCTTATGAAACAGCCATGCCACAGGCTCATACAATTATCTTTCAATTCCCATGGCAAAGCAGTGTTATTGTTCCAACAATATTTTCTGCTGAAATTTTTCTGTGAAATTGTAACCAATTTACTCAAGGATCTATTGCATCAGGGTTGAGCATGTATCGTTAAAAGCAAAGAATCTGGTGGGTTGGAAGAAGGCTTGAGTTAACAAAAGGCCGGCCTGCTGATATATTGTGGGAAAAAACAATTCACCTCTTGGATGTTAAGAAAGACAAAAACTGGTCCTGCTGTGTATCAGATTTTCAGATTTTGAAACATGTACTGTGAAATAAAGCTAAAATCACCTACCATACTTTTTTATCATTACTTTACAATGTTTGCCAAGTCAGCCTTTGTTTTTTAATGTATACCACAGCCCTGTCACGTGAAGTCAAGTAGCTACCAGTCATGCACTAAATGTTTAATTTTAAATCAGATGCTTTTAGACAATATAAATTATAGAAAAGTTGATATTGTTGGACAGTTTCTTTTATACATTTTACCTGTCAGTGTTTAGGTCACTTTGATCAAGTGTTAATTAATGTTAGTTCACTATTTTAACTATTCATCCATGTCTTTTACCCATGTAGTCATTACTTTTAGCTAACTTTTTTAACCGTTTATCTATTACTTTAGCTAATTCATTGATTGTTCCAATTCTTTTGGCGTTTCACCGTTAATGCAAAACTTTAACTGACTCTAGCTACTGTTTTCAATTCACTACTTTTGAGCTATTTTAACAATGAATCCATCCTACTTTTAATTGTTGGTTTGGTTAAATAGGTTAGCAAGCACACATGCCCAACTTTCACAAACTCTCAATCTCAATCATAATTCCTAATTTTTTATGTATATATTTTTAAAGTAGATGAGCTGCTGTGCATTTCCAAAACACCCTCTGGAAAATGCAGAAGTACCCCATTGGGAATCATTGAGCTTTTGTGTTAGCGTTGCTCGTTAGTGACATGCATACACATTATAAAAAAACTATCAAGGAAATGCTTGTTGCAAACAAACAAGAAAAGTGTACCTTATATCGGTATTGGCTTATATAATACCTACATATATACATATGTGTGTGTGTGTACTAGCTGTGTTGTCTACATGGTCTTTCTGTGATACATTTAAGGGGTTTCTCAGCAGCTTAACACCTTGTGTGCTGTGGCTCAGCCGGCCAATTTTCACATCTGACTTGCTTGACTCTGATTTCCTGGGTGTAATATTGTGTCCTTCTCCACACGATGCTCCGGGGAATGCTTCTTGGTATCCATGGGGGCGTTGACTGTTGTGGACGTAGATGGCCCCAGGTCACTGAGTAGGAAGAGAGCCCATTACAGTATGACCCTAAAGGGTCATTTAGAGAGGGGAATCAATCTCCAAATGAATATGCCTGCTACCTTTCAGGGAAAGAAGCAAAGGATATTGTCAAAGTGGGAGGTTGCATTTATGCAAAAAATTAAACTGATTTAAAATAGTGTCAATGCTTGAAACAAATTGAATTACAATGCAATAAAAAAAGCGACCAGTGATATCACAGGGTTCACATAACTTAAATAAAGATAAGTGTTTCTAAGCAAAGTCATTCAAGAACAGTTATTGTATCTGCTGGGATTAGTGCAGCTATGGCTGCTCTAAAAAAGGATCCATTTTAGACAATACATTACAATGATAATCCTCTCTGAACCATGATTGTCTGTACCAACTGTCATGGTAATCCATCTAACAGCTGTGTTCAATTGCAGACAAACTGACCGACCACTTCTGCCATCCCCAGAGTCCCACCATTCCTGTGGATAAAAACTTTCCCATGATCCCAGAGACTAAGAAAAAGTGCCTGCTGATAACCGACACAATTGGCTCGATGTGTGTGTGTATGTGTGTGTGTGCGGGCCAAACTGTAAGCGGGGTTCTCTCTTGGCGAGAGGTAGATTGATTAGAGATGAGGTCATAATTGCTGACTGAATCACATCCATAGTTAATCAATCTTTGGCTGAAGGATAAATGCGTTGGGTGAAAAAGGACAATACTTCATGAGGTGATGCACGGTTGATAAAGGACATATTCATTCATCACGGGTGGGTTTACTTGATGGATATGCAGGCATCAATGGTGGGCCTATCCATCAATCAGGAAAGAGGGGAGGTCAGCTTTGAAGATCAAAGTCAAGCACCCAACTACACCATACGGGAGATCTACAGAGGTACAGTATAGACATAAAAGGTTTACAAAGGGATGTAAGGATATAATTACCTGCTTAATTCCACCTTGAAGTATCAATTTTGTCTCATAATCTTTAGGTTAACTAGACGTGGGAATAGATTAGGCATTGCTTTCATGTGTTGGACAAGTTAACTTCTAAGGTTTCCCAGTAACATTCAACACAAAACGTTGTCTTATTTATATTAAGTCAATTTTTAAGCTATGAATGAAATGGTGCACTGTTAATTGGTGTTGTGGACTGCTTGGGCTATAAATCTGCATACTGCACATTTTAGTCACCCGATTGTTCCCTATAAGCACTTAAAAAAAGACCCTCTAACCTTCAGAGTGACTTGGATCTACAGCAGGAGACACCCGCTTTTCATAGGTGAAAAAATCCTTTCATTTTAATGTTGTTTCTGACATTCCTTTTCTGGGTTCACAATGAAATACACTGAACCTCTCGAATTATGAATCTTTGAGCAACCCTTTGATGTCAGCTCCTTTTGAACCAAATTCAATAACCATAATAAAGATGAAGGGAACAGAAGCAATTTTTCACTGTGCCTCTTGTTATCCAATGCACTGTACTGCCTACCACACTGTATACCGCCCCACTCCCCCACAGAGACTTGCTGAAATGCCCAAAAGCAAATATTATTTCTTACAGATGGCAAGCTATTTCCACACGCGCCATAACCGCACTAAGCTCAGAAGGTATACATTAGTCTGACGCCACCATCTAAAGGGCCCTATTTGTCTACTCCTCTCTAATGCTTAACAAGCCAGCCCCCAGTCTTTTTCACTGCTTCTGCCTTCCTCTCCTTTGTGTTTTTGATAGGGATTTGAACACCCCACTGGCATTTGCCAATCACATTGCAGTTTCTGATTACATCAAAGAATCACTTCAAGCAAATGTGCGGGCATTCAGGTGCACGAATCTGCTCGTTGGACTTAACCGCAGAGAAGACATTCCTATTTACAATTTAGCCTAAAGCAATTTCATCTTGACAGGGGTGCTACTTTGATGTCGCAGCAGTTTTTTCAATTATATCTTAGTCACATGAGATCATTTAATTGCACAATTATTAACAAAATGATCTTTAATGTACCCATGCTTTTGGTGTAATGAATGAATTCAGTGGAGCCTAAGTGCTTAACCTGAGATTGAGAACAGATACGGATCCCTGCTCTCCCTCTTGCCCATATAATCAAATTACTTCATAACCTGAGAATGAAATTAATTAAAGTCATATGCGGTTGAATATCTGGGTTTAATAAAAGTTAATGGAAACTTTCTGTTCATCACCAGGAGCAATGCAAGGTATCTTTCCCTCAAGTAAAGTGGGTGCAGCTAGGGGAGAATGGCAACAGAGTGTGTCCTGCCAATCTGCCTGACTGTAATGCAGTGATTTTTAGGAATCTCTGTATTTTCTGGGAAGAAAAGACTAACCAAGATACATGAATGATCTCTGACTCTTTCTTGTGACTTAATACAAAATATAAATTTACATTAGATCATATCATCATAATTATTTTAGTCTGTGCCTTCATTAATAAATCCTGCCTAATGCAATCAATACCTTTCTGAGAGACCAGCATATAAAGGACTAAGTAATGTTTGCATTGGATAATACAATATGAACAACGTAAATATTGCAGTGGAGTGATTCATTACCATCACAATCTAAGAGAATACATTATGCCCTCCCTCCTCCTCCTCCATCCTATTTGCACTGTCCAATCTTATTGCCCACTAATCTCAAGCTAACTCTTGTTCTGTATTTATAAGGTGGCACAAACAAATTACTGGCTGATTGCTCATGATAATGCACATGAATTAATGTCTCTGCATGCAGTCTTATCCAACTGCTCATTGAAAACAATTACACATCAAAGCTAGCATTGTAATCACTCCCTCTTGAAATTCCAGTTCATATTAATCTATGATCTCACTGTCTGTGCTCTCATAAATGTCACAGAGAAAAAAAAAAGGTAATGTCTAAATAAATGAGGCATACTAAGATGACTTGCTTGTGAAATGTGACAAGATTGTCGATCATTAGAAGAGAAGGAGTCTATTATTGCGAATAACATTTAGTGTAGCTTGTGTTATTTTATTTCCTTCTTGAAGGGAAGAAAATGTGGAAAGCATAATAATAATGTTACATTATCACTATTATTAATAGTTCATGAAAGACCTCTTCCTCTTCTCCATTGTGCAGGACAGACGGTCAGACTTGCGCATGCTGCTGTTTGGTTTAAATCAGGTAAAATATCCAAGTAAGCATGCCCAACCTTGGACTCACACCGGCGGCATGTGCACCGCGTTAAGGCTGTGCCACGGCTGCTGTAGCTAATCACTGCCATTGTGGTCAAGGCTTGTGCTCACTAGAAGCGCCGCAGTGCATCTCCACTTTGCTGTGCGGAGGATAGCTAGCCGGTCTATTTTTGACAGAAGACATGTCAAGCAGTACAGAGCAGATGAGCCGGGCAGGAAGTCAGACACAGTAATGGGGAGATTCTGGTCAATTTTCAAAATAAAATAACTTGTACAGACTCCCAATCATATATCAACAACAAACACAGTTAAAACAGACCAAAACAAGAAACAATTTAACTATGTAGCCTTCTTCACCACGGTAGAAGCTCAAAAATCAAGGACAGTGCTGAAACGCTTCTGAAGCGTTTCCAGTTGACGCAGGGCTGAGGACAGGTTAAATCCGTGGCACAGCCACGCCGCTGCGCACACGACACCTGTGTGAGTCTGGGATAAGAATCTGACTATGGATTGTATACCAACTTGCGATACTTAACACTTTTTGATACTGGAATTTATATAGGGCTCACATCAGTTGTCAAAGGCCTTTATTTCTTTATTTCAGAATGCTATACAATATACAGTATTAGTATAGTACCATGGAAACTAAAAGTAATTATTTGTGTGCATTCAACACACATTATAAGGTGCACAATTAGGTTCCTTTTTACTCCAGCTCACTGTTTCATAAGTATTTTCTCTAAATGCAGAGTTAACAAGTAAAACATATTTATATTTCTGTTAACAATGGTTAGCCAATGGTTGCTGTAACAACATTTGAGGAATATATGTGTTTTATGTAAAGCACTTAGAATTACGTTGTTGTTGAAATGTGCTATACAAATAAACTTGCCTTGCCTATATGAGTGGGGTGAAATACCCTGATGTTTCCACTATAAATGTATGTATAATATTGTCACAAAAGGTACAAAGTTCCTCACTTATGGCCATGATTGGTCAGCTGACAACATTTAGAGCCTACAAAGGAGAAGGCAAAGGCTTCAGTACAAATCAATTCCCACTCATCACAGTCATTTCCCTCTCATCTTACAATCACTTGCAATTGTTTTTATTGACTTGATGTTACAGACATTGAGAATGATGGCGCCGCGAGCACATGGAATATGAGGCTTTAATGGTAATCAATCCAAATATGACCAAAATTATCTGTCCCATTTTCCTTTTTTTTGGGGGGGGGGGTCCCAAGTGCTGAGAGATATCATATAACCTGGACCCCTCTATACTGTGTCTGCTTCTTTATAGTCGATGTCATTGTCAGCAGTACCATTACCATTTACCCTTGCAAAGATGTTTAGTATTCTGCACATGGTAATGAATATATTGATTTACATTTTAGGCCCCAGCCAGAAGTTGCGAATGGTGATGACAATATTTCTGCTAGCAATAAGGTGAGGAGATTAAAAATGGATCCCAGAGAGTATGCATGTGCATGAGAGGAAGTTAAAAATCGCAAAACACCAGTGAGTCACAGTTCAGTGAATTTAGTTTATGATGTATTGAAAATTTAGGTTAGAATCTGAATAAACCATTACAATAAATACCTTACCCTAAGTTGTACTTTTTAAAATGACATGAAACAAAATATCAGTGTTACTTTCCCTTTGATATTTTCTAAATTCATGCTTATTCACAGCACAACTCCAGAACGTTCACGTAAACCATAGGGCTTAATTGTCCATGACACCCAAAGAAATCTGAATTTCCCAAGGTCACAGTAATAATTGTATGTAAATTCTGTTTTATGATGGACACACGCACACACACACAAACACACAATGTTATAATACAGTAGTTAAAATGCAGGTTGGATCCATAATGGTATCCGTATGCTCAGTAAAGAAATAGCTCTGTTTAAATAATGAAGATATATTGAATTCTATTTTTAATGTATATATATACATTTGACAAAAGTCTCATATGAGCTTATCTCCTGCGGACTGAAAATGACATTATTTTAGACTGCCTCCTCCCTATTTCCACTCTCTACCTCACTGCAGAGCCTTGCTCAAATAAATACCCATGTCTCTTTCATACTTATTTGCCCTATTACGTTAAATTGACCCCTGATAGTCAGCTTCACAGTGGTGCAGTAGCTTTTTATTGTTGCTGCCTGATTGAATTAATGCCCATCTGTGTTGCTATATTGAAAATAAAGACAAGGAAAATATGAAATGTAGTCTCAAGCTACATCTGAAAAAAGTTAAATCTGTGGTACCTGTTTTGAGGAAATATCGCCACGTGTTGCTTCTAGTGTCATAATTCATATTGGCTAACTGGAGGGTTTTTGTAAGCTTTTTCAATTGCTATCTTTTTTACCCTTTTTTATGCACAGTTTTGCTGTGTGATTAGGTTTTCAAAGCGGCTCTGAGTAGATGTTACAAAGACTATATTTAATGTGCAAGGAAAAGCATCATAAATCTCAAAAGCACTCATCAGTTTTCTCCAATGGCAGTCTAAATCACTCAGGGGATGAAAAAGCTGACACTTCTGCCTTTGGTTGGGTGCAGAATAGAAGATATCTGGCTTTAGATTCTTCTGACTTTTGGCTCATTTATCAAGCTGCGAGTTCTGCTCCGAGACTGTGGGCAAGGGAGATATTCAACTGTTCTCAGCCACCGTACAATCTGTGCCTCTCCTAAGACGTTCTGTGTTTGGTTACATGTATAATCTACACTTCATTCTGTATTAGAGGTTGACATGGGAGTGGATTTTCACTCCTATCCCATCCCCACAAAAATACTCCTGCCCTGTCCCAATACCAGAAGAATGACTCCCGTTCCTGATTAAAAAAGTAAAATCATAAAAAAGCTATTATTCATATTAGAGTTAGATAAAAAAAAACTATGATTTGATCCTGCATGAATCCCACAGGATTCCTTAAAAAATGTCAGCCTCTATTCTGCATATCTATGTGGCAAGAACTGATTTCCAGTGATCAGTTATGGTCTTGTTACCTCAACACATTTAAAAGTCAGTGTTTTAAATTTAAAAGTTGTGGAAAGAGCATGACATTCAAATAAGGTCACCACATAATGAGGTTGTTGTATGGTAATTACCAGTGTAAGTGTCTAAGTGTTTTTAGTTGCTTTAAACTTATTTTGGTTCTTAATAGAAAGGCTGATTTGCTGATAAAGAGAGTGCAATGTAGAGTAAGTGAAATTACATTGACGTATGGGATGGTCTGATGAGACCATATATGAATAAAGGAGTAGCTTTATTAATGCATAACTGTTTCCCAGTTCATGTAAGTTTTCCTCCTTAGATATCCATCCTTTATCCATATTCAGAGCTGCTCTCTATTGATTGGGTGTGTTCCAGATAAGAGGGGATGCAGAATTGCCCAGAGATAATACATTCTATGGATCACAGGAATGCAAATCAAATCAGATACCCATGCAAATGTGTGCCAAAGTCATCTTAAAGCAAAAGTATTTTATTTATTCAAAATTTCTTATTTCAAGTCAGTATCCATGTGATTAGCATTTTCAGCCCGGTTTTGCTGTGATATGAGCCCTTTTAGAAAATAATTAATGGTCTAATGTTTTCCAGGGTCCAATTAATGACTTGCTTTTTCCTCAAAATACATAATTAGGAAGTGTGACGCAAAGTCCCACACTCTTGTATCACCATTGTACTCAGTCAGCAGCCCAGTGCTGAGTCATAAGACCCATTGTCTCTTCTTCTGTCTTTCTTACCTGATATATTCCAATAAAAATGCATCCTACATCTCTAGATACTTGTTAAATTGCTGATCTAAATAGTTATACATGGAAACTTTTACACTATATTGTGTGACCAGAAATGGCAAACAACCTTCAAATTGCCACTTGGCCTGGAAGTAGATTCAAGTGTACACAACCAGAGATTTCACAGTAACAGCATATCAGCCAGCAGGGGGCAACTCTACTGGTTGCAAAACGATCTGATCGTATTGGACGTGAGGGCAAAATGACCCCTCTTCTCTCTTGATTTACTACCCCAAAAAAGTATGTCCTGATTGCACTACACTGTGTAAATTTGACCAATGGTCAAATTTAAGTAAGTACATTTTGTTTTAAAGGTGCTATATAATGCTCATTTTTAGGTTCATACTTTAGTGTTTACTACTATAAATACTATTTAAGGTTTCTTCTAAAAAATGTCTACATGCTTCAATGCTCAATAAACCCATTAGGTTTCTCAAACTGTCTACTGCCTCAGCGCCACTTTTCACCTTCTTCCCTAACACTGTTTTGCCAAGTGGGAAGCTTCCGGACTGAGATGCCAATGTGGAAGTCCCTTAAACCTGCATTCCATTGAGCGGACAGCAGGAGGTGACTCTTCTGGTTGCTAAAAGAAGTCTGGTTCCATTAGAAATAATGGTAAAATGACCCTACTTTTAATCAAATTAATTACCTCAGTAAACACTTATGAGTTTATGGTCTCAATCGCTAGTTTCAAGTCCTTTTCAATACAACAGTTTTAAGACTGTTTTTGTCAGCCCTGTTAAAACGACAGTTAACGTGAATTACAGATGCTCCTAGCTAAGCAAGGTAGCTAGCTCCTCATCCAGATATGGTCATGTCCTGTACCGCTGGTTGCAAAAAATCAACATGGCAGTGCCTTATTGGCGAACTGCTGTGCTGCTTGCCGCTCCGGGGTGTTGGCGTTTACACTTCTAACATTACTACAGAATCTTTGGACCACTGGTTCAGAGCCAGCTGATAAGTGAAGCTACTGTTAGCAACAACTAGCAGTTAGCAATCTGTAGCATTAGCAACAAGTAAAGCTATCTGTCCATCAGGAAATTCCATAAAAAACAGGGTTGAGGCAGAGCAGCCAGAGGACATCCAGGGAAAACCAGAAAATATTTACCTTTGCTTCATAACTGTAACAGCACCTCCTGTGAGACACACTGCATATCCTCCAGATGTGGCTCTATAAGCTCATTTGACTGCTTCTCTGGAACGTGGCTAGTTTATGTAACTATGGGGGTCCCCTACATTACGTACCATCTTGCACTTGGAGGAAAGTGCAGGAGGAAACAATGGACGTTGAGGCTCATGGTAGGTCAGATAAATACACTGGTCTTTTTATTCACAGCACCTTGAAGCCTGTTTTGCTAACTAAAATTCAAGTTCAAGCAGCTAAATAGGCTTCTGAAAAAGAGCTCGCTTTGCGCAGTGGAGGATACTGCTTTACAATTCAGAAAATACAAAGTGTGAATTTGGGAAGGGAAGCAAGTCTGATAAGACTGATAAGACTGCATTATAATTAAATATTATATTTTTTGTTATAAGTTTTTGTTAACCATTTTATGTGTAGTTTTATCTTGGCTTTATCTTGGAAACAAGGTCATCAATTAACCATTGTTCTCATTGGCAAAATTAACACTGCTCTCGTATATGTTTGAATGGCACCCATTGTCAGGGTTGGCCAAGCGACAGACAGGTTGAGGACCCACACGCAAGACACTGGTGAGTGCCGGTACAGTTGGTCAGGTTTATAGCAAAACAAAGGCTGAATCTCACTCTTATAGGCAGTAATGACAGACAAAATCCAAACTAAGGCAGCAATCCAAAACCAGTCCAAGGTAGAAATCACACAAACAGGAACACGACACTCAACATACGAAGAGAATGCAACAAAGACAGAACAGAACTGAGGGCTTAAATACCAGAGGCAAACGAGCAGGAAGGGAGTGATCAAATAAGACATGAGGGACTAATCAGGCAAGAAGATAGACACAAACACCAGACAATGACAAAACAAAACAGAAAGTAAAGCATGCGACAACACACACGGATGGACAAGTAAACAGAAGACACGGAACGCACGCATTACATAACAGAACCAAAGGCAAGACTGAGAACACAGAATGAAAATGGAGTCCGGAAAAACAGAAAATACCAAAATTATCACAGAACCATTACACCCATCACATCCACAACCAATCATTTTCAAAAACTGCTTCCAGTGATGTTTTTTTGCATTAAAAGACCTCCTCACTGTCAGACCTTTATGAAATAACATCTAAAATCATAGGTCAAGGATTGGTGTTAATGTGGCTATGTCATGGGCTTCCATAACTGAATGTACCATGATTTCTACATGACACCTGTCTTTAAGACCCACTCCCACTGAATCTCTTTTAAATAAAACAGTTTTTCAATTAGTTCTCAATCTCTGTGCTCTTACCTGGGTAATATAAATCGGAGGACAAACAAGCAAACCCACTAAAGCAACACGCTCATCACTCAAATCACCCACTGGGCTTCTGAGCTGTCAATTACCTTTCTCCAACAAGCATGCTTTGCATACTCAAGCCAACAGTGGACCTAGCCAGTTCATTAATTGATCTTTAGTATTCCCTTCTGAGCACAAAGACTCAATAGGACGTCTTTTGTGTGCCCTCCGTTGAGGTCTTCTGTACATATCCCATAATCTGTGTGTAGAAACACTTAGAAATACTTGTTCATCTCTGTTGTTTAGTGGGCACGGAATACAGTGCTCAATGTGTGGTCTTAATGAGAAGGAAATTGGTCTGTGTATCTGAAAACAAATTGGTACCTTCTGCTGTTCCAATTGATCTAGACATTGCATTAACATACCTCAGGCCAAATACTTGTTTTCTGTTCAGTGCCAAATTGAACCTTCCATAATTATAGTTTACCCTTGAGTAAGAATATCACCTAAAAGGCGATTCTTGTTGCTGAGATGCACCTATGATTGCAACTTTCATTATTTGGTGAGAATCTTAACACATAGGCTCCTCCCGGAGTCCTTTAGTTGCTGCGAAGAATTGTGTTTGTCAGGCCCCTTCTGTGCCCTGTTCCCCTCTCTACATTTGCACAAGAAATCTGGAAGCCTGCGGGCCTTGAAGTCAACACAGCTTTTTTTCTAAATTGTTCACTGCTATGCTCTGAGAACAAGCTCCCTGTCATTAGTCTGCCCCTCAAATCTCAAGCACTGGCTAAGATGAGGGAGGTCTGTCTTTGTTGAGCACAGTCCAGCACACTGAAAAGGCTCTGCTGCAGTTTGAGACATCCCTGGAGATACTGTGCAGGATGGATGCAATACACTGATGAGCAGTTGTCCAATGTGTCAGAAAGATAGAACTTGAACAATTATCTCCATATAGGGCTCTTATCTGTTCATCATAGATGAATTAACTGTTTACTGTCAATAGTCTGTATACATAGTCCTGTTTTTTCAATGCATATGTCCCATTTAAGGGCAGAGCTGCAGTGTGTACTGAATTTCTGATCAGTGACTAATTAATTATGCTGTTAAAAGTGTTTGAGGAAGAAGTCCCCATGCCCCATCTGGTTTCTTGCAGGGTTATACTATCCAGCCCATGTTTGTATGTTTTAAACATGTAAGCAAAGTAAAGTCTATCAATCTAAATTGTGTTAAAAAAAAGCAAACTAATGAGTAGGATTTGCCAAATAGGATATCCTAATATTATGATCCAAAAAGGTTTTGATGAGAATATGTGAGAAGAAAATGACAGTTACAGAGTTTGATATCATTTTTGACCCATAAAGAATCTGTCTAAAGTGGTTTCAGATCCTTGAATTACTGTCCACATCTCAAGTGATTCAAACAGGACTGGCATTGTTCAGACTGATGGCTGTTTCCCCTGGTATGAGAAACAATTTACTGACCAGACATTAGAAGGTGGAATTATGAGTGGGACCACACAGCTACCAAGCTACATTAATATAAAAATGGCCGCAAGAATGGCTGATATTGACACAGAAGTTGTTAGTCGACATACAGAAATCATAACTGTTCAATCAGCACGTTTCATTGATTAATGTAAAGAAAATATAAAACCATCTAAAACATTTTCTGTCAACTCATAATATATGAAAATGTTACCAAGATTATTGTAACTCGGGGTTAGGGCAAAACAAACTTAAACACCCACCATCCCAACAAGACATCAGTTAACTTTGAGCACAGTGTTAGTCCTAATGATTGAAGTGGAACAGAATGGCACTTTAGTCTTTTTATCAGACTAGTATCTATCAAAGATTGAATTAAAAAGCTGTCATTGAAAATAATTATGGGCATACTATTTACGAAAGGATGCAACTTTTTGTATAAGATGCTCACAAAAATGCAGACGTGTTGTATGAATGTTCCTCTCTTCTCATGAACCAAAATATGATTTTAAGAAATATCACACTCAAACACATTTAATTGATCTGCTTCTGTACTCACTGCCAGCTCTTGACAAGATGCTTTTTTTTTTCAACAAGGCTTCCATTTCATGCAAGAAAAAAAGAAAAGATAAATGTCTGTCTTAATTCCATGGTACAATCATGAAACAGAACCGAAGATGAGTTTCTTTCTCAAAAGTGATTGCATCTCAGCTGTAATACTGCTTTTTCTTCCTCTTAGCAGGACATGAGCACAATTCTACCTTACAACTCTGATCAAAACAAGAACAAATGTCCAAAGCCGGCGCAGATGGGATGAGATTGTGTTCAATAGAATTACGTTTTTCAGAACTAGTTAAAAATGAAAAAAGTCAAGCTCAAAACTGGAGTGAGGTGTCCGTGTGGCAAAAACAAATCGATAGACAGAGCAGATAAATCCAATCCTGGCTCATCAGATGAATCCCTCAGGATAGCTGAACGCTCCCCAACACTGCCCACCCATTACTACTCAATCCCTACCATATCCCAACACAAAGCCACCATATCCACACACTTGTCTTGGAAAGAGGCAACGCTACAGTACCTCCTGCACCGCATATGATGGAAATATCATATTGGAATTGTGTGATATACACTGATATCATGTTTTGATGTCAAAAATTGGATTTAGTGATGATGAATGGGATAGATGATTACTTTTTTTCTCTTTTCTTTTTGTCATCTATCATAGCATCTATCATTGTGCTGTAGCAGCACAGGGTGATTGTAGCACCCAGTAAATATATAAATATATATTTATGTTTTTTTAAATCTGCAAATTACAATACATAGTTCCCATGTGGTATGTGGGCTTCACCTGAAATATGCTCTTGCTGTTTGCTCTTGATGTGTGACTAGCTGAATTGTTTACTCCATAAATGAAGTAAACAGTGGTGCGTCTTCATTTCCTACAGTATATAAATGTTATAGTCTTAAAAATCAAAAACAAGCCACCGTACACTGACATGACTTTATTTATTGGGAACAACGCGTCTGCCTATATCTTCTTGAGGTTCACTCAGTAAAATGGCGAAAGGTGTAGGTCACATGACCAGGAATCCAGCTGCCATTTTTCTGTTGCTTTTTCAGGGTTTTATAAGTTTTATAGAAACATCAACATATTACACAAAAGTCTATAATACAAACTACATAAATATGATTAATAGTGCTGGGCAATGATTACAATTGTGCGTTCAGTAATTTAAGAAGGGACAATTCACATTAATTAACACAAGCACTTTGGTCCATCATATTGATTTGGAGAAGGAGATGCAGTGTTCCTTACTTCTGTAAGTTTTGTGTGCCAGGTTTGTGCTGCTTGATAGGAAAAAGCTGACTGCCTAAAGGTACTTTTTCTGTATGGTATTTTACAATCCCCTCTGGTACTAGCTCTGGTAGATGAGTTTTAATTTTGTTTAATGAATTCCATGAGTGGAGGAGGGGGCAAGCAATGAAAAATGTAATACACAAGTAAAAAAAAACTTCAAATTTGATAATGTTTTCCCAGTTTAAGAAATCATATTTAGTTAAAATTTTACAATGGTGAATTTGATGTTTTTATCCAATGTTTTCAAAGCCTGCTTATAAGGTGTCTAATTATTGTTTTATGGCCTGCACAGACGCATTGTTTGCTTTCTGCAAGGTATGATTTAATGTGGTAATTAGAACCTCATGATTAACTGTATCACAGATTTTCTGTAAATCAAGGTAGACAGCTCCTACCACACCTCCCTTGTCTAATTTAGCCTTAATATTTTCCAAAGGAAAACAATTTGCTGTTTCAGTGAAATTATGTTTTCAAAAGCCAAATAGGATGCATAGGATGCGGTGAGAAGAAAGTAGCAGTAGTAGGTCTATTTCTCTGCAGTCTTTGATACTGATGGGTCTGTAGTTACTAATGACCATGGGCTCACCTGATTTAAACATTGTGGCACATGGAAACACGTTTTAAATAGGAGGATTGATTAATAGGATTGAATGTCTATAGGTTTTGAAAAATTCTTTTTATCCAATATATATAATTTGTGAGCAAATTATGTATTTTTAAGTAAATAGTTTCCCAGTTGTATGTATAACTTAATGTTATATTTTATTTACATTGGTAAAAACTTGTGTTGCCAACAAAATGGTGACTTATGTCTTTGTTACAGTTTCACACTGTGTAAGATGTTAAAAAAGCCAAAATTGATTAATGAAATGCATCAACGCAAATTCTTTGCATGGATGTTTCGTTCAATCCATTTAACTATACAGCACAATGTTTCGCAGGGAAATTTATTACTGTCGCACATCACGCTGACGCTGTGAACACGACATGATTATGATGGCGCTGTTTGCAAAGTGGGCTTTTGCCTATCTGAGCTCTTATTTCTTAGTGTGGTCAAAAAACACTTTCCAGCGTTCACCCTATTCTTGACAGCACGGTTCCTTTGTTTCACGAGTGACCATATTCTTTTTATTTTCCCATGGTAGATAGTGTAACTGTGTATAATTGTTTGGAGGCAACCTATGAAAGAATCAAAGTTATCATCCATACTTTGATGTACAAAGTGCTCATTAGGGCCCGAACATGAAGCATGAAAGGTCCCTATTGGAAGTGAAGGGATTTTTTTTTCTTCTGCAAAGTAATCTCTTTTTTGGGGGCCTAAACATGCTCAAAAACTCACGAAACATGCGCATAATTCAGATGGGACGAAAAATTTAGTATTTTATGGGTCTCGCAAAGTTTCACCTAAGAGTACAAAATTTTTGTGCTACATGAATCATATGTATCATGTCCAGACATAAAAAAAGCCTCTTGGAGCGATGTCCCACACCCACCAGGAAGTCGGCCCGTTTGGCATTTTACACACTTCAAACAAACTCATCATAGAGAATTAATCCGATTGACTTAAATTTTTTTGCCGTACATTCTTAACCCATTGACGATTAAAAGTTGTACAAACGGTGAGTTTTCATCAATGACTGTGCCAGTGGTGTAGCGTTGAAAATCAACGATTTGCCAAGAAACAGAAGTTGTTACAACTACAAAATATATGCTCACATCTGAACACAATTTGATATGTGTAATAAGAGTCCTGCCCTGAACACATCCATATGCCATCATTCACTCAAACCGGAAATTGAATGTGTTATGCTAAAATGGACTACTCCTAACAGGTTGGCCGTATCAACTTCAAATCAGAGCAAGCCCTAAACCCAACAGGAAGTAAGCCATTCTGAATTTTGTGGTAATTTTTGGATGATTGTCACACTCCATACTTTAACAAACTCCTCCTACAGACTTAGTCTGACCGACTTCAGATTTTTGCGTTCTAGTCTAATCCTCATTGGCTATTGTACAAACGGTGAGTTTTTGTGAAACGATATGCTTGTAGCGTGGCATCCAAAAGTGTTGATTTGCCATGAAAGAGGAAGTTGTTGTAATTTTATTGCACATGCTGACATCTGCACCAAACTTTACGTGCTTGATAACAGTCACACCCCGAACTATTCTACATGCCAATATTCAGTTATAGTTGTAGCACCAAGGGCTATGTAGTGCGACAAAGGTTTAGGACTTTTGTGCAGCGTCCGAAGTGTGTGGCAAATTCACAGCTGCACCGGAAGAGCTCCAGAATCTGGAATGCGCCCGCCTCACACCTCAATGTGTTAAACGTGTGAGGGCTTGCCCAACACTGCTTGTAGCTTTAATTCCAATTTATTTAATTAATTACATTTTCAGGATTGGATTACTATTTGTCAACATATCAATAAATGAAATGAAGACATATTTTAAATTGCATTCCAAATTTCTAACCATATATATATATAATGCCTTTATTAGAATTCTGAAGGTGTCAAATATGATAGCTCATTAATGAACAGTTTCACAGCAAACCAGTAAAATCTATAAAGTTATCGATCAAACTGACAGCAACTATGGGCTTCCAACAGCCTCATAACCACTAAATAACACAGGCAAACTGGATAAAGTACAATTAACATTTACTCGAAGTGATTTTCACTCAGGTTTTATGCAAGTCAAACCATGTTCTTATTTCTGCCTTTTTAGGGGTCAGAACATCACCTAGGACATGAATAGTTTACTAAAGCAACAAAACAAATTTAAATACTTCGGCAGCTAGTGAACTCCTCTCATTAAGGAGAATGGGAAACTTTGGTGCACTTACGTTGCTTAGATTGCTATAGCAACACGCAAAAAGGGGTTATAACGTGAGATAGCCAATTTATCCATTACGGACCAGGGATATTGATATCTTGACTGACAGCAAGATAGACCAATTGGTTTGGTTGACTAATGACAACTAAAGCAAAGACAGCTCTTTCAAGTCTAAAACATATGGAAACTTTTCATTCGGATTTTTCGGTGTCAAATGTCATTTTTTACCTGCCTGAGGAGGCAGTACGGGTGACGTGCTGCTGATGAAGCTCAGTGTGAACTTACTAAAATAACAGACCAGCAAGGGGAATGGGTGCATTAGTAACACACATACACACACAATGGCTGACTAGAGGGCAAAATAAGATAAAAATGACAAAATGAATTATCTATTTGTTTTAGAGAGACGTCCTGCTTCAGCGAAGATTATTTGCTTTGTCATTTTTAATTTGCTTTCAGTTCTATGCCAAATGCATTTCACTTCACAAAAGATATTTGTGGGAGCATCTTATATTGTAAAACGTAGTTATAGTCCCACATGCACAGGAACTCAAATTTTACATGGTTTTCCTATATTGAAATGTCCATAATCATTTCCTATTGTCTTTTCAATGGGTAGGGCTTACAGGGATACTGTTACTGTAGCTCAGAGGAAAGGTTACTGTTAAACTGTTAAGATTATCAAAATCATTTAGGAGGAGCGCAGTTTTAGTTTTCTATGATATGTATAGGCTTTTTTGTGTGCGGGCATGTTGAAAATGATTCAGTGTTTGTATATTTCTTACAGTTAGAAGATAAATGAATTTAATTAAACTCTGTAGTAGCATATTAAGCTGTAACATGCAGCTAGAATGCAACGTAGACAGTCACTGACATGCAAGCAGAATAACAGAATAAGCAAGGGAATAACTTTTAGCTGCCATGGCACTAATCGCAGCTATTATGTAGTTCTATGAGATACAGGGGCATTGATTCAAATTGTTTTGCTTAGTGCTAACAAATGGGCTGTCACACATAATGGTGTGGAATAAAACACAATCCCATTGACACTATGGCCAGGGACATGGACAGACGCATAGAGTGGCTGTTGCTCCGCTCACACAAAGGTCAAGCCCTCCATCCCACCATACGTTTCCTACTGTATTGTTGAACTAACACCTTCTACATTTATCTGACACTGTTACCCAGATCAACTCACGCAGCAGTGCAGGTAAGGATTGGTTATTTCCTAAAGGACACCATGACATTGTAAGTTGGCTATTTCAAAAAGGTAACCTGTGACCATCTGGTTACAGGACAATATCAGGAAACACAAGGCCAACACACCTGCTGTTAGGTAATGAGAGTGTCCAGACGGATTAGACCGATATAGCTGTGTATATGACCAATACTTACCTTTAATTATCATCAACAAAAACAACCTTCATAATCTACAGTGGCTGGATAAAACAACAGAAAGCAATATAGCAAAACCATGTACTGCAGCCTCAAAACTGACCGCAGAGCTGAATCAAACCCTCTCTGATGCAAAAGCTAAACATCATAATCTTCACAAAGGTAGGATGTCTCATTGGACTGTTGGATTTATTTGCAATATGTTGTAAGATATTGCTGTTATTGCAGACAGGCTTTTTTCTATGGACAGACTACCATTTTGGAAGAAGCATTTATTATTTTTATTCTTTTGCTATTTTGTAAAGATGGCACAAATACCTGCAGCCGGTCTCCAAAGAGCACTTCAACAAAATGCTAGACAATGGCATCCGGTATTGAGTAGAATGCGGTCTGGAATGATGTCAATCCCAGACATAAAAATACTTTTAAATCAAATGTTTTATATTTGAATGAAAAACTTTGACAGTACTGTAACTAAGCTAGGAAGTTGTTCAGATGTTCACAACTCTGCCTTGCATGATTTTTAGGAATGGCCATTGATTGAAACTGTGTCAGTAAAAGACATCATCATATCAAATAAATTCCCCGGTGGGCACTTTGACAATGTATGGCTAGCTCATGCCAGTGCACTGCATTGTAAGAAGGGCCCTATGAAACCATTAGAATTTCTTCCAAACTCCTTTTTTTTTTCAAATTCTGTGCTTTCCTTTTAAATTTTTCTGAATTTGTGGTTTATTTAAGAAAATGTTGTCATCAGAAGAGTGTGTAATGGTGGATGAATACAATTTCAATAAGAAAATATTGAAAATTAAAGTAATATCAATGAATGTGATGTATCATGCAATTATGCATATAGAAATATTCATGTGCAATTATTTATAGGGACAGTTGACAATAAATGTATTGCAACCGTAGGATATTAAAATACTATAATACTATTTAATAGGAGACAATTGACAATAAATGCATTGTTCCTATACATGCACTGTGAGTTGGCCCCTATTAAATAGGTAATTACTTGACGATTACGATATGCATGTTTTACGGTTGATTCCATTTTTCTTATCAAATTCTGCAAAATTGTCTGTGTTAGGGCCCTAGGTAACCATCTGTAGTGTTTTACAACACACCTTGCTTTTGACTGACATGATTAAGAAAGGATATTTAAAACATATTGAGACATCTCTAATGGAAATGTGCATGTGTATGGAAGACGTTCTCAACATGTTCAACTGTTACTGTTTAGCAATTATTTGATTTTTTTCTTATGTGGTATTTGTTAGTGCTTAATAGTTGTAAGGTATACTATGTATGGTGCATGCTGCAAGGTAGGGTTTCTGCTTTGGGTGATAACAATGAGGAATTCAGTGACTGAGCAAGAAATCCACACAACATAACTTAATATATGGCTTTCTCACAAGGCTTTGCTTACCTGCACACATTTTTTGGATAAGATCAGCACTCCTTCTCTGCACTGGTCCCTAGACAAAAAAGCTGGGAGGTTATGGGAGAAACTGCAACTCCATTTTTGTCTCTTTGTGGATAGCAATTGTAGTGATTGTCTGTGCAGCACCAATTTTAGAAATTACACAGATGGAGATGGAATGCTTTATTATTATAATCCTGCCTTGTTATTTTGGTTTTGTTGTTTTGATTCATTGATTGTAAAACAGTGTGTACTGTCCAGCTTTCAGCAACTCTATTGATCTTCTAAGATTCCCAGTGTGGGCGGCAGGCTGATCATTTCCTTTTAGCCTGGGAGGGAGATGATTTTTCTGTTAGATGTATGCCATGTTGATAAGAGTGTGGCAGCTATGGTGGCAGGTATGGAGTACATGAATAATCCATGAAGGAAAGATGTATATTCTGCTGCTTGAAATTGAGAAGCCATTATTCAACTTCAGTTATTTTGTCGCAGACCTGCTGTCTTTTTTAAGGAATACAGTAGATGTTGTTTCGAAAAGCATCTTTTCTGAGTCATAATTCAGTGTGCATTGTACTTATCTAAGTGCCAGCAGAGTAACCATAAATCAAACACACTGCTTTTTGGCAAGGTTTATTCAGATGGCGGGCTACATTATCAGATGATTGGTGTATAGAGGGGTGGGAAATTAGCACCAGCAACCAGCCAAATGCTGGCAAAATATGAAAGTGGCCAACACAATATAGTGATTTACTATTGCGTGGCTGGTAAATTTAAACATTTATCTACCAGTGGCTGGTGGATGTTCACATTTTAAAAAAGTTGCTTACCCACCACGATGTATAGAAGTGCTATACCATAATAAACCATACATTCAGTACAGTAAGCGAAAACATAAATGGCGTGTTGACATCAACTTCCAATGTTTGTTCCAGTTTTTATTATGTCATTCTTTAGATATCATTTCATACTGTGTATATTACATACTTGCCATAAAGGTGTCTTCATTTATTTTGCATGTTATCATTAGTATTAGTTTGAGTATCTGCTCTGTAGCCTGTGTTCCTTGCTTGGTGAATATAAGATAAACTAGAGATTTATGGGCAGATTACATGGCAGTGTATCCTCTTTGCCAAAGCACAATCTGTGTAAGGCTAAAAAACGTCACAAAGCAAGGACTGGGATACTCTAAATGCTTTTCTCCCTGATTTAATTGAAGTGCAGCATATTCACTGGGGACAGAAACATTGTGGTTGTCTTTCTGACAAAGCTTTACCCACAAATGATGACTGTTCATTTGGCTCACTGCCATACAGGATAGAGTCCTCTGTCCTGGTCTCTTGTTGTGGTTAAAACATAGTTTAACTATAAACTATAACATTAATGTGTGTGATCTAATGTAGCAATAACATGAAAGCGGGCGGCGCCTGTGTGATTTGGGGTGTGGCAGTTATTGTGAACTGTAGATGAGAGGAACTAATGAGTTTTATTTGGTTGCATTGTAAAAAGAACAACCACATACTACAAGTCAGTGGGCGAAACACATCATCACATTTCATTTCAATGTTGTTTTGCCAAAATAATTCAGAGAATCACCTTGTTCAACCTGTACAACACATTTTTGATTACAGAAGGCATATGACCAATTCATTTCAAGTTTAATACCCATCTGAGTAGTTGTAACTTGCAAGACAACTTGAAATTTCAACTGAAGAATAAACCAGGACACCGAAGAACGCTGGGTCACATTGATGAGATGCTTGCCTCATATTCTGTAAGTATCTCATAAATCATGTACTATGTGTAATGAACAGAGTGAATGGACATTCTTTATCATAACATTTTTCTGTCTTCAGTTGACCATAACCTTGTTAAAGTGAATTTAAATTCCTTTCAACATTTGTGCCAGAAAATATAAACTGTATTGAGTTACATACAGATTCATGGAAATCCAGAAACATAGCTTGTGTGGGCATTCCAATTAAGGTGCTATAACAAAAACTCAGGTATTGCACAAATCATATTACAGTACTCTCAATGTCCTTTTTATAACCAAAATCCACATCCCCCGGTAAACACTAATGTAAGTGGTGTACTGCTGAAAAAAACAAACAAAAAAAACATTTCTTCTTTTTAGTAATTATATTTTAAACAAAGGTAAAAACTAACACATTACATATTTACTTATTTCCTACAAAAACTTTTATTTAATTTCAGTTTGGCAATGCTGAAACTTACAGGCAGACCAAATCATATTAGTCAGAACCCCTGCAAAACACAGCTGGTTAAAAACAAACAACCAATCTGCATACCTCTTCACACTATGACTTAATTGTATTACTTGTGGGTCTCCTGTTGGGATCCCCCTTCAGACTGTCAAGATGAGCAAATCTGGTGAAAACTCAATTATTAAATAAACTTTAAAATACATATCTGGGTGTCTTCCCTTCAGTCCTGGTTGTTTACAAACACAAGTCTCAATAATTCAGACACCTTGTCTCTGCCTGCCGTGTATTTCTATCCAGCCTGTTCTCATGCTTAGGCATCATATACACGCTTTGAGAAAACCATGGCTATTTTACGCAAAACATCAATTCTGCGAGTGTATATGACGCTCTGAGGTGACCAGGATATTGAGTAACGCTTGCTGTCGCTAACTAGCTAGCTTGCTAGCAAAGTTTGTGTTTAAGGCGTTAAGACTGACAGTCCCCCAAGACAACTTACCCTAACCTTAACTAGAGAAGTTTTTGCCTAAACCTAAGTCAGTCAATATATGCAACTTGACCAGCTAACTCTGTAGCTGTGCAGGTAGGGTTAGCCTCCTTTGTGTTGCAACGCAATAGCAAACTGCAGCGCATCATAAACATGCAAAAAATCATGAAAACAAAAAATCAAGGTTTTGCGTACAACCGCTACAGTTTTTTCAGAGTGTGTATATATGACGCCTGAGATGAGAACAGGACAGGAGTCAAGGCTTCCAAATCTGTCTATTTACTCCCTAGGTTTGCTTCAACCAAGTGATTTGGTTTCACCCCATTTATCACCAAAATCATTCCTAGCATCACTCTTTTGAGGAAAAAAACCCCAATCATTTAACTATAATTCCATGCGGGAAGCCTGGTGAAAGAGTGATGTAGTATTCTTTGTGCCACAGCTGTCAGAGGTATCTGTCACAGGCAGGACTATTTAAAGAAGAATATTTGTCAAACGCACACTAGAACTGGGACTGAGAATACTGATAACACAGTCTCAGGTGATGACGTTTTAGGGTCATTGCCATGGGATTATTGTGGTTAATAAACTGTAAAACTGGGTTTTATCTACATTTTTGCCTTTTTCGTGATTGTCTTTCTTTTCAGTCAGACAAAGATATGCTGTTAGCTGCAACACTGAAATCATAAATCTGTTATGCATAATTAAAAGGAAACCATTCTACAATGATTTTATTTACACATGTCTTTCTCCTCATGGGATATACACAGTACGTTATTATGCACATGAAAACATTCATTAGATACTGAAGATTGAAAAAACTTAATTTTCACAAATAGATCATTTCCCCCGTGATGTTAATTGTAATTCTGCCATTCTGGTGAGCTGCTGCTTGTCTGTTTTATCTGTAATATTGTAAAAGACTTGTCAGCTCACAAGAATGTAAGAACAGTGGGATATTCTCTTGATTATTGCAGTTCATATTTTAAGTTGTTTCATAGCTTTCTGGTACGGTGAACATATTTCTCAGAAGAATAGGCATACCTGACAAATTCAGCATGGAAGCAAACATACTGTACATAACTGCTGCTCCAGGGAAGGTGAAGAAATCAACACACAATTACCTCTTGTGTTTGATCTCTGATATCATGGATCTCTCCAGTCCTATATTGGTTTTCTTCTGATGAGTGTTTTTTTTTTGTAAAAATGGTGAGTAAAACACAAGCTATACTATCTCAAAAGCAAAACTATATCATTTGAAAAAGATCGGTGGGGCGGACTTGTCTGAATAAAGGAAACGCACAAAACATAAAGCAGAACTAAACTCAATCTCAATGGTGCTCTGGTGAATTCTTTGAAACATTTTAAATCACAAATTTAAATATATATATATTTTATTATATCATTATATGAACAAAATTATGAATGCAACACTTTTCTTTTTGCCCGCATTCATCATGAGCTGAAATCACAGATCTAAAACTTTCTCTGTAAGCAAAAGGCACATTTCTCTCAAACATTGTTCACAAATCTGTGTCAGTGAGCACTTCTCCTTCGCCGACATCATCCATCCACCTCACAGGTGCAGCATATCAAGATGCTGATCAGACAGCATGGGCATTGCCTTAGGCTGGCCACAACAAAAGGCCACTCGTAAATGTGCAGTTCCATCACACAGCACAATGCCACAGATGTCGCAAGTTTTGAGGCAGTGTGCAGTCGACATGCTGACTGCAGTAACGTCCACCTGAGTTGTTGCCCGTGAAAGGCATTTTAGAGAATTTGGCAGTACATCCAACCAGCCTCACAACCATAGACCTCGTGTAACCACACCAGCCCAGGACCATAACATCCAGCATCTTCACCTAAAAGATCGTCTGAGACCAGCCACCCGGACAGCTGCTGCAACAATCGGTTCTCGTCTCAGGGAAGCTCATCTGCGTGCTCATCATCCTCATCGGGGTCTCGACCTGACTGCAACTTTGCACAGCCATTGAAGACCAGTGAACTAACATTCCACAGGCCACAGTCAACAACCTGATCAACTCTATGCGAAGGAGATGTGCTGCACTGCATGAGGCAAATGGTCGTCACACCAGATACTGACTGGTTTCCGGACCCCCCGACCCTCCAAATACAGTGAAACTTCACATTTTCGAGTGCCCTTTTATTGTGGCCTGCCTAAGGCACCTGTGCAGTACCCATGCTTGTCTGATCTAGGGCTGAAACAATTCATCGATTAAATCGATTAATAAAATGCATTGATGCAAATTCTTTGCATTGATGCTTTGTTTAATCCGTATACCTATACAGCACACGGTTTTGCACTGACATTTATTATTGTGGCACATCACACTTATGCTGTGAACACGACTTGATTATGATGTTGCTGAAGAAGACTGAAGTGTTTTTTTTTAATTTTTTTTTTTTTTAATTTTGTTATGTTTTATTTTTATTTTTTAATTTATTGTAATTTTTACTGTGTTGTTACTGTTGCATATTTGTTTGGAGAAGTTGAAGACAAAGTTACCTGCGTGTAATCAATCCCTTCACCCATATTCTTCTCCAAACAACAGGGTGGGGGGGCGCCACCTTCAAGGAAAAGCACTTCTTTAACGGCACATCAATGAATCGTTGAAATAATCTATAGAAGCTTCGAATACTAAAATCGTCGTTAGCTGCAGCCCTAGTCTGATCAGCATCTTCATATGCCATACCCTATGAGGTGGATGGATTATCTCGGCAAAGCAGAAGTGCTCACTAACACAGATTCTGACAGATTTGTGAACAATATTTGAGAGAAATAGGCCTTTTGTGTACACAGAGAAAGTCATATCATTGAGTTCAGCTCATGATGAGTGGGGGCAAAAAGAAAAGTGTTGCCTTTATAATTTTGTTCAGTGTATTTCAATGTTTCTATTTTGTTTGAGGGGTGAGGCTGGAAATTGAGAATATTTTTTGTTTTAGAAAGTGTAAGGGGTCAATAAAAATTTTCTTATAGTAAACACATTTGACAAAATAACTAAAACCTGTAGTGAAAGTGTGTTTTTCTTATTTCAATAAGAGATGTAATTTATCAGGTTATTAATTTCTACTTCACTGAACTGACCTACTTCCACAAAACACTGGCTGACAAGAACATTGATATTCAATGATTATGCATAACCCCAGATTCATTTTAAGTTGTTTTTTATTCTTGATTTCCAAAATATCTATTTATGACAACTGAAGTACGGTTAAGATTTGGGAAAGGCTGGTTAATGTATAGTTAAAAAATATGGGCCACATTCCTATTGACTGTATTTTATGTTTTTAAACATTAATGCAGTTTGGCGCAGCTAATGAGATAACCACTCATGGTTGCCATGCCCATGGCATCATGGGGCATAGTTAACATGTCCTTCACCCCCAGTTCCAGATGTTCCCTCTTAGGCGCTGCCTATCCCTCCCCACGAGCTCTACCAACCAGTGCAGAGCATCGTTCATTCCAGAAGGCTTCCACCTGGTGAACAACGAACTGAAGGACAATGCTGTGCTCTGTCTGGAGCTTGGCACATTAAGTAATTAAACAAATATCTGCCAAGTATTTTCTTTTTTATGCAATTGCTCAATTAGCAACATTTTCCCAAACAGTTCTCTTGCTTGTAGGCCTAATTGTCTGTCTGTTCTCTGTCAGTTTTAATTTATGCCCTAACGCAAATTGCCTGTGTGGATTAATAAAGTTGAGCTGAATTGAATTGAATTGTGATACAAACACAAAACACCTTCTATGAAAAAATTTGACATGACAAACAGCTCAAAGAAATGTTGCTATGCCTGCCTTCAACACACTTAATTGTAGGTCTGTGATGGCACACAAACTATGGTTTCCTGCATGAAAATCGAACTCGCAACACCCCCAACCTCCTCTTATTTTCCAGTACACTGACCCTCAGCATCAGACGCAAATTACAAGATATGGATTCGTCCAACATGAAAATGATTGCTAGGAATACTTGGTTGATCCAAACTACAGCAATCGCTTCTGCAATTGCCCATCTCATCAAAACTGGGACACACATGGATACTACATGAATAATACAACATTTCTGGTATACATTTTACAGTATGTCCATGTGAAAACAACACACTACAAAAAGCATAGGCATAGATTAATTCAAGCAAAGTGTTCAACTGTAACCTCTGCTGACCTTTTTTTGTGATGTTTTATTTCAATAGTGTCTTTTTTAACTGTTATGATTTTAATTGTTCTTTATCTTCTGTGAAAACACTTTGTACTCTGTTTGATAAGTGCTCTACAAATAAAGTTATTATTGTTATTATTATTATAATTATGTTATTGTAAATACTATCAGAAATGCTGTTTTGCCTTTTTTGATGTCCGTCATCACAGATGTCTATATGATTACATTTTGTTGTTTTGTTTTTCGTATGATTTAGTTTCTCCATGACTGCCATGTTGCATGTTTATTTTGTGCTTTTACAACTCCTCACTGGACATTGACCATTATTCGACATTGTAATGCACAGCTTTACAACAAGCTTGTCTCCCTAGTGACTTTCAGCTTTGGAGTCCAGAGCATCTCTTTCCCTTTGACACTGTTTGCCATTCAGGCTGTAATTGTCACTTGCTCAAGGCTTTTAAAACCATCAAAAGCTTCTCAGTACTGGGTGCATGACAGTATATCTCAGCTCTCATCAGAACATTGGGCTGCCAGAGAAACTGCCCTCCAAGAGCTAATCCAGCCCCCCTGAGGTGCTGTTCCAACCAAACTAATTATTCTGTGTAACCACACCAGCTGGAATACAGCCACTGCTGCTGGAAAATACAGGTTTAGAGTGAAACATTACATGTGATTACTATCTCTGACCTTCTTCCTCCCGTTCCCACTGATGTGGATGACGAACAATGTTTTTTTAAAAAATCTTTTTGTCATAACAACCTTTTTCTTGAGCACCAGCCATCATTTAAATATGTGATTGAGTTTTTCTGTTTGCTGACTTGGGTGTGTTATATGCGAAATGGAGACCTTCCTACAGCAGGGTGATGTAATGGAGCATCTTTCAGCCCTGAAGTCTTGACCATCCCTGGGCCAGCAAATATATCAAGGAGCTTTCCAGTTTGTGTTCTGCTCTCAGAGGAAATAGGCTCCCTGGGGCTTGGAGGCCATCTCTTGATCCTGTGGTGATACCAAGGATTTACGGGGACTCTAGTGATTAGCCAGAGGGGAAATGGGAAAACAGGGCAATTGCTGCCAGCAGTTTCACATCAGAAGAATATGGACAAACACACACTCATATGTTTGAGTGTGTGTCCATGCACAACATACACTAAGATGCAAGAAGGCACACATAAGGCCTGTGCATTGCTTGCAAACAAAATGCAATAATACACATTCCTATTGTAATGCAAAATAAGTTTCTTCCACTGTTCATGAAAAATTTTAAAGGTTATATAAAAAGCTGTTTTGCTACTTTGTTTTTGTAAACTCAGCATATGAATATGCATCCCTTTCTAACCTTGGAAATCAGCATATCCCCACAAATCATACCTCCTTGATATTGAAAAGGACTGTAGGAGTCCCACAAGTCCTGTCTAGCCTTGAAGATGAAACACTTAAGATAGATGATTCCAAATAAACCTCACTTCACTATCAACACTTGACACAATGTAAGCATATTATCTAGTTCCACCTTTTCACTGTACTAGTGTAGAGAGCTGGCATGTTCTTGATCTTATACCCTTAATATAAGAGGTAGGGTTAGGCCAGGATCAGATTGTTTTTTTTTTTTAATCCCTCATGCTTCAAAGCAGTGCAGTTGTTAACAGAGAGAGCACAGACGGAAAAGAGGTAAGGGAGTTGCGTCATTCCTAACACAAAGTTTGACATCAACTTGCAAGCAATTAAGGTTATCTCACTAGTTAACCGAGCCAACAAAGTGGGTAACACTGATTGGAAGAAAGATAAAGTCAGCCATTCGGCCTTCATCCATAATTTTAAAACCTTGTATCTGTCCGTAAGGCAAATGGCAAACAGCGTGTCAGTGGGTATTTTTGCAGTCTGGGATAGTTGAGTGCTCATGGGAGTTCCCCAAAACACACCTGATTGAAAATTAAGAGACTCACAGCTGCTGCAATAACATCTTAAAAAATAACAGAAAACAACTTACACAATTGTGTTGTCATGTCTGAAATTTATAGAAGCTGTTACTAAACAAAGAATAGATGGAAACAGTACAGGGGTTACTGATTATTTTGAGTGGGAGTCGGATGTGTCACTTTGATGGTGATGATACTGGTTGGCCAGAATCTAACACTCACACTACAGGCCAAAATATTAGCAAACCACTAAATTGTTCAGTGCCTTGTTCTGTTTTTTACATTGTTTTTTTTTTTACGTTTTAAAGGACTATATACTGTATATATGATCTGTTTTAGTAATTCTTGACAGAATTATACTGAAAACCAATTACAAAGACATTGGTGAGTGGCTCATCTCCCAGAGGACCTCCCACAGATCTGCTCCCTCTCACGTTATGCTTCTGGGGTTGCAAAAAGCAATTAAAGGCGCCACCTGTTTCTGCATTCCTTCTGCCTCCACTGTTGGGTAATTGGAAACCTCTGTCTATTGGTGCTGGTGTTCGACCTCATCTGCAGTTGATATTTCACACAGCTGCCCCTTAAAGCTCTAAAATGAGACCAAACCGACTCTACTGTGAAACCGTTGTTCTGAATTAACCGTGTTGAGAATTTCAGCTCTGCAACAAGATCTTACAATGAAAAGTTATACAATATTTGTTGGCATAAACTATATGTTTCATTTCATATGTTTTGCTTATTCCAGTTCTCAACTGTTGGGACACCGTAGCTTTATCAGATGTAAACGATTGTTACATTTTTTGTGCTTGCTCTCCTCCATTATGACTGTGAATAGTTCTGAAGAGGAAACCTTTGGCTTTCATTGAGCTTCTGAGAGCAGTGTTTACGAAGAAATTAATAGCACTCTAAAGCAAAGAGAAAAGTAGGTGTTGAAACGCCATAGCATTTGGCAAAACCGACAGAAGAAGATGTGAATCGATGCGTGTTGCCATCCACTACTGTTTTGAACATTTTACGCAGTGGGCTCATAGAGATAAACAGCTGGTGGTGCCACATTTCCTGTGGAGTGCCATTTACCATTGAAGAAGAAAGGTGAGGAACAAGATGTTGTCATTAAAATAGTGGCAATCAAACCTGAAATTAACAAAAAAACAATGTGGAATATGTGTTTGAGATATGATATATATTTTTTTTACTTTTCCACCTCAGCCAAGCTTAAAACATTTTTTTTTCAATATTTCAATTTTCAATTTTTACAGCCTTTCTGCTCAGGTTTAAAAGAAATAAAAATACACATAAATCCAGGTGGATGAAACACAATGTCTTTCTTAGAAGGCAATAAGAATATGATGGAGTATACAATCACCCTTCCTTGATAGAAATCAATCCATATCCTACCAAACACTCAGAACACCTGAGCAACAACAAGTGAAACCCACACAACCTGCCTGAACAACAAGAAAGCATTTAAAGAACCTGCAGTATCTACTGTATGTGCCACACATTGATTAACAAGAAACAGCTTTTTTTAAACAACCTCTGTTTAACAGTTATTAAGGTTCAGGATAATTTGGCTTTGCTTAACTTAAAAGCAAAATGAAATACTGCTGAAACAATCATTTGATTAATTAATTAATTCATCAGCCTTTTTAAAAACAATGTTGTAATTCATTCAAAAATTCAGCAACTTTTCAATTGTGAAGATTTGCTGTTTTCTAAATTGTTTTAATTAATGTAAATTTCATATTTTTTGGGTTCAAAGCCAACAATTTAAAGTTTTGAATTTTAATCACCTTTGACTCTAGTAAACTGTGAAGGGCATTTGTAGGTATTTTATTTTTTCATTTCTGTCTGTTCAGCAGTCTGAAGTCCCAGCCTAAACATACAGAGCGCTCATACAGTAGTACTGTGCTCTTGACAGACTGTAAAAAGGCAGAAAAATTAAACAACCTCATAATCTGCTGAAGACTGCTATCATGTCTTAGATCTTAATGATGTACAGGTCAGCAAATCTTTTTATACTGATTCAGGCCTCCATATTACCAAAATGTCACCCCTGAAGAGTTCACAGTGCCATTAACCTTTTCAATGGACACACTTTAGGCCTCATTAACATTTCCAGTCTTGCTAAAAAAGAGCAAATTTTTCCGCTTTCACACTCACCAACATTTGATTTAAACGAGTACGAAACCCGATCACCCATGAAATTGAGCATTTACTAGGTCTCAGTGGTGACAGAGCAAAATCAAGGTAGAATTTATGTGGCTGTTAGTGCATCCGGAGAATCTTATTGTCTGGACTTTGGATTCAAATGAAATATTCATAGCCCAAACATATTGGTTTCCTGCGTGGAGGCTGCTTGGAGAGACACTGTGTGACATTTGTGAAAACATAATAGGTTGCATGTCCTTGGCAAAGAGAGTACTCTTTAGCACTTTTGCTCTACTCGATGTGGTTTAATAATTGCTCCTTTTCGAAGGAAAGGAATAATCAATCAATCATGATGCAGTTGTTTTATAAATATGTATATATTGTTATATGGTCACAGCAGAACGGATAAATGATCCCTTACAGGGCAATTATTAGCTCCAACACGGTATGCAATTCGTTCTTTATATTGTAATCAATTTTGACCATCTAAAATTGACCCTTTTCTTGCACTTTCAACTCAGAATTACTCTCTCAATGGGGAGCTAACTCAGGCGTTGGCACCACTTCATTTCTCTTTCAACTATTCTCAGCAGGCCTCCAATATGAATCTAATAAAGGGCTGAAACTGTAGTCTTCGAAGAGTATGTCAGTTGGGCGGTTCTCACTCATTATATGCAATACTGCTTGTTTTCCTGTAGCTCACTTCTACACAGTTACCTGCTCTCCAGGTTCCTGAAATCCCTTAGTTTGGCAAACCACATAGAAAATCATGTGAAACTACCTGGTCCCCTGGTGTCCCCCTTAGTAATGGTCACAGTGTCTCTGCAAAGGATAGCATCGAGTGGGACCAAGTGCAATCATGAAAGCCATCACTACGGCAACATAAAGCCTGTTATTTCAGGATATCATAGCACATATTTTACCCCAATGGCTTGCACTTATTTGCAGTATAACTTTGTAATGTATTTCTGTTGACTATGTTTCTCTTTTTACATACTTCTCAATACAGGTGAGTCATCAGCACTATTGTGTTGTAAGCACTGACTTGTCCCAGATCACTGAATGACTGTTTTGCCTATTATTCAGTATATTGGCAAAGATTGGAGGGCCACCCTATTGCTTTGTCCTCTGGGGATCCAAGAGAGTGCAGTGAAAGCTTTCTCTCTACCTTCCTGTCTCTTAATGGCGTATGCTCAACCAGCTACTGACACTGTGGTGATGAAACCTCATAGTGTCGAAGTCTGAATATGCTGTGATGGGTAGAGCATCAGAGATGAGGATGTGACCGCAGACAAGCTTCAGGGTAGAGTGCTAAGCATATCCATGGGCCTACTGCAAATTTAATCCTTCCTGTTTGTCAAGCTGACAAATTTGGACAAAAGGGTGGTGGCAAATCAAGCCTTTTTGTCCATCTGAAGGATTCGAAGGTTTCAGCAGTTTGTGGGCGGTTTCATTCAGAAAGATGGCAGACCACCCTGCCTACCCACCTAGATGATTGCCTCCGTCTTCCCTTCCAGTGATTAGCTTACACATGCAACCACAACTGTTCAGCTGACCACTGACGACCTGCATTTACACAAAGCATGTGGACACAGACATGAAATCATAGACACCAGTGTGTGAGTGAACAAGGAAGGCAAAATCACACATGAACTGAGATCAGGTGGAATCAGTGGCTCTCCTGTGCATGACAGCCTTACAGAAATGGTTTAGCAGGCTGCATTAAGTGTCACGAGCATTGCCTGCTGACCATACCCCCAACCAACAGTCATTTGTCCTGATTCTAGCAGACACACTCCACCAGTGTGTCGTAGTGTTGACAGTTATGTTCAGCAGTGTCTCACTGGATGTTTCAGTGTGTCTCTCAATCTCTATAGGTCTGTAAGTCAACCAGACCCTTTACTATATGTTGCGGGTTGCTGTTTTTGGGTGGTAACCTATTCATGTGACCCTTACAATCCGTTCAGACAGTCTCGACATTCATTGTGTACTGAACGTCAAAACAACATCTGCACAACCCCAAAGGTAATTTAAGATGCTCAAGAAGTTGAGAAAGGTTCACTTTTATGCAGAAGACCTCTGACATGTGGGAGCAGGTACCTGGAGACAAGCAACTGCACTTGTTTTGATCCCCTAGGGAAATGAAAGCACATCTGTTGGGCTGTGCCTTTTATGTGCAGTATCAGTGTCTTGACCAGGGAAAGTATGCATCAGAGGTGTTGGGCAGTAACTCGTTACTCAGTAATACGTTACTGTAATAATACTTTTCCCAACAAATTAGTAGTGTAACTAATTTTCTAAAACAGTAATATTATTACATTTACTAATGCAAGTAACGTTACATTACTCGCTACTGAATGCACCATCCTCGACGTGAATCTGCAACTGTGCGGCAGGTCAGCGGCACAGGACCTTCTGTTGTTCATGTCCCTTGATAGCCAAAAACTAAAGGAAGAACGGAGAACAAGTGAGAGAGGTGTTTTTTTTCCACAGCTCCACATGCAAAGAACATTGTCCTCTATTGTAAACTCTGTGCGACCTGCAAAAAGCTTTCAACTGCATCTGATTTATTGAAGCATCTGCTGAAGCAGCACAGCCACAGTCATTCTGTGGGAAACACTGGAAAGTAATATAGTAAAGTAACGAGTAACGTAACTAGTTACTTTTGTCACCCAGTAATAAGTAAATTAATAATATTACTTTTTTAAGGAGCAATAAGTAACTAGTAATATATTACATTGTCTGAGTAACTTCCCCAGCACTAGGCATCGAGCTTCACCATGTAAGCCTATACAACGCTTTGTGAAGCACGTGTTTAAATTAGGCTTGAACTATAGCCTCAGCATCTCAGTAGCCCCACCAATTTGGATATTGCGCTTGTCAATATTGCGATTATGATAATATTTTGTAAGTGTCGTAAATAAACATAAACATGCTCCACTGTTGAACAAACTTGTTGGTGCACAACTTTTTATGTAATTGGGGGCTTTGTTGAAGGGGGGGGGGGGTTATTTGAGTGTGTGGATTGGTGAGTATGATGAGTTCAGCTGTGTTCATAAAACTAGAATCATCACTCATGATCATTGTTATGCTGACACTGTATTTCCTTACTGATCTGACTGATACCGATTTTGACTATGTTCAACATCACACCACAGTTGCTGTACATAGATCCCCTGCTGCTGGCAGTGCTGTTATCCAGCCAATGACTGAGCTGAGGTTGTACTCTTTGACCGTATTGTTACTTGCATGTTGGACTGAAGACCGGTCGTGACACACCACGTCTCAGCCGAGGTGTGGGGTTTAGATTCATGCTTGTGTGGTCATGACTCCAACACTGCACCACCATCACTATGGCAACCCTTTGAACGACTGCCAGCATCAGTTCTACTCATTAGCACATTATAAAGGTGGTGTATTGTTTCCCAGCCACAGATGATTTTGACCACCTTTCAATATCCACCATTAAGCATTGTCTACATAAATTAGAATTGTGTAAGGTGCATAAGAGTTGTGTGTATATCTAACAGCTGTATACTGCAGACTGAAATAGGCAGTGTGAACTACGGGCTACTCTTTAAACCAGACTGGAGCCAATGCTGCTGAAATTTCTTCATAAAAATCAGAAGGGTGTAAAACACATTGCTGGCTAAAACAAAAGGTCAGAAAGTGCTTTGCCCTGCCATTATTTAATCACTGACAGACTTGTCAATGAATGTGAGCTTGTGAAGGTCTTTGTATCATTACAACAGCTAGTACAGATGAAAAGATACATACAGAAGTATTCCTGAACATTTTTGATATTCTATTGTAAAACTGGACACTGTCAGAGAAGGAACACAATGTTTCAAATTACCAGCTTCTCTTTTTAAACAACTTTTGAAATCTCTTTTAAAAGCAAAAGACATTGATCTGACTTTGTGAGCAAAATTCTGTTGCAATATAGCATTGTACTTTTCCAGCACATGTCAGTATCTTCCTGGAAACACAACACATCAGGACATTATAAAACCACTGATCATTTGTTATAAATGAATGGGCAAAACTGAATTGATTTGAAATAAGGGGGTCAGTTACCGTAAACTCTGCAACATCATATTGCAGCGTGATCATCTCCTTCGGGACAGAAGCTTTTGTTTAATCTTGATTTTGAGGTTTTGTTCCTTCCTAGAGTAAATCACTGAATGGTATGCATGTATCACTTTAGCAAAAATCCACTCGGGGCTTGTAAAGGTTTATTTTGTTGCATTTTATTGTGTTCTATTCTGTCCGTTGCAGAACTCTCTACTCTTACAGATTTTTCCATCTGTACTGCATAAACAAATTATACTTGGGGCTTCAAATATATTCATGTACAAATGCAGCTATGTGAGTGTGTGCGCTGAGCCTTTGTGTATTGCAGGTCTCCTGTCTTCCAGTCCTTGTCTGTGTGTGTGTATATGTGTGTGTGTATAAGTGAGCGAATGTGTGTCTGTGTTTGTACTGTGCACTGTTCCTCATCCTGCATCTATCTAATTATGCACAGAGCAAAGAGACTATGAGACAATTCAATCTTTTGTAGTAATTGATCCTTCCACCTGAGGGCAGTACTTTCTAATCTAATATCAGATAAATCTGTTTCACATCTTCAATTAAACTACAATATTGAATTGGCTTTTGGGTTGAGCTCACTTGTTTTAGTTAGTTCACCTCCTACTGTTTGAAAAAAAAAAGCAATATAATGGCTTGTAGTTCCATCTTTCCCCTGCAGGACGAAACAATATGCACTCTACACTAGGTTTCTGGAAATATATATATTTTTTGTACTGAAAGCAGATGTGTTCTTTGAATCGTGTTACATTCATTGGAGTCATTCAGTGGATGATCAGGGACAGGTTTATTGTATTTATACATGTTAAGGACTTAGAGTTTGATGTCTGTTGCAGGCATTGAACCTGTGAACTTGATTTTACTGGAAGTTCTGTTTGAAGTTATATGTCTCCATTACTGTTTGCCATGTAAAGGGTAAGTTTGGTATTTTGCAACCTATTTTTCCATGTTTTGTGTCTGTGTGACTAATTGGGACAATGTTTTATAACGCTTGTCAAAGGCACCAGACTTTCTTGACAAAAATTGTAATTTTACCTCTCCGGTCTATCGATGCCTCGATTGGTTAGTGTGTAACTGTGTGTTTTTAACCCTTTAAAACACCAAACTCACACAATATCAAAAGAAAAAAAAATCAAAGCCCTTTGAAAAAAAGGTCTGTTTCTGTAGAGGTCCTTTTCGTAATGTTACCACACATACCACGCACAAGCACTTTGGTGGATATACTATGATGCTGCGCGATTGCCCGCAAGGATTACGTTGCAGCCCTGTTTCACTGCTGCAGACTGCACTGCACTTGCTCAGTACTGGACCAATTTCAAAAAAAAAATGTTGTCTAGTTTGAAAAATACCAAACTTAAACTTAAAGGTTGGACACAGGAAGGTCTTCTTGAATCTTTATTGAGACACTTTGAGGGCAGTTTGCCTCCACTATTCATTTTTCTTTTTTAAAGACTGCAGGCAGTTTTTGTCTCACATCAGGCTCATACAGCAGTGCTCTGCCGTTGCATTGCTGTTCCTTTTTATTCTCTCCAGCAACAATTACGTTCTCCTTTACACAATTTAATTATTTTCACTGTTCAGAAACACGTGCCTGAGGCCTCGCTTGTCTCCTTCTCTTCATCCTGAGACAATCTTTTAGTGGGTGACATACATAGCCACCTATCAGCACTGACAATAAGAAAATAGTTTTTCTTCATAAATGAAAAACAGTAATTTGAATGGCTTATGTTGGAGTGACAATTTAATTTATTATGTAGTGTGGAATATATACCCAACAGTGATATACTGCACAGCCAAACTTAATCTCTTCTTTTTGTCTTACTGGCTTGGAAATAAGGTGGGGACAGAATTGATGCAATTCTTTAAATTGATCCCGCACAGTCAGTCCCTGTGGACAGATCAGAAATTGCTCCCTGAAGTAGTTCTGTATGTAATTTTAAGCAGCCTTCCAATGGAACTCAAACAGAACAAGTCTAATGCAATACAGTTTTTAGTAATAACTCCTGTAACTAAAAATATGTCTCAAACTTGCATCTGTCTCCTGTCAAATGTTCAGATAACAAAATTGACTTACCCCAAATGACAGCTCTCAAATGTGTTGCATAAACCAGAGCCTTTTTAGTCCCAAAACTATTGTCATGTCATGGTACGACTGGGAGATTTCTCATTATAGTTGTGACTAACAAAATCAATAGTCAGCATGTTTTTACTTGGTTTTGTTAGGACTCACGTAGGGATGAAATGATTAATCGATTAAATTGATTAGGTGTCTAAACCTGACACGTATGTTCTGCATAGAACGAGGAGGGGAAGCGAGCTGCAGTGCTCGCACAGTGTGCGAGTGAAAACATTTGTAGCGCATAATTTAATGATCGTGGCAAATTTTAGGAGCGGCGGTCATGATTCAGCAGTGGCGGTGCATATAGGAAACACTGACATTTATTAATACAGCTGGACAGTTAGTTAAGTTCCTTATCTTCACTCGTTACCAGCTGTAACAGTGTGACTGATTTTGTTTTCACCTTGTGAGTCTCTGTGTGTGCCATCATGGCAAAATGTGGTCCAGGAGACATTTGTTGTAGCAGGAACTACCACACAAGTGGTTTTGAGTACTTTGCCAGGTGTTTTATGTCTGTCTGTGGACAGATTTTTTCGTTGGTGTCACAAAAATGTGAAACTGTACAAGTGTGCAGTTAAGACCAAAATGAAGGCAGAGTTCAAAGATGGGTGGAAGGGCAAAGGAATTAGCCCCAACCCACACTTTTCCACCCCTGACCCACATTAGTTTTAATCTATACATAATTATTATATGTGTTCCATTGCACCATAAAAACGATTTGGCGTCGCAGCTGGTGTGATCCCATCGCAAGATGTTTTGTGAATAACATAAAGGGAGCTCCAGCTTCATCCCATAATACCCTGTGTTGTAAAATGATGAATACATAAACCTTGTAACTTGCACCATGTACATGGCCAAAGCGAATAATCAGTCAAACTCTGACCTCCTGCACCTTATGGGATTTGTAAACATGTAATAATTATTTTAATTCCAAGTGTTGTTTTGAGTTTGTGAACAGAAAAAGAGAAAATATTCCAAAATATTTGGCTCAATGATTTACTGTTACCCTCAATACTGGTATTTCATAGATTGAATCTAATCGGCACTGCAATATTATACTGAAGCCATGTAATTATTTTAATGGAAATATATTTCAAAGGATGTTTTGCAAAATATGAAACATGACTTTTGCAATCATCTCCTGGTTTCCAGTCAGCCATGTTTTGTCTGTGTATGTCATTGATCTTCTTTCTTCTAAGAACATTAATGAAGCATAGGCAATATGACTTTGTTTGATCATCCACTAACAGGATTAGTGTTTTATTAGAACAAACCTTTTTAATAAGTTTGATGATAACAGCAGCAGATTAAAACCAGATATTCTTCTTAGGAAGACATAATCAACTGTAATTCCCATATTGGGCTGCAATTGATTGAATGGGATTGTTATCATGAAGCTTAATATTCTATGGCCACTTCTTAAAGATGGTTAAAAGTGGGTGTTTTAAAAGTGGTTAAAATGTGTGATTAAACTACACCCCAGTAGTCTCAAGGCAGGGGTTTGTCCCTTTCTTGTGATCTTTCAGTATTAGATAGTGAAAATAGAAAACTATTATTACATTGAAAACAAATCCTAAATATTTCAACAAATCACTTAAATTGAGTCGTAGACATGTAGAGTATGTACTTCACTTCTGTCATATCATAGTATGATAGTGTAAAGAAAACAACGACATCACATTCATTGTGTCTTGCTCATTAATATGTGCTTGTGTCACACATCATTTTGTGAGAAATGAGCAGGAGGGTTCTCGACCGAAACAGAAAAAAAAAAACTGCCTTGCTGTAGTTTTTCAAAGGCAAACAAATACACAGCCATGTCCAGATGCTATGAAGTCCCATGGTGCCTAGCAAGGTGTTCAGCATCAGCTGTCACTGTAGCTGAATCTAAAATGAATAGGTCCACTTAGTTCATTTTCAGCTCTCTTAAACCAAAAGGTTTTTACAAATGCAATGTAGTGGCAAGTACTGTCTTAATAGTTCTACAGACTGTTAGAGTAAAAGGGCAAATAGCTTAAGGCATAGTCTGGTTGTTAATGAACATCTAATGACAAAGCTGATCCCTATACTTATGGCACCTGCACAACATTATACAGGGCTTCTCCAGCGGTGAAATCACTCAGCTGCTGGGTATCAAGATTTTAATCAGATTTTCAGAGATTTTAAGAAGGGTCAGACCCAGCCCACAAAAAAAAAAGACATGACTCTACCAGATCTTGGTTTCATATTCCCTCGCCTGTATGGGCAGGATTTTTCTTTGTTTTTTTGCAAATGTTTGACCTGACAAAACACCAAAAAGCATATTTGCATATTAGTCAGGCAATCATGTAAATGTAAAAGTTCTGACTTCAATGTTGCTTTATCATGTTAGAATTTGTTATCTGTACACAACAGTAGCATACCTGAATGTTTAGTACTTCACTCAGTGACTCCAGCAATGTGTGGTCAGTGTGGATATTTCAGGGATTGAACATGTTACCTTTTACACATGAGTCAACCACACTGCCCATTTTTTCCAGGGCCATTTAAGACAAGGCAGAGTATTCTCCATTGACCTGAATGGCCGACAAAATCTGTGATTTGAAATATAGTCTGATGTGCCCACTTACATGATATGGAACACACTTTAGCATATTCTTTTTCATAAAAAAATATAATATTTATGCTTTCAAAATGCCAAAGGCTGCATCAAATTTGGAAGAGCTGATATTTTCCTCATGTTGCCAATTACACCCACACAACAAGGCAGTTAAGGTCAAATGACAGTTTTGACACAAATAATCTTTATTTTCCACCGAAGAACATAATTTACTTTTAAAGCCATGTAACTCCTACTGACTACAAATGCGTTTTAGTCCATCTATGTTTTTCTCTCCTTACAGCTTATGTTTACATATGTAAGTAATTCATGTCTGGCTCCTTTTCTGGAAATAAAGCTCACTTTACATATTTTGAATTAACTTGAAAAGATTACATGTAAATATTTTCTTGTATTCGTAATGGATTTGTTACACCTTTACCATGTTTCTTTCTCTAACCTAACAGGTTATCTCCAGTTTTATGATGTTATTACATGTCCCCTTATTTTATAACTCACGCAGGAATTGTAGCTGGCCATAATGAAATACTGCACTTTGTGGATCTTAGCTTTTGAACATACTCTCAATGGGCAACCTAATTTCTGTTCAGTGTCCTTGGTCTCATAAAATTCTAATTGAAAATTGTCATCTCTAATTGATACCACAATTAAGGCCTGGGCATGAAGAGAAAAGAGAATGAGCTGATAGGAATAATAATCTTTAAAGGCAATACCATTACTTCCATTGTCAGTATAATAATAATTTGAGGAATGCAGCTTATGATTTACTGAATGAGCTAAGTCCTATTACTGCAGATGGTTGTTAAAGATATTTGGAGGACATCCATGCCATACACAGTTGTAACATTTAGTTAAAAGCCCAGTCGATAAGCAATTTGGGCTAGGCCTCCAGTTTTTGACATCTACTAATGAAGCCCATGAGTGCAAAGACAAGACAGAGCGATCTCAATTGGAGCAATTGCACAGTATTTCTGTTTTATGTGATTAAGAAGAAACACTGACTCAATTACAAACATTCTTTAGTGCTTTTGTGAGCAGAAAGCCCGAAGAATGTAACTGTAAATAGTGGAATCACGGTGTGACATTTTTTCCTTACCAGCCACTCTGGCAGGTCACTGAACATTTCTAACATTCACTCACTCACATTTGCTGTCTACCACAGCTGAAATCTATGTAGAACACATTAGAATTGTAAACACTGAATCATTGGTACCTGGCAGTAGAATTATTGGATAAATCACGTAACCATAATCCCTGACTATTCTTCACTTAAGAATTGCCTTTTAAAAAATCTTGGTGGCAGGTGAACTGAATTCGTTAGCCGCTGCAGCCAACATTTGCCCTGTATTTGGCAGGTGGCAGGTGCTAATTACATTCTTCTATTGGAATTCTGGCAAAACCACTTTATGTATTTTACGTTATCTCTACTTTTTTTCCCAATGTATTAATGTTCAATCAGTGGTTGTAAATGTATTGTACGATGGATTATTTGTAAAGGTTTAGACAAATTGCTGCAATAATATGCCAGCTCTTTTTGTCACTGAAAGGTTTAAGTGTTACAGAACATCTTGTTAAGTATGTATTTGAATTAGCAAATGTAGGTTCAATAGTTTAAATGATATCCCGTCACTATCTTTTCAGTGTTAAACACTTCTTTCGGGCTTGAATGGTCGCTGTAAAGAGCCTCCTGCTTCAAAATGGTGGCTGTTGTTAGATTGGTTTCCATTTTTTTCTGCTGAATCAGGAGTGCAATTGTAGTAGCATCTACGTGCGTGCAGTGGCGCATATAATGAAAAAATATTTAATACAATATTTACGAGTGCATAGAAGAACACAGAGGGTAAAACATACATATGGGCCAGATGTTAACATATAAAAAACAAGTAAATTTGTCAGAGGAATAATTCACCAGATGGAGGAAATACCATTACCAAGGGAGTCCTACACACTGCTCTAGTGGATAGACGATGTGCTATGAATTATTATCATAACAATTATGCCTTTCCACCCACAGAGAGTAGAGTTATTTTGCCCCCTCTCATCTTCTGTTCACACATAGACAAACACATCTCTGTAGCTGTGATATGGGGTTAAGTGCTGTATGTGCTCCATCATCGGGCCATGTACCAATTTATTTTTTTTCCTGAACAGATATGGCAGGAGTTCATTACAAATAATAGAATTTGAATTTGTTAACATGAAATTGCAGCATTGGGATTTGTGACTTATATGGCTAATGTGTTAGTCTTTAATTAGCACATGGTTTAAAAAAAAAGTAATGTAAAATAAATTGTAGTAAAAGGATGGTAATTCACTAGTAGAATTTAATTGAAAATTCAGATGTTAACTGAACACATGTTCTTCTTAAGGGCTCGAACAGTCAGAACGTGGGAACATGACATTGCTAATGCCATGCCAGGAGCTGCAGCACGTTTTAGGCTTTGTAGTGCATAGTGGAAATTAACAATGTCTTTTGCTAACTGCATGACATTCTAGGTTCAACTACATTGCATGACCAGGTTTTATAGAAAAAGTGTTTAGAGAAAATGGTTGGAGCACCATTTTTTTGATACATTACACATACAGTTGTACAGTAGGCAACATATAAAACAGTTAATAAAAGATGAACTCTGCAAGTATGAAAGCAGATGGATGGATTTGAGGTCCATTTAGCCTAACTCCTTTGTGGTTATGGTTAATTAAAGCTATTAATAATAATAATAATGACTTTTATTCTGTGGTTTTGCAATTCTACCCTTATGGGAGGGGACTCTTTCTGGATTACTACTATTTGCCTTCATCCCCAGGGTGTTACGTGATTCAGTGGTTGGGTGAGCATAAAAAATGTGTAAATACCACGGCCACCTTGGACTGACTTGAATGCTATTCTTATGGAAGTTTGAAGTGGCACTTGTGACAGCTTATTCCCTCTCTTAACACAAAATGGTGAAATCTATCATAGGGAAGTGGTGTCACCTTCAATAGTATAGAGAGTTACCTTTATTCTTGTTATGTACCTTGTTTTGGGGGCAGATATATGGAACAGTTTTGAGCAATTCATGGCAGTTAGTCTCTTGTCGTAATGTATGATGTGATGTATGAAAATTGCATTTGGCAGCAAGTCACATGGTTAGTTTTCTCACAGTGAGCCGTGAACCTGCCAGACAAAGTTTCAAGGAGCATGCAAGAAAGTTAACAGTAATTATTAATAACACAAACATATGTGTATTGTCACACTACAGAAGTTAAGCTCTAAAATATGTTTAAAAAGATGTTGTATTAAAATGACCTCAGGGGATCAGTATCACCACTTGAGTGTAACAACACAACAATGAAAACACAAAATTGTGTATATGAAGAGTATTTATTTAAATGCTTATTTGCATATTTTCTGTTCCTTTAACATTGCTTGTCTTTACATTTACATTACACCTAATGTGTTTTTACTCCGCCCGGGCCCGGGGTATATGGGAGGACGGCGGGAAGGAAGGGTAAAATACGGGACTTTCCCGGCCAAAACGGGATACTTGACAGGTATGATATACACAAACGAATGGTTATATATAAATAACCAAAAATCCTTTGAATATTGTTCAAATTAGTTCAAATTTTCAAGTTTAAATGAAAAAACATTACCAATTTTAGCCTTCAGAGTGATATTTTAGGGCATATTTTAACTTGAATGCATGGACACCAGCAGTGAGGAATGATTTTACTTGAGGCTGAACTTGTCAGTTTGTCAAAATAAAGTTGAGTCTGTTATTCAGACAGGTGTAAAAGTACATGGGAAAATCAACGATTACTTAGTAATGTTACCCACAAAAGAGCCTAACATCTATGCCAGTTATCTAAATCAACTTTGTTTTTCAGCACAGTGTGATGCATCCGTTCGCACAGAATGAATAACTGACGTGTGGCATTAAATTTTGAGCACCTCCACAGTCATGTCTGTATTGGTGATAAAACATTAATCAAAAAGAATAACAATGGCATGGCATTGTTATGAAAGAGAATGTAGAAAGATGTAAAAGAGAAACAGGGTGGCATCCAAGCTACATGTTTATCACATTCATCTAAAGGAAGAAGCAGAAGAGTTTAGCAAAACAATTAAATATGCAAGAGTACTTTTATCAAATACCCTGGCTATTTGTATTTCAGTAATGTCCCAGTAGATTTGTATTTCCTGTAGAAAAAGGATCATTTATCAGTACAGAGCTCCATTTATGGAGCATGCACAATTTTAACTTGTTGATTTTTTACTCCTTAAAAAATCTCACATTCTAAATTCATTCCCAGTAATATTTGTGTAGTTTTATTTTAATAATTCCCATTTTGTGTCAATATAAGCTGACATCAAAAATACAAGTGCACAGTGACAAAGTACATTGCTTTTTGTTCTTACCTTTTATTATTTCAACACACATCTATTTGTTTTTTGTGTCGCTGTCATCCAATCGGACACTCAGTATCATCGTATGCTGGAGTCTAAATAATGAGATTTGTCTCAGGTGAACAATGTGACATTTACCTATTGTCACAGTAACACAGACACATTTTGATTTGAGTGTTCAAATACAAGTCACTTACAGGTCACATGTCACAGGATCCAATTTTGCACAGTACAGCCATTTGGCCCCTAAAGGAATTGAAAAACTGTGAATTGCAGCAAACTGATTACAGAACATTAGGTATGTCACATGTGAATATAAAAAATCGAAATCAGGGGTTTTGTGAACAAAGCCACAAGAGTTATTGTACGTGGATAATCACTTTTCACTTAACCCTCGCTGCTTTAAGGACAGCAGAAAATATTGGTTAGTGTGTGATTAGGGCTGAAACGATTCATCGAGTAACTCCAAGCATTGATGCAAGGAATTTGCTTTGTTAAATCCATATAACAATATATAGAGCACTGTTTTGCATGGAAGATTATTACAGTTGTACAACACGCTTATGCTGTGGACAAGTGAAGACAACACGATTTGATGGAGCCGATTGCAATATGGAGGGGGAGAGAGAAAATAGCGATGGCTAAGATGAGACGGGCCAGAGAAAAAGACAAAGAGTCCAAAGTATGGGATTATTTCAAGCTGAACGAAAACAATAACTCTGTACAGTGTATCTGCCGTAAAATGGAACTAGCCCACCATGACAGCAATGCTTCAGCATCTGAGCCGAAAGCATCCAGTCTGTGTAACAAGACAACGGAGCGGTACTGAAACAAGGTAAGGTTAATGTTAGCATTTAATGTAAATCATGATTGCTAGTTGAGATTAAGGCTGGCTAAGGTAAGGTACAATTCTTAGTTTTAGTGGATTTCTTGGTTTTGTTCTCCGACTGGTTAGTCTGTGAGTTTGGGTTGTACAGTGATATAAGTTACACTGCTGATTCTGGTAACTCGTTGAATGATGGAATAATTTGTTGAATACTCAATCACTAAAATAATTGATAGCTGCAGCCCTCGTTTGGTGTGTGTCAGGAGTAAGTTAAATTATAGTTTCAGTTTTGTCTCAAAAGTACTTTAACACAAACACAAGCAAACACAAAAAATTTTAACTATTTTATGTTGTTTTCTGTGTGACTTAGTGTTTCTATATTTGGTTGTGTTTTTTCACATTATCGGTGAAGGTGCTTTCTCCATTTGCTTGTCTTTTGTCCATTTGCTTGTGTTTTCTTAAGTTGCAGTGCGTTGAGGTTTCACGCTGCTGTACGTTCATCTTGAAACTTGTCAACACAAAAGTGCTACTGGACCGGACTAGACACAGAAAATTTCAAACCGTATTTTATTGTTGACTTAAAGGTGGAAACTTTTCACAGTTACAGTATTTCGTTAATAAAAATCCTTGATTCAAATCTGCCTAGAAGCTTTGTTTTAACACACAGCGAACATATAGAGGACAAATGTGTGGACAGTCACTGTCACACAATCAGCTGACCATGCAAGTTAAAAATTGAGAAACGAGAAAAGGACAAGTTAAAAGGAGAAACACAGTAAAGGAAAATGCCAGTGACTATCAAAATTAAGGGAGCATCTTCCTTTTGCCATAAGGTGATAGCTCACACATGAAAGCCTATTACGCAAAACCAAGAAATATTAGCACATCTTTCACCTGGGCTTCCTGTAGCGGTTGTATTTCACTTTCAAGTATTACGTCATAAAACGCTACATGATTTAGCTCTAGCCCATTTTTACAATTATTTCATCTATGTATGACAGGGGTCATAGCTTAAGGTTTTGAGCAAAGCCATGATGGGAAATTAACTAGGAAGAGTAAAAACTCAAGGCAGCTGGGCACATGTCATTAGGGCACACAGATTGGTACCCATGATTTGCCTGAGGATTTCACTTTGAATCTCTTTTGAGATCGAGAATTAAAGGCGGCTATTAGCAGGAGATGCACAGGGGCAAAATTAATTCCCAAGACTTCAGAGACCCAGGGTTCGGTTCCCAGCAGTGATATAAATGGTTGGCAGTGTTTGTGAGTGGGTAGATGGGTTGAGATCATGTCCTTGTCTCTGCACTCCGTGACTCCTACTAGTTGGGTGGGGAGCCTGCAGGGGGATGGCATCAGTGGGTGCTGGGAAGAAGCAGTTGGAGATACCATGTGTTGTGAAGGCAGTTGGACATGCCACATTAGGGGGAAAAAGGTGGTGGGGGGGACTGAAAAAAGAAAATTATGTTCAGTTACTGTGATGTGTGTGAAATCTGTACATGGTTTATTCTTTGATTATTTCATTTCAAAACCGAATGGGGAAAAAACAAGTTGTTGTTTTTTTTTTCCGTTTTAAAAACAGAAAAGCAAAAAACAGACCTTTTTTTTTTTTTTTTTTGTTATGGAAAAATATTGACTTCGATATTTAATGTGTCCGATTTGTGTAGCTTTGTGTGTTACACTTGCTAAACCTGCAGCAGATACACTTGGGCGAAGACGGTGCCTGACTAAATGTAATTAAGAGGAGAACATCAATATAAGTGGGTTTTTAGTTAGAAAAACAGGAGGTTCAACGTTCAGTTTGCAACTCACTTAACAATTGGGCCAGAAACATGAATGCCTCAGAAGTTGCCTGAGAATCCTCCAGTTTTTAAGATTTCTTCAGTATCAAATTAATTCAGTGATAGTTGTCAGTACATCCAATGGTACACAGCAAACATGAACTGAGTGAATTAGTTAATTCGGCGAGCTGTATATTAAGGAATCATACTCAAATTAAGAGGTTTGGTTAATTTTTGTTCAGCCTCTTTATTATCTTTGCGAGATGGAAGAATTTAGAAGGGTGCGCGGCAGAGAGCCTCCAGTTGCAGTAGCATATGGATTATTAGTAAAATCAGGAGCATCTGACTTCATCCTGTCAGAAGGAACAACCACTGACCGTCTAGTGTGCAACAGGCACACGTATAGGTATACATTTATTTATTTAACTTTTATTTATTTCATAAATGCTGTTTGTTTACATATAAAATAGTTTTTTTATTATGCTAATGCACATGTGCTCAGTCTAAATGTAATCTTTCCAGCATGAACCCCTCTACCCACCATCTGCTTTTATATTCCTGGGACTACAGATCACAAATTAGCTATTTCATGGTTTAATAAATGAAACAGGGCATTTATGGAATGATAAATGGGTATACATAGCAACATGCCCAAATGTCAAAAAAGCAAGTAAAAGCCCTCCAAGGCATGACCTTTCCCCCAGGTCATGATGAACTTAACTAAAGCAGTAAAGACACTTAATTCCTTCTGTACGGTTAAACCACTTAGCTTTGACCCAGCGCCGGCGCCACAGAGTTGGTGGTGCAGGGCTGATACTGGAACCCCCAGGTGGGAGTACTGTGCCGACAGTAAGGCTTGTAGCCTCCTTGTGTCAGCAGGGATTTTGTGTAGGCTTAGTCTTGTGAACATTACATAAAGAATATCTTATTGTTCTTTCTCAAACAGCTTGAAAAAAGAGTTCTGTTTTCTGACCAAGTAAACATCCAAAGCTGCCTCCCTCCTACAGTCTTCTTTTGAATTTGATGCAGGCAGAGATTTGGCGCTGTGAAAAGGGCATTATTTAAATATTTACTAGTCTGAAGCGGAGATGTCTTGTATGTAAACATAAAGGAAATATCAACATAAAACAGAGCCTCTGTGTTAATGTTTATGACATGCGACATAAAATCAATTATATTAACAATATAAGAGGTTTTAGTTTTCAAGTGCAGCTTTAGTTAAATCACTCTCTTCTTACTTGTCTCAGGTAAATCATTGCTGCTGTTACTTAGACGCTGATTTTTCCACTAGGATCCGTCACATTAATGAGTTAATTAAGTGCATTCACTAAATATGTGTTGAACTGGCAAGAACTGGTATTAATCTGTTATTACTCAATCAAAATCTGGGGCAAAAGAAGACTTCCTTCCTGTGTGGGATTGCTACTGTGTAAGATAAGGCTGAGTTGTTGATACTGCAAGTATTTTGATAATTATTTCATTTTTCAAGCAAAGATGACATTCATACATGTGAATATTTGGTTTTTATCTTTTTTATCTTGTTCTCTATCTTTTTATGATGTTAAACTGAATATCTTTGGGTTTTGGTGTGTTAAACAAAGAATGCATTTTAATCTGTCAGCTTTTACTAACTGACAACAACGGCTTGGATATACAATATTTCAAACTATTCTTAATCCACGCTGGTCGTCTGATAGCATGCAAAGTGTTCAAACTGCACCTTGTTTGGCCCTTATTCATCTAATCACATAAGTAAATGTTGTTTCCATGTCTGAAATAAAATGAATGTTGACATGAAACCCTCTGATGCCTACCATTTGCCAAAAGAACTTATGCTTAGACTCAGGATCAGTATTTCTGCTCTGCACATAGAATACTACAGCATTGACATAGCTGTTACTACAATGGGACAATAACAGAATGTATTTCAATATACAGTCATGTGCTCCATGAAGACGGGGAGAAAAAAAATTCAATGCATCAGATAACCACTGTGCACAAATACAACGCACCAGAAGAGAAGAGGGGTGGACATGGTTTCAGCGTGACTGCCATCCTCAGCTAAATCCCATTCCCCATAGATGTGGGGTGTATTAACCAAAACAAACCTGAATACCTCATGTTCTTTGGCTGTCATTGTAATTGGAACAGATCAATTGCGCCTTTATTACACGAATGAGATGGATAACCTTGTCCTCCTTCCCTGCCATTTTAATGGGCCACTCACAGTCCCTGCTCCTTGCCTCTTTCTAATCCCTGCGGAGCCTATACACTTTTAATCCCCCCTGCAGGACCAGTAACACAATATGGGCTCATCATCCATCCAACCATAGAACCTCTTGAACACTGCAAAAATTAAGGGTTCCTAGGGGTTCATCTGAGAGCCTCAGGGTGTCAAAAGTGATCCAAGTCTGATGTTTTAAAAATCAAAAACTACAAAGTACATTTTTATTTTAAAGATGCACCATTAAAGAGCTGGTATTATGCTCATTTTCAGGTTCAAAATCTTATTTAGGGATTGTACCAGAACAGGCTTACATGGTTTAATTGCTTTACATTTACATGTTAAATTTTTTCACTTAATTGTTTGGGCTAATGAAAAGCCCCCCCCAAAAAGTGAAACATGTCACGAGTTCAGAGAGCCCATAAGGGTTGTCTTCAAACGTCTTGCTATATGTTTTGTCCAATTTACAGTTCAAAAATGAAATGTTTAATTACATGAATTTCACATACATAACAACAAAGGAATGTAATTGTCACATCTGACAAACTGGAACCAGAGAATGTTGGGCATTTTTGATTGATATATGACTTAAACTATTAATTATCTAAATTGTTGGAGATAAACATCCTGTTGATTGAAAAATAAACTAATTGTTTCACCTCTAGTACAGTTTCCATCACCCCTTTGAAACTTTGGAATAAATGTAGTAATAATGTAAATATAATAATATCAGCCCTTCCTTACCAGAAAAACTGCCATAAAGGCTGATTAGTCAGAAGCGTATTGCGATTCATATTTACGTTTTTTGTTAGGCCGCAACCTCTAGTGGTAAAAGTCCATGGAAGGAGAGTGATTAACATCGGTGGATGTCAAATAAACTCAAATAAAGTTAACTTAAACTTTTAAGTTAAATAATATTTTATTGGTGTCACGTGAGTTATGTAATGTAATTATTTTAACCCAACCACAATCTTTTCCTAAAAACCCAACCAAGTAGTTTTATTGCCTGAACCTAACCAAAATACATCTATAATACGATGTTTCACAACGTTTGTCACGTTTTTTGGGTAGCTGACTGTATCTGTGCACACACGCTCTCTCCCTTACTCTGCCGGTCATCGGAGATTTTTTTTTAAACTGTCAGCTGTCTCTAACCAGTTTTTTTGACTTCACACACTGAGTGTTTGACACTTTCTTGCTGTATTTTAAAAAATAAAGGTAGTTGTGGTGTAAATAAATTATTTACACCACAACTACCCCTCCCCCCCCCCGCTCGTCTCCCTCTTACTCACACACACACACACACACACACAACACACACAAACTCACATATACATACCTGGCCTACACACTCACACACACACACACACACATATCTGGCCTACACCACGAAGCGAGTTCACCAAACCCAGGATATGTTTTCGTTATCTGGCTTCACTAACCCTAACAATCCCGATCGGGAGAAGCGGCACCACAAAGCTGGTTATCAACTCGTTAAATTAACCCAGGGTTTCCCGATCCAGCCGGGAGCGCGTTTACATAAAAGAGGTGGTGTTAGCAACAGATGACCAAACAGACACGAACAAGTCCACTGTCAGCAGAGCGTCATATTTTCCAATCGAGGATTAAACTGTAACACTACAGAAATCCGACAGTAGCACGGCTGCATCTGACACATGCAGGGAGATGTGGGCGCAAAAGGTGGGATGGAACATGACTACAGTCTCTGTAGTCGGCCTTAGAAAGCTATACTAACCTAAATAGATAGACTACGTTCAAATTAAAATTTAGTATTTCAGTATCCCTACCAAACTGTTCATAATATTCAGCCTCACATAAGAAAAATAAAATACATTTATTTAACGGCTGCGTCAGGGTGTGTGAAACGGACTGGGAGCAAATAAATAAATATTAAACACATTTAAAGTAGGCTGATCCTGCTGTACTGTAAAAACCTGTAGGCAACATTAGCCTAAGGCTTTTAATCAGTCTCTGTAGGATCGCCATTGTCAAGAGTTTCTCCACATCACCCTGCAAACAGAAAGCAGCCTATTGGCTAAAACAGCCTGTGGGATTTCCTACAGATGGTGATGTCATTTTCCAGAGAGCTGATTGGTCAGTAAGCTTGCAGTAAGAGTTAATCTCTTTTCTGGAACATAACCTGCTCGGAGCAGGTTAACCATTCATAAAAAATTTAAAAGTTAAAAAAAGAAAGTTATGTTGAGTATGAAAAGTCTAGTTCACTTTACTTCATAATTGCAACCGCATGTGTTGTATTAATTGTTGCAAAACTTGTTCTGTACATAGTTTGTTTGTTATCGTGATCAACACCATTGATCTGAAGCTCAATGCTGATGCTGTCATGCAAATAGTTTTCTAATCAGCAATAAATAACAATTTCTGATCAACCCATATAAATTGCATGCTTAAAATAACATACCGTTAAAGCCCCGCCCATTCCAAGACAACCTGACCCACTTCCGGGTTAAATCCCGCCCACTTCAGGGCTAGGCCCCGCCCAGTCCGAGTACAGATACAGAGAATTCATATGGTTAACAGATACAGATAATGCTGTACTCGCTCATCGCTAGCTCGTGTGTTGGTTTGGCCTTTCTGTAAATGTTGTTCCACTTACCAAGAGTTGGATATGTTGTTTTGTGACAATTGACAATCAACTTATTTTGTTGCTTAGGTAAGAAGGCATGTTGGATCATAGTAACTAAATACTTACCATGAGCAGTGACAAGTTTCATTGACAAGTGATTTGTGGAACACAGAGCAATGACCAAACTGAACCAAATTAATGAAGAAAAAACAAGGTGATTTCCCACAATAAAACTGAACTTGATTAAGGCAAATATTGTGACCACATATAATGATCATAAACTCAGCTGTGTTATTTCTGTTGTCTGTGCTCTCATCCAGCTTCAATGTGAAAGACACAAAAGAAAAGTTTTCAGGAGGAAGTGAGTTTTCCAGCAAGCTTGATGTTGCTGAGCAGAGAATATTCTCAGGGTGCAGTGCTGATACTGTTTGTTGTACTCTGCACGGACTCTATAACATCCTGTGTTCCTGCTGGATCCTGTGCATTCAGCTGACTGATCAGAGGAGACAGACTGTCAGTGCATACGCCCCTGTACATTCAAAGGATGAACACAGCATGGTTGAGCAATGTAAAGCCCTTTATCTGATGCACTGCATGTGGTATGGTTACAAGGGCTTCATTGCAAACTGTTTCCTGGAATTCATTCAGTTCAGGATGTTATAAACAATAATTCAGCCCTAAACAATATTTCCATAATGTACCAGAAAGAGTGGCAAATGTGTGACTTTTAAACTTTTAAATTTTGTTCTTCATACAAACAGAACAAGAAAATAACTTCTACTTAACTTCTTGATTAAATGATAAAATCTAAAAAATGAGGAATTAATTCAATTTTTGTTTCATTTTAAATTAGCTAGATATGTGAACAAAGGGAAGAAAATACAAGGACATGCTTTCTAAATTAATACATTTATTCATTTAATCAAACGATAATCATATTTTCTTTATTTGGGAATGACTCTCTTCCTGATCTGAGGATCACTGTTTCCATCTGTTTGTTGACCACACAGTCTCAGAACCAAGTAATTGGGATCAGGCCTTTAATCTAATAAGTATCTGTCCTCTCGATCAAAGTTACTAACTCTGCATTTATGGCAAGCTGTGGAGTACAAACAGGCAAAGATCAATAAATTGCCATGGTTCAATAAATGTGTAACCTCAGGACTTAATTTAATACCAGCCATTGTGTCATAAACCCCAATCTTATGTACCTTGGATTCTCTTATCAGACAGGCTGTTATATCTCTTTTCACAAACTGGGCCGATAGCCTCAATCTCCTCCTTCTTCATATATTGTTGAAAATTAAACTATAAAGATTATCCCATACAAGTGTGTTCACAGGCACCCTTTGATATTTCTGCTTGGCCTATTAATAATGGTCTTCCTTTCCTAATGTAGTTTTCACATTTTCAGCATAAAGTTTTCACAATGGAACCACAATGAAGCACTTTTGGAGAATTAGCTGTATGTACATAGTGGCTAAATACACTGAGTAGCCATAGCATTATGACCACCTGTCTATATTTCGCCACCAAAACAGTTATGACCCATTGAGGCACGACCTCCACTAGACCTCTGAAGCTCTGTGCTGTAGCATCTGGCACCAAGACGTTAGCAGCACATCCTTTAAGTCATGTAAGTTGCGAGGTGGGGTCCCCATGGATCAGACTTGTTTGTTCACCACATCCCACAGATGCTTGATTGGTTTGAGATCTGGGAAATTTAAAACTCATTGTGTTCCTCAAACCATTCCTGAACCATTTTTGCATTGTGGCAGTGAACATTATCCTGCTGAAAGAGGCCGCTGCTCTCAGCGAATGCCGTTGCCATGACAGAGTGTACATGCTCTGAAAACAGTGCTTAGGTAGTTGGTACATGTCACAGTAGCATCCACATAAATGGCAGGACCATGGTTTTCCAGCACTCGAGTACTACAGTACTCCAGTACTCGAGACCAGTACTCGAGACTGGTCTTGGTGTCAGCCCCTAAAAAGTCTTGGTCTTGTCTTGGTCTCGATAAACTCTGGTCTTGGTTTTGACTTGGTCTTGGTTAGGATGGTCTTGACTACAACACTCTCCAGCAGAACATCGCCCAAGCATCATACTGCCTCTGCTGGCTTGCCTTCTTCCCATAATGCATCATGGTGCCATGTGTTCCCCAGGTAAGCAAAGCACTTCCACCCTGTAGGCCACGTGATGTAAATCATTCATGATTCATCAGACCAGGCAAACGTCTTCCATTGCTCCGTGGTCCAGTTTTGATTTTAACATACTCATTGGTATGCACTTTCGTCAGTGGACGTGGGTCAGCATGGGCTCCCTGACTGGTCTGCTGCTACACAGCCCCGTATGCAACAAACTACGATGCACTGTGTAAGGCTTTGTTCTGAAACCTTTCTATCAGAACCAGCATTAACTTTTTCAGCAATTTGACCTACAGTAGCTCGTATGTTGGAACGGACCACACAGGCCAGCCTTTGCTTCCCAAGTGCATCCGTGATCCTTTGCCACCCATGAACCTGTCTCCAGGTCACTGCTTTTCCTTCCTTGGACCACTTTTGATAGGTGTTGACCACAGCAGACCCCACAAGAGCTGCAGTTTTGGAGATGCACTGGCCGATGCACGCGATTTGACCTTACACTTGTCCATTTTTGTCTTGCTGCTAGCCAGTGGTGTATTTCTAAGTCAGCCAGCACCTGTGTTGTTGTTTGGTTGTTGACGCCAGATTCCAGTCACAGGCCACGGAAGCCCCAAAAGTCAGTGCTTCGCAAAACCGGCGAGGTGAATTTATAAATGAAAGCTCTGTCACAAAACGATATTGTTACATATAATCCCACTATTTTAATGTGGGTATGCGGAAAGCCTTGACCTTTTCTAGTGGGTGAACGGCATATGCCTGCGTGTCACATAGACAACACCACTGCTTGTAACGCATCAACTTTGAGGACACAATGTTCACTTGTTGCCTAATATATCCTACTCACTGAAGTGCCATGGTAACAAAAGAATCAGTGTTATTCACTTAACCTATCAGTGTTCATAATGATATATGGTTGATTGGTGCATATAACAGCCTGGCAAAGAGAAAAGTAGATATTTTAGTTACAGCAAAACTGAGATCACGACATCTAAAACACTGTTACAGCTGTCAGAAATAGGAACTGTCAAAGCAAACCATGGAAACGTGTCATTTTAAATAAAGCTGAAAGAAAAGTTTTTCATTAGAAGGAAATCTAGCTGTCCCACACTGGAATGCCTGGAATTTTATCAAGCAAAGATACATGAAGGGGTTCCATTAAAAGTTATATATTACTGTGAACCGACACCATCTTTGGTACCTTAGACTATACTGAGTAACAAAAACAGTTTGGTTAAGGTTAGGAAGACTGTGTGGATTTTTTAAAATGTTAATAAAGTTAGTATTTTGCGTCCTATTATTCAGATCACTTTTTGCTTTTTCAGTAGTTAACCAAGGGCATGATTTTTAGTTGTTGCAAGTGTTTATTGAGAAAAACATTTAAAAAAAAATACTACATGTCCAATGTGAACTGATATGTATATGTATGAACACTGTATGAACATTTTGCAACTTGATAGATATGTTCATCCATAATGTCCTGATTATTTTGAGAGAAAAAATGTGAACATTCAGGTAGCATTTCATAACTGTAACATGTATTTTCCATCAACCCGTTCTCATTCACAAGTCTTCATATGGACGCTTGGTCAAGAATCCATGGTGTCTTTTTAACGCTCCGGGTACCCCTTTTGAGTCTTTTTTCAATGCTTTTACAGTGCTATGCTATTAAGTATTACCTGTCAGGTCAGTTTCAGCTGAGTAGTATAAAAAGTTACAAAGTTTGTGTAGGGAGGATTGTTGGTTTCCTGTGTGAATCTAACTCAATATTGACTTCTAGTTAGTTAAGATAAGATAACTAACTTAACTTACATAACTAAGACTTATTTTCTCTAAAATATATTTATTTTAACCCAAACTATGATCTTTTCTTAAACCTAACCAAGTAGTTTTGGTGCCTAAACCTACCCACACTGGGTTTTTTTGGAAGTCTAACCAGATGTTGCATATGTGTAAGTGCTAACATGACACATTTATTGTTGTTAACTACACTGTAGAGCCTTATCTCCATGTAATCAATCTGTAGTTCACATGGTGTGTTACTGTAACATTTTTAGCAGGATTTTGCCCGTATAAAACCTAGTTTTCACTCGGTGTGATCTAAGCTAACCTCTTGATGTACTTTAATGACCTGCCTTATAAAGTTATGATTGAAATGAAAATTCATTTAAATTGATAATTGCTATTTGAGTACCCATGGACTGTTGATATTCTTCCCTCCAATACAATAGTCTGTGGAAGCTTCTTCCATTTATCAAATCTTTAGCCGGTCATTCAAGATAATACTTTCTAGGAATTACATTATTAATGAATTGAATGACTTAAAATCATTGCAGCTATCATGTCTAATTACACCAGAAAATAAAACATAACCTTCATTATCTCATACACCTTACATTATCTGTGGACACATTTCTGAACTCAATTAAACCAAAAAGTACAACGCTGCTATCACTTCCAACAGTCTATAATTTAAAAATGCAGATAGGCATGTACAGATACCAGAAAGGTTAATGCCAACTCATTAAATATGTTTTATAACCTGTTTTGCATGTCTAAAACTGTCTTTTCAACCCTCGTGTGGTGCCTGAGTGCCATATTTAAAGGACCAACTTTATCAGCCACATTGATTTCAGTGACAGGCTGATTATGCCTTTTAGTGTTGTTCTTGCCAAATGCAGCAATAAACTGAGAGAGCGAGAGTGTGTGAGGGGAGTAGAGACATAACGCTAAAGTAAATTGATCAGAGCAATGCAAGTAAGGACAGAGCCTTTATTTTATTTAAAAATAAAGACAGCGAAACAGGAAGCAGATCAATGATTTCCTGTCTGGTTCTGATGTTTTCTTGGTCTTTTTTTAAGGAATATTCATTCTCATTTTAGTTCATTTCATTGTTATTAAGACAAGTCAACAAAGAAGTTCAGACATCCACAGTTTATCATAGTACCATCTTAGCTTTGTGGTCTATTAGACTACCCACCTCTGTAGCTGTCCCCTTCCAATAGCTTACAGAATGTCGTCAGCATTAGTTGTTTTGTTTTGTTTTTCATGGACCGTTCTATTGCGGAGGAATGACAAAGAAAGGATATTTTGTTGGTTGCCTGTTAGCCTTACAAACTGCTACACAAACATGTTTAGTATTACTTACTTCATGGGGACATCTCATTGACATACTGCATCCCTAGCCCCGCCCCTTACCCTATAACCTTAACCATCACATCGATATACTTAACCTTAACACTTAGCCTAAACCTAAACTTAATGTAATTCTAACTCTAAATCCAAGTGTACCTTCAATCAACCCTTTAAACCTTTGGAGTCCAGCATTTTGGTCCCAACAAGTTTATTAAATCATGTTTTTTGGACCCCACCAACATAGTAAAACAAAAATCAAACACAGACACAGACACACACACACACACACACACACAGATTTGCATGCACATTTATACATAAATAAATATGTAGGATTACGCCAAGAAGTCACTATTAGTTCACCATGTGAGAGACACATTAATTACATATTTTGTATGCTGATAACAACCCCAATGCATTTTCTGTAAAAACAAAATCTGATTTTCAGGAAAAAAAATTAAGTGCTGAGAAAGCCAGATGCGGTCCTGACACACATCAGCATTCTTATTTGATGAAAACAGGCATTGGTATTCACCCTGCATTTGCCTTTAGAATATAAAAACATAGCCATTTAGGAAAATATACAGTATATTATGACAGGCTTGCCATATTACCAAATAAATGCTGACTGATTATATTTAACATGGAGCACTGGTAAATCACAAACTGCTAACCTGATGTCAAAGTGCTCCCATTGGAATTTAAGACGCAATCACCCAAGAAATTTGCAGCATTGTATGGCCAGAATGATTGTCTCCTTAACTGGACTGTGTAGTTTTACCTACTTATGAATGTATTTGCAAGTTTCATGAAATGATTGCCATGCTGGTCCTATATACAGGACATCTGTTTTAACACCAAAGATACTGCAATTTATTTTCCTTTTATTTATGATCTACATGTCTGTTAGAAAATCAGTGCTCCGAGTTTCTCAAAATAACCCTAATATTTGTTTGCAAATGCATGGTTCATAATGTTTAATGATTTTTTACTGTCAGATATACACATTCTGTTTTAGCCTAATTCATCCGTCCTAAATGGCAGAACTCAGTACAAAACCAAACTAGCATTCTGTGATTAGGGATAGAGTAGCAAATGTTTTTGTTTCAGTGAAAAACAATACAAATATATAATAACAAGGACTTCCATCAGAAAACTATACACTTTGTACAGAAAACTAAATAGATAGACTTTATCCACTTGATCCAGCTGTCAGTTGTAACATGTCCATTATCAGTCATATACTATTTGGAGACAGAGAGTGACACTAAGAAAACTATGTGACAGGTCAGAGTTAAATAATAGCGCATGTTGTCTGTTCACCAGAAATATATCAGGACAGTTAATAAGAACAAATTAGTAGGATTTATGTCTGGCTTCCTTTTACATCATTCAGTGGATTTTTTTTTATCAATATACATGTATTTACCAGTCACAAAAACAACTAAAAGGAGTACTGTTCCAAAATATATGCATGGACTTTCTGAGTTTACGAGGGCCATACAAAAAAGATACACCAGTGGAATTTTGTCCAATAAACCACACCTCTGGAAAAAATATTTTGATTAAGATGTCAATCTGTAATTAAGTATTTAGTCTTGAAATTATGGACCTTTACTTCATGAATTGAGGTTCAAACAAAGCACAACATGATATAAAACCCTTTACACAAATAATTAAATATATAGCATATTTAAAAAGTTAAGACTAACAGTTTAGTGTGATGGATTGCTCTACAAAAGTTAGTGGTAATGCAAGAGAATAAAAGTAAATCTCTTCAAGTTGGAAGACGAGCTGTGATATTATGCTGACTGGACAGGAATTACTAGAATTATTCCTAAAACTAAAAGTCCAGAGCCTAGCTTTATTCACAAAATATATACTCCCACCGAAAAACATCTAAGATAATTCTCAAACCCCAAGGTATCTGTAAAGATGTAGTGCACTTATAAATTTGACTGGAGTATGTGTGTGTGTGTGTGTGTGTGTGTGTGTGTGTGTGATCTTAGGATTACATCTCTGATCGTTTGCACAATTTAGGCTATGAATCATTTGTGCTCTCTTTTCATCCGCTGCTCATATTTTAAAATGATTCTAATGCACGTTATCTGGATCTCTAAAGGTCTGGTTTTATATTACATGAAAAAGGTCATGGAATTAATGAGATCACTCAGAAGAACTTCAAAGGTCCTAATTATGTGGTTTTTTGTTTGCTGGAATAAGAATGCCTGTTGCTTTCAAATGGCACAAATCTAACTCTGTCAAACCCCTAACTATAGACCAACATCCAGTAAATCTACCTCAAAATATTCTGACACTGAATTAATGCTTACTTAAGACGCATCTTGGGATTACTCCTCGCTATGGGCAAAGGAACTCATATGAGCACATTCAAATCATAGACAGATTGATTGACACCCCATCAAGCCATGTCCTCACACCATATGCCAACTCATGTTGATAAGCTGCAGGCAATTCATCATAGTCAGAAAGAGCACATCCCCAGCCTGCATGCTTTAATGGTTGGTAAACTCTGCAGTGCAGCTAAAATATAAGTAGAATATGAGTAAACTGAGCCTAAATCACAAATGAGCACTATCGCTTTTCGAATTGATGGATGTTTGCTTAATTTAAAGCTGCGTTTACTGTGTTACTATATGTCTCATCTGTTCAGCTAGCATTTGGACTCATGCCAGAGAGCTGTGTTGATGTCAAATCAAATGTGATTATGGCCTCTAAATTTACCATCTGATTGGCCAGATCACTGAGCAGGAGCGCAAAGTCTTTACTAATTATATTAAACTTCTGAAAATGCAAAGGGCAACTGTTGTTCCAGTCTGCAATTCTGGGGATGTTTTCTATGAAGATCATAGACTATTTATATATAGATTACGCTGATCCCCTTCATGAGATGAGTCAAAAATATGGAGGACTAAAATTAAATTTAAACTGGAATGGGAAACACTGTTAGACACAGATGTATAAAGATAAAATATACACTAAGGGGTTGCCTTGCACAATATCCTAAAATATTCTTAAAAAATTAATTATAAGGAAAGTATAGGAAGTTGCAGAATGTTGCCAAGAATAACTGTGGATAATGTAACAGATCTCAGACAGCTTCTCATGTTTACCATAGGAGTAAGGAGTTGAAAGGAAGACTTAAAGGCTGCAAGAAAAATGGCAGCAGTAGTAATTTCAGCAAATGCCAATACAGCATTTGCTTATGTTCAAGCACAGACTGTATATAAAAAAAATAAATGTAGCCAACACTACCCTCTGGTTTGTGGACTACCATTTTGAAGCCTGGAATGTGGCATTTTAACCCAGCGCTGGCTAGTTTGGTTATTACGGTCCATCGATAATTCACGTTAACTGTGATAGTAATTGGGATGCTAATTGTTGCTAGCGATAACCAGAACTTTAAAACAAAATGTTTTCTTTTTAGTACAACAGAATGCTGAATGACATTTTTTAGGCAACCAAAATGATTCAATTAACTTTCATGAGCTGAAAACACTCTGTGAAAGGATCAAACACGGACAGAACCCAAAAACAAGTCCATGGCTAGTTAAATGTACACAGAGCAGTGGTCAGCTACGTCTCTGCATTGGCTTTACTTTTTAGACCAGCATATGCCACATATGTTCGAGTGACAAACTGCTCTAGTGGCAATAGGAGTTATGACTCTTGTCTGTTGTGAGCAAAATATGAAAATACGGTGTTGTTATGAAGCCACAATGTCTGCAGAAGTTGGGTGGTTGGATCGGTCAACCAGATGTTGGACTTCAATGCACTCTTCTTGTTTCTGACAGTCAGTGTTGGTTTCTTCAAACCATGACCATGACTGTTCTTTAGCCTCAGTGGTGGAAGAAGTTTACAATGTAAAAGTAGTCTCAAGTAAGAGTCCTGCATTAAAAATGTTACTTCATTAAAAGTACAAATGTATCAGCATCAAATTATACTTAAAGTACCAAAATTGAAAGTTGTCATTATGGCCCATGTCAGTACAATGTATATTGATGGGTTATAATTAATGATGCGTTAATGTGTACATCACTTTGATGTTGCTGGATAGCTTGTGAATTTCCCCCATGATCAAGTAAGTCTTTTCTTATCTTAACCTATAAAAAACACATCATAATTGATTAACTGATTATATGTTGTCAGATATGTTGTCAGATCAGAAAACTGATTCGTTTTTACACTGGTGGTTTGTAATGGTTGTGGATGGCTGACAAATTAAGCCAGGGGTGTCAGATCAGAAAATGTTTGTGTGTGTTGTTCTGGGAGATCATTTTATTTGTAAAGATGTGTTGACCAGCAGCGTAAACTGCCTCTTGAGTTCCACCATGATTTGAGTATGATTTACTACTGTTTATACACTACTGAAAGTTTTTCTTTGTATTTAAATTGTCATTTATTGCACTTATTTCCATGTTTGACCACCTGATCTAGCTTGCAAAACAAAGAATATAGTCAGAATTTGCGGTAAGAAGTAGTAGTAAAAAAAAAAACATTGTAAAAATGTAGGCCATTTCTCTTCTCAGTGAACATGCATGTAGATTTATTGCTTTCCTTTTCAGGCATTTCACTTGGGGTACACTCTGTTATGACCTTATAGGCCATTCCAGATGATAGATTTAGGTGGTAATAGCCATTTTAATATTACTGTTTGTTACTAAGAGCATCTGAGTCAGCAGGGCATAGCTTCAAAGGCTTAATGGGGCAAAATAAATTGCCACACCAAGGGAAAGATACAGCACTAATCACACCATTAACATTGAGCATCAGCCCAAAGTGGCCATGTTTGTTTGAAGTGTCGAGAAATGAACTCAGGTCAAATCAAATTAAGGGCGTAGGGACCACATAAATAGAGGAGGATATGCCCCCCTCTCATTTTCGTAAATAGTTTTTTTTTTTTTTTGCCCTCAACCTCTTCTCCATTATTTTGGTGTGTGTCCTTCAACAAATTTCATTGTGTTTCATTGTGTCTCTCTGTTCATTCCCTATCATTGGAGCTGAGCTGGAAAGCGTTAAGTGTAGTTGTAATTACTTGGAGCCTTTGTTTTATGACTCTCTGGCCAAATAGTCAGCCTTGTCATAGAGGAATCTATTGCAGATTCACTTAGGCTTATAGTGCCATTAGGTTTTATGCGAAGACATTTTCAAGCCCCATTTAGAGCTTTTGTATATATCAATTATTTTTATATGCAGACAAATCCTACAGAACTATAACACTGCATTCAACAAGTATCATTTTCTATCATGTGTGATAAAAATGAATTGGATTCCAGATGACTTATGATGTGGGAGACACAAAAAATGAATTCAAGGGTTGTCCAGAAACTACATCGATGCTTTGAGACTTTGTGTTGCTAAATACCAAAAGAAGAAACAAACATATAACACTGGCTGCGTGCTCTACATCATGTGAAGCATATAACACACACACACACATTTTGAGAACAATCATCAAACAACATACTGTTTTTTGGAAAAGAGCACAACTTTATCAACAAATCTATGACTTTAGAAAGACCTTGGATCTTGTCAAGCAAGTTTTTGATGACTTGCTTCTCTGGGAGAAACGGTCACAGTGAATCCTTGACATTGTCTTCATATTGTAGCCTTCAAGGCTCAAATCTCCAAAACATAATGGGTACATGCTTTTCTTGCAAATATTGTTTAAGCATTAGGGACCATAAGGTTTCCTAAAGTTTGTCTGTGAACTTTCTACTTGTGATTGAATGCTGGCAATGTCAGATAGAATATTTGGAAACAGAAGACCCAGTTTACCACACAGATGTAGGGACACACAAGGTTACCAAATGTGTTTACTTCTTTTAATGTTAACAAATATGTACACACACAATTTTTACATTTGCACTGAGGGGCCTCCCTGATCAATTTTAAATTGTTTGACAACTCAACTCAAGAAACAAAACTTTCTCAAAACCTCAATTAGGAACTTAGTCTTTACAGTAACTCACAAAAGTGAGCACACCCCTGACATTTTTGTAAATATTTGATTATACGTTTTCATGTGACAACACTGAAGAAATGAAACTTTGCTACGATATAAAGTAGTGAGTGTACAGCTTGTATAACAGTGTAAATTTGCTGTCACCTCAAAATAACATCACACAGCATCACTGTCTAAACCACTGGCAACAAAAGTGAGTACAAAGTGAAAATGCCCAAATTGGACTAAATTAGCCATTTTCCCTCCCTGGTGTCATGTGACCCGTTAGTATTACAAGGTCTCAGGTGTGAATGGGAAGCAAGTGTGTTAAATTTGGTGTTATCGCACACTCCCTCATACTGGTCATTGGAAGTTCAACATGGCACCTCATGGCAAAGAACTCTCTGAGGATCTGAAAAAATGAATTGTTGCTCTACATTAAGCATAAATTGCTATTGAAAATGCTGCATATGAATGTAATTTGTTGGAGACAGCGTTAAATTAGCAGCACGAGTGTCACAGTATGTGAAAATGCAGAACATTATAGAGCTTTGCCGTGTGACTGTGACAGAGGCAGCAGGGCACTTTAGAATCTCTCATTGGCTAATTAATCTTAAAGATCTCTAGCACAGCAACGGAAAAAGCCTCATTATATTTTCTGTGTACCACAGATCCGCCCGTCTCTCCTTTGTTTTTCGGAGCTGTGGTGTATAAACTTACCAGATTGGCCTTGATTGACTGACAGAGGAAGAACAACCCCTCCATGGTAGTGAAAGTAAGGGCAACATGAATGTATAATGCATTTTCACTGTGTTGTTGCCTTGGGTATTCAAATTGTGTTTGCAGGGAAGAGGAAACCAAATCAGAGTTGTGCATAAACTCCCTTTGATTGACTGTTGATGAATTCTTCAGAGATCACTGGAGGTAAAGTACTGTATAATGGAAAGGTTTCATATTGACAGCTATCCAATAATATTCATTCCTGAATCCGGAATTCCCTCCAGGTGGATAAACAAGTATTTCCACTTGGTGCTGTGCTAATTAAATAAATAAAAGTCTTAACAACATTGACTTTCTTTTGTGGAAACACACTCACCATACTCTGTCTGTTCAGGCTCCTCTCTTCCTCTAAATGTGGCTTGATCTGTGCTTTACAATGAAATATTCATTACTCTCTGGTATTTCCACATCTGACTTACCCTGCATTTTCACTGAAATCTGAATCTTAAAACCCGTGTCAGGAATTTATTGGTTTTACATTTAAAACACACTGTGGGACTTATTCCCTTCAGTGGAATTCTATTTTGTGATTTATGAAGATAAGAAATGAGCACAATGGAACTAATTTCCAGCATCTGGAACTCCTGGGAGTGAAATTTCATTTGGGACTGAAACAGACTAAAAGCATGGCTCTATTTTGACTGTTTTGGTTGAGTGATGATGGAATGAGAAATGTTGAAAAATACAGGAGGAAACAGTTCATTTAGACATCCAGCTGTATGTGTATTGTCAGAACACAGAGTGGCCTGGAATTACAAAATGTTGTCAAAAATACTGCATAAAAACTATATGCCACTGTCTAGAGGGACAGTTCTGTATTTTTTCTGGATATGGATTTGAACTTTGGACCCTATCTACAGTAACTCACTCAAATGACTGGCTTATGCTTAAGGTCACCCAAACATGGACTGAATTTTGAAAGTAAGCCTTTTTATTCAATGTGCGGCCTCAAATGTTTGAACTATGGCTTGTCCTATTTATTTTTAACTTGTATGTAACACATCATTGGGAATGAGAGCAACCTCAATGGTTCTTCGACTTTAAATAAAGGTTTGACATGAAATGATTAAAAAAAACTGTCCATGTTGGTTTGTTTTGCAGTCGAGCAGAACAACTTTTTCTTGTTAGTTTAGCTTAGAATACCAATGGCAGCTTACACTGAATGAATGAACTGAATGACTCACTGGCATTGTAGTTGTACTCTATACACACAATTCCTAAAAACACATTACATAACATGACATCTATTGTTATTTCATCAAGCGTTGGTGTTTCCTGGGCTAAACTTGTTTATTGTTCCCATAAACATGTGAGTAATAATCCCATGTTACACCTGATAATGTCTAAGTAAGTCTGATGAATGTCAATATGGATTGTCACCTTATCCATCAAAGTGTTGGGCTCAAACTTATCTACATCTGTCATTTGAGACAGAGGCATAGCTGGAATTAGTTTGTGATTATATAATGTTTGGTAAGCTGCCATCACAACAAAGGAAGTTTTAGCAGGGAAACAAAAAACACCATTATCTGGGACTTACTGGAATGAGAGATGGGTCTAATAAAGTTTTGGTTACAATCTGTGTCGGACTGTACTATATAATTTTCGAGGCATGTCACATGGTGTAATTAATGTCTGATGAATCACAAGGACACAATTTAATAGAAAGCAGAAAATAAATATAAAGTCAGTTTATTGTATCAAAGCAAGAAACAAGTTTTGGACATAGTGCTGGCACTAATGTTTGACAAAAACAGAGCAGAAGAAATATGATCACATTTTTGTATGTTAATCATTATTGTCTTTTTATATTATTAACTTATCAAACAAACTTGAACAAACTACAGCTCTTGTCAGTTTGAGTTTATTGTCAGTCTTAATGATCTGTAGAAGACTTTCAGTTTTCTTGGTGTGGCTATTTTGATGCCAAAATGCAATGTTGTAGTAGGCAAATGTATCCTACAGTTGGACTACATGGCTCCTAACACATTTTATGAGAATGTGCCTTAAAAAATATTTAAGTTTGATGAATTCCGGCAAGTTTGCTCCACATTGTAAATAAAACGATTTTTACTCTGTGAATAATGTCAATCTGATCTTGATAATGTGAAATCCCTATGCCATAGTAAACAAACATGGGATAAGCAAACACGTTGAGTCTTATTTGTCAGATTGAGTACAACCCCACCTCTCACTGCAAAAAAAAAAGAAATAATAAATAAATAAACAATCAATGTCCCATACAGGGAGGGGAACTTGTGCAGCTTGGGGATCAAAATGTCACCGAGGTAGCTCAAGCCCCCAGAGGTAAGAAATGACACCATAGTCACTTCCTTACATGTTAATTAGTGCATGAAATTTCACACAGCACAATAACCAGAAGCCACGCAAGTGTTAGATTGCTTTGTTGTTGCATCAGTATGATGCAGGGGTTGCTCCGTATCTCTCTCTGTATGGTGTTTATTCATTAATTTATGTAGTAGTTTCTCTGATCCCATTTCAGAGAGAATACAAAGGCCTTGTCCTTGTGCACATGGATCTAAGTCACTGTTAAAACACAAGAGCCTTAGTCATACAACTTTTTAAATGCTTCTGTCTGTCTGTCTGTCTGTCTGTCTGTCTGTCTGTCTGTCTGTCTGTCTGTCTGTATATCTGCTGGGTTGAAAAGCCCTTTTTGCACTGGGCTGATATCTAAGCAGTAATTACTGATCATCTTGTGCAAAACTGCAGAGTGTGTCATTTGTAAAGTAAAATTCCCCATCTGAGATTTAGTGAATACAAAGGTGGCAATCTACCACACAGATATATTTTTTTTTTTCACCACGTTTTGTCATGTATAAATGTACATTCTACGTTCCTCTTGTTATGAAGTGATGGTCATAAGATAATTTCAAGAATGTTCTGAATATACAGCTGTATTCAGGGCGTTTATCAATCAGTGTGTCTCAGAACATGTACTGTAGAGGTTTTATGGAAATATGTAATTTACAGAAGGTAATACTCATCCTCAAGTTTTTCTATTTCTTCCTTTGTCTCTCTGCATATTTGTCACTTAGAGACAAAATGCTCTGATGGACAGGAAGTTATGTGTGGGTGGTTAGCATGAGCTATACACATCTGCAAAAATTTATAAATAGATATCACAGCACTACCAATTGCTAAACACTACTACCACCAACAATATCACCAAAGATAAAATCACAATTTTCCTAATACCTAGTACTTTGCACGGCACAGTTGCCACTGAAAAGGAATCTTTCACACGAAACAATCTGCCGCACAAAAATGTCAGGTGAGCTTGCGCGGCCTCTGACATAGGCAAACTGTGAGGAAAATTGATTAAATTGTATAAATGGGAGATGGGCTCAATTCTAGGGTTGTGTGACAACATGTAAATGAAAAACAAGTATAAGAGCAGCTTCCAGACAAGGATGCATGATGACCTTTTGATGGGAGGATGTGAAGACTAAAGAGACTTAATCAAACGGAACCCTCCCTGCCACAGCGTGGTTTGACAGGTGCTATGCATGAGCAGTGAACCAAACTATGAAACCTACTAAATGATTAATAATGGCCTGTAGCTTTATGTGTGATGAGACTAGAGGGAATGGTTATTGGCAATTTCGCACCTGTCTATTTCTCTTTCACACATACACACACGCACACAGAAACAAAAACCTTTGGACTCCCACAACTTTCACCACCTGCAGTGTGTGAGCTGGTATTAGTTGCCAGTGGCCAAGCCAGACCCCCTCTCTGCAATGCAAACTCAAAGTGCTTCTGGCCACACAGCACATCTGCTCATCCTACCCCTGAGAATCATCTATTGCTCATGTGCAATTAGGGATCAGAGATCTCAGATCAGAATGCCACATGAAAATACCTTGTGTTTTGATCAGCAGAGAGCGTAAGAGTGAAAGGTTCGAGTTGGTGGGTGCATAACAGCAATGCACACATTTTTGCACTTGAAAATATATCTCACAATAAATGTGGATTTGTGGTAATGTCCTCTTGTGTAAATTTTCAGCTCTGCACTGAAATGTGAGTACTACTGTGTCAAGCATAAACTTGCTTGCTTGTGCAACACAATTCATCCTCTTGTCATGCTGCACTACATCCCTGCATCCATCATATTATATAATGGAGACAAGGTTATTCAGTAATGAAGGAATCTTTTAACTGCTAAAATTTGGTGAACTGCAGGAGCACAGGCCTATAAAGTTTACTTGTAAGTGTGTGTGCGTGCGTGCGTACGATGTGTGCATATGTGTATTGTCTGCTGGTTTGTACCTTTTATGCTGCCACAGAAGGAGCATTTTCATTCCGCTCAGAGAGCAAAAAGCCTGAGGGAAATCAAAGTAAGCATTTCCTCCATTCTAAAGCACCACCTTTAATAGGTACAACGCCGCCCAAGCATTCAGCTCTGTCCTTTGGACTGTGAACACATATCATGGCCAAAACTGCCAATTGGTTCCAAAAGGTATTTCGTAAAATTTCCTTTATTGATCCTGTTCATTCTGCACTGACGTAATATTAAAACAGCAAAAAAAGATCTTTTCTTTTTTCATTAAAACATAAATCTTTCTTTCGAGTTTGTTAACTGTGGTGCACATGTACCCCTTCGTTGCTTTTATCATTAGGTTATAAAGTGTCTGCTCGTTTACAACCAGTTACCATAGTGTAAATTATAAAAAAACTAAATGATTTTAGATCCTTTTGTGACTTCTGTCAGAGATTGATGGTTCATGAATCATTACATACATTATGTACTAAGTGAGTAAGACCTAGCAGAACAGTTAAATAGCATCTTGATTTACAACAGTACCTTTAAGGACAGGTTGCCCAACTTTAAAAAATGAACAGACCCACTTGCTACACTCATTGCACTCCCTTGTCCCGGGGGAACTGTGCATGGTGTGCCGCTTTGTAAAAGAGCACATTAATAAGGGAAGAGCTTGTTCCTTCATGTCGTTTAAGTGTTTCTGGAGGGCATCCGCCATGTCCTCTACGCTCTTTGGGGTTGGAGGTAGGGATAGTGATGGGGTATGTTCCATTTCTTAATGGATACTCCACACATCAGGATTGCCTTAGAGGGTTGTATGTGTTGTTGTGTTTTCAGTCTTGGCTTATGTTGCTGTACATAGTTCTTCCCTGGGAAAATAAGTAAGTGTTTAATGGCCAACATTTTGTAACTTGCAAATTGAAATAAAATAAATTTTACTTTAATATAATTGGTTTAAAGGTGTAGTAAGAAATATTTTTGCTCTGATCACATCAAAACCTGTACCCTCATAGGCTGGTGCTGACATTATATATGCTTTACTTAGACAAAGAAAATCATTAGAATGACATTCAAAAGCAATAAAAAAACAGAATAAAATTAATTAATATTAATTTGGGGCACATCTGAAACCATCAAGAAGGTGAGGATGCTTTCATATTGTCAGTTTTGTCACCATAAATGGTATTCTCAAATTATTGGTAAGAAAAGTAAGGACTGATGATAAATAGCTCATCGATGAGCCAAGGTAATTGCTATTGGTCTGCAGCCATATTAGTGCCTGTAATTAAGCAAAGTGGTACTCTGAGCGCTAACATCAGGATGCTTACTCACAATTACTGTGCTATATATAATATTTAGAAGGTATGATGTTTACCATGTTTAGTTTAGCATTTGGCTTACTAAGCTTGTCAATGAGCGCTAAACTCATCTGAGGCTGATAGGAATGCCATTCACTTGGGAGTTATGTGGTCATAAACCAAAGTATTGTAAACCAAACATTTTAACCTCATGGGGGCACTATAGGACTCATGAGGGGTTCACCAAACTTTATTAGTCGGCTTTGTCCTCTGGGGACCATGCTGTTAGAATTTAGAAATATGTCTTTACCAAATTTAACGACAATCCATCCAATTGCTGACCGAACAAAGTCACCAACATTACCATCCCTACAGCCATGGTGTGGCTGCTTAAAATAATATTCAATTCAAGTTGAAATATTTTTATTTAAAGAAAGATGGTGGAAGAGGGGCTTGATTTTTTTGTTTTTTTTGCCATCGCATGTGTTCAGCTTACCTTTACTTGCACTTCCATGCATTGTTCTCTCTCTACGCCAAAACAAATGCCAACCTTTTTCCAAGCAATGGTTTTTAAATAGGTATTTCAATAACACTATGTTCTTATTCAAATATGTAACAAAATATCAAACTTAAAAATGCAAACCCTTTGTGAAACAGCCTACCATGCTCTTACTGCCAATTGCTGGAGCCAAAATGGATCCTTCCTTCAATAGTTTCTCTCAACCCACAATATTTGCTGATACACTTTGTGACAAAAGTGGGATGTAAATCCACAAAGCCAGAGTATCTCGTCCTATTAGCTTCAGTTCACCAATACAAATCTGTAGCAGCAGTTCAAAATAGATGACTTGACTTTAACACAACTGAAACTGACTTCTCCTCTTGGTTTCATTGAGGTTAATTGTGTCCAGACACTGCAGCCATTAAATTAATTAAAACAAAAATAGAGTTCCCACATAACAGAGATGGATGGGGCTCTAGCGAAGATATTTACAGGTAACTTAATTACTTTCACCAAATAAAACACATCTAGGTCACAAAGAGGAGAATTCTAAATAGGCAATTAAGCCAGTGGTAAGAGCCTTAATAAGGCAAGCAAAGTACATAAAATGAGGGGAAGTAAGTGAGTGTCAGTGCAAACGACTTTGCCTAACACTATTCATCATGGGACTAAGTGGTAAAAGGGTGTCGGGCTTCTAAATTCTAACAGCATTAATCCCAGATAGCAGGGCTCATACCAGCCAGTATCAATAATGGCAATAATAACTCATCCATCTGGAAGTCATCCAAACCCTGACTGGTTAATTATGCTTCCCTCATGAATATGCCTTCCGGTTTATAACGGTAGGAGAAGAAGAAGAACATGGCAGGGGAATAGAGAGAGATGAAGGGGGAGAACAATGGAGCAGTCTCAAATCTAAATAGCTTTTGTTAGCCAGTTCAGAGGCATCTGCCTGTTATGTGCTCTTGATCATAGTGACACCAGCTTCAGGGACCGTGCTTTATCCCAGCTGGTGGACGTCAAGGGACCTTGAGCATCTGCAAACATGACAAGAAGTCATTTATTAGACAGCAACCTTGACCAGCTTACAGTCCCCAAACTTGAAATTGTCATTTCTGAAGGAAAATTGCTTGATCTCTTTGGTATGGTATGAATAGATTTAACTATAGTGGGTGAAGGACAGAGTGAGGCCTGATGGTCTTCATTACTGGGTTTACCACACATGTGAATCTGTTCTTTCATAGACACATTTCAATACTAATGACCATTTCAGCTTATATTAAGGGATTGTGCATTTCTGTTCATAAGACATGTTTAAGAACTGTTTGTTACCACTATGAAGTGGAAATATTAGTGTTATACCAAACACATTGGGATACTAGTTATTTTATAGACACAAAACATGATGCATAAACAGTACAAAAAAAGTTAAAATTGCCTCAACCTTGAACAGATGTGACATTAAAGTGATGGATGTAACAATCCGGTTGTATCATATCTTATTGAAATACATGATGTAAAGGCAGCAATTCTGCCCATTGCTATTGCTATTAAGCGACTATATTTACTTCTACTGCTTTCACACAATGCAGGACTTTTACTAAACATGCAACAGAGTATATAGAGTGGTATTTCTACTATTACTTATCTAAAAGACATGGGTTTGCCCACATCACTTCCAAAAACTGACCCCCCTGTGGAGCAGTATAAAATGGCAGCAAACAGAATGAATGCAGCCTCTCATCTTTTTCTACCTCTTGTTCCTTTTGCAGACATAAGCTCAGCTGGCAGAGCCTGGCTAACCTCCACAAGAAGTTTTCTGTGAGAGAACTCATTACCCTAACCTAAATCTATCCTTTAAGATGAGTATCCCCTTACCTTAATCCCTGTTGGAATAGCAAAAGGTTTCTGTTCCAAAAGTTTGGTCCCTAAGGATTGGATCCCCAGATTTTGTCCCAAGCACAGACTAAATTAGGAAATAGTCATCCCCTTTACATTTGAACAGAACCGATTTTAGAAATGCAAAGCACAGCTACCACCTAACTGGATGGCATGAGGTACTTGAAGAGGTACATCTTGTCTGTTGGGTACTTTAAAAATAATCATAGGGAAGCATGGTAAATTTATAGTGTTACGTTGTTGCAATGCTGTAAATGTTGCTTTTTATTTAAACATGTTGTACTAATGGGTTTCACAACAATGATAAAACTCATGGGATGGTCCCCTTTCCACCTGACTTATGACCTTACATACCCCTTTGCATTACTTACATGCATTACTTATGATATATTAGTTTAGCTATGACTGATACATCCGATGTTTCGGTTAGAAGAACAGTGATAACCGTGGAGCTGCACTACAACCAACCTTTTGTAAAGGTCAGATAAAATAATGAAAGCGAAGAATGGCGTCATTAACCCCTGCCTCTGTCTTATGCTCCCTCACTCACAGTATTCTTAGCACTTGGCAGAGATGTTGGCTCACTTGGCCCCACTTATCAGGTTATTGGTTGATTTCCTTTCCTTCCATGTCCTTTAAAACTATAATAGAAGGGAAAAAATATAATGCATTTGTGTTTTTCACAGTCAGAAATGAAAGACACGTGTCGTTATTGATGTCCACATAATGACTTGCTGGCAGCACAATGGTACCTGGGGAAAGTGTAAAGACATTTTCACACAGGATTCTGCCTTTTAATTCTGGTAAATAACAAAAAAACAACAAAAGAGGGGAGGTTACCCCCTGCCTCAAGAACTGGACCATTTTCCACTGTTCATGTCATTTAAATTAATAATTAACAGCGACATTTTCAAGCACAATGAGCTACACCAAAGTGAACTTTTGTTTTCACTCTTTCTTAAACTTATCCTGAGTAAAAAAATGCAAAATACCAGGCCAGTTTCAGCAGCTGGAGTATGTCAGCATTGTCTAGGTACACATGAATGTCTTGTAATTATTGGCACTGTCCAAGCTTGGTCATCATTATCCTCTGATAATTCAATTATGTTGACACATTTGGATGACACTGTTGTATGACTGGGAGACTTTTGAAGGAGATTTCAACACTCGTTGGAAGCTGTAATTGCATTGACACACCACACAATGAAAGGTCATTAAGAATTGACTTCAAATATTTGACAATTATAGTTCAAAGCTAATACATTTGATGTACCATTTAAGCTGACCCAGTGAGCATTAACAGTATTGCTTGTAATGGCGCTGCTTGTAAGTGACTGCAAACATTTAGAAGATAAGACACATACTGCACAGTCAGCCAATGTTTTAATAACCTAATTGTTTTTTACTGTAGTTTATTTTTTTTAATCTTGTTCTTTAGTGGAAAAACATACATGAGCTGTACATTTTTCATCACAGGCATCAAAATTACACAATATGCCTTGCATTTCTTATAGACAATGTATTGCTGTTAAGGAACCAATGAAAAATCCGGCACATTTGCCCTCATCAACCAGCAACATGTTGCGGCAAATGCACTCAAAATGAGCAGGCTTGGTAAATCTGGACAAAAACTATGCCCAGATTTATAAAACATATAAAATTTGTGTAATATCATACATTCATTTATTGAGCACGCATTCTTCTTTTATCCATCATTTGTCCAGTGTTTTGTTAATGATTTAGGATCAGTATTAATGTTATGACATCTGTGTTGCCATCAGTGCATCTTTACATGGACCAGATGTTCATGTTAGATAACATGAATGGTTGTAACATAACATACATACATACAACATAATGGTTTTGACAGCTTCATGTCTTGAACACATGTTCATTTTTTATCATACAGACATTGTCTCGTATTTGTTTTCATAGTTGTATTGGCTCCACCCTATGACACCCTGAACATCTCTGCCACCTCAGAAACATTTACTGAATTTTCAACTAAAATTCAAATCAGTCGGGAATAGCTTTAAGCGATATTAGATGATGCATTTATACCCTCTGGTTAGTACTTAATTGGTTTGCATATGCATTTTTCAGGATAGGTGTTTTGAAGTGTACATTGGCAACCTGTTGTTTAGCTTGCTGAATTATTCAATTGCTACAGCAACAATACATCCTACTCACACAAGTTGTAAAGCTGTACTTCTTCTTATCCACTCCGTACTGGTTATATGAAATGTTACTTTGATGACTAGAATATATTTTCATGTTTCTCAAGTCAATCTGGATAAAAGTCTGAGCCAGGTGCCAAAAATGTCAGTGTAATGTAATGCTAATGACTTTTATGTTGAGCTTTGTGGAATTTTTTACCTCTCTAACATGGACCCAAATATTTACGCAACCATACACACACACGAGCACACACACACAAAGAAGTGCAAAGACGCTACACAATAAAACACTACTTCAATACTTCAAAAGACCCATCTGACACAATAAAGAAGAAGACGGCAGAGAAAATGTAATCGGCAGCACCAGATTGGGTCCAAAGAATTCCTGATCTGTTTTTTGTCCTCTAGTGCATTACATTATGTCAGGTGGACAAAGTTGTCAATCAAGCTGGCAAACCTATTTTACGTTGTCAATAGGACAGAGGAGAGAGTGTTCATTCTTTCAATAGAGGGTTAGAGATTAAAGTAGGCCAAGCAGAGAAGAGGTAATTTTCTGGGGTGATGTATTGACACTAAGACTCGATCATCTCCCACATTGTATTTTAGATCTGCTCTATAAGACGGCCAGACCATGGAGAGAAATACTGCTGCTACCCAGCATATGGTCTCACTATTTTTTATAAGACTAACTTGTGTTTTACTTTACTTGATAAACTTGTTGTTTTTCCATAATTAGTATATAGAGGCGATGATTGTGGTGAGACTTGGTGTGTGTTTGTGTGAGCTTGTTTGTATTAATAAATACCGTTAATGCATATTTTCCATCTAGACTGAAATGACTTGCTTTTTTGCTTTTGTTTTTTTATACCTCTGGGCTTTGGACTGTAACTCTAATTAATTCAAGTTCTTTTGCAAGCCAATGATTTTCTATTGCCATTGATTGAAATAAACAATGCTAGTGGCCAGTGTAGCAGAGTGGCAGCTTAACTCATTTAACTGGATGTGACACTTGGCTAGAGATGCAGGAGGAGGAGATGTGACACGTGATCTATGCATGCTAACACTGCAAGGCACTCCAGGAAGTTGTTAGTGAGACGCAGAGGGATTAGCAAATAACCTCTGATTAAGTGCACAAGTCTAAACAAATTTCTGCAGGCTGCCTTCAGATTGAGGTCTATAATGCATTGATTTCAGTGCCACGCAAAACTTGTCTCAGTGCTGTTTTCTCTTAAATCTACATTTACTCATTCTTTAACAAGCAGAAATGCAGTCTGCAGAGAATAAGAAAGTGGCCATTATAGGTGGAAAAGTGCCAAGAGACCAGATTGCATGACACCCTCTTAGCGTGGTCAAAGATATTTGCTGCATAAGAGGTTAAAAGGGGTAAGAAGCATGTTAAGTATTCAAGGCATGAATATTCTATCAAAACCAACCCGGGAACATACTGATCACAAGCTTTTAAATAACAAAAATTGCAAGCTGAGCGTTTGAGTCAAAAGGGTCTTAATCTATTATGCTACCAATAGGTGAACAAAAGTATCAGTACTGTACTATATTACTGTTTCTATGCGCTACAATTTAATGATCATGTCAGCATTTCTGTTCAAAGGCCTCACTTCTGATCAGATAAGCCTCTCGTTTCCTCCCCTTATTTGAATTCCCTTGAACTAGAAAATGGATCTTCTATTGAGAGAGTGAAACGGGATCCAAGAAGTGCTTTTGCAAAGGAATTCTGATTAACAACATAAAAGAATATTCAGTTCCACTGAAAATGACTGGGCTAAGGAAATTTTGGAGTAGAACTGTAATGGGAAGGGGAGTGAGCCAAAAGTCATTCTATATTAATAAAAACATGGTGTTTGCTCTTGCCTGTTCTGGCTGATGATAAGGATAATGATAACATGAAAGAGTGATCAATTAAATAGACTATGGAGGCGAAACAAGCAGATTGCAATAAAGTTAAAGGAAGCAGTTGAATCCCTTCATCAAAAGAGAGGGCTCAATAAGCAAAGTCAGCTAAATGACTTCAGTGGGTAACGACCATTAGCTCAAAAAGCATTTATATCCCTTATATATATATTTTTTTTTTTCCTTTATCGTGTTGCTAGTTTGATCAGCAACAAAATAAATGGCCACCCTTTTATCTCTCTCCTTGTCGTCTTTGTTGGCTGTGACCTTGAATGCTTGCCTATTAAACTACCAACACTCTGACAAGTATCCATCTCAGCCTTAGGGAGCTGATGCACAAAGATAATGAATCAATTGTTGCCTTTATCCATGATCCAAAGGTACGATAACTCAGGACTGAGCCTGTTCGCCTGAGAAACTTTTAAACCTCGAGGGAGTGACTGTAGGCTACAGCAGAAGGGTAAACTGATGTAGAAAGAGGTCACTGTCTATTTTGCTGTTTAGACTAGACACTATTGAATATGTCCACAAGGAACTTCTTTTAAGAGTGCTGTCTAGTGTTGACTTTCCCAGAAATTCTGATAATTGGCAACATTGAATATGTTAAAGGACAAATTCCACCTGCATCATGTTGTTTTAATCAACATAATTTGGAAATATTATTAAGGATGCCAAATTTTTCTTACTAAAATAGGGCTGAAACGATTAATCGATAAAATCGATTAATAAAATGCTTTGACAGCACAGTGTTTCGCAGGGACATTTATTGCTGCCGCGCTAACGCTGTGAACACTACGTGATTATGATGGAGCTGTTTGCAAAGTGGAGGAAGAGAGAACAAATAGCGAGGGACAAAGAAGAAAGTGTCCAAAGTATGGGATTATTTCAAGCTAAAGAAAACAACAACTCTGTAATGTTACCGGCCGTCCACCATAACATGAAACCACTGCCAAGCAAAAGTACTTCTTAAACGACGTATCGATGAATCTTTGAAATAATCTATCGAAGCTTTGAACACTAAAATCATCGTTAGTTGCAGCCCTATACTGAACGTAGCAAAAGATTCAGTGACCACCTATTTAATTTGATCTCCATCAACATCCGCTGTTGCAATGTAAACTCACATAGCCACTAAACGTGGTCTGGTGTTTTAGCATCACTAACATTGTGGCTCTCAGGGTGGTAATGCTGGTTGGTCAGTTGCGTGGTCCACCACTTTAGCCCAGACGTAAATATCTCAGCAACTATTGAATGGATTTCTGTGAAATTCTGTACAGATATTCAAGAAACCCAGAGTTTGGGTCCTTCAGACTTTAATGATCCCCTGACTTTTCTTCTAGTGCCACTCAGAGGTCAAAGTCTTGACTTACTTTAATTAGCACCATCAGCAGGCTGATAATTATGTTTGAATTTTTTTGTGAAATATCTCTTCAACTGTTTGGGGGATTGCCATGCAACATGTAGTCTGACATCACCTCCTCAGTGGACTCTACCTACATCCAATCAGCAGCAAAGCATTTTTTTCCCCCGCTTTTCAAATCTCTGTGATGTTTTTCTGTCACTCTTTGTATCAAATCCTTCCCTACTACAATAGACAAATGGTTGTGATTGGCCCAACGGGATCGACCTTGTGTGGAAATCTGTCTAAATGGGAGGGGGGCAGATGTATCTGCCAGAGCAAATGAACATAAGCTTGGCAGATTCGTCTAGTTCCAAGGCTAATGCAGACTTTACTGGTCTTTGTGAACCCTAATTTTTCATCCAGCATCATTGTCAGGTCAAAATTTCAATCTTTCACATTCTGGTTTATCCGTCTACCAATTTAGATTGTTTTACAGTGAGCCTTAAGGCCTCAGAGGGCCCTAGCATGGCTGTACTGTAGACTCTTAGACAAAGGGACCCTACTTGACAAATACTGACACACATTTGAAGCAGATAGTCTTCGTTATGTTTTTTTTTGTTATAATCATAATAGTGTGTTACTCTTAATAGCAATAAATTACAAGACATGTGTTACCCCATGTAGTGGTAATAACAAAAATGACAAAGCAAAGAGTAGGGATGGGGATCGAGACCTGGTTCTAAAAGGACCTGTGAACATTTCTTAAAACCCAATAAGGTCCGAGCCTATTGTTACTGCTACCGAGACCAGTTGGACTGCAACGTTATATCTCGAGCATCGAATCTGATTTAACTTGAAATGTATAGGAAATGTATAGGAAAACTAATGTTTCTAATGATGGCACCGAATCCGGGGACTGTTTATCATCAGGCTGCAGGCTGCACACACACACACTCACACTTACACTAAGCGGCCAGCAGAGAGAGACATCGTGTCGCCGAGAAGGTGAAGATTAAGTTATTTCCAATCTACTCGAGTTGCCGACAGCTATGATCGTTACTATGATCGTTACTGTGAGTACATGCGATAAAACCTTCACGAGTAAAAAGACAGTACACCTGTCTGTAAGGTAAACATGCAGAAAGGGTTCATTTAATCATCTCTGTCCTAAGTCTATCATACTGTATGTTGTGTACAAACACAGCTAATGTTAGTTTGGCAGTTAGCCTAATTTTAAAAGCAAACTAAATAGAAATAGCTGTCTGTCTGAAGCGTAGACTGTTCTGTAGTCTTAAAATGTGGCACATTGTTGTAAACTCAGCTGCTGACTGAGATAAACCAGCAGTCCTCCTTCTAACAGGTAACGTTACCTGCAGGCAGTGATTAATGGCAGAGGGGAGGGAGGAAGAAGGTCTGATACAGACTAATGTCTGAGTTTTTATTCTTTTTAAATGTCACTCACTATTGTAATGTCAGATATTAAGTTTACCGGTATATAGTGGCTTTGCTATTGTAAACTTTAATGTTTCTCCTCTAGAAGTAACATTTAGCTGTATTAAAAATATTAAATTCAAATGCTATAATTAATTTGAAAACAACCACACAGTTAACATACACATGTATATTCATTTATTTACTACATATGTCATCTCAATATATAACAATGTTATCGTACATTAAATATTTTCCTCATACCGTGCAGGTCAATATCATGCTTGTTGTGGCTGGTCTTACGGAACAACCGTCACCAAATAATAGTAAAGTATCGATAGTGGTATCGATGAAGAATCGGATCATTAAGCAGTCTCAATAAGGGTATCAGTACCCATAAAATTAACGATCCCCATCCCTGGCAAAGAGTAATCATAATTTGTAGTTTTTACCCCTGATCTTGGTTTAGAGACATAATGAGTGTGACATTATGTAGAAAATGTCTTACTGCTACACTGTGAGAATTAATATTTAAAAAAAAATCCACTTCTGTGACCGGAGATTCTCAGCACTCCTACAGCTATGCCCAATTAATCACTTGAAACACTGCAAAAAATCTCCTGTCCGAAGCTATACAGTGCTCACATGTCTCATTTAATACATTTTAATTTCCCGTCATCTTTAAACATCCCATCTACTCTCGCTTCCACGCATACACTATTTAAACATACAGTCTCAGTGGCACAGGGATCATTATTAAACTAGGAGAATTATGTATTCAACCATCTTCTGTTGCTAATGCACCACTGACACTGCTAAACATTCTGCTTTACATTCTGATTTGTGAATTTTTTATGCTCATGTAATGCTTACACTCATCATGTAAGGGATATTAGTGTCTCTTTCACTGAAGCCCATAAAAGATGACATTATGAGATGTACAGTCTGCGGGGAGAATACCAATTGTGGCACCGTCTTTTATGCGGATGCTGCGTATAAACATATGGCATCTTGTTGAAAATTGCCTGAAACATGAGCCTTTTCAGGAGAAGTCAATCAAATTCAGTCAATCAATTATGGACAGCGTTGGTGATCTCATTGGAGCGTGCTTTTCATGCAGCGCATACCTAAATGTGTCCCTCCTTATCGCCAATGCGAGCATCGCTTGAATTTAGCTGGTATGGAGTAACTGTAGGCTACATGAGTTTTTTCACAACTTGCATTAGTTATAACTGTGTACCAACACTTACCAATGATTCAGCAAATATGCACTGTTATTATTTAATCATGTATTTGGATATTAATTTGGTTATAATTAATGCCTGTGTGTGTTTACAGACTCCACAGAGCAACAGCAGCAGCCAATCTGCAGTGCATAAAACAAGCCAGTAAAAAATCAGTCAATCCATTATTATATACTATATAATGGTATATTTTGGAGAATTCAGAAACTTAAATCTCTCACTGACTGTGAAACATTTTCAAAATCACCTGTGACATTATACCCACCTCGATACATCCATTACATTTTGTGAAAGTCAGATTTGTCACACTAGCAGTTTGCCTAGAGGGATGGATATGATAGGGATGCTCGTCTGTCCATCCGACAGTCAGCTGGTCAACCACTTTGGTCCAGACTGAAATATCTCTAAAACTATTGAATGGGATTGGCTTAAAATTTGGTACACATATCCATGGTACCCAGTGGATGAATATCAATGACATGGTAGTGGTGGTGGTAGCATTGTCACTGTGAGCATGTTATAGTGAGTTATGACTTTTTTTTTTAGTTCAAAGTACCAAAGTGCCTATGTGCAGTCTCATAGAGCTACGAGCATGACTAGCAAGTAAAGCACACACAAATTACACAATAATAATAATAATCTGAAATCTATCAACAAGTATGAACATACCATACAGTCTTATTAAAGTGCAACAGGAGTCATAAGATCTACTGTATGAACAGGTGCTTATGTACTGACAAGGAAAACAGACATTTACTTTACACAACCATTCCACCTAAGAGTTTGAATTTTGAATGCTGTCATTCAACCCATCATAGTTTTATATTATATTAACTTTACACTAGATTTATATTATATTAAATTATATTATAAAACCCACACTGCATTTTATTATTATTATTATTATTATTATTATTATTATTATTATTATTATTATTAGTTATTGTTGTTATTTTAACTTTACCTATATTATTATCTACATACGTTTATTACAATACACACATACCAAATAGCTGCTAATTTATCATATTAGCGTATTTTGAATAGCAACTAAAGTCCTCTGTGCAATGCTATGAAATATGGATTCTCACACTGAAAGGGGAATACACATATTATATAAATTCAATTCTGTGGCCGTAATCGAATGCCTTCTGCATATGAATTTAACAGTAAGCTTTGATGAACTGATTCACGGCAAAATAAAAGGAGACAAGCTATTAAAGCTCACAGTTTTACTGGCCAGAACAGAGTGTACACAATCCGTGCTATATTGTGTTAGAATAAATGTTTTATTTGCATTCAGACATGGCAAGAGAAGGAACACAAAGCTTTTAATATAAGACCAGACATGAACTTTGGTGTGTCTTTACATAAAAAAAGTACAGTGGGTAGGTGCTGGCTTCATATCAGTTCTGACAGTACTAGTCCATGGTGTTATATTAGTATCTTTATACTCTATATAAATAGGGGATATGCCACATATTTTATATCCTTTGTTGTTGTCCCTGTTCCTAGTAGACCTGTTCGAAAAAGTAAATATTTCAAAGTCCAAAAGCTAAACAGGCATGTTAATCATGCAAGATATCTATTTGTATTATTCAACCTTTAATCTTTTTGTCAGGGATTTTGTCGTGACATTCAAATGTAGAATACCTCATTTTAATAAAGCACTTCCTCACAGCCAATTTGTCAGCGTTAATCTGACTGAGGATATAAAAATCAAAACTATGCTAGTGTTTACAGAAGTCCACACCAATAACACTTAATACTTTTGACAGTTTTGAGCAACTGCCCCACAGACATATCAGCTATGAGAGGACAAACAACACTCCAATCAACACCTGACAACCCTGAATAACTGTCACTGAAAAAGCCCACATTTCTAAACACTTGAAAATATTCTGTGATGTTGATAAGCAGGAGTATGGTTTTGAATCACCTTGATTAGTACTACTGCCATCTGTCACACTGGCAGGCTCTTGAGATTTCCAGGTGAGGAAGAAACTCTATGGACATCACTCGCTTGCATGACATGTGATAGTGCCCACTGGCTCAGACTGTCCTGCTGGGCTAGCTGCTGATTTGTGTGGCATGTGGCTTGTGGAAGATGATTAAACAAAGTAATCCATCAGATATGCCACTTCTTGCCAGTTAACACAGGAATGCACATTTTAATTCGGTACAGTTAGTCTATGCTTTTGTCTAACAGGCCTCAAAATTAGCTCAAAGGTAATGTGTGATTGTCAATTCAAGTCAAATGCATTATATATATATAGCTCAAAATCACAAATCAATTTGCCTAAAAGGGCTGCAAAATATACGGCACCCACTATCTTTAGATTTCTAAACTGTGTTTAGTCTATATGTTCCATATAATATTCTAAAATGTACCTTTTAAATCATTAAGTTATTTAATTTTCCCATCATACACAGTCCATGTCCAGAGTTAATTTGGAAAATAACATAACATAACAAAGAGTAACCCAGTGATGCTCCAATGGTAAGGGAATATTAAATGATTTCTGTAACCATCAATCGCTATATTGATCTGAGCATGAGCATGCTTAAGCTTGTATCCCATCTGGTTGTTAATTTTCTGTTCTCCAGTGGTCTCTAACCCTGGAAAACAGTACTGAGAATTTATTTAGCCAGATGTCAGAACATCCGTAGAATTCTAATGCAAAGAAAGGGTCAATGCCAATAACAAATAAAAAAAAACGTCAGTAAAGATCAGTTTTTCTGCCCAACAATTGCCCTGACCATCCTTGTATCTTTAAACTTATAAAGTGCTAAGTGGAAATTAAATGTTCCTTCATAGTAGTAGTGCATACTTCACTTATTTGACAAATGTCACATGATCACAACTCCTGGGTTCAGCTGCCCCTGTTTATTCTGTGTGGGTGTGAACATAGCCATAACTAGATAAACACAGGTTTATTGGACTTGTATAACACAGCCTTCTAGAGGACAAACTTGATGCTTGATGCCACTGGGCACGGCTGTGTTGCGTTCCGACTGTGAGTGTTGTGAATGCCAGAAGTTTATCATTGAGGCAGATCACTCACTCGGCATCCTACTGGAACAATCGGAGTCGCTGCTCTTTGAATCGGGTGAGAGATGTGTCTTAATTGCCTGACAGTGGGAATGACTTTACGTATAGGAGTTTACATCAACGCTGGATTCACAGTGCGAGCAACAGGAAGTTATCACTCTACCAAGCAACAAGGAAAACTCTGCAGTGGACAGTCAACAAGCGTGTTGGCTAAAGCAAGTTGGCCACAGCTGGGTTTTTCATGATCATTGGCTGGTAACAGCTAATCAAATTTCCATGCTTCTTTGTTTCCCTGCTGGTGTAATTTTCTCTCATGAATAGTTTAACTTGGCAAATGAAAAACAGGAGGAGTGTATTGCAGCAGTGGATAATGTCCCAGTTCTCTGCACTTTGGTGTGAAAGTAACTGACTACAAGTGTAGTCAGTTACTTACTGGATTCTATGCTAATGTGTGGAGTATTAGCATAGAATCCACTAAGCTTTAGGCTCAGTCACAGTTTTCTTTGTAAAGAAGCAAACTATAAAGTATGTAAAAACTATATAGTTTTTACATACTTTTCAAGCTCACACATGGGTGAGTGTTTGATACTGGAAAAAATTCCAAAACACCAAGTCAGCTTCTTTGGATGTTCCATTTGTTTTAATTGGGACTCTAGATGTTCACACAGGAAGTCACCAAATGCAAGTCCAATTCAAATCTTGGAGAAGTCCCAGTAATAGGCCTATTTTAAAAAACACTGTGGCTTTTAGAAATGTCACTGCCTATGAGTATTTACAGAGATTCATTAAGATACGTGACAACAATGATGATGTAAGATGGCTTTAAAGATGAATTCTCTATTGGAAAAATAAAGAAACACTAAGCTCAAGTTCAAACATTTTTAATGATATATTCCTTTTTTTAAAATCTTTTGTTAAACTCTTTAAAACTGTAGACAAACAACAGACAGGCTTAAATATAAGGCCGTGTTTGTGCAGCAGGGATATGAGCATTTTAAATCTTGAGATTAAATTCTTGCTTTGCTTCTTGAATCTTAAACAGTCAGGATATTCAATGTATAAATCAATTTTAAAAACAGTACAATTAGGTTATGCAATAAGTTGATAATGATAATAATGTAAGGTAACCTGTCTTGTAACCTGTCACAGATTGGACTTGACCATTGTGTTACAATGAAGATGCTAGAAAGAGATGAAATCAAACATCACCTGATGCAGCTGAATATGGAAGGATATTTTAAAATCAAAATAACTTCCCTGTGCTCCTGGGTAGATGTTGACGGAGTCGCGCAATCTTTTAATAACGGCTCATGCATTACTATCTGAGTCAAGTCTGAATTCAAGAAAAGTTGAATTTATCTGTTTATTTGCAACTCTTTTCACCAACTCAAATGTGTATCTCTGCTAGAAGTGGGTGTATAACTTTTGTCCTCCAAGTGTGTAAATTCAATTGTACTTTAACTTTATTTCAGACACATAGTCTTTATCAGCATAAAAGTAATGAAATACAATACAAGGATAACAACAGAGATATAATATTTGTGTCCTCATTGCTCCCACATAGGGGTCCTCACTAAATATGGCCTAGAGACATTTGAGAAAGGGCAACGCAGCCAAAGATGTAGGCTCTTCATCCAAGGGGAGTTTCTGATGGAACATTATTTTTTATTAATACCAAACTATGCAAATTAAACAAAGAAAGAAGGAAGAAAATCCTTAATACAAATTTAGCTTTTCTTTCTTTTCCCTAAAAACTTAAATAGTGATTTTGTCATTGCGTACAAACAGTAGAAGGTGACAAACACAAAGCAGATGAAGAATAAGTAAAAGGGAAATAAAGTGTACATGGGACATAAAGAAGTATACAGAACTTTGATTTGTAAAAAAAATCACAAACTGGATATCCATATTTTGCAAACATGTTATGTGTAATATAGTTATAACGGTTAGTTTGCTGTCCATGAAGTGGGAGGAGCTAGATGTATGTGATAATACTAATCCAACACAGGGGCGTTTCCAGACTCCTGAAACACTGGGGGCTTAGCCCAGCCCAGAATTTTTTTCATTGTTTTCACCTGTTTTCAGCCCAACCAAGAACCCGTCTGGGACTAGACTAGACTACTCGATGAGATGAGCGCACTTCTCTTCATCAGAGGTAGAAATGAAAACACTTGAGATCAGACAGAAATATCACCACAAATCCACACAAATGTTAACTTCAGAACCTCTGATAAAGTGCAGCTCGCTGCTGCTTGAGAGGGAATCAAGCATCCTGGAACAGAGAGACAGTCAAACAGAGCAAAGTGTCTCAGAGTGACGGGGACAGAGACAGCAGTAGTGTGTGTCGCGGTCAGGTGTGTCGTGTTTTTCTCTCACTACTTTGCGGCGACTGTTTACTTTGCTAGGGACTTTTCAGTTGTCATTGGACAAGCCTTGAAGCTGTGTGCAATGTGCTCTCTCTCCCTCTCTCTCTCTCCTCTCGTGCTTAGTCTAAACCACAGACTGCATATAAGAAATGGACGTAGTCATCGTGACGTCACCTGTTGGTTTGTGGACTGCCGTTTTGAAGCCTCGAGTTTGGCCGATATGGCGCCGCCATGTCGGGTTTTTGCAACCAGGAAGTGACCGGGATTGACAATACGGTGGGGCTAGCGGCCGTTTGCTTAGTTAGGTGCAACTGTAATTCACGTTAACTGTCATTTTAACAGGGCTGATAAGTTTGTCTAGAGAGCAACAGTCTTAACACTAAATGTACTCACCAGAGAAAGTGAACAGCCGACTCCTAATAAGTTTTTTCAACGGCGCTGGTTAAATAATAAGCGTGGAGGGTAAGAGTCGGCTCTAGCCTGATTGACAGGTCGCCATGGTAACGACTTGTCAATCATAGATAAACCCGCCCTGAAACATACTCTGCTTTGTGGTCTATTTCAAAATAAATGGGACCATAATTTACTAAATGAACATCATTTTGTATTGAAGAAGACTTGAAACTAGTGACTGAGACCACAAACTCATCAGGAAAGTGTTTACTGAGGTAATTATACAGCTAAGAAGTAGGGTCAATTTCCCATTGTTTCTAATAGAGCCAAACTTCTTTTTGCAACAAGAACTTTCCCCCTGCTGGATTTTCAATAGAATGCAGGTTTCAGGGTCTTCCGCATCGGCTTCATATTGTAGACCGGCCTGCGTTTAGACCTGCTTGGTCTAAACACAGGCAGGCTGAGTAATGGTGGGGGATCACGTTACTGTGAACTTAAAACTAAATGTAGCAATATTATTGCGAGTAGCCTCTGTTCTCTGAACACCTGCTAGACAGACTGCGTAATGAAGATGATTGCATATTAATATGGAAAATATTTTTGTTTCTTCTGTTGAGTTACATTCAGGGCTACAGTCAAAACATGACCTGACGAAACCAATGATCCAACACATCTTTGTAGTAGCGCCCATGTTGATTCCACATCAACATGGACTTAAGAGCACATGAACACTCTCTGAAGTCTGAAGAACTGAAATGGGACCATCCGAGGAACACGTGAATGCACAGTGAGCCACTGGTTGCAATTTGCAACCATCATCACTAGATGCCATCATAACTTACAAAGTAAACCAGCAATAATGTATTTTTATGTTTTTTTGTGGGGCAATACAAGTTATTAACACAACATTAACAAATTATCAGCAAATATAGTTGATATGGCAAACCTGTTAGCAAACATTAGCAACAATAGAACCCATATGGAATTTCTCACTAACTGATGCAAATATTCTCTCTTCTGTGAGCTCTGTTTAGGTTTTCACCAGCTTATGAGGCTCTTTTGTTATTCAATGCCTGAATGTTCACCAGCTAGTCAGCTGGTGCTGAGCAGTTAGCACACTTTGGATCAGATCTGCAAGCAACATTGCTGAGAGTGGGTGAGACTGAACCAACTTTATGACATGATTGTAGAAATAATTAGTTGAACAACCTTGGCGGTGAGCTTGAATGTTATCTGGGCATTGCAGACACAACCAACAAAGGTTGGAGGCAGAAGGACACATCTATAATTTCAACCATGTGGTTGGTGGTGTAATATCCAGAAACCAGATGAAACCAGATGAAGGCAGTGTGGTGAGAGGAGCTCAGTAAGGTTTGTCTCATCAAGTATTAAACCAGGTGCAGAAGTTCTTTTTATTTTTTTATTTGACACATTCAGGTAGATCTATTTTATGGCATTTCAATGCTTACCTTCCTTCCCTACCCACCTTTTTCACCTTCTATCCTGCAATAGCACATCTGTGTGTTCCTCTGAGAGGAAACCCACAGATAATCCCCGAGCAGTGAGTCTACCTTCACTTTCCATGTCCAATTTTTACCTCTAATTTTAAATAGCCTCAGACCCATACAGCACCTTTCACTGCTGCACTTTTTGAAATGAGAAGTCTTTCAGTGTGTGATGCTTATGTGTTTGAATGCAAGGTAATAACACTTTGTCAGTGCAACATCATACAATCAAGGCATCTATTGGAAGGGAGGTAACATCTGTATCTTAAGTTTAAAGAGAATACAGCAATGCAATCAAGTATTCACTTGTCAGTTTCAAAGGTATCAGAACACACAGACACACACATACCTAACACAACTAACAAACACTTGGATGCTGTTTATCACCAGGAGTGTATGTACAGGTTTTTGCATGGGGTTGCTAAGCTGTATGCTCAATTGGAAGCAGGTGCAGCGTAAAGACCTAATCACATTTGCGGCTCATTACCCAGTGACTGTGTGCACATATTTGCCTCTCTGTGTCCTTATTAATCAAGCACAGACAACCCTAAGTGCTCCTCTCCACTTTTCCACATGACTTGCTACAAGCAACAGTAGAGCACAACAACCTGATGAGACCACCTGCTGCTGTCTGCTTTTCCAACACCTGCAATGCAAACGCTCATAATTTCTCACTTGACCTCTAACCACTTGCCAATTGAAAGAGCATCAGTTTTTAGACCACTTGATTGTTGTTGCTCTCTCTTGTATGTTTGTTGTGTTGCCCATTTGAGCAACGTAATGTACAGTATGTGTTTATTTTTATAACCGATGAAGTGATACACCAATATAAAATATTTTAGTAAAGCAGAAACAATAATTGATGAATTGACTACTTGATATTTTAATTACTGATTGTGAGGATTTTCTACTTTTGCTTGTCTTATGCGTAAACTGAATATATTTGAGTTTTGCTGTGTTGCAGTTACAAAAGCTTTGATGTATTGATGTAGATAGATATTTCACTTTTTTTCTAACATTTTACAGACCCAGTGATTATTTGCATTAAAATTGTTAGCTGCAACTCTAATTTCATAAATATTTTGGAAAAGATTTGATGTTTTGCCAAATTGGCCTGAGGGGTAATTCATGTGTGCTTTTTCTCTGATAGGTATTAAGTTCCTCCAAATCTCTGCCTCTCTAGTGCTTGTATATTAATGGTATTTCATAAAAGAATCACCCTTTAGCAGGAAGGTCACATCTACTAATAACAATTCTCAATAACAGGGAATAAGGGCTGAAAAATTCATTAAAATAAAATTAATCATCAAAAATGGTTTGACTTCCAGGAGTCTCATTTGGATCTATTTTTAATGCCTTTGACAAGGGTTAGACATCACTTAAAAACTGGTAAATGTTGGCCTTTTGAATAACATGTCTTAGTACACTACTGCAGACATGTTGAACAAGGACATGAGAGAGGCAAGTGATGATTTTAAAATGGCTTCCAACGTGATTTGGTCGTCCGTAGACAAACCTTGAGTTTTTTTCCTTTTACACAGGACATGCTTTGATGTTAGATGAGCGTAGACCAATGCCAAAACCCTATCCGTCAGCAGGTGTTTCCATGAAATGATTCTATTCCCACAAATTGTTGAGTTCAATTACACAGTCATACATGGCAACAGTTATTAAGCAGAGCAATTCAGGTGGTCATGGCAAGAGACATCAAAAATGAAATTGTCTCCTGTGATTTATAACTATGTATACCTAGAGATGAAAAGGAAAACATTACAACAGTGGCAGACAATGCATACCTTGGTGTATTGGAAAAGAACAGATAAAAATAGTCTTGAGGCTGTAATACATTATGAGAATTTGGACGAACATCTTTCCTTGATGCACTGTCTTGTTTGCAGGAGGTAGGCTCAGTATGTGGAGTCCTGTTGGGGTTTGGTTTCCATTGTTCCTCTGTGTTATCTTGTATGCTGTGCATGTTCCCCCTGTCTCCAAAGGACCTCGGTTCCCTTTTCAGTGTGGCCCCAGAGACACATACGGCTCTGTCTAAAGTACTGTAAGTGGGACACAGGGCCTCGCAGTCCCAATAACGGATGGTGAAAAAAAAAACAACAACAGAATTACAGGCTTAAACCCCGAGATGAATATTTTATTGTATGTACAAGGATTGGTGTCTTGACAGCAGTCCAAACCAATGAGACCATGGCACAAAAAAAGTCTTCTGTCTCTCCAGAGTTTTATTTTTGTCTAACTGTTTTCCTGTCTTACCCTTCCTGTATTTCACACAATGTCCTTTTGGACATACTGGGCTGTGTATCCAGTTGTTGTTGAATAATGAACAGAGTCAGTTTGAAGGTACAGTATGTGTCTTCGTGTGTGTTAGAATTAGACTGTTATATTGACCCAGCATGCAGTAGGATTTTCATTAAAAAACACAGGATATTAATCAGTCAGAGTGTCCCACTTGTGATTTGATAGAAGCAGTTATTATTATGAATGCCCTTAAATCGTGTTTCTCGAAACAGCACCTAAGAGCGATTATGTGTGCGTGGCGGTTAAGGGCTTCTTAACACCTGCTGTCCATAGCTCACTGTGTTGAGCACTGCTTAACCTCCAGCAGAATGTATTACCCTGTGTAAAGTGTTCACTGTGGATTATCCTGAGACATTGTTGCTGCTGGGTTTTTGAAATGCTTTTTTTTTCGTTTAATGCCCCACATTTAAATCTGATTGCATCCCATTGTATATGACTAGTGGCAGAAGTCTGAGCAGCGTGGATCTCTAAACTGAGACAAACAAATAAAATATATATATAATTAAATATCTCTGGCTGTAAGTGAAGAGGACAGTGTGTGGGAGTATTTTGTCCAGCATGAACACGTTATAACTATCTGCAGATCGTGAAAGAATCAGTCTTATAAGCAACCTGTACTTATGCAAAATCATATAGTAATGCAAACATGTATGGTCATCATTACATGAGTTTGTGGAATTTCCCTAAAACATCAGAAAATTAAAAGCAGTTAACAGGTGTGTTACGCTCTTTTAGTAATTCCTCATTGAGGGATTTTAACATTTTAAGTGAGTGAAATGTAGTGACTCTGCTGTATCCTTCAGTTATATTACTGTACAAAACGCCCCTTTTTGTTTCTATTGATTTATCACTATTTATGACATAACAAGTACAGTTGCACTCTTCTCTTTTTATTTTTAATATTCAGCTATTTAGTGAGCAGTTTCTCACCAAAATGTCCCCATGTGGGTCCATTTAGTAGATTACTCTTTTTGGTTTGTTCTTAATAGGTAGAACAAACCATCTTTTAAGAAAATTGTTTTTACACCTAATATTATTGTTATTATTATTGTTACTATTATTATTATATAAACTTTATTTATATAGCACCTTTCAAAACAAGTTACAAAGTGATGTACAATAAAAAAACACAGTATATTTAAAAAAAAACAAAGACAGTAAAATGAACGTAGGGGTCATAAAACATATATAGCCAATGATTTAAAAGTTTTCAGCCCTGTTCTCCTCAGGCAGGCCTTTCCAGTCTTGGAGCCCTAACTGCGAGTGCAAACTATATGTGAAACAGCACCTGAAGTGAGCAAATTAGATGTTTATGATTGGGGTGAACAGGACTTTTAAATTCCCAATTGGTTTACAATGTATTTTACGTCCCTTTTGTAATCGAATCCACACAAAACTGGACACTGTACAGGCCCAACATGGACCACAGTGGGAACCTAAACCATTACATTACAGCTGGGACTGGAAGGGTGCTGTATGCCAAACTAGATTTGGGCATTTCCATTGCAGAGGAGTTGTTGTTTGAATTTTAAGAGTGGCTTCACCAACACATTAGCATTAGCTGTATTCTGTAAGACATAAATGCAGTCTCAGCATTTATTCCACCCAACAGAGATTAATAGGGGTAAACTCCCTATCCTTGATTGTTTATTTATTTATTTTATTTGCATGACAACAGTTCAATTTAAGCAAGAGGAATACAGTATTTTGATTCAGCAGGGGCTTTAACTGTGTGTCTGAATTGGCACTCAGGAACCTTGGGGAGGCACTCTTCTACACTGTCAGACCCTGAATCTCTATCAGGATTCATTCTTATTCAAATTGCACCATGGTAGCTCATAAACATAGCATTAGATTATGGAAATGAGAGGTCTGCATCTATTCTCATTTAATTCCTTTTGGGAGACATTTAATTTAAACAAATAAATAAATAAAGGTGCAGCATCAGGTGTTTATGAAGGGTATTGTGTAAATTTAGCCAGGCAAACTGAATCATAATCACTTCATTTGACTATGTGCGTTCAATCACCCATCACTGAACACTTCATTAAGGCTTTAATAGTCTTTTAAATATGTAGGACACTTGACTTAAGACAGATGCCAGGGGAATTTGCTGCTTGTCATTCATAGCACTGTGTATGTGGTCCAATAAACTTTTTATAATCTGCAGGTAGACCATGTCTGCTTTGAAAACAAAAAAAAGGAGTGACCAGTAACCTTCAAATTAAAGTTACAATAAATATGAATAAAAACTTTTTATCAAGCGTATTAGCTATTCATTAGTTATCCATATGATTTTGTACATCTGTATATAATAATAATATTAATATGCATATGTAACATGTCAATCCATTATTGAGTACTGTTCATATCTGATGTGTTCTCAAGGGAGAAATATGTGAAAAACGTGTGACATACTTTACTGTGGCCACTGTGGGAAAATGTATGGCTGGGGGTGAGGCTAGCTACGCTCTCCAATAGAAGACATACTACTATACCGTACATGTTTGTTGGTGTCCAATCTGACCACTTTAACATTGTGATCTCCTTAATCCCAGCAGGGTTTCAGTGAGACATACAGTAGGTTGAACTTGCAGAAACAACACTTGGTCATTTATTTTAACTTTAAGCACATTTTTGGGGAAATATATACACATGGCACTTAAACACATCTGAAAACAGAATGTAACTTTTAATATGTGACAGTCAGTCTTCACTTGGACACGTCAGTGCATTTTTTAGTAAGTATTATTGTGACAAAAGGAACCAGCGTTTTAGTATTGAAGCACATTTTCCCAAAACATATAATTATCTATGTTACACTCAAATCTGTTCATTTGCCTCTTGAAGCTCATTTCGACCTATCATATAATTATGCTAACTGTATGATGGAAAATTATCCATTGTAAGATGAACTATTATAACAGGATTAAGTCAACTGTCACGAAACACACACTGCAAATAATGAGAAACCTTACGCTTTTCTCCTTTAGTTTTTGTACTACAAATGCACCAATAGTAAAAAAAAAACAAAAAAAAAAAAACAGTCTAATTGCTTAGTCAATGTGTCTGTTGCTGTCAAACCGTTTTACCCAGAATTTCCATGTTGTTTTCTGTGAAGCCTGACTGTGACACTTATTACATCTAGTTCATTCAGTACACCTCAGTATCATGTTGCCCTGCATGTATGGAATGGTTAAATGTTTCTTTGATGTGGTTATGAAGCATCATCCAATTTTAGATAGTTAAGTGTCAGCACCTTTGCAAATTAAATTACTTTTTTAAACTTCTCCACTTGAACATTCACACTCGCAGAGAACAATTGAACTAAATTTCTGGTACAAAATACAAAAAAACACTTTCAGAAACATTATAATCTTTACTTAAGAGTATGATGAAGGCAATCTACTGAAGCCATATCATGTTAAACTGTCCACTCATCAGGTGCTACTGCTTTTCTGAAATATTTATTTTTGCCCTTATTAAGTAAGAATGAAATACCTACATTTGTATCCCTCATCATACATAAAATATAGCGTATTGGCTTTCTGGCTGATGTGAGTGAACAGTGTTGGAGGTAGCATGGAGTGTTGGGAAAAGGGAGATTGCCCTTAAACCAAAAGTCGGTTCAAACTCTTTTGCAAGCACCTGTCTGTTTACAAGACAGTGCAGTTGGCTCTGAACTCTAGCTTGAAAGGGATGTAAGTGAAAAGAGAATATCATTAGTTTTTTTTAAAGTTTTTTTTTTCCCACAACCTTCTCAAAAGATCCAAATACAGTCAGATATTAACAGAACACATCTCCAGCTTCAAACAAACCATGAGGGACAGTAGCATGACTTTCCAACACCAAAAGTCAGGGTGGGTGGACAGTGTCTGTACAGTGTCTTTCTTAAACCGAAAAGTTGGTACTGTTATACAATACTACAATATTTGTGTGGGTGGGTGCTAAAAATTGTTCGTAATATCCCTTCAGTTCCAACAGCCCCACAGGCAGTTAACCTGAGGAGGGGGGAAGCGTTGTTGGCTTTACTCGTTATACATGTTTTGGCAATGTGGTCAGCTTCCCCAATTGGACAAATGAAAGTAATACAGCTAGTTAGACTCTCCTCTTTTCTATACATTAACGTGGGATAAAATCACTCAACTAATGCATTGCGGCCGCTGATAACACCATGAATTGTGCATCCCTTTCAACCCCTATCTGCCCTGGCTAAAGGTTAGATTCGCAAAACATATTGTGCTAATGATATTACACCGCTAACAGCTGAGTGCAAGTGAAGTAGCATACCTAACACGGTGTGGTTAAACAACAATTGAGTCAAAAAATGTTAGAAATGCAGCGGCAAGAACAAAACTTTCCAATCATATCTAAAAAGGGTTTGATTTGAAAGAGACTGTGTTGTAATTGTTATTATAATTAACTATATTTATCTATTTATATCCCCTAAAGCTGTGGGATGTCTCTGGTTTTTCAATGACTCACTCTGCATGGAGGGTTTTTTCAGACTGATTATTTGGGATGCACTAAAGCACTAAAGCACTAAAACTCTATTTACTACACAGTTAGAGGTGCATTTCAGCCCTTGGACGTGGTTTGAATTGATTTGCACGATTTTGTCTTAATTGTCTGGTGGGAAACACTCCTAACATTAGCAAGCTAGGGTAACCTTATTCCATGTTCTGAGAGGAAATCATGGCTAACTTGCTTCTACTTTCCAAGTTGGAAACAAACTAAACCACCTAATGAGAATGTTGTAACGGGAAGGACAACTTCAATTGGTATGGTAAATAACGAAACATAACTAGTCCTATGTCAGTTTGTTTGTAGGGTACAGCGTTTTGACACGCTCCAGTTAGTATGGTACCACTTGTTTGAATAAAGGAAAAATATGCACAATAGCTGTGGTATCATGATATTTAATATTTTCTTACAGAATTAAAATAATATTACATGTCAAATTTGCAGAAAAAGATGACCAACCCTTAATCTAATGCTGTGCTTAATCTGATGATGTTCTCTGCATAACCTTAAGGTCATGAATCAGTGCAAGACATACAAGGCGCACGGTTTATTTATTAATGATTTTACAACACAGGGTTGCATAATGAGATTAAGATGTTCCTTTTATGCTACTTACAAAAAGTTTACTCAGTAGATGGGTGGATTATTAACATCATCATGGCATTGCAAATACACAGTACTTACTCCAGAAACTGCCTTGAGACAGCAGTCAATACTTTAAACACTTAGAAGACGTTCATCCTTTTGCTATTCAAAGCATCATGCTCAGTAGACAGATTGTTTAATTATTCTAATGAATCTAATTATACAGATAAGAACTGAATAAACATAACCAGCTTACGACCCGTTTGTTGTGGCCACCATTTATACATTTTTTTTCCAACTATGCCTCTACTATTACTTTACAGGAAGTCAGAAGAAAATGAAAATTTTAAAGCTGTATGAATAAAACATGGCCAGTACCTTTAGTGCCTGTCGGTGGTACTGTCCAGAATGTTTGATTGACATTATATTGTGAATCAGTCTATCAAGCCATGGCTATTTAATGCCGTACAGCAGTAGAATATAAATGAGACGGGAAGCCATAGGATGCGGTGGTGTATGAATAATTTGCTAAATTGTACACAATTAGATGCAAATGGTTCGAAGGAAATGTTGCATTTTAACAAGCTCCCCATTCTTGACATATACACTAGGTGGTAGATGAAAACGGCAAACCCGATCAAACATAACGCAACACAGAGTTGAATTAGCAGGAATAATTACAGGAATCAGAAGAGTTCATTAAAGTGTAAAATCCCACAATACAGGGCCAACGCCCAACTACAACTCTGACTATACCGTCATGGACTGCAATCCACACAACCTCATTCAACATCATTTTCTCTGACAGGCCTCTACTGTATACCGCTATGGTCAGATTAGCGACATCCACAGCACTTTGTTTACTTTGCACCCAAAGCCTAGTATAAACGAGCCATCTGTGAACTTCTCGGGGAGTCAGTCAGGAGATCAGTGCCAAATAGGCCTCAGCTGTCTGCCACTGGCTAGTTTTCAGCTGGATTTCACCTTCTCCTTCCCTCCTGGACTCTTATTAGTGTCAAAAAGGCCACCTATGTCCAGGTGTGAAGATGTCCTGCCAGGTGGAAGATATGATACCAATTTGTTGTGCTCATAATGTCAGTGGTGTGTACTCTTGGGAGCGCAGTAGCTTGCTTTCATCTCAGCAGTGTAAACCAATTATTCAAGTCTTTAATTTGCTTTAATCCACCCACGACTTTCAAATATGTGTTTCACTTGACAAATTCATATCAGAACATGAATTAATGCAACACTGTATAAATGTAAAATTACATATAGTATATGGAGGCATCATTTATGACTAAAATATTTTATCAAGCCTTCCCCCATGGCTTTTATTTCTCAGAAGTGTAAAGACACTTTTGGTATTCCAGTATCAAAGCAATGCAAATGACATGCATTTATCTTTAATGTTAAGGCAATTAATTCTAATATTTTATATGACTTGTAGAAGACAAAAATTCAAAATAAAGGGCTCAAGATGCTCAAACAATACTTGATAAATCCAGATGGCTTTGATCTTTACTTCTGCTTCACTATAAAACATTTCATCAGTGGCAGTACTTGAAAGTAACACACAAGTGATGTAAGGTAGATTAAACTTGTGTTATACCACACTGAAGCAATGTTTAATCATAGCTATGATGATTCCACATTCACTAGATTTTGCCTTTTCTTGCATTGTCTTAAAGTCTGTAATGGTGGAAGGCTGGTGGCAGATTACATGTCTAAGTGTAAGTTTCTATTTCTTACCCAAAGTAAAAATGGTGGCTGATAATCCAAAGTATGATTAATGGCAGTTGCCAGGACACCTTGTTTGTATCAATACATGCTGTCATGCAGAGATTGTTTTCCCAGGTATAACATGTGATGCCGACAGAAGCAACAGCATATGATGTATTTGAAATAAATGCTTGTCACGGAAATAAATTTGAAACTCGCTGCAAGACAGCCTGTCAGTTTCAATACATCTGGGTTGGTCTCTTGTATTACAGTACCTGAGATGTTCATTGAAAGAAAAACAACCTGGCTATGTGTTTGTGACTAGTTGTGTGTACTCTCCTGACAGCAGAGGACTTTAAGGGCATATTGGCTGTTATGTGGCATGAGCATACTTTTTTTTTTTACATCCCCCTGATGGCTGATCAAGCCTTCAAACACTTTTTCTTTTTTGCTCCCTGTCATTTCACTAGTGACATTGCTGACACATTGCCCGACATGACAATTATTCATCCTGCGGTAAAACTAAAAGCATTGTTTGTAGGATAAGATGTCCTCAGTCCCTGGATCAATACAGCATGGTGCATTTTAATTCATTTCAACATGGTGTCTGATTAATAAGAAAGAAACTACTTGGGTATTAGGGAGATAAGACTGGCTGCAAAAACACTGGCCTTTCTCCTCGTTCGACAAGAACAGATTGGATGTAATAATGAAATAACAAATGTAAGATTTTCTTTTTGGCATGTGTTTTAGCATTGTTTACAGCCAAACCAAACTTCTGTGCATGCCTCTCAAGCTCTAGATAAGAAGATGGAAGCTCAAGAGCAAGAAAAACTAAGGAATAGTTGAACTGGTCTCATATGCAACGGGGTCATTCATTCATTTGTCTGCTAAAACCCTTAACTAAAGTTTTATTTGTTTCAATTGGTAGGATGAGATGAATTCCAGGAACACAAGATGTTACTGTATTGGTTTTATTAATGATATAATATGAATTTCAGCAGTGGTAACAAGTGCCAATATCCATTGAAACATTAATAAAATATCTGCTCAAAAATAGAATCAGACAATCATAACTAAGATTGAAATCAGTTAGCCACATCCTAAGCAGTGGCAATTGCTTACAGCTGTTACATACAGCTGATGCTAACAGATTGTTACACAACATATGGACTCCTGAAATTGAAATATGTTTTTTTTTTTTTTTTAAGAAGAAAAGTAGTAAGTGTAAAAGACAAACAAACAAGGCAATACAGTATGAAGTTGTGGAACATCCTCACAATGATAACATGATAACATGACTGACAGCTCAGATGAATCACAGCCTGCACAGCTTGGCGGACAGTTATATATATTTTAGCTTATGTACTGTATATGTTTTCTGAGCTGTGCATGGGTTTCCTCAGGGACCTTCGCTGATTTCTTTTTTGATAATCTAAAGACATGGTGGACTGAGGACTCCAAATTTCCTATATGTGCTAATATTTGTATCTGTCTGTGTTTCCCTGGCTTCTACCCAGTGCTTGCTGGGATAGGTTCCAGGCTTCTGTGGCCATAAGAATAACTAAATAATAAAGAATGACTAAAAGTCCATGGTTTAATGGAATGTGTCTGTCCCATAACATCTAGAACATAATTGAAGTGGAAATGCCACTACCTACACATTCTGCTCAGTCTTATATTCACTGAAATAATGTGCTGACTCAGAGAATACATCTCCACAATTAAATTAAAATTAAAAACATCAGGTTTTAATGTGCTATTCATGAACAGAAGGTTTCAGTTTTATTTATGCTATTATAATGTGGAAGTTATGTAAAATGTGGGTTTGATAATAAGTATTGATTGTCTAGTAAAGAAGATTTTGCTGGGTATTCAAATGGTTTTTACTGGTGTATTCACACAGTGCATTAAATGTGTGTGTGTTTGTGTGAGAAGAGAGAGACAGAGAGAGAGAGAGAGCTTGTGTACTATATAAATTTCCATTATGTTTTGTGCACAGATTGGTTTGAGGCCAGCGTGCTGGAAAGACACCCAGTCATAATTGGTACTGGCTCACTTTCAAAGGCTGCTGGAAGATACCTTGTCATTACATTCCTCTATCACTATTGCTATTGCTCTCTCCAAGCAAATACATAACTCTCAGTTGAATGGTTACACATTCAAGCCATTTATGTGCCCATTCATCCCTCGTTTATTGAAAGCAACAAGTTTGCACCCCTTCAGTGGGGGCTGTAAAGAGTCCTCCTGGGAAATGAAGGAAGTCACTAATTTAAGTAGAAGTAGACGAGGCAGGTGGAGTCAAAGTGGCTGCAGCAAAGAAGTAAGCTGCAGCATCACTAAATGATGATATCTAACTGTTAAGGAGTAGCTGAGGGTGGATTTTTCCTTCAAGCCCACTTTGTCGCCAGAAAAGTCTAACAAAACAGAAGGTAAACCTAAATCAAACACTCAGGAATCCAGGAACATGGAATTAATTAATCTTACGCCGGGTAGCAACGCATGCCTGCCAAATGTAATCTTTCAAAATGACCTGGGATCAGCACGAGCAGTACATGAAAGGACATTGATTGGCCCATAAAGGTTACAACAACAATTAATTTTAAACATGGACATTTTTTTAATGTAGTTTTCTCTGTGACAGCAACACGTGCAGAGGCTTTAAACACACACAATGGAAGTGGAGCAAAGGCGCCATTTGTTTGACAGTGGCCTTGGTAAAATTTAACCCACTGGATACATAATGTATCTATGAACTAGCCTACAATCCCAAGCTTTCTGGAAGTTGCCTTGAGAAAAGCGCACACTGCAACAACATATCTGAAAGTAAAACACACAATCGTGATTTCTTCGACAGTTGACAAACTCCAAATGACAAGTTTTAGGATACATGTGACTACGGTATTCTGTCAGATTTGTGTTAAGACCATATTTCATAATTAGAGATTTCTTTTAACATAAATACCAGTTCCTCTACAACTCAGTGAGAGCTTAACTAAGCTGTCATTTGTGACAATATGCTGCAACTCAGTCAGGCTTAAAACCTTGGGCGTAACACGGCAAACCTTTGCTTTATCAACTGATCCCAAAATATTACATTTACATTTAGCGTTTTGTTTTCTTACATTATATGGGAAACCAGCCAATTTACAGAGTGACATGCAGGCTGCTGTTTGCAGCTAAACATTGGCACCCTCTATTATTCAGTGTGTAAAGCTGACAAGGATTATTTCTCCTCTTGGAGTTTTATGAAGTTTATATTGTCATACAAATCCTCAGGGCACCAAAATCAGTCAGTAGGCCACATCTTAATCCTTGGAAACATAATGTACATTTGAATTAGCATTTATATTCTTTGCCTCTGAAAATCATTGTGTGTCCAAAAGCAGACATGTTGTCAATGCTTGAGAAGGCAGGACAATTTCCAGTGGGGCAGTGACAACCGAAATCCTTGTAATTAGCTGAGTGTACCCATTTAAATACCTTCTTGTGTTTCTTACTGTCATCATCTATAATGATTAACATATTACCACAATATTGTTTAAATGAACCGTCATAAGATTACAGCTCACAAGGTTCATTACACTTTGAATAGGCCGCCATAAACCAGACACATTCTTGGTGTCATGACTTTCTCTGGGGTGCATTCTCCACTTGTGACGTGTTGTGTGTGTCAAATGGAGGGCAGCTGGCATTCACCGACTGCTATTTGCATGTTCCACCAAGGTCAGCTAAGGTTATTCGGTAATGAACTTACCAGCACTTCATGTTGAATAATTTCATAAATAATACAAGGCAGTTTGACGCAAAACAGTTGAAATCCTTCAGAAAGATAGAGCCAACCCAGCTATTCAACATTTTCTTAATTTAAATCTAGCTATTTCACAGCAGACAGCAAACACAACTCAAGTAATCAAATTCTGACTAGTCAGAAGTTGGCCCAAGGCAAAAAATGAATGATGTCTTTTTAAGAGTGTTGTGCTTTGTTGTTTTTTTTGGTTTTTTTTACTATTATAAAAGTGCATTCTCAGTGCTGAAATGAAATTATGAGCTAAAAAAGTTATGCCGGGGGAAGGATGTTGCAAACTAGAGAAAACTGATTGACATTTTACAATTATTTCTTATTCCCTTTAGTGTTATGGAAGACCTTTAAAGTGAAGGGATATCATCAAATGTTTGATCATATTATTTAAACCAGAAACCACACTTTACTCCAGTATGCACTTAATCATTAAAAATAACCTGTTAAAGAGACTTTGAAAGTGACCAATACTTGCAGCCCTGTAATTAACACCCTATTATTATATTATAATATTATTAGTTTCAAGTACTGTAAATATTTATTCCATTAAATTCATTTAGTCTGTCAAAATAAAAGATTTTAGCCCATAATTAAATTTCATAGCACCCCCTTTAGGTCAGTTGGTATAATTTTTTTTTAAAAAACAACACAATGCAAATAAGCATCATTTTGCCAAGTACTGACAGACAGCTACTGCTTAATGCATAGGGCTCCGTTTTATTGCACAGAGTTGAAAAAAAAAATTGTCATGGTTGTCATGGTGACGAATGCAACTTATGTAGTCAGTATTTGAGAACATGCCTAGATAGCTCGCTGCCACAGTTAGAATTCACAGTACCGGGACACAAATCAGCGATGCCATGCTGATATACACTCTTGGCTAGCAGCACAAACTGTTTTCAGCCAGTAAATACACCCTAATCCCTAGAAAATCTGTCATCCTGGATGCTGTCACAGTCCCCTTTTCCATCTTTCCCACATTTTTTTCACATTTATAAGTAGATGTCCTGTACAGCTTTACACAAGAGTGGCATACAGTTTCTAATCTGTACATGCAGCAAACATCTCATTCTTGTGTCTAGACAATAGACAGACCAGTTAATATTTTATGTTGAGCATATACCTATTCAAAGCTTCAAGTCAGCAGTAATTAAGCCATTTATTGTAACAGTATATGACTACAGAACATGCGTCTCCTCACTGAACAAGATCATGTCTGAAAAATGCCCCAATATCAAAATCAACATATTAAATACCAAGTGCTTCAGTCAACATCTTTCTTCTAAAAAGATTTTAATGATATGCTGTCAAGTAGAGCTGAATCAAGTAGCTGATTAATGGATTAGTGGATTGACTTAATCACCTAATCAGCAACTATTTTGACAATTGATTAGTCATTTCATACAAAAAGCTCCATTTTCTCAAATGTGAGGATTTTCTTTGTTTCAGATAATTCAGATCATTTTAATCTACAGTTCAGTTTTGGACAGTTGTTGGTTGGAAAACTGATTACTTGATGACATGCTCTAACATCTCTCTAACATCTCTCTGACATTTGTGGGAATTTTCTGAAATCATTATTACCCCTAGCCTTTACCCTTTAAACACAGGTGGCCATTTTCTATATATTGCTTACACCGGTGAACTGGAGTGTGTTTTGTGAGTGTGCAAGCTGTGCGTTCGTCGAGCCCCAGAAAAAAAAAAAAAACTGATTGTAGCAATCAAGAGTCAAGGCTGGACCACATGGCGGGATTCAGGTTCTGGAGAATTGGTTTAAATTCTCACACAGACGCACACAGACACACGTACAACGTGCCTATAAACTGCTCATGTAGGACCAGCAGTGTAGACTGCTGTTGTATCAAGCATTTTTATGATGTGTTCATAAACCTGCCCCCGTGCAGCTCTCACCTCTGGCTCTAGCTGAACATAAGAATGTGATGTTGGTGACTTTACCCGGAAAAATCTGGGTTAAACTCCTTCTTAAAATGAACACACTCAGTACCACCCCCCACTACACATACACTCCGGGTGCCTTTTGATTGCTAACCTGCTGATTAGGCGTCATATGGCCCTTTCTGACCACTGCAACCTTTTCAGCAATCCGGGATTCCTTTTAAGTAGTCACCTGGATTTTGATTGTAGGAACCTATTTCCAGTATTTGCTCCTTGATGGTGGTTCCTGGCCTCCCAAAAAGTCCCTGCTCCTTAAATATTATTTTTCTGTTGACCCAGGAACTGTGAGAGTGGAGTTTGCTGTATTGAATATCAAACATTAGCCTTGTGGATGCAACATCTCACAGGATTCATCCACACTACAAGAGAGCATCGGTCTGTACTGTCAACTATAAGATGTTGAATGAAGTTATGAAGCTGGCTTCCTGAATATTTCGTAAAAAAACTAAGATAAAGATTGAGTCAGCTGGTTTGAGATTACACTACAGCAGTGAAATCGAACTTTAATTGTTTTAAACTAAAACAGTCTTATTTTAAACCACTTTATTTTCAAAATTAATTCAAGTAAAAGCAAATGAAATTCAGATTATGCCAAGTAGTAAGCGTGGAGGGAGTATCAGACCAAATTTACAATATGCACATGAAAAATTAAGAACAACAACAAAAATAAACACACTAGAAAAACTGCAGAAGCAACCAGCCAGAAAATCTGAGATAAAAGCAGGAAACCTTCGCTAGGCTTGACAGAGATCCCTACAGCATGACTGGGTACGTAATGACTGCTGTTCTAAACCTGTGCACAGATTAAATGTTGATAACAAAATTAAGTAACTCTATTTCCTCGGTGTCCACCCTTTCAGTAGCGCCACACAGGCAAGGTTAGGCATAACTGATTGAAAGCTTTTCTCCACCTTCTTTGCGTGGCCTTTTTGCCACCCATTGTATTGGTGAGGACATGACTGAAAGACTGCAAACGGCTTCCTCTCCCATCCTTTCTGTCTGCTGGGTAGTTCTGTCAACAGATCATCCCACCCCACTGAGAACGAAATCAAACCCGAGGTGGCTCTCCTCTATCTACTGTCATTTCTCATTAACGAGATATGAATCACTCCTGACACCGTGTAATTGGTAAATGGTAATTTCTGGGAGGAAATTCAGGGAGTGTGAGGAGAAATCACACTTTGGATTTGAGATCGGAAGGATTACGACATGAAGCAAATACTGGAGCTTAACTGCCTCTTCCTACTGTCTTTTTTATTGTATTTGATAGCCAAGGATTCCACTTGCTCAGAAATCAGAGACATTGGTTATCTAGGTAGCCTCAAATAATGACACCACTGGGATTTAATATCAGTTGCTATACATCATTTCTATGTCTTTTAACTCAGATTTCACAAAGGAAACATTTTCATTGATTTACCCTTAAAAGGACTGCTTCGTTGTCCTTTATTTCTCAGAGAAAAATCACTTGGGAAAAGAGAAGGCTTGTATAATTGTGATGTGGTTTTTTTTAGTTATTTAAATTCAAATAACATTTTACATATTCGCCAAGGTTTGGGGGAGCATCCCACAATTTTCAACCTTGATTAAAGTCACTCATTAATCAACTGCACTTCCTGCAAATTAACATTAACATTGCAATATAGAGATAAAAAGAGAGATAAAAAGACTGGGGCCCTAGCAATTAGGAACTTATTGCTGCACAAGACCCCCAGAGGGAAGACCGCCAAAATAGTGAGAAGCGTAATTGGTTTCAGGTTGGTATTCCAATCGTTAGAGTACCAGTGTACCAGATGTATGCTGATCTGCCACCTTCCTTAAGTGTAATCTAGAGTTAATCGGCTGTTTCTGAAGAAGCAGACATTTTCATTACGTGCATATATTTAACATAGTTAACCTCTTTCTATCACTCTTTCTGGTTTATCTATGGCTCACCAAGCTGATGAGCATGTTATTTTCAATAAAATAAATTGAGTAAGAGGTAGCATGGAGCAATCTGATTGGCTGGATGCATTTCAGTAGCGCTCAAAGTAGGTTTGGATCTGCATCGCACATCTCTTTGCAACAGTGGGTGGGGCCACCATGGAGGTCCCTTGAAGAACAGTGTGTCTAAATGATATCTGAATGTAAATCACTTAGGAAAGCAAACAACTGGAAGTGTGTGTTGTTGAATTATTCCTTTGTCTTTTAAATAAAACCACTAAACAGTGTTGCCTTTATCTAAAACATCCAGTTGTCCTAGTTAATTTGAGTGTGTCTTCAGGCATTGTTACCTAGTTACCTAGTGTTACCTATGTTAAGGGGTCCCGTGTGTAATATCTCTGAAGATCTAGTGACAGAAATGCCATGTAAGATACATAACTATGTTTTACGTTATGTTTACATAATCAACCGTTATGTTTTTATTACCTTAGAATGAGCCACTTCTATCTAGATAACCACAGATCCACTTTACATGGACGTTGCCATGTTGCGTCGCCATGTTTCTACAGTAGCCAAAAAGGGACAAACAGTGCTACAGAGTGCATTTCATCGCTACGTTCTTCTTCTTCTTCCTGTAGTATTCTGGCAGTGTAGATGCTCATCACTACAGTGAATATATACGTTAGAAGAAGAAAAAGTAATAATGTACATCAGGGGTCGGCAAATAAGTTTTGCACTGCCGCATAGGCGGTCCACCTATTAGTAACCTCTGGACTAGACAGTCTGTTGCTACAACTTCCAACCCAGTCACACAAACAAATGAATCAGTGGCCCATGATTTAACCACGTCTATTCAGTGCAGTTAGTCGTAGTGTACAGAACTGTCATCTATCACAGGCATGACAGCTACAGCTGGCTTACAGATGAGGAGCTCTAATATGGCGACACTACAAAGTGTATGTCACCTGAAAGCCCTCTCATGTGTTGCTGGCATTTAGTTTTTTTTTTTTTTTTTGAGAAGGATTTGACATTTTCCATTACCATCTGGATAGAAATGCTACCACAAGCAATGCTCTTTCCTTTTGGTCGTCCTTGAAAGACAGCAAGGCAGTGACAAAATAGCAAAAAAGAAGAAATATATGCAGTTGTTCACAAAGTATGCTGTTAGCAGCTGAGTATGTTCAATATACTTTTTTAAACCTCCTAAGGGACATGAAATGGCTGCAGCATTCAGCACCAGTTTCAGCCCTTATAGCAAAACACTAATTAAGTTCATCATAATATGTAAAAGCTAAGTTTGTTTAGTTTAGTTTGAAGTGATGAGTTTGAGAAATACAGATTTTGTCTGTCTTGTTGATAAAGAGTGTGTATTCCATGTGTTAAACATTTGAAAGCACACAAACAAAAAAGAAATAGTGTTGTAATAGGCCCATGTTTCAGTTTCAACCTGTTTGACAGTCAGCATAGCAGGACTGTAAAAAGTGAACAGAATTCACCTTTTTGTTCGAAGGGGATTGGAAGAATTAAATGGACTGGTTATGCTCGTGATAAGTGATCAGTTTGTGTGTTTTTATTTAGAGCATGTGATTTCTCTCAAATTAACTGAATAAAAACTCAATTATTATTATTATCAAAGCATTACCCACATAAATACTGATGTGGACAGAAGCTGGGAAGGGCATGGAACAAAATACATTGTCCTTGCATTTTAATCAAGGATTGCCGTTGCAATGGTCGGCAATATACACATACAATTCATCCGTTCCTTTTTTTTTTCTGGACAGCACTGCTGATGTGACTTTACCAATCCATTCAAAACTATTTAGAATTGTCTGCAAGCACACAAAGATCAATTTAAATAATTATGTCACAGCCAGTTATAGGATCGTCTGACAATGTGCATCTAATGCAGGGTTGTCACATTGTGCAGTGGTCAATCCCTTCAAACTGAGCTTTTGTCAGACTTAAGTTCCTAATGTGATACTCAGGAGAAATAATAATAATAATAATGAGCCCAGCCAATCTAACCCTTGCACAAGGGTTCATTGACACGATTAGAAGTAAATAAAGTAATTACCCATCCTGCAGTTTGACAAAGCTCCTGCATATAAATAGGCATGATTATAGGGTACAGTGGTTGAGTTTGCTGAGCATTTCTACCTTTGGTGGAAAACGATTTTGATCTAAATTGATTGCTATGGGATTATCCAGGATTTATTAAATATTAAGGCATTGACTTTCAGTAATGTAGATAATTAGGGTTTATTCTAAGTCAAAATGAAATTGGCATAAAATGTGCATGGAAAGTGATTCATTACTGAGCTACTAGTCAATTCATCAATTATGATTTTCATTACATCTCGTAATTATAAATGCTCGAGCTGAATTGATGTAGTTTAAAAGTGCCATTATCCTGTTATTTGGATTAACAAATACACATTTTGAAATACTAGCTGAGAACAATATAAGATGAGACACAGCTGTTTTAGCTCATCAGTTATGGGAAATTTACACATGTCATGATCACAGAAGTTGAGATTTATCATTTACAGAATGTACAGCAGGGCTTCAATTACAAATTCAATGGAGCTTTTTTTTTTAAAGCCAGGTAATATAGATGGCCAAGATATTTTCAGCAGTGTATTTAAAACTTTCTTTAATTTTTGAAAGTGACTCATTTTTAAAAAAATGCAAATTTATGTAGTACAAAATAGAAAACAAAAAGTAAAAAGTACAGGCCCTGTACAGATCATAACCCTGTCTTGATTATGCCTGTATGTTTTACAGGGGTTTCATTGTCAAATTTGAAATGTTTCAGGGCTGACAGAGACATATATTCCGTAGAGTACTTTCCTACTATGGCAACGCCATGACCAGCCCTACTCTGCCTCGGATTTTCTTAGCTTGTTGATGATGATTATCACATAGCCCTAGCAAAGAGAACAAAAAGTTTTTGCTGGTCAGCTGTCTTTGATGAATTAGCTCACAATTGTTGCATGTAGCAACCTAGTGGCGGAGGGGGGACAAGAAATTGCCTCAAGATTGTTCACCGTGAGAAGATCCAGTAAAAGTGTAGCCACTGAGATGCACCATCCACTTTGGTGGATGAGAGAGCTGTGAAGACAGCTTGCAATCCAATTACAGTGTAACCCTCGCTGTACTTAATGCACACTGTGCGCACACTCTGCCCTTCCAAGGATCAATGGGTAGACTGCCATTGATTCATCAGACCTTGCTAATGTTCAGTCAAATGAACCAGATGGTTATAAACATACAAAATATGTTGCTGTGAACAAATGGACTGCATTTAGAATAGATAATTATGGCTTTAAAATGTCGAGCTAATTTGCAGAAGACAGCAGACCTGCATAAAACTCGCTCTTCTTTTTGCGAGAGATATGTAAGAACTGTCACTGTCAGGCTAAGCCAATCAGAGGCAGAGTAGGGTAGGTCATGCCTTCATCATAGTAGGTTTTGTAAATTCACTGCTTGATAGGTACAGCACATGTGCAACTTCCATGTGCAAACTGAGATGAGAAGTGAACAAAATTATAAATGCAACACTTTTGTTTTTGCACCCATTCATCATGAGTTGAACTCAAAGATCTAAGACTCTACGTACACAAAGGCTATTTCTCTCAAATATTGTTCACAAATCTGTCAAAATCTGTGTTAGTCAGCACTTCTCCTTTGCCGAGATAATCCATCCACCTTGCTGGTGTGGCATAGCAAGATGGTTATCAGACAGCATGGGTATTGCACAGGTGTGCCTTAGGCCCCGCGTCCACCAAAGCATTTTTTTCTGACGCCGGCGTCTTTTTTTCAATTCATTCCAATGGCAGCGCCGCGTTTTTCCAAGCTGGTAAAAACGGCAGGAGTGTGACGAGGCGCTGAGCGTCTTTTCCGCGTCGGGCGCTGAGCGTTTTTTTCCGGTTGCAGAGAGTTGAAAAATGTTCAACTTTGGGGAAAACGCTGTGCTCGTCAATGTCGCTTTTTACCCAGATGTCCAATCACAGCATAGGAGGGGCGGGACAAATACCATACCGTAGCAACGGTTACAATCCTGGAACCGGGCTTCGTCCAACCTCAGCCACATATGGCGAGTCCGTCCTCTCTCTCCACCTGCTTCAGCCTTCTCTTCATACAGAGCAAGGGCCAGAGCAAGTAAGCTACTCTACTCTGTTGTGACATTTTTACATCCAGTAAAGTTCAGTAGAACTACATGCAAACATCACTTGCTCGGATTTTATGTATCATAGCAACCAAAGCAGTCGGAAAAAACGTTGCGCCTCAAAAACGCCCACTAGCACTTCCTGCTCGGCGTTTTCAGAAGAGCAGTTGGCGTTTTCAGCTGGCAAAAAAACGCTTTGGTGGACACGGGCCCTTAGGCTGGTCACAATAAAAGGCTACTCCAAAACACAGCACAATGCAACAGATGTCGCAAGTTTTGAGGGACCTGCAGGAATGTCCACCACAGGTGTTGCCCATGAATTGATTGCTTATTTTTCTACCATAAGCTGTCTTGGAGAGGCGTTTTGGAGAATTTAGCAGTACATCAAACTGGCCTCACAACTGCAGACCATGTGTAACAACACTGGCCCAGGACCTCCACATTCAGCATCTTCACCTCCAAGATGGTCTGAGACCAGACACCCGAACAGCTGCTGCAAAAATCGGTTTGCATAACCAAAGAATTTTTGCACAAACTGTCAGGAACCGTCTCAGGAAAGCTCAGCTACATGTTTGTCATCCTCATCAGGGTCTCGACCTGTCGGCTCACGATGAATGGGGGCAAAAACAAAAGTGTTGTGTTTATAATTTTTAGTGCAATTCCATACAGTACATGTAGTTTACTTATTTTGTCATATATCAGATGTATGTATGCTGGGCCACCCGATGGTTGCTTCTGGGTCAATTGAATAGGGTGGGTGAAAAGGAGAGAACATTCATTAATGTACCGACATGACAATCATATTTCATACTTTGAGGAACTAGAGGCTGATGATGGCTTTTTGGTGCAGATATCAATATTGATATTTGGATTGAACAAAAATCCAATATCAGTACATTGGATGAAAAACTATGCAAGTACAGCACTGACTGAAGTTATGCCAAAATTTCTTTGGCATTTCTTTGACGTGTCTTGCTATTCATTGGCTGACATACCTATATGCCGATACAGCATACTGTATATGTACATTAAGCAAATGTCGGCTGATTTATTAGTTTAGCTTCAAGGCTAGCTCAGTATGGACTTTTCGTTTAAACATAAGCGGGGAATTAGTAAGTCTGTGAAATGTACATGGAAAAGGAATATACATGAAGAAGGACTATATTGCATTATAAGTCATGTTTGACAATTGCCAAATAGATTTAATGTGTAGTATGTACCATAATATTAATAATTTTAATACATGATGCTAAATATACTAAATTCAAAAACAATTAAAAAAAGACATTGTGCTTCAGAAAACATAAAGAAGTTTGGAATCTAAACCGTGCCGGATGGAACCTTTTTGAACAAAAAAAGAAGTCTAAAGACATCTATTATGAAACAAATACTGACATGGGAACAAAATACAACCTACGCTGTAGAACCACTATAAAATGTTGACATGGTGATGACATGTTTGCGCGCAAATGGAAATATCTTGTGCCTGTGCTGTAGTTAACACGCCCCTAGCTCTCAGAATAAATGAAATTCTGGAGATAAAGTGAACATTCATGGCATAACGCTGTGGTTTGTAGGGTAGAGCACCATGGCAACAGAAGCAAAAATTCATTTGAGCACCTCCTTATGAAGTGTTGAGTGCAGCTTTAACAGAAAGAGAACACAGTCTCTGAAGAAGCTGGCGGCACATCACTCACATTATAGAGCTGGCAAAGACTTGAGTGCCTTGCTCCTAGTTGTGATTGGTGATTAGTAAATGTTTTGTCCCCCGCCACAGATCTGGTTAATGGGAATGTAGACTCCCCCGCTGGTGCTTGGAAGTTAATCACACAACAATGGGGTGCTGAGGAGGGGAAGGAAAGGTGAGGATGAAAAGGGATGGGGTTGGATGGAGACTTCTCAAGACAAGGCCCCAAGTTTAATTGCCTTTGGATAATCTTATTGTCTGGTGGTTTGAACGGTTGACTCTCTCCTCAGCCTACACTCTCTCCAGAGGCGGGTTTTAGAAGTCAAGTTACTTAGAAAGGCTGTTGATTAAGAGCAATTCGGTGACTATGAAAGGCTGAAAGGCCAAGGTGTAATGCAAGTTGAATTGTGCATACAGTATTTTACATATTTCCAATTGTGGAAGTTGTAAGTTCAGAAAGTACGGACAACAAAATCACAGAAATGAATACAAGCTAAGTTTCTGTGGATAAATACAATTCTGTCTAGATTATTTAGTCAGTGATTGAGAAACATTGATACAGATCATTTAGTTGTTGTTGTAGAAATAATAATCGATAATATTTAGCATACTCTTAGAAAATATAAAATTTTTCATGAATAAATAAAAAGCAAACACAGTGTTGTTAGCACACACTGTAGGGTTCTGTGAATACTGGTGTGAGTTAGGTGCAGCAACTAGGCCACATTTATTTGAGGTTTCTAACATTTTTTTGTTTGTTTTCCTTTTACAGTCTAATTTACAAAAGCCTAATCTAACTCTAAAAATATGTCTCCATGCATACTATTAGGCACAGTTAGAGCCAAGGCCCAGGATCGAGATGACATACTGCTTAATGCTGTTTCCAGATGAGGGAATACCAAACACCAAATCATTACCTTTCTTTATGACGTTTTGTACTAGTTCATACTAGATTATTCTGGGGGTTGAAACATGGTTCTTTAACAAATACTGTACGATGTAGATGAACATATTAACATAAATACAATGCAACTATATTCCATAACACTTTTGCACTGGGCAGTACAAATGGTCATATGTAAAACATCTTTTAATTTGGTCTTGTAGGTAATTGGCTTTAATGAAATAGATCCATAATTAATGCACAAGTGGGGATTTCTACTAGTTTTACTACTGTACAGGCCTATAAAACTATAACCACGCTACATAACAGGTAATAATAATTATTGTCCTTATGAGAATAATTTGATGATTGCTGTGTTGTTGCCCCATTTTACTTTACAGCCAGCTATATTTGCATTGCTCCTTTTGCTTCTCAGTTGCTCCTGTGTAACCAATAAGATTTCCACAGACCTGAATGGATTGAAGGGTGCGTTAAAAGAGATAGTGGCTGTAAAAAAGTGGCTGTTGTACGGGATTACTACAAATCTGGTGTTTACATGACCAAACAACCCTAAAATAATGAGGCAAATAATACAGTGCTTTATTGTATTAATACCCTGTACATGACCCCCATTAAAAATACACTAAGATGCTTGCTTGATCCATGTTTTTCCTACACTATTCTCCTAATTGCTTCAGCATTAATGTGTTGCATTGTAAACATAGGCAGTGTAAACATTTCATCAGCTGCTTCACTGTTAAACTTATCACCTACTTTATAATTTGTAACCATCTGTTGTGTATTGGAATGTATTTATTACAGCAACAGGTCATTCCTAGCATGATCTGGATTTCCAGTGAACATACTTGTTTTCCTGTAACATGTGAGGAGTTGTGCCCCTCGTGCCGCAGTCCATCCAGTATCAAGAAACACGCCAGCTGGTTGATCATAATTACAACCTCTGTGTGTTTTCTGGTCCAGCTTGGATAAACTAACGGAAAAATATGGATGCTGGCGAGTTTTTCTTTTTCTCAACATCAAGTCCTCAGTGACTGCAAATCCAGTGAGCGCTAAGTCAGACGCTCATTATGTCCTTTTTTAGGACAATTGCTGTCTTGGAAAATGTACTTCTCTGGGCTGTAAAAACATCAAACATATAATACATTTTAAGATAAGCTGTGGTTTTGACACTGTGCAATCAAATATGGTGCAGGTGTTTCTCCAACTTTTCTCCAATCTGTTTATTGCCGACATGATCCATTGTTTATGCACTTGACTGGTCATCCCATTTGTTACTTATGAAGCAATGTGATACAGTCTTTGTTTGCAAGTAAGCATTTGGAATGTTTATCCATGTCAGTCAGCAGCCTGGGTTAGTGAATGTTTGTGCAGATTTTTGTCAATTTTGGCAGTGCTGTATTTAAGTAAAGAGGAATTAAAAGAAAGCTGCATTTATTTAATTTATTTAACTTAAAGGGGTGTTTTTTATACAATTATCCCTGCCTATTTTATAACGATTGCAGTAGCAGTGTATAACAAGTGTTACTAAGTAAGCGAGAGGAAACCTACAGGGGTCTGCTGTTTCTGTGATCAGCATTTTAAACAATATGCCTTTGAATTATAACCACCTTATACTATACTGTATTGTCATCAAATTTACAATAAAAGTTCTAACATGCACGTGTGCTCTTCTTTTACCTCCTTATAATTCTGTCATCTTGATTACACTATTTGCTAAATCTATTGCTTCCCCTAGGTATTTATCCCACCCATGCTGTATGCATTAATTACTCTTACTGATATGGTTGTTTGTTGTTTTTTACTCATGTTTGTACTGTATGTTGTTCCTCGAATGTGAGTTGCCTTGGATAAAAGTGTCTGCCAAATGAGTTAATGTAAAAGTGAAATGTATTCATGCCCTAAACATTAATCGAAGCTGAAGGAAGTAAACTAGCCACCATTATAGCAGTGGCATCTTATGTCTTAGCCTGTACAGTAGCACAGTAATGCTTATCAATGATTTAGCTTGGAATTGCTTTTACCAAGAAATATGTTGTATATGTTGAAATTATCGGCATCACAAAGGTATTGAAATAAAGGCTGTAATCAAAGCTCAAGCACTCTTTCAAGCTTTCAAATGAAATTTAGCTCCGTTAGAATGGACATCTAGATGTCTATTTATCTGCAAAATACTGAAACCACACTTACTTTGCTTGTTGTTTAAACTCATCTCCCTTAAATTCTTATGTTTTGCAGCAACAAAACAACCAGGGACAGCTTAACTGTTGATCCCTTGGTAACTGGGCTGGTTAAAATTTGCGTATGCTCCCTGGCCTTTTATTTTGTACAGTTTCATGTGTTTCACACTTTTTATTACATTATGTATTTGTAATTGTTTGTTAGTCTACAACTCAAGAAATAGTTGTTTCTAAGTTGAATTGTTGAATTGTTGAAAGCTACATAGCAGTTTCACATCCAGACTTTAGTCATACAAAGGCAATACCTTAATGTTATTTTGTTTGACCCAATTAAAAGAACAATTAGAACAGTAGTTTTTTAGACTAAATAACTCACTCAGTGATTATTCCAAAAATCTCTACTTTCTCTGTCTGTGACAATCTATATTTGTGGACACACACACAAGAATATTGTTCAATTGTGTCTAACATTTGGTGTGAACTATGTGCACCATTTGAACTGGGTGGTAAAACCAGAAATAGTTCTTACCAGTGGGTCATCTAAGACTAAAGTGTTACCACAGATTTTATATTTCCAAATATAACACCTCAGAAAGTCTGCAAATGGCAGGTTCCTCTTTTATTCAGAGGTGGTATTTTTTTTATAAAAGCCCAGCTAAGAGCTGCTGCAACAACCTTTGAAATAGGAACTGAATAAAAACTCTTTTGGTCTCATAAGTTGGTTATGTGGTCGGGTTCATTGTCTGCTGGCGCTGCTGGGCCAAGATGGGTAAAGCCTACATTGAAGAAGCAAGTTTTTCTGCCTGTTCCTTAGCAATGCTTTGTTATAAAGAATTCAAGCTCTTGGTGAGGAGGAACTGTCACCTGCCGACTTCTTGGAGATGTTATATGTGGTGATGTAAAATGTGTTCACGTCACATCCAGCCAGGACCAAGTAGTACATCTCAACAGAATGTCTTGAGAAAGTATGTGCTACAATCTGTCAAATGGTGCTGCAGTGGTCTACCAATTACAGCTGTGAGAAGCGAGCAGCTGTCTAAGCTCTACAGACTTCTGTGCCACCATGTCTCATCCTGCATTACATACGTATTCCAAAGTAAAAATGTGATGTCGTACAGAGAGACATGGATAAAATACAGAATAAAGATTGAGGAATAACAGGACAGAGAGAATTTTATATCTAGTGATCAGAGAGATTCATTATAGCCACTATTAAAATGATCCCTGGGATACTATCTCAGAGCCGGGGACAGTGCAGTGACAGTATGGTGACTCTGTGGTGATCAGACACCAGAATTCAGAAACAGATTCTGCTATACTGAGGACTGAGTGCATTTCAAGGTAACTGGTGTCCAAGCCCCTGCTTTTCAGTGAGAAATAGAAGAATAAACTGAGAGAGGGTGAAATAGAGAGGGTTATTAGGTTCCACTGTAAATTGCATCATAGAAAGGGAGCTTCTTAAATCATCATAGGTTTTCCACAGCATGTTTGAGGCTATGTGCTAGTCTGAATTGAAACGGTCGTTTCAGTTTCTTTAATAAAGTCTATGACAAAGGTTAAGATTACTGTGGGGGGTTTTAGTATTTTTTATGTCACACAAAACTTCAATCATAAGTGTGGGAATGATAAATTCACAGCACATACACTTCCTTAATATTTCAGTGCCCAATGCAGCAACAGTGTGATCAAATAGAAACACTGACACCTCCGTCTGAATGTCTCTGCCTCAAGTCCTAATTTGACTGGATTTTTGTTAGAGGAAATAAGTATGTGATAATTTGAAGTTTTTGTTAAGTGTAGAAAATTGGAACAGATGCTAGTAGAAAGGAAGCAGTAATTCCACTTTTTGTAAATAAACACAAAACATATAATTTTCTTTTAAAGAATAATGTTCCCTGTTCAGTTGTGATAAGTTTCACAGGACCATGAGAGTAAATCCCATGTGTGGTTAGGATTAGCAAGAAAAGCACTGGTTAAAGTCAATGAAATATACTTTTACAGTAAAGTAAACATGTTGTGCTTCATGTTTCAAGACCTTGTTGACTTTTTTTATTACCTAACAATAGTGTGAACCTTTCCTCACCTTAACCAAGTGCTGTGAGTGTCTAAACATAACATAAACATAACATAATGAAGATGATTTAATAATGATGTTGTTGCTATGAACAGATGTTATTGCAATATATGATAGGAAAACAAATTAAATGTCGTCGTATGTTCAGCATCAACATTTTGCAACTTGGCAGACACATTCATTAACACTGCACTGAGCTCTTCTCTCCTCCGCTCCCTGTTCATCTGTATGCATTGTCATTCCATTAATGCATACTCCTTTCTTTTCCCTCTCCCCTCTCTTTCTATTGCTTTCTGCCTGTGTTATTATTATTATTATTATTATTATTATTATTATTATTATTATTATTATTATTATTATTATTATTATTCATCTAAAATCTCCAAAATACTGACATCATGCTTTATTACCAATAATTTCTTATATCATGGATCCATGCGTAAGATTAGGAGCGTCAGACTTCATCCAGCCAGGGGGAACGATCACTGACCGTCCGCAAGCGGGCTGGTCGCTACGCAATCTCCTGTCCCTGGCTCTGTGTGCTCCACCTCCCCACTCCTTCTCCATGTTGCTACTACGACAGACGCACTGTTAACAGTTCATGATCGTTCCCTCTGGCTGGATGAATATTACGCATGATCCATGCACTTCTGCAGCTGTGGGCTGTCCACAGTGCCAGCAACTTTCTAAATTCTTCCCTCTCATAGAATAAAGAAAGGTCAGGGCACAAACAGAGCCACAGCTGTTGTGTGAAGCGTAATTGTAGCGAAATGGCTACATATGCTAATAATAATAATCATTTTTATTATTATAATAAGACAAAAATGCATGGTACATTTACCTGACGCTTTTATCCAAAGCAAGTTACAATTGCTATACATGTCGGAGGTCGCACACCTCTGGAGCAAGTCGAACATACTTGTTTTCCTGTAACATGTAGCAAGTAGGGGCTAAATCTCAGGGACACATCAGTAGATGGGTCATAGTGGGGAATTGACCCAGGTGTCTTATCCATTGTGCCATCACCTCCCTGATACTTTCACAGTCAGCCCCATGCCTATACGTGCTTGCAGCTATTAATGATTCAGCAGTAAGAATGACAGTCTAACCCCCCCCCTCCCCCGTTCCCGTCCCAAAAAAAAAGTCAGCTCCCCGAAAGCTGTGGTTTAGTTCGCACACTGGATGCACGTGTTAGTGTCAGTGCATAGTCTGCAGATGAGATAATAGCATGTCTTTTTTATATCTACCCCTGCGTGTGAGTGTAATTGGACTGATCAAGGGAAGTTACTGGATCATTTATGCCGCTATTGTCCATGATTACCAGTAAATCAACATGCTGTGGTAACCTGGAGTCAATGATGAATCTCAATTAGTGTCATAATTGCGCTCCACTTGCTTGCTAAGTCAAAAACTATAGAAAGCAAATTGTCACTTGGGCAAGCCATATATCAGCACTACTTACTTCAGTTCTGTCTGAACAACCAAATATTAGTTTGCAATAACAGATCATTACAATTATGTTTTTCTAACTTTAGTGGGACAAGACAAATATGGGAGATTATTTTCCCTTAGAGTTGCTCTTAGAATGTGGTAAAAATAAAAAAAGAAGATATTTGCCCATTCCTCCCTGTTAATGTCATGTACAGTAGGCTACTATATTAAAAGTGCAGCTGATCTAAGAGCCCACTGGGTTGCATTTCTGTTGGTATTTCTGGGAATCAATTACGTTTAACATGGATCGATCCATGCGTTGCAGTCATGGTGAATGAGAAACTGAAATTGATTTCTGAAGGATGTTACTAAGATCCAGGCTATGACTTCTGCTACCCTGGTTTTCAAATGCAATTATAGGAATGTAATACAAACAAAGACTGGGGCAAATATTGCAAAATAGAAATCACACATTTGCATTTTTCACTTATAGGCTACATTATTATGTGTATCAATTTGAACTTTTTCAGATTACAGAAATTTATAAATACAATTGCAACTGCTGTCAAGAAATGTAACTACGCTAACTTGTCCCTCTGTGCCACACTATATGTTTGTTTTATGTTCTAACAAACTGATGAAAAAAAGTTATTTAATGGTGTTTTTATTTCCGTCTTCAAGTTGTCATATACAGGTTAATATGAATATTTTTCTGACCTGGTGTTTGCTTACTTATCTGTCAGGGTTTCCATTGCGGTTTCTGCTGTCATCTGCAAATTGCTAACGTTTTGATCTCGTCTCCCTCTTCTGCCCCAGCTTTCTCCCAACTTCTTATTCAATAAGGTTTTTGGGTCTTTGCTCTTGCCTTCTTCAGTGGGTTAGATAAGTAAATTTATAAATAAAGCGAACGTTCAAATCAGTGGCAAATGTCCTAACCCCATTCTCTCCATTGTAGCAGGCTAACAAGCATTTTGTGTGTTTACTGTGAATGTGAGGTTCACACTTTGTTTTAATATTCAACCTCTGACATACATTAAAATTCTCTGTTTTGCTGAGTGTAATGCAATGTTTTCATGAATTATGAATGTCAGTTTAGCTACTCAAAAATAGTGTCAGGTTTACATATGCATCATACATGGGTTTGTTGGGTAGCAAACTGCTACTGCTGCTTCCAAAGCAGCACTACAGAGTTAGTCTTCAGGGGGTTGTAAGTATGAGACATATATTCCTTCAAGGCAGCAAGGGAGATATCTCACATCCTTAAGGAGGTTGTTTATATACATGTGCAGAATGACATGGTGGGTCACCCTCTATGAATCAGCCATTCTAGGATCAGTTGACCAATTATTCATCAGTCCATTACACTCAACAGTAAAAATCTTCTCCTTCAACACCCAACAGGTATAATTTTCAAGAACTTAACTGGCCAGGTCAACGTTTGCCGAGGGCAACGCACCGTCTTGGCATACAGATTATGACGATTTCAGCTTTTTTATTTGTTTTATTTTATATATATGTGGATATTTTTCAGTACAAATAAAAATTTGTCCCATCTCCACTTTTTCTACATTTCCCAACACTTTTCAAGACAATGAATCAGTCTGTCCTCAAGATATGACTGAACTCAATCACATTCGCGAATATTGCTATTTTGTACCATGTAGCCATGTAATCGAACACATGGTACTTCTTTCTTCCTTATAACGCTCACCGTGGTTACAAAATATCAAATCAGTACCAAATCTGAGGGGAAGAAATAAGGTGGGAACATATCCAAATAAATGTGTTCTCTTCTAGTCCCTTAGTTCTCTGCTACATTAGCAGGTTTTGTACTGTGTATGGCAGCAGACAATCGGTTGCAGTCCCTGCTCCATCCACTACTCATCTGCATAAAGACCCAGCCATATTGAATATGATCTAAAGAGTAAAAAATGGGCTGAGAAAACAGAAGGAAAGGGTCATTAAGCACCAGGTTGGGAGACAGAGAGAGACAGCTAGGGAGACATAGAGTCCCAACTTCATCAAGATTAATCACTGACATCTGGTGCCTTGGAGGACCTAGTTAGTAACCCTCTGTTTTCCCCCTGGTTGGGTGTGAATCATCGATGGCAGGCAGAGACGCAGGAAGCAGACCCCGGATGCCTGTTGTATCTTTTGTCACACTGGGTGACAAAAGTGTATAATGAATGACACTGAGGGGGTATACAACAACACTTGTATTATAACGGTAGTGCTGTCATATATTTTAAACAGTTATTTGGTAATGGTATTGATACGTACATACAGTATGTCAATCACAGATAGCAAAAACAACATCTCTACCTTTATTTGTGTAAAGATGTGACATTATTTCTTTAACGCAATGAAAATAATGTACCAAAAATGATCTGATTGAGACCATATTTAGCTGAAAGTGATGCTCCATCTAATTGTAATTTATATACATGGCAAAGTACTCCAAGGACAATCATAAATCCTGCTTTACACCCTATACATTATGTGTGTGTATTCATGCATTAATTTAATTAGATATACTGTGTGGTTTTAATTTATCCAGTGTTAGATATGTAATCGATTATGATCACAACTTTAAAGCTCATAATTTGTTGAAACTCCAATCCATGTGAGCTTGCCGCATCACAAAGGGAGGCAGACATATTACACTGAATTAAAAATAAATAAATGTAAGGTGGGAATCCTTGACATGTATTGGTTGATTTAACATAGTCCTGCTTGCAGATTGCACAGAGGGAGATGAATTGATGGTGAGTAGCGGATAGACAGAGAAGGTCGTGCAAGAGTGGGAGCTTGGGGGGGAAGAGACGTTGAGGGGGCGGGGTCAGAGTCCTCTCTATTAACTATGGGCCTGAAGGAGACTTTTCTTACTAGCGCTCGATTCTGGCTACACTACATTATTATGTTCAGTTTAGGCCCTGGGCTCTGGCTTATAAAGAAAGAGTCTGACCCACATCTACACAGGCTTCTTCAGACACTATTATTTTGTTATCATTGCAAAGGGCTGGGCCAATGTTGACGCATGCTGTAGTGGAGCAGGTGAATCAGATGCTATGATAAGCTGGATGACTGAACCTGAATAAGAATGAGATAATAAGATGTGTTGAGGAGACTGAAAACAGAGCAAACAGTCTGGCACTTTGTAGTTGTCTCTATATCTTCTCTGTTTTTTGTTTTTAAATTGTAAGATTGAGGTCATCATGATCATAATGAATCATTAATTGAGTTTGTTTTTTTCTGAACCTTAACTACGTGGTTTTATTTGACTTTCTAACACATATATTAAAAATGCCCATATGAGTGATGAAGCTTGATTGGAAAATGGGTTGTCGTTGAAATAACCTGTTTAATCATTCATGTTGGAGAACCTGTTTTGGACAAAATGTATGCTCTCTGAACAAACTTATTAATACAAAAAAAAACACGTTTGGGCACTGTGCTATAATTCGTAAAGACTTGCTTACGTATGAGCGTCCATTTGACAAAGTGTGGGTTGAAAAAAACGCTACGGCATGTTAATCTGGTTCAGACAGGCTCTGTTCTGTGTGGTCTCAACAAATATAATATCCCATTTGAGTCATCTATCCTGCATTTCCAAGGGCGTCATCTCATTATTGATTGGAGGAAAGTGAAGAGATATGGATATTACTAGGCTGAAGGCCACAGAGGTAGTGAAGGTGATTCATGGTAGGGTCTTCCACATAATTCAGACCCTGGACAAATAGTTCATTTCCAACAGTGTTGGCATTTGAAGAAATCAAATCCTTGAGGTGAATTTAAAGCAGGGCCAGAGGCGGATCTGTACCTTGTGCATACCTGGCAGACTCCTGTGAGGTTTCGCTGTTATCTTTCAATTACCACCACAATATACTTCTCCTCCACACATAAACACCCACTGTCCCTAATCCACTGTAAGCAGTGGCCTCTAACAGTACCTACTGTTTCTGTTGCATTACTATTTAATGCTTCTTTTGTTGCTATTTTTGTCTTCTTTTTTTTAGCAATCACTGCAGTATATTTTATCGTAATGGTTGCTATTGTTGCACAAAATCACTAAAAGATTATCGTTTTGCAGATGGGGATGAAAGAGTGGTTCTCGCAGTGCAATTTTTTACTGCAGGGACTAACCATTATCATTTTCCTGACCATGCCCTTTCTGGTGATTCTCCTCCATATAGCCTCAACCTTTCTTATGGCTGTCAATTGTACAGAACCAATTAACATATTGTGTCTGAGGGAGTCATTCTTCCCAAAACGCCTCAGTTTCCCTCCCTCTGTTTTTGTCACACTGTTAGCTAGTGGGCAGAGTCACACAAATTAGTGGTGTGGGCTGGAAGGCTCAATTACCTTTTAAGGACTTTAGAGGTAGTCTGTGTCCGTGTCAGCCTGTCGCAGAGCTTCCTCCAACCTGCCTCGATAAGGGCATAAAACGAGAAGGGGAGCCGAAGGGGGGCCGCAGAAGGAGAAGAGCAATTGGTGTGCAAGGGCTGGGTTGAATTTCTAAATGATCTAATTCCTGTGTCTGCAGAGCGTCACACTGTTGGCATCAATGTTTCCCCTAGAGACAATGGCAACTCTCCTCTTCTCATCAGCCCACCTCAGTCTCACCTCAGCACCTCCCCTCCCTCCGTCCTCCCACATCTCTCCATATCTTCTATTGTGTACCACGGCAAGTGAGGGGACAGCCAGCAGAAAGTCCATTTGAATATGATGGCAGGGGTGTATTCTCAGAGGAACAGCACCACTCTGTGAGCTGTGCCAGGCCTGGCCTTGTTATCCATCTGTGACCATGTAATGGAGATGGATACTGTACTGCTGGCAGGCTAAAATGGAAGAGATACATGGGCCAGTAGATATCAAGCATCTGAAAGTCTGAAAATGCTGCATTGAAAATGTAAAGCAAAAGGCAAGTATGGTAGTCAGAATCAGCAATGTTGATACTGGGAGGTAGTCAAAGGTAGTAGAGTCAGAGGTAGTCACTTAAAAAGGAGTCATGACCTCCGAAAGCAAATGAATGACAATATGAGTGAAATTGTTGAAGCTTTGGCCAACGTTTCAAACTGTTGTTGAGTACTAAACAGTTAGATGATCAAATGGGTTGTAAACTTGCAAGTTGACGCAGGAAGTCTTGTAAACTGTGATCAGTATGAGTAATTGCCTTTGATGCTTGTTGACTGTGCATGTTCAACCATGTCTCCTTGTATGTTATGCTACTAATCCATTGTAACTGTAATGCCTTTTTAGTTAATGAGTAACATTATCACTTATTTGGAGTCATGTTTCCGACCACCTTTATGTAACTCCAGTCTTCACTCTATTAACTCTGTTTTTGGTCTCTATTACTGAGGAAAATAATTGTCTATAAAGCTGCTCCTCTATTGTTCACCAGCTAGCTTTGTCTGTCTGCCGTTTGGTGCTGAGCTGTATCTAATATAGCACCTTTAAGGTGAGGGGAAGATTATGGTCCTGGGTATATATTGAAAATGTCAAAAGTAACTTGATGCATGAGGCACAACATACTCTTAAAAGAGTATTCCACCGATTGTACTCCTGTAACATATTTGGACTCATAATGGATAGTTTAATAGAAAGGATCAAAATTCTTGCAGCAGAACCAGAGATATGGCCTTTTTTTATTCCATGCACTCTTCTTCCTCGTCAAACATTGTCCACAATGCAACTTGACGACCAGCACTTCGTTTACTTCGGAAATTTGTGTGTGTCATGCTAGTATCGGCTAATGTAGCCTCAAGCATTCCGCCATCCTCAAGCAGAGTTAAGGCTGCAGAGGTCTTTTAAGCTCACTTCTTTCCAACTCCACACCCCCAGATTTGATCAATTTTCAAACTTGTAGTCTTCAGTCCCAACCGACGTTGACTGAAGTAGCACCACTCGAGGATATTTATCAGACAGAAGTCTTTCTACATTTTTTTTTTTTTTTTTCACATCTGCAGTAATACTAAGTACAGTAGTAAAAAGACTTGTGAAACATCAGTGGAGTTGCCCTATAACATTTGACTGAAGCCATAATCTTTACCCAACTTTAATCTTCTGTTGCTTATACCTAACCACACATAGCAAAAAAACAGTCTCTTGCGTCTGTGTAGAGAGTGTAAAGTCATATGTAGTCACAGTCCACCACCAAATGTAGGACTGAACATAATCCAAGGCAGGAATTACTTTAGCTTCAAAATATGTTAGTTTTATACTGATAATGCTCATACTGTTTTTGTTATTGTCTTGTAAAGTGCCTTTCAGTACCTTTTAAAAGCTCTATACATTAAACTGCAGGTTATCATTTGTAGATATAGCATATATTTGCATGGAAGAGATCTAGTAAACTGTGTGTTAATGTAATTTTTGATGAACACATCTTTAACAAAAAGTAGCAAATTTTAAACAGCTGCATTAAAAAAACGCAGTAGGGCAGCATTATCTTAGAAATCGAAGCACACTTTAGGCACACACAGCTCTGTTTTGTACAGTTATATTTTAGTAAAGCATTGGTTCCTGCCCTAGGTAAATTCAGATATAATATATTTTTTTTATGCTCAAGGTGACCAAGAAGTCACAGTCAGCAGTTAAATTCACACATTACAGATGATGGCAGTTTGCATTTTATTTATTGATATTGTTTGATATATTTATAAGTCCTAGCTCATGCATTATACATGTGGACTTAAGGTCCATATAAATCTTTGCACAACAGGGAGAGTAATGTGATGAAAGAAATACAGGCCCGAGAATTGGTTGGCGCACTATGATCAGTGGGATCCTATTAATAGAAGTGACAAATCAAATAGAAAATATTTTGCATATTAATTTGCATTTATGTATAGATTGTGTTTAACATTGAATGAAACAAACTAAGAGATGTCTTATTTCTTAGCGAAGAATTACACAAATAATCACTTAGGTTTATGTGTTCCTCATTGTGCAGAACAAGTTTGTTCATTTATTTCAGACCAATCCTAAATGAAATTATCCAGTGAGATACTGTCTTTCTGTTTGATTAATGAGCTTCCTGCGCTTGTCAGAAACACTCTGCAGCTGTTGCTACTGTATCTGGTACACAACTGAATGAGTAGTGGTGCTTTGTCTTAAGGTGCATGCAGAGAAACATGATTGTCACACTCAATTGTGCATGGGGTGACAGCAGCTTTTGCCTCATTCTTGCTGGTTCAGCCATCCAGACTATGGTACGTTGTGTGGAGTTGCACACATTTGAATAAAGGTGTTTCAATTCCTGTCAAAGCTTGGTCTGATCTTTTTAACAAACTGCATGCCAATAAAAGGCTTTTGTTCTTTGCTCAATATCTGCTCTTGTTATTGAAATGTTTAAGTGACAACTTCAGTGGTCATACATTATATTGCATGTAAAAAGTAACCTTTGGGAGTTATTATTGTCACTAATTGCCTTTTATCAAAATGGAAATGAAGGGACACGCTGAAGAGCCCTTTGATCCTCCACCAGGGGTCACTGTTGTGAAGGGAGATTGATCTCAACTAACCCCCTTCTGAGAAGATCAATGAGTCCAACTCTCTATGGTATGGTCTCTATGGTAAACACCACCCTCTTTCTGTGCATCTGTGTTTCACTCTGTGTGTGTGTGTGTGTGTGTGTGTCTGGACACCTCTGTTTGTGTGTGTGTGTCTAAGATACATCTGTGTCTAAGAGAGAAAATGAGGGAGAGTGTGTGTGTGTGTGCGAGTCTGTGGGTCATTTCACTGTGCTGTCATTACTCGCGGTGTGTTGAGAATATGTAGTGCTAAGTAGTCACAGGAGAAGCTAACAACTGAATGTGAAAGTGGTCCTTGTGCAGGTGTCTGGCTGGACCTCGGTACGGGTCTAGAATGTGAAATGTTTGCTGCGCAATTTACATGTGGTACCCTGGCAGGAAGGTGAGTCAGTAGGCCCATACAAGTCAGATAGTGTTAGCCATGTGACTGCTCACCCCTTGGTCTGCTCCTCTGTTTATCTATCTAGCTGTCTTTCCACCCACCATACTCGCACAAAACACTGCATACAGTACAAACAAACAGACAGCCCGGCTTATGTGGTTGATCTTGATTCATGGTTTTTACCAATTTACTGATTATGATTCAGTGATTTTGGGACCCCTTGAGTGAAATGAGCAAACACTCATGTTCACATCAAACACCATGAACGCTATCAGTTCACCATCATGTTTCAGATACCGATGAACTATAAACAAATGGGATGATCTAGATGTGCTACCCTCCAAAAATGACACGCTAGTTAGCCGGCTTGTAGAGCAGCATACAAGCTAGCTGGTCACTGCTGTTTAGCCTGGCAGATGAAAGAGTGAAGCAAGATGTAGAGCAGGTCTTTGCTGCACATTTAGCTCCTCGATTGTTTCTATGACATCTTAGCAGAATTGTGTAGCTTCTAAACTTGTTTCTCACCACCATTTAAATAATGTTTTATGTACCTTGTTTAGTGTTTTTTTTTTATTGTGCGTTTTGCCATGCCCACAGCAAATGTTGAATACTTCAGAAGATACCAATTAACTGCTTTAATGTGGAAAACATTCCCATAAAAAGAAAATTTGTTAAAAATATTCACTTTCTGTAGGGAACTACTAAAAAAATGAAATACAAAAACAAAATGCTGAGCTAAGTGTTAATATTACATATGTCTGTAGTTTCCTTAAATGGGCAAACCATCTGTTCCTGGCAGCCTGAAGTCTCCCAGTTCTAATTGTCCCGTCTGTGGTGTTTGATATGCATAATTAGACTTTTAATAATCTTTGCTATGCAGGTGATGTTTGCCATGAGTTTACAGAATTGGGTATTTTCCCACTGGTTATAATGGGTGTTATGAACCTCTCATTGCCTGTGTCCTACTCTGTCGGCAATACTGGATATAGATCATTTTAGACACATATGGTATTTAAATTTGCAATGACCTAGGAGTCCCCCCCCCCCATCAGATTATAAAATATGAAGAAAAAAAACACTGGAGATTACGCTTTATGAAAGTCTTGGCAAAAATATATCTTACCAAATAACAATATTTGGTTTAATTATTAAAAGTACTTCTTTGCGTAAGAACTTTATAAACCATAACTTTCTTCCAAAGGGTAGAGTTTTTTTATAGCTGCTATAATCAATATTTTTAAATTAACAATGGTTCAAATAACTATGTGTGATGTGAAAGCGGTTGGTTGAAGTGTTGAACCCACACAGATTTATGACCCAACTCTGCAGTTCACCTCAGCTCTACAGACCATTTTATCATCTTTCGATTCATTGTTTCGGTTTTATCTGCACCACTCTTACTGGTTTGATTTACTCTCTCCACTCTCATGAAACCAGACGCAGCAGGCAGCTGTACTCTACCTGCCCGGCACCAGATGGTTGACAGACAAAGGAAGCGACATAGTGATGCATTTAGCAGCTAAAAAGCCATATGTTTTCTCAGGAGTTGGTGGAGAATAAAACAGAGCTAAAAGGACAGTGACTATTGGACTTTCATTCATCAGATGGACAAAAACATGGGCTTAAAATCGTGCAGTGTGAACTAGGCATCCCAGTTTAAGAGGCGAATAATGTCTTTGAGAAGACAACACATGAAGCACAATATCAGAAATGATCCCAGTCAAACCAAAAAAGCATAACTTTTTTTAATGTTTCTAATGTTTGTCATGCAGTGATACAAATTCATATTTTAAAATATCTAAAATGGAAGATGTAGAAATTCCTGTCTATAAGAGGCATTTTTTCCCTTCTTGTTACTGTGGATGGTCTCTGTCCCAAATTTCACTGGGGTGCTGTATTTACAGGTACAAGGGTTTTCCGCGATGATGTAGGGAGTCAGATCAACCTCTACTCATAGAGAAAATGTTGACGTATATTGAAAGCAACAGTATGTCCTTTGGGGGAGCTGTCTATAAAAAATGCAAGTGCTAGGAACAGGCTGAAAATGCATTATAAGTACCAAATTGCAGCACTTCAAAACAAGATGTTGGCGTTGTTGGACAAGGCGGTATTCTGCACATGTCCAACATTATTAAAGATGATTTAAGCACAGCAAGGCATTAAAGGAATGCAGTTTGATCGCTTTCCTTCATGTTTTTGTATGCTCTCAGTGAGTTTTATTGGGCAAGAGGCTCCAGCACAATGGTAGTGTTGTGGCATTGCTGCTGATGCCCCCTGAATGCCCACAGTGGCAGCGGAGGTTTAAAGAGCGCACTCAAAGGGCTCGCTGATCAAAGGAGCGTTTCATCTCTGAATTCTGCTGCTGCGTCGAATGCCAGAGACATGTTATGACAGAGATCTGATGCTAAGAGACTGACAGCAAAATCTCTGATGACCTCTGTGTACAATGCAAGAGAGAATAAACAGGAAAATATAGAGTGGTAACAAATACAATCCTGAATACAGTGCATCCATAATACGGGAAGATAATAATTATACTGCAGTTAAACAATAAACAGGCTTAGAAACACATTAACGTATGATCAGTACACACAGTAAGTGTGTACTGATCTATACAGGATCATAAGATCTTACAGGATATACTGATATATTCTTCTTTAATGTTTTATAAAGTTATTCATTATTGGACAAAATGCTCTGGTGAATTTCCACAATATTTTTCTTTTTTATCGTCCAGTGCATATTTTTTAATTGTGTCTGTGTTAAATCTATGTTACCTGAAATGATTACAAGCAGTGAGGGAGATATAGTGGGAAGTGATGGAAATTACAGCTCTTGGAAGGGAGCCGGATCTTATGGCTCTGTTCTTTTCAGAGGGCTGCCTTTTTTTTGGCTCTTATTTTTTGCAAGAAATAAATACGGATTCGTCCTGTGCAATATAGTGAAATAGTTTCTCATATTGATGGTTAAAAAGTATGATATGTAAAATAACTGTCCTACTTGGATAACAAAAATAACACCCTACTAATAACGGATAATAAATAATTACTCAACTCTATACACAGTATATTTCACTGAAACTTGATATATGATATAGTCATGCATCTGTTTTACTTGATATAACCTGTACTGACCTGGTGCACTTGTTCAGAACAAGGAAGTCTTTATATAGTTGTTAGTAGGTGTAAATGTGTTCATAGATTGGTTGATAAATTAAATGAAAACCCAGCATTCCAGCAGGAACACGTCAGGTCCAGGATCAGAGAGTCTAACACAGTGTTGTACATGTTTTCACAGTTTGTCTTCAGAGATGTTGGGAAGCAGCAGATCAGTGTTAGTGTGTGAGAGTGAGTTAGTGTTAATGACAACTATGTGTTTCTCCTTCTACCGTCCTCTGACTCTACAGCATGTACTTGTTTTGTCTGAATGTAGAATTTGAATTGGTAAGCTTTCAAAATATTTCCTTGACTCACCCACAGTTGTTCAAAAAAAGTATAGTATAAACCCTTTAACTGTTCCTTTTTTCACTCTGTATGTGGTACTTCACTATGTATCTTCCCTTCTACACATGACTTGTTAGAGACATTTTAAAAATAAAACAGAATTGTTAAAACCAATTCAAGAGAGGTGAAGATATCCTGATATTGAGTCCGTAGTATGGGTCAAGCTGACACTGAATCCTACATCGTCTACATCGAGTCCTACGTCTTTTATCAAACCCTTCTTGATTAGTAAATGGCCACATCTTTCGATTTTTGCAACCCCAGTTTGAAACACAGGCTGTCAATTAAAAATCTTAGAACCAAAGTGAGATAACCCTGATGACTTAACCAGAGTTATTTTGTCAGCTATCTGAAAACTGTTTCCAGAGCCAGAGAGGACATTTATGCGACTTGTGACAGTTGACTCTTAGGTTCATTTATTTTTCTCTGGCTATCAGTTCAATGTTTAGTATTCAGTTTGTTTGCCAAAACACAAAATAAGCTCCTTTCAGTTCATTCGCAAAGGCTCCCCAGTTATTAAGTTAAGCTATTAATATAACTTTTATTATCTGGGTGGACTTTCTGGCTGGATTATGGTGATACATTATTGTTTACTTGATAATACCAAGACACAGTCTTAAGTTTTATGAATATATGATATTATATTGCACCTCTACGCTAATGGTGTTAACAAGATGCCTAAAGTATAGATATAAGAAATAAAAGACAAACTACATTTCCCAAAGTACATGAAACAGTGCTCCAACATAAAAGCAAGAAAACAAAGTAACTCTAAAGATTTCAGAATGGATGACCAACCAGCCAGCCGTCATTGACCTCGAGCTGAAAAGGTAATAGGTCAGCCACAGTTAACCTTATTGGTTGTAATTGTTCCCAGGTGCAATCAATCACAGTCAGATTCCCCGAGGGCAATGAGAAACACATTGATGGGGTCAAAATACAACTACTTCACTTCCTGCCCCACTGCATTGTGGAGGAGATCTTGTCACTGCTGAGATGAAAAGCTGATTGCAGAGTTAGAGCAAGGTTGAAATTTGACTTAAGTAACATTAGTTCTCATCAGTTATGCAAACACATTTGGGCTTGGGAACATCCAGCAGAATTCAAAGGACATGTGCACAATACCAACTTATAGATAGTTTGCAACATTTGCTTATAGTTTAACAGACAAATTTGGTAAATGTCAGTTAATTATAATAGTGTGTATAAGAGTGGTTCACACTATTGGGTCAAAAGATGTTGTTGGTGCATAAGTATAAGACAGAATAAAAAAAATACATGTAAAAAAACACAGTGTTAAATTGTAGTTGATCAATTCGATTTTGATGTTTGCCTTCACTTATTTATGGCTCTTGTGTCACTGAAGCTATTTTTGTTGACTTTGGCTGTGTTTTTTTTGCATTGTATTTATCAGTTGTTCAATTCCCAAACCTTTCCGTCGCTCTAATTTTATCATTCAGTTGTTGTTACTTCTAAGCCTCATAGCAAGCAAGGGATGGGTAATGTTGTAATGTATAATGGATAAAGTTTCCAGGCTTTCTTGAATGTATCTCTGATTTTGGCAGCTCTCTGACAAACTTCATAAATCAACAAACAGCTTAATAAATAAACTGCAGTTTTCTGCACATGTCTAAAACCTGAACCTTTACCAATTCAAATAAATGGCATATGTGTTCAGGCTGTGGGCACTGGAGTGTGGCATGCAATGGTGCTTGAGTGTGTTTTTTTAAATTATTTTTTTAGGTTAACTACCCACGAAACAGCATTGTTAATCTTTGCTGCTTTGATGGTTGTGCCTTTTACTCCAGATCAGTGGACACTGAAAACCAAGTTATCCCAACAACACTACATTTATTCAATTTAAATTAAGTTGACCTGATGAACAAACAACTGCTTAAGCTGTCCTCTAGATGCAGTCAGTCCTCAAGACAGTGGTATCAGTTTAAGGCTAAAACATTGCTGGAATATTTCACAAAACATACTCTTCTTCAAACAGTCTATGTAAGTCAGAATTTATAACAGTGCACTGAGACCAGTACTGCATGACAGGCAGCATTGTGTTGTGCTGTTTGTAGGAGAACAACTTTGGTCACTTTTACACACTTAAAGACCATCAATCAATCCGTGTTCAGTGCATTACAGCATAAAGTGTTGTAATTTACCTTTTTGCTGGATCTACCTTCTCTCAAACCACCTTTTCTACTTCTACTTCAGTAAGTGGTTTCCACCACCACAGAAGGGGGTTATCCGTGTTGTTTAATGTGTAGGTAGAGAGAGCTGTGATGCAGTAAAAAATGTGTGCAGTTTTTGCAAAAGGAGAAAAAAGTAGAGAGAAAATGGCGCTGTGGTGTACTTGCAGTTTTACAAATTATGAGAAAAATGCTTTTGAAAATGATGCTCTATTCCACATGTGAACATTGACAATCAAAAAAGATGGTGTTTGAGAATGCTAGAGAATGTGCTTTTATCCACAGAGAAATACTCCGGCCAATCACAAAACAGACATAATTGGTAAGCCACTTAAAGAATGAGTTCAGTCATTTTGCCACTTAAACCTAATAAATTGCTTTTTATGACTTTTAAAATGCTAAAATTACAATGGTGTATTAGGGCCTTTGCAGGTATGAAAGAAAAAAGAAAAAGAAAATCCTGGGGAAGGGGGTAAAATTCCAAAAATAAAAGAGATTAAAGTCATATTTTTAGAGAAAGACACAAAATTATGAGTAAAAAACTTCATTCCCTAATTCTCTGCGATTATAATGCCATAGTGGAGAAGAAGAGCAGACATGTATAAATGACTAAGATGTGTTTTCAAGTGGTTTTGTCACAAGCTCTCATATCTGGCGAACTGTCTGAAAGTTCCACCTCTTCTCTTACGTCTGCGCTGACTCTTGTCTTGGATTTCTAAAGACTGAAAAATCAAACTTCTCATATATTTACCACCTTAATCTCAATTTTCTCAAATATTTGACTTTAATCTTTTGGATCTTTTTGGAATGTTACCCCCATCCACTTCCTCTGTAATTTATTTTCTTATTTTCCAATGGCCCTAATTCACTGTCATATACATTAGATCTTTAAGTTACAGTATATACTCAGTTGACAGTTTATTAAAAACTTGTTTTGGTTCAATTGGGCTGTCTTATTTAATCTGTTTTACCAAATATGTGAAACAGCTTGAAAACAAATTTAATTCTAATTTTAATTCTCATAAATGACTTTTGGACATGTACTATAGATAGCTGAACAATTAAGACAGGATTACAAAATTGAAAGGTATTTTTATTTATTTCACTGTGTGTGACAGTCCAATTTACTGTGAATCGTTTTTTGGTTGATTCTCCATTGTAACCATGTATTAACATAAAAAAAACAGTTCCGACAAAACACAGGAGTCAAATATTTCCATCAAAATGCTGGCCTCTTTAAAGTAATACCATGATGATGTTAACTTTAACCAAAGACTGATTTTATAGCACCTCTATGCTATACTACTGTATGTCCTTGGTGCAGCACATATTGCTATAATGCTTCTTGTTTATTGACAGGGACATCATGGTTGTTATTTTTAAGCACAAAACACATAAGGAGTTGTCTTACTCACAAGCAATCATGCTAATGTCACAGGTTTCCACATGACCGTCATATCTTTTTTTTGTTCCAGCTCAGAAACATCTCCGAAATCAATTCTAGTTCTGCCAATAAATGCTTTATTTATTGGCAGAGTTTATAAGTGTTCATTCCATCATCATATCCTGCCTCATCTAATGCAAGGCCTAATTTATGTGCCTTAGCAATGGTGCTTTATCACTCTTTATGTTAGTTCATGCAGCCAGGCTACAGTACTGATGAGGACTAGCCATAGAGCACACATTGCTCCCATTCTCCCTTGCATTGGCTCCCAATTAAATAAAGAACCAAATTTAAGATTCTTCTCATTAGTTTTAAAGAAGAGTCCACAGTGGGTCAGGTAGTCTAGATCCCTGCTGTAATTTAAAAAAATAAAATAAAATACAAATCCTCTTTCAGGGAGATCACAAAAGTTCCTTAGACCGGCATGGTAGTTTGAGTTTTGCGTCAATTAAATTGCTATGAAATATAAATCAAGATGAATTTGTTAGAGCTTAAATCACAAACCCAATTAAGCACATAAAACCACGGTCGATACTTCTGGATGACTGACATGTACAAGCATACATGTTCCTCTATTATTTATCAGAGTAACCAATTACTACAACATGAATAAATGAAAGGATAGTCTGTTGGCCACTGTTTAAATGAAATTGCACACAAATTGGCATGGCCTGCATTTAACTCAACAGGCACCAGTGCAGGTGTCAGAACAATCCTTTGCAGGGTGAGACCACTTGTGGAACGAAACCTGTCATGATGATGGATACCACCTTGGGCTCCATGTTGATGTCATAAATGCTTGCAGTACCATAAGAAGGACCCGTTCAGGACTCAACTGCAAAAAACAGGTCTGGCTCCATGCTGCCTTGCTGACTTATTGATGACATATCTACCAACAGGTCTCAGGTCCTCTAAACAAGGTTTTTTCCTTGCTATAAAAAACTAAATATGTCCTTTCAGTTGAGTTGACCATTTTATATCTATTTCTCCTGGTCTTGTATTTCACAGTGTGTTTGGTTATATATTTCACTCTCTCCTTCATTTATATTGATTAGACTGGTATCAATGTTAGGCTACTGTTTTTGGCCACACAATCTAAGGAGAGCAGTGTCGGTGTGCTGCTCTCTTGGTCATTCCATCACTTTGGTACAGACTGAAATATCTAAACTATTTTGTGGACAGATAACCAGGGAATGAAGCCTAGTGATTTTGGTGATCCTCAGACGTTCCCACTTGACCAACCATGAGGGGTTTTTTGCTTTGTGGTGAAATGTCTACAACTATTGGATAGATTTTCCAGACATTTCGGACAAATACCGTTGGTGCCTTAGGATAAATCCCATTGACTTTGGTGATGTCCTTACTTATCATATAGCCCCATCAGCAGATCAAAGTTTTCTCTTATCTATTGAAATGTTGTCATCTACTCGATGGATCAACACAACATTTTATACAGATATTCATGGTCCTCATAGGATGAGGCCTACTGATGCTGATCCCTTGATTTGAGCTTGATAATTTGGTACAGACATTCATGTTACCTTCAGGATGAGGTGTAATACAACTTTGTGCGATCCTCTGATTTTCTATCCTCGAATGAAAATTTCTGGGGATAGACAGCATTAGTGTCGTCAGGTCATTTTTCCAGGGCTGTAGCCCTGGATGTTTTTCCATTTTAATAAGCAATAATCCCCATGATGCAGCTTGCCTCGCAGGTCTTCAAAGAACAGAGGCTACTCACAATAATATTGCTACATTTTGTTTGAAGTTCAGGTAACGTACCCCCCACCGTTACTCAATCTGCCTGCGTTTAGAGTTAGCACAAGAGGAGAGAGCACACAGCTTCAGGGCTTGTCTGCGACGACTGAAATGTCCCTAAAAAAATTGTAGGCCTAATCACACAGACACCTGTCACAGGACACAGAGCTACACATACACCTGTCCCTCTGTTTCCTGCTGTCTCTATCCCCCTCGCTCAGAGACACCTGTGCTCTGTTTGGGACTGTCTCTGCTTAATTCCCTCTGAAGCAGCGGTGAGCTGCACTTTATCAGAGGTGGTGGAGTTAACATTTATGTGGATTTGTGGTGATATTTCTGTCTGATCACAAGGGTTTTCAGTTTTGGGGTTTTCTACCTATGATGAAAAGCAGTGCGCTCATCGCATCTAGTACAGTCCCAGAGGGGCTCTGTGTCTGTCAGACGGTCTAAAGGGGGAAGCCTACTACCATATCAGCAGTGCAATAACGCAGGGTAATGCACAGTAGAGGGGCAGGTACATTTGTTAAAATATTATGACTTCATTCTCATCAGATAAAGATTTTATTTCTCTTAATATTACAACTTTTGTCTCAAAATATTATTTTCCAAATGTCTACACAGATATGTGGGAGAGATTGTTAATGTGCAGAAAGTTTTGAGCATGAGCAGAAAACCTGCTAAAACACAGGAGCTATAAAAATCCAGGAGTTTCTAACTGAATATAAAATAATTTAGCTAATTTATCACTGAGGTGAAAAGGTTCCACATGTACATTTAAAAAGACTTAACTTCAGGCATGTCTGAATGTATGTAGACTCAGCTGGGATTAAATTAAATGATAAAAGTTTATATATAGGAGAAACATCTCATAGCAATACAGAATGCCTGAGAGCTTTATCATATTACACTATATTTTTTTACACTTTGAATTTCCACCTGGCACTTCAATTTTGTGCCTTTTATATAAATAAAAGTAATTTCCTCAATAAATTGGTGCAGAAAAAGTCAACAGAATGCAGGAAAGTGCCCAAATTTTCCAGGGTGTACCGCACTTTTCACTTTTCAATGTCAGCTGGGATTGGCTTCAGCCCCGCTGCGAGGCGGTGGTTGATGACGGATGGATGGATGGATGGATGTATTTATGGTATTATGGTATCTATGATATTTAATAATTGAGATGTAGATGTAGATCAATGAATCAATGAATCAATGATTTATAGGTAAAGTAGGTATAAAGTTTCCTTAACAAGTTATAACAAGGCATAACAACGTAGCAACAGAACGCCCCCTGATAGATAGAATGCATGCTGTTGTTAGCAATTAGGTCAAGGCATCTCTGTGCCTAAGTACAACCCCACAGAGATGCCGGCATTGCTGTAGAGCAGGGGTCGTCAAATAAGTCTGGCATGGGGCCAAATTTTTTTCACATCATTAGCTGGCAGGCCAGACGATAGTCAACTTATCATTTATAATCCATTGCTTACTATGTACCTGTCTAGCTCAGTCAGTAGTGCACAAGACTGTTGTGTCTAAATGGTTATGTGTTCAATTCCTACTTGTTGCTAGTGTTATTTTTTTCCTTTTCAACAAATTGATTATGAAGAGAACGTTTTACATGTTCACATTAAGCATATGCAGAAGCGTGTTCTCCCCGCGATTGGTCCACATCAACCTATGGACTCTCATTTTCATTTCCCCAATATCTCCAGGCAGAGGAAATTCCTGCCTTTCTCATTCAGGGGAATCCAATCTTACAATTTGTAATGGCTCTTTCAGAGGCGTGTCAAGCAAGCCAGAGACTCTTTTGCATTTCCTTCAGAACTTTTCAAACTAAAAGCTCTCAATTAAACACGACATAAAGTACTGCTGCAAAGATGTTCTTGTGCTTTTATTTTGTAGGGAAAATCACTTAGTAGGAAGTGATTATTTGAGAAACTGTTGCTGTCATGACTGAGATTATTGTTTCAGCACCAGCCGCTATAATGTTTTGGGTTTTTTTGCCGCTGTCACTATAATCTGCCCACTCCATCAGCTTTGGTCCGCGGGCCGCCTACTGTCGACCACTGCTGTACAGACTAACAGTCTTGTTTGTTCAGGCTTGTCCGTTAATTACTCTGTTTACATACGATTTAAGAAGCTTATCATTACAATCTCGCATTATGTACTTTAATAAGTTGTAGTCATATTTGCATCACCACAAATAATCAACTGCTTATTAACCGTTGTAGCTGGATTTGTTTGCCTTGGATTGATTTCAATAGGCCAGATGTTTGTGCTTCATGCAATATAAGCTAGAAACTGGATGAATTTCCATTTATTCAGTTGTCACGATAGTCTGTTTTCTTTGAATTTTTATGTCTGTAGTGTCCGAACATTCATCGACTTTGAGTTCAATCTCTGACATGGGCAGTTTTGGGATTTGTCTGCATACTGTATAGAGCCAAAGCTGTTTAGTCTGACTGTGTACTGAATGATTAATATTCCTCTGGATGACAAGGGTAACAGAGTGAACTTGTCTGTGATGGCAGTTCACAGCCTCAGGACAGTCAGACATGGATAGCTGTGCTGACAAAATACCCTTAATCCTCATCCCTCTAGATTAGGGAAACAATGCTTACAACAGGAAAGGGCAAAAAAATGATGACTGCTGACCCGACAGAGAGCCAACATGAAAATTGCTTTTATAGGTAAAATATGCATTCCCATATTTTGTTTGACCTCAGATGATAGGTCTGCTTTAATTTCCTTGTTAAATTCAACATTGGCAAAAAAGGGGTCACATTAATGTAAATGCATGTTTTGTATATTCAGCTGACATTTTCACCCGGTCTCGCTTCCAGTAAGAGTAGAGGTATTAAGTCCAGTTTGTTGCTCAAGGGCACAGTTAAAAAGAACTCTGGCTGTTTCACAATATACCATGGCCATTATGCCATTAAGCTGTGTTTGAAATATTGCTTTTTTGAGCACCCATAATGAATGTGCATTTCTAAGTTACACCACAAAAGGTTTTTCATGAGACAAAAAGTAGCAGTGAGCCATAACGCTTTATACAGTATAAACATTAGAGGAGATTAAATCTGAGTATGAGGAAATAAGTCACTTTCTACTTGTATAAAGGGAAAATACTGAGTTAACCTGCCTTACCAAGCGGTATTAAGTCTTTGATATTAATCTTTACACTACCCTTGTCATCCAACTGCACTCTTTCATTTAAATTACATTGAACTTGTTTATATTCAAGGCCACATAACCACATAAATCTGCATGTTTGTAAGTAAATCAAGATAAGTGTGGATTTTTAGGGAAACGGCTTTCTCCCAAACACGTTTGATGTTTTTGACTTACTTTTGACTGCATTTCCGTGTCTTTTATGAGCAACTGCATAACAACAGAATGGTAAACAGCATATTACTGTTGTGTTGTGCGAAAAGGACAGGGCCTCATAGAGAGTAAGGGCACATAAAAGAACATTGGCACCCAAGAGCGTAGTTCATTGTAATGCTAAATAGGAAGCAGGAGTGATTCTGCCTGTGTTTTATCTGCCAGGCAAAAGTTATCACACCCAGTTACTTCAGCTTAGAGCCATTCATAGCGTGCATTTTCAAGTGCCACTGATCTAGCCCCACACCAAAGGTTACACAGATCAGCAAAACCTACTTGGAAAATGCAAATGCTGAATAAGAAATTAGAAATGAGACTGTTGCGGATAGATAAGGCAACGCTCGTCAGATTTTGCACGTTGGACTGAAATTCTTGTCAGGAATTTATATTATGACATTAAGGCCTTTGTGCGCAGTGCTGAAGGACTCTTCAGTGAATGCACAAACCTCCCACCACAATAAGCAATTTGATACACTTATTCCGGCGGATTTTACCTACAGCTGGGACAACAACATGCTTGTCTGCATGGACACGGCCAGGCTACACTTTTACACTAAATTAACAATGGGTTGTTTTAAGAATATCAACAAATGTGCAACAGCCATACAGTACATATCACAGAGGTATCCAAAATCTATTTAAGGAAAACCTGGACTAAATATCTTTAAATAATATATTTTTTTAATCTTCCCAACAAATGGTATTAGTTTTTTTCCCTACTGCTTGAGGTCAAGTTTCTCCATGTGTATATGTGTATATGTGTGTATGGAAGTGTGTGTGTGTTTGTGAGTTGGAGAATGATTATATTGTGTGTACGTTGTCATTTTTGCTGTTATTTTTAAAAATCTTTTAATCCTGGATCAAATGAGTTCATCTTAATAGATATTTGGTGAGATCAACCATAATGTCTCTATCCCTTTATATGTTGTCTAGCAAGACAGATAAAGAAAATAGGAAAACATCTTAATAATAGATGAGCCTACAGTATTTGGGACAGTGTCCAGTCCAGCCACAGGGGTTTGTGTCCTAATATTTCAACAACAAAGTGCACTGCATGCACATGCTGCTAGGCTGTACCAATTCTGATTCACCCTCGGTCTCGATGTTTTTTTCTCTCACACACATGCACAAAAACGCACCCACCAACACAGCAGGTTAATTTTATCATTTCTGAAAAAAAAACCCACACAGAGACATGAAACAATGAAAAGTTTTAGTGTGTACAAACAAGTTTTGTGGAGGCTGAAAAGAAAAACAAAAGACTGCAAGGTGTTTATAGACTTGGTTCTTGGAGGTTGATTGAATGCTTAGAAGATAAGCTCGGCGACATTAGATATCCCAGTGGGTAGAGGATGGGAGGTTAATCTCATTCTCCACGATGATGTATCCGAAGTGACTCTTTCTGCCTGTGGTATCGTTTCTGAACACTCCTTGGGTTCCAAGGGCAAGGAAAGTGTCCATCGGAGCTGGTGCATTGATTGCTTCAAGATTTGATTAAACTCTCGGCTATACTCCAAATGTAAGACAATAGCACTGAGATAATCTCACCTTCTCTCCTCAGGTCAGACTTAATGCGGTTTAACGATATGGCTGTGCGCTCTTCCAATGTAATACCTCACCTAGGATGTCTCTAGTTAGCTGTAGGCTTTGTTCGTCTATGGTATGTCTAAACTGCTGGTTTACACCAGCAGACAAAACCCACCATGAAGGCTTGTGTGTCTCATCTTTACATTTAATCACTTACAAAAGGGGAAAAGATAAATTAACATCCAAAATAGCCACTTTGATAATTAAGATCTAATATTTAGAAAGGGATGTTAAGGTAAACACTCTAATAACCCTGCAGCCTTGGATGGGTCATCTCTTCCCAAAAGGCAACTTCTGTGACTCTTAAATAGGACAGTAGTCCATCCACTACAGCCCATGGCTAACGTCTTTATTAAGCCTCATTAGCAGCCTTCCTATACAAATTTATTCACTGCAGATTACAAAACCAGGCTCTGGGGTGGGAAACCACAGCCCGGTAAATCATTAATTGATGATCCTGCATTCCCACTCCTGCTACAGTATTTCTCCAAGCCGTATGAGAGCAGACTCAAGCTAACAACCTCGCACATTTTTGCCTGAAACATTCTCCACACCAAAAGATCTTCTTTCTAATAGGGGGCTGCAGAAAGGCACAGTATTCTTCAGCCAGAATCTTTAAATGACCTTGTCTCAGTCCATCCTCCCTAAAGTGGAACATATTTATTATTTATGTTTTTGTAGTCTTTAAGTTTGGAAATTACAGCTAAAGAAAGGAGGAATACTGTATATTAAGGGCCTCTCTATCACAGGGTTAAACAAAGGGTATGTGGATTAGGCTGTCGTGAACTGAATATAGTAAGTATGGTAGGGGGTCTGAAAGACATTGAAATAATGCTTCCTCCTCCCAATAGGAAAGTAATTTCCTTGACAGGAAGGTTTCTCTAAAAAAAGCATAGGTTTTCTATTTCTGGGTAAGAGATCATATTCAGACACAGTTAAATCAGAGATCCTGCTGAGGTGAGATAGTTGTTCTTTTGCTGAATCTTTTTTTTTTTCAACTCCACAAATTTAGAGTTTCCCAGTCCATTCTGTCTGCTCAGCTCACTCCATTATTTCTGTGATGCTCTGCTGAATCCTCCTGTAATGATGACAGTTAACCTGGAATCACAGTAATATTAAAGGCTGGAATCAGTGCACAGCATCAGCCAGCTACAAATGCTAATTGACTTGATTGTTATTAATTTTGACATTACATTCCAATTAAAGATAGCAAAACATTGATTTCATTTTCTTTTCATTTTATGGTTGGAGATTAAGAGGGCATTGATCACACCTGAATGACTCGGTGTGTGCATAGCTAATTAAAGACTGAGATTGCAATTAAGATAATGAGTCTGTCTAAGTTTTCAGATGGAACACACAAACAATCTTTTAACCCTGTTAGTCAGGGACACATGGCTTTAACAACTTAGGGTAGACTGTGGTGTGTAATACCATCTACATTCTTAGGACATATTGTGGGATTAGCATCATGAGCAACATATTCCCCCATCATGTATGAACTGCAAAGGCTGAAGGATGCTTCTTTGGGCTGAGTATGGGTGAGCATGCATGGGGGTAGCCTGTTTTTGATATGAATATAGATTTTAAATGGAGTATTTAAGAGGGTTTTTTTCTCCTAAAGAACCCACCTCCCAAGAGTTGTTGGGTCCACCGATCGGCTACCTTGATGTTCTGCATGATTTACTGTTGACATTTGTGCATGTCTTATTCTCTGCAATATTCTGCTACCTGCAGTTATCCATAAAATCCTTCTCTGCGGAGATCCACAGAGACATTTACAAATATATTTGGAGAATGATAATTCCAGTTACTGTGTTCACAGGGATGCTTTATACACAATAATAAAAGGTGACAAACAATTATTTGCCAGATTTATCTAATAATGGACTTTTGATCTCAGTAGAGATCTCAGATCTAACTGAAATGCTTCACACAGGCGGGTCTTTTCTGTCTGTCTGTGTTAACAATCAACAAATGGGTAAGTGAACTGTCCCCTCAAGAACAACTGTTCTGTGTACATAGACACTGACCTTGTTTTGAAAGGGCTGTAAGTCTTGGACAAAGTCTCGGTCTGAGGGCACTTTCACAAGAATTGTGTTTGAAGGGAATTTAATTCTGGAGTATTTACTTTTGTAACTTTGGTCACTGGGTGACACTAAATATCCACAGTGAGACACCTGGGAACGTAAGCCTTGGTGTTCTCCCAATGAAAATGTGATTTGTTGAGAAGATTTCTTAAGAGTGGGTATGGCACCTGAGGGACCTGAAACAGCCCAATACAAGGATTACATTGCAAGGATTTGCAAACCTATTGCCAGACAAGAATGTTACTATTGGACAATTCTGCAAAACCCTGGACTATGTTCAATAACAATGTTTTGTTTTTTTATGTCCAAAGCTAAGTTTTAAAGATGTGTGCTTAAACTAAAGCATGTTTGATGATAGGAAGAGAGTGTGGTTATGGCAAATACACTATGATTAAATTATGACCAGGTCTAGGCCACTTAACAGCGAGTTTAGGGAAACACTGTGGTTCTAGGTTATAAAAATCAAAGGTTCAGGTCTGTGATAGCACCTGAACTGTAGTCTCTTGCGTGTCAGCTGGACCCACGATATGTCCATCCACTGACCTGACCCCCACAATCTTTATGCCCTGCTACAGAAACAACACCTTGCTTCATGCATTGGTATTGGATGTAAATTGTAAGGTACTGAATTCTCCAATGTGGACATAATACACTGGGCTGTGGTTTCTTGAGTTGCCTTCTGTAGGTGGTTCAGTTGAATTTGTGCAAGGTGATGAATGTTGACTGAAGCAAGTGAACAAAAAAGAACTGAGCGAATAAAAATGTGATCTGATGCTCATATGTAGCTTTTCTTATCTACTATGAGACAACAAATGACAGTAAACAGAGCAGACATTTCAATCATGATCAGCTTAAGTTACAGGAATCAGATTGTCTCTGCTTGCTCCCCCGTTGTCTTATTCTCTGACTTCATGTAATGGCAAGTTGCCAAAACACAAGGTCTCTCAAGTCACCAAGGCTCAAGCAACAAAGAAAATTCTTTCACTCTCATAAAAGAAAGAATCATTGGTTTGATTGCACCATTGAAGGCTTGTCAGATACAGTAGGATGTCTCAATATTGTGTTTTGATCCATGCAGACAGTGGCACTAGTATGCAGTTGAGCATAACATTGTATAGGCCTGAGCTGTAATCTCCAGACAAACCTAGAATTGCAACTTCAACGCCTGCCATCTGTTGTTAAGTTTTACATGAGTTAGACCTCGTCAAGATCTGTCTTGTCCTCATTTAAACTGATTGTGTTGGTAATTCAGCTGTTTATTCTCGAAAATGCAATACATGGCCATTAAAGCATCAAATGCTCTGATAAAAAAAATGGAAAAAAATCTGTTATCTGTTGCTGCTGCTGGAATGTAATAAGCACGGCCTACCTAGCTGCCTACATGGGTGCAGTGTGCCTGTGCACTCGCTGCTGCACATGAAAATGTGTTTTGGGGGAGTAGCTTTGGAGGGAGGCCTATAGATAGGAGTCGGAGGAGTTTTTCAGTTGGATACTTTCAAAATCTAGCTGTCTCTTTGCTTGTACTCCAAAGTTATCTACCCCATCTTTAATATGAAATTTCCCCATGTATTGCCCACAACAATGATGAATGACATTAGTGACACCCCAACTATTCTCCCTCCACTTCCTGACATATTGTAATTCTCAAAGTATGCATATGCTATGAGGTGAGAATTGTTAAGGCTTCTTGTCTGGAAATGGCTCATTAAAAACAATGCTGGTATGCATGTGTGTAATTACATATTTTGCCATGGATTTCCTCCAGATGCAAAGGCTGACCTGATTTTCTTAATGACTTAAACCTCGAGTCCATGCTGGTCCCAGAGACATTTCTGCACACTGACGTTGCGGCTGAGTTGAAAGGGATCTGGCCTAATTAAATGAAATATCCTAATGCAATGGGGCATCCCGAGGAGTGTGCAGTGGGATGTTCGTTTGATTAGAGTGGCTGTCTATTTATTATTGGATAGAGCAAGGTCTACCTTTGTAAGTGTGGCCACGGTTTCTCTATCTAATATACTTAATATGATTTGTCATTCATTATTCATTAATTTTACTTTTACATTGCTCTCTATAGAATTATATTTAAAAGTAGAGTGAAAACTTCAAGTCTGTGCTCGTAATAAAGTTCTATACATACAAATCAATGAGAGAATGTTAGTGACTTACCTCTGTCAGTATAGTGTATTCTTTCAGTATTAGCCTAGTTGATGTTCACCTACTTTATTACTAACTAGTTGGATAGCTTATAGCAAAAAAATATATCACTAAATAGGGGAGGCACTAAATATATCACTAAATAGGGGAGGCATAGGTTTGTAATTATGTTTTACTATAGGCTGAATAATGCCATTAGGGAAGATTCATGCTTCAACTGATTACAACGTTTTACCATATCACGTAACCGAGACAAAGTGACAAGGGAATTTTTGATTTCATACTTTGCCTTGTTCTTGTGCAAGATTTGTTTTCTTATTATTTTATTAAAATCTTTTTATCCATCATGAGCCTGTTTCTTGCCCTGGGCTTATATTCATGAGGATGCATACCTGTAAGTGAACCACTTTGGCGCAATTTATGACACACTCCACGGCATTTAGTTCATAATGATTATTAAGATAAGGCTGAAATCTAAAACTAATTTGGAGAGAAATGGTTTGGAATAAAAAAGACTAACAAGTGATGCTGCAGAATGGTTAGACGTAAATTTACAAAACTCAGGTTACATGAGGAGACCAATGAAAAACATCTCTGCCATTGCAATTTATTAATAATTGATTTGTCACTCCTTTTTATAAATTAGCAGGGAGAAGGAAGTGAATTTCACAATGTTGTCCTGTGGCTATACCCAAAAATTTGAAGAATGTGTTGCATTTAATCTGTACTTGTACAGTATACGACTAATTAACTACAACTGAAGTGGGAAAAACTGACAAAACACATTTTCGCCATCACCCCCTTTGGTAAAATCTAATTGATCAGCCACTGTCAGAGGTGTAAGAGTAATTAGGTTGATTTCATGGTTAGGAGATTGTGATTGCAAAATGGTTACACTTTTACTATTACTGGATTTATTAAAAATACATTCTCCCCCTCATCATTAAGAATGCAGGCTGTCCAAAATCATGTTATTACACTTGAGGTTTTTGTGTGGTTTCTAGCTCTACAAGTGAGCTGTGTCGGGAGATATTAGACACAGAAACGAAAATAACGAAGAAAGAACCCCCTATGAGGAAATACTGCATATGCTCTTAAATATAAAATGTCCGACTGTGAGAACAAACTAATTGCTCATAGGCATCACATTTCCTTATATCTTGTAAGGAAGGCCACTATGGTATTTTCTTTTTTTTTCTTTTTCATATTCTATCAAGTTCTTGTTTCATAAGCTCACAAAATGCCTCTTCAAAAAAGAGTAAAAATAATTATCACAGCTCTGGAGTATGAAAAAAGAAGAGGTAATTAGCACCACTGAATTAATCAGAGATAGGAAAATTGCAATTATACTTGTTCTTATTAAGTTACATTATTTTCTGGCCCACCATGAAATAATGTTTCTGGTATTGCTTTCCCTTGTAAGACTCATTAATAACAATGGTGTATTTTTAAAAAAATTTGTGGGTTACAATAAAACTTCATTTCATCATTTGGTTACAAGGTCAGTTCAACACAAGTCTTTAAAATATAGAGTTTTAACAAAGAACAGTTTTCAGGAAGGAAAACTGGACAATTCAGCCCCAGGTGTGTGGACTAAACTGACAGCCTTGAATAAATAAAGGCAGTTATGTCAGGCTAGAACAGAAAGGAATGTTGCATTCATCCACATTTTCTCTGAATAACTGAGTTGCTATGAAGATGTCAATATTGCTAATATTTTAGAGCTTTTTACAGTACATAGTCAGTAATTTGACCATGATTAATCAGACCTTTTGCCATGTGGTTTCATCCCTATTTATGCTATTTTAAAATGGGGGCCAAAGGAATGGCCCCATTGTCCGTGACACATTGTGCAGAGCTATTCCTGGGATTTCAATATCTAATAACCAGTTAATGTTATAAAAATGTATAATTCTCTAATCCACACAAAACTCTTCAAATCAGCTTCAGCTGCATGACTACCCAATCATTTATTATGTTTTGTCCTCACAAAATAGACGGAGCTAGAAACTTATTGTTGTAGAGACTATTCACAGGTGCATCTGGTCACTATTGTAGCTGTGAGCTTACAAGTTTATACACTGGCAATACAGGTACCTGCTAGCATGAGTCACAATAGCTCTGCAAACTTCTTATAGTTGTCTTTGCACTTAGCCCTGCATGTTCACCAAAATTGAATTAGATGCAAAAGATTTGCACATATTATACTAGAGTAGGGGCTAGAGTAGTAGTTGCTTTTTAAATATTTTTTGTGGCTGTATTATTACTCTTGTTCTTTCATGACACTTTTTTTTTTACATATATCACCCCGCACTCTGTAGCTTAATAATGTAAGAAAACACTAAGTTGCAAAATTAGTTACAACTTTAAACCAAAAAGTATGATGACCTATTGCTGATATGTGTATCAGTTATGTACACATTGCTCAGCATGGGCCAAACCAAACCACAGATCTCCCACTCAGCTCTTATGTCTATAATTAGTTTCATAGTGAGAGAAAATTCATTTTCACACGCTTAACAGCCTCCAACTGTCAGCCACTGCCAACGGATATGGATGGACCATATTCAAGTAATTACCCAAAAGCAAATTTGCCTTTTTCTGCCTTAGAAATAATAAAAGTTGTACCTTTAACAACGATCCAATTAATTCACTTTTTGGTAATCTCGGTGCCTATGGAATATGTAATAAATAGATAAAGTTACAAAATGGCCCTTAAGTGAGGTTAGAATGATTGAATGATTTAATAGTGAGTAGCCACTCAGACATCTCTCAATAAAAATGATTTAACCAGTTTCTCAGAAGCCCTTTGAGCCATTTGGGAGTGCTGGTCATGTTATGTAGATTAATTTAGTGTTATCAAGCTGTGCAGACCACATGCTAGGTCATTGCTGTGTCTCCTCCTGAATGCTGCACTGTCCATTTGAGTTCTGCTATAAATTGCCTGTCATTTGGAGCTGGTGTTACATAAAGTGAATTCTTATCCATGTGTGTTTCATCCCCAAAGATTACATAGGTTCTGTGAAAAAAGCTTGGACAACATGTTACATTGTGGAAGAATCAAGTGTCCAATTTGTCATGCAAATGACCATAAAAAGCATTATTGAGTTCTATTCTTCAAATGGTGCTGTCAAAATAGATGTCACATGTTTTAATTGGCGGGCAAATCTTTTAACTCATTTCATATTTTCTTCATGATGTGTTGACATATATTTTGATGTCAGTTGAGCTGCAGTCAGCTCCAATCTGTTTTTATGCCGTCCTTCTATTTTACTTCTTTTGGCCTCAGTTCTCCTCTGAATCTCAAAAAAGAATTGTAAATTAGCTATAAGTGGCACGTAGATAATTAAACATCCTAATAGCAATAATTTTTCAGTTAATAAAGTAACACTAATGCTCATTTGTTTAAAAACAGATATCATTTGCTTTGTGATAATTGATACTTATTGGTGTTTGTTTGGGAATCATTATTAATTATTTTTCAGGCTGGACATTTAGCTGTAAAAGGATACAGCACAATACAAACAACAAACTTTACTTTGGAGTGCGATTATCTGCGATTATATATATCTTTAAAGACCTTACATATACATGGTCAGCTGTTGTTGAATCGTACAAAAATGCTTTGCAGTGCTCACAATTACAATCTTCAAATCTATAGGTAATCATATGGTACTATGAAAATGGCGAAAACATAATAATGACATTAAAGCTTAGCTTGATAGAGTTCAGCTCAATTAAACTGAACAAATGCAAAGATACAACATACTAGAAGGCAATTTTTAACTGAGTGAATTCCATGATTATTCTTAATCATAGACTGTATATAGACTGTATATAAAAAATGGACGTAGTCATCGTGATGTCACCTGTTGGTTTGTGGACTGCTGTTTTGAAGCCTCGAGATTGGCCAATAGGGCACCGCCATGTCGAGTTTTTGCAACCAGGAAGTGCCCGGAAGTGACGATAAGGCGGAGCTAATGGCGTGTGCGGCGCTAGCTAGCTAGTTAGCTTGCTTAGCTAGGTACAATTGTAACTCACGTTAACTGTCATTTTAACAGGGCTGATAACAACAGTCTGAAAACTAAATGTACTCACCAGAGAAAGTGAACAGCCAACTCCTAATCACCTTTTTCAACGGTGCTGGTTAAATTTACACAGTGCTGAGGGTAGGAGTGGGCTCTAGCCTGACTGGTCGCCATAGTAACGACTTGTCAGTCATAGATAATCCTGCCCTGAAACATATTCTGCTTTGTGGTCTATTTTAAAATAAATGGGACCATAATTTACTAAATGAACATCTTTTTGTATTGAAGAAGACTTGAAACTAACGACTGAGACCATAAACTCATCAGGAAAGTGTTTACTGAGATAATTGTTCAGCTGAGAAGTAGGGTAATTTTCCCATTATTTCTAATGGAGCCAGACTTCTTTTTGCCCCCTGCTGGATTTTCAATAGAATGCAGCTTTCAGGGACTTCCGCATCGGCTTCATATTGTAGACTGGAAGCTTCCCGCTTGTTCTTAATGCATCCGATCCCTCGCAAAATCAGATAAAATGATTTACAGCATGCAGACCTGAAGACCCTATGTTTAATTTTTCCCAGGGCAAAGTTTCGAGTAGTACATATAAGGAAGTGGGAGAAGATTTTACTTGATAACAACAAAATTACTGAGCAACCAAATGTGTTAGTTAGCTTATATGTAATCTAGGTATAAATCTAAAATATCTACATTACCTCATGACTATGTATCCTGCAAATAGCTAAAAAGGAATTATTAATTTATTTTAAAATTAAGTTTAATGTTTCTTTCTCTCACTTCCAAAACAAATACACCTGCTAGCCGTTTCCCAAAAGCATCGTTGCTAACTGTGGTAGCAACTTCCTTGGTTGGGACTATGCAGTTGCGAACTGTTTCCCAAACCTTAGTTCCAACTATGGAGGTAACTAAGTGTGTAACTTACATGGTACGAACCATCGTTAAGCGACACAGGTGTTCCCTGAACCCATCATTCTGACGAACGTGCGTGACCACTGTTAAGTTGAATAGTTTGAACTTCAGCTCCCATCTGTTCAAAATAACTTAATTTAATATTAGTTACCCAGTAGGACTACAAATGTTAAAGGACAAAACGGAGAATGTAAAGACTTTTGATATTATTATATTTAATATTATTATATTAATTATATTAATATAATATAAATATAAATTATATTTCTAGGCTTATGAGGAAGATGGGTGTCTCTAGTCTTCATTACAAACATAAATATAAAAAGGGACAGCTGAAACTCCTGAAAGTACTTTAATGAATAAATCCCTGATAGGTTTTGTTGCCATTATAACAAAGATAAATAGAGCAATCACAGGATATGAACCTGTGTCTGTCTCTCAGAGAACATCCACATGCATAGCCACTTTTGACACAGAGCTGTAGTCAAGACCTTGAAATTGATTGCGGCCAAGGGATTCAAGTGTTGAAATGAAGATACTTTCAGATCAAACCTATTTTACTGAATGTTTTTTAATTGCTAAAGTTCTTATTTTTTTCTTCTAAAATGTTGCTATTGATATGGAAAAAAGTTATAGCCTATATTTAGGATAAATAAAATAATTATCTATATTGTTGATTTCATTAATAGCCTATTGTTGAATTTCTTGTTATTGCCAGTACGACTACAATATGAAAAGCCTAAATAATAAGTTAGAATAATGATGTCACTTAATATCAGTCACAACTGCCATATTGAGGCAGAATATGACAATTTGCTTGCAATGCTTCATCTTGTATAAGATCCCCGTATGTTTATACCGTCACTGTCCTGTGGGAACCATGCACAGTATCACTAAAAAATGAAAGAAAGTCGACTTTTTCCAGCTAATCCAAGGGGTTTTTAAAATAGTCTATCTCAACCCATAAAGACACACTTAACCCTTCAGTTAATCAGATAAAAATCTCATTCCAAATCACATTTGGAGATACATAGAGATACATCAGACAAATGTAGTGAAGTAAAAAGTACATTTGCCTCTGTGATGTTGTGAAGTAGCAGTGTAAAGTTATATATAAAATAAAAAATACTCAAGGAAAGTGTAAGTGAGCATATGTTTTTACTTATAGTCCCCTACTGCATTTCAATACTTATTGTTTTTTTGTAGTTGTTATCAGGCAACTACTGGTATACATACTACTTTACTTAATATTAACAAGAAATATTAACAAGACCACATTCATGCAATACTGCTGTAGTAAAATGTTACAGTTTTGCAGATTATGCAGCTATGTTATCACCTAATGGGAAATATTTTTTCTGCCATTATGTAGGTTTATTTCCTTTTGCAGTGTAACGTGTAATGTAGCATGTTTTTACCCAATAAATACATCCAATTATTAAGTCAATAGTTGCCACTTTCACAATCGCGGCACATTTCCAACTGTCACAGCTCCACTACTAAACATAAAAATGACAGCTCCTTTATGTTGAAAACTGCCTTTCCACATTCTAGTATAAAAACACCATGTCATTTCTATCTATTCCTGTGTATTTGCTGTGTTTTATCAATGAGAACCTCTAATCACCTTATTGAGCATACGCACTTCTTGTGAAGTCACTGATATGCAGTTGTGATTTATGGCTTTACTGTACAAATGAATTTGAGGTTCACTTTGATCTATAATGCAGTGTCATTTCTTACAGGGACTGCTGATGAGATCTTCAGCTTCATTTGGCGGAAGTCTGGAAATAATTTTTTGTCTAGAGGGAAAAGGCATATTGCTAATAAAGCCTGGGAGTGAGTTATCGCCAAAGTTCTCTGCAGTGCATGATAATGCAATGTAACCACTAAAATGTCACTGGATAATTTTGCTGTAAGTGGAAGTGTGCATTCAACTGCAAACATATGGGATATCCCAATGTATTATTCCTGCGACAGATCCATTAAAAAGTATATGTAGATATTACTATAGTTGGAAACCATTAAAAAACACAAAAAACCCAGGGGTGGCCAGCTCAGACCCATTGAAGTGGCCATGCTTTTAGAAAATCTGAGAAACAAAGAGTTCTCAGTGTTGTGTGATGTTTTTTACTTTCCTTTGTTGGGGAAGGGATAACCTTATACTTTTCTTATGTCGCTTGTAAAGCTCAAAAGCTACACTAGCAAGGCGAAGGCCCACAGTTAAGAATCCACAGCAGCAACACTTGGTCTTGGTTTACTACAACACGAGGCTACTGGGTGAAAGCCATCTTCTGAGCCTCTGTCCTCATGGACCTGTCATGGCGAAAAACTGACACTTTGGCTACAGATGCCAGTGGGCAGGCTTTCACAGACTAATGGGGTATGTTGTTGTTGAATACTAACAACATAACCACTGCTTTAGGACACCCGAGGTGCTCAGATGTTACTGCCCTGTACACTAACAGATACCCATTCAGCATTTATGAACAGAAAACCCATGTTTTATGACACTGTCTTCTTTTTTATTAGGAGAGATTACCGAGATGAGATCCAAAGTAAACTAGAGCACACAGACTTAAGGCAACACACTTCATTTCATTACTAAAGTTTCATTGCCAGGTGTGTCTTCATCACTGTTTTGTCTTTATTTTTTCTCTCTAAGAAATTATCTGACCAAGGCCAGTGAAACAGAGGTGGGGCTTAAGATCTCTACAATATGTGGAATTTAAAACTGAACATAGCATGCAAGGACATCTTCTTCATACACATGGAATTGACACTGAAAACATTCAAGTTCAACATTATTTCACCAAATAAATGTACAGACAATGCTGGTAAAGGACATTAATAAAAAGGATGTAACAGGTGTATGTGAGATGTTCCAAAATATGTGATCGTTCCTCTCTCCTTGCAGCTCTGCATCATGCTATAAGAGGGAGTAGCAAAAGAGCGAAGAGGAGGAACAGAAAAGCCAAGCAAAAATGCATAATATAGGTGCTGAGACGATAACTGAATGAGTTGTTTACAGGATGCCCATTATGGCTGCAAAGGCTGTGTTAAGTCACCTGAAAGCCCTCTATAACACTGTGGCAGCTGTAAAGTTGTGGCAGCTGTGGCTGTCACTCTATGGATGGATTAATGTCTAGTAATCATACTTAATTATTATCCCCACCTGTGTGTGGACTGCCCGAGACTGTGGGACCCTGTAAAACGCAGAGCTGAGAGCCAAGCAAGCATCTCTGGGGAACCGGTTGAATGTCACCAAGCAAGCCTGCCCAGCCAAGGAACATTCAAGGCTGTCAGGTTGGCCCAGTGCTATTGGAAACCATATAAAAAAGAAAAGGTCACCAGTTCAATGCCAGCAGCAGCCAATATGCCCATCTACACTGGTGTGTCCTGCATAAGTGTCCTTCAGTGTGTTAGTTCTGAAGAAGTTATTTTTGAGTTAGTCTTCAAGCAGCAACATCTGCTCAACCAGCCTGCTCTCACTTCCAACAAATATGCTGTCAAACATGGCCGCTTTGTCAGTGACTGTATGCTTCAAACTTTGGCGCTGCAGGTACCCCTCAGTATCGTTTGTGGGTGCAGCCAATTAGACTAATGCTTGGATATACTGTCGAAGTCTTTACTTACGTAATCAATGTCCTTATTTTAAACATGTATGTAGCAATCTTAAATAAACCCAAACCATGATCTTTTCCCAAACCGACAGTGTGGAATTCTCTTCCTATCGACATATAATTTCCCTTCTCTGTTGACACCTTGTCTGTTATGTTTTAATTGTATTGTCTGTATTGTCGTTTTAATAATTTTTACTCTTGTGAAACACTTTGTGATCTTGTTCAGTGAAAAGTTTACTAAATAAACTATACTTACTTTATGAAGAGCAATTTGAGGCTCAGCTTCCTGACAGAGGACAATGGAAAAAGCCTGGGGCTTAGCTTCCAACCTTTTAGATAGACTGTCAATCTACTCTTGAACTCCATTATACAGTATGTGCTCACATTAGGGATCAGGTCCCCAACTGTGTACACAACATCACTCATGGTCAGATTGTGTTTACTCTTAAGAGAATAGTTCAACATTTTAGAAAATATCCCTATCTTTTTCCTCACCAAGACTTGAGAAGATACCACTCTTAAGTCTGTAGTAAATATGAAGCACTGTTGTGGCTCTTTTACACTTCATTTTTGTGTATAGATTAAATATATGGGCAATAATATGCTATTAGTGAACTTTTGAAAATGGTGGTATATGGATTTTCTTACATTTGGACAGAGCCACTTTAGCTGTTTCCCCTTTACTAATCTGTATGCAAACTGGCTGTTGGCTGTTGTTTCATATTAAATTGAAAGCACCTTTTACAGTGGACAAATAACCCACTAACATCCGCTAACATCTGGCTTATGTCTTCGGTGTGAAAGTGTACAATCGACATTCAATCCCGGATCAATGACTCTGCAGTAGTCACAGCTATGTACTGGCTCCAGCTCCAATCGGCAGTGATGTAAACACAACATCCAGGTCTACACACTAATTCATTACCCCTTTTCCAGTTTAACACATTCATCTATTTCTATTTGCAGATGTCTATAAACATCTCATCTCATCTCCATATGTTGATATTATTAGCAGAATTTATATCCACGCTGTGACTTCTTTCAGAGCACACAAACAATGTAAACACACCTGTTTCCCAACACAGTTACTAAACAGAAACTCTATGGGCTACGCAGAGTAACCACCGTAATACTACGTCACTGGCCTGACCTGAGGAGGCATACAGAGTTTCTAAACAAGGTACCAGGTTATAAGGCGGTTTATAAGATCCCTTTATATACACACATAGAACCTAACAGATAAATATGGTTACATGTAAAATAAATAAAATGAAACAATTAATGCTGCAGTTATTCACATACACAGATGCACTTTTAGAGCTTCCTTCAGTTGAGACATATGTAGTAATGTGATTGAAGCAATCCATTACTGTGCAGACATAATTAGCTTCACAGCACAGAATATAATTCCAGACTTGCAGTTGCAGAAACAGTACTTTTGCATCAATTTCCAGTGAACAAAGGTTTATGAGTTTGTGTGTGTGTCATTTGAATTTATGTGGTACCTCATCATAACTTGTTTTGTTTATTTTTTACAGTAACTTAATTGCTGCCTGTGGAAACAGATGTCTCGACACCTTTCATTACGAAAGGGCAGGCAGCGAGTTCCAAGAATCCTGCTCCACAGGCAGCCAGAACAGGACATGAATTTCAATGCACACATGACAGTGAAACTGGTTCCATTAGATCAGCAGCAAAACAGTGCAAAATTTTGTCAAACATAAATAGCATCTGCATTTAGTTTTTTAGCCTGGTCAACAATTGAACACTCTTAGAGTAGAGCTTAATAAGAAATTTTTTGTTTTTCCAAAGTGTGCTTCATTTCATGTATGCACTGTGGAATGTGAGGAATAGTCTTTTTCTATACTCATGCTGACTGTGTTTTGTAAGGTAAAAGTATAATAATAGAAGGAAAAAAGGCAAAAAAGAATAGACATGTCTGGCTTAATGCCTTTTCAAAAAGACAATACTGGTTTTCTGTAGCTTCATGGTTGCAGACAGTTTTCAAAGATAGTGAAAGCAATATGACATGGACTTAGAGGAGTAATGAAGTGTGTCCAAGATTGTCTTTGCGTATAACTTCAGTACTTTGTAGCACACTATATGTCTGATTGCTGTATGATATTGAAATAAACACAACAGATTATTTGAAAGAAAATTAAATAATAAAAACTGCTGTGCCTCCTTGTTTACTTCCAGTGTGATTTAGATTTTAATGAAGAGCAGTTGTACCTGAGGAGTACACAATGAATGAATGATCTCAATCACAGCAATTCAGCATTTCAGTGTTAGGCAAGGAATTTACTTTAGTTGAAAGTCTACTTTGCTTGGAGGATGGTTTCACTCATCACTAGTGCTGATAATGATCTAAGCCAAGCATTTTTGCTGTTTTTCTATTGTTTTTACCTAATTAGTGTTTGCTTGCAAGCTCTGACAAGTCATTAAAACAATGTAACAAATGAATCGAAAAAGTGAAAAGCAAAACCAAAGCAGAGTCAAATATGTGATTTGCCTGTTCAAAACTTTGCTGCTGCACACAAAAAAAGTCAGAGCCTCTCACATTTGGTAGGTAGGATTTACTTTGTCACAATAAGGTCAGAATAAAGCAACACACCAATATATGTGCGAAAGCACATTTACACTGCCCGCCTAGCTGTCTAATTTACCGTAAGTCGTTAAGAGAGTTTCATCTTATTTTATTCCCACTGGCCTTTCCACTGCTAAGCCCTCTTCTTTTAGACTGAAGCGTTCACCAGTTGCCAGACACATACATAAGTCTTGCAAATCATATAAATGTTGGTAATAACAACTAATTTACATTTAGTTGTACTAAGTTAGCTGCAGAGTTGATGGCTTATGAGAAAATAAAAAAAAAAACATGGGCATTTATTAATCAGTTACATTTATAACCCGTCAAATAGAAATGATGCAAATTAGCCTAAAGGGCATCTTTTTACAACCTGACAACCCAAATCCTGTTCCATATTGACTTTTAACTGTTGAAATGTTGGTAAATGATGTATAACCCATTAATGAGGTGGTATTATGTTCTTTGCCTTTTCCCCTCTCCTTTATTGAGTTATATATCTTTTTTTGTGCATGTAACAGGTTGCAAAGTGAAAAACCCCAAAGTCCAGCTCAAAGGCAGTTCCCATCTCCCACAGAAAGCTGTGCTCTTAACCACTTGAAAACAGCTCGTTTGTAGTCCAACCCTTCAGTTCCTTTACTTGTGACATCACAATGAAAACATGTCATAAAGCTTCGCCAAGCAGCTAGCGGGGGTCGGGCACGCCCTCAAACCAAGCTACTCTGAGCAGAGGCCCTTTTGCTCGACTCGCCTTTGTTTGGGTTTCCATTGTAGAAAAGTTGTTCCTGTACCAGCTTCCAGGTACTTTTTTCGTATCACCTCACCTCCGTCGAGGTTCCAAGCGAGCTGAGGGATACTAAAATGTAACGTGAAGACACGACAGACTGCTGATTAGTCAGAGAATATTCACTGCATCATCATTGCTGCACCAGACAGAGGCCAGCAACAGGAAGTTTTATATTTTACAGTTTTTGTATGGAATTTCATCACTAAATCCACTTCTGAGAACTTTTAAGGTGAGAAATCAGCTGTGTAGTTTTCCAATATTGACAGTTTTAGGAGAAGTGATAGCGGAACAAAAAATAATATTTTGAATGGAGTTGAGGAGCTCCGCAAGTGGCGGCGGGGAAGCCTGCGAGGCCAGCCACCCGCCCACAGAGCCCTCTGCTCCCGCCGTGTCACACAGACCGCTGCAGCAACAACGGCAGAGGAAAACACAGCTGGAAGGTTTTCATACTGCTTATCTGTCTTTACATTCTGAGGAATGTTGAAACGCTTTAACCGTACACTGTATATATTTTAAGAGCTGTGTGGATTGCTGATGTGTGTTGTTGAACATTAACTGCGGCAGTTGTGTGTGCTGTTGCTATGACGACAGGCTATGTACTATCTCTGGGTACTATCTTCAATGGAAAACAGATCAGTGCCGAGTAGAGTGGAGTCTATCGATTTGCGCTATGGTAGCATTTTTCGGCAAGGCAGCATAGATCGTCAGGACACCGGCAGCAGTCCAACGTTCAGTCCGGATGGTAAGATGTGGAACAATGATGTTGTGTGGTTGTGGACTGGTAATAACTTATACTATCTGCTAGGTTACGGTCGCAGTCTGAAGCGGCTTTGATTTGGATCACACTACCTTGTTTCTTACGACCCCTAAACAAGATTTTGACCCTGAAAATGAGCATAATACCACCTCTTTAATAAGGCCTGTAGTTGTTATTATGAACCCATTATAAAGGCTCTCTTTATAGAAAGTGGCAGAAAGTGGTTGATGCTTGTATGTTGTCCCTCAAATGTAAATCGATTTGGATAAAAGCATCTGCCAAATGAGTAAATGCAAAAGTAAATGTACCAAACTACAATGAAGGAAACTACAGAAGCTGTACCTGCCTTCAGAAAGTTGGTGCCGAGTCATCATTTCTGAAAGTGAATAATTGTAAATGTGAATTACAGTTTATTTGGTGTCCCAGGCTAAATATTCTCTGGATGAACTGAAATTTATTGATAGTATATCTTTGCACTTAGGGAGCACATTCATGTGAGCATGCATGTGGACAGTACCTTCCCACTCCCCACACCCAAAAAATAGGGTTCCTCTGAAAGCCACAGTATAATTTGAACACTGCATTAAAGATAACACATACAGTATATTATGAGTGCTCATATGTTTGTGTCCTTCTCTGTATCTGGTTAGCTGCATTATTTACTCACCGCAGACAGTTTGATCTTTATTGTGATGGGACACATTTTGATGCTGCAGGCTTTTCCGATTCCAGCTGGTACACTGTAAATAAAAGAATGTTGAGTGGTGGCTGGGTTATTTTTGTCCTGTACTGAACCAACCATTCTTGCACTTATCTAAGAATGTGCATACATTGTATAAACCTTTGTTATTCTCTCTGTATTGTATTACCCTGACTTTTTCATTACTTAGACATAATACATTTTGTAGGTCATCGTTGTCGATTCCTGATTAAATAGGTTTCCCTCTTTTGCATAATGCTGCTAACACATTTCCCCCTCCTTTGCTGGTTACTGTCAAAACAAGTCATCTGGGTTACCCCTTTATCAGCTACCCACTCAGCACTGCTACAGATAAATCCCTCTTACTCTTTTACCATGCTGCTTATCACTTACTGTGCCATGATGTGGTCACAGCAAATACAGCAAAAAGAAGATGAATCTGCTTGTCTGCGGAAGTCACTGCTGCAGATATGCCTGAATTTTAAATTTACCTTAGAAGTAAGCTTATTTAAGCCTACTAGCAATTAAAGTTGCAAAAGTGGATAGTTGCCATTTTCCCTCTTAACAGATTTTTAACATCTTAATTGTGAGGCAAGGAAAAACGACTAGTGACGTTGACAACTTCCAGAAGGTACATTCTGAGATTCTAGCAGATGCAAATAATCTTGATTAAAAGAGCTCATCCTATATGCTTAAACCACATGCCTGTATGCAATATCCTACTTAATTCTTACCTATACACTGTGGCCTTTGTAACTCTAGAGCAACATTTTGATCCAAAAAGCCTTTATTGTATATTGACAGAAATATCTCTATAACCATTAGGTTGCAACACAATTCAGTACAGACATTTATGGCCTCCAGAAGTTGAAGCCTACCGACCTTGGTGACCCCCTTATTTTTTTCTAGTGCCACAAAGGGGTTGACATTTTTGACTTTTAATGACATGTCTTGATTTATTGGATTGGATTACCATTGACATTTTGTACAGGTATCCATGGTGCCCGCTCTGCTGAGAATACTCAGCTAGTCTATTTTTGATGGAAGTTGCATTCAGGCTGGAAGTTAGACATGAAACTGTGTAGACAATCCGGTCTATTTTCGTTTAAAACACCCTATGCAGACTCCCGATCGCATGTCAACAATAAACACAATTAAAATAGACAAAAAAAGAAACAATTTAGCTACCTAGCCAAATCAACAAAATCTGAGCAAGTCAATACAATCAAGCCGGCAAAACACTTTGCTTCTGAAAACTCTCTGTGGGGTATGAAGCTGTGCAAAAGACAGAACAACACCGGGTCGCAGACGGGATGTTATGGAGCTGTGCCCTATAAAATCCAGGCATTAGTCTTTTCCTGAACTGGAAACATCTCATCTGTCACCAGCTAGCTAAAAAATCCAGTAAAAGACAGTGGTGAGTGGAGGAGGCTGAGAGACAATGAAGGCTATGCAGGTTGCCTTTAAAGTCAGTCTGTCCAAATTTAAAAAATCTGGGGTCTGTTTGTCATTAATTTGTTGTATTTGTTGGCTGGTAACTAGACAACAAATTAATGACAAAAAACTAGATAGATTTATTTTCTTTAAAATGTTCTCTGATTTCCTCAAAGGTAAGGTCTGAAAACACTTGCCTTGATCTACTTACTGTTTTGCATGTAACTTACCCAGAGCACCTTTACTTCCATCTACTGTATCTCCCTGGCAGAAATTTGAATTGAAATTGCACTTTCTGCTCCTAACGCCTGCAAAAGGCATATAACATGCTTGAGAGACTTTGTTTTTCATTTGTAAGAGCTATCTAACCTTGTGACAATCACATTGCCACCCATGTGTATAATAGTTGTTTGGACTTCATTTCAGAAAATGGAAGTTAACATACCCAAACATGTTACTGTATTGCTGATACAAAAGGGACTTGTCAAAAATCTATACATATATTAGCATTGTGACATATGTGCAGGTTTGAAGGTTCATAAAAAAAACAATCATACAGTTTGAGAACCTTATTTAAATAATACTTCCTACTATACATGTAAAAGTATAATAATGTGTATGTGTGTGTGTCTGTGTCCTGAACAGAGCACGACAATATGTTTGGATGATTTGAGGGCACAAGGCGTAAATGTGTGTTATAAATTTAGCCAGTGTCTTGGCCCTCCTTCTCCTCTCCGTCCCCATGTCGACCAAGGCCAGGTCCCTGCTGATGGAGAGAGAGGGGTCAACTCTGGCGGCGGGAACAAAGTGGACTTGACAAGTGTGAAAGATTTAGTGCTGGGCATTTAGAGTGATCATCTTTTCCCCTTTGTCAGCAGGTAGAGAAATTTTCTCCGCCCTTACTGTGTCCTTGATTTAGGTTTGATGGCACAGGGGGAAATCCTGTCTCGGTGCATGTCTCCCCTCTGCTGTGATGTGGAGGCCGATCGGGTACATTGCCCTGTTAATGACTGTTATTGCTCAGAGTGAGATGATTATTATTACCTCAAAACCTTAGTTCTGACTTCCTCTCTGTCTGAAATGCATTTTACTGATTTATATATAGTAGTAACGGGAAGTATTACAGGTCCATAGGGATGGTTAGACTTTAATCTGCAGATGGTTATCAATCTAAAAACTATTTCTGTCCTCTTGAAAGGAATTACCATGCTTTTGTTGTCAAGTTATATTTCAACCCTCTTCTTATTTCATTTGTTCTCGCTCTCCACAACTCCCCCTTGTATTATATGGCTTAATTTTCCTGAAGAGCAGCAAATGTTACAGTTCAGTGGAATTTCGAAGCCTCTTAAATCCCAGAGACTGCGCATCATAGATTTTAGTAAACTATGAAATTAAATATGGGACCTCCTGTGTGAATTGGATTTAAATATCCCTATTACTCCGGCAAATGAATAGAAAAAAGTAAGATTAACTTTTAAATGATGGTGAGAATCCTCCAGTGCTACCGCTTCATAATTAGGTCATTAGTGCAAGTATGATGCTTCATAATCCTTCCCAGTGGCAAGCATGATACCACAGATCCATATCACCCTGTTATCAACACTCCAGAGATACAACTATTGCTTTTTTCTAGGATCTCTCCTGGACAGTAAGAACAAACAATAATAAGCCATAAATCCACCTCGGTTACGTGCCAAGTGCCCTGATGTGATGGATTTACATGAGGCACGTTCAGGTGAATGTTGAGCAGTCTTAATGATGGCCGCTGCTTGGGTGATCCCAAAAGGGCCCTTTGGCATTATTTTCACATGATTACCATTTAAACCAACCCAACTTCTTTCTGATTGACTTGTTTGTGATTTAGATTGTCATCCCACAAAGTTTTTACATAGAAAATATCAACATGTATTTTGTGCTGCAGTTCTGACTTGCAACAAATGCACACAAAGAGAAGGATTTCCCTTCATTTCTAGTTCTTATCCCTTTAAAGTATTGCAAAAGCATGAGCATACAGATTATTTTGCCGAGACTTTCCCCCTGAGATACACACCTTCACTGTGCAATACACAACACGTCTTCATATCTAAACAACAGAAAAGGTAATTGGCCAATGCCTCCCAAGACTGCACAATTAACCGTTCCCCAAAACAACATACATGATCATTGGAAAGCATCAGTAACAGGCGTACTGGACCTTTGTTGTCATGGTTACAGTAATAGACATATGGTTAAAACTGTGAAACAAGTTTGGTTAGGTTTAATGAGTAAGTTATGTGAGCAAGTCACATTAAGTCATGAAACTAAGTAAAATTCACTATTTTAGGACACGAACAGTGTTCTCCTGTGTGAAAGTCCCGTCCATCCAGCCTGGCCACCTCTTTACATGGACTTTGTCGCACTTTACACCACCTCACTTGACTTTCCCCTTTGGTCCCGTCGTAATTATTATGCTATATGTCGCTGGCTAACATTAAATGGAAATATGGGTAATAATAGGCTTCTTGCACAGATAACCTATTCAGACATTTTCTGGGGGAGGACGATCTTTCAATACAAATAATTATTAACTAATTATTAACTAATGCTCTTTGAAATAATCAACTGAAATATAACCTGAAAGGATGTTTTTATGACTGCATAGGTACATTTTCTTTTACTTTTCTTGTAGTATACTTTCTTTCATTTGTCATTTGAAACATTTGTAGTGTGTGACAATTGTGCACGCTGCTTAAACTGCAAAAAATCCACATGCCCTCATTGCTCTAGTTATTGACATTAGCAGCACCAGATCCTTTCTTTCCCTCATACTTGAGGTTCTTGCTTCATCTGTCCTTATGGGTCAAGTTATTTCTTTGATGGATTTGATTTAGTGATCAGATTTACTTCAACATGCCGTAGGGGGCTTGCTAACTGGAGCAACAACAAAGCCACCATATGATTCACACACCACTCCTGGTGTGTTTTATCCTACTTCACACAGGTTTCACCGTCAAAAAGGGTCATACAGAAGGTCTGGGCAGCCCAAGCAACACTCCCTGTGTTCTAGTCCAAACAGTGTGCCAGTACTGTAAAAGTCAACATCAGTGCTCTCACAGGCCCCTTTAATTGTTGTACTTGCTTACTCGTTTACTTGTTTTACTTGTTTCCTTGTTGCATGTAGAATATAGAAGTGAGTAACCATAAGAGCTTCTCTGTCAGCCATCATTCAGGGTTGTAATACACGATCACCTCTGTAGCAAGCAAATAGCTTCCGTGTGCACATCCTCATAGCCCAAAAGATGCAAATGCACTCATGAGGAACAAACAGTCCAACCTTTCCTCCTCTGCCTCTTCATGTGGAGGTTAAAATCCATGTCGCCACCCTTGACCTGTGTGAACTCCTAATATGCATGGGCATGAAGGACAGCTTGTAATGTGGCGCTACACTTATCCACTTGCCAGCATTCAGCAGAGGTGGACCTTCAGAGCAAATCCTCTTAGCAAAGGCAAAGCCAGAAGCAAGGCTGTCTTGACTGACTACGACCTTTCAATTGGCCTCAAGAAACAAAATGCAGATTTCCTCCTGACCGCTTTCGGGGTAGGCTTCAAGAGTCAACCCATACTTGATAGGATGTGCCATCCCCTTTTACAATGGAAGCTCAATCAAGCAGATCAATGTGCATTACTTACACTAGTTACTGAAAGCCATCCTTTTAGTTTTAAAGTCCGTAGTGGAGGCCTGGTTGTAAAACCTTGAGAGGCTGTCCCAGTGCATCCCAGTGCGACAACGCTCTCACAGGCTGTGAAACTGCTAAGGAAGAAGTATTTTGCCAATATCAAATGGGGCCTGGATCAGTAACAGTAACCATTTGGGATACCACAGATTTTGATTTCATTTGATGTTTAAATTAAATATTATCATTCAGATAAATCATATTGGGTTTTTTTCTTGATAAAGTTTTTAAAACACTTTTTGTACATTTTTATCTGATCTTACAGTACAGTAAGATACAGTACAGTACAGTACTATAGCTGTTTACAATGTACAATATTAGTGGAATGAATAATACAAGAAAAAGGACACAAGAAGAGAACACAATCTATTTCCATATATCCACAAATTGAATTCCCCTCGGGGATCAATAAAGAGTTATAGTTAAATGGCAGCAAAGGCTACATTTCATTAACTGTTTCCATTCGATGAGCCATATCACAGGAAAAAAACAGGCTCTGTCTGCAAACGTCAAATATTGGAAATTACATGATCTGAATTTTACAGCAAAGCAAAGTTGCACAAAATGTAAACCACTGAGTACCAATCAAATCCTAAACTTTACCCATGTCACTCACGTTTAGTGCATGTAACAGCTGTAAATACAAATCTTAATAAACTGTCACAGCATAAAATACATAAGAAAAATATTTTTGATAAGTGCATGGTGATCCTTAAAATGCAATTACATCGCAGAGCACTCTTCCTGGCTTCAGTTGCTGTGCCTAGCACAAAGGTTACTAATTCAAACTGAGAAAGGTGCTGAATAATGTAACTGCTCCAATGAAGCTGCTCTGTGGCCAGGAGAAGACTGGTTTTACTGGTTGTGAGAATATCACTGCAAGAAGGTGATAAAGGAATTTGTTGTTATCTGACAATATTTCAGTAAGTGGAATGTTAAAGGTAAGGATCCATAACATCTTCATAATGGGATCAGAGGAATGCAGGTTTCTTTTCTTGAGAGCTTTTTAAAATATATAGAGTAGTTGAGAAAGAACTATTGATATCTTTATACCAACAATTTTTTGAGACATCGTGGAAAATTGCATTTGCTTACACAGATGAAGATGAGAGAGTTTCTGTAATGACCCCTTCCAGCTCATGGGTTGAACCAAGAGAATATTAGACACTAGCTTAGTCTCTGTTCATGTAGCTGTTCAAAGAAACATCTCCACTTCAAGGAAAATATTTTAAAGTAAATGAAACCAGTGAAGCACTCTAAAACTAAACATGCTAAACTGTTGTGCATGTAGACTCATTGTTAGTACTCAGAAAACATTAGTTGAGATTTGATTTGACAAGTCCAAGTTGAAGACATCAGCATGGTATGGACACTACCATTAAAAACTGTATTTTCAAAGTAAACCAGTGCTTCAAACTGCATTTGAAATATTGGTTTAAAACAGGGGGAATGGTATCATTATAAATATGGGGAAACGCTATAAACCATCCTCAAAAGGAATTTTGATGAGTCTGGGATTTCTAATAAAAATGAGTTTGAGATTCAAAAATAAGGGTGCTCTTTGTGAGCTGGTGGGAGTTATTCAGCAGTCCACTTTGAATTCCTATAGTGGAGCATTGTCTTTGAAAACGTGCTTCATGTTTCAAACAGACGGCCCATGAAATGAAAGCGTAAGCATCGGATAAAAGAGTCTCAGTGTTGATAATGGTTAGAAAGCCAAGATGGCAGGAAGCAGCCAGTTATGTCTCATTTGGGCCTCATTCAAACCAAATAGACAGTGGGCCATTAAATTGTGACATGTTTATGTCATTTATGAATGATGTACAGTATGTGGTTTAACATTTCAAGGCAATGACAAGTTGCAACTGCAGCACTGTTATATAGCGGAAACACACAGATTCAGCAGGAACAAAAACTGTGACAAGTGGATAAGGGCTTTGGCAAATGACTCCATAAGTCTCTTTTGTCACTTACATATATGTGATCCATCGTGGTAATGATTGGAATTGGTATGAACCTCGGGTCAAACTAGCAGCTGGCCCCTTTAAGGGAGTGCAGGGAGAGGGAGACTTGGCATGGTTGGCCTGTTTAAAGGTGATGTAAACAGGCCCTGATGGATGAAGGACTCCCGTCCATCCATCATCCTTCTTCCATCCTGAAGGGCCTTAATCTTCCACAAACACAATCCTGCCACAGCGCCCCTCATCTCCCCTGCCTTGTCTCTCAAGTCCTTAATATCCCTTCGTTTGGGACCTTGTTCCGGCAGAAGCCGACACACTCTCACTGGACAGAAAGAAATGACACCGTCTAGAGGTTAAAAGCCCTGAGAAGTGTTAGGGAAAGGACTCTTAAGCTATGAGTTCTTGTACTGGGATCATTATTTATTTCTGCTCTGACATGAATAATGCAGGTCCAAACAATTGTTGACATCTCATTAATTGATAGCACCCTAACTGTTGTACTTCTGCTATAGGGCAGTCCTCTGAATTATCTTGCCTGATGGTTCGTCTGCACATCTTTCACTTTCTTTTTCATGGTTCAAATTACTGACAGTCTGAGTTAGAATTGAACACGTGAAATAAGGAGTTTTAAAAAATGGTTGCCAGGCTGCCTACCAGAAATCTCATTTTCATTACCAAAGTAGATGTAGCAGTAGTCACGAGTAGCTGTATCCCATTTGCTAGTAACGACAAAGTGATAATGTAACAATTGAACACACAATTCTAAACCTTTCTCGTCACTCTGTCCGCTACTCTGATTACTCTGTTGAACCCCGCCCATCACCCCTCAAGCAGGAGCCAGCTCGCTGCGAAGCCTTAGCCCATGTAGCCTCAGCCTTGTGCACACGCCTGTGTGAGTCCAGTGTTTGCCACTCGTTGTGAGTTGAATATTATCAGCCCAAAGCTCTGTGTGGAACACAGGACGTGTTTTGTACTATACACTGTTGTTGGCGGGAGGGATGGGCAGTTCTTTCATTGCTGGTGGTTGTTTCTCAGACATTGTGTTTACCAAACTTACAAAGCCGTGCTGAAGACGTATGTATAGGGGCGGGACTGCACGTCATGTACATGAGCTGTGATTGACACTTTGTTAGAGACTACTCCTGGGTCTGATTGGTTGTTTTGACCAGGGGGAATGGCGTTAGGATTATCTGTCTCATTTACTACTGTCAGGATATAGTGACAGTTTTAGCAAATATGATACATTTAAAGTGTAAAGAATTCCCTGCTGCAGCTTTGTAAAAAATGTATTCTTCAGCTAAAGAGATAAAGACACCCACAAAAACAAAATGCATTTCAAAGTAAAATACAATTAACAATGATGGACTAATGGCATGACTTCTAAGTTGAAATGGTGCATTTGCAAGATAATATGTTTAGTATGGTAAATTACAATACTTTTTACACTACATCTGCATTCACATTCAATCACTGACCTTAGTGCTGAAACAGAAATTAACATTCACACACATTCATGAACTGGGGCAATTTGGGGTTCAGTATCTTGCCCAAGGACACTTCGACATGCAGCCTGTAGGAGCTAGGGAGTGAACCGCCAACGTTCCGATTAACGGGCAACCCACTGTAGCTCCTGAGCCACATGGCCCCATATATCTTTTTGAAGGAAAATAAAGGGAATCAATGCTTTAGCATAAAATGATATTTCAGACGACAATGTGCTTTCAAGTTCGTGGCAACAGTTTGGGGAAGACCCTTTGCTGCTTCAACATGACAGTCTCCTTGTGCACAAAGATAAGTCCATGAAGAAATGGTTTTCCCAGTTTGCTGTGAAAGAACTTGAATTCCTTGCACAGGGCCCTGACCACAACCCAGTCCTACACCTCTTGGATGAGATGTTGCCAGATCTTGTCACCCAACATCCATACCCAGGCTCACTAATGTTCTTGTGGTTGAATAGGAGCAAATCCCTGCAGCCAGATTCCCCAATCTGATGGAAAGACTTCCCAGAACAATATAGGCTCTTTACACCTCTAACAAATTAATGCCAGTGGATTTGCAGAGTTTTTCAGCAATCACATTTAGGTGTAACGCTCTGGTGTCCACATTCTTTTGGCCATGCAGGGTAGTTTTTCAGTTTTGTCAGATTTTAGCACATATTTTTTAATCTCAAGCAACAGTAAGCAGGGATGGGATGGAAAGTGTGTATTTTTGAGAATGCAGTAAACAGTGTTCAAAAGTTTTCTTTTTTCCATTATTGACTGATTTGTTGCTTTTATATTCCTTGGTGTCCACTGTGCCATTAATTGCCTGCTGTAGTGCTCGCCGCTGCCTCAGTTTAATTGGTGCTGTCTGCTTGTTGATCGAGCCCGTTCTCCATTCCATTCAGGTTTTGATACTGGACAGTACAGTAGGTTATTCTTCAATACTGATGGGCTATTTCTGGACTAATTCCATGTTCAATTTGCCTTGCTTTCAATGTTCCCAAATGAATACAGGGTGAGGAGATTTTTTTAATCTATCATGTAGAAAATATCTTTCCCAACAGAGGAAATCAGGCTAAAATGACAATAGTTAAACTGTCTGGCTTTATATGTCTAAACTAACATGTTCAACCAGGTTGAACACTGAAATAAAAGCACCATGGCAGCGTACTGGGTCGCAAGGGGGCTGGAGCCAATCCCAGCTGAACTCGGGCGAAAGGCAGGGTACACCCTGGACAGGTTACCAGTCCATCGCAGGTCCACACATAGACAAACCTATCAACCTAGTCCGCATGTCTTTGGACGGTGGGAGGAAGAGAGCCCACGCAGACACAGGGAGAACATGCTAACTCCACAGAGAAAGGCCGGGACAACCGGGGTCTGAATCCACAACCTTCTTGCTGTGAGGTGAAAGCGCTAACCACTGCACCAACGTGCCACCCACCGGCATGATGGGTACATTGCAAATCTTGTACCATATGTTAAAAAAGAAGTTATATTTAAAGGCATTTCTCACTTGCAGCCATGAACATCAATACACATACACACACATACAGTCAATATAAATGTTGTTTGTAGTAGTAGGTTGCCAGGCAGTGATGCACATTAACTGGGTGGCCAGTCTCTTGAGTGTATCATTATTTTTTTCCCCGCTATTGCACTCACTCATCACTCACTGTATCTCTGCCACGTACCAAAGGCTGGACCATCATTTGAGTGGGAAGTTTACAGCAGAAGCAACCTATTATTGTGAGAATTACTACAAAAAAATGAAATGAATGTTTCAAATACTTCTGAAATCCTTGATATGTTTGGTGGGTCAATAAGAGAGTAATGACATTATTCACAGTCTTCATGACACAGGTTGGCATTATGCAAACACTTCTCAGAAGCAAACAAGAGGTAAAAAAGCAGAAATGATACTGTTTAAGTTAAACATCCATTTGAAAACAAGCATTTTATCATACAGTCAGGCTCGCTGACTTTACAATACATTACAGTTGGCTGCTGTGACGATCTGAATTTGGATGGTCCCCATTGGGTTGGAAAAAGTAGTGACATGTAATATCCGCCGTTGGTCCCTACCAATGTTGAGACCAAAACTACACCCTTGTGCAGAAGTCAAGCTCAGTAGTAAGCTTTCAATTGCTGCCAGTACTGGGGAGGCAGCACAAGCAGGTCACAAGTTTAACAGGCGGTCTATGTAATATTTATTTGCAAAAGCATCACAAAAGACATGAAGAGCGAATGACGAATGAAAAGATTTTTTGCTGCCTTTTCACACCTTAAATGTCAATATGACAACAGGTAGTATCATTAGTAATAATTGTATACAATATTATGTATATTTTGTATTTTTTGTATAACACATTTGAACACAAATGGTCCTTAATGACCCCTTTACTGTTTGTTGTACTCATTCTGATCTCATTTCAGTGTTATTTACCAAGATAATTTGTTGGTCTTTGGCTCTGTCGTTAAATCAGCCAGTGAGATTATTCCTGCCTTCAGTGCAGCTCAGCCTCCAAGGCAACATTTGTATAACTAAAACCTCAATCTACCTCAATTTATGTCATGATTATAGTTGATACATCAAGTAAATGTGAACACATTTACCATGGTCTGAGCTGCACTTCAGCCCTAATGCTGCTGACACTGTGTTGGCCAATATGTTATTCACTGTTGGCGTAGTGCAAAATACTGACTGGGAGAAGAAATTGCCTGAAGAGTTACAGTCTGAGAGCTTTATTTGGCAAAAGAAAGAAAGATATATTCAGTGAAAGGGAGATACTGAGTTCTTTACAGAAATATTTATTGCCTGTGAAGAGACCTCCACATTTTAGTGCTGAGATTCGGTGGATATGCTTAGAAATTGTGATTCACAATGACTGATATTATGAACTGCCTTTTTTGTGTGAGAGATAAAAAGAAATCCCATACAATCTGTCATTCTGTAGTAGGAGTATTAAATTGGTGAAAATGTGAGACAAAATGAAACGTATAAGAGATGCACCAATTGTAATTTTATTGGTTGATTCCAATTTTTAAAAATTCTGACCTACCGATTACAATTTAATGACACATTTGCACACACCTACTCCTCTCTCTCCCTGTATGTGTCTGTTCTGTTGACTTTATTCATCAGTAGTTTTATAAAGTTGCACAAAAAACACAACTCACATTTTGCATCTCTCTGCATTGAGCTGTGATGCAGCTCTCACAGCAGCAGGTGAGCTGCATGTGGGGGAGGCTTGTTGTTAAAGACGCTGCCTATCGAAACGATTGACATCACTGAATAACATTGGCACCAGGGGTGTTCACTGTTGCTTTACCTGGACAGTGTGTGTCTGTGTCTTCTAACGCAATACCAGATAACGTCTCTCTCTCTGTTTACAGATTTCAGGTAAGCTTTTTCTCTTTTTCACTTACAGTGAAGAACTTCCACACCGATGATGATTTAGCATGTGTCTGTTTGTGACATTAGTCTGTGTCACCGGATGATTGAAGAGAAAACAATTAATATGATGAGAGTCTTTCCTCATCTTGTATGAAAACCCTTGTAAAGGCATGATGGTTATCAATGGACATTGTTTTCTTTTGTGTAAACCACAGCATTTACCAAGTTTAACCAAAGTAACTTCATTGCAGATCTTTGGGCAATGTGAATCTTATCTAAAGACAAAACTTTAATTGTCAAACTTCCGCTTTGCTGCAGTAAGTTAAAGGTGCGGCCTGTGGAAAACTACGAAGAAAAGAAAAAAGAAAATGAATATTTTTCTTCACCACAGGGTGAGTGGCCTCTCCAACTGCTAATCAGAATAGATCTTAAGCTGCTGGACCAGTGTGGCCAGAGAAAGACGGCTGTTTGGGGCCTCGGTGTCTAAGTGCCACCTGGTCCTCTCCATCCTTTAATCTTACATGCCCCACCAAACAGTCACATCCCTCACTGTGGACAGCCATTAATCATCCATTAATCTTCATTTCTATTTGGTCCCACTTGATTTACTGATATCCTGCCCAAAACACACACTGTGCTTCTTCATATTTTTCTGTTCTTCTCATGTAGTCTCTTGCCATTGCGATTTATATCGTAATTATCGAGGCGTTCCCTGATGGGTGTGTTGTCCTTTCAGGGAGAAATGATAGGTACCAAACAGACTCCCAGCCCTTAGATAGATGTGTTGTTTTATCTTGCTGTTAGCTGTACAGCCAAGTCAAGTGGAAAATCACTGAAAATGTTGCAGCGCCGTAGCTCCCCCCGGGCTCCAAGTCAGCAACAGGTCTTGGGAGTCCATGCAAAACAAATACTATTAATAAACATAGCACTCAAATTGACACACAGCTCATGTTTTACTTGGCAGTGAAATATGTTTTTTCCCCAGCCATTAGAATATTTAATGACAAAGTAATGTCAGAGTGAACTGTCTTCTCAGGCTGACATAAATGTGTCGCCACACACCGATGGAGAAGATCTAATCACAAGCTAGAGGGACACTCTGTGATTGCAGACCTTCGTCAAGGCTAATAGTCCAGTGTTCTATGATCTGCAAATCTGCAAGTGCAACCAGTATATATGTCTTATTATATTTCAAAACCTATTAGAATTACACCATGTCATAATATGCTTGTGCCTGGCTTAAGCCTCATCATCAAGCATTTATTGTAGCAGGTAGGAAAATTTCTGATTAATAGGGAAAAATCACAACCCTGATTGTTCATATCTTACATACCTGCTCCAATTGTATCTACAGTAATGTTTGAGGTAGCTGATGTTTTGATGTATGCTTACATATTTGTGCGTGCAGGACAAATTCAGTTAATTTTGCACCAGTGTTGTGAATGACCTATCTCATAGTCTTAACAAAAGTGAAAAACTGGTGTATCCGCCCCGTGATCCGGATCCTCTCCAAAATTATATGGGTTCTTCCTTGGCCTGTGTTACACCAAGTTTAATGAAAATTGGGCCTGTCCCGTTGACAGAAAAATAGCACGAAAAAACACAACCTCCATGATGGATGCACAAGCATTTAATCTTTAAGAAATCCTTTACTCATGTCAGAGGGTTTATGTGTTTTTTTGTGATTCGGGGACTTGACTTTTCAAGCTCTGTGGAATTAAAGAGGAGGATTTAACTCTCACTGTCGGTGTGGCTGACATCTCCACACCAGAGGTCATCATAATTCACTCACAAAGTCAATACTGCTGTGTTGTCAAAACAAGAACCATCTTGACTAGCATTCACCCGTCCTGTAGAGACTCTCACACCAGTACTTCGGTTGGGCAGTAGCAATTTTTCTATCACAGTACTAGCCCTCTCCAGATGGCAACAATATTACCTGGGAAGGTCAGAGGCTCATCAGTCTGGATGAAAAAGTTATTTACATGTGTACCACAGTAATCCAGGGACATGCCTGTTAAAGTTGACCCGCACAGCAAAACTGTGCTCACATGGCTCTGTATATTTTATTAATAAATAATCTACTATACACATCTCACAGAATGAGGTTTAACTCGTTACGTCTAATTTAAGTGTAGGTCATTTCACACAGATGTTACTGAATATACAATTTGACTGTCATCACCAGGGAAAGTATGTGATTGTTTAAGTGCTTAAAATGCTTTCCAGTGTAAGGTAAAATCAAGTCCAATAGCAAGGTATTGGGAACAACAGCAAAAACAAGAAAAACAACAACAATTTTGGAAAAGAACATAACTATAATCAATTATAGACCTTTAATAATTGTTTCTCTGACATGTTTCCCTGCCCTCTTGCAGTTGTGCAAATAATGACTGTAATCTTTCAGTCACAAAGGCAGAAGTAGCATGGCAGCTTTATACTGCTGTCTACAGGAGAAAGTTGTACTGTGGCTGTAACAAGCCTGTGATATTGACACCTGCGACCGTGATTTAAGTCCCGTCTCTAACCAACTACAAGTGGTTTCTTTTACCCAAGACTAAGTTTTTCTCTTACCTTAATCATGTTGTTTTAATTACCTGTGATTTACCTGACATTAACCATAGAGATGGCAGCTCAGAAAATATATTTTTAGATCTGTCAAATGGGTTGTTTTGAAAGTCTCTAAGAAATTCTCTTGTAAACTTCTGCTACATAATCAGAATGAGACCAGAAATATGAAGCAACAACTTATGCATAAAAAGGTCATTTTAATTAAAGTAGATTTATTAATCAGATTATAAACAATAAAATAAAAGTGAATTAAATGTGTGCTTGTGACCCAAAATACAAATATTTCAATCTGTGTGGTTATACATTCACTACTATCTCCACTGTAGTCAACGCATATTCATGGGCAGTGCTTCTTTCATGTGTCACTTTTTAATAATTCTGTTTAAACTCATTGCAAAATGCTTTTAACGCAGAGATTACATACAGCAACATTCAAATCATCTCTCTTTTCAACCATCCATCTTGAAGTCAACATCCAACTCAACGCCAAAGAACTGTAAAAGTTGTAGGTGCCATCTTTTTCATTTCCCTCACCTTCCCCTCTGTGTGGAGTAATTTCACACTCGCCTGAGGGGATAACAGTGTAACTTGGCTCAAGCTGCAACTTCTAGTGGCACTGCTGTACCCAAGAGTTATTAAATAACAAGCAAGCATAATGTGAAATTGTAATGGAAAATGAAATAGCAATGACAACATGGTGCTGAACTTCAACATCCAGGCATTTATTAAAATAATGTTGAGACTTCCACAAGTTTACACAGGTATCCAACATTTTCATCTTCTTGGCCCGTCTCAGTTGCCACTTTACATATAGTGTTGCATAGAAAACATGCATATAGCTATCACCATCTACAATATTATTATTAAAACAATGAATTCAGCTCATTTAAAAGAAGCCATACATTGTTTGTATTTGGTTTCATTTGCTAAAAAAAATGTCACAAGTAGACCACGTAACACAACAAAAGAGGCTAATTTAGGCTATTAAAACAATGTGGCCATGGGGCTAGCAGTGGGAGTAGCCATCTTGGAATAATGCGTGAAGACTACCAAGTCAGAAAAAGGTGTGTTTTTTGTACCTTTCCTGCATTTTTGCAGAGAACAATATAGAATGTAACTTTTGGCCGGTATTCATTGTAATGTAGTGCTACAAAGACGTCTCTTCACTGCCAGTATGAACAGAACTGAGGTTCTGTGGGGCACAGAACTGCACATAAGGTACATTGCAATAGAAAAATGGAGCCAGCAGAGAGAGGGTATAATCTGAGATTAGGTAATCTACATGTAAAAAAAACTTGAATATTCTCTGACATTTTAGTCACTCATTTCTGAGAGAAACTTAACTTTGCAAGGCTGCAACATCACACATACAAATCTCTGATGTGTTTTATACATGCAGTGAAAATTCATATTAGACTTTGCAATCTGATTTAGCAGTAAGGAGTTGAGCCCACAATTACTATCGTGCACCTTAGAGACTTTGCAGAGGATTGAGCGTATTCAGACACCAGAGTGATTTTTGATTTTTTGTGACTTTAATTTCCAGGAATTTTTGATTTTTGTTCTTGTAAATGTGACACTTTCATTTTTTGGTCACATAAAATAGTCAATATAAATATGTGAATACAGGAGAATTCAATTATAGCCTAGAGATGGACTGCATCTCAGAAACTGGTCCACTAATTAATTAAGATCACAGAGGCTGCAGGGCTCGTTATATCAACATAATGCTGTTGTGTTAAGAATAACGTCATTTCAGCTGCAACCTCGGTGGAACAAGTCAAGATGAAACCTAAAAATAGGCCTATTTTATCAAGTGGTGTGTATTAATATCCTACTTCTCATCATTAACACTCGGCACTGATGTGGTGTGTAGTCCACGTTATACAGGGTAAACTCGAGTTAATCACGAACGTATTTTGCAAAGCCTAAATTGCCTTGGTTAATCGGGAAGTTACACCCGACATCACAAAGTTACCCATGGAGTTACCTGGATAAACCAGTTATCTCTCTTCGTAGTACAAGCCACTGGTCCAGACCGTACTCTGTGATATGTTATTTACAGAAACCCAACAATTTCCACCAAGAGCAAGCACTAGAGGCAAGGAAAAACTTCCTTTTAAGAGGCAGAAACCTTCGAGCAGAACCATGGCTCAGGTTGGGTGGCCATCTCACTCGACCAATTGGGGGTGAGAGAGGGAGAAAGGGATAGGGGTGGTAGGGGGAAGCAGCCTATACAATATATACACAAAGATATAGACAGTAAAGGTACTGTTGGTACAGACGGAATGAATAATGGTACGGCTATTTTTAGTAGTGTTTATGATAATAATCACATTGTTAACGATAATAACAATAATAATAGCAATAGGACTAGTAATAATTGTAGCAGAGGGTGTCGAGCAGGAACACAGGGGCAACAGGTGACTCGCAACCACAGATCCAGACTCCACAGCTCCAGAGCTGAGCATACAACATCTCTATTAATAGTGGCTTGATATAACCAGACAGGACATTTCTGCCTCCAGTGCAGTTTTACTTTTTGAAGATGTCCGTAGAACTAAAAATCCTATCTGCGCGGCTTAAGCCTCCCTGAAATCACTCCCACCTTCAGCCTACTAGTCCTGCCTGTGGGTTCACTGTGTTGCTCGAGGACACTTTTACACCAAATGACACATGGCTGTTACAGATATCCAACCCATGACCTTCCAGTTAGAAAGCCTTCCCTCTCTCTGTGCGGTGCCACCCTGCAGAGCGCTTACTCGATGTCGGCAGCACAAATCATAAAAAATAATCTCCAACCTAATCCAGTATTTCCTGATGTGATGAAACAAGTTCTTGACACAGAAAAGTAGAGAATAAAGGAGTATTCTTAGGAGTAGTAAGTGCAAAGGGGTGTGAAGAATGACTCACGAGTTGCTTGTTTCACTCTGTTGGCAACAACAATCTGTCAGACAGCTTACTGGGATTCACTCAGTGTCTTATTTGAATATACACCAGGCCGATGAGGAACACCTTATCAAGGAGATGTGAGCAACTGTGATAAATTCGCTGTATCCAGCTGCATTGAGCTGATAAGCACCCAAATTATAGTCTCTCTACATGCCTGCTCTAATTAAAAAAGAGTCTCTCAGGTTTCAGCAAGTCACCATTTGATGTATTTAATCTTTGTTTGAAATGATGCAAGTGGGGCACAAAATTTTGCTATAGATTTTCCAGTTCTCTGAGTAATAAATAAATAAATAAATCAGTAGAATATTACATGGATGCCTGCCCTCCTTTTCCTGACCACCTGCTGCTTTCAGCACAGTCTCTGCTCATGGAAGCTGACATCATCAGTATTCTGCCCGCCTCTTCGCCTCCTGTCGCTTCTCACAAAGGAGCCCTCGGGGCATTAGTGGTGAACCTCAACCCACATGGGACCTGTTGGTCCCCCTGACACCTGTCTCCCTCAGGTTGACCCCACTCACGCTATGGATCACGCTACGATGCCTCCGAGTCAAGTCTGAATCTGCTGGCATAGTCAGACATTGACAGGCAGCTACCACTAGCCAACATGCAGTGGGCTTTTGGAAACAAAGGAAACCTTCCAGAGAATGAATTAAAACCACCAGTAAGATCATACTTATTTGAACAAGCCTGGGCACTTTCACCGTCTGGTTGACTATTGATTGTCAAGCCGACAGATACACTTAATGGAATTTAAAAAGTTTTCCAGAATTGACGTGAAAAGGCCATGGTTGTAACCATGGAAAACAGTCACGTCGAAAACAACAACACAGAAATCTCTGCAAAGACAAATCAATAGCTATCACCATCTACAGCATATGATGTTGAATTCTTTATTTTCTTTTTGTCAGTGGAAGCAAGTAAAGGACAATTTAGTTTTGTTTGTAATGTTCCACATAGATGGGACCTTTAAAAGAGGAAAAGGTGAAGCACAAATTTCCAGTAATATGTCTCTGATATGATATGTTAACTGAAACAGTAGAAAGGGATATTTGCATATAGTCTTGGCTATTACATCTGGTTACAATATAGACAAAAATGGCTCAGTAGATCCTTACTAGTTTTTTTGAATGTGGGGTTCATGTTTCTGGCATCATTGTGTGCAGCAGAGAGACCACAATAGCCATGTTTTGTGGATCGAGTTCACTCAATACTGCTAATTCTACTTGTTACTCATTACTCATTCATGTTGGCTGCTGTCTGGTTTAGCTGTTTATGCTGAATTAAAGTCCTCCTAAATGTTGTTTAAATTATTTTTATTAAAACATAATTTGCACTGATTTAAATTAGTGTGAATATTTAGCAAATGTGCTTTGTCACTGTTTTGGAAAGTTGCCTTAGGCTTTGGACCTTATAATGCAAATCTGTGCTAAATCCACATATATAATTGAAGAGTTTTAGTTATAAATGAAATATCAGCATTTTGCATGTTTGCAAACAGATCTTAATTTAAAAAACAGGCCTGCTTTAGTGTTTACAAAAATACTGATGTGAAAAAATCTTTTATAGCATCAAAAAGCATTTATGAGTTAGGTTCAATTGTTTTGTGTCGTGCAAAAATTCCAGTCAGTCAACTTCAATTCACATTTGTACCATAGATTTAGCATTTGAGGCTTTTATATCATACAATCCTTTACCTGATGTTACCTGCAGCATACTGTACTGTATACAGTCACACGTACTGACTCTGCAGAGTTACACCAGCTGGAACTTTTCTGCTGAGGAAGCAAACTGTTCACTTGTTCCACATAGCGAGCCATGAAAGTGACTCTGTGTTTTACATCCTAACGGCACGTAGTAATTTACCCTCCAGCAGCTGCAAGGACCACACATCAACTTAAAGTTACCACAAGCTGAGTGCCTTTTCGTTTTTGACTACTGATGCGGAAATTTAAGGATTCAGGTATGTTTTCCTGGTGGCAGAAATATTCATATTTTCACTTCAAGGGTGAGAATTTCTTGGCATCACTGGTCAAAATAAAAATCAACGTAAATATTTTATTATGTTAACTAAAGGATGGTGTGAATATGAATTGCAGTTAACTTAACAGCCTCAGATTACAGGAAGTCATGGTTAATTTACCCCCAATTTGCCGTACCCAACAAAGCATTCAGAAATCTGATCCAGGGTCTTTGCTGCTCCAGATGTGTGGATCAGAAAACCTCTCTATATTCATCCAGCCAGATCATCTTCATCTCCTGAGCAGAATGTCATTTGATGTGTTTGTATAGTTGAAGCACAAATCTGCAATGGATACAAAGCAATGTGAGCTACATGTCATTGCGTGTTATTACAGTCTACTTAGTGTACTGGGAATATCTTAACAAGATTTTTGCATTACCCTACCCCTATTTTCGTTGTTCAGTATTCTGTTTCTGTCTTTATATTCTGTTTGTTCTCAACTGTTTTCTGTTCCCAAGCTGAATACTTACCTTCATTCTTTAATAGAGCTGCAACTATAAACTGATTATTTAATTAGTTGTCAACTATTTTGTTAATCAATGAAATGTTTGAGTAAAAATTTTGCATGGACAAAACAAGACTTTGAGGACGTCATCTTGGGCTTTGGGAAAAATTGTTTGACATTTTCCACCATTTTCTGACATTTTTTAGACCAAACGACTAATCAGTTAATCAAGAAAATGATCGACACATAAATCAACAAATGAAGATAATTGTTAGTGACAGCCCCACTGTTGAAAAACCCTAGAGTGAATAGGTTACTCCTGTCCGATAAGCTACATACATCCGTAACTAGTTGTATGATTCATAATAACACCTAACACAAGAAATAATAAATTCAACAGCAGAAATTCACGACTAAATGGTTGTGTTCAACATAGAGACATTTATCACAGATACCAGCGTTGATGTGGACATTTAGCCTGTGTACAGTTTCAGTAATTAACAGGAAATTTAATTATGTTTTGACTTCAAGTTTAACTGTGTCCCTATCTGCTGCAATGTCACCATTTTCCAGATAACAACATTTCCCTTGCCATTTATCAATGTCCACTTTTTAGTGTACAGTCTGTCATGTCACACTTGCCTCTACAGCCAGGATGTGAGGCACATTAGGACTCTGGTGTAAGGCCAGAGCGTTGCTTGTCTTGTGACGCTGAGTCCTCTGGTGAGAAATGACACTCAATTTGTTTCCCATCATGCTACCTGGGCAGTCACGTATGATTAACGTACCCCTGCCAAGTGACCCATGAAGTGTTTTGCTACCATTTTGACTGGGCCTGCTTGGGTAGTCACAGCACACATAGCCTCTGACTCACTGAGCGTATGGTAAACACCTGAATTTAACCTCACACTTTTTTTCTGCTTCGCTCGCATCTGGCAGCGTGTGCACTTGTGTTGGTCTTTTAACATGTAACATCATTTAGAAAACTCCTCCAAAACTGTTGGCAAGGCTTATAAGTGTAAGGATTTGCTCTATTTGCAATTCAGCCCACTGGAGAAAACCTTTCTGACACCATTACTTTTTGAACACAGTGATGTACTTTCATACTTTCAAGTGCAGCAGTGGAAAAATACAGCGTCATGCAGAAACTAGCCAGGTGACTTCTTTACACCAACTGGAGGTGTGATAAGGAGAAAAAGAAATTTAAACCCATGCATGTTGTACACAAAAATGGTAAAATGTTTCATGTAATGGGGCTACATATGTACAGAGTGGAGTGATTCTGCCTTTGATAGACAAAAATGAAAGAGAGATGTTAAAAGAAGATGGGCAGTGTAAATTAAGAGTATGAAAGGAAAGGAAGGGGAGAAACGAGCTGGGTCTCTCACAGATGTGTGAAATGTGTTCTTGTTGGCCTTTAGGGAGGAAAATTGGAAAGACTAGACGACAGTTTGGGGAGGCACAGAGGGAAAGAGGAGATCTGTCTTCCACAGAGACCTTGTCTGTGAAAAGAAGATATGGAAGGGACATGCTTATAGATCCATGGACAAAACATGGCAAGCACACAAACACACACACACACACACACACACACACACACACACACACACACACACACACACACTTACCAGAATCCAAAACTTCCCAAAATACAACTCCCTTACTTGAAAGAAGACCCAAAAACTTCACAGAACTGAAAGAAGGAAAACATCTTGATGGAGTGAACAGCATGAAGTTGCAAATGTGTGCTTGGGGAGTAGAGAAAATAGCTGTCTGTGTCACATGCTAAACTGAACATCTTTTTCATGTCTGGTACTAAAATAAAAGTGATATGTAGAACCATACAACCGAACATTCATCAAACAAAATTTTTAAAAGCTGTTATTTTTGAAATGAGTGTTGGAACTTTTGATGCTTAGTTTTGACATTGTAATTGTTATCTAACTGCCCTATGCACCCCCATAAAACATTCACTTTACCAATACACAGCTCTGGATGCAAGTGTGCCATGTGTTTTTGAGATGTTAGGGTGGAAAAATCCACCATAAGATGTTAGAAAACTTAATTTTGTGTTTTGGTGATATATTGTGTTCGTCCTCTTTCTCCTTTGGATTGCAGGACAAAACAAGCGCTCATTTTTAGAATATATTTCTGAGGCACAACAGCCAAGCCCAGAAAACCAACCTGGGTGTATGACCCCTATCAACACTGTCTGTGAGTAACTGCTGGGAAAAAATAGCCATGAAGAAAAGTTTGTGAAGCTCAAAGGGTTCAAAGGGTTTAGATTAGAGTTATGCAATAAGATTAGAAAGAGAAAACAAACACCAGGTAGTGGCAGAGTATATTCTCTGAACTAGAAACTGTACCTCCTTGAAGTGGGAGGGGAAAATATACTGTGCAAGACATGAGAGACTAAGCAGAACCTAATTTAAATTGCGCTTTATTTTAGAGGTACAATGGAAAAAGACCACAGAGGATTCACTCATCAAACAACCCAGAAAACGTCTCCATGGGTAGAGGAAGAAAAAAGGAATAATAATTGTGTACACTCTGAAGGTCTAAGATTTGTCATTATAGAATGGTAGAACAGAGGGAGAAATAATAAGCCAGGGATTTCTAACATTATTTAAAGAAGTTCTAATCATTAGTCCGCTGTGCAGCGCGGTCAGAGAAGCCACCAAGGCCTCCTCCTGTGAAAAGAACATGATCAAAGAGGATGAAGGTTGAATAAGTTCACTGGGTAGTAAGACAAGGAAACTGACAGGGGTTACTTTTCAGCTCACAACAAAAATTAGAAACAACATTTCTAAAAAAGCATTTCTAAAATACAAGAAATATAATTTATAAAATGAAATAGATTGTGAGGTTATGTATAAAACACAAAAACAATGCACTGCTCAAAATATATCCAAATCTCACCATGTGGTGTAAGGTGAAAATCAACTGTCGGTCAGCTGCTATGCTCCAGATGTCCTTGTGTTTGCCAAGATGGAGCTGACTCCATTTTTCTCACACAGTCTGTGGCCTCGTTTATGCCACAGCGCAGCATATCTCTTGTGATCTTTTGTCTTTAATGAACACTTCCTTCAAAACCAATTTCAACACATCCTTAAATACTCATATTGCATGGAATGTCCTGTAAACACAACATTGTTCTTTTTGCAGCCTTGTTTTTATTACAGTCTATTTTCACCCACCCACTATTAAAATGTAACATTGAATAATGTTCTTTGTCTTCATACTTACATTTGTGTTTTTCCTGTTTGGAATAACCTAAACACTGTAAGATTTCCATTGCTAGTAGAAATAATCATATAAGCCATGGGTGATATAACTTTATCTGCTAGCTCCTGGCTGTTAATATAAAACAATACTAGACACAAAATGTGTATGAGCACTTTAAATATGATATTGATTCTGCAATATATCCAAGTGCTTCCTTTTTATTGGTTCTCATGCAGTAGGCTTTGAAAAATGCTATAGACCTCTTATCACACAGATTAGAATGGATTGCTTTTAATATTACCTCCAATAACGGGTCTTTGTTCCAAATGGCCATTTCCCTTCATTGCATGAAAAGTCAACTTCCATTTGACAAGACATTCAGTATGGCTTATGTGGCACAAACTGTGCATAAAGTTTCAAATTGAACTTTGGGGGGAAATTTGAGGATATTTGTGAATGTTCTCTCAGAAAGGGGGATTTCTGGATCATTACATGCATTTCTCCTTCCTGTATATCAATAGCAGAATGTTACATTTCCCTCTCTGCCATTAGTCAATGTGGTCTAATTTAAAGTAGGGACACTATTGGGTTTTGTGTGATAAATGACCCATGTGAGAGCGACCCGTAGTGGGTAATGGAGGGAAAGGGTTCAGTTACAAGCAGTTAGAATACAAATATCCTCCTTTTTTCTCAGTTCAGGGTTGACACTGGGTATGAGCTATAATACCCTGTCTGTACAGTAAAATCTGTAAATCTGAAGAGTTTTTTCTTTGAGTGTCTACATACCACATTATTTCCAGCAGTTATTCTGCCTGAATAGGTTTCGTTTTTTCACAGTATAGCTCATCAAGCAAATAAATATTTGACGTACAGTTGTGTTTTATTTTTTGTAATATGCAATGTTTGTAATCCCTCTCTAGAGATTAAATGATGGCCTTGATATGCCGTCAGCCCACACTCTGTCCATAGTGGTCTGCCAAGTCTCAAGAGGCATTTACTTGAAACAGACATCTTTTAAACTAAACTAAACATCAATCCAGAGACAGTTTTCCTACACTTTGATATCAACACCTGACTGGACGAAAATACCAGTCATTAGGCTGTCATTGGTCAGTCTTTTCAAAATGGGAAAACATGGGGGCTGCTCTGAAAACTTTGCATTTCTCACTCTCTTCCGAACAACAAGTCCTCAAATCTAAATAGCTAAATAAGTTGTTTGTATTTGCCTTCCAAACTGACCAATATAAGCGTTTGCGTTATGGTAGTAGTAGATTATATAGCTGCTAGCTTCGAATAGAAAGAGTGAGAGAGAGGAGCAGGCTCAGGTAAGCTCACTTCACACGCCCAGATGTTTTTCTTTTTTAAACTTTAGTCTTAAGCCCACTCGGTGCTAACTTATTTTGAACCGTCATTTTTTTTATTACCTTAGAATTATCCATTTCTATGGATCCATGGAATACACATTTCTATGGATACATGGTGGCGTCCATGGAAGGTTCCCCTTACATGGACGCCACCATGTAGAAACATGGCAGCGCGCTATGTTTCTACAATATTCCAAAACAGGCAAACAGCGCTACAGAGCGAGTTTTGTCAGTACATTCTTCTTCTTCTTCTTGTAGAATTCTGGCACTGTAGGCACTCATGACTACATTGAATACATAGTTTGAAGAAGAAGTAGTAGTAATATACAGCAGGGGTCGGCAAATAAGTTTTGCACCAGAGCAATGTTTTTTTTTTATCTATTAGATGGTGATGAGAACATAAGACATAATATTTACATTGAATGTTATGATGTTTGGTTAGCTCAGTCAGTAAAGTGCAAGACTCTCATCTAGAACGTGTTTGATCCCATGTTGGGAGATTTTTTTTCCCCTGTTCAACAAATGGCTCTGTAGTGAATGTTTCTCAGATCACGGCATGTATTAGTGTCTCGGTGTTTGATCCGCATCCATCAACCTATGCACGCATTTCCCCAGTATCTCCAGGCAGAGGAAATTCCCGCGCTTGTTTTCCTGATGGCTATTTCAGAGGTTTGTTAAGCAGGCTAAGACTCTTTTTTAAAGTCATTTTTGTTGTTTGTTGTTCCCCTTGTCAATATTTGAATAACCTTCTTCTATTTTGTGGTTTATAATGGACTGTGGTGCAAAAACACCTCTTGGCCATGTTATCTGTCAGTGGCCAGGTCGCAATAACATATGATTTACCAAATAATGAAGTACATATTATTTCTTAATATATCTATCTAAAGAAACCTAATTTCTTGACTGGCTACTCTTTGCTGTCTCAGATGATGACATCTTTTTTTTCCTATGCCAGCCACCTTAGCGATCCAATGCTTTTTGAAGGGGGGCGGTGGTGGTAGACTAGACAATTGGTTCCAATTTGCAACCTCACTGTCATATGTAACTAAATCTTACACACTAAACCTTTAATGGAACGTCTTGTCTCCTGAAACTAAATTGTCATCATTCACATAGCAACATGAGATATTTGTTACGAAAATATAAACTTTGTTGTCAGTTTTAGTGAAGGAAAGCCCCCCTCAAAACTATGCATGCAAGCTAACCATTTTGCTGACTGGCCCGACATCTCATTGGGTTTATGTGTCGAGTTTATTGAGTACTATTTTTCTAGACTTAAATCTCATAACAATAACTAAGCTCAATGAGGCTATTTAATGATCAATTAAATTGGTGAGGTAAAGAATTAAACGGATAATTCAGCGTATGCAGTCCCAGTTCAGTAATCATCAGCTGATGACAGCATTTCCAAAACAGCTATTTAAATACCAATTCAATATAACACCTACCAGCCAAATTGTGTGCTTGCCATCACTCATGCCCATGGTAACGTTCCTTTGCCAACAAGTTTATGCACATTGATAAGTCCCAGTCCAAAATAAATATGTTTTGACCTAGCTATCAACATTCCAACATTGTTGGAACTTTAAGTCTGCCTCATAAATTGTTTTCGTTCACCAGTGGGTTACATTCACAAGGAGAGCTTTTTTTCTTTAGCCCTGTCTCTGTCTGAGCCTAATCTGTATGATGGTAAAGTTGAGTCACCACAGTAGGGGTTGGCTGGTACACCGAGGTAAATTAACTCCAGGGAGTTTTCTGCTGGCCTCGGAAACATAAACAATATTTGTGTCGTGATCTCCCGTGGCCCCGCGAAAGAAAACTCAAATAAAACAACAGCACAGTGTTTATTAAGCTGTTTTCCACCAGCACATAGCCAAACAACTCAGTAGTTGCAATATAAATAATTAAGTAGTGATAGCACTTTATAGCGCTAATATGACTTAGAATCAGATTTTAGTGTCCTTCAGATATCCTTTGTGTTAAGGTAATATCAGAATGTGAATTTTTCCTTATTGCACTACATCTTTTCATTATTTCCAAAGTAAAATGTTATTTCTCTGGATAGGCTGGTATTCTTTCAAGCACAGAATTAATACATGTCATAACAGCTGTTGCAAAACATCAATAAACTGTCAAGCAATAAAAAGGCAAGCTTTAACTGAGAATGAAAGAACTTGGCACAGACCAATAGAAGCAACAAAAATGTCATCTGTCTGGGAAGATTTGGAGAGCTCCCATGAAGTGGCTTACAATTATATTGCACATGTCACCACAGACAAGTAGATAAACAACACTCTTTCAATTTGTAATGAATTATCCACAGACATTGATTGGAACAAGTGTTTCATAAATGTAATTGCCTCTTTGATTCTGATCATTGATCTGAATCTGAACAATTGTGTATGAAATATATTTTAAAAAATCATATTGTCAGTGTATGAAAATGTATTTCATAAAGCTTGATTCGCTGTCAATGTAAAACATCACAATATTGATTGATTTTGATAGTTTAATACATTCAAAGGAAAGGAAGGCATACCTTCAGGGAGATTTGTGCAGGAACAAGCAAACAGGCAAAGCCCTCTGTCTCATTTCTTTTTCAGTTAATTTTCACAATGGAATGGACTGAAACTGTAATTTCATAGTTTTCAATGTGACTTTAAAAGTCATTAGAAAAGGGGGGAAGGGGGGTCACCAACCTCCATGACATGCCCTACATTTCCTATACAGGAGCTTTGTCTGGAGGCAGCCAGCCGGCAAATACATCACGACCAGTCTAAGAAGACATTAGCTCACAATGATATTTGTAATGCAACACTTTTGGGAGAGGTATTTCTCATTTCATGACAGAGTGAGGAAGGATAGATATGGTAAACAGTGGCTCCTGAGGATAATTTGACCTCAGAAAAGCAAGGCCATTTATTTTCCTCAGCTTAATGATACAAATATGGTTGTATTTTATGAAAAAGTACTGCTGCAGCTGGGCATCTGTGTGAATTCAATCCTGAAGCAATATTAGGAGCACATGAGAAAGAGTTCACAGCCAGACTACTCCAAATGTTAGCTTTACATTGAGCGTCATCAAGAGTTTCAATCAAAACTTCTTACCAAGATAAATACAAGCTGTCATGCATTGAGTTCTTTTGGCAGAGGATCACCATTGCAAGTTTTATGCTGGATGGCGTTTTACTTCAAAATTAAGTCCATGTCAAGCATGTAATTGAGGTTTCTGTGTATTAAAAACAAATATTTTCTGTCTGAAACGTAAACATTCACATTAATATGGCTAGTAATTTATACGGGATTGCCAAACATTAACGTTGAAATTCTTTATATCGATGTTTCGCTTCTCGCTTTTGATGTGGTTGTCATGCCCACTGCCCCTAGAATGTTGCATGTAGATAGCTCTGGATTCAGAGAGAATTTACCACTTTGTTCATTTGTTTAGGTGGGCTCAATTCATAATTACATTAGCTCCAACAACCCATGAAGTTAATGTCTACGCGTTTAGTGTATTTTCAAGCCATAACCTTACTCTAAACCTCACCACGAGGTAGAAATGGAATTCTTTACCTCTAAGCTCCTGGAGCCTCTTAAGCACATCGAAACTCCTGCACAAGAATAGAGTTTTAGAAGTTTTCTCTTTGATTGACAGAAATGACACTGTTATGCCAGACGCTTGATATTTGATTACTCGCAAAGTATCGTTGACAGTTCACTGAACCCGTAATGGATTCTTTAGCAACCTTATCACTGATGTTCTTTGAAGAACAGTACAGCCTGAGGGTTTTTCTGCACTTTCAGTAAGAAGACCCCCTTAAGGATTCTTTGTTTTCTTTTTTACAGGTGAGAGTGCACCTTCACACTGACTCAGCATATTTAAAAAGCCAAATTATTCAAGATGCCCCAGATCAACTTTGGAGTTCTGTCACTGTCATATATCAAACAACATTTTGACACAGCTCTTTTTGTCAACAAGTGAAAGCGACTTATTAGCACATTCATCTCCCATGTGACACTGACTTGGATCTGTGCCCAAAAAGCAAATAATTTCCCACACATCATCTTCAAATAGAAGAAAAGCCTTTCATTTGTTTCCTGCCCAGAGACGCATATTAATCAACCACAATATGAGTTTGATTCTTTGTATATGTGTTTGTATAATCCTAACGAGTTATGCAAATAAAATAAAGTTTGAATTAATTTTAATGAGTGCGTAACAAAAGGGCCAGAGCTAATTAACTAAAATTCTTCTCTTTGAAAAATGGGCAACACTGACCCCCCGTTGAATATAAAACAAAGCCAAGACCATTAGAATATTCATTATAAAACATATTTATGTAACACTGTGAGGTTTATGTGACCATGTGTCCCATGGGAGGAGGAGGTAGATTGTAAGGTGGAAATATATAGTTTAAGCTTCAAAGCACAATAAGGTATATTGTATTAATTCATTCTGCAGCCTGCAGGGACTAAAGGAAGCATAGAGGCATTAGCTGCTTATATTTGCTCCATTTATGCCTCAGTTTCTGTCCCCAGTAATTTCCATTTTGAAGTTTAGGTGCTGCTGTAAAAAATCCCTCTGTAATAGACAAAAATAGATGAACACAGAAGAATACATTTAGTTAAGTCAAGCATTTTTGTTTCTTGTATCCTTGAACACAGGATGCTGCCACGGCTTAAGAAGATGTATGGTACTACCAGAGTACTATACCATCAGGTCATTAAGGGACGCAACAGGATGGGATTTCTAATAATGAATGCAAGGACACGGACAAGAGGAAACCATTAACACTGTGAAGAAGAATCTTATAATAAAGGTGAGACCAGTGTCATGTTGTTAATAGCTACAAGTATCCATCAATGAGCAAATGAGCCATCAACATTTACTGCTAGCTCTCAATCACACAAATCAGCCCTGATTGCACTGCCACTGTGGAACAAGCTCCCTGCCACGTTTAGATCTGCTCTAATGCCAGGTAGCGTTTCTATTAATCCCTGTTTTCCATTTGCACAGCCATTAACTGTTTTTGTACCAGTCTCAAGAACGGCTGGAAGTTGCATCACATCCCAACTACCACATTTGGCCCTATCAGTGTGGTTGGTTGGAGAAAGGGCTCGGCAAAAATAATTTCGGAACGCATAACAAGAGACTAGGAAAATAAAGATGTTTAAAAAAAGATTGTTATGATGCAGATGCATTAAATAGGCCATTTTTGGGCTAATGGGACACAAGGTCAAATGGGACAGTGTAACTATATAAGGTTTATTTTCTTGCCTAATGAGTGAAAATAAAAACTTTGAGGCCCAGCTGTGAAACTGCCTAATCCAAATTGCATGCCCTCATTGGTGTGGGTGAGGCATCATGATAGTTGTCATCATAAGGTCATAAAGTTATAATGGTTAATATATTGGACAAACTTTTGATGGAATCATGAATATGATGCTTTGATACAACTGCAACAAAAATTGTGTTAATATCCTGTTAATAATTTTGGAATTAGGTTGTTTTTATGTTATCCCATCACCCAAAAACATGATGTTAGGTCATGTTGGGACAGTGCTTAAAAGGCTTTGCTAATGAATAAAGTTATCAACCTTGCCATAGAGAACCATTGTGTTGCTCTAGATTAGTGGTTCCCAATCTGTTCATGTATGCGGAACTCTAATCAGTTGTTTATGAACAGAATTTTGAAATAAAAATTCTTATGTAGTACAGCGCAGTCCGGACTCGAGCATGCGACCTCAGACATGGTAGGCAGGTGCCCTAACCAGGTGGCTAAAACCCATCGGCGCTAGCATACAGTATGTTAGTAGTGCATCTCTTAAGGCATCAGAGAGTGAAGTTTACTCACTGCTCAGTCTAGCTGGCTACCGTTACACTTACACTAGCCTGGTTAACTGGTTTGGTAAACTTATGCTAGCCAGAAACAAAATTGATTGATGGAGCAAAAACTACAAAATATAACTAATAAGATAGTAATTCTACCCTATTTTTGGACTCTGGCTCTCTATTTCCTAAAAAGGTCAGCACTGAACAGCTTTGTATACGTCTATGCTGCAAATTCACGATTCCATCGCTTAAAGGTTCTGCTGCTTACAATAGTTACTATGCCTGACTATGGAAATAAATATTGTTAGTAAATCAAACTTAAGATTTTTGTTTTATTTGCAGATGGAACTAGAGATTCTGCAACAGTTTGGCCTGTATGTTCTGAAGATGGACAAAATAATTTTCAGTGACACATAATTTGCTTGTTTTTGGTTGTGCAGATAACCAAATTAAATGATCATAACTGAATTATATCATAATTTACATTATGCTGAGGTGTCAATACTTTTTATATAGTCATATCAGGTTTTTCCTTGAGTGAAAAACAAAAAGTTTGGTATAAATCCATAGGAAAATCATTTAATGCTCCTCAGAGCTGTTCAAGCGCTTAGGCCACCCCATTATGGCTACCAGAGGGGGCATTATAACCTAAAGCCCTCTGTAATCACAGCCTACCCCTTTGTGCTACATAGCATTTTTGGCATGCTGCTCCTCTATCCTACCCCCAGGCAATCCAGCTTTCATTTGCATGGTTTATTCAAAAATGAACCGTCTAACCTGAAAAAATTCCTAATTATTACCTACATTATTTGTTTTACTGTTTGGATAACACTGCATCTCAATGAAGTACCCTATGCGATTTATAGTTTCAAATTAATCAAAGGCAAACACTAATGCCTGAGATGTTTTCATCTGTTCTTTTCAATGAGGAATTTCAGAGCTCAGTGCTCCCCATTTCTCATTATCTTGATATAGAGATCCTCCATACCTCATCATTATGCATAGTTAGAAACCTTTACAACATGCTGTGTTGTTGATATTATTTTGGTAACTTCTCAACAGATGATAAATATAAAAAACATAATACACCATCGCCAGTACAATCCTAAAGCATTCCATTTTAAATGCACAAAATTGAAAGGCAGTTTTCTAAAATACACTCAACTAGCTCATGCAACATTGAATTCTTTAGTTAAATGTTAATAAAGATAAATATATATTATACAATAGTGATCCAACAACACATTGTAGATGTAAATTAATTCAGCATGATGGGCTTTACAAGAGAGAAATTATTGGATTTTGGCATCTAGTATTTGGTAAGCTTTGTTTACCCTTTAAATACGCAGAGGAGTTTGATGATCTCTATACTTCCCACGCCATCTGTCTATCCTCTGATTCCTGAGCTCAGAAAACCAGAGATGTTCTTCTCAGTCTCACGGTGGAGCAGTTCATGTCCCTACTGCAAGATATTTCCATTTGATTTGATGGTACAGATTACTCGCTTGTTTATGAGCCAGTGTTGTACATCAAAACGCCAGCATGATCTTTTAGATATAATGGATTGAATGTAAACCTTGAAGTTCTTATGATCATTAGAGAAAATGTATATCCTTTACTACAATCGTTACCTTATGCTGGTGGAGTAATTGCATTCTGTGCAGCTTCCAGATTTATTTTTGTGGAGTGCAGTGTGGAGCACTGTTGCTCAGTCAATGGAGTCTGGATAAGTAATGGTAATAAATAAAAGTATAGTAATCAGTTAACACACCACTGCATAGAATTTGATACAGTAAGGTAATATTATTAAGTATTGTTGTAAGTGTGGTAAGCAGACCTACATCACAGGAAGATATTATGATTGCTTAACTCCACTACACTTCACACCATAGTTTAACAATAATGTTCAAGAAATGAAAGACAATAAATACACAATTAACAGAAATGTGTTCCTTGTGAGCAGATACCTGGCAGCAATTACATTTCCGATGAAACGGTTATTGAGAAAACTAATTATTATTGTATAAATGTAATTTATATGATATATATATATATATATATATATATATATATATATATATATATATATATATATATATATATATATATATATATATATATATATATAGACAGGGTTACATCCACTTACTTCCAATACTGAACATATTCATTAACAATGAGAAACATGTTGGGCACTGTAACTCCCATCTTTCCTCATTCCTCTATTCATTCACTACAAAGTGCTACCATACATCAGTGTTATACAACTGATAAATAGAGTGCATTATATTCCCTGTCTTTCTGGCTAGAGAAGGATAGAAAATATCAGTATTTCACAATGGCTAAAATAACATTGTTTTCCGTAAGGTAAATGAGTGAGCTTTTGAGCAGGGAATTGAGATATCTTTCGATGACACAGACATGCTGTGCATCCACACTATAATGCTCCGTACCCATCTTATGTATTCAAGACATAATTGTACAATATCCCAAGTTCTGGCTGCACATTCATATCCCATCTCTAGAGTATTGCCCGTATTGTATTGTATTTCAGACTTAACATACACATAAGATGTTACATTAAAATCACCTGGAAAACATGAAGTTGTGTTCTTTTGTAAAAATGTAGCTGTTACAACTATTTTAGTAACTATTTTACTTTTGTGATGCACCACAATCACTCCATTGCTCAGAGATCTCCACTGGCGTCCTACATTTCACAGAATCACCAACAAAGTCATGCTCTTCACCCGCAAGGCACTGCATGCCTCCACTCCTGACTAAATCTTAGAACTTATCTCTCACTGCTGCCCCTCTCGCTCTCTCTATCCATTTAGCTCTGGACCTCTGGATATTACTAACACAAGGGCCTTTGCCTCCACACCGCCTCCCACAGTCAGAGCCACAAGCAATATTCGTTCTTAAACACTTGCATTTCTGTGGAACATATTGACATAAGTTGTTTACGTGTCTATGGAATCTTTTTTCAGCAGCATTTCTTCCGTTTTCTTGGTGCTTCTTTGTGCTAATTAGATGCTCCGGAGATCTTTGAGGTATTGATAAAACAAAGTAGGTATTATAAATGCATTCTTACTGCCATATTGACACAAAAGTGCACATAAAGCGGTAAGAATGCATTCATTTCATTGTATTTCTATTATGTTGAAGAGAACCAATGAAAAGACCAAACCCATAAATGTCTTAGTCTTTTTATTAATAGTTTCTGACGCTCTGTGGCAGCTCTAAGTCCATTGTTTCCTTGTGAACATCTAAATAAGTTAAAATGGCTCACAAATATATTGTTGTTTTTTTCAATGGCTCAGTAATTTCCTGGAACAGCTGGGTACTGTGATTTTTTTGTTAATATTACCTAATTGGAACTAAATAGTAAATTTCTTGGGGACTATTGTCAGCCGTGGATTAATACACATTTGGTGTGCCTGAGTATTTCTGGCAGCAGGACCGTGAATGTGGGACTCACTCAAAATAAACTGTGTGTGTGTATGTGGTAATAAAGGGACATGTCAACTGATGCAAAGGTGACTTGATGTGTTTTCCATAGTTTTTGGCCAACAAAAACCTTTGTATCTCTGACTTATTTTTTTACTTTGGCCATAAAGGCAACATTTGTGTTGTGTGTGGATCGGTTCATTGTTGGTTTTGATCTTTTCATGGTAATTTGACAAGAAGAACAATAATGTCACAAACCTTATCTATTAAATATCTCTATTTTGCACTGTAGATTAAGACTTGACATGAATAGCCTAGTCAAATTAGCCATTATTACTCATGGTAAAAAACAATTTAATTAGTTGTTTATAAAAGAAATGCATGCTAACAACCTGAATTAAGGGCCATGTTTTATATTCATGAGATGCATTAAGTGGAACAGAAAAAAGCTGAAAATGCCAGCAGAAAAACAATACACTTCATCTGATTTAATGCCACCAGAAAAGAAAAGAAATACTCTGAACGTGCCTAATTTCTATAGATTTTCACAGTAAACATATCATGATTTGGTTAAATGTCTTAATTGTTTCTATCAATTGAAAATGTTGTGACAGCTGTTGTTGCTAATTCTGTTTGGGTCCTTATTTTTCTACTGTATATAGAATCTAGCAGTGCAAGTTGTTTGTAAAGTTTCACCAAGATTAACTGTATGTTGCAAAGAGAAAAGATAAAGAAGTTCAATGTTGTCCTCACTCTGTCATATCTGATGGATTTGTAGCTGTGTAGAAAGTTTTGCCCTAGTTTTGAAGTGAGGAGGTCCGGGGGTGAGGAGGAAAGGTTTGCCTCAGGCATCTGCAGCTGTGTGATGGTCTGTTACTGGGAGTTTTCTCCAACCCACTGGGACAAAAACAACTCTCTGGTCAGTCTCAATCTCTGACCTACCTGGATGGAAAAAATCTGCTCAAAACATTTTTATTCATATGATAGGTAGGTATACACCAGATATTTATCCAAAAACTAATCCAAAATCCCTCCACACTCCATTGGTTTGTGCCTTGTTTTTATGTCTAGCAGACTAGCAATTAATATCTGTTGCTCTCCAGCACGACTCAGGGAAGATATTTATTGGAAGATCGATGTTTGTTTTCGTCAGTATTGTTCCAATTTCCTTTTGAGTCACGGAGGTTCTCAAACTGATATAGACAGGCATTAAACCTGTTGTCCTCGCACATTATTTTCTGTTAAAAAGAGCCTTGTGTTTTGGATGAGCACACAATACTCCTCCCAAGTTCTACTAGATTTTTTAGTTTCAGACATGTAAGACACGTTCTGCCTTGACACATATTGTATTTAGGAGGGATGTTGTGCAAGATGAATGTCTTTTCACAATTGGCCTTACAAAGTTTGGATCTTTCTAGAGGTGTATTTTTATTTTTATTTTATTTTTGGTCGTAAAAGAAATCTTTGCTACAGCACCTCACAATGAGCTTTGAAACACAATGTGCCAAAAAATATTAAATCTGTTTTCTGTGAAAACCATTGCTCGGAGCAATGAAGGTATTTGCTTGGGTTGTATTTATTTTTCCACTCACAAAAAGATTAAAGGTTATCACAGCCATGACACTTTTCATGGCTAAGGAACAATCCCTGTTTTTGAATCACCATATTGTGGTAAACACTTGAAAATGAGAAATGCAACAATCCCACATCTCCATGGTTGATATAAATACAATTTTGTCCATTTTAAGTGCTCCCATGTGGACAATTTATTATTTGAAACTGAACATCCACTTAACACCAGTGTACAGTGTTTAAGGCAGCATTTAAGTGCTCTACTTGTGTAGCCTCAAAAACAGGTAGTGGGTGTAGTGACACAGTTTTATTTAACTGCACAACAACAACACGTTTTAACTCAGTTTACCCACTTTTAATATTTATAACATTAAATAACTGCATGTTGTACACATACATCTATAGTTTATTCCTTTCATATTTCCTTTCAATGTCATATTTTTTTCATTAAAAACAACCAGGAAGACAAGTTTCTCATGGCCCCATTAATAATACATTATCACTCAGTAAACTGCAGGAAATGCTATGTAACTTGACCATTCTTTTCTTAAAAGCTTATTTAATTGTTAAATATTTAAGATGTGTATCCTCCTAACATACGGTGGTATCACTGAACTGACATACACCGAGTTTAAAGATTACTGCCCTGGTGGGGCACTGGTAGTTTGACAGTGCCGTTGCTGTGACAGTGCTTGCTTTGCAGTCTGCTCTAGCATCTGCCATCGTATTTGATGGCACATCAGAGGACACAGTAAACATTGACAGAAACATCTATCTTCCCGGCAACCTGTTTTTATGGATTTTTTCCCAGTTTAGATGCTAGCTGTCATAAATATAAAAGTGCAGTGATCATTAGCAGCTGTGTCAGGTGCGGATGCCACATAAGAATTGTAGTATATTTTGTATTCTGATTGCCTTGTCCACTCCAGGAAAGTAGGGCCCATTAGTTGAAATTAACTCCCACTCTGATTATGATGACAACATAGCAATAGATTAGCAATATAAATACTTGAAACACAATTACCAGGAGCAATTCCAACTGTTACTCTTTAACCACTTATTAGCATTCATGTCAACTGTGCAGTCATTTTATGTTATTCATTCTACCCTTAAACACCTCACAATGATACGTATCCATTTACTTTCACTTTGACTAAGTAATTAACACTAATTACCAAACAGCAGGAAGCTGCAGATTTAACACCTTAAATTAAATATAACGTACTATACAACTTACCTTTGGTACTAACTTTAATAAATTAACTCCATTACAAACAGTACTTGACAATGAATGGACAAAACATCATGTTGACACACAGCAATGCCCTTTTTTGTTCCTTCTGTGATGCTTTGCATGTTTGCTTTAATTTGATTTAATTCTTTCTTTTAATGGCATAACATTAATGGCCATTCCAAATAAATCTAATTATCTTGAAAGGTTTTTAGGTTGACAGACAAAATGTTTGATTGTGAGTCTATCAGAAATTTGACTTTATTATTGGAAAGTGTCACTTGAACGTCTGGTATGTCTGATAGTAGTGCACTCTGCTTATGGTTACAACGTGGTAGGAAAACTGCATTTGACTGTCCATTCATGATTTGGGGATTTAGGCCATCAAACCATAAATATCTTTTTAAGGAGATTTGCTAATTAATTTTTTGGTGTCTGTGGGGGAACTTAGGCATGGGAAAGCATTATACTTTGGCTGATGGGGGAATAATTTATTTCCAATTTGGCTTGCTTTTTTTGTGTATATTTGCTAACAAGGCAGGCAAACAAAAATCAGTGGACTGGATGCATTAGCACATCAAGACCAGGGCAGGAAATAACATAACATTAACTGAGTGAAGCTACAGCAATCCAACATTAGCTAACAGGGCACAAAGCTAATATAACATTAGCAGGGTTAAGCTACCAGCTTTCTAACATCAGCTGACAGGGTAAGCAGCAGCTACTGGCAAGCTTGTTAAATGAAGTGTCTCTTCTGTTTGTTTGTTTTTTGAAGAAGGAGGAGCTTTGATTTTTAGGATTTTTAGGATAAGTATGAGTAAAATGAAAAAGCAAAAAAAAAGGATGCAGCTCCACTTGCTCACACTTGCAATTTTTGCACAAATAGCATAGCATACATTTTAGTTTATTGTGAAATAAACATGTCATTCAGCTTTTACTTAGTCTTTAGCTTCTTACTTTGTGACTACATTGTAATTGTATATTCTCCCGTGCCCCCATTCAGCCACCTTTTTTAATCGTGCACCAGTTGAGACACTTCAGGTTTTGCTTGAATTGAAGCAATATTCCGTATAATTATGCAACGTAACTGCTTCCTGTCTCTCCACTGTATATTGGGACTGTCCTCCATCGTTTTATGGACAGCCATGACAAATGTTCTACGATTCCCAAAACACATAAAGGCGAAAAATGAAGGAGATAAAGATCCAAGAATTGTGTGTGCAAACCACAAAACTTCAAAGATGTATTAGGCAATGAAATCAACTCGTTCAAATATCTTAAGTCAAAGTGAGAACACACCCACACGCTTGTGCACAGTATGGCAGTGTGTATACCCAAGGCTCAAACACCCTAATGGACCAGACACCCTGAGGCTGTATGTGGGTGTGCATACTGTACAGTGTCCCTGTGTGTGCGGGAATGTATGTGTGTGTGTCTGTTAGCAGGAACTAATGGGTTTTGCCTCCATTGGCCCACATCTGTGACTATAACAAAGCATTTTGTCTTTTCCCAAGGGGTATTACATACCACAATGACATCGGGGATAGACACCCGAGAGTGTTGAGTGTTTATTGAGTGAACTGACTTGGTAACCAATTTCTGTTTGAGGGGAATATTCTATTAAATATGGTTTCTAAGATCTTGGGAATGACAACACTACTTAAAAAACAACACTTTGTAGTTGGTGTAGACTTGACAAAAAAATGTCTCCCTGCCAGTCTTAAAAACATGTTTTAATCAGTAACACAGTACTTTCCCTCAGAGGTATGCAGTGGTCGACACATTCAAAATGAATTCCTCACACATCTCCACACATAAAGAATAAAGACAATCTATGTAAAAGGTTTCTGCTTCAGATTTAGGCCACTTTTGAAAAACGGTATTATTTCACAATCTTATATTGTCATGACTGTTTTCAACCCTACTTCGTATGAGTCTGCTCATAGGTCATACAGGTGACAAGGTCTACCTACCTTTAATCATGATTAAAGATGACCCCCCCGTCCCTTTAGCAACATTAATGTTTTTTTCACATCAAACACGAGGCGAAAAGTCACTTTGCATTTGGTGTGAACACACCATAACACCAAGTTTACAGCAAGCTCTTCACTTTGATGACAAAATATGGTCTGTGTATTGCTAAACCCAACACTTTTCAGATGGCAAATAGTTGTTTTCTGTAATTGTTGTCCGTCTGACATCTCCCTGTGTATCTGTTCTTTTCTGCAGCTCAGACAAATGACAGTCCTCTTGACAATCTCATCATCTTGACCAAATATAAAAAGCATGCTGTAACTTAGCTTTAGTGGCGTTGGGCCAATACTATTCTTAAAAACTAGTTATTTCATTGATGTCATCTCTTTGGTGGTACCAATGTAATTTCAATTTACAATCAACCAATAATGAATACCAAAGGGAGGACGCCAATGTAGATTCAGTGCCCAGTGTATTATTTTTTCTGTGTATTGTAAAGATAGTATTTATCTTAACAGAGCTTTAAACCCCCACATTCCTCTTGTAAAACTACCACTGTGTTTAGTTTTGCTGAAATATTTAAGAGGATAAAGGCAGTGCTGACAAAAAAGTCAAAATAGAAAAAGAAAGCATTTAGGATATGCATAGGATATGCAGAAAACTGTGTGCTAACAAGCATCTTATCTGAGAATAAACTCAAAAATACAAAGAGACCGCTATACAAGCTAACTTCCCATTGTTTTAGTGTAATTTTCAGAGGAAAACATTGACATTGTCAACTGTAGTTTAAACCTTTGAAGGTAAATGTTTAAAAGTTTAAGATGTTCATGGTCTTCTCCACAGACACAAGTTCATTTGCAAAGTTGAACTCCCATTTCAAATTATGTCATCATTTGTTTGCCCATGTTATGTTTTCATCATTTTTTTCTCAGCCTCTTATATTTTCTTTCTTAAAAGTGTCCTGTATTTCAACTTGAACGGCAGGAAAAAGACATAAGCTATAAAAAAATAGACCTGATTGATCCCGATATGATAAATGGTCATAGAGGCATTATGCTCTTAGGTAACAGTTGTGAACAAAAAGCATAATGGTCCTGATCCTATAATTCTAGTAAATGAGGCGCATCTTTTGAAAAGCACTGCAGAGACAAAGAAAATGATGCATCCTTGTTTTTACTTGTCTCAATTTTTCTGTCTATGTCACTCTACCATTTTCATAATGTAATCTGGGGCAAACAAATTGTAGTCTGATGTACAGCATTGCAAGGTTGATCTGTCACCCTAGAACGCACCTCCAACTGCATCCAATTGCATAACATGTGTGAGTTATAAAAAAAACAATAAGTCCCACAGCCCTTCTGGTGTGTTTGGCTCATGAAAATTGGGCTTTGAGAGGGGAGGAGATGGTGCAGAGCACATCAGAGGGTTGGCCTGTCAGAATACCAACCCACTTCATGAATCAGACAACATGGTGCGAAAGGAAAGAATGAGAGAAAGAGAAGTGGGATGTAATTGATGATGTAAAAAAGTATGATGGGGTGAGCATAAAACGGAGCAGAAAGAAAATGTTGCTGTCATGGATCACAGGTGGGGATAATGAAGTCATAACACTGCCAGATATGTCCATTACCATACAAGAAGTACTGGTTGAAAAGATCAAATGCAGCACATTGCTGTTGTAAACCAAGAAACTTGTAAAACTCATGCTGATTTATATATTCAAATTTCAGAAAATATCATGCTTGAGATAAAACCTTTTTTGGTATCAGGCAAAATTCATTGGATAAACGCATGATTGAAGAAGATAGTCTGTGTGTAGCAGCAAAATGCAGTACTATGGGAACAAAGTCTACATATACTCCAGATTCACCATTGTCTTTTCTGATACCATATTATTTCATGATTTGGATTGGTTGTCACTAATTTATGTGTTCATTTAATACTTTTTAGATTTTAGTAGCCCACAAAAAAAATATTGTTGCCAAGATAAATATACGAAACAAGCACAAGGGCCAGGCTTACCCGTCTGTGTTTGTCTCCGTTGTGCTATGTGTTCTATCAGACTCTACAAAATCAGATCTTAGAGGAAGTCACATGCAGTGATGCCACTGTATCGATTTTAATTATCCCATTACTGAGCCTGGAGGTCTTATAAAAACAGATAAGCTAAAGACCCCCAACTAATTACATACGGAGCGGCATCATGCATTTATTTTGCTGTTGATTAAAGTTGCTTCGATTTATGTTAAATAACCGTGTGATTCAAATGCAAAACATATTGGCTTTGACAATGGAACGGAATGAGTGGGAGAAATAGAGCTTCACAGAGAGAGAAAGAGAGAGAAAGAGAGACACACGGTTTGTCCACAGTGAGCCTAATGAATTAGAAAACAGATTTCGTTTAGAAGTTTTGGGCTTTTGTCCACAGGTGTTCAGAGTGAAAATAGCACAACTATTCGATGGATTGTTATGCAATTTTATGTTTTACAGACACTCATGATTCCCAGCCAACGAGGCCAATCCTTAACCTTGGTGATCCACTGACCTTCTAGTGCCACTGTGAGGTTGACATTTGTGATTTTCAGTGAAATGCCTCCACGGCTAATTTGATGATTTAAGATGAAATTTGGTACAGACCTTTATGGCCCACCTCAGGTTGAATTATAATAACTTAAGTGGTCCCTTTATCTTGCATCCAGCGGCATTGTTAGGTTGAAAGTTTAATTTGTCCAATACTTTTCCCATCAGCCTCAACCATACTGTGTGTTTAGTGCTAATTATTAAATGTTACCATGCTACCATGTTACACTAAGATCATGAGCATGGAAAACATAACTGCTTAACATCACTATGTTAGCATTGTCATTGTTAGCGTGCTGATACTAGCATTTAGCTCAATGCACTGCTGTGCATTAGTACAGCCTCACAGAGTTGTTGAGTTTTAGTCTGGTTACGGTAGCATTTCTTTACTGAAAACTCCCCCGGGTTGGTATCCTGGCTGTGTTTTCTCACCTGAAAATGGAGCATTTAAAAAAGGGTCTCCAGAGTAGATAATGCCAGATGTTGTAATGTGGATGGGAAAAGCTGAGCTTTTGGAAACCTATTACTTCGATGAAAACTAATTTTATAGCCAATGACAAAGCACAGCTGTTGTCATTAACCTTTATTCATATTTATTTTGTCAAATGATTTCTGTATGAATATGATCTGAAAATGGTAGTGTAGCTACAAGTCATATTCACACATAAACAGCATTTTCAGATTTATCCAGCTTAGTGTGGACATAGTCTCAGAAGAGATGCAGGGACAAATGCAGAGAGAGAGCAAAAGACTGTGTGAGAGAGGGGAAGAAATAGGAAGTAGCAGAGTGGAAAGGTGAGGGTGTAAAGCTTGAATGCTTCAGCACCATTGCCACCACAAACAGTGCTGACCTGGAAAGCCTCTGTGTGGTGGAAATCAGCTTTAAGAAACCCTTTTAGAGACCTCCTCAGGGGATTAATACTGTTTTGGTGTTTGGGGTCTCTCTTTCTCTCTCACATTTTCTCGGTCTGTTTGTGTGCATGTGTCCATCACGTGTGTGTCTATAGTATGTGTTGAGGTGCCCGTGTGAAACCGATGAAGGGAGCATACAGTGGATTTCCTGTACAAGCTGCTGTGCATGTACGTGTGTGGGAGAGACTGGAGAAACTGAAAACAGAAAGAAAGTCGGAGAGTGAGAGGAAAGGCTGATTGGCATTTTAGTATTATGTAGAGGCAGAGATGCAAGGGAGGCGGAAATAATTTCATTGGTTGAGTTAAACCTCAATGGGCAGAGTGCATGATCCACAGTTTTTAAAGCACAAGTTAACTAAACCTAAACGGCAAAGAGGGAGCTCTAATCTGAACATAAATAAAAATGTCATGCAGGAACATGTTTTTTCATTTCCTTCATGATCTTTTTTTTTCTCCTCGTGCCCATTGGAGCACACAGAGTTTATATTTGCAGTCTACCAGTTGGGAATTTCCAACTTGTGACATTGAATGGAACTCAGCGTTAGCCAGAAAAATGGTACTCTTTTGGCTGTGAGAAATGTTAATTTAATGCATAATTAATTGTCAGTTATTATAATTAGAATCTTATTTTTGTACGTTTGGACAGTATTTTTTTGGTTATGATAACATTCTCACCAAAGTAATTGCTGGTATCTCAGAAAGCAGAGACATTGCTTAAAAGACGTTAAACAGCAATGGCACGACTGATTAAAAAAACAATTAGACAACTTATTTATTTGGTAGAGAAAGCAGAGGCGAACTGCAAAAATCATTACGCAGACTGTCTGATGTAAACATGTATCACATTTCACTTATATACTGGTTCAATTTTGAATCACCTGCACAATGAGGGATTATTACATGGTGCGCTCATCTGTTTGGTGTCCAAGTAAATTGGTCGAAAAACGTTTGGCTTGTTTACAACCTGTCTGATTATCTGAACAATCAGGTTTCTTGTCCGTTTGGACTCCCTTAATCTCAGCAATTAACTTTGGTGAGTAGGATGTTATCATATCCAATGAAATGATGGCAAAACTTACGAAAAGAAGATCCCAGTTGTAATAAATGATAATTAATTATCGTTTAACTAAAACTCCAGTCCAATCCAAACTACAAAGGAGATGTAACAAAGACAGGAAGATAAAGAGAGCGAAAACCTCCTTGTGCATTCTTTCACAGCACTTCTTATCAGCACTCTCTCTTCTAATCATGGGACAGGGAATGGACATGGTCTAGTGAAGAGCTAATTATCACTGACAACAAATGACACATCAAACAGGTATTATGTGAGCTCCATGAGGCCTTCCCCACTCAGCGGATCTCAACCAACGGTTTTCACAACTCTGGATGCTAGATTACTTTTGACAGAAAACATACAAATAAAACATTACCAGGGCTTACAGGGAGAGCTCGCAGAGATACCCACTGAGTAAATTATTCATACATTGACTTACTGAAGGAATGAAAGCTTCTGTCTTTCCTCTAATCCCCAGCAAAGCTTTCGGTAATAGTGCAGCGCTCAAGAGTTGCTTCTCACAAGGCTCTATTCATCAAACTTTCCAATGTATGAAATCAGCGTCTGACAGGTTTTGAAATCCTGCGGCTCCCGCGTTATTATAGCGTTTAGCCTCAAACAGGCTCTCAATCTAATGACTTCTCTGCGATGGTGATTGCTTTGATTTTAATTGGGATGTTCTAGGGGCGCTGCTGCTTCTAATCCAGCTGTCTCCCAGCAGTTAGACAAGGGTTGCTCACGGTGAGCCTTTATTCCCACTCTGAAACCCATCACAGGGTAGTATGGTTGCCCTGTTGAGTTTAGTGATGTAGGATAGGAGGAAGGAGGGGTACCATATGTCACAGAGGGGGTGCCTTGTATTGCTCACTGAAGTCAAGGGTAATTGAGAGATGAAATGTAGGACCCATCCATGAGGGGAAAGTATCAAATGGACAACATCCTTGGTCTCCAGAGACAGGGTTATGGTACAGTAAAGTACCATTTAGTTTGTCCATCCTTGAAAGACTAAGCCATGACCCCTCTGGGGAAAAATAAAGAGCAGAGAGGGCTTACCTGGTGCACATCTGTCTCTGCAGACAATTGAAGGATCCTACCAGTGTTCAGTGTTTTGTTTTTTTTTGCTGCCGTCCTGTGGCGAGAATCTCTTCCAAACAACTTTAACATCAACCCTTTAAACAACCAGACTCCAAATGTTTTCTACACGGTTTTACTAGTTTGTGTTTGGCTTTTGAGGAATTTGTGGGGATTTCTGTTTGCATTCTTGTTTGTCGTTTTCTTTTTTTCACTTTTTCTCCTCTGTCTCTTTTACGCAAAGTGCCTGGGTCTAAGAAACCACAAGATCAACAGCTGGTAAAATTCCTGTATTGAAAAGTCTTATCAACTAGGCCAAGTACTACAAACTTATTTCAGTTGGTCATATTATGACGTATTAGACGGCATTTTGTCATCACATCACGTGACCAGGGTAGCCCTTTTGTGTCATTTATTGACGTTTAGGGCTCTGTGGTCAAGTTAGCAACACTTAAAATACAACTTCGGGTAAAGTTAGCAACAATAAATATGCAACATCCGTTAGACTTGCAAAAGTATAATGCTATTATTGCCATTTTGAAATGTCACGTTATGTGAAACGTTGCAGTTTTGTTAAGGTTAGGAAAAGATCATGGTTTCGGTTAAAATAACTACATAACTACAAAACTACAAAACCATACATATTTTTTGCCGCAATCTTGATACTGGACTGTTTCGGTCGAAACCACAAAGGTATCGAGTAGCGATAACCATCCCTACCTGGCAGCAAACTGAATGATGTTTTCTGAATAGGTTATACTCAACAAAGAATTTCAGATGTCACTATGAGTGAATTGTAGACTTGAGTCATTGCCTTTGCCTAAATGGTCATAACTGTAGATGAATGAAGGGAGACATAGCTGTGTATTTCTATACAGAAGAGTGAAAAGTGTGCCAGTGAGTAAAACTTGTCAAGAGAGCCGAGTGGGTGGTGCTATTAATAACATGAATTATAGAAGTGTCTGTGTGATGTAGTTGAAGAACTCAAATTATTAATGGCAAACATCAAACTTTACAAATTTGACATCAACTACACAAAAAGTCAAATAGTGTATTTCTATGTGTTTTTTGTTGTGTGTATTAGTTTCACCAAAACGGGGAAGGAGTGTGATGAGAGATTCAGGAAAGGAGGAAAAGGATGAATATTAAATAATGAGTATAGTATGAGTTTCTCAGCACGCACACTAAAAATGGATTCCAGGGTGCTGCTAAGTCTGCCCCTGAAATTAGCTCTAGCTGCAGGTAACCTCTGCCACTGTGAGTCATTCTCTGTTCAGTGTGATTTACCAGCACTAAAGAGTACTGATGAACGTGTGCAACGACAGACACACGGACACACATTTGAATGATCGTGGTCTTTGTCAGTGGTTGTCGACAATTTTTTGTCTCATGACCACCCCAAAAAAAGCAAATGAATGGCAAGTCAAAATCCCTTTTACCTTTGACACTAAATGATGATTTTTATTTTCCCTTTGGAGACATGACTTCACTTGACTAATTATTGAAAAAATCCCTAGAGGCTGCAGGTATTCATTATACTACAAGAACAGGACATTCATCACGAAGATTTAAAAGTTGATAATATATTTATGTTGAAATTGTATTTTTAAGATGCTATCAGTCATCGTGTCACACTCCCCAAAATCATCTCTGCATTGTTCTAGATTCCACTGCTGTATTAAATATGTTTTTCAACTTTTCCTGGGTCAAAGGAGCACATTTTAATGGTTAAACTGTAGGGAAAAATATTTATGTTACGAAATTGCTAAAAAAGATAAAAGTGGAGAAAACAAAGAAAGATATTAAAGATACTGGAATGCTTTTCTGGGGGCCTTTAATCAGAGCAAACCTAAAATACCCTTGGCTATCAATTCACTTCACAAAAGTAGGCACACACACACACACACACACACACACACACACACACAAACACACAAACACACCCTCTTTTTGACATGTTCCCACATGCACTTTTGTGTTGAATCACTTCTGATTTCTGACTCGCCCTCCCCTTTTTATCCTTCTTCATATCACCTTTGTGTGCTAGGCTTTGTGAATATTTCTCTTCTGAACCTCTCAGTAAATTTTGACAGGGGCCTTTTCTATCTGAAGCGATTCCAAAAGAAGAAAATGTAAAGCACTGCATCCATTATTGAACAACATCACAACCTGGGAAGCCTCCGCGAGACATTTACATTTCATGGCCTCAGTCAGTGCCTTTGGTAAGCAGTCAAACCCAAAGTTTGTGGATGCTGAGGGCTCAAATTGACAAGTGCCTGCTTAGGTATTGTTATGCAAAACAAGCGATGCAAAATGTTGAATTTGGCATCACTTAGAATAAAAATGGAGACATTTTGATTTTAACAGAACTTCTTCAACCTCCACTACAGCTTTGTCTTGGGATAGACGTCATTTATACCTGAGGTTCAGGCTGGTCATGAAAAATGCTATTTGATACGAACTTTATTTTACACTGATTCTGCTACATGTGTTAGAACACCCACAGTGCATACTGTATCTCTTTCTTCACTTGATGGCTCCCTCTGCATCAATCCACTAAAGTCTATGACAGGGGATAGTTTAATGATAAATGACAAGGACACACATGGCTCGGAGGAAGGTGTGGTATAATTTCAATAATTTTAATAAGAGCCTCGGTGGCCTGTGAAACTGTCATACAGTATTTTGCTGTCTTATGGGCCCTGCAGTGATCTAAGCGGTCAGTAACCTATTAGGATGCTTAGTAAAAAAAAACAAGTTGCCTATTGTTGCTGAAGAAATATTCTGTGACAGCAACATTGTGTTTGCATCCCATTTTAATTTGTATGTCTTTTCCTTTAGAAGATTAATTGAAAATAGAATCACCACAATGCTTTCAAGGTTAATACAACACATGCTCAATTAAGTGTGGGGAAATACACAGCTGTACTGTATTTCACAGGGCTTCGCTGGCAGAAGCCATACTATTTTCCATGCTTCCTAATGATAAGCTTTCTCTCCCACAGTTATTTGTAATTAAGTTTCTTCTCAGCATTTAGTTAGAAAGATGTCAAAGAGGAGAACAGAGGAGGGGAAGAGGGGGATCTAGTGAGCTGGGGGCTCAAGCTGCCCTATTCCTGAATAAATGTAGAGGGTGAACAGGCTTAGTGAATTTCAAAGTCACCCAGGCGGCTTAATAGCTTTCCTAAATGACTCAGCACATTATTTCCAGTTGTACAGTAGTCCATTACACGGTGCGTTACCATACCCATACAGGGACTCCCTCCCCCCTGTCCTTCTGGCTCAAGCCTGGCATATGTTCAACAAACCACTTGAGCCTGAATGCAAAATTAAGTCCCTTGGCTGTAACTTTAAGGACAGGTTCAGTCTTTTTAGTGCTTACCCAGGAGCCCGAAGCCTGTCAGTGACACCCATAACCCTGTGCACCGCAAGCTCTGATGGCAAAGGTGATAGCTAAAAGTGTATTGCATTAGCCACGGGCGTGGATGTGGATGGAATGAGACAGAAAGAGGGAGATAAATAGAGGAGGAGGGAGCAAGAGAGAGCAATTAGTGGTGCTCTACAGCATAATCCCTAGGAGACAAGGCCCATCAATCATGTTACTAATCCTTTGTTTCTCAATAAAGATAACCATGCTGCAGGGAGTTAACATTTTCTTAATAAGTCATCCCACTATAGTACACCTGAAATGCCAGATTGGCCCAGAATTATCCTTATCCTTCATGTCTGACATTGAGTTGATAAGAGGGCGCTCAGACATACCAAACAAGAATGTTATTCCTGTTATTTTGATAGTATTATTGCTAGCAGAGGTAACCTAGAGGTCAGAGAAGGAGGAAGAGGGTTGTCTGGTCAAATCTTGGCTTTTTTTCTAAACCAGCCCTCCAACCTAAAAGACAAGCGTTGTCATTGCCTTCTAAAACAATTCAACGATTTTCTTATGTGGCACCTTTATCGGCAGGAGTACATCGTTTGCCTTCCAGAACTATTTCAAATTAGTATTACAGAAATGACTTGCGACTGAAACACGACTCTGTATTCAGGATAAGCAGTTGACAATAAATGGATGACCATTTTCTGATCTGTTACCTCTATGCTTAAGGTTTGCTAATGATGACATGCTCCCAATGCCAGTGCTAACATGCTGATACAAAACGTACAGCTGAGGATGATGTTAGTTTTTGTTAGTTTTGTTGTTACAGGTTTACAGGTATTTGGTAAAATATTAATTATTAAAAGACTGACCTGTTGATGGCGCTATCTGAAAAGTTAAGGGGGACAAGAATGCACCAAAATTCAAGGCAATCTATCCAATGGTTGTTCAGACATTTGACTAAAAAACCACAAATGTGAAGCTCACAATGGCTCTAGAGGAAAAGTCAGAGGTTCACCAATGTCAGTGGGAAACATGAATGTCTGTGACAAATTTTGTGGCAATTTAACCAATAGTTGTTGAGATATCTCATTGTGCAGTAAAGTGGTGGGTGCTGCTCGGTCGGGGTCATGGTGAAAGGCAACCAAAATTGAGAGTTGGAAGGAGATGGGTGTATGACCAGTGGTTTGCTGAGTCACACTCTTTTTTTGCTCTGAGCAAGCCATTAAGCATCAACTTAAAGCTGGCTGTGGTGTTTTTTTGTGAGGGCAACAGCGAACAATTGGTACTTTGTGATTGTATGAATGGTGTATTGTGGAATGAAAGCCTATGTTCTCAGCAGACTTTTTTCTGGATGAAGGTAAAACATTATTGACTGTATTGAAATATCTAGTCAAATAAGTTTAGGTTAGATTGAAGATCTAATTGCAAGTAGTACCTTTAAGGCATATGCTCTGGTATTATAAAATGAAAAGAGTTCTCAAATATTCATTATGACAGCCCAAAGGCATTGCTTCAAGATTGAACCACCCTTCTAAAGAAACAGAAAGGAAATGCCAGGGGGCAAATAACATATCTTTTGGTTCCTAGACTCCCAGCTAATCTTGCATGTTTTCTGTTGAAATAACAACATTTTCTTAAGAAGTCCATGTGGGCAACCTTTGTAAAATCAAGTCAGCTCCAACTTGATTGAATTCACTGGTGACCTTGAAGGCATCTCTTTGTCCGATTTGCTCTGCTTTCATCTGTATTATACTTCCTGCACAGGCTAGATCTATCCATAATGTTTTCTTGTTCACCTTTGTCTCAGAAACAACATTTTGCACCTTGTTTTTTTTTACTCCCCATTTCTTTTTCCTGTTTTTCTATCAACCCCTCTCTCTATCATTTCAGCGGTCTCTGAGAGAAGTCAGCCATGGATGTGTTGGTGTAGATGTGGCTCTGTGCTGTCATGGATGCTTCAAGGTCAAGAGTGCTTAGCTGGATATTAAAGAGACAGATGGGTGTAGAGACCGAGTGGGATGGCAACGCAATGCAATTATAACCCATGCCCACTGTCCACACACACACACACATACACACACACACACACACACACCCACACACACACACAGTCACACACAGTCATACACAGCACGAGGGAGCGAGACCAAAAGAGAAAGTGGGTGAGAAATAGAGATCACGGCTATCTCAAAAACTCTGCGGAGACAATCTAATATCAGCACGAGTGTAAGTCCACAACAGCATGCACGCACTTGTGTACAAACAAACGCATGTGCACATGTACGCACACACATGGCACAGAGATTGTCTGATAGGAATTGTAATGGCTCATTAAAGCACCAAAGTGATCCTGTGGATGGTTCCAAGAGGAGAAAAACAGAGTGAATGATTGATACAGTGATACAGAGTGTGCTCCCTCCACCAGCCCATTAGGGGTGATTTAGAGGGACTGTGGAGTGCAACTGGAATAGAAAAGAGGCTCCTTTCTTTACATTTTTGATCCCAACCTACTCTGTGACTGATTGAGGGAGCACAAGAAAATTAATGTTTTTCACCATTGTAAGATCTCACTGTTGTCCATAATAGAATTTAGCAGAGCATGATTGCACAGGTAACAGCCGCGACATAATAGGTGGTGCAAATTGGACATGTGCTACACTAGGTTTGCCTGCCTAATTGTATTTTAGACTGCCGTATGAGTTATGAGTGGCGCAGGGTCATGATATGGCTGCGCGCCAGAGTTGGTGACTGCAAAATAGTAAAATGGCCTGGAAGAAATAGTTGTCTGAAGAAACAGTACATGATCAAGGCCCGGTGTAATTTCCCCAGATTGGATGTTATTCACTAATGGTCATGCAGTGAGGCGCACTCTCTGGTTTGATTAGGTTCACATGTGATGTTTCACAATTATAATAGCACATGCATATATCATAAACTGGGCCTCAACTTTTCATTGTTTTCTACGCTGTATCCTTCTTTAATATGCAGTACTAGATTTCACTGCATAATAATACAAATGAACCATAATATACCTGTGGAGGAGTTGATAGCATTGTTGGTCAGCACTAATGAGTAAAGGATTACTTTGCCAGGTGCAATGACTCCACAGTGTTTGGCTCTTTAAGACGCTCCCAATCCTCTTGCCCTGCCTACTTGGATTTCAAGTGCTCAACACTGGATTACGGTGCTATTTCTACTACAGCACCCAAAATCCCTTGTGTCCTTGCCAAAAATGCTAATGACAAAGCAGGTATATTATGACTGCATTTTAAGCCTCATCATTTTTTTCTTTTAGACGGACTTTAACTACAAAATAGAGAAAATACATTACAAAAATTATTAATGTCCCCTTTCATGGTCAAACAAAAAAGCTCCTACTAATAGAAAAATTGCAGGAAAATGCCTTAAAGCTGTTGATTCATTAAAAACAGAAAAGTACAAACAGTAAATTAGCTGTTAGAATCCAAATTTCCCCCACAAATTGTATCTAAAGGTTCAATATGACAGCCCAACAGCTTAAAAATGTTAAGATCTTGGGTTGGTAAGATCAGATATTGTGACGCCTAAGTATTTCACACTGACACGGAGCGTAAGCATTTCCTAAATAGCTATGAAACACAAAGTGGCCAGAGACGTTTTAATGTTGGTATGATTTATTTGTCACCAGCACAGCAATGAAAACTAAAACATAAACCAAGGAACATACAAAGCAGCAGGTGCCTTTAGGTCATGTGTGATGATCGATATTAGAGGAAGGATATAAAGTGGAAACACTCCATGATTTGATCAGTGATGGCTATGAGAGAGAAAGACAAAACTTTTCTTAATGCTGCCCTACCTGTATATCATGGTCATGCACAAAAGAAGGTACTGCAGAACTTTAACTTTGACACATACACACAAATATAAAAGACATACACAAGCATGAATAGCTGCACAATGGTGATTACATACCATCCACTCATTACCCTGCAATATCATCCATATGTCAAACATGTAGCTTAATGAGCCTGAAAACAAAGTAATGGATGATTACGCTGTAACAGACTGCTGCTGACAGTAATATTTGTATTTTAATGTAAATTAAATGTTCACTTTAATTGCCCCCAAACTTACTTGCAATTCACGGTTGGTCAATTGAATCTTCAGTCTTCCAGGAGGCTTGACTGTAACAGTGATACTCATTAAAATGGGAGTCACTCCCATTAGAGATCGTAAGGCTGGGATCGGCATTGTAACGCATGATCACACAATGACCCTTTGTCATTATTTACTCATGATGGTCCGTGGTATGGACTCCCACATGAGTCCACATGATTGTGGACGAGGGAAGAAACAGCGGTGCTTTGAAATGGAGCCCAGCTCATGCTGAGGCAATTGAGACAGGAAATGGGGGTCGGTGTGGGGTCATGGCGTTCAAACTCAGCAATCTGAGGATTTTGTATTTCCCACAATCCCTTCCTCCCCCACCCGCTCCTGCTGTCACACACTCACACACACGAATGCACACACGTCCAAACCCACCACGCCTCCCGGTCCTTTATCCCCTGGAGGTGAGAGTGTGATATCAACCAATCTGTTCCAACCACCCCCGTAACCCCAACAGTCTCTCCAGCACCACCCCAGATTCTTGCCGTTCCTTCCTGTTCCTACCCAGTGTGGGCCACAGTGGAGCGACTCCCGTACCAAAACACACTGCAGTGAGAGCTGGAACAGCACTCGTAGAGCGGGTCAGAGAGAAGGGTTAAGTGAGCCAAGGAGAGAGAAGCAGCAGATATGAAGTCCTGCTTGGACTCCAGTTTGACTGATATGGGTATTTTAAAGAACTTAGACGTCATTAATTATCGTTCAGCACATTTAAAGGACTGGTGGGTGACTTTTATGTATTCATATTTGCTTAGAGGTAATAAAAATGGCAGTGGTCACAGATGGGCAGGATAATATGTCAGAAACAGCGGTAGCCCCGTCTCTCTGCTGTGCTCATTTCAAAGGGAAATGTGTGGAAACTCATCTGACCAATGAGGCGAATTTTGAGGCAAAAACTGTGACTACTTAGCCAGCAGGAGGCCAGCAGGGTTGAGAGGCATGGCTCGTGTTGCTTTGAATTTCCAGATTTTTCACCTCGTTTTTCACCAACTTACAGCATTTCTGACCATTTGATGATTTATGCAAGAAAATCATAGTAGTGTTTTCCTGCTGAAGATTTAAAAGACACATTCTAACACAAAAACTTTTCACTCAAGCCCATTTCAAATTCTCTTAGCTGCTTATTAAAGCTCAATGACCAAGTCATGTATTTAATGTTATAAGAAACAATGAGATATTGTTTAATATTATTTTTAATATTACTGCCTAAAAATTGAGAATTAATTATAAACTGCAATTCACTTAATAAATAACATGAGCATTTCTTTAATTTCATTCAGGGTTCCAAAAATTGGTTCCAGGTGTTGATCGTTTTGGCAGTGGACAATATCTTTGGATAATATACCATAGCTGAGGTCCAAAATCAGTCCTACATATGTATCAGCAGGCCAATTTATCAGTTTAACAGTAGTTTCAACATCTCCTCTGTGAGAACCATGGGAGAGGCGATGAGAGGAGGGGCACAGAGGGGAGGCAGCTATGAAGTCAATGAAGCAGAGCTCAATTTGGACATCAAACACAGAGGGGGAGATGTGAAGGCAGTGGCACGTGGGCCTGAGATGTCAGGAAGGAACGGTGTCCTGACTCCATTTCCAGCCCTCCCATGGGAATCCCACGCATGTTGCAACAATGTGGCAACAGACTTCATCCCATTACACCCGAGGCTCTTTACCCTCAATCTGTTCCCGTCTCGAAAACTGACAACTTGACTGTATTGAACTTGTTCAAAGGGTTTCAGGCTTCCTAGAATGTCTGGAAAGATGAGAAATTATGAATTTATGTGTCTGAAATTTATAGAAAAAACATCTGGCAATGTATGGGAAACTGTTTTTAATATCAGATTGTACTGACATATTCGACATACTGCCACAACCTAGCTATGTTAAATTTACCAGCCGCTGATAAAATGCATGTTGGAAACCAGTACAAATAGTTTAACGGAAATTGTGTTGGATCCTATACTTCAAACATTGCATGAAATTCCTCATTCAGTGACCTTTAAGTAATCCAGAATACAAATTAGCAAACCCATAACTGTCCATGTTATTAGCAGAAGCTTAATGTGTGGTGTTATGTTTCAGTCACTATCGGATCATTTTCATGAACTGTGAGAGCGATCGGTCCAAACTCCCCATGCAATAAAGCAGGGGAAAATACAGGGAACAATTAGCACTGCCGTGAAAGGTGATAATTGCAAGTTGCACTTCTGTAATTGTATTTCCTCGATTCTGAATGGAAAATAGTGAGAAAGTTGTATGTAAGCAGAGTAGCTATTATCACTAGCTGCATGATAAATGGAGATGGCCCAGGGATGCCAAATCCATAAGCATTTTAATGATTGGTAAGTCATGGTTTCCGGATTGGAATGAATATGGAAAAGATCTTTATCCACCGGTGTACTCAAGGTCAACACTGATCTCCTGTCCCTTGGGTGCTTATCAGGAACTTTTTACAAAGTGCAAATGATACCTTCAGCTCTGCTCTGTTTTGCCTAGCCAGCTTGGTGGAACGTGACATAAACCATATCATTTAACATAATTTTTAAAGGTGTAATTAAAAATATATTGGGTTAAGGACATGGACATTGAACATGTACTCGATACAATCCTGCATTCAGAGTATTGTGCTTACAGAATGTACTTACATAGAAAAGCAGAGCATAGCAGAGTGTATTGTGTTCGTTTCTCTGAGACCACAGCTGCATAAAACACTTAGCAACATAGTTGGTCAAGACACTAAGTGGGGTTGCTAATTAAGCTTATGTAGCTGTCAGAGAATTTAGGACATATTTTACTAAACAAATATGAGGAAAGTATATGTGTATAGCACCTTTGAAACATGGAAGCAATTAGTTATGAAATTCCACTTTTAGCCAAAAGGCTAATTTTTAATCTTCATTGCCTGGGCAGATTGATGTTCTACATTAAAAGAAAGAAAGAAAGAAAGAAGCAAGCAAGAGAAAAGGCAGCCAAACAACATCAGCGTATTCAAATGTAGAAGAGCATTTAATATTTCCCTGAAGAGGAACATTTTTATAATTATAACAATAACAACAGTTAAAATAGGAAATAGGAACCAATAAAATAGAAAATTAATTAATTAAATCAGCTATGTTTTATAAAATTAAATAAATAATTTCAGTATAATTTAATCTTTAAAATAGAATACAGAATTGTGCCATACTCAAATTCACATGACAACTTGACAACTCTAATCGGGGTCATGAGAATTTTGGGACCTGAAAATGAGGTCACAGCCAGAAAAGGTTGCGCTAACGTGTCTCAGGTGGAGAGATCGATCTACCTTAAAGGGCTGCTAACCCACCTTAAAGAATTATCTATTATTAGAAAAGATCTGTCTGTGGCGCAGTGGAGGATTTGAGTATCCCAATGTGATTTAACTGCTTTTCAGTTCTGATTGCAAGAGGAGGGTCCTTTTTGCAGCACGTTCAGGTGTGTGATTTAATAAATGGATTGAATGTAGGCCCTTATCACCTTCAAAATAAAAACATTCTGACCTCACAACAATCAAGTTTCAAAAGCCTGCACTGGGTGAATTGTAATATACAGTGTAAGATAAAACTACTGGCAATATGTATATGCAGACATTTTCCCAAAACAGATTACATTCATTTTTCGAATAAGGCAAACTGTCAGTGATTGATTTTAGCAGGAGGCACTCCAATAATGAGATCTGTGTTTGATGCCACTGACCAGTCTTTCAGGTGACTGATACAGTGATTGAGTGATGTCACCTGCACCTTGATGAACATGTCACCACGGCAACTGACAGGTTCTCCCGCCACCTCATGCTGTCGCCATCCACGACTCACCTGATTTACCGCCCTGATCGCTCCGCTTGTCCTCATCATTTTTTAAAAGCTCCTGAAGTGTCATTTCCTGTGCTATGCTTGACTTGAATCTGAGGAAATGAAGCCTGAGAGAGGTGAATTATTACCCACGGTGACTTTTAGACTAATTGAGACCATTACACTATGCAACACAGCAAAGAGAGAGTGCCGACTCTGGTGGTGAACACAGACGCCCAGTGCACCCCCTCCTCCCCAAAAATTTGAGCCCTAATTTGTCAGTTAACCTTAAATGTCAAGGTGAAACTGCTGGTGAAATGCAAAGATTGAATGTAAATTAGTGGCATAAAAAACATGCTCTCATGACCCCAATCTGTATAGTTCAGGGTCTATGTCTGGATGTGCTTTTTAAATGGGTTATCTTTAATTATCAATGACCCTAAGGCTGAAATGCTTGGTTAGTTCATTCTGTTAACAGTCCACCGTGCAAGGATAGTTGACTAATCAAATGCCATAGTTCACTTGCAACCACAGTGACCTGCATCATTCTAGTTTATAGTAGGAGTGCCCTGAACAGGGGGGCACCGTGCCTACCATGATATATGGTGGCAAATATACTGCACACCCTCTGAAATGAGATCTATGTAGTCTTGCCAATGGATAATACATGCAAGGCTGTAAAGAAGATTTCATCCCTCTGAGTGTGAGTGAAAAAGGAGAGAACAGAATGAAGCAGAGAGCAAAATGGAAACCAAATCCCTTGAGAATAATATGGAGATCTGCCTAACATAAGATCCTTGTGGTAATGCAATTTAAGTTAGAAGGAAAAAATGTCAGGGTAATCTCATCAGTCCGTCAGAGAGAGGGATGTCAGACGTAGCCTGTGGCGAGCCTCCAGCAGGGCCGCCTCTATCCTCCGCTCTGCACCTCTTTGTCTCCTCTCTCCCCTGCCTTTCTTTCTTTCTTTCCATCTCAGAGCCATGCCATCACTCCATTGTGCCACCATTCCCTGTCAATACTTGTAGCCATGCAGACCTCGCAACATAACGCAAATCCTAGGGATAAAAACTGAACGACATCAGAAACAAAAGGGCATGTAAACAAATATTTGCATAAGAAAAATAGCCTTGCCGTGTCAAAAACTGACAGATTATGCCTCAGGTACCATATGCAGAATCTTGTGGGGTCAGTACAGTATGAATATAATAAAGTCTGCATAGGAAGGGTGAAATGACATGCAGAAAAACATCCTGTCTGTCAGATGTTCCTTAAAGGCCTGGCCAGATGGAGATGGAATCTGTAAATCACTGGCCCCTGCAGGCCCTGGGGCATAGAGGAAGGGGCAATGACATCCCTAAAGTGGACTGGAGGTAGTGGGTGGGTGTGGGGCGACCTCAGATAGTAGGAGGCATCTTTTTCTTTGGAAGCCTTGGGCGGCACTCGCTCTAAGGTCACCAGCCTGTTGGGCAGAGCAATACGCTAGGGACAAAACCACAGCAGGAGTTCGGAGAGGGGCACAGCATGATGTGGGAATCATTCTTAGTTAAACTAAAGGTTGATGGAGGGTGAATACAGCAAAAGAAAGCTTCAAGAAGTGCTGTAGTCTGTGATATTTGGGAAAGTAATAGCTCTACTGTTTTCACATTAACTCCTGTTGTCTCTTTTTTTCTTAAAAAAAGTTATTTTACCAAATTTAGAGTCTTTGACTGTTGCTGGGCTATGCTGACTCTAGACTTATTGGAAAATGGTGGCAATCCATAATTGCTGTCAACGTTCTCAGATGCAATGCCGGAGGACATTGGAGGGTGTGGAAAAGTGGCTGTGCAGCATATCAGAGAGGGAGATAAGGCCAGATTGTGGTGTATTGATTATAGATAGACATCTACTCTCCAACACAAGCTGCTGGTCTGCTCTCAAGCGCTGGAGAAGACCTGATAGGTTTGGATGTGCATGTCCCCTGTTGATCAGATCTGTTATTAGAATGTCTGGATGGAGCAGTTATAGTATTTTTGTACACTGAGGCTCAGATTAATTTAAGGTCTACACAGGGAGTGCTTAGTGTGTCACCAAAATGAACAAATCAGAATGCCATGCTGTTTACTCACTGTGAGCACTGATTACAGAGTGTGCTTAACAGTGCCGTCTCAAAATAAACCTATTGTATTATCTGTCATTGTCCTATCATATGTAAAGCATATTACTTTACTCTTATGTATATATGGAAGAGAACAAAGGATTTCAAGTTCACTAGTACATCAAACTTAAAGTTTTAGAAACACTGTAAAAAAAAAAGATGATTTGATGGTTTCAAATCTATGTTATCCTTGTGTCAAGATGCAGACTTCATTGCCACAATGTCAGGTGTGTCTGTACAATTAATTAAGGGCTTCAGAACAGAGAGCCAGCCTTGTAAAATTAGTCCTATAAATAAAGCATGCATCTTGTTTGAAAATAACTAGGGAAAGACACAAACGAGCAATTTGTGCTTGCAACTTGTGAATAAGAAAGACTATATAAATAGAACAAAAAGTCTTATCAGAAACAATGAAACTTTTTAGAGGAATCTACATGAGCAACTGTTCATATCATTTCTAACCATTGCCTCCACTGTACTTTCATTACCTCTTTGTAACAATAGCTGTACTTGATATAAGTAATTTTGACATCTTTATATTGTGTCCGTTGATGACTCTATGTTGTATAGAAATGACTTTTGGATTTGCTTGTGCTCTGCTCTTAGATGTCTCCATTAGGAGCCATTACACTGAGCAGTCTTCTGTGAGTCTCTAAAACCCTGCCAAAGGTGTGTGGTAAAAGTCCATAAGAGTGATATTAGTCATATTAAAAAAAACCCTGCTTTTAGGTGTTATCCTTGGAATGACCCTGTGCTTCTCTTTGTGGATTCAAAAATACTGTAGCTATCTTTGTCGACACTTTAGTGTCAGTGAGTTTAGAAAATATGAATCACTTTGCCATAAAACGTTTTGACTGCTTTCACAGTTCAGTTAGACATACAACAGACAGGTTGGACATGAGTCAGAGTAATGTAGAAATTAGGCTAAAAGCAGTGGGCTGTCCGCAATGGCACATGTCAACGTAAGTGTTTGAGTTTATCAGTTTGTGTTCAGGTTAAGTTCAAGTGACAAAGCCTTCAAGTGGCTGTAGTAATTATGACCGGAGCAAAGGAAGAGACAAGGTGATGTTATTATAAAGCCACAAAGTCCATGCACGGAGGAGATCAGGGTGGTTGGATGGGCAAACAAAATTTTGGACTTTAAAGCTGGCGACCACTGTCTGTTTCCTGTTTCCAACAGACAAAGTTTTTTTTTGCATGACCATAATCGTCCCCTAACCATAACCACATGTTTTTTATTATTACCATGACCATGAAGCTCCCTCAACCTTAACAAAGTAGTAATATTATCCCAAACCATGATCTTTCCCTTAACCTAAGTGGTTACAGATTTTTTTTTCAACAGTGACTTAACACAGACAAATGATCTTGTCTTCAGTGTTTCTCATTAATTAACAAGACCATGGCGGCCCGCCACAGTCTAATTTGCTCCGCCATAGTTTCAAAATGAATTGAAAATATTTTTCCGCAACTCATAATAACGTTTCAGACATTGTGTTTTGTGGGCGCTGCTGCAAGCTTGCGCGCTCACACTTTGGCATCCGACTTGAGTCAACCAATTTTCTTGTGAGGTAACTATTCATGTTACGCGATACGAGAACCACATACAACATTTTCAAACTGGGTCGGACTTGATGATTTTAGCACGAGGATACACATGTGACAACGTCCGGTTTTCAAAATAAGGTGGCTACAGTATGGCAGACCCGCCATAGCTTCTTAAAATTCTGTGGTCAACACTGTGTCCTGCCAAAAGGGGCAAGACATCAGAAAATGTTCCTGTGTTCCTCTTGTGGGCATGAACAAACAGCGAATTTCAGAATTTAATTGGAGGAATTGACAGAAATTTTAGTTGGATTGTTTTAAACGCAATTAGATAATCTCAAAACCTTACAGCAGGAACAAGAGAATGCTATTCTTTTCGTATTCTTAACCTTGCATTGTGTTTCAAGTCATGTGTAGCAATCATTTTGTTGTTGTTTGAGTTGTTTCTTTTCTTTTCACATGCTTAGCTGTTAACTGAAGCTAGTTTACAAGACTATCATATTTCTGCTTCAAGTGACTCTTTCCAGACATTGTCACAGTACATGTAATATTGCCAACGCACATTTGTCAGATAAAATTGACACGGACTGTCTCTCCGACATATCTGCATGGATGAAGGCTTGCCACCTTCAACTAAACCGCTCTAAGACTGAACTCTTGGTCATTTCAGCCAAGGAATTTATTTACCATAACATCAAACTACAAATTTGCTCCTCAGCCATCACTCCAACCAGGGTGGTGAGATTCATGATTGATGACCAAGTGTTCTTTTCAGGCCATGTCGCTGCTGTCTCTCAGTCGTGCCGCTTTGCTGGACACAACATAAGAAAAATCAGGACCTACCTTACCCAGTATGCCACCCAGTTTCTAATACAGGCCATCTCTTGCCTCAACTGCAATGCCATCCAAGCTTCCAAGCTTGTGCAGTGAAACCCTTAAAAATTATTTAGAACACAGCAGCGATTCGGGTTTTTCATCAGCGCAAAAGGACTTATGTCACTACTTTACCCAGCAACGTGTACTAGCTCCCCATGGCCTCCCGAATCAAATTCAAGTCACTAATGCTTGTATACACAGTGACTACTGGGTCTGCACCCATCTACCTAAACTCCATAATATAAGCTTGCATTCCTTCTCGGCCACTGCAGTTATACAACAAATGCTGCCTGGCTCTGCCATCCATTCACACAAAGAAATCTCAGTCCCGACTTATCTGTAACACCACAATGGTGGAATGAGCTACCACGTGCCATCAGAGCACGGACGTCCATCTGTAACTTCAAGAAGCTCTTGAAAACTCATCTCTTCTGAGAACAATTTCTCTTATGACACCTCTAACCTCTAACATGCACTTCCTGTGCTCCTCTTCTATCCCCCAACAATTCTCTTGTATTGATTGCACTATTCGTTAACTCTTCTTTGTCTAGGTATTTACTTCATTGACGCCCAGTGTTGTGCAGTAACACGTTACTGCAATAATGTTACTTTTCCTAAGTAACTAAGTAGTGTAACTAATTACTCTTCTAAAACGGTAATATTATTACTAGTTACTTAGTCAAGTGACGCTGTATTACTCGTTACTGAATGCACCTTCCTTGACGTGAATCCACGACTGTGCAACAGCTCAGCGGGACTGGACTTTGTTGTTCATGTCCACTGATAGCCAAACACCAAAGGACGATCGAAGAACGAGGGAGAGAGGTGTTCTTTCCACAGCTGTAACTAGCTACTGCCGTTATTGTGTCACAGTCTAAGATGCAAAGAACATTTTCATCTATTGTAAACTCTGTGTGACCAGCAAAAAGCTTTCAACCGCGAACAATTCTACATCTGATTTATTGAAGCATCTGCAGAAGCAGCACAGCGACGTGAAACCTACAGAAAGAAACTCCAGCAGCTACTGCCAGTGATGCATGGACTCGTCAGGAGAGAGTGACATTAACGTTTTCTAACTACTGAATACTGCTCTTATACATAGGCTACATGTGCAGCAAAACCACTGTTTATATGTCGGGATTTACTTGCTTAATTTTTTTATTTCAGCCGGTGGCGTGAAGAAGCGTTACGCCTAGGCTATATGCTTTGTAAAAACCATACTCCTTGCTGCTGTTATGGATGTGATATTAGTTAAAAAGATGGGAGAGACTGTTTTGTTTCGGGTGAAGGGAATGCAGTATTTCCCATAATTAGCCTATAATATGGACAATTATCAACACAGACCGCCACATATTGATTTTCCAAATTTTTAGATCATTTAAAATCATTTCTGATTAAGGAGTTGTATTGAGGAACAAATATTCGTGTAGCACCCCCTGGCTCTTCTCGCTCCCTCTTTGTCTCTCACTCCCTCTCGCTCGTGAACATTGCTGCACAAACCCGTCCAGCGTTAGAATAGCCACCCCATCCGCTATCATTCTGTGGGAAACGCTGGAAAATAATATAGTAACGTAACTAGTTACTTTACTTTTATCACCTAGTAATAAGTCAAGTAATAAAATTACTTTTTAAAGGAGTAATAACTTACTAGTAATATATTACAATTTCTGAGTAACTTGCCCAACACTGTTGATGCCGTACGTGCTGTTACCTCTTACTCTTACTAGTATCTTTTGTGTCTTGTAAATCTTTTACTGTATTGATACGTTATTGATGCTTGTATGTTGTTCCTCAAATCTAAGTTGCTTTGGATAAGTGTCTGCCCAATAAGTAAAGATAAATGTAAATCTAAACTGAAATCTGCTCTGACATAACTAAAACAAAGAAACCTAAAATTATGCATTTCCTTATGGAAAAACAAATTAGATGGCCCCCAGCTTTACAGTAGCACCTCTGAATACACGTTATTCCAGTAAACTGACTATAAGCAAGACTATGGCATTTTCTCAGCCAATACCGGATGCATTAAAGGAAATTGTTTATGTAAACAAAACATCTACAAAAATCTATACTAATTAAACAAAAAATTGGTCTTTTTTGTTGCTCATGCCCAAGAAAAATACAAAGTAAATAAGATATTTACTGCCACACTGCAGAATTATATCACTGTTTCTGTTTTCATTTTAATAAGATGTTTCTGTTTCATCTATTTTTTTTTCTTTGCTAGTAAACTATTTCTAACTCATCTGACCTGTCTGAGAAGCATTCAAAATCAGTCTCTTAAAATACAGCTTAATACTACTCATTGATAGCCCTTTAGATAGCAATGTGTTTACTTTTACATTGCTCTGCACTCTGAACATGGGCTGTATGTCTGTAACATAAACTCAACAACACTGAAAAAATTAGAAACCATTAGTTAAGAAGTCTCTTTCGCTTTCTCTCTGCTTTCTTTCTTGCACACACACACAAACTGTAATGCACGTGCACACAAGCTTGTACAGCAACACACACACACACACACACACACACACACACACACACACACAATGCTGCACAGTGAAATGAGAACAGAGAGGGCATTTTTCTCTCTATGGGTGCGAAATGGAGAGGACACTGTGGTTTTGTTGTTCTTGTTGCCCTGTTTTCTCCTCCTCATTTATTCAAAGCTGTAAGGCAGCAGTCTGGTGCCGTCAATCTCAATCGGTCTGCACTTCCTGCACTGCTCTGATTGGATGTAATGATCTCCGGATGTCACTCCACACACTGATATGTTTCTCTCTGTGACCCATCTGCTTCCCTATTCTGCCATGAGCAGCCGGGTGTTTACCATGGACACACAGGCGGGATCCTCCCACGCTCCATTCACTCCACACTGCCTCACGATCCTGTGCTATCATCATCCCTCTTCTCCATGTACTTTGTATGCTTGTGGTTTTTGGGACATATGGATATGATATTTTCATTGTTTTTTATCAGAAGGTATTTTTGTAAAAAAGGTTCATCCAGCCCCTTTTTGTGAACTACTGATGAAAGCAGTAACCTGCTGACCTTTACAGAAAAGAACCTAAAAATATGCCACAGCATGTTGTTGCCTGTATTGTGTGAGAACAATAGACCGCGTGAGAACATTCTGTAGATGAATCATCTGTTAATTATGTTACAATTTTCAGGGTTTTCAGTAACTTTGATTAAGAAGAATTCCCCATTTCTGTTTCAGCTTATTGGAAAGATGTTAAATGAGCAAATCCAGCTTTCTAATTCATGTTCCCATTATTCCTGATATTATATAACTGTGTAATTATGACCAATTTTCTTTGACCACCGCTGCAGAGCTGTCAAATTACTCAGATTTTATTATTTTCCATGTTGACTGCGAAAAATGGTCAGCCTTCTGTTGTCTGCCAACCAAAGCAGACCCTGTGTAAGTCTGTCTAAGTGGCTTTTGGTAAGGATCAGATAGCAGTCATGTTTCTGAGATTAGGAGTGGAGAAATGACACAGTTAGGAGGCCAAATCTGTGTAAACCAAACCCCCAAGAACACACATTAGCACTGCGAAAACATCGCGGGTGAGACCCTGCACGGAGAACAGCGAGGCATTAGTGGAACAACAGCATGAGGATCACGATAAGGACGCCACTAAGTCAGATGATACCAATCTGTTTTGTCTGACTTTCTACTTGGCGTAGAGGAGTGGACAGTGGGCTGTATCACTGACGTAGAGAGACCCTCAGCTTGGGGATCAGTGATTAGATAGCATGCTTTTATTGTCCAGCTTAAATGCAAAATGCACCTGTAAGCATCAGGAACAGGTGGGCCCAAATTTATCAAGCGTCTCAGACTCCCTTGTTTCTTGAAATGGTGCTGCATTATAGGATTAAAAGCAGTCAGCCTAGCAGGACTTAGAGAGTATGACTTTTCCAACACCTACTGTAACTGTACGTGTAGGCTTCATGTGTGTCTGTAAATAACATAGATGACTGATTAACTGGTTATACATGCAATGACATGATACCAAAGTAAATAAATAGCATATAGAGCTATTAAAGGTTTGTGAAATTATCATAGGCAGATCTGTCCAATCACATTGTTTTGCAAAAGCTATTATAGCCAGCATTGTTTTTCCATGATGTCCCACTGAGTGGTGGGGATTTTAAATGTCATAGTAGCGATCAAAGTTTGATTTGCCAACGATGAATAACACTGGTTAACAGATTGAAATCGCCACTGTCATAAAGCTGCGTTGCGTCTGTTGCCAAAAACTGTAAGGTCGCAAAGATGTCGGTTTCTGCGGCAACGTTGTGTGTTTTTATTATCGATGGAGGCATTGCATCCCACAAGGTCAGTTGCAAAAATTATTCAATTTTTGTCAAAATAGCATTTTTTAATAACCTGATTTTCATTGAGTGTTCCCAAAACATCTCTTCTCCCACAGAATGTGTCCACATTTCTCAGTCTGACAGCACTCTCCTGGCAGCTCCTAACAGGTTAGGACACCTCTGGAGATCTCTTAAATATTGGCAGAAATATGACTCATTTCTGAGGTTAAGAAAGTTGATAAAGTGCTTTTACACCTGGGCCTGAAATTAGGACCAAATATGTGTTAGTCTGAGTGTTTTTTGCCCAGTTGGGACTGATTTTCTTCTCTGCTGCTTGATGAAAACGCAAGGGCACAAGATGCAATATGTCAGCCATGTAACAAAAAAAAATGACAAACTTAACAAAAGAGTTAGCTTAGGGCAGCACAGAGGATACTATTAAATTATAAACAGAAGTGAAAATTTCTCTGCTTGCTTTTGCAGAAAAGTAAAAGTGAGGACAGTGCTCCATGACATCCTGTTTGGGAGAAGAGAGCGCAGAAGGTTTCATCATCGGGTCCAAGAGAACCTCCTAGATAGAGCTTATTTCAACAGTTATTTTTGCTGGGGCTTGGTGAGACTTTTTTAAATAGGTTCATTAGAAACATTACCCACTTACTGTAGTTTGGAGGAGATGTGCTTGTCATGTCCTGAACATTAGTAATGCAAGGAAAAGGGTGCTGCTATGCTAAAAGAAAGGCATCCTGTGTGTTCCCGACTGTAAGCTGAGTTGCTCAAGGTATAATGGTTCAACAAAACAAAAGCTTGTGGGATATTTTTTGAACTAGTTACCACACCAGCCCATAGACTGTTTAAGAGTGTGTGCATGTTTGTGTGCGTGGTGGTGGCGGAGGCTTCTGATGATCAAAGCATTGAGAAGTCTGTGCTCAGCAGGTAGGGAATGTGTTTGGTGAGCTTGAAGGAAGTGTGATCCACTTTATATACAAACCCTGAAAATTTAGAAAATCATTCCACCATATGGACATCACTGCAAGGGAATCCTTAACTAAAGGAGTGAAAAAAAATGCAGAAATACAGAGAAAATGCAAGAAAGAAAAATAAAACACACAAACCAAAGCAAACAACTCAGAGGCATCTATCTGAACCAGATTCCTTTTATTGCTTTATTAATATGAACAAACATTGTCCCGTGTGTATGAATAAAAATATTGTTTCAGGGTATGTATTCAAAGGCTACGGTCCCCAGACACTCCTCCCTTGTGATGTCGCGGCTTGACATTGGACATGGGCAAGCACAATGGATGACATACAGAGAATATGTTACAGCCAAGAAAGGACAGGGGCTGACATGGCCGGCGTGTGTCATACAGGCAAGGGAGCTGACATGCAACTAGGGCTGTTTCATAATTCATTTGATCTCACCCGAGAAATAAAACAGCAGTCCCTGTCAAGAGCATTTAATCCAGGCACACTGTGAGTGAAGATGTCAACAATCTGTCAGCTCGATTTGACGCGCAACTTGTCATGCCTTCTGCCAAACACCTACACAGCTAAGTGACAGAGAACAAAGGAGCTGGAGAGAGAGGCGGGGCAAAGAGAAGAAAAACTTGACGTGAAAAATCCAACATGACAGCAGTGTCAACATGTCACAAAACCATACACACGTTGTCGATTTTAAACTCACGCTTTCACAGTTAGCCTTTGGATTCACCCCGCGTTCTCCAAATGAAATTCGGGTATCAGATTTGGTCACTTCTCCACTCACATGTGAAATATGAACTGTCTCCTAAAGATCAGTGAGTACTCTGTCCACAGTAAGATGGACTCAGCAGTGTTAGATAATTTGCCTCTCTGGTCAATTTGCCTCTCTGGTCCCTTTGCCATCCTTTGGCGTGAAGGGATCACAGACTGGCTGGGTTGGTAAACATTTGCCTGCTGTCTGCAGATTACTGTCATCGTGTCACATGATTTGCGGGCATTAAAGCTCACGTTTTTCCACTGCTGACACTATTTGCAGCAAAGTCACACAGTGCACCTGCGGTGAAATACAGTAGCTGTAGTGAATGATCACCATTCTTGGCAAAGAAAAACAACAACAAATACAATTATGGGTTCTTTGTGTAGCATGATTTACTGATTCCCCAATTTGAACTGCAGACCTTGAGCTAACAGAATAGATCCTGGGAGAACTGTGTGCTGCTAATGTAAGTCTCTATATGTTATATCAGAATTGATACAGTTCGTTTATAAATAAATGGTAAGAATAAAAATATACAATCTCCATTGTTAATATCTTCATATAAAACTATGTAAATGTTATTGAAGGGAGAACATTTAATGGTGACAGCGTGACAGCATATCATGTTGCTAAAAGTTTGCACATTACTGACTTTTGGTAAACAGATTAATTCCACATCACAGATTCTTGTCAAGCATGAACATGTCTCTATAGATAGTGACACGTTTTGACAAGCCAAATCACAGGTCAGAAACAATGTCTTGTCTGTGTAGATGGAAGACAACAACGTTTGTGCATTAGTAAAGTCATAACTGTTTTAAGAGCATGGGAAGGATTTTTTCAAAGCTGTGATAGAGTGGTATTACCCTTTAACCTTAACTGTCCATGTACTGTTTCTATGCCAACAGCAGAGTCTTTTAGCTCTGGCTGGGTACCAAGTGTGTGTGTGTGTGTGTGTGTGTGTGTGTGTGTGTTGCACTGTTCTGCCCAGCAGTTTCCTATTTACTGCCGTAAATATTTCATATACACCCATATGCGATTGTTAAACATCTCATTTCGGAACCATGGGCATTAATCTGCTGCTATAGTAGCCGCCACTCTACGGACTCACCGGGCTGCAGTGACTGGATCTCATTGGACCACAAGAGCATTAGTGAGATCGACCACTGATGCTGGGCATTAAGGACCAGCTCGTAGTCTGCATTCCAGTTCATCCCAGAGAGTGTAGGAATGGGGTTGAGGTCATTGCTCTGTGCAGAGCAGTTAAGTTGTTTCACACAAAACTGGGAAAACATTTTTTTTTATGAGGCAGGCTTTTTGCACAGGGGCCCTGTCATGATGAAACAGGAAAGGGTCAAGCACAAACTATTGCCACAAATTTAGAAGCAAACTATTGTCTAAAATAACATTGTATACTGTACCATTGAGAATTTCCTTAATTAGAACTAAGGGGCCTTAACCATGAAAAACAGCCGTAGACCAATAGTGCATGGACAGGGGTGTCCTCAGTCTTGTGCTTTTTGTACAATCCCCTAACACTGCCTAAACATAACTGGCCAATATTTGCTAAGCACAAAACAGCATTCTGCCTGTAATGTCAATAGCAGTTTTACTTTCTTGTGAGACACTTTTATCATAGTTGTTTCCAACAGGTACAAAAACAGAGAAATGCACTATGGAATGGCCACGTGAGGTAAGAATACAATTGAGGCCACCTTTTTTAAAGATTGAGATCACAGCTCAGTGTTATATTTCCACAGTGCTATATAGCTTTCTGTAACTTAATGGTCACCAAGAACAAGTGTGCCACTTAACAAATGGTCTGCTCTGCTCAATATGCAATTAACCTATATCGCGGGATGGAAGTTTTCAGTCCACGCAGGAGAGTTTTGACAGAGTGAATATCTAAAAATGGCAGTATACTGTGCAGAAATCAATCCCCTTTCTCTCCATTGATTCCATTAAAAGCCTTTTTGGAGATTGATTACACTGAAAGCCTCCCTCCGCTTTGGATTACAGTTGCACAGTTCCAATCTCATTTTTTACAGTCCAAAGATATGGGCATTTATTCTATTACACTGCAAGGTGCAAAGCCTGGAGGCTGAACATCAGAGACCACCCTTTTCTAAGAATACTGCTTTGTACAGATAGTAGAACATCCGTTTGAGTATTGGGTATTGCCCTGCTTTCTCAGATAAGTGTTATCACTCTTGTCATTCCCTTTCAAAGTCAGTTTTCTCCCATCAAGATCAAAATGCATGTTTCATGAAATCTGAAAACAACTGTGCAAAGTGAAGTGATTCAACCTGTTTTTAAGTCCCTGTCGTGCTGCTTTTTACAAGCACTGATGATAATATACACAATTATTTCAGTGCGGTGGACGCTGTGTGAACGGTATGCAGTAGCTCAGAGGTCTAAAAACCTAAGGAAAACAAAATAAATTGCATATAGATTTCTTTGTATGTTGTAGCTCTCAATACAGCAGCCTTATCTCGGTAATGGAATATTTATCAGTAAAGAGTACAGCAAAAAGAATGTTGCCCATGGCAACCGAATGCATTAAGCATTTTGTTATTTTCTGGTGTTTGTATATCAACCAGATAAATGATCAAGAATATTAAGGCCTATATAGGGGAGCCCTAATTCAGTGCCTTATGGAAGTAGCCATCTTGAGGGTAAACTCAGGGATAGTGTCCTTGCTGTTTGATTCATTTATCCGTCGCATATTTCTGCTGAGCATACCACTATCTGTTAGTGGGATGTTTATGAATATATCCACAAAATGATTTGAAAGCAATAATACTTCACAAGATCTGGGCTATTTCACTAAAAAAATCGATCAGATGTGTCTCTTGAAATTGCATTTCTCTCACTCCAGAGTTGTTTAATATTGCGTGCATTTCACAAGGGTGCAGCTATGTGTATAGGGAGAAAGACAGCTGGGTTTTGCATATGGCTGTATATGACCTTTCCCTGGTCCACTGCGTTGCTTAGTGCAGAATTTTGGCAGACTTAGGTGTTGTTGCTGAATAGATAAGACTCATCCTGAAACCTGTCCCTGTGAGGTCTTGCTTCTCAGTACCATGCTTGCATTTTAAAAGGTTACTTTAGGATGCCAACTCAAGCCTCCACATTGCCCAAGGCTACTCTCCTGTCTCGCCAACCCCTCCTCATGGCCCTCCTCCTCTGGCATCTACCAATAGGATGTGGATCGGGAGAATGACAGGGGACAGGGTAGGATGTGGGCACAGAGTTCATGAGTTTTGCTTGGACTGCCAAGTTGAGCTAGAGGACAGAAAAATCAAAGAGGCCGACAGTCACTGGACATCTTTCCAAACAAATTGATGACTCTAGTGTGGCCTTAAAACATCTTTTCAATTTACTGTAAGTGTCAACACAATGTCTTATGATTATTCAGTGCATGGTTATGTCTTTGTGTTCTTTTATTTCATGTACAAATGCCCCCTCAATAAGAAGAAATGAGAAAAATGCTTCACAGTGAGGACATTTTGCCTTTCTGCACCTCTATAAGAGGTGCAGAAAGACCTTGGTGACCTTGGTGTTGAGGAAAGAATTAAGTGAATTATTAAGTTGATTAAGTAAATTAAGTGAATCAATTAAATGGAAATGACAAAACAAAAGCTAAAAGAAAATATAAAAGTACAAACAGTCACATTTTAAATCCTTTCACACAATGTTTATGACTCAAACACTACATTTAACCATATAGCTGATTGTATACAATGTTGCCTTTGTCACATACAAGGCGAGGTTCTTTGGTTTTCATTGCAGTCCTTGTGTTGTCACTTGTTTTCTTGCTGTTCCCTTCCTTAATTGGAGATTTCTCCCAAACAGAAGACTGAAAACTTGAAAGTGGGTCCACATTCAAGTCCCCAGAGTTCAGTTTAAAGTGAAGGTGTGATTTCTCTTTATGTGGTCAAAGGATACAAAAGAGCATATGAACACGTGTCCTTTAATTTGCTTCAACCTGTCCCTATTAACTAAGCACTTTATACTGTAATTGCCATGCACAGATATTGTATGATTGATTCATGTGATAGAAAAACAAAAACGATGGGATTTGTCATTCAATATGTCACTGAATGTAACCTGAGATTTGGCAGAATGTAATATTAATGTCATGTCAGACAGTATGATGCAATTTCAATAGTTTTGGATTTTTCATTAGTTTTTATTTATATTTTGTTTTGACTCTTTGTTTTCAATTTCAGTTTAGTTTTCATAAGTTTTTAATGAGAGTTTACTAGCTTAGATCAGTTTTCATTTTTTGAAAACGCTTACTTTTAGTTTAGTTTTTATTAGTTTTAATGTTAGTTTTAGGCTTTGTCGCTGCATGATGTCAAGCTGAGTTCAGGTTAGTTCAGTCTTGTTTAGTTTTTTCACAAAACATTAAAATACAAGTACAATAATTAGAACTAATGCAGATTTGTAAAAATGGACACCCTTTTTTAAGCTATCTGAAGTTTGTAATTAGGGGCCCAAACAGTAAGCAAATATGTAGCACTAACACATTGTCTAAATAAAGACTACAAATAAATGAAGCTCATGCAATCTACATTATAATTTCTAACCTATATACAGAAAACCTTAACCCTGGACTCACACAGGCGGCGTGTGTGCCGCGTTATGGCTGCAGCCCGGTTTTGACCCGTTGTTAGCCCTGTGTCAACTCACACTGGAAGCGTTTCAGCAGCAGAGCGTTTAGCCAGCCCTGCATTGTTGACTTGTTGTTTATTTGTCATTTTGTGTGCTTCTGCTTCCAATCACAGCTGTGTTCACAGCTCTGTGAACCCTTTCCCCGTTCCCTGCAAGGCTGAATTTCCCACATGGGGCATTTCAGAATAAAAACGTTTTGCCTGCCTGATTTTGCTGAATTGTTTAGATTTAGTAGATCTGGTATGTTGTCCTTATTTTTGTGCTTTTGTATGTGTTTTTGTCTGTTTTAACTGTGTTTATTGTGGATATATGATCAGGAGTCTGTGCAAGGTATTTTATATTGAAAATCAACCAGATTCTCTTTGCCATTTCTGTGTCTGACTTCCTGCCTGGTTCATCTGCTCTGTGCTGCTTGACGCGCACCGGTGCGGAGAACCACTTCTGGGACGAGCCACAGCGGTTCTGGTATGAGCACTAGCATTGACTACAATGGCAGCGATAAGTTACTAGTTGGTAAAGACCAGCTGTCTGAGATATTAATGAGCCCATAAAGTAAATGTAAGTAAATACAATGACCAGCAGACACATTAACCCAGCACAAGAGTTGCTCACAGTCAGTGGGCAACGGGTCCATATACTTTGTGGCCAATGGATTTTCGTTTTGAAACGAAAAAAGAAAAAGAAAACGGCCCGTTTCCCAATTACCATTAGTAAATAGGAAAACAAAAAATGGGAAACAAACCGTTTTTCGTCTTGATATTAAAAAACGGAAAATGAAAATAAATCTCATTATCCGATTTTCTTTGATGTGTTTATAGATGGGAATCGGGAATTCAAATAGAGTGTTTAAATATTATTCCTCAATTTTGCTTTGGGTTTTGTTGGTGACCCGGAAGCTATGGTAAGCAGTAAGAGGCTTGGGGAGCTGTAACCTATATCCGCGCTTGACGGACTGTGTGCACGCACTTTCTTTCAACACAGAGTGGTCGTATGAGATCACCAAGGTCCTGACCTCAGTAATTATGTAGGCTATGTATGTATGTATGTATAATAATAAAAGCAACAATAGGACTGAATTGGGAGAAACAGTTTCTGCCATTACATAGGCTAAATAAAATAATTTGAATAATAAACACTGATACACGGTCCACTTAAATGAAGGGCATGAGGGCGCAGCTGATTTTTAAGCCTCTACCATAATTTCTCCATTAGCTCCATTAGTGCCTCTAAATTGTTTTAGATGTAGAATTCTGTTTCCTCTGCAGAGTTTCCTCTGTCTGTCCTATCAAGTTCATAACTGCAGTTTTTAGTTTTGCTGCATAAATGTCCCAGGGTAGCTATTTCCTGTGACATTATTGCGCCCATGGAAACGTTTAAAATGACTGACACAGTGTTTCCTACACAATGACAGTGTATCATGCTAGCAAAGAAAACCTAGATGTTTTACCAACATTAACTCAGCTCTCCTTATTAGCTAGGCTAATAATTTCTTTAAGCTGGGTCTCCGACATTGATTGGACAGATTTGTGCATCTAGGAAGAGGGGGGATGGGCGAGGGGATGTTCTGCGCGAATGCGCTACAGCGCCCTGCAATCGAATACGATTTTAAATAGGCCTAGCAAAATAAGAATTGAAAATCAATCTGTGGCAGTCAGCGTTGATATTGTGGCGGGCAGCCACAAATAAATGAACGTATTGGAAACACTGCTGACACAGCCTCTCTAATCATAAAAGTAAACCTTTAGACAAAACATTAATACATCAACACAATAATGAAATCACCTGGAAAGTTATAAGGGCCGGTAGAGGTGGGATAAATCTGAGGAAATCATTAGTTGGGTTGAGTGCGGGTGGATGATTTATGCCCACGTGATTATTCAGATAGGCTATTGTCAGAGGCATCCGCGCATCACGCCAATGTAGCTCCTATTATCATGACAGAACAGTGCAAACAGCTGCTGACATCAAATTAGTAGGCTGCAATATCAACCAGAGCATTCAGCACTACCTGCTGTATTTTATGTTGTCGTTTAGTAACAATAATGCCCATTATACAGTCTGTAGCCTACATGTCATTTAATGTTCCTCCCTGTCAATAACGGGTGCTGCAGCACCCTCCGCACCCACCTTCACGCTTGTAATTGAGTAATAGGCTGTTTCCACCTTGCGATGGCCTGAATTAGCTATCGGGCAAACGGCAGTCCACAAACCAATGGGTGACGTAACGATGACTACGTCCATTTCTTATATACAGTCTATGTTGCTTATCAGCTAATCACCACGCACTGCTGAACTGCCGGTCCAGCCAGACCAACTGCCCCTTAACGTCATTTCCACCGGCTTCATATCCACTTGAAATGTAGGCTAATGTTGGTCCTATGAAATAAATAAATAAATGAAAAGTAAGGACATTTACTCTTTCACTTTATTTTAGTTTTGCAAACCTACAGTACAGTTTTAGTTATTTATTGTTTTTTGTAAAGCCTCGTTTTTATTTTTATTTCAGTTAACGACTGTTTTTTCACATTTAGTTTTTGTTATTTCATTCATCTTCATTGGTTTACTGGTCTTAAAGAATATTGCTTAACCCATGAACACAGTTTTAAAAGGTCTTCTGTGAATATAAGAATATCAGCAGTCAAGGAAATCACCCCATCATCAGGGCTTTTTTTTTCTTGAACGCCTGCTTTAGAAACTGGGGTCATGAGGGTCTAACAAAAAGGTGCCCTGGGATGCATTATGGGAAATGTAGGCATCAGTTTTCTTTTTTTAAATAGACTAAAAGTCAGAAAATTTTTGCCTCTGCTCCTTCAATTTTGACCATTCTTTTCTTTATCTGCCTTTTATGGGAGTGCAGTACTAGATCACTGGTGTACTCTTTCAAGATTAATGTTAGTTTGGGTTTAACCCCTTTGACGTCTGAATTTATTTACAATTATATTTACAATTATATAAAAAGAAAAAAATATTTGTGTTTTTGCTCAAGCTGATGCTAAATTATGTGTAGATTATTAATTTGTCTACAGAACATAGAATAGATTTAAATTTAGGTAGGGTGCAAATTAGCGACAACAGGCATAAATGGATGCTTGCAAAAGGTTCCCAGGTACATATCAAACATGCACAAACTGGCACTGGGGGAATACATACATTATCCTGGCTGCAGGCTGAATGTAAGCAGTTTGATGCAAATTTACGACAATCGGCGTTAAGGGGTTAAGGTTAGAATTAGTCTAATCTTAAAATTAGACATGAGATTAGGGGATGGATGTCTTATAAACTGTGTTAAGTGGGGTTCAACAGCAAAAGGAAAAAGGAACACACACATGCAAGCCCTCTCACAAATGTGGACATACACATACACACCTACCCCACAGAGCTATGACTAAGTCTGGTAGATTACCCCATCCCTGTTGGCACAGTGCTGCCATTGGGAACATCGGGCCTTGTCCTGTGTGGTTGGCTGGCCAGTGTGTCGTTTGTCCTGGGGGGCTCAAGTCACAGGGCTTAGCTGCTGCTGCTGCCACTGACCACAGCCATCTGAACTCCTTTCCCATTCTGACCCCAGGCAGCACACAGTCTGCTGCTTCATTAGGTCACTCCACCACCTCTAGCTAGGGGGGAATTTTAAGGCAGGTCCAGTCTGGATTACCATATGGCTCCTCTTGGTTATGCTGTCATGAAATATGAATCCAACACACAGACTATTGCTCCTAACACGCTCAGAAGTGTCACATGCCCAGTTCGACACTGCGAGAACTCTGGGGGCATCGATGTTGCAAAGATTTCATCACGCTTGAAAGTTTTTTCATTGTGAGTTGCTAGGTTCACGGTAGAGTCCACATTGTTTACCTTAGCTCACCGTCAATCCACATTGTTTTCACCTACTTAAATGCACAAAAAGATACTGCTAGACACAACTGTAAAGGTGTTGGAGAAATCTGCTCTGCTGGAGAATTCATCATCTTGTGGATGTAGTACTTGAAAAAAAAAAAAGATTCTTCAACACTAATTGTCTTGTCTCTTTCTCTACCCACACCTCCAATTAGTGCAAATACAATCCTCCCTTTGTGAAAAAGTGCTCTGCAAAACTGCAATAGCGGTATTACACAACATGCAGAAAGAAATTGACTTTTTAATGGCAGAGGCACAGCCTGTGGGTCGTGTAAGGAAGCTGTAAGGGTCGGCTTTGTTCCTTGAGCCCCAGAGGTGGTTAAAGTGACAGAGGCCAGATGGTGGAGTCTACATGCCTGGGAGGTGAACACAGACTGACAAGACAGCCAAGGGTCTTCCATGGTGAAGTGTGAACAGCGGCTTAAATAAAATTCCTCTATACATCACTCATGTCTCTCTCAAACCATGTTGTTTTCTTTTTGCCTGAATTATTAAAAATTATAGAATTTGCCTGAACAACATGTCCGATTGGTTTCTTTCACATGCTTTCTGTAAGCCTTTCTTTTGTCAGCACTGCCATGGCACCGTTGCCCCCAACACCCTTTTTTTTTTGTCTTACATTTTATTTAAATAAGATTTTTTTCAGGTTACCGCCCTGGTATAAAAATGTAATGTAATGAAAACATATTACAAAAAAAAAATAAAAATACTTGAACAAACACTGAAAACAAGTTGAATTGTCCCACCCATCTGTCAGTATATTTCACCCAACTGGCAGATAAACTTCTTCAGTCTCATTTGCCATTTCTGACAGGTGTTAGCCCTACGTATGAAAAACAATAACTCAAACTCCCGGCCTAAGCTGTGGGACAACCTTTGGGGTGTTGAATGTCACCATCTGTTGAGGACCTTCTAAGTTGAAATCATTACAGCACGTGGAGGGAGAGCACAGCTCCAGCTCCCACCCATGAGGGCCACGGTTTATTGCACAGAAACTCAGGTGGGCCCTGATCTGATTTCAGAGGCTCAGTTGGCGATCGGAGCGTTTGGGTTGACATTATCTACTTCTAATTGTTGTGCACACAAGAAAATTCGCTCCCTCAAATGTTGAGGTGATTTACTGGCCAGCCAAAAATGACATACAAGTGCAGTGTTATGGGGAGCAAGACTTTAATATAAGCTAGAGTCTATAATTTTTTTTTATTTGAACAAATTCTGAAAAATAAATAGTCCAAACCAGCCAAATCTTTTTTTGAACACTATACCTTTGATCCTACTTACTTCCTGTACAGATGTTCCACATGTATCATTTAAGATTAAACCTGTTTTTGAGAATTTACGGTATGATAACTAAGCCTAAAGCTGCATTAACTGATATTCTATCTTCTTATTTTGAAGAGAAAATAAGATGTTAACAATTGTCTACTACAATGCCGCAAACACTGTTAGCAGCCATTTGGAGTTGCGCATCTGTCCCCTTGAATACTGACCCTATTTTTAGCTCTGGTTTGGTCTCTACCAACTCCTGACAAACTGGCTTAAGGTTTGACTTTTCTCACCAGGTAGTTGCTAACTTTGTTCTGTGAATTTATCTCAGCTTCGTTGCTGAAAACAGCTGCTCACTGATGCTGAGAATGAAATTGATGAGAGCTGTGAGACTGAACTAAAGAAGCCTTTTTCACCAATAACAATCCAGCTGTGTTCAGTCACCAGCTGTAATTATTTTCTTCTGTTTGCAAATATGCAGTAAGTGTAACAGTGTATACGGTATACTGAACACCCACCCTTGAAAGATGCTTGCAGATGACTCAGGTCCAGTGCTTTCAGATACTGCACAATTAGTTCCTGCAGTTTTTCATGGTAAACAGAGTTTGATTAAGTTTTTTGGTGTTGATGTACACTGCCGGGCCCTCTATCTTTCATCCCCACCTCAGGTTTCTGTCACACATCAGCCAGAAAGAAAACTGAAGTGCACCGATTCACCATAGCAAACTTATCTCCGAGCAGATAATTCTGCCGAGAGGAAGGTATTATGTTTCTCAAAACCAACTCACAGCCATAGAATCCTGGTTGATGCGCTTCTCAGGTGGCCATCATATTGCCTGAATGGATTTCAAGCAGTGATGTGGAACAGTTCCTTTGAGAAAGGTACCCATTCAAATGAAGATAAAGTCATTAAACTGCAGCAGCTGTCCTTGGATCTTTGCTTTTTCCTCGATTGCCTGTGATGAATATGTGTGCTGCATATGTTTCAAGGATAAGATACTCTTGAGAATGATGTTCATTCTCAGTGCACCAGTATTGAGAGGTGTTTGTCTCTATTACTGCTTGACGACTGTCAGTTGTCAGTTTCCCACTTCCTGCCATTATCCATCGGTATAAATCTGTTTGATTATTACAAATGAATCTTCATTGGCTTTGAATATGGGGAATTTTATAGAAATCTCAGACACATGCACATGTACACTCATTTGCAAAACTCATTTCTAGATCCACCCTGAATTGCAGAACTTATCCAACCTTCCATTGACTGGATGTATTTATACCCACCTTGTCTCGTCTCAGGGATGTCTGCCTGCTGGCCTGGCATTCTAGCGATTTGTTACCACCTGGCACATTTCCCGTCTTCTCTGAAAAACCAACTCTGCCTCATACCTGGCTGTGTCTGCTCCATCTCCCCATGCACAATGGGAGTATTGCTGTCCCACAGGCTTACAACATGCTAGATTCTGAAGGTGTAGCATGCTCAGTTGGCATGAAGGGGAAAGAGTACCAAAATATTTCACACAGTAACAAATTATTTTATTAAACCTTCACGGTACATAGACACTGCAGTTGCAACGGCAGTTAATACCCCACATATACACCAGTTATGGATAAATGTATTTTAATTATATATTTAGATATATCTGTCATTTTGTGGACACAATGTCACAATGGAGATTTATTTTTGGTTTTGAATGTGGGATAGTAGAAAATGCAATTTTATATACAGTTTTGTTTTGTGATGGCATGTGGAATTGGCTAAATGTTTGGCATGACATGAAAAATAAAATACCATTCACAGTCCTGAATTTGGACCTTGGCAAAAACATGTTGTGCCTTTCACTCATGCTGTAAATTTGATCCAATTGCCATTGCACATTTTGAAGTGGGTCTGCTTTTTTTTTTACCTTGCTTCTTGTTATCTTCACTGAAGATGTAAAACACAACCCTAAAGGAACTCAAGAGGTTACCAGAGTCATTGAGTCTAAACTTCCACAGGTAGTGTTTTTTAAAGCGATAAAATAACGCTACAGGGAACAAAAGCAAGGAGTTGCATTGGTGGGGCCATGTTTCCATGTTGCTACAGAGTAACAGTAAGAAGATGAAATACAAACCAGGAAGCCCAGGTAGAAGACTTTTCAGACATCAATAGGTTAGCTCACTGCTTTGAGTCATTGAACAAAATGGGTTTTTTTGTTTCTCTTGAGCACAATGCTAAAATATACATGCTATACGATATACTACATGTCCCTGTCCACTTCCATTTGGTCTAAGATTTTTTTTGTACTTCAGATGAAAGGAAACCGTAATGCTACAGCATAAAATTTCATGTTAGAAAATAGTGTGTTTCCAACTAGGCAACAATATGGGGAAGACATTTTTCTATTTCAACATGACAATGCCCCTGTGAGTAGAGTTGGCAATAAATGAACCAACAAATCTTTTTTTCGAGATCAGTATGTATTGGGTCTGATACCTACTGTTTTGGGAGTCCAATACTAAGAAAAGCTCTCGCCTTCTGCTACCTACTCAGCTTTTATATTTTTCCGAACAGCAACAACCTTAAAAGTTCCAAATGGAATTTTCAGGTTCAGGTTCAGGTTACTTTATTTGTATCCGTAGGTAAATTTGTCTTGCAGTAGAAAAGTCATCCTCACATTTTAGAAAGAAATACAGGCAAAACAATAGCCTGCAGACAGTATAGATTAATTAAAAGTACTAAAGGTTCCAATCATCACTAAAATAAAATAAATTATTGTTTCTTCTATCTGTTCATCTTGTTCTTCTGAGTGATGACTGCTAGAACAAAGCTATTTTTATACTGCTCTGTTCTGCTCTTTGGAGCTTCACAGCTTCGTCAAGAAGTAAGAAGCTGAAATTCACTGTACAAAGGGTGGAAGGAGTCATTTAAAATAGATCCAGTTATCAGCTGTTTGCTGTTGCACTGTTATTTGCCCTCTAGTAGAGCAATGGAGGCTTTTTCTATAAGTGGGTCCCCATTTTGTTCGTCTTATGCTCAAGCAATGCAAGTGGGTGATGTGAAACCCATTCCTACCAGTGGTATACCAGTGCTATACTGTACACTAAAATATGTACAGGTGACTTACAGGAGGTGGTAATGTGTCAGTAAAGGAAGGGAAGAAGAAGACTGCAAGATAGTAAAGATGAATGTTAACTATGTAGGATTTTAAATTTAAATTAATCTTTTCAAATCTTTTAAGTCAGTGAATGCATTTAAACACGTTTGTTAGACCTTAAGGATACATAAAATGAGTTTTGGTGAATAACACAAAATGTTAACATATGTTTCTTTGTTTAAATGAAAACTACAAAGAGCAAGTTTAAACTTACTGCCCCTGATGCTTGCCGTACACATTGGGCAGCTGCTAGTACAAATACAGAAGAGACTGCTTTACCACTTATTATTTTGGAAGGATAATGAAGGACAAATTGCTTTATGTCCTCTCAGTACCAACACATACAACACGAGTGCCCTGCAGTCTTGTGGTCTGAAAGGGGCACAAAGCCTAATACTGGAAAACCAATAAGAGGTCCCAACCTAGTCAACACAAAACTCAAACTTATTGGCACTACCAATGATCAAAGGCAAGGCTATGAAGAATTTGCGTTCTGAGTTTGGTGCAGAAGAACCCGTCTGCGCAGAAACCCGACCTCGACCCCATCTAACACTCTGGGATGAACTGGAATGCCAACTGCAAGCAAGGCTTAATGGCCCAGGATCAGAATTGGACCTTAGTGATGCTCTTGGGGTCCAATGGGAGCAATCCCTGCAGGTCCAACATCTGATAGAAATTTTGCCCAGAAGAGTGGAGGCTGTTATGGTAGCAGATTTCTACATTGTTTTTTTAATGTGATGTTTAGCAATCACATATGAGTTTTACCTTCATCTGTCCACATACCTTTGGTATATTATGTATTTCATTGACGAAAGCTGAGAATGCAGCAACAAAAGATGAGTCAGGGTCCACACTCTTTTTCTCTCACATTGCCCTTTATATATCTTGCTGAATATGTTCATTTTAGACTGCTGAATGATGTTGACTCTCAGTGTAGATAAATCAGTGAATTGATGTCTTTTGATGGGTCAAGAGCCTTATGTTTGCCTTGAACAAACTTACCAAAATAGCCCTGAGGCAGAAGAAACCATTCCAAAATTCGATGTCACCAGTGCAGCGTGCAGCCTAGGATTAAATGAAAGCATTGCTGTTCAGAATCAGATAGATGAATGATTAAAAATGTAGCTGAGTTACATGCGTAGGAGACAACACATCAGATTCACAGTGTATAGGTGGATGTTGGGTTGGAGGTGGAACTGGGGGAAATGCTTCAACAGCAACAGTATTGTTGCAGCAGAGTGTCGAAGATGGGAATCATTTGGTTTCCTGTGCGTCTGTTTTGGTAATTGGTAAAAGTGTCATAAGAGAGCTTGCTTGTTTAGTTTAATTTTCCCTGAAACTGATTTTTTTCATTGCAATATTTTATCTATACTAGCGGTATGATTCTAGCGATGGCAAAACTGCCAAAACACGCAAAACTAAGACAATGAACAGGGTTAACATTGTATCTGCTAAACATCTCTATTAAGCATTGTCATTGAACGTATGTTAGCTTGCTGATGATAGCATTTACTTCAAATCGCTAGCATGGCTGTAGACTGTTTGTTGGTAGAGTTTTTTTCATGGAAATTAAACTTAAGTTAAAATGTATGTCAACACTCACAAATTCTGGTTAAAAAGTGATTATTTTTGTAGACACATAGGCTACATAAACATTATGTTGTGTAAATGACTTAAAACACCGGTAGGGTATAGGTCACCTTGATGTATTTCTTGTGTTTTAATTTTTTAACTAAATTTTGCCCAGTTAACCTTGACGTCTAGACATCTTCTGTTCTAACAAAACATCAAATCAATGCTTGTATGTATTTGTCACATCAACAAGCAGTCAACCATTACAATTCAGTTTCAGCTGTTCAGACTTGCACCCAAGTGGCTACTTTTATTTGAGCACTGAGCTTGAAAGTCAACATGACTCAGCTTGCATCTCTAATCTTAGCACATCTACTGATCCAAACTCATACAAGTTATTTTAAAAGATTGGATGTGGTATTTCCATAGCAGAGTGAATTTACAAAACTATTACAATTACACTATGTCAAAATATGTTTGTGCCCAGCTGATGCCTCATTCTTTCACGTGTACATTTATTATGTACTTTCATGTACATACATACAAATATCAACTGCTTAGACTGAAATAACACCATGAACATGGCAAATTGTAATCAGAAACAGTTGTCAAAATCTTTATATTTGTAATAATTTGCTGTGGTTGTAACAACAACAATAACTGTGTTTAATTTTCTTCATCTCAAGTAAAGCCTTTCCTTGACTTGGGCTGGCATGTCTGCATGTTTGCTGTGTGTGTGTGTAGGAGCTGAGCCCCGCCCTAGGTCAAACTTGCAGAGGACAGGACAGAACAGCTACCACGACCATCTTTTTTTTTTTTTTTTCTGGGATCGGCATGATTCACGTTGATCATATTTTCAAAATAATCTGGAACAATCACATGTAAGTAAAAATCACAGGTATGTAAGAAATGCCTTACATACCTGCTGCATTTGTTTCTATAGTGATGTGTGTGGTTGCTGTTATGTTTAGTCACAGCACACCATTCACTGTAATTACAACTGGTTTCCGCATGCTTGACGAATTTAGTTCATTTTACTATGGATCCGCTCCAAAATGTAATGGGTTCTTGTTTGGTCCATGCTACAACCTTCCACCACGTTTCATGAAAATCAGGCCAGTAATTTGTCCATAATCCTCTGAAAGACAAACAAACGGCACCGAAAACATAACCTCCTTGGCAGAGGTAATAATTATTTTCATAACAGACCCTGCATGGCACAATTATCTTTGACAAGGCATAGTTTGAGGCGTGTGTTGTTATCTACCCATGCACTTAAATTAACTTTGTTGGTACTCATAGTCTTTTCTGGCTATATGTAACCTTGTTAAACCAGCACAGCACTATGGCAACACACTTAAGCATTCAGTCCACTGAAACGTTGGATCTAATCTTAAAAACTTGAACTAGAGTGAGTCTTTATTGATTGTGAGCCTGGAGAGCAACAATGGGCGCTTTACCCTCTAATGGGATTGTGTTCTTTGTTTGAACACGAAAGTACACCTCTGACATGACTTTTTTCATTTGCAATCAAACAAACCGTGTCCGCCTGCATCATGGGAAGTTAGTCCACTAATGTTACCAAGGCCTGAAGCGCTCCTTGATTGTTACCATGCCGCCAAAATTAAATCTTTTCTAATTTCACCCAGCACTTGTTGAGATTGTTGTCTGTGATTTTTCAGATTGCTTTCTTTGATTGTTTTGTCTCTGAGAAGCTCAGATTGCCTTCAGTAATAATGTGTCACTTTTCATGTATCATTTTATTGAAGCTTGATGAAATGCGCTGTGAGAGACAGTAGCTGGATTACATTAAAAAGGCCGTTGGCTGTACTGAGTTCATTATTCATTTTTTCCACCATTATAAGCCTTGTCCCAGAGAAGCTTCAGAGATTTGTATGCTTGATTGTATCCCTGATGACAAAAAAGGAGTCTCTGAGGCTTTCATGAGGATTATTACTCTATTGTTCTGCTTTTAGTCAGGCCAAAATTGTGTGTTAGGTTGAATTGGTAATCAATTGAAAAGTCCCTGTTCTTTGGTTAGAGAGGAGTAATCACAGTTGTTCACTCCCTATATCGTTACAGAATACCTGTTTGACTCTATCAGGATGCATTTCTTCTTGTCTGATTTTCACTTTTAAATTGAGTGCTACAAATGATACGTTGCAAGATGTCTGTTTAAATTGTTGCATTGAGGTATCACAAATTCTGTTGATGTCAGACATCGGTGCTCAGGTACTGCTTATAGCCCTTTTTACTGCTTTATATGTAGTACAGGTTATAGAAGTTTCACAAAAAAAGTGTTAAAAGTCTCTTCCAGGTTACTTGGAGGTATAGCCTGTGCTGCTTTTTAAGTTATCAATATTATTTTCATCTGCATGTGACTGTGTGCAGCTGACGCTACTTTACTAATTGTTCATTCCCAACTTCCCTGCTAAATTGATATTTTGCAGAAAGACAACAGCAAGATTAAACAATTTAAAGACATAATGAAATGCAAAATACATTTTCAAGTTGTAATTCTGTGTCCCTGTGGTAATTATTTAGTTCTCTCTCTATTTTTGAGTGTACCGAGGGGCAGGAACATTAATCAAATGTCCTGGCAGTTTGCAATGCACTATCATAGTAAACACTTAGTTTGAATAGAAATGATGGCCACACATACAAAAATGAAAAAAAAAAACAACAACTGGCAATATCGTTTAAATAAACTTAAATTGGTACTACAAAATATACATGTTTAGGTAATTGAAACATTCATAACAAAAATCAAACATCAATCATTTAAAAGCTGATCTGGTTACAATCTGATGACTGTGTGTTGAATTGACATGTTTTAATGTTTTGGGTACAGCAGATATTAAATCAGATGTGCTGATTTGTTTTGGAAGAACAAAATAGAAATTAGAAAATCACCATGTTAAAGTTGTCATTTTCCCCTCCAGCGCCCTTACATGGAGATGTGTTCAGGTGCATTGTTGGCGTGTTGTTATTTTGAGTTTCTGGAAAGCAGTTGTGCCATTGATCATCAAAAACCTGTTCTGAAGTCATTTTTTATTTTATTTTGAAGAGGCAAAAGGTAGCTTTCAGTGACAGCAACCTGAGTATCGGTAAAATGAGTCTAAATTGAACATTATGAAGTAAACACTGGCAAATCTCTGTTAACAATAGCTGGTTGCCCTACCTTGCATCACTACAGGCTAGTAAAAAGTAATTGCTCCATATTTGCTTCTTACGTTTGCATCAGTCCGCAGCAGTCTAAAATCTACACTTTTCCATAATACCGATGGTCCACCAGATAGTAATATATGGATTACAGTTTTTTTGCATCGGATAATGTTAGCAAATGCTCGGCAATAGCCGGCAAGCTCACGTTATCTAACATGCACAAAGGCGGGTGCATTATCCACGTACACTATGCTTTTTGCACAAAGTAGCACAAAAACATGTAAAAGATTAAAAATGCAAAAGACAATCTGTGACAATCTGTGGACGTCTATATTTTTAATATTACACGTTATTATTATGAATATTCATTGTAATTCTCAGATTAACAAAATTCTAGTTATGGTAAATTAGATAACACTCTGATTGGTTTATTGCTTGTTGTGCCCAAATCACATCCATGAAGCACAACCCTATGCACCTTGCGCACCGACCATTTTTTCTGCCGGTAAACTAGCAAAAGTGGATTCAGAGATGCCCTAAATGCACCTGCTTCACGATGTCCACTTAGATAATTAAAATAGGGCGCTGAATATAATCATTTTGGTGAAAATAGGGTCCGGGTTGAACATAACTAGATTAATATTGTAATATTATATATAACCTGATGTAAGTTATTTTTGTTTCTTGTTTTTTTTTTTTTTAATTTTGTTTCTTCTTTTTAATCAGGCATGTGTATGTGAAGATATTCACGGAATTTAAGGAAAATACTTTTCTGGACAACTGTGAAAAGAGTCTATGGAAATCCTTGAACTTAACCTGGGATATGTTTTTAATGGTCTCAGACTTCAGTTTCTCTGATGTCAGCTAGAAGCGCCTTGCAAAAGAGCCTGAATTCCACTTGCACTGAATTTCTTGGATGGGTCGAGCTCAGTGGCATACTGTAATGTAATTTTTTTTCCCATTCTTTTATCTACTATTTCAAAAAAAACTTTTGATCTGAATCTACAAGGGGGAGCCTGTGAATCTTATCATTATGAGCATAATTTCAACTGGAATATTATTTTTCAAGGAAGCTGCACAATAAGTGAAACTGACAATTTTAAGATGAGATAGAAAACAGATGGGGACAGAGACTAAATGAATATTTCCCAACTTAAGAGGGGACTGTAGTTTGTGAAGATAGTCAAGCTGTCTGCTTTAAATTATATTTTCTTGGAGTCCTTGTTCTTTTCAGTGTCTTCATCAGCTAATGGATGAAAAATGGACTCACTTTTTAGTTTATTTGTTTCATGTGGGTTTGTCTGTATCTGGTGAAGCTATAAGCTTCTAATTAAACTTTTCACTGTGGCCAAGGTGAGGCATTGTTTTTCTGCAAAAGTAGTGCTTTACCACAAAAAGGTGTACATTTGTAGAACTGCATTTGTATGTTCACATCACTCTAATACTATTTTGAAATGAACCCAGTTATAAATACAAAGTGTTTCATCCTCTAATCATTGCCACAACGTAATACAATAGAACGCAATGAGGTAGGTTTTTAACAAAAAGAAAAATTGGATATTTTATTTGAACTTTATTTAATTTAATCTCTTGAGATTTAAATCTCTTTTAAGAGAGAGTCCTGGCCAAAATGGCAGCATAATTCTGTTACAAGAACCAACAGAATCATGCTCCCAGAAGGAAAAAATATATAAAAGGCATTCGAACGCATTAAAACACAATACTACAACAAATAACAATTAACTATAACAGTTAATAAAATAACTTTTATTCCAAATATTGATAATTCTTACTGACAATATACTTAAATATTATAATAAAATATATAATATAGATATTAATCCATTCTATTTTCCACAATTGATGTAGCAAGTGTCGTCGATGCACGTTCACAGTAGGATGTCTGGCTGTGAGGAAGTTCTAACTTCAGACAGAGTGTGGCTGGACAACTTTGTTTAACTTCAAAGTGCCAGAAAGCATGAGTAGGGTCTTGATTTTGTTTTTTTCCCACTTCTGTCTATCATCAGCTAGAAAAAGTAAAACAAGTCAACTGGGTCAGGAATCTGTCAGGTTATCAAGTTGTCTGTCTAACCTCTCCTGAAACGGACTTTAAAATAGTAGTATCAAGGGACTTGGTGTTGGTGCAGGTGTGAGTAGCCTATGTGTCTCCGTGTGAGTGGTAATAGTATACCAGCAGTGAGGGGTGTATCTGCAGAAGGGAAAAAGGCCATATGCATTTATGCATTTAAGTCACTGTCATGTAAGCTTAACAATCAGACTTAATTACCAGTTCATTTTCACTTCATTAATCAGTGTGATACTGATCTTTTTTCAGGGGTTGGAGTTATTTCTGCCCTGACTTCTCAGTAGCGACTGATTCTGTCAAAGTCATTTTCAGTCGACGCAGATGCTGTGAGTTACGGTTGAGCAGTCCTTAGTTTGAGTTATTTCTGGGATGTTTGGGAGATGTTGGCAGCAATTCTTATCTGTAACCAGGCTACTGTCATGTAACCTCAAACATTTTTACAGTACACAGGTTTAAGTGTGACTATCTGGGCCCGTATTTATCAAGCACCTCAGAATTACTCATAAGAACACTGCTAAGAACTGACTTAAGAGTAAAACAATTCTTGGCTCAAAGCTGCGCTAAAAGTTAGCTATCTAGCCTCTCAGTCCTGATTTAGGTGACGTGTAGGAATAAATCTTAAGTGTCAGTCTTAGAGCTGATTCACAACACTTTGCTGTCCCTCACACAGGATTTTGGATGACGATAAAGGCAAGGACCAATCACTGAATAGATTTCCTTATTTAAGAACATTCTCAGATAAATTGACATTGAACGGTGAAATTCCTAAGAGGAGTTTACACTCAACACACTTTTGACAATAAAGAATTTTTAAGTGAATACATTATGATATACATATTAGAAATGAAAGATTAAAAAAAGTTGATCTTTATATGAGTGCCAATAATTTTGTCTACTACTCCAGGGAAGTCGGCTATTTTCAAGAATTGTGTTTGCTTCTGTTAGACTAGGAGGGCTGTTGTTGGTAAGTCGATGAAACGCTGTGAGTGCCATAATTGCTTCCACGAAAATTCGACTTATTGAAGCGTCATCATAACCATCAAATCAGTAGAAAACGCATTGCTGCGTAAAGTCTGTGGTGAGATGAGGTCCCTCACAAACCCTCTGACAAAAATGATGCCTGTTCTGTCCAAACGATACTGTATAAATAACTGTGTTTCATCAAATAATTCAGAAATAATATTAATCTCCTGAAAGATTTGCGCATGTCTCTGTCTCCACAGTGCCATCACAAGCCCCTACTGGCAGCTCCTAACCCCTTGAGAGACCTCTCGAGTTGTCTTAAATAACTGGGAGAGTAAGAGTGATTCTTAGCTTTAAGAAATTTGATAACTTGCTTTTATACTTAAGTTTGAAAGTAGGAGTAAATTTTGTGATTTCTCAGCACTTAAGATTAAAATTGCACTTTGACAAGCATAGATAAATACCGGTCCTGAGCAAGGTCACTGCCAAAATGGCTGAATACACTTCCAGTGATTCAGAACATCTCACAATGTCAAAATTCATTCATCTGAAAATTATGTGTTTGTGCCTTAATTTCAAAATGGAAATTGTTATGTTGAATGGGAAGGACTGTATAATTTTGCTGGTTTGTAAAAATTCCCTGTCTGCAGAGGTCGTCCTTCATCGCAGAAATTATAGTAAAGTAAACAAAGTTAATCAAATACTGTGCTTTTTAGCTTTGGATTGAAAATTTATGTAATCATGGCAGAGATGGATAGGTGGTCGGTGATAATGGTGATTGTAATTGACGCTGCTGTGCTAAATGCTCTAAATCGACAAAATTGACACAATATATAGAGTTAGAGAGCAGCTGTCATTTGGTGAGAGAAGGTAAATGAATAATTATTCCTTTAGTGTTCATCACATTTGTTATTGCAGTTTCTCAAATGAATGATTACGTCCTGAAATAGGTAATTACATATTTATATGGAACCCCGGTGCTGCTTCAGTTGTTCAGTCTCTCACAGGTGGAAAAATATTTTCGAATTATATTATCAAATAATTTGTTAAGTGCAAAAAATTGCAGGGCTATGGTGATATAAGGTGACTCATTTTTTTCTCACCTTTCAGTCTTAAATAATACTGATCTGAACAAACTGCACAGAACTGTTATTATACCTTCTGTTTGACAAGCAAAACATAATATTTAGTTATATGTTACTAATACAAACATCTACCAAATGACAAATGTTAGGGCGTATGGAGGAACATAACATGAAGTACTGACATATACAGTATGATTTTGTAACCAAAGGAACATTAAACACTACATATTCATCTGGTCGATAAAGCATTACCATGAGCTTGACAAATTAGAAGATCCAGACTGTTAAAATGTCAAATGTTATTTCAGGCTAATGATATTCCTCACATTATTTGCTTTGTGCAATTAATCAATTAATATGAATTGGTGTCAACCCGTTTCAGATGCTGTATATCTAATTTTGGAACAAAGCTGTCCATATACAAACACAGTCTCCTTACAAACAGGCTGTGTGATCATACAGGGTCTTATTCATTCTGCAGCAGCAGCCTCTAGTCACATATGGCATCGTACAGATGGACAATCTGTTTGAGGCTTCAAAGTTAGAAGGCAAAGTTCATTAACGCGCCATGAGCTTTGAGCCTGCGATTAGAAAATAATTTCATCATCCTCCTAATTATATTCAAACATTTCCAAAGTTCCTCTCGGTGTGCCAATCATGCCAACTTCAAATAAATAACTGCCTCATGGAGATTGCATTCACATCAGAATCACTTTATTTGCTGCGCAAAATAAATGTGCATTAGTTTGTCTTGGTGTGAAGACACATCAGCAGTCATCGGGAAAACACCAGTGCATCCTGGCACACATGTCACAGAAATAAAAGATGCCACACATTGCACAGGGTACATATGAAACTGTAAAAGCGTATGTTCAACACCTAATAATGGTTAATCTATGTATAACAGAAGAGGACATTAATGACACAAAATTAAACAGGGAATTCAAGATTTAATAATGAACAAAATGTCTTCCAATTAAGTTACTCTTCTTTGTTTAACACAAGAAGACTTGTTTTCTTTGCCTTGTTTACTTTCTTCCAGTTTCTCCACCTGCATCTAAGATGTGGGCTGGGAAAAAAAAAAAAAAAACATCTCTAAGAGCGCGGGGACATCTTCTAGTGAGATTCAGAAAATAGCTGGCTCTCCTGGGCCGCATTAGTCTGAAGGTCATCGAAGGGGAAAATGACCCTGGTACCTCCCTCTCCTCTCTCCTGCTGGCCCTCTCCTCGTCTCTCTCCCCTGTAATTGAGTATGGTGCGTGGTCAGGGAGCCAGTGCTCATTGGCGGGCTGAACATGGTAGTTAGTTACACACGTTTTCACCGTAATTACCAGGCAGACTCTCCCTGTCTCCAGATCTTTTCAAGGTCGCATCAATTTCACAGCTATCCATACTATCCACCCCCGCTCCATCTCTCTGTGCGCCGGCTGCTGTCATTACAGGCTTTCAGACCCTCTTCCTCATTGTGAACTTCCTCCTCCTCCTTTTTTAAAAGCATATCAAAACCAAAATGGCAATTATTAGTTGATCATCCAATCTTTTTCCTGCAACTGTCGCCGTCGCAGGAGGAGTGTTGCAGTAACCTTCTATTCTGAGAGTGACTCGTCTCTGGCTGTAAATGTTATTACTGACTCACTGTAATGCAGATTTACTACTTCTCCAACTGCCATTAAATGCTGCTTGATTGTGTCGGAGGGAAGAGGTCAGTGATTTTGGCAAAGGCACCTAAACATTTGAATTTAATGCAAACCCAACACAGGCCAGAGTCACTGACATAAGCAGTTCTGTAACACCAGGCCAATGCATTCTGTTCACGTTTCTCCCTCTTTCACTGCATGTCTCGGATCAGCTGCATTGCTTATACAACTGGATGCCTGCTTCCTCCGTCTCTTCCTCTCTTTCGCCCCTCCACAGGCTCCTCTCATTTGCTTGACACCCTTGTCAGACCATGCCCAGCAAGGAGTCAGAGTCAGTACTTACTAGGTTCACAGCCGCTGTCAAGTCCTCAAGCAGGCCCGTCAGCCATGCCAGGGACGGTGTACATACTTCAGTAGGCTTTAAAAGTGTGAGCACCACTCAAATCAAGGCACAGCACAGCAGAACATCTGTTTCGCCATTTTATTCCATTTGGTGCAGCGTGTGTTGGCAAACCGCCGATAGAGCCACCTGTTTACCACCGTCACGCCATAACCCAATCCCCTCGACCACAGTCTCAATTTTGGAATCTTGCAGAAGATGTCCACTGAGTGCCGCTGAAATGATCGCTCCGCTAAGTGGTTGTGATTTGTTTATGTTGCCTATTAAACTAATAAGACCTCATATCGTTGTCAATGCCTTACATTGGAAAATGGAGGAGGATGATACTAGCTCTGACTACATGGCACAATGATGGCATAGATTAGCAAGAGTACCGCTTCACAGATCCTTGTCCTATGAGAAAGGGAGAGGGTTGGGGGAGATGCTTTATTGTGCCACTATTTGATTGAGTTGCAATGTGTCAGGACTATCAGCCCATGCCATCTGCACGTGTCCCGCATCCTCAGTGCTGAATTGATTGAGATTTATTGTAAAGGATGATTAAAGCACTGGCGGCGTAGTCGATACGACGAAGAGTGAAGCTGTGAACACACATCAGCTTCCTGTTCTCTGACAGAAGAGGTTGACAGAGCCAAACAGCTCCAGCAGCTCAGAGTAACGAATCGTTAGAAGGGCCAGCCAGTGCCAGTGTAACCAAATAGAAGTAGGTGAGTGTGAAGCAATAGAGACCTTGGTTTAGCAAGAGATGTGTGCATCCCCCTGGGCTGACCGTGCCCTGGGATTGGCAGCACTCGCCCTAATGCATCTCAAAGCTGTCCTTGAGTGGATACAGTATCCACCACGCCAATACCAGCATGATTAATTGCTCAGGTGGTCTCATCACTTTTAGTCCAGAAAAGGCTCTGAACCCCTAAGGAACAAACAAACCTACTTAACCATTTAGAGGTTTCTCTGCCTCCGGTTACTACTCAATCCACCCACCTGGATACACTCTGACAGCTGTGGACACGAGGGAAGCATGAATCTTACAGCACTGCACTTTTAATCATTCTGCATCTATGGGCAGATATATGAAGGTTATCCTGCATTTGGTAGGTTAAAACTAACTGCAATCCTCTCTAGCTGATAGCATTAAAAAAATGTAATAATTTACAGGCTGGGTTTTCATTGTTAACTTTATTAAGTTTAACCTGCCTCTCTGTGTGCATATGCACGCACCAGCATCTGGCTACGTCTCTTCCCTGTGAGTAATAACTCTCAATGCATGCTCATGAAGAGGTTGTGGTGCTTTGCTCGGGTAGACATGAGTGTGCAGAAATGGCAGTGCAGTGAGTAAATCTATCCTGATTCAAAGCCAATCCCTCTGAGGCAAGCCTCCCAGTACAAACTGAAAACTGAGTTCTGTCCTCACTGATAAGGAGGTCACCATGGCCGTGTGACACAGACCAAGATTGCCGGACTTCTCACGGTCAGCAACCTTTTCCTCTAATGCAGCCACCTGAGCTGACCCAGATTTCTGAACGTCTCCAATTGGCCCTTAAGGAGTCCATAGCAGATGGCCGTCATACACCAAAGGGTGTAGATAACAGCCATTTATCAAAGCATTAGAGGACTGCCACAGAATAAGGCCACCGGACATGCATCACCCTATCCACAATTTCTTACCGCTGTTTCCAAAATGTTGCTCATAAATAATTCAGTTGCCACTATGGCCACCGGCGCCTCAGACTATATGGGATATTTTCATGAAAAAGACTGTTTTTGGCCACTGAAGTCACCCCACCTCTGTATTGGATTCCCCACACACACACACACACACACACACACACACACACACACACACACACACACACATACTGACTGAGTTTCTCAATACTCTCTTTCTCAGTGTTTTTCACTTAGTACTGGAATAGCGTTGTGTGGTCTTTTTGAATAACTCTGTGCTTGACCTTTTTTCATCACCTATTAAATGAGGCTCATGTGTTCCAGAAACAGAATCTTTTAAATGGATCCAGTGCGTTCTTGAACCACAATCTCATAATTGGGACTGATCTGTTCCAGAGCCAGGATTTATTTAAATTCCAGAACTCTTTTCATCACATGTGTCCTGGAAGGGTTTTCCCCCACCAGATTTTTGACAACTCTGCTCCTGGTTGCCTCTGTTGGTTAGGTTGATGAAGGGTTGGGTTAGGATTAGCCAGTCAGAGGCAGAATAGAGGGCAGGACTTGAAGCAAAGCTTGTATCAGTCAACTTATTGTTGTCAAAAATCTTTTGGGAAAAAAAATATTGCGTTCTGAATCAGGAATCTGAACTCTGAACATGCTTAATGACCCAGGAATACTTCAACAATTTTCAGAAACACACTAGTTTGCTATCTTGCAGATAGTTAGAGAGGACTGGTATCTCTCTCATGTCTGTACACTAAATATGAGGCTACTGCCAACAGCTTTTATGCAAACAGTTGGTCTGGCTCGGTCCAAAGGTAACAAAATTCACTTTCTAGCATCTGTAGGGGCGGTGATATTGCAGTGGCTAAGACATATGCTTTGAGAGTGAGAGACCTGGGTTCAGTTCCCACTGCGACCCATCCACCAATGTGTCCCTGAGAGAGTGCGATCACTGACATATATAGCAAATGTAAGTCACTTTGGAAAAAAGTGTCAGCTTAACTGAGTTAAATATACCGTAATGTGACTTAGAGACATGTTATACCTTGTTTGCTGAATCCCTTCAAAAACTGTGTTAAAGCTTCTCATGGTCTTCACTAGTTGCCTGGTAACTTGGCACAGTGGCTACAGAGCGCATTCATTTTATTCCCCACATATTTTTGTCAACTCTCAATTGACGGACACCAGCTTTGCGTAAAGTTCTGCCCCTTACTCTGCCTCTGATTAAGAGCACAACCCTTCCCCCAACCTAACCCTAGCCTCATCTAACCTCACCAACAGAGGCAATGACTAATTGCCAATCGCAGAAGTCGAAAATCTGGTGGAAAAAAAACCCCAAATGTCCAGGACAATTTAAGTGAAGCTGGTGCTGTCTAGATCAGTAAGGTTCAATGGAAGTATTAGGCATGCTAGTATCAGACCGCAGTGGTTTCTGCTGTAAGTCAGATGTTACACAACCTGCAAGATTGCTGTAGCTAGAGATCACAGTTTGTATTGATCTGTGTTTGCATAAGGGAATGGAAAAACATTTTCCTAGTGTTGAAGTTCAAGTCATTATGACCAACTTCTGTAATTTCAACATCTAACACCTTTGAAACTAGGAGACTTATTAGTAGCTTGCCAAAGTCTTGCTGGCCACCAATATCACTGATTATAATTTTCACTGTGTGTTAGTGTGTGTCTTTTTTGAGCCATGGGTGACACAGTTGGGTCTCTGTGGCCTCTAGACACTTCATTTGAGGTAATCAACAACTTGGCATGAACTCCTCTGATTACTGGTGACTTCATAAGCCACCCAGGAAACCTGCCTATGATGACAGTTCAGCCTGCTATGATGGAGGGCAATTTCTGGAGGTTTGATTGGATATTTGTCATGTGGTAATTCCTAAATAGGAGGCATTAGTGATCTAGGTCAGAACACAGTGGTAGGAGTAGGGCTGTCATTGACCATAGTTCAGTTAGACATATTTCTTAATTAGCCTCACTGTCTGCTCCCCTCAAAGTAATTAACTTGATCAGAAAAGACCTTGCCTGAAGTCGGAGTAGATTTAGAAAAAAATGTCACGGCAATGACTAACTACATTAAAAATTCTGAAATTATATGTTTATCCCAAGCTGTCTGCAATTAGTATGCATAGAGAGCAGCCTAATTTTAAATCATCATAGATTACTCTTGGGGAAGTGATCTGGGAATGTGCTATCGTGATTTATTTGGCTCAAGGTATTTTTTTTTTCAACTTACAGAACAATGTTGAACAGGTTTGTACTATAACAACAAACAAATTAAAATTGAACATGACACTTTGGTCTCTGCTTGTTTTTATTTCTTTTTTTGGCACACATGCTACATGCTTCTGTTTTTTCTGTGTGTATATGGGAGAGAAAGGGATAGTGGGGGCAGAATCCATGGAGGCTGAAAGATGAAGCATCACATGATGGGCACTGTAATTGCATCCGAGACAACGGAGCACATTAAAAATTCCCTCCCTTTCTCGCATGTTTTATTGCCTCATCCTCTCCCCTTGATGGAATTATTACCCTATTTGTCCTAAGAAAAAGGAAGCTGGCAGAAACCATTCAGACAACAGCCAATCCCAGAGGGTAGATTGTCCCCTGTGATATGAATGTGCTCTGACACAGTGATAGAGACCTATAGTCATATCAGTAGGGAGAGGATTTAAAGCAGTGATGGTCTCGGTTGTTCACTGTCCATCATCTCTCTGTCTGTGGTCCTGAAGGCATAACGCTGGGAGGGCAGATACTGGCACAGCTGCATATTATTATCACCTGTACAAGATATTATTCTCATATATTTACTATAAACATTTCATTGTCCAGCTGTTGTCCATCCTACTCCCTTGCATTTATCATCAGAGCACAGAACAAAAGGGAAGCTCTTTTTTCTACATGGACTTATGTTGCAGATTGTCAGGATTTTTCCTCTTTCCATCTCTCCTAATCTTTTGTATAGATCTGTAGGGCTTAAAGTCCATCTTTTCCAATTGGCTAATGATCTATTTTGAGCAGTTGGAAAATATCTGTCTCAGTTAGTTCTGGTGTTGAAAAGTTTGAGAGATGGTGCTGAGGGGAGTGCAAAATCAATAAACCTATCAGAGAATGGTGACATGATATATGCTGGCTGGGCAGCCACTCCGCAAGAGCAAGAGGACTTGGCACAGCAATGAAAAGATGAATATACGCTACTTAAAATATCATAAACTGTGCACAGTAAAAACAAAACTTTATCGGTAGTTATCTTGCCTGTCATTTATCACAAAAACTAAGATTTAGTGTTGTTGATACCTTTGAATCTGAGGCATAAACTGGTTTTGTGGCTAGAGAAGTTCTTGTATAACAAAGATAACACAACTTCAAGCTCCGACATCAGCTGAACTCCCCTATGTGTTTAGGCATTGTAAGATTCTCTGGGCCAGAGACTCCACAGTACTCGTCACATTAAGTTATTCTCAGGTCCATTTTAACTTTGCTCTATTAGCTGAATTTGTTGTCCCCCGTTACCTGAATACATTCAAAATGTCATAGCCATAATCCTTGATGAATATACATGCATTATACTTTCAATTACAGTACTAATCTGAAAACATGTTCTCTATGGCAAGTTGGTGTTTTCATTCTTCTCCAATCCAGGATTTAGGGGTGATATGGGAGCCATAGCATTGTCTGAGCATGCATGGTTAAATGAAGAAATAGATTTTGTTAATGAAAAATGCAACAGATGGTGGCTGTAAACCCAGTCCCTGCAGAGCATGAACATTTCCTGCAGAATGACGGAGAGCGGATTAAGGTCATTTTTGCCTGGTTTTTCAATTTATAAATTCATGCTCAGAGGGAACAGGGAAAAAAAGGACTGGCATCCTGCCTCGACACTCTTTGGGAAATCCAAATGTCAATGAGCACATATTGGAAATGTGCAAATATTAGAACAAAAACCACAGTTTAGGAACAGAACGTTAAGGCGGCCATCATAACAGACTATCAGACATAGAGGCTGACAAGGGCCACCAAGAGAGCCCATTCCCCAAAAGAAAGACTGTTGTTTATCAGCATGAAAACAAGACTTGAGTTGATCAGAGGTAGGTATTGTTTTAAAAGATGACAAACAAAGTAAGTGCCATTCATTCAGCTCACATTCAGTTCATTTTCAATTTCATGCTTGTGCTCATTGCCAGATTACGATTCAGGCTCCATCTTTTTTGACCATAATCATGAAAAAAAGTCCCTATTCATGTGAACTATTTCTTTTCTGCTGCGTCCTTGCAGCGTCTGCAGACTCGGGCTAATGTCGTTTCAATGTCATGATTTGAATAGCCCAATCTTTCTGAAGACAATGGCCAATTTTCAATGTACAAATTGCATTTTCATTTTTCTTCCACCACTAACTGAATAGAAAACTAAGTTGGGTTTCTGTTTCGCCCTCTCTCCGTCTCGGGCCTCAGTAATAGGCCTGTTACTGTAAAAGCCCTTTCTTCCCCATCCAAACACAGCAGTCCTGTCTGTGTTCACCATATAGGAAGTGATCAAACAGCCGACCCAGCGTTAGCATGAGAAGCACACTGATGGCCGTAAACATGCAAAATGAGGAGCCAAGTCATGGCAGTGCACCATTATCAGAATAGCAATGCAACACACTTGCGTTCAGCTCAAAGCACCCACATTGCAACTCCCCTGCGAATACACAAGCCAGTGGCCGTGACAGATGTCTGGGACGCAGAGCATTAAGTGTCACATATCTGCATATGCTTTTCGGCAGCGCTCTTAGCAGCACACGCATAGGAGCATATGTCTGATGAAGGTCAGTGATTTGAAAACAAGGCACCTCGGCTGTTGCTGTGATTGCTACTGTGGCGGCTGCTGGAGCCACTCAAGCTCTTCACTTTTCCCTTAATCCTGCAATGACAGAATATAGCTAATGACCAGCAGATGGATGTGACAGAATGAGGATGATATACAGAAAGAGTAAAAATTGAGGGAAGATGAGAAGTATAAATGAAAGCAGCCAGACTTACTGAAGAAACACTGCTGATATCGCAGGGGGGCATTCATTTCTTTACTGCCTTGGGTATACTGGTTTATCATTTTCCAAAGTGGGAAGGAGGGGGAAGGTGGCTAGCAAGCATTTAACCCCTTCCATCTGGGCTTTAACCCCAATATCCTTGTTGGTCTGAAATTCTCTGCCAGCCTTGACATCGTCATTATCATCCATCATCATCACCATCCTTTATAGTTCTATGCATCTGGTGTATACAGAACAAGTTGGCAATCTGGTGTTAAACACATAAACATTCTGCCAGAAGAAAGTTATGGCCCATGCGTGATTTCGATCCCAAGCAAGATAAATTATGCTCTGATTGTGATTGTAATTGGGAAAGCCAGAGGTCTAAAGTGTCTCACTGCCTGCTGGGAATAGTAGAACAAGATGTGACAAATGGGAGGAGTTGCAGAGTTGAGGACTTTGGTGGAAACGTGGCAATAAAAGGGAGGTTAAGAGATTAGGAGAGAGACAGTGTTGTGAAAAGTGATAGAGGAAAGGATGTTCCCCCATCGGAATTCAGGACAGGCGTACAGAACACATCAGAGGGAAAAAAAAAGTAGAACAATGAGCCGCTGCATCCTTTTATTAGAGCCAAGAATGTCTAGAAATTTAAGACCACCATATTTTTAGAACCCCATCAACCTGGCCTTTATATAGCTCGATAAAATAGGCCTCCATGTTTCGCTGGAGATTGAGCTCGACTTATCCCACCATCTGAGGACTAGCTGTTTTTTGTGAACACCCACTCTCAGGGGGAGGACATTCAGGCAGAGAAAATGTATGGGCTACATCACTGAATCTTATTTAGATTGATAGAAGCTGCTCAACCTGTCAGCATCTCAACATGCGCATGTTTGCGAGCAAAATGATCCAGATTACCTTGGGAACCCGGTGTGAGGCAATATGAGTGAGCAAAAGAAAAACCTATTTGCTTGTGTACGGTTGTTTGTATTTCTTTATGCACATCTGAGGGAAAACCAAGCAAGTGAGTAAATTTGTGTACAGTTTCTTACTGGTGAAAAGTAGAAAAGATGGAAATAGAAATAGAAACAAAGAGGAAGTATCTAAAGGCATGCGGGAACACACACATACACCCTCACCCCCTGTTGCCTTTCTCCCTGGGGTGTTCGTTAATCACCCTTTTAGATCTGTCAGCCTGTGGGTGGGCCCATTACCCTTCAACGCAGGCACTTTTGTTGCCCGAGACAGTGCTGCAATTCAGATCCTATGCAGACGTCTCACCCCTCAGTGTGTCTCGCATAGGTCTCACCTTATTAGAGGAACATAAGAGATAATGAATAAATAAACAAAGTGAAGTGGATTCTGGGATGTGAGGAGCATAGTGACAGCTCCGGGTGTTCATTAAGACAAGGTGCCGGGTATCATGCTGCGTACGACACCGGGTGGCAGCTAGGGCTTTGGTGGCGCTTCTGAGGACCCCTCCTCCACATCTCGCAAACTTGCAACCTCCCGTCTACCTGTTATGGCGAGAGATCTGGAGCTCACCGCCAAGACGGGCAGAACTCTTGTCAAAGAAAGAAAGGCACCATATGGATCCAGGTCCAAAGATATAACTATACTTGAGCTGTCAGGTTTGAAAAAAAGGTCTTTCCATGTGGTTGGTTGTACCTTGACATTACAAATTGGTCTAAATGAATGTGAGACCAATACTTTGGGCAGATTCTTAGGGCTAGTGTGACATGTGCCATATATTGTACATGAAGACAAGTTGTGCTATGAAATGAAAGATGATAGTTTCGTTAAACATTCACAGACAGGTAGTCCAAGGAGGGAAAACTGCAACTGAAAAACGCCGGAAACATTACACTGAATTTTCCTACCAAGCAAGAGTCCATAGAGCATAGAATTGTGTATATGTTCTTTTACCATCCGTATGATGGGTGATTGTTATTACCTGAAATTAGGCAGGTGCAGGTTTGTAAATCAGAGTAAACAGTGAAGTAAGCTATTAACCTAATTGACCAATTCAGTAAATGGTCAATAAATAATGTGCTATCGCCAATTAGACTGCATCATGGAGGGGGTTTCTGGCAGAAGCCATCTGTTCAATCCAAAGGTATCTGACCTTGGTTTATAAAGGTTGCAGTTTTAAAACCTCATTTAGTTATTATGAGCTAATCTAAAGATGCACACTGCTTTCTGTCTTTCATATTTAATTCGCTCTACTGTCTCCAGTGGTTTAATATTCCTAAGAACTCAATCAGTGATGTGCAAATGCGTGATGTCCCTGTTGTTGCTAATTGTCTTAACCAACACTGTGTTTGAAATTCTGATGAAACAATTAGGTCATGCTAATGGCCATAAAATGGGCTCAGAACATTGTGTTTTGGAAACAGATCTCACTTTGAATTAGTAGTTCCACATTTAAGTATTTATGACATTGTGACAACTTTGTCAGGTACATTACTTCCAAAATTGTCCTTTTCTCTAGAATAAAAATTTTATTTGTCATATTTTTAATTAGATGGGACTATTTGCTATTATCATTGTAGTATTATTCTCATAGTTTAAGACATTTTAACATGCCTGTCTCAGGTTCTTCATGCAGACATGGTTAAAATATGATTTAAGAGAAATTTCAGCCTCTTTGTTGCAACTAGCAACAAAGTCTTTGTCTAAGAAGTTTTAAATCTATTACTATGCATGTGCTGTTTCAGGACACAGCTATAATGACTTTATGAGTCCCATTCTCTCACTTCTTTGCATTAGCTCAGCTGGCAAAGTAGAAGTTTGCGACATGAGAGACTGCAGTTTTAATCCCGAGCGAGTCATTTTAACACCAGACTGGTTGCAGTTTATCATGAATTATGTGCTTGTTTACAGGCAGTTTTAGATTAACTCCAGTCAACAGTCACAACTGCTTTCAGTGTTGATTTGCTAAAGTCACTAAACAATTACAAAAATCCTGCCAATCAGGCAAATTTGCGGCATTTGAAGGAGCTTAGAGGAGCTGTTGTTGTTGGCCAGCTGAGTTCTCTGCCTGTGAGAACATATAAATTAAACAGCCTAGAAATAAAAGCAACCAGTACAAAAGTTGTCCATTTTAACAGAGGGCACTTGTGTCGCTAACAAACTTACACAAAACTCAGGTGAAGCATTCCCAGCATTAATTATAAAGTAATCAAATGGTGTTAAAGTCACCTCACTGTTGTCAATTTGAATGTAAGAAAATGTGTGACGACACATCGCAAAGCGAGTAACTGACTATAGAGGGTGAAGAAAAGGCAGGAGAACAGGTGAGCAGAGGGAGGTTACACTTGGTGAAAAGATCAGTAAAGTGGGAAAAACTCACACGCATCAGTAGAACAAACAGATGGATGTGTAAATTTAGTAGATTAATTAAATGCAGGTTTTCCTTTTTGTAGATATACATTCAGACTGCAGGGGAGGCACAGGTTATGAGTGATGACTTCACTCCAACATGGTCTCAAATGAAATTTTATATTGCTCTTAAATTAAAAAAAGTAAATCCCCCCCCTTTTTTTACTCCTTGGATAATGTAATAGTACTGTTTTTATACTAAAACCACAACTCAAACTTACCCATCATCCCTTCTTTGCCCAAGCACTCAACCATTATGTGCACTCTCTATGCAACCACACGCTACTCCCGGTCATGCTTAATATTTTGAGTGGAGATACATTATTTTTATTGTAACTTAAGGTAATCAAAGGGAGAAACAACAAACATGCTTTTTCTTGATAATAGTCATCTCTATCACAAAAGCTCTTAGGGTTGAAAATGCACAGAGCTCGCAGTAATACGTTCGAATTACTCGTGATTGGTTGCATGGCTAATAGAGAGAGACAACACCTTGCCAGGTAAAATCATGCAACCCCAAAAGAGATTTCCACTCACGTTGCCCAGGGGTCACCTGTCCAGTCCTTTGACAACAGTATTTGATCAAAAGAGAAAAACACACATAAAAGATTGTAATGTACAAGCTGCAGGGTATACAGGAGTAATGTGTGATTTGATGTGAACAGACAAGACATCATATACTGCGCAAGTTCTATCAAATAATCCTACGTGCTGTACATGTAGACTTAGAACAATATTATGCTAATTTTTGAAAAACTGCTATATGGTACTTTGAAATTAAGACTAGTCACATGGGAGACAGGGTCAATGCTGGACTTGTTCTGTATACATAAATTTCATGCACCAGGAGGGATGAGAGATGAGGTTTTCAAAGACGATGCATGCAGTGCTAAGTGGTCTAATGAGGAGCTCTGCACATTCTTCCGTATAACCACTTTATTTCAGTCCTGTCAATGCCTTTTACATTACCAGACCACCTGAAGCACAGAATGTCATCTTATAATAATGCAAAGCACAGGGCTCATACTTCTCAAAAGGTGAGAGATGGGCAATGATGGAGTCACAGAGACATACCGCCTCCTATCACTCTTTGACTCTTCTATACATATGTGAAGAAAAAGAGAAGAGAATCATAGTAAAAATAAAAGCTAATAAAGAACAGTCTTCACTTGAATTCTGTGCTGCTAGCTTGGGAAATAACATCATAGCAGAACCTTCAGGGCTGCTGTTACTTTCCATCAAACGTCGTTCAGTTTGCAAAGTTGCAAACTCTACCATTAATATCAAACTAAAACAAAAAAAGACATTCTTAGTCATAAATGTACGTTTGCATTGTTTGCACTGCCACAGTTAACTGGAAAAATACACCAAAAATTGATATAATCCACCAATGCTCCAATATTCTCTAATTTGACCTTCAACATTAAAAAAAAAACATCAAGGCAACTGAATAGTTAATTTAAGAGCTCTGGCCTGAAAAAACCTGAACTTAAGAGACATTTGGAAGTTGTCTGTTGATACCACAAATTACAGTCACTCAAAAACACACACTTAATTGCATCTCTGACACATATGGCATCTCAAATACTATTGATTGCTGTTCAGAATTGCAGAAAGAACCTTGATTTCAACAAAGCAGACTTCTCCAGAGTGCTAGAAAATTACTGAGGGGAGAAGCTTGTGATCGACCTCAAAACATCTGCCAACCGTTTTCTTGCAACACAGTAGTCAGATGGTTCAACTTTCTAAAATTGAGTGCAGATAGACACACTCACTCACCCACACGCCCATTCACACACACACACACACACACACACACACACACACACACACACACACACACGCGTGAGCTGCAGATCAATATATATACCTGCCAGGGAATCGCTGGAAATGAACTATTAGCTAAATCTAGTCCCATTTCCTGTGGTTGTATTATTATTTTTACATGGTTCATGATGAAGTAAACATGAACAATGAATAAATCCCCTGGCAATCAGTCAGTGTGAGAAGTTAAGTTGACATTTGAGTTTCTGTAGGCATCACTCTTTTTTTGTCTTGTCGCTTCTCACTGTGTGTCTGGGAATTTTACAGTCCAGTGCGTACATCACAGTAACTGCACTAGTTGTTTCTAGTGAACTAAAGTGACTCTATATTGAATCAACACTGTTTTGTTCTGTCTAATAATGAGTCATAATGGTTTCTTGTAAACATTTCTCTTGTCCTCCCATGGGGTTTTAAATCAATGAAGAAAATTATGCTTAAGTAATTCTAAACATTTTGTTCTGTGACATAAACTGCACTTCGTATCTCACCCATGAAATTTAATGGTATGTAATGTTAATATATCGCTCTATATTATTTATTTAATTATGCTCTGTACACATGTACAAACATGTTTGTAGCCTGTTTGCTTTTATATGGTGAATACTGTGTGTGAAGTTCTTTTTAGCCATGCTAGTCATGTAGCTCAAAAACTGACACACGTCAGTTGATCCACTACTTAAGTCCAGGCTGAAATATCTCTCCCGGATGAACTGCCGTGAAATCTTGTTCTGATATTCAGGTTTCTGAGAGGATGAAGCCTACTGACTTTGGTGATTCACTGACTTTTTCCTTAGCACCACCTGCAGAGTGACCTTTACAGTTTTTAGTGAAATGTCTCAACAGCTATTGGATGGATTTCCATGGACTTCAGACATTCATGTCCCCTCAGGACGAATGGTAATTACTTTGGAGATCCCCTGACTTTTCATCTAGAGCCATCATCAGGTCAAAAAGTCCATTTGTCCAACATTTTGCTTTATGACTAAAAATCTGGAATACTAATGTATGCTAGATGCTCATATTTGCAAAACCTAGTTCAAACTTCCAATCAGAACTCTGAAGAGAGCTAGCGTCAGGTGGGCCTACAAAAAGTACTTGGTGACTGTTCTACGCCATGCCGAATTGCAAAAAGACATTAATGTGTACACATAGGTTATGCGTATATATATGTTTGTACACATATATATGTAAGGATTAAAGGGCAGCGGACATTGAGACGATCCACCCAGCCACATCCTCCAGACCAGGCACCACGAGTGCTGTGATCGCCCCAGAGGAGAGGAAAGAGAGCAGGGATAGGAGCCATGCTGGCCCAGATTGGACTTAAGGCTGCTCCTGGCGAAGGTCCGGTCTGGACGAAATAGGGCACAGGTTGGCCAAGCAATGGGAAACCAGAGACTTTTATGCCCATGTCTTTACAGAGACATGCTGCATCATCCCAGATCAAGCACTCGGCAGGCAGACCCTGTTCCAAGCAGACAGAGTGCAGGACTGGCCAGATGAGAGTTGGTGGACGCTGCTTTTTGCATGATGCTTGGTGCTCAAACACAGCCAAAGTGGAAGGACACTGTTTCCTAAATGTCAGACTTTTTATGTGAAGATCAAATTATCCTCACTATCTTGTTGCTGCTGTTACATTCTTGCAGATGAAAATTTAAATGCACTGCAGAATTATTTCCTGAGTGTATACGTGTTCATAAATAACTGTATATATTGTTTTATTTTATTTATTTTGAATGTTACCATATTCTAATATACATATATATATATATATAATTATCTGTCAAGTTCAATGTGTGTAAAATCTATAAACATTCATTTTTTTGTGCCACCTTGTGTTGTATGCTGATAAATAAACTACACTGACACCTTGATTATTGTTCAAAGAGAGTTCAATTGTCCTTTCTCAAAGGTATGAACACTGGGGAATGACAATTTTTTGTTACTGCACTTTTTATTACACTAACACTTTTAATTACTTGAAACTTAAAAAGTTGAATCAGTTCTTGCCCATGGCTTTTGAACATGAGGCAATATCATGTCACAACGAAACAATAAATGAAGAAATAACAACCGTCAGAAATAAGAATGGGGGCATTTATATTTAGCGGTAGAGTTAGATTCAAAGAGTGAGCAAAGAAGGGTCAGTGTGCCTTGTCAAAGAACTCACTGGCTTTTGCAGGGATTGAGCCTGTGACCTCAACATTTTGCCACCCCCCCCCTCCCAATTTCAATGGGGCTCCTTGTCTCCTGATACCACCTCAGCTCAGCACTGCAAGACAAGACCAATTAAAACTTGTCGCTTTTCCCACTCTCTGTGTTTTCCCTCACCCTGCTGTGTGACTGGTGGAGTCACTAATTCAAATCAAATCTGAATGTTGCACAGGGAGAGGGAGAGATAATGACAATATGTTTGCAGTGGGAAGCATATGAATCTGTGTACTAACATAATTATTTGCATGCTTTTTGTTTAGGTAGAGGTTGCCTGCTGTTCTGGCCCAGATGTCCGTCATCGGCTGCCAAAGTCTCTGAATGCATTACAGCAAATTTTGTCTCTTTTGGAAAAACTGCAAAAGAAGGCATAGGCTAGTCATGTCCGAATGCCAGATGTACAGAACATGAAACCAACTTTGTGTTTTTTGATTTGTCCAACATTTCATGTTTACGTGCCGCTTTTGTATTTTCATGTGTAGAGAATTGACTTTGGCTAAAGCTGTTAAATGGAAGTAAGATGTATGTAAATGTTTTGAAAAAGTGTAACCAGTCTTATTGGTTTGTGTTTGCTTCATAATGTATCTACAGGGTATCAATCAGGTTAGATGAGACACTCTTTTCAACTGATGATCCTCTTTGTGATTTAGACTGATAAGAGGGAGTGTATTCTTTTCGTAAGTCATCACTTTATGCAGCTTTAAGGGACTAAGGAAAGGTATAGCTGGGGTGTAACAGGGTCAAAGTCATCTACATGTGTCACAGAACTGTGACATTTAGAATCCACTGAACTGCAACCACAAAGGAAACAGAGAACAGCATAAAAACACACAGCGTTTGCCTCTTGGGGGTTTCTGCTTCCTGTGCCATGTCTCCTGCTCACCTTGGACACTGGGTCAGTGTCAGCTGTCAGTGTCAGGTTGAGAGCAGGAATGCTAATGGACCCTTACCACAGTGCATCCCTCTCCCTTTCTCGCACTTTCTCTCTGCTCTTTTTCTCTCCGCTGTTTGTCTGAGGAAGGCCAAGCTATTAACTTTCCTTTAGTAGTCGAGCTCTGCATTTGACTATGGTAGCCTGCAGTCTCTGTCTCTACAAAAGATAGGCAGGCTCCCTTTGAGAACCGGAAACTAGGCTCAACACTGTCTGTCAGAGGCACATTTACTCCATGTGCAGTCCCTTCCCTCCCACCTCTCCCTCCTCGTGCTTGCATAAACGTTAGCAGATACTGCCAACATCTCCACTTCTAACCCTCAGAAGATTGCGGAACTGTCGGTGAGTCTGAACGTAAAAGAACCTGTGGTCACTGCAGTGCCTCTTTACTGCACACAGAGAAATGTTCACAAAACAGTTCAATCTTAAAATTGGAGATTGTGCCTGTGTGATGAGGACGTTTTATATGTTTTACTGCAATTTCAGGAATAAAAGGTGCCATATGCCTAAAGGATAGCTTAAAGGACAATTGCAGTTAAATGCAATTTAGGTTTATTTTCATAGTCGTGGCCATAAATTATATCAGTTATGACAACATACTTACCAATACAAAAATACTTCAGTATGGGCACATGTTAACACTGCTATAACAAATCCCAACAGCCAAGAAACAAGGTTGTAAACAACAGTTTTGCTAGATTACCTAACAATTTATTTAGAGGTGAAACCAAAACTGAATGTATTAATCCCCTACTGCATTTGGAAGCTGCCCAGATGTATTTATTTTAGCAATGTCACTGATGTCACTCTGTTATTTAGTCTATCCTCTTTGATATAAATAGGGTGGACAAAATAATAGAAACACCTGTCAGTGCAATAGTTCAACAGCATGAGAGGCTACATCTTTCAAAAATGATCATAGAGTTCATTAAGTCTCTGTAAAACCACACAGGGGTACCACATTTACTGGCACTAAACCACATATAAAATAATGTTACAACTACATAAACGCATGCAGCCTTAATTTTCATTGTGATGATTACATGACTCAAGCAAATTTCAATAGTCAGCAAGTACAGATTTAAAATATGCACAAAAATAATAATAGAAAAAAAAATTACAGCCAGAAATCTAAAACACAGCAGCGTGGTTTGCAAAATGGTTAGCTGTGATGCGAGTATACATGATTTGCAAGAAATGGGTTAAATCCACCAAAGCAGTAGACCTTTTTCACAGCAGACATTTAGACTTGCCATAGTAGGGAACACATTAATGATGTCCTATTTGAGTGTTACAATATGTCACAGTGAGCCAGCATGCACGATACCAGGACCCTGAAACCAAAGCAGCTAAAAGGAATTCAACCACCATTAATTTTATTATGTACACCTGTGTTTTTTTCTACTTTGACATGTCAAAATGTATTATCAACATCAATAGTTTTTACCAGTACATGTAAATACGTGTGAAAAACGTGTGATAAATCTCTATTGTTTGCAACAGAAAGTAAGTAAATGACTTTCACCTAAACTGGCTAGTTTTTTGTGAAGCCACTCAAGTAAAGTTTCAGTAAGTGAGATTTTAAGTTTTCCTGATGAGGGGTCAAAAAGCAGGTCGAAACCTTTGTTACAACATTTGGATGAACTTCAGAACATAATTATTGAAAATGACATTTCATGAAGATTTCAAGAGCAGTCTTTCATTAAGAGCTGAAATGAAGGGGTCTGTTTACAACCAATCACTTTGAGGAATCTCATTGAACTATAATCTGACAACAACAACAACAGCAAGCTTCTTTTTTTTCCACCGGCGCAATTAATCAAAAAGCAATTACATTAGCATGCTCGGGAGATGGATTAAATGATTTTGACAATTTCTGTGGCTGCCTTTGCTTGCTCAGGCCTCGTCCTGCTGTCTGCTGAGCGCTAAAATCACGAAGACGAGAACATTGGGATAATTAGTCCAGAAGATGAGCAGGGGCTGTTCATGTCTGTGGCACATCTCCAGAACCAGCCCCCACGTACTGCTCCAGCCACCATGTATTAAAGCAAACGTCTGTTTAATCACAGTGCACCACATACCCTCCATGCTTTATTAGACTATAAATGTGCTGAATGAAGGCCCAGTGCCTAATTAGGGAAGACTTCAGTTCACTCACTATCGCATACTGTTTTCTCACAACTTACATTCCCTCTCCCTCTGTCTCTTTCTCTCCACTGCTTTCACAGCAACTCTCTCCACAGTAGGAAGCGGTGCTGAATCCCTCCAGTCTTAAGAAGTCAGCTTGCCTCCAACTTAGATGTTGAGGGGATTGTACTGGAGGCAAATCTCACTGTAGCCATTTCAGCCATTTTCTGCCTGTGCAATGCAGGTGGCCTCGGTGAGAGTGCCGGGGGGAAAGCTAGTCATGCAGAGAGGAGTCCTCAATCTCAGCAGATGGACTATCGGTGGTGGGAGTGTAGTATAGAGGCTCAAAGAACCAACTTGAGAGGCACGGCTTCTGAAAGAGTTTCAAAAGGGTCAGGAGGTATCAGCCCGCGTGAGGCTTTGGAGTAAATGATGGGGAGAGAGACTTGGGAACTGAGGAGAACCGACTTTCCAGTCCAAACTAATAAGTGAGCCAACATACAGCACATGAGTGCATTGGTTAATAGCCTCAGCCGTTGTAGATAATAGGTGCAGTCTGCAGGCCAGAGAACCTGAGACCCAGTCAAGGTCCCAGTGGTGGAATTAGGGTGAAGGACGGTGTTAGAGATATGGGGTGCTGCTGGGAAACTGCCATACCCACCTCGCCAGTCATTTATTTATATAAGCCTCCTGGTTCAAGGAAAAGGTTGGTAATCACCATTAGCAATTACCACTGAGCAAGAACAGACACCTCCGTCGCCTGTCTGGAGGTGCCAGATGTGATCCGGAGGTGGAAACGGGGTCTCTGAAACACACCCAAGGGCATAGTTCCATATCCCTGATGCACCATCAGTAGTTTGAAGCACATCTTCCCAAACAGCTCTGACTCGATGTAGCACCGTACAACCTAAACTGGCAGGCAGGCAGGCGTATTCCTGAGCCACCCTGTTTTTTATCTGGCACAAAAAAAAAATCTCCTTTAGATTGGTGTTATTATTATCTAGTGGAGATAACGACTCCCTCTGTATGAGGAAAGGAAGACCACATCATGCACAGCAAGGGAAGAGGATAGAGGGAGAGGTGGTGAAAACAATGCTCAGCGAGCGAGAGAGAGAGAGAATTATAGGCAATGGGCAATAATAGGTCTGGCCAAGTGAATGCATCACTCTCTGTATCTGAGGTAAAATGGGGCCTTATTTGCAGATAGGGGCTGCCCATTAGCAGCAAGTTAGCAGCAGGTTTTCAGGTACAGTTGTGGCAGGAGCTTAGGAGGGGGTGTGCAGACGATGACTGGACACCTCTGTGTCCATGTCCTCAGCACAAGGGGCTGGGAGGCAGGAGACATCATGCTGTTCACTGAAAGCACAGACACCCCGCCACGGCGGTAATGAGACAAGACCACCACCACTGAGACACAGGCGATAATTACACACATATATACCCGCACACACAAACCTGCCTCCTACTAGCACACACTACCTATTCATTTTCAGCTGCACCTAAAAAGTGAAACACTGCAGTACCTTAGTAACAGTGTAAAGGTGAAGTAAAGGTGGTTTTGGGGGTATATACGATTGTTTCTAAGACTGATGTTAAATTCTTAGTCAGATGACATACTGTTTAGTCTTTTGGTTGTTAGCATACCAACACTAAGGATTTACATCATGATGTTTCATGCTAGAAGAAAGGTTCTTATCTTCTGTTGTTATGGAGGCATATTCTAGTGTAATAACGTGAGAAGATGCACAAAATCAGTTTGCCTGTTTGTTCCACACAACATGAAATGGTATAAATGTCTTGTATGAATTCTGATCTGAGTGGTCTGACTGACTCGCATTTTAAGATGCGCCATGAGTTTCAGTTCAAAAGCAAATCTCTACAAAGCATTACATTCTACTGTATATTGCCAGTGGATCAAACGACTATATGTAAAGGGAAAGGGGTTGCTTGTATGGAGAAACCACAGAAGTTTTTCAGCCATTCTGTGGTTTTTTGAAGTGAAACTTTAGAGCCTCTTTTTTAATAGTTTTGGTTGCGCAGTCCCCTAATTCTGCATTCACAAACCCCATTTCTAGCGACAGCAGGCTGCAGTTTTCACCAAAAAAGTTCTGAAAACTGACTTTATGCTACCTCACAGCTACTCATCAGGAGACAAAGTTAAAGCAATAGTTTTGGCTTAGCTAATGGCTTTAAGTGATTATATGATACTGAGTCTTTGTTTGTTGTGGGGTTATTCTGCCCCAAGTGACCACAAAATAAAATAATGCAGCTTTAATTTGACAATGTTAAAAATGAATTGTTGTTCTTCAGACTTTTCAAAAAAGATAGACAACAATTTACTAGAACAGTATATGCAACACTATTTTGGATATGCTCACCTGAATATAAACTATACATAATTTTATTTGCACAATCTCAGCAGCATTTAGTCACACACGTACCTGTGAATGTGCACCCAGTGGTAATGTTGAGGTCAGACCTGCTCACTTGTTCACCCTCTCCTCCCAGAGTTGTTGTTCAGGTGGTCAGATAACTGTTAGTGTTCCTCTCTGCAGTGCAGCGCTGTGCCGTGTAATTATCTTTTGCCAGGATAATCAGTGGTGCTAAAAGGTGATGGATGGTGAGGGAATGCTTTGCAATAAACCAAGCAGGCAGTCCTCTGATAAGCTGAACCACTCGGCGCTCTAAATTTGTGGTATATCTGACTCATTTCAAATCAAAACACAGAGCAATTAGATGTCTTACAGAATGCTCTAATTGTAAAACATCTGCCTGTGAAAAAAAATAAAATTACAATTTATTTACATATATAATGAAGATCTCACTCATCAACTAAAAGCTAATTGTTGCTCTTTTCAGAAAATTAATATCATGTAAATTCAAGTTTTTTTCAGGTAGAATAGAAACTGTTTAAGTGGCATTTGTTCAGGTCCTAAACACATAAATAAAAGGCCCGAAAAATATTGCCACAGCAAGGTACAATTTCATCATTTCTGCTGAATCTGATTTGAGTGAAAAATGGTATGCATTTGCATTTAAGGCATTTAGCTGACACTCATATTCGGTGGCTTACAGTGACTGAGCAGCCAGGGGTTCTGGGTCTTGTTCAAGGGCACATTGACAGGGTACATTGTGAGCATATTATCTTTTGGACTGATGAAAACTTGTGACCTTTCAGTTTGAGGGCGGTTTCTGATTCTGAGTTTTAAAAGTGATGAGGAACAATAGAAAGAATCAGTTTATATATCTTCATCATCGTATTGTTTGCAAGAGTTAAATCTGAAAATGTCAAAATCACACAGCAGATTCAACATTTACGTAATTTTTTTCTGTTTGCCAGAGGAGGAGTATCTACATGTGGTGATAAAGACAAGTGATAGCATTATTTTCATCAGTTCTTGTTGGACTGTGTGTTTGAGATAATCATTACATCCAAGATGTAGTTTAACACCCAAGACTGTAAACAAATGATTAAAGGTATTTACACTGCATCTGTTTTCATTAGATATGCATGCTTTTAATACACACAATTCTCACTCAACAGGGTAAAAATATGCCATTACAAGTAATAGTCCTGCTGTAATATTATAGCTAGGTGTGTGTAAGTGCAGTATTAGCAGCAAAAATGTACTTAAACTATCAAAAGCACTCTTTTGGCAGTCTGTGTTATATTATAACTATTATTAGATTGTTCATACTGAGGCATCAGTGTGCAAGTAGCATTTTACTATTGTATCTGTTAACATAACTACTTTATATACAGTTTCCAACAAACAGGTCAGGCCTTCCTCAAATGGTCCCAGTCATCCCCAGAGGATTAATGGGTTGTGTAGTCATTTTCCCTGACATTTCTTTTCTAATTTGTGATTTCTTGTGAAATACTGGATAATTATGTCATTGTACCTCAAATGAAAACCATCTGAGATGTTTGGAATGGGGCTGTGTCTTTGGTGGAACTGCTACAAATCATAGAGATCTGAAATGTGACAAGAGGCCCCCACTAAACATTTCTGTTGGTAATGGGTTACAAACCAAAAGTGTTGGGAACCATTTGTTTAATCTTCAGCTCAAGTGTGGTGGAGGAAGAATAGTGGCAGTAGAAAGTAAGAAAAGAACAGAAGTAAATGCAACGTATGGTTGTGCCCCCCCACCCCAACCCCCCGTGCTGTTAAAGATGTTCAAATGCTGTCAGAATTGGCCATGTGTTTACCTGTAAAGGTCACTTACAGTGGTGTCAGTTGGCTATAGGAGGGGATCTTACAGAATACTGCATATTCATACAAAACAAATCTGAAGGCCGCATGGCAGTGAATGCATCTGCTTGTATGTGACAGTAACTTTTTGTTATTAATTCAGTATTTCACTATTGTCATTTTTTTCTGCTTCAAATTGTAACTCGGTGTCCCTGAAGACGATGTGCAGGCTGAGCCAGAAACATGCATATTGTCTGTTTTACTTGACCAGTATTTAGAAGCAAAATCAGTAATTCTTTATGAAGTTTTGACGTTTACTGTCTTCTCCATATTTGCACAGAAATTAAAATGTTTAAAATAAAAACATTTTAACAATCTATTGTGTTTTTTTAATACATATATTTTCTCCTGTCTAAGCAGTGACAGAAAGAGGAGCCAGGAACACAAAGTGCAGTGGCTGCATCAAATTGCAGTGTGACTGCAGGAGTGAGATCCTAAAATTGCTGAATATGGAAATACTTGAGCAAAGCAGAGGTACTTAAATATTAATCTAAGTACAGTACTTGAGTAAATGTACGTTCTCCACAGCTCCACAGCTTCTTCTGCCATATAGACCAATATGGTCCCCTAGGGTGATCATTTCTGCAACAGTTGCTAAAATTAATTGTTAATATGTTTCATTGCGGTCTCCATTGGTGGGCATTCCTACAGGTGTTTTCTGGGGCTATTTTTACAGATAGTATACTTCTTTGAAATTATTCAGCCAGGCACTTGCAGTATAAAATGAAAATGCAATGGGAGAAAGGAAATCTGTGAACCTATAATGTGCTGAAACGGTATTTGAAGCTTAAATAACATTGCTTGGTGTCACATTCTTTCAGTGATTGCCTGATGTAACGATTGATGTTGATAGTTCTGTAGTTTTAATTAAATTTCTAACTATTTCAAATACTGAAGTGGCACTTCTTCAGCACATTGACTGTGACTCTACACTGAGAGTGTTGTGAACAACAAGTCAACATGTCCCATAGAGCTGAGAGACTGGGGGCCGCTGGCTGACATGTGGACAGTCAACAAGCTTGTTGGCCGAGAAGAGTTGGCCCCCGCTGAACTTTTGTCACTCAGCGGACGTCAACCACCAGCAAAATGTGTATGTTTCCCTCGCCATGTTGAGGTGATTTTTGTATCGTGATCACAAATCTGCCTGGCAAGAGCAAAGAGGATGAGAAGTCAATAAGAGCTTTAAAAGCTTCCCAGTTCTTTTATTTAAACAAGAGCACAATCTGTACAAGCCCACAGTGTTTAAACCTTCATTCTAATTGCACCATTAATAATAACAGTTTGACATGTCTTCTTTATAATAGTTTTTTGTGTATTTAAGATGGAGGTCAATGGAGCTATAATCACTAATGTGGGAATGAGGGATTAGTTTTCCCTTTTAGTCAATGGACACATGGTGCTGTGACTCAATACTTACTTTCTACACTCCTAATGTTCCTAATTACAAATGTACTAAACACAATAACCCCACATTAGATGATTACATTTTACAAGAAGACCTTCAATTTTGCAACATTTTAAGTCATTTTTAGTACCATATACATACTCTTAATTAAAGATAAATTCTTGTTATTACAGCTTGGATCTTATTTACATGGTTTTGCCATCTTTACAATGATTACTAATTAGAACATGGCAGCATTGTTAAAACAACAATGGCAGTTTCTGGCTAAATTAGCTAAACTTTGCTTAGCTTTTTTACAACCTGTCATGTAGAGTTTTTACAACCTGATCTGGGTTCTCAGATCTCAGTTATTTTGAGTGCAATTTTATCATAACTAAAATTATGGCCCATACTAATAAATGAATAAATTGTGATAAACTGCAAAGATCATTTAAGCCTATGGTGCAACAAGGTCAGTATTGGGTCCAATCCTTGGCAAACATGAGTTTAGCTATAAAATACAATTAAGGTTGCTTATTATTTTTTTGTGTAAGGCCACAGAAGGATGTGAATGTGAGACTTGTGAATGTGAATCACATTATGGAAAACTTTATCTGTCAGATCTAGAAAAAGCTTGACAATGAAGATGCAGCAGTTCATGTTTAGCTGCAAGATACTCGAATATGTGTAATATACTCGCTCTTTTTATTGTTTTGGTACGAGGAAAATATATTTTTTTCTCTATTAGTTTTTGATTTATTCTGTTTAAATAATGTTCTCTTGCCAGCTATGATATGCTGTGTACTTTTGGACAGGGGCACTTTCTCATGGTTTAGGCTAGCCCCATTTAAAGGAAACCCTAATCTAAAACATGCTTTATATAGTATATGATATTTTAGACAACAGTGTGCTTCCAACTCTGTTACGATGGGAAAGACCCTTTCCTGTGTCAACATGGCAGTGTGCCCATGCACAAATCCAGATCCCTCAAGAAAATGTTTTCCCAGTTTGGTGTTGGAGAATTTGACTGGCCTGATAGGTGCCCTGACCTCAACATTATCAAACACCAGGAAAAGCTGGAATTCTGACTGCAAGCAAGGTCTTATCACCCAACATCACTACCAGACAGCCTGCTTTTTTAAAGCTCATGTGTCTGCTTGTGCTTGAATGGGAGGTAATCCCTGCAGCCAGGTTCCAAAATGTGGTGCAAAACCTGAAACCAGAAGAGTGGGGGCTGTAATAGCAGCAGATTAATGCTCTGGAAAGAGATGTTCTGCTGTTACATATGGGCGTAATGTTAGGATGTCTACATACTTTTGGCCATGTGGTGTACTGTAACCTAACAAATAAATGCAAAGAGCAAAAGCAGCTGAAAATTTTACAGCTACACTTCACTGTCACCCTTTTCAGATGGTAATCTAAAGGGAATATGGGTCTCAAAATGTTACTTATTGTTGTGGTAGATGATAAATCTCCCTGTTTTTGATTCATGCTACATAATTGGTGATTTATGGATCGTCATGGTAATTAAGCAATCCATTGTTCCATTACAAAGGGCAAAAGTAAGAGTTTTCTGCATATGTAATGAAGTCTCTTGCACCACCTTAAATCCATTAGGGCACAGAAACTACTTAACTGGATCATTCAGTTGTGTGGAATGCAAAGAAATCATTACAGAAAAGTATCAAGTTATATATGCTGCACCAAAACACAATCTTTGCACAAACATTCTGAGTGTCCTTTTCAGATGGTTAAACTGGTAATATTGCAACAACTTGGGATATGGCAAAGAACACAAGGTTTCATAAAAAAAAACTGTCTGCTGCACTACGCTTGGCTCTGTTTCTGATGAAAGTGTCTGTCTTTGTTGTGCTATGCCATGTGTTTAGCATCCCATTCTGTTCTGCGCGCGAGGCCTACAGCAAATTTGTGTTTATGGTTGTTGTGGGGTGGTTGATTCAGCCAAAAACTGGAGAGAGAGAGAGGCAGACATAAAAAGAGAGAGAAGAAGACAGAGAAAGATAGAAAGAGGGACAAAGAGAGACAGAGGAGGGCAGTTACCTCAGATGCAGTTTGCCCACATCTCATTAGTGCCTGCTTTCAGCCCAGCTGATGTTCACCACCCACTGAATTATACATCCGCCACTAATTTGGGAAGGATTTAATATTGTATCTGCTTTATCTCTATCAAAAAACTGCAGGCGTTTCATAATTTATTTGTTAGAGCCCTCTAGTTACCTTCTAAGCTTTAGAGGCAGGGGAAAGAATCTTAAATTAGCCTAATTTTGAGTGTTATGACCCACATGTATTTTCATGCATCTTCAGTGGCTTATCAAAACTGCCCTTTTAAAAAAGAACAAAAACAATTTTTCACTTTCAGAAACAATAAAGTCTACAAGACAGTATCTAAGAAAAGTTCTAAAACACAATATAGCAGTTTCATCTTCATCACTATCAATACACAGATTGAATCACTGTGAGAGTTATTGTGGGTTAACTGACTGACTGTATGCTACATAAACTGCGCTCTTTTGCTTGTATAAGACATGATTGATGCTTGTGTGCAGTAAATTCCCAATAAGTCATGCATATTTAATACAGTAAATGATCTTTCACCTCCAATTTCACCTGATAGATTGCACATGTACCGTAAGAAATATTACATGGTTGTATTTTTAGTTATGTTAACAGAGCTTACACACCACACAGACAGAGGCCACACGGGCTGATTATGTTACAGTGATAAAAATAATGCCAGCCATCCATCAGAGGCTCAGAGGGAAAATCTATCGCTCTGAGGCTGCAGGGGGGTTTTATCTTTATGGGTGAATCATAGTAAAACAATCACATCGAGCATGTATTCAAACTCTGAAGAGTTTACTCTGAAAGGAGGTAAATTACAGCAAAGAGCTCAGAGAGGTCCATAATGTTTAGCCAAAGTTAAGGGGAGTCCGATCTGTTCCATTCACCACATGGCAGCATGACAGGTTACCAAAACACCGTCCAGCTAACAAGCTGCTTTTGTTTAGAAGACGTTTGCTTGTAATTGGGCAGTGTGAAGGAAAACAGGCAAAATAAAAAGATTTGCAAAGTAAAAAATATTCTTACAAGGTCCAAACAGGATTGAGGAATAATTTATATGAAATATGTTTCTGACTTAGTAGCAAAGTAATAGAAGAAAGAAAAGAAAGAAATAGAATCAAGTAACTAAAGTAAAGATAAAACACTGCATTAAAAAAGCAAGAGGAAAAGACATAAGACACAAGTTAAAACATTAAATATAACATGCTACCTAAATGCCTGTCTGAACAGATGGTTTATATGTTTTCACAGAGAGTCCGCAGGGTCCAAAGACCTCAGGCTAATTGGGAGACTATTCCAAAGTTGGGGTCTGCCGACTGGAAAGCACATTCTCTCCGAGTCTTAAAACGTGTCTGAGGTACACTTAGAAAACCCTGGGTAGAAAACCTAAGAGCTTGGCTTGTGGTGTGGGGATGCAGAAGGTCTCTGACATACTGTAGGACATAGCTATGTAGAACTCTATAAGTGAGTAACAAAATGTTTAAATAAAATATATTTGAACAGGAAGCGAGTGCAGAGTTTAAAATAGGTATAATATATGACCATCTGTTGGACTGCGTTAAGAGCCTCGCGACAGCATTTTGGATTGTTTGCAAATGGGGTAAGGAAGTTTTATTAGATTTAAGGTAGGTAAAAAGAGAATTACAGTAGTCCAAACGTGATGAGATAAAAGCATGTATTAGCATCTCCCTTTCATTTTTTGACACAACAGACATAAGTTTGGCTATGTTTCTTAAGTGAATGAAACATTGTCCTAATGTCAGAATTGAAACGAATGGATTGGTCACAAATCACACCAAGATTACGCAGACGAGACCATGAAAATGAGGATTGCTGATTAAAAGTTATCAGGAGCAATCAAGACTTCGGTTTTATCTGCATTTAATTGTCAGGGTTGGGAGTTACGGATTACATTTAACAGCGTTACGTTTGGGTACATTTGAGTTTGGCTCTTGGCAACCCGGGGTTGAATTAACTAATAGGACCGCTAGCCGAAAGGCTAACTGACCGAAGTAAGTATCAGGTACTGCAAGCCATGTAACTTAAACACCTTTATAACGTTACAATAAACACTAACACTTTCCTGGTCCTCCAATCTCCCAGTATGGACAGAGTAAGCTAATTTGCACAGCTAACTGCGCTAATAACCATTTGGTTTTCCAAATGACAAACTTAAATATCATCAAGAATACCTACAAAACAATGTTTTTGTTATTGATGGATGAGATACTGCCATAGTGGTGAAATAGCACAAAGCATATCATATAAAAACTTCTAAACATGGATTAATAGTGCAAAGCATATCATATAACATTTACACATTGATTTTGGGAATAGGAGATTTTGTTATTCTATGTTTTTCTAAAAATAGATTGTGCAGAAAACACATAATTGTTGTCTTGTCTTCATTTGCCTATTTAGCATTGAAATAATCCAAAAGTAACTAAAAGTAATCAGATTACATTACTCTTATTTTGTGGTACTTGGATTACGTTACTGATTACATTTTTAAACAAGTAATTAGTAATTGCACTGGATTACATTTTTAAAGTAACCCTCCCAACCCTTTTAACTGTATATATTACTTGCCATCTAGTTTCTCATTGCATATAAAACAGTTGTTGTTCAGTAAGATAATGAGGCTCTTCAGGTTTAACTGAAAAATATAACTGTATGTCATCAGTATACAAATCACAGGAGATGTTGATAGAACTACTGATAATCTGTCCTATTTCCTACAGATATATGGGCCCCAAGACTGACCCATGGGGGACACCACATGGCACAACTTCATCTACAGAAACTGACAAAGTCCTATCTGTGAGATCAGCTCGTTCTCACTTTGTACTGCTGCCTAGTAGTGGCCCTCCACTTCAAAATATGATGTTGTAGATATGCCTTTATTGTTTAAGGATATAACTCATAGCTATCCAAGTGCATTTGTTTTGATTACATTACAATCAAAAACTAGCAAGTTGGCAACTTTGCTAACACAGCTAAACATCAAGCAAGTGTGACAACACAAGACATAGCAATATTACTAACAATACAACTGTGTACACAGAAAGAAAAGTAGCTCGGCAACAGTCTTGCAGCTTATCATTTCACAAAGCTCTCTCCCATGTCTGGCAGCCTCTTGCTTGGACACTCTCTTTATCTCTTCTTAGCTTCCTCCATCAACGTCCTCTTCTGTTTATTCAGCTCTGCGGTTAGCTAATGGTATGTCCAGAGAGGTTGCTGAGCCAGATTATGTTGCCTGCTCGCCTGGCTCCCACACAAGAGCATCGGTTGCTTACAGTAACATTACCAATCTCTGATTGTGTTATCTAATAAATTTGCTAACATCAACTCGAAAATTAAAGCTTGGTGAGCGACCGAGCAAATTTTCTAACCTAAAAAATTAGTCTGCAAAGTTTGATTAAAATGTGCCGATTGGGTGTGGTTGTTGGTAAACTAAAATAAAAATTACAGACAATAGATAAGATTTGGCCGAACAACTCTGGACATTTGCAAATTAAAAGTGCAGTAAGGCTCAGTGCTTACCATCTGGCATGTAAACTTATTTCTAAAGACTACGGCAAGTCCACCAACATTGCCCATCAGCCAGGGTGTACTTGATCAAATGGAAATAATCTATATTCCGCTGCCATGTTTCAGTCAAGAACATAAAGTCCACACTTGTTTCCAATAGAGCGTGCATTGATCAGAGCCATATTGACTGGGTAAGGCAGAACAGCAGAAGAGCAAGCAGAGGCGTGAGGCAGCCAGCGGAGGTTCACAGTTTACACACCACCTTTAGATGTGTGAATGTATGCAGTGTCAATGGTAGGCCCTGTCTGTAGTAATGGTATGGGGAAAGTGACCGGTGAGAGAAGTAATGACAGACACAGCCAATGGGGGGGACAGTACTCTGTTGTGACACCATAGACTCAGAGGGAGGTTCTAGGGAAGGAGTGTGGACTGTAAACAGTTATTCACCTGTAGAGGACTGTACAGCATGCTGCAAATTGGCCACTAGCATTTTGCTATCCAGCCTGCTGGAGGGGACTCCATCAGTCCAATGGGGAAACAGATTCGAAAACAGATTAAAATTGTCAGTGAAACCTATATTGTGAGCTCTGCTGGCGGAGTGGAGGCAAGTGTGGAGGCTGAGGATTCTGCTGAAATGCTCTGCACCACGAGTAAGTGTGGGGATTGGACCGGAAATAAAAACAGACTTCCTACAACTACTTAAAAGTGAAAAGGGTTTTAAAATCCTTTTCAGTCTGCTCAGACTGCTGACAGGCTTTGTCATTTGTCCCCACATGTATTTTTACTTGTTTGGTTGAGGACTAGAGTGAACGGAGCCAGCAGCCTAGGGAGCTTATCCAGGATGTCAGGGACCGTGGCTCCAGGGAAGCAGTGCGTGAATGCGTTAAAGAAATAGAAACATGTATTATCATGTTATTCAGCCTCCAGGTTTCTTTGAATAATTAATCACACAAGCAACAAGCAAGGGAAATTAATTATCTTTTGTTTATGCTACAGCTCACCATTCTTTGTAGTTGCCCCATGACTCAGCCTTTGTTGTGTTTACATTGCAAAGGACAAGCTACATTCACTTTCCTTTTTTTTTGAAATTTTTGGAATTTGGATTGAAATTTGTAAGCTTTCAGAATGTATCTCCATGACTTTCCCCTAAGTATGCTTTTTTGTTTAAGAAAAAACATTATTTAGTCATACTAAAGTGATACTTTAGTTGATGGCTTGTTGGCTTTCTTTTAGCCTCCCACAAATTTTGAAGAAGAAAAAAAAAGCCAGTGTAGCTCTGCTTTCACTTTAGATTAATTTCAGCTGCCTACAGTATGAGGAGGCTTTGTCAAAAAACGGAAATGTAAAATGAACTGCTAGTACCCTCCGCAATTTGCAGGCATCCCTCAACAAAAAACATGAAAGTGCCAACTTTCTCTCTTCAACAGATAATTGAGACTAGGGGTTCAAGGCAGCATTTCTATCTCTGTTCTTCTGGTAGAATATTATACTGTTGCATCCTTGTTTTAGTACAATTGCCAGTGAAACCTCTCATCTCTCCTCAAACGTTGAAAAAAAAGGGAGATACAGAGAATCTCAAGATTGTATCAGGACAGAAAATAATGTAGAACCACATACTTATTTTTTTTTAGGAATAAAGCAAAAAAACAAACAAAAACGATATCCCCAACAAACAAGCCCACACAAAAAAAACCCTCACCAATTCATGTGTGACATCAGTGGTTGTGGTGCTAAACACACACACAAGGAAATAACACCCTGGGAATCAGCAAAGTTAATCTCAGGCAGAATCACCTGGGGAATAACGGTCCCTCAGCTCATCAGAGTCCAAGGCAAAGTTGAGGAAGACACCTCTAGCAAACACCACCATAACACATCCAATATCCCTGACATGTTTAGCTGTCTGCCCATGTGTCCCCTGCCAGAGGAGAAAAACCTGGAGATTAGATCACATTAGATAAAGGGGCAGCTGACCCGCTAGGTGGGATTTTGGGGCGTGTTTTGAACCTTTTCCATCATGGGCAGCAATTCTTTCGGAAGGCTAAAAGTGACAAGGCAACATAGCTTGTCATAGCTCCTTCCTACACCAGATAGCTCAAAAATGTTTTCCAACATAATACTTCATGTAATACTGCATGGACACACTGCAAAAAAAGCATTGCATTTGCTGACAACAGATTCCCAGATACATTCCCAGGCCACTCTGCTGGTTAATTATCATTCCTTTATAACTTTAAAAACAGCTGAGCCCCCCATTTAAAAATCCATAGACAATATTCCCCAAGAATATATACACAGCCAAAAAACATCCCATAAAGCCAGCCAGCAGCAGACCCACTAGGCCTACCGCTATTGTGAAAACAAATGCGACTGTTTAAATAGGTCCTTTTGATAAACTTCTCCAAACCCCATTCGAATTTGATTTCTAAATACAAAAGAGGATAATTACATAAACATCATCTAACCACCCACAGTATATAATTAACAGCATCTAACAAGTTCTGCAGACAAAGAGAAGAGGTAGCAGGCAAGTAGAGTTTCGTGTGTGAGTGGGTAGTGTTTGGTCTCAGATATCTGCATGCTACCAGTCGGTACACACGTTTAAGTATGTGACAGGAACATACAGAATACCTTGGAAAGTAAAGCTGGAACACTGACAGATGGAAACGTCAGTCTCTGGTATTCCGATAAACTGATCAATTCCCTCCCTCCTCCGCATGGCTCACTTTGCCCTCTTCAGACAGTTTGAAGGAGCAAGCTGTGATTCTGAATTCCTACCATAGAGAAACTAAAGGAGGAGCACTGAATTATGGGCACCCCTGTGCATAATGAAAGAAATATTTCTCAAACCTCCCGCGGAGCAGCTGAGCTCCCCAGGCACAGTGAATGGAATTTGATTTATGTTTAATTTCACTATTTTTCTTTTTCTTGCACCTGACTCCTGGACAATGTCAAGGGCCTTGTACTGTCTGCTGCAGCTGGAGGACTGCTTTAATATTGGCTAAAAGTGACTCATCTTTCATTCAGGTGCAAAGCGTTATCTAGATTTTCTACAAACTCTTGTACATTGAAAATCCATCTTGTGTGTGTTTGGGGGCATTATGTGCTATACCATACAATCTGGGCTGTAGCTTAATTACAAGTATAAAACAATGATTCTTGTTAATGAATTTGTCATGATTTCGACTATATAACCCACATGCACATGGCCTCCATATGGAGAAGTTTCCACCAATGCCTCTCTGTGGTGTACCACTCAGTTGCACAAAGACTTTCATCATCTCAGCTATAATTGACAAGCTTGTTTTAAGTGCGTCTGCACACAGCCACGGGAATGCTAGTTGACATCTGTTGCGGAAGCCAATGGTGTTGCATTACTTATTGTGGTGGCAATAGATTTTTTAAAGCAGTACAGTAATTCAGCTATACCCTTCATCGAAATGTTCTCTCCCTGCCTCCTCCCTCCCTTTCCAGCTCTTTTTTCTCTTTCACTCCTCCCGCCTACAGTATATTCTCGTACTTTGATAAAACAGTGAAATTAGAGGTCATTTTGGTGAGCTCCAAAAATAGTAGGCAATCCAAGTTTGCCAGCCACCGGGTCTCTGTGGAGTCTGGTAAAATCAGAAATGTTAGAATGTAATATTAAAACAATGTTAAAAGAGAACCATTGGCTCCCCGCCAGCAACACACGAAGTGTGTACCTTTGAGAATGCACTCTTTTGGATAACATTGTTTTATTAGATCCACACGGCCACACAAACATGCTGTGCTTTGTTCAGAAAGTAGAGTTTAACCTGGATTTAATAGTTCAGTTGTAGATTTGAATGACTGTCTATCTATCTATCCATCTATCCATCCATGTAACAAAGCCTGCGACTGGTATAGGACAGGGGTGAAAGGGGCAGCAGTGCTTTCCTCCTCCTCAGTGAAATAGTGGGTAGAGGCTCTGATGAGGGTGTAATGGAAGCCGAGTGTCACAACAACATTGGCAGGACAGGAATGCAAGAAGATGGGAGTGAAGCATGAGAGACTGAGGCCAAAAGGGCTGAGCTCTGAGAATGAAAGTTAGTGTTTATGAGCTGCGGAGGTAGAGAAATGGGTGTTTTTCCACTGAACTGGCCTTATGTGGGGGATGGTACAATGTCAGTTTTTACTGGAATATCACTGATCAGAATTAGCAGGAAGCCATTATTTGTTTTTCGTGCTACAGTTTGTTACAAAATATCTATAAGAGAGTGATCAGCCATGAAAACAATAAACGCAACAAGCGCCGATTTAGACTGGGAATAGAATTGTTAAAAATGCATCTCAATCATTTATTTACTTTTTGTGCTGGATAATTTAGTGTTATTATTACAGACTACAGTTGCTGAGAAGAAAGAGTAGTAGTCTGCAAGCTTTTGTTATTTTTATCTTTCGGTGCCTCGTGTGCATAGCTGTAATGTTTCTGCAATGCACTTTGCTCCCCTGTCAGTCACGCAATACTACTGGTACTGTGACATTTTTTTTTTTTTTTTGCTGTTAAATTTAGAGGTTTGGTCATCACTGCTGTTGCTGCTTTCAGAAACAAAACAAAAAAACAACCACTTGTGTGTTTTAGATTTTTTTACTGTACCTAGCAACTGGTGTTAAGTAGCAACTATAAAAACTGTGTACAGACTGTTGATTAAAATTATATTGCTCAACCCCACATTTATGGCAATACTTTTTATCGTATTATTACTGCAATTTCCATGCATGCTAAATGCAGTATGGCCAAAGTTAGATCAAAATTCATCTGAGAGCCCAATGTGTAGAGTGTTTTTGTGATTATAAGACTGGTTCCAGTCCACAGTTAATCTCATCATTTTTTCAAATGAATTAAAATGGTCTGGTGTTGTGCACTCTTTGGAAATGTAATAGGTTAACAATTACAAGTTACCCTATTTAAAATATAATATTAGTGTAAATAATAGTATAACTAACTTCATGTACTTTATCAAAGTAATGTAGCTTATTATATTTAATTATTTTTTCGATTAGTTGTCTAAATTTCTACTGAAAGTTTTCAACTGTTGACCATTTTTAAAAGACAGCTTGAGGGGCAGTCTGATTGACATGTGTCGCATTGCTGCAAATTTGAACATGAGAACCAATCAGAAGCATCAGAATAGCATCAACCTTTACTAAATGGACATGTCTGGAAATGGCAAAGGAAGACACTGTGCACATGAAACACATGCAAAGCAAGAAAAGGAATATTATTCAACATATAGCCAAGCTTTTTACAGAAAATCTTCAGATGTAATCCCCAACGTAACATTTAATTTCAGTAATTCATTTAATTACACATTTACCCCAATAACTGTAAGAAATTGCAGTTACATTTATTTTGTAATTGTTACAAATAGTTACATGTAACTAGCTACTCCCCAACACTGCACATTAATGGCTATTTTTTGTGTTCAAGTCAACTAATAACATCTTTTAAATCAACATATTTCTTTCTGTGTCCACAGAAAATGATGCCTATTTGACAAATAATTTGGTCACTACTACTGGGTTAGTGCAATATAGCACTTCAGACAAGGCCATGTGATTCCAGCGTCTTCAAATTCTTTGTTCAAAGTTTGTGTTTGTAGAAAAAAAATTGACAATTCCAGTAAAAAATGGTGCAGTCTTTGCTTTCAAATTTTCCGATCTATGTGTCACAGTGTATAACATTAGACATTAAATTTTTCAATATAGGGGCTTTTATGCAAGGACAGTCATCCCCCTGTACCACAGCCGGAGTCCATTACAAACAAAACGGTAGCAGGCATGGAGGAGATTGATGCAGCTATACAGGTTGTTGTAAGTCTCTTGACTTCTCTTCTCTTGAAGAATGACTTTTAAATCGACATATTTACTTTCTCTTTGTCAACTGAAAATGATGTTGGTAGGGTCTATACTTCAGTCACTTGTGATTGGTTGGGGCACATACATGTATGCAATCACTAGGAGCTGCCATCTTCAGAAATACGTGTATTAGTTTTTTACTTGTTGGGATAAGACAGAATGTGGCACCTAGTTTTCAGTGCCAAAGTTACACTTGCTTTTTGCAATTGCTGCCTAATGCTGGCCGCACACTAGAGGATAATTAGAGTCCATTACAAACGGTACACTAGAGGATAATTAGAAAGATAACTAGATAATTAGAAAACAATTTTGAGTCAGATTATAAAACATGTTCTATATTTACCATTTGAAATCAGGGAGCCTACAATCAGAAACTTGCAACAGCTAATGAGAGTGAGCTGAACAGGAAGCGTCACCACAAAAATGTACAAGGCGCCATGTTGATTCTCTCTTCTCAGCCTTGAGTCCATCCAAAGTTTTTTTTGTGCTCCTTTTTTTGTTTTTTTGTGCAAAACATAACACACACAAGTGCAGCTAGCTGACGACGACATTGTGCCTCCATGTTTGTTTATGTCGGAAGTCACATTTGATCACACCAGTTGCTGTGAGATCCCAAGTCCCCAGAATTGCCATAGTGAAATCATTTGTGGTATCCCACATTTTTAATATTGGTTAATATCTGAAAATCATCTAGTGTGCACCATGCATAAAGGTCACTATGGTCTTCACTGAATTTTGGCATTGTATGTAAATGTCCTGCACAGTCACCAACCGAGACTGGTAGAGTAGAAAGTGAGTAGAAAATACTACAGATATTCTTTTGGATGAAAAAGTTCACTAAGTACTGTTAGAGTAAACCATAATCTGATGCGTTAGTAGAAGGCAGAGAAAAGACAAAAGAGGAGGAATCGTTTGACTGTACTGTTCAAGCAATTGGAGCATGTGCAATTACATAGCAAAACATTGCCTTTTTCAACCCAGATCCTAATGACAGACTGTGAGGAACACAGAATAACTGTAAAGAGCCGTGAATCAGCCTGGGAAATGGCAGAGGAGAGAGAAAGACAGGACTGGAGAGACGCTGAGACGCTTGTTGAGAAGAGAGAACTGAAAATGTTTTGAGACATGGCACTCTGAAGCAGGGGAGGATGGAGTGATACAAACTTGGTGAGCAGCAGCAGCAGAGAAACAAAAAATATAAGGGCAAAGACCAGTCAGTTCCAGTGGTATTCATGCAAATGAAAACTGCTGCAGCTTATTAAATTCCAAGGTCTTGTTTTGCCCTATATTCTCAAATATTGCAGTCAATCTGAAGCCTGAGATAAATGTCAAACTTGTATCAGTTTTAATTCAAACTCCCAGGTAGTCTGTGGTGAGTCATGTTTCTATATGAGACTCTCCAGTAAACACAGTGGGGATATGCAGAGACCACTGTGGGGTTATCATAATCTATAAATCAATATTTTGTGTCGCCATGAACAAAAAAGGCACATTTTCATTGTACAGCCGTTACGCATTCACTGGGAATAATACTGTGAATACAATGTTGACAGGCAGCATGTAAAGTGGAATAGATCCACTTAAGTGCTTTGTTTTAGGCTGGGAAATGTGAATCAAGTGAAATGGCGGCACTTTCCCTCCACCTGTCAGCGATTTATTGCCAAACCAAACCAATGGTTCCTTGTCATTTCCTCTATTACCTTACCTGCCTTCAGAGTCCCCGCATTGTTAAAATATATTCTAATCTTCCAGCGATGTGGCTCACTTATTGTCGAGGTGAACATTCCCAGGCGAGGATGACAGCGGCGCTGTCGACGCACAGCGCTGACCCCGCTCCAATTTCCTCCTCATCTCATTTCTACACGGCTGCACTCAACCAGAGAGTGAGGAGAGGAAGAAGAAGAAGAGGGGAGTCATCCTCCGAATGGAAATGGCCACTTTGAAAGAGGCCCTGGAAAATGGGCCGCCCCCCAGTGTACTTCCATTGGAGACAGGGGCATCAAAAGAGCTCTGCGCTGCTACAGCAAAGGATACTAATGATCCCATGACGCTTGGAACAGCGTGCTGGAGCGTTAACCTCGCTCTAGACGACCCATCCTATGTAGGTCAAAATGAATAGGTTCTGCCTCAACAACCCTCTACCTGAAAATGACAGATTCTGTCCTCCTTTTTCCCCTGCTATAACACATAATGACAAAGAAGGCCCTTTTGTGACACATCTCTGAGTTTTTACTGCAGTTACTACCACATTGACAAATCTTTCCATCATAACAGTGTTGTTTTTTTTGTGCTTCAAATGAGTAAAGACATCTTCAAATCACTTAAGGTAATTTATTTGTTTCAGTACACTTTAGGTTGTTTGAAGGATTTTCTGGAACACAGCAATATTACAGTGAAAAACAGCTGTCATCCTTTTAAGTAAATTGTTCACTTACAAGCTTATGTAGGACTTAAGAGTCCCAACGCCTGAATCACAGGTAGTGTAAAACTCAAACTGAGTTGACATACTAATACTACACAAACAACCACAGTAAATCTAAGTCATTAATGTTTTTGATGCTGTTAAGCTTTTGTTTACTTCATTGATATTTATAACCAACCCTGTCTCTCAAACATTACGTTCACATGTCACTTACACAGCAGAAGAAAATATGTTTTGCAGGAAATGTTGTGTTACTTTCTTCAAAATGAGTGTAACGTGGAAATATTTATTCTGAAAATATCAGCAATTCAAAATGTTCACATCGAATGAATTACCTTTTTTTAAGGTATCAATAAGGGTTAGACTCAATATTACAAACTCCTCTCAGCATAAGGCAACACAATCCATCAGTACAACAGTCCACCTATATGAAGGTAGGACCGCTTTTTAATTAGTTTTAGCTAGGTGTATCTAATGAACTGTCACCTGAGTGTAAAAATATTGATTAGCACAGTTTTAAACACAGAAAATGTCAGTGCCGACTTGACGCACAATATGAGCTTCACTTTTTTGATGTGTTATTTGAAATGATTTGATCTTTCCACGAATAACAATTAAGTGTTTTAGTAACCCAAACCTCGCTATGGGACAGTTGTGGGACACAGGATGTGAACTCCGGTGGTTTGTATAACCAACTATCCACAGATAGTACAGAACTAATTGGGAAATTAGTTGTATGTGCATAATATTGATGAGTTGTTGTAAACAAAAGTAAAACAGGATATATTCAATAATGATGAGGTGAAAAATAACAATATCTTATTTTTCATCATTTAAAAGCAAACATACCTGTACTTTAGGCTTTATGTTGAAAAATAGAGATTAGGTCCTCAATATGAGACAAAATGACTTGCTGAGATGAATCTTTTGTTGGTTTAAAATGTTCTAATCATGAGACATCTTTCAAGCCATGAGTGGTACATTAATGTGATGTGAATACATGACATATTGGAAGCATGTGATATTGATTCTGTCACGCGTGTTCCCCTGCAAAAGTGGAATAAAAGACATTTGTGAGAATTAATGAACTGATTGGATTATGATGCAGTGTAAATTCCCCCTTTCAGGATCCTTATGAGGTAATAATCACACAATTAATTCATACAGACATGTTGCCAGATTAATTTTCCACCAATTTTAAACAATTATCATTATTGGGGCATTTTATTCAAGATAAATGAGGTGAATAAAAGTTTTGTTGGCCTCTGTGCTGATGACTACACAGACAGAGCTTCCTTATTAAGAAGCACTTCCAATTCCAAAAGCACTCTCATTCATCATTCATAAACATTTGTTTTGTGTAGTTATTTTATTTGTTTTTCAAGCTTCGCTGTTTTATGCCCAAGGCTTGTTTTCACGCAGGAAAATATGTCCGTTGTACGATTGGAGAGCTGGTTTCCTCCCCTAGGACTCTTTAACGGTGTTTAAAATGCATTCAAAAGCTACGTGCTCGTTCTAATGCCCATGGATGTGCTACGCAGTCAAAAAAAATCAGACTCCTCATCTCTCTTTATGCTGTATGCACATTACATAACACTGACATGGTCACACGTACGAGGCTACACAACAGCCACACAAACTAATTTGTCAAAGAAGCATTCCATCCATGCTGATATTTCCCATTAAGCATGGCTTCTGCAGTTTTATTGGTTACCATGCCAACTCTTGTGTTAACCAGGAAGCTAATTAGCAATGTGTCTTGTTTTCTCCTTGCTGTTATCCTCATTTTTTTATGCATTGGTACACTGCCAGTGAAAAGTTTTTGAGCACCCTATATTTTCTCATTTTTGGGGGATTCTTAAGTAGAATGTAAACGGCATAAATTAGAACATATACATACGAAATAATTAAAAGTAAAGTAAGAAATGTTTTATTGGAAATTAGGTAGATCTAAGTGGAAACTGCCCAATTAACTAGAATTTGTCACAGCAGCACCCTGCAGCAGTCCAGTTTTTCCGTTCCTTAGCTCAAGCAAGCCTCTTAACCCCAGTTTTAACGGCCAAATGAAGGTTTCCGAGCCGCTACACGACCCATCAGTCCCACTTCTTAAGTCTTCTCTGCACAGTTGAATTTCTCGTGTTGACTTTAATTCAGCTGTGCCTTGATGTCGGCTGCAGCAGTTATGCAAGAGCAACTTATGAACTTGTTGTTTGATTTTGTTGTCGATCTAGGTCTGCCAGGCCTCATTTTTTGATCACAATCCTTCTCAGTTTCTCGACGCCTTTTGAGGCGAAAACCACAGCGCTCAAAGATATTTTAAGATTTTTTGGTATTTCTCTTCAAGACAGTCTTTCATTCCTCAGAGTAATAACAGCTTGTCTTTCCTGTCGTGAGCTGTCATTTTGCTCCCATGATGACTGCTGAGTGCCTCAGAGTGTTTTACTGGCGACGTCAATTGTTGTATTTAAGAACCTATTAATTGGCACCCTCTCAGATCCTAATGGATCTCTAAAAGTCATGTTTCTCAATTCTCTTTTATGTTTTCTCTTTTAATTTTTGTCAAATTTTAGTGTCTTTACAATTCCTTAGGTTTAACCAAAAGTGGCATAACATGGGTGTAAAAAAAAGGGGTGGCTACACATACTTTTTTATACAATGTACACTATAGTTTATGGACAAGAAAAAGATATATGAGTTATCAGAATGAAATGATAATGATTTCTATGTATCTTGTATACACAAATATTTTTGTACAGCGGCATATTGTATCTTGTGCATCTTTTCCTTTGCTGTGTACAGCGGTAGCTATATCTATGATTGTATCTCTGTGCAGTAGGCATTCCTATACGCTGAGTGCACTGCGTCCAGAGGCAATCCTGTGATGCACCAGACTACAGACTGGAGAGATGCCTGCACTCCAACTCCTCTTTTTCCTGCAGCTGCAAGACGTTTCCTATCAGTGCAGATTATTCCCAGCCAGGCCTATAGCTTTCATCTAAATGTCAGTGGCAAAGGCGTGTCAGAGAGATAAAAGCCCAGATAGAAGGCCGACGTCAAGGCACATTCAACTGTGCGGGGTAGAGGTAGAGAGCAAGGGATTCTATACGTGTCAGTGTAAGGTATTGACGGATGCTGCACACTGGGTGCTATAGTCTTTCTGTGTAGGAATGTCATGCCTTTTTCACCCCTGATCCAAAGTTTATCTCTGCTAGTTTTGTCTGTCTTCAGTGTGAGATGAACTGGTGAGTTTTGATAAGACTCCCGCAGTGAATGACACCCGTATCCATGCCATTTCCTTAAGCATCTTTTTATTTACTGAAGGCAAAAATTCATGAAACAAATTAATTTCCAGACGCCTCACTCTCAAGCTGTGAGCGTTTTTTAGAACTACAGTGCGGCTCATGAAGAAATAGTTGCCGTATCTAGGCCACTGCCCTGCACCATCAAAATAAATGAAGAAAATGAGATTAAACAAACTTGCTTTGTGAAGTGAAAATGTCTGATTTGTGTTTTCCTCTCCAACACTCAACTCAACTCAACTCAATCAAATTAAAGCCACGTGCCGCCTCAGTGCCATTAATGCGCGGCCAGTGTGTGATCTCCCTCAAGTCTTCCCGTTTCGTTTGATCCAGACAATCCTTTAACCAATGATGCACGTGATGCGGTCCTCAGCAGGGGCCACAACCCTGGCAAGATTCCCTTTCACTCTGAACTCTAAGATGAGGTCGCAACCCCGCTCTCTAAGGGGGTCATGGCCACAGATGGGGCTTGTCCGCCCGTGTTGGCCACTGGGTTGGATCTCAGAGCTGAGTTGCAACCCCTTTGAGGCAGGGCCGCGTCTGAATGAGCCTCTTTAAAAATGGGTCTGTGTTTATGTTAACTCACAATGATTGGTTTCACTGAGTGCCAAGGATAATTACCAAGGGGGTTCCTTTATTGAATGGTAATTACAAAAGACAAATAGAGTCCAAGCAACTGAATTTCTGAGTAAAACAGTTCTCTCCCAAGGCAGCTGTGGGTGGTGATGCCGCCAAGAGTAGGTATGTTTATTGGTGTTGCTATCCACTCAAAACACTAAAATAAATAGCCAAAAGGTGATTAAAAAATGAATGAATGAGGGAATAATTACACAGTTTACAGTGTAACTTGACCAGCTTTCTTTATTTTTACTGAACACAAATTGCTCACAGCTTTAGTGAGGGTAATAAATCAAAAAGACTCTAGCACTGAGTGTACCTGCCTACCACTGCACTCTGCAATCTGACAATATTGCCAGTGGATCTACACTGCTACAGTTGATTTCAAACTTTTTTCCCAACCTTCAGATTAATATTGTAATGACCTTTGACAATATGCCATTTCCATGGCCAGTCCAGTCGCAAGGTATACAGGCAGATATGGAGATAGCACATCATCACTGTAATTGACTTTTGTCCAGGTCTTGACTGAAGGTCACGCAGGCAGCGAGACAGATGAGTAATTAAAATCTCTTCTGCTCTTTAAGACAGTCATTGAAGTCTACCCTTCATTTGGTACATCATTAGTCATGCTACAACTGACTTGAGCTTTATGTCATGAAACTTCCTGGCACACATTTGCATTCACACACAATGTATAATCATTAGCAATATCCTAAGTAATTGAAGCTGGCACTTGGGAAATGGTTACCTGACACTGACGAGTGGAGGATGGAGGGTGCTGTCAGTGAAGTGCCAGCCGTGTTACCTTCTTTGCTTCATCAGTTATAATCTGTCAAAGTGCGATGAATGTTCACCTCAACTTGGACTGAACTCTTGTTTCTCCCCTTTGAAAAGGATTAGACCAAATTCATAATGTATAAATATGTCATCATCAGTCAGATAATACATTGCAGAACAGTCTGTGCTAAGTCCGCACTCATTTTGTTCTATACTTCTAACTCTTCTCAACCTCTAAATTTTTACTCAGTGAGAGGACAAACAACTCAAATCAACACTTGAGATAAAAGTCACTGAGTCAACACTTATTGCCATTAGAACATTTCAGATGAAATAACAACAAGAGGACAACATTTTGAATTATTTCCAAATAAGTAGCACAAAACATTAGATGAATAGATACAAGTGGGCACAAATCTATATAAAAGGTGTTCATAAGCTTAAATATGCGATGTTGTGTTGTACATGATGTGCATGTCATGCACAAAACAGATTGAATTGCACGTGTCACATGGATACAAATAATAAAAGATAAACCCATAATGATACAGCTGCATCTGGGAAAAATCATTTTTAGAAGGTATGAAATAATAAAGATGTAGTTATTCTGCTTTCTTGAGCCAAATTGTTCCACAATCCAGCAGCTCTTATTACCTATCCTGCTCCTGAATGTGAATGTGTACACATTTGTAAACAGAAACAATATACACACACAGTTGTACACAAATGTGGGCTAAAATGCCCATGAACAGATACCAACACACGCAAAACAGAGACAGATTGAAAAACACTGACATAACCAGCTGCTGTGTCCCTGTGTTATCGTTTACAATGTTAGCTGTCGAAACAGTTCTGCAACAGTACTGCCAAGACAAACCTTTACTTTTATTGTACTTGGCAAATAGAGTGATTGTAGTTCTGATTTTGAAACAACACACCCATAACTTGGACAGAGACAACGAAACATACCCGCATGTACGGGCAATCACATAGACAGCTCTGATTTCGTCGGCTGTGGTGAGCAAAGGAGAATGGACACATCACAGCAGCCTGCGGTGCTGATGGAGCCTGGCCCATCCCTGGCCTTGCCAATCTGTCATCACGCACACACACTCACACACACAAGCATGCATGTCCACACACAGCCTGCTAGCCAGCCCATGAATCAGTCATCTTCTGCTCTTCCGCGACCTCCACTCACCACTGTTCGTTGCCTGACTGACAAAAGCAGAAAGCCAGACTGCCACAGCCTGGCTCCCCTCCTCTCTGCAGGAACCTGTTTGGAATCGCCGCTCTTTGATTCCTGTGTGACCCATAGGTGCAATTCAGGTTTCAGGTCCGCTTCCCTGCCCGGCAGTGTCACTGCCAGGTCTGACTTGTCAGCAGGCAGAGTTTTTAGGTGCATTCTCACTTGGTTTACTTGGGCAAGAGAAGACAATGCCGTTTAAACGCAGGTGGCGTGAAATACCTGCGCAGCAAAGTGCAGGTTGTAGTCTTCTTTCAAGAGAGCTTCGGGGCAGCTTGTTCAGAGAAAGAATGACATCCACACCACATAAACAACCTCAAACACACAAGGTTATAAGTAAGATGAGGCTGATTTTAACATCCGGTGGCATTCAGTTTGTTAAACCCAGAAGCCAAACAGAAAAAGATGAACTGAGGGCAAAACTCATAATCAGCTACTTCTTTATGAGTTTATAACCAGTATTAATACCAGAGTAGGCAAGACACAGCACAGAAATCCATAATGATTAGCAACAAGGATGCTACAGGGAGTCAGATATTTTGTCCGACCACCCACCTCTACCCCCCGCAGGCCCTGCCAAATCTCTAACCTGGCAGGATGACAGGTTACCAAAACGTTGTCCAATTAACAAGCTACATTTAAGTCCATGTGACTTTTGTTTACAAGCCCTGGTTGGCTTATAATTGGGCAGTGCCGACTTAAATGAGCCAAATGCAAAAAATGCACCAAAGCAAACATGACTGTGGTTGACAGAAAAAGAAAACAAACTGCTGGGCACCAGTGCTTACAGTATTGATGGTTTGTCAGATTGAATACATCACATTATACTGCACTGTACATTCGCAGCCTTTCATGAAACTGATCCACAGCAATGTTCTGTATAAAGAAACAGGAATTTGGAGATGTGATTCAGATGACAGTGATTTTAAATTATAGTATTTCCTCCAAATGCATCAAAATTGACTATGATGACTGAGAAATCTGGTCATCTTCTTCCTATTTATAAAGCTGAAATGAGGATCAGAGGTGAAATGAGCAGTTATGCAAGTGCAACAGTTGCTACATATTCTGTATTATGTTGGCTGACAAACTTGTTTTGCCAGAAAATCAGAAACAGGGGTGAGCAGCATCCAAACTCCCGTCTGATGAATAAAACATTTCCAAAGACAATCAGACTCTTTTTGACATATATAGTCAAATCACATGCCTGGTTCTCTGATGGTTGTCCGCTAGAAACGCCAGCCCTGTCTTTGTTGAGAGTGTCGGGGAGGAAGTGAGAGAAAGGGAGCCGAGAGAGAAGCTTCAAGTCCATTATCTGTTCTCTCTCACTTAAACAACGTGGCTTCCCGTCGTCCTCCCCACCATCACCTATGGACTTTCTCCCATGGTTCAGCAGCAGGGAAGTCTGATAATTGGTTAGACTGCTGCACAGTCAGAGAAACACTGTTCTTTTCTTACCTCATTAGAGACACCCATACAGCTGCACTGAAATTTCAATAAGCTTTTTGATTCAAACCGCTTTGACATTGCAGATATTCCATTGACTGAATACATTCTATTTTACACCCAGGGACATGGACTGTATTTATATTTGATTTGCCTGGCTCGTATGCCAATGAGCCGAGACGCTCATCTGAAAGGAAAGATCAAGCATGTTCAGAATGTTTTGTTCATATCAACACCACACGTCTGCATAAACGTAATTGCTATAGTGTTTGATCCGAACATTATGTATGTTGGATATATAGAATTTTTTTTCTTAAACAGATGCTTTGATTGTGTTAACTGTATTGAACTAAATGCTTTTATCAACTTTTTTTCAGTCTTGGTAGAAATTAATAGGTGCGCCCGGCATTCTACCATCCACACATCTATGTGCTCTACCAGTTGTTTGTACATTGAGAGTCAAAGGGCTTTTTACACAGAGACTGACAATATGGTAGCTAAATGTTATGTTATTGTTTGTTTTAAGGCTGAAAAGATTTTTGCCATGGCATTTTGAGAAAAGCAGAACAGCATTGTCATAAAAGGAGAGCATACTATACATTAAAACTGTGACAAAATGATCATTTTCCAATATTGATTGCCCGTGACTGATAGATAGATAGATTGTCTGTAGTAAAGGTGTAAGATGTGTGCACATCTTTCGCTTAAGTAAACAAGACTGTCCTCCCGAGAACATCAACAGCACAGCATCAGTTGTTCCATCAAGTGCCACAAAATGACATATGATTATGTTCAAGTGGCAAAGTCCTAGCGGCAGTAGTAATCGTTATTGTAAGAAAGTGACAAAATCTCCGTAGGGACAAGGTCCGCGTGGAGTGATAGGTCTCCTAAACATCAGACTGCTTCCATACCCTTAACCACATGTTTATTTTTGTAACCATGAGACTGAGGGTCCCTTTACTTTAACGAAGTAATCATTTTAACCAAATATATGATCCTAACCCAACCTTAACCAAGGTGTTTTCTGACCTAAACAAACTTCACCCATAGTGTTGTCACATCATGATTTGTTTTAGAAGGCACAGATAAAAGTGGGGCAACTGTGGCTCAGGAGGTAGAGCAGGTTGGCCGTTAATCGGAAGGTCGGCGTTTCAATCCCCGGCTCCCCCAGGATGCATGTCGAAGTGTCCTTGGGCAAGATACTGAACCCCAATTGATCCTGGCGGCTGTTCCGCCAGTGTATAAATGTGTGTGAATGTTAGTTTCTGTTTGAGCATTCAGGCTCAGTGTATGAATGTGAGTGAATGGTGAATGCAGATTGTACTGTAAAGGCGCTTTGAGTGGTCGAAAAAACTAGAAAGGCGCTATACAAATACGGAGCATTTACATCATGTCGTCCTGCCAATAAGAGCAAAAAAAAAAATCTAAATCAGAAAACGTATAAGTGGACAAATGACATACATGACATTGTTGTGTAATTTGGAAAAACAAACTATAAGAATACCTTCTTACAAGTTAAAGTCCTGCATGAAAGTGTCCAAAAGTGTTAACAGGAGTGCTTGAAGTGGCCGGACATCTGACTGACTCTGCGGCATATCAGGCTCGGACGTTCTCCACCTGTTCTCACCTGCCTGCTAAACTCTGTTGGCAGAGACAGAGCAGGGAGAAGAGAAGCTCGGGTGCCTTTCAAGCAGCCGTGTGCTGAATATAGCTCTTCACTTTTCCTGAACCGACCAATCACAGCCTGGATGGGGCGGATCATTTACATATATTGACAGATAGGTTTACAATGAGGTAGCTTGGGGCAGGTCAGAATCAGAATGTCCCCATCGCTTTTTGAAAGCTTTTTGTGTGACAAAAAATATTCTGAAAAACAGCAACGAGAAATGTTAAATAACAAGTGAAATAATGCACAATAAGAAAACATGCAGTGCAAATTAAATATAGAAGAAACAAATGTGCATCGTCCACAAGCTGATAACTGCATTATATTCCATTATAGTTTCATATTTTGAATTGTCACTTGCCACCTTAATTTTGTTAGTTTGTTTTCCTTCATGTGAATAAGACATTTCCACCATTAATTGGTGGAGAAACGCTGGCAATTAATTGTTTAACACTCAAAGTCGTTAAAACCCCAAATCTGTGCTCTTATGTCTTCACCACTTTACAACACAAAGTGACGCAATCACCGAACTTTATACACGTTGAACTTATTCTTCTGCATGAATGGTTAACAAATCAGAGACTAACTACCATGCAGAGCATTTTTCTTGCACAATAATTCAATGAATGGCCTGGCACTTATTTCTTTCCACTTCAAGCACTGGTTATCAGTATCATTACACAAGAGAATGGCCCCTGCCCCTGTTTAATATTATGACATACTTTGTTATATGATAACAAAGATGATCAGATTATTGTTATTACATGTTGTAGCGGGTCAAAGTAGACTCTTACTTACTTTATACAGTGTTGGTCAGTGACATGAAAACAATGTATTTTATGACTGAATTGTATGTTCTTTATGTGAATGTCAAATCTTCAAGGGAACTCCAGCTTTCAGATAAATGTAACAAAATAAAAAGTACAAAATCTCTCCTCTGAAATGTATTTAAGTATAAGTACTATAGAGGGAGGTTTAAAATACTCAAGTAAAGGAAAAATACCTCAAAATGTACTTAATTTACTCCACTAAGGCTCTCTGTGCTATTAGAAAAATGACAATGGCTGCATGTCACAGGAATAACAGGAATAGAATAACATTGCACTGACATGTGAATAGCCTATCTATCTATCTATCTATCTATCTATCTATCTATCTATCTATCTATCTATCTATCTATCTGTCTGTCTGTCTGTCTGTCTGTCTGTCTGTCTGTCTGTCTTCATCTTGTTTCCCTAGTTAAATTACATGTGACATTGATGTTTCTACATGTGATGTCTTGGTTTTATGTGATATTATCTGAAAACCACATGGGAAATTTTGTTCCACATGTGATAAAAATGACAACTGTGGTTCCTGTGATGACTTTTTTGAGTTTATTGTGAGAAGGGTTAGGGACAGCTAATAAGTGGCTGTTTATGTACATTTAGAGACTTTTTCATGCACTGACCTAGCTGCTATTGCCATCCAAACAGCACCTGTCCATTTTACACCAAGGACCTGATTCAGCACTGCCTCCCTTCTGCTTTTTCACTAGATCTGCATTATGTTTTGATGCTTCACACTGATTAAAGTTACAGTATACTATAAGTATGCGTTGTGAAAACTGACCTCGTGGGGAAAGTGGACTGCAAGTCGACTCATACTGATAAAGCTTATCGTACACATCCTCTCATTATGATCTGGGCTAATAGTCGTATTTTGCCTCTGTGTGTCCGTGATTATATGGGCTGGATGAGCCCCCAGCATGCCCCTGTTTTTGTCCTGCCATTTGCAAGGCCTTGTGGGATATGACTAATGGAGTGTTGTGCTTAAAGGATTGCGGTGTCTGGTGCGAGTGTTCCCTGGGTCGTGGTGAAGTTAATTACCTGGGATTGAACAGTTACTTTGTCCCTCTCCAGGGATCCAGTCAGCAGACAGGAGAGGAAAGCGATGCGTCTTGAACTGGCTGCATATCCAGGTCACTGTGGAAAAAACAACACCTTTTTTTCTTTTCCCGCTTTAACCCTCCCGTGTGTCTCTTTGATCTCCGCATATGGCTTAAGAGTCAGACTCATTTCACCAGAGCCATAGGACACCAATATCTCCCTATGCAGAGATACTGGTAATGGCTACTTGTCTTGGTTCTCTGTTTACTCTGCAAAGGAGAGAAAGGACATATCTGAGTTATCCCCAAATTTATAACTTTGCAAGGCAGTTTACAACATTCTGCTTTCAAGTTAGAGAAAAGCAGTCCTCTCATTTCTACCCAGTGACTATCAATTTTGCCAGCTGAAATGACAACTGTGACTGTGATGTTATCAACAGTGGCTAGCTAGCTAATTAAGCTAACGTTAGCTCAATAATTTTCTTGGAAACACTGTCTCCTACTGACTTTTTGATATAGTTTTGAAATGAGTCTTTTCAAACGGTCTTAAATATGCACTTAATTGCTACATACATGATATTTTGCTAAAAACAGACATGGAAACAAATAATCACTGTTGTTCTTGTATTGTAGTTTATTGTTTACATAATGCAATGTAAAGTGCAAAGTCATGCACAGTTCTCCTGTGAAATTAGGTATTAGTACTGATGTTTTAGGGATCCTTACAACTTTAATTTCATTGTGCAGCCCTGTGTTGTAGAATGAAAAATAAATGTACCTTGAACCTTTCAGTATTACGCACCTGATAAAGATAATGAAAATAAAAATGAAATTGCAATACAATTGAATTATTCTTTAAAGGTGGTAAATTTTCTAAGAACACCACAGAGGTTTTACGATGGCTGTAGGGAAAAAAACTCATTTAAATTTGTTCGGGAGTCACCTGGATAAAGCATTAAATGACTTCACTGCATCCGCAGATAGCAAAGTAGCATCAGAGAGGCTGACGTGAAAATCAAAAAGACCTTCAGCCTTCCCTCTTAAAATATCAGATCTTAGACACACAACCTTTGCAATTCCCCAAAATTTCACAAAGAAACCCAAACAACCAGTAACCTACAAAAAATAAAAATAAAAAGAGTGTCTGAAAAAATAATTTAAAAATGGCTGAATGCAGAGGGCGAAGAAATAAAAAATAAAATAAAAAAAGATGAAGAAATCCCTATGAGCGTTGGAGCGTTTATCAGGGGATATATATCCCCAACTAGTTGGCAAGTGTGCAATGAAGCCTGCCACAGTGTCACGCCGCACTGTGGCTTTTAATAGGAACACGGCTTAAGAGGCCCTTACATCTTTCGTTTCACTTGAAGTTGTCACTCAGTAATCCCTCGGTAAAGTGTAATGCCGCTGGATTAGCGCCGCAACCCCAGATTTCCAAATTATCATCTGAAAAAACCCAGTGAATGATGTCGCTAATAGGAACCAAATTATGCAAAAGAAGAAGAAGGCCATTTTTCCCCCTCCTTCTACCCTCTTTCAATTCGTCATGTCACTTTTTCTCTCTCTCTGTAACTTTTATAACGGGCAGATTAGCATGCCGCTGTGTTCATGTCCACTAGCTGCTCGGAACTCAGAAAAGAGGAAAAAAGTGGCCAGATGAATATACAGCATCACAGGAGGATTTATTAATAGGGGGCAGTCTCAGTCCATCTGTGGTTGAGCACAGGCCTAATCCTTCCCTCCGACTGAATGAGACTGTACAAATTCCCCATGATGGCCCACGTCAACAGCTGCTGGAGTGGGTGTGGAGGATGAGAAGCAAAGGGAAAGCAGAGGAAAGCATCCAAGGCCTCCTCCCACTGTCCACACTCCCTGGAGTCATCTTAACCAAAGCCGAAACCCAGGCTGACCATGTTTGTTGTGATCACTAAGCCCGGAGACTTCCACTTTCAGGATAAAGATGATTTCCACCGGCCCTTCTCCAAACCCACACACCACGTCTGACTTACAAGTCTGTCTTTTTTTGGCACAACTCTCACTGTCTGCATTTTCTTCCTTTCTCACTTCTACAGTACTTTCATGTAGTATCTCTGTCTCTCTCCAAGTTAAAAGACTGAGAAGACTTCCTCCCAGAGTGCATTTCAGTGCATCTCAACCATGCTAAACCTCATGCACTCGGGCATCATGTGCTGTTTTTGTCCATACTTTGTCAACTTTATATCAAAACGCTACAAACGCACAGTGTTGTGACTACACCGTGACTGTAGCCGCTCACCCCGCCCACCGAGCGATCAAAGCTGATAGAGAAAGAGACAGAGAGAGCAGACATGTTTTTGCCGTTCCACTTCTTTCTTCAGACACAGCCAGGGGACATAGGAGGAGGGATGATGGTAGCTTTAACCTGCCCTCGCAGCACAATTGGGCTGCCTGCCATGAGCCACATGATTTATGATGCCGTCAAAATGTACACTGTTTTTTCGGTTGCTTCACCAAGGGTCACTGTGTTGTCTTAGATGCCTCTATCTCCTGGTGTGCTGCGATGCTCTCACATCTAAAAAAGAACAACTAATCTCCAGCAGTCAGTGTCCATTTATCTGGTATACGGCCAAATATGATGTTAAAATGCTAATTTTGCATTTTTAATATTCCTTCTCCTTCCTTGATGCTGTGATAGAATCCATTCTCTCCCTTTATTGTTGGAAAGGAGCAATATCTTAGATGCTATATGCCTACATAGTCTTCAGATGTTAGCACCAATTACCAGAGAAACCTGCAGAGCTGCAGTGCACATCTACATGGAAGGGACTATTAGACTTTGAATATCACCTTAAATGGGAACTGCTGAATTTATACCTCTACATATGCATGAAGCTGTGGTATTCAAACCTCTGCAGAGAGGTTGAAAAAAACTCCCACACACCTTGCAAAATTCTGGAAGAAGTGGAATTATCATCATTTAACGGGACACTTTGTTTGTGCATTTCCTGCCAAATCTGGAAAAACATGACAAACTGTTTAGATGTGTGGCTAATTCATTTACCCCACATCCCCTCCACATGCACATCCACACCTCCTACCCCCACCGGAGTCAGAGCACCACCAGTTCATCTGCAGTGGCGCTCTGACAAGGAGAGGGATTTCTCTCCGTCAAAGGACACGGCTAGGCTTGGCTGATTAGCTATGCTCACAGAGCATGCCCGGACGCCTAGGCCCGCCGTTAAAGAGGCGGAATGGATTCGGCTCCGGGAGGGAGGGGTGGGGTAAGGGGTGGTGGGGAGAGGTTTTTGATGACGCGGAGAGCAAAAGCTGAGGTTGCATGCTAATAAACACAGGGTGTCACAGTGTCATGCAAATATAAACTCCCCTTGGCAATTTCTCTGCATGTTTGATACAGTCCCTGCGTGCCACTTTCCCTTGCTATTGTTAAGGGGGCCTGAAGTATGGTTTCAACTTCTGCTTTTTAGTTTCTGTAGAGCATGAGGTCCTCAAATTCGGGACCAAATGCCATTTAAAATCCTTTTCAAATGCTTCACTGTGATTTACTGAATGGCATATCTGAACTGCCTCAAAAGTGCCAGCCCCCTTTACAACTGGCACTCCTGGTGTGGTTTAGCTGCAGAGAGACTGTGAGAACTTCTGAGGAGCCAAGACATTTATATGCTATTCTATTAGGTTTTCACTAAACATGACAATTGAGACCAGATGATTTGCCTCAGTGCATGACTCATCTAAAAAGAAAAGTCCCATCTTTGCGATATTTCTTTGTTAGGAATATAATTGTTTGCCAGTAAACCGTTCATGATCTGGGATGAATTAGTCTCTTGGCCCTCTGAGCTGCTGAGAATCCTTTAAAATATTCCCATTGACTAATCTGCTGATCAGCATGAGGTGTGGCTGCCATTCTGTCAGCAGAGAATTATGTTGATTATTGCACAATGTCAGAAAATCTGCACTGACTTGGGGGGTTTCCATAAACAGTTATTGCTCTGCTTCCCTCTGCATCACACCAATCCCCACTCAGTGGAGAGTAATCAGAATATTTCTGGGTAGGAACTGAACAGAGATGGCAAAGGACGATCATAATCCCCCGTCTTGTGTGGGGTTTTTTTCTTAAAGAGGAAAGAATTGCAACACTATTCACTAATAGCTTCCTGCTGAAGCTGGAAAGGGTATTTTGGAAACTGGGAAAGGTCATCTCATTATTGGGAATTACCAGAGGAAGGCATATCCTACGTTCAATATGTACACATAGAGGCCAAAGACCAAATCAGTTTTCCAAATTAGTAATATGTGCATAGAAGAAACAGCACAAGTTAGTCTCACAGTTAGCATGCAGATCTGCAGTTTAATTGGCTTCAGTGTATGCTTAGGTGCCCATGTCAGTGTCCTAAGAAAACATGTTAAGCACTTTACATATGGAGGCACCGTACCATACTGAGTAAACAGCAACAAATCCATGGCCATTATAAATTCAGAGTCAATCTGCTAGAAGTTGCTGAACCAAATTGCCATGATTTAGGCTATCTATTTTATCTTTCACTTGGTCGTATAAAATCATATGTACAACCTGATAATGCAAAAATATTCCATTTTAGTGTACAAATAGGGGGGACTAAAACCTGTTTTTTTGCTCCAACACTAATCTCTACCAAAATATTGTTTGTCGCTAGCATGACCAATGCAAGCTAACATAGTTGCATGTGAAAAAAGTAACCATGCAAGCGACAAACCTTATTTTGGCATGTTTTTCTGTGAATATGAACGTTTTGACTAAATGACTAATTAAAGCTGCCATTCTCCGCAAAAGGAACTACAACCGTTTACAGAGCCACCATTTCAGGTAGTGAGTTTTTGAGACGCAACACTCATTAGCTAAAATGAGCCACCATAGCTACTGGTCATACCTGATCAAGTAAGGCTGTTGTGACAAAACTCCTGAATGGGCTGAAATGAACAGAGGTGCATTTAATGCAATATTCAGCTAGTCAAGAGCCGTTAAAACAAAACGGCATCACTAGGAGGCTAGTTTGATCAGAGTTTAGAAACTTTTAACAGTGATTATTTCCTTGCAACCAAACGTTATGTGCTGTGTCATTATTACTATGGTATTGTCCTCTACAGAGAGATACACAGAGCTCCTCGCAGCCGTTTCCTTATTCCTTCACATGTACTAAAGGTAATGGCATATGTTCCACAGTCATTAAAAGGCAACAGAGCCATCCTTAGTGTGAATAGCCCTCTGACAGTTAGCTCGGACCTTATTTTCAGCTCTACATTGGCTGGAAAAGGTGGGATGAGTGTTTCAAGCTCTCTTTCAGTGGTGTTTCAGAGAGAGAAAGCAAGATTTCATAACTTTTTTTTTTAACCTGTTTTTGTTTATTTTACTTTAAGTCACCATCTGCTGCAACTTCCATCTTGTCAGTATTTGCAAAAGTATAGCATTTTCATCACTGTGTGATTATCGCATGTTTTCACCACACTCAGAAGGACTTGGGAGGACAAAGTGTTTTTCTGCCTCTCTCAGAAAGGCAGCTTGGTCAGCAGTCAAAGAAAATGTGCATCATATAGCCGTGTCAAACCAATATTAAGGTCAAATCCCTAAGCATTGGCAAAAACAATCTAGCACACAGTGGAAAAATTCTGACCATCAGCTGTTTAAAGTGTGAGTTACTCAAAACAGTTCACTGATGTGCCCCCAAAGATAATTACACAATGTACTGTATACCCTACCATAAACAAGCTTGAGACAGAATTGCTTCCATGTGTTAAGTGTTGCTTTATCTCAGCTGAAAATGACAGAAGAAATATGGTCGACTTCAGGCAGAGTTCCAGTTTATGCAGGAGACGCAGCATTATTTGCGACGCAGTGAATATTTATGCCACAGAGTCCTCCGAGTCGAAAGATCCAAACATTATGCTGTGTTTTTATTTCTCTGGGGAGTTGGGAAACTATGTTGATAAAAACTTATCTTTGCCTCACAGAACAACAGTGTATCTGATATTCTTTAAAAAAGACTATGATATCTGTGATACAGGGTGCTTGGACGCCTGACTCCTCTGTGCTCCCTTGTTCACTTTCCTGTAGCGTATTGATCTTTTTCTGGGATTGTTTATAGGACTGTGTGTCTAAAAGGAGACCTATTGATTTCCATTTTGGGGGGTTTGCCACAGCAGAGTCTCACCCATAAAATTAAACACATCATAAAATAAGTCAACTTAATCATGCATAATGAGTCTCCATAGTGAAAAATACATTTTAATGGTAATCTGTAATGCTTGTATTTTTTGTTTGAGCTTAGTTTTAGACGACTTTGATGTGGTTTTGTCTGTACTGAACTTTCTGTATATGAATTAGGTGATGCTTTTCTTTTTATTTCTGCAATGGTGGCTATCACTGCTAATGCTAACTACCAGGCCTTGGACATGGACAACCAATGTAAATAATGTAACAAAACATAGGAGATAAGAGTGAAGCCAAAATGGAAATCTTATATCTAAAATATCTAAAGGATGAGACCGGGAATATTCTATATTATTTGTTATTGTCAACAAATCCCCTTTTTTAACCCCTCCCCACTAAAACCAACTATGTACTGATAAATATCTTATTCCTCTATGCCCTAAAGCTCCATTGTTGTCCAGAGAATATTAACAAGACATCAGTTGGCCACACCGTTGCACTGGGTGACATCTTTCTTCATTACCACGAAAACACACTGTAGTTTATTTTGTGCTGGAAATACTCACCAGAGCACCACCTGTGCATGAATCTGCAAATGCAACTGCAAATAGTCCCCAACAAATAGACTATTTACCCCTGTTTGAGGAAATTACAGAGCCTTTTTAAACTATGTATTTGTTACCTGATTTCTAAAGCTTTCACACCCATTGGTTTAGTAGGAAACAACTGGCTTAGAGCTGTGTGCCACGAAGAGAGTAGAGGAGTCGGAAAGTATTTAGAGATAGACTAGCACATTACACATTATTTTTACGCCGTTTACACTAATAACAACCCACATCTGTACAGGAACAATCTGTAATGAGTTTGAAAAGGAGTGAGATAATAACTGATGCTGGAGACTGAGCTGGGATTGGGTTGAGGGCTTGGAGGACTGGGTCTGAGACTGGAAGGGTTTACTTTTGCCAGGAGGTGTGAACATAGCTCTTTGTGTCCTCGATTGTTATTGTCATTTTCACACCGACTCTGGCAAGGTGAGACAGATTAATGAAATATGGATGACTATAAACACAGGAGCTGAGAGTATTGGCAACAAATGAGGTTGGATCTTCAGATCTGATACTCTGAACAATTCCTTTCTCTGACAAATCCTAAAGTATCTCAGCTGTCAGGAATAATAGGAGTACAAATTTGTACTGAGGTTGCCCTCTACCTCCCCTGTCTTACTCCATGCCCCATAACTGTCTTTTTCTGTAAAGCAACACATGGTGCATGAGGATGAATATCTAGACTATTTCTCTCTATTCTAATATGAAGAAGTCTTCAACAAGACAACTCTTAGAGATATTTAGAGGAAAATAAAATCATAGCCTGGATCATAATTTTTTCTTTTTACAAACTACATTTTGTTAGCATTACAATGTAAGGAGCTGCTTGTCTACATTTTATTTTTTAACTAGAAGTAGACATGGCATATTGGGACAAAATTGGTGTTAAATAAACTGACCAAAATACTGAGGCAATGTAAGCTTATTCAGTAGCAATGATGCAGTCAAGGGCAGCGGTTATTCATCTCAGGCTGATCTCCTGATAGAACATGATGCCAAATGCAGACATCCCTTTGGCTCACTGCATTTTGCGCTATAGGCAAGAGTTTGATGTTTGGTTGAGAGGACAGGGCAGCAGCAAAGTGGATGCTTGGAGCGCTTCCAGGGATTAAACTCATGAATCTAACAGCAGCCAGTGGTCATCATGACACAAACACTGCATGGGTGGTAACGCATGCACAGCGTGGGGTCTTTGGCTTGGAAAAAAAAAAGAGAAAAAATTGAAATCATAAAAACATAAACGCCTGCAGACCTTCCTTCCATCTTCATATTGCACATTATGTGTCCTACATTTTTATTAGATGTGACATATGTTTTGTGGTTTATGTCTCACTGAAAATGACAGGACTGAAATGATGGGGAGGGGTGGGGGGGCGAGCAGTGTATTTCAGTGTTTAGATTTTTTTTATTGACACATTATTATTTCCAATACATTATATCATTCATTTGTTAAGTTCTGTGTATGAATAAAACATATTACAATGTTTATAAAGTAGTATGGAAGCGGGGAGCAGCTAACTGCTAATTTTCATTCTACTCCTGTTATCTTAAGACCAGAACTTAATTATCTTGTTATCTCAAGAAATTGTATACTTGTGATTATAATTCCATCATGTCATCATTACAAGATAACACTGAACTGCCTTTGCAACATCACAACTTAATTATGTGACTAATTATGGTTCTCATGTATGCCTGTGTTTTACCTTTATTCAATAAAATCTTAGGTTTGGACAGTAAATTACAGTTGAAAGGATGTCATTCAGCACTGTTAATGTCTGGTCAGGCTGGATTTCCTTTACCATTCGCAACACCATTTTGTGAATGCGATGTGGAATTGCTAGGGCGGGGGTTACACATGTGATATCTTATATTTCACTTGTCACAAATGACATCATGTGATTCTATCAGGTGAAATGTACCTGTTTTTTTTTACTTGAAATAGTCTTTCCACATGTGACAGTTGTTATATGAGATAAATACAAACAAAAACCTCCACTGTTTGTGTTTGACCTGTTTTCTTCTGGTACATGTACGTCGCTCAAAGAATTTGACAAAACAATGAGCTGATCCTAACCAAAAAAATATAAACTATTTAACATGTGAAAGCAAAACTAACTTTTCCTCACAATTTTTTGAGCTCAGGCACAGTAACGGTAACAGTAAGTACAAGAATATATTACATGTATCTGTACAAATAAAATATAACAGATTACAGTGTGTAATCTGGTCAAGGCAGGGCACTGGTTAAACCATGCATAAGCTGCATTATTTTGATTACTCTAAACCCCCACAGTTTACAGGCTTGGCCAGTAATCAGATTTCCCTCTAACCTTCTCCAAAAAGAATCTGACATCATTAGCAGCTCTAAACATCAGTGGGCCATGTAGCACAGATTAAGTGTTCACTAGCAAGAGAGGGAAGGTCTCACTTGCAAATCACAGCTGTGGCACCCACCCACAAAACAATGACTTTAATGTTTAGTCAGCTGCAGGCACGTTACTAAGGTGAAATTCAACTCAAGTTACTTTTCTCAAAATAACAGTATAACGGATTGAAATTGTTGCAAACTTGACACCTATGGTATAGCTAAAGCATGTCAAAACGAGTACAAGATGAAGTGTTTATGTTGGTTGAATTATTATTATCACTATTAGAATATGAATATTATGGATATGTATTAGAGGTTTTCTGATAAGTCAAACATACCACGTACCAGTTAGCAGAATATTAGAAACACCCCTCATTATAATGCAATACAACTTAGCAACACCACCAACTAGCCCCTCCAAACTGATCATAAAGTTAAAACGAACACCTCCCTCAAACAGTTTCATCAAAAACTGAACATTATAACCTTCATAAAGGGTGCTTTATTTATCTTTTGCTGGCCTGTTAAATTAGACTGCAGAAGTTCAAGTGTACCTAACAAACAGGCAACTGAGTGTATTTGATAATTTGGTGCATATACTACTGCTAATAGTAATAATAGTAGCCCTAGTTGAATCAGCATTAGTATTACTTATCATTGGGTATGTTTGTAATCAGTGCAGCAGCAGTATCATTTATTTAGTCCATAGACTTGATTGTCATTGTTAAAGTACAACTAAACTACGTTTGTAACTCTCTGTAGGATACACATATGAAAAAAAAAAAAGTTTAATTGCCCTGGCATGATAGTTGCTGGTGCATTTATTTGTTTACTTCATACAGAGTCATCCATATTTAATCAGCCATTGTATTCATATATGCTCTATGGCTTCTAAGATTTTGTAGGAAGCAAGGAGTCTAACTGGAGACAGAAATAGTCATGTATTGATTGACTCAAACCCACACGCAACCTCTGACTTCGCAACTATTAATCGGGGATTATGCAAATGAAGAAAGAGCATGCACTAAAACGTTGGGCTCTTATTATTAAACTTGAACATCGCTTGGCAGTTGAAACGCGGCACCACCGGAGCACTAATTTCCCAATCTTCCACCTTCCTTTTGTTTTTATCGTATGCTTTTTTTCTTTTTTTTTCTCTTTCTTCCTCCCCTTTTCCTTTTTTCGCCGTGTTCTGCTGGGGACTCGTGAATGGCAGCCAATAGGAGGGTTGAGTCCCCTCAGCCTCTCAGCCTCCCTGACATCCACAGCGAGAAGTGATGCAGCGCGACTGAGACGCGCAGTTGAGGTGGAACAACGGGCAACAAAAGCTGCAGTGAACGGATACACTTGGCTCCGACGTGCGCCTTCACAACCCTGGGAAAATTTCCTCCTAGAATAAACTTCATTACCAGGTGAGCGGGGCTTCGCTTACAACTTCTCATCATGCGCAGGGGAAATTGTTTCATTTGTGGCTCATTCGCCGCTTGAACAGAGATCAGTTAGGCGACTTCTTCTGCAGCGTTTGTAGCCTATTATGAATTGTCCGAGCCGGTTTGTTCTAGGTTGCTCACACACTAATGACCTATGCGAAATAGTTGTGTCGCTTTTATTAGAGCTTCATCTCCTCTCGTCTTATATTTATTCTAAGAAAATCGCTAGTGGAGCAAAAGCCATAGCGACAGATTATTGGAAGAGCTTCAAGCTTTGAATTGAAAATGAGTTTGAGTCGGAAGTTGTTGGTATTCACGTCCACATCATATTCATACAACTTATAGCGGAGCCAATCGATGGCCAGCGGGTTCATCAACTTTTGTATTTTGTTAAATGGCTCTGTGCGCAATTCCAATTCATTTGTCGATGTGCAAACTAAACGTGCCCCTCCGGTACAGAGGTCCTGCACGACGCAGTACGCGTCTGCCCCGCTGCGCTGAGGTGATGCGAGCGTGCAGGCCTGAGCTCTAAACGCATCTTTGTCTTATTTTGTCACGCATGAAACTTCAGGCCTTTCAAACGCCTGCTTAAATCTTTCGGTGGAGCTGGATTTTCCCCCCTCCCTCTCCGCCGATGCTCTTTCTGCAGCCAGTACAAAAATCCACGGGATGCGAATCGATGCAGGTGGGACAGCATGCTCTGATGAAGGCGGATGACTGTCTGTCTGTGGTTGCCTGCAGTCGCACTGTGATGCCCTGCTGCCTTTTGTTGTACTTGCTGTTGAGATCATGTGAAAGGCCTCGCTTTTTGGGAAAGCACTCCTGGAGTTGACTCAAGTTTTCTACTAAAACAACGTGTCCTCCAGCGTTATTGACTACAAGATGATATCAGTGATGTGACTGTGAATATTTAATGTGCCTGCTGAATAATGCAGACAGGGCCAGAAAAGAATTAACTTAGGTCCTTTACTCAAAAGTTGCAGGTATTTACAGAGTGTGTGAGGGGTGGGATGTGTGTGTGTGTGTGTGTGTGTGTGTGTGTGTGTGTGTGTGTGTGTGTGTGTGTGTGTGTGTGTGTGTGTGTGTTGTCGGGAGGGGCGGGAGGGGTATATCAGGACTATGAAATCCTGAAAATTGAATATAGTGCTTCGGAAAGTTTCACTGTCCTTCCTGTTGCCTGCAGATTGCTCCATGTCAGTTATTGCGCTGGCTCAATATAAGCCTGAGGTAATATGCCTGAAGGCGGCCAAGAAGTTGTTTGGGGGAGTTGTCAAACTACCCGGGGAATATTCCGCAATAATCACAAGCACATACTTTTTAAATTGCAAACAAGGACTAGTGCTTATCAGGGGAGATTGGGTAATGATGTAGTCTCTAAAAAAATAAACTTTGTCTTTGCAAAGAGTAGGTTAACCCCACTGCTTGTCTTTCTTTTTTTTTATTGGAACAACTTCCTGCTTGATTTCATAAGGCAGAGAGCAGCTTGGTGAACCAGAGATTGTCTGAACCAGAACAGGTTTTGTGGTCCAGGTTTTTCAAATGCTGGTTTGAAGTTCAGAGATGAAAGGGACAGAGGAGAATCTGTGGCTGATCAAAGTCGTACAGAAAACACGGCAGGTACTGAATATTTAAAGCCTCTGCAAATAGAGTTCCTGTATGTGTGCATGTGTGTGGGGAACATACAGCACATAGTTGATTTGTGTTTATGGTCCGAGCTGTGTGAGTGCTTCGTATGAAGACATTCAAAATAATACCGCAGAACTGATTTGACAGAGGGGAATAGACACATCCGAGCTATCTGCATTTTATAAACCAGAGCTCAGATTACAAAAGACAGTCTCTCACTTTTCATCTTTCTCTTCTCCCAAAAATCTTCACTCCGCGGGTCATGTGCTGCAGCTTAGGGGATATTCCGAAAAGCTTGAGTCTCAATCTGCCGGCCGACTCCAGCCTGTCCCTGTGAGCGGTGACGTCACAGGATGGTGGGTTTACCCGACGGCCAGACGATGATGACCGGTGACCCGAGTTGATTACATTATTTGTGCTCCAGATGGGCAGCATCATTTTGATGTGTCCTGCTCATAATATTGACTGTTTCTAGTCCTCTCTTCAGTGACATCTGGAGCTAATAAAATCATATCCCAGTGGCTGCTGTCTGTGCTGAACATACTACGACCCCCTGTGGGAATGTCCACGGCCTTCTTTCCTATTCCGTGTGTGTGCTTGGATACTTTGGGACATTTGTTGAGTCTGCATACACAGCAAGTGGCTCTAATGTGTGTGTGTGTGTGTGTGTGTGTGTGTGCTTCATTTACGAATGTTTGAAGTCAGTGGCAGAGAGCACCCCTGGGCATTGTAGTTCACTAGATGCACCTTGATTGTTTGAGTGCATTAGTCACGGTCTGTATGATGTGATAATAAATCATGACGTTGTTTGTACTGCGAGTGCTCAGGGATTCCTCCTAAGATTTTTCTTGTGCCAAATGTTTATCTGGAGTTGCTGCTTTCAGAGCCAGCCAACTGGGCTTCTCTCTTTTCTTTTCTTTTTTTTTTCTCCTTTTCTTTTTGTTTTCTTCTCCTGAACAATGCCCCCTGCTGTACAGGATAGACTTGTTTAGCCATTTTATGAAGAATGGCAGATTTGACATTTTTCCCCCAACCGTGACATTGTCTTTTCTTTCTTGAGGCTTCTTATGATCATTAGCGCACATTTCCTGCAGGCATAATGGCAACTTAATAACTGCTCCTTAGTAATGAGACAGATTCCCTTCAGAGACACCTATTTACAGAGCAGTCACAACCGTAATTGCACAGAAACCAAAATAAGAGAAGACATATTTCTCACCCACCAGCATACAGGAAGAAAATCTGACGTCTGTTTCTTGTTAAATATACTATTGGCAGGGGGTGGCGTCACCTTCTCTCTGAAGGTCAGCCCTAGTCCCAGATTGAATTTGCTATGACTAAAAAAGACTTTAGAATTAGAAGGACTACAGTTAAGCCACGGCAAGGCTGTTTCTCGACAGGTTTCAGCAAAAGGGATTTGAGTTCTGGACGGTGGCCAGGAGAGTAGAACGTCACTGTAGAGTCTGCCTAAATCCCCAAAACGGCCTGTTTTGCTCTCTGTGTGCCGAGAAGATAAATACATGTGGATCAGACAATTTACACCTCACTTAACAATGGTTAATTATCTCCCCCTGCTTTGTGCAGGAGAACACCAATTACACAGAAATATACACATACATTTATTTTCAAAGTTGGACAGAGATATAGTGTCTCTGTGTGTGGTGTGTATGTACAGTGCTGGATGATGCTGATAGCATACAGTGCAAGGCTTAAGAGCTGGTGATAAGAGAAGAGTCCGGCTTTAAACAGTATGGCACACTAGAACGGATGTGACTATGAAATCACTTAGATTCATGTCTTTGGGGTGGGAGACAGAGTAAATTGCTGCCAATGTTGAATAATGCAGTCTGCCAACAGCTTTTTTTTCTCCCTCTTCCCCCTCAAACTGTGGCTTGGCTCCACAGCATTTCTAATTATGAAGTGGCTAAGAGATAGCTTCACAACTCCGATACTGTGGTGGTGGTGAGCGGAAGCTGGCCGAATAGCAATCTAACTGAATTACGAACAAAGCCTGACAGACTTGTGGAGTTTAGTGAACATATTTGCTAAAGTAACATCCCCACCTACCTATTCAGTCACGAAATGTAGACACGTAGACAGAGATGCACCGACACAGACTAGCACACATTCTGAAGTAGGCGCACGCAAACACACACACAGGCACCAATGCAAGCAAACAAACACAGTACAAAGAGGGAAGGTGTACAGTTCTCCGCACGCTTCTCAGCACAATTTAACAAGATATATTAGTCACCCAGGAGGCAGCAGAAAGCCAGGCATCCACAGTGTACAGCAGTCTGCAGTCTGACAGTGGGAGATAGTGATTTACAACAAACCCTGTAGACCATGGCACAATTTCAGAGTTTCCGAAATGACACTGGTAAAGCAGGGGCATGAAAGTATATCCACCAGCCACGTCTCATTTCTTACACCATTTGCCCTGGGAAGGGGAGGGTGGAGAAGGAAGGGGCAGATGACAAATCCAGTATTGTAGCTACCACACAATGCCGAGTTGAGCCTGAGAGTTTATATTCTGTTGGGGTGTCATTTATAATATGAGGAAGAACTAGACGGAAACCACCTTGAAGGACGCTGAACATTCCTTCTTTCTTAAATTTGAGGTGAAATCGATTTCTTGACCCCGCAAGTGTACTGTTAGGGTTTGGATTGGATTTGGAATTAAATCTCTATATCCAATGGAGGGGAGGAGAAACAATAATCATCTAATAGTGGAAACCACAGATCCAGATCACTATCAAAATCTAATCAACTGTTGCTCGCCTGGAGGCTGATCTCTCCACCAAATTTCACGGAAATGTGTTCATGAGTTTTTCAGATACAGATTAATTTACAGGGGTGACCATACAACTTCCTTGGCAGAGGTAAAAATGTACCTACTGATTTACATTTTAGGTAAGAAAAGAAGAAGACTGAACTTCATTAATCAAAAGTTAGGCCTTTTTTTAAGCATCTTGCTTACATGGTTTTGACCTTGTGGGGGGGCTGTCAATCTTTGAGGTGTAAATGAACAAAATATAGTAAAACCTATGGAATTTAATTACATTTATATGAAAAATATATACCATCATCGGGAAAACCAGCATTTTTTTATTTTTCAATTCACTGTGACTTTCAAAATGGGAATTTCAGTCCAAATGTCTTCCTCCAACCCTGAATAAATGAAAGTTTTTAATCATAAAAGTGTTCCTAATCTGCTACTCTGCTGTACATTATCCTACAGTAAAGGGAAAAAAAGTCTTGTATGAGGAGTGTGTGTGTGTTTCAGCCCTGCCTTGAGGTAGCTGGTGCAGGAGGATGAGTGTGAGTGAGTGCAGCAGACAGATCATGTCCACAGGTTCTGCCTTTCCCCTCTAGTTGGATTCCTGTCTGTGCAAAGCCCAGAGGCTTAACTCTGGCTGCAGTAAGTGGACTGAGGAACGCTAAACACTGTCTGGGGGAAGGCTGCTGAACATGACAGCCAGTTAATAAGTGTATGGAAGACGAGCAAGTGCATAAAGGAGTGGAGGGGGCAACAATGTCTATCTGACTTTTGAGACTTTTGTAAAAGCAAAGGGAAGGAGAAGGGAGGATTGGTTGGGGGGGGTGGGGTGTAATATTGACTGTCGGATGACGAGAGGGTAATAGAAGATCAGAGAGTCCAGCCACAGGACAAGGAGCATTAGTGCCTGACTGGAGTACAATAAAGACAGAGAAGGCAGTGAGGAGAAAGGGTCGGGTGGTGGATAAGAGAAGGGAGACCTTGAAAGAACGTTATGCTTGTTCCAAGTAGAGAGAGGTGTGGCGGGAGAAGGCTATAATGATGCTTACTTTACTTCTGCACAGCAGTCGCAGTGAGAGCTGTCAGCTTCAGGCAATCCTGGCTGGTGGGATGCTGCTGGGATGCCACTTGGTATGTTAACCTCCCCACCCAGATACCACTGACAGTATGTGATAGATTGCAGGTGTGTAATTACATGTGTGTGTTTGTTTGCAAGTGTGAGTGACATGAGGGTGAGGCATTTTGTGGGCTTTTGTGGGCCTTTGTGCGTGCATGTGCATATTGAAGTGCGTCTTTGTGTGACTTTTAGTGTGTCAATTTTTCTTGGCAGCTGTGAAAGCAGAGTGATGTGATTTTCCCCGCTAACAGCCTCCAGGAGTAATGATCCAGGTTATTGCAGATGACGTGTAACACCTCAACCCAGCGGGCATTGGCGCTGCAAAAACCTATCCTTATAGGTTAGGCTTCAGGGAGACTGTTGTCTTGGTGGCAGCGCCGTGCACACAATTCCTCTGTCTCCCAAACCTGTCACCTTCAGATGGGCCCCTCCTTCTGTGGATAATGGTCTCCTGTCTATGTTGTGAATGATATCTGGACTCCATTGTGCACCCGTTTCCTCCACTGCGCTATTGTCCTGCAGAATACCTTTGTGAGTTTTTTTCTTTTCTTTTTTTTTCCATAGAGGTACAATGTGCAAGCTGTATTCTGAGGTGCTGTAAATGAACAGGCAAACACATCAGCAAAGGTCCTATTTACTTTCAATCTCCAGAGTGAAAAAGAGAGGTTTCTGCCATTGTTCGTCTACTTCTCAAAACATTAGGATGGTACATTGTGAACGAGTGAAATAGAAAGACCTCCGCACAAACTACCTGCCGAATCAAAGCGTGCGTACCATTCTGGGACTGTATATTCCTCAGGGAAGGACACAATACAAGCTTTCTGCAGCAACATGGGACGCGCAGTAATAACAGTACACTACTGTACCGGGCTGAATAATACCCAGGGCGCCGCTCAGACAGTAGGGAAACCAGGCCCCTTTGAGAAAAGGTCATTCTTTGAGAACCCCAACAGCTACACACTGTGCTTTGACATGAATAACTGACAAACGAATGTGTACAGGTCTCACAGGCTTCCAATTACTGTTTGACGCCGCTGTCTATCAAAGACAAATGGGGCAGGACCTGCCAGAGGACCTTCAAGTTGCCGGAGTAGGCAGCCTGAGAGTACATCCCTGTGCTAGAGGAGCTGCAAGTGCTATGCAATAATTGAGTTTCATCTAATGAAGGTAATGCCAAACTTGGGTTATTGTTTGCCAGAGGACAATGCAATAGAGTTGAATTCTTTGTTGGGAAAGATGCCGGGGGAATTTCTTTGAAATGGAAAAATTGCATTAAACATTCCATTTGTATTAATTATACTATGCCTCTTATTAACATTGGCGTGCATAGTAGCAGCAGCAGTGCTACCGGTGGTATTTGGCTTAAAGCACCACTCCAAGCAATAATATTAGAGGCAACCATCCTTGCCTGAGGCGCACTGAAACTGCCTGTGATGTCATAGAATAAATTAATATAGCTTTATTCTAAAGCATTGTTCCTAGACCTTTGGTCCTATGAGACATCAGTCACTCAAGTTACTCACCACTAGATTAAATTAATCATAGCCTTAATTCAATCCGATGGTCGGGTCTCCCAGCTGTAAGCCTCTAAGTGGGTTTTAAGAGAGTTTGAGTCTGCTGGTGTACGGTCCTCTATGCAGGAGCTGAAGGGCTGCCTCTCTACCGGGGATTTAGTGACACTCCAGAGGTCAAGGGTTAGACTCAGAGAGGTAGGTGGAGTGGTTACTTGGGTCTGGTGTACACTGGAGTGAATGTACAAACAAAGATACATAAGAATACACTTGTGCATTTAAGAAAATGTGCAGACTTGTGCATTGAAATACCCACTCATCAGCCTCCACCACATAACACAAGGAAGAAAGTGTGTGTGTGTGTGTGTGTGTGTGTGTGTGTGTGTGTGTGTGTGTGTGTGTGTGTGTGTGTGTGTGTGCGTGCATGTGTGGACACACACAGAATACAATGTCAGAACTCGACCTACAGTAGCAGAAGCAGACCCTTGTGAAATGCAGTGTGGATCTCCTCAGTCTCATAAATAATGGACGTTGGTGAAGCATCTGTCAACTTTTCTGTCAACCCTGTTCCAGATGGGAGTCAGACAGGCCAGGCCAGAGCAGCGTGTTACATACACATAACAAACCTCCATCCAGTGTGTCTCATGCACCCACGCCCTGTTTACATCAGCACACCGACACCCGGCTCACCTACACGCCTCAACCTATCTGCTGATTTATTAGGTCCTGCACCCAGCTTTCTTGACTGTTTCTTCTTGCTTGCCACACACACACACACACACACACACACACCCAGGCACAAATTTAATCACTGCAAGAAAGAGCGCAACCTCCTCTTTGTTCAATAAATAAAAGTTAAAAAAAATATATTCTGTTCTCTGTCTAAATACACATATTCCCCAAAAGCTCTTCAAGTAAACACATCAGTAGCACCTCCTCACTTGGTGGTGGGGAGATGGTAAACACACCTCCAGTGCCTTACATGTTTGTTGACTTAAATATGGCACCGCTCACTTAACATTAAACACTCGCTGTGAGTTCCTCCCAACGTAGCCACAACGCTGTGTGCTCACTAAGTCATACTTCCTTGACATCTGGCTCGGAGAAATCTGGGTGTGTTGTCCGCGGGCACAAGGCCAGGAAAGGGACAGTGAGCAGGCAAACGAGCGAGTTCAGGGTTTGTGCACTGGAACAAGTGTCGGCAGCGGCTTGGTTTCTGTCTTGCCTCCCTTCCCCTCTGGCAGCAGGGTGGTAGGATGAGTGAATCGGGTGCTGCCGGGTGGCGGTTACTGTACGGTTGCTTTATGGACTAAAGCACTATCTTCCCGGCCTTGTCGTAATAGAGGATTCAGCTCATAAAGCAGCATCATGATTTGCAATAAGCAGAGTTAGGGGAGAGTAATGAAGGTGTAAATCAACTGAGCCATTCTTTTTTTTTTCTTCTTTTAATTTGACATTGGCAGACTCTCTCCCTCTCTCTCCTTTCTGTTCTGTCCGCTCCCTCCTCCTCTGCCCCCCCCCCATCCTTTCTCTCTCCCTTTGCAGTAATGGAAAGCCTGGCACTCTATAATAAAGCAGAGTGAGCAGCAGTATTAGTAAACAGTCTCCACAATCATTCAGCCAAGTCCAACTCCTTTATTTTGTGTCTGTGTGTGTGTGTGTGTACATGCACGAGGTGTTTCATACCCCCGTGCGGTGTTAGGGTTGTGGGCGTGGGGGCTAATGAATGAGGATGGAATGAGGAGTATTTAATTCCAGTCTGGGAGAGGGAGAGGCAGGGACTATTTGTTGGGCCTCCTCATAAGAACGCCTTTGTTTTCATTTTTTCACAGAGGTTCTAAACAAAAAGCCTTTTTTTTCAATGGGAGCATTGGGAATGTAGATGCAAATTTGCTGCATACAAGCTTTGCAAAGAGGAATAGGACCACACAGCCATCAGCAGGGCACCAAGGCTTGCCTCACTCACTGCCCTTTCCTTGAATAAAGACGTCATCAGAATTTTGAAATGGAGCAGTAAGTTGGATTGGAAGCAGTCATCAAAAGAGAGGGTCCAGTACTCCTGAGTTAAAATGCCTGGCTGGGAATCATGTTAAAATTTCCATTCCTCGCTCCAAATCGATCGTATGGGTCCCTGCTCTCCAATATCCATGGTCACCTTTGCTATAAAGTAGGGTATTACTTCTTTAATGCAGTGGGGTTTCATTCTGTGACCAGTGAGGAGAGGAAGGAAAAGAAATGTATCTGGTGACCTCAAACACAAAGAAATGATGGCTGAGGATAATGAAAAAAGTGGCCTGATTTTTTCAATATATATATAAATATATAATATATATATAAATAAATATAATTTATAGGTTGGCCAGTTCATGAGCAAGATTGGTTGCTTGATGTCCACCCATGACATTGGTTTGAATTATTTTCCTCGTCTGCCTGTTTAACTCCAGGTAGCCTCCGTGGACACGTTAATGCAGTATTGATTGTTTATCTGTAATAACACCATGCTGTTGCCGCGCTAGTGACAACAGTGGAGGGAGGGGGGGAGACAGGAGAGGGTTTGGGGATAGAGGGGAGGGTGCTGCGGGTGGTAAGGTGGTAATAGATAACGCACTATACCCTCTTTTGACTGGTGGCTGGTGATTGTGAATCTGGGGGTAAAACGAGGTGGCTGAACATATCCTATCTGGCAATAGTCCAGGTGTGAAATGGGAAATAGAAACTGGGGTGAAAACGTCAGTGCAATGTGGCCGCTGCTCGATAAGGCTGTCTCCTGTCTCCAAATAATTCAATCTCCTGCTCCGACCATTCTGGTAACTTCCCTGTGCCAATGCTGAAGTCCACCCACTCTCTGCCCCTGGGCCTGGAGCCCATATGGCCAGTTACAGTGTCTCTCCGTGACCTATAGCCGGGCCTGTTGTTCAGCCAACCCCCCCCAAGGAGCTTGGTAATTACAAATAAGCTGGAAGTCACACCAGCCACGAGAAAAGGTGAGTTTGATTAAAGATGTGTGTACAGCAAAGTTCAAGGGGTGCTCCAATGGCATGCCAGCATACTCAATTGTGTGTCTCAACATTGCTCTGGAATCAAATGCTAACTTGGATCAATCAGGCTTCTTTGTTCATTAGAGTCGCCTGTTCCCAGTAGTGGCAATAAAAAAAAACAACCCATCACAGCGCTCATTTCAGTGATGAGGCCGCTGTCCCTCAGGGATAACTAGCTGAGGTAAATAAACATGAGTCACAGTTAAGGTCAGAGGAGATCATGGCCGGCTGTTGTTCATCTCAGAGGACGCCTGAATCCCTTTTGATGTGACTGGATTGAGAACAGTGTAGAAAGACCCTTATTTAGGCAGCAATAGTGCAGGATCTTTTCAAAATATACTGCAACAAATTAAAAGCCAGCTAATAGATCCCCATTTCATTTAAATGGTATTCAAACAATTCATATTATTTTCATTAGTTTTTTATCCCAAGGCGTGGCCGATGCCCTGGCAGAAGTTCTGCCTGTGACAAATGGCTTTTTTAACACTCGAATGCCTCAGTGGTTTGAGTTGGGTGCAGTTGAGAGAATTTTGTCCAATTTAAGAATAGTCAAAAGCCAAAGTATCAGGGTACGTCTCCAGCTTTTGAGTGTGTGTGAAGCCTCCACTATTAATAATGTAAAAACAGGTGCTCCTAACTGTCGCTGTGTTATTTTATGGGGGGCTTCTAGGAAAGGCCATTACTCTTAGTCGAGGGGGAAACACATTTTCCCCGTGCCGCCTTTTATTAGGGCCATATTTTAGGTGTGTGATGTCTTTGCTTTAGCTCCATGTATTATTTAGTGTTGTGTGACAATTGTGTTTGTAGCTGTCTTGCGGCTAACCCGCTGTTACAGTCAATACACGCCTGAATGGAAATGTGCTTCCATGTCGTTCCCTCTCATGTAATTGTCACGACGGGGAGGCTGAGACAAACGTGGGAACACAACTCCTCCACTGATTTTCAATTCACCGCACCAAGTTTGACCTTTATGTAGTCCAATCAATGCACCTGCTTCGAGAGACGCACTATTAATTTAAAAGCAACAACTGCAGCGTGATCTTATATCCTGGTATGGCTATGTATCAGATTATTACGAGGTAAACAACATTACTGATAAAAATAACAGCTTTTAATTATCAGACTTAAGGTAAGTATCATTCCTACATAGATGCAACTTTGGCCTTTTGATCCAGACTGTGTGAGGCTAAATGTACAGAAAAATGGACTCTTGCACTTGACTGCACATGGCACACACAAACACTTGGGAAGCAAATGCTGATTTGCATAGAGTCGGAGGCTCCCATAACCACCAGTGTATTACCACAAAGGCCACAGTGAGGAAAGCAGGAAGCCAGCAGACCCCTCCATTGAGCCTCTTCCATCCTCCCATTCCTCCCCCCTTTGCCATTGTCAGTCCCTCAGAAGAGAGCTGTGTTAGACCACACGGCCGCTGGTGACAAAACATGCGCTCTAGTGAACACACAGGAAAGCAAACAACCAAGGATGTCTCATCTGGTAACGTGTCACCGGATGAATGCCATTAAGCTATTATTTCTATGTTCTTTATATGCGCGCATGTCTCTTGCTCATATGCTCTGCTGTTGAGCAAGGATGACCACATCTGTTTTGCCACCAGGGTACTAGGCGTTATTAATCTTCGCGAGAGGACATTTAGTGAAATCAAACCTCCATTTATTAGCCCCTAGCGCAGGATTGGAGAACTGGCGAGGGGAGATAATGACTTTAAGCTCCCATTTAGTCAATTAATTCTGAGAAGTGGAATCAGAAGCTGCTTGCTGAAAAGTGAGAGTCTGTTGTTTATAATGACACAGTTCAAAACCATATTTCAGGGTTGAAAGTCATTATTTGGCTCTAGAGTTGGAACAAAATGCCCTAATATACCAAGAGAATCTGGAGTGACTTCAGAGAGTAGGGACCCTTTAAAATAATGTGCTGAGAGGGTCCTCTTCAACTGCCGTGTCGCTCGACGGTAAACACAGCCATAAACACCTGGTGCAAGTTCATAGAAGCCCATCTTTGTTTTTGTCAAAGTGACAACAGGGAGGAAGAAAAGGGACTGAGCTGAAAGACAGAGCAGTGTGTGGATAGCTGGCAACCCACAATTTAGTCCACACTGTGGAGACATAAAATCAAGTGCACTAGAGGAAGGGTTACTTCAGGAGCCCTCTGTGGGTTCTAAACTGGGCCACTCTGACAACGGTTGTGAGAGCTTCGGACTGAGTGATGCGAGCTCTGCTGAATGATGGCACGGTGGAAATAACTAGAAAACAGGGAAAATAGGGGGCTCTCATTGAGTTGGCCCAGATTGTATGATTTATATGGGTTATTTGGTATGCATTTGGGCAGCGAGGCAAGGTAATGTGTTTGCAGTGAGCTCTGGAGCGGAGCACTGGGATGAATGCTGTGGGCACACCCCTGCTTCTGACAGGGATAGTGTGAGCTAATTTGTTTGGATTATTGTCATTCACTCAGAGGTACAGTCTCACATCCCTGTCATAAATGATCAGGAAATTGATTAACTACATTGTCCCTCACAATTTGAGGGGTTCGTACCAAACCCATAGGTGTCTTTTTGTTGCTGTTGTGTTGCCTGAGTTTTATTTCTCAATACTTTCTCGCATAGATTAGTTTGCAGACAAACATCTAATAACATCCAATAAAGTATATTGTTAAGAGTAAGTTGAAATGTTGGTAACACATCTTGGAGTGAAACTTAATGTGCTACTTAGCAGCAGAAAGGGGACTTAGAGAACCATTAACTAAATCTTGGTGCTATTCCAGTGTTGTAGGTTGAATCCTAATTTCGACTGGAGGGCTCTGGTGTTTTGCACTACAGTGCTGATGTTCAGTCAGGAATTTCAGTTCAGCTTTGCATTCCAATTTGACTGGGGATTTTCAGCTGTTTATTCGCCAGCATTTTATGATGATGATTTTGCCCTCCTCAATCCGTAGACATTTTGTATTTTCCTTTGTGGTAATATCCCCCATCTGTCTGAAATCTCCTTTTAGTGATCAATTTCCTTGCCTTAATCTGTGAGGCGTGTGCATCTGTATGTCAGATTGGAGTGGGGTGAAGTTATTTTCAAGAAAATGCGGCAGCGTGTCTAGACAGTGTTTCTCAGCTAAACAATAGATCAATAGATATTGACAGGGTTCTGAGGGATTTTTTTTTCTGTTTCGTCGCATCTTTGTCCATTTTGCTGCAAGGACAAGGGAAACACAAGCCTTGTTTTTATACATTTGGAGAGCAAAAGTTCATCCAGCTACCCAGTTTTTGATAATTTGCCAGTGGAAACTCGGTTATGAACCACTAACCCACATGGGGGAAAAGACAAATGGAGAGCCCCAGATTTAGGTCGAGCGTACGGTTTCCCAATTCACACTTAGGATTCAGCTGTAAATTTCTCATGGAGCAGTAAAACATGGATAGTCTCTGAGTCCTCTTAACAAACCGACACCTGTCTGCATTAGCAGCCTATAAGAGCCTCCTCTGAGTATTGTAACATGACCACGTTACCTGTGGCACCAGTGCCCAACCTTCCTCTTCCACCCTCTCGCCCCTCCCTCCTTCACCCCCCTCTCTTCTCCCTCGCTCGTCGCCCTGGCTGACATTCTCCTCTCTCACTTTTAATTGCACCCCTGGGGCTCTTTCTGGGTTGCTGTGGAAGTCTTTCGGCTCAACGGGTGCGATAGGGTGCTTTGCCGTGTCGCTCATATCCCTCGTTAAGGGGGGAAAAAACAGAAGAGGAGGACAGAAGAGCAGTAGGCCTACTCTAAGAGGTCACTCCCAAGTCTTGATTAGGCTAAAATGCCACCCAGGCCCATTGTGTATAACAGCACATGTGCACTGGAAAGACCATTAGCTGACCAGATCCAATATGTATTGACAAATGCATTTGTGTGACTCTCTGCGTCCCCGTCTCTATCCTCACGGTCCTGTGTTCGATAAAACCAATAGATACATTTAATAGCTAATTGTCCTGATTCAAAATGTTATCCCAGGCAATTCTTTGAGCGTAGAATCACAGGGCATTCGAAAATTGGCAGCAGACACATTAATCTTGCTTACCCAGCACCAAACACAATGCACGGGTCTTATTGCTCCATGGCTACTCCACACAATCTGTGACAGGCAATTTAAAGCAATTTACTTTTTTCATTTTTTCATCAAGCATTTTTTAAAATGCAATTAAATGGCACATGATATGAAGCAAAGACAGGGCAGGCGAGAGAGCGAGACAAAGAGAGAGTGAGTGTGTGTGAGGAGGGAGAAAATAAAGGCAGCCTTGTGCTTGTTGTAAACAATGCCTCTTAACTGGGAGAATATAATTATGGTGTCATGTTCTATTACACACCTTCATTATGACAATAGTGCTCCCTGAGAAAGCGAACAGGGAAGGACGAGACCTGTGGCGCTTTTTCAAAAATCACCTACAACCACTGCCGTTCAAGGAAGATGGCTCTGAACAAGAACACACTCATTGTTTCTTTGGTACGCTCCGTCATAGGTACGCAGCTCCAGCTTCTGTTTATTACAACTTGTGTTTGGCTCTCATTTCCATTGGCGTTTGGTAACGTTGTACTGTATTCGGAGGCAAAACTGAAAGAACCGAAATGATGACTGTGAATAAGATCGAAGTTGTAAGAGATCAGAAATTCTCTTTAAGTCTCCTTCCATCTTTCTTTCAACTTCACCCTCACACAGTACAAATGTAAAGAGGCAGGCGTAGCCACTGGGGCTACATGTGGCACCATGGCATTTTTAACCCGCTGTGACATTTTTTGACATAGCAAAATAAAGCTTTAGCTGATTTCCTCCTGGTCGTGGTCCCTTGTCAAGAGTGTTATCAAGGCAGGGAGCTGTACAATATGGCTTCCAGGGGATGACAAATGTGGTCAAGGGGTGAGCGCTCCTTAGGGACAGCAGAGCCCTCTATACAGTGAAAGCATTAGCTTTCCACAGTGACATTATGAAGAAATCTATTGTAAAGGCCGGCTTCCCAATGCTGGGGGACTCGAGGTAGAAAGCTTCATGAGTCTACCCCAGAGACTGACTGGTATTTCCAACTATGCTGAAGCCTACAGCAAATCAATAGCTCAAAGTCCCACATGCTCCTCACCAGCGTCAATTAAGTAAATTCATAAAGTCGAGTGCACTGGGAGTTGGGGGGGGGGATAAAAATGGAAATACTAGAGAGAGCGAGAGAGAAAGCAGGGAAAAATCATCCAGTCATCTAGTAAATTTGGATAGGAAACAGAGCTTCTGCCATGAGAGTTGCAGCTTAGAGAAAGTGGTGGTCTGAGAGACTATTTCTCTACGGGCGTTATTAAGAAGCCTGACAGTCCATCTCACTTTCACCTGCCTCCATCAGCACACGCACTGTTGACCCGGGAGTCTTTTTTCCCCCCTCCTCGTGCTGAGCCAGGCAGAGGACACATGCAAAGTGACTGGCTTTCAGCGAAAAGCCCAGCGATAATGCATATCAGCTCAGGCCTATGCAAGCAAAGTAGGCAGAGGCAGGGGGATGGGGATGACATGTGGAGGCAGAACTGGGAGGGGGAAGGGTGAGGGAGTGCTATAAACTGCAATGCATGAGGGAAAAGAGAAAGAAGGGACCTAACCCCCAGATTCAACCCTCGCAATTTGCCTCATAAGGGGAAAGCAGGGCATGCCTTGGCTGCCTCTGGAAGACAGGTAACGTAATGGATGGGCCAGTCTCCCAGCCTGACTGCTGACGCTGCTCTGACAGGACGTTTCTACCTCTCCTTCACTCCCTCTCTTTCCCCCTCTTTGCCCCTTAGTGTTGTCACGGTAACTCCATCTGATACCCAAAACTTTTAGCAAGCGTGTTCTGAAATGCTGAAATTCCACTTCACCATCACTTCTAGAGGGTGTAAACAATCCCTGGGGTTGGGATTTTTTGTTTAGAGAATAGCAGAAGTTCATAAAGACAGTTTGTCAACTGGTTTGCTCCGAATATCCAATGTCATTGCACAAAGCAGTGCACAAACGCGCAATCATCCACCCTTGTCAATACAAAAACAACAGCAGCAGCTATAGGTGATGGTTTTTTAGACACAAAACAATGTGAACAGCTGCCAGTTGAGGAACTAAAGAGACAGCTACTCTTTGGAAGGCCAAGATTATCCATACTCAACTGGGAACTTGTATGAAGGTAATGTCATTTTGAAATGAATTGACAATTGTTGTGATAATCAAGGCCATACATCAAGCAGCTAAAGTTTTCTCAGTTTTATAATTTGAGTTATAAACTGAATATCTTTGGTTTTTGGACGGTTAGTCAGACAAAACAAGCCAAAAAAGTACTTTGGAACTACTTTTTTGAAAAATTCTAAACACGACAGACAAATTTTGCTTTCTTGCTATTAGCTAACAATGTTCTGCAGCTCGCTTTGAGACTCTCTTCTTTTCAGCAGGTATGTGAGGACCATGATGTTGTGCAAAGTGAGGTACACCACAGCATTGTTAACAAAACAGTTCACAGTCGACAAGCGTCTCCACATGATGTTGGAATCTGTGCCCTCGGTGCACTTTATGTTGGGCTTGTAGGAGTGAAAGTAAACAAGATAGTCAAACTGTGTCTTTATGAACATCTGCCAGTGGAACAGACAGAGCCAAAAAGCTGAAAACACACAACTGTATCAAACTCTCCATTATGTTTTGAACTGAATCCTTCTTCACCGCAAACAGCTTGACAGACTGGCACAGAAGTGAAATATGCAACTATTGTATTTTGTTTATCAAGCCAACAAAGAAACCCAACCGACATCAAAACCCCTGTACAAAAGTTGCTGTAAAGCTGTCCCTGTCGATGTGGTGAGACATCTGTTTGTATAGAGCTCAGTGGCTGTTCAGTGACATTGCTTGATGGTTTTTCATTATTTCTGTTGTATCAGATTTTCAGAAACTAAACTTAGCGCAATATCCAAGACAAAACTGTGGTATTGTGACAGCATGACTGCCTCCACTCCCCTTAGCCGGCACCTTTTCTCTCACTCCTCTTCTCTCGCTCCATTTCCCTCACTCCCTTCAGTCTGTCTGGCTCCACTTCTGCATGCAGGTCAGGGTACTTAATTCATGTCCAGAGACATCGTTTCCTCGTTCGCCAACATACAGTGTGAGGGAAGCCGACTAGACCTGCCATACATTGGGGCTAGGCAGCACCCTCTACTCCCCACATGCCCCCACTCCCTCCACACGCCTTGTGAGAATGTGCGATATGGAGGAACGTTGCAGACGCTCCCCAGCGGACCAACTGATAACCCTCCTACCAAACCCCAGCTGAGGAACACTGGCGGCCTGGATATCGGCCAGCCGGGGAGGAATAATGAGAACAAAAGCAGAATACATGGCCTTCTTTCTCTTTCTACCTACCCCTCCTCCTCCTCCTCCTCCTCCTCCTCATCCTCCTCCTCCACCTCCGTCCTGCGCTGTTCCTCTTGTTCCGTTTCCTTCTCACATGTGCCAGCGCATTCTGCATTGGCCTTCGGAGGACGGCGGACTGAGAAAGACGAAAAAGGATGGGCGGGAGAAATGATTGAGAGACGGAAAGCAGAGATATTCCACTGCCTACATCAAGGCCCTTCTCTGTGGTTTTCAAACAGTCATTTTGTTCAGTATCTTTACACTGATCTTAAGGTAATAAACTGCGGTTGACATTGCCCAGGGTCTCCATTGGCATTCTGCTGGGTCTGATAACAAAGTGTGCCGAAGCAGATTGTTTAAAAAGATAGAAAGGGCCGCACCACATACAGCCTTGCACTCTAGTAGATGTTGATTCAGCGGCTTAATTCAGATAAAGTAGCTCTACACATGTTGTACAAGATGTAAGCCTATACATTGATGTGTAATATTTCTAATCTGATATTTATCAAGTTAGGCAGCACTCAGCCTGCCCATCAATCAGATGACTGACACTCACCATGCAGGATGTGTGTGTGTGTGTATTAATGTATATCAGGGCTTGTGTCAATGGGAATGTATGCAGAAATGTGTTTGTACTACTTGATTACTTAATCTTATTTTCTGCTTAAGTATGTATTTACATATTAATGGGTACTGTACAGATCTCCCACAGATGGATCTGTATGGAAATAGAGTTTAAACAAACAATTAGTTCCACTATTAATTAATCCTTCAGCAATTATTTGGCCAAAATAGAAACGGTGTAAAACGTGAGGAAGAAACCAAAACTATAAATAAGAAGCAGAAGAGCTGCAAGCAAGGATGTTTTTGTTAAATTATTTGTGCACAAAGAAACTGTGTGAACTCAGACGATGGTACAGGAAAAGAAAATGTGGAAGCAGAAAAAAACCCCAAAGGGTTTGAGACAATAACTTTGTATCTTAAAACTCAGGCGATTGGTTTCCTTAATAGAAACCAAATCGATTTTGTCTCAGTTCTTTGTCATGTACAATTTTCAATCATTGTTTACAGTGTGGGCGGCACGGTGGTGCAGTGGTTAGCACTGTCGCCTCACATGCAAGAAGGTTGTGGGTTCAAATCCCCGTTGCCCCTGGCCTTTCTGTGTGGAGTTTGCATGTTCTCTCTGCGTGGGTTCTCTCCGGGTGCTCCAGCTTCCTCCCACCATCCAAAGACATGCAGGCTAGGTTAATTGGTGTCTCTAAAATTGTCCTTAGGTGTGAGTGGTTGTCTGTCTATGTGTGGCCCTGCGATGGATTGGCGACCTGTCCAGGGTGTACCCCGCCTTTCACCCAATGTCAGCTGGGATTGGCTCCAGCCCACCCTGTACTCAGGATAAGCGGTCGACGATGGATGGATGGATGTTCACAGTGTTGTTTATGGTTTACTTGTTGTGTGTGTTATTAAATATTTATTTGTTGGTTTTCAGACTTTTTGGCTGTTAAAAATATAAAAATAAAATGTATATATATAAAAAACAAAACGAGTAGCAGTGACAAACTACTGTCTCCCCTCCCACTATTGACACACTGTTTTTCTGTGTAAATGTTTCAGGTGCAGTTTGCCGCTCTATTTGAGTCTGAGGAGCCTTTCCTGCTTCAGTAGATTACAGCATGAGGACTGACCCGATACTCTGACCAAAGACTACTGGAAACAGACCACTTAGGGGGGAGAAGACAGAAGGTTGTGGTGGTGGGGCCATGGATAGAAGGAAAGCTTGCGTATTGATGGCGCTGTGGGCCATGGCCCACCTCAGCTCTCCAGGGTACGGGCTCAGGGCCCTGCGAAGGACTACAGGGGGGCGGAAGGGGTCCACAGGGCTGACAGGACAGGACGCCAATGGAGTTCCGCTCAGGCGCTCCAAACGAGGTTGGATGTGGAACCAGTTCTTTTTGTTGGAGGAGTACACCGGGACAGACATGCAGTATGTCGGAAAGGTAGTTAAAGAACCTATATTCTCTTTTTTCATTTATCCTAGTCTATCCTTAGTCCTGTATCAGACACCTTGCCACATCTGCAGTAGACTTCAGCTGCTCTTCATGGTAGTGATGAACATGCACATTGACACTCATGCTCCGTAATACCATGTCTACGTATGGTCAGATTACAGCAGCTCCATGAGGTGATCAAAGTCCACCTCAGATTAGCTCATCTGATCTTAAAACAAATTTACAGATGGAGAATAACAGTTTACACACACGACACTTAAAAACATGTTAAACATGTCTTACCTACAACCACTGTCATACGTTATATGCATTATTGTCCACAGGTGACCACAACATAGTCTTTAAACCAGGGCTGGACATCAAACTTTTTTAGAATGAACCAATATATACAGTAACATAGAGTACAAAAAATCAATTATTAAAACACTTAATCATCACAGATAACATACAAACACAGACAAAGGGAACAATATGTCCTTGCTTTTACTTAGATAAATCAATGACAGTTGTCTTCAGGTTTATCAGACATTGTTTTTTTGTCAAAAAAACAAACTGATGATCATGTTTGTGTGTGTTTTCTACATCTGATGTAAATTCTCTAAAGTAAATTTGTATCACCTTTAACTTGCATTGCATTAGTAGATATATTTGTATGTTTGTTCTAGAAACTAAATAGCGTATTAACTGTCACTTTTCCTGACCCATCCAAACTTCCTATTTTCAGAAGCGCTCATGTCTCTTGAAGGAGCTGAGCCCGGCTTCCACCTCGTTCAGAATTTAAGCTCTTTCACACAGTTCTTCAATTCCTGACAGCAGTTTGTTCAGAATGAATAAAAGAAGTTCTCTGTAGCTGGTGTGAGCAGCCATAACCACCCACCACAGATGAAAAGAGAAAAACAAAAAAGTGGCACAAAAAGAAACTGATTAGAAATCACAGGGATACTGGCGAAGCTGTTAAGTTGATAACGTGATCTTTAAGAAGTGATGACACCACAGCAGTGACCGCTTTAGTGACAAAGATGTTTGCAACAAAAACGAAGCAACAATTTCCATCTCACTGGGCTTGTGTATCAAATCTTTAGCCTTCAGTCTCCTGGAGTCTCTCGTCCTCATTCTGTGTATTTTAGTCTATCACTGATGTTTGTTTATTCTTCTGGGACTTTATTTTTCCCAGTGTACACAAAGCCACTGTCTACACACACTGGCATGTTGACATTTGAATAGTTGCCTGTTTATTTAAAAATGTTTCATTATGTACTGTCTTGTCAATACATATTTATAAAGACAGAGTTCTGTTTTTTTTTTCAAAACCTCCATATCATCCACCCAAATGAATTCAAATTTCACCAAATATTGCTTTATTTGCACATTACAGTCACACACAAAAAAAAATCTGAAATTGTAATACAACAATTTTGAAAGTTTAGTTTCTAAAAGAGCACTACAAGGGAAAAAACCTGCGGTGCTTTTTCTTAGTAGCATAATGGATTTCTGGATAACATAGTCATCCTCTTTAAACTCTACACTCAAAGGAAAAGATCTACTCTTAATGAAATGCTTTGTAATAAATAGCATCCTGTGTATGAGTGTGTCCTTATGTCTCTGAGAATAAGAAAATCATCCCGTCATGACATAGTAGACATAACACGATACTCCGAGCGGCTAATGCTTATATATCGGACTTCCATCCATCCATCCTCAGGCTTTGTTTGCTGTTGGCTGTCCAATATATTTTGTGCTTACTGTCAGCTCTGTGGCTGCTTGCACGATGTCTATTCCACTCACATCGAGCTGTCCTAAAACGGCTGTCTTGCCCTACAGTAAAATATGACTTCCTCCGAAGGTATTATTTGTTCAACAAAATGAAAACACAGTGTCGACCCAGATAACATTGGGGGATGTACAAGAAGACGGCCCAAATAATGCTTGCTTTACATGCAGTGGAGCGGAAGTCAAGATATCAGTCTGCTCTTCCAACCTACTGTAATTGAGGAGATTGTGAAGCATCGTTGCAAGGTCAGGACGACTGAGAAGGAAGAAAGGCTGTTTTGTGCGAGGACTTGAATGGGGCTAGTGCTTTGCATTCCCATCGTGTGTCCACGGAGGATAGAGTCATCCAACCAAATGAGATTCTGCAACATACATCCTCCCCGAGTGAGGGTTGACTTTCAGCGCTGGTCTAAAAGGATTACAACACTCACTATGGTATGAGGCGAGCAAATACGAGAAAGAACAAAAAAGTTGAAAAGAACAATAGAAACCAGAGTGAATGAAGATCAAAAGTAAGTACAGAGCATGATCAAACCACTTTGTCTTTAGAGAGTGGTGATTGATGTGCCACTCGTCCTTTTAGCTTGTAAAATGACTAATAGCAAAAGCAGAATGGATTATCTGAGTGTGGTATACACTTAGATAGACAGAGCCAAGCGGCCTGAGAGCCTGTCTCCTGAAGACGCCATTAAGGCATCAACCTTAGAGCACCACACTTAATCATGACTCTGAGCGCTTGTTATTTTCCCCAAGTACATGCAGCTGGGTGCTCTTCCTCATTGTCAGCTCACTAGCCAGTTGTCACATAGCATTGCAGTACGTAGATCTTATCTGATTGCAATTACTGTTTGTTAATTGCTAGATAAAGTACAAGTGAATGAATGAGCCCCTAAAAGAAATGAATAGCTTTTGAGTTGAACACATGGCTCAACATAGAGAACAACCATCTGCATCTGTATTCTCAGGTGGAGGGCATATTCTCACAATGTAGTGGATCTAAAGGAAAGAAACAAAACAAAAACTAAACTTTGAGAAACACAAAAGGGAAGGCTTTTGTCACTGCAAGAGACATCATTGCAACCGGAGAACACAGCATGGAGCAAAATCACTTTTGTTTGCGGTGAAAAAAATGAATTGGAAATAACACAATGGCAGGTTATTATAAACAAGGGAGCAGCTCTTGACACACAGTAAGAGATAGAATGATGAAACTGCACTAGAATTACAACATCCCGTCTCCAGTTATTTGGTAAACTCAATCTCCTCCAGTGGCTTTTTTTATATTTTTTTTACAAGGGCTTTATCGAGTTGTGAAGTGCTAACAAATGAAACTTTAATCTTTGCTGAACAAGTGTAACAAAAGCAGTTGGAGCAGGAAGGAATTAAGAGTAGCGATCGAGATGAGGGGGAAAGGGGATGCTGGCAGTGTCTTGTTGGGGAGCTGGTTGGCTGCTAATCTTGCTAATCTTGCTGTATTGGCCAATGATTTTTTTTTTTCCTGCAGGAGGGGAATCGTACACTGCCTCTCATTAGCAGGCGAGCTGCATACAGGCCTCTGAGGGCCCGGGTTGTCACTGGGGGAAGAGAATGTTTGTTTATTTCATTATTTCTTACTTTACCAAAGGGCACATATCCACTGAAAATAGTTAATGGCCTGTGGTTTAGGAGTGTTTGTGCTCTACTATCATATCTCATAAAGTATTTACAGCCCCTGATAGGCCCCAGTGGTTCTGGGCCTGGTGGGTAGACTCCTCAGCATAGTCCCTAGCTAGTGAGCAATGTTCTCTGTATGTGAACAAACACAGCAGCGTGCACGAAAACACACATGCCTACAACACCAGCCTCCAGTAATGGGCTGGAAATCAGAGGAAAGAGAAAACAACGGATGAACACAGACATAGTATTCTTCCCAGTTGTGTATGACTCAGCGGTTGAGGTAACCTGGGGCAAGGACTCGAGCATCTTATGGCAGCAGAGTGGAAAGGTGCAGGGATTTGTTTGTTTGTGGGGGGTGAGGTGATTTTTGGTCTCTGTTCATGCTCCCCCATTACCAGCTGCTCACCTTGGCAAAGAAGCAAGGAGTTTGCAATATGGCACAAGCCTGGCTGTACCCGCGCCATGGCAACCCCTGTGGTCTCCAGCGGCGACCTGGAGCACACATTGGCAGTGTTTGTTGATTAGGCGATAAGTTCCCGCTAGTGCGCTGGGAGGGGGCGACTTCAATTATGCTCCTCTCCTTCGCAGCGGAGGGAAGGGTGTGATGAGGTCACGCAGCGACAAAGCCTGGCAAACATCTGTCTGACAACATCGCAGGGACGAATCGATGTCTGTGCGAGATACACGTTACTACAGCACCTTGCAATTGTTCCCATGCTATCACCTGCCTAGTACTGTTTCAAACACCCACTGATTTCGTCGGGGTGAGATTGAGTCTATCATCAAACACTCGGGTCTTTTCTCTGCAATCAAGTATTTAGTTGGCCAAGTATTATTCAAATGAGGGGCAAATCAGGGCTATGGGCAGGATTTTAGATATATCGACGTCTCAAGCTCAGCTTTCCCAATGCAATCCCATCACTCCTGATTTATTGCGCATGTGCAAATTGAAGTGAATGGTGTGCCACGACTAAACATACAACAAAACATAACAAACACCTCAAACATGCTGTAGAAACAAATGCAGCAGGTGTGTAAGAAATGAGCAACCAGGGATGTGATTTTTTCTGATTAATCTGTAATTCTGGATTTTCACACCTGCGCGAACATAATGAATGCACAGCTGAGATGACGAAGCTTCAGCCAGGCACAAGCATTTTCTGACATACTGTAATTCTAATATCTTTGGAAGAAATCCAAATATATATAGTTGTTACATTTGCAGATTTGCATATCTGAAGACTGGATCTATGGCTAGTGCGGAGTACCCTTTTTAAATGATATTTTCTGTAAATGTTATCAGTCTAAATAATGTCTAAATGGTATTTCAAGCCTTTAAAACCTTTTGTATGTCATATTGTTTTGTTTATTTCTTCAAAAAAACTTAATTTGTGTTTGTATCTTAAAAAAAGTTTCATGCAGGTTGTTGCAGTAAAAAATAAAAATTCAACTAGATTTTGGAGAATACTTGAAACTAGTTGATTTTTATTGGTAACAGGTCTAAATATACTAGCGGTTGTTTTTTTTTTCTTCGTTTGTTGTTAAGAAAACAACTCACAGATAAAAAATTACTGCAGAATTTATTTATTGCAATGTAAGAAAGTCAAATTTAAAGATACTGAGTCTAAGATAAGGACTCAGCCTTAAAAAGACACCATGTATTGTGTGTAATTGCACAGTGTAAACTACTACTCATGTTGTTAAAATCCAAAATCACAGAAACAACACTGAGGACATGACATATGTGTCCTCAGTAGTAGCAACGGCCCTGCAGCAAAATGAATGTTGAGATTTACCCGTAATTAAAAGATAACATGCTGGAAACTATGCATGGCACACAAAACAAAACATGTCAGATGTCCTCAAGAGAGAAATATATGTTAACTGACATTTCACCTTTAAGTCTCTGCTACTTTGACTGCATTTCTCAAGTTTACACATCAACACACATTTTATAGGCTATTTTTGTGCACAGTCTGAGGCTACCATCTGGCTACATAGAAGGCAGCCAGTTCTCGACAGGCCAGGACACAAGGCCTTAAAGGCTAACTGGCTAATTGCCCTAAGCAGCCCATTTCCAGAGCCATCTTTTTGGCCTAACTCGAGTGAAGCACAAATGGCGGCCAGATCGAGTCTGCACTAACATTTGCTGCACTTGAAGCTGATTAATTTCACAAACAAAGACGGATCGCTTGTAAGTTCTCACGCACAGATGTCTGATGAGTACCACTTCACTTGTCAGCCCACTTCAAACTGGAAGATGAAGCACGTAGGAACAGAAATAAATATCTTCTACTGTGAAAAAATGCCAACCATTGGAAATATTATGATATCACTTAGCAGAGAAAGCTGATTGAGTGGAAGGTTTTGAAATATATAGCATATGATTGAAGATATAACGATTTAAGTAAATGCCTAATAGTTTGTTTCACAGCTGAGTCACTGCAAAGAAATCTTATTTAATAATTGTTTGCGACTGAGTCCTTAAAGCTTAATTTTCTTAAAACGTGAGAATATTTCTACCGTTTCCAATGCAAATCATCTTCAAGCATTCTCTGAAATCAAGTTTTAGTTTTAGTTTTGATTAGTTTTGATTTGAGTGCAGTGACTTTTTTCAACTCAAGACACTCATTTTTAGAAATGTATTATTATAAGTCACTTTCTTTTGAAAACATGTTGAAATTTATTGTATGTTGTTGTTTTAAATAGAGACCTATTTTAAAGGAGGAATTGGTAAAGTTTACCTTAGGTTATAAAGGGAAACAGCTAGCTTAATTTTTTCGGAAGGTCACAAAATCCATCTACCAGCACCTGTAAAACTTACTAACTAACATGTGTCATGTCATTTGTTTCATCCGTAAAAATAACTTTATGCTAAGCTAATTGGTTGGTGGCTGTAGCCTTATATTTACTGGACAGGCATAGGAGTGGTATTGATTTTCTTATCTAACTTTCTGCAAGAAAGCTTATAAGCATAGTTCCCAAAATGTCAAACTACTCCTTTAAGAAAATAAGGATTTTCGGCCTGTGTTACAGATAGAATTGACTTGATAAGTTGAAGATATTTTTTTTTTCCCAGAAGTCCCTGTGTTAATGGATATAGCGTCATGCTCTCTGCCTTTTATACGATTTGGTACCATAGGAGGGCAGAGGAGAAAAGGCTAGCTATTGACGTGGCAGGGCTTCATGGTGACCATAGTGAATGCACATGTGGCTTTCTTTTCTCTCCCTGTGACAGTTTAATTGTATTTTCAATATAAATTGATCAAAGGGCCATTGTGGATGCACGTTGGGCTGCCACATTGATTTCCAGGAGAGATTTCCCCCCCCCTCCTCTTAATTTGAGTAGAAGGGCAGCAGTAAATTCTCCTCACCAGCAAGGTGGGCAACTGGGAGGGATGGAGTCACTGTAGCAGGTCCTGGAGTTCGATACTCTGAGCTGCCTTGTAATATCCTTCAGAGGAATGAGGAGGAACTCTTCAGAACCACAAGAACTCTCTGTTTCCATAGAAATGACACAGCATATGTCACACTGTCTATCGCACATCTCAGCCGAAAGTAGAGGACTCAACGGTTATTAACTGAATTGTCGTGCCGGCAGAGATAGGCAGCTTGATAGACAATCATAGAAAAGGACATTGCAGCTATAACAGCGGGAGAAAGATAATAATGTTGAAGTGGATTGTTTTCAGCCAACTGAGTCTCTGTTTGGAAGCACATACTGTAAAGGAGAACAGAAAACAAATAAAATTCTGCTGGATAGTCTGCTGGCTTGTTTCGACAGAGAGCATAAGAAAAAAAAATATTTTTTAAGGCTTTTTTTTAACCAGAATTCAAGCGGGTTAATGAAACAGTGCTCCTCTCTAGATCCTAATCCGAAGATGCAAAAATTCTGCAACACACTCAACTGGCTGGTTGGACAGACAGAGAAAGGAATGAAAACAGTCATTTTTACCAGCATTCAAGCAGGCGAACAAAACAGTGTTAAAGATGCTAATCCACAAAGCTGTTCGTCTCACATGTGCCAGCTTTGCCCTGATAAAACAGCATGAATTAGTAAAGCTTCCGAGCACCTGGGATGAAAAGCTTTTTAATATATGATGAGAAGGGAGACTTTGCAGTGTGCTCCCACGTGACCCAGCTGCAACGCACAATATCCCCCCTCAGTCTGTCCACCGGCAGAGCCAAGAACGTAGACAACACAGCGACTCACGCTCAAAGGAAAATATGCAGCCCAACCATCAAAATCAAACGTGCCGGCTTACTTGAGTTAACAACGTGTCAATAACAGACCTCAGAGTAATGTCCTAGCACCCACTTATCGGGATACACATTCAGATGGCGTTAGCCTCGGTTTGTACTTTGCAAACATGTGCACTCCTTTTCCCCTTTACCTCCCCCTGCAATTATTGCCATGTCCTTGGTTATTAAAGAGGGTAAAGGGAAGTAGGCAGGGAAGCAGTGGGAGGGGAAATGACTGGACAAGCTTTTGATGAGTTCTCTGAGATAAATATGTTGGGGGGATTTGGTGGTGGAATTAAAATGTCAGTGCATGCTAAGCTGCTGTTCATGCAGAAAAAAAAATTAAACAGGAGATAGAGAGGGAGAGAGCAAATAATAATGAGATGCTCCACAGACAAGTGGACTCTCGTGGTCCTCTGGCATGTTGGTCATGTTGCTGATCCATCAGGGATTGGCAGGCTGGCGGACGTGTGTGGACTCATGCTGGTACTTCACAGACTTCGACCCACTGGCATTCTGTTTTACATCACTGTGAAAATGCCACCGTGGCCCTGCGGTAAAAAGCTTGACAACCTGTATGTAACAATACCAGTAAATGCTACATTTTAAACGCTCCGGCTGTGTGTTTTCTTCCTGGCAGGATGTGAATTTCACAGGCGAGGTGAAGCCACGAATGTGTCTCGTCGTAACGCGATGACAGTTTACTAAAGATGATATGAATCTGTTAAATAACACCAAACGTACTTATCAAAGCTGTCAGTGTTTCTTTGCCAAGGCCCAGATTGGTCAGATCACTGATATGTGCACAGTGTATCAGAAATACTTAAGTGGAAAACTGTGATTCTGCTTTGAAATTAGATTTTTTTTTTGACATCTTTAGTAGAAAGTGCTCATTGCTGGATTTTTCTTTTGCTCTGCACTTGTCAGAAATCTGTCAATCAAACAGTGCAGCCAGATGTGTGATGTTTCTGTTTTCTTCTTGGACTTTATGTAAATGAAGTTCCTGCTCACATTGGCCATTCCTGCTTATGCTAACGAGGAGATAGCTCCCTGGAAAAAGCTAGTGGTTTCTTGGTGTTCATAAGAGTAAATTAACCAAATGTGAAAGCTTGAAACAAAAAGTTTGAATCACTGTTGTGCTATAACAATTGACAATGGAGAGTTGCAAAGTGGAAATTTATTAAAATGAAAATGTCACAAACTGCTGCTTGAAATTGTTGTTTTGGTGCCGCGGGGATCCACATTATCATGTTTTCTTTTCTTTTCTCCAAAGCTTCACTCAGACTCAGATCGAGGAGATGGAAGCGTGAGATACGTCCTCACAGGTGAGGGAGCGGGGACCCTTTTCAAGATAGACGAGAAGTCAGGAGACATCCACGCCACCAAGAGGCTGGACAGGGAGGAGAAGGCCTACTACATCCTCCACGCCAAAGCCGTCAACCGCTTCACCAACGAGGCCCTGGAGGGTCAGTCCGAGTTCATAATCAAGATCCACGACATCAATGACAATGAGCCTCGATTCACCAAGGACCCGTACATGGCCAGCGTCCCTGAAATGTCTGACATCGGTAAGTGCCTGCCGTAAATATTCCTAATAATTTCTATGAGCTCTTCATGTTGTAGTATCTACACTATAGGGCTGTGAGATAATTCATCAGTCCTTCACTTGTAGTGGAAAGGTATCATTAGAATATGATCAGTGGAAAACAGTGGAACAAAGGTTTATTGAACATCGATGTGATTGTGCGTGAAGGTTCAGATTTGACCTGGGAAGTTCTTTCACAAAATAATCAACTCAAGGTCCTCTTACTTGCTTTTTCCCAGAGCCTTAAATGACATCTCTTGGTCTTCATCAGCAGGGACTCCATCCGTCTCCTCATGAAGAGTGCCAGATGTGGTCGAAAGCTCTGGAAAAGGTCCATCTTGAGTTGACCTTCATCATACAGTGTGATATGATAAACAAAGCTCCTAAATCATTAGGCATTGTCAAAGAATCACTCATACCGCCCACCCCATCCTGACTGGTTAGGCACCGGTAGCCCCCGCAGCCCCTGAGTTTGGCCATATAGGGAAATGATGAATGAAAATTAAACAACCCCAAAAATAGATCAGTAACTAATATTAATAATAATAATATTAATTATAATAATTAATCAAAACAATAATGAGAAGATGAAATGATAATGGAAATAATCATTAGTTGCAGCACAAATACAGTGTGTACAGTATGAGTGAATGCAGCTATAAGAAATTAGTTTTTTGAATGTGTACACCAGGCAAAGCGAGTTGCATTTATTGTGCAAAACCATATTTATTGATCATAAAACAGACAATAATTAAGTGTTTACACCAATGAAGGTGTGAGCTTGTGAGTGTGAGGAGCAGGATTAAAAGGCTTATGATTCAAATAGGATAGAGATGTTATAAAATGCCAGTCTTACTGGATCAATGGGACTTTATCAATCATAATAATGATGCACACTCAACAAAGAGGGCTCGACTAATTAAGTGAGAAAGCCTAGGAGCTGTTTTATGACCAGAGAATAAACAAGGTAAAGCGTCTCTGTGACGGTTACAGCACTGGTGCAGATAATCTTTTAAATACACTATTGTATCTTATTAAAACAGTATTCAATTTAATTACCAGCATTGTCAGCTGTGTCATCACAGTGAATAATTATGGATTCCATTGCCGCAGTGCCAGTTTCTCAGACAGCACCATTTGCTGTATTCGTATTATAATTTCTTCTTGTCAGTCAGCACCCAATTAAACTTTAATTCACCGTGCACTTTGGCTCTAGCTCTTAGTCTAAAAGTACATACTGGACTCATGAATATAGATAAACAATATAAAAAGGCTCCTAATCAATACTTGCATGAATACATGGAGTGACTCTCTGTTCTGGTGCTGCTGCTGCTGCTGCTTCAGGGACTGAGGGACATCGGTCTTGCAGCCCAGACATGTGACAGAGTTGTCACTTGGTTCAGCAACCCCAAGAGAGAGGCCAGCACTTATCTAAGGGCAGCACGGGTGCCCATGGCAACAACCGAGGTGTGATGTCACCGCTTGGCAGAGCATGTGTTCACGAGTGACTGCGTCGAGACACTGCCCCTTTAAATGTGACATATACTTTGAGTTTTATTATAGTCTCACAGCTCTGACATTCTTCTCTCGGACGCTCAGTAACGGACGACTTTGACGCTCCCCTTCTTTGACAACTGAATGATTATAGTTGAAGGTAATTTACTCCCCCTGCACAAAAACTGCGATTATTCCTGACTTGTTTGTCAGAAAATTCTTTTCAAAAGCTCAAAGTCGGCGATGAGATGGCTGATGTGGATCAGTGACATTTTCTAAAAGCCGCAATGTCAGAAAAGCCTCTTTGAGTCTAATTCCCTAGTTAAAGGTATTAGTGATCAAGGTTCGGTGAACTTGCTCAGGAATCCTCCCGAACTGTCACTTACACCAAATCAGACAGCCGTGGTCTTTCTCTCTCTGCTTTCTTGGCCCCCTAATTTTTTTCCCCCCCACAACATCCTTCATCCATACAAATGACATTGATTTTAAACTCTCCTCTCGCCCCTTTCACATCATAACTGACATCAAATTAGAGAAGTTTCATGGAGTCGTTATCCCATTGTATTGCACAATTCTATATTTATACCACTTTGCCATTAAATATTTCTACTCAATTAATTTTCTTCTGCATGTAATGAGGCAACACTTGGGCCCGCAAGGCGCCATTTGGGAGGTAGCACTTGGCTAACCGTTTCCCTTTGTTCTACTGAAACGGGGCTTCGGCATCTCTGGAAGAGAAAATGGATCACAGTCGTTCTCCTGCTATCAGATATTTGGCTTCTTAGACACTCCAGATCTGTGGATACGCTAATAGGCTCGGGGGTGGGGGTTGCAAAGAGCCGGTGTCTGCGCTGCTTGTATGCTTAGAGAGATATACTTAGAAAAATACATTAGGACTTATCGATTACCTGCAAAAATCAATCATGTATAAGGTATAAGTGGCCAAGGAATAAAGATTGGTTTGGGTAATGCAAAGGGACAGAAATGATCAGTCACATTCAGCATGAGCATGATTAGAAGGGGATTGGACACCCCATCAGAAGGTGCATCAGCTTAACCAATTATCCAGCAGGTAATTTTCAGCAGTACTGAAGAGTTGATCTAAATCACTGTCATGAATCTTTTTCCCCAGGCACCTCGGTAATTCAGGTGACAGCCACAGACGCAGACGACGCCACCTACGGGAACAGCGCCAGGGTGGTGTACAGCATCTTGGAGGGCCAGCCGTACTTTTCCGTGGACCCAGAAACCGGTCAGTAAATTCCTCCCCAAAATGCAAATAATATACAGCTACTGGTGGTGTATACTCCCTGCCTCCATTCTCTTGTTGTTGTGTGAAGTCAAGTCAACTCAATACTAATTCATTCAGCAACTGAGTCTTAAAACAAGCGGAAAGATCTGCCAGAGCAGTGAGAATATTTCAACATGTTTTCCAAAATCCAGTTGTTTCAAGAATCTTCTCTTTTTTAAAAGGCAGAGCATTATGCTATATTCATGAACAGTGGGACTTTGGGGCTTTTTTCAGAGGAGCACACTGCAAAGAAATTTCCATCTGAAGTCACGTTTGTTAATATCTGAGTCCTAAAAATCTTTTCCTAAAAAGTAGAAAAATCTGCCTCAACGACTTTCTAGAAATTATTTTCATTATCTTGAATAAATCAGAATGGCTAGAATCAAGTAAAACTAAACCTTATTTTATAAAATGCAAAGTAACTGATTGCCGTTGGAATTAAGTTTAAATAATCTTATAGGACATCTGTGACTTTAAGGACTTTACAGACAACAATGACGTCATAAAGTTGATATATTTGTGATCAGTGTTGCGATCTTTTCAGCTCAGCAGCAGTGGGATTTGATATCAGAAATGTATCGAAAACATCAAACTTGAACACCGTGTGTTGTGTTAGTCCTTCAGAATAAAACAACAGGGTTTTCTTTGTAGACACTTCATTTTGCACCAAATGTAGCACCCATACAAGGAATAATCCATCATACAAAGGGTAAAGATTATAATTTCTCCTTATCAAGTGTGGCCTCAGTAGACCAGCATATACTGCAGCCATGAAGGATATTGCTTTCTAACTAATGTGCACTACTCCTCAGCTCTAACAATACTACCGCCGTTGCACTCCCCACCTACATATGTAACCCACAGCAGAACGCAACAGGTTTACACCCTTCGTCTGGAGGTGGCCATTCTGGGAAACATGACAAATCACGAAGGGATCCAGAAGTAGAGGAGGCTAGCTGAGCTTTACCAGGAACGTAAATTAAAACAATTTATCATGAAATAACTCCTGGAATGCTGCGACTGTAACCGAACCATAAATACCAACATGTATGCCTCCTCTCGCAGGCTGATCGGACGAGGGGGATTTGTAAGTAGAGAGAGTGGCAAATCACCAACCCCAAAAATGTAGCCTCTTGCTAGTTTTAATCATTAATGTGTGCTTTGGAACACATCCCGCTCGTGTCTTTTTTGCTTAAACAAAAGGGATACGACAAAAAAAGCCATTTGCAGATTAGTGGAGGGATTAACAGTAATATGGTTTATCCCACATGTGGTATGTAAGCTGACATCCCCTCTTACACAAAGACATGCCTGGACATCACATTATAAGCAGGATTTGTTTCTCCTCTCCTCCTCTGTGTATGTGTATTGTCGTCATTAAGCAATAACAAAGGTAGACGAAGATATAGAGCAAGCGAGATGTTGCTATAAGGCGGCTATACGTTTGCTCCTTTTCTTGCAACACCGGCTCAACGATCGCTCTTAACAGTGTGTTGTCCGTGAGATGAATTGCACATCGTTAGCAGGGGAAAAAACAAGTTGCATTGTGTCTGCATTTGGTTTTTGCCATGTTATGTATGGGGGGAAGAAAAGAGCAAAAAAGGGCTTTTTTGAATTGTGTAGGCCAGTCTGATCTGAGCCTGAGTGATGCGCCACATCAGCCTCTCCCGTTTCCTTATTGTTTGATATGCAATGAATCATCCATTCAGACTGAAAGTGGTGAAGTTTGTCAAAGCAGTTTATTTAGGGTGAATTTTTTTTTTTCATCTTTTATCTCACCCACTCTGCTACATGTTTCTGTCTCTCTCCCCCCACCTGCTTCTTTTTTTTTATGATGCATCAAATTCAAACATGTAATAGCAGACAGGATTTAAGACCGGCTCTGATGGGAGATGCAGCACACCTTTTGAATATGCTGCCAATTACCGCTTCACTCAGTCTCTGTCCTGACTCCAAACTAGAGATCTAACGTGTCAGAGCTGAGAAGTAAGCAACTGCATGGCACTTGAAAGGCTAAACATTAACAGAGTCTTAATTCCAAAGAGAAGATAAACGCATTTGGAGGCAAATGTTACACTTACAAAATTAAAGGAATGCGCTGTGGTTTTGGTAGATTGGCCCTTTGGTCCACTTACCAGTTAAATCATGAGAAAACAGACACCAAAATGTGCTCCTGGGTGGCCACTGAGCTCCATGCCACTGCGCATACTAAGCAAGAGCACTGACCTTTCAGTAATAAAATGTTCATAGTAGTTTAATTATCTGGCCTGCAGAAGCATTAATCAAAAAAACACTATCAATGCAGCGGATATACACAAGCTTATGTTTCTGGAATATTTTAGGTGATTTTTAGATCTACTATTTGTTCACTCTGTTCATACTGTATATCATAGTTACATCCTAGCTGCATTCACCCATACTGTACTCACTGTATTTGTGCTGCAGCTAATGATTATTTTCATTATCATTTTACCTTCTTCTTATTAAGTTGATAGTTTCAGTTTCCCAGAGTCTGAGGTGATGTCCTTAAATGTCACCTAGAGCCAAAAGAGATATTTAGTTTCTGATACATTAAACGGAGAAAACAGAGACATTTGGATGGTGATGGCGCAGTGGATTAGACGCGTCCTTTTGGTGTGAGAGTTCCGAGGTCAACTCCCCACTGTGACACATCCACCGATGTGTCCCTGAGCAAGCTCCAGAGGCGTGCGACCAAGCATTTGTAAGTCCCTTTGATAAAAGCAGCAGCTAAATGTAATGTAAATATTCATATTTGAACATAGAATAAAAACATGTCAATCAATTATCAAAATAGTTGCCAATTATTCTTCTGTTGATCGATTAATTCAGCTGCACACTGTATATTGGTTTATTGTTTATATTGTACATTCGTCTATCCTTATTTATACTACATCTATATGCTTTGCTACTGTTTGCACCTTATAGTTAGATTATAAACTGCATTTTGTTGCTGTGTAGAACATTATACTCACTATGCAGTGACGAGAATTCTACTGTAATTTTGAACTGGAAAACTAGTTAGAACAGAGTGAATGACTTTCAACTTGCCCTTCTTTAAAAAATTGCATAGCTTAAACTCATCAGTTTTATTATTTTTTTTAAACAATTTCGTATTTCATGTTCCAGCACACCTAAACGTTATGTTTGCTGCTGCAAGAGGACACTGTTGACTGCAGTTGAAAGGTCAATGAGGTCACGAGGTCCTCTTCTGCTGAGCACACCTCAGAAAATGCTTTTAGTCATAGAAAGTGAAGAGTAAAATGGGCAAATGAGCTGCTGGTGGTGCAAGTGGTTAAAAAAAAGTTTTGGGACGCAATTCTCAGCAAGGTCAGATTTCCATCCAGGTTTTTAACAATCAAATTAAACACTGATAAATGCTTTTAGGATTGCACCTAATCATCGATTAGTGTGCCAATTATCTTCTTGATTGGTCAATTAATCACTTTGTCTATAAAATGTCAAGTAATAGTGAAAAATGGCCATTATAATTACCTAGAGTCCAGGGTTGCGCCTTCAAATGACCTGTTTTATTCTTGCATCAGTTCACAGCCCAAAGAAATCCAGTTAACCATCACATATGACAAAGAAAAGCATGAAATTCTCACATATTGAAAGCTGAAACAGGCAAATTTATGCCATTTTGGGTTAAAGATTTTCTTTATACATATTAAAACTGAAATATATGAAAATAAAGAGGCTTATGATTCTGCAGATTGCAAAGAGACAACCCTGTGATTTGGGGCTGTATTAATGCACTTCACCTGACTAGGCTATTAATGAATCATACAGATTAAAATAAACTCTCACCACAATTCTGTGTATTTTTCCTCAGGCCTGATCAAGACAGCCCTGCCTGGCATGGACAGGGAAGTCAAGGAAAACTACCAGGTTGTGATCCAGGCCAAAGACATGGCTGGACAGATGGGCGGCCTCTCAGGAACCACCACAGTCAGCATCACCCTCTCCGACGTGAACGACAACCCGCCGCGCTTCACCAAAAGTGAGTACAGCCTCCTTGAAACCCACCCCCGCACACACACACACAAACACACAGTGACCAGTAGTCAGCCCATGAAAAGCACTTGTCATTGTGAGCCAGTGCCAGGCAGGCAGCCCCCCATCTGGTGTCAGTTTCAAAATGAATATGGATTATTGCAGGGAGCTCTGGGTTTTGTGCGACTAAGGCAGGCCTCTTAAAGGCAGCGAATAATTAAATATAGAGCCATATGACAGAGCGAAGGGTCCTGCAAAGTGCATCAGATCAGCCCTGTAATCCCTATTAAACGAAGAAAGTACATTCACTGGGTTTTATCTCCTCTACTCTTCCTCTCTCTTTGTCTATCTCCAGCTATTAAGTCTATCTTCTGCTGCCTTTTACTACATAAAACCAAGTGCTCCAACTGTCCTTGGTGCACCTTTTCCCTCTTTTTGTTACCCTCTAACTCATCAATCATCAATCCGTCCTTTCTTCTGCCTTCCTACTCTCTTTCAGTCTCACACGTTGTCACCCTTTCTTCTCTCAGCCCCCTCCCACCCGTCTCACTTCCTCTTGTGCATCTGGCAAACGGCGAAGGAAGCCAGATCAGACTGACAGATTACTGGTGTCGTCGTGTTTCCCCTCAGTAACAGCAAGTGCCAACTGTACGGCGGGCGCCGCCTGTGCACAAACGCACGGCACACACGCAGCCGCACAACTCCCGCCGTCCCCCCCCCACATTTATCACGGCCTCCTCCCACCAGCTCGGGGGAGGGAGGGGGGTGAAGCAGACGCTGTCATCTCAGGCCCATACACCAATGAATGAACAGTGAGAGGACGGAGGGAGATGGATACGACAGGGATGGAGGAGGTGACAGGAGGGGAAGATAGAGGAAGAAAGAGGAAGAGTGATGCAGGCGACATAAAGACAGCCTGTGATGGAGGGAGGTGGGGGGGGCAGACAGAGGGGAAGATTGAAAGAGGGAAAAAGAGGAAGAGATATTGTAATGGGACACCCAGAGGAGGTAGAGTGTCAGGAAACGATATCATTGTTGTCTGCCGGAGTGATGCCTCTTCTTTTCCACCCAATGCTAAATACCTGTTAGCCTAGGGAAACCTTCTTGTGGTGCGTCGCTTTCAGTGTGTGTGTGTGTGTGTGTGTGTATGTGTGTGGAGGCAAGTGTCAGCGTCACGGAGACCTGCCGACTCAGGCGTTGCCAAAACACTGTCAGCATGTTTTATTAGTGTGTCAGTGCTGTTTGTCTCCGCAGGCTGTGTGTATATCACGCCCGCTCCCTCCTGCAGTCCGGCTATTTATTTAAGCATACGAGATGCAGCTGGGGACGCCGCGGCCGACAGGCAGCCATCAATTTATATCCGCCTCAAACCAGGAAATCATTTTACCAAAAAAAAAAAAAAAAAAAGACAATTAATTTATGTTGAGCAAATTGGCTCAGAATTTATGTTACATCTTAAACTTCCAATAGTGAGTAAACTTAGGTGAAAGGATAAATGTCTGTTTTGGAAATGAAATATGTTTCACCGCACATGAAATGTCTTTCCACAGCTGATCTACAAATGTTGCAGCACTAAATCTCCCACTCGCCTTCTCCTTTTACACACACGCTCTCCCTCACTCTTCTGTTGCTTCTCTCTGATTGGACTCTGACTCACTCTCTCCCTGACTTGCTCTCTTGTATTCTTGCTCTCTGACTCACCTGCTTACACTCTTTCTTCTGTCACTAACAGGGTCATGAAAAATATGGATGCTCGTTGGGTGGCGGGGGGGGGTTGTATCCTATGTGTTTTTGTAAATGAATCTCCAGGTGAATTCCTTTCGGGGCCCAAAGGGTCAAAACAACAACAACATCTCACAAAATAGCACAACTTCTTGTTGGTGATTGGACAGAACCTAGGTCACATTTCAGAGTTTATTCACTAGATGTCTTACGGTAGGTTGGTGCTAGATTGGATGAGCCGGAGGGACACTCTAAACTCTATGTTGCAGGGATTGGTTGTTTCACAGTCAGGAAACTGATCACGCTCTGGGCTTGTGTTAAAGTTAACTAGAATAGTGTGCGTCACAGAAGTCCCTTAGATGGCTATCTGGCCATGCCTTTTGTTTTATTGAAGAATAAAGTGAAAGGCATGCACAAAAAGCTTCTTCTCTGCATTGTGTTTCTGTGTAGAGTCAGATGTGCTGCATAAAGTAAAATTATTAAATACAGAGGCACATGACAGAGCGAAGTGTGATCCTCCACATCTCATTCACGAAGCATTCTCATTACCATCTCCCTTTACCACAGAGACCATGTTCCTGCTTTAAAATCAACCACATAGTTCTGTATCTAGGTCTGTCCAGGCCCACACAGCTCTGATAAGATGGCCCTTGCGAAGTCACTTGTTGAAAAGCAGCCGCCCTGAATTCTTTCAGGCGTGCTTCAAGGGTTTCCATGAGAAATTTTGATTTCATGATATGTTGAAACATATAGGGACTTACATGAAATGAATGTCCTTTGTTAAATATTCCCTTTTGATTTCAACCTCCTCTTCCATCCTTTCAACTCAGTTTAAAATTCATGCAAGTAGTAGTACACAATTGAAATTCAATTCAGGAAATGACACTGAACCGTCACCAGGGACTTGAGTTCTGTCTGATCATAAACAAGAAGTGTTGTCCCATCTTTTCCATAATCTGAAATGTTGCTGCATTTTATGAAATGTTTTATGAAATGTCACTGGGCCTCATGCAAGAACATTTTTGTATCTTAACTCTCTCTTACTTTTATTTTGTAGGGTGGGCTCGTATGAGCGTGCCAGATTCAGCAAACGCTCCTAACTTCAGATAGCTGTGCAAATGACCCGCGTAAACATGGTGAATGCCTTCTGTGTGCAAATGAGCGCTCTCAAGAGAATTGTAAATTAGCATAATTAGCACCCAAATAACAGCATATAAGGCTACGTGTCCTGGCCCATTTGTCAGGAAGTGTTCATTTGTGAAAATGATATCAAAGAGTAAAAAGATGAACTTTAAGAGTTCAGAGGTTGAAGTCCTGCTCTCTGAGGTCCAAAAAGGAAAGTCTATCATTTTTAAAAGTTTCACCATTAGAATTAAGGGAATAGAGCTGGATCGGTGTTGCAGCAATAGCAAGTTTCACATTTACAAAAGCACAGCCCGTGGTAATCTAAACTGCAACAACAACCATTCATCTGTCTCTGCCAATATATCAACATGCTGTCACTCTCTTCCAAACGCCTGACACGCTAAGGCATCCAAAAGATTACACCTCCAGCTGACCTTATTATATTCAGAGACAAATTAACCTTCAATTAGTGCATAATTTAAGTCGTTTCGCAGTTTGTGATGTTCATGTTGATATTGTAGAGTTATGCAGTGGCATGAATAGCCAGTATAAATGGATCATGATATTTTTAGGCTATATGAATAAATTCAGGAACATATTACAATTTGAATTTGAGTCAAACAGAATAATGTCAACATAATTTGAAGTGTAATTTTTATAGGATTTTCAAACTCAAAATTGCTTCAAAGCAATGAAGTAGTGAAAAACGTAGGTTGGGATAACAGCAGACTGATTGCACATGACTCCTACGATATGTCTGGACCACTCTGTTCTACAAGTGGTTCTTGCTTGTTTTGTGTTTTGTGAAATATTGTTTTGTTTTGACCCTCAGGGCCACTGTACATTTAATGCTTCTTAAATAAGCTTTTAATTTTGAAACCATTTTAAAAGATGCATTGATTCACCTCGTAAGTGAAATACATCCATGTGTGATAAACTTGGACGTAGTACAGAAATACCAAGGACGTGACCTCAGTTGTCATGGCCCTGCTCACACGCTCAGTCTCGGACTTGCTTACACTCCTTTCTGTAGCCTTTTCTCTTTTTGTATTCCTTGACAATGCTGCTCTGATTGACCAATTCTTCTTTTCATCCAACCGCTAATTCACAAAGACAATCTTCTTTCTTCCCAGCCCTGTACGAATTCCGAGTGCCCGAGTCCACCGAGCTTGGGTCTGTGGTGGGAGTGATCCGGGCGATGGACGCCGATATCGGTGAGAACGCAGAAATGGACTACAGGATCACCGGGAGCGACGGTCTCGGCATGTTTGATATCACCACCAACAGGAGCACGCAGGAGGGTGTCATCGTGCTGAGGAAGGTCAGGGACTATCTGTTAATGTTGGATGAGGGCTGCAATGGGGCTGAGCAAGAGTGTAGCTTCTAGTGGGCAGTGTGTCTAAAATCTTTCTAAACAGTGTCATCTTACTGTCCCGCTGAGAGATAAAAACAATGTTATGCTCATTACATTACAGCTATTCCAGCAGTAAGCTTCATGCTAAACACTTAGTGCTTCGTTATCTTCTTTTGCCCTGGGTTTCGCCTGTCGAGCTGCCCTAACCCTCTCATTGCTGAGCCACACTGCCTCAGAGGAAGCCATCCAGTCAAAATTTACATTTACAATAAAAGCTTATCTATACAGGAGACATTTCAGACGTGACTTTCAGTCATCTGTCTCATGCACGTCTGAAGGAACAGATAGGCTTTTATTTTAATCAATACAGCTGTCTACACATAGAGGACTGAAGCTGCTGCTGCGCGGCTACCGTGCTCCTTTTGCTTCACAGGATGTGTAGACATTGTGTAAATATTCTTTTAACCACGTGCGCTAGAAGTGAACATCAAAATAAGATAAGACATCAAAGTTATTATCCTTTAGATTTATTAGTCCTAGTTGATTTGGCGGCATCGGTGGTTACTAGTGGTAACAGCAAGTTCAGGTTAATCCAGTTTTATTTACATAGCGTGCGCCAATCCACGCATTCATGCACAAAGAGCAGGTCTAGACCGTAGATGTGCGGTTTACTGCTGCAACAAACGCTCCCTGAACAGCTACTTTCTACAACACAAGAGCAACTGGTGTATCTGTTTACTGCTCAGCCAAACAAACTCACATTGTTTTAATAAAGACGTTTGCACATGGTGGGAGATGTGTCCACACAACAGCAGGACACGGTGCTGTTAGTTACCTTGCTGAAGAGTTGGAGGTGTGCAGCCTTTTGCCGGCAGCTTGTCATCACACAGCCCGATGCGGCTGCTCCGTCTTTCTCTGTTACTCTGCCATAATTTAAACTGATCCGCTGTCAAAAAATCCAGAAAATGACCATGTCTTGTTCTTGTTGTAGACATGTTGTTGATGAACAATCACAGTAAGCACAGTAACCGCAGTGACAGGTTCTAGTGACTGGGTCACAGCACCCTGTGTTTTGCCAGCTGAAGGCTACTACATAGATATAATTACACAATGTAAATACTTTGAATGCTTATTGTTGAAAAAACACAGGCCATAAATAGCATCAAAAATGTTTCAGTAGATATGCAAATACAACATTATGTATCATCATCTTTATGAATGAAAGTAAAAATGATCAGTGAATTACTGAAACAGTCATTTGATGGTTATTTGTTAAAGTTTCAGTTTTGTTTTTGGTGAGCTTTTTACTTTGTTTTGTTTTTTTTTAATCTGTTTTGTTTGACAATCCTTGACTTCATTGTGCATCACTCTTCTATACGGGGAAAAAGGAGAAACAACACAAAGAACTGCATTCAATAAAGAAAAAAGTCCATATTCCATATGCTCTGATAGACAGAAGATGGACAGTAGAGTTATTAGATTTTAACTTGCCCACACTCCCAGTACATGTGTTTTGAGTGAGATTCATTCTTCCTCCCAGCTGAGACCAAAGCAGAAATATTGATGCTCAGTATGGATCGCAGCATTCAGCGGTGTGCTGTGGTGTGTTTCTGATGTATTCAACAGAATCTGGCAGTTGCCTTATCAAGCGCCCTCTCTGCAGCCTTCGATCGATCGCTTCCATCATGCCATCATTAAGTGGAGGATGACATAATTGCCTTTTGTAGCCGCTGCGGTGCTATAGTGGATGTGGTGTGCGGGCAGAGTGTGTGTGGGGAATGAGCATGCCCTAATTCTGAACCTACTAATTAATTGGACTTGTCAAGTGGGAGTGTGTCCCATCTTCGCTTGTACCGGCCCTTCAAAGCCATATATTCCTCCCGCTGACATGCGGTCCCCCCCCTGCCTTAACAAGAAACGGCGAAAATCACTGACTCATATTATGTTATTATTCATGGCTTCAGAGAACTGTCCGCTCCATGTGGATTTTTCAAGCTTTCATTGGCTGTTTCCAGCGATCACGAACCCAGCGTCCTTTCATATGTACAGTAGGTAGCATGTGAGGAAGCTCACTCTGATCCAGCTGCCTGGTGCACAGTCATTAAAATGCACTGCTCCCCAATTATTTCCATCAATAGGGGGATACCTTTAGTGGCTACAACTTCAAAAAAGAGTTCAGAACTGGAACATAAAAGCAAAAGCATACCGCTAACCTGCACTAAAATGCAGAAAACATTAGCAATCATGCAGAAATCAGGTTACTAATCATTGTACACAGTCCATAAATTATAGGATGAAGGAGTAGTGTGCAGTAGATGCAAGATTATAGGGGACCATGTCTAAAAATGACCATAGCTGCGTCCTTTTAAGTAATCAAATAGGTAAAATGAAAGTATAGCAACAGAAAAGCTCTAGCATAAACATATATCATATTACAATTTATACATATATTTACTGGCAAAAGCAACAACCGCAAAAAGAAGCCCACCAAGGATTGGAAAAAAGTGTAGATGTAGTTATATCTTTATGAGGGTCAGCATTTCTCTTTTAAAAATGTATGTGCAGCAACCTAATTATTAATAATTTCACATAATACAGATGTATAATACTATTTTTAGCATTACTATCATCTATTTAATGTCAACCAAATACCCAAAATAAAAACGTAGAAGTCATCAAATTTGTCCTTCAACAGAATATCAGTCAAGATATTATTTGATGTTTTTGTAAAAGTTATTTTTAATCTTTTTCCATCCTTATTAATAGACTCAAATGTGTACAACCTTGAGACGCCCTTAAACATTTAAATAGTAGATGTTTTTCTCTGCGTTATGATTCATATTTTCCATCATGGAGTCAAATGAAACACCACTGGCACTCCAAACAACAATATTTTCTCTGTTGTTTTTGTACTAATCTGACATGCTGATCTCTTCATTTAAAAAAAAAAAAGAAGAAGCAAAATGAACAGATGTCACCTAGCAAACATCCAGCTACAACTTTGATTGATTGTTTCATAGAGTGTGGCGGGGATCAGGAAAATCAAGTTGAAAAGCACAAACATCCAAGAAGTTGCCATATCTTTGTTTCTGCCTAATGAAACAGAAACAAAGAAAAGAGAGAAAAAAAGAGAAGAAAGAAAATGTACATAGTTCGTACATTATTTAGTAGTAATACTGAAAAACTGAAATTATAAGACTGAGTAAATGAGAGAAACACTGACTTCACCAAACGAGCGAGAGAACTGTTTTTGCACATTAACCTGGCCGCGTTGTCATATTAGTTTTCCACCAAAATGCCACATCAGTCACATTATTCAGGACAGCAGTTAGTGAAAGGCCTTTATATGTCCAAAAGAGCGCAGACCTGATGTGCGCAGCAGCCCATGTGTGTCCATCAACAGTCTTGTTAGTGTCCTTGAACAAGACACTAAGCCCCCTCACACGCGCTCATTAGACGATGCTCTGGAAAAGATTGTCAGTTTAATGAATAAAATCCCAATCTGACCTGAAATTAAATGTGGCAGGATGCACTGAATGGATATTAGTTTTCCCAAGATCAACAGCTGAGCGTGTTGCTGCATACAAATGAATGTTTAAAAGTAAACAAAAGCTGTGATTGGAGCATAAAACAAAAAGTCACTTTTCAATTTTCAAAGTCAATTTTCTTTTTAATTCAAGAAAACAAAGGAAACACTTAAAGTTATTTTTCATTAAACATCTTACTCATGCATCTTCTTTCTGTTTTGCAGCCTCTGGACTATGAGAGGAAGCGTCAGTACAGTCTCCGTGTTCAGGTGGAAAACGTTCACGTCAACCCTCGCTTCTTCTCCGTGGGGCCCTTCAGGGACGAGGCCTCCATCAAGATCATTGTGGAGGACGTGGATGAGCCGCCGGTGTTTGAGCGTTCCAGCTACGTCATGGAGGTCAAAGAAGATGCAGCCACGAACACCGTCATTGGCTCCGTCAGCGCGTCTGACCCTGATGACAAAAACAGTCTTGTCAGGTACTGAAGCACATCTTATCTTAAGGGACCATATTCACATATTCTGCCTGTTTTCGTCCGATCACCGAAAGTCCTGTACATTTTACTCCACAGCTGAACATTTTGCAACCTATGCTGCTGTGTTTTAGATTATTTAACGCATTTTAAGTTTTGTTTCCATCCATTTCTGTACAATTTGACCCCCAAATAATCATCTCAAGCTCCCCTTACTAGCTATTTCAGAGCTTTCAAACGCTTCTGAGCACCTTTAGGACTTCTTCTTCTGTGCAGGTCAAAAAGTGAAAGTTTCTAAAGTGCTCAGGAACAAACAGTAAGATGAAGATAAAAGAACCGGATAAAGCTACTGAGCACACCATCAGTTTAAATTTTTAATAATTTAAATTTAAATATTTTTTTAACTTTTTAATTAAGACTACTTGAATTATTTATAATAACATTATCATGAAGTGAGCGGTTAAGTGCAGACTGATTTGAATTTAAATTTCATACTGTGAGAACGTGAATGGAAACCAACGCCTGGAACCAACGGCGTCAAAAAATGCAAAACTGTTCATACATAATGAATTTGAAGATGGTCAGCAAAAAAATTGAGTGATTGGAAGTTAAGGAGATAAAGCAAAGAGATGTAAATTGTCAATTAAGTTTATAAGACTAGTTGTTCTAATTTTGAGGCTTTAACTAAATAACTATCTGGACACACATTCTACAATTTAAATGTGAGGCATATAAAACCAAACCTATGATCTCAGATAAGAATTTTAGGTCCAAATATCTGATTGATTTTAGAAGTTTTCATAATACAATCAATAAACTCAATTAACTTGATAACATCTATAATGTATAGTAGTATACATATACACCAAAGGGTAAAATCACACATAAAGTAACTTTATTGTGACATATAAAACAAGAAATTCCTACAACAATCAGGTGCTGGTAGAAAGCAGGATGAAACTATGAAAAATCAAAAATAAGCTACCGCACACTGATCTGACTTCACTGCATTTATTGTGAGCAACGCGTTTCGGCCAGTTGCTTCTTCAGGCTCACACAGTGAAATTACAAAAACATTCACAGGTGTGCTAAATAGATACCATGTACGTCATGTGACCAGTACATTCCTTTTTTTTCCTATTACGTTTTTCTCGTGTTATAAATCTATAAAATCAACATATTATATAAAATATTACATTATATAAATTATAATACAACAGCAAATATGTGATATTATCCAAAATCCCCAAAAAATCTTTTAAATATCTTAAGTCGAAACGCGTCGCTCGCAATAAATGCAGCGAAATCAGATCAGTGTGCGGCAGCTTGTTTTAGACTTTTCATAACTTTATTGCGACGTTCACATATTCTCAAACTGCTTCATTTCACGGACACTCCAGCAGACCAATTTGCTCTCAACTTACCCCAATCTAGTGTGATTTTTTATCTAAAAATTCAGTTGCGTCCCAGTCGACACAGTCTACAGTACTACTACCTTTTCTATGAAAACGTAGTCTCAATAAAATCTATTCTAGGAATTTGACTGTAGAGGTTCACATTCTAGATGAGAAGTTAAGTGAACCTTATACGACCCATACACATTTCAAATTGAATTATTTAGTCTAATAATTGTGAAATTAGTTAAATGTTTTGTTGTAGATGCACTTTAATCCATTAAAGTAGTCTTGGACCCTTAATGGATGAACTATTCACATACAGCACCTGTTGAACTTATGACTTTCTGCATTCATTATTTAAATATTAACTCTAAAGTTGATCTAAAATTGTTCTAAACATAAAGACAGCATTAAAATATATAGTAAGGTTTTGGAAGAGACACATAGGTTTGTTAAATATACCAAATGTTACTAAAAAATGAAATGCAACAAAAGTTCAGTTATACAACTTAGTACATGGAGATACAAAATTATGCAAGCATTCTATTAAATGGAAGTAATAGCAGTGAGGCTGCGCCTTCCACTCTGTCTCAAAGACTTTTTCATTTTTATGATGCACTAACGGAGTTGGCTCTCAAGGTTGAAGTTCCACCACTTTATTGCAGGTGTCAAATATGATATCATTCTCTTTTATCGCCCATCATCAAGGAGGTAGCTACCTCATGGCATTTAAAGCCACGCTGTGGAGGAGGAGGGCCCGAAAGCCTGGGGGCTGCCGGGCAAGAGGAAGTCACTGAGACGGTTATCTTTATTAGCTACCACCCGCTCGTCACAACACACACAGACACGTGCACATTTAGGCACGGATGTGTACACAAATCCCCCAGTAAGCAAGAGTCTGCATGAAGAGTATGTGCAGATACACAGACGCACATGAACAAAGGGATCTACAGTACTTCAGCTGCTATGACTGAATCAATGTATTTCTTTTAAGATGTTAGCTAGTCAGTCAGTGTTGTCCCATACCAGTATAATGGAAACTCACTACTCATGTTGACGCCCCTAAACATTTCAAGGATTTGAAACCTGAAATAAAAAACAACTAATTTTCCTCGTCACACATGGCAGTTTTTTTCCCCCAGTTTTTCTGCTGTATGGGTCGCTCTGTCTTAAAAAGCTGCCAACTCTTAAAAGAATTTTATTAGTCCCCGTTTTAATGAAGCGTTTTAGTGCTGCAATATTCTAAATGCTCTTTCCAGTTTTCAGCTGAACATGGGCAGACTTTGGGAAAAACACTGAAAACTTTTCAATAGTTTGGCGTAAAAATTTTAACAATTTAGAGACTGAATATTCATTGAAAATAAATAAAAACAACATAAACGCAGATTTGTGTTAAAACTTTCAGGTTCATTCTTGACCTTGAAAACACCTCAAGTTCCATTTTAGTAGCTATTCTGTATTCTGTAACTGTATTTCAACAATGCTGGCCAACATTAACGAGAAGTCCTTAACGTGCTTAAACTGGAAATAAATGTGAATTTGAACCTCACCATTGTATGATAACTATTGACGAAGGTCATGTGATATGTTCAGAAGCTTTAGAAAATCTACTAAATGGACCTTGAGGTGAGATTAACTTGTCGAGCTATTATGTGAATATATTTCAAAATGTTGCTAGAACAGCCATGTAAATGTTGTTAGAGAACGTATTTTAAGGAACCTAAGCGTACATGTTTTCATCCAGATGCAGCCCAGGTCAAACTGGACATCTTTTGACCTGCAAATCCCAAATCAATAGTTATACCGGCTACCCACAGACTCTTGTTCTTGAAGAATGTTTTCTGAAAATTCTGTGGCGAGCCAGCATGACCGTGATTCTGTGGTGAGGAAAGAGGATATATGTCCCAACCCGCTGATCACTAACATTTCTGTAACCCTCCACGTCCTTCTGCCCAGCCTCCCATCCAGCCAGCTGCCTGCCTGCTGAGTGCAGCGTTTTGGATGCCCGGTCAGGACGAGGCACGTTGTTATCTCTCTGCCATTAATCAGAGAAAGGGTTTAGGCCCAGCCAGCTGAATTATTGGGAATATTAGAAAAGCAATTAGTAAAGCCCAGGGCCGACGCAGATTTAACGAGGTTAGAGTTAGTGTTGGGCAGGCGAGGCGATAGGCGAGCGGAGGAGAGGCAGGCCGAGATGAGGAGGGAGTGTTTAGATAAAGACACTAAAATGGTTAATGCAGGAGAAGCAGCAGGGAGGGGCTGTGGGGTATCTGTGGAGAGAGGAGAGCGCGGTGCGGCGGTGCATTGAGAGTCCGGGTTCATAGTCTCCCCTCGGGGGTCTCTTTCCTCTTACGCCGGCCCTCCTGATGCCTGCTACTCCATTAATCACACTGATGTATCGCAGTAGTCTGGGAAGCAGAGAAAAACAACACGACTGGATAACCTGTTGGCTCGCGTGTGTGTTTGTGCGGGGCTGCAAACACTTACATAAATCCGTCATCACCACAGGACAGGCTATTCGAGACAGCAGAAGACAGTAGAACATATTTGTAAGGGTCAATTCGCACACCTAACAAAAATATGCCCTTTTACTTTCCTCTAGTTGTATCTAGTCATGCAGATAATTTTGGTTTTATGTGCCCAGGCTTATGTTTCTGCTGCCGCCCATTGTTTGAGACCTGTTGTCCTTCTTTGATTTCTGTCTGCTTCATCCTCTGCAACTGTGGCACCTACAAAAACTCAATTTCGCCCCTTGTGAAATGACAGCACAAGAGATGCAAATAAACTTTGACTACATGTGATAAACTACTAAGGATAAACATGTTACTAATTTAAGGCTCACTTCTTAGTATAAGACTGGATTACTTGAAATGTGAAATATTTATATTTGAAACGATATTGTTTCTGTAAGAGGAAACTGCTGTTGAGTTTGCTAGTCGTTTTTTTTTCTTTTGAACAGCACACGTGAAATTCCATACGCCGTTTTTACTATTTGTGTGGCAGCAGAAGTGTCAGAGGAGAATGTGTCCAAACTTGGGGATAGAAACCTGAAACTGTCTGCACGGTTAGATAACACAAAAGGTAATTGAGAAAATATGTTTATTGCGATTTGTGTAAACCAAGCTTTTACTAAAAGTCTGACAATGTGTAGAAGCGGCTTATTAACTCTCGTAGTTTGGCTCATTTATGCAGGTGAAAACCAATTTTGTTCTCTTCAACAAAGTTGGCCTTTCTTCTGAGGGCAACCCGCCGCCTGGATTCATACTAAAATTCATCTTTTTCTTAATGTCTTCTCGTGTGGTATGAATAGCAAACAAAGGAAATAATGGCAGAGTGCAGACAAGTCCGTCATGCTTAGTCAGACTTGTTTTGACTACCTCCTGAAGCTGAAACCCTTCTAACCACACAGAATGTCAATTTAACCGAGACTCACCAGTAAATGCAACCATTTTCGCTCTGGTTCATACTTGAGAGACTCTGTAAATGGGACTGTCCCCTGTGTCCCTCACCCATGGAACACAACACACAAAACCTGAACGCACAAGTTTAGAAGCCGGTCCCTGTGTGTGTGTTTTTTGCAGGTACACCATTGATCGGCGCACGGACATGGACAGAGTGTTCAACGTCCATGGGGGCAACGGGTCAGTGTTCATCCTCAGGGAGTTGGACAGAGAGGAGAACGCCTGGCACAACATCTCCGTCATCGCCACAGAGTTCAGTAAGTGCAGCGAGACGAGAAGCAGATATTTCTTCCTCTTATTCTGTCGGGCAAATTGGATTTTTGGAATTGCTGCTAACCCCTGAATGTTGTGTGTTGTCGTGGAAAAGGGGGGGTTTGAGTACTAGAACAGTCGCTGCCAGTTCACCCAGTATTAGCTGGTAGGTGTTTGTTTGTTTTCACACCCTGAGTAGCACTCGAATGGCCTTTATTTAACTCCCCTGTAGAGAGGCCCAGGCCTTTATTTGAAACCAGCTGATATTAGACAGGCTTTTAATCCTAACCGTTTCTGTTGTCATAACCTAACCCGACCTTCCTTCATGTGTAGGCCTAGCCTAAAAAAAAGAAGTAAATTTCCATTAATAAAACACCAAAATCAGTGTACTCAGCAATCGGCTGATCTGAGTTTTTCTTTTTAACAGAACTTATGTTAAAAAACTTTTTTTTTTTTGAAAAATGCAGTTTTAAGTTACTGTCAATTAAACAACACTTCCTGCAGATTCAAGTGAAAAGCCTTGCAGCCATTTAATGTAAAATGTGTACAGGATGCTCTGAGTTTCATTGACAGTAACTTTTTTCTTTGGTCAGTGTAGGTTTTGATTTACATTAAATGAACTTCCTGCACAGATGCTTAACATGTTTAACATTACAAGCCAATCACAACAGCTCAAACCCCACAATCCCTCAGCTTTCCATGTAGACTTTAAATGTACATAATGCAAGAAGCAACAAGTTTCATTAAGAGTACCTTGACGCATGTTGAAGAAACAATAGAAGTAACCGCAAATAAAGAGACAATTAGAGCAGAATGCTTGTTAAAATACATGTCAAAGATCGAAAGGTTTTGAAAGCAGGGTGGCATTCCCTAAGCTTGTGTGCAGTCAGTATTTTTAATTAGAATAAAAATAAGAATTAGAAAAGTGAATTTGAAGGATTAAAAGAGATAAAATAATATAAATATATGGTATAATATATAAATATTAAAGTATTAAAGCTACATGTCACAGTTTCAAGGGAAACATTTTGTTAAGTACTATGCAAATGAGCTCAGAGCAGAAAATTGGTGAGTAAGAGATGTCTGTTGTAATGATGGCGTTACTGTTATGTATTATGCTGAACGTTTCATGTAAGCTATTATAGTAAAGGTTATACAACCCACCTTAATGTTTTTTACTCACTCACTCGTTTTGAACTTTATCTGTTCAACTTTATCTGTTTGTTTGAGAATTTACATTAATTCTGATTGGCTTTAATGAATCCCCCAATACAATGTGAGTATTACATGCAGGAAAATACTGATACTGAGACTGATGAAGATATATATATCTATCTATCTCTATATATATCTCTATATCTATCTCTATATCTATCTATCTCTATCTCTCTCTCTATATATATATATATATAGATATAGATTACTATAGATATAGATGTTACTTTTGCACGTTATTTACGTATAGTAATTCATTTTACATGTTAGATATAATTTCTGTCACTTTGAAGAATAATGTAAATATCTTAATTATTGCTTCATGTACTGACAATGCTTGCATTACTGTTTGCATGGAAACATGGGCAAAAGCTACACACACACACACTATGAAACCGTTGTTCAATTAAGAAATAATCATTAATGTAAATTCACTGTCTTCCCCTTTGTGCTTCCCAGACAACCCGCGACAGGTCAGCCGTGTGCCTGTTTACATCCGAGTGCTGGACGTCAACGACAACGCTCCGACATTTGCCACCAATTATGAGACATTTGTATGTGAGAACGCTAAGGCTAATCAGGTTGGTATGACCAATCACAAAGCAGTAGTCAAGGCTCTGTCATGCTCAGCATGTAACGAGCAGACCTCAACGAGAATTCCTAAATCTGTAACGTGTGTTTGAAGAAACCTTTTATTGCATGAAGCTTGTCACCTGCAGTTGTTTAAGAGGTTTAAAAAGAAACTGCATTATAGACTATTTGTGTTGCACAATTGGCCCTGTCAAGCCTTGTTGACCCAAGCCTTGACTTGTTACATTTGCACTTTGTAATAGTCAAAGGGAAAAACTCTCTATATAGGATATGACCTTTTACATATTGGACCTCAGCTGCAGTGGTAGTAGTTTTAGTAGTAGTAGTAAAATAATACTTATACTACAATAAAGGTACTCATTATCAATTCAAAATATTATATATTGTCAGATCATCATTGTTGTTTTATAATAATCAGTCTGCAAAATAACTAGTAACGAAAGCTGCTCAATAAATGTAGTGAAGTAAAAGGTGTAAAGTTGCATAAAATAGATAAAATCACATCAAGAACCAGAACTTAAGGCCGGTTCTTGAATAAATGTACTTTCCACTACTGCTCCACTGACATTAAAAAGTTATTTTGTAAAGTTTTGCGCTCACCTATAATAGGTGTACATGTGATGTGCTGTGCTGAGTGGCTTTTTTTGCGTCTTTTCATTTTGACGTGAGGGAAACTGAGGTTTGTTACTTGTTAGCTTGCCGTTAACTATTTGCCATTTTGAATTCCCCTGAAGACCAATCTACTCATTTAACCTGAAGCAACAGCTGATGCTCACGTTCAAACACCAGGCGTGCGCTAACACGCTTGCACTGGTGGCGTTTTACAGCTGGTGTCGGCCAACATGACCAACACAGCCTTACACACAAGAAATGCGTGATACTGAAGGTAATATGTAAAGATTTTATACAGAATTACATACGGTAATAGAATATTTTATCAATATTGCCCACTCCTATTTATAGCTCAGCCAAACTGGAGTTTAGCTGATCAGATACCAGCACACTCGCATCAACACATGAACTTGTTCGTCAGTGGTGAAATGATAAGTTCCCAGTTAAACATAGCTTAGAAGTGTCTGATTAAAACATCTGAGATGGTTCTAGCATGTGGTTGAATTCAATAGCTAATGGTGAGTCCTTCAACATGGCTGCTAGAAAATTTTGTGTTACTCACCAATTTCTGTTTTTTTATTCCAGAGGATACAAACCGTGAGCGCCACAGATCCAGACGAGCCCCTCGGAGGACACAGATTTTTCTTCAGCCTTGCACAGGAGACTGCAGGGAAGGCTAACTTCTCTGTCCGTGATAACAAAGGTAATACACTCTTAGCCGATGCTTGCGGTCATCAGATTAACATCAATCTTCTGTATAATATTCCCAGGCACTTATACCTGTTAAGCTTAACCACATTTAATGTTGTACCGTATGATGTATGATGTGACTGATGTGATTTATGGTTTTACATACAGCACTAAAAGCACATCGACAGATCAAATGAAATTTCTAGGAGTTCATTGAACGATTCCTTCAGGTTATTGACTGCTGCGTGGTAACCGGATATCCTGTTGTTTTCAGACAACACGGCCTGGATCCTGACCCCGGAGGAACAGCTACAACAGTCTACAGAAGAGCATCTACCACGTGCCTGTGGTCATTTCTGACGGGGAGTTCCCCATGCAAAGCAGCACCAACACCCTGACCATCAGAGTGTGCACCTGCGACCGCGAGGGCAACATGAAGCTGTGCAACGCTGAGGCACTCACAGCGCGGGCGGGACTCAGCACGGGAGCTCTGGTGGCCATTTTGCTTTGTGTCATCATTCTGCTCAGTGAGTACAGACTGATGGAGAAGCGCACAAGACGCACCTGCAGCTCGCTCATGCAAAAACTTGTTTTTCAATCTGATCTTTATTTAACCAGCGTGGCTTCACTGTTATTTTTTGAGTGTTTCGTGAAGTTATGCTCGAGAGGCTCCTGCTACAGCAAACCTCTCAGTTTTTTTGTTTCACTCCTTAATTTGATTCATCGCTTCCTGTGGGCGGAAAATTCTGCCAGTGACCAAAACTGACATGTTAATTTGATTTAAACAGCAAAGCAGCAACGATCTATGGCATCACAGCTGTGCTTTAGGATAAACAAGACAGGTGCTTATTTTTATTCCGTAAAACTTATGCCTGGTGCAGCTGCATTATCTCAGGGAACATTATTACTACTTGTCCTTTAAGTCGTGACACAGTACAGATGTTTCAGTGGAGGTAGTATTCTTGCATCACACATGGTTTATTTCCTGCAAATACAAACCAACGTTTCAGCCTCAATCATATCAGAATATTCTCCAGGATAAAACAGCAATGGCAATCCAGGGGAATTTGTGTGCAATTTCTGAAGAGACATTTTTTTTTTTTTTTTTTTTTGCACCAGCGCGCCCGGTTTATACAACTAGCTTTAGGGCCATGGAATTTCCAAGGCACATTTCAATTTGCTCCAGTAACTGTATTTTCAAAGACCTGCCTATGTAGCATGCAAGAAAGCTTTTAAACTGGATAAACAGAGAAATACTGATTGACTTCACCTTTGACTTAATCCAAAGGGGCCAGGTCACCTTCACACGCATCACTCAAATGTCATAATGCTGCAGAAGATACATAAATTGAGTTTCTAGCATACAATGTACTTAAACTGCATTCCTTTGTAATCTTAAGCAGCAGGGGCCCTGAGGAGGCAAAAATACATAATGCATCCTTGTGGTAGCTGAGCCTGTTCTACAAAGTCAGACAAAGTCCCTGAACATCAGTGAACACTCATGCAACATCAACTATTCCCCCTGGACAGTCACTGGCCTTCAGAACAAGGAGAAGGAGCACAGAAACAACAGCAAAAGTCACCTAACTCTGTTGCTTGTTCTCTTTGTTTTTGTTCTCCATGTAGTGATTGTGGTGCTGTTTGCTGCCCTGAGGAGACAGAGGAAGAAGGAGCCTCTGATCATCTCCAAAGAGGATGTCAGAGACAACGTTGTCAGCTACAACGATGAAGGGGGCGGAGAGGAGGACACTCAGGCCTTTGATATTGGCACTCTGCGCAACCCAGAGGCCATCGAGGAGAGCAAGCAGCGGAGGGACATTGTCCCCGAGACCTTCTACCCTCCTGTTCGACGGCCTGTGCTGCCCCCAACCCGGGACAATAACGGGGATGTGAGAGACTTCATCAGCCAGAGGCTCCAGGACAACGACAGCGACCCGACGGCGCCGCCTTACGACTCCCTGGCCACCTACGCCTATGAGGGAAACGGCTCTGTAGCGGAGTCCCTTAGCTCACTCGAGTCGGTGACCACCGAGGGCGACCAGGACTACAACTACCTGAGCGAGTGGGGACCCCGCTTTAAGAAACTGGCAGACATGTATGGAGGCGACGACAGTGATAGGGATTCCTAACGAGAGCCTGGCACACAGACGGGGAGAGGAAATGTGAAGCAAAACACGTGTAAAACTTTTGGGCAATTCTGGTGCATGTGTGGCAAGACAAATGGCGAAAGGACGATAAAAGAGCACTGTTTGTCCGAGTGCTCTTTCACCGCCATCGATCACCATTCAGTCGCTCCGGTGACCAGACGTAGGCTTTGTGTGTCCAATCAGTGTTAGTTGCGTTTTTTGCGAGGGTGCTGTTAAAAGAGACTGTTTGTGTGTATATGGGGTGTACATGATGCCCAAATATATCTATACCGATATTTTCTTTTTTTCGTTTGTTTTTCCAAAGCTGCGTGTGATGGACACGTTCAACAAGCAGTTTTGTAAGCCAACAGATATGCCTATGTATTTTTCAGTGTTTCTGGGACAAAAACATGCTGCATATTGTGAGTTCTATCTTAGCTTGTGTACGTACGGTAATATGATACAATACGCTGTACAGTTGTTTTGTTTTTCTGGGGATTTTGATTGTCCAGATGATCCCCTCTTTCAGCGTCGGCTGCCTCACATTAGCCACTTCTCCACGGTTGTGCTTGAGTTAATTGAGACAGTTTTGGCACTGCCATCTCTGATGAAAATGAGAAATCTCAATACAGATTGGACGGCAGAGATGGGCATCATCAAAACATGTGTTAGTTGTGGCACGTGGCTACTGTTCTTTAAAGCTTACATGAAGCTGTGGTAAAGGAATGTGGATTTTACAGCCAAAACAAACACACAAGTTTGTCATTTTTGTAGTATCTGATATTTATCGTCACACAGCTTTGAGCATTCGCTGTGCGGTGGGCCCAAACACCAAATCTTTCTTTATTGAGGTGAATGTCTTCAAAACCATTTTTTTCTGTGCAGCCAACTCTATTATTTTCTACGCTATGATTGGTATAAATTCACAAATCTAATGTGTACCAGGCTCAGTTAGAGGAAAATACTGGTCTTTTTGGACTTTTCCGCTCATCTCAACCGCAAAAATATGTAAATGTTTCACTCTGTACCATGTAAGTCACAATAACTCCAATTGTTGAAAAGATGCCACTGAGCTTGAAATTACGGTATCTCAGTTAGATTAAATGAAAAATCTCAGAATATCATGCAATTTTATTTTCTTATAAACATCATCCTGCAGCAGGAACAGATGACGGTTTGGTTTTAGAGCCATTTAGAAAACAAAAAGGAAAACAAAATGAAAGAAGCAACATTGTCAAATTTCCTTGAGACCTCATAACTATGAAGAAACACTTGAAATAAAGAGGTCTGATGAAACTGGGAGGGCAGAATGATATCAAGATACATCAAGTAAATGTTTCACTCTGTACAACACTATGTAAGTCACATTAACTCCCAGTGCTGGAAAGATGCCACTGAGCTTGAAATTACGGTATCACAATTAGATTAAATGAAATATCTCGAGGACCATTAAAATTCATCATGCAATTTTATTTTCTTCCCCTAAATGGTTCATTTTATCTGTTCAGGTGATGAAGAAAAACAGGAAAAGTAACATTCAAATCAAGCAGGAAAAGTATACACATGTTTTTACCTGGACTGTGTCACAGTAAGTATAAAAGCTTTACAGACAAAGCTTTAAAGCCTATAATAGAAACAGGAATCAGAAGAGTTGCCTTAAATTAGAAAAACAAATCTACCCAATAAAAAAATGGCTTGAAGACTAGGTTTTCTTTATTTTGGGGTCAGATTCTTCTCCCAAGGAAATAAAAAAAGTTTAAGAGAACTTCTCAAAATGCACATCATGATATACAGCATTAAAACTTTTATAAAGGTAGTTTTCTTTTAAGATAAAATCTACACTTGTTTCATGAAGACTGTGTCCTAAGAGGGGCCCTGCAGTCGAATGTATAATAATGTAACATAGCAGTTCAGTAATGGAAATGTGCCAAAAAGCAAAGGACACCAGTATTTTCCTTTAAAAATCCTCCTATTTCTGTAATCTGTTCCCTGCCCTTTATTACATGTCCCGTACGTAGTGTTGAACATGAAGCCAGTCTAAGTGTTTAGGTTTTACCTAACTGATTTCCTGAGGGATGAACAGCCTTTTTTCATAACCGGGCTTATCAAGGGGTATCTGACCTTTGAGTGTTGTGGAATAAGGTTCTTAGGTGAGGTGTCCTCAGCTGAGGGAGAAGGTCAAAACATTATCCTGCAGCAGGAACAGGTGATGGTTTGGTTTTAAAGTGATTTAGAAAACAAAAAGGAAAAAAAAAAGAAGTAGTAATATTGTCAAATTTCCTTGAGACCTCACAACTATGAATAAACACTTTTGAAATAAAGAAGTCTGGTGGAACTGGGAGGGCTGAATGATATCAAGAAAAAAAAAACAGAGCAGCTAAAACAAGATCTGCCCTCACTTTAGCAAAAGGCCAACCTGTGAAGAGGCTGACATTTATCAGACATTTGAAACAGTAATAACAAAACAGAATGGCATAATTGCCACAGTGGTACACTTTTTCTCCCTGTACTCTGAAGCGGGCTTGACATCAACAATGGTGCAGCACATTAAACAATCCAATTGATAACACAGTGGTTGGAAAATTCTTTATGCTCGGCTGTTGTATACATGTGCTCTCTTTTTTTTGCCCCCGTGTTTTGTTTATTAGCTTGTTGCTGGAGCTCCCATTGTGTAAGTGGCCATTTCAGACTGCGGCAATGTTGCTATGATAAGCATTTAATGGGTTTAGAAACCCTTCACTCTGAGAAAACTGCTTTTCTGCCTCAAGGTACAATGTGAGGTCTCAAATGGAAATCACCATGACAGCAGCACTCACCAAAAGCATTTTTTCCTTAAGTCTTCACTATTTTTTGTCTTCATACAGAGTGTCAGCGTGTCGCCATTACGAAGACGTGCTTATGTTTTCCTATGGAGAGTATAATTGCCTCCAAGCATTGGCGCCATGCTCAGCGAAGATAACAGAAAATGTCGCACATCGTAACGTGCCGCACCGCCTCAGCGTGTTTTTTTTTTTTATTTTATTAACTTGAGGCAACTACATGGTGACGCTGATGTCCTCTTTCTCCAGATACAATAGATCTGTGGTTGTTGATGTGTAGACACGGTTGGCTTCGGGGCTCAACCTCTACTCCGGTATATTATGTTGGTGACAATGTGATTAAACAGTCGAGTTTTGTCGATGTAGAAACAATTTGAGAGGTTGTGGTAGTGTAAGGGACCCTACATCATTGGCCGTTCATCAATCTGCTTTGTAAAATGTGATATTTTGTACTGAATATTTATATGACACGATTAAATATCTTTAAAATCAGCCTCTCTATTTCCTTTGTAAGGTTTTCTTCCAAAAAAAAAAAAAAAATTAAATGGAAGGTTAATAATTTGACAGGTTTATTTACGTATATAGCAGCTCCAGTGGAAAACGCTCCTTTTTTTCGTTGGTCGTCGAGGGTAATTTAACTTTTATCTGAAATGTGATGGTAGCCACAGGCTAGCAGGCATGACATTTACCATCCTCACAGGTATGTGTATATTATCAACAATAAATCTCAGCATAAAAGACCCAACTCTACATGTTAGATAGTAATTCATATGACGGCCGTCGCTAAATAGCTGGATCCAGAGGCTACTGAGCTGAGGAAATTGTTAATAAGACAATCTATAATTAAAATCTGTAACACAGCCAATCGGATTTGGAGAGAGATTGAAAAAAGAGAGACAGGGAGAAGAAAAAAAAAATCACATGTTGATTATTCGAGGATGAGTGGCAGATGTGAGACAGATGGTGACATTGTAGTGATTGAATATAATTGACTCAACCCCTTTTCTGGTTTAGGCCTCTTAGCAAAGCACTGAGGCAGGTGAGGATTACAGTAAGTGCCAAATAATCTGATTTATGACAGAATCTGAAACTTTATTTACAATACTAGCTTTGATGGTTTATTTAGCATGACATACACCATTGCTCCTGGTTGAAAAGTTGGGCAACTCAATATTTAATGATTAAACAAACAAACATAACACAAAAGGGCACGTTGACAGTGCTACAATACTAAACAGCATAAAAGATGATTTCTAATTCTGTTTGCCTTCTGTTCAACTTCAACTATGAAAATCGTGGACAAAATCTAAAAGACGGAGAATTATGGCAACCCAGCTAATCCTCACTTGTGTCCCATCGATGTTCATGTAGAACAACAGTCGCTCGTCGCTGCTAATCTATCGCAGCTTCGAAATCAACTAGTGTCATCTCTACCTTGTCGACTCTTGCCTGGACAGCTGCCACATTTGCAGACAGAGCTCCTTAATGTGGACCCGGGGCTTGATTGGTGCCGTCATTTCCTGCATTCCTCCACCTCGTCGGTCTCCTTCTCCTGCCGCTCCCGCTCTCGTCTCATCTCCTTCAGCTCCTGTCTGTATTTCCGCTCGATGAAGCGCTTCTGATGAGCCATCTGTGGGAAGTTATCTGGTACAGGGAGAGGCAGAGCAGGAAACAGAGAGAAGTTGACCAAGGAGAACAGATAAAGAGAGAGAGACACAGGCAGGGGTGTGAACAGACAAGGTCACTTTCCAATTGGGCGAAGACACCAATTTAGGGCTCAAATTGCACCGACTGTAGATTTCATAGCAACTGTCATGTTGTCACTTTGGCCAAATGAATGAAAATGCTGCAGGCAGTATTACGATTAAATTGCCCCCATGTTGTTATTTCATTAATAATGATGAAGTAACAAGAAATTAGACAGGCCTTGTTTGGTTTCAGCACAATGACTATGAGATCTGATAGCATAATTACAAGTGAACATTTCTAAATGAGATCTGTAATAAGATGGCAAAGTTGTGTGACAGCAGGGAAAATAAAACAAAAACAGTTACAAGCTGACAGGATGTTAACATATAGACCAAAGACAAAATAAAAGAACTTGTGCAGTTGTAGCACAGATGATCTTTAAAAGTTTTTTTATTCGTCTCATTGTGATTTGAAAACTCTCTTTAAAAAACTGCTGCTGATTGACTGCACTGCCAGACCTCTTTTATAGCTGACAAATGCTACTACCTGTTGTCAACCAGTATGTGGCACTGGCTACATTAGCCATTAGCTTCCAAAGCCTTCTGGGTTTTCTGCACACCGCCAACTTGGCTGGAGCCACACAACCAAAATTTGGGCAGATACAGAGTGAACCTGGGTGGATTCAATGAAGGCTGAGGAAATTAGTTAGTGAGGCCTTCCTTAATGTGGCAAAATAATTAAATGTTTTTCACTGAATCCCTTCAACAATTTCTTTTAATTCAGGTCCTAGTGGTCATTGGTGGTACTGCAAGTCAAGCCACTTCCAAAGAAAAACAGTTTCAGCTGTAAATGTCTGCTGATTACTGGCTACATTAATTGATTAATTGTTAAGTCGTAAGAATGTCAGAAAATAGTAAAAAATGGCCATTAAAATTCCCCAAAGTAAAAAAAATCTTGTTTTGTCCGACCAGGCGTCCCAAACTCAGAGCTATTCAACTTACAATCACAGACTAACAACAAAAATGGCAAAATTGGCATCTGATAAACTAGAACCAGAGACATGTTAATAAAAAAATTAATAGAATTCTGTAAATCTACTAACAGCTAGATTAATTATCAATTAATGTTTTCATAAATGTTTTCATAAATGTTTTCGGCTGACCAATTAATCATTTATTCTGTTTAATATTTTAAAAATTGTGAAGAGTGCCCTCTCAAGTTCTGAGTTCAAGGTGACATCTGCAAATGTCTTTGTTTGTTCAACCAACTGTCCAAAACCCAAAGATATTCAGTTTAAATTGATATTTAACAGAGAATAGCATAACATCCTCTCCTTTGACAAGCTGGATGTAGAGAATGTTTGGCACCATCTTTTCACTATTTCTGCTTTAGAAATGACGGAAAAATAAGCAATTTCTTGATTGTTGATTCATCAACAATCAAGAAATTACTTATTTTTCTTTCAATCAGCTAATCATTTCAGCTCTAGTTAAAATGTAGGACAATGTCCTCACCCACAAAGAACATTTAATCCTTTATCTTAAGTGAGAAACTCAAGATACCACTGGAAAGCGATGACCGACTGTAGTTTTTAGCCGTGACAGCTGGTGCTCAGTTCAGCCCGATAGCCCACCAGGTAGTTAATAATTTTAATATTCACAGCTTAGGTAATTTTCCATTAAGTGTTTACATTACTGTGTCTGCCCACTGCACACTTCAATTTAAAACAGCACGCTTGACAGATGCCCGGTGGTTTGTGTCAACTCACTGAGACACAAATTTGACTGTGCAGTTTTTCTGGTCGCTGACCATGACCATGCAAAGCTGAACAAATTAAAATCAGTCTTTCAATAACTTTTCCTATTGAATTTTTAAAGTCAGTCAGTCTGTGATGGACTCGCAATGTTCTGTACCTCAATAGATTTTTTTGTGTGTGGCCTTTCTGTTCTGGGATTTATTATACTTACTGTACCTTATACGTGTTTGAACAGTTATTCATTATTATTTTGCCGCTGTACTTCAGCATGTCGAGTTTGAAATAAGCGGTAAGACCACAGACAGTTTGGTTTAATTTGACAATGGACAATTTGTAGCTCTTCAATACATAGTTTTCAAACTTAAAGGACCAAAATTTTTTGGAAGTAATTCATCAAATTTGATTGTTAATGTCTGCTGATGTCTATGACCCACAGACACTTTACTCTTTCCTCGTGAAGCTCTGTCTGTTGTTGTTGCTGTTTGAGTATAGTTACCCTTGAAGCTGAGAGCCAGCACTTTAACCTCACACACTGTTTCATTTCAAATCCAATGTGCAGCAGTACGGAGCCAAAACAACAGGAAATGTGTCACTGTCTAAATACTTAGGGCCTGCGCTGTATCATGGGCAGATAGTGTATAATATCCTCTGATAAATGTGAAAATTTAATTATTACTATTGTCCAGACAGCCGACTCACAGCTGATAATACGGCGCCTTAGGGTTTGAGCCAACTATTCAACTATCTGGTGTGGATTTTTGTGTTTTCTGGAAACGGCTGCTGTCCCACTGCTGTAGACCCATATCCACGGCTGGAGAAACACACCACGGGAGCAGAAGTAAAAATGGTTCTCACATATTGGAGCGACACATTATCCATCTGGATTGTGCTTAACCTTCTCTCTACGCTCTTAGTTAGCAAATCAGTCGTTTGAAAACTCATCACTCCAACAGTTTATTTAAAGAATGCCTCATCTAAGGTCTATTAAAGAGCACAGTTAAAACCTTTTTTGTGTGTGTTTCCCCTGTTAAATGACTGAATGTTTGATAATTTTGAAAATTATTATTTAAGTAATTTATCAAGTTAGGAATGTAAGACGTGTTCTATTTCCAGCCACTTCAATGTGAATATTTGCTCCTTTTCAGTGTTTTGTATCATTTTAAATTAACCATTTTTGGATTTCAAAGTGTTAGTTGCACAAAAAAAACCCACACAATTTAGTCACCTTGAGCTCTAGGAATGTGTGAGCATGTGTGAACAGTATATGGCCTCAATTAGTAACCTAAAAACAACACATTCTTGGAATGATTGGCAAGAGGAATTGGTTGTGAACGACTAAAGGCCGTGTAGTATTTTAGAGCTGCGATGAGTTCCTCCTATGAAAAAAAGGAAACCGACAAACACTGCAGTTCACATATGTGTGTTTGACTTGTGAATAAACGAAAAGCATGTACAGATGAGTGACAAATTAAAAGAAAAAGCAACATAAAGTGTCTTAGTAAGGTGATGGGCCACCACGGGCATTATCATACCTGGTAGAAGCCACTCCCATCAGGATAGATATGTTTCATCATAGGATAATGGCGATCACTCAGAACAACTTTGTACTGAGTTGCAGTGACTCTTCCCTATAAGGGCACAAGTGGACCCAAACCCTGCCTGCAAAATGCACCCCCACAGCAAAACAGAGCCAACAGATCTCCTCTCTCTAGAGGGCCAAGCATCCTGGCGTGTCCCGTTCTCTTGGTGCGCTCATCCAGAATACGGTGAAGGATGACTCATCTGACTATATCACTTTTTTCCCCCACATCTCTGTAGACCAGTGCCTATGGGTTTTGCACCACTGAACTCTCAAATGCGCAGTCATCTTTGTAAAGACGGGTTTATGCAAAGCAACCCTAATATAATATCTCTCTCTAGGCAACTGTTCATGGAATGGTCTTGCTGACAAGTCTGATCCCTTCCTGCTTTGATTTTTTCACCTGTGGACTTTACTTTACATGTAGCACTAATGCACAAGCTTCACAGTCATCAAATGTGCACTTATATTTACAGGTCTTTCCCATACATATAAATGAAGATGACTGTTTCTGTTGAAACCTAGATTCTTTCTAAGGGTCAGCAGGGGGTGACAGTAGTCAGACTAGATTAGACTTAATGGTAAAATGATCCTACTTCCCACTTGATTTATTCCCTCAGTAAACATTTTCCTAATGTACTTATGGTCTCAATCTCTAGTGTCGAGCCTTCTTTGACACAGCATGATGGTCATTTTGTAAATTATGGTCCCATTTAGAGGAAAATAGACGATAAAGAAGCGTATGCTTCAGGGTGTGGCTTTCTTTTGATCGTCTAGTCACTACCTTGGCAACCTGTCAATCAGAGGCGACTCGTGTCTACTGCACTGTGAACATTTGACCGGCGCAGTCGTCACATCTGGTGCTTGGTTGGAAAAAACAAGATGGCTATGGCCAAAATGGCAGACTTGAGGCTTCAAAACGACGCTACACTGCGTCCACTTATTTTATACAGTCTGTGGTTGAAACACTTGCCAGTTGAGCAGCCTTTGCGACTGAAGCTCCTGCCATCTGTGTGTCCCAACAATTACCCCTCTTTCAAAGTCACTTAGACCTTTTTCCATACTGGTAAAAAATCAAAATCAGCAGGGCCTGCTCAGCATTTTTCTACATGCCACAGAGCATGATTGGATGGTAATTGCTTAATTGTACCATGCAGCGCACCTGCGTAGAAGCATCTGCATTCGTTATGTTTCTCCACTCATTTATTCAGGTTTTTCCCTTTCATTTGTCACCTGTCTGTATTCTTCCTCTTGCAGCACTCTTAAGTCGTCATTATGGCAACAGAGAGGAAAAGTGCAAGAGAACGACAATATCCTATTAAAAAGCAGACGGATCAAATGACGAAAAAAAAAATTCCTGAAGAAAGAATACACTGAGAAAGAAAATTATTCTGAGGCACACACATGCATGGGTACACACAGAAACACACAGTCTATTTCAATATGCTTTCGGTGAGTAAGGAACACTTGGTGAGCCTTGGAGAGAAAACTACATATTGCAGTTAAAATATGGAAATCACCAGCATTTTTCCCTGGGAGATGACTTGAGAAGAGTGGAGGGGGGGGGGCGGACTTTGGCCATTTCCATTGTTTAACATGCGGCACAAGGACAGGCGTCAAAAAATAGGGTTGCTAAAGAATTCATTTCAGTCTACGTTGGGCATCTCAAAGACATATTTGCGATGCCCAACACAAGTATATTTTGGCAGCTGTGAATTCTCAGTTCAGGAGAAAAGCACCTTTGAGAAACGGCACATTCTGCATACTGATTACCTTTGGTTGAGGCGTTAACGCACTTAGCTCGGCTCATGTGTTTTGTTTATCGACAATGCAGTAATTCCTCTCAAGGACGGAGGCTGCTGTCTTGAGAATCGAGGTGTAGCTGTTTTGTTTTTTTTCCCGGAGCAGCGAGGCAGTAGGGGGCTCGGCAACAACGCGGCCTGTTGTGCCCACCGACAGCAGTGCTGAAATGCGCGCTCACACAGCAGCTGGATGTGGAATCTGTGATGAGGGATCAGCACCTCTTTTAAGGGCACAAGAACATATAGTGTCCTTTCACTTAGGCATTCACTGTTCAGCCTAAGCTCTGGCTGTGAGATGACTCCACAATAGACTGTGGTGACTGGGTCACCTAGAGCTCACGCGAACCACATCGGTCAACAAGCCAATAGTACGCCTGTATAGCGGTGTTGATGAAAGGATTTCCCTGCCATGGCAAAGGGCACACAAAAGACTCAAGCCAGTGAATAGAGGTTCTGCATACTGTACTTTACTTTGCCTCTATCCATCCAATGCGTTTATCCAGAGATTAAGGGGTTTAGAGAAAGCTGAGGAAAAAATGTAGTCCCCTTCCAGCTACTAGCCAGATCAAGGCTCCTTCTCTTATTCAACAGATATTGCATTGTTTGAGAAACAAGCAGCTGCGAGGAAGCTGTAAAAAAAAAAAAAAAAAAAAAATGGGAAGGGGAGGCGATTGAGTCTTAGAGAGAGATTGGAGACTTTAAACAGAGACAGTACTATCTGTAAGGATGAATGATAAATGGTTAAGCCGTTCCCATGTATATTTGATGTCGCCTTAGATCTAACAGCGCATGGTGCATGGAGCCTCAGGGCCTGAGGAACTCTGCACCACCAACTCCTTCCTTCAGTCGGCTCTGTTACCCTACCTGGCTGCTCTCAGCTCGATTTGTTTGCACTCATGTTTCTCACAGTCTGGGCCTTGGTTAACATTTAATTCTGCCTTGACAGATACAGGCAGGAGACTGTCAAAACGTGGGCCATCAAATAATGAAATGTGAATCAGCTGAGCCACCAGCGGATCGGCTACAGACAGCGCCACACACCAAATATTGGGCCCGGTCTCCTTAATGAGCTCTGAGCTGTCTGACTGAACACAACCACGTCTCTCACCTCTCCCACACCGCTGGATTCTGTCTGCCAGGAAAAGCGCTGCAGCAGAAACAAAAAGTTCAATCCCGCTCAAAGTGCTCCTGATACTCGAGGAGGCCTTAAATAAAACATGGAAATGAATCCCGACACGTTGCGGGGGAGGTGTTTTTCGATCCGAGAGTAACACAAGGTAGGGCTGTTGTACAAGAGGAGTAATGGTGTAGCCAATGCTGCAGTGAGGGCCAACAAGACAATCAATGACGAATTACATGACACCAGGGCTAATGTCCTTGATTAGTCTTGCTATGGGAACAAATGAAGCGAAGCCCTTGACAATCACATGAGAGACAATGCGGCTCCAACAGGAGTTATGCGTCAGGCAGCTCTGCAGCAGATGAGCTCGAGTCTCATTATATAAGCTCATGGTCAGGAGACCATCCTTCATCCACACACATCCTTCAAAAGCGTGATTGAACCCTACTGACTGATGCTGCATACTTAAAAAAAAAAAGAAGATGCCCAACGATGGAACAAGTGGAATCTGTAACGAATACGAAATGTGTTGCACAGGAGTGATTCATTTAGACATGAATAGTGAATTGAGAAGAAGTTATTATCTGACTATGTTACATACTAACATTGACATCTGAATAATGAGCACTACCTGTGAATGATGGATGTTGGAACAGATCTGATCAAGCACAGCCAACAATTCTCTGGTTGAGCCCCTTCAGCCTGGTGCAACCACATCAGGGCTTCAGCTAATGAATACTTTCATTACTAAGTTATCTTTTTGATAAAAGTAAGTTTCTTTGTTTGATTTAGAATTTGAATGTCAAAGTTATGAACACACTTTGACAATGGTAATAATTTTAAGATCAGCACATCTGCGTTTTTTTGTCTCTCACCCAATTTCTTAAAATTTCATAATCAACACACTCACAACAGGTTAAAGAAAATAGCACATTCAAGGCTGAAGCTGTTGGGTGAGCTGTAAATTGGCGGTTTAAATAAAATACAATACAAAGTCAAACAAAGGCGAACTAGAAGCATTCTGTGCCAAAGGAAGGAAGACTTGGAGAGATGATTTTAAATCAACTGACCTTTTAAAAGGCATTGCTAATCTACTCACATGAAACAGCAATTTATGAGGGGGGAAATGTTCATTTACTAGCAATGAGCATCTATCAATCATGGTGACAGAGGTGTACACTAGGGAGAGGAAATGGGAGGAATTAAGGGAGGGAGGGAGACACAGGAGAGAGTGTGTGCACTGAACTACGCCCCCTGATAAGGAGGGAGGGAGGGAGGTGAGGGAGAGAAGGAGCCAGAAGCAGACAGAGAGGGAGACTGAGAGAACGGCTTTAAATAATAACATCCTAACGCTAATGTTTCATAAAAAGCTAAAGCTTGGGTGCACAAACAGTATCAATCACAAGTGGCTGGAGGCCTCATTTATGAGCCAAATGAAATCAAAGTTTGACCCTCCTGCCCTTTCCAAGTTCTACAGGCCTGTTCCAACAAAGCCATTTGTGTTCACCTCCAGCTAATTAGTTGAGTAAAGAACAAATTGTACATTTGATTAATGTGGTGGTCACACGGATAGCAAGAGAGTTCAGTCCAAAAATTACACTTGAAAACATACCCAACTGCAACACACTCAGTGTAATGTATGATATTATGCATCCGCATACATATGCATTGAGTATAAGAGGCGAATAGCAGATGATGGAAAGGGCTTGCGGATGTTCCGAGAGCACTGTAATCGTATTTTGACTTGGCAGTGAATGAGACATTGTACATGCCTAAAATCCACTATCTATTTTCTTTAAGTGGTGGTTGATGACAAGATGAAAAACAGCCAAGGAGTGAAGGAGCACGTAGGGAACACATCAGCCACACTCCTTCAAATCTGAAGAGGAGCTCTGAGCACAGGAGAGTCGCTCAGAGTGTGAAGCCTCGCTCTCGTAGCCTGTACAAGGGCTCGAAAACACAACAAAAAAAAAAAAAGCAAACTTTGCACGGCCCTCGACACAAACTTCCTGTGGTCCGTCAGGATGATCGACATGGTCAAGGACGCTTAGCTTCTCCTGTCCTCGTTTTATTGGTTCTCCATCTCTGGCTAGGCCTCGTGCCCGTGGTCTGGGCTAGCACTTCAAACAGCCTAATGTTCTATATGTAGCAGCCAACCGGCTGGTCAGGCCACAGCTCTCTGCCAGCCATCTTGCATACTGTACAGCCAAGGCTAATATTCAACACTGAGGCAAAGCGCGTGAAAGGCTTAAAGTGTAAATATCTGTATGTGTGTGTGGTGGGGATGGGTTCAGGTTGCCAAACTCACATTTTTCGAGCGCATCCATCGCAGCTCCCATTTCCGCCTGTTGGATACTAGATTAGAAATATTTTTAAAAGGAGACAGAGAGGGAGACAAAGAAGACGAGGGGGAAAAAAAGAAGGTCTTTAGCATATTCAAAATGTCCCTTTTTTGAAATTCTGTCAGAAAAACAGGCCCAATATTGAGCGGATTATCAAAAGTGCTTTATATTTGTTTTGAAAAAGCCCTTTTGCCAAACAATCCCAGGTAACACAGTGCACACATTTCAAAAAGGTAAGCCTATTGGCGGCTCTGCGCTGGGCACTATTTACGCCTGCAATTCACCGTCCCTCCGTATATATTATGTGCTGTGTGATCATAGCCCAACAGCAGAGGTGGCTGGGAGCTTAAGTCATGTAAATACAAAAACAGTAAGCTGTCAAAGATCCTATGGAAGGGACAAACTTATCGCCAGCTTAGAGCAAGAGAGAGCGCTTTCAAGTAGGGGGCTATGGAGGGGATTTCCAGGAGGGGGTGAAAGATGTTTGATGGATTTAGGTTTCATTTCTCGCAGGCTCAGCTGCAGCTTTATTGTCAACCCCGTCAACCCTGAAAAGGCCTTCGCGCAGAGATTCACTTTCTTTACTTTACAAAAGCGTGAATGTGTGATCACACACAAAGGTGTGCAGTCAAACACAAAAACACACACACACACACACACACACATTCCTGTCTCGCTCTGAACAACATCCCAGGTATACCTAAATGCATCCTTAGATGCAGTGTTGTCTGGTCACAGACTCTTCTCCTGCACAAAGTGATATTTCCATAACACAATTTACGTCAAATCAATAATGAATCGATTTATTTTCATTCTGCATAATGTCTCTCCCGATAGAATAGGGCAACAAGAGCTTAATTGCTATAATAAACACCATCAATAAAGCACAGCCATTATTCTCGAGCCCATTAGCGGTGCATCGAGAAGTGGAGGGCCTTGTCCCGTTATATTGTACTGTCTTACTCACCTCGGGCCTTTGCCACAGCCGATTCGCTCCCCTTTGAAATACACAGCGACCGTGTAGGTGCGGGCGTATGAGGGCCCCACTGTCTGCAGGGTCCTGCAAATTCAAACACAGAAATATGGGATGAGAAGGCGGAGGGTAGAGTTGAGAAATAATAATAACACCCTGGAGAAAAGGTACAAGGACACTTAGGGACATTGTCCTTCAAAGAAATAACAAGAAAAAAGGAGGTAAAAAACAAGTTTTCAATTGGAACAAATATAAAACATCTCAAGCGGTAGGTTGAGAGGAGGGGAATAGTGCTTTGATGCAGTAGCATGCTTTGTGAGTGCACAGAAGCCATCTGAGGGACATATAAACAACTTTTAAAGCCTCCCCATCTCCCCACACCCATCATCTTCAGACACCAAGATCTGTGTCTGGTAAAAAAAAACAAAAAAACAAGACATGTTGGAAGAGGAATTGAAATAAAAGAATGACAATAGTCTTTGAGACCCACGAGTCTTTGGTGCGCTAGAAGGGTAAACAATGACTACGCTAAAAAGGGACCAAGAACACGAGAGGGATGGCAAGAGAATATCACTCTACTAATTTACAGATGTACCTCATTTAAAAGGGGGAAAAAGTCAAGCTGTCAGTTTTGTTACATTTCTGCAGGGACATTTGAATAAGACAGCAGACAAAACTTGGGAGATGTTTGAAATGTTAACATTTGCATAAACATCTCAGACCCAAGCTGTGAGTCACCTAAATTATTCACAGACAATTTACTTATTTCAGGAGAGCAATCCATTTTTAATGCAATGTGGTCACTTATGACACCTTATCAATAATTCAGCCCCCTTTCTCACTTACAAATGAAGATGCACATAGCATGTGTGGAGCAAATAAGACTCGGGTGCGCCATGTTTTAGCCAAATCTCAACAGGGAGAGCGTGTCACTTGGAATTATCACGTTGCTAGAATAACACAAAACAAAACGGAGTGCAAAAAGGAAATCTGTGAACTGTTGGGAAGTTGTCAGCTTAAACGCTGCACACAGATGGAAGTGTGCGAAGGAGAAGAAAATGTGGACGAAGGGGATCAGTACGAGCTTCAGCTCAGTCTAAAAGCAGCTACTCACTGACTACGGCCATTCTCGGCACAATGTGAAAGTGTATATGCGGCTGCTCCCTGGTGTGTCCTGCCCCGACGACATGTACAGTAAAGTGATGGTGCTGGGTTCAAGTGTGAATCTGTCATCAGCCAGACACATTCACAAGGGAACCTTTAGCAGGGGGCTCGGTGCATTAACTCCTTTCTGTGTCCTTTCCTGCCCTCTGTTAGCCATATAGTCCTTCTGTCTAACTCACACCCTTGTCTCACACCCTGTGTGAAGACAGTCCAACAGATTTGACGCCTACAACTGTTGTATGAAATGCTATAAAAAACGTGTATCGTTCTGGCTTATCGACCAACAGGGGTCAGGTCAACTCATGAGGAGGTGAAGGAAGAGCAGAAGATTATGGCCAGCTCCTGCGTATTCGTCGAACAGGAACAAAGTGAGTAGTAATTACAGTCTTCTATGTGGCAAAAGCCTCAAGTTCATCAGTGCCAAGCTTCTGTGTGTGTGTGTGTGTTGAAATGTTGACATTCAAGTCACCCAGGGGCTCTATTTGTTTCTCGTTCACGTTCCTGTGGGCAATAGAGTTGGAGGGAAGTGTTGATTGTTGTGTCAGAGTTGTGCTGTGTCAAAAATCACCATCCATCAGGCCGAGGGAATAATAAACAGAGGAGCACTGGAAAGACATTCAAATAAATATAAGGAGGAGAGAAAAGGAGGAAGAGGGGACCGATTAAATTAAGGTGTTTTTTTTTTTGTGTGTGGAGTTCATTGTACATAAAAGTGCTCAGTCAGCAACTGCCCTTGCACATCCAGCCGACCCCCTTTTTTTTTCCTTCAGAGAAAACACTGTTTGTCAGTTTCCATGGTGACAAACACACTGCTTCATGGCAGCTCTCTAAAGCATTCTGCAAATGACACTTGCTCCTTGACCTTTTGTCAAGGTGTTTATTTATCACAACAACAGAGACCTTTACACAGCTATTCACAATGTTAAGGGAGCGATGGCAAGGAGAAAAGTCCTATAAATTATGTTTGAGCCATTTTATTTCTTTGAATGTGTATTGTGGCCCGTATGATGCCTGACTGATCCCACCCACTTTTTTCTCTCTCCAGTATACAGGTGCATTAGTTTATGCACATGTTTTCGTTATATCGGGGAACTAACATCAGACTTTTCAGACTAAAATTGGAAAACATATATTACATAGATATATAAACAATGTATTTAATACAATATATTAAATATCATATAAAAGGATTGGGCAATATAATTCTGTTTATGCCAAAGTACTAACACTTTAATGTCTATGGGTCTATTAAACCAATGATTTCCAACCAAACTAACATGTTTGCAGTTACTGGGGATTATGTAGAAAGATTGCAGAGTGGCTCAACAAGCTAAAAATATATTAAAAATAGTAAAATATAATAGTATATTAGTACTTCTAGATTGTGTTAACCAACAAGAAAATGTTTTCTGAAAAAAAAAGAAGCTAGTACTAATTTGGACTGATTTTAGTGAGATGGCAAAGTCATCCTCAAAATGCACTATAAAAAAAACTAAACTTAGGCTAAATGAAATGTCACTCTTGGCACATAAAGTGCTTGTTTTACTTCCTAAAACTCAACATCAGTGCTTGCTTCAGTCTAACTGGTAAATCTGGGGTCTTACTTGTACAGCGGGATATCAGGCTCCTTGCCCTCCGTTCTCAGGGTCAAACAACACTGCTGCAGCTGAGACTTTGGATCATTCCAGTCCTGGTTCAGAATGAACTCCTGCAACACACGAACCAAACAAAACACACACGTAATCAAACTCCTCCTTTCACAAACTTCCTTCAAAGAATTCGAAACATAAGAAATACAATTCTACTCTAGTTCCAAACTCTCTGCTTCGATCACTCATGCTTTTATTTCATTCTTGCCGTGACCCTTCCCACCGTTTTTTACCCCTTCCTTTTGCACTCACTTATTTGCTCTCTCCCTGACTGGCTCTCCATCTGTGTCTTCACGGTGAGTACAAATCACAGGCTACTTAAGACAAAAGCCAATCCTGGGCCAGATATAAAGAGCGCCTTGGAGTCTCCCAGGTGTGCAGCCCTGATACATTTCTCTTATCCAAGGGGGACTTCTAAAAGCCCTTCCATTAACAGGGAAGCAGCCTTGTCATAAAAAGGCAGACTTTGAATCCAGAACTGTCTGCTCCTATTAATTTTCTACAAAGAGTGCTTCTGCTTCTGTTGCCAGCGCTCTCGTACTCTCTCGCTTTACTGCCCCCCCACACCCCTCCATCTCGGCTGTTCTTGCTTCCGCGCTTTACTTCCCTTTTTCTCCTCCTCACTTTCCCTCTCTCTGGGGTGCATCTGCACCCCTTCAGCCTAAAGCAGTAAAACGAGGCTGTTTTGAAAAGAGTGCAGCGTATAGCTATGCTCTTTTCATAAGGAAAGGAGCGAACATAAGGAAAGGAGCGTTTATGTTCCTGGTTTAGCCTCTCTATTTCCATCCAAATTGGATGAAGCAGCACAGTGTGCAACGTTGTGGTTTCCAGAATGCTATGTAAGGAGACGTGCTGGCTGTTTCACAACTTTTCTCTTGGAAGTGGAAATGAGGTGCTCTCTTGCAGCGACCATGACGCAAAGCTCAGCTCCTCCAGAGCAGGGGATTCTCCCTGGAGAGGCACACCAAGACAGCAATTAGTACGGCATATCAGACCACTGCAGCATCTTCACAAGGAGAGGTCCACGCTGTGTGGGTACTCTTACATGAGCATGTGTGTCAGCCCACTTGTGCGCATGCCCGTTTAGGCATGAGAGTGTATGTGATACTTTGTGTCTTAGAGCTCTTCTATCTAAATTTGGACAATCCAGTGCTGCTTGAGAATAAAATGGCTGTCCTTCCTCACTCACAGCCGGCCGTGGGAGTCTTGACTGAAGCTTACTCAATTTATCCAACTCTTGGAACACTCTAGAAGTGGACGCCATTAAGAGTCCAAGCACTTCTTGGACCAAAAGAAAAGCACTAACAACACTGTTGCGATTACCGTCAAAGATGACTAAAATAGCGATCAAGCCGCCATCGCAAGAGGCATTCAAACGCCGAGTACCACTTCAGGCCTTGCGTCAATGCCACCCATTAGCTCCCTCCTCATCATCTCCCTGGTTCCCTGGTTCAGTGGCTCATTGATCAGGTGCGAGTGGTAAATGGCTATCGATAGTGGCTCACCTTCAGACGGGGGAAGAAGCAGACATTCATGAAGGTGTGCACATACTCCAGATCTTTATCAATGTAGAGAGCGGCGATGAAAGCTGCAGACAGAAAAAATAAAGAAAGCACTTGTGAAAAAATAAAGCAACATAAGGTCATAGTTCTTGTGTTGGTTCTGTTTCTGCTCTCCTAAACAGCTGGCTCTCTTCCTGCCAGTAAATAAAACATTAACAAAGACCACAGAAACCTCAGCTGTGGCCCTCCACATCAAGTGACGTGATGTTAACGTAAACAAATGGAAAAGATGGCCCTGTAGTGCCCTCTCATTTTCCATCAAACAGGAAATTGGTATATTGAGGGCCACGCAGAGTTCACAGAAACATCTATATAATGTAGAAGATAAAGCTGTATGTTAAACTGAATTGTGAGTAACTGTCAGTCTCACTGAAAAAAAGATTTGAAATGCAAGCAGTAGGTGCTGGGCGTCATCTTCATCTCGTGACTGTCCCCTTTTGTTTTCTTCTATTAGCTGCCAGTGCATTCACTCTTCTCCGTGACTAAGACAGTGGAACATGAGAGAGGAATAATAGGTAATATTTCAGGAGGCCAGTGAGGGCCTGCTGTAGCTGCAGGGCACGGCTGTTCATATGCGGAAGAGCTGCACTCATTTCCATCGCTGACCCTCGTACCCTTCCTGTGTCATCAACTCTGCTCTGGCCCGAACTCCGAAGGACGATTTGAAAGGCAAATGATATGAAGCTCAAGCAATAAGGTCTGCCTATTGAATGCTGACCAAGAATGCATTGCTGTTTTATTCTTTCTTTGTTTTCCCCATTTTTTTCCTCCCAATCTACAATGGTCTATTCCCCATCCCCTTTGTCCCTCTCGCTGCTAACTCCCTAATATCCTAAGGTGGACTGCAAGTCCCCACATACACGAGCTCAATGCCAATATAGGCCCATACAGCCTTGCTGTCCCCACCTGCTTGTATCTCTGTTCGTGTGGAGGGGTTACCACATTATCTGCTAATATTAATTTTTCTATGCACATAGCCTTAATCTTTGGTAAAGTTTACCTAGACTGCCTTTTCATTGTGGTTTTGGAATCCAGGAACATGCAGTAAAGTTTAAATTAAAGGAACCATAATTTTGTCTCTAGCTATGTATTTGAATTTTATACCCATATGCACACCTAAATAAACGAAGAACTTCTACATCTATTTTGTATTTGGGGATTTAAATGACATTATGCAGTCATATCAGAACAGGACGCTATGTAATAAGGCTCCATTATAGTCAGACCAATATTGGATTTTGTAAGACTAAAGCCGCCAGATATATTAGAGCTTAACACATTAAGAGGTCCTTCAAAAATGTCCGTGGTATGTGACAATCAGTTGCTGTTGGAATTTTCTAAGCACTCAAAAGAAAAAAAAAATCTGCAATAAGCTATTGGCTTGTTATGTTGCTCATGTATCAGCCTACCTTATTTAGCAATCTACATTCATGGCAATGGATGTTCCCTGGTTAGGATAGACAGTGGTGAGGGCTTACCACAAATTACCGCATCTAAGTCACACTTCACCCGTGACTTCATAAGGAAATGAGTGTGACTTTATTAAAAAGCGAAGGGCTAGTCAGTGGGGATCAAGTGCCATGGAGTATTTCAAGAAGGCGTGACCAGGACCAACTAACCAACCAGTAGGAGATGACATGATCCCTGACAGGCTCCCCACCCACAAACACATACTTAAATATTTGGCTAACATAACAATCCTCACTGCTGAAGGCCATTCTTTTTTTATTATTACACATTATAATAATGAGACGTAATTGTAACCAGTGATTTAAATGAACAGTACTATGACTTTATCAATTTTATCCCATCTAATAGGGAATTGTCTCTGTACAGCTACCACTACATACAGCTGAGTTTGAAACAAAATAGGAAATCAAATATGACCCAATTATCAGAAACATGGCATCTCACACGTGTACTCATTAGAATGTACAACATACTACAGCAGATTTGAGTGCTGCCTACAAACTGCCACTGCCCTGGAACACGCCTATTCCTGATTTTACTGTTATAAATGCTCTTTTTTCCAACTTAGCTAACCGTCTCTCAGTGTGAACGGGAGTGAGGCTGGTGCACAGCTACCACTGTTGATAAATATGTATCGGCTGTGTTTTCAGTTTTCATTTTATGATGGTTTAGTTATGAGACTCTCTACCTTCCAGGCCAACTGCCCATTGTAGTTTGTTTGATATCCTGAAAGCAAGACTTTAGGTCTACCTCAACCAGTTGGATAAAACAAGCACTGGACAATGCGGATCATTTTCTCTTTAGCTGCCAAATGTTACTCTTCTACCACCCATTTCAATTACTAAGCATACTTTAGATATCTTCTTCTGTTAAAAAAAAATCTTTTAAACAGGTACAATACGACAAGTTTATTTTGGGATAATGTGGCAACTGTAGCTAGTGGACAGATAGGGAGCATCTTCCAGTGTCTCTTTAACAGAGAAGTGACCATGTTTGACTTCTAACACAAAGGGAACAAAGAAATCAATAATGGCACTTCATGCTGCCATCTTAAACTGCACATTCAGGAGAGACATGAGAGAAAAAGGTTCAGCAGGGGTCTTTTAAGATTTTCTTTCTTTTCATTTTAAATTTCTGTGAATGCCTCAAAGAACTGTGAACATACACTCCAACAAGTCAGCCAGAGTCTTGGTCCGTAGTGCGACTGGTCGTTTGGTTTTGTCGTTGGTGATGGCGAACTCTTGCATGCCCAACTCCTCCGCCACTTTGGCCTGTGTGCGGTTGTTTACCAGCGAGCTGCGGAGTAGCTATGGACAAGCAAAAACAGCATCACATTTTTATGTCCACCTGTCAGAAATGTAGTCAGGGTGTGAACCTATAGCCACGCAAACACAACATAGACACACGCTTGTGTGGAAATGTACAGAAGTACACAAAAACATCAAAATAAAACCCACATGGAATAATTCATCAAAGACAGAAATGGTAATGCAGAGTAAATGTTTCAGGGAGATTGCACGTTGCTCTGTTAAATATTACATTGTGACTTGGAGCTTAGCGGATGACAACATGTTAGACTGGGCAAGGTGCATTTACTTCTCTAAAAGGAAAAACACAAACATGTTAAATATAGCTACAAGATGCGGAAAAGAGCAAATAGAATGAAATATGACTGTCTGAATCTGTCTTGCTGTGATGTGCCCTCCTTAACAGTACACACGCAGTCACAAACACACACACATACACTGGTTGAATGAGCACTTTTCCCCCAGATTTGAAATCCATTTCAGATGTACCCCACCTTGACTCTTGGGCATAGGCAATGCTGGAGCTTTCAGTCTCTCAATGAAAGCTCGCTGTACGCTTTTAAACAAACTGACGTCACTGCTTCCATATATAAGGCATTTCTACGAATAAATAAATATCTAACTGCAAAGGTTCTTATTCAATTTTAGACCAGCTCAATCCCTCCAGCATCAAGCAGTCAGTCTACCCGAAGAGAAGTGCTGATGCTCAAATGAAGAGAGGGCGCTGTAATAGCATCTGACGCCGTCAGAAAATGGACTTGCATGTTCAAAGTGTGATCGTTTGCTTTGTACCTGTGTTACAAGCCCACGCGTTTGCGCACACACGCAACTTTATTTTTCAGACACTTGACAGCTTTGGCAAAAATGTGCCAACAAAGATGTGTTATTGGAAAACCACTGAACAAATGTGTCTCATGACAATAGCCACCACAAGGAGTACAGTAAAGATATAGGCGCAGTGTGGAGTGGGAAGTGGAGGAGAGTCATTTTGTGGAAACAAACGAGAGAGGAAGGGGGTGAATTACTGGCTGGCACTTGGAGATTCAAAGATTGATAGGAAGGAATGGGGAAAAAAAATCACAGCAGTAACTTCACTCCAGGTAAACTCTTGTAAGAAGCGGGGAACAGCGAGCAGCTTCAGACAGAAGAAGCACAAAGACAGAATAAAGACAAAACACAGGTGCAAAGATGCAGATATGGATAAAAAAAAAGTACAGCTGTGGGCGAGAGAAGAGCCTGTGAGGAACGTGTGAGAGGACATATTGTTTAAGTGATCTGATCTTACTGTTAAATGTCCTTCATGGTGGTCGGGGAAGTGGATGAAGAGGTACTCTGTGGCCACCAGCTGCATGATAGAGTCTCCCAGGAACTCCATCCTCTGGTTGTGGCCCCTGTAGAAGAGGAAGGGAGGATGGATGGACAGAGGTAAAAAGGGAAAAGCGAAGAATTTTAATAAAAAGAAAACAGGGGGTTACAAAAAGGATATGATGGGTAAATAAAATGTTAGGGGTGATGTGTGAGGGCAGGGAGAAATGGGGTAAAAAGAGGAGACAGGGAGGGTTTCACATGAAGTTATTCAGCTACACATCAGTGGGGCATGAAAGGCATCATGCTCTCTCGACAAATCTACTGGGCTTTTAGACAGAAATGGTGAAGTCGGCTGATGTACATTTCATGGGTGGCCTCTGGGAACAGCTGCACTGACAGGTTGTGTGACAACTCGGAGGCTGCCTGAAGTAGCAGCCCTTCTTAAGAAAAACGCCGGGCTGTGATTGCAATTCAAATGGAAATAACCGAAGAAAAATAAATGCTTAGAAAACCTCTGGTACACCTGCAGGAGTGCCTGTCAAAACCCTAAGCCCATAAAAGCAGCGAGCGGGCACATGGGTTTAGAGAACAACTTTCAACCTTCTAACAATTTCGAGAAAAAGCTAATAGCAGCACTGTGATACTGTACATCAGCCTCCTGCCTTTCTCCCCGTCAGTGAAAGGCAGGTCATTAATTAAACAGAATTATAGATTAGCATTGCAGGTGTGGGCTGGTGCTGTGCCAGGCAAGCAGGAAGCATCGGGCGGGGGGGCGTACTGTAAGTGCGTGCCATGCAAGCAGCGTGGTATACACAGCAGCAGAGAACTCATCCATCTATAGATACTATATGAGCCTAGCAGGAGGGGACGGTCTGAAGATGAGAGTGAAAGATGCAGAGGCAGAAGATGAGGAGGAAACTGACATCAAAGAGGAAAAAAGGTCAAAGTTTATTGTCTGATTTATGGCGCCTCTGCCTTTAATGGGGGCTGACGCTTATCTGAGCGACAGAGATCAGAGTTAAAGACTCAGTGAAAGAGCTGTTTTAGCACAGCTGTAATGGTCACTTATTTTGATGATCAATAGTCTCTTGATCATTTTTTTTCTGTGACTAAATATCTACTGTATAAAAGACAAGAAAAGAGGTTCATCGCAATTTTCAATTTTTTTTTTTTTTTTTTTGCCCGATCAATAGTCCACAACCCAAAGGTAAAATCTAAAAATGTTCACGCTTGAGAAGTAATCAGAGTCTCTGAAGAAGCTTCTGAGAAGGAAACCCCACCCTCAAGCTTCCATCGTCACTTCTCTCACCCACGTTGTTGTATAAGAAAGCAGAGGAGGGAGAAACGAATAAATTCTACTTACTGAAACGACAACAGCAGCACTTTTGAAAGTGTCCAATAACTTTCTGCCAACTGACATCCAAACACGTGCCTCTGACCCATGATGCTGCTCGCAGACCTCAGAGATTCATTTGTTGACTGTTTATTCCATTAAACCCAATAATGTTTATTTTACAACAATATAAAACACAGAATTATCAAAAAATCCTCACATTTAAGAACGTGGGCGAGCGAATGCTTGGCATTTTTTGCTAAATAAATGACATAAAATGTATTATCAACTTAATTGTTATATATATTCTGTTAATCCGCCAATCAGTGACTAACTGGTTAAGTGCTAGTCAAGTGTAGTTTATAATACGATGTCAAGACAAGACTGGCGGGCTCAAAACCCATTTGAATATTTAAATGTATATTACAAGGGGGGGGAAAAGGAAAGGACTGATGGAAACCAGAGATAGCAGAACAGTTAATGCAGGGACACAGGATGAGGGAGAACTTGAAAAGCTACTTTTTATTTCACTCTGTCTTTAAGGTTCAGAGCTGAGCTTCATTAGGAGGGAAGGGAACATTAAAAATAATCACAGAGATTCTTAATAAAAAGGCTCTTCCACTGCACGAGAGCGTAAAGAGTGGAGGTTGGGATGAAGGGGGTGGGTAATAAGAGGAGGGAAATGGAGGCCAGTGGGAGGCTGAGAGAACTCCCTGCTCATCCTGCTCTTCAGTACTGTACGTCAACGGGTTTGCTGCGGGTTTTCTCATAATCCACCATACATAGTGTATGTGAGCTGGGAAAGGGGTATGCCAGAGAGCGTATGCTGAGTGGATACAGACTGAGGAGGTGCAGTGCGAGCTTATTTCATGGCCAATAGGAGGCAGAGTGAGGAAGGAAACAGTGGAGTGAGAGACGAAAAAAGGGAAAAATAGGATTGATAGATGGAAATAGGAAGAGATAAAGCAAGGTCAAAGAGGAATGCGTTACTGTGTGAAGCGTCACAAAGGGCCATCCCCATATTCACTTCAACACCAGAGGCACAATGCTCCAGTAAGGTGGGGGAAATTGAAGTAAAGTGTGGAGCTGAGGTCTTTATTCGCCTTTGAATTTGATCTAAAATACCTTTAACAGCCCCTCTAAAGAGGCGTCGACAAGCTGCCTGCTCTAAAAGAAGGGAGCATTCCATTTTTTAAGGCCATTTTCCCTTTCGGTTTTTAGGGAAATAATGTTCTTGTTTCATATGTGCACGCTTGTGTAAGGTTCAAATGTGTAATATGCAGCTACCGTCTACAAAGTGTTACGGGGCAGCAAGTGGAGCGGTGACTGGAATCAAATATTCAGTGACAATAGAAAACAAATCTGCCCAAGAATGTTTATTCAAAATGGTACTAAATATAATGAAATATTAGGATCTCTTTAAGCAGTATTACACTAAACAAATAATTCATTGTGTTTTTACTTTAGAGGCTTTAAAGTAACAGTATTATAACAGTGATTATTCCAACCTTTTGAACAAGCTATTTAATGGACTACCTGATGTTAAAAGTCGTACTTTTCTTCAAATAACAATTAGGTTAAATATTTTCACATTACTTTTCATTGTTTTAGCATATCAGGTTGTGTAAATCACATTTTTTTTGTCGTCTGTCTAATTCTGTCTTGTTTAAATCATGAAACCTCATTTAACATCAGTGCTAAATGACTGATAATCTGCGATGGTGTTTGCGAACGAAGCAGTAACAAAGCCTGCGTGCTAAAGTTATAGCTGTTAACTGCACTGATTTACTTCAACATTTAATGAAATATAATTCCATGTATAAATGTACCAGTAACTACTCTCAAAGCTTCACAGTAAAATGTACTTTCATTTAACAAATACTGAACTTAAAGAGAGATGGATCCTTTTTCACTAACAGTGAAATTCTTGCAACACCCAACTCTTCCGCTGTGAGAGGAGATAGGAAGCCCAGCGCCTTGGGGCCACAGCTCTCCATGTCTGTTGTCTGATGGTAGCCTCCGGTCTCCGCTGCCTCTCAACAGGGTCAACTCCCTTACTTTCTTCTAGTGCTGTCTTCATCTAGGTCAGCTTGTCCTCCGTCTCTGCAAAAAGTTATAGGCCAAAGGCCAACCTGGGTACTGTCTCCTCATCTGCTATGTGCCCTTCTGTTTCGTTATTTGACCTTGTTCTTCTCTCCATCACTACGCCATGACCTACTTTGGAATAACCTTTCGGTCCTCATGGGCAACAGTTGCTCAGTTCCAGCCTTCAGGTCAGTTGACTCTATTTAGGTCAACCTGCCTTTGGCCACTAATGAGCTGATGAACATAAATTACCCTGCACATATATGAATTCCTTCATATATTCTTGTGAAATTTAAAATGCATTAGTGTAAACTTTAGGGTCAAGCTATCGGATGTGATGCCACCAAGTTAGAAACTATCATCGGCATCAACCTTGAGTTTGAAAGTCCTCTAAGTAAAGCTCAGTGGGAGACAAACCTCTGGACCTCTAATCGACTTCACTGACCATGAGTAGGGAGAGGTTTGACATTTAAGTGATGGATTAGAACGTACACAGCAGTGCACTGTATGTGTGAATGTGTGCACATGACACACACACACACACACACACCAACGCACGCAGAGCAATGTCCTTGTGGCAAACCTAAGCAAGCAATTACAGAGTGCAGCCTGCCAATAAGATATCTGAGGTGTGCTGCCAAGGCTAATTTGCTTTAGCTGTCAAACTCACTATTGTGTTACGTTGTAAGGCTCAGAAGTGAGTTAAGCTTCCATTGCAAATAACCCTCTCATCCTAAGAATCAGAAACACCTCAAACTTGAGTGAACAGACTCATAATACATACAAAAATAGCAATCTCTTCTAACGAGCGAGGCTACACTGTACGGTAGTTACACGATAATGACATGGATGTCACAAACAGACCAATCTGTTGTCCCTCCGATCAATTTTAAGTCATCTATGTAGAAGTTTGTAACGTTTCCAGCTATTGAACAAATGTCATAGCTGAGAGGAAAAAAAATATATATTTCCAGTGTCAGTGCTAAATCACCTCAGCATCACTGTGAAACGCTGCAATTAACAGAGAAAAAGAACCAACAAAACAAAGGGTCCGTTTCTCTCCATTTTCAACCCACTGCATTATATATAGTGTATATGTGGTCCATATTACAACTGGATTAAAAATATATAATTTAAGTGAGAATCCAGGAATTCACAAGGTGGACTGAAGCACGACAATGAGAGAAGAAAAAAATCTGTCAAATAAGAGATGTGGCCGCAATAAATGAAAAAGATCCATTTTAAACCTTCTGCCCTGGACAACCCAGTGAATCAAAACCCCATTTCCCATGAGGCAGTGGGGTTATGGCCTGACAGGTACAGGCAGACTACAGATATGGGGACTTCAGAGTCCCCCGGGCCTGTCTCTCTCTTTCTTGGCTGTGAAACCCTTGGATTAGGGCCTGGGCCAAAAGGAGCAGTGAAAGAGGCTATCTGTCACTGAGGTACTTTGAACATGATATTCGAGACATCACTTACACAGGCAGTCTTAGTGACTGCAAGAAAATGTATGAGCTGCAGGGGGTAAACATAATGATGATGTGGGAGGAGGAGGCTGCCGCATTCAGATATAACTATTTAAAATGCTCGACGTGTGAAAAAACTCCCAGCATCTCTGATCATATTATATATTATAATGCATCATGCCTCCTCACCTCTGATGGGGACAGCAGACATTTCTAGCTATTTCTGCAGCATCCTTGCAAATTGAATCTGGCAAACTAGTGTCTCTCACTTTGCATCTTAATTGGCCGTAACTACATTATCAACAAACAAACAAACACTGACTGTACTTACAAGGTGAGGTGGTTGAAGCCCACAGTCCTCAAGGTGAAGGCTCTGGCAAGAAGACGCACATGTGTGAACAAAACTCCAATAGATTCCTCGAAGCTCGTCAGTGTCTGGAGGACTGGAGACGTCTCAATCAGCTGCCTGTCTGTCTGAGGTTCCTGGACCTGGCATAGTGGAAGGAAAACAGCACAAAGGCCTAGTCATTACAGAGCAGAGGTGTCTTACTAGGCATAGTCCAAAATGTGTTAAGATGTACAGACATTGGCCTTGTTGACACCAATGAAATGGAAATCAGAAAGAAAAACTTTATTGATTCCTGAGGGGATTTTGGGGAAATTTGAGATTAATAAATGGTCTAATCTTTTTAATATGCATTACTTGTGATAATATGTACTATTGTAGTAAGCATTTCATATGTGTGGTTCTATGAAAAAGTGATCACTTTAGGGATCCTTTAAAAACAACCAACGTGCTCAATGAAGTCATTCTGCATAAAAGCGTAAAATAAACTCCTTAAATGAAATGAACCTCTACAGTATGCGCTGCTTGAGGGCCTGTTTAGAGTGTGTGTTTTTACTCCGCCTCAAAACAAACTCAGATGATCTGCAGCAGATGGAATCTCTTCGTCATTAAGTTTTAAGTCAAATAGCTCGCTTTTTCTTTCTCTCTCTCAAAATCTGGTGATTCAAACGGTCAATTAATAATATCTCTGGTGACTCAGTCGTACTGTAAGTTTCCACGCTTGCTCGAATGCAGGCTATATCAGAGACTCCCAGCCTTATGACTTTGATAAGTCTTGAAAGAATAGTTTTTGGTTGAGAAAATTGCTGTAGATTATGCTTTTAATGTTAGCTTTAGGGCTTGGTGAGTTCAAGGGTAGACGGGTTCTGCAAAACAAGCCGCTCTCTTTAACTACAATATTTGCTCATGTCTGTGCCCATTAAAAAAAGAAATGAGTGCTGAGAAAATATGTGCATGCATGTTTTTTGAATCAAGACATATCCTTATGGGTGCATTAATTAGGCTGCTAGAAATATCTAATTGGTCTCTGCGTGGTAGGCTGTAAGGTTGACATCTTTTCCAAAGAAAACAGAAACACTGAGCAACATAATTTCATGTGGACATTCAAAGGGAACTAAAGCACATGATAATGGCTGTGATAGCTTGATCCATTTAGCTGTACTCTTTAAAGTACCCCAAAAATAAGAATAAAGAGAGTTATATTCAAGACTCCCTGGGGAAAGATGGCCACTTTATTCATTTTCAGCATCTTCTTTGTGTTTTCATGAAGAAATGACAAGTAAACAGCTTTCTCAGAGTCTCTTATGTCAAGCCAGTGCGTAGAGAAGAGATGTATTATTAAATTCAGTATTTTAATTGGAGTGCCGCCAGTAATGTCATGGTTCCATCTTCCAATATGTCCCAAGAAACATTTCATTTCTGCCTTTTTCCCCTCTGTTAATTAACGAAAGGCGTTTAAATGTCATGCATCACAACTAACGGCATCTCACGAGTTCAGCACTCATAGGCTCTAGCTATCCTTCAGGGGGAATGGCCGGCAGCAAGTCTTCAAACGAAGTGAAGAGAGAAGAAAAAAAAAATAAAAAATCAACAGCAGTTATGAAAAAACACCTTTGAAATGGCTTCAAAGCTTCACTTTCAGCTCAGTCCAGACAGAAAACAGAATCAGAGCCGAGGTCTCTTAAGACCCAAAAAGTCTGACACTCATGTATCTCCTCCAACAAACCAAAGGAAAAATTTTGAAATCCATACTCAACGTAAATGACATTTCGGTAAATTATTTTGGAGAGCTGGGGGTGATGATGCACTGTTGCGAATCGCGCAAACACGAAAGACATAAAGATGTGCCTGTCAACCACAACGCATTCCACTGCACTCTGTAGGGCATGTCGGTGGCAAGGCTAATGTATGCGTGTATGCCAAAGACGGGAGTACGCATAATTACCCACGCCAATGGCGAGCTGCCATTGCCATCCGCTCAAATCTCATTAAGGCAGCTCCTCTTTCACCTTCGTTTTGTCATTGTCATCTTGGTGGGCAGGTGAAAGGGTGACACCTTGTCACCTCTCAACAACAATTCTGGGCATAATGTTAAACTCCTGAGGGCCATCATCAACTATAGAATAAATAATTAAATAAGAAACGAATAGATGTTTTTTTTTCCTTGTGTGAAACAGCTTAGATTATATCAGAATCTTAAGACAAAGGGTCAGGATTCTATCAAGAGGTTGGCACAATTTAACAGGCGTTGGCCCGCCGGCAGGGAACCACCCAGAGGAAACCTCAGCCACGCGCAGTGTGTGGTAATGAGGCCACAGCTCTGAAGCGGCTAATGACTACTCATGCAACACACTGTGGAGGTTCCCCTCGCACCACAGAGCAGCAAGGCTGACCCCAGGGCTCCACCCTGACTACTGCGCCCGCCAACTGGGGCCGCCGGTTTGCAACTCACCGAGAAAACAGACTGCCGGATTCAACGGGTTTATTCTGAGCACTGACAAGCTCAACAAAAACATCCAGGTGCTCTGTGGATCTTCAGCATTATGGGATGAAAAATACAGGGGTGAGGAGGCAATTACACAGTATATATTTATATATACGCAGATGTAAGTAAAGAGAAACAACGTTATTTTGGGCCAAACATGGATATGCAAAAATGTACATATAAAGACGCAGAGACACTCATGCACATGCGGGGAGATGAAGAGAATAAACTGCTTAAAGACGAGTCCCGGCATACACACAAAAGGAACACTTTCTCCACACAAACACATCAGAGAGAAGGATGCCTGACGGTCCCTGGAGGCCCCATGTGATTCGGGACTGTAATCCTGTTACGGCATCTTTGATCTCTTCTTCCAAATCCTAATTTCAAACAAACACTGTTGACATGTTCAATGTTTCTGGGCAGATCATGCAAAGCAAAGAAGGGCAAACAGAGAGAGCGAGAGAGTGGAGAGACGGAGAGAGGGAGTGAGTGTGTGTTAAAGCATGATGATGGAGAAGGGGCGAATGGTGAAGCGCAGAAAGGAGCAAAGGCAAGAAGGAAGAGAGATGGAGTAAATGAAAAAGTGGATTAGGGTCTCGGCCGATGTGGGGAGCACTAAGACACTGGAGCAGAACAATGGAGACTAGTGTAAGGCTACTGGGGGCCTTGTGACAGCTATAAAGAACTCAGTCAGCCTCAGGCAAAATAGCTAACAGCTTGCCCACCACTGTTAGTAACATAAACAAAAAAAAAACATTCATTCAGGCTGGAAAACTTCAATGATGGGATAACACTTTTGTGTCTTGGGGGTAAGGTGAGTTTTAATGAGAGGCACATAGCCAAAATAAACATCAATAATAAAACATCGCTCAACCAACCTGCAGGGGGTGTGATGGGTAGTTGAGCCAGACATCCCGTAGGTCCTGCCAAGACAGAAAAGATGGGGGATGAGAGAGAGACGTTACAGATATTATTCTACAAATACAGTAACAGTACAAATAAGCAAGATGATACTTTGTAAAGTCAAAAAACAGAAAAAAGATGTTATAGTGTATTATGTTCATAATCATCATCATCATCTTTATTTATAGTGCACTTTTCAAGTTCAGTTTTCCAAAGTGCTTCACAAGGCCAGAAAAAAACCCAGTTGTAATACCATGAGGCTTAAAATGAAAACAGATAAAAAACAAGAAACAGATAAAACCAAAGGAATACAATTTAAAAAACATTAAAGTCAAATACAATCAGAAAAGGCTCTCAGATAAAAGTAGGTTTTAGGAAGGGACTGAAAGAGTTCACTGACGCAGCCAACCTGGTTTCCTCGGGCAGGCTGTTCTGGAGCCCCGGGGCCCTGACTGCAAACGCTCTGTTTTGAGCCGGGCCTCTGGAACAAACAAAAGACCTTTGCCCGAGGATGTCAAAGTACGTGCCGCTGCGTACGATACTAAAAGGTCAGATACAGAGCAAGACGAGAGGCCATGAGGGGCCTCAAATGTAATCATCAGAAGTTATATTTTTATTCTTAAACATACAGGAAGGCAAAAACATCAGGAGTGATGTGATCACATTTCTTTGTTCTACTTAAAAGCATGAGAGCTGAATTCTGTACATTGTGGAGTAGATCAATAGATTTTTGGTTCAAGCAACTTCCTCGTTAATAATCTTTTCATTTGATCTTGAATTGCAAAGCACTTTGTAAAGTCTGTTTCAATAGGAGCGCAAATGATTAATCACTGATCATCTTGTGGTTTAATAATGATGCAACTGTGATGATGGTTTACAGGTATATTTGATGAATCAGTGATAAGGGCACTGTAAACAGTGCGTAATGCTTGTGTGTAACGGCAGCTGTTCTGTTGGAGAACCTCATTGACTGAACACAATCGGTTAAATTGTAGTTTTTCTTCTTTGCAGTTCTTCTCATTGACTGGGCTAATGAGTGGTGAAGCAGTATCAATGTGCAAACAGGTGTTTCCACATCCATTTATGGATCATTGTGGGAGTGTAAATTAAGTTTCGGCACATGTGTCCGTTTCCACAATGACTAAACAGAATCAGGCGGGCGGCTTTATATTTTATTTGAGAGCATTGATCCCATCAAGGATACTTACCTCCTTACACTTACACCCAGAGCAGAATGATTCACGTTATTTCTAGACAGGCCTCCGCCATGTTTCACACTTTCTGGTTCTCCAACCATTTTTGTCCCAAAAAACCTTGCATTTCCCAATTGGCTGGGTAGCTTAACACCCAGGTGTAAAGAAACTTTTACACAACTTTATCAAGCAGTCAGTAAATTCGCTAACAATTGTCCTTTACAGATGACGTCAAATTTTTCAGGATTCCATGGATAAACTACAGAGAATCCCACTTTGTACCTACGCAATAATTAAATTCATGCAAACCTGAATAAAGATACATATTGAAAACAGGTTATGGAAGGTAATACCTCGGAAACACCTAAAGTTAATATAAGAATATTGATAAGTGCAGCTATAAAGAATTTCCCTTAGAAAGGACAAATGACTTTATCAGTGGTAATACACCAACGGAAAATGCCTCCGAGGTTATACCTTGCAGCCTTGACAATCCTTTCTTCGCCAATATCAGAGACAGCGGCTCTGTTGAGATGAAAAATCAATTTAACACCTAATGATGAAGTTTTATGAGTTGTCATTCTGCAGCGGATGAAAAAAACTGAAATTGTGATGATGTGCCACAGATGGCTCTATGTCGGGGGGACACTCTGCACTTCTTAGGCCAAATGCTTTCAGGTGCCATCAGCAGGCTCAATGGGGGGCAGTGAAATAACAGCAAATGAGCCAGCATCTCATTTTCAGACCAAGAGGTCTGTACATGGACCACCCACTGGGGTGAGGTGGGGAGTGAGGTAGTGCTGGGTGGGGGGGGGGGGGGGTTAGGGTGGATTGTGCGGAAGGCAAGGGGTGTTGCGGTTAGAGGGCTGGTGTGTTGTCTCTGGAGACACACATTGACAGGGCTGGACTCTTTGTGCCTCTCCTGCCTGTGGACAAAAATATATGCAAGATCAACATGTTTCTCCAACCCTGCTCTGAGGTAACCTTACAAGATCAAATGGTGGGGAGACGCAGGCTCACAAATAGACAGCACTGTGTGAGAGGGAGTATAAGCTGTGGCTCAAGTTGTTGCCAAGGACAACGCCAGTCTGAAGCAGTTTTGGGCCTGGGGTCTAATGTTGGGTGAGTCATAGCGGTGATATAGATGTGTCGAAGCCCTCTAAAGTACAGTATCACTCAGGTGTTTAAAAGGTTCAAGGAGATAAACCTTTAAAATGCGGTGCTAGCCCACGGGGAGTTTGTGTGTGGTCAGCGGCATCGAATGGGCGCCTCATCTTCTCAACCTACCCAGCTGGCAACCCATCGCCTTGAGCAGCCAATGAAAAATTCATGAAAGTGGTCAATACGTTTGAGCAAACGCTTCCTTTTGGTTGCTTGTCTCTTAGTGCTTTTCAACTCCAGTCCCAGGCTAAGTACATAGCAAGTATCAAGTCAACATAGAGCCTGCTTGTGAATACAAAATGGGTTCCTGGGTGTGGAGGATGGCACTGCTTAAAGGAAAGTCAATAGCACTGGCTAATGGTTCACTATTGACAGTGATTTTGCAGCCACAAAAATTGCTGTAAAATACACATGAAAGCGCTGAATCGAAAAAAACATGCATACAGGCATGCAAAAAAACTGCAAAAAGGGCTGAGAACGAGAAGACACTAAAAACACAAAGGGAGCGGAAGTGAAGTACACCACAAGCTGCTTCAGTTTGTGATCGAGGCTTATGATTAAAATCCGTCCACGAGACGCACGCGATCCGCCCACATGCTGTATATAGACCCGAACAGCTAATGTTTCAATTAGAGCCATTCCAAAGACAAGGCAGACAATGATTAAGCCAGCATCGAGTGGGGATTTAAGAATAACAACAGGGTTTTTTTTTTTCTCTCCCCCCCCCTCTCTCTCTCTCAGCACAAGGAAGGTATAATTACTGGGGGCACAAATCATCATGTGCAGCAGCTGAATCATAGCCATTTAGAGGATGGAGCTCTTATGTTACAAACTGAAAAAAAGGGGGGGGGGGGCATATGCAAACATGTTTATTTGAATGTCAACAGCCTACCCATAATGAGAGTTGAAATTAAAAGCCAAAAAGAAAAGCAACTTGGGGAAAAACAGCTATGATCTCAGTTTAAGGTGGGCTTCAATCAGCGCTGCTATAACCCACGGGGGGAGCTGAGACGCAGGCTCAGCACAAACTCAGGTCTCACAAGCCAACCGTGAATTTGGCAAAACCACTATACCCGCTAACTACACACATATACACACACTCCCTACCCATACACACATCTGGGATTGTTGACCATCTGGGATTGGGACATGACGGTGCTCCTATCTGGCATGGTCCAACGCTCCTTGACAAATTGGTCTCTAGCTACAGACTGCCAATCAATTCATCAAACATAGAAGTGCAGCAGAGAAATCAATAAGACATAGTGTTGCTGATCAATACAGACATAAAAGCAGCACTAAGTCCAAAAATGGAGGCTTCTGTGAGTGAATGGTCAAGGTGATCTTCCAAATATACAGGGCTCTACAGTTTGAGTATTTTACTTGTATAACAAACATATTCAGGCCACCGGTTGCTCTAAGGGCCGCTTGCGAGAAGCCCGTTATACAAAAAGAGTGAGAGAGATATATATACTAGACAGTACTGAGAGATAGTACTGAGAGATATATACTAGATAGTACTGTGAGATACTAGATGGAGTACTGTTTGTTAAATGTTAAATTATACTAATTCATTTATACTAGTTCCTCCTCAAGGTTGTTGATAGAATCTCTGCAGTGGACAGATGTATATTTAAAGTCAGGATGTGCCGATACGTGCTGCTTCTAGCCGCCGGCTGATCCTGAGAGCAACACGCTCCCTTTGACCTATTTTAAGTCTATTTTACTAAAGTTATTGTTATAAATACTGTTCAGTAATCTTGTTTACATTAAGTGTGGTGTGGGTTGCGTGGGTGCTGCTGGTATATCGTGTATCTGTCCCTGCTTCAAAAATAACAAGGATCACATTAAAGGTTGTTTTCAATGTGTCAAATTTTCAAAACATCTGTTTTACTGTTTTAAAAAACCTTTGGCAATAATTACAGGCCCATGCCGAGTGTCCAGATGCCAGGATCTTCACTTCAAAAGCCCTCTACTGGTTTTCAGATCGTAATTGCACACAAGCAGATTGAGCACACATCCAAACTCTAAATATGTGTCAAAAATTGTTTGTTAATAAACTCTGTTACTTGAACATTTTTCATCGTGCTCCTAAATTTCTTTTTGTGCTCCTAAAATTTTTCATTTAGGAAAAAGGTTAGATAAAAGGCCTTATACTGGGAAACTAATGTCGACTATTCGGTGAAGGCTATCATGCGATTAATGGTTAAGGTGAGGAGCGCAACTGTGAGTGTGGGCAGAAAAGAGTATTTGAATGCAAAAAGGCCAGTGAATGTGTCCGTGCATTCATTCTCCAAGCTATTACTAAACCAAGGACACGCTCATTCGCACGCTTTCATTCATACGTGGGAAAGTATTAGCTGTTGTCAAAAGACAAAGCATACACATTGCACAGATAAACAGAGAGGGACATTGGGGTGTTGAAGGAGTAAAGAATGGCTGAGAGAAAAGAGAAGTGGAGTTTATGTTTCATGTAACAGAAAACAGAAGCACTCGTTCTCAGGAAAACAAACCGGATGCTCTTTTAAAAAGAAATACAAATGAATTATCCGTTGTTGCAGAAAGAACTAGCTTGAATCCACACAGGGGCTGCTACTGCTGCAAGCCAGTGAGGCGGCCTTAGTATGGAGGGAGTTGTCAGCCAGCCTTTCACCTGGATGTAAGCCTAGCACACTCTACTGGTGTACATAGAGACCTTAATAAGAAGTCATAATTAGCAAATACGGTTAAAGCCTGATTAACTGGCAATTTTTGCAAAACCACTCAATTCAGAATGGGAAGTAAGGGTTGAAAGATTCAAACTGTTCTATCTGCCTGAGTCAGTTAAAAGCAAGCTGCTTTTGGAAGTGCATCCAGATGTGAGGGGGTAGGAAGAAGGCTGTAATGCCAAACTACCAAAAGTGACCATGGCAGTGCCATGGTGACCGCCTCAGTTGTCACAGCAACCTTTGTTCCATTTGGTGTTTGAGTGTGTATGCTAGTGTGGTGGTTTTAATAAACGACAAATGATTAGCCCATGGGCAACGAGTGAGATCATCATTATGGTGAGGCATGTCCCTCAGGACAGCACTGTGGCGTCAACATGTTTTCCCTGCAATATTGCACTGCTGTTGAATCCAGGTTGGGAGCAATCGAGCAGCTCCCCCTGAAGAAGACACTTCCTGCCTCTCTGCTGATGCTTTAATAACCTCCACAGTAATGTCATTAGCAAATTAGCATCTATTGTTTCCTCCGGGCTTCTGTGTGCAATGAAGCTACATTCCATCCTCTGCACGAGGCCTGTTGTTTTGGAACCAGTGCCAGCAAAGGTGATGTGTTGAGAGAAAAACAAGTGGATGGAAATAACTGTTGCGCTCCAGCCATGAATGCCATACCAATTAGGGAATAACAGAGGGAGCGAGGGAGAGGAAAAAACTGGGGCCAGTGTTTGTCTGGCTAGGTCTTGAGGTGGAAATTACATGCGTGCTTTGTTTTAGGTAGTCAATTCAGAATTCAACCTCCGGAGTCGTGGAGCTTTTGTGTTGACTTGTCATAAGAGGACTGGAGCGAAACATCTGTGGGGGTAATGACATCCTGGGGTGTAAGAGAGAGGAAAGAATGGAAAGGAAAGACGGAGAAAACAAGAAGGAGCAAAAGAGAGACACCAGCCAGCATCCTGTTACTAAAAGGAGGGTGTGGAATGACATACCGACAAACAGAAGCAGCAAAACCTTCCGGGGTGTGATCGAGAAAAATGTCCTTCGGTTCTGCACAGCGTCTTATCAGTTTGTTATTGTGCTGTGTGACCCATTCTGACATGTTAAACTAGAAATACAGAAATGCAGACCACAGAAATGCATCTCACTCTGCGTGTGCCCATCTCTTTGGTCTGCCCCACAGCTCCCCACCCCCATACCCATCATACCACCTGGCTAGTGTTTGGCTTTCTGGTCTGTGTCCATCTGTCTCCTCTCAGCTTTGTATGACAGAGCAGCCATCAGGAGGATTCAGCAGGGGGGGTGACAAGCCATACTATTTCAATATTTAGTCTGCCTGTCTAAAAACTTTCAAAACCGAAGTTGAAAATCATTCACTTTGGTTTGCACAACTTCTCTTGGGTATTTCAGTCAAATGCAACCTGACCAATATGTTCCTGCAGCATCCATGTTCTGTGTAACCATCACAATGTAGTGTAAAACCTGGACTGTCTTGTCATTGTACCACACCTGACACGACTGGCTGTCAGGGTGGAGGAGTTTGGTCTTAATTGGTTTAGAGCTGAACGATTTGGGGAAAAGAATCTAATTGCGATTTTTCTGCCAGATATTACGATTCAAATTTTCATTATTTTTTAAAGTTTAGCTAAAGTTCAATATTCACTGCAGGTCTATTTTTCCGCAGGTCTGCACAGAGCAGATGAACCGGGCAGGAAGTCAGACACAGAACGGCACAGAGAATCCGGTCGATTTTCAAAACAAACCGCCCTGCGCAGACTCCCGCTCGTGTGTCAACAATAAACACAGTCAAAACAGACAAAAAAAATAAACAATTTCACTATGTAGCCGACTTAACCATGGTAGAAGCACAAAAATCAAGGATAACCGGACACCGTGAGAGATGGAAGGCAGTACTGGCCAGCTGTGTGGCAAGGAGTCAATCCGATCCCAGGCAGAGCTGGAAAACAAAGCAGTCCCAGTGATCTGGAGCAGCAGTAAGTCATGTCAGTTGGTAAAACTGTGATGGTACCTTGCTCAGTAGTTAAAAAGATGGAGAATAAGTGCAATGAACAGCATTAGAAAGGGCTCATCCGATAATACCCAATTCCTTTTAAGCATTGTAAAATCAGTGTAAAACATGACTTCTTGATGTTTATTGGTTAATTTAACTTTAGGTGGTGGTTATCTTTAAACTTGCAACAGGACAGTGTTTATTCTAATTAAACTTTGAAGGCCATGTACAAACGGCAGTTAAATGTTCTTTATCCTTTATAGAGTTGGAGAAAGTTATGTGTGCTTTTATTACTCCACTATTGACCAATTTAATTCCTTGTTTTCTTGCACACGCTGCAAAGCTCACACTTATCTCAGCTGGTGGATTTAACATGCTGAAGAGACACTTAAAGTAGAACAAAGGATATAGATCACATACCAAGCTCCCCCTAGATTTTGGAATTTGTTTTAAGATTTTGCTGATTACTCAAGTTGAAAGGTCAAACAGAAATACAGATCGATATCATTTAAGACTAACCGCAGTTTAAACAATTCTGCACCTACTCGGGATCGTTTTTTCCATGAAACATGCTACTAACAAACTGTCTTTGTCTTCTCTTTGCTCATTGTACGCAGGTGCTCCCATCTGGAAATTCTATCATAAGCATGTCTGACTATTCTCTCATCTGTTCCCTGAGTGATAAAACAAACACCTGCACTCTATATCCTATCATCATGGAAACATGCAACAGCAGGTCTTTAGTAGCCATGTGACACCGATGTGCTCCATGTTGTTTGTTTCTTTTGCATAAGAAGATGTTTGTGTCTTCATGTTTCTCTTTGACTACAGTTTTAATTACAATCTTTATAGCGATGTGTACCCCATTCTCTGGCTGCTACAATAGGTGCCGCACTGCGCTTTATAATAAAGTTAGTTGAATACTAGACATTTTGTAGGTTTTTCCCCATTCAAATTCCAACCCGGCTCTGTTCAGCAGCTCCAAAAAGTCAGTCTTTACAGGGGAATCTCTCATCAAACAAATAAAGACCTCCAATTCACAACAACTCAATAAATGCTGTCAACTTTCATGGCCAGAGAGCGACAGTAAAAAAAAACAGGACCAAGGACGTTTCAGTTCTCCACATAGACGCGAACACTCTGCAGTCAGGACTCAAACACAATGTCTGGTCATACAGCAGAAAGGACTCGTAGTAATTTGCGGTGACAAATCAAGGCCAAACGTTTTGGCAATTCAAGTGAAGAAAGTGCAAATAAAAGGTTAGAATTTGAAACAGAACTTTGAATTATTGGTCTTGACCTCTGAAGAAAATCAGTAAAATAAAGTTAGTGCATAAAAAAGCAACTCAGTCAAATTGAATAGATCATTTATTTTCAGCCTTCCAGCAATGATTTTTTTTCCGGAGGGGTGAAAACCAATTAATGATAATCTTCCCCAGTTGTTTTGTGCTTGTGAGGTTTTCAAAATTTTTGTCCTGTTCCGCTCTCACAAAGACTACAGATCTTGATCAAACATGTTTGATGGATCGCCATGTGCCCTGTACTATGTGGAAGTCACAAACTGAATCTCAGACAAACACCCTCAATAGCCAATTCGAAAGAAGCCTGCTGCTACATAGTAGATGTGCTGCAAGTCATTTAATTGATTCATAACATTGCTTGCCAAGATAAACGCAAATACTGATTCATTCATCAATTATTCATGCCTGCTGATCACACACACGCACACTCAAACAATAGCAGGTGTCCTGCTCAAGACTGGCAAACTGCAATGTTCCACATCTCCAGTTCATTTCGCAAAATATACAAGCTAAGCCACGGCTTCATCCAGATTGTCTTTCTTCTCAGTCTTATGGTTTTATCTTTTTCCATATCAGTATACTCACAATAAGCAGTATTGCAGGGTAAAGCGAGATTATTTCTGAGTATGCAAGGCCTCAATATCATGTAATGTGTTGCACTTTGCCAAAACATGCAGCGTGTGGATTTGAATGAACAACAAGAGACCAGATTGGAGAAAACATTACAGTTATGTCTTCCACAGATCGAAGGAGGAAAATCTTGTCTAGCGTGTCTGCAGCTCATCTCTATCACTGATGTGTACATACACATGAGCGTCCACAAAAAGAAAGAGACACACACACTAAAGCGAGTACGCGTCCTGTACATGAAACTACAGACTGACAAAGGGCAGAAACCACATTCGAGCCGAGTAATACATTTTGTCAGTTACCTCGCTGTTGAAAAGCAGTCTACCAAAGAGCTGCCGGGCCTCCTCCAAGCCTCCTTCCAAATACACAGCACCTGAAGAAAACAGAGAAAACAAAAAAAATAATAAGGATGAATGCAAAATCAATATAATAAAGTTTAATAAGTAAGAGCGTGTAGAGCATTGCATGCTGGAAATTGTGCAGGATACCTTTTTCAACATGTGTAACGGTAAACCAGTGGGCTTACAAATTTAAGGTGCCTGTGAAAAGCATAACATTCCACCACTGCATTGCTGGTGTAAAAAAATTTTTAGCAATTCTGAGGCAATTTCAGACTTCTCTCCTAATGGAAAACTTAAAATTAATTGAACTCAGCAATGAGTTATAATTGCTTTATTAAAAGTAGGAGTGCATTTTTATTGCTTTTTGGCAGTGAAATGACCTCAGGGTTCTCGTGCAGATACACCTCCCTCTTGTCAGAGTGCAAGGGGAGGAGGAGAGGAAGGGACGGTTGCATCACGACACTGAAATGGGACTGACCAAGGTCACATAAACACCGAGCCTGAATTTAGAGAGGCAGGCTGAGCCGGGTGTAATGGTTCTCAGGCCGAGACCGAATCCACAGTAGAAACCTCCCCAGTCTCAAGTCGCGGTTGTGTTTTGCGTGTCTCAGCCCCCACCACCAAGCAGCTGCTTTTGCTACAGCCTGTTGAGCTGCTTGATTATTTAGGAAATAATGCCCCTGCCAAAACTGAAGGGTTGTGTGGAAATACTTCAAACGTGACATTTACTACCGCATCACCCGGACGTGTAGATTAGTGGAACGAGATAAAAACAGACTGGAAGGCGAGTCCTTCTCGCACAGCGTTTAGGCAGCCTCTCACCGCAGATTTGGACGGTGCCAAAGTAATAACTTATGCTACAGTGAAGAGTGTTTATCGCTGAAGATGCGCAACTGTCCTGTATGTGCGCCTGCCCTGTATAAACAATACAAACTTCAGTTGTTAGGGGATTGTCAGCAGTCTTACGGTGGAGCATTACTGACATCTGTGTAATTTATTTGTTCTTATTGACAATATGCCAGTTTTTCAATACATAAACTGCTACAGTCTGGTTTTTTTCCCCAAAATAAATAACAAAACTTTTATTATCTACATTTTTTTTGGTTATCCCTGCTGTACCAAAAGCATAACGAACCGTGACCCCGAAAACCGAGGTACATACCAAAACCCTGAATTTTGTTCATCCCCTAATGAACAGGTTTGACAAACACACACAAGCCCACGTACATGTACTTCATGCTCCAACCGATTTATGAACAATTTATTGTCCTCTTTTCACCCGCCTACACACTCGGGCATGACTTATCTGTGCAGATGTCCACCCAACACACACAATGTGGTGAATCCAACTTGAATTGCGGAGGGGAAAAAAAACATTTTATAGAACATGTGCATTCATCAACACACAAACAAAAGACAACAGATAAAGAAAGAAATTCAATAGAGGATTGGTCCCAAATTGTGGAGAACTGCTGTCGCAGCAAGCAAAGAACAAGACAAGTGTCCCAAATTTCTCTCTCTATGGGATGATATGCTGCATCTCCATCTCATTCAGTTGAAACACTCAGCTTCTTTGCACAAGTCAACTCTCCTTTGTGTGTTCTGTTGTTTTGCTCTTCTACTGTTTCTACTAAAATCAGTGGAACTATCATGGTGCCTTTAAGCTGCGTACAACTTCGAACCATCACACTTAGGGTGGCTCATTCAATTTAGAAAGCAATAACCACCTGGCAAATTGGGTATACAATCGTGCAGCGGTTTTTATTATGTGCATAAATGAGCCAGTGGAAATGGAGCTCGGTGTGGTTGCAAGTCTAAATGCTCAAACTGCTTTCATGGACGACATCAAAAACATATGAGGGATTCATCATCTGGGGAGAGAAACTGCTTTCAGATGGCTAACAGGCCATTTACACACACACACACACACACACACAACAGTGAAGATGCAGCCTACATAACCAAAACCATAAAAAAAAATACAAACAAAACACCTAGCACAAAGACAAACACAAATGCACACCCACTCTATCTGCCTTGTATGCCCTTTACTTCTAAACAGAGTGGGAAATTACTACCAGCCATTGCCCAAATGTTCGTAAAATTTGATTAAGCCTGACAACTTTGTCTCACCGTGGCAGCCACTTTGGCAAGTAACAGGCTCTCATTCATTTGGACGCCCTTTACTAATATAAAAATCTAGCTGAGTGGTAACATAATGAAAGTGCATTTGGAAGGCACCAGTCATTGTGGTTTTAAGACAAAAAAAAGTAATTTCCTGTAATGCTTATGACCAATCCTAAATCCGAACACGTATAAATCAATATCCATAAATCTAAACTCTTCTTGATGTCGTCCACAAACACAGCTTGCCACTAAACCCCTTGCAGATGTGTATCAGTAAGCAAGGCCTCTGTGATCTTGGCATGACAGGGAGGGCGTCTCGCTGAGGCTGACCGCAGGAGGCTCTAGAGAGGGGAGCGGTTCTTCACAGGATGTTTTCCACTAAGCATCAGCGCTGAGATTTGTGGTTGTACCATAATGTGGACCACAGTTGTAGATGCTGCTATGTAGCAGATGTTTCCTCTGAAGACCAGATGTGGGAGGATAAGAACTACCTCCTAGGACCAAGTTTTGAATGTCTTTCAACTATCATTCATAATGCATTAGTGTGTGAACACTGAGGCCGGGGGGTGTGGGTGGGGCCAGGAGGCAGTTTTCTTCATGTTTTGATTACACAGCAGATTTGAAAATGGAGGCCTCAAAGTCGTTGAAACTCAAACTTTTCTGCTTCTTATTAGATTTTCAAAACTTCTTCCAAGAAGAAGGAGAAGGTGGGGGTAAGCAGGGAGTGAGGGAGAAACCATGAGAGCCTCAAGAGATTTATAAAGGTATTAAAAATCTCAAAGCAACACCTTTGGTGTCAATCAAAGGGCCCGTGGATGAAGAAACCAAGATATGCATTTAATTCTAGCGAGAACACTCTTGACAAGGCGGCTGTCCGTGCAAAAAGTGTGCCCCAAAGCGATCCAATCAAAAGCACAACTTCGCCGCAATCATTAGCAGAGATCTGTGCTTCACAGTACACCTCTAACAGCGTGCAAAGTTGCAGCTGACGTTCTGAATACACCTATCCCACAAAAACGCCCAGCCAACTCAACTGGCAATTACATGCGAGCATCTCCCGCCTGTTCATCTTGCAGTAACGTCAGGCCCTGGCAAATCACTCTGCAGTCTCAGAGCTCAGGCACATTCAACACACTGAGTCATCGACCCTGCCAGGGCAGCCGGCACACAATACAGGAGGCCTACGAGTGAGGTAAACCTGCCTTCAATATGCACATGAAGGATCACTGCTACTGCAGTGGGGATGCTGAATTTTAGTGTGCACTGGATTCCCTTCTGAAAAATGTGATTGATTCACCAGCTCCGACAAAACCTAATAACAGTGATGTAAGACTGGAGTTCGACAGCATCTTATTGAATCCAATTCCAGCGTTAAAATGTTTTTTTTTCCAAATCCCTTATCGAATGTATTGAGGTTAAGCTTAAATATTAAATAACCGACTTTATAAATAACTCAGTGTGTAAGAACACAAAGCTGAGCGCACTAAAGTTCATTTTTTAAAAGGTAGATTACCCACTTGCTATTTCCATAAATAATCACCTTTACACTGTTCTTTGCAATCTTTGCCTTGAAGACATTGCGCTTAATGAACCTTGGACCAAAAATGGAACCACAGCCTAATGGTGCCCAACCCTCAACTGATAAATTGCAAAGTTCACTTCACTTCGATACAGGTCAGAGAGAACACAATGTGCAAACTCTAACAAAGTTTTCATCCAGTACTGTGTAGAGAATATCAATCATGCCTAGAGAAGGCCAGCCACTAATGAATCTCCGCATCTGTCACAAGTCTAATTCAGACAGCCATGCCGACTGTACAGTGTTATGTTTAGGAATAGAATTCCAATGTCTGTGGGCTTTCAGTGACCAATAAAACCCAGAGTCAGGGGCATATGAAACACCAGCGGCTGACAGTCACATTAATAACCTAGAATGAATTATTCAAAAACGCTCAGGCTCTAATCCATCAAATAATATATTAAGCCGCTCCCTTTCAGCTCAATGGGGGGCTGAAGCAGCAGACGGACACAGAAAGCAACACATTAAAAAGGCAAAAAAATAAACGAAACCGAAACAGGAAAATAGAATTTTCACCACAGCGGCGACAAAGACAGACCGAGTGCATTGTAACATCAAACATCTTACTTTTCAAAAATGAGGCTTGGAGCAGGGGGGTGGGGGTGGGAACAGAGAGACAGAGAAACAAAAAAAAAAAAAAAGAAAAAAAAAAAGAGGGCACCCAAGAAACCAACTCCACCACTGCTACCATTGCAGCAATTAACAAAGGGAGCAGTACCGCTCAATGAATACACCGGCTGCATTGTGTATAAATCTGATATTCAGCAAGTGAGAGATAATCCTTTCTCTCCGTTCTTTTAATAGGAAGAGCTTAGAGAGGGCCCTCACAAAGGTTCACCATCTGTATCCCCCATGGCTGCTGGCAGCGTATAATCCACAGATCAACTGTACAAGGAAATTAGGGCCATAAAAACAGAGTGGAGCCTCTTTTCTTCTTCTCTCAATTCTTTTCAAACAGTTCGGTAGGAAGGAAGCGACGTGGCTTATCAGTGAAGAGGACCTGAGAGGGAAACAGGAGGGCAACAGGCGTGCAGAGTTTCTATGAATAAGCAGAGAGAGAAAGTCGTTTCTAAAGACGAAGACGTAAAGTGGGCAAGAGCGAAAGTACAGACGGAGAGGGTGAGAGAGAGAGAGGGGGGGTGGTATAGAATGGGAGGTGCGCAGGCCAAAAGAGCCCAAATGAGAATGGCCCACTCCGGCAGAAGTTAATGACAGGGGATCAGAAAAGCAAGATTTCCATTCAACACTTTGAATTATTCAGGGTTGCAGGGCACCCATTTGCATTGCAGATGCCTTTCCTTTCCATTCCTCTACCGCTCTCCCTCCATACTTCCTCTCTCCCTAGCTCTCTCCCTTTCCTTCTCTCTCTGTCTCGAGCAAGAGAATGGCCCTGCCTCCGGGTTAGGAGATAGACACATTCTCGGCTCCACGGAGGGGAAGCTTTGCCCATGCAAAGCAGGAGATTATCTGCCATTTCCAACAAAGCCCAGGTTCAACGGTCACTGTGGCAAAGAAACAAATAAAATAAAGGTCAGAAAACATGCATAGTAAGCCGTTAAAGCTATCTGCCAGGGCCTTGGAAATATTATGAGTATGTCATATTCCATCACAGCTTTCAGAAAGAGGCCCATTTGAATTCAACGCATGTGCACGCTAGAGGAAAAAAGCGTGTTATAAAAGAAAAAAAAAAAATGATGGTACCTTCAGACAACAAGGCAGCGACACATCTGCAAGTGTATGTCTGTTGATGTGGTGCCTGCTGCTTTTGGGAAAGTGGCGGTTTGACGTCTCTGTCAGACGGAAAGGCCTGCGCGAGGATGAAATGACAGCGTTTGTGTGCCCCTCGTACCATCCTACGGCACATGTGAGCGATCTGAGTTTGTCTTGTAAGGAGAAAATGCTCTGTGCGGTGAGAGAGTTGGAGGGCTGGAGGGTGAGGAGGGGGGGGGGAGGGTGGAGGAGATGACAGAGTGACAGGATGACTCATCATCTGCGTGGCACATCTTTCACCTAATAACACCCAAACTCTAGATCACAGGGGGGGAACAGAGAGAGACGGAGGAACGCAAAGGGACATAAAGAGTAAGTCAGAGACAGGGGAGGGTGGAGACAGACAGAATGCTCAACGACAAGGTCTTAAAGGAAGCGTTTGAGCTAAAAAAAAACTGAAATGAAGATGACAAAAGTCTGAGTAAAAGAAGAGAGGCAACATCAGACGGCATTCTCAATGCAAGTGACTTTGTACGCCTCGAATCGGTGTGTATGTGCGCATGTTTTGCCCCTCAGCATGTGTGTCTGCGGTGGAAGTGGGGTGGGTGATATTTTTGAGTTAGTAATCCAAAACCCATCACCGCATGGTGCTCTCTGACAGCGGTTTTCTCACAGGTTCCTTTATAATACCATCCTTGTTTATTCATCACTTTTATTAAATTGAAATATAAGATAGAAGAGGAGAGAGGGAAGGGAAAGAGGAAGAGGAAGAGGGAAAGAAAGAGGCATCCAGTGTCATGGCCCTGCTGCCTTGCTCGGATGTGCGCAGCACTGAGGCGGCGACAGCCACGGGACAGAATAGATTATGACTTCGTCTTTGCCGATAATGAACCCGTTACAAGTACGGTGGCCCCGGGGCCGACAGGGGGCCACCGTACCAGTCAGCACTTTCTGCGCCACTCTGGTTTTGTGCAGGGGAGGGAGGGAAACGAAGAAGATCTCTTTAAAGCCACACGCTTTCTGTATCTATCATCAGGGCAGAGCGGAGACGGATGAACTGGTTCAATCAAGATGGTGATAAGATGAGGAAAGCTGCCGACTCTGCAGCTCTCCAGGAGTGAGGCTCAGCTTAGCGCTGCCCATGGGGTTGGGATGGAGAGAGCGGGGAGCGTCCCCACCAAGTGATTTTTGTGTGTATGTGTGTGTTTTGTGTGAGTGGTTTCCAGCACGGGGTCCTAATCACTGCACAAACTCTATCACTGAACTGCTAGCGAGATGAATGGCAAGCGTTGTGTATGTGTTTGGTGTGGGTAAAGGGGAGCTCTGGGGATTGCCTGTCCAGCCAGAGGTCAAACCACATCTCCAGAGATCAATAAAGATGTGTAATGTTTCAAGGGACTAATGGGAGATCCATTGCAGCTATTTATACAGCTTAAAACACACAAACTATTAAAAGATTCAATTTTACACAAAGCACATGAAGTTAGCAGGCAAATTAAACACATTCATGCATAGAAGCTTTACCAATAAACCTGTGTGCTGCGACAAAGTCCAGCAGAGCAGCACTTCGCTAACACTAAAGTATTACAGCCCTTAATTCTGTGTTGTGTTTGTAAGAGCCGGGATACAGTATTTGTTTTCAGTATATGTAAATCTGTCCTTTTAGGAATAGATTTACATATTTAGTTCACTCAAAATGCATTTGTCTTTTTTGTTCTCCTGCACAACCATCATCCCCGCTTCTATCTCTGTCTCGTGGGAATCTCACCGATAAGAGCCTCAAAGCAGTTGGCCATGGCGTGTCGCAGGTCCGACTCCCGGCACAGATCCGGTCCGTGAGCGTAGAGCATGAAGCGATCTAACTCCAGTTTCTGTCAAAGACAAACACATTCATATCAGTGTGCCGCCACTGAAACCCTGGTAATAGCCTTTTGAAAAAGTAATAGCATTTTTTTTTGGGTATTGCACATTTTCATAGGCTCTCAATGGAAAACAAGGGAAGAAAGGGGGCCAAAAAACTCGAGGGAAATGAAAAAGATTGCCTGCCCTTGCTGGAAAAGGTTCTACTTCATGGCACTGACAGATGTGCCCATGTGTTGTCCAGCTGTGGCATGATGCACTAAACCGGCACAGGAGGAAAATGTTCACACACGTGCCTACATGCACACACAAAATTGCACTGGCACACACACACACACACACACACACACACACACACACAGACACACGCCAGATAATCCCAAGATAAATTGTGAAATTGTACAGTGGTGACCTTCATTCTCTCTGAAAAGTAGTGAGTTCTTTCACTGGTAAACCACTTTTTACAATAACATACATTAGTTCTATAAATATGCATAACAGGAAATGGCTGACCCTCAACATCAAAAGAGACATAAAGAACTGACATTGAATTTATTATACTGGAATTTACTATAAAGCTATTACCAAGCTTATAAATATGTATTATTATAATAACAATGTCCTATTTATCTCTCTGGTACTATGTCACCTCATATGTAACGTACACATGCAGCCTCTGTGCATGGCTATATTTTACGTACAAATATCTTCAATGCACAGTTAATTTTATAATAATCTATGTAAGATCAATTCAGCACATGTGCAGCAGACAATATTACATTGAACACAGTATTATCTACTTGCACTATAATGTACAGTATATTACTGAGCTCTATCACTGCACAGTGTACATGTAATACATATCAGAGTTAAAGTAATTTTTAGTTTTGTCTCTATTCCCAGACTTTATTTTGTTCTAGTTGTTTATTATTATTTATGGCTTTTTATTGGATTGTGTGTCTTTCCTACAACACCTCCTCGAGTGTCCTTATGTCATTTGTTTTGTGATTTATGTGCTTTACCAGTTGTAACACTGTAATTTCCCAGTGGGGTTAATAAACTGCTCTTTTTATCCCTTTTTCTTCTTTTTTTTTAAATGTTACTTTCCAGAGTTCTCCATCTTTTAATATGTGTTTGAGTTTTGGGGGGTTTCCTTGTAACAGAGCTCTGGCTGATCCAGGAACAATGGCTGATGACAGTTTATGCCATAACTGGGCTGTACAAATACACATGTGACCAGAGGGTCACTGGAACATCTAAGATTACTTGCTTCGTAAATATGTGATAACAAACTAAATGGAAAAATATTTCCTAATTGACCCAACAGCTACCCTTGAATAAGGAAGTGAACTTCCAGTGAAACTGCACAACTCAGCTGGCGTACTCTGGTGACAACTTCTAAGTTTGATAAATCTGTATGAGATTAAAGCAGGATATCAAATAAAGAAGAAAAATAATTATATTCATAACAAAATGCTTAGATTGCATTTCATGTAAATAAGTGTAGTGAGGTGTGGGACTGTGGGTCAGTCAAACTTTCTGCAACTATTTCCCTGAGCCAAGTCAAAAGTAGCCCAACTTGACTTTACTGGCAGTGCACCACAGACAAATACCCGGCAAAAAACAGTCAGGGTTCTATTTAATTATGGCTGATAACTGCTGGTGGTATCCCACCCCCCGTGATTGCACACACAAATTAAATCACAATTCATAAATACTCCAACTCAGAGGGAACCCGTTCTTACTTTTAAGCCTTCCAAGTGAAGTGGCGGATTGTGCCGTTGCTCGCTGAAGATATTTTTTGAAAGATAATTGCGAGTGTTCTTGAGCAGACGGCTTTAGAGGAGCCTGGTAAACAACTTGGCAACGTTGAACACTGTATCACACTCACTTTACCGCGAGCGGCAAATTGAAACAAGCCAAACTGCTACACAGCACTAATGCAGATTCGGGCGGCTGCATCTTTGTATTCAGCAGGGAGTAACATGAAAGATTGAAGTTTTTAATTGCTTTCTCCACATCACGGGACGATTATTGTTGTGTTCTTTACAAACGTGCCAGTGAGTGAGGCTTGGCTGTACAACGCTGCCAGCGAGAGAGTAAAGTAAGGAAGCAAGGGGGCCTAGCGATAACAGGAACTGGAGAGTGTTTCAGGAAGACCTCTAGGGGCCCACAGGGACCCCAGACACACTATTCTAGTCCTCCAAAACAACAACCTTTTAACTCCAATTACAAACCTGAGGGGGCAAAAAAAAAGGGGTAGGGATGACAGAAAGACAAAATTATTGTTTTCCCCAGTGCCCCCTTAGAAAGAAGCAAAGTCATAAAGGCAAGATAGAAAACAATAACACTGTCTCAAACATGTTCTGCTGTCAGTTCACAGACATTTCACTGTTTCACCCTGCAGAAGTAGGACTTGTTATGAGTTGGAGGAGGCGAGTTTACCTTGGCTAGCATGGCTAAGTGCTGGTTCTGTACAATGGCTGTTCTGTAGGTGGCCAGGCCGCCCTCCTCCAAACTAGGGAAAAGGTAGTACAAGTGGACACTGCGGACGGAGAAATAACAGATTAGGCCAGTTACAGAACAAGTGACTGGATCTCAGCTTTCATGGTGTGTAGACAGTTTTAGTTTTTCAGTGCCTTAATCATGAAATACAAGAACAGTGGAAGAGAAATATGACCATCACATAATCTACAGAAAGTTCCTCTTTAGACCAAAACAAATAAGTGTGTACTTTCTAAAATGTGAAGACAGATGACAATCCCATCCTGCGTTTACCAAAAATTTCAAGACCACCTAATTAATTTTCTAGAGATTTCCAGCCTTTCCAGGTCTGTGTTGGAACCCAGAAATGGCCGCAGACGCTTCAGTGGTTCCACAGCTGGGTTCCGGGCGAGCAGGTTCCATTTTCATTACGGTCCAGCGTCTCTCTAACCACAGCGTATCATTTGATTTCATTTGAATTAAAACAGGCCATTTAATTCAGTCATTTCTAATCAATGCAAAGAGAGGAAAGCAGGTGGCGTTCTGTTTTCCAAATTCACGAGAGGTCTATTTGTCAGGGTATTGTGATCTTAGTGTGAAAACAAAGCACTTGGAATTAATAAAAACCACTTAGCGTAATGAAAAATAATTAGACCAGAGACACTTCGTTTGCTGGCAAAAGTGTCAGTCACAGAGACTGGCTAACCGGCCTACGTAGCATACTTCAGGTACAAAAAACATTGTGGTCAGCTTTTCAGTCAGACTGGAAGAAGAAAAAGTTGATTCACACACCCACAGAAAATGGCCTTCAAGAATGCTCTTCATGATGCAGTGAACTATTGACCCCGGTACATCAAAGGGTCATTAAATGAATAAAAAACTGTGGCTGCATCCAGCCAGTTACTCTGAAGCTCATCTGTAAACCATGTCTCATGTGCTTCTCCCTCACATGTTCTGCAGCAGTGAAAAAAAATCCAGAAACATGTGAGGTTTTCTTGACCCTGCAGTCATCTTTACGCGCTTCCAAAGACAACTTATAGGTTTTCATCGTCAATAATTATTACTAATTTCAAAAGAAACTTACCTGGACATCAGTAACTCCCTCTTGTGAACTATTTACTTTTTCAGGAAGGAGTCTCACAAATATTGCAAGAGGAATTATTTTTTTACATCATCTCCTGACCCCCCCTCTGTTCAACACTAGCTCCCTGTGGTGGGGCTATTCAAATGAGCAAAATATTCTGTTGGCTGGACAGCAGAGGCACAGATAACCTCCAAGGGCAGTGAGCACGGGAGGTGCGCGCAAGGCAGTTGGCTGGATCTGCTGTACCCATTTAAGTGGACAAGAGGCTGATAAATAATTCAGAGGGCCAGAGCGTAGGCCAAGCATGTCTCGTCAGACGCTAACAATCAAAAGAAGGAAGGCAGAGGAAGGGGGGAGGAGAGCGGCAAAAACATGCCCAGAGATATCCAGAGAAACAGAGGCTAACCACCTTCTTTGTAACACTGTTCTTGCTGCATAAGGAGCTGAAGCAGTGTCCCGTGTAACCCAGTGTCAGTTCCTATTAAGGTTTAATCCTGCTCCTGAATGTTCACTGTTGTGGAAGTATTAGCACCAAGGGTTACGAATTATATTTTGGGAGTAGAAGTTATTCTGTTGGGAAATGGAAGTCAGATAAAAATCTATTCTTCCTTTTGGCTACCTGTGTGGGTATAAGAGTGCTACGTACTGTGGCAAGAGAGAAAACCCTTTTCTTATATTTTCTTCTAGTAATCTCCGCTCAGAGAAAGGGGTAGAGGTACAGTGGGTAGGTGGGCACTGCGCTGCTAGGTGGTGTGAGATTAATAATAGCTACATATAATTAGCACTGTGCTTAGGTAAGTGCCGGGCAGCAATGTCCGCACTCACCCGGGAGTCAATAACACAGTCAGCATTACAGAGAGCAATTCCAGACAGCTAATTGCAAGTTGTCATGGAGAATTTTAGGCCGTTAAAAAGGGGTAGAGGGGGAAAAATTACATCTCAGTTCCAATTACCAGTACATCACTGTCTTAAATGAGTCGAAAGTATGGAAAGGAGCGTGGTGGTGACTGACATGGATAGATGTAGACAATGAGGGAGAGGGAGAAATGAAGTGAGAGGGTGAGGAAAGGAACGGGAGGGAAAAAAGAAAGGCCGATAGCGTAGTAGTCGGCTTCAATTAGCAGTCGTGTCTATCAAAGATGCGTGAGCGCTTTCTCACCTGGTGAGGAACTCGACAACGGCATCACCCAGGAACTCAAGTCTCTCGTTGTGATTGATCCTAGGGGTGGGGAGGAGACGGGAGGAAAGGTGGTGATGTGAGGACAGTTGAAGAAGTAGCGAGAACAACAGACTACAGGCACACTCACACACACAGCTGCTCGCCTGATCAGCGCTCTGAGAATAACAGCAGCTCACATTCAATAATAAGAAGTAGTTGCCCTTAAAATTAGCTCATTTCATTTCCCCTGAGAGATCCCTTCTTTTCACAGTTGAAGTTAATTTTCTTGTCAGCAGGCCTGCCGGGTATATTAATCACAAGGATCGTCCCTTTGATTGCCCCTGTGGTCAGTGATAGCATGAACAGATATGTGCCCGCATGCAGCCTACCTGGAAGGGGAGGGGTCATCCTGCCCCAGCCGAGACATGATGTTAATCAATGTGTTGATTCCTGAAAACAAATCCGTGGTGGAGAGGTGAGGGAGGATAATAGACAGAGTGGTCATTTTACAGCAAGAAAAGAAACAAGACAGGGAGAGAGCCGGATACAAAGGCAACAATTACGCACCTTTCTTCCTCATGTACATGTGGTGGACCTTCCTGTCTCCGTACTTAGGCTGGCGGATGCCACAGTTGGAAAGGGAGTTGCGGGCATGATCAGGATTCATGCCGAAGTTGAGGTGGTGACTGGGGTGAGTCATGGCAAGCTGGACGTGAGAATAAGGGAGTTAGCAAATAGGAGCAATGTAACGATTTTCAACCACAGGACCATTTTCAGGAACCCAAGAATCTTTTTAGGAAGTCGGGAACTTTAACTGTGTTTAAGTTGGAGGAGCCAGAGTCTCAATTTACTGTAGTTCATGTGCTGTATTTCCTGCCCCCGAACAATCAATGCTCCTGGGGTAGTACTTTCAAAACTATTGTGTAGAGTTTTCCGGACTGACCTGATTAGCTTCGGAGACACCTCACACTTTTCTGACGTGGGATTAAGGGGCATGCCATTTTTGCAACTTTCCTAAACTAACAATCCAACATTTTTATGTCAACAACCAGGTGCAACACTGTGAGTGCCTTCCAGGACAGATCGTCTGAAAATATGTGCGGTTATCACCATATTTAAACAATAATGCCTCTCCTCCCTCTCTATGACAGCTACTATAAACACTTTTGATTGACAACACGTTGTACAAACTAGTTCTCTTCAAGCAATAAATGACCTTTAGCTCGTCACCACAGTATGCCAGCTGAGCTACCACAGTTTAGTTTAGGGTTTTGGATACGTGGGTTGGTTTCAAAATAATCTGAGCAAATGACGTGTTATTTCTGATTCATTCAAAAGTTAAAAAAGTGACAGACCAAAACTTTTTTGTTGTACACAGACAGGCATCTCGCCTGTGGTATCCTGTGGCATATTTAGTCTCTCATTCCATCCCTGCACATCTGCTTTCCAACATCCACTCAAACATCAAAGTCGCAGAGCAGTAAATTACAAAGAACTTGCAATGAGACTGTGCTGTTGTCTTATCCTGTGCATAAAATTGTGACTAACAAAAAGCAACTCATTTCCATTATCAGTCTAATTGGCCTTATCTTCACGGTTCTTCCGATGTAGTCGAAATGCAAACACCATAGAGCCTTTAGCTCTTTCTAGTTTCTAAGGCTCCATAGTTCCTGGGACTGTTCCAGGTCACAAAGGATCAATCGTGTACACAGTGAACAAAAGCCAAACTGACAGTATTTAGACATCAACAGCACGGCTCAACACCAGGCCCTGTGAAAAGCCTCCACAGAGCATGATCCGTTCCACCGCCTCTTCCGGCTAATAACTAATTACAAACGGTAACACTGGTCAAAGCAAATCAGTCTAATAATGTTGGATCAGCAATCGCTCGAAGGAAACGAGGAGAGATAGCTGTGCTTAGGTGAGCCCTGAAAGGGAGAGCGAGCGTCCCCTGTGCCTCTTTGTCACGGTGAAGTTGCTTGTATGAAAATTAATGACTTAAACTTTCAAACCTGTAAAGAGAGGCAAAAGTGGGAGTTTAAGGTAAAATAACCCTGAAGGAAATGCATTAGTCGACACTCAGCTTTGTTTGAAAAAGAGGACAAAAACTGCTGTGCCTAGAAAGACTGCCGCAGCTGAACAACTCAAACGCGCTGAGGGAAGAAAAAGATAGGGCTCAGTAGGATATGTCAAGCCTTTATCAATCTTACATTAGGAGAATGTTAATCTCAGCCCAAAAAAAAAAAAAAATTTAAAAAACTCCAACTACTCTCCCCCCTGGGCTTGCTTTTCAAAATGCTTGTCTCCTTTCAGCCAACTTCAAATCAATTTCAAGCTCCAATGAGATATATATGTAAAACGTTAACAGAGAGGTTTCAATATTTATAGTTGCTCAAGAGGCCTTCAGCTTTGTACCCTTGAACACAGATGACAAATTCAACAGCAATTGTGTTTTTTTCCTGTGGTTAAGAGGAACAGTGTTGTTTTGTGGGAGAAAAAAAAAGCTAGTTATTTGACATGACACAAGCAGAAATCTACCAATTCTCAGCGCCGTGTTGACAGTTTGATAAAAAATATAAATAAAAACAACGACAACAACCACGTCTACTTCCAATTTCAACTCCCCCCATTGTGTGGTGTCAGACATAAGTCAATGACTGCCTACTACACAGCCTGAACTACAGAGTTGGGTACTCTAAAGGAAATGCATCAAGCAAAACACATCAGTTATTCTGTAAACACTGCAGGTCCTTCACAGTTAAGGACAACATCCAGCAACAGTATTGGCTTTTAAGCTGAATCTGTGGAGAGGATTGACGTCTGCAACTGTTCCTGTCAACATAATGACTGCGTAAAGTATTTGAGGGATTTGGATTTAGTGATCACTGCCTCAGCTGCTGCTCAACTGCCTTTGGCTAAACGGGAATGAACATCATCGCTCAGTGGAGAGCAGCAGACTTGACTGTAAAGAGTGTTGTTGCACCCGCATGCAGGGAAAATGATGGGCAAGCTGCCCGGCTTGGCAAACAGGACCCAACAATGTCATTACCGCGTACTGCATTATTTAATATAGTAAACAGGTAAATACGGATTCAGGGGTAAAAAGAAAAAAAACAAGCGAGGGAACAGACTGGCATCACTTGAAATTCTACTCTGCATTTTAATGTAAATTAGTTGTTTACTAGTAATAAAATGTGGCTTATTAAAAATCTTCTTTGCATTGCCCTTAATTTGGTATTGACTGCAGCGAAATCCTTCCCGGAGACTGTTGATAGTGAGAACAAAATGAAGCAAGCTGAAAAAAGTCGCACTAAGCTTAACCTTTTTTTTAATAATACACATCTAGCAAAGCCATGTAACTGTAACCTTTCTGCTCGTCGCAATCATCGCTCTTTATCACAGTGAATAAAAGAACAGCCATTACATGGCAGTGGTCTTAGTAGTGAGTCAAGGCAAACCTTTCCACTTTCACTCTATATCACAAAAAGAATGAAAGAAAGTAAAAGCAGTTACTGCGGGAAGTATAATTAAAGCACAATATGGCAAGGTATCTACAGTGGGACTGCCATTAACCTCTCGCGTCAAATAATAATGCATCTTAACCTGTGGCTTCAGGTTATGAGGGTTTAGCCTTGGATTTAGCTAAAAGTTTGTTAACCGGTTTCTGCACCCACAACACATGTTTAATAATGTGTGCAAACACCGTATAGGCCATTCCTTGCACTATTACATGTAAAATTCATATTTTTTATTTGTAACAAGGAATACTTGTTCAGAAATACAAGAAAATATTCCAAGCCTGTAAAAAAAAAGGTATCCAGGCCAGTGTTACTCTAAACGGACTGACACCTAAATCACATGGCTGGGCATGTGTCGCCATGAATAACAAAACAAATAAAATACACCGGTACTCTGTAAACAGAGTCGCAGCCACATTCACGGGGGCACATAAACAAAAGCACGCAATATCAGAGCCGGGGCAGAGGACTTGTACAGTTAAATTATTGAGATCCTCAGTGATGCCTCTCATTCTGTCAGCATGGGTCAAAAGTGAGGAATGGGGATGAAGCAACAGGGGGTGGGTAGGATTATGAGGGTCTGGTGGATGTGGCGATGCAGGAGCATGTGGTGACTATGAACACATGCCTCTCCAACCCTGCCCCCCCACACAAGTTTTAAATGTTAAATGTTTTACAGGGAGGCTCTCAGAAGAGAAGCTTCAAAGGGCCGTGGCTCCACTGGAGCCAGGCGGGGGGAAATGCAGAGGCTCCCACTCGCAGGCTGGGTTTTTGTCAGTTGCTTCATGGCAGGTTCATGCTGCCATTCTGTACTGCAATAACAGGTATGTTGAAGCACAGAGAATCAAAATGATATTTCATGGCTTTATTGCCTGGGTGTAGTATAGTGATTATGCATTCAAGACATATGCATGCCTTGCAATTTTGAATCACAGATAGCTTTCATTAAAACTCTATAGAGAACGAGCTGGAAACAAGCATTGATTCTGTGCAGACCCACCCAACTCTCTGGTTTCCCAGATGATCAGCTGCTTTCATCTCTTCTAAGGAAAATATGAAAAAAGGGAAATAAATTCTTACTCCTTTAATGGGAGTAGAGCTCATTACTCTTCAGAGCTAGAACAAAAATTCACATTCTGAAATACCGATTCAAGTGTCCCAAACCAAGAATGACCGCCCAAGTTCTGTTCCTCTCCAGAAACACCTCTTTAAGTATGACCTTAACTAGGTTTCAAAAGGTCTGAGTGTGTTCAAAGTACCACTTTCAAAATCTGTCAGACTATGCTTTGTTGGACTATTAATATAATTTAGGTAAAAGTTTTTTTTGTAACGTAACTAATATGGAAGCCTACTTTCATTGTTTTAGACATCCCTATTTTCAACCAAAGTCAGAGTTTTCTTGTTCGTAACACAAAGTTGCAGAGGATTATTTGACTAGGGACTCCAGGGAAAATGTTTTAACGTGGCCACGCTCAGCCCAGTGCTCCTTAGCATCCCTACAGTTGCCAGTCACCCTGGGAAAGTCCTCAACCCAGACCCTCTTTTTAGCCTGAGCCTGATTGGATTTACAGGAGTTACAAAGAACTCCAATAGTGATGAGGATGTCACGGCAATAAACAGCCAAATATTCATAGAAATCTCTCAATCATGTCAGCCATTCATAAAGCATAAGCCGGTGTTTGTTTAAAATACCCATGGCTTCTCTACAGCTAAATATAAAATACTACGTTTGTATCAGCAGAAGCAAAAACCTGCTCCCAACTGCAAGAGGCACATTTAGCAATTTATTCAGACTTCCAGGTGAGAACTTTAAACAGTGTGATAACACCCATACTGTTGTTTGAAAATGTCTTTATTCACCCATATATTATATACAGCCTTGTGTGTATGTGTCAAAGCACAGTTCATTTATAATATAATCAAATGGTGGTACCAGATTCTCTCACGTTAGGAATGAATAGACTGCCACTGGAAAACATTCAACTCATTAAATGTGATCATCCTATCGGAGTGGAGGCAAATGGAAGGTGATGGCTGATCGGAAATCAGTTCTGACTCGGAGAGGGCTGTTTGAACAAGCACCATTGCACTGCTGCAGCCGTTCTGTCCAAACCCATCTGTGCAGAAAGTGTGTGTTGTGGGACATTAGCCACTGATGTGTGTGTGCAGTAGATGAGGAAGGTGCTGTAAGCTCAGCAATGATGGCTCCCTACTTGGATCATTTCTGTCCCAGTAGTGGTGAACTGCTGACAGCCCTGGCTTTGTCCACACACACACACACACACACACACACACACACACACACACAGAGCGATGGTATTAACACCTCAGTGGATAGAACTGTGATGCGGACAGACAGGCAGAGCACACTGCAGAGGCCTGTATGTGAGTTGTTATGATCACACACAGATTGTTTCTTCTTTTGGTTGTTTGTCTCTTTGGAAGATGAAAGAGTTGACAGAGAAAGAGGGAGGGACAAAGCCATTAACTTCTCCCTTAGAGACGTGGATGTCAAGCTGAAACGGGCGTCTCCTTGATGAAAGGGCCGCAGCTCGCCGGCCCGCCGGCTGGCCTCGCAGCAGGTCAGTGTTTCCCTTTAAGCGCTCATAATGACAGGTCATCATTATACAAACGACAAGGCGGCCAATCATCGATCGATCCGTGCAAATCCCCACACATAAACACACCCAGCGCACTGAGCAGTCATGCACACAGAGGTTTGAGCGAATCTTAATGCATCCTTCCCCTTTTTAACTATGAATAGCCTACAACTCATTGATTTCTAATGTATCAGGTTATGACAGCTCTTCAATATAACTGAAGGCAGCCGTGGGGCTTACTCTGAGAGCACACAGCTTGAGGCTGCAGACCTGAGAGGGGAGAGCTGGCATTATGGAGGAGGCTGTTGTTGTCCTGACTACTGTCACTGCAACTCACAGCAGACCTGGGATGCTCGCTGCAGAGATATGACTCAGGCCAGTGTGTGGGTTACCTTAGCTGACTCCTGAGCCCCTGTTTCCACCTGAACTCTCCCTGCAGAGGTGGAATGGGCACAATAATGAGGCAAACGCTGCCTCGTGGATCTCTGTGCACAAGGAGCCCCTGCACAAAATGTTTACTTTTTATCTGGGCGGCTGTAGACTGCGCCCTGCCTAAAGGAACTGCAGGGATATGCCTACCTTTATCTATCCTGTCGGTTATCAACTATGCCAGCCTTTAAATAATGCAGCTAAGGTTGAGGCATAGAGTCACATCACTTTGCAAGTAAGCACCTGTCATGACTGTGCCTTACCTGAAGGAGGCAGCGCTCCTTGAAGACGTAGCCAATGAGCTTATCCAGGTGCATCAGACACTGGTGGTACCGGATATGATGGGTGAGAACAGGCAGCATCATGGCATGCTGTGGAGGACAAAGAGAATTGGCAAAAAGGGCAGGAGGAAAGGCAGTGTAGGAAGAAAAAATTGAAAAGGAAAAGAAACGGGAAAAGATAGAGAATAAGGATCATATATATATATATGAAAGAAGAGAGAGGGGAGTGCGTTTTGAGAGAAAGTGTGATGAAGAGATTGTGAGAAAGAATGGGTGAGAGTTGATAGAGGGAACAGGGAGGGAGAAATCAATCAACCAGTCATTATTTATTAAGTGGTGCTCTGCAACAGAGAGATGAAATAATCAAAAACCCAATCGCTGCACTGTGAGATGGAATGAGAGGAGGGAAATTCACATTTGGACAGGACAGTCAAATCGAAGGCCATTTCGACATGTTGACACACTTACATTTGGACAAACACTGACAGCCCCCTCTGACCCTCATACAATAAAAAAGAAAAGTTTGAGTGCAACAAAGTGAAAGGAAAGTGAAAAGCAAAGGGAGAGGAGGAACTGGCGGATGAGTTGTGAAGGGACTGAGTGTGCATATCAGCGAGGTAAATGTGACACGGAAAGTGAAATTGAAAGCAGAAAAGAAAACAGTCAGTGGTCAGCAAATGAGTCCCTTAGTCAGAGAGCCAATCTACAGAATCATTAGTGGAGGCTTATCAAGTCCGCCAGTCGGAGTGGCTGAGAAACTGTAGCAGAGGCTCGTGTACACACATTAACCCCGTGCCACCACATGAGAGTGGAGGGACCCACGCACGCTTTAATTAGTGCTACTGGGGAGGGTGAGCCCGAGGCCCGGCGGCTACAAGCAGTGCTGCCACGTAGCCCTGGGGCCATCACAGGGGCCGTGGTGACACACTCCCCAGGCCTTGTTAAGCAGCCAATTAACAAAGCCAGGCCCTGGCCGTGTCTACAGCTCCTGACCTGTTCTGATGACTGCCGGAGTGACTGAGTATATGTGTGCGTAGAAAGGCGGGCCGGGGGCTTGTTAGAGTTGATACTCAGGTAATTAAAAGGTGGGAAATTTCTAATTTACTGTCACGGATGATGTTTGTGCATTCTGGACGGAGTCCAACTGGACCAGCGGCCTGAATTTTCTTTTCCCCTGGCTGAAATATGACAAGTGTGAATTTTAAATTGCACTTGCACTCAATTTCTCATAATTTTATTACTGGAATCTGACAAAATAGTTATCACATCTTATTTCCTGCTTAACCACATCACTTTGTTTCTTCAGTTTATTAGTTACATCAGTATACTGAGATGTCAGTGTAAAGCAAAAGTGCTCTACTTCAACTTAGTTTACGATACTTTACTAGGTAACATATACAGCAATGGAGATTTAATCTACTTCCTACCTACCTACCTACCTGTCACTACTACAAATGTAGACAGCTGTATTCATCCATGCTCTGTCTTGATTATGCGACATATAAGTAGGTGGATTAATGTTTATATTAGATGATTGATAAATAAATAAATGCGGCGCACTGTTGCAGTGAATAAAGACCCACCCACACTTATTTTCTCTGTTGTAGAAGGGAAAACTCTAAATTTTTGACTGACTGACTGCCTTCACTTGGCTGTAATCAGGGACACGAAAAGGCAGGAAGACAAAGCAGAAAACAGCAAAGAATCAAAAAAAATAAATATAGAAACATAAAATTAAAAAAATAGTGAGGAATAAATAAATCGCATTCCTGCCTCCAATCTGTAGCCTGGTCCTTGACAGAGTCTTTTAAGCGAAACAACCTTGGCGTAGCTGAGCAATGTCAATAATGAGGGGGTTGATTTTGTTCTGAATAGAGCGCCTGCTTTTAGAATCAAGAATCTATGGGTCAGTTTTGCCGTTATCTCTTGACTGTGTCACACGCTGTGCAGAGTGTACCACCGCAGTTCGAACTGAAATTATTCATGAACCAATTAGTCGTAGCAGTACAGCTTGAAGCAAATATAATTGGGCAGCAATTATGGATCGGATCCTTCTTTGCTAGACCTTGCTGTAAGAGAGGTCTGGTTTGTGAGGCTAGAACTTTCTGTCATTCCTTTCCAAATGTGAGCATGAGTATCAGCTGTAGGCTATCCTCGCCGCATACAGAGACAGGAGATGGGTTCAGAGAAAGAGATGTGCAACGCTGATGGCAATTATTTTCTAGCAGACAATATTGCAATAGACTTATAAAATAAAGCGTAGTAGTCCATTTCATTACACTCACAAATCCATGAATACAGCTCTATATGTTTAAGTGGGCACAGCATGCCACTAACACATTCAGGGTTATGACTCAAATCTCATTAAGGCTGTCCAAGCTAAATTGTATGCAAGCAGAGGGCTGTAAGCTGCATATGTTGTCCCACTTCCCTGAGATGGAGATAACATACAGCCCGTGTGAAGATAAAATTCCATCCTGGTTTATTTTGCTGCTAACAAGTGCATAAATGGAGATAACGCTACGCGTGCTCTTGCCATACAGACGGGTGGCAAAAATAAAATGTCAGATCTGACACATTATTTAATGAAGGGTATGGTTGCTGAGGCACTGTGGGAGTCCACTTTCCTTACACAAATTTTGACACTTGAATGGAGAAGTGATGCAAGATGTGGAAAGATCAGAAGCAAAGTTTCTGTGGCTGTTATGGGCATTGGTCTGTGTCTGTCTCACTGCGGTGTTTTACAAATTAGGTCTTCGTTTTTCATAGTTCTGGCCATCAGTTAATGTATTCACCTTGTTAATATTAAGGACACAGACAAGCAGTTTAGCAAGATAATCTAAGCCTCCTTACTCAAAATGTCAGTAATAATCCCTCATCGTGCAGGAAAACTCACACAGCAAGTTAAAGTTGAACCAAGTTCAATGTTTACTGTCTGTAAACAGACAATCTGGGTAATAATTTTACTGTTTGTCTTAGTGCTTCACCTGTGGAGTACAATGTTAATATTACAGTTAGGAAATATAGTCAAAGCTATAACAATAAGTTGTAATAAGGTTGTCCATTAAATATGTAGCACTAAGCATTCAGCTGCAATACATTTGCTCCGGGTCCGCTTTTGGATTGATTTTAATGTTTTATTGATACCGTCTAGGGCTGTTTGTGGTCTGGCTGCTGTTTAGATTGCTGAGACTCCAAACCAATGGATCCCACATTCAGTCTTAATAGTTGTACTAAAGTACAGATTGCTGTCAATAGGTGAGGTCGGAGAACCTAACCTCTCTACGGGTCTATGAAGAGCTTATCTGATAATGAATTCACAGTTTTACAACAAAAATGCTCAAAACTCTCTGGCTTCAGCTTCTTAATGTGATAATTTGATCATTTCTTGGTGTATCAAGTGTAAGTTAAATATCTTTTTTTAAGTGTTGGTCAGATGAAACAAGAGATTTGTTACTTTAAGGCTGTGGGAACTTGACAAACAAATGAACTGTTAATGAAACTAATCCTTATTTCCTTTCCTTTGTGTCCTGTGACACTTAAATTGCTCTTGAAAACGTACTTTTATTTTTTTTTTTTGAAAGTTGTGTCATCCTAATTGTTTGTACTTCTATTGATCATAATCCATTTCAGCTTTCTCACTTAACTTACTGTAAATGTTAAGGCCTCTGCCTCTGTATTGTATTTGTCTTTAATGATTTTATTAATATTTTAAAGCACTTTGTAACACCGTTAAGGTTCACGGTCAAGTTCATGTTCAAGTTTCATTCTTATGTAAATATCAAACAGTGTGCACGTTTGTGTAAATGAGCGCATGTAATCTCCCTGTGGGTATGAACATCTGAATGTGTGATTCGCCGTCACATGTTCCGCAGATCCACGAATATGTACTGCTGCATGTATGCAGTTGTCAGTGTGCATGCATACAGTTGACGGGTGTTACCTGACAGACGTCGGAGCGGATGCCAGTCTTCCAGAAGCCCTGACTGCTGAGCTCCACTGTCACCTCACGGCGCATAGTGTTCTTCTGACGGATCTTCTGAAGAGCTTCCTGCCAAACAACCAGCCAGTCAATTATTGATCCGCTGGAGCACAGCCTATGGGGACAGCTCCCCTCCTCAAAACCCCACCCCATCCTCACCCCCTCCCTTTCTTTCATTCCTGCTCTCACAACAGAAAGGCTGGCACATGCAATAAACTGAAACCTCCATGGCATGACACATATACAGTACAGCAGCAGACAGGGGCAACAGGGGATGTGACAGCTCTGCTGGTCCTGGCTAATTGAGGCACTGCAAAGGGTCAGCACTGCTGTGGGAGGTGGTGATGGTAGTGGTGGCGCTGGGTGTAGGAAGGCTGATACTGAGGATTCAGTCCCAGCAGCCAAGAAGCACCTGCCTGCCCATTAAGACCACCACATGAGCCTAGAGGTACCTCCAGCAGCAGCAGCAGCAACAGCAACAGGATTCATTACAGATACATACACACACACACAGCATCATTTCAGCCCTAAAGCAAATAACTGGGAATGCAGTCGGAGGGAGGTGAGCCTGAGACAAGAGGGTCCTACAAATAACAACCAAGATGGAAGATGTATTGACAGACTGCACCTCCTAAATGTGCGCATGAATGTGTTTCATTCAAGTGAGACGCTATCGACTCCGTCTGAGTTAGCCGTGATCTGCCTAAAATGGAACGCCAGGAATTTTTGACTCGCAGAGGAAATAAGAACAACAAAGGCATGAATAAATAATGGCATCCTACTTTGAACTGTGCATCAAAGTGAACACGCTCGCCCACGCAGCCACACATGCATGCTCAACCACACACACACACACACACACACACACACACACACACACAAATCTTTCCATGGACAGCCAGCCACTGTATATGGAAAGCAGTAATCACAGCGAAGTGCGAATGATATGTAAATACTTATTATGCAGGGCTTTCTACGGAGTCAGGGAATGGACTGAAGTACAAAAAGTAAATAATTAACCAGGATGGGGAGGTAGAGGGACCAACTTGCTGCTGGTTAAACAGACAAGTAATGGCACATTTGACTTTTATCATCACATCCTTTGCTGGGAGGAGTGTTTGTGGTTTGGATGAGGTCAAACACCAAAGACACTGTATGAAATTAACTACCTGTGGAAGACAAAGTGCTCATCTGTTGACTGTGTGCTCCGTTGCTTACTTGTGCTTTTGTAGGTTAATTCAGGGGACTTTAACTCATTCGCATTACAGTGTTCACATTATCCTTTAATCATTTCTAAGATGAAATGATTAAAGTAGTTGTCATTGCAGGTGGTCCAGCATAAGGTCTAAGGTCGATATTTATGGCTCCCAGAGGAAAAATGTTTTTGGCAACCTCCCTAACCTTTAGCATAAGACCACGCTGTGTAAACAAGATACAGGTGAAACTCAAAAAATTTGAATATCCTGCAAAAGTTCATTTATTTCAGTAATTCAATTTAAAAGGTGAAACTAATATATTATATAGACTCATTACATGCAAACTGAGATATTCAAAGCCTTTACTTGATATAATTTCAATGATTATGGCTTACAGCTTATGAAAACCCCAAATTCAAAATCTCAGAAAATTAGAATATTGTGAAAAGGTTCAGTATTGTAGGCTCAAAGTGTCACACTCTAATCAGCTAATTAATCCAAAACACCTGCAAAGGGTTCCTGAGCCTTTAATTGGTCTCTCAGTCTGGTTCAGTGGAATTCACAATCATGGGGAAGACTGCTGACCTGACAGTTGTGCAGTAAAACATCACTGACACCTTCCACAAGGAGGGAAAGCCTCAAAAGGTAATTGCAAAAGAAGTTGGATGTTCTCAAAGTGCTGTATCAAGGTACATTAAAAGAAAGTTAAGTGGAAGGAAAAAGTGTGGAAGAAAAAGGTGCACAAGCAGCAGGGATGACCATAGCCTGGAGAGGATTGTCAGGAAAAGGCCATTCAAATGTGTAGGGGAGCTTCACAAGGACTGAGGCTGGAGTTACTGCACCAAGCGCCACCACACACAGACGGGTTCTGGACATGGGCTTCAAATGTCGAATTCCTCTTGTCAAGCCGCTCCTGAAGAACAAACAACGTCAGAAGCGTCTTACCCGGGCTAAAGAAAAAGAGAACTGGTCTGTTTCTCAGAGGTCCAAAGTCCTCTTTTCTGATGAGAGCAAATTTTGCATCTCATTTGGAAACCAAGGTCTCAAAGTCTGGAGGAAGAATGGAGAGGCACACAATCCAAGATGCTTGAAGTCCAGCGTGAAGTTTCCACAGTCTGTGTTGGTTTGGGGAACCATGTCATCTGCTGGTGTTGGTCCACTGAGCTTTATTAAGTCCAGAGTCAGCGCAGCCGTCTACCAGAACATTTTAGAGCACTTTATGCTTCCTTCAGCAGAGGAGCTTTATGGAGATGCTGACTTCATTTTCCAACAGGACTTGGCACCTGCCCACACTGCCAAAAGTACCAAAACCTGGTTCAGTGACCATGGGATTACTGTGCTTGATTGGCCAGCAAACTCGCCTGACGCATTGCCAAGAGAAAGATGAAAGACATGAGACCGAACATCCTGAAGCACCCTGGTCTTCCATAACACCTCAGCAGGGCAGCAGGCTGATAGCACCCATGCCACGCTGCATTGAGGCAGTAATTCATGCAAAAGGGGCCCAAACCAAGTACTGAGTACATATGATGATTATACTTTTCAGAGGGCTGACGTTTCTGTATTTAAAATCCTTTTTTTTTATTGATTTCATGTAATATTCTAATTTTCTGAGATTTTGAATTTGGGGTTTTCACAAGCTGTACGCAATATTCATCAAAATTATATCAAATAAAGGCTTAAAATATCTCACTTTGCATGTAATGAGTCTATATAATATTAGTTTCACCTTTTAAGTTGAATTACTGAAATAAATGAACTTTTGCAAGATATTCTAATTTTCTGAGATGCGCCTGTATATGTTGTTATGAAGGTCGCCCAATACAATCACCTTTGGAATGAAAACTTTCGATTCTTATCATTCCATCATCCCTCGTTCAGCATCACCGTCAGAACTAACTACACTTTGAGTACCCCATGACTGATAAAGCTAGGTTTACACTTGATGCGTGGTCCCACAACCGTAAAGGCTCCGCAAGTTGACAGATCGTGTGGTCCAGCACCTCTCAATGTTTGTGACCGGGCGCCCACTGTGTGCTTTTCCTGTGAGCATCTGTGGAACATGCCATTAGTTCATTACAGTACAACTGAGAACATATACAGATATTGACGTAAGAATGTAAGTTAAATTAAGAACAAATACTTATTAATTTTTACAATTAACATGTCTCAAGGACATCCAAAGACATGCAGGCTAGGTTAATTGGTGTCTCTAAATTGTCCTTAGGTGTGGATGTGAGTGTGAGTGGTTGTCTGTCTATGTGCGGCCCTGCGATGGACTGGCGACCTGTCCAGGGTGTACCCTGCCTTTCGCCCAATGTCAGCTGGGATTGGCTCCAGCCCTCCCGCGACCCTGTACACAGGATAAGCGATGGATGGATGGATGGATGGATGGATGGATGGATGGATGGATGGATGGATGGATGGATGGATGGATGGATGGATGGATGGATGGATGGATGGATGGATGGATGGATGGATGGATGGATGGATGGATGGATGGATGGATGGATGTTTCAAGGATTTTAAAAAGTTGGGGCTTGTGTTTTTAAATGTGTCAGAAATGGGACCGATTTGAGTAAATAATATTTTGCCAGCAGAATCAAACTGTTTACAGGATACTGAACCTTTGTTTCAGAGAATACATTTCTTCTTGTAAATGCCTGACTTCTTTCCCTCTCTTTATTTATTTTTACAAAAATCCGGGAATGGGCTGCAGTTGGCCATCCCTGGTCAATGGCGTTCTTCTGGTAACACTCGCTGACTTCTTCACTTTGTTTGTTCGCCCCTTAGGCTCTACAAATAACTGTTTGAGATGCTGTTCATTCTATCCAAAACAAAACACACATTACAACAAAAATAAATATTTCACCATTTAGTGGTCCTACCACATTAACCTTAATTTGACTCTCTGCATCTTTGCCTGTTGGATATTTGTGTTGATTGTTTGCATTTATATTGAGGACTAAATAAATTAAGATTTTTGTCAAAAACTCAGTTTAAGTGCCAAAATCTTCAGATTGGGACAATTAATGTTGCAGCAGGACAATGTTCTTTCACACATCCCAGTCAACACTGGAATAGACTGAAAAAGTAGTGTTCAATTCCTGTGCGGTCCAGCTGAAGCCAAGACTTGAAACCAATGGAAAATCTGTGGAACGAGTTTAAGATATCTTTTCAAAGAGGCGCCTCACACAGCTCTACTGAGCTTGGCCAAATCTGCAAGGAAGAATCAGAGCAAATCCCCAAATCCACATATGCCAAGCTGATAGAGAAGACTCAAATCTGAATTCACTGCCAAAGTACTAACTCTGGGCTGAATACTTATTCAAATTAGAGATATAGGATAATAAAAGTAACATCTATTTCATTTTCAATACAGGTACATAAATGTCTTATAACCTGTGTCCTTCTTGTCACTATTAGTTATATTGTGTACAGCAAAACGCATTTCAAGATCATGGTTTTTATTTAGAATGAAAAATCATCCCTAAAAAGAGTTAAATGAGTATCTGCAGACATCTGAAGACAATATCAGTCTGTCAAGTCAAGTGTTTGGCTGAGGCACTGGCACAAAATCCATCTGGGCAACACACTGACAGTCTGCCTGTCCTTCAGTGCAACACCATCTCTGCCCACACAACCCTCAATGCTCTCAGCATGATTGAAATGGGTGCAGAGGCGTGCGCCCTGGTGTGAAGGTCAGTTAAAGCCAAGGCGAACACCTTTGCTCTCCCTGGAACTCTGAACTCCAGACTGAGCACAGTGGTATTAAAAAAAGCTAGTTGGAGAAGCACAACATTGCTGTGAACACCTCTGACAGGGTAGAAAATGCCTATCAGGGGAAAAGACGTTTAGTCTTTCGCTGAAAGACTATTTACACAGAAAGCTTGAGTGTTCCCTCAGGCATTAAATACGTAGCGATGCCACACTGCCACCGCAGTGAAGAGACACTGACATGGCTAATGCTTGTGGTGGAGCCTGATGGACCCAGTGTGTGAGTGTGCATGTTTGGGTTCACTAATTGCTCCAGTGCAGGTTGACAGTAGGATTGTCAGGGCCTGTTAGTCTGTGAGCTTTGCCGAGCTACCTAGGAAACAAGCTAATTGAGCTTGGAGTTCTTGCTCATTATTGGTTCAGAGTGTATTAAACAGACCAAAGGAAGTGTCTGGATCTGTAGCACATGCACAGCCTTGGAGAGAGGAAAAGCTGTATCTACTGTAAGAAAATTACAAGTCCCTACAGGAGAGATATGCTGGGACAAAGCAGTTATGCTCAGCTACTTCAGGCCACACACACTGCACCTGTACGCTGCTATTCCCTCTGGCTTCACGGTCATTACTTCACCAAACCTAAACCTTTTCAATTTTCGCCCCTAGTGGTGGTTTGACCTTCACACTCAACTCAGGAGAGCAGTTACAGCAGTTTTATTCTATACTGTACATTCATCTAAATTATGCATGATTAGTTGAAAAATGACACTGCCCATCCTTACACACCAAAATAAAAGTATTTATACCTGAAGTAAAGGCAAAAGGAGTAAAGGTAATATATAATACATATTTAATAAGATTGTTCTGAGCTAAACCTAACAAGAAATGTAGAAACATGCTGCAGGGAAGGGTCTGAAGAGTGAGGAAAATGTAAGGAAAATAGTTATGAATGGTGCAATTTGTGTGAGGCAAAGGCCAAACAACCTGTTCAAAATTCCTGCATTTATGCCAGAGGTCAACTGATTAATCGTTTGGCAAGTTACAGGACGTTTGTCAATTATTTCTATCGGCGGAACTTAGCTCCGATAGAGGCCGATAGCTGCTGGGACGTACGTCACCGTTTTGCATGGAGACTCCATACAGGAAGTCAAGGTAAAGTAAGATATTTTATATTCAAGATAGTTAACACTTGTAAATTCTGGACATGACAAGGTTGTTAGTTATAGTATAGCATTATAAATGCATTAGATAACTGATGCTATGTCAAACACGTCTTTGTTTTACTAGCCAGCATGTTAGAGTTTGGCTAGCCCTTAAAGCTAGGTGCAAGCCTAGCACAACTACACGCCAATGGCCATATCTGATCATTTGAGGGACACTCCGATGAACTTCTAATTTATATCAATTCAATTATTTTATTTCCTCTACACTAGTTTGGTGAAAAAAGAGATTGTTGCTTGTATATGCAGAGGCTTAACTATTTGACAGTTTAGTCAAAGTAAGGTTACAGTTAAGTAAAAGCCATTACAATATATCCACTCCACACATAACTAGTCTGCCATATATGGTACTAAAGTGAAAATTTGTTTTTCCAAGGTAAAGTCGTGGATGCAAGATTTAAATATTCCTCCGTTGTGGCAAAACATTAAATGTGTGAAAGTGAGGCTGTGTTTTATGATACTCTACAAAACCAGAAAAGAATGTTGCCTTTGTAAGTTTTGGCTGTCTCAGGTTAGTGAAACAGCATCCTTGTTACTTTCAGGCAATAACTCCCAGCAGCGAGTTGCAGATAAGCAGCATTTGAATCAGTGGCACAGCAGGAATAATAGTAACGGTAATAGTTTTGTTTTTGAAATTAATGGCTTTGAATCTCTTATTTCTGCAGAGTGTGCAAGTGCTGCAGTGTTTCAGCATAACCTTTCATATCTGCAGGAAATGAGCTTTCAGAATATTTAAATTGAAAACACACTGCACCACATCCACATAACAAATGCAGGCCAGCAGACAATGTTAAAATATGAGTGTGACAAAGGAAACAAAAAAATATCAAAGTCTGTTTGTTTTGTTTCAACCCACCTCTCTCTGCGTCAGCTTCTGCTTGTCAATCTGCTTGACCTTGGGGCTGTTGGCCAGCAGGTGGCGTAGTTTCACATAGCTCTTCCACAGTTTCTGGTACCTGCCAACAGTAAATAAGGAGGTGTCAGGCTGACAGGAGTCTATCCCCCCTTCACTCTCCTGCTTTGCAACAACAAATCAATATTTCATCGGCAGCTTGCCTGATATTAAACATAATTTAACAGTTGCCTGCGGCCGATATTGCATTAGCTGGTTGTGTTTGAGGGCAGTGGACACAGAAGATTCTCTGTGTTTCAGATGTCCACTGTTTGAACTGTGAGCTTCACACACGCACTGACTGACGATTTGCCCTTTTTTTTCCTGGTAAAAAGCTGTAAGTAATGAAACAAGTGAGCAGCCCCCTGACACATGGCTCGAGAGGTATCTCACAACCTCCTTCGTCTCATTTTATATAAAACCCTTTTGTCTTTGCTCTCATTTGCATTTGAAAAGAGGCAGGAAGTTATCTGCAAGGTGACATGTAGCCATCATACTAACCACCTACCCTTTCTCCCCCCCACTCTTTTCAATCAGACCTCCTGATTGATGCACTCAGGGCCGAGTGTGACCGTTCTGCTCCCATTCAGGAGACTTTCTCCTCATTTACTCAGAGTTATTCAATTATGATTGGTGGGATGGAGGGGTAAGGTGGTGGGGTTCGGGGGATAGGATGGTGCATTGACATAGAGAAGGGCAGAGAGGCATAAAGAAAGAGAAGGAGAGAGAGAGAGGGGGCCAAGGAAGGACTGAAAAGGAGGGAGGTGGGGTGTACTGTGGAATAACAGAATTATAGAGCTTTAATAGTGGGGACTTCATTAGAGACTGAGACGAGGGAATGAGACGGCTTTACCGCCTCGATTATCAGCTCACCACCACCTCCGCACTGAAGCAGCCCGAGTGGACGAGAGACAGAGAGCAGAAGAAAGAGAGAGCGAGACAGAGGGGGAGAGAGAGAAAGTCTATCCAGCCTGGGAGGCCCCCTCGTCCCCAATCCATTCCAATGACCTTTCCACAGATCCGCTGTGCTCTCAGGGTAGCACTGCAGCGGCCCTCGCCACTCCCTGCACATGCTTTCATTAGCATATGCTGCCTCTTTCTTTCTCTTCGGTTTCCTATCCCCAGCTCTTCTCAGGCATGGTATCTGTAGCATTGCTGGCTTCATCTATCGGCGAAAGTAATGGCTTTTTGCTATTCAAACTTAGGTATCTGTTACGTAAATGTTCCATAATGGCTCTATTCATGACAGGACCATTACGGATAGAACTGCTATACTACACGATATTTGGCAGCTGGCAGGTGAGGCAGGCAAAGAAGAGCGGCGAGTTGGAAAACACTGATTCCAAGTGACCAATTTTAAAACTTATTTTGCAGCTGAAAGCCTTGTTATCTTTGTGGCTTCATATCTGACAGTAGAGAGCACGAGGGATGCTCATCGCCTGCTTCTCACTCGCCTAACCAACCTGAAAGACCCCTAATAAATGTCCTCATCACTGTCACCATTAATTAGATAGAATACACAATTCTGCCACCTTAAGCATTGTTAAAAACAATGAAAGTAATTTTCATTTAATTCCTATTTGCTATACTCAATGTTAACAATCTGAATTTAAAGATTTTTACAAATTGGTTTGAAATTGCAAACAGTTTCACTGCAAAATACACAACAAAATCTGCTAATTCATAGTATTTTGTATTTGTATTTGGTGCAGCGCTTATACTGCAGCGCTGTTAAGAGAACACAGGCAATGCATTCAATTTATCCCTGTGGTTATTTTACCACTGTAGTGCATTCCTTGTCACCGTGACCAAAGTATCAGGGGATTGTTGCAACACGGATCTTTTCTCTTGTAACACTGAAGTCACTTTCCAGCACACTGCCGCTAACTCTAGTTAGCGGTTCTGTTAGCTGACTGCCCGGACTGGGAGCTCGGAGTACTGGGGGAGCGCAGGAACTTTGGACCACCAGGAGGCCGGTAAAATGACAGGGAATACAGTAGCTCAGACCAGGATGCTGACTCCAGGGATGAAGAAGACACAGAGGGTTCAGACCGGGGCAGGAGGGGCATCAAGCGGGTTAATTGTAATTAACATTATACATCTTCCATCGTGTTGACAAGTCTGCAAGTATTTGTTCTTGTGAAGTTGGAAGCTTCATTCCTGTGTTTTGAACACTGAGACTTGTGTGATGTTATACTGTGTTAAAATAAATTAAGAAAATGTTCAGCCTCCTTGCTCATTGTACCGACACAGTCAGAATCATTACCCCACCATTTAACAGGTGACTGGCTTCATGGCCCTTGTAAAATTTAGATTTTAAGGCATTATTACATTTTTGTATTTCTCTGCATTGTAGCACAGTGTTAACAATGATAATTATAACACTCTTTCTCAGCCCTGTAACTGTAACTATTTGCTGATGACCCAAAAATATGTAATTAAATAATTTAATTTAATCATAAACGTGCAACAACTACTCTGCTAATGGCTTGAACTAACGACTACTAGCTGGCTTGTGAAATCTTTAGTTGGGCCCATCCCTGGTAAAGAAGAAAACTTCAATAATACATTGAGGAAAATGGAGGACAACAGCTTATGAATCCTCTATACCTTTAACAAGCTGCCAGGGCTTCAAAAAGTAAAAAGGACGCATGAAAACACAGCACTCGGGAAATGAATTACTTCACTGTGCTATGTCAGAAAGAAATGGCCCTATAAGAGCTGAGCATGTAGATGATGTGCTCAACTTCAGTCTTGTGAGAGACAGACCCTGTCACCTGACACGGAATCCATGTGTTTCACCCGAGGCGTAAATATGACAGCGTTCACTCCAACTTCCAGCCAGGTTGGGAGTATTACAGGAATGTTACTTGGTCCAACCCTGTAAGGCTGCCATCACAACTTTTGCAGGAAGATGATTTGGGGGCTTATTTAATGAGAACGACATGTTAAACTGAGAGCCCATTAATGAAAGGGGGTTTCTGTCTCTCTCTCAATCCTTCCATCCGTCGCGCTTCTATCATCTTTCACCCCTCTCTTGCTGGCGTTGTCTGCCCTGTTCCATCCTCTCGATCCTGCTCTCTTTTCTTGACATTCCCTGACCTCTGACATGTCGTCATTCTTGCCTCAGCGGCCGTAATGGAGTTGGGGAAGCTCGGGTGGCGATTCTGAACACAAACGCGTCCAGTGGGCAGTGTGCAGGGAAGAAGACAACACAGCTTCTTCAGTCTCCTGAGTTAATATATGCTGCTGCTGTGGCCGAGGCTTCCCCTCTGTGGCATTGCCGCCGCCGCAATCAACACCGACTCCTGCCCTCGCTACACGCATCATTAGCAGTGGTAGGAAATCCTTTCCACTGGTCTCTTACTACTCGTTTCTGCATCAGCTAATGATGTCCCAGTCCATCCATAAATTTGTCATTGTCTGCCGCTTTGAGAAGTTTGACATGGTAGCAGGGGTGCACAGGGATGAAAGAGCTCAGCGGACAGACGGCTAAAATGTAGCAGCAGGGGAGCGGGGACATTAGTCGGAGGGAGGAAGCAAGCTAGTTCTGCCTAAATGGATTTCCTAATGATCATCCTCTTGTTTGCATCTTCATCACCGGCATTTGCCTCCTGCACCCTGTCCTGACTGTTGTGAGTGAGCCCAGATATTTGACTTGAAAAAGAAATCCACAGGTTTAAATTTAGACTGAGCGCACAGAAACCAAGTTGTGTACTGACTTTTGATTAGTTCTTGGCATGGTGCTGTCGCATCTCTCAGAACACCTCAGAGACCGCTGCTCAGATGATCTAATACACTGCTTTTGTTAATTATGCAGCAGCACAGTACAGTCCCTGTGGAATGTGTGTGTGTGTGGCATTACTATTCACTAGACATAAACTGCAGCAGCTCCCATGGCGGAGGAACCCAACGGAAACCTGGGACCCGTGACGACGCATGTGAAAATGTCACGCCACTCGTTTTCTTATCCTTCTATTCCCCGTATTTCTATATGTCCCGTCCTCTTTGGCATACGATGTTTTCGTCCTCCTTGATATGTGACACGAAAGATTCTACCGTCACAGTCTCCTGGGAGAGCGCTGCTGAATAAGGAGTAAAGGATACGAGGGAGACTATCAGCAGGCACGGGCAAATATCTGTACTCAGATTGGTCGACATTTGAGTGTGTCTGCGTGCGTGAATGCGATCTTACTGAGGGTCTCCGGCGTAGCTGAGCTGAGCAGGCCGGATCCCAAAATGAACGATGATGGGGAAGGTGATGACGTCTGGGTTGAACTGCTCCCTGTCCAGTTGGTCGATGCGCACCGAGCTCGGTTTCTGGGGAAAGAAATGAGGCCTGTTACAGTGAGTCATGTTACAGGATGCAACACTTGCATAAAGCTACAGGTGCTATCCTTCAAATCATCAGCTATCAATACGCAGAATGACAAATAACCCACGTCGTCTGTCACAGGAACGCAATGAGACAATGCCCAGACTCGCCGAGTAGCCTGCTCATAGCAATGATAAAGTGACGTCAGGGATAGAGAGCTAACTTCTGATGCTCTTATCAAGGTGGAGACTGACAAGCAACATGTCCTCAGCGGACTCCCAAATCACAGTTGGCCTGTCAGGCATTTTGCGAGATCAGAGTAAGGGGCTGTAGCATAAGGCGTGATGAGGTACACGGCAGATGGCTCGAGGCTCGGGATCACCTTGACATTAGCCGCGCAAGCTCAACACGGTCTGCATACAAACTTTAATTTAAGAGCAAGAGGTCGTCAAACAACTTTGATTTCGCCTTTAAATCGGCATAAACAGGTTTGATTTGCTTGAGGAAGGCTTGATGATTTCCCTGTTTACAATCCCGACGCAAACACATTCAGTGTCTACAGCTTCTTGACCTATGCGGTAATGTACCATAGCTGCTGGAGGTTGATGACATTTGTGTCCTCGTTTGACTGTGTGAAATAATCCCTCGAGCTTGGCATGTTAGTTTGGCATCGGACCTCCTCATTTGGAGTAGTATGTGTGACCTTGACATATCACAGTGGGTAAGGTTTCCGCAAAATGAGAGCATGACCCACTTAGATTGAAAGGACAGCTTATTAATTATAGAGCACTAACTATGGTATGTTTTGAATTCCATACCTCCAAGAATGTACTTTCGGCACCAAATTAGAGGGTTTGTTTCACTATTAATTTGTGCAAATGCAATAATTTGATCGGTACAGTAAATGAAGCAGAACTATTTTTATAATTTGCCGTTTTATCTGTTTAAAATCATTGTAAACTGAGTATTTTAGGTTTTTAGACTACTGTCTCCGAACTTGTTTGCATTTCATTAAACTAATCGCAATCGTCTTGGGTGGCGCAAAGCCCAGGATGCAGCGGCAGTGCCTTTGCAAAGTCTGACTGAAATTGTCAGCCAATGGAAGGCCTTTACCTACAGCCTACTTCCTGTGAGCTACGTTCATTTTAACCCCTAACAGGATCAATCCCTATAAATGACCTTTCTAATAGACTTTTTTTGACTGGCAGACCAATCTTTAACTTCTAGGGATAGAAGACTATTATACACCTACATATCTGAAAACCATGACAGCAACAATTCAAGTCTGCCAGGAAGAGCAGTTGACTCAATAACTCACCCACACCAAAGGTTAGACAATCATATTCACTGTTCATATGCAACCTTTTAGCTGGCTATGACATATTCACCTTTACCCAGACACAATTACTGTACATCCTTTAAAATATGGGCCAGACAAGAAGGTTAACCAACTTCATCGTGACATAAAAGCTTCGGCAGGAATAGTGTTGATGACAGCAAACGCCCTTGGGGATAATAGGTGAGGTTGCTCATGTCACAGGCTAACAGGAACAGCCTAATTCCTGCAGTGTCGGGGTTGGGGGGCAACGACTGCCCTTGAAACACCTCCTGTCATAACAGTGAAGCTAAGGCCTCACCATTCCCGGGTTGGTGACGATCATGCCCTTGCACTCCTCCGCGTATTTCTGCCACTCCAGCTCCTCCCACTGCAGCATGTCTGCAATCTCCTCCTCGGGGACCAGGGGCTTGCTGCTGCGCAGCAGGTAGAGCAGCACCTGATGCATAGACAGCACCTCCTTCCCGCCATCTAAGACAATTAATGAACAACAATACACACCAGAAATAAATGCATGTATGGACAGAAGCACAAAAACATCACCACAAGGTAGGCAAGTCACCAGGGATTCTCAGTTAATTGAAAAAAAATGCAAATATCTCAGTCTTTTGTGGCTAATAGTTTGTGGAATTAAACAAGCTGTGACATTTTCCACAAGGGAGAATGTTTCACCGAGCTTCCACACAAGGCATTCTTTCGCTGTTCAAAATCCTTGGCCCAAAATCAAGGCCGCTGTTGGAGAAAATCTTTGTTTTTTTTTATACAAGCACCTCACCCCGCCTCACCTCTGCAAGTAAGAGTTTCTGAACCAATATGACACACTGTGAAAATGTCCCCATGCATCGCAATTGCATTGTTCAGGAAATGCACAGTTGAACAGAGGCACAGATGCAAGGTCGGCTAGCATACAGTACGTGAAGGCACATAATGGCTCTCATATGGAAAAGGATTCAACTCTTTATTACGAAATCAGGAATGAGCACAAAGTCCGTGCAGAGGGGAATACAGCCAGGCACAGGCATACAATCTACCAGGTCAGATAGAGTGGGTTTAATAGACACTCATGCAAAATTGATTGACCTCCATTTAGCATTCGCATGGACAGACACACAAAAATCTACTTTTCTCTCAGTCCTGGAAATGCATTAAGACAGAAAGCAAATGCATACCCACACACTCTCACTATAACTTTCAAACACACCATCACCATGCTCTCACTGTAACTCCCTGTCTCCGCTCACTCTCTTTCTCTTTACAGATCACATCAGAAACATTGGATTAGACAGTTTTTTTTTGTGCTTTTGCAAAAGAGGCACATAAGTGTTTGTAGCGGACTAAATTGGGAGTGCTAGGAGAGAAATTGTTTTTTGATGGAAAGAAGGTAGGTGGCACGGCTGTCATAACAAAACACTGTGGCAATATCATAGTGCACCAGCACCATCATGTGTATCAAAGCTGAATCCCATGCAGCTACACAGCAGCTCGGGCACTGTAAGTCAGTCTTTATTTTGCAGAGAAAATACCACAAATATCAACACCAGCGGATGCAGACATGTTAGGAGTAGACATTACAGGAGGCATGCAGCCCCTCTTTCTTTTCTGCGTCACCCCTGACCACCAGAGGGAGACAGATGGGGAAATAAATTATAGATTGTTTGCAGGTTGTTAAGAGTCTCACCAGGTAAGAATCGGACAAAACGGGGCATGAAATGGAACTGCTGGCATCCCGACGACTCATTGTCAAACTCAGGGCCTGAAAGACAGGGAAGAGGGTTTTTTTGGTTGTTTGTTCAGGCAGAGAAAAACCTCACATAAGACAAACCTAACAAATGTTTCACGCCTTTATTAAATAGGACAGAGGAAAGAGGAAAAAAGTGGGAGAGACATACGGGGCAAGACGCAGAAAAGCTTTTTTACTCAGCTTTCCTTGTACCAATCTGAATGTACTTACTTGATTCCAAATATTATCTGTGCATGTAAAAATGGAGATGTTCACTACTGTAAATATTCTATGATTGTATGTGATTGTGGAGGCTAAATTCATAACATCAGCATTACACGTTAGTCCTGCCTGAGGAGGAACCTCAGATACTCTCTGCACACATTTCAACTGCTCATTATTACTCTAACGATGTATTATATCAGAACACTGAATGTGACTCTGTTACAAATTGTGCCATAAACATAGTTTTCTAAATGAGTAATAATACTATTTTATCACTATAACCACTATAGCAACTTATCAAATATATGAATATCTAAAGAACAGCTACATGCCTGGACTTGGCAATAAATAGAGGATGAAGTATATCAGGAATGAAGGGATTTAACTGTCCACCAGGGGCCCGTTTCACCATTTCTGCAACATACAAGCTGTGATTTCAGATCATTACCGCTCGCTCATTTTGACACATTTCGCTATCAAAACAAATGTCATACTTGCGACCCAATGCGCCAGCATGCGAGAGCCCGGTAAGGCTTGCAAATTTATCTGCCATTTGCAAGCGGCAATCATTTTGAAATGTGAAGCCGCCACCATTTGCAATCTGCACGTCAGCACTGCTTGTAAATCGCTTTTGTGAAACGGGCCTTTGGTTTGGGAATCGCACCTTTCAGGTTCCAGTCATACAGCTCAAGAATGTCCTTGAACAAGTAGGAGGCAAACAGCTCCAGGCCTCGGACACAGTAGTTCTGGACACAGGAGAGAGACAGAGTGTTCAAAAGCAGTGTTGTGTGAACATACAGTACAAGCAGATTCAAAAATGCTGTCATACTGCCATAAAGAGTATCTTAATGTAGATATGACTGATAACCAAATCCAGTTCTCTGACTTTATCACATAAGCCACCATATCGATGTAATCAACTTCTGCAGGTTAAAAAGAATCTCTTTTCCCTCTTCTACAAGGATTAGCCCCTTCGCTCACCCAGGCACTCAGGTGGGGGGGGTTACATGTGGCTCAGCTGTGCTCAGACTCAGCCGTTTGAGATAAAAACAAAAAGGGGTGAGAAAGGGGAGAGAAAAAGCTGGGAGATAAAGTGGGGTTTTACCGACCTCCGGTGTCATCTCCTCTATGAAGTGAATGGTGTAATCTATGTTGAAGCGGATCACACGGCACAATGGAATCTGTGATGATGAAAGGAACAGAGGACGAGAAGAAGAAAAGGACGGGCAGACTCATTACCATGGCGTTAGGCAGAGGTTACAGCTTTTCAGGGAAACTCATTAAAACCTCATCTCTGCTGCGGAGCTAACCCAAAATGGCGGACAACAGCCACGTGCATGTTAAGAAAAGTATGTACGCTCAGAGAAATCGCACTGTAAACTCACTGTAATGTGGATAAACAAGGCACACGACCTTTGGTCAATTAAAAAGCCCTGACAACACTCACTCACACAAATCTCATGCCTCCGCACACACACTTGAAAATTAAGTAACTCAAATCTCGCTAAATAGATAAGCCTGCTCTTCTGTGTTTAATCTCCCCAGTTACACGGTCTTTGTTGCCAGAGCACGGGGGTCCATTTTAAGAGATTAACCTAGGAGCCACATTTATTCCTGCCCATCCCGGCGGCTAACTAGCAGGGGGCTAATATCACCATGCTCCGAGGTTCCTAATCCCCGCACTGCCACGAAGCGTTTACCCCAGCTTTTAACAAGGGCTGCTTAAATTATCCAGTTCAAATCACGCCTAATCCTTGGGGCTTTTTTCAAGCTAGACGGATATTGACCGAGTAGTTTATTATTCAAACGTGCAGGAAAAATACACATGCGCACACATACACTGGCGGACACAAGCACACATGTACATCTAGAAACAGCAAGGAAAAGAAAAAAAAAAAAAAATCACACTTTGAACAAATTTCAAGAAATCTGGTGGTCCCCTATTGATTTCTCACTTCCTTTAAACTTCCTCCTTGGGATAAAAGTCAGGCACACAGCTCAAATGGCTACAGAAAGAGAGGGGCCTTTCATGTCGCGACCTCTCTAATGTTTGACAGTCACTGATGGGCCTTCAAAAAGTGAGGGAGAGGACTCTGCGACAAGGTCAGCGCAGTGAGAGGAGCACTTTGTCCGGGCAACAAAGAAGCCGCCCTGAAGCCAAAAGCCGATTTGAAGTTATTTTTGAAGAGACTGGAGTTAAAGGAGGAGGGGATCTTTTTTTCCCCTCAAACGCTGACCTAAATTATATGTGTTGCCTCAGCAGACATGTACGAGAAGGATGGGATCATATGTGGCCGGTGCAGAGCCGACTGAGCTGCACTCGAGTAGTGTACGGAGAGGGGTAATAAAACCGTCATGGACCTGGCAGCTTTACACAGCAGAGGTTCATGCAAGCACGCTCACACATCACAAAGCATGCAAGACGTGGGTGGAATACCAGGAGCGGGCTATATAGATAAAAACTAATAAAAAGATACTGACAAAACCAATAAAAAGAAAAATGAAGGAAAACGTATTAACTATATCTTTATGATATAACACACATATCCATATGAAAAAATCTATTAAAAACTGAAACACATGACAATAAAAACTCTTTTCTTTGTTTTGAATTAACAAGGAATCAAGAATCCTGGGCCCTGACAGTCACACAGGGCCATTACGAAGGAATGTTACTTCATGAAGACAAATTACAGATAAATCGAATCAAAATGGAGGTATGAAGGTCCACCAACAACGATATGTCCCAACTAAACTAATCTACATCTGGTTTACAGTTTTTGTAAAGTTTCATTAGGAATGAATGGTGGGCAAGAGCTATGTACATATAGTATTCATTTACTTGGAATAATTAATATAAGTAATAAGGGTGGTGATGGAGCAGTGGATAAGACATATGGTGTGAGAGACCTGGACTCTGACATGTATAGCAACTGTATATCACTTTGGATAAAAGCCTCAGCTAAATGAATAAATGTAACACGATGTGATTTCCCTTAAAATATCAGCATGCTGTAATACTATAAGAAACATTTCATCAGAAGAAGTCAGAGTTTAGGTTTGTGCATTTGGGTATGAAATGAATGTCTGTGATTTTTGTTAGCTTATATAGAGCAACCATTTAAACATTTGTGTTAAACCTTTGTAGGTTTTAAATTGACTGAACAGAATAAAATAGTCACGAAAAGTCAGCACTATTTAAAAATACAAAAAAAAAAACAAGCATTGCAGAGAAACAAATATTTTGTCAAACATTTTGTACTGTCAGGCTTACGCTAGTGAGAGGCGTGTGGGAGAAGAGAGAGAAGCCTTCAAACAGGTACTCATGGTCATCGTACTCGATCACGGTCGGTCTGTCAGTCTGAAACGGAGAACAGGAGGACCACTCAAACACAGACGCATGGCACAGTACACAGCAGCTTCGCCATGATACTCTATAAAAATGTATTAAATCTAATGAACAATCATAATACTGCAATACAGTTCCAGCTCAGAGAATGAAGAAAAAGCGTGAATTAATGTCACTGACAATTCACATTCTACTGTATAATGTTCATCGGCTTTTAGTAAATGCAACTTCTCTGTCTTTACAAAGGAGACAAAATCTTACCAGGAAGTTGGTGGGAGGAGACACAGTGATCCTGTAGTGAAACAGCTTTCCTGCATTGTTGTTCATTGATCGACACTGCTTCACAGGCTGAGGAAGACACACAAACTCAATAACTGACGTGTACTTTGTGCTCTTTAAAACACAATTTGCGCTTTGTTCTTACATTGTGCTGGTTACATCTGAGAGCCCAGAGTACATGTAAGAGATACGAGTTACGTATGAACTCATTTTTTGTTCACGTACCCCAGAATAGGTACATCCCAAAAACTTACCAACCCATTTTCCCCAACTATTTTCACATTTATAGTCGACAAACAAACAATTTCCTCCGCTGAGCAGTAGGTTATGGTAAATAACTGTAAGAGTAAGTCGCATTGCCCCTAAACAAAGAGATCTAACAATTTCCAGTAATGCCTAATGGTTAAAAACTAATTAAAATCCTTTTGATGAATACAGTCACACGTCCTGTATCCTGTGTAAACCCATTAAAAACAACTAATTGACAAACAATTTCCAGGTCAACCAAGACGGCAACAAGCAATTAGTCAATTAATCGACTAATGAGGGGGCAAGGCCCGTTCATTTTCCCACCCAAATAGATTTTTTAAGATATCAAAATGACCTTCAATTAACACTTAAATGTCTGCAAAAGTGGCTGGTGAGCAGAGTAGAAATCTGTTATAGCCAACATTTACCAGCATTTATCAGGAGGCTGATATTAATTTCCCGCCTAGAAATATTCGCCATAGCTTAACACACTCATTAAGAACTCCGTGACCTTCACAGGTCTCTACTGGCCACCAAAAGGAAAAGCAATAACCTCCTATATTCAAGCCTCCTTGTCTCCTTAAATGTAAACAGTTCTAACAAAGAAGTAATATCACACACAGTAAATACAAGGATAATGAACCATCTTTGAGATTTGCTGTTCTTTGTTGCTTTAAAAGTGTTGCACTGGTCCACTGAAGATGCATCTATGCTGGAGTTTTTGCTCCAAAACACAGGAAGGCCAGAAAGTGAGTAATGAAAACCAGAAATCTCAGCAGCCGGCAAAATAATCGATGATTCGGTGGTATAGATCAACTATCCTGTCAAATTCTTACAGATGTAATATCATTATTTGGTTCTACGGGATGATAAAATCTGATTGTCCCTCTAATACAATGGAAAATGGCCACTATATAGAGAATACATTTAGGCTGACTAGAATAAAGTCCTTGCCCCTCTGGCACAGCTTCAAGGTTATGAAAGGGTGATTTATTCACGGCGTGTCATACCTCCTCCCCCGGGTAGATGCTGTGGCGGATCCCTGTACGTCTGGCCTTGGCACTGCACTTACACAAGGGACCATCATTCATCTGGACAGAAAGAAAATACGTAAATCAGACACAACCGCTTCACTTGTTATGTATAAAGCAGCGGCTGCTGAACATTTTACATCCCAAAACTGCATGTTCCTGACCTTTATTTCTTCACCGGACTTTTTGAGTTTTAAGTTGTCGTATGTGCCTGAGTAATGCGAAGGCAAACTCTGACAAAAGTACTTTGTCACTTTTTATGCATTTTACCAAACATTTTAACAGTTAGAAATTAAAGGGAAGGCAAAGTCAGGGACATGAACTTGGTGCTGTCAATCAAATATTGTTGCAAATGCATTTCAAGTGGAAGCATTTAAGATAAAGTGTTACATCATGATTGGTATTTATATTATAGATCCACTGGCACCAACATCCCAACCTGTTCTCTTGCTATAGAGAGGCTGGGGTGCATCCTCCCATGACCTCAGATGTTTGAATGATGGCACACATGTACATGTAAACGTATGTACATGGTTGGTAACAGCAGCTCAACACTTTTGTTTTTTATCTGTTTTATTTGGCTTTACTGGTATGACAGAAATACAGTCATCAGAAAAGGAAGCTTTGGATTAAAAAGCAGCAGACCTTGGGACCATCCACCCGCCCAGATCAACCAGCTGCAACTATGCCGGCCCAGCTTGGATTTAAGGCTGCTCCTAAAGGTCCGGTCCAGACAAAATGTGGGCCAGGCAATGAAAATAAGACCCACATCTTTAGAGATACCTGCTTATTAACATCCCGGATCGAGTACTCGGCGAACACTGTTTCCTAAACTTTTTTATGTAGATGGAACCATATTATCATCATCTTGTTGCTGCTGTTTACATTCAACCCAGACGAAAATTCAAAACATGCACTACAGAATGTTCTGGGTGTGTACGTGCCGCCTATATGTATATAAATAAATTATTGTATATATTACCATATTTTAATAAACATTTAATTATCTCTTAAGTTCTATGCGTGTAGCATTAGACACATTTTATAGACACGCCGCTTTAAGAATCCTCAATATGGGGAAAGCACATAACGCCAAAGATGGCGGCTATCCTGCCTCTCCCGCTAGACAGTCAATCGTCTGCTGTTAACAGCCCAGGCGGGAAACATATTTCAGCCAATCGTGTTGTTCCACTGATGTAAGGGCCTGCTACGCATGCGTCACTACTAGCGCGCATGCGTAGAAGAAGTATAACTGTTGGGGAGAAACGCTTTTTAGACCTTTTTTTGGGGACAAGGCGTCAAACTTTCAGCAATTTTATCAGATTTTACTGCTGATTCTATACATGGAGTTTTTATGTGAAAGTGCAGTTTTGTCTCCCAAAGGGCCTGGTCTTGTTAATCCGAAAAAACTGACTGGAGGGCAGGACTTTGGCAGCAATAAGGGACTACAAACTTTCTTTTCGTTATACATTCTTGTGTTGTACAACATATTAAACTATCTTGACATGCTGCTTTAGGTATTAAAGCAAAGTGCGTAATGTTGTGGCAATATCATGTCATGTCATTCCCGCATAGTGCTTCAGGACTGTTTTTGGATTGGTCTCTTCTCTAACTTATAATATTTGTCAGGCCTGTATAGAATAACTGAATTTGAATGTAGGAGGTAAAACTAAAGCAGATGAATGTGGAATTTAGTTTCGTAACATAATAAACGTCACAGAGAGAGAGAGAGAGAGAGAGAGAGAGAGACACCAACCTGTCCTGGGTCATTGTACCACAGCTCCTCATGCAGGCGGTCGGGATGAGCTTTCTTTCTCTTGATCTCGGCAATAACATCAAAAACCTCTGAGTCAGAGCTGCTGGAGCAGGTGCTTCCTTCGCCGTCTGACTCACAGTCTGACTCACTACTGCTGTCATCTGAAAGCAAAGTGCAAAAAGGTCTTTAATCATAAGAACGTCATAGGGCTGACAACTGAAACATAATTCGGTGAGCCGGAGCTGGTCGAGTGCTTAAGCTCCCCTGTTCAACTGTGCCCTCACAAAGTATTATACAACATCAAGTCTCAGTGAAGCGATGTGTCAAAATGCTTTCAAACTGTGTGCACTCCGGCTCTGCCAACTCTTTCAGAGGAATAATCATCCACACAATGCTGGTGATACAGAAGAAAAGTTTCAGATCTGTTTACCTAAATTGCATTTAATTCGTGTTTCTTCAGGGGAACACATACAGCTCAGGATCAGTTGCCCTTCTCTGTGTTTGATTCACTGCTTATACATTCTAGTTCAATACAATTCCTACTTTTCAAGCCAACTGCAGAGTGAAAGATTAAAAGAGCAGCGCAGTTGCTGCCATCTGGCACTCAAGTTCAGTTTATTTCTCTCACACTTGTCACTTTCCCTTACCGAAAAAGAAACCTTACGCCAAAACGAAGGTTATAATTGCCAGTGTGCAGAATAGTTTGTGGTCCTTAGCTAAGAAAAGTCTTCAATTCTTATCAGCGTTTTAACTTGAGTGCCTGATTGTGAAGTCAGTGCCCGGAGCAACGTGCTTAGCAAATTAGATCTCCCTGAGCGAGATTTATATTATTGCAGTGTTGAAAGAGACAATCAAGCTGACAGCCCTGCAGATAACATCATAAACACTGAACTTAATCTCTGCTTCAGCCTAATGCACTGCTGAAAAGACAGTAAATTTTCATGCACATCAACTACAAAACAGATGTATTAACTGTTCACATATTGTTATTTAGTTGTTGCATTCATACACGCTTAGAAAAAGGACACGAGCACAAGAAACAGCAAGTCAAGGCTGATATTATCGGACTGCTACAGCTTTCAAAGATAAAAACACTTTCATTAGGCTATTTATAAACATTTTACTCACAGCTATTATTTGCATTGATTTGCCTTAATAATTCAATAGAATTACATGGCAGTGAGGTGTCACATGAGTAATGTAACCTATGTAATTATACCCAACTAATTTTGCAGGACTTCCCACCTGGATCCTCATCTAGTTTGGTTTTGGGCGGGTCCCATTTAGGTCGAAGAGCCTTGGCTCTCTCCTGTCTCCTCCCCAGCTCTTCCTCAAAGCGCTCGTACAGGTCCCGCAGTTTACTGGTCCCGACCACAGTAGAGTCTCCCTAAACAAATTTAAATAAAAAAACTCTGTGAGACTTTCTCCCAACTTTTTAAAATGTCAAGTCGAACAAGTGCAGATAGTATACAGGTAGTGTTCTCACTGTCACAGCACAAAAGATAGAGACACGGCAGGACTAAATCTGTTCGACGAAAAGAAAAGTAATATAGATGGGCTCCATCTCGACATTTACCTTCACTTTGGGTATATTGAAAGACGGGTTTTGGGCGGAATGTGTCATTTGTGGCAAACAACGTAGCTGATGACAGCGTGAAGCACGCATTCAGACGCTACCAGTAAAGGTCAGCGTCTTTGAGAGGAAAAAGTGGTTTGGACCAAAAAATCCAAAGACATCAGAAAAGCATTTGAGAGTGAAGGTGGTGAGTTTCAAAGTGTGACTAAAGGCTCGTGCAGACTACACGACTTTCAACGTCGACCCATCGCCGCGCTGTTCGGACTACACAACTTGCCGTCTTGAAGTCGTTCGCACTACGTGACAGATCGGTGACAGGGGGTCACGCACTACAAGAGCTGAGAATGACTGTCACCCGACGCTGGTCTCCAAACCACATTTTGCCAAGAAAACAAATGTTAAATGTGAAACGGGATGCTAGCGGCCTGCTCTCATTGGCTGGGTGTGAATGTCGAGTCGTCCGACTTCTCCAGATATTTGGCATGCTAGATAATCTGGCTGGCATCGGTGATGCGTCAGGAAGCCGTTTTGATGCGTCGTTGAGTGGCTCACACGTAACGACTGGCGGCCGCCGATCAATCGCCGATTTACGCCCGATCACAGCCTGACGGTCCCGAGCTCACCAGGCGGCAAATCGGGCTTAAAATCGTGTAGTGTGAACGAGGCTTAAGGCGTCTCTTGAGTGCTCGTTATGAAGTAAAGGGCTGAAAACCAGTCAGCACTGGAGAACAGCTAATCCATCTCTTTAACACCACCAGCAGACAACATTGATAAAATGGCAGACAGAAGATTAGGAAAGTTTCCTATCCACACTAGTTGAATAAAACAATATCAAACAAGTCTGTGCTCAGTGTTAATGGGCACTGTGTTAAATGCAATTAATTAAAACAAGTCATTCTCCTGTTCAATCCTGTTTAATCTACCTAAAACAAACTGCATGCAAGGACATTTTTTAATGGCAATGGACTGAAACTCTTGCAAAAGGGTACCAAGAGTATAACAACAATTAGACAGAACCAACAATCAGCAACTGAACATAGGACAGATGAAGACTTAAGTGCCAACAATACCACTTGGTCCATGGGGTCACTGGAGTAGTAGTTCTCAGCATGCGTGCAGCGGATCCAGGCAGGTTTCAGAAGCTCATCTTCCTCTTTCTCTTCATCCCCCTTCTCTTTCTCCTTCTCTCTGTCCCTGTCCCGTTCTCGCTCCCTCTCTCGCTCTCGGTCTCTGTCAGTAAAGGTCTCTTCGGAGTCTCTGCTCCTGACGGAGGAGTAGCTGCGCTCTCTGCTCAGGCCGGAGGAGCTCTCTGACCTTCTGTCCCTCTCCTCTTCCCAGCGACCACGTTTCCTGTCTCTGCTTGAGGACCGACTGCAAAGCACAGATGGAAAAAAAAAAAAAGACACTTATTGGAACTCACCCCGAGTCCAGGTTCAGCTTAAGGTTGCTGCCTGTTAAAAGGGAGTTTTTCTTTGCCGCTGTCACTAAGTGCATGCTTATGGTAGGTAAATGTTGGGTATAAGAGTGCAGTACAGACCTGCTCTGTATGAAAAGTGCAGTAACTTCTGTTATGAATCAGTGCTAAATAAATAAAAATGAACTGAACTGACATGTCAAGTCAAATTACTAGTCACTGGGAGCACTACTCAGAATGGGAAAACAGTGTAAAACACATGCTTTGTAGCAGCTCTGGACGAGCTTTGTGTGAGAAAATGAATCCAAAGACGAGAGTGTATCGGCTTGGACTACACATTTTTGACCAAAAGCTGGCATTATCACCGCACCCTGGTGGTTATCTCTCTAGTATCACCTATCAAAAAAGGAGGAGGATCTACTCAAAGACACTCTCATGTTGCATTGTGGGAAATTGACAACACAGGTTTTTGAAACCTGACCCATGATAAGACCTTTTCAACTCTGTCTCTTGCAAGTTCCCCAACTTCCTGGAAGTGTGACTGTGTAGTTGTGCTTTACCATAAAACACAACAAACAATGATTTTATATAATGATTTTTAAAAGGTCTTTTAAAATAAATACAGTAAATGCATAGAGATGTACTTATCCCTGAGGAAAACTGCATATCATGGAAGAAATATAATGTATGAGCTGCTGTACCAAGTATATCTTATTAATCCTAAACTTACTGAACTTAAAAAGTTCAACATAAATATATACATGAAGAATGCAAAAAACAAAAGTCTACAACATCCGTACCTTCTGGGTCTCTTTCTGTGCCTGTCGGGCGACTGGGATCTCCGACTTTCTCTGTGGCGATACCTCTCCCTGTGAACATATACACACATAGTAATAAGGGCAATACTTTCACAGAGTGATTTCATTTAGGAGATTTATTATGCTATTTATGTACCTGCTACGATCCCTGCTCCTGTGTCTGGGGGGAGTCCGGCCTCTATCATATTCAGACCTGTAACGTCCACCCTCCGGCCTGCCCCGCCTGTCTGGACTCCTCCCGCGGTCCTTCCTGTCGCCAGGGAAATCCATTTTATGCTTTTCACCATGGCTACCGTAGCCGTATCCCTTCTGCCTGTGGTCATCGTGGCGATACCCTCTTTCTGGAGACCTCCTGTTGTCCATTGGTTTCTCATACTTGTATTGCCCCCCGTGCCTGAAGCTGTGGTCTGGTTTGAAGGAGCTGGGGTTCTGAGTGTAGCCAGGGCTGAAGGTGGGAGGAGGGAACGGAGGGTGGGGAGGATGGGGGTAGTTCATGGAGTATGGAGGGTGGTAGCTCATAGGCTGGGAAGCTATGGGAGGAGGCATTGGTGGGTGTGGTAATGGTGGTGGGGGCACAGGAGGCATCATGTAAGGGTGGTAGGCATTCTGAGCAGACACTTGGGACCCTGAAGCAGAACCACCTGTGGAGCTGGGAAAGGGAGGAGGTGGAAAGTTAGGTGGGGGTTCGGGGAAACCCTGCCTGACAGGGGGTTTGGGGAAAGGTGGGCGCACTGGGCACTGGTTAAGTGAACTGGGTGTCTGGGATGGTGCTGGTGGAGGGTACTGCATGAAGTCAGATTGCGGAGGCATGTATCCAGTGTTTCCATGGTAGCCTGAACTGGGAGGAGTCTGAGGATCGTAGTGGTACGGGGGAACAGGAGGCTGGGGAGGCGGTGGCCTCAGGTTGGTGGGTCGGTAGTTTTGAGAGGAGCCGTGCTGGCCTGGGGGCATTCCCCCCCTGGGACCACCCCGATCCTGATGGAAAGACATGACTGTGGACATGACAAAACAATCAAGTTACCAATGACAGCCGCTTGTTTCCCACATGAATGAAACACACCTCAAAGTAAAAGCACCTGGATGAAAATATTGACACCAAGAGTGACGGCAGTTCACAGGACAGATTAATACAGTCCTTAGTACAAAGTCTGAACTGGGAAAACACTCATCTACAATCTTGTTTTTAAGTCAGTTTCCCCTTTGAATAGCGTTTCCCGTAGAAATTCCTTCTGCATTTGGAGTTAGGTCTAAATTTAAATCAACATTAGGTTTTGGTTAGGTGAGGTACAGATGACTAGTTGGGTTCAGGGTTGTGTTGTTGGTGAGACATTAAGGGGGAAGCTAAGACACAGCGCTGCTATTCTGAACCATACTAATGGAAAAAACTGCAACACAAACAGAGTCAGAGACACGCATTCCTGTTGTTTATATTTTAAGAAATAATAATACCTGTGATGGTTGTAACTTAGCGTGTCTATAAAGCTTATTTTGTGTGACTGTCTCGTCTAATTTGCTTTCATGCCTCTCTTGCAAAATAACGTTCATTTACATCTCAATGACACATCCTGGAAAAAAAACGAAGCACAAAATATAACTATTTACCATTATTAATCGTTAATTCTTCGTTTACATGTAGCCATTACAGGAAACTATAAGCAACAGCTGAACACCGTCGCACTGGTGCGAGCATAAAAAGCTAGCTAGCGTTAGCAATTAAGTTACAGATATCATTTTTCAAACACATGTAAGACATAGAAAAGTAATGAAACTGACTAAATGTGTATTGTTAAAAGATGAAGCAGTCCATAAAGGTCAGTGTAGTATTATCTTTGAGCTAACAGCAGCATCTAACGTTAGGTTAAAGCTAGCTACCTAACGGTGACATGTTTGCCTAACTGCTAGCACATGAAGACAGGAGGAGAGATTACCTTCACAAGAAAATAAGGAGCACTAACAAGAGAAGCGTATCATTCCGTCTCCACTGCCTTTACTGACTTCAAAAACCTACAAGTACATAAGTGTCAACTGTCCTAAATAGGGTTATTAATAAGAAGCTATGCAATAAACGAGATATCTGTTGGGTAACATTTGCACGCTGTCCGTGGGACAGTGTTTCTGGTCGGAGCGGTTAGAGAGAGGAACAAGGATGGACTAATCACATTCACAGACTCAGTCGCCGACCAATGAAACGCCGATGTAGTTTCTCACCGGGCGGAAGCACCACTGAAGTCCACAAACAAACACAAACAGACCACACTTTCGTGTTACATTACTGTAATATGAATATTTACGTTATTAGAGACCTTTATACTGATGTTTGTTACTGCGTGGCATTTCCCTGCTTTGTTTTTTTTTTCAATTCTTGTTTTCTGTCCAAAGCCAGTGATGTGTGATGTTACTTGCTGCCCTTACTTTTTAATTTGTGTGCTGTTTCTCTGACACCGCTGCTCTTCTCTGACTTTAAACCTGCAACGAAAATTTTGCTTTCACCTTTAACATGTCTGTGGAGCAGATGGATCATGACGGTAAAGCATTTTCGATTTAAAATATATTCAAAATTTAGCATAACAATACAATGTATTTCATAAAAAGCACAAAAAGACTTTGGTCTTCCAAAGTGGCGAGCACATTAGACTATTACTGTAAACAGAGGAATGCTTGTAGTAAACTAGGGGTTGATATTTCAGAAAATTCATGGAAAGAGAGAGAGATGTGTGGGAATAAACTTACCTGTTCCAGAAAATATTTGATATCTATTACAGGTTAAGGCTCTAATCTCATAAGCTTCATATAAGCTATATGTTTCTTCAATATGTTACTGATGTAAACTAGAGCAGCGCACGTCAGCTGTCCCCCCCGCCTTCCTTCAAGACGTATGTCTTTCCAAACATCTGGATTTGACTTAATTGTACTAAATTGTATTCGTGTGTTTGTATTTTTTATTTCAGTCGGGCAGCTGTGTGTGTCTTTTCAAATTTGTCTTGTACAGCTTACTGTTTTGTGAAATAAAACAAACGCATAAATAAGTTTTCTAAAAGAAAGTAAAGACATAAATCTCTTTGTGTACTCGTGCCATATATCCACTAGGTGGCAGCAGAGTTTTTTATTTTATTTTATGCATGACAATGATTTGGTGCAACATTACCATGGAAACATCTCACCAGAATGAATGAGGCAGAGGCAATACCACATATGTAACATAGTACATTTATTTCTTAAGGCTAATCTCAGTTACTGCATTCCTTAAGAACCTGGGGACCATTTTGGCCTCAATCCATGCAACTTCTCCTGTATTATTCTGAGTTGGAAACCTATTGATCTGACCCTCTCTCACGAGATGCTCCTCTGAAGACATGGCTCACGGCCCAATCGTTAACCTCAGTGTGTGGTAGCATTGACGTGCCCCTTGCTGTGATGTTATGCACTACGCATTCTCTCTGGATGAATCCATGTGGAGGCTCAAGGTTAAAGGTGCTGAGAGAAAACACCTACAAGCTTTCCTGACCACTAATCATATCTGGAAACTGTGTAAAAACATTTAGACTGAGAGTGTTAGTTACACTCATTCGGACAAAAGTATGTGGACACCCCTGCTCACATATGTATATATATAAAACATATGTTTTATTTTTGGCATGAAGGTGTAATTCATGGTGTGGGCAAGGTCCTGCCAATTAATGGGGAAGCATGCACATGATATTCTAAATACTGTGCTTTCTAAATGATAACAGTTTAGGCAAAACCCTTTTCAGTTTCAATATAAAATACATTTTTGGGAGCCTTTGGGATGAATTGGAACTCTGATTAGGGCTAAAACTAACAATTATCTAATTGCATTTCATTACTGATTCTCAATTCATCAGTTAATTGTGTGATCTATAAAATGTCAGTAAAGGTTGAAATTAGGATTTCCTTAAGAAGAAGCAGAAAGTGATATCTTCAAATCACACAGATATTTAGTTTACTCTTACACATGGCTAAGAACTAATTAGTTTCCTATATTTGTGCTTGGAAAATGAATGTGAACCATTAATCAAATGTCAAAATTATTGCAGATTCATTTTCTGTCAATTATCATGAATGCTTTTTATGAGAGGTAATCTCTTATAGCTGTTTAACACTGTTTCTAAATCGTGTTCATGAAACAAATATCATTTTTTGTGCTTGAACGCACCACAAGTCTAGCTAGGCCTACTGCCCATACAGTCAATGGAAAGGCGTAAAATTGGAGGGTCCCTGGAACAACAAGCATAAACATGTAAACCTGTACAAAGCGTGTACAGTAGATAAAGCTGAATAAATATTACTGGTGCTGCTCTAGAAACAACTTATCCTGTTCTAGTTGTGTTCTTGATTTACTGTAGTTAATGTAACATTAATCTTGATCATTTGACGATGTGTGTTTATGTTGTTGTTGGTCAGGAGAGGAGAGCATGAGAGGAGAGGTGACAGCAGACCAACAGAGCAGAGAATAGTAGGAGAACATGTTGTTGGAAGCTGAATAAGCAGCATCATCAAGTCTGCCATCAATAAAATAATCAGTAGATCAATTTTAGTTAACTTTAGTAAGAGATTTTATTTGTAGCTCTCATCATAATGATTAAAATCAATAAGATCATTTTTGTGTTGTTTTGATTTGGGGATAGAACCATGAAGTTACTCATTGAACCTTGAGATTCTTTATAAGAGTTTATGGCAGCATATTAAATTTGTGATCTTTAACGTTTCAGTTGTTTTATTTGGCCAGTGGTGGACAGAAAGTACCTTTACTCAAGTACTGTACTTCTCATCTCAGAGGGAGAAACTGTACTTTTTACTACATTTATCTGACTTCTTCAGTTTCTAGGTCACTTTACAAAGTAAGATGTTTACAGACAGTGGATAAGGATGATGTGTGGCGATGGGGCAGTGGATAAGTCACATGTCCCTTATGTGTAAGATCAGGTTTTGATTCTCGCCACCGATGTGTCCCTGAGCAAGACACTGTCAAACAAAGCGTTGTGTTAGATCAACCTCAACCAACTACAACATCTCATTATATAATTGCATAACAGTTACAGGGGACATTTTTCATTCTGCATTGCTTTTGCTTTTTATACTTTAAAAGGGGCTATATGTAGTTTTTTAAACAGAAATGATCACCTTTTTGTTGCCTGTGTGTGAAGTGTTGTAACCTCACATAGAAACTATCCATATGCCAGATTTTTCTGTTCTGGCTCTGACGGCCAGTATGCCTAATCCTATGTGAAGGCTCAAGGTCGGATTTTCCACAAGATCCATTGGCTGTGGCTGCGTGCACGCTCCCGGGGGCCTCTTCCCTTCTGAACACAGCAACAACACTGCAGCTAACAAGATGGAGTCCGCTAAGATCATAAAACAACAGTTCACATGACTGTCTGCTGTATATTTACTCCCCCTGACTATGTTTGGTCGTTACCACATCCTAAACAGAAATATTTATTCCATAGCTATTATTCACATACAAGCCAGGGATAAAAGAGAAAAGCAGAATTCATAACCAAGAAAAACACATTTCATCAGGCTTCTTGGTTTTCCTGTGACATGTCTGATGGTCAGCAGAGCATCATTATGATTCGCTTCAGGTCGCCTCAAGCAGCATAATATTCTCTGCCCTTGTGTCAGTAAGGGAAGTAAAAGAAAGATGATTTTCTCTTTTTCAAAGACAATGCAACAACAGGCAACCCCTGCACCTCGCGTGTTTTTAAAGACTAATTTGAAGGGGAAAACAGGATATTTAATGAAAACAGAGAGATGGGCTGATTGGATGTCACATCTAAATCTTAAACAGTATTAGATTGTGCACCTCCCCCTCCCCAGATAAAGCATTAAAACAACACCACCTGGAGAGAACATAAAGCGCACTGCATTTTTCTCTTGAGCTGACAAATATGTCGCACCTATCGAGCATGAAAATACACCTTACTTTCCCCTGATTAGGATTCATTTTGGTTGAAAAGGCCAAGGGGAAAATGGTGTTATTTGTTGTTTGAATGATTCAATAGGTAAGTGGAGAGTAATGTACCCGCGGGAAGGTCGGGCCAGTGAATATTTACATAACATTTATTGGTACACCCAAAGGAGATGAGGTGACATTTATCAGGGAAATCAGGAGGATTTAATTTATAAGTTTAGCTGTTGAGATCTGACCTGATCAAACACAAATCATCTATGATCATCTGTAGACAGCAACTGAGCAATCAATCGCATGTCACATTATAAATAGGCTTTAATTTTACTTCAGTGTATATGAAGAGGTGTCATGAATACATAATTGCTGCAGTGTTAAGTTAGATATTCTGTAGCTGGGCTTTGCAGTAGCTCAGGGACACAGGTCTTTATCTACATAGAGCGTAATTCAAAAGCAAATTACATACCAGAGGTATATCAGCCTATCAACAACTCACCATGGCCTCTGTGGGGAACAAATGAGTAATTTTAGTGATTTACATTAAAGAGATGACAGCAGCCCCTCCGATGACCTCATGATGAAGGTTTTATTGAAAATACCCACTTTTAAATAATGCACATTTTTGATCCATGTGCAATTGTGCTGATTAAGTTACTTCCAAGGCTGATTCATTTATTCAAGGATGCCAATTCAAAAGAGCTTTTACGAAGTATTTAGCATCTGCTTTGATCATCATTGAATCGAAGGCCGGATACTGGCTTTGCCACGAGAAACATAAAACGTGGCTGTGGTCCCTGCATTTACTCATCCCGCACACTCTGTAATGATGTTTTCAACGTACATGATGGTTGTGATAATTTGCTCGAGCCTTCATGCCCACGTTTCCCTTAATGTTAATGTAACACTTTTTCTCCCTAACACACTCGCACACAAACCCTAAAATGCTTAATGTGTTTTCCAGGCAATGCATTTTTTGCTGGACTTTTTTATGATGCAGAATATATTATATAAGAATACATAATATTTCCAGTATAAATGCTTTTGGAATTACAGCAACAGTTAAAACATTTTGATCAATAAGATTTTGAGGCTTAAAACTATCCTGTCCAAATGTAACACAATCCACCTACTGGCACTTTTAAAGTTCACTAATTAAAAAGCTTAATTAGTTTGTTTAATCCTTACAAAAGTCTGTAAAATAAAGTCTCCTAACTCAAGCTTCATATTTAACACACAGGCATAATCTTTTTCCCATAATATCAAACTATTTCTTTATGTATGCATAAATGCTCTGTATTTGTGAAGCTCTTGTCTAGTCTTTTCGACCACTCAAAGCGCTTTTACACTACATCTGCATTCACCATTCACACACATTCACGCACTGAGCCTAAGTGCTCAAACAGAAACTAACATTCACACACATGGAACAGCCACCAGGGGAAATTCGGGGTTTAGTATCTTGCCCAAGGACCTTTCATCATGTAGCCTGGAGGAGCCTGGGATTAAACCACCGACCTTCCGATTAACGGGCAACCCGCTCTACCTCCTGAGCTACAGCCACCCTTTAAACATAAACTGCAACAATCCTAGTGTGCTTGTGTTCTGTACCAAATGGTAAATAAGGTTAATTGAACCATTTGGTACAGAAACGTTTATTCCCTCAGGTATCATTTACCAAGTAGAAAATAATAATATTTTAACAAATAATCCACTTCATAACTTCTTATATGGCTGAATATTACATTATATATAAGAGTGGAGATATTTAGGAAATTAGCATTTTACTCAAAGCAAAATGAAGGTGATGTATTAGTTTAATTAAAATAACTTAATCAGAGACATACTCCTCATGCTGTTGCAGCAATACGTACCAACAATATGGTGATCTGCAGCAGAACTAGAGGGTAGATTTTCTTATTTGAAATTTGCAGAAACAAATCCATAGTTAAAACAGACAAGAACAACAAGAGTGGTGACTCAGTTTCTTTACTGTTTTAACTTTGCTGGGGGAATTGGACCTGCGCTGCATGCATCACTTTGTATTCCTTTTACGCCTGCAGGGTAACAAATGAAAGTGTGGGTAAAAGATGCTTGAGCAACAAGAATTATCTGGGCCCAAATTTTAGGAGAGTGGGAGTTGGAATTGTTCCTGTGTTTATCTGCCAAAGTGGCTGGTGGGGTAAACACACATACACATAGTGGGCACTGCTGAAGGTTGTGCAGCATTTAAGCTGGTGATGATTTGTGGCAAAAATAAGACAGACCCAGTTTTGTGCTCATCACACTGTCTATAAGTTTGTTTCTAAAAGTTTTGATCTTTTCATGTTTTCATGTTATTTCTCATCACATGATATGATGTTGCTGATGTTATGTATATTCCAAAATCTTTAAGTGATCTTAAATTTTTATGAAGTTTTTTTTGGTTCCTTAGTGTTATTAAAAGAAGAGAGTTGGAAAGAGTTTTCTTTTTCTTTGCAAAAATCTGCCTTTTAGAGATGCCACTTCTGTCCACTCGGATAAAATATTAACTCTTGTGGAACTTTTTTCCACACTGTGCGGGACAATAATAGTCCTTTATGCCAAGCTCAATTTGGACATTTTAGAAACATTTCTAAAGAAGTTCATTATCTCGCTAAACAGATTATTCAAGTATGCAGAATAAATCTAATCTGTATCACCTATCAGTATGTGGATAGAAGATTACAAGTGATTAATCAAACTGACTTTATGCTCTTAAAGCTCTGCTAATAATTGTTTAACCTTATCCAGGCACTCTGTAGAAACACAGCACAATCCTTTCACCACTTGACTAAAAAGAAAAGGTGATCATGCTTTTGAAGTGGTGGCTCCCACAGTGTGAAACGTTCTTCTTGACAAAGCAGCTGAAGGCTCTTTTATTCAAACTAACCATTGTCTCGCCTCATGCTGTATAATGTGTGCAGTCGTGTGTATTTCAAGGTCCATTATTGCTTCTGCTTTATTATCTGATTATTTTACAGTTTTTATGATGTTGTTTTCTACTGTGTTGATGTCTCTGGTTTTTAAAGAGGTGGTATTCTGCTTTCCCCCTCTCCTTTATTGAGGTTTATTAGGTTTGCAAAGTGAAAAGACCCAAAGTCCAGTCCAAAGGGAGTTCCCTTCTCCCACAGAAAACTCTGCTCTGCACTGTCTGAAAACAGCTTTTTTTGTAGTCCAGCTGTTTCCGTTTCATCCCTGTGACAACACAGGGATGAAAGCTAAATGCACGTCATTTAACGCTCGCCAAGCGACTAGTCCGACACGCCCTCAAAAAACACAGGTGGAAAAACAGTGAGCTGCAGCACACACCTCTCCTCTCCCTTCCAAACACTAGCTACCCTCCAGGCAGTCAGTGGACATAAAGTTGTTACTGTGATGTAGAGACAGAGCTCAGTTAAAACTTTATGGATGAAAGATAGTTTTGTTATAGATTTATAACTCACCACTCTGAAACTCTTGCTCCAGTCTATGTTGCCAAGCTGGTCGGCAACATGTAGCCTACAGCTGAATCGAAGCTGTTCACCAGCTGCTCGCTGGTGATTGGTTCTGATTGGGTTAGTAGTCCTTAACTAGGAGCAGAGCATGTGGAACTCCCAACAAAGACCATTTAGAGACAAGGACCTAAATAGGATTTTGAACCTGAAAATGAGCATAATTCCACCTCTTTAATATTTTACTCTTGTAAATGGGGGCAGTTGTGGCTCAGGAGGTAGAGTAGATTACACGCTAATTGGAAAAATGGCGGTTTGATCCCCTGGCTCCTCCATTCTGTATGTCGAAGTGTCCTTGGACAAGATACTGAACCCCAAATTGCTCCCAATGGCTGTTCCATGAATGGTGGGTACGCACTCCTTACATTCTGTTCCATTTGTGAGGTAATGTTAATTTCTGGTTCTGATAAGCAGTTGGCACCTTAGCCATCAGTTTATAAAGTGTGCTACACAAGTACAGACCATCTTGTAAAGCACTTTGTAGCATCAGATTCACTTGAAGAAACAACTGTGGGCCCTTTGTATGCGGCTTTTTGTATAATTGAACTCAGCTATCTGCTATTTAAAGCTAGGGTATAGACATTTTCAGAAACATTGTTTATTGAAATTATCTTTACTTCCCAACAGCAATCAATAAATCAAATCCTCAGGCACAAAATCAAGCTGTCTCTTGCTAGTACTCCAATGTTGCCTACCCCAGCTTTAACACTAAAAGTGTACCATACAACCAGCTTGTATATGAGCTGGGTTTGAAGGTGCTTCCACTAATTTACAGTGAATTTTCACCTTACGCTATTCGTCCAAATTTGACCACTAGGGTGTTAATTAATTTAATTTTAAAAAAATCATAAAAAAAGCCAATGTTGTGAGCTGTGCCAAGCTAGCAATGTATGTATGTGCAGAGTATGTCTGTGCTGTGTTTGTGCTGTATCTCAGTCTATGAATGATCTCAAATTTCAGCTGGGATTCAATGCTTTGTGTTATTTTCCTACAGACCCCTCTCTTTTCCTTCGTATCTATGTCCTGTCTTCATGAAGTGGAGTTGTGAAGTCCAGCTGTAAGTGTGAATCTTTCACTCAAGTTGGCGTCTTCACTTCTATTCACAGAACAGATTAGCATACACTTGCATCTTTGCATTAACTTTGTAGTAGTTAAAGGTAGGTATAGCAATGTTGAGTTTTCAGCAGCCACTAGTGATGTGGTTTGAAGATTCCAACCAGGTTTGTGCACATACGTGTGCTCGCTTGAACTCTTTCTGATGTTGACAGTTTCACCGACACTATCTGATTCTCGTTTGGCCTGATGGGCTTCAGCACATGAAACTTTATTGTTGTTTTGTATCCTTACGTGGAGTTTATCTTGGAGTTTGTGTTGTGCTAGGAGCCGGTTGGTTTGTGGTTTGTGAGTTGATATAGTTGGAGAGAGACTCGGGGCGCACACAGGGCTACATCTTGACCAGGTGCTTTCACATTAAAAGCAGGATAGTGGTTGTTCCAAGCAACAGAGAAAACAGGTGTGTGCTTCATTTCTAAGTGAGTTTTGAGCCCATTGACAATAAGGCAGTAGTTTAGTGATTTCATTGAAAAAAATACATATAGCTCCTTTAATTGTGTTGCCTCAAAAAATTGCATTGTGTTCAGTCTGAACACACCTTTATATTGTAGGGTTGGAGAGAATGACTCAACTTTTAGCAAATAACAACTATATCAAAAATACTGAACTGCAGTGGGGTTGAAAATACCATATTAGCCTGAATATAAGACAGTATTTTTTTCTGGAAATTGCTTTTGAAAAAGTGGGGATTTTTAAAAAATTCTGGACTAAACATATTAACATCAGAGTAACAAACGACTGCTAGGCTTGCAAGTTAAATTTATTTAAAGTATGTCTATAAGTGCCCCTTCAAGAGTTCAGTTAGCCCTGGTTAACCTGCAGAAGGTCGCTCATGTAACACATTTTGCTGTTTTATAATCAGGACCATCTTATAGGCCAACTCTCAACTCTAATCATTTCACATTACATTGAGTCATTTAATTAATAATAGTTGCCTAACAGTAATTATATGACAATTAAGACTCTTTAGAGAATACATTTAACTGCTGTTTTTCATGGAGACTTGTTAACAAGCACTGTTCTGCTCTAGAGTAAAAAACTGATTATTCTGATGTTGACTGAAACCAGAGAAACTCGCTTCCTTGATGGATGCACAGGATAATGTCACTTTCTTGAGGAACATGCTCCTTATTAGATGGCATTTATCATCTCACCCAATGTGCGGGGTCTGCACCCACATAGAAACACATAATTACCAACAGTAACATGCAGAGATTGGAGCACATTTTTCATCTGGCAAAAGATGATGCATTTCATTGGAGTGCTTGGAAGAGGAAATGAATTTCATAGAAAAATAAGGTTCAGGGGGTTTACTTTAATGTGTCCATCTTAAGTAGTAAGGCGCTCGTTGTTGCTGTGATCATGTGTGATTACCTTGGTTGCCCAAAAAGCAGAGTTAAATGCTGCCAGCATACAGTATATGCTGGTGGGTTTAATTATAGAGGGTGCGCTATATTGTTTTATGTCTATTCTGTGGCAGAAATCTAAAATGTGGAGGATTGTCTTGTTGGTGTCCTTCTAAATGAAGTTAAGGGCAAAATGTACAACTTTGCAGAGATAGCTACCTGCTAAAGCTGCTAAAGCATCTTCAACTAGTGTTCACCAATGACAATTTTATGTTCTTGTTAGATACTATTTACATGCAGATACACCGCATACACATATGCAATGCTTGCGTTCTGTTATCCTCAAAAATCCTGACCTGAACAGTGTGTGGAAAAAGAGACAGCTGTAGTGTTTTTAAAATTTATCTCAGGTAATTTATACATACCGCACATGATTACACAATCAGTAAATTAATACATGAAAACATAAAAATGAATTTTTGCATTACCAGATTACAACACAGAATTTCTGGGGAGTATTTACAATATCTGTGCCTGTTTTTTAGTCATTTTTAGTCATTGATCTGGATTGTCTGCAGATTGCTCCTTCATATCTTATTTTTTTCCTGTTGTTAGTATTCAGTGTTAAAGATTGATGGAAACGTGTAATCAAATCCCCGCAGGAACAATGAGAGATTAATGCCCACAAGCTGGATCCATTCACACAGGAGTGACAAATAAAAACCATTTAGGTGGGTGAGAAAACATAGTGTGGTTTCTTGTAAACAAATTAAAGAGGTCCAAAACAGCCAACAACAAAAGTAAATGACTCTAGTCTCAAATAACCTCAAATACAAAACAGAGCGAAATTATTGGAGATGACACATCTCTCTTTAAAACACCCATGCTAAAAGTTTATTAAAAAGCCTTTGTAAAAATGATGCAGCTCGCATCAGCATTGCCACTTTAACAAGGGTTGTTGCAAACGGACTGACATTGGACATTAAGGCTCAGTGTTATGTCACAGTATTGGACACAATAGTACAGTGTATTCAACATGTGCTGATGTGCTGTAGTCATTGCAGCCACACTTAATTTTTATATATCCTTGATCTACACGACTACATTCTGAGTGTTAATAATGAGAGAATGTCACCAATGTTACATTTAACCTTCTTTTAAGCAGAATAGTATTTGCTTCACATTCATGCAGTTAGGGTTAGTTAATTCCTCAAAACATATCCCACTGCTGCAGCCTGTAGTAATTGCATAAACATTTTCCCTTTCTTCTGACTTTATTAAAACCCAATATGAAGAATATAGGTTTATGACAAACTAAAGTGGTATCCCTTCCATTTCCCACAATATAATTTAGCACATTTTATGAATGTAACAAAGTAAGGAAATAACCACAAAGCAATGCTTCACACTAAATCAGAAAATAGTTATTTTCTTTGTTATGTATAATGATTAAGATGATCAAATATATGTACCTTCTGTTTGCTGCCAAAATGTTTTTCAGTGACGAAATGTTGAAAGGAATCTACCTGTTATATCTCTCTGGATTTCTCTTTTTGGTGTTTTATACCAGCTTCTTCCTGATGGACTTATTTGGGACTTGGGAGGGATAGTGCTGCGTATGTAATGCCAATCACATGGAGTAATCATGTTTGACAGCCGGGGTCTCTGACACGCAATAATGTCATTCTGGACTTCTGAAACACGTCATCAGTTCTAAATCATGCGTAGAAGCAATGTCAACGCTGAAGTATCAAGCTGTCACAAAGTTAAGTTTTTCTGAGCTGTTAAGGAAGGCCTGGGGGGCTAGACTCCAAACAGAACATTAGGGTTAAAAAGGCAGCACTTTTTGAACAAGGAATCGTGCTTGGAGAGTGAATGTGTCTTATTACAGAACACCCACATCCACTTGTTGACAGAGACATCTTTTGTGTGCTAATAGGCAAAATTTGAGGTTCATGGGTTCCTTTAGGACTTTGCTGAAGAACTCTGAACCCGGGATTTTTAAGACACAAGTTCTCCTGCAGTGAATGCTTCTTTTACACAGATATTTATATTAATAAGAGTCTGCCGCCATGGATGTGTGAGGCTGTACCTATTTAGGGAAGTCACGTCATCCAGGCCTATGATTCATCGCCAGGCGGCTTTCAGTGATAGAAACTGTACATTATGTTAAGTTTTTCTCTCTGTATTCATTATAAAAAGTAGCACATTTACTTGCTATTTTATTTCAGACTTTAGTATAGCTGTGAACATTTTGAATGCAGGTGTATAGATGTCATGCAGTTATACAGTACAGTATGTGCACAGTTACATATGAGATCTATGCCCTATTCAATGTCATGAGATTTTACAGTGCAAAGGATAAAGTAAACAGTTAAATTTGGTTTTCCTGCATCCCCCAACTAAAGTACACAAGTTAAAGGGGACCTATAATGCTTTTTCATATTTTCTAGCATTTCTATGATGTTACAATGTCAGATGTTCAAATTAAACATGACCAAAGTTTCAAATGATGAGCTAAAAGTATTACTGTCTTTATGATGTCATTCCGAGCCGGAATTCCAAATATGGTCATTTGATCCGGGCAGAGAATGCTGGCCACGCCCACATGGGAATATGCAGACCCATCCCTGCAGCAACTTCGTAAACACATTAGACAATGGCCAATCAGAAGACAGTGGGCTGAGGAGGGGGGACCAGAAGCATCTACAGCTGACAGATGCTGAATCACAGAACTATAATACAGGGCTGGAAATGCAGTATAATAGGTCCCCTTTAACAGACTTCTCGCTTTGTAATGAATCACAGTTTAGATTTAAATGTTAACTGGATTCACACTTTATGAAGCTGAAGACTTTTCTTTTACAATTGAGGAGCCCAGCAGACGACCTCTTCTCTTTTCATAGTTTTTTTTTTCTCCTTTTCTATGTACACCACCAACGTCAAGTGTAACTCTTAGTCATCTGCAGAAATAATTCCGCTGTTTTAGGTGTAGTTTTAGTGAAAAGGATGTCTAAATCTTGTCAAGTTGAAGGGAATGGATCTGGATTTTAGCAACATAAGGACCGACAAAGCCACTCTCCATTCTTGGTGAGGAGGTTTATGTTCCCACAGCGGACTGAACTAAAAGGGCAACATTGAGGCTTTCTACAGGAAGGAATTGAGTGAAATCCTTTAAGAAGTCTTAGGTTATTTGAAAGAATTCTCCAGGGACAATTTATGAGTGAGTATCGAACAGTCTACCTGTAGGCATGAAAGGCATCTTTGAAAATTTTGGACAAAGGGGTTTTCAGATTAGATATACAGCACAAATTCCAACAATGACCCAGTTTCATGGTGAACACAAAGTATCAAAATGTCCATAGAAACATTAAGTCGAGATGTCACATCTCGTCTGTGTGCTCATTGTGTTCAAAACATTCTTAGATTTTTGCCAAACTAAGCTAAAGTGCTTCTGTTTGTTGCTAGCATCATTAGCTGTACATTTTTTCACAACAAACACAAGCTCATGTACTTGCATTTTGAATTGAGGAGGGCACATCCCCAGTTTGCACCCATTTTCATAAGCCACATAGTCTATGTTCCTGAACATTTTAACATTAAAAAAGCATAATATAAGACAGATATCAATGAGTTAAAGTAAAATTAAATTTCATCCATCCACATGACATTCACACTCAGATTTTCCAGGCAGAGAAGATCCAAACACAGCAAGGAAAGTCAGAGGTCTCAGGGCTTGGGCTCTCTCCAAGTCCGGGGGTTGTTGGAGAATCCAAGAGCAGGGACTAGTCCAGGCGGAACAGGGTGATCACTGGTGGTTGCTAAGGCAGCAGGAGTCTTGCGAGGTGATTCAACAATCCGGCAGTGAGTGGCTGTTTGAGCCTCTCTTTTAAGCCGTGGTAATGAGCCATGCAGGTCAGGTGTGCTGATTTGCAGATGAGACGCAGGTGAGTGCAGAGCCACAGCAGACACGCCCCCAGCTCCCGGACTGGAGAGAGAGAGAGAGAAGGGGAAACAGCCGGGGCCTCGTGACACACACTTCCAAATGAAGTGGTCCTAGAGGCGGGAGTACAGACTACAAACAGTTAGAAAACATGAAGTGTTTACTATTTTATATACAATGAACCAAATTGTAAATGCACTTTATAACACTTTCTGCCCCATTCATCATGAGCTGAACTCAAAGATCTAACACTTTCTCTATGTACACAAAAGGCCTATTTCTCTCAAATATTGTTCACAAACCTGTCAAAATCTGTGTTAGAGAGCACCTTCTCCTTTGCCGAGATCATCCATCCACCTCACAGGTGTGACATATCAAGATGCTTATCAGACAGCATGGGTATTGCACAGGTGTGCCTGAGGCTGGCCACAATAAAAGGCCACTTGAAAGACATGATGGATGAATCATGTAACACGGGGCGTTGTTGATTCCTGTACACAAATTCTCTTTTTATTGCCCCCACCTCAGGGAAGTCAGAGGAGCATCAGCTCAGCTGCAGCATAACATCCTGCTCAACAAAGCACCTGATACAAAACAGACTCAGATCACAGATTTAACTCTATAATGATGATAATAATAGTGTATCTAGCTCAGTCTGTTCTTTCTGATGTGACCAACAATGTAGCCAAACAAACACAGCTCACAGGTTCTGTTGGATTAACTGTAAGAATATTTAATATTGTGAGTCCAAAAAAGAAGGGAAAGCTGGTTCAAACTGAAACCAGAACATTTGACGGTGTAATTATGACTTAAAGAATCAACTTTATTGTAAATGGATTGTCTTCTTAGTTCCACTTTTTAGGTTAACAACTTTGATTTTCTGACATTTGGAAGTATGAAGGTTAAGAACATCCATTAGCACTACGGCATGTTCTCAACTCGCCATTATAGTAGTAATTTAAGATCTCCAAATGTCACAGCATATTTGGTTCTTGTTGAGTAAGTGGAAGTAAAGTAATTCTTGTAGAAATCATGCATGTTTGCATGCATGCAGCTGACCCCTCCCACCCTTGACACAAACTGTTTCAGACTCTCCCCTCTGGCAGGAGGCTGCGGTCAATCAGGACCAAAACCTCTTCCCACAAAAACAAACAGCTTCTTCCTGTCTGCAGCTAGCCTCATCAACAAGGACCACTGACACTCCCCTCTTGCAAATAATACAAATGTCTCTGCACATTCAATATTATTCATATTTCATATTATGCACAAACCTGGCAGATTGCACATATTTGTTGTTAATTGACAATCTTTGTTGTTTATTTTTATATTGTCAAATTATGTATTTATAAAAACCGATCTAGGCGATCTCGGCTCGGTTGCTTTGTTCCGGTTCAGGGTGTGATTGTTGTGTTCACATATTGCCAAACGAACCAGGCCAAAAGGGAAACGCCCCCTTGTTTCGGAACAACGTCTCCAATCGATCCAGGTGTGAAAGCACCCATAGAGGAGTGGTGAGAGGACACACCCCTGAGGGGACCCCGTGGATGACGACATCTTCTCTGACAAGCAACCACTCACCTTTACTCTCTGAGTTCTGTCAGTTAAGTGAAGAATCCAACCCACTTTGTTAAAATCATGGTCAAAGTTCTCTAGGAGCTTGTCAACTAAAATGTGCTGTTGGATTGTATTAAAAGCGGGTGAAAATTCAACAAATAAAATCCTTGCATGTTTTACTTCCTTCGGGGTGTTTGAATAACCAATTTAACAGAGTAGCAGTGGCATCATCTATCCCACGCTTAGCCCTAAAAGCAAACTGTAGTGGGTAAAGGATATTCTCAGTTTTTGTAAGGAGGACTTTTTTAACCAGTTTTTCAAAACACTTCATAACGTATGAGGTCAGGGCAACCGGCTTAAAGTCATTTAATACTTTGGGATGATAATGTTTGGCCACTGTGATGACTGTAGACTGTTTCCAGATGTTCAGCACTCTTGTTTTAGAGACAACTGATAAATATAATGAAAAATTGGGTGTAACTGCTCTGCACAAGAGATGAGCAGGCGACTGCCTATGTTGTCAGGCCTGGGGCTGCATGTTCATTAAAGAAAGGGGCAGGACCATTTCCAGATAGGTGGGATTTCTGCTCTAGAATGACATTCCTAAAATTAGAGGTATCAAACCTCAAATAAAACTTGTTTAACTCTGTTGCAAGCTGGTTATCACAACTAAAACCCCCCAACACAACCTTAACGTTCTTTTCTCTACTGGTGCCAATAACAGTTTTCATGCCATCCCACGCTGAATGTAGATTGCTTCCACCCAAAGTCTTTCTCCATTTTTTCTTTGTAACTCTGCTTTGCTCTCCTTATTTCACATCTTATTTCCTTTTTCAGCCTGTCCACTTCTAAGAAGTTGCCTTCCTTAAATGCCAGCCTCTTTCTGTTTAATAACAGCTTAAGTGGTTTTCTTCTCATGGCTTACTATTTGGATACACCTGTACAGTCTTTTAAGGAGTCACATTGTCAACACAGTAGGAAGCATAACCGCTGACAACATCTGTAAGATCATCGATGTTGGTACAGGACTCCTTGAACATACAGCAGTCTGTCGAAACAGCCCTTAGACTCAGGATGGCATCCTCAGTACAGTCCTTAACACATTTAGTGAGAGTTTTTCCGCTCCTTAAGGCAGTACGGTACGACGGGATGAGCTGGACACAGTTGTGGTCAACACTCGCATCTTGGTCCAGGCTCACAGGCACACCAAACAACCAGTCAATGGCCAGTTCCGAGTCCAGATCACTGCCCGAGAACCATGTCTGAGTAATCGCCAGTAAACACGCATCTCTAAATTTGTGATGGAAACATACGTGGGCTTGTAACTCGTCAGTTTTATTTCAAAGTGACTGGACATTTGATAGTAGAAGAGACGGCAGGGTAATCCAGGAGAAAGGCTGTTTTCTCAGTCTCAGTACGCCACCCCGCTTACCTTGCCTCCTGGGTAGCTTGCGCGTAAATTCCCCTCGTCCTCTTGATTGATCGGTGAAACAGTTGAGATTAGGGAAGATTAAATCTGAGGGAGGGTTGTTGACTTGAATGTTACTCCATTTTAGGAGAAAGTCTCTGCTGTATCGGATGTGCGTTGGATTGGGCAACTCATTCAGAGTTTCCACAAGGTGGAACGTTGTCCACAATAAAAACAAAGCTGTCCACTCCATGCTATTTGTTTTCCAACAAATCAGCGTAAGGATGAAGTCAGTGGATTTCTTCTCACTCTCTCAGCTAATTAATTAACGCTGACAATTTTATCGCACGTTAACGCAGTTTTAATTATTATTATTTTGAAAGTCCGTTGCTCACTGGCTCTGAATATACATACAGTCAAACCCTGGGTCACAGAAGTGGTGGGATGTTGATCAGCCCTTAAAATCACCCACCCAAACAAGCAGCTGAGGGAGGCTTCGAATCTGAATCTGGAAACTCACAAACAGCGAGGATCAGTCTTCCAATGATTCACGCTGCCCGTCGCGTAAAAAAGTTCAAGACAATTCAACTTTGGCAGCGGACGGGCGTATGCGTGAGATGAGCACTTCACTTCAATGTAACAGGGCCACTTGCTACTGAACATAGACTGTATCTGCTGCTCCCTGATAAAAGAACAATGTTTCTCTTAAATCCTGTTCAGAAAAAAAAAAAACAAGAAAAAAGATTTATATAACCTGTTGCTCAGAAGGTGCCTGTTGTGGTTCTGAACTCTAACTTATTTTAACAAGCTAGATAAAAGGTAATTCCCTCTTAGTGGCAAATAGCTTTAGTTTAATATTTGATTTTATTACATCAATGTTTAAGTTGAGATTTACAAGAAATATTTTATTGCTACTGTGTAAAGGGAATATTGCTGGTAAAGAGCACCTTATTTATTTAAAGTGTTTTTGCACTTCAGTGTCTATAGCAGTACATTTAAATTAAAAGTGCGTTACTTTAGAATTAATTATTCAATTTTGTGCATAGATTAATTGCAATTAATTACAGAAAATCATGTGATTAATCACGATAAAAAAATTAGCACAAGTAATAATATTTCTTTCATCCAGCTGTCTTAAAAACATCTTTCTCCAGGAGATTGTTTAAGAAAACAGATGGCTGGTCACTGACTAGAAGCTGAAACCATTAGTTGATTAAGCAATGAGTTGATGGACAGAACATTTCTGCAACTTTTGCAATATCCCCAACTATTTAGAAAAAAATATTTTCAGTCATTTCACAGTAAAAATGCCAAGCATTCTGTGCTTACAGCTTCTCAAATGTGAATATTTGCTGTTTTTTTCATTGTAAACTAAAAACAATTGGGTTTTCGATCGTTGAACTAAACATTTTTAGATGTTACCTGGGGCCATTAAAAAATCATTATATTTTAAACACTAAATTTACTCAACTTACTGTCTATTCTTACTGCCTGATTTAAAGGGGAACTATACTGATTTTACACATAAAGGTCAGCTTACTTATCACAGGGAGTCCCACTCAGCAGGGCCATGCAGAGACCTTTGGAAAGGCAGGTGCTCAAAGTACAAAAGGGCCACATAACAAGGCTTTAAATAGGGTTGCACTCAAAATATTGTGACAGCAAAATACTGTGAAATTTTCCTTGCTCATACGTGTATAGATACGGATGCTTCTGTATCGATACAGCAGCAAATGCTAGGACGCAGTTTTGAAAAGGAAATACAGAACAGGAAAGACCATTGTAATTTTAAAAGTTAAAGAACATTTTATTTTCACCTCTTAAAAACTCTGTGATTAGAAACTGAAGTGTCTTAAATTCTCCAAGCCTTAAGTCTTCTCCTCTGTTATACAGAATAATTAAGAAGAGCTGTAGGACATGATCAGTATTCGAAGTCAACGTGACCCCTGTACTGTGATACGTATCTTGAGACTCTAGACAATAACCAGTTATAGTTTAAAACACTGTGGGTTGACATAACTTACAGGAAACAGTTGCTGTTAAGGGGGTTGCTGTTACTGCTGTGGTTCCTGCCTTTGCTGTTGTTGTTGCTGTTGATACTGCTGCAGGTGATCTGAGATTATAGATATATCTCCTGTTTGTTTCAATATTACCTTATTAAATATTGGTTATGTGACCATGAAAAGAGTTAAAGATTGTTGAGTATTTTAACTGTCTCACTGACCCACTGCAGCTGCTGCAGCTGCTGCCGCGGCTGACTGCTTCGAGAAAATTAGAGGGAGATGCTCACAGAGGCTGCTCACCAAGAGCTGCAGGTAGAGAAAAGAAGATACCAGATTTAAAAAAGTGTGTGAAATACTCTGAGAACCATTAATGGGGGAAAGGATGAGGCTCTCATCTTTATGAATGAGACCAACACAATTATATAGACAGAGGTGTGTGTGTGTGTGTGTGTTGCTTGCTTGTGTGACAACATTATGCATTATTGTGATCAGGATTTCATATAATGCATTGTGACTCTGAGATATATTTGGATTTTGTAATCTAATCATTCTAATCTAATCAAATATCTAGATAAAGAAACTATACAGTTCGTTCTCTTGGCCCCTACATCATAGCATTAAAGGTTCAGTGCGTAAGATTTAGTGGCATCTAGTGGTAAGGGTTGTGAATTGCCACCAAATGTCCAGTCTACCACTGCCCCCTACCCTTTCAAAGAGCGTAGGACAGCTATGGTGGCTGACACAGCACAGATGGTGTCTGTGTCAGCCACCGTAGTCAGGAACTAAGGCAAGCACAGATAATAACCAGCTAAATAATAACCCAGACTAAATAACAGATACCAAACTGATCAATAAGTAAACACACAGTGAACTAAACTCAACAGACTAAAAAGTCGATACAAAACCCAAAACTCAGAATCAAGAACCAAAAACCAGAAACAGAGAAACCAAAATCAAAACACAGAGAAGGCGTGGCCAAAATAAAATGCCAAACACATTCATTCTCTGTGAATGTGGACACTTGCTCAAACTGCATGCCAACAATATCTGGTTTGCAGCCAGATTATGGTGCTTTGATAGCGGCAAAAAATCTAAATAAATAAATACTTTGATCTCAGTCATGACAACAACATTTACTCACATAATCACTTCCTCTTTAGCCTACAAAATAAAAGTGTGAGAAGCTTGTTTACTGTAATGCAGTATTTGGAGTTGACCTGAGCATTTACTTTGAATTCTGAAGACTTTAAAGAGTCTGTAGCCTGCTTTACACACCTCTGAAAGAGCTGTCAGAGAACATGATTACCCTAGATGTCCTCTGCCTGGAGATACTGGGGAAATGATAAAGCGTCCTTAGGTTGATGGATGTGGATCAATCACTGAAACACAAACAGTACAGCACATGCAGTGATCTGAGAAACATTCACTGCAGAATCCATTTGTCAGCCACCATCTATTGGTTGAAAATATTGCTTGGATGCAAAACTTATTTGCCGACCCCTGCTGTATATAATTACTACTTCTTATTCTTTGAACGTATGTATTCAACATAGTGATGAGTGTCTACACTGCCTGAATTCTACCTGAAGTAGAACAACAAGAACGTAACAAAATGCGTTCTGTAGTGCTGTTTGTCCGTTTTCAGCTACTGTACAAACATATTTAATGACGCAACGTAGTGACGTTGTCAGGTTTAGACACCTAAAATATCAAACAAGGAAGAAAGACAAGAGAGTTAATAGCTTTTTACTCGCGAGGAGAACGGACAGAGATGTACTCAGTTACAAACTCCAACTGCTCTGAGGCATCCCTGCCGCTTCCTCTCTTTTTATTATGAACAAGGAGGTCCCTAGTTACATACACATTGCTGCTACATGGGAAAAGGGAATAAGCAGCAACATGAACTGTGAGACAGTTAGATTAGCATATGTTGTTATGGCTATGGTGCTGTGCAGAATGTGCCAGGAACTATGTATAACAGCTGCATATAAGTAGCTGTTTTGGTTCTTGCTTCTTTGGGTGTCTGGCTCTGTGACCCATCCACTGCAGGTTTCCTGTGAACAAACTCAAAGATTCATATTAAAATACAAGGCTTATATTTCCATATATGTATTTCCATGTACTGAGTAAACTATATTTTATAGTTTACTCAGTACAAATATATAAAAAAAATGATTCCAACAGACGTCAATGGTGGTGCCCGCGGTTATGGAGACATAAATGTCTCATTCTATGTTAATAAAAACATAACGGTTCATTATGTAAGGTCTTTACACAGAGCTGAAAACATAGTTATGGATGTTATATTTCATTTGTCAATAAATCCTCAGAAATATTACACACTGAACCTTTAATCTTTCACATTATTATTATTATTATTATTATTATTATTATTATTATTATTATTATTATTATTATTTCATATTTTCCTAAAAATTTACATGTCTTGAATATTATTTATTTTACATTGATACTGACATTTTTAGGTGTATTTACAGAGAGATATTATTGAGTTTATATGATGGTTTTGCTGTTGTAAACACTACAATTAGGAGGTATCAGCCTGTTTTACCAACGTTTTGATCATTGTTTTTAAGGCACACCACTTTCTTTAAATAATACTGCAACAATAATAATTCAAAGTATGAATAGTTTTTGGTCAGAAAACTCCTTGGCAGCCATGAAACCTTTCTCCTTCAAACAGCAAGAACAAAGTAATCATAGCATCTTTGTTTACATCGCTGAGTGTTCAAGGTTACTTCTACAAGCTTCACACAGCAATAGAAACAACAACAACAACAATGCATGCTTCTCTTCCGTCGTTCTTGTAAAATACATCCCACAAAAAGCACCACTTACCAGTGGTATGGAAGGTGTCCTGAGGGTAGGGCTAGTTAGAATAAAGGTGTCTGAGCATCGAGGTCGTCAGGTGAAAGGTTTTCATGTGGGTAATTTTACTGACTGCTAAATTATTATTCATTCATTGGACTAATAGTTATATTCGACAGGCCTTCACAAAAGGGCCTTTAGAAAAAAATAAATAAAGGAAAGTTTGCCTTAACAAAAGGACACTTTGGGCATCAGGGTGCAAAGGGGCAGGTTTTCAACCCACCTGTCTGCACGTGCATGCTGCTGTGCCTGTGAAAATAGTTGTGTAATATCTTCTATGGCTCTGGGCACCTTTAAGACAAAGAAAATAACTCAGCTTTGGCTTGAGGACAGATTTTCTACATTACAAACTGGGGGAATAAAGTTCAAGATGCCAGTTTACCAGTCACAGGGGGTCTATTATAGGATTCAGCACGTTAGATACTAGGGGCTAACAGTCAGAATATCTTGGTTTTTGCTGCTTCAATCTTGATAATTCTTTCTTTCTCTAGTCAGCACCCCTAACTGAGAACAGGTCATGGCCTCCCCCCGAAAATGAATAATGCGGTTCCAAACTGAAATGGATGGTCTTTTTACATGATTATCTCTGGGCTTTTATATGTGAATAGGCAGATATATTTGTGTCTTAATCATCCTGGTGTGCATCTATTTCTGTGTCTGTTTCCGAGGGACAGCAGAAATATTAACAACAAGCTAAACACATGGGCTCGCACAATTTGTGTTGCTTACTGATGAGGCAAACTCTCTCTCTTTTTTCCTCGCTTTCTCTCTTATCGCGCAGTCCTCCAGAAATAAACCATAATAGAATATTATGTTACAGCATATTACATTTAACACAATAGATATGGTATGGATAACTGCGAAATGCACCGCATCTGTGTTGTTCATGAGCAACTTGCAATAATTCAAATTATATTGATTACATAATATCTATTGTGGAACCATGGTCAATTAATTGCAATTGCAGTAACACTCTTGATGAGCAGTCAGGCCTGCTACACATGTTCTTACAAACGAATATCTAAATGACACTGGTCTGGACTTTAAGGAGGAATATCCACTGGGCTTAGCAGTGAGGTTACTGGAGCTGAAAGCAATAAGGTTTACTTAAAGGTCTGTGACGGGCTGCTGGAGCAGAGCTGAGCTCTGTTAGAGGCCTGATAAAACACTCAGTGATCCTCAGTCCTGACTCAAGCAAGTAAACAAATCTAAGTTTGCTTTTATAATTCTTAAAACTGAGAGGAACTAGTCATACAGTAGTGTGATCATTATTATTACTGACTGACGTATTTTGTCTATTGCCGCAGAATAAACAGACAGAAATAGATGGACGAACAAATGATCCATTACTTATGATGACATTAGCTTTTCACACTTTTATGTAGAGACATAATAACTATAAACACAGCCAGATCTCTTCTTTTGGTACTTTGAACCATAAAACAGGTCAGCTACTACTTACAGAATTTCTAAACTTTTCTGGGACATGTTTAACTCTTTTGATGCTGTATGAAACCTAACCAGTCACTGAGCAGTTTATTTAGCAACAAGCTTAACTCAGGTTAATCTGGAGTCACAGGTGGACATTTTTTATTTATATTTATATCATGACTTTTTTATTGACTGTTATAATGGCTCTAAAACATAAGAGCAAAAGTTTAAAATGTTTTGTTGAAGTTGATCAAGTTCACACGAGCTACCTCAAAGTTTAGCTCGCGCAGATTAAAATGAACGAGTTTTACAATTTTAAACTTCAAACTAAATTCACAGTCTCAAAAAATGAACTAGTTTACATTAATATCTTCTGTTTTTTAACACCTTAATCTATGACCCATGAGATTCTGTGATCCGAATGGCATGCCGGGTCGTTAACGACGCTCACGTTCATTAGTTACAAACAGACACGTTCAGTTCACTTAACACGGTCATGCACAATACTGAAGTTATTAAATGTGTTTTATCAAACTATAAATAATTTTCCCTTGTTCTGTTAAGTACAACTGCGTTCAATTTATTCAGATAAAAAAACTAATAATAAAAGGGGAAAAACACTATTAACAGATACTATATCTTCAGTTTATCATAACAGAAGAGAAACACTGATGCAGCCAAGAAACTAGGCAAAAGTTTGATCAGAATTTTGTTCTAACTGTCTAATCAGATGGAATTAAAATTACAGTAGAATGCATTACGTTAGGAGTCCTGTCAGAACAACTGATGCCACTAATTAGGAACCCATTTGAAATGATGAACAAATTCAGGTTGAAGAGAAAATGGTTACACTGGATTGCCAGCTTAATAAATACCAACCACTCCAATCAAAATCCACATTGCTAATACAAATAGTAGACTATTAGCATTCAGTGAAAAAGAAAGGAAAAATAGAAAACTGAGACTAATGTTTATCGATTTCATTTCCAGGAACCGCAGTGGCCAACAACATTTCTAAATAGTCTTAAAAGTATTTTATCGGAGCAGGTGAACAAAATCAGGTATTTACCCTGAGATGTACTGTGGGATAAAATCAGGTGAAACTAGGCACCCTTGAGCTGAAGGTCGAAACAGATGTGAGATGCATAACAGCAAAGAGAACAGAGAGTTTGAACAATCCGAGTCTTTCATTGTCTGTGCTTGTTTGTGTTTAAATTGAACTGGGTGAGAATCTGAAAACAACAAATAAAAATGCAGCCCCGGGCAGTCGGCCCCAGCAGCAGACAAAAACAAACCGATATTGAAATAGCCCTTTGCAACTGAAAGCATACTAAGGGGTAACGTACTAAGCTCAGGTTACAGGGCACAATAAAAGCACCTGTCTAACACCTGTTTATAATATAATTTACTGCAGTCATATACATGTGCCTGTTCCACCCACACTGAAGTAATTTTAATATTTGGTTTATGTAATGGTTTAAGAGGGAACTCAACTTGTTCAGTTAATTTCAGTTCACTTGAGTTTATAGATTTTATTTAAACAACAGTGCCGTTGGGTTTGTTTTACAGTTTAAGCTGCATATCCCATTGTTTTTAGACAGAAACAATCCACTCTCACCCATAGGCAAAGAATCCGTAAATGTGGTCCTACAAATCACTAACATCGACAGTGATCATGTTTATGCATAATTATAAAAAGCTAATGTTAGTGCGCTGGAATTATGAATATTATCTGTCTACATATTTGGTGATTTTTAGGTTTTCAGATAAACTGAATAATGAATGTTTGTGTATGAGTTCAGAAATGTTTTCTAGGCTAAAAAGCATTTAAACCACTTTGAATTATCTAAAAATGCATCATTGCAAGGGTTTTCCAACAAGTCATGCAAATTGGATGATAAAATATTTTTTATCAGTGCCATCTATACTGACACATAGAAGCATTTGCCGTCCCCATTGTGCCTCCTAAACAGTTGCAAATCACTGTTTTTTTTATCATCTGCCATGACGCCATAGGTTAGGTCTTCATGGTTTGGGTTAAAATTACTGTACTATTTTGTTGAGGTTAGTTGAGCTGGATCATCATGACATTTTCCAACCCTTTCATCCACCCTGACCTTTTCCCTCTGCGTTTTGCTGCTCTATAACAACGTCAACTTATTTCATAATTACTGTGGCTTTATCCCTTGAACATAAACACGTGTTGTTTTGGGTGCTGGCAGAAACGACTTATACTGTCATTGTTCTTTTGGAGGAGAGTCTGGATAAGCCACTTAAGATGATGGATGATGGATGGAACAGTACGTCCTCACCTGCTGTTCGGATATTGTGTGTTTCATGGAAGCTTGCCATTGGATAAGCAGTGACTGTCGGCTTTGTATCTGCAATTCATTTTTAAGTTTACTCGCAATTTATGAACCTTCAAGGGCACGGCTTTGGTTAATTTCTGACCATGTATGAATAAATTTCTCCTTTCTATGACAGCTATTGAAAAACATTCAACTGTAATACTAATACGTCTGGGTGAATTCTATAACGCTACTTTGAATCAGTTATTTATTCAGCACCTGTCTTTTATACATTTTCATTTGCCCGTTTACTTCGCTTTTCTTACCGGCTCCTCAATTAACTACGTGAATCAGATCAGAAAAGTTAATGGTAGCTGTGTTAACGGGACCACATAAATACAAGTTGAAGAAAGAATCACAGGCAAAATGGCTTATGAAAATTATCCACACCTGGCAGATTATGCAAGAAGCTATAACAGAATTTGAAGCACAAGTCTTTGTCAACTATTTCATCATCCTGATAACACACTATTGGTAATTTTGAGCAATTTTGAGCTTTGAAACATCCACTCCCTTCATGCTGCACCAGCCTTCATGACTGCAATCAAGACAGACTGTCAGCACTCTATCATGTTCAAATAGTCCAACTGTGCAATTTAGTAAAATACAAGAAAGTGTTTGTGATCAGTGGAGAGGAAGGGGTTTGGAGTTGGGCTGAGGTAGTACAGAGGGAAGGGGCAGAATGTTTCGGAGGAACTTTATACAGCCGTTCTCAACCTAGGGCTCAGGATCCCTGCAAATGGTTGCAATATAAATCTGAAGGGTTGCAAATTGATTAGCAGTACAGAAATTAAAGCTGGGGTAGGCCATTTATTTCAGAAGCATTGTTGTTATTTGTTGAAAGTCTATTTACATCCTGGCAGCAATCAATAAATCAAATGCTCTGACACAAAAATGAAAAAATGATGCAGGTCTGCAAAAAACATATGGCCAATAATTTGATTTGGGCCGAATGAAATGACTGACAAGCCTACCTGCCTGTCTACCAACCAACCTCCCGCATAAAAATGTGAGATGTGGGGGAAAAAAAGTTTATCTTACATAGTTTACAAAGTTTATCTTCCATATCTTTCTGCCTCTTGCTAGTTTCTTCAACGTTGCCTACCCTAGCTTTAAGAAACAACAACAGCAATGCTAGTGGCTCTAAAAGGCAGTAACGCTGATTGAAGAAAATAAAGAAAGTCAAACTCTTTGATAAACCAAAGTATTGAGCAAAATTAATTATCACCAAAGTCAGTAAGAGCTATTGCCTGGGAACCATAAACGTCTGCAACAACATGAATGGTAAAGGTTTTCAGACGTTCCTTTATTCTTTGCTTTTTTTGCCCTTGTGAATTACTGGATATTTGTACTTGTTAGCTGGTTTGTTTGTCTGAAGACAGAATCTCAGAGACGTAAGGCTGGCAGGCTGTCAAAAGAGCAGAGTTTTTAGTCTCAAGCATGGTAGTTGGCTGGTACACTGACGTAGCAATCCAGCGGAGACTGGATGTGAGCTTTTGAAGCGAGGCTGATTGGCACGATGATGGTGAAGTGCGTAGGTGAGAGAAAGTAAGACAAAACTAAAACGCACCAACCACGCCACATTCACACAAAAGGAACAAAATAAAAACACACTCACTCCCAAGCTACGTTGTGACATCTTCAGGACAACTGATCCCATTTAGCAGACATGCAACTCTGCAAAAAGATGGTACGTAGACCTCGGGTTAAGATTGTTTTTTAAACTCCTATTTCAAAGGGACAAGAAAGAACTTTCACTCTCAACCACATGAAAACAAACTTCTCTGTTACAGTTAGACTCTGATATTCCTGACCCTCCCTTTCAGCAGTGTACTCTGAAGGTAGACTAGCTCTGTGACAACACCTTGACTTAATATTATAATATGCATATGTAAATTGTGGTATTATTCTAATGCTACAGGGCTACAGGTCCAAGTAGTACTTCAAATGTATAAAAGCTTCTGATTTTAATAGTACAATAGAGAGCTCTGCTGCTGTCAGAACAGGGCCACTAAATTTGTTTGAATTGAACCATTTTTGGTTAATTGTCCACACAACCTTAAACACTACACATGTGGCCTACAACCAGTAAGTGTGCCCTCAATTTGGCACTCACGCAAACACTTCATGAAATTATTTTAATTAGCACTGAGTCTCTAGATAATGGATCAGAAGGGGGGCAGAAAGGTCTGGAAAAGGACCAGCACCCCAATATTAGAGAAAAACAAAAATCACTACACTTTGAAAATGCATAAGTAAGGCAATTTGTCAAAAGGCTGACATTTCCATGGGCCATAAATGGCCCATTAGAGCCACTAAAAGGCCGCACTACATTTACCATTGTGCATTCTATGAGTTTTAAAGAGTTTTTTGTTGATATCTTTGCCCTTATTTGAAAAATGAATATGAAAGATCAGAGAGAAATTGAGCAATGGTTTCTTTTTGAGAGATTTTATCCATCATATAACTTCTACAAAATGTACAGAGCTGTATTTACTAGTTTTGAAGGTAAAATCACTTAGAGGTAGGGCTGGGTAGTGTTATTGAACATTTTGGATATTATGGCCGAAATACTACGTGAGTTTCTATACCAATACCAAAATTATAGCTTTTTCTTCAGAAACTATGGTATCTACTATAATCCAAGATTCAGATCATTTTAATTAAAACAAGATAAAAACAAGATAATGAGTCTGACCAGACAGGCTATGCCAGCTTTTGCTACTTACTCAATAGTGTTACGAACAAAATTCAGTTAGTGCCAAGCAGATATAGAGGTTTGATACCAGCCCTAATTACCAGAGTAATGCTGTTATTAGTCATTGACTGGTCATTGACTGGTTAAAGTTGTAACTTCTGTATTTTTCAACCTTATTTTCCCACGTTTTTGTGTCTGTAGGACTAATTGGGACAACATTTTCTCCAGCAAAACAGGACTGCACCATAATCCTTGAGGGCAATCAAAGTACATCCACTAAAGTGCTGGTTTTTGCTACTGACAGACAGATTGTGATTATATGTGTCTGACAACATTGCGGAAAAGATCCATACGGAGATAGATCGTTTTTGTTTAACTAGAAACACTTGTCTTGTCAAAGTCACCAGAATCCCTTGACAAAAAAACAGAAAAACCCTGGACTCTTACTTTGTACATAGTGTCCTATAATCAAATCTATGACACAACTTTAAAAAAAATATATATGTTGTAATGAATTTGCTACATTAGTCATGTAGTTGCTGGTTTTATCAAGCCCAGTTTATCTTCTGAAAGATGTGGTGTGTGTCTAATCATAGAAAAAGCTGATTGTAATAAGATAAAACAAGAGGAGGGAATGGAAAGGATAAAAAAATAGGGTGAAAAGGGAGTCCTTTACAGAGACACAGAGAGAATCCCAATTAGGAGGGACGTGAAGTCACTGCTGATGGTCAGCGAGAGCTCACACAAAGTTGAGGAATTTCGTGCTCAGATTGTCAACAACAGGGAAGACGGCAAAATATTCCCACTGAAAATCACAGTTGTGAGGAAGTCATGTTCCTGCTGCGTTGCCTGGAGAGAAACACACCCTTTAACCTTTACTATTGATGAGCAGCAGGGACTCTAAGAAACAGCGTGTATACCTGGCACAGCAGGACTGCATGAAGCCTCTCGCATCAAAGCTTCTGAAGGAGGACAGGTCAGTAAGTGATTGTTCACTACATAACCTCTTGAGTTGTATAGATGCGCTCTCCACACAAAAATAAACAGACTTGAAAGACAGAAAAAAATGCGGCAAATGTTTATATCATTTATGGTATTAAATGTCAAACAGTGATACTGTTTATATACTGCGAAGCAAGTTAACATACACAGGATCTCTTTCCGCTATCTGGCTTCACTTACCCTAACAACGGTCACATGATGTTGGTTATCAACTCAGTAAGTTAAACCAGGTTTTCCGAATCTAGCGTGTTCAGCTAAAATGATCAATCACAAACACAGACTGGTATACTGCCAGCAGAGTGGCATATTTTAAATAGAAAGAGCAAACTATAAAGGTCAGGATTGGTGGTGAGAACAGAGTAGCAGACTGCAGACAGACAGTCATGTTCGAACACTTTAAGACAGGATATGGATGGTTTTGAGTCTCAGGGTGGGAATGTCCAGAGAGGGGTGGGCGGACTGAGCTGGCGAGTCTGGCTGGCTGAAGAATGGAGTTGGAATTGTTTGGAGACCACGTGGTGTGAAGCAGAATGGGCAGATTAGCAAGCAGGGCAGGTTAGAAATGGAATCTGGTACCCTGTGAATCTGAAGATGGAGAGAGATGTTAGTATTCTGGCAGGTAACAGAGCAAAAATTTCAGCTATTCAGGCAGGGCTTAAGAGGTGGAGCAGATTGGCATGATGATAGTCAGGTGTGCGGATTGCAGGCAGGTTTGTTGAAACAGAAAGTAACGCCCACAGCGCCTCACAGAGAGTTAGAGAGAGAATACTAAATACAAAACTTTACAAGAAAAACATTTCCCCAAAATTTCTCAAATATGTCCTGAATTCCAGTCTGAATCTGACACACAGAAACTCCCCTACTTACTGGCAGAAATGCCCAAATGCAAAAAAAAAAAATCTAATGCCTTGAACTAAGAACAACCAGTGGAAAATATATAAAATCAATCATTAATGTTGTCTGTATAAACATATTGTAATATTATCACATTTTAATATTATTGTTTGTTATTTTATTAATTGTTCATTGGAAAAATTCTACTGCTTGTCAAAAAGCAAGACACATTTTAAATATGATATATCAACCTGTTCTTATATTTTGTTTTTAGTTTTTTTTTCCATTTTATTGTTTATATATATTTACTTATATATTTTTATTAATTGTGACTTTCTGCTTTGCTTTGGCAATGTTTGGCACTGTTTACTCTAAATATTCATGCCAATGAGGCAGATTGTAGTGAATTAGAAAGACAGAGACAGGTATGGGGTGGGTAATAATTTCCTCCTGACATGTTTAACATAGTGAAGCAAAAGAGAGCAATATTTTGCAAAATGAATGAATGGATTCATTAGAGAGAGAGAGAGAGTGTACACAACAAAATACACCAAGCACCCGAAAGGAAAAAGTAATAAAACACGCTCACTCTCACACAAAGAGTTGCTCCAGAAATCATGGCAGGGGAGTCACAACAACAATATTAGACAAATAAGAAGTTATACAAATAATCCAGGTTAAAAGCAAAACAGCTGCAGCTTCCAAATGCAGGAAGGACAGCTGGCGAGAAAATGGACTGTGTGAATGCATAAGTTAATAGGCTTATAATATCACCGCGCCATCATTAGGGCACGAGTAGATCTTACCATAATTATGTTTGTGTATTCTATTAAATGAATGTATTGCTTAGATGTATTCTTATGGCATATGAATAATTTTAGCCTTATTCTTTCAGCTGCAATGCTGTAAGTAGGCTTACACAACAAGTACAAGGCTATAGTACTAAAATGACAGCCGTGGCCCTCCTGCATGGAAGTGCACCCCTGCTGCTCCTGCTCATATAAAAAATCATCAGTGAAAGCAAAAGGGCTTCACTGATCTCTTACTCTTGTGGTCCTAAGAGATGGTCTCATGATCCACGCAACTAGCCCCTCGGGATCGTCTACAAATGGTGATTTCATTTTCCAAAAGATACGCTTGGTCAGTAGGCAGTGCTTTTATGCCTTCCATAGTTTGCTGGATGTTGTGCTTTGGTTTTTATTTTGTTGCATGTTTATTGGTGTTTAGTAATGCTTTGGACTGTTTTGTTTTTGAGTGTGTACTGTTGGAGGTTGGAGGTTGATAGTGATGGTGAGCAAGCAGGGAGGATTCCACAGTACAAATCGGAGACGCTGAAGTGACGCAGCAACGCCTTAAATGCCGATGAGAAAGGAACAGGTGATAAAGTAAGACTGGGAAGCATGTGACTGCTGCAGGAGGTAGACGGACGCTGTCGGTGGCTGCAATTCTGGAACAGCATAAGGTCAGTGGTGGTTGTTAACAAGAACAGGCCGCTCTTAGAGCCGTTAAGGTGCTGCACTGGGTGGAGGTGAGAACAGCGGCTGTTTACAGAGGCCTGTTTGATACGTCTGCCAGGTAGGCAGCAACTGATACACATGCCCAAACAAACTACATGGATGATCCTTTTAAATGTCATCCGGCACCTTGGTATTTTAATAGACTGATTTTAGCAGATTGTACTCTAATGTTAAGTTGTGCTGATTTTTCGGGGGGAGATAAATTGTTAGTTTTACCCACTTCAGTCTCTGTTTTTGGGTAACCACAACATTGCTCTACCTTGTGGAACAGTAATTAAAATCAAAAGGGTCCTAGGCTGTATTAAACCTAAACCTAGACATTAGACTTTTCTCGGCCACATACTTACATATATAAGCTAAATATATGTAAAAGTCATCACTGAGAGCAAAAAGCTCAAGCTTCAGACTGCTCAGAAAACTAGATAAGTAGAAGATAAATACTAAATAAGTTTCTGGCATTTTCCCCCTACTTTCCTTTGTTCATGATATTCAACCTCTCTCTCTCTGAGGTCCCATTATCTAGTTGACTTTGCCCAGACTGGGAGCTCGGAGCCAGGGCGTGAAAACATTAACACTGACACTCCCCTGGTGCTCAAGCTCCCAGACTGGGCAGAGCCTAGCTAACCATACGGGAGCTACCGTTAGCAGCAGTTAGTGGTTACTTTAAATGTATAAATGTACAGCAGTCAGTGAGGTCCCAAGCAGATTACCAGGCCAAGCATATCTGTACTGGTCTCCTGAAACACTAGACAGTTTTACCAACCTATTTTTTTCTAAGATAAGTTTAAGCTGTCATATGCCGTCAAGCACACGGGCAAGAACATGAGGTGGTATGGGCTCATAGCACTGGGTTTATAAAGAGAACTGGTTACAGTGGCTCACAAGCCCCTGTACAGGATTCTGGGTAGTTGGTCTATCATAAGTTTGTGGATTTTTAAAACTGTGAATCATGCTAAGCTACTCTAGGTTAACCGTGGTCGCCATCTTAAAGTACAGCTGAGAATGATGGGATTGTCTTGTGGTAATAGATGAGGGCAGCACATCAGGGTAATTTGTCCCTGCGTCATGCCCCAATCCTTTTGTGAGTGAAAGCAAAGTCCTTATAGGCAACTCATGCCACTTGGCAGCCATCTTGATAACTCCTCCGGGCAGCTATTTCGGACTAACAAAACCAGGCTCCAGTCTGAATTAATGGGGAGAGAGTCAGAACTGCACTTTCACTGGTCACCTGACATAAAAACTACATGAATAGAATCAGCAGTAAAATATGATAAAAACCGGTAAAATAGTTTGATTACCTTGCCTAAGAAAAAAATGACAAGAATAGGAGTTCTCAAGTGTCCCCTCTGTCTGCCTCTATCAAAGTTGACGACCCTGACATATACAAGTACCTTAGTAAATCCTTTCAGGCAATTTATTTGACTGTTTTGGTAGTCTGTTCGGTGTGACTGTACTGTAAATTAATCAGATTGATGTAGCAAGGTGAAGCACCGGCTCTATTTTAATATATTTTATTGCTTATTACATAACTTTTTCTGTGAGCCAAGAAGTAGAAAACAGCTCTGTTTTTAGCCCCACTTTGTATGTTGCTTTACGCTGTGTACAAGTTCATTTTTAGAATGTAGGTCAGTAGATTTATGAGAATTATTCATGTCACAATACCGTCTGCTCCCAGGTCTTTCAAGGTGGTTAATAATTAAAAAATAGATGGAATAGAAATAAAGAACTTGATACAGTCTATGTCTGATGGACATACTCATCATTGACTAGCCTGTAATGTAGCTCTGAAGGAAGTCAGTCAGCAGGGCTACGTCAGGACATAGAGAGGCTAAAATCAGTTCTGAAAAGAACACAGTCAGTGAAGTGCTTTAAAAAAAGAATCTGGGTGGGATTTCTTTCTTGTAGTTATAAAAGAAGCAGCCACTGTGACTAATTATCAGTGGACAATGGGAGGCCTCACAAGCATCACATTTCTCACAAAGAACATTTTAGGGGTTGCAGTCAAGCATGGATTATTTTCGCAGTCTCATTGGTGATAAACATTAAGGACTATTATTTAATTTTAAATCCTGATTCTATTGGTTTGATAATCCCACGGTGAGCATCTCTACAGTTGCATCTCAGTGAACATCCTTTCATGATTTAATTTAACTTTTAGTCTTCTACAGGTATTGATTGATTGATTGATTGCATAGCTAATTAAGGATTTCCTGGTTAGATCACCCAGTGGGAGCATGTAAAGACTTCAGTTCTGCTACAGACACTTTCCAATAATGAGTCATACAGGGTAACTGAGGATGATCTGACCATTAGATAAATCTTGAACTAGATAACAGCTGTGCCAACACTTCATTTTGTACACAAGGATGTCATCAGCTGTGTCAAAACCAAGTAACAAAAGCAAAGAAATATTTTGTTCTTATATCTTTTAGTTTTACAAAACCAGTACAAAGTACAATATTTATCTGAAACCAAACTATTATATATTATAACATGAATGCCAGTGTGCATTCATGTATAGTATAGTGAGTAATCAGCCAAAATCAATTTTTGCATGCATTAAGATTTTTATGAACATATCAAAGAAAGGTTTGAATGGTGAGCATTAATGGTGTCTGCTGCTTGCCATCTTTTCAGTTACTAAAGTGTCATGTTACATTTCGCCTACATGTGGTCGGAATATGTAAATGTATCAACCACAATGCATTTAATTTATCTATTAGTGTAAGAAAGTTAGTGATCCAAAATGTTATGTTTCAATTCAAAAGATTCAAAAGCAGACCAGGAAGCAGATGAACGTTAATACAGGTTTAACAGGAATAGGGAGCAGGAATCTCTGGCTCATTTGGGATTGTTGCAGCAAAGACAGGGTTCTCTCCAGGCTGGCAGGCAGTGTCTCCAAACTTGGGCTGAGGTCTCCAACTGTAGACAAGCAAAGTGAAACAGGTGTTAGCAAAAAAAGCAAGCAAGAATCACTAGGGTATTAGACAAAACTCAGAGGACCAGAACACATGTTACTACAGTAGGTTAGCTGACAAACTGGCAGGGAGTAACTGTAGAGCCGGGTTTTTAACAGACTGGGTTGATTGTTGATGAGCCTCAGGTGAGTGGAGCTGCAGGTGGCGAGCCGGAGAGAGGGAGCCAGGATGACACGCCCACAACACACACAGACTGACAGACAGAAAAAGACAAAGACAGCAGGGATGGGAAAAAACACAAGCCACGAGAGGATGAGGGAGAAGGCAGAGCCACTCCTGACACAAAACTACTGTATTTCTGAGAAGCAGCCATCTCCTGTGAAATCGCAATTCAGTTTTTCCGTAGTTTATAAAGATGGTTTAGCAGCCCAATGTAATCCTCCATCTGAAGAAGGGATTGTTAAGGCTGGTGCTTGTTGAAGACAGAGCACAAATTCCTGTTTGTAAGTGAGATGGGAAGGACTCAATTAGGATGGTCAGTACAGCTCTTTTCAGCCTGTGAAGATCAATAATGATGAAGGAGCCTAAGATGATAAACAGATAAAGAGCTATTTTTCACAATGGACTGTAATACCAGATCCAGTCTTTTGAGATCCAGATCCAATCTGTCATAATTCATATCATATCATTTTGAAGCGGAGCCTTTCATGTATTGTCATGTAGGCTGCTGAGGGAGAGAAACATACAAACAACACACAGTCTTTTATATCACACAGAATTCTGTGTGCTTCTTCTAAATAACCTTTTTTAATAACTATTTTTAAATGTCAAAGAATTCATAATATCTTGATAGTACATTGTGTGTCTTTCTTATCTGATGACAGGAGCAATGTCTTCAGTCGTGGGAAGTATCAGCTCCTCACAGTCCTGAAGTAGCCTTGATTAGGAGTTCCCATCTCAGGGAAGGATGTGCGGAGTGCTTTTAGGGAAATGGTCTGCACAGAGGATCCACCGGTGAGACATCAAAGCTACTGAATGAGAATTTACTAGGAAGAAGAAGCTTTAACAGCTTTTATTTTTATCCCAAAATACACCTGTATTAAATATCAGAATAAATCATAAAGCAGAACTGATTTTCCATGTTTGTCCAAATGACAGTTTGGTTCAGGGATGTTCACGGGTGGGGAAAGTAGTGATGATTAAAAAATGTAAGAGCCATCATAATCATAATGTGTTGCTTGAAGTAGCTGGGAATATTATAAAAGCATGTAAAAATGCAGAAAATTGTGTCCAAATCTCCCAACAGAATATGTGAACAAATATCAACAAATATTCCTATATTTAACCCTCCAGATTCTCCTGAGTCCCTCTTTTAAATCTCCCCTTTGCTGTAGCACATCAACACTTTTTTAATGTCCTGCCACGTCCTGGCTGTGATTGGTCAGTTTAGCGCTGAATATCCAGCTAGCCAAACTCAAACCTTGCTTATCGTATCCCTGTTGTTTTCTCTCTTACCAGCTGCAAAACCTTGATTAAGTGAACTGGTGTCGCTGGGCTCAGTGGGCTTCTCTCTCTGCTCTCTCCACTTTGCTGCCAGTGCCTGCTGGCTCACGAGGTTGCAGTGATTGACTGGTAACTGGAAAAATGATTAATTTAACATTTGGTTGAATCAGCTTCAAAGGACTTAGAGGTCAACTCTTTTTAATGGAGCAATATGTAAAAAAAATTGGGACTTAACCCCGAAAGACAACAATTTGTATTAACCAGTACTATTTTTCAAGCCTTAAATTTTTGTGTAATCATTTCAACTATCAACATAATAGTTTATAACCTACATCTTATTTTGTATCTAATTGTTCTCCACCTGTCTTCATCATTGTGAAACCATAACACAACAGATGTTGATGTTGACTCATTTTCACTCCTGCCACCTAAAAAGAGGCAAAAATCGTCTCTTTTTAAGTTACTTAACAGGGTAGGATGCAGGAGTAGATTTATGGGTGGGCCACCCAATCAGATTAATAAAAACAATTAATCTTTTTCAATTGTTTATTTTTATTTTAATAATAATAATAATAATAATTCATTCATTCATTATTTCATGTTAGTAGTTTCTTGAGGATATTTAAAATTTGAAATATGTACAGTAGCTACGAAAAATAGCTACAAAATATCGGCATATCATGTGTCAGTCCAGTGACGCTATCACGCAACACCCCGTTAGCGCCGACAGTTGGTGGCAGTTTAGTGCACCTTTAGGAAGCAGCGGCAACCTAGCTAAGCTATGGCTAAACAGCTATCATTGACACACTTTTAAAAAAACACATCTAGATGATGACATGCTTTTGGACCACGTCATACCTGAGGAGGAGGATGGTCGTGAGACACTTAGTGGCTCTGGGAATGCCGCATTTTCATCAAGTCATGCTAGCGTTAATGTTAGCATGAAGGCTGACGCTGCACTCCACTGCCACAGACCGCCACTCGCATCCAAAGAGACAACTGCGACGCCATCGGATCTATCGGCATTGGAGGAACCTGCCATTCAGCCAAAGCTGTCAACATTTCCAGCTACTGTTACCATGCTCATTCAACAGCAATTTCTTTTAAAACACTGAATCAGCTCGTTCTCCTGTGAATTTTTTTCTGCACGAGTCGGCCACACGCTCTCCGCATGCACTGACTTAACGTTATGATAGTCTACATGAGAGTCGCGTGTAATGACAGATAGATGACCTTCTGGTTTAAAGCAGGCGGGAGGGCTGACTGACATGAGTACAAGGCACAGACCTATTTAAATTCACTACCGATCTGCTACAGTTGACATATTTATCAGGCGTGTATGTAAGCTTTAAAAACCGAGGCCCCTCCGTATATTCACCAGGCCCACCTATTAATGAGTGTTCTGTATCCGCCACTGGTAGGACGTTGGCATAAATAGCATGAAATCTATTTTTGTTTTACTTTGCTGGAGTAGAGTTCACAGAGTGAATATTTAGTTGACAAATCTGCTACATTTGAATCCACCCAATAATTATTTTAGCTGCTCTAACAGCAGATCAAGGATCACCAACAGTGCCAAATAAATGTGTTCTTCAAAACTCTGAATTAAATATTAGATGAAGAGCATTTACTCAGTAAACACATTGACTGCTGGTGGCTTGTAATTAATACTGCTGATATTATTGGTTTTAATTTCATATGTGTTATAAAAGTCCAGGAAGCCTGTGATTTATTGTTAGTGGTGGTACAAATGACTTTTCTATTCTTAGTCTAGGAGCTACAAACACCATCCATGTCTGTGAAACTTCACATTTTATGACAAATATGATTGCTGGCTCATTTTGGTAGACAGGTTGATGTTTTTTTTATTGATTGAATCCAACATGGTCCAGTTATGCTGTATGACAAGATAGTGCTGAAGGTCTCCTGTCAGTCACTTTTAGCTTCTTAGCATTGCCTGTAAGGTCTCCAACTACATAAAAATGGGGATTTAATCGTGTGCATGTCTTCTTGCATGCTAATTATATTTAGTGAGCCAGGTTGTTACTTTGCAAGGGAAAACATCATTCACTTTGCCCAACACAGGAGGGAATAGATAAATAGCAAATGTGGAAATTCTCCCACCTGAATTCTTGCCTTCATTCATTATGTAGTCAGATCCTGAGGCTTCATAATGCTTCAGCTTTCCTCTATTATACAGAGGCGCAGATATTATCTGTTAGCTCAGACTCAGATACTGTGTGCTCAGAGTTTAAAGGAGTTCACCATTTCATGTTTTTTGTCTGTCATGTATTGAAAAGAGATACCTCATAGTCTGGACTGAGGATGACAACAAGGGACACACCATTTGTGGCCCTGTATTTTAGAGGGTCTTAATATGATTTTCTTTTACCTCTAAATCTATTGACAGAAATGCAATCTACTATGTTTTCAAAGGTGTATGAAGACTTTACATAATGAACCATTATGTTTTTATTACCTTAAAATGAGCCTTTTTTATACAAACACCGCAGGTTGTTGCTCCGCCGTGTTTCTACAGAAATGGACAAACTACTCTACAGAGTGTGTTTTGTCCCTCCATTAAATACGTACAAAAAACAAGTAAAATAAGTAGTAATAGAAGTAGTCGACTGGTTTATTAGAAGTAAGAAGAGATGGGAAATTTGGATGAATGGAGCACACGTATTATTTAGCACAAGAGCTGACAGAGCTAGTTAGTTATTTTAGCTCTGAATTTATAATTGCCATTAGAATTAATACATTTATTGTAAAGTTCTCACTTCATCCGAGGAGCAAGTGAAGGCACAGTGAGCCGTTTGTTGCAATTCGCAACCCTCACCACTAGATGCCACTAAAACCTACACAGAGAACCTTTATAAGGTAAGCACTTCTTTTTCAAACTTCCACCAAACATGCATTAAAATTTTCCCTAATGGAGTCACTGTGTCTGAAAGAAGAGTATGTTATTAAGGAGTATAGTATTAAGCATACACCAATCCAACTTTTTCACTCCCAATACTTTGATAATTTGATAATTCAGAGGCTAACTGTTGATACGGATGACTGATCCAATACAAATGCTCTCTTTTTCCCAAATTTAAAATCTGTAAACTTCTCTGCAGAAAAATTATTCCTGTGAGTTCTTTGCAAAGTAACTTTTGGATCAGTCACGTAATGTTACACCAATTATTTAATAAGGTTAGTATCTGCACTCACAGTTCTGGCCTGACTCCAGCTTTTCCTCGTCTCCCTTGGTGCATCTCAAGTCTCTTATTTAATATTTCCTTGCTCCTCAAACCTCGCTTGTACTGGAAGTTGTTCTGGCCCGCCGTCTTGCAGGCTGTGCCAAAGCTTTTATTTACGCTCAGAGGAGCGAGGTGGGATCTCTCAGGAGCCATGAGTGAGGACACACGAGAGTATAGCCATCACCCAAGTCTTTCATTTGCCCCTTATTGGATATCAGTATTGATTGGGCGCTGCAGACCTCTGCCAGCACCTGGCTCATCTTCACCCCTATCTAGTACCTCAGCCAAAATTCCTTTGAAGATTTCTCTAGTGAGCTTTTGTGGTTCGTCTGTGCCTTTGGCTAACTTGTTTTTTCTCCGGTGCCTCAGGATTCCAGCCCAACCATCTTCCTTCATGCCACCTCAGCTCAATCTCAAGCCATTTTCCACACTCATCAGCTTCCTGCTCTCTTTGGTCTGCCTAAAACAAAACCTAACAAGCATCACTTCCAATCCAGGATATTGGATCTGCGCATTTCTGCCACTCACCACCAAAGCTTTTACTCATTGTGTTGTTATGGTGAAGTGGTGAAGAAATAGGCAAAAACATTTCTGATTAAATAACCAGTGAATGAAGATTAAAAAAATATGCAGCTGTCTGAAGTACAATTTGTGATCTAGCTCAGTCAGCAGCTTCAGAATGTCTATAGGCCTATATGGTCTATAAAGAATGTAGCAGGTATCAGGGGTAGGTTTTGAATAATTTCTATTTTTCCATTAAAAAATGTGTTGTTAGCACACTGAATTTAAACAGGCTGCTGGCTTTTTGTATTCTCATTTAAGCACTAGTTATGTAGACTTTACGGTAGGTGGCTGAGCCACCTAACGAGGCACTGGGTGTGGTAATGTATTTCTGTTGCAACATCTATACAACATAAGAAGTTGGTTCACTTCTTCCAACTCATTATACATCACAGCCACAGGCGGTGAATTCTCCACTGAAAAGGCAAAATGGTCTTTGATGTTGTTTGTTTGATTAGTTCATCGAGCTGCTTATTACCGCTCTTTGTTGTCTTGGAAACAACAGTTTACTTATAGCCAAACATTTTCATTCTGAGGCAACTCTACTTTAGAGCAGTAGTTCTCAATAAGGCTAGCCCCTTATTGAGAACTACTGCTCGAGTGTTGAGATGATTAAGAACAAATAAATACAATCTGCTGATAAAACTGTTTAATTTTGTAAATTTTCTGTGGCATTTGTATTTTTATTGTGAAATACTGCAACATTTTATCTTTTAGGCTCTTAAAATACTCTAACAAACAACCAAGAAGGTAACACCATTCTTGCTTTAAAGAAATAGACATTTTGAAATATGATATATATATATATATATATATATATATATATATATATATATATATATATATATATATATATATATATATGGCATCGACACATACGCCCCACCAGTCATCAGATACCCCACTGGTATAATAAACTGGCCAAAGAGGAGACAGAGAGCTCCTCACAATGCATGAAGAGTTTCACCCCAAATCCAGCACACTGAGACAGTCCAATAAGTCAAGCGAAGGAGGACAGCGCACATGGAACGCCATAACGCCGTAGCTGGCATAGTGTACAGGAACATCTGCCATGAGTTTAAGATGGAAGTCCCCAGGTCAAAATGGAAGACACCTCCTAAGGTAGTACAAGAAGGCGGTAACAGCATCATGAAGAAGAAACACGAGAAGTGTACACCGAGGGCTGAAAGAGGAGGTAGAAAAGATGTAGGGAGTAAAAGCAACAGTGGTGCCAGCAGTTATTGGATAACTGGGGGCTGTGACCCCCAAACTGGGAGAGTGGCTACAGCAGATTCCATCAGAGGTCTTTGTCCAGAAGAGTGCAGTCATAGGAACAGCTAAGATACCCTCAAACTCCCAGGCCTCTGGTAGAGGACCTGAGCTTGAGGATGACACATACCACCCCGCAAGTGGTGAGAGAGGATTTTATTATATGTATATATGTGTATATATACAGTTGCTTAGCACAAATATTATAATGTAACGCCTCTCCTACACTATGAGAAGCTTGTTTTTTGCATTTTTCTTTAGATATTTAGAGACTCAAACAGAGACTTTTGACACAAAGTTCTTACACTGTCTGTGCTTGAGTCTGCAGTCATGTATCACAAGATACATGTGGTTGATTGTCCAGACATTATTTATTTGAATAATTTTAGGGATGTGCTTAATTAGAAGATGATTTTTTTGTTTGAAGAATCTGAAAATGTCTTTAGTTCTGTAGCAGATGGGTTTTTTTTATATTTTGCATATTCCTGGAGCATGTACTAACTGATCTCTTGTGTTAATTAAAACTCTAGTGCTGTAGTGGTTTCCTATTAAACATTCAATATTACAAAAGGTTGGTTTATACCTTGTGGGTATTTAACAATTTAACAGCCAGTAGTGCATGAACAGAACACATAGACAGGGGTGATGTTCAGTATGCCAGTAGTATGCACACAGCAGAGGTGTAGGAGATAACCAAGTCTGCTCCTGTCAAGAGGAAGAGGAAGGTTCATGAGCATGATGCCCTCTGCATCAGATGTCTCTCTCCCATGGACTGTTTTGCATTCTGAGTTGCAGCCATCCAGCCATTTGGAGACTCAGCAGAGCACAATCATTGAGAATAAAATCATTTTATTTACTTAATCTCTGTTTTGAGAACCATGAGGCTAGGAACACTCAGTGGTTGATGATTTTAGAGTAACACTGACTAAACCTTCCTCAATATTTTCACTAAACGAGTAGACCACTGTGAGGTTGAGAGGATTTCCACACTTTCCCCAGCTTCCTCTGCGCAAAGTGCCTGTTGGTGTTTTATTAGCATGCTCTTTCAGAACTGTCATAACGTTAATATCGATTTCTACACTTTTCCATTTACTTTAGTGACACAGATGCGAGATGTCTGAAGTGAGGTGAAAGCTGTGAGAGATTTCTTTCGTTTAATTTGAGTAACACAGCTATCCGAAAGGGGATGAAAATATCCACCATTCTGTGACCAAATAAGATCACATTACAGCCATTCTTACCTGGGTTTATAGGCCTCCAAATCCCAATGAGAAAACATCTTTAAGGATAAAACATAAAGTTCAGTTGCTTTTGATTGACTACTTCTAGATATTGATGAGCTATCTTTACATATCCTTGGGCATTTGCATCTATCTAACTCAATGGTTCTTAAGCTTGTTGTGTTACGCCCCTCTTTTGAAGCCGGAAAAAGTTCAAGCACCCCAACTCCAGTAACACTGGATTTCACTTTTATCATCATTAACAACACTGGCGATAGAAATAAAATAAAGAATTCAGGTTAATAAAATAGCCTTGCCTGCATCAGAGCCCATTTTTTTGTTTTGCCACCACATGAATCACATTTATGCAACTTTAGGTCTTCTCAACATCCATGCCCAACTGGTTCTCATCTGGAAATGACAGAATAGGTTGACAGTTGATGACTCCCAAAACGACATATATGAGTGTTTTCTGTTCCCCATTGCAACACAGGGAGGTAAACCGCAACAGCCTTGGGCGATGTTCGCAGTGTAGGGTTAACCGGTCGACATGCATACAATTAGGCATACACCCTTGTGATGGTTAGGGAAAGGGGCTTCGGGGGCTGTCAATGCCTTTAACAATAACATAGATAGCTAACACTGATGGTAGCTTATGCTACAAAACCCGCTAACGCTAGCTAGCTAAGACTAATGTTCGTAAATTTTGCGCACTGCACACCACCGACCAATCCTCTTTTGTTGAGAGCCTGACAAGCATGTTTGTGTGCTCATTCCCTGGGTTGCATTTAGTTATTTTGTCATCCTGCAGAGTGGTGTGTGGTATGGTATCCTTTTTTTAAAGTTGCTGCCTAGTATTTCCTTTGTGTATTGCTTTTTCTTTTTGAAAAAATATTTTAGGTGGGGCTGTGCCATATCCAGTCAATTTTAGTAACCGTCCCAATACAATTTTACACAAACTGCAGGATACCAGTGCTCTGTGAAATAGTCAGCTATTATTTAATGCTAATATTAGAAAGCTTCTTGCACAAGAACATAAACAGTGAACATAAACATAGAAAGTGGCATGAAAAGAAAATACTCAAGTACAAATACCTCTAATTTGTACTTCAGTACAGTAGGCCTACTTAAGTTACTGTCCACCACTGGAAATAACCACATGTCAACACTTCAGAGCAGAAATCCAAAATCATAACCCATTTATGTCTTTGTCTGTCTTGTGCTACCCTAGTTTAGATGGCTTTGACATACGACTCCTTTAAAACTTTGCTAATATGTTATAACATTTTGCATCTTAGCAAATAAATTTCTCATAGAGTTAGTAAATGTAATTGGGGAAGCATTATGCATTTAAAATGTACTTGCTTTTGCAAATTCGTAGTCTATTAACATAATTACTAGGAGAGACGTTTAAAGAAAAACGTCTGACTCAAAGCTCTACTTGAGATAAACAATAATGAGGGATCAGCAGAGACAGTGGCTATTAGCCTTATCCACCATTTGCAGCTTGAGTGGCCTGCCATGCCCATGAATCTATGAGACTCTTTAAACTGCCTGATAAAAAACACTGATTTTTCCTCTCGCTTTTATATAGCAGAAGTTTAGACAGTTGCGGAGTCTTGTGTGCTGCAAAGCAGCAAAAAACGAGCCATTATGAATTCAGTCACTGATCTACGTTCTTGTGCAACACGTATCTTTATTAAGCTTCATTTTATCCCATCAGTGTGGCTGAGTATGTGCAGCTTCTTCACAAACAAGCTGTTCTGACATTTACCACTGAGAGATGTCCAGAACAACTAGTCTCAAACTGACCGCAGTCTGACCACTAGTCAGTTCCCTGTCATGAGGTTGCTGCAGTCAAACATTTCTACTGTTTTATACCTACAACTATGAAGACCAGAGACCAAGACCAACACAACAGTCTCTGAAACACAAATGACATCACTCTAATTGTCAAGCTGCTATCATTAATGTTATAAGATCCCTCTCATTCATTTACACTAAAACTGAAGACACATGTGACTGTCTTACTGAGCTGACAAATATTGGAATGGGTTGGTATGGTATATTGTAAAAGGCAACGTTTGTATGTATTACCCTTGTTAACACCTCTCTGACTGGTATGCAAGCTAATTAGAGATCAAACAGAGAAATGGAAGTAGGTATGATGGAGCCAATTACAGTTGTAGAGTTACTGTATATAATAGGTTGCCATATCCACTGACATTTTCACAGTATTGTTCTATTTCTATTTGACTTTAGATTTCTTTTAAATTGCATGAACCTGTTTTATAACTTATTAATGCTCTACATGACTTAAACTATGAATATGATTCATCATTGTCTATTTTCCTTTGTGCTGTTCTTTTCTATTTGTGATAAGATTTAACACACAAAGCTGATTTATAATTAACAATTCTACTGACATGCTTTCTGCAGAACCTCCTTACATACATTTCTCCCCTTTGCATCCCATCAAGTAGCTTCCAGCTTCCAAGTAGCAATGATCTTATTTCACACTGCCTGACAGCATCACATGTTGAGTGCATCATGAGTGTGTGACAGCGCTTCAACAAAGCTCCCTGAACTGGGTGAAATATTTAAACCATGTTTTCTGTGGCTGCATCATTCCATCAAATGGAAATCATGTGCATCGTTGTATATACATTTCCCCAACAATCTGCCTATACCAATGTATATATTTTAAAGCATTGGCATGCCCATTAGATTTTAAATTAAAGTTACTTTGGGTGGAACAGTGTTTTGGTGCAGTGTTGTGCTGACTGGACCAATACTGTGATGCTGCTTGTTAAAGCGGTAATTAGTCTCTGTGCAGTTAAATATCATATTGATTATACTGACTGTGTAGAAGTTACACTTGAGGCCAATTGTGTCCACTTATTTCTCCACGTTTTGACTGCTGAGCATTTCATAAAAATGCAAGAATAAGCTGTTATTGCAAGTAGTGGGTGGGTAAATGCTATGGTATCTTCTTACAGCAGAAAATCTCAAAACAATTTCAGTCACACTTTATAACTTCAGTTTTAGGTTGGGCCATTATTCCAAAAGTGAGAGTTTTGGGACAGAAAGTGAGCTTTGAAAACTAGGAACATTGGCTCCCGGTGAAGTAATCACTGACCCAGAGGTAGTTATCTACATTCACATTAACCTCCTGCCGATATATTTTGGCTATTATGGGTCCATGCAACATGCCTAATTTCTATGATACGGTTGCACTGATTGAAACAGCTTGAACTAACCCTTGACCTTTTGCTCAAAACCAAACTTATCAAAGTTCTCTGCCCAAAAAGTGTTTGTTTACATGACTGACAAATGCAATCCCAAACTATGTAGTCACAGTAAATGCTCTTACATGATAGAACTTTATTGATTTATGGCAACCAGCAGAATAAAATGCTGTAAAGCAGAGGTCACTAATTGGCAGTCTGGATTCAGACCCAGCCGCCGTCCTCTCTGGATCCGGACCAATGGCCGGTTTATTACCAAGAATTACTACTGCGTGACGGATTGTTTCTATTTTAACCCACACAGCTGTTCTAGCATTTACTGTACTGGTATAATGGCACACCAATTGCATGCGTTCCAATCATCTCGTCTGTGATGCTGCTAAGCCAATCAAAACTGTGCATTCGGATAAACATTGCGAGTTGAGTTATTTAGGGGTATGTTTGCAGAATAAGGAAGAAATGGGATATATTATTCATAGGTATGTTTTCATTAGTGTATAATCATCTGACATGTTGTGGTTTTGTTACCTGTGGAGAATTTGGGGTCAGCTCCGCAAAACACCTTACATTAAGAGGTCCGAGCCGAGGTTTCCTTAAAGTAAAAGCGGTGGCACACAACACTCTCCATGTTCACTTAAGTATGTTTGGTTTTCTCCTTATCTTGGTCTTACGCTTAAAGTGTAACATTCTCTTTTTCAAGCTGGACCCTATTTAGGGACATAAATTTAGAAATTGGTTCACTTCTGAGCCAGCATGCTGCAGTTTGCAGATGCAAAACAGGGATGCAATGTAATTTTTCACTATCAAAACTACGTCCACTGCGTGCTTGTTTTTGCCATAGACAGGTTCAGATAGTTATTATCAGTGTCTGACAACATTATGGAAAGGATCCCTACAGGGATAGACATTTTTTAAAGTGTAAAATCCTTTACGTTTGACTACAAACAGCTGCTAATTTCCTCTGATCAAGTCACCAGACTCCCAGTCATTTTAATGTTTGAAGTCACATGACGTAACTTAACTAAAACTTGACCTTTGGTTTCAAATGAGACTCAAACAGCAGTCCCCCTGGGTGAAAGTCCTCCTTTTACAGAATTGCTTTGCCTTCTAGAGGTCACTGCCAAACAATAAATGTAAATGTGTGTCATGAAAAGCTGCTTGTACAGACGACCTGTACAGCTTTGCAGTGGCATATCTAATTAAGTAATTCATAAATTAGGTTTGTTACATATGAAATGGTGTCAACAGTAGCTTTGTTGACTTTCAAAACAAGAGTGTCGCACTTCTACTGTTAAAATGGCTCCAGGCGCTTGAATCTTCTCTCCTAGGTGATCTTCTCCTCCTACATTCACAGATATGTTACTTGTTGCCTCTGGTTTTTGTGAGGTTGTAGGAGTGCTAATAAACGTGATTGTATATTTTAAAAGAAGGAAAAACAAGAACTCTGAGGACACTCACAGGTTTGATTAGAGGACATCTTGCAGGTCTGTGTTGTTATGGTGACTATAGTACCCATTTGCTTCCCACTCTCAGTCTCTCATGCACACACTAACAGACTCATAATAGTAATCATGAATTAGATTTAAAAAACAGGTCAGAAAAGGGCTGGAACATTGCAAGATTCACGTAAATACATTAGTTAAAATGGATAAAATCACCGCATGACAGCAATGGAAGTTCTAACCCCACATTGTGAAAATACTGTATTTAAAACTTTTCAAACGTATTATTTGGCTCAAAAGGCAAAAGAACACTTAAACCTTCAGTTTAAATACATATTCAAAATCACCTTATATGGAGCTATGCACAGGAAGAGTATGGACAATAAATATAGCTGTCCGGTAAATTTTCCTCTGAGATGCAGATGGAGTAGAAGTTACATAAAATGGAAATACTCAAGTGAAGTACAATTACCTTGAATTTGTATTTATGTAAAGAATTTGAGTAAATGTACTTAGTTACATTCCACCACAGCCAGTCGATGATGTTTTTCAACTACAAAGTCAATTGATATATTTTCTGATATTTCTACAGTCTTCAAATGGCTAAAACTGAATGTCTTATTAATAATAGTAGCAAATATTAATTCCACAAACCCTCCCTCACATAATTAAGAATTAAGGTCAATTATTTTCTACTCGCAATGGCAAATTTCTGTCAGAGAATTGCTATTTTAGAACTAAGGACACCACGCATGCATTTTTAACAATCCAACTGAGTGTGTTAATTGAACTTAACAGAGAGGACCTGACTTGAAAGTCAATTCCATTATTTGCTGTGGCTGGGGATGGCGAGAGTAGAGTCAACATGGTCTAATGTGATGCATGCAGCTCTGTGCACAAATCCCCACGAGGCCTGCATAATAAGAACAGAGAGAGCCAATGAGAGTCAGAGGTAAAGCAGTGTTAAAGGCCACATACGAAAACAAATAGTGGTAGCGCATGAGAAAGAAGATACAGCACCTTCTCCACTTGTGAAGTAAGTGGAAAAACGATTCACTACCAAAAAGAACTATTGCATTGATCATTTCACAGAGAATCTGCTGATTCTTTGGCTGTGTGGAGCAGTGAATGTGTAGATGATACATGGGAGGCAGTCAGGCGAGGCTGTCCTGGAGTAGGTGATACTCCTCCAGCTTATTGGGGTTCAGCTGAATGTCTGGTTTAAAGATGATATCCCACAGTCTGAGGAGCAGAGAGACGAAGCATTACATCACTATCACACCAGAAAGAGGATTTCGGAAACTCGCAGAAAAGGATGGAATTTAGTTAACAGTGAATAAGAAGACAGGTGGAGTAACTGACAATAACAGTTTAAACTAAAACAACCTTGAGTGAATGTAGAAGCCAGTGTGGATTGAGGGACCATACAGGTGGCATATTTTAGCATGTGTTTGTTTTTCCATGTGTGTAGGAAAATCAACTCAAAAGGGACACAAATAAATATTATTCAGGCAGCACGACTCATCTGTCCTTTGCAGTCAGGGTCTGTTAATGTTGATAACTGACATAATAATAATGATTTAAAGTAATAAATATTGTTTATAATAAAAATAAACAAACATTTTAGAAATAGTTATAGTAGGGCGGCTGTGGCTCAGGGGGTAGAGCGGGTTGCCTGTTAATTGGAAGATCGGCGGTTCAAGCTCCTCCAGGCTGCATGACGTGTCCTTGGGGAAGATACTGAACCCCGAATTGTCCCTGGTAGCTGTTCTACCGGTGTATGAATATGTGTGAATGTTATCTGTTTGAGCACTAAGGCTCAGTGTGTGAATGGTGAATGCAGATGTAGTGTAAAAGCGCTTTGAGTGGTTGAAAAGACTAGAAAGCTGCTGTACAAATACAGAGCATTCACATGATTTACTACCTGGAAACACAGCAGCAGCTGGCAGATTGTTTATATCACTTCACTTGGATCAAGTTTGTAACTTACTTTACCTAAGGTGTATATACAATGATGATATCTACATCTTTGCACTAAACACCCATTGGTTTGTCAGGGAGGAATGAAGGACATGTAGCAGAGAAGAGCAGAAAGGTCACCTACATTATATTTACAGTTATTTTTGCTGTATTGTGCTGGTGAAAAATAGGAGACATGTAAGTTAGCAAAAATGTTTAAATTGTGATCTCAATGAACCACCATAAACACTTCTTACTGCTCTGAATGTCAGAGCTGTATGAATAGTCCAGTCTCTTCTATTTGCATACAAATAACACAACTTTACACTTTCATATTATGTATGCAGGTCATACAACAATACCAGCCCGGACTGGATATTGCGCAGAGAAAGCGTGTCCATTGTATGCTTAAACGTCAGATGAAAAACTGTCAGGTGATGTGGTATAAAAGAGCAACAAAGTCTGTGTGGGGAGGTGGTCGGGGTGAAAAGACAGAGTCCTGTGTGAAACCAAAAGTCAGTGTTGACTTATTTTAATTTATGTAACTTATTTAACTTACAGTTTGAAATTTTACAATAAAATTTCCTACTTAAGTTAATTGCTGTATGTACAAAATGTGTTGAGAATGCTTCCTGTCTTCTGTTTTTCTAATAAAGCCTGCAGAAAATAGATGTTGCCTGAAGGAGAGTATGCAGCAGCTGGGGCGGCCGAACATAGTGCAGAGATCCCCTGCCCTCTAGTTGCAGAAAAAAATACTAAGAGCACCGTCTAGGTGGACAAAACCCCCAGGCAAGCTTGCTCCAGGATCTCAAGAGGTGAGCTTGAGAGATGCTGAAAACAACAACAATGGTTGGTTTAGGTAAAATTTATTAAAGCAAGTGGTTGATAGGTAATGAAAGAGGAAAATCTCAGGAAAATCAGAAGGGGACTAAAGTTTTGCTGAGTGCTTTGTCTCTGCTCAATGTGGCTCAGTGGAAAAGGGAGCCAAGCACAGGTGCACCGCTGTTTTAAAAAAAACATGCCACCAGCTGATCCTCCAAATCACCACATTCTTACTCCCACTGAAACGCAAACCTGTAACTCCGTCCGGATGCCCTCTTGTTCTGCCTGTTTTCTTAACGCACAAAATCTTTGTGACTTGTGAAATCTTTGTGAAGTACAGCAGCAAACCACGGCAGCGTGAGGTACACACTGTGCAGGTGAAATCACAACAGATATGAAAAAAAATGAAAGGGAAAGAAAGATGAGATGATATGTTGTTAGTGGGGTCAAATTGAGGCTGTTGGAAACCGCAGCCAATGCTGAGTCACTGCTTAATAGATTTCACATTTGTTTCACCATTCGTTTTACACACATATTGCTTATTGCCTGAACGTCTAAAATTAATTATTTTGCAAACTTGAATGCATTTCTGCATTATAGCAGCATTTGCAGTTATATACTGCTTATATGAAAAAGATCTGTCTTTTCAAACCTTGAAATTATCTCTACAATTCATCACTTCTCTTCATTTCCATCCCTTTTGTAAGTTACATAGACTTAATGACAAAAGGATGTTTTTCATCACTAGCACTACTGAGTACTACTAAAAAAAACGAAAGTCCTGTTATTTGCAGATCCAGGGTTTAGTTATTCTATGAATCCCTTACAATCTTAAAGTCTATTAAGATGTGATTAAATTTGGAATGCATTGGTATCTATTTCTAACTCTGATGCTCCCACAGCAATACTCAATACAAAAGAAGTTATTTTCCAGAGTTATACAGGTTTTCAGAACCAAAAGACTTTTGATTGTCTGCATTTTTCTAGCAGACAAACTTCAGTTTCTCACCTCAGGGAAAAAACTGCGATGTGTTTCCTCTTCTTATATACAGGTCAGGTTCATGTGAAAACCTGCTGTGCATTCCAGTTGTGCTTGAATCAATACACGTTTTCAGTGATAGAATATAAATAGAATATATTCCTTTACTTTTTTAAAGAAGTCCAGTTGTTTTGAGTGTTAGGTTGTTTTCACATCTGAATTTGACGAGTTTTGTGACTTAAGTAAAACGTAATCAACTGAGGTAAAGTTTAAAGTATGCACTCCAGATGAAAGCTGACAAACAGAGCTGCTGCTGAGGGGGCAATATGATTTATTGAAGTTACTTTGGCGGCAGTGATTCACAGAGGATACGGTAGTCAAGCAAACACCTTGTCATATCAGCACACATGAATCAAATTCCAGGCAAAGCTTTAAACAGAAAAAAACTGTTTACATCAGTTTTCTTGTGTATTTTCTGAGCTTAGATATGCACTTCAAGTTTTAAAAAGGCATAAATAAATAAGGCAATATTTAAAATAGCATTTACCTACATATAAAGACTCAGTTCAGTTCAATCAGTTTCTGAAATACTGTCACAGAGAATATTGTTGCTCTTTACATCACAGTGAAATATATTTAAGGCAAGGATAGAAAGCAAGTTACACAACACATACACATAAAAATACATTCAGTAAAATCTATTGCAGAAACATGATGAAAAATAGATCTCTATATTATCACATGTACATGCTGAGAGTGAGAACAACCCACGTGTGCAAATTTACACAAATATCTACACAAACCACAACAAGCTTTGATCGAAAAGATACAGGATCATGAGTCCGGGCGAGCTGGACAGTAGGTCTGTGAAGAGTGTGTTTTAGCGATCTGCTGCCCTGACTTAAAGGGGGTAATCAGAGGTAAGGATCTACAAAAACTGCATCCCTGATCAGGTAGGGTGTAAACACACTAAAAATTGAGCCAAAAAAGTTGGAATACACACTAGAGGAAATGTTCTAGGCCACCCTGAATTGTTTTCCCAACTCAGTGAGTGATTTTAAAACTGTACCAACCTGCATTTTGGATCCGACTCAATAAATATTGTGGGAAAGCATCAGAAAACGTCTGCGGTCACTACGCTGAGTGGGCTATGAGAAACAGCAGGTCAGCAAAGAGCAGACAGTAGGCATTTTTGTGCTATTGTTTCCAGAAGAATCTAGCTTCTCTGTGCTCTTATCCTTTTAACAAAGGAAGATAAGAAAAAAAACTTGCAAAAAATCATAAAAGCACACTTTAGCTGAACAGGATGTTTACTCATGATAATACATGAGGGTAATCAGTGAGGTTTAATATCTTTCATCTCATCATTTTGTCTCATGAAAAGTAACTGTTAGCTATTTCTTTCCATTCACTTTAATGCAAAACAAAAGTAGATGCTAGAGATATACATATCCTTGCTTGCAGTGTTCAAATAGTCTTTCTGTTATGAGGTGGATTACACTCTCAAACATGGAGGTAGTCTGTCATACTAAGTTAATATCTTTGCTAGATATCCAGTATGTCATATAGAGTACATGCACTGTGGCATTTAGATTCTATGTTTCGCCTGCTGTGACATTTATGGCTCTAATCTATGTAGATACGTAAAGACAACCATGGTATTTTAGATTTTTTTTTTTTTTTTTACTGTGAAAAGCAAGAAAAGGGTCAAAAGCAGATTTCACAAGACAAGATTTCAGAGGGAGAAAGAGAAAGCATCTGTAAACAGGTTGAGCATGGGTATTAGTTGTATACAGCATTTACACTTACTTTAAATTGCACTTCATAACAGCATTTACTACAAAGCAAAATAGCATTTGTCTACACAGTAATACTCTATTTTACAAGGTATTTGTAAACCTACCTCTTCAACCATTAGATTTACAAAACCACAGGCGAACGCCCTGCTTATTAATCATTTACAAGTAATTGCGAGAGCACAGAGCCACATCAGTCCACAACGATTACATCTGAAAACCTCAAAAACCTTGTTGGGCAAGTTTCATTTTGTTTGCATTTTGGCCGTCAGGGACATGGCTCTGCTGACACTAAAAAAATCTGCTTACACACACAAGAGAGCATGAGAGCAGCAGAAAATCTCTTTAAAGGTTTTTCTCATCTCTTGGCTGCGAAAGGCATAGATGATTGGGTCAATGACGGAGTTGCACATGATGAGGATGAGGTACATGTTGAAGTGGGACATGAAGCAGGTGCAGTAGGGGTTCCTTGGGCAGGTGATCATGAGGATGAGGTGGAGGAAAAAGGGTGCCCAGCACACCACAAACACCCCAAGTAGGATGGTGAGGGTGATGGCACCCTTCATGTTGGCTCGCTGATGGATGGGCGCGTTGCCCGGCAGCGCTGCAATCCGCTTCATGTGCAAACGGGCCAGCAGGAACATGTGAACGTAGAGCGATGCCATGAGCACCAGCATGGTGAAGAACATGGTGATGAGGCAGATGAGCACAGTGGTGCTCTCTGAGTAGATGATAAACAGGATGCCAGACACAATGCAGCACATCCAGATGCTGCTGATGACCAACATTGCTCTTCGCAGGGTGACAATGTTGTGGTATCGTAGCGCGTAGAAGATTGTGATGTAACGATCCACGGCGATGGCCAGCAAGCTGCAGATAGATGCCAACAGGGAGCTACAGATCATAGAGTCAAACACATTGTCCATGTTTTTGATCAACGTAACTGGGATGGTTAGGCTGCCCCCATTGATCAGAGCTATAACAATAGTTTCAGAGGCATTGGAGACACTAACAAGCATGTCAGCAACAGCGAGGCTACAGATGAAAAAGTACATGGGGGAGTGAAGGTTCTTGTTTTTGACTATAGCAGCAACAACCAGGATGTTCTCCAGCAGGCTGATGATGCCCAGAGTGAGGAAAACCTCTGTGGAAATAAGCAGCTGTTCGTAGCATCCTGCTGGCGAGTCCTGCTCCTCGGCTGATAAGTCTTTGTTAGGTGGCAAAATGCCTGAGGTTTGGCTCCTGTTATGGTAGCCTTGGAGCAATCCATGGTGTTCTGTAGTGTTCATAATTTCTCCCTTTAAATTCCCTGTCTTCTTGGGTTAATGCTTCTTTTCTGTTGTTATTTGTCCATCTGCGTTGTCGGTGTTAAAATCTCAACGTATGCGCTTCTCAGTCATCCTCATTATTTGCAGGACAACCTTGGCACTCTTGAGAGGAAATGAAAAAATCTTAGCCGGTGTTCCTTCGCACCAAGAAAGGCAATTTTCTTTAACATCTGTTGCTGTTACTCTCAGTCAAAAACAATCCAACTGCTCTCCTCTTATCTCTCCACGCTGAAGAAAATTAGAGCCGTAGTAAGAAGTTAAAAGAAATGTTACCCAAAAAAGATGTGAGAAAGAAAAGTGGAAGGAGTGAAGCAGAAAGCAGAAAGTAGAACGTGTGAGACTGAAACAGTGAGCGGGAACATGGGATGCTTAGAAATCAGAGCATACCAGCTCACTGTGCGAGTGCAGGCAGATCATCTCTTAGTAAGCCACTGCGGTCTTCCCCTCCTCTCTCTCTCTCAGCTATTATACCAGGCACGCACACACATAGATACACTCCCCTGAACACTCCTGGTAGTTTTCTGTCCTATCCGCTCACTCAAGGTGGAAGGAGGAGCCAGGCTTGCCTTGATGAGCATGAATGAGCAAATAAATATTTGGATGTAAAATACTTGCTGCAACAAATTACAGGGTTTTAACATGCTTTTAGACAGATTGGGTAGCTTTTTTCTCCACCTAATACGGGAATCACTTAGTAATGAATCACTTTTTTCTTCCTTTCTGTCAACGCACTGCAATCTCACTGAGTGATAACCCACACGCCTGTTTTCTCTGTTACTTGCAACAGTGACTATTCTGCTTCCTATGTGAAGGTATCGGGTCGAGTTGCAGCTGCATGCGCACTCCCGAGTCTCTCTCTGACCACAGCCACATCACTGCAACTAACAAAGTGCAGTCGACTAACAACATGAAACAACTAGCTCCAAGCGCCACACATACTTCGACACGAACTCCAACATAGACTTCATGTGAAGATTAAAACCAACAATAATGTTTTATGTGCTGAAGCCCATCAGGACAAACAAGAATCAAATCGACATCGGGTGAAAACAGAGTGAAAGGCTTGAGTCACGGCAAGACCACCGCATGACACAGAGTTGGCTTTCATCCTGTTGGACAGGTAAACTAACATAACTGCAAAACATGTGAAATATATTGTAATTTTGTGCTTTAGTTGACTCATGTTAGATAAGGTTAGCTCGCCGGCTAACAACCCCCAAAATCATCATTGCATTGCGTTGCAGTAGATTAACAGCCAGTTATCCATTCAAAGCGAACCTGAAGATGCCATTCAGGAAAATGCCAAAGATGAGACATAATCACTCTCACTGTGAAAATCAAGTTGTTTCAAGGTTTTCTTGCATGCCAACTTTAACTAGCTTGTTAGTGTAAATGTATCTGCCAAGTTTCAAGGTCTGCTCTTTCATAACTAACGGTCTTTTATAAAGTAAATGTAACTGCAATGACAACATCTCTACAAAGTGCTTTCATTCTGCTCAGATTTTCATCTGAGTGTAAAGTCAAGCATGTAGAGTTGGATGGATAAAAAAAGAGAAACAAAGCTAACTTTTCAGCACTGGCTGTTACAAATGAATCCAGCTGTAAATTAATGAAAGATAATACTAGGCTAATTTCATACTGACCAAGAAACCAGTAAATGGATTGTGTCCATATCCATATGTTTTCATATCACCATGCTTTACAGTGTCAAATAAACTCATCCATGTCACGTTGAGAACATGCCATTAATGATCTGATTATGGATTTGGTGATGAAGTGCACCTCCAGCTCTCTAACAGCCTCATTGGTAAATCAGCAACTTGCTCAACTTGCTCGCTTAATGTCAGCTGTCATATTGATTAATATGAGCTTCTTGCAGTAAACAGGCTAAAAAAACTTCCCTCCACATAAAATCTAGCCACACTGTTGCTAATGACAAATCAATATTCAGCCCTAATTAACGTGTTTCAACAAAGAGGGCTTTCTCAAGAGAAAATATTTATTGGATTAACAGATGTCAGTGATGTAGATGGATAACCTGCAGTGCAAGGACAGCCACTCTCATGGGAATAATCCATTTCAGTACAAAGACCAGACATAAATTAAGTTATGGGAGGCTGAATAGCACTCTGTGTCACAGTGCGGTAACGATCTATTATGATGCAATTAGTGGTACAAAATGTAATTGCTTGTAGTTAGATTACATAATACAATAAGCAATTATTATTCCCATTACGCATGTGTTTTTTTCAACATTTGCAAAATTGTGTTTCTCACAGGTTAACTAACTGCAGGAAATAATATGTTGTTAAATCTGGTATATACATAAGTATCACTTAAGTAATTATGTAGTGACTATTTCAACAAAACATGCATTCCAGTAGTGAGTAAAAAGTACTCACTCCATTAATTTTCCACTCATAATACTGTATTGTGAAATTATTATATACAGAAAAATATTCCCGCACTGCCATATCCCCTGGAGCAAATCTCCCTTCTTGGCTGTCCATTAGTATGCTCGCTATGCTCCAAGCACACCCAAATATAGCAACAGACATGGCCTCAGCATTTTAATGTCTGAGAAATATTTGAGTTTTTTCGGTCTCTGTCTGGCTCTAAGATCTCATACAGTTTGCTGGATTATTGCAATTCTAATAGACTGCAGATGAAGTCATAATACAGTTAATATTCCAGTCCTCAGAAACGTCCTCTACCTACCTGTCACTGTCAGAATTCAGTTGACTGGGTTTAAATCTCTCTGGGTTTAATTTTTGTGCTGTCCCAGACAGTCGTGAAAGAAATATGCTTAAATCTTTGGTCATCGATCAAAAACTCTTAGATTGTAATGAGCGACAAGTTCACCAACAGCTGATTTAGAGCTTCAGCAAACCAAAGACAGGCAGGGTTTAAAATTCTGATAATATCAGACAAAAAACAACAACAATATGACTGCTGGTATGTCACACTTGTTTAGAAACCAAGCGATCTGACGGAAAAGTGCAGTTACCTCTGTTTCAAATATTTATATTGTGAATAACCATCATTGTAGTCCCATATAACAATGTAATATAATATTGTCATGGTTCATCTGTGACTACAGCTGTGTTCTGTGTTTCTGCTGTGTTTTCCCTTCCCCCTTCCCCTGTGTGTCTGTGTGTGTTTGTGTTGTGGGCATATTAGTTTCGTGGCACCTGGTTCTCCTACACAACTGCTGGCAGTCTACTCATCAAGCCTCCTGTTTAAAAGCTCCTGGTCTCCTATCATTGCTGCTCAGTGGTAACGCAGCTCTCAGCCAAAATATTTTCTCTGGTGAAACCTGTATTGTTTTTGTGACTGTTGCCTCCACATTTTTCCCTGGTCTCAAGTGCCAGCATCTCACATGTTTCCAGCAACTCCCCGCATCTTTTACTCAGACCATTTTCGCTCAGCTATCTTTGCTACCCCTCTGCCAGCTTCCTGCCATTGTCAGCCTCCCTCCACCTATCAGCTTAACTATTGTCATTAAACACTTTACTTAGTTTTGTCTGCTATTGGGTCTTAAACCTAACAAAGTTAATGCTTCTTTTATTATTATATATATATATATATATATATATATATATATATAATATATATATAATAAAATAATAATAAATATAATAAAATAAGTATATATATATATATATATATATATATATATATATATATATATATATATATATATATATATATATATATATATATATATATAATAGATATACATGCAATCCCTATACAAACCACAATCCCAATGCAAATGGCATAAAATCCCTATAAGTGCTGTTTAAGTCTTATAATCTGCACAACCTAACCCAGCCCTCCGTCAACTCCGAATACAACAGTAGGCCTAATGGTTGCCAGATTTTTTCTAATTCTTTAAGCCTGTCCTTGAGGATTTATCTGATCCTCTCCAGATGAAAAGTAGATGTTTATACCGATACGGTCAGCCATTGTTTGAGTGATTGTGCTCTTTTCTTTTGTATTAGCGTCTTTGCATTAAGGATATCATATAGGAGTTACTGCTAAGTAGTTTGGAGTTTACTTACTGTAAATCCTCCGAAGTTCCAAGAACAATCAAAATAGGATCTGGAATTATCAGAATTTTGAGTAGCTTCGAAAGAAGAGATTTTTAATGACGTAAGGCATAGCTATAAAGTATGTCTGACAGCATTTTTTTTTCTTTACATGAAGAAGTAAAGGGGGTTTGCTGATATGGCTAAGAAAGCATACTTACCCCAAACTAATTTTGCTAAATTGTCATTACAAGCCAAAGCTTTTTTTTTGTTACCTTTCAAACATGAGAGCAGTATCGAGTAAATGGATAATGTTGCGTGATGTCTCATGTCATAATTTTCCACTCCTTAACTCAGCACAGTTCAGACCGGGGGAGTGACATAGTGAAATTTATATATCATCAACTTTGTCACCTAGCCACATATAAAATGTGTTAGTTTTAAAATAACTTGGAGGCAAGGTTTATCCCCATCACTCCCAATCTCTGCTTTGTTAGCATGGTATATGGTTGTGGGGAGTGATGAGGCTGAAGATGTCAGGATTTCAGGCAGAGAAGACCCAAATGCAGATCTTAGTTAGACAGTTTATTCAAAAAAAGAGAATCAGCAAGGGGAAGTCAGAGATTTTCGGGACTGAGACTCTCTCCAGGTCCGGGGTTGTAGAGAAATCTGTGAGCGTGGAAGTGTCCAGGCTGCAGGCGGAACCGAGTGCGTACTGGCTAGTGGTTTGCTGAGGCGGTGGGAGTCTTCTGAAAGAGACAGAGAAACAAAGGTTAACTAGATGCAAACAATTCACAAGGTTCAAGGTGAGTCAAAGGTTGGCTGGGGCTGACACGACATACATGTGGAGATTCAATAACCCGGCAGGGACTGGATGTCTGAGCCTCCCTTTTAAGCAGTGGTGATTGAGGAATGCAGGTCAGGTGCGCTGATTGAGGATGGGACTCAGGTGAGTCCAGAGCCCGCAGCAGACACGCCCCCAGCTACCAGACTGGAGAGAGAGAGGAAGAGCCAAGCAGAGGCAAACAAAACAATGCGCTCACCACAAGTACTCCCGGACAAACGTCCACAACACTCACACAAGCTCACAGCTGGGACTTCATAACACAAGATGCATAATATGAACTCTGTAACAAAAGGTTTAAACAGAAGAACAGTCTTTAACACACCAAGAAACACTCAACGCTGAAAGTCTTAGACACAGTGCATTTAAAGCCTTTTTCTAAAAAACAAAACTAAAAAACACAAAGAAGTAAACAGCCATTAGTCATTCCAGCAACTCTCTTGTGATGGTGCTGGTACTGCCAATCATTCCTTTTGAAGTAGGAGTAATAGGAGTTAGCAGCTAAAACTAAGTGGGATTAACTCATCTCCACCAGCTTACGTTTTCAGGTCTGACCAAGATTAAAGATTTCATATTATAATATATAGAAAGTCCACTACCACCTATGTTGAGGGAATTGCACACTTAAAAGAAAACTGCTTCTTCTAATTCAGAATCTTAAGAAATTAATCAGCCTAATGGGGGAGAAATTTCATCAGGGTGAGATATTGTGATTATATGAGCACAAAAGGAAACCTCAGTCAAGGCTGCTTCTCCTCTCGATGAAATACCTCTCAAAGGCTGTTACCATGGTAAAGGTGTAGAGTATGCGCATGGATAAAAACAATCAAAACCTTCAATTCTGACATGTAAATGCCTACAAAGATCTACCCTTTCTCATTAACTTTTAATTCACTTTTATTTTATGATACAGATAAGATAAATTGGAATATTAGTTTAACACTAATACCTTACTAAAGAGACCTTTTATGTCTTAGCAAGTGGTCAGTAGTTCTGTTAGTTCGATGAGAAACACATGCAACATAATTATATTGGATAAATTGCTGATATGTGCCGCAACATAACTATTTTCAATGTTACACCTTTAGTTGTTCAAGTTCCTGCGCCAACACTTTTCACACTCCTCTTGAAAAATGTCTTCCTAAAAATGGCATCACAACAAGTGTCACAAGCACCCTCAGAGTTTTCAAGGAAAAAAAACATGCAGGTGTTGAATAAAACTAAAAAGCAATCAGCTCTAATGGCAATCTGCTGGATTGAAGCTTTACAGAAAGCTTCAAACAACAGTGGAAATCACAGTGACAGATTTATGCCACTCTGTCGTAGCATGTGGAAATGATCGATGGAATGATGGAAATCATTTCTGGGTTCACTGTATAAAGCTCTGACAGTGTCTTTTGTAATTTAGGCCTGCAGGACTTAAGAGATGTCCTGCTAAAAAAGGCTAGGAGGAAACTTTATTTGTGACTTTTCTGATGCACCACAAGTCTAATCGTACTGATATGTCAACAGCTGAAATTTTGATGTGTACCCTGTACTTGCATTAAAATTGGCCTGCAAAAGAATCCTTTATTATTGTAAAGGTAAGGTACATGAAAGTGATTTCTGTTTGATGCAGAACTATAGTGTTTCTTTTCAAATAACACAGGATAACAGCATAGCTGACCTTTTCCAAGCTTGTGGAAGGTAAAAAACACTTGATCTTTGCGCATTCCTGCATTAAGGGAAGGCGGACTGCACTATTTTCTTTATCTTACCCTTAAAGGTCAAATTGAAAATCACTCCAACTGGCCACAACATATAGACAGGGCAAAACAACTGAATTTCAGCACTGGGGTTATAGAGTGAGATGCAGATGCAGATGCACAATCTGGATCCAGGAACTGGGCTTCAGCTGCATGACTAAGAAGAGACAGATTTTGGCTTTATTCATGAAACATTAGCACAAATGTAATTCTTACTTGTATCTACAAATTTCATTTGATTTGTATTCATTTTGTGTTGAGTCAGGAGTACAAAGGACATATTAATGATGTCATCCTGAGCCTCTGGGGCCTGTAAGATTTTTTTCGTTTCTGCTCCATGAACTTATTGCACAGATGTAGCGTTTGCTGTCCTCACAGAGGTCGTAGTCGTTTTACAGATATACATTTAATTAATGATTTTTTTCTTGAGTGTATTCAATTTAGAAGCAGCAAAAGAGAATGAGTTCAACTGTTTCAGCACCTTGGAGAGAGACAAAGTACAAGAATGGAGAAAGTGACTCAAGGACTTTCTCAAAACAGAGAACATCAAGTTCAGACCCATCCTCTTGCGAGTTTAAGCAAGCTCAGCTCCAAAGTCCAAACTCCTGAGGACAGGAGGACATAGTATGATTAGTTAAATAAATAAATATATATAACTAAATTAAATAAAGCTCAGCTTAGCTGATCACACAACTGTACTGTGACAATTAAATCTCAGCTGAAAGGTCTGAAACAGACTTTTTGGAAAAATTATAAATAATTATAATAATTGATGGGTGATGCAGTCAAAACACGTTATCCAATCTGTAATCTATATTTGTTTTAAATTTTAGTGGTACTTATATACCGCAAACTTACTGTATGTGGCAGAAATAAATATACAGTACAGTATATTCATCTCAGAGTCAGGTGGGATTGGCTCTAGCCCCCTGTGACCCTGTACGCAGGATAAGTGGTTGACAATGGATGGATTTTCATTTTAGAGACATCAATGCTTGCTGCAAATTACCAAAAGCCTTGTCAAGATAATACTGTTCTCCCAGGGTTGAAGACAGACATTTTCCTCGCAGTGATGATGAGACATTGAGTGGTCAGCCATCTCAAGTACCAAGCTGCTAGCTGCCAAGATACTTTAGTTTACATTACCTTCATCCAAAGCAACTGCTCAAGGACACATTGGTGGATGTTGCGCAGTGGGGAATTGAACCCCGGTCTCTCACACCACGCATGTGTCTTATCCACTGCGCCAACACCACCCCCATTACACCCCAGAAAGAAAGACCCCTTTTCAGCTATGTAGAGCACTCCACCTTGAGGAAGATATGAATTTTGGGGCACCTTTTCACTCTCCATTAAACAATTAAAGTACTTAAGTAAATATAATCCCTAATGTACAACGCATTTCTAAATACTTTTACTACTGATACTTTAATAACATTTTACTGATAATACTTCTGTGCTTATAGTAGTATATCTGCGGTGAACGATTCACATGAACGCAAAATGTGAGTGAGACAAACTGAAATACTGAAGACATTGAAAGTTTCAGTGTGAGGATCTGTTTAAATTTTAAAGGAAGTTAGGAGGATGTCAAAACAGGTGTGTTTGAACATCCATCCCAATGCTTTTCCATAATTCTCTATGAGTAAATGTGCTTCCACATAAACACACACCAGACTTTGTTTTTGATGTTGGTGCCAAAACTGTGGAAGGATTTTTCCAGGGAATATTATTAATATTAAATATATGTAAATATGACAGGATGGATAATATCTCATCTAACTCAGTGCTGATGCCGAGATATCAAGAGGGTTAGGGTTAGGCTGATTAAAATGTCATGGTCTACTGGGGTATGTTGAGCATTTTCCTCGGATGTGCTGTTAAATGTTTCTGCAAAAGGTTGTTGCATAACGAACAGCAAAAACTCCCTAAACTTCTCTGCGGAGGTGTCGATGCTGTGGCTTCTGGGAAAGATAAATATAATGACTTTTACTTTTAAAAGTATACAGGAGTATTTACCAAAAGAGCAGACAAAGTTACAAAGTTTGGATATTTTACTGGCTGTTAGAAAACTTATTTGCTTTTCATTTGTGGTGAGATTCTCTGCATTGTCACAGATGGTTGTTATTTTGCACCTGGCAATATTTCTGTGTTATTATCCAGGTAAGATGCAGATTTTAGGAGCGCGATTAGCTCATTTGATTTAGCTTGCACCCCATGCTCAAGGCTCAGTCCTTGTCACAGCAGCCTGGATTTGAATCCAGCCTGCCGCCCTTTGCAGCATGTCGTCCCCTCTTTCTCTCTCTCATTTTCCTATTCACTATCCGATCTGTAATAAACGCAAAAATCCCCCAAAAATTGAGATTTTCTGCATTTCCACCTGGGTATACCCTATGAAAAATCACACATTTCGTGTTGGATAGATTAAGTATTTCTGTACTTTCCATGGGTAGTACTTCTGGAACACAGAAAGGAACTGGGAAAAAGGCTGTTATGCCTGAATGCCTGATTTTAAAAATTATTCCTTAAACTTGAATTCTTTACCGACCAATTACTTATTTGTTCTCTGGGCTTTCATGTGTCCTGTGTAATGCCAGAGAGGGTCAATACTGTGGTTAAAAAAGTTGCAATACTAAAGAAGATTATAACTTTTTTCAGTCTTTGGGACAAGAATTACATTTGACTATGCTTTAAGAGCCAACATAGGAGAACACGAAGCATTCATAAAGAGACTCCTACTTCAGGGAAATTGTTGAAGTACGTTGATCAGCTTTCACGTGATTACATGAACAATCACTTAGGGCTGGGAAAGCAAATCAGAGATTGGATTTACCCCACATTTGCCATAATGTTCATTATTAAAAATCTTTTGATTTTTTTTCTGTCAAATATTATTTTTCAGGTTTTCAGTACATTTTTGTAACAAACTAATATCGAACTTGTATCATTACGCTTGTGGAATATGATTTGAACATTTGCCAACCAAATGTAGAATCGAAAGAAACCATTTGAAAACAAGTCAGATCAAACATAACAGTTGGAAACGCTAAAACATGTTATCTAATCAAAATAATTAATTAAGTAGTTAATTAACTAATTTAAGCATAACATATGAACTTTGTTCTTCAAGCATCCTTACTCTCATAAACTTGCACTTTATTCTTTATTCATGAGATATTCCAATATTGTTTTCTCAAGCTTTTCTTGTATAATTGTTATTTTACGAGGAAAAAGTTGTTATAAGCCATTCCCTTCCTATCAGTGGTCATAATCCATTTTATTGTGTACTCAACCTTTCTTGTCTGTATGTCAAGCTTGCTTGGCTGTACACCTACACTGATAGAAAAGACAGAACATACAAACAAGTTTGTCTTTTAATTTCCGATTTGAGGCAATGGCAGAATATGGAGAGAATGTTGTTTTATTTCTCCCTAACATACTGGCTCTAAAATGTCCTCTCTATGCCGCAGCCAGAGTGCATTTGTACTGTTTTTAGCTTCGACTCAACAGCAGGAAATCAGGCTTCATTAAAGAGAGCCACACATACTGTGGACACACTAGAAATTGGTCAATTTGACCTTAAGGGCACACAAATGCCCACGCACACACGAATACACACTGGAAAATAAAAAAAAAACAAAGGCCAACTCAACCTTTCAAGCACATGAACGGTGCATACGCACTTTAATTTTAATTTGCATCAATGGGTTACATTTGTACAGATTTGTAGTCTGGCAACTTTGTCTCATATGAAATCACCTTGTACCAAAGCGGACAAAGGACTGCTCTGCAATTACTCACATTATCCAAGAATAACTTATTGCCCTGTTCAGGATTTGGGATCATCAGTCACAAATTTAATTTTACAGTGGTCAGACTGTCCTACAGTCCTTATTTTCTCTAAATGTTGTTTTATACAGGATATCCTATATATAATATGTACATATGGTGGGTTAAATTCTGGCACTATGAAAAGCCTCTTATTACTCAATGGTGCCACTGACAATGCCTAAGACAGCAAAATATCCATAATTTAATTTAAAAGTAATTAATTTCGACTCATTATCAGGTCTATCCCAGCTAACAGACAGAGCTACTTCACTGAGAGTGGGAACCCATTACTATGAACAAATGGCTGAATGACTTTACCAGGCTCTGCAGTAGAATTACTTAGCCAGTTATCTCATTTTGCACCATTGAGTACAGATGAGAAGCTGCCAGGTATGTCAAAATGGGAGCAGAAATTGACAGGAAAAATTGAGCTTTGGGATTTTATCTCGACCACCGTGTGCTGCAGCTTCTATTTTCCCAATTATGTATTCCAAAGGTTTAGTTCTTCCACCGCAAATTAAGCCATCAATCTCCCGTGTGCTATGGATTCTATTCATCATGTTATATCCGAAAATGCAGACACACATGTGCTTGAATATATTTAAATATGATTACTTATAGGTGGTGCAATATATTTGTAAGTGTGTGTATTAATAGACTTTATCAGTATTTCTACACCTATTTTCTATTTTGTGTAGACAATTAGACGGTAATGTCCTCCTAAATGTCACACTTTGTTGTCCCATGAAATAGCAGTCATCCAATTGCCATGGCTGAAAAAGGCCACTTGTTGCAGACATTTGCTAAAAGTAACCTTAAATCTTGCTTATCTTGGACCCTGGCACCTATTTCTAGGACAAACACCTAAAATAACATACCCAAAATAAATCAGTAATATCTCCTCAACCATTAGGCCTACATGCATAATTCTGGTCTCCTTTGAAAGGTCAGAAGCTAAGGAATATAAATATATAAATCCATTGTACATTAACATATTTATTTTACCATTACAGACTACGTGGAGATGAAATACAGAAAATATGATAATTTCATCCTCACCTGGTTAAAAAAAAGCTATATTTTAATGCAATAAACCATCTAAACCATCATAAGGTAGATTATGCACATGAATATCTTCTAATACACCTGGAATACAACTGTAACTGTAAATTTGATGAAAAGAAACTGATATACAACAGTTATTACACAATCTTTCAAAAATATACCAGGCAAATGTCCATGTTTTGGCCATATTCACTGTTTATATGTTCACTTTTATTGTTAGCTATTTACAAAACATTTTGTCTCTCCATACAACCACGTTCCAAATAACATAAAGCTTCCAAAACATTGAAATATTGATAAAAACAGTCAATATATATGACCAAAAGCTCTCCCATGTTTGTCTCGACGAGACAAATCCACAAATATCCTGGATGTCTGTGTAGCTCCTATGGGCCGCCAGCTGAGGCCGATACAGATCGCCTCCGCCAAACCAAACTCTTCTTCCCCACTTCAATCTGTTGACAGAAACTAAAATTGACACCGACGTCAACAAGATGGCGGCCCGCCAGACGGTCTCTGTTGACACAAAGCGCCGCTGTTTTTGGATGGAAAACAGGTAGAACAGCGGAAAATTGATTAAGCCCCCCGTATCGGGTCAGTCCGCTCCCATGTAACTTCACTTTCATTTGAAAAATATACAACTTCAAGATAAGATACAATTAAAAGGAAGGTATTTTATATGCATGTACCCACCAATGACCTCCATGTCAGTGAGAAAAACATGGTTATAGACGGACTTCATCCAGCTCCTGCCTGGAATATCTATCACGCAGGGAAAAGCACTTACTCCATGTTACAGCTGTGCACAAGCACAGAAAGAAACACTTCTGTTTTTCTCCCCATGTCTTACTCCTAAATGTACCTTGCAGACTATAGAAACAGTGGTATTGTTTCTCTCTGCTGTACCCAAATCTCTCTCACAAGACATTTTGATCTCAATGAGATTACTTGACTAAATAAAAGTTACTTATAAGTGACTTAAAAGTCACTCATTTTAAATACAGCTAAATAATCTGGTTAAGTGCTACAAAGAGAAGAGCTTTATAAGCTAGTCATGACTAGCACTCAGCCTTTAAAAAAGAGTAAAGCTTTAGTAACGGCTGATGATAAAACATTGTTGTCCCAGACAAAGGTAACTCTGAAGTTGATGTTGCTCCAATACGTTTCTCTTCTTTGTATACTGCTGGTGAAGAAGTGTATAAATCAGGGAAATCAGATACCAGTAAAATCATTTCCTATTTTATACAGTATGGTTTGTGGGGTTGCCATGGTCGCACAGCAGGCAGATATGGCAAGCTGAAAAAGATAAACCGTCAATAAGTCCAATAGCACTGGCAAAAAGGCATGAACATTGACAGGAGCAGCAGACACTCTCTCTCTCATCCCTGCTGCTACCAACAATGGTCATGATTATGTTGAAAACAATAGAGGAGGTGGCAGCAACACTTTGCTGTCTGAAAGCACCTTAAACCCAAAACCCAAACCTGTGACAAAACCTGCATTACCTGATTTTTTGGCCCTTTGGGAACCGAGGAAACAAGCTGTAAATAAAATTTACACATCCAGCAATTACGAAGCAACATAAGCATTTCTTTGGAGCAATGATGAATGTGAGTCCAACATTACTCACATTTAGCTGTTAGCTGGTAAATGCTCCACTGTGTTTGCCTGCTGTTTACTGCTGAGTGCATAGTGTACAGTATAGAGCTTTTTCTCTGAAAACATCTGCCTGCTGCAGCTGAAAACAACGACATGAGAGCGGTAAGACTGAACCAAAATAGTGAAGTTGAAGCAGGACAGACAAACAATGACCTGAAAGTCACTATAAAGCTTCATAAAGCCCAGGGGAGCTGCAGATGCACTTTGGTCCAGGATTGTGCAGCCATGTGCCTTCCTTTCATACACAGTCTCTGAAACTGATGGATTTGGAACAAACATCCTCTGTGCAAGCATTGTTCATTTTCCATTCCACAGGCTAAAGTAAATACACCTACACAGATATAAAAAAGTATGTGAACCTACAGCAAACTTACCTACATGCAAGTTGATGCAGACAGAGAAGTCAAAAGAGTTCCTAAAACCACATAAATCAGCTAAATTATTCATGCAATTACACTTAACCACACAGCAGTATGATCAACCCCTGCTATGGGAGAAAATGGCCCAAATGGAACGATGTCATGTCCTGACTGGACTCTTCCACAGGTAATTATTATTATTAGAACTGATCTCTCCAGAGATAACTAATTCATTTCAGAGCAAATGACGCAGCAGCCTTTTAGCTCCAACTCCCTGACCAGTACATATTAAGGGTTAGAGGAATCAGAGTCTGTTGCATTTCTCAACAAAACAGGTTCGGTGAAAGACAACAAATGCATGGATTAAGGAAATTTCCTGCAATCAGAGCAATGGCTATATTGGTAATACGGTTCATGACACCAAATACAATCAGATGTTTTTAGAGGCACAGAGCAGGAGGGACACAAGATTTGCACAACATCAATGAGTTTAAAGGTTTGTGCATCAGTTTAGAGACGGATTAAAGTAGTACTGCAGTATGTTTGGGTTCAGATTTATATTGTTTTTGGGTACATATGGTTCCCAAGCACATTTTCAGCTTATTGCCTAGTCAGAAAAGTTAATGGCATCAGATAAGGCTGTTTCATAAAAGCAGCAAATGGCACAAAGCGTCCACCCCTGTTGCAGCCCTATAATTATGTTTGATAGAGGCCCACACCAACACTCATTTCTTTCAATTCCAAGGGTTACACTGTGCCATCATTCCCTCGCTCCCCGCTAAATATAATATGTTGGAAAGAAAGTATCACATAAATCACAAGGTATGCCCACAAGACAACAACTTCAGCAACTGTTCATTTGACTCTAGTACCGCCGGCAGTTTTAATTTTAACACATCAGAGGTAATTTGCTTTTCGCTATACTTCAGCAGCGGTACATCCAACAATATGTTTCAGCATACGTGTGTTATGTATTGGCCTGTTCACTCTCAGCAGTTAATAGCCATGAGCCTGACGAGACAATTTTACCTCACAGTATAGATAGTCTCTGGCTTTTTCCATGCCTTTGTCTCCACACACACACACACACACACACACACACACATTGTATTGAGCTAAAGATATGCCATCTGCAGTGTTTTTGACAAGATGTGATATACTGCATAATGAATAAATACATAAAAAAAATTCCAACCATGCTTTCACACCAAAGCATGTAATTCATTTACAGGTGGCATAAATTAAAAGTTGAATCCATCATGTCTTACTGAAGTAAATAAATTAATAAAGCTGGAGTTATTCTATGTGTCTAATTGTCAACAAATCCTAAAGACCAAAACCAAAAATGTGTTAGTCTGTCTTTCAGTCCTTTCTGGCTTCCCTGAATGTCAGTGGCGTTACTCAGACAGGAGTACAGTATATTGTGCATTTGCTATGTAACAGTGACAATTTTAAGATACATTTTTTAGATGAATATACATTTCGTGCTCTAGGCTGTATGTCCTGTTGCAGGATGATAGGATGAAGGTATTCATGATAATGAAGGAAGATGTTGCCCAGTGTAACAGTGTGGCTCATTGAAACTTTTTGCAGCGCTGTCTTGTAGGGTTTATACAGTACTAATTTGTTTGTTACAATTATTTTGTGATCACAAACATAATTGCTGCCTAGATTATGTTGAGAAAATACTTATTTTCCACCATAATTTACAAATAAATTCTTTAAAAATCCTACAATGTGATTTCCTGTTTTTATTTCTCATTTGTCTCTCATAGTTGAAGTGTACCTATGATGAAAATTACAGACCTCTCTCATCTTTCTAAGTAGGAGAACTTGCACAATCAGCGGCTGACTAAATACTTTTTGGCCCCACTGTACCTCCTAACACCGACTTTCTTGCTATTTATACTACGTCACCTGACTTCCTCTTTGCTATGTCATACGGCCACAAGAGGTAATGGCCTAGCAAAAAAACGTAACTATGGGTCTGGTAAGTTTCTTTCGCAGTAGACCTTTACGGCTGTTTTTCTGGTGCGGACGGGCTGATGTAGTGCACTAGAGTCACAGGGAGTTGGACTCTGTGGATGATTAATGCAGGGTTCACATCCAGATTCCTGTCTCTGATTCGGTTTAAGCAACAAAAGCCTTGTTGGTTAATGTTATGCTTGCACTGCAGACCTTTTCTGTATTAAATCAGTGCCTAAAGATAACAGTAAAAAGTCTGATACGGTGGTAGTCACTACAACTGAGTATTGTATTACCAAATCTGATATTATGGCAGAAAACAGATGAAATATGTGAACATGTCACTGATGAATTCAATTTCTACATTTTGAGTCTTGCCAGATATGTTAATTACGAAAGCTTCCAAATTATGTAATAAATAAATAAATAAATAAATATATATATATATATATATATAAAGTCATGGAACTCTATGGCACATATAACTAAGATGCATCAAGGTTCAAATACACGGGCAATATCTTTATTACCTTTTCAGCTCAGACAACTGCATGGTTGAGCTCAAAGAAAGATTTACCCTCAGGGTTAAAATAAACCAAATGAACATGAACATGTAGGGAAGCTGGAGGTGTCTCGACATGACACGACATGTAGCACAACACGCTACAGTGATCCAGCAAGGACAGACCAGAACAGCAGGCAATATATACTGGGCTAACGAGCAGGGAGGGAATTAACATGTGGCCCAGCTTGGACTTAATTCTGCTCCTAAAGATCCGGTCTGGACAAAATGGGACTCATGTTGACCAGACAACAGAATTCAGAGACTGTTGTCCCCTCATCGTTACAGAGACCTGACCCCTCAACATCCCGGTTCAAGAACTTGGCAGGTGGTCCATATTCCGAGGAGTCAGTGCATGTTGAGAGGAGGTGGACTGTGTTTTACATCAATGATGCTCGGTGCTCAAATGCAGTCAAGATGGACTCTTTTTCCCAAATTTCAGACTGTTTATTGTGAAGATGAAACTTTTTTATTATCATCTGGTTGCTGCTGTTTACATTCACCCCAGATGCAAATTCAAAAAATGCGTAGTGTTCTGGGTGTATATGTGTCTGAATATAGGCATATAAATAACGGTATATATTGTTTTATTTTATTTGTTACCATTTTTTTTACTGTGGTGGACTGGCAACCTGTCCAGGGTGTACCCCCCGCCTTTCGCCCAATGTCAGCTGGGATTGGCTCCAGCCCCCTGTGACCCTGTACGCAGGATAAGCGGTTGACGATGGATGGATGGATGGATGGATGGATGGATGGATGGATGGATGGATGGATGGATGGATGGATGGATGGATGGATGGATGGATGGATGGATGGATGGATGGATGGATGGATGGATGGATGGATGGATGGATGGATGGATGGTTACTATTTTTAATATAGGCCTACAATTAATTATATGTTGTGTGTGTAGCATGAAAGACCCACAATTTTTTTTTTATGTTATGCAGCCTTGTGCTGTATTATGCCTTGTTACGTCCCCACTCGCTAGGGGTAGGGGAGACATAAACTTGGAAATGTTATTCATTAAACAGAGGTTAACAACAAAAAGTCAAAACAGAAATTGGGCCAGTGGGTGCTGCATAAACTAAAAAACAAAATATAACCAAAAGAGATCCCTCCTAAACAAGGGATTAATAACTATAAAAAAGGAGAACCAAAAACCTCTCTAAGTCGTGGTTTTAAACAGATACAGAAAAAGGGAGGGCAGCACCCCTAAACCTACTGGGTCTAATACAGTAAAACACTAAAAGTGTAAATGGTATCAGTAATAAGCTGATCCCTGGCCCAATTCTTCAGACCAAACAAAACACTTAATTGTTTAAATCGACTCTCGGTAACACAACTAACACAGTCAACGAGAAGGTGTTTGCCACTCAAGACACACAGGATTCAATACAGTGACCAGCACAGAGGCAAACTACATGGAGTATGGCGGCTGCCTGAACACAGCAGCAGACCAGCCTACTCAAACCAGAGGAGGTTGAAGGCGGTCTTGCAGGCAGCTCAGGGATTGGAGTAGGGTTGTTGCGCTCCTCCAATAGGGGATCTCTGATGTGGGAGGCTGGACCGGCCAGAACTTCCTCAGAACCAGCCAATCCGGGAATCTCAAAGCCTGATTAACATAAAGGGAAAAATAGCAGCAACAGTAAAATACATAGAGGGTCTCGGTAGCTTTAACAGACTAATAAGTAACCTTGGCCTTGAGGTGTAATCAAGACAGAACAGGAAACTAGCTGGATGCAAACAACAGACGCAGACAACTTCAAACTAAAACAGGAAACAGAGCATGACACTGAGACACGGACCGACCTGACAGAGCACTCAGACAAAAACAAAAACCGACAGCAACAAACTCAAGACGAACACCTGAACAAACTGGACAATCAAGTACACATATTGACCAACAGACCAACATGCAGACCAAAACCAAAACAAAGCAAGTGACAATCACTCTACACAGATTTCAAAATAAGAAAGGAGAACAGACTAAACAGATAGATACACAGACCAGGATAACTGAAATAAAACACACAATACATGAACTACGACACGGCAACAAATGATATAAGAAAACAGGGATTGAAACATAAACTGTAACAACTGAACTAATGCAGAGCAGAGGAAACACAAGACCTGGAACAAAACTCCAAACCAAAAACCAGACTGAAAGAAGAATCAGAAGAATCAGACCACAAAGCAGACAAGGCAAAAATAATTACAAACACAGACAGACTTGTGACAGTGCAAGCAAAAATGCAGTACAAGTCAGTTTGCAATAAACCTAGAATGATGTGCTATGTTAAAACAAGCATATGAAGCAGCTTAGCAATTCCACTTGTGTGCAATATCAGTTTTTAACATCCTCCTCTAGCACACAATATAGAAGGGATGTGAATAAAGTCCGAGTATGATTGTTGTCTTGGATAATGATGAAAAATTATTCATTCTTCTTTGCAGACAAAATTCACACAGTCATTTGTCCTTCAGTAAAGCTGGGGAATGCTCCTTTAACTTTCACAGCTGAGCACAGCTTCTCTATCACACTTCTTTTGCTTCTGACTGCTCTTTAGAGGGTCATTCAAGGACAATCTGTCAAGAAGACAGTCACATGATCACAAGAGCTAGGTTGTTAGGAAAACAGATAGAAGCAGTTTTGAGCACTTGGACGACCAACTAATGTCTCTTTTCTGGTGAGGATTTGGGATTTTTCTTTCTCAGTTGTAATTTTTTTAAAACTTTAAAAAATCTCCCTAAATTCTGCACATGTTTGTAAGAACATGTTTGGTTTATCACTCATAACACCACTCTGGAAAGCTTAATGGATAAAGATTGATCACCATAAGATTCCTCAAAGCTCCTGGGGACTGAAGAACAGCACTGTGGCAACCAAGATCGTGACTTTCTCTGTTTAAACAGGGAAAAGCAAAGAGGAAAGGGAGGACAAGCCACGTAGAAGGATTGATAGACAGACTAATACAAAGAGGTGTCAGGTTGGTCTGCTTTAGGTTAATAAAATAATGAGATGTGATAGAGGCTCTCTGAATATTGTCCACTTAGTGGCATTTATAGCCTGGCTGGCAAATGAGATTGTGTGAGTAAGTATCAAACGCATGGGGAAAGGGCTGGTTAACCCGATGTCCTAATTTAATTTCATTTTTTGGAGCTTTGGCACTGTATGATTGCTGAATGAGGTTGGGTGTCATTTTGTAATATTTGGTAATAACTCCGAACACAGTGGCCTGTATGGGCATATTACTATGGAGGACACGCCTCGCTCATCTAATGAATTACTGTGATATATACTGTAGAAGAGCTGGCAGTCTGGCACTAATGAGTGGGCAGCATGGATGCAAAGGACAAATCCACCTCATAAATTTTCTTTTATTTGCTTGTTTCTTCTTGAAATGTAATGTTGGCTTTTGAATGGAAATTCAAGGAAAATAAATTGCATTTTTCCTTGCACTTGTACAGATAACCTACGAAACCTACCTGGTACGCAAAAGCATTTTAGAGGTTATAATGGAGGTAACCTAAGATGTGTGAACAGGTCATTACGTACTATTGTTTTTTTAGTTTTGTTTAACAGCCTGGTTTGATACATGTCAGCTGTTTCATTTTCACACATTGAACCAATTTCTACCTGGTGTTAAGATGCAATTTGCATCTGGATACTTTATCTGCATAACGATCTCAGGGCCCCTGCATTTACGCCTAGTAATAACAAGCATTCTCCTTATTTTGATGGCTGCAGTGTGATCACATCTTAATATGCAAATTAGACTCAAGAGAACTTTATTGCCAAACCATCCATATACAAATATGCAGGAGGAATGAAATTTCTCTGGGGCCACTAGTTCTAGGTTTCAGGTTTTAAATTATGAGGGCTGAGCTGCTGGACTCATCAAGCTATACTCTCGAGGGAACACTACAATGTGGCAATCATGGCTAATGTGGCGGCTGAAGGAATCCATAGGATTTTTGCTGAATAGGCTAACATTACTTACTGTAACAAGACTAATAGAGCTTAGTGTAAATTCAGTCAGGAAGACGGACCATCTTCATGCTTATTCTATTTATTAATTAACTCTTTCAGTTAATCCAATCTGATTTTGCCATGACCTCTGTAAGCCAATCGTTTCATCGCTGTCAATGTTTAAAAACTGTTCTTCTATCTGCTGCTGTCAGCTTCAGCTCAGTTTCAGATCGATGCAACACCCCCTTCACCCCATTCACCTCGAGACTTTATCAATACCAGTCCTCCCAGTTAGTTCTTCCAGTGAGCCCATAAGAAGTCTCACTCCTCATCTCATCCATCCAGATCTTCAGCCATTGCTCTTCACCCCTTCCAGCAGTTTCTAGACTCCACCCCTTAAAAATGATGTCACAGCAGGTCTTAACATGCTACATTTTCTTCAACCTTCCCTTTGTGCACTATGTTGTCAAAAAAAACTTGTATCATCTCTCCTGATTGAAATAGTCTAAGGCCATGTGGCTCTGTGCAGCTAAATGCGAATATCAGTATGCTAATATGCTCACAGTGACTGTAATGATGATTACAGGGAAACTGTTACCAAAGGTGACTCAGTCGGTATCAAAACTCATTCCACCAGCCTGGCTGTGTGGTAATAAAAGAAACTTGAACTTCAAACTTTGTTGGCAAACAGTGAGATGCATAAATGATTACTGAAACACTCAAATAATTACCTTTTATTTCTGATTGGACAGGTGGACAGAGAAAGGAAATGAGTGGGGTGAGAGAGAGGGGAAGACAAACAGCAAAGTGTTGCAGGTTGGATTCAAACCCAGGCCACTGTGATAATGACTCAACATTGCACGTGGTACATACGCTCTACAAGCTTCTTTTTCATTATATTTTATAACTAGTGTTATTATTAAAGAGCCAATCTGTTTTCTTGTTCAGCACATGACAGTGTACCACACACCTGTGTGTGTGCAGCACCATGAAGTGTGAACAAAAGAAACAAAACATTTTTCAACTCTAGTTTTGCAATTACACAGAAAAGTACAAGCGCAAACTTTCTAAATTCAGTTTCTCTCTTTCACTGAACTAAGACTACATTAATTGCCTTGCTAACTCATTGTAAAACCCATTTCATTCAATCTTGATAGAACTATCAGTTCGAGTTAGATGTGAAAATATTCTGTCTCTCTCTGGCTCATTTTTTTGCTACTGGGTCAGCTTGCTGAATGAGAGGCTAACATTTACACACCTTGTTTTCCTGGCTCAGTATAAGACGATGTTCATGCCAATGCTTCAGCTTTGGCCCTTTTTTACCTGTAACAATCTTCTTATGTACATTTTTTCCTAGTGTTTTGCAGAGTAACCCCTTCAACTAAAGAAATAACACAAAAACTTTCCAGTAACCTTGTAGCCCCTCCGATTGGTTTGGCCTCCACTTATTACTCTACCATCTTCTTGGACAATTATTCAGGACTAAAGAAAACAGTCCTTTAATGCCTAGGCTGAGCAGCACCCATGGTCTGAAGATTTTTGATCTGCAGCTTGCAAAAGTATTGAGAAGGGGAATCAGGTGAACTTTCAATAGTTCTTTTACAATCCAATGTCCAGTTGTAGATGGCATCATTATGATGCAAAAAGAGTATTTGCCATTAACTTGGTTCAGCATTTAGCAGTTGTCCAAAGATTGTAAACTGTATCATTGTATGATGACATGATGAATGTTACCACTAATTACCACTTAGTTGGCTGTCTAAGTTTTACTGCCCTGTGAAAAAGCTGGAATGAATGACCAAACTTGTCTTCCATTTAACCAAACAGCTGAAACTTTGGATTAGATGGGTAAAAGGTCTGGGGATCATCAGATAATCCAAAACCAGAATCAAAAATAATTATAATAATAATTAAAATAATAATTAAAAAAAACAATCAAAAACTCTCCATTTTGGGTTTTGGCATATTCCTTTTATTGATATTCGTTTTTGAAATAAAGAATGTAGCAAAAGTGGAAGTTAAGCGTAAAAAAATTCAAAATAAAAGTAAACCTTTTTCCATTTTTAGTTTTGAAACAAATAAATATATATATTTTTTCCCTTTAAATTACAAATGAATTACACATTTTCCAATGATGCCCTGGTCCCAAAGTTGGTTAAAAAAGATTGAACTTGCAGATAGCAGTGCAGTGGTAAATGTTCTGCTTGATAGGATTTGGTTGTGACTTACATTTTAAGAACTTTCACTTTAAGTTTAGACCGCTAGAAAAATCATCCATCTTAATGGAAATAGCAACAAATTCTATTATTAAACAAGCCTGGGGCAAAGTATTAGAGCTCACTTAGTTTTAGTTTTCATTGAAAGGCAAGTGCTTAAAAGCAGTCAGAATACACTTAAATGTCAAGGAAAACAATCCGTAACAGGATTTCTGTATTCACTTGACATTTAGATTTTGATTAAATATAACACTACATGGAGGAAGCTTTTAGAGCACCTTAAAGTACTAAAACATACAGTTTTAGTCTGATTTGATTCAAGCAAACTATTGAGTTTTCGATCCAACAATGTGGTTTGTTTAACAGATCCATATATACCCTGAATCAGCAGTCTTACCCTGATGATTCTCAAACGGCAGGACAAAGACTATCATTACTATCCCATTAATGTTTCCACTACCCTTATTCCCACTTTAACAAAGTCTTCTGTTTGCTCTTAATTACAAACACTGATATTACACTGTGTGTATGCGTGGCGTGACTATATGTGACTTTTGGTGTGACGTGGGGCATAAAGGTATAAAGCTGAGCAAATGTAATTTAATTTTTGGTATTCCATGTGTACAAGCTGTCGTAAGATCTTCTCTGACATCAGATGTGTATTGTAACAAATGTTTTGAGTTAGAACAAAGGACACGTTGAGTTTAATCTTCTAATGATCACACAAGTTTCCACTTCCATTCTTTTTATACATTGTCTGTAAGAGTAGAATGGAAGAAGCTAAATCCATTCCATTTTGCAATTCTACTGTCTAATGACAAATAAAAAACCTTGAATTTTTGAATGGGGCACTTTTTCACCCAGAATGCAATGTGTTCTATTCTCTACACACTCTATAGTTATTAGTGACAGTAAAACAAAAAGCTTTTTTTCCATTTTTTGTGGTAGTTTTAATAACCATCACTTATTATTCTCAATAAAAAAGCAAATGCGGTCCATCTTTACTCCTCAGTCTGTCTGCAGGTGACGACTTGTGCGATGCACTGTCTGCAGCGTGTGTGACCAAGTGGAGAGAGAAAGTGAATAAACAATTATTGGACTTCTGTCACGACTGAACAGCAAACGGTAAAAATAACAGCATGAGGAATGAAATACTGGACATTTTGAAGGAGGCTGGCTGAATAATAGATAGAACAGAACCATGGGAAATCATCATCCAGCTCAGTCGAATTTATAAAGACTTTAATTTTTGGTTCCATCTTTCATAAATCACTAAACTCAATTTGAACATTTTTTAGTTTGGGTTGAAGCAATCCTTAAAGATTGACATCATCTGCTGCAGCTCCTGCTGCCCATTCATCATCAACCCTTCAACTTGAGTTGTCATGGAAACTTGATGCAAGAATCCAGTCAAGGTCTCAGAATAAGAGTGTATGATACTCATGCAACCACATGGAGGGATTCTGATGAGTTTTTAAAAAGATTTTGAGCACTTTCCCACAGAAAACGCGGGCTTGGAAATGTAGGCATGAATAGAAAGCACAGCGGGGAGCTCTTTGCCTCATAATGGTTCATTTCTGTTGAGTAAACATTTCAATTTCTAGATATAGTCGCAAAAAAAGCATATTTAAATCATAGAATAGCATATGTATATGTGAGTCTTAGGTACTTGCCTGACAAAATTAATGTATTCAGTCCTTTCTCTGTATCATGGGCTATTAACCTTTTTGGCTGCAAGTGAAAGAAGAGATGTCAGCCCACCACAGGTTATTTATAATTTATGTTCATGAGATAAAAGCAGGTCAAGCAAAGGGTGATTTTTCTCTTAGCTTTATAGATTGTTTCACAGGAACAATTTCAATTGAAGTAAAAATATCAAAGAAAATTCATATAAGGTAATGAAAGAGACAGATTATTGTTGTCCAAAGGGAACTTTACTTCTACAGTGTACATTATGTGAACTTTCAGAACGGTGACAAAAAGATTGACAAAAAATCCAGAATTGGATGGGTATTACAGTAAATACTAAGACAAAACATAATCGTTTGCATGACTGCTGTGAGCGCCATGAAGCTTAAATCTTGTCAAAGAGCAGCATCTGGTGGCAAAAAGGAAAACTGGTCTTAACTGTTTCCACTCAGCAAAGCTCCACTATATACTTAAAATACAGTACAGAGCTCATGTTACACGGTATAACACATAATGTATATACACTATATCACCAGTGTTTATGAATTTCGTTGTCATCCTCAACGTTAATTTGATGCATAACAGAAGTATGATCTGTGTTTTAGTGAGGTTAACCTTCACTCCATTCAATCCCCTAATCTTTCTTTGAGAGGATTCTGATTACAGAGTATTATAAAATGAGAAAATATTGTTTTTTTTCCTGTGGGTAACAGCATGCTTAATGAACTGGAACTCAGTGTTTGTTTGACTTGTCTGTTTTGAGCAGTTTGTGCATCCAGTATGCCCCTGTGTTAACAGATGTTTCAACACTGATTAGCAGCGTTGTGTAATCAGGCAGTCAGTCAGAACAGCTCTCCACTCCACACTGTGGATATACTCAAAGTTTAGAGCTGTTAAACTTAATGGTGGCTAAAGATGCAGAATTTTTTTTTCTCCCTTGGGAAACAATATCTAGTGTGTTAACGAAAAGAAAGACAGCTTTTTTTGAGGACATATCTGCAAATAAGTAAGGCAAGGCAAAGTTTATTTGTATAGCACATTTCCACAACAAGGTAATTCAAAGTGCTTTACCTAAAACATAAAAGCAACAGGGAAAAACAAAAAAAATACAAAATACAAAAAGTTTTTTTTTAAAAGAAATAGAAAATAAAAACAGGCAGGTCTCTCACCTCTGCTTATTTTACTCCTTTGATTCCCCATTTCCCACTATATCCCCCCTTTCTTTTACACTTAGGGACTCGATCCCTAATGGGAATCTAATCCTTATTCCTTAGATACAGTCATCACTGTAAATCCAGATTGTCCACGCTACAAACTCTTAATCAGAAGATCAGAAATGTGTTTTGGCACTAAACCATTCAGTTTTTTTTATAAACCACCAGCAGGATTTTAAAATCAATTCTTTGACATACAGGAAGCCAATGTAAAGACCCCAGAACTGGAGTGATGTAATTCATTTTTTTGGTCTTAGTGAAGACTCGAACAGCAGCGTTCTGAATTAGCTGCATCTGTCTGATCGATTTTTTAGGGAGCCCTGTAAAGACAGACACCGCTACAGTAGTCGAGTCAACTGAAGATGAATGCATGAATAAGTTTTTCCAGGTCCTGCTGAGACATAAATCCTTTAATCCTTAACATATTTTTCTGGTTATAGTAGGCTAACTTTGTTATTGTCTTAATGTGGATGCTTAATTCAGGTCTGAGTCCATGACTACACCAAGATTTCTGGCTTGGTTTGTGGTTTTTAACATTACCAACCGAAGCTAAGCACTGACTTTCAATGACTCTTCCTTGGCTCCAAAAACAATAACTTCAGTTTTATTTTTGTTTAATTAAAGAAAATTGGCACATCCAATTGTTAATTTCTTCAATACCATTACTTAGCGGGGGTTATAGTCATCCGGTGATATTGTTATGTAAATCTGCATAATTATGGCAACATATTTTGTTGTTTGAGCCAGTGGAAGCATGTAAATGTTAAACAAAAAAGGTCCCAGAATGGAGCCTTAGGGAACTCCACACGTTTCTGTTAGCTTTACCTTTAGACACAACATAGTCCCTGTCTTTTAAGTAGGATTCAAACCAGTTTAGTACTGTGTCAGAAAGTCCCAGGCAGTTTTTATGTCTGTTGAGTAATATGTTGTGGTCGACCATGTCGAAAGCAGCACTGAGATCCAATAATACCAAGACTACCAAGAAAGCACTAAGCTGTTGAGAAACAGAATTGCGTCATGCTATATGAGTTGTTTTTAGGTGGACACAGGGACAGGGCATATCCTGTACCTGACATGGAGGCCCTGATTGCTTGTCTAATTGTTTAAGTTTTGTCTGTGGCGAAGGAGGCAAATGTATTGCAGGTGGATAGAGGTTCAGAGGCTACAGACACAGGAGGGTTGGTTAGCCTATTGACAGTAGCAAACAGGGCACGTGCATTATTAGTGTTTTTGGTGAAGATGTCTGAGAAGAAGGACTGCTTTGCATTTCTAAGTTCTAAGTTATAAATGTGAAGTCTCTCTTTATAGACGTCATAATAAACCTGAAGATTTGTTTTCTGCCACCTGCGTTAAACTTTTCGTCCTCTGTCCTGGGGGTTGTCAACATGGATGTTAAAATCACAAGCAATAATTACACAGTCAAAGTCAATAGTCAGTTCACTAAGGTCATCAAAAAAGTTTGCACAGTATTTAGTGGGCCTGTAGATATTTAGAAAAATAGCTTGAGAAGAGAAATTCAGCTGAAGAGCCACATATTCAAAAGAAGAAAAATTTCCAGGAGACATCTTTTTGCATTGGAGGGTGTCATTAAACAAAATGGCAACTCCACCTCCTCTCTTATGCACTCTAGCTTCACTCATAAAACTGAAGTTGGGAGGCGTAGAATTAATAAGGACAGCTGCACTGTTATCTTGGTCCAACCAAGTTTCAGTTAAAAACATGAAATTAAGATTGTTAGTGATTATAAAATCATTGATTAAAAATGTTTTTCCTGCTAAAGACCTGACATTTAATAAAGCTAAATTTAGTTTGATATCCGCACAGCAGAGTCACCCACAATTAGAGTCTGAGGCCAAGTTGTTAGCTTGTAGCCTTTCACTTTCTGATTTACTCTCAGTCCTTACCCTTCTGTGTGAGGATGGGATGTCATCAGACGGACATCCAGGGTCCTGCAATAGAGGTCAAAATCTGTTCTGCTGTTGCACACTCGGTTGTTGGGGAGGTTTGTAGCTAACTCTACCTTTCACAGCTGTCCACGGCTGTGTCCTACTAAGAACAGGGGTTGAAGAGGCGCCTGGATGATAATGCAGGCCAGCCAGTCGCATCACAAATCTCATGGCGCTGGGTTCTGTCTGTTACTCGTCCTCCCATTTCCCAGGGAAATTATTTGCTCTTAAGCGTTGCACCAAGCGAGTTCCAGGGAGGACTTCCAGTTTTAGATTTATTACCCAGTACACAGGCCTCCTGCCTTTTGGTAGTCTTGTTGGTGTTAATTAGCCGTGTGTTAGCATGTTCTTCTTGTCCACGGTTTTGGGTCAATGGCAAGGTAGTGTCATTCAGATTATGTTACACCTAAACATCTTTAGCTCAGCCCATTCACGATACCTAAAAATGGCGGACCTTGTGCTCTCCCTGTAGAAAGTCTTCAGGAAATGAAAGGGGAAAATGCTACTTCAACATAATTTAACTTCTTGTCACTGTCAAAGTCTGAGTGTTTAGTGTTTAAATAAATGTATCACTTTAGTATCAATATGTATTGAATTGTACATTTTACTACAACATGTGCTGATTGAAAATGTGGTGCTCATTTCTCCTGTTTTTCTGTTGCAGGACTAAACAGTCTTCATGCTAAAATCGATGGGTTTGTTTGTCCTATTTTTGAAATCATGAGCAAGAGGTGTAATGGTGTGAACTGCATGTATATACATATGTGCATAGACAGAGTAGTGTAGAAGAGGAAGTGTGAAGTGAGTTGGTGTTGTTGAGAGCTTACTGAGCTGAACTGAAGGACTGCATGGAAAAATCCTCTTGATTGACAAGAATCATTAGGAGTGATCACCTGCAGAGGAAGGAAATCACAGAGTAAGTTGACACTGTTGACACTGTTCATTGAACAATCACAGCCCAATAATTCACTGTTGTTCTCACAAATAAAAAAGACTTTGGATAAATTAGCACTTTTATTTTGCATGTAGACTCATTTGTTTACATGAACTGTAGTTTTTTTTAAATAAGCACCAAAGCAACAGAAATATGGAGGTTAGAAGTATTAATTAGCCTGTATTTAAAGTTTGTGCTAATCTGTGGTACTACACAATAGTCATGCAGACAGCTGCAGTATTATTATAGATAATGATTATTCAGAGCCCAGGCAATCATTGGTTGTGAAGTTTCAACATGTTTATTCAGGTTTCTAAAACCAAATCAAGCATTTTTGACACTGGTGTGTGTATGGTCAGTCCCCCTGCGACCTTAAAAATGTGAGTTAACTGTACTTAGGTTGAATAATTACTTCAAAATCTTATGAGTTGAGAACATGCAAAACTAGTCATGTTTGTCATGTGTTCATTTGACACAGTGACCTACAGGCCTGTACTACGAAGCAGGATTTGTTAGGGAAATAACGTGTAACACAGGGTTTTGAGCCCTGTGGTGGTTCACCTCTTGTATCGCTACGGTAACACCATGCCTGCCCTGGGGCAGTTATTATCTTTGAGATAATATATTAACGTCTTCTGATCAATCAGTTCTCTTGGAACAGGACATCCCCATCATCATTTGCTCCCAAGTCCGTTTCACACACCCTGCTGCAGCTGATAAAAATACATTTCTTACAAGTTTCTTTTCATACAAGGTTAAATATTATGAGCCTTCATGTTGGTATTCAAGTTAAGTTTAACAAGGATTTGTTTATTATAACTTTGGGTTGCATTTCTTTTTTTATGTTATAGAGACTGGTCGTGTACCGCCCACTTTTTGCTATTTGGTAAAGTGGGTGTGCTTTCAGTAAATGTTGGGAACTGAACCTGTAGTTCAGATACCGTCTTTCCACCACTATTTAAGCACTTTTTATTGCATGAATGGGGTTTTCATGTTCAGAACATTTCTGAGTGCATTAAACAAATTAATCTGATTTATTTTAAAGTGACTAGTTCTTGAAAGTGAGTTGAATGACCACTTATTCAGTGCCCATGGCTTTTACTGGTGAAAAGCTAACACGTAGACGAGCTAAGAGAAAAGGCTAAAATTGTCATACGAGGGCTAAGAATACATCTAAGCAACACATTAATAATATGTAATTATGGTCAGATCGACTTGTGCCTTAATGATGGGGCATTGATCTTAAAAGCCTATTAACTTGTTTGCAATTACATGTGAATGTGCTCATAGCTGGATAACCTACCAAGCTGAGAGCTAGGGTTGTTTGACTTAACATATACTGTATTAAAAGACATGCAGCAAGTTTCCATCATGTATATGAAAGTTAATTTGATGAGGTAAGTGTGCTTTCAGCTGTCCACTCATCATTTCAAGTCAAAAACCATTGATTTTGTTCTGAAATTTCAGAAGACTTTTTGAAGTTCTGTTTACACTCGGACAGCAATCGATAAATAAAATGCGCTGACACAAAAATTAAAACATATCCGCAATTGTGGCTGTTGCAGGATTGATTGAGACTTAGTCAAGAGTGAGATCAAACTATTTTTTGAAGCCCTAAGCGGCTTCATTCAAAATCATTCATTCCATTCAATGTTTTTTTCACTCCATTTTCCTGTCATAATGGGATAATTATCTTGTGATCTTGAGACTGTTTTCCCGAGATAACTGGATAATTTTCTTTTGATCTCAAGATAATTTTGTTGTGATTTTGAGATAAAATAGCTGAATACAGGAGTCGGCAGCAGTCAGCAGGTGCATTTCTGTAGGAGAATTTCAAAACATATATTTCAGTGTCACTGGTTAGCTCAGTTCGTAGAGCGTGGGACTTGTAATCCAAGGTTTGTGTGTTTGACCTGTTCTCAGGGACTCTTCTTTTGTGTGTTTTTTTTATTATCCACACATTTCCCAACGGCTATTTTCACAGTTCTGAAATAGCGGTCAGGAAATGTGTAACATTAAATGGATTCCCCTGAATGAGAAGCGCAGGAATTTCCTCTGCCCAGAAATGATGGGTGAATGAACCGTCCATAGGTCAGCGGGATGCGCACAGTCCAACATGGGCTTTATTGTGAGCATATGAAACAGTGTCTTCATAAGAACTTTGTTGAAGGGGATAAAGAAATTATCCCGTTATCACATGACAAGAACATTCGTTATGTCAAGAAAATTATCACAGGAAAACGGACCAAAAATATCTGTATGTTGGGGCTGGGCACTAACGTCTTATAATCGCAATAATTAATTAACGCCAACAATTTTTTTATTGCACGTTAACACAGTTTTTTAAAATTATTAAATTGCTCTGGCATGTGAATTCCCTCCTGCCGATGTCCTGATAACTATTTAGAGTCTGGAAACTCACAAACAGCGAGGATCAGTCTCTCTTCCAATGATTTGTGCTGCGCGTCGCGTGCAAAAAGTTCAAGACAATTCAACTTTGGCAGCAGGCGGGCGTGTGCATGGGGTGAGCATGACCGCAACAGTTTCACAGGAACACGCTCAGTACACCTTTTGCGCGACCACTTCACCTCACTATAACAGGGACACTTTCTACTAAATATAGACTGTTTCTGCTGCTCCCTGATAAAAGAAAAATGTTTCTGCTCAGAGAAAAAGCCCAGGAAAACTGGTGGTAACTTATTTTAACAAGCTAGATAATTCCCTGGTAGTGGCAAATAGCTTTGGTTTAATATTTGATTTGATAGGCCTACCATACAAAAACAGATATTAAAAACATTACGTACATCTATATAAGAAAACTTACACTATACTATACAAAAAAAAAACTTTCTCCCCTTCATTGCCCTACCCTCATGCATTAACACTGAACACAAAGCCTGCACTCCTTGTTTCCCACCCACATGGCGTCAGACACACCTGGCAGAGATCCGCACTCAACTGAGTACACTCTTCTAATTTTTATTGCAGTTCTGATCATTAAACTACACTCACTGTAATACTGGCAATCACCATTCGGAGCTGTCGTTACCATGGGAATCTTTCCCATTGCTTCTATCCATTCTACATGACACGAACACAGCATAATAACAAGTGTAATTTTCATACTGAATGAGTTGTCTAGCAGATGTAATATAGGCAGTCGGGTAAGTGAGGGTAAAATAGCTTGGAAATAAGCGTCTATTTAGCTTGAATGGCAGACTGGAGTTGACATGAGGACTCTGTGTTTGTTTGCTTTCAGATATTATTAAGCACCACATCAGACACATTAGAGCTTTAAGATTCCCAGTTGTACAGTAATTACCACTTGAAGTTGATGGGAACAGTTTTAACATGTCAGAAAGTGGTTATAATCGTAACACATGACATGAATGTGTTAGAGAAATGGAGATGTTATAGCTCTCTGACAAAAATCAAAAGTTGCCAAAATGCAGAATATAAGCTGTTTGAATCACAAAATGTTCTGACCTCCTCTCTGGTTTTGAAAATGTTTCTGGATTCTGCTAGATTTAGTCATGTGAGACGAAGAGTGGACAATCAGCGACGGCGCATGTGGCAGTTTTGAAAGGCAGCCAACTTAAGGGAACACACTCCAAGAGGTCCATCATGGTTCCAGCAGCATCCGAGGGTGGCTCAGCAAACTCCCAGTAATTCTTGAGATGAACAGCTTTTGAGCTCATAGCTGCAGACTCACATTAGAAACCAGTGAAAGTAGAGGAAGAGAAGAAGCTCAACAAGCAACCTGTAAATGTAATTAACCTGAAATGATTGTTAAATACAAGATATCAGTGCCCCGGGAATAGATGTTTGTGATTTGAACCTGAAGCTGCTACTCATAAAGAGTCCTTTTTAATCTCTTGCTGCTGTGGTGTGCGTTTTTTCTGGTAGCAGTGTCAATCACTTCACCTCTCAAGTTTTCAAAAATGTTCTACTCTTTATCCAATGTTCTTATCTCTTTATTTGTCACATCAGGAACATTTGTTGCATCTGGTGCCATGAATCTTAGACTATGGACAACTTGTGACTGTTAGCTTCTTCGTAATACCGATGTCATGAATTTAAACACATCCTTCTGATGCAGTCTTGATCAGTCGTTCCCAAAGGTCCTAAACTAAAACATACCACATCACATACAGTATGGAATTTATCACTTAATGCCAATATTAAATTGGTCATATTGTGCTTTTTGCCTTTATGCTATTATGTTATATATCTTTTTAGTGCATGTAATAGGTTTGCAGAGTGAAAAAGTCCACCCCAAAAGGAGTTACCATCTCCTACAGAAAACACTGATCCTACTGCAGACAGCTGGATTCTAGTCCAGCCTTTACTTCCGTAAACAATATGCATACACACATCATTATGCTCGCCTTGTGGCTAGTGAGGCATGCGCTCACTTGTGGAGAAACTCACTGAGGTGCAGCACACACAGTGATATCCAAAAATATGGTGTTTTTTGAACATTAAACAATGTAAGCCTATTCTGGTACAACCCCTAAATTGAATCATGAACCTGAAAATGAGCATAATATGATCACTTTGAGTACAATAAATCAGCAGTTTAATGTTGCTGTGCAGATTTGGAGATACCCTTATTAGCCTTATACACCAATAAAAAAATAAATTATGCAAATTAATTTAATGTTTTTCTTTCATCCTGTTGTCTAACATTTGTCCAATGCAGTCCTTACATTTTAAAATTAATATTTTTGAAAGAATAAATAAACCATTTTTAACTGGATTCAAATATTTTTCACCTTTCACAGCTGAAAGATGTTATGTATACTCCTTTGATTTATTCAAGATTATATTTCATTATTCCCCCAAATACGGAGGAAACAAAGCTAGAAAAAAATAAGTCATAATAATGATAATAATAATAAGGTTGTATAATATTATTTGTATTTATAGTTTTCACACGTTTCACAAAATCGCATTTCCATCATTTCTCTTCAGTCTGACACACACAATTCAGACCACACACATTATTAGTAGTTTCCATGGCAACAGGGTGACAACTTTCCATCTCTTGTAGCTCAGTTCAAGAGCATAAGATCACTTCAGCTGCATCACTTATTCAGGTGACACTGTGGCATTGAGCGGAGTGGACTGTTTCACTTTATTCACCTCACCTCACTGTATCCTAATTTATTATTCGGTAGAACTTCAACAAGATTGCACTTATTGTGCAGCACTCGAGGTTTTTCTGTACCTTCTCACTTCAGACGGCTCTTGCAACAAGCAAAAGTAAGTTTATCACAGGTGAAAGGGCATTTTGCATGTGGAAAAGTCACATATGCTCAGGTGTCCTTTGGATTACTGTCCCTAATGTCTGTATGTCCACAGTATCTACACGAGGCAGAGGAACCCCTGCCAAGATCAGAAGATGCATCTGTGAGTTTCTGCCATATCAGAAGTTCACAGATGCAAAAGACTCCACCAGCTTGCTGTGAGTCCGAGATCACATCATCCTAAATGTGCATTTATTCATATTTTAGACTCGACACGGTTAAAACATTTTTTAAGTGTGGATGTCACACTTTCACAACAGTTCGACCTTGTTGCCAAAAGTCAGCTGTGCACCTTTTCTGCAGGATAAGCACCCTCATGTAGGATTTATGCCTCATGTAGACATGGAAAATGAATTGCCTTCTCTTGTCCTCTGTCTTGTCAGCACCAGGACATCTATTTTTCATGTTGATGCCTTGACAATATGCACAAACATCAATCAAGGATCATCTTTAAATAACTGTGGAAAAGGAAAGTCTGCACACAAGATTAGATGTTGTTTCCAAAAGAAAACAAAAATGGAACAACACAGCAGAGTAAGACTCAAACATTAAGAGGAAGTTGCTGGAAATGAACACCAGAGGGCAGAGCAGCATGCTTTTCCCCCTAGTCCGCTTCACTGCTGGGCTGATGCACAGTCTTCAGAACTGGTGAGATATGTGTGGTTAAGAGAAAATTGCCAATGAATTTGAACTAATAAAGTGCTAAACAGGCTTTGCAGAGACAATATGAGGATTTTCCAAAGTCCACAACCTTCTTATCCCGATATAAATTAAAAAGGAAACTGCATTCAATGCAATTCATTGGAAAGAAATTAAAGAAATAAACATGCACACTTTGCACACACAAAGCCGTCCTTAAATAAAATATTTACTTAACTTTTGTTCTGCTGCCATCTTTAAATATACAGTGTTGCTTACTGTAGGCTCACAAAGCATGTTTTGATTGAGTGAATTTCTGTGTAGGGGGAGGGTAGTCAACTCCACTGGGTAATACAGTATTCATTATCCTCAGTGCAGCGCTCCATGGATGTGCTCTGTGTCTGCCTGTTGAACCTTGGGTGCACATATGTAATCTAAAGTGTAATGTAATGTCTTTAATTAGGTCACCGAAGTAAATATGCCAGTATTAAAAAACAAAAAACAAACAAATTCCTCAACAGTTCAGACATACTGTAGCAGAAATTTCACATTTCCATTTGCAAAAATATACTGTAGATAAAAGATATAAAAGTAGATGGACTATATAGATTTGCTTGCTGCTGTTAAGAGGACAGTTCTACCCTACAAAGCTAAAACCCTCTTTAGTTAAGACCAAAATCTGTTTTACCATAGAAAAATGATTACACCATGAGTCATGTGGGGAAGGAAAACAGCACATAAAGCTAAAAAAAATCTAGCTGCAGATACTGATGCTCCAACATCTTAATAATTGAGTTTATTACACCACATAAACAGAACTAACTCTGATCATAATGGAAGAAAAAAACAGTGACACCAAATATTCTGAAAGATCATTATCCCCAAAGTTGCAGTGACTGCCAATTCTGCAGCCTGAATTGTCATCACCATGTTTCAACGCTACATTTGGACCATGTATTTAAATGTATATATTATAAACTAATTTATTAAAATAGCTGATGTTCATTGACAACTTCAAATTGACAAGAAGAATTGACAATGGCTACAGGGCCTTATAGAATGGCACAGGCACACACCCGACACACATCGGCAGGCAGGTCGGGTAATTAACTCCAGGTGAAACACATAGGATAATCAGGCAGACAGGAAGCAAAACTAAACACAAGCCACTTTCACACACAGATCCCACAATAAATGCGAAAAGAATGTCCGCCATTATGCCCCATTCGCTACTGAACAAAAGATTGCGGCATAATCCCGCAACCGTGTGTGCTGTCACATAACAATCCGGCTTTTTGGGTTAGATCATGAAAAAAAAACACTGACTTGTAATGCCACTCCCGTGGCTTTTCACACAGACATCGTACCGGCTCCGTTACTATCAACATTCCCGGCACAGAGGCGGATCAAATCACACAGCGCAGGGAGCTGGCATAATGACACAATAATCCCAGAAAATAGGGCAGTGTGAAAGCACCTACAGACAACAGACGCAGCAAACTACAAACTGGAACAAGAAAAAGGCAGGCACATGTGCCAAAAGACAGAAAACAATTTCAAACTAACCAGGAACGGGACAAGCACACTGAAAGAAAACTAGCCTAGCTTTAGCAGAGAAGCAAGAGCCACTTCTGCAACCTCCAACTCCAGTGGAATATAGTTTACCATTTATGTATGATTTTACATAAAGTCAACAATTTACGGCTGAGAGCCTCTTTCTCAACTTCACTGGAGCTAATTACTGCTCTCTGCCTTACTACATAGTTTGATGTGCATTTATAGTTCCTCTTGGTCAGACTGAACAAATCGATGTGGTCTCAAATATGGGGGAAGTAGACCGTTTTTCTTTATCACAACCCTACTTTGTGATTTGAACTGATAAGACAGTGTGTATTTGTACATTCTTGACCACATAACTCTTCCCTCATAATAAAGCCACGCATCCCAGCTAAGCCAACTTTGTGTGTGTTTGGAGCGGTTCGAATGAGATGGAGGGATTTGAAAAGAGGGAAAAAAAAGACAAGATAGATGAACAGACAAGGAAGGAGTGAAGAGGAGGAAGTACAGGAAGGGGTGGCTGGTGCCTATAGGGACTGATGCTGTGTGAAGGTGACCTGGGATTACTTTGGTCCTATTCCACAATCTCATCCCGGTATCTGAAACTCATCGCCCAGCGGAATGAGCTCAGCTGTCCACATCCCTAAGTAAGTCTTCGGCTGAACCCCCAATCTGCCCAGAGCAAGAATGTAAGCTGGGATAGAGGATATTCTCTTTTTTTTCTGACAGACAATGCAAGTGAATGTTATTTGCAGTAGATTTGGATGATGACATTTGCTCAGAAGAAGCCGGAGAAGATTCCCCTCACATATGATGGCTTTTACTGTAGCTTCCGCTAGCTTGCAGTGCTCAAAACATTATTAGAGAATGAGTGTAGACAAAAACTCATATGACAGACGTCTGGTCTGTTGCTTCTGGTTATTTTACCTGTAATTTCAGTCCATTCTCAGATGTAACAGTATTTGACCCACATAGCCTTCAGCATCCATGTGAGATACCCTGGGCCTTCAAGTAGCTCCAATGTAATGTAACCCTTCTTGAGTTTTAAGTTAAATAATACGTTACATACTTGAGTTATGTCATGTAATGTACTTATTTCAACACAAAACATCGTCTTTTCCTAAACCTAACCAAGTAGTTTTGGTGCCTAAACCTAACCAAACTGCAACCATTTCACAACATCTTAAAAAAAGCGTTTCATGCAGGCACTGAAGGGTACCTTGTGCATCAAATACCAGCGCTTTGTCAAGAATAAATACTTGCCGCCCTGGGGTGGAATGTGTTTATTATTTAGTGCATTCAACAAGTTAATATTGAAGATTTATACACACACAAAAACACTACTTTGCAGTTGCAGCCAAATCCATTTCAGGCATTTTCATTATGTAAAAAGTCTGTTTTCCATTTTGGCAGCCAAGAGGGTACCTCTTTCCCCGGGAAATATTTATATATGCATAGGCCCACATTCACACCTAGCAGGTAGCAGTGGCTCACAGACTGTGTAAGGCTAATGAAATGTGAGAACACACACAATTCACTGTCATTCATATATCGAACCCTGTTAATATAAATGTCTGAAATAGACACGAGCTCTGTACAAAGCCTCATTTAGAAATTTAGGAAAGCTCTAAAATATTGTAATTTTTGGTGTCACATGTTTTTGTTTTCTGTTTAGGTTCCTGAAATAAATAACAGGCTACTTGTGAAACACTTTCGTCAACATGTTTGTTTACATGTGCATAACAATTTTAGATAATTTGTCTCTGATAAATACAATGTCTTTTCCTGCGTATTAACAATCAATGATGTATGATAATGAGACCTGGCTAACGTAGCAGCCACATATAAACACAACATATTAAAATGCTACACATAACATGACAAAATTCACAATTAAAAAAAAAAAAAAAAATACAGCTATTCAAACACAATGGTCTCTCAAGACAAACAACCACATGCCTTCTTCACCCCATTCTTAAGATTCTCTTAAATGTATCAATGGATATACACATTTGTAATTTAAGATCTTTTTGCAAATTATTCCATGCCCAGGGGACATAGTAGGAAAATGCAGTTTTCCCCAGATTTGTCAAAACCCAGGATACAACCACTTGTAGCTGGTAACTACCAGAGAGCTGTTTAGCAGCAGCAGGGGGCTATTTTCAGTAAAGAAGCTCTGATAAACCCATAGACTACCTGCCCAATAGCAAACGGCAGACAGACAACGACTATCTGGTGAAAAAAGAGGAACATCTAGCAGCTGTAAAGTAATGGTTTGGGTTAAAAATACCACTTCTGAGGTTAGGGAACCTTCATTGTCATTGTTACAATACTCCTCCCTACACAGACGTTGTCACTTTATAGCAATGCAATACATGCTTTCGTAGTTATGCTGTAGCTGTAGGCCTACAGTGGAGTTTCTCTTCCTATCTGTTCAATTTTGTCACAGTCCGGGTGCGGGGTTTGTGTGTGGTGTGGCAGGCTGGTGGACCCAAATGCAGGACATGCAGAGCTGAGCAGGTAAAGTTCAAAAGGGGGATTTATTGGCAAACTAAAGGCGAGCACACTTCTGGCAGAGTGGCTGATACAGAGTCCAAAACAAGGTATCCAAAAGAAATAAACAATCCAAACAAAACCAGTAATCCAAAAACTCAAAAAGCAAACTCCAACGAACCAAAGACAGGGCAGGACAGGACATGAGACAAGACGGAGAAACAACGGCAAAAACTCTGGAACACACTGGGACTTACTATGCAAACTGAGCACACTGAACAATGACCGGACAAGGACTAAACAGAAACACCAGGTATATATACACATACGGGACTAACGAGCAGGGCGGGAGCAACACAGGTGAGTGGGATCAAGGTAACGAGGCAGGCAGAGAGACAGAAGGAAAACAGAGAGGCAGACAGAAACAACAGGGGGCAACAGAGAGGCAAGCAGGCAGAGACAACAGATGGAACACTGGACAGGCAGTCATGGGGTAAAACACAGAAGTACACAGACCAGGAGAAAACACTAAAGATATGAACAAGGTACAGGACTAAGAACTAACATACTAGACAAGACAGATACTAAGTAACAAATACATGAAACTGTGACAGAACTGAAATCAGGAAAATGCCAAAACACAGACTAACAGATACAGGAATAAACTCAGAACTAAACAGAACAGATGACAAGACTAACATGCAGCTACAAAACCAAAACCCTCAGAACAAAAACCCAAAACCACAGCACACAGGACAGGATCATGACGAATTTTCAATTCCAAATATATAGTGTGTCATGTACCAGTCACCACATGAAGCACCAAATCTGCTAAAACAGAATTTTAGAAATGCTAAGTGAGTCACCAAGGGTTTCATAGAAAAATCCATCTACATTTTGTCATCTTCCTACTGTCATTGTCCTACGAACTCCATGTATCTCCAAAATGTCAACCTTTTCAGAGACAGAGAGATTTCAGACATTTTTAACATTGTTACAAGAACTAAAGAAGAAGGAGAAGACTTAAAAAACGTAATGCGTGCATTCATAGGACAGTGACGCCACAGTTCATTCTTATAAGCTAACTATGACCAAAGAATTATTCAGATTGTGAAGTGGTTTCCTTATTATTGTTTCAAGGTCATTACAAGGCAACAGAAAAACCAAAATCTTTCACAAAAGTCTTTCAGTTAAACCTTTGTATTTTACTATTTTCTTCCAAATCTACCTCGTTTCAAGGTTGTGTCTGCTTTCTCACACCGCTAACAAACCATGTCACTGACTGCACATCTCTCAAGAGAAACACTTACTAAGTGTTAGACTGATTCCTGAACCATCCCTTAGTTATGCAGCTATAGGCCTAGACTGTTGGGGGACTACCCATGATGCACTGAGCTAACTCGACTTCTTCCTTTTCCCATAGTCTTGCGGTTGCGGGTCACCTACAGCCCCCACGTTCCTGCTCGACACCCTCTGCTATAATTGCTTTTACCAGTCCTATCACTCTTTCTTGCTCTCGCTCTCCCCCTCACCCCCAACCGGTCGAGGCAGATGGCCGCCCACCCTGAGCCATGGTTCTGCTCGAGGTTTCTGCCTCTTAAAAGGAAGTTTTTCCTTGCCTCTGTCACCAAGTGCTTGCTCATTGTGGGAATTGCGTGGAATATTACAGTCTAAATCTGCTGTATTTGAAAAGCGCTATGAGATAACTTTTGTTGTGAATTGGTGCTGTAAATTGAATTGATTTGGACTAGTTAAGACCAGTTGAAGGGGGTCCAACGGTTATGGCTTCACCTGTTGGACGCTTGTGCTCATCAGCTTTTGTCAAAGTGACCTTGAGTAAGATGCCAAGCTGCAACTTGCCTACTCATCACAACCCACTCAGGACAAAACCATCAGTTAATCTCCCAAAATAACCCATTCATTCTGTTGGGAGAAATCAGGATTTAATCCTTCAACAATACAGCCTGTCCTATTTAAGAATAGCTCCTCTAACTCGCACAAGCAGTCAATCATCCCGGATCGGAGCATCAACTTAATGTGTCACTATAAATTAGATATCAACAGATGTAATGGCACGATACAACTATAATTGCTTTCTTGGGACTCTCTGCAGATACTGTGTGAATCCTCCCTGGTTTCTATTTGTCAAAAATAAACAGATGAACTTTAAGAACAAAAGTTTCCCACACTTAATAGAAAACATGTTTTCCTACTGTTAATTAGTTATAGTGTTGTGTTTCCTCGATGTACTGGTGATACACTAAATGTCATCACACGCACTCATTTCACACACACTCACACACAAACAGACACAGCCCCCAAAGAGCATTGTTAGTAATTGCAATTAATTGTGGTTGGAGTTAACGAGATCTAGCCCATAGTCACTCAAAACAATTGAAATGGCGTATGTATTTATGAAACCAGATAGATTTGTTGAGCTTGGTGTGATAAAACTCTCCTGCCTGAGCTGGCTGCAGCATGTATCCATCAGCTGCGCTCTCTGGCAAACCAGAAATGAGAAAACAGTTGCAGGTAGCTGGAAAGAGCCAGAGCTGATGGAGGAAAGGGGAGATTGAGAGAGAGAGACAAAGGGAAGAAAGAGAAAGAGGAGGGAGGAGAGAAAGATGCAGAATAGATGGGGGCTGAGCGGGAGTCAAAGAGCTATTGACATGGTAGGAACTGGGGAAAGCGGGGATTTACATTTCATTTGAATGGGATGATGAGCCGCTCACGGAGGCAGGGAGACGGGACGGCGGAGCTCCCGAGGCCCTGCGCTGGAGCTGCGTTCAACATAAACACTTTGCCATTTCAAACCCATCAATTCAAGTGGACACGCTCATCATGTGCTTGTTTTTCACACTGTTCTGTCTCTCTTTGGCTCTCAATGCTATAATTGCTTTGCTCATGCACAGGCACATGGGTGATATATGGAGTAAGCCTACGCACCAAAACATGCTCGCAACACCACTCCTCTCTGTATGTTTGTGTTTGTGTTTTGAAGCTTAAGGGCAGCTTTAATTAAAAGACAACTTCTTATTGTAATAGCTTTCTTTTTTTAAGCTGCAGCCTTCTTGTGGTTGAGTCTTGATTAATGAGATTATCATATTGGTCAACCCCTTGTTGGTCACACTCCCAAAGTGGTGGCAGCGAATAAAGCGCCCAGGAGTAAAAAAGGAAAACAAAAGAACTTCAAACAGCAATTGGACAAAAAACACAACTCTAATGGATTTCTGTCAGGTCTGAGCGAAGGGAAGACAAGATGCGAGACCTTTAAACACGTCAGCTGCAGAATCTGAATCAATTCATTCTGGTAAAAAATGTACATATTTGTTTCTGGGTTGTGAAATTGTGAATATCAGCTTTACAACCATGTTGAAGAAAGACCGTGAAAGATGGAGGTCATGTGTTATATACACGCAAGGTCAAAAAGATCAGACATAATCTAATTTTTTAACAAAGTGCTTTAACAACAGTAAACTCTTTTCATTTCTTTTGATAAGGCTACCTGTTCCTCTAAATACAAGTTATTCTCAGGCATGTCAGGGATAATGTGCAATTAACTTACATCAGATAGCTGTGAACAAAAATAGTATGTTCAAAACAGCTTTAGGATTGAGATTTTTATATTTTCCCAAACAAATCACTATAGACCAACATATCCGCCTGAATCTAATGCCATTTTAAGTTGACACTGATGCGTAGCCATGCCATTACGAGTAGAGCAGAAATAAAAACAAACTACTTACTTTTAATCGATTTAGAACATCCTCAATAGCAGTGCCTATCTTGTTTATAGCAATACTTGACAACAGTTTGACATCTGCGTTAATCCCGCCCAGGGAGCTGATTGGCTAATTGTTAGTATCCCCACAGCGCTCATTGAATCGATCCCATTTTACCCGAGGAAACCGCTGTGTCATTTTATGATGCGAAACCAGAGTCAGTCAACTTGGTGGAGTTGGCAGATTCAAAAGGTCTGGACCCAGTCAAAGATGGTATCTTCTCTGGATTAGAAAGGGAGACAAAGTGGAGACCAGTTTCAAAAGACACATGGATGGTATGGGGAAACCAATATTATGTTTATACTGGTTGCCAATCAATACAAAGAGGAATCATTTAAAGGGCAACTTTGCTGATTTTCAACTTGATCCCCGTGGTTCTAGTTTGGGGAGTACATAATATGAATGACATTAAACTCCCCCTGTGCTTCTTTGTATTAAAATATTCCTCTGCTTTCAGCTGCAAAATGCAGGTACTTGCTTTGGACTACAAACTGTGCTTCCTCTATTTTTGTAGGCCAAGGAAGGTCAGTTGGTACTCTCTAAATTCAAGGAACAATCAGTTTGTCAATATAATATATCCAGGGACGGACAGGCCATTCGGCCGAGCGGGAATGTTCCCCAACGGCCTGTCCACTTCAGGCCCAACGGGCTGAGTGTCAGAAGTTTTTACAGCAGTAATGTTTATGATCCGCGATCGTGGTGGCCGGCCGTTTAGCAGCAGCGAACGCTGCCTTTGTGTCAATCAGTGTCATGGGTTGGCTGAGTGAAGACTGAGGTGTGGACCCAAATGCAGACCAAAAGGCGAGGATGCAGTTCAAAAATGTATTAAAGCAAAACTTAAACTGGAACAGGCTTACATGCAGCTCAAGGCAAATGTCCAAACAAAGGGGGATGCAAACTGAATATAATCCACAGGGAACCCAAGAAGCACTGAGAGAGAAAACCAGAACGAGGGAATAAACCAGACATCCAAGGAAACACAGAGCACAGCAGAACACTCAGAGAAGCAAGGACGTGACCAAGACTGAAGGCACAAGCAGGCTTATATACACACAGGCACTAAAGAGCGGGGCGGGAGCAACACAGGTGAGGGGGATCAGGACTAAAGACACACAGGCAGGCGAGGAGACAGCAGGGGAAAACAGACAGACACCAATAAGGCCATAGGGAAACTAGGAATAACCAGGAAGAAACAGAATATAAATAACTGATCAGAAATATACCAATAAACTACAACTAGCAGGGAAAACAGACTGAACAGAACACACAGCAAACATGGACAAAATGATAAGAAGTACACAGACCAGAGGCCTGTTTCAGAAAGCGAGTTTAGTGAAAACTCTGACACTAAGACACAAATTAAAATGCAGGACATAACTAGAATACGAGACAAGACAGATACTAAGAAAACTTAAACATGCGAATGAACAAAGGACTAAACTTCTAAGCTACAAAACCCTAAACATGACAAGATCAAATCAAAGCCATAGAAACACAGAATCCAAAACCAAACCCATGAAAACAGATACCAGGCAAACTAGGACATGTGAATGAATAAAATAATAAACAAGGCTACACAGAGAAACACAGAACCAACAACAGACTAAAACAGGAAAGACATGAACACAAAACCACACTACTAACAATCAGACTGGCCTAAACTGATCCTTGTTTTTGCTGAAATCTGATTGGCTCAACGGCGCCAATCAAAGGAGTTTACTTTCCATCTGGGCCGAGTTTGATCTCCAAACATTTTGTTGGAGGTGAACTCAGCGCTGGATTGTGTGATAAGCCAATAACAGTAAATAAGAGAGAAAGAGGAAAAAGAAATGTGCAGTGCCAAAAAAACAGAATAAAGAAGAAAAATTTTGGCACAAGCAGCTAGTTGCACCAAATTAACCAACAACTTGGCAGAAAAGTTGTTACAGCAGGTGAGGCAGGACCTTGCACAGGCAGAGACAGGTGCACGATTAGGAGGCTAATCCATTTATTATATGCTGAAATATATGCATTTATGTATAGGCACATATATTAATAATAAACATATTATTCATAGATAGAATTTAAAAATGGATTATTGTTAATCATGTTTATTACTGATCATCTTGTCGTGCAGATGTAGCTGTACAATCAGCAAAAAAAAAAATGGGGGCCAGCACAAGTGAGCTAAGCCAGGAAGAGGCCTATTCAGAGATGAGGGGTCTTGAAGTTACTTGAAGGTCATCAGCATAATCTGATTGACTGTATACAACAAAAATGCTCAAATGTATTAAAATAACTGCAAAAAATATTTCTGCGCTCCCCCAAAGAGAGCTCGCATAAAAGGCCTCTCTGTCTCAAAGTCTCGGGCTGAATTTCTGCCCCAGTACATCCCTGAATGTAATATAATATAATATAAACAGGAGGAGAATTAGCGCCATTGTTTCTCAATTGGTCCAACTGCTAAAATTCGTGTAATAATAGTGGATGGAATCATGCATTCATTTGTGTTTTCTTTAGCCAAAATGAAGAGCTGCTTGGCACAAAATCACATAAAATGTTGGAGACAGTGGTAAGTTTCTTATGTACAGTTATGGCCAGTGAGCAAGCTACTAAGGTTTGACACAAGGAGAGAGGGTGTCACTTAGGTAAATATTCATTTGGACGAAACTAAACAGGCAAATGTTCTTTTAACCTGTTGTTTTTTACTTTCATGACATTTCTTACATTAGTAAGAATCGATCTCGCTGTGGGTTTTGTTTCCATTTGTTCTTTCATTTGTATATTTCTGATAACTGAAAATCAAATGAGGCATTAAGAATTTAGTTCATACCTGTAGATGTAACCTGAACAATAATGACTCAAATCAGAAAGGAGAGGCTTCAACATTAATAGAGACATGGCCGACCTCAGAAAATGCACCTCGAATCATGGAAATATTGAATCATAAAATCATGGATAGTCTTCTGGAAATTAACTGTTTAATTTTAACTATAGTTTGCTCTCTGATGAAATGAAAAAAAGATCAGTGTTGAGTTTCAGCAGACTGTCCTGCGTGAGTTTTCCTAGTACTGATGCATTAGTATTGAGAACAAGGGCTTTCAGCTAACAAGGACTTTGGTAGGAGCTCAGTCATTTGTCTGATTTCCAATTTCTAGAGACTTAATTGCTTCACTCTGCACAGATATCAAAGGATTGCTCTGTGTCTGTCAGTCTTGGACATTGTGTATTTTGTCAGTGGACATTTTTAAATCAGTTACTTTGATATATATAATAAAGGAGAGTTATTTATAATTTTGTTTATTTAATTTGTTTAATTTACTACTGCGCAATAAACACAGACAGCTTCCAAAGCTGTTGGTTTTGAGTGATTAAACTGAGGTAATTTGCTTTTAATCACCATCTTTAAGCATTTCAGTACACTGGCTCAAGGTAATTTCATTTGCTGTAACTTCTAGGCTATGTGACAAAGAAAATTAAAGCCTTTCAGGGTTAAGGAATGGTGTCTTTCAAGAAGCCTCCACCTCACAGTTTTTTTTTCACACTGAGCTCCACAAATTAATTACATCAGTGGCCAGCCAGGTAAATGCTTTGAACAAATGAGTTTAATGAAATGGAACAAGATCTCTTTTGTCCTCACCTGCTTTACTCAAATTGACTTTTTTTATATTTGACAAACAGAAACACATTCAAATTTCGGGCTTTCTTCGATCTCTTGCCAATGAAAGCAGTCCCCATTAAAGACCAGCACACCAGGGTGTCCAATGAAATACACAATATATTTAAAATAACTCTTCTACGTTTTGGTTGGTTGACTGCCTCAAGACCTGTTCTAGTTCTTCTTCTTAGACCTCCAGACTTGTCAAGATGATATATTTCCTAACTGTTCTAATTTTCATGACCTACTTGTGGAGCCTCCAAACTGACAAAAGACAACCAAATGAGTCGGAAACATGTTAACATTCATTTGCAAATCATTTAAATGGAGTATATAAACAAACGAAGCTTTGTAACTTGCCCTTAACCAGCGAACAGTTGATAAAAATAGATTGGGTTAGGGTAAGCCTTCTCAGCAAGCTACCTAGCTACAACTAATTTTCTTTTTATATCATATTATATTTTCGTTACAGTAACTGATACTTTTGTAACGCATTACTCCCAACAAAAAAAGGAGAACTAAGAACTTCAAATTAGCCAGAAAGATACAGTTAATACCTTTTTTTAAATCAACTGATTGGTGGTAAAAAATAAAATATTAAATAAACATAAATCCTACATATATATATATTTTTTTACGCTTTTTTCCCCCTAATACTTCAACCAATGCTACTACTAAAACAATATTTACAACATTCATTAAGTTTTGGGTTGCCATGCTATCTTGGTGCATAAACATACCTGTCAAGTATCCAGTTTTGGCCGGGAATGTCCCGTATTTTACCCTTCTTTCCCACCGTCCTCCCGTATTAGTATTTTTCCCGTAAATCTCCCGTATTTTAACCTGCATTATTACAAAATAATAATGATGGCAGAGTAAAAAAAAAACATTAGGTGCGTTTGACTTCATGCAGCGCTGCGCAGGGCTGACTTAAGGTGATGCATGTTGGACTTAACATAAGGCATGCTGATTAGAAATCATGTCCGACTTTAGCCGGCGCTGCAAAACGTCACTCTACTGAGAACTGTTTTAGAAAGGCCTCTAACTCAAACCGTGCCGTGGCCATGATTCCCTGAATCAGGCAAGCTGTACCTCGTTACTGTCAAGCTAGTCAATCAAATGTTACCAAGAACCAATTAATGCCATTTGGAATTCCTCTAGAAAGAGCTCCTGGACGAGCCCCCATATATGTTACGACCCCCCGTTGGTCTAGGGGAGTGGGTCCATTAACATATAGGCAGAAACTGGTATAGTTCTTATAAAAAGGTAACTTTTATTTGGTAACCACAGATTTGCAGATAACAAAACAAACAAAAGGAGGGTGGATGAGGGTGCTGTGAAAATAACAGAGTTAAATAAAAGAGATCCTCAAAAAACTATATATTTAAACAGAGGATGGTCCTTACTAAAAAAAACACAAAGAGCACAGCACCCACTACACCTAATGAAAACTAACACAAGAAAACTAAGTGTGGTGGTCAGTGTGGACTCTGGCCCTAATTCCACCCTTTTGCTAGCCACAAGCTGGTAAATGCACATGAAAGCCAAACACACACGAGGTACTGTGGCACTGCCTGAGAGGCTGTCTGAAACCGGCATTAGACTATTGCTGCGTTTGAGACTGGTCGGAAATGGAATTACCCAGTTGAAACTTCTGACTTCCGATAACAAAGCGTTCCAGGTGCATGGTGGTGCATGACGGCGAAAGTGAACGAAAACCATGACTGATCGTGACAAAATGTACACACACTTGCACCCTCAGCAGTGTTTTAGGTGTTAATTAAAAGGATGGTGGTTTAACAGCAACAACTGACATAAACAGCCTCTACGTTGCTAGTTCTGTGTACCTTTCTAGCTACATCAGTTGGTAGCCCTCAAGTCAGTCAGTGTTGCAGGTTACTCTTCCTAATGCTGGCATTTTTAACAATAACTTTTGTGCAGAGAAGATGACTTTATGACTGTAGCCAGCTACCTAATAGGACTAACATATTTCTATATCAATGTACATCCAGAACAGATTTTACTATGATTGTATGTATTACTTTAATTTAAATACATGCAAATATACTTTTTGTTGCTTTTTAGTTTATGGTTTAACATTTACAATGTGCACTTCCATGGGCGCAGACATTGTTTTGTGACGTAATTCAGCTGCTACTCATGAAGTCGGGGTACATATTTTTTCTCCGAGTTCACAAGTAGGAAATCCGACTTCACGTGGCGTTCCGGGGTAGTTTTTCTAGTTGTAGGTCAAAAATTTCCCAGTTCCGAGTTGCCTGGAACGCAGCATAAGAAGTCGGCGAAAGTCAGCCGCACCTATACCCAATCTGAGCTCTGTCACTAGCCTTGTGATAACAGCCACCTGCAGGTAGACATTAGACAACAGAACTGTTTGCGCTCTCATTTAAAATGAACCACTCTAGCACAGCCCACAAATACACTCCTTCCGAAACAGTCTTAAAGAAGCAAAGTCTGCAACAAATTTGTATAGTAACTCCCTAAAGAGTAAAGAAAAGTTACATGAAATTAAAAGAAAAACTTTAAAAGAAAAGCAATAAGAAATGAAAAGAATGTTTGGAATAAAAATAAACTGTCAATATAAAGACAAGCAATGTTAAATGAACAGAAAATATGCAAATGAGCATTTAAATAAATGCTCTTCATATATACCCTTTTGTGTTTTCATTTAGGCCATAACACCTGTCTTAAAATGTAAGGGATAATGGAGCTTGGTTGGGGTGGTGGGACTGCTAGCGGTGGGCCCCAGAAAATTGCCCTTATTTTCAAATCTAAAAATTGACAGGTATGTGCATAAAGAAAAACAACAAATGAAAATAGCTGAATAACAATGGATCCAACCATTACGCCATCTCAAAATGGACCATTTGAGAGATCTTAAAGCTAAAGATGCTATTTTAGTTACCCTTCAGTGTTGGGGAAAGTAGTAAAGCAAAGGTCTTGTGCTTATTCTATACAGGTCAACACAGCCGCAAGGCAAATCATAAATCCAACATGAACAGTTAACAGTAAATACCGTGCAGGCAGCATGAACAATCATCGTGTCATGACATTTAGTCGTGAAAATGCTGGGTTCACGGTGAGTGGGCTGCGTGGGCAGGGAACACCATATCAACGGCACACACTATGGTGTCTCACACTGTCACTAAGTAACAAATTATCTTTCTAAACAAAGCTTAGGGGTTTTATCACTGATTACCAAGCGTGGATTCAAGGGTGGATTCAATTGATTGCCATTATTTTCTCTCCAGGAGACGGCAGGTAAGTTTCGCCTTCATCACAGTTAATTAAAAGGTTTTTTTAGCTTTAAATTGGTAATCAATAGCCTATGTGTTCACAGAGATGGATGAGTTTTACAGTGGTAATGTGGAAAACACCTTCAGCTTGATTTTAAATTTACAGTTTTTGAGTTATCTTCCTCAACCTTTTTAAAGCTAAGTAAAATTTACCGACTGCAAGGGCATTGAAAGGATTTGTTAAAATTGAAATTTTTTTGTGGTGCAATCTGTAATTTTATGACGTCTGTTGTCTTCTTCCTGTGTCACACAGCAGTGTACATTTATATAACAATTCTTTTAGCCTCAGCATTAAAGCTCTCCTTGTCTTGCTCGTTCTCTCCCTGACATTTATTTTTCTAAGGCCACTGTCAGTGTTTGGAATTTTTCTGCTTTTTCTATCCTTTTGTCAAGTTTGGAGTCAAAGTTAACCAAAAGGAAACTGTAGTGAAATGTCGAGAGGTGAGAGGCTCAACCTTTAAACATTTGCAGAGGTAATCAATCAGGTTGACAGTTGTGCCAAGAACACAACTCGGGTTGCCTGATGGTTGTAAAGCACAGCAGCACTGTGCCATGTAAGAAAGCCATGTCTCTCTTAGAAGTAATTAACTTCATCATAGAAAAGACCAATTAAGAAGAAGGGTCACAGCATGAGGTCAACATTTGGCCTTGCTGCTTAATTATGGGCTTCAGGTACAGCAGTGCAGCCACTTTTATGTGTTAGTTTAGCTGAATAGGTCACAATGGTCCTTATCAACGTGCTATAAATCAGCTTGGGTTGCATGCAGACAGGAAATAGATTTGGGAGCAATGGAAATAACAAATGCATAATAATGGGCAATAATTACATCTTTGTGCAGCAGTGTGTGGGATGGCTTACGGATGTGCCCCAACTTCTTTTAATTTAATTTTTAATAAAAAGGGAAATAAACAAACACCGTCCTCCAAGATTCAAGACATGAGCTTAAAAGAGTTTGTCAAAGCTGTCATCCACAGCTCGTACATGCTTTCGATTACATTTCCTATTCACCTGGAGGGCCTACTGGGAGCTGATTGGCTGGCAATTGATTGACAAGAACTTAAAGAGCTTTTTCAGTAGTGGAGAATCTGATGTTCAGTTTGGGGGTTTTGTCCATCAAACTTATTAATGTTTTCAAGAAATGTCAACATTTCTTGTGCTTCAAGTGTTTGCTATCTAGTGTTGTTTGTCATAGTTACAAGTATTGACCATATGTTACATAGAGAGCTTTAGAAATGTTGGTGGGTGTATGTTTAAACTGTATGGAGGGCTAGGTTAGCTGTTTCACCCCGCTTCAAGTTATTCTAATGTAATCGCCTCTTGGCTCCAGCTTCACACTCAGCACACTGGCGTGATAGATCTGCTCATGACCGTTTCGGAAGGAAAGCGAATGTTCAGAAAACAGGACAGCATCAAGTGATCAGTTAGCTAGGGCTAACGGGTCCAAACGTAAAGCAGACAAACAGACAAAATCCAAGAACATGCAGAGGTCACAAACAGCTACACACAACAGGAACGCTGTAGTGGTAGAAAAGGCTGCACTACAAACAAGCTGTATTCAAGCAGAGTTTTCTCTGGGAGATGGGAACTTCCTTTGGTGTGAACCTATTACATGAACAAAAAGGTATATAACTCAATAAAGGAGAGGGAAAAGACCATAAAGCATAACATGACGTCTTTACAGGCTCACTCTGGAGTTTCTGACCTCTGGTAGGCTGTGGTGGTGTGGTGTAGGTGGTGATGTTTTTCTCTCACACAGTCCTACCAGTGCTGTCAAGCTCATTCACGGATCAACAGGAACATGAATGTACAATTATTTTAAAAATTGTTGTTGCAAATGTTTTATGGTGAAGGAAATTCCCGTTTGTGAGATAAACACATGAATGTTTTTTTTGTGGTTAAAAGGAACATAAACACAGAACACATGGCACATATTGCATTTTAATGCATATCTCATAATGCATCACTATGCAGTTTAACAATTAAGAAGTTAACCTGCTGCTAAATTAGATTTTTTATTTTGTTTAGAGGTTGATGGATCTCAGTGATTATTGGAAATGATAAAATATTAAAACTTCTGGTGGCCTGTCTCTACTTTTAAACTAGAAAAACTAAATATAACCCCCCACTGTTTTTACCTGTATAGTTGTATATTTTAAACCCAGCGTTGTATATTTAAACCCATATGAAGTGAGATTTTGTTGTTGATTATAACATGATCTTTGAAGCCAAAGCTTATTATTTTGGGGAGCTTCTCAGAACCACAAAAACATGTGGGAATGATCAAATCCTTTCCTCCCACTGGTAAAGGGATCCCATACATTTCCCTACCGTTGTTGTGTACTGATTGCTGGCTGATTATTTTGACTCAAAGTAAACCTGAAACAAAAAATAAGGACCTCATAAGGCACTTCATTGTTTGTTGTCTAGGAAAACTTAACAATGATTTTACTGTAGAAGTGAGCTCTCAAACTGAAAGAAAAAAATGTCAGCCTAAGTCATGTCAGCCCATGTCTAACAAATCAAAACTATTGAAGCCAAAGTTGCATTGCTTATGTGTATTGATTTAAGCAGGTAAATCTGGAGTCACCAGATATGTATGTGGATTTGATGTCTATATATAAATCAAAAAAGACAGAAAAGAGAAATCTGCAGAAGCTTTGAGGAATATGTATGTTATTGCAAAAGATAGGAAAAGGTAAGAGCGTACTGCTTGAAGCAGTCAAAAACACTATGATCAGGGATTTCAAAGGCTGCTTTGAGATTTCAAAGAACTAAACCTGCACAGTTCCCGCATCAGATGTGAGAAGTAAGATATGTGTGGCTTTCAAAGTGTGCAGTGCCACCACTAGGTGGTCTAAAACCATTTTTTGAGATGCCATTAATATTAAAGAATGACTCTGAGGAACTTCCCATAGAAAGGCAGTTAAGAAAAATGTCTATTTTAATTTAAAATTGTTTCTTTGAGCTGACATGTGCTTCAAACTAACTTCCCAAGGTCAGAAAATGGCTGATGATAAAATAATGAAATCCAAATGAGTTAAAAAACTCCTTAACAGTATCTTTGTTCTTCTGCAGTGATGCTGGGACTGAATGGAGAGTTTCAAGGCCCCATAGTGAGCTAAAGAATTGCCTCCTAAACAAATAACTATGACTGCTTTGACAGGAGTAAAAAAAGATGGATGATATGAAATTAATCCCTGCAGTGGGATGGTACAGTGAGCCATGCAGCTTTTTGTTTTTGAGTAGGGCATCTACTGCATGTCATGCAGCACATCTAGACATGAACTGTTCATTTGTTGCTTGAGTGGGGAAGCCATTGAGTCAGCCCAAAAAGCATTTCCCTATTTGAAATGGTTTTATTATTTCCTTTTTCCCATGTGGGCTCCCAAGTTGCATGTCAGAGTTTGAGAGAAACTTGGCAGTTCTTGAAATGAGTACTCCAACAAAAGAGTAACAGCCCGGCGTTGGAGCTTGTGAAGGACATCTGTTCGTGACCTCAGACCCCACCAGCTGCAGCTGCCCTCATCCAACGCTCCTCCAAGGCCTCAGCCAAGCCCTCGCTCTTGGCATTGCACGACAAACTTTCTGCAGCGCTTCGGCTCTGCCAGTTTTCCACTTCACCCCCTGAATCTGACATTATAAACCCATGTTCCTCAAGAGTAGTTGACATCTAATGTCCCTAAAAACTTCAAAGTGTAATGTAATTTGTCCCCGACATTTTGACAGTGCAGAACAACTGGATCTTATTTACCTAAATTTTATGTGTGCAGTGAGTCCCCTGCACTGCAAAAATCATGTCATGTTTTAATTGTTGATGGCTGGATGAGAAGATCGATACCACTGCCATGTCTGTCTCATGATATAAATCTCCCGCAAGATGGCGAATTGTAGTCGGATTAAAGAAACAAGATATAACTTGATAACTAGTTTGCTAAAGAGGTGCTGGAGGTGATTTTCTTATCTTGAGAAAAAGCCAGGCTATCTGTTTGATTCTGTTTCCAGTTTTCATGCTAAGCTAAGCTAACCAAATTTGCTTATGAAAATAGCTTAATTTTTACTTCTATCTCTTTAAGCATTCCTTTAAAGTCTTATATTCTTAAAACAAGTCCAAAATTTTTTTTTCATGTTTTAGTATTTATTCCATTAGAGTAAAGTTTAATTTTTTTAAATCTAATGCAGCAACCTTTTTTTTTCACTGTGGCTGTATTTTTGTCTGCGTTGTTCACCCTCTCATCTATGTCTATGAAAAGCATGTAGCTACTTTGAAAAGTAGTACTGTGATAGCAAAACTTCATTAAATTTGATTTTTGGAACAGTTTACAAACTTTACAGTCAACATTTACTGCTGCTTTGGCCAATAAATAGCCCAATTAAGGACACGTTCTAATAAATGTGACAGTAAAGCTTGTAAGGTGACTTGTATTTCAGGGAATATTTCCCAGCAGGCACGTCCTTTTCTTCCTGTGGGTGTCAGGTGATTGACAGTGAGCAGAGTGTAAAGTACTGTGTGCAGTCATATGAAAACACTCAACTAGGGCACAATAAAGTGATGATCAAATAGAAACTCCCAAACAAATTAGTGATTCATATTCAGTGTTATGGATTATCTTGATCTATTGAAGTTGGTTTTCCATACTGCTGAAGGATGAATGGTAGCAAATGGCTTTTTCTGAAAAGAGGGAAATGAAGGCTCATATCTCCAACAGAGTGCACACACCAGCACGGGGAAGAATGTAAAGAAGAGGAGCAATCTTCTCCATTAATGGAATTTTGGATGAGATGGATGTGAACAGATAATTACAAAATTTATTTACAATCAGGGAAAACACTGATAGCGAACACACTGTGTTTTATTTTAATAAATTATGAGGATTTGGGATTCATAATTGAAATAAATGTATAAGTAGTTTGAAAGTTTCATCATAAATTGACAAAAAATCTCAAACATATGCAAATAAGGTCACTGGATAATAAGTACGAGGCAGATAGTCTTTCTGCTTGAACTTCACTTTAGTTTTGTGGTAAAGGCCTTCTTCACTGAGCAACTCAAATTTGGCTGCTTTCTGAAGTTGCTACATCAGTTAGGTTGCTAGAACAAATATTGTACTTTAAAAAGAAGTAAAAACAAAGTTCCATCTTATTCAAAAAACAAGTAGCTCGTACAACACTGTGACAATGGTCTGGAATAACTTCATGTCTGTTTGGTATATTGTGTTAATGTCAAATACTAACACTTTGAGTAAGCCTGACAAAGCATCGGTATTTGACGTACAAGGTATCCTTCAGCATGTGTATGAAACACTTTAATGTATGGTATATATGCAGTTTGGTTAGGTTTAGACGCCAAAAGTACTTGGTTAGATTTAGTAAAACATTGTGTTATGGGCTAAAATGAGTACATTACATGACGGCAGATGGGCTCCATTGGAGTTACTTGAAAGCCCAGGGGATCCCATACGGACGCTGAAGGATACCTTGAGCGTCAAATACAAACGCTTTGTCAGGCTTTCTTAAAGTGTCAAGATGCCCTGGGATGAGAACGGGCAAAATATACACTACCCGGCCAGCACCGAATGGCAGACAGACAAAGTTATAGTTAGCTAGTTAGCCAGTGGCGGTCTGGCCATCTGGATTACCAGTACAATTCCCGGGGGGCCGGCCAACCTTCCTTAGCCTGTACTTTTTTACTGATAATGAAAAAGTTGGCAAAAGCCTTTGCTACACGGGCCACTCCCCCCTTCTCCCCAGACCCGTTGGTCTATACCATATGAATGTCTCTAAAGGGCTCTGCGTCTACGCAGCCCTTAGCCCCTGGACAACGAGCTACAACAGAAAATGGAAAAGCTTAGTTTAAAAACGTTAAGGGTCGTAGACAATGAGCCAAAGGTCTTTGCTCAAATGCAAGTAAATGTAAAAAAGTAACCGACTTGTTCCGTAGTAGTAGTACCAGGGCCACAGACCCCAGGACCGGGAAGAGGAAGACGCCACAGCCCTGTTCATGGGTGAAAGATTAGACAGAGAGGTAGATACGGTAGATAGCGGTAGATATGCGTCTAAACGTGTCTACATTTCGCTGTCCTGTGGGGATTTTGTGGGAAATATATCCCTTGAGTATCAGCGATTTACTGTCATGTAATTTTACTTTGCTAAAATAAGCATTTTCATTTGATTCTGATTTTCTTTCTCTTGTCATTCTAAATGTATAAAAATTTTAGACATTTACATTTGTTAATTAGCTAATTTTATTTAATGTCTGCCATTGTTTGCAAATAGCCTGTACATATTATAAGACCAATCAATCCTTTCCTTCTCAAATTCATATTTTGTGTGGGAGAATGTGTCTTCAGTGATTTGCTAGATATGGTGCTCATCCACAAGGTTCCTACCCTCTTACTAGACAACACACTGAAACACACCAACAGTCTGGTGTAAACGGCGAGTAAAGCCACACAGTAACATTTCTTGTGTTGCCATTCATTCACTTAATATGAAATAGTGGCACTGCTGCAGTGTTTCGGTAGGTTTTTTCTAAAAAAATGTGCCTTTATTCGTTAATTTATATATTGTTTTATTTCTATCCAGGTTGATTATTGGTGCTGCTGTCTCAGGTTATGTTCTCTGATTGGAGTGGAGTGTTCAACCAGTTTTTTATTATGTGTACTCCCGTGATTTAAAGCCAACCAGCTGACCCTGAGCACCAGTTAGGCAGTTCTCTGTCTCAGAGGAGATTGTGGATATTTTAGTCTTTTCATCTTGAGGCTTCATGTGGTGTGAGAGACTTCAATCATGACAATTTCTGTCTGTGTTCAGCAGCCTTTTTTAAAGTACTACCATGGCGATCAATGGCTGTAATGCTGCTACGTGGTTTATTAGAGGCTGGACCTGTTTGTGCGTGCGTGCATTAACAGGTCGGCCGTGGTGGAGTATAAGCTGCGGTGGACCGTTCTGGTGGGCTGGTCTGGATCAGTGTCCAGAGCCATTTTTTACTCCCAGTTCGTCCCTGTAATTAGCCGACGATGATGGTGGAACATTTAGCAGCTAAGCTAGAGCTAAAAGCAGAGCAAATATTTTACTTAAATTCATAAGGTGGAGGCAAAGAAGACGCCAAATGAATCCTAATGTTGCTCCATGTCTGCCAGCTGTTTAAATAGTGCAAGTGTTGGCCAAGATGTTAGCAGACCTTTGTAAAGTGATAATTTGTCAGCTCTCTGTGTCTGTCAGGTTGTTGCTAAGTTCTTCTCTAGTGGCCAAATATAAATTATTAGAGCTTTAAGGTAGTATAATATATCAATTGATACATTATTATATTAATTTTTTTGCCAGGTTGAACAGATGGTTCAGTTCGACTCACTTCATTGCTCTTTTCATGATGACTGGTCACAGATCAGCCCTCAGACATGGTCTTCACTTGTTTTTAAAGAAATACAGTGGAGCTTATTATAGTTTATGTTTGCTTTATTTGTTGCAAACCATCAAGTGTAAATAGCAGACATATCACAAGGTCTCAACTCTGAAATCAAAAGGAAGTATTTGAGACAGTGCTTATACTGTTCTACTTTTAACAAAGTAGGCTTCTCTTTCACAGTTCATCTACACAGTTCTTCCCCTGCGGCTTTTTTTTTTATTATTTTTTTCCAGAGGAATCCCATGACTTCCCAAGAAGCAACATGACTGCAGCACTCATGAGACAAATACAGAAGGAAAAGAAACCTGGAAAGACAAGCGAGAATTTTATAAATGTGTAAAAGAGTTCAGCTGTGAGAAAAAATAAGCAACACACTCAAACACATGACTTATCTGCCCTGTTTTGATGTTTCCTCCTGGTACCAGTATATTTCTACTGCTGTAAATAAATAGCTAGAGGCTAATGGGATATGGTCAAGGGAGTGTGTGTGCACTAAAGGCAGCAAACACACACACAAAAGACATCTGTCTTTTTACCTGCTGCAACACAAATCAAATTCATGTGAAGCAGCAGAAAAAGCAGTAAATGCAAATCCTTGAAAGGATGGGAAGCTGACATCTAATCGCACACATTGAGCCATTAGGATGAATTATTGATGCATGCTCATATTTATGCAGGTAATAATAGGAAAAGGGTTAATCTTTTCAGCCAACCTGCAGCTCAAAGTGCCTCCATCACTGTTCCCTGCTCAGTTGCTTTATTTTAATCAGAAACAGACAGCAAAACAGCGTTCGTCATGTGTCGAATTAACAGCGCTGGCAGTTTCCCAGAAAGTGCATTATTGGAAGACATCTTTAGCTCTCTCTCTCTCACTGCTTCACCTTTCCTCTGTCTGACAAAGGTTACCACATGTCCTACCTCTGGATACTGATGATTGGATTTCTGTCCAAGAGGCCAGGTGAAAGCCAGAGTACTGGGTGAACTTCTTGAACTGTGACTCAACTCAAAACTATATACTCAAATCACACAGTATAATTATTTCTTTTGACAGTCCACAAGAAAATAATACTATTTTCATCAAAAAAGAATGATTCAAGTAAATAAAAGGTTAATGTTTTATTCCAAGAAGAAATGATTCAACATAGGGAGCAGAATATCATTAAAATATTCACATGTACAGCTTTTAAAGTTGTTATGACTAACATGTTAGCCAACATCTGTTACTTTAAACCTGCATTAATGTTGTTTTGTTGGCCACAATGACCTTCACAGACACTGAGCCATGATTTATTATTGCCTTATTAAGTTGTTACGGCTAATGTGTAAGCAAATAACAGCCTTTTTATTAGCTATATATTGTGTCCACCTGTTCAGGCTAAAAATTTGGCTAGACTGATGGACGTGCTAGTTGTGATGAGAAACACGCAATGACACTCTTCCCCTCAAAATAATGTGTTAGATTTTTGCAGATTTGGATGTAAAACCATATTTTAACATAAGATTTTATGTCTGCATGCACCCAAAACTTGATTTGTTTCTTGCTGCAAGAAGACACTGATCATTTACTCCAGTAAAAAAAAGGTCCTAATGTATTACTGGTGAAATACTCCTGATAATAAAAGTTCAAATGAGGGTTGATTTAAAAAGGACAAACAGTTTTCGGTGTTCAGATAGATTTTTTTAAATTGAGTTTTCACCTAGATTCTTAGCAGTTATGATCCGATAGACAGAGAAAACAGGCTGAGTGGGGAGTTGGTAGTGTGGCCCCAAAATCTGGATTTGATTTGTCAGTTTGTATACCTTCTGTAGGTTTACTGAAGCTAGAGTGTAGAGGTGGAGTTCTTGGTGGTTTTCAGCCTTATTTTCTTATTCTGCTGCTTGCTTAATTGCTGCTCTGAATTAAGTAACCTGCCACAAATGTAAAGCTGTAATTTTTGAAAGGGAAGAACTGCAGGCTTGCATGTGGTCTCACAAGATAAAAGGCAGGGGACGCAGAGGGCTGGTATTTATTTTTAAATCTTCAGAGGGGAAAATTCTCCTCCCCTCCATGCCCCTTCACCCACTTGAATTAATATAATCCACTTTTTCCTTCACCGCAACTTGAACATTTCCAGAGTCTCAATGATACTTGACCACATGACGTAGTAACAGATTTTTTTCCCCCCTCCGAGACACAGCTGTTTTAAGTCCCATTACAGTGCATTTGAAAGGAAGGCGATTAAAGCGTCAACATCCCTGCTTTTCCCACTGACATCTTTAATGAGAAACATATTTCAACCAAACAGAAATGCCTCTTTTTTTTTACATTCCACTGATTGCATTTAAATGGATCCCATGAAGCGAGGAAAAAAAGATTCTAATTTGGTTTTTTTTAAGACTGCCTTGTCACATGATGAAGGTTATTCAATTTCATACACGCGCGTTTCCCATATTGAGCATATGTATGATTTTATGACAACTTCTGCCATTCTCCCTGCAAACATTATTGCATCAGGGTTTATGGGCTTTCCGAGGCAAACAGTGCTGTCATATTCTCTGATTTATACCGTTTCTAACTCTATTGTAGTGCTGCGCTGATGGTTGCCTCTCACTGAAGACCTCATCTATCCCAAGGTTTCTCATTGACATCTTAAACTCTGGACAGAAGTGGAATAAAAGAGAGAGAAAGAGAGAGACTGGGAGAGGGCAAGTGAGAATATAGAACACTGAAGCGGCGAGACAAAGTGCAAAATAGAAGTTAAGAGAGGTAACTAGAAAGTGGCTGCTGGGGAGAGGGATGAAATTGAGAACTAGGAGATGGAAAGAAAGAGAGTCAGCGAGACTCACTTCATCATGTTCAGTGTTTGAATGACCTTCAGGTTTCCACACGCATTTGTGCGACCACAATTGTTATTTTTGCACCAAGGAGGCAGTAAGGTTTTAAAGGAGTGTCCTGGAGGAATGATCCCACACCCACTTGCTGTCAGGCTCATGATCAATGAGGTCGGCTTTGGCTTTCACTACGGTTGATCAGATTAGCTGAGTTAACCCAAGACACCTCCAAAAGCTCTTTGTCTGCTCTCTGTGCGTGACAAAGGAAAACACTGGACATGCACACATGCACAGAGAAAATAACTGCCGGAGATGTAGACCTGAAACTTGATTGACGAATGTCACAAAAATTAAGAATTGAGACCTGACTTGGACTTGACTGCTGCAAGATTTGACTTGACTCAAGGTTTGAATGCAAAAACATAATAAGTGTTAAGCCTCTGCATTGAAATGACTCTGTTACATAAAATAAAATACTACAAGCAGCTTTGAAAGAAACATGACAGTCTTGCAAATTGCATATGAAGACTTGATGTGAGCCATGGTTTGGGAAAACTCGGGACTTGACGTGGACTTGTCCTAAAGAACGTGAAACCTGGTTTGAGACCTAATTTACTTGAGACTTTGAAAACTCCTCAGCATTGACCTGGACTTGTTTCACTTGAATTAACATTTGACTGGGACTCACTCATAATGACTTTACTTGACATGAAACTTCTTGAGACTTGACTTAGAGGTGCCCTCAATGATGTTAGACTTCCTTTAATAAGATTGGAGACTTGAGCATTGTGCCTGTAAGACTTGTCTGGACTAACCTGAAACTTCACTTGGATTTTGACAGGACTTGTGGCTCCATAACTTGACACTTGACTTAAGACTCGCTTCAATAATACTTTGGATTGACTTGAGCCTGACGTGACTTGGATTTGTCTCAGTTTGACTTGAGACATGTGTTTGCCTACAAAGACATGAGACTTGCTTTCAAAAGATAGAAAAGGACTTGACTGATGTGTGACCTCTCATGAGACTTTTTGTAGAATTGCCTTCGAGGACTTCAGATATAAATTGACACTTGCTTTGACAGGACTTCTGACATGGACTCAGGAACTGTGACTCATTTCGACTCAAATGAGCTACATTTTTGCAGCTCAGATCCTCGTTTGTGGCCAGACAAATGGTCTGTTATCTTTCCTGACTGGTCATGTTGGTGTATTTAAATACTTCCAGTTTCCTTTTCCAGTTCATTGCCTTTGTTTACACCTCTGTTGCATTTACTTAATCTTTATATTCCCTCAGCCACCTCTCTGGCTCTTTTGTTCTGGTGTTGTTCTCCTACGTTTTTGTCAACCCTGCTTGTGGTTTCCCTATGTTACAGTTAACGCTCTAATCTTCACACACCCCCAACTGACATGGAAAGTAAATAAACAAACAATACAGAGCTTCATTGAATATTCACGGATTCATATATTATGCCAGGTTTAACTGTGTTTCCTTTTGGTTAGGTTTAACTTTGTGCGCCTGTGTCTTTAATGTCAACATGCACAGAAAAGGATTAAAGGGCTGCAACAAGCTGCACAGCTCAGCTCTTTTGGTGGTACAGTTTGTACAGTAACTGAACAGGAAAAGCTTTATTGTCTTCTCTCATGGATACATGCCTTCAAACATACACATACCATATCTCTGCCTAGACCTCGAGGCCACCCAGCCAATGTTATTACAGCCCAGGTCTCCCACCTCTTACACAACCCACACAATTTGCTGACTCTCCACAATGAACCAGACCAGCCAAACCTAAATGTCTGGTTTGTTTGATGTCGAGCAGCCTGCGCTGGTCAGGAAGTTGAATGTTCTCTAAACGTGCTCCAGTTTTTCCCTTGTTGTATGTAGTTTGTTTAACCAGGGTTTTCTAGTGTGTTGAGTGCACTACTCATGTGAGTCACGGATGTGAGACAGACATGTTGTTTTGGAAAAATTTAGGATTTACTGCTTATTGCCTTTCGTGATACAATAATGGAAGTAAGGACAGGATGTTCAGAATACACTTACTCAAGCATTGTACTTAAGTAAAAGTTTGAGTTCTATTTTGTGCTGTTTTCTACTACTCCAATACATTTTATGGGTAATTATTGGGCTTTTTAATCCACAATGTAGCTGATAACTGTAGTTTTTTTTTGTTTGTTTTTGTTACAGTTTAATTTTTAATGTTAAAGTGATACTGTATACTGATTTTGTTGATCTCCTGACTTTTTGTTTCTCAACTATGCGCTTGGCATTTGTGGTTTCATCCTTCACCCTGCTCTTAGAAAATGCTAACCCACTTAAACTAATTGTAGTTTTGGCTTGAGCAGATGTTTAGATGTTTTAAGGTCAACCTTAATGAGGAAAAACATATATTGGCATAAAATGGTTAAATATCTGATTTTAGAATAAGTCTTTGATGCACCACTGATCTTAACATTTTCAATTAGTCACACATTTAGGGCCAACTGACCTAAAAACAGACAATTCAGTCAATCCACACACAAAAGTCTCACTAAAGTACATACCAGATTGTCTAGCAGTCACACTCCTGCAGCTGTCTTTCACTTGTTCTGTCACTTCCTCCCTCCTGTTATACCAGGACAATTTGACATCAGCATATGCTAAAACAAACCATGAAAATATATCCAGATTCCATGTGGCACATCTGCTATAAACATACAGGTGTGAGACATGCTGACACTGAGACGCGCAGAGTATTTTTAGGGAATAAAATAAATAAATACATGTGCTAATGTGACATAGTTCAGTATGCATGTTTTGAATGTGTCTGAATGTGAGGGGAATGTTTAAACTTCACAAGGAGAAATCACATCCTGCTATTTTACACTGTTCAGTCTCTCTGACACCTATTTTCAGCGTATGCAATCTTCTTTCACATCCCGGGATCTTTTCAATTATTACTTCAGTTGTGTTTAACTTGCAGAAATTAAAAGCATGTTACATGAAAAAAGCCCTGTGGAAATGTTTGTTTAAGGGACTGAATTTTGTCCAAAAATTTTATTTCTATGCTCACGTTCAACAAGTTTAAAATTGCCGAACATATTTCACTATGGCAGCACATGTAAATAAAAGGCTGCAATTAAAATTGTCATTTTTGACACAGCTAATTGTTACTGCGGTTGGTGGCCTACCTGTGTGTGGGTGTGTGTCAGGAAAAGGTCTGCTGGGCTTGCAGAGAATTCTGCACGCTACAGTAAAACACTCCGAATACAAAGTGACACCTTAAATAGTCTCATTTCCTTTCAGGTCCATTTATGCATGAAAACCCTTAGAAATTCCAAATATATGGATCAACTGCATAGCCACGAGTTTCCACCCTCGCCTGCATCTTCCCTAACCACGATCTTTCCTTTCAGAGTTGCAACATTTGAAATGTTGTTGCTGTCACAAGTGTTTTAAATGTCACCCGGTGTCACTGCTTAGTTGGGTGTCAGGCGAGAAAGGGTACTAGCAATATGAGCAGAGCTACCTGCCAGCTCTCAAGTCCTTTTCCATACACACCGCTCTATGGTGGAGCCCAAAATAAACTCATTAATCTTTGCTTCACCTCTTCTGGGATGTATTGTTTCAAAATACCTGTTATTTTAGTGCTTGTATGTGAGTAAAGTGCTCATGTGCAGCAGTGTGTGTGTTTCTACTTCTCTTAAAGGTTTGTGGGGTGAGTTTAACTCATAGAAAGACTGCTGAATAGGTCTATGTGCCATTTTTTGAGGTGTTTCAAACAAGGAAATGACTACAAAGAGACCCGAAACAACTGCAAAGAAACAGAAAATTACTACAAAAAGAAGCAGAGTGACACATAATGAGACCACATCTTTGTATCTTTGTAGTAATCTCATGTAGTCTGGGTGTGTAGGAGGGGACTATCTGTGACTGCAGAGCTATAAGCAGGCCTCAAGCTCTCACCTTGGCTCTGCTTGCAGGTTAATACCACTCTTGGGATGCCACCTCCCCTGCCTCACCCTTCCCCCTCTCCCTTTGGACCAGGTGATTAGGAACTTACAGAAATTCCTTGTTCTCTTTGCACTTTCTCTTCATTCCCTTACCTCTAGGCATCAAGGGAAATGAAGGTAATACACTGACGGTTTGCCAGGTGAGGTGAACAATGGAAAAATGGAAGGAACTGGAAGATGTATGCGATTCATCATGAGACTCCTCTCATTTTGCAGGAGTACGCCTGGCACAGCTGTTTGAAATGGCACCCCTCGCCTGCAGACTTTGGGGAAGGGCGCTTTATGAAGATGCATGAGTCGGAAAACAGACTATTAAAGTTAGTGAGAGTTCATTAACCTTGTAAAAGTAGGCTCTGGCTCCCATAAAGCACCATATTTCAGGATTTTGCCCGTCATTTTTTATCATAAGTGCTCTTGGTGGCCTGATAGTTCATTTCACACGTGACAGGCATTAAATGAGACAAAGACAATAGGAGTTGGAGCTATGCACACGTGGTAGCTAATGACGGATTTTGTGGCCTGTTATCAAAGAGGAATTAAACTCAGCACTCCGGCAGTTCATCTGGTTTTCAGCACTAACCTCTCAAAGTGTGTTTTTCCCTTTTTTTTGCACTCAAATGTAGCAACACCACAAGCTGAGTCTAAATTAGAAAACACAGAAGGTAATCGCAATCAAGCGCGTTGTTGCCAGGCTAACATTCCTAATCATGGACAACTTAGAGGGGGTCCTGCACTAAGCGATATGGCACTATTGGTCCACGAGGAGGGAGTTGCAGAGGAAATGAAAGCAATGAGCGAACCAGCATGGCAGCTTTGACTTGCAGACAGAGCGATTATAGTTTCTCTACCATCTGGATGAGTCATCTGCTCTCTCCCATCACTGTATAGCAGGTTCTTATAACCATCATCGTTACCATCCACACTGCTGGATGTTCCCCTTTGGGCTTACTCCACATCTGATTTTTATCTTCAGAAAAATCACTGTCACTGCTGCATAAAAATAGTATGCTATGAAAATAAACATGGACGCTGTAGACAACAGGGAGTATTGAGAGTCCCAGAGCTGAGCTTATGTGCATGTTCAGTTTTTGACAGTGGCGGCTGCTATCCTAAAAATCAAGAAAACGTGTTCCAATGTCAACCATGTGTTAGAAAGCGTTTGTTAGGCATAGGCAAGGTCATGGTTTGGGTTAAAACAATAATTCAAGATTAATTTCCAAGGCCACACATTAACCAAATCCCAATCTCCCAGGAGAAAGGCATGGGGCTGACCCATTTATCCACCATGCTCACTCCCTTTTGGACTCTTTAGACTATCTCACCTGCCTTCCTAAAGCCTTTCTTTAGATGGAGTTATGTAAACTGAGGTTCAGGAACAGGACCACGCTCTCTCGCCTATTCTACCGCCTGCGCTTCATTCAATTCCTGCAATCAACCACCCGTACTTCACTCATTCCATCCGCCTGTGCTTCTCAAATCCAGTCACATGCACTCACATATATAAGCTGTCTAACCTGTTTTCCCTCCCGTTTCTCAGTTCTCACATCCCTCCCACCCAAACCCTGCTTGTCCACCTCTTTCAATGGGCCGCTCGGGGGCCCAGTGGCAGCATTGCGGCCTCACAGCAGAAGGTTCTGAGTTTAGACCTCGCTCAGCCCAGGCCTTGCCGCACAGAGCTTGCATGTTAAAAATGCCCGCTAAAATCCATAACTCTGCCTAGCAATCACCTTATCTTCCTCTACAACAGGAACCACAGGGGGGTTCATAAGACCAAGCTGATTCCCCACCCTGAATCTCCTTGCCGCTCCGCACACCAAACCCTAAAAAACCTCCTCGACCCCTTCATCCCTCGACCCTTCCTTTTGTAATTATTCATCATAATAAACCACTATAAAATCTAACATTGCCGTGATTTTTGTTAGTGAATTGCTAATGAATGTATCATGATTACTATAAGGACTGAACAATATTTCCTTTAATGACACAATCAAGTGGCTCTTCTGAGTTGAGGTTATGTTAGCCATGTTGATCTCGAATTTGACGCTGACTCACGTGGTGTCGGAAAAATCTGAGAAATCCTTTTCAACCGCAAAAAAAGCAACATTTTAGTGGAAACGGCTATCAACATGTTATTTGACACATCTTCTTTGCAGCGACCTTGTGGTCTCGCTCATGAACACACTATATTTCCAACACAGGAAATACAAGCATCCGAGGAGCATGTGGATGCACCGGGGTACATATGAAGAAAACATGAACAGCTCAAGCCCCGCTGTTAAAGTCTAGAGCAATCTGAGGGATTCTGAACGAGACTGAAATTGTTATTTGGATGCAAAAAACTTATAATTGAATAATAATAATACTAATGATGATAAATGTTAAATGTATGATTAATTATTGTATGAGGGCAGCACCGTTGCCTCTGGTTTTTGATGAAAGCATTTGGAGTACTTGTGGAGTTTACAGCCAATGATCGCGGCACATTAGGGCAACCCCTGCTAAATTATAGAAAGTATATAATAACTAATTCTGAGCAGATGTACAAAAAAGTTAATATATGCAAATCACTGCTAGGCTTTATTATTTGATTATGAGAGGAAAAATGGGCAAGAGCTCTCTTTTAAATGTGTGATTTCTGGTGTGTGATTGGGGCATGATCATCTCCTCTGGGCAAAATCCACAGCCCATGAGCAAAACAAGCCTGTAATTTAGCAGCAGAATGACGTCTTTTAGCTTTGGGGCCAGGCGTTCGGGGCAGGCTTCCTCGCACCAGGCCCACATCAGCATCAACAACCAGGAGAGACAAATGATGGTCAACACGCCATTGAGGCTCAGTGTATCTGCCAAGCTAATCGCTCAGCCCAGCCCGCCGCCCTGCCGCGCCGCTTCCTGGGGAAACTCCCACTGTGGCGCTGAACAGCCGGCAGCTGCATCCATCTGCGGGGAGAGACACAGGTTGCCTGTCCAGAGCCGGGCTTAGTCAGCAGGCTGATAAATACACACACACACACACTATGGGTCCTTATAATACCTGTATTAAGTGTCTCAGTGTATGTGTGTGCAATATTGACTGTGCAGTCTGTATGTAACATGTGTTTATTCATTCATGTGTTTGTAAAATGAATGAATGTAACGTGTGTATATTCATTCATTCAAACTATAGGTATGGTGACATTTTTGAAAAGTGCTTATTATTGTTTACAATTTATTATTGTTTACAATTTATTATTCTATGATTATTACAGCTTATATAATTTATTGATGTCTAAGGCTATGTTATTATTATTTTAAATTTTACATGATTTTACATGACACAAAGCAGAAAGCACTGCTGCTACTGTACATACAAAGTAGGCCAAATGAGTCAGAAACCAAATGGAAACAGAAAAAAAGTTCACATACATAGGCTACATACATAAAAAAATTTTGATACACTTACACAATCCATGATTTCGCTCAGTCTTCAGGACACTCAGCACTTTAATATGGTGCAATTTCTGGCTGTCTTAGACAAAAGTTAATAAAAATCGTGAGAGAAACATGGTAAGCTCTTTGACGGTCAATCCAGAAACATCAGTCTTAGATTGCACGGGGAGACACAGCCACCAATTGCAGATTTGGAGCTTGGTGACCAAAGACCAAGTGTCAGGATCAAATTTCACAAGCTATATTTTTAATAATGTTTAGGGGACACGCTTGCATGCACTGTTTTTATTTAAAAATCCATGGCACAATTTGACATCATACAGTCTGACACAGATTGCAACAAGGATTTGATTAGATCCATCTTGTACCATGTGGCGTGCAATAAACTATGTGTGTATATATATGTGGTACAGAAAGTATTTTCAAAAAGCAGTGATGCTAAAAATAGTTAAAGTTAAATTTGTGGAAAACACATTTCCTAACAGTCGGAAAATATCTAATCCACAAGACAAGCAGCTTTCAGGAATACAAAGCACCACTGCCCATAGTTTCCATTATTTCCTTTTAATTTGTGGAAAGCTCTCGTTATCCAGAATGTGAATGGAACTTTTCTTATTGGCCACCAGTCCACTTTGTTGACGGAAGAGTAACTTCACATGAGCGGTGCAGACACAGTGAGCAAACAACATCAAGGCTGTTTATAATAAGCTGAAGTCCGCTTTATTCCCTTAAGTTTCTTATTGTTAATTGAGAGTTTCCGCATGAGACGCGGCGATATTTGTTTCAGTCCTCAGTGAACGTGTTCATGACTTAGATCTCCGCTTACTCAGCCAAAGCTGGATGCCAGCTCGTTATGCACATCCCTTGCACTCATTTGCGTGAAATCAGAAGATGAGAGGAATTAGTTCCTGTCTCTTTTACCCCCCTTCATCCTCCTCTTCATCTTCCTGTAGTGCAGATGTGGTGGGTCCTTTGAGGGCCCATCTGTTGTGCTGTCGTAGCTTTGGCCCAGCCAGTGTATGACTGGGGGCCAGATGATTAGGCTGCCATCCAAGGCAATCCACCCAGGTAAGCCGTGGCTCCACCGCCCTGACCAGCCCTATCAAGGGGAGACAGGAGACGGATGTTAGACCAAACACATCTTGCAAAGCCCCAAGTCAAGCTAAAACACGAAGAGGTTTTATACGGATATATACAAGTTGATGACATGAAAACCCTTGAGGTGAAGTGTCTCTGCTCGTTTCACTTCAAGCTCAGAAAACAATGACTTTTCCTGCGTTTGCCAGCAAAGAAGATGTCTTAACATGGCTGATATGAGAAAACAATGGAGAAGAAACAAAGCCACCGCAGCCCACAGGGACATAAACTGCAATTCTGATCTGTGGCAGTGATCTGGGCACCACTTCCAAAGCTTTTACCGCTGAAAGGAAACTCTTCAGCCACATAAACATATGAAATTGAAACTTAAAACAATATTAATGTCCTGTTTTATTGTGTTGTACTATTTTATTCGTTCCCTTCCAGCTGTGACCAACAGAAACATTAAAAACCAAAAAGCCATTAATCATCATCATAAGGGCTAAATAGCCAAATGACAGCCCGTTTAGAATAACAAATGAAGGGGCTGCACCGAGAATTACCAAACTCAAGTGACCTTGTTGTGTTAGGGGGAAACAATTCTCTACAGATTGTGGTTGGTTTTGTTCTAAGGACTTGACTTGGGGAACAAGGTAAATAAAATATAACTCCATATTGAATAGTTTGGACTTTTGGTGAGTTTAATGGCGGGATCACAGCTGGACCATAATGCACTTTGCTCACAGCAAACTGCATGTTTTATAGAATGGTGTCTTGGTGTCATGTCATCTCCATCATCTCCATTCATCCATCCATCCTCCATTAATAGCTTAATGTCAACGTTTTATTCTCTGTATCAGCTCATATTTTATTTCAAAAACAACTTTTATTTTTCTCATATTAACAGTTTTGGGAAGATGAGTAAAACGACAGAGCAAACCATTAAGTCAGGAAAGACAGGATAACGGCGTGATTCTACCGGGCACAGCTACGTCGTGTTAACTTTGTAAGTAACATACTTATTTAAACCCAAACCATGATCTTTTCCTAAATCTAAGCAACTAGTGTTTGTGTCTAAACCTAACCAAACTCTGTTTCATGTCTGCACGTCCAAAAATGACACTAAAGGATTAGGGTAGATTTGAGCCTGTGGGGAGGTTGAGCCACCCCCTGTTTCTCAGCAATCATAGATAGAATTGGTCATGTGACTCCACATTTTTGAAGAGTCATCCATTTTACTCATCCTGTCATGGAGAGAGGCCTATGGAATAAGTGATAAGCACATTGAAGATCAAAAAACAGGTTTTTTTGCAGTTCAAAGTGATAATTTTATGTTCAAGGAGTCCTGATGTGTCTGAACAGACAGGTTTGAGAAAATCTTACGCATGTGTTAGTGCTTTAGGAAGTTATAATATGAGGCTATGCTGTTAGCATTACAGTACCCTTAAACTGTGGGATGACACAGTTTTGTTAAAATGCTGCCATTTTGACTTGCTTATTTTAAAGCAAGTAGCCTCTGCTCACCCATTCAGAAATTTACAACGAGGCAAGCTCCTGTCAGGTCAGAAAGGTCAGGTCGCAAAATCAGCCTCATCTGTTGTGTGAAGCGTAATTGTAGCAAAATGGCTACATATCACAACAATATAATAAGACTAACATTCTGCAGTTATTAATGATTCAGTAGTAAGAATCACAGTCTGACCCCTCCAACACAACCAATCACTGCTCATGCACATGCTGTACAGCAGCATCCCTCCTCATGCATGCTCTCAATCAGTCAAGCTCAATATCTTGTATGTTCGATTGTTGACTAGTGCTGCTTTAAGAAGTGGAAAATCAAGTCTCATAGTCTGTGTGCATTATTCATGCAACATTTTCACACTTTTAGTTTTCAACCATGTGCGGAACCTTTCAAACACCAAAGACCATGGTTCTTTATCTCCTATCAGTGTTGTTGTGTTTTGACCATAACCACTGATCTTCCTCATCTTTACAGTAGCCTTTAAGTAGGTTCAGTTATCTTCAGCTAAGCAGACCTTACCCACAGAAGTGGTAGATCACAAAACAATTGCATGAACTATTTCTATAATAGTTATTTGTAACAGTTCTGAAAGGCACTGACAAACAATATATCGGTATATCAGACACTGCCATCGTGCACAAACAGAAGTTGGTGGTTCCCTCCTCCTCCAGTCTGCATGTCGAATTGTCCTTGGGCAAGATAATGAACCCCAAATTGCATTGATGTGTGTGTATGTGTGAATGTTAATTCCATTCTGGTGTGCCATTGGCAGGTTGCACAGTAGCCTCTGCCATCAGTGTATGAAAGTATGTGAATGAGTGGATGTGACATGTATTGTAAAGCACTTTAAAAGGTTGGAAGACTATAAAGGCGCTAGATATGTACAGACCATTTACTTGATCTTCTCTTTGTATATTTTAAAGTTTTCTTGCCAAGCCCGGAGGAGGCCACCTGGTGCACTATCACATTAGTATCCTAATAGCTTTTTCAATAACTACATCACATTTACAGGAATGTTTATTAAATAAACACAGTTATCCACCTGTTTCCTCCTGGGGATCCCATACCGGCTCTCATGCCAGCTGGGACATATCGCTCCTCTTTTCGTCATGCACTTTGCCTTCAGATCTCCACTAAGTCAGGCATGCCCAGATGGCAGACACCCAACCGCAATCCTTACAAGAACCTGGATCCGCCTCAACTTGCCCCTCTCTATTTGCAGCAGCTACAGTCTGAGAGGTTCTTCCAGATCACTGAGTTTCTCAAAGAGTCATGGAGAGAGAGGCTTGCCACCCTGCAGAGAAACCTCAATTCAGTCGATTGTGTCCTTGATGTCATTCCATATTTCAGCACTCAGAGCTGGTGACCATCGACGAGGGTCAGGATGAAGGCTGACTACTAAATGCTGACTGGAGAGAAGCATTATTTTTCAGCTCAGCTCACTCTTTTAGTGCAGAGACTTACGGTGGCTCAGAAAGCTCACGAGAGGATTCTTTTTTGAGGACTACTTTTGTATTCTCCCGTAATACTTTTGGGTCCTCTCGCAATATGTTTTCACACATTTAATAGTCATATAAGTCTAGTAAATGTGTGAAATCCTACACTTGGCGCATTTGGTTACACCCACCTGATTTAGAAAAGGCTGTTGTTTTCTACAAGAGTCCCGGGTGTTATTATTTTTAGAGCTCATTTCATTGAAACTACATTATATTATATTATATTCTTTTCTAACCCTGTCGACATTCAGTCATTCTGTTATGGATCTGCATTATGTCATGATTAAAGTCTGTTTGGGTGATCTTTCCACAGATCGTTGCATTACATATTGTAGTTGTCAAATTGTTGACAGTTGTCTGTCTGACAGGCTCCTAGGTTCTTCAAAGCACTGCATTGTGCACATTTTAAAAGTAACATACCAGTGTTTTTTGTTTGTGACTTTTCCCATAATCCCTGAACCTTTTTTATATTTTTCCCCATGTTTTGGTGCCGTTAGTTTGTTTGTTGTTTGCATTACGGGAAAAACCACTGACTCTATTTTCATAAAACTTGCTGGAACGATGTAGAATGGGCCAAAGAAGAACTTAATAACTGCACAGTAGAGATGATGAGGTTTCAGCGAGGCACAATCATGTATTTTGACATACTGTAAGTACATACAATACTGCATATATAGTTGTTAATTTGCATATCATAGAAGTTACGGAATACTGGCTTCGGTCTGCCTTCTCAGAGTGCCCTCGTAGTTATGATTACTTTTTTAGTAATTTTCCCCATCTACGTTTGGTACAAGTCTGACACATCTGTGGTTGTATAGCTGTTATTCTGGAGCAACTTTCCCAAGTCTGATTATTTCAGCTGGGTAATCCTGAGTTACAGTGAGACTTGACAGTCTAATGAAAGATGCTATTGAACTGCATTGTAGGATTCAGTGTTTTTGACTTAACTCATGCTAGGAATTAATTTAAGTCTCTCTGCCTGTTTTTATCAGTTCTGTCACTCAGAGGTCCCCCACCTTTATGAAATATTAATATAAAATTCTTCCAAATTCACATAATGCTAAACTGACCATTGCATCTTTTGCTTGAAATCAACAATAATAAATTAAGAATAATACATTTATATGTTTTTTGATGGTGAGCGCATTCATCTGTTTTCTTATGTTCCATGGAGGGATAATTACTTCAGTCTGCCATTCTTACTCTTCCCCTTGACTCCCATATCCAAACAAATCACTGAATCAGCAGGCCACATTTGCACGGACCTCTCTGTTTCTCAAAACAAGAAACCGGACTTTTCAATAATGTTTTATTTTGAAGCTCTTTTCAGAAGACAGTACTCCAAAAAGAACCATTAGAAATACTGTCATCATCTCCTGCAGTCAGTTATTGATACCAGACAAGACTTAGTGCTTTTTGGGGGAATGGATATGTCATTGATTCAGAGCCTTTCTGTTGAACCTTTGAATAGCTTTTTCAGTCAGTGCACATAACATACTCAGGCCTGAGTCAACACAGATGCACCATTGTGTCATCTTGATCAATTTCTGGGAATTTGTAGAAAGAACCTCACCAGATATAAAGACAGAGGTTACCTTTTACAGAATTTTGTCTTCTTCTTTGTCACTTTAAGGTGAGTCTAGACTCTCAGGCCGAAGCTGGACACAATTTTCTGGGGAGTAATTCATTTTCTCTTTTTCTTTTCAATAAGGAATGGGGAACCACTTGCACGGAGAACAAACTGACCTTGGGAACAGTGTTTTATGTTTTCATTTCATTGTTGTTATTTGTATGCATCTTTCTCCAAAGAGAGCTTTTAATAAATTTGTGCCTTGGTAGCTGGGGAAGAATTTTTAGAAAATATATTATGCAGGTTAAATGGATGACTTTCATTGGCTATTAGCCTGGACTGAAAACTGTTCTCTCAGTAGAGCAAGGTAACATTTTCAAAGATGAATCCCCAATGGCATGATCATGGCAATACAATGGGCATCATATGACACAACAAGGTGATGGACTTATTAGGTGATAGTCATAGACACTGCAGCATAAATGGAAACCACATTTACATCTGTCAGTTCCCATTTGTGCCCATTTCTTCTTCCTCTTCTTACATAACTTTTCAATGTGTTTTTTCCGGAAATGCTATCTATGACATTCAATGATATAAAAATGAGAAGAAGGATCATAAAAGCAACATGTAATATATTTAAGTCAACCCTACGTGCAAACATATGTGGATAAAATACAAACCCCAAGTTCAAGCGTCAACTGCCATTGACTCTCTCAAAAATAAAAGAGCCTTTCTAGATAAAACTGCAAACCAGTTTTATCTGTTTCTATAGTCTTTATTTTCTTATTGTCACAAAATCCCATTAAAAGACCTAATTTTCTAATCCCTTCTCTACTTCCCCATCCTGTTTGTTGTCCCAAGTCCATTCGTTCCCACCATAGTTTCTTTTTCAAAAAGGGCTCAGTAATTTCTTATTATAGCTGATAAGATAGGTCCTATCTTATTATGTTAGGGACTATTGGTTTCACGCGGGAAACTAACACCTGTCTCCTGGGTGAAAGTATGGTGTTTGTTTGACCCACAGTTCCTCCCTGACCACCTCCCTACACAGACTTTCATACTTCATCACCTGACATTGACCTGACATATAATGCTTGTAGTGTTGAAAAATGATGCCAAAGGGGTACCCAGTGCGTTAAAAAGTGAGGCCAAGGGGTCTTGATCACGCATCCATATCTGAGTTGGGAGTGAGAATGTGTTGATTTATCCGCTGTCAGTCAAAAGAACCTCAGACAAACTGATGGGTACCACGAGCCTATTGAAAGGTTACCAGGGGTGGTGTGGTGAAAATGGGTTTGACAGCATATCTTCTATACTTCACCCACAATCTCATCTCGCAGCTCCACAAACATCCCAGAACTGTTACAAATGTAGAAATTACAAGACACCAACATGACTGTTTACTTTCCAGCTGGCAGCAGCTGTTTATAATAAGCAGTTTTTTGAGAGAAGATTTAAGCTGCATAAACGCATTTGTGTTAATATCCTGAAATATTATATTCTCCGTGCACTCCTTTAGATGAGTGTGCAAGAGCTGCATAGGCACAGAGGAACAGATTATGCATGAATCAGAGATTGCCACCTTCGTCATCTTTCCTTAGTTCAAGCACATATTTACCGTCAGATAATGCAAACAATAATTCACGGGTAAACATCTTGGTTTACAGTGATTTCTGGAGCATTTTATCCTTATCTGAATGCAGAGGGGGTGGAATATTTTTTGCACCTTTGTCTGCGGTGGCTGTATGAGTAGAAAGTGTGATCATCTCCAGTATTCCTAGTGAATGCACCGTCTCTCTGCTGTGACCTGTTTTGGCACCACCCCTGTTGATTAGGGCCCTGAACACAAAGGTGGTGATGCTGGTGCTTTGGAGGGTCTCTTTGTTAAGCCGGTGGGTTTTCGATTTGCCACGGGGGAAGAAAAAAGAGAGCATTGCACATGGGAATAAAACCCGGATTTGATTGCCCTTATTGCAAAGCATAATCTGCAAAGAGAGCTGGGGGCAATTCAGCAGGTCAGGCAGCCTGATCAATACACACATTTTCACAATAAACATGTTGAATATGTATGACAGCGTTCTTCCAAGCGGCATCTCTATTTCCTTGAATGACACGTTTGATGCCGTGCCCAGGCACCGGTCCCATATCCTTCGTAAGTGACTCGATTTGGAAGTGAGATATGTATGCTACTCTAAGAAAAGCTGACATTTGAACACCCACATCACTGCCACTTCCTTTACATTAGCTGAAGCATCTAAATGGGATTCTCGTGAAAAATTACATTACTTGTTAGGTGAAGTGGAATATTTCTCCCCATTCACGCCGTTTGTTCATGAAATACTCCTAACACTCCAATCAAGGTCTGAGTGCATTTAACACGCACAGCTTGAAAAGTGAGCACAATAGAACCCAAACTTTTAAGAAAGTGATGAAATTGGATCTAAAATGGAGCCAGTTTCCCCGGCCTTCCAAGGTAATCAACACTTTTCTTTGCTAATCATAACCTACGATTATTTATAAAGCACCTTTCTGGAGAACAACAGACGAGACCAGTGACAGATAAAATACAGCCATTTGACAATGAGCTATTTTAAAAGGTGTCTACAGAAGTTTGAAGGGAGAGAGCTCTAACATTCAGGAGCCACAACCTTAAAAGCACAGCGCTGCTTTAGTTTGAAGCCAGGGTTCAGATTAACCCGCTAGGGAGCCCCAAGGCAAAAATAAGCTTTGGGCCCCTACTGAGCCCACTCAAACACACCTTACCCAAACTCATTTAGCCAAGAATAACATATACTCACTAGTATTTCTATGCTTGAACACAACCCTACCTCATGTTTTCTGTATGTCCGTGTGCACAATTTTGGATATGCACCAAGTAAGCATAACATCTACATAGTGAAACAATATTTTATAGTAGTTAGCTTTCAGGAAATTCAATGGTCAGTTCATCCATATTACAATTTCTCCCACTTATGTCTTGTGGTCTCTAGCTGTGTAAACAGTTTTGGTTTTATTAGTCAAGATCTGTGAGATTCCTGCCTTCACCTTTATACACAGGAGGTGAAGAGAATTGTGACTGTGGTGCTCAATAACCTTTTGGTTTTTTTTAACTCTGCAGCAAATTGTCTTTCCAGAAACTACTACTACGTACTGTTTATTCATTCTGATCTGCAGACCTTAATGTGTACTTCTTTTGACCAAGACAATACAGTAGTTCTTACATTGGTTGAGATATATAAGTTATAGATATTTAAAACTAAAACTATGGCAAGTAAGTGAGATATGGTGTGTTTTTGACCTACAAAGAAACAATTTATTGGCAAAGTAACCAGACATCATTTGTTAGTTTTTCTTACTTCATAATATTGATGCAAAATGTGTATAAAGCAAAAAACAATGGCATTTAAAGCAGCCCTGCTCATTGACTTGTCACATTGCTCACAATGCAACAATACAATAAAGATAATAAGGGGATTTGTTGGTGTAAACTGTACAGCAAAAGCAAAAGCTGTGAGAGTTGACAATCTCTGACGTTGTACATAGTCATATCATTTAATCCAACTAATCACAATGAAAACTGATTACAATGGATGAATTTAAAGCTCATAGGATGCGTTTGACACCTTTGTTTTATATCTTTTGTGCACTACAGGAAATGTATTTATAAAACAGGAGATGTTACGTAAGAAAGACAACAAGTACATGTAGTTTTAGTATAAAAGCGATCAAATTCAGCAATGATTAATATTAGCTCAAACCATTGTCTTATGTTGGAAAAATATTGCTACAGACTTTCAAAAATCCATGTTAATTAAACCCAAGTGCACACTCGTGTAATTATGAATTCAAAGTGAAAACTCCTTCTTGGCTGTCTGCTCCCCTGAGATGACTCTCTTGGCATTTAAAAAACAATCAACCTGTGGGAAACTTTCAAAATATCACTGGATTTAAAATGAAAACACCCTCGAGCTCTCGCTGCGCAGGGTGCAGCACACCGCTTATTTTGCATGTCTTTGTCATTTTCATATCCTTCCGACTGCGCCTCGGGCTTTTTTAATAATTGAATTAATTATATTGACATTGTTGAGTATCCTCCTCTAATTGTAATAGGAGCACTGAGACGATAAGAGTGTCTGTCACCCTCTGAGTCAGAGCAGCTCACCTTGAACCCATCTGGTCTTTTTCTGGACACACATGAAGCTGCAGACGAGTCCAGCAGTGTCATGTGAAACAGAATTGTGTGAAAAGAGTGAGACCTGTATGTACTGTACAATTATTTTCTGTACACTCGCCGCGGCCTATCTGTATGTAAACAACAATATCCTATTTTTTATTCATATATCCAGTCATTGCAGAAAGCTCCACCATCTGCTGTATAACCCCTCACTGGATGGAAAAAAACGGTCAGACAATCTGTCTCTGTTTTCAGAGTTTTGTGAGATACTGTATGTGCTGTGTCAAAAAACAATACAATACACCAATAACATAATACATCTGTTAAGGCATTTCAGTGTTGTTGCAATTGTCACCTTTCTCAACATTCTCATAAATTGTTGAATTTATTGAACCCTTTGTCTGTTTTTCCCTCTGTTACCCAAATTATGTTCATTTTTTAAACTTCACAAAAAGAATCTAGGCTGTCCTTCTTACATTATAAATTACTTGTATCATCCACAATGCAAAATGCAAGAGGAATGAGTTAGTACTGACATCTCAAGATGCATTTAGATCTCCATTAAATGATCAAGGTATGTTCCTGAAAAAGCTTTGATGTGGTCCATTTGTGTAAAAAAAAAGTTATCGAACCATTTTTCAAAATTTGAAGAACCTGATTTACAGTACAAAAAGGTTTTTGTTGTTGGCTGAAGAGGAAGCATTCAAAATGGACATAAATAGATCAAGTTGGAAGTAACTTTTTCTTGAAATAACTGATCCCTCTGAGTTCAACTCTTTCTCCCAGAAATGTCCTTTTTATAGACTTAATATGCAACAGCAGATAACTTTTGAAGGACACGTAATGCCACCCGGAGGACGTTTTCTATTAACATAATGAGGATATGTTAATTAACGTATTAAACCCACCGTTCACAGCAACCACCTCCCTGCGACTTCTGTGTGATACATGTAGCACTGCCTCGGCGCCTCTGAACAAAGTACAGGCAGTGCTACATGTTTCCCATCACGATGTAATTGGGAAAACAATTTACTGATATATCAGCATAAATTCTATGAGAATAAAATATAATTATTTTACTTAGTTTAGAGCATTTAAAATGTTGCCAATACAGGTGAGTCAAGTCTCACAGACTCCAGAGAAACTATTTTATTGGACAGAGTTTTGATCACCTGCCAGGTTAGAGATTTTGTCAGCAGGGGGTAGCCAAAAGGAATCCGATTAATCCCACTCCTGGTAACTTTGTTAAGTATGATGGACTTATCTGCACTCTTTCCTAAAACGTTCAAACTTTGCTATTCATACAAGTTAATAAGTGTGTTGATCTTCCTCTCGGGCATCTCCACATCTACAAATCTGCTGCCACGAGGAAGTTCTCATTAATCAAAGCGTGCTGTAATTCCAATACGTGGGCATAGCTATGATTTATGGGCACTGGATACAAATTGTATAAAAGCGAAAGGGGAAAATAAAATTTTTTGGATAAAAGTCACTTTTATGAAGAGATTTAAAGCATGATTGCCTGACAAGTTGTTCCAAAACCCTCAAAGCCCTGACAGGAAAAGCCCTCTCACCTTTGGATGTCAAGTCTCACCTCCTTATACCCATAATACCTTCCATTTTATTTTCTTATATGTGAACGTAGACTTTCTTTGGCATTGGGGTGAAAATTGTCCTATGAGGTCACAGGAGCGCAGACAACCAGATGGTGTTTCACAGGCACTTCCCTTGACCACGGGGGTACTTGAAGTGCCCTTGGGCTGATTACAGGGGCACTTTTGGAATTTCGGCAAACCTAAGGGCCTTTGTGCCATCAGTTACCCTATTTAGTGTTACATTTGGACAGAAACTACATAATGAAGTGTCTCTGCATGCTATTTAAAAAAGTAGCATTCCGATGTTAGTGCCTTAAGTACCACTCATGTTTACTTGACTTTGTTATCTTGGATCAGCTCCGTAACACAATCTATCTTTCATAGTGATCTTACGTATAATTTCAAATGCACAGCAAAATTTAACAGACCACTTTAGAATATTGGACACATATCATGGAGTTAATTCTATCGAGTGTGTGTATATATATATATATATATAGCAGTTGAATCCTTTTAACATTACAAACTGTTAAGTGTCACAATTGCTGTCAAGTTGCTGATCCTGCATGGCCGTGATTGCCGGAGCTGTCCACGGTATTCTGTGTTTGACTCCTCCTCATTGTGAATACAAGTTCATCTTAGCAATATGACCACCATACCTACTTTCTTACAGGCTTGCAGGTGTGTATGTAGGCACACACACCAACCTCTTTAAGTCCAGGCTGCAAGCACATTTATTTTCAGTACCACACAGTGAAAATATGAACAAAAGTTAATTCTGCACTGAGGTTTTCATACTGAAATAAATGGAACCAATGGCTGCTGAGAATTGCAAGAAAAAGAAATCCTTTACTCTAAAACTGCGCAGCATTTGTTAGCTGTGATGTTGAATATGTCTTATTCACTTATTAACTTCAGATTTAGATCATATCTCACTTATTAGAGTTTGTGATATATGCTGATCCCAAGACAAAGAATGAAGCCCCATGTTCAAGAAGTGCTTTGCGTATATTAAATGGGCTAGAACATGCAAAATCTCTGGTTGGTCCTTTGAAAACCAGGTTTGCAATTTTTATCACTACATTGTTCTCATTTCCAATAAACATTCCTGCAGTTCACCTGAAAGAAGACCATATTTGCATTTTCAGATGGCCCTTGTGGTTAGTGCAAAGTTTAAATCTAATGAACCATTTCTATGAAACAATAACAAAACTACTCCAAACACGCTGGTGTTGGTGTGAATGCACGCTGAGATTCATTTGTCAGACCTCATCCAGAGGTTAACGCCTCCAATGTTCAGCCACAGGGCACCTGCTTGTTTGAGGGAGACAAAGTGTCAGAGTGCATCATGTCCAAGGTCCTGGGGAGAGGAGATACATCAGACACAAACTGTAATGGCCTGTAATTAGGGAGCTGATTAGTAGAACTAATGACCCAATAAATGATCCTTCTTTCATATCTCAATGTCTTTGGAACGAGGCTGGAGCGGGAGATTGGGGACCAACAGCGTGGCTGGACGAAGGCGAGGACAGCCCCGCACTCGTTAACCTAATTAACATCCATACAGGTGAATAAGGGATGGTGGAAGATGATGAGGCAGTCCAGAGGGGTTTGCAAGATATCATGTGACAGCAGGGTATTTCTTTATTTTTCATTTTTAATAGTATATTTTGCACAAGAGGAAGCTCTCGTGACAAAGATCCTCAGAGACAACAAACACATCTTTCTTTCTTTTTTTCTTTTTTTTTTTGGTATTAAAAACTCTTTCCTTGTCAAGCAAAGATTTTACGGCGCCACAAACAGAGAGCTCTCTCTCTGTATTCAGCAGAGAGTGCTGCAGGCCATGGGGTAATAGGTGGCTTGGGGCACATCAGATGGGGAATAACAGTGGTGATTATCTTCTCTACCTCCTTGAAGTAAAAGATGAAAGCCTCACCATCATGTAATAGGCTACTTAAGTCTGTCAAGGCGGGAGAAATTTTTACCCAGTCCTTATTTGCCCGGCTCCCTTTTCCCCTATTTTGTGGTTAAATACGCTTTGTCTGAATGCCCCTGATTAATAGCACAGGGCCTTTCTTTCTACCTCTTCCCTGACATGATAATAAAAAACCACACAGGCGATGTGCTTTTAGTCCCCTTCAGGCTAAATCCCTGCAATCAAGAGTCATTTGAGATATGACACATCCAGGCTCTAAAGAGCAGTGTGGCCAGGCAGGAATAATCACACTGTTATCCGTACTCTGACATCATTAATGAGGCGGAAGAGAGGGACAAACCCTGAGGTGAGGAGGAGAAGAACCAGGCAGATAAATGGGCTTGTTTTTCAGGGAGATCATATAGCTGATGTTTTTGCATGATCATATCACTTAGCCCTCTGTGGCTGCCTCAGCAGGAGCTGCTGTTTAGCTGTTTTGCAAGAGACGAGGCAAGTTGTTAGCAGCAAGCAATGACACCTTCCGTATCTTTGCAACATTGATGTGAGGGAGCATGTTATCTTGTTAAAAGCTCACCTCTAATGGCTGCTGATGCCTTAGAGTTGGGTTTTAATTTGCATCAATCACCACGCACCCATATGATAATCCTACAGCAACCTGCTATATCTTTGCATAATTCGGCATAAAATCCTTATCTCACTCTTTCACGAGATGTGGAAATGTCCTTTAATGTTCTCACTGAGAAGACAACCCGAACACGTCGGAATCAACTTGCAGTGTAGATAAAACTATCTAAATGCAAATAAACAGCATAATTGTGTCACAATCGATTCGGAGTTTATCACGCCACAGCTCCTGCAGGGCACATTGTTTTGAATCAGACGTCCTCCTTTGCTTGTGTGATCGCATCCTATTCTCCCATCATTGTTTTTTGCAGAGCACCATGCTTGGTCAGACACAACTTGTTATCCCTTTATTGTCTCAGGCAGCACCGTTTCCAGGGCAAATTTTAAACCAAGGGAAAATGTTACAAGTCTTGAGAAGTAGCTTTCATCTATTGGCTGTCCACGCTAATACTAAAGGTTTTTCTTTATCTGTACTACCTGCTTCAGTAAAACTAATATTCATGTATTAGCTTTCAACACAGTAAAATGTGATATTGAGTTTGACAGAGTCTATTAAAATGGGTGAACATTTAGCCTACTGCAGTAATGTTTCACTTTGACAGCAGCATAAGTAGAAGTACAGTATTATTGGAATACCTAATGTGTGATGTGACAATAACAGGAGATCAGAGATTCTATGGTCTCTATTATTTTGACTATGATGATACAGATGGAAATTATGACATTAACATACCAGATTAACATCAGAAGCTGGTGACTTCTGTTCTGTTTATCATTGTTTCCAGGCAGGTGCGCATCTTCACGGTGAAATAAATCTCAATCTAGATTTGTCTTCAGTTGATTTGCTCACTTTTATTAACTTTTCCATTACACCTCAAAGTCTTCATTTCCACGGGGCCAACTGAGATGGTGTTATTTACTAACGTGGCTTTCAGTCAGTTTGACTTGTATTGTATGTTGTGGTTCATTGTTGTGTTTATGTATTTTTGTATAATACTTCTATGTTTATGTTTTTACCAATCTTCAGCTTTTGTTGAGCTGTAGCTCTATTTCTATCTCGCTGTAAATTGTTCTTGGAACTGTGTATAAGTACAATGGAGAAACCAACTAAAAACCAAATGCTTTGTATGTGTACAAATATACTTCTGAATCATTGAATTTGGGGTTGGCCCCTTCCTGTTCCAACATGACTGCACACCAGTGCATAAAGCAAGGTCCATAAAGCCATGGATGAATGAGTTTGGTGTGGAGGACTTGACTGGCCTCATTAAAAGGTTCGGTCGCACTGTGGTCGTTCCTCCTTTTTACTCAGATGAGATTAATTTATTTAAACACACTCAAACTGTTCCAAATATTGTTCCAAATTAACTTCATAAAGCAATGAAACAAATAAAATGTGCTCAAATAGTGACTGAAAGACTGAATCTCAACCTGCGCCCACATCGCAAAAGGTGGGGCAGAACATGACTACTGTCTCTGTAGTACAGAGGTCACTAATTGGCAGACCACGGTCCGGATCCGGACCCAGCTGCTGTCCTCTCTGGACCGCCAACCTACAGCCAACTTATTATTGAGACTTACTACCTCGTGATGGAGCATTTCTATTTTAACCCTTTTAGCAGCAGCTTTTCTAGCACTTACTGTACTGCTTTAGTGGCCCAGGAAACTCACTGACCAATCACATGTGCACCAATCGTTTCACGTGACGCTGCTCAGCCAATCAAATCTGTGCATTCCGATGCTTGTGAGTAGAGTCCGCGAGATTCACGAGACGTTTTGGAAACACATACACAAATTGAGGAGGTGAAAGGGAAAAGAGATTTCACATGGCTTTTAATCAAGAATGTAAAGATTCCTACATGAACCAGAATATCCCATATATCTCCAATCCTAAATGGCAGGAGAAACTAGAGCTCATGTTTCTCACTGAACAAGAGAAAGTAGGAAAGTGGTAGCTCTATAAGAGGAAATGAAAGAGAAGAGGCGGCATCACAGCTGTTCAGTTGTTAAGATGTGTTGAGTGTTTATTATAAAATTGGTTAAGACTACACTTCATGACTCCAAGCTACACTTTTTATTTATTTATTTTTCTAATAATTAGGCACTTTATTTTAGTTTACTTAAATTTAGAATTTAGGCTATTATTAGAGTAGTTATTTATTATCCCTCCAGTTTGATGTGAAAACTGACTGGAATATTAATTGATTTGACTGTCAAATCAATTTTGACAAACGACTAACAACATTGCTGCTAGTCGTTTTGATGTTCCGGACCTTTGCTTCAGGAAATTTTCTCTAACTGGACCTCTTTGAATTCTAATTGGATACACCTGCTGTAGTAGCTCTTTCAGCATAAGTTACCATGGCGATCTACCCCGGTAAGAAGTGAACCACCTTCGTGGTACTGAAAACCAAGGGTTAATCCTGAAGTTGCCTGGATAAGCTCAAATCCCGCTTCGTGGCACACCTCTGGTGTCTTTATTCAGGATCAGGTCAGTTTGTCAGATACACCATCTGGTTTGGTCTTGTAACTGATCTAAAGACAGTGTTTTCCGGCATTGTGTTGGCATTATGGAGCTCAGCTGGTGCTCATTTGATAAACAATTTTTGAATATTTATTAATTTATTCATAGCATCTCTGATGGGAAAATAAGGTTTTAAAACACATTTGAGTGTTGCACAGCAAAGAGGAAAATAAAGGGACGAACCTAAAATGGGAGAGAAGCTAATGTTACTGGCAGCGTGTTTTGTTCTTGTGCACAGAGAGCTTTCCCTCACAATGGCCTCCCGCATGTGACCGAGGGAGCTCATCAGCAAAATTGAAAGCATTAATTACCTGAATAAAGGCAGCTGGCAAGGCACTTTTTAAAAATTCACCCTCTTTCAACCTACGTGTGAGAGAACAGATTTTAAAGCTTACTGGGGAGGGAACAATTTTATGTAGCCTATAAAAAACATTATCACATACATAGTTGACAGAATTGCAAGATTGTATGATTGAAAAGAGGTAATGATGCATCTTTCAGCAATAACAGTTCCCTGTTTATTTCCCCTAAATTACCTTTTAGCAATGCAACAAAGAAAATTTCCCTTGTTCCACTGCTGAGGGGCAATTTTCAGGATTTGCACATAATATTAATGCATTCTGACTTCATCTCTTGTTTATAAGAGTTTATGATTGTTACTTCTTGCTTTCTCTGCTTATGACTTCTAGTTAAATGAGTTTTGCAGTGTTGCATAAAGTTTGTCTTCCAAAATAATATGAACGCATTCATACTAAAATGATCCTCTTTTTTTTTTTTTTGGAGAAAAAGAATGAAATAAATGCATCATTCTTTAAATCGGGATTTCATCAATGGAGTCTGGCTGGAAAATATCTTAAAAGACTATATGTAATAACTATTTTTCTCCTAAAGTGAGTTGCTTCAGTTGGTGGCTATCTGTACTGTACAAACAAGCAAAGCTCATTGTGTTCTCCCTAACAGAGACAAGACAATAGCATCAACCTCCCACTACCATTCCCAAACCATGCTGCATGTTGCTGTGTGAAATAAAGCCTGCATCTCAAGCTGCCATGCTACGTTGGTCCCACTGTGTTGTGTAACTAATCATTACATGGCCTGGGTTTCACAAGGCACCTGTAGACTAATCATGCTGCTGCAGGTATACAGCTTCAGCAGGGCGAAAATGGTGACCAATCTCAGGGATCACTACTGCTTGTATATGTTACAGCAGCTATTTTTATAAAAGAAAAACACACAAGTGTTTTAAGCTTAAACCTTTTTTAAGGGTAGCGTTTTGTGTTTTGTACTAAGTAGTTATTTTTAAAGCTCTACTTTAAAGCTAGCCCAAGTCTGTGCCTCTCATGTATTACAATTACATTTGAGTCACAGAGCTAAGCATCTCATTTTCCAAAAAATAAATGCCTAGTGATCCGTAAACGTCTAGAGGGTCATTTAACAGCATTTAGCAGAATCTGTTTCCAGAATCCTCAAACACACGTTTTTGATATTCATGTAGACATATTCAGTCTGCTGCGTGATAAAAACTGTTTGCTAGAAATTACATATCTTTTTGTTCAATTTGTACAATGTAAAGCAACATGTTAAAAAGTAATATGATATTGCTTGATATAGATGTTTAATATTTTGCTTGTTTTTTTTTTTTTTACAGAAAAAACAAGCATATGTCGATCTCTGGCTACTGGTATTAGGAAATACCATAACTTGGAATGAGTTAAAAATGTTGGTTTACATTGCTCAAATATAAACAGGGAGATATTTTATCTCCAGCTAACATATTTATTAAGATTAAAAAACACAAAGGTGGGTTAAAAAGGCTTAAATGACTCTGGAAATACCTTCAGAATAATTGAGGTATTAAAGATTGCTAGGTTAATACAAAAGAAGAACTGGGGCCAGTTTAAGGCTAGATGAGATGAATGCTTCTTTTCCACCTTTGAACACAAAAATTCTGCCTGCTGCTGAATTATATTTGAATTTAAAGACTATTTTATGGGTCTGGGTTTCCAAGAGCAACTACAGGCAAGCCTATTAACCAGCTCCTTCAGGTCATCAGTTATTCAGGCTGAGAAGAGCTGTCCATTAAACACACATATAGGAAGCCTCTATTTTAAGATACATAGATAATTAGACATTTTCCCATTTCATCGACATTATTCTGTGTGTACAATTAGAAGCGAGAAATTCAGTTAGCACAGGGGTTGTTATTTTAGACAAGGTGTGTGACATTTGCCTGCATTCAAAGTGGTAGAGTTCACAAAACCTTGAATCCCTTTTCAGAGCATAAGAAGCGTCAGTACAGGTAAAGACGAAGAAGAACGTAACAATAAATTGGTTTCCTTAATTGTCTGCCAAAAAGGTATAAGGTAAGGTATTGAAACCTATTGCAGATATCAATATGGGTGTTTGGGCGTGTGTTCTCACCATGGCTGTGGGATGTAATGAAACAGAAGGATCAGTGGAGTGTGGACCAAACAAGCAACGGTGGGTAAGCAGTGAGCAGGAGGCAGGTGACTGCAGAGAAGTGACGATAAGGACTGGTGAATTAAAAACAGATTACTCTAGTGGCCCGCTGAGGTACTCACGGTACTCTTACAAAATATATGGCTTCATGAGAGAGAGTGTGGGAGAGAGAAAAGGCAAATCTTTGTGTTAAATTCTCAAATACGTATCAAGTAATTGCGGCGGGTGTGGCCGACATGAATAAATGAGGTCTCGGTAAAGAATATGAGCACATGATAAAGTCAACGCAGTATATTTCCACAACACTAATGTCATCAGTAAACAGTCATACTCACAAATCTGAAATCAGAACATGCTAATCTCACACTCCAGTGGCTTCTACTTTGATCGTCTTGTTTGGTTAAGCCACTTAATTAAACTCAACACTTCATGGAGATGTTTGGCATAAAAAGCTGAAGATAGATAAAAATAGAACAGTGAAAATTATTTCTCGCAAATTTTTATGCCGCATGAATAACAGGAAAACCTCCCTTAATTTAGATTTGAGAGGGTACATGTAATATTTAAAGCGGATACACCACTGCTAACCTTGTCACCGTATATAAATAGCCTAAATGAGCTACTTTTGTTTATGTATTTGGAGCGGTTTGTTAAAAAGTGAAATCAGTCTGAGTCTGAAGTGTGTAAACCAAAGAGCACCATAGAGCTGCCCCCTAGCTCTGACATCTCTCCATATGTTTGTGCACGTCTAATGCTGATGTGAAAAACACTGAATTTCCCCTTGCGGGATTAATAAAGTATGTCTTCTTCTTTCTTCTTCTTCAAATAGCTACAGCGTTGAAGAAGTGTGGCTGAATAAAAAGGGTAAATGAATGCTGATAAAGTTCCTGTTGAGTCTCTGATGAGCCAGTCACCTTCAGATCAGGCTGCACTGTGAAGAACTAAAAAGCAAATGAGCATTCAGTGCAGGTGAAAGTCTAACTGTGTCTCAAGAGAATCAGGCTTTAGTGGCAGCCTGTGTCCTCCCAATTCCAGTAATCAAAGCTCTGTAAATTACAATGGCTCGGGAGATAAACTGTTTTGAAACCTTGCCATGGATCAAATGGGCAATCTTGATTCAAGCCAACTACAAAATTAGCCAGGCAGTTTTGTTGGGTTTTTTTTTCTGTTCTCCTTTCTAAGAGAAACCCAATTCAATTTCACCCCACGTGTGCGGAGGTTACTCAGACAGTGTGATCAATTGATAAAGATTTTGACCATGCAGGATAAAAGTTTCATTATTTTAATTTCTTTACAGCTGCCCTCAAGCATAAAAGGCACATGATTTTATTTGTTGCCAGATGAGAGGATTACTATATTGATTACAAACATGATTAAAAGTAACAACGCTTATAATGAGGGCTTCTGGGAATTATAAAAAATGTATGTGAAACATATATCCTGACGTCATCTGAGTCTATGAGGGCTGATCAGAAATTTAATTGTCGGGGATCAGAAGTTTAAGTGTATTGTATTTTTTACTTTCTCAGTTTTACTTGCTATATGAGGCCAATACATGATCCACAGTGGCTGTTTGGAACAGATCAACTGTAAGCTAGTTATTTAATACTGTATATAACTTTAGACGATGGTAATGAAAACAAAGCAGTAAACATTTTATTCTCCAGTTCCCATATGAGTTCTGAGGATGGATCACAAACGTTTTAATGTTTACTCTAACAACTCCATGCAGGCTAATCACTGTACTTTTTAAAATGGCATAATATACTGGTGAGCTGCATTATTCCCTTATGTTTCTTGAAAATCTGATCTGTGGTGTGATGAACAGCAAGACGGAAAACAATCCAGCGGATTGAGACCAGTTTTCCGACCATTTATGTCTGCAATGAAAAGTTAACACTGGCAAAAGATTGCATCAGTGAAAATTATGCTTTTGTATCCGTATGAGGGTGTTAGTATACTTTTTTGCCTTTAGCTCTTTAGGTTAGAACACCAGTTAAAATTCACTCAACACTGACAAATTTTAGTTCATTTGAAAACAAATGTTAGAAACATTTTAAAAAGTGTGGCTTAAAATCATCACAGTTTAGGGTAATGCAGGTAAGGTAGACTGAACAGACTGAACCAGGGCATGATGCACACAACATACCGTAGGATATTCTGGCAAGGAGGGAGTGGAAAAGGGCTGTGTTAAGAAGAGCAGAGGTGAGAGGGAGTGGAAACAGGGCTGAGTAACAAAATGCTTATTTACAACTAGTGTTGTAGTCAAGACAAGACAAGTCAAGACTTTTAGGGGCTGAGACCAAGTCAAGACCAAGACCAAGGGAGGGTGAGACCGAGTCAAGACCAAAACCAGTTCCCCAGATTGCATGACACACAATAAAATGTGAAACGAGATCATAAGTACTTCTCAAAGATCCACATTCCCATTAAAACACCCACATATAAACACTGACAGCTGAAATCAAATTTATCTTTTATCTATTCCTAAAGTTATGGTCTTGAAATAAAATCTTGAGTCCTCAGTGTCTGAGACAAGACCGTGTATAAATGTGGTTGAGTCAGAGACGAGACCAAGACCATCAAAAAGTGGTCTTCAGACCGGTTTGGAGACCAAGACCAGTCTTGAGTACTATAACACTACCCTGATGTATGCAAGAGCACTGCAATGTACTGCCTTTTTAATACGGGTGTGTTAATATTTTTGTCGCAGCTGATTGGGTAATAACTGACAAGCCCACCATTTAGGTAAAAACATACCTTGAAGCATGTTGCACACTGTTTCAAGGAAACCTGTTGTTCAACCCGGAAACGTAGCAAGGAAGGTCAGGAGTAGGTTCAATCTCAAAACGTTTTACTACGGTTTGCTACAATTTCTGGGTTAACTGATGTGTTTCCTTGAAACAGAGCACCAAGGGCTTTGAGGTATCTTTTCTCTCATTTGATTCGTCAAATATTCGACAATTTGGATTTGTCAATTTGTCCAAGGCATTACCAAATCAGCAGCGACATGTATATAAACACCACCGTATTAAAAAAGCAGTAAAGTGCAGTGCACTTGCGTGCACAACATGTTGTCGCACCACTGTTTCCATTTAAACAAACACTACGTTACGTGAAAAGGCCAAGACAAAAAGGAAAGTGGCTGACTTGCCTTCCCACCAGCACTGTCATATTTTCCATGTATTTCGTCTCAAAACAAAGGAAAAGACAAACAATATTTGATCTGATGATTGAGCAAATTAAAATTCAAAGTTAGTACAATCCATCCAATAGTTGTTGAGATATTTGATCCTGGACCAAAGACCAACCAAACAGCAGACCAACACACTGAAAAATCTTAAGCAATTTCCACTTTTAACCTGACTACCCACAGAGAAAGAGCTGCTTCAGTGAAGCTTGCAATCCGGCATCAAGGTAACACCAAGCAAGGTGCATTGATAGAAAGGAAGTTTTGTGTTTTTATATAAATATTCACATGGGAAACACTGATTTTGTTTTTAAGGTGATTATCCTCAAAATCACTCCAAGACTATAGCAAGGTTATGGATGGTAAATTTGTTACCCTGATACACAAGATGCCCAGAAATATGTGGATGCCCAAATGTGACACTTATATTAACTGACACGTCTTATTCCAAAACTTTAATCTGCTGCTAAAACTAGATTTTGGAACCTCCACAGGGAAAGCTGTAGATCAGGTGGTAGAGGGGTCAGCTATTAATTGTGGGGTCAAAGTATCCTTGAGCAAGACACTGAATTACAAAATGCTCCCACTGTGTGTGTATGTGGAGGCTAAAAATGTTAATTTGGACAAAAGTGCCAGCCAGATGATTGTGATGCTGTGTTATATATTGGATTTACTCCCTTTCAGCCACAAGAGCATTAGTGAGGTCCAACGCTGATGTTGGGTGATAAGACAAGGCTCGCAGTCAGTGTTCCAGTTTATCCCTGCAGAGGCCTCTGAGTGAGTGCCGGCCAGTCAAGATCTTCCACACCTAACAGGGAAAACTATTTCTTTGTACACAAAAGTGAACAACGATGTCTTTACCATTTAGTGTAGTGTGTGTGATGTATGCACAGGTGGCAGCCTGGCCTCACCAGAAAAAACAGCCAAAACTTCAATTAATAGTCCCAATTAGCCGCCTACCTTGTTTACTGGCCTGGAACACATTTTGACAAATAAACGCAGGTCTCAATTAGACGCCTGGTCTAGTTTGGAAGTTCATTGGCTGTATAAAACCCAGCCGGGTCGCCTGCTTTAGCTGCTTAGATCGTTAATACACATTAATGTTTAAACCTATGATCAATATGTCAGTATGAACATGCTACACATCGTTAGATCGGTTAGATTCCCAACTCCCGTTACCTTTGCAGCGCTCGTTAAGTCCAAATGTGTCAGTTCCTAGATTATATTCCTAAGGGTCCACCTATCAAAGGAATCAAAACATCTTTTCATAAATATTGCTGCCTACAAAATAAAAATGCATAAGCCGTCTGTCGGAGCTAGATCAAATGAATGACGTGTATTGGACATTATTTGATAATTTTTACTCAATATTCATTCTGTTTGAATTAAATAAACAGTTTCATAGCAGCCTATTTCAGTTTTGTGCAAAAGTTCAGTGATTTTAGCAAAAAAAAAAGCCCGGCCATTAATCAAAGTTTTACTGTAGCTTGATAGTTCAAGCAGTTTATTACGACCCATATTTATGTTTATTGTTAATGTCCTGTATGACTGTAGCTAATGAGGAAGTTAGGTGACGCACCATAATGATGACAAACATTGGAGTTTCACCTAGGAGAGATGAGAGGTTTGAGTCCTGTGAAACCAAGTCAAGATTGACTTATTTAGAGTTTTAAGAAAAATAACGTCAGATACGTCACATGACATATTGGTAGTCATTAAAAATCAGCAGGGGAAAGCACCACGTTGAGGGGCTTTAGCTCACTGTTGTTATGAGCTGGTAGTTCTTAGCATCTTGCCATAACGTTACTGTGACTGTTTCTCTCTCTACTACGGTGGGCCGCCACAGTAAGAACATGACCACATTAAAAAATATCTCACATAATTTTGTTCTTACTTGGTGATCTTAACTTCTACACAGCCTTCTAGACCAGCAGTCATCTGTCCCTTCTATTTTCTGTTCTGGTCACCTTTAATGGTCAACATCCCAGTTCTGTGGTAGAAGCATGATGCCAGATATGTTGACACCTCCCCTGCACCATGTCACAGATTCACACCAGACAACAAGCTCTAAAAAGAGGACTAAAAAGGAATCAATGAAAATCTGTGCGACTTCACTGTTGACATAGAGCATAAATGTAAAGTGAAATAAAGCCTTTTGAAGTCTGTTAAAAAACTGCAGGTATGACAAAATAATGATATTTACTGTTTGAGTATTCACTTGTGTTTGTCTTTAATAGGTTGAATTGAGAAACTTGATGCTCCCATACACTTCTGCCGACATTAGTTTTTGCAAAACTGACAGTACTGGTATGAACACTGCAGGTTAAGGCTGTATTGTTTTTTACTTTAATCAGTTCCTTTGCCTTCATGTGATATGCCACCAATATTGGTATTTACTCTCATGCAGTACAACATCTTTGATGTGGTTGTGACTTGTGTTTTTCACTTATTTTGGAATGTGTATGCTTCCTTTGTGTCCGCATTGCAAACCAGTTTCCCTTCTGTGATAGCAGTCATTTAATAAATAAAATAAAGAACTTAAAGAAATACTTTTTTAAAAGTGCAAAAAAAGTTACTGCATAAGTTACTAAGTCCCTGTAGCTTTGAATACTGGATGAAAACAAAATCTGTGACAGTGCAGCATCATGAGAGGTAGGTATTTATGGTAGGTATTTCTGATAATGGATAAATTCTTAAGAAATCTATCTGACACCTGTCTAACAATAGCAGTACAGTACTTAAGCAGCATAGTCCATTTCTCAGGTACAGTTAACACTCATATTTTTAGTCATACATTTCCTGGCGTGACTCATGTCCAGATGAAGACTACTTGGAGTGCATTCAGTTATTTTCATAATCCTACAAGTGGGCTGCAAAAAGCCTGAAGACAAAAACAGAGCTACAGCAAATTAATGTTTTAAATGCAGTAATTCTTCCTCATAACTGTATTTTTACTAACTCATTATTACCAAAAAGTGTGTAACACTTTTTTTTTGCAGTGACCACCAAGTACTTAAGATCCTCATTTAGGCTGTTCAAATAATTTTCTAAGTCAGCTGAAATTACTCTCACTCGGTGAAATGACTTTGTCACCCAATTTCACCCGGTTGGAAAACAGCCAGGGAACATTGGGGAATTAATAGATGAAAAAGCATTAATGAAATACATTTGTCATTTTCTGAAAAATGTCACAATGAATACATTTGTCTAGAGACAGCAGTAAATTCAGGACGATCAGCGGATGACCAGATGTATCAAAGGACAATATGTCTGGATGTCAAATGTATAGAAATGAACATCTGACAGCATTTTCCCTTGAGAGTGTCAATCCTGCAGCGTTCTTGCTCTACGTTCAAACTGTCATGTCAAAAGCCAGGTTACTTCACTTTGTATAAAATTGCATTAAACTGTCCCAAAATCACACTGTTTCTGAAATCAGGTGCAATTAATCTTACAGGAAAATAAGACTCAACCTTTGCATTAAAAAAATATTCTGTCAGAGCTGGAGGGAGTGACCACAGGATGCAACATGCTTTTGCGATGCTCATAGAACCCAGTCTGGCATTGATTCTGGCTTTACATCACACTATCAAAATATGCTTTTAGATTAGATTGAGTCCTGTCGGAAGTTCAGAAAGCGTCTGCTGTAGCTTCAGGCTGTATGTCAGTATGACATCATGCATTAGTTCATGCTTTTTTCTGCTTAAATCACAGTAGCTCACTGAAAATGTCCAGTGCAAATACATTTACTAAAATAATGTACTCTAAATTAAGATTTTATATACAAGACGGTCAGCATATAATTGCAGTGGACATTCTTAGCCACACTAGCTGTGTGGCTCTATGGATGGCAGTGTCAGTCAGTTTGTCAGTCCACCACTTTATTAAAGAAAAAAAATGAATGCAGGCCCAGTCTACCCCCACAAACACAAACCTGGCATCACCTGGTAACTGCTTAATTACAAGAGGCTGTTAGGGCCCGGAATGGTATAATGGTATAGCACAGAGCTTTGCAACATATCACGTTACATAACCTTGACTACGCCAAAACAATTCAATTGTTGGTTTGAGACTTTTTACTTTACATTTTTTTTACTTTCTGTCTAATTTTATCGTATACCAAGACTCTTGCTGATATTTATTTGAAAATCACCTGTGGACAAGAGGTCATTTTCAAATAGCCTAATCAATTTAGGCTTGCTTGTTTTTAATCGAACACCATCATGCACTTACATGTAAACTTACTGTTTCTTGTAGTTGCTCCTTCCATGTTTGTTAACCTTTAGCCTAACACGTGTTTAACATCACAATGCCATGAACAGTGGGTAATTTCCTCAGGCAAAGTCTGCAGAGATGAGGACTCTGGCTTTACTAATTACTTTAATGATTTGGATTTTAAATATAAAGCAAATGATGGACACATGATGCATTTTTCTAGATTTAACTACCCAACAGTGTATAAAGCAAATACTTAATTTTGATACTTACATACATTTAGCTGATTTTGTCTGTACTTTTACCAAGGTAAAGTTCAGAAAGCACGAAAGGATTTGGATTATTCTTCCATCACTGATTTCTGATAACTGCTTACCTTCAAAAGTAAAGTGCATTGTTATAGACCATTACACAAGTCAAATAAGGTTATTCATATAGCACAGCACACAATTGACAAAAGTGCTTGACACAGTAAAAAGGAAAATGTAAGGTGAAGTGCAGAAATTGACAAAATGACATTGACAGAAACACGTATTGGCAAACTTTAAAACAAAGGGTTTTTTTAGCCTGGATTTAAAGCATTCATGGTGGGGGCTGATTGAACATGTAGAGGGAGGGCTCAGCTACAGAAAAATGTGTAACCTTGGAGACAGTTTGCAGACTAGAATAGCTGCTGATGACTTATTTATTCCATACATGCAATCTGCACAGTTAATAAGCCTGGGAGACTAAAAGACATGCATGTTCAGAAATGATTAACGAGACACAAATGAAAAGCAATCGCGTCAAACACAATATAAACACAGAGCAATCTTCGAGAGCTCTAACATCTTCCCACAGGAAGGAGTACAAAGTAAAATTGTCTAGATCTTCATAAGTACTTTCCAACACTGCACCGGCACCGGGTGACCCTCTCAACTCCAATTACATGCAGAGGCCCTTTCTGAGAATCACACCAAACTCACCTAAGGTGCTAGGCTTGATGTTTATTGGCTATGCAAGAGGTGTTAATCCCCAGAGAGCCTCCACCATCTTTGTTAATTACCCCTTGTCTTCCTTTTACATTCAAGAAGTCTCCCATCTCCTCAAGTCAAGATGAGGAGGGAAATGTGCGAACCTTGAAGTGGGCAATTATTCATCACATGGTTCAAGTTTCAGCTGCAGTCAACTCTGGAAGAAAAAATGAGTAAACTACAGTAGAGTTGTTTGTGTTAACTGTATTGGTTTACACTCGGTAAAAACTCTTGAACACTAAGAGACTGACAAGAGCTACATGGCTCTCAACTCATTATTTCATAGCAACAGATTAAAAACAGACATCAAGTGAGCATGCAGCACCAAACAAAATTGATTTAATGATTTGCAGGTCAAAAGAGGACTGGATATTTGAGTTAAAACCTCATTTGGTAAAAAAGCATAGTAGTTTTGTTTAGACAGAAAAAAAAAAAATGAGAGGAGGGCCCGGACCGTTTGCTGCACGTCATCCCCTCTCTCTCCCTGCTTGTCTTATCTCTCTCTACTATCAATTCAATTTTATTAATATATATATCACCAACTCATGATCTCATTGCACTTTTCATATAGGGCAGGTCTAGGCCGTACTCTTTGTAATATGGAAGGGGCAAAAAAGCCAAGGAAAGACTCCTTTTTAACAGAAAAGTTAAACAGACCTGTGACTCTAGGTGGGCAGCCATCTGCCTCGACTGGTTGGGGGTGTCCGATAAAGCAGAAATGCAAAACAAATAGCGTAAGGATTAATGACAACAATGTCGTTGACACTCAGTTTGTAATGTGTGACTGCCTTAAGCACAGTGCATTTTTATTGTTTGAACAGGCAAACATTAAAACTATAATTAGTCCTGTATGAAATATCACATAAAGCGGCTGGTTTTCTCTGACCTCAGCTTCATATGTCCATCCATTCCCTATAATTTCCTATTTGAAAGAGCAGGAACATATCGTGGATGATTAATTCATAATGTAGTGCATTAACACATGTAGGAAATGTCAGTTAGAACTGCCTAGGGCTGCTATTCTTATTATAAGTGCTTTGATTAAGCTTCCTCACCAACTGTGGAAATAATATGATGAATTCTTTCACATTTGGACTGTCACAAACAAACAGCACGTGTGACTCTCATAGGCAATAAAGTAGTCTAGGTGAGCAAACAGCAGGATGAGTTGTAACTATTTTCATATTTTTGTACAGTGTGACACACATGTGACATGAGAAGTTATTTTATTGCAGTTGTTAATTGGCTCCAGCACAGCGAAATGTCATGCTAGTCAACACTCAACCATAATAACAGTATATTTTTGCTGGTATCATATCTTAGGCTGTGTGCATTTTCTGCAGAAACTTTACACATTCATCATGCTAAATTAAGACTGTTTAGGTTCACCATTTTGACCTCCGCTAGGTCTTTGTTTTGACTTAATTTGTCATTATGTTCGCTAGATTCTAGTTTAAACAGGATGATTTACACGTGACTGCCTTTTCAGTTCGCATGGCCGTGAGGATAGCAACAGAAAGTCATGTGGGGCTACATCATACTTAACAGCGCCTTCACCGTGTTTGAGATTGATTAGAGGTGAACTTTTTAATTATTTGTGTGCTTTTTAATGAATAGACATTTTGAATTTCTTCCAAGAGGTAGATGGAAGATGAAGATGAAGATCTGTAGAGTTGTTTTTACTCTTTGGTTTTTGTAACAATTTAACAAACATAATGTGAGCTTTTGAGGTGCTGGGAAGCAGATTTAGTTACCTTTGGACAGAGCCATGCAAGCTGTTTCCCCCGCTGCCAGGCTTTATGCTGAGCTAGTGAATAAAGTGTGAAAATATTTCTTCAAAATTCATTAAAACTTAACTCTGGTTAAAATGATTTTGTTAGAATTGATATTGTAGCAGAAGGGTTGTGGCAAAGCTTCACCTACTATCATGGTAAAACTAATAATGTAGGTGTCACGACTACTTAGTCAAACAAGTATATTATCAATTTTCATGTTGTATGTTTTATTAGCAAAAAGCATTCAGGGAATCAGTAATATCACTAGAAAGCCTAGGGCGTCTTTGATGAGTTGTAGATAGTGCGTTATTTTTACCTTCTGACATATTACTTTCTTTCAACCTCTGATAATAAGTTTTGTCTGGGAATTTGAAACACTTCATATTTCATAAGTTGATTTAATACTGCATCAACAACATGCTATCAAACTCAAGAAACACACTTGTCCCTCCTACTTGTTCTACAAGGCATTGCATCATCTATGTTCACCTTTCAAGTACAGCTGCATTTTATATTTTATATTTTATATAACTAGTTAGAAGATTTGATGCCTAACCAGTAAATATACAACATTAAACAGAAAGATTTAGGTCTTTGTTGAAACAGTCTAAGAGCTCAGCAGTAATCAGGAGGCAAATGTCACCTGAAAATACAAACAACTGTTACTACTCGAATAAAATACTTATGGAGTACTTTGTTCTTTCCTTCAAAAGGTAGGAAGATGAAATCAAAGCTAAGCAGACATTTAAACATGTGCACAACTGTTTTAATCCACTGCCAAGTGTACCTTAGATTTTTATGCATCAGCATAGTGTCACTGGGATCTCACAAAACATGTTTTGGCCACACGTGTACCTGTTTAACCTGTACATCTTTGATAATCCCTCATTAATCACTTCAACAATGGAATCCACTGGAATCATACATCATAAATATAGTGATAACATTTAGCAGAAAAATGTTCCTTTCACTACATATATGTCTAGACAGACTTGGTTATAAACTGCAACTTGACTGGTTGGTGGAGGCATACAACCGTGCGGCAGTAATTAGATTTGGGTACTTCAATTTTTTAACACCAAAAAGTTGTAAAAAGTTGTAAAAACTTTTGACTGGCAGAGTGCACGTGACCTGTGAAGTTACCTTAAACATCTCCCTTTCAGCTTTGGTGAATAAAGACATTTCAATTATATAGTGAAAAGATTAAGATTAAGAAGAAGGACCTTTATTGCCAAGTAGTGTTTTACACATACGTGGAATTTGCCTTGATGATAAGGTGCAACATGTAGACAAACATACAGTTGACATAAATAAATGTAGAAATATATAAATATGGGATTATAGTTTAATTACAGATTAGTTCATTTTAAGTGTATCTACTGTTTTATATGAATGTAAATATTATGTGTATCAAAGTATCAATGTGAAGCGAACCTGATTCTGTGTACATGTGCAGATTTGTACACAAACATTTTGCCCCAGTCTGAGCTCATCATACATGTGGGCTGCTTGAGCACGGCTCAGTGAGCTCCTGCGTTTGATACATGATGTTTTTATTATGAAAATGTCCCTTCATCTCTGTTAAGAGAAGTAATTTTACTAATGAGCCTCTGGCTGAATTATAATTGACAACTGCCAAAGACCAGGTGTTTTTCTGCATTTGAATTTCAAAATTGTGTTGGATAGATGTTTGCTTTAAGCACGTATTCAAATGCTGAGTGTGTCAAGATGAAGGACCAGCTTTGGCACCAGCTGCCTGGCACTATGGAGTCTCTGATTACGGCACCGGGGGCGACATGTCAGCTTGAAATACTATGCCTTGGGTTAGCATGTTTTGAGGCCAACAGCTCCAGTAAAAACCCCAGCTGGATCCTGACTCAATATGTGATGGAGAGTAGGCGAGAGAGGGCTACAAAAGAAGCAATCCCAGGCAAGGGCATCTGCAAGGCCAATAAATGATGGGGTGTGTAAGGAGCTGGAGTGATGGCTAGCTGTATTTACTCTGTGCTCTTCTTGACAGCTCTGTGAATGTGGTGTTTTTCTTCTTTTTAAACTCTCTTGCCTGCAGAGGGACAATTAAAGAAGCCCATGCTCGGTTCTAGACTCAGTGAATGATTATGGAATACTGATGAGAGGTGATGCCCAGCCAATCCTAACAGAGTTTCACTGCTGAGTTCTGCATTGATTTGTTTCTGTTCAGCTTTTTGTGCCGACTGGATGAAAAAAGGCTCCACCAGCCGACAGACTGAAAATATAATATATTTGGTTGAGCCTGATGAGGTGGAGCGGTAATAAATATACACAGATAAGGAAGTTTTTGCTCAGGAGACAAACAATATGTGAGACAATAATGCATTTCATTTACATTTCACAATGAGTTTGTCGTGATAGTTTTCTTTATGTAATAATATCTGTTTTTACTAAAGCTATGAACAGACATAGAAACTGATGCACGGACTCAATGCCCAAAGGGTTGGGGCTCATAACATTTAATTATCAAATCTAAATCCAGTGTCACAGCTAAGAGTTATCCCTCCAAGGCCCATACGTAACTGACAGTGCACCAGATCCCCATGTCCTTGCAGGTGGTGGACCCACATGGCAACAGACACATTTTATTTCAGGCAAGGTTGCTCCATTTGTAAAATGCTGATTTAAATAAGCCTTTAAATCACCCTAACTTTGGTCACCCATCCTGAAAGACCCTACCTCGCCTCAATAACGCAGAAACCAGTGTCATGGGTCAACATGGTGATGGGATTATATATACCGTCTGGCTTGGGAATGCCTCTAGGGAGATTGGTGTCTGGGTTAGCACAAGCCAGACTCGAATAAGCGGCAAAAATAGATGGATGGATGCATTGAGTATTGAATTTGCTTCCTAATCAGAATTCTTTTCAAACCCCTGTCCTTTCTTTCTGCCATATTCCCACTTCCCCCAGGCACATGCATTTCCTAGGAACTCTCCATATATCCATTCCCCATCCACCCCAAATGCCCTCAGACGTTCTTACCAGTCCAAGTCATCTGACTCCCATATGATGCCTTTGCTTTCCAGCCATCTTAGCCCTACCCAAAACAGAACCAGTTATTCAGTAAAAGATAAATAAAAGAACTCAGAATACATTTGGTACAGCTGGAGTGTGGGACTTTTAATATATGTTAACGTCAATTAAATTCAAGCCCTCGCCAAATGACATCAAACAAAGCGGATAAAGCCTATCACAGCCAGGTAAATCTCTCTATATTTGCAGTATACCCAGAGTTTTTAAATCTGGTGTCTGCGGCGACGTTCCCACGCTGGCCACCACCAGTAGTGATGTGTTTCATGCCAAACACCAATAATTGATTTCCCAGTGCTGAAGTGGGGAGCAGCCGTGGGTGACAGCAGCAGCTTAGTATGGCAGAGCCTACATATCAGAAACACAAGTGATAGTGTTGTGTAATTACTCTCACTGTCAGAAGGGGGAGACAAAAGTTCCTCACATTCATCCATCGTCAACCCCTTATCCTGCTTACAGGGTCGCGGGAAGTTCCACACTACAGGTTTAAATTCTGATATCTATTTCTACAGCACTTTACAGGTATTATCAGAACATATAATTTAAAACATGTTGGCATTATCTGTGGTTTTGCAGAACCAGCCAACAACAATGTTCTTTTCTTGAGATTGAGTTGCATTTGTACCGCAACAGAAATGGACATCCATCAATAAACAATCAATGTTGTTCCTCTATGAGGCAATTTACATGACAAATTGGCAAAAAGAAAGAGGAAAAGAGAATTTTGGATGAATTATTGGATAGAGTTAGGCAACAAGAAGTGAAAACTCTGCAGAGAGCACTGGAGTTGAGTGAACTTTGTAAACCTCAGATGAATTTAAGTTCTGCAGCGAAACCTGGATTAACTGGATTATAAAATAATTCTCTCTTACTCGGCACTGTGCAATATTTTTCTGTTTGCTCTCAGCTTTCAGACTGCAGCGATTACATAGAGGCAGAAGATCTTTAAACACACTAGGATTTTATCTCCTGACTGTCAGTAAATAAACTGGACTCAGGCCAGCTGGGTTGGATCAGTCGTATCACCCAGTTATAACATGAGCTTCTAGATAATGAGACAGTAAAAAAGTTCCATTGAAGGCAATGGAAAATAAAATCAGTCTTTCAGTCTGGTTTATGAGCAATGTGTCTCCCTCTGCTCTTCAACAGCAGGAAATTCTTAAACAACAGGAGTTCCTAAATCTTGTCTAGAAAGGGCAGAACAGACTGTAAGCTAAACTGGTCACAGTACGTGATAGGGCAACGATGGTTCAACGAAAACAGAGAAAAGCAGCAAAATGTCACTTTTGGGAAGCTGAAACCAGCACATTTTTAAATGTTTGATAAATTACAAATCTGTGTTAATCAGTTTTTGAATTACTCCACTAATAATTTAACTATTTACAGTATGAGATGTATTTCATTATTTCTCTTGTATAGAATCACATTAAGAATCTCTGGCAATCTAAAATTTGTCCATAAATGGAACTTAATGGTAAAAGTGACTTCTCTTCCAGTTCATTTTCTCTGTCTTTCTCCTAATCTCCCATTAGCATTTGCCAGCATTGCTCTCAGAACTTGGTGAGCCTTGGACTGCTTCATTCTGCATGAGCCCGGACAGACTGGGCTTGTCAAAATCAAACAAAATTAATGTCGGATTTCAGCTGCTCTGGATTTATAATAACCAAATCTCCGGTTATAAAGCCATTAATGCCACAGGAAAACCTCCAGACCAGATTCAATGGGGGTGGGCTTTGAAAAAAACTTTCTGTGACCTCAACTTTTATTTATTAAAACCAATCCTCCTCTAGGAGAGTCGTCCTGATTTGGTCATTCGGCCAGCCTCTCTATTGTCCTGTTTAATGATACGCTTCTCATCTAATCTACACAAAAGCACAAGAGTGTTGTGCTGATTACGGTTGACCCTAAAAGTAATTGGCAGGCTGCTTGCCAAAGCAGGGAATTAATCTAATGTTTTGGAGCAATGATGAATCAAAAGCATTCAGAGGAGATAAATCACAAGAGGCCCAACAAACAAACGACAGTGACTGTAATTATCAAGAGGACTTTGTTTTGCAGCTTCACTGAAGAACTCAGTGTACTGGGAGAAAGGCAATAAACCTCTGAGATTGAGGACGCAGGCTCAGCAGACTGCCGTGCTATTGTGTAAGTTGATCCCAGGCCAGAGGAGGTTGCAGATTACTAATATCTGCTGAGAGGTGTGAACTGAAGGTTGCCGGTTCAAATGCTTAACCTGGGAAAATGTGGGCGAGGAGAGTTGATATGAAATGTTCCTCTCTTCCCTTGAGACCCATAATTAGTGGACTCATGAGCAAGGCACTTAACACTGTGGAGGTCCTCAATGGTCAAATGCAGAAGATCAGTCCTAATCCCATACTAACATACACAGTGGTCCCCAGAGGATTACCAGTGTAAAAAATAAGAAAAAAAGAAATTATGCTATGTTCCCATCTAAACTTTGTTTTGTTCTTGCAAAATATTGCATAGTTTTAGCTGCTACAGTGCTTTGCATTTGTAGTGAATGCTAAAACAGTCATAGTAATGGCATACTATTTTTGCAGTTAGTGTACAATAAATCAAGATAATGCATTGAGGTTAAATAGAAAGCACACTAAAAATTCAAGCATGTTTTCTGTATGCATACTGATTTTTTTCCAGTGTAAACACATTACATACCTGAAACCTGCTTAGAATCAGTATGTAATATGGAATTTGAGCATAGCTTTGGAGCGTTGTTCCCTCTATTGAAGGGGAAACAAGGACTCTGGTTTTGGTGTCCAGGGTATAAGCCCTGTTAACATTCTGTGTACAAAATGTTAGGTGACTGACAGTTGGAGCAACAATAAGGCTTAGGTGGATAATGGTTATAAAACTCAGTACCAAAACATGCGCTTTTGCGTTAGACAGTGTCAGCTTCTTTGATTAAAAAGTCAAAAGGTGCAACGTCAGCTTGCTTAAAATTATGTTGATAAAGATTACACAGAGCACAGAAATATTGGGCCCTTTTGCCCACTTAATGCATCTATTCTCATGTGCAAATAACGGAATCAACAGCTAAACAAACATGCATCTGTAGTGATTAATAGGGTTAGTATGAACTGCATCACACTAAAGCAAATATTGCCCAAGAACGTCTTTGCTGGTTTATGTGCCTTTGTCTGCACAAATGTCTGTCAAACTATTTATTCAGCCAACAACAACAAACTCTTGTGACACTTATAACATGAAGGTGATAAAACAAATTCTTATTCCCGGGCTTCTTAAGGGCTCTTCCTATCTTGGGGCCATTGGTTGTTTCACTACTTGGGGGAATGACATCCTGCAGCCTTTTGGCATGTTAAATCAGTTTGTGTTTGCCAATTGCAACAAAGAAGCATTCTGAATGTTGTGCATCTCTGATCCATGATGTCAAACCAAACTGACATAAAAATACACATATTTACAGAAAACAAGAAATAATTAAAAACTGACTGCCATAACATAAACTTACATTGTTAAATTATCCAGGAGACTGTTGTGTTTTTCATTAAAATAAAAACAATTGCACTAATTTACAATGGGAACAAACACTTCAGGAATCGACTGCTTCTCCGTCTTCTGTTTTTCAGATAAATAAAGGTTAACAAGGACAGACTGAATGATGTTGCTGTTGTTGCAACATGTTTTTAATCAACATCTATTCTTTTGTATTTTATTATCACTGAGTGTCTACAATTGGTGAATGCAAATCAGATTTAAATGGGTAGTTGTAAAATCAAACAACATTGATTTGTTCCCAAATCTAACAATTAAATAGGCCTGATTTAGAATCCAATTACCAATCACGAGTGATAAAATATGAAAATATGTCAGCATTAAAATGCCAAAAACCAGGCCTGTTAGTCAGTATGCTGTGATGTTCTGTTTGATGCGGGACAATTTGCCGAGACACTTTGGCCACCGCAGAGAGAACTGCTGTCTCTAGACGATGTGCTGAAGGTGCTCCTTATGGAGCTTTTAAAGAGCACAAACATGGGTATTCATAGGATTCTGGAGAGTTTTCTGAATGCTGCAGAGCGGTCCCTCACCACGACTGAGACAGTCACAAAATACCTCAAATTAAAGGATGTTGGGCAAACACTCGAGTGGGAAGAGTGAGGGGAGGAGGGGGCAGTTAGGAAAAATCGAGGAGGGGGAAAGGCGACTGAGGATGCAAGCCAGGGCTTTCATGTCCTTCCAGTCCTCCCTCTCACATAAGGATTTACTCAGAGAAATCTGCCGCCTGTGGTTCTTCTGAGTTGGCCCTATCGATGGGATTTGTTTGCCCAAAAGGGAGACATTTGGACTGGGATTATCACAGGCCCAGACCTCCATGTCTCAGCTCAGTGCAGCAGCTTGCCAGAGAACACATTGCCAGACTCTTGCAACTCTGAACCGAGTCGGTGTGCATGGGGCCTTTGTAGAACCAATACTAGGCCATACCTGTCAAGTATCCCGTTTTGGTCGGGAAAGTCCCGTATTTTACCCTTCTTTCCCGCCGTCCTTCCGTATTAGTATTTTCCCGTAAATCTCCATATTTTAACCTGCGTTATTAAAAAATAATAGTTGCGTTTGACTTAATGTGGCGCTGCACAGCGCTGACTTAACGTAAGGCATGCTGGTTAAAAATTGAGACTTTCGATGGTGCTGCAAAACGTCACCATGCCACATGACATTAAAACCTCGTGGGAGCAATGCGGTTGCAAGCGCCGAGTCCGGGGCTGCAGTTGCTGCTGCAGGTAGAATTTGCCGACTTGACGGCGCCGTCTTTATACACCGCCCCTGCAGACACCTGCAGCTCACTTTAGACTATCAAGTCGGCGAAAGTCTGCCGCCGTCATCTCGAACGCACCTAACAGAATTGTTGCTACTCTCATGTAAAATTAACCACTCTGGCCCAGCCCACAAATACACTCCTTCCAAAACAGTCTTAAAGAAGCAAAGTCTGCAACAAATTTGTACAATAACTCACAAAAGAAAAGAAAAGTTATGTGAAATTAAAAGAAAAACTTTAAAGGAAAAGCAATATGAAATGAAAAGAATGTGTGGAATAAAAATAAAATGTAGGCTAAATGTAAAGACAAGCAACAGAACAGAAAATATGCAAATAAGCATTTAAATAAATGCTCTTCATATATACCCTTTTATGTCCATTTAGTTTATAACACCTGTCTTACAATGTAAGGGATAGCCTATTGGAGCTTGGTTGGGGTGGTGGGACTGCTCGCGGTGGTCGCCGGAAAATTTCCCTTATTTTCAAATCCAAAACTTGACGGGTATGTACTAGGCGTTTAAAAAGTCTGGTAGGTGGTGTCCTTTTTATTGGCTTCCCAAAACACAAGAGCAAAATTGTAAAGAATGGGTAAACTACAGTCATTAGCATGTCTGGCTAACTAGCTTACATTCATAAATATTAAGCTAGCATTACTAGAAAGAGCATATCAGCTAAATGTATTGGTTTTTGAGTTTACAGGTTACGTTTTAAAATCCCTGCTTACAACTAGAAGATCTACCGTTTGGTATTTCCCCATTTTGTTGAAGCTGGTCCTGGATACTATGGGAGTTTAGGATATTTTCTGTGCATTTAACTGGTCATGCTCATTGGTGATAGCCTGATGAAGAGAGACCAAAGTAGAGACCAACGTCAAGGGGACATGACTGGTCCACATGACATTTGACTGGTGATGTGGTCTTCCTCGGGTCAAAGTCAACACACACCTGTATTTTATATGCAATATATACTGTGTGTGTGTTTGTGTGTCATTAGTTTTTATTTTTATTTTCACTTTTTGTTTTCAATTTCAGTTTTAATTAGTTTTTGATATGGATTTGGAAGTTTAGTTTAGCTTTTGAAAATACTTATTTTTAGTTTAGTTTTTATTCTTCTTAAAAAATTATAAAACACAACGCTTGTGTTGTTGACCCTATTCATCATGAGCTGAACTCAAAGATGGACCCCAATACAGTGAAACTGCACGTTTTCGAGTGATAGTGTAGGCCCCCCTTGGAGCCACAAACACCAGGTCCCTAGCAGCCTGAAGTCAAGTATTACCAGAACGCAGTTAAAATCTAAACATTTATTAATAAAAAATAGGTATTAAAACAATGTGAAGCATAAAGAGACCGGTTGTCTGAGATATCAATAAGCCCATAAAACACACTAAATGACAAGCAGTAAATACAATGACCAGCAGACATGTTTACCCAGTGCTCACAGTGAATATCGGGGCAAGTTCTCACATGCCATCAGAACATAAAAAAAACAAGGAAAAGAAAACCACCAAGACAGTAACTCACTACCTGCAACCAAATTAAGCCCAACTCTATATAGTGGTTGCACTCATTTTATTTTCTACACATATATGTATAAAAGATAATAGAAAACATGTTTAAATCCCATAAATCCCATCTAGTCCCTAGGAGTGGCCATTCAGCAAAGATGACTGCACAAGCACAGTGCAGAAAGCTTCATGAGGTTAAGAAGAATCCTGCTATGTCAGCTGAAGACTTGCAGAAATCTCTGGAATATGCTTACATCCATTACGACTCTAAACACTAAACAAAAATGTTAATGGCAGGACACAACAGAGGAAGCCACTGCTGTCCAAAAGAAATTGCTGCACGTCTGAAGTGCAAAAGAGCACTAGGATGTTCCACAGCACTGCTGGCAAAATGGACAATTGAAGCACAGGCGATTGGTCTGTGAGTTTCCTGGCCCGCTAAATCAGTACAGTAAATGCTAGAAAAGGTGCGCGGGTTAAAATAGAAACGCTCCGTCACGAGGTACTATGTCTCAATAATAAATCGGCTGTAGGTCGGCCGTCCGGAAAGGACAGCGACTGGGTCTGGATCCAGACCGTGGTCCGCCTATTAGTGACCTCTGGTCTAGGTCTATAGCAGCATAACTAAGGGATGGTTCAGGACTCACCTGAGCCAGCCCTAACTATAAGCTTTATCAGAGAGGAAAGTCTTAAGCCTACTCTTAAATGTAGAGATAGCGTCTGCCTCCCGAACCCAAACTGGAACCTGGTTCCACAGGAAAGGAGCTTGATAGCTGAACGCTCTGGCTCCCATTCTACTTTTGGAGACTCTAGGAACCACAGGTGGGGTAGTAAGGTACTATGTGCTCTCTAAGATAAGATGGTGCCTGACCATTAAGAGCTTTGTATGTGAGAAGAAGGATTTTAAATTCCATTCTGGATTTTACAGGAAGCCAATGCAGAGAAGCTAAGACAGGAGAGATATGATCTCTTTCCTGGTTCCTGTCAGAACAGGTGCTGCAGCATTCTGGATCAGCTGAAGAGTCTTAAAGGACTTTTTTGAGCAGCCTGATAATAAGGAATTGTAGTAATTGAGAATAGAGGTACCAAATGCATGGACTAGTTTTTCTGCATCATCAAATGCATTCTACATTTTTCTGATCAAAGATAACTCTGAGTTTCATACAATACAACAGCCAATTTAGGCAGCGGATCAGTTTGTAGTTATGGTAGTTGGTAGTTATGGAACAAGAAGGAACAGCCACAAGTCCATAAAAGCAAAAATGTTTTGCTGCCCCAGAATTCAAAGACCTGTAGCATTAAAGCACACTTGCTGTCACCACCAGTCACTAGGTAACTAGGCCGGATCAACCAAGGCTGAAATCCTAAGGATTGACATTTTAATAGGCAATTAATGGTGAAACATCACAGCATTATCTTCTAATTAGCCTAAATGAGTCATCTGATATGAGACCTTTTCAGGCTGATTTGGCCACTTCTCTAATCTTATTGTCTTCATGTGATGGAGAGACCTGGATGTGGGAGGATCTTATCTGATCTGTGGCTATCTGTGATGAGAACTGGGACTTGGGGCATCTATACTGAAATTGTTACTTTTTGAAATAACAGACAGTCCATTATGGACATGCACATGATTTACTTATTTATTTGCCTAATTATAAAGAACTGTGGCTCTCAAAGTGGGGTGCAGGGACCCCAGGGGTCTTTGAGGGGATTCCAGGGGATCCCCAGCAACAAGGGGAATCATTTATTTTCACTGTAATTCCACCCATAAGTAACATAGTGACCGAAGCGTACGACTTTTTTGATAATGGATTTCATACACTTTCTGGAATAAAACATCCATCCATAGTCAACCGCTGCGTACTGGGTCGCGGGGAGGCTGGGACTATTCCAGCTGATATTGGGCGAAAGGCGGGATACACCCTGGACAGGTCGCCAGTCCATCGCAGGGCCACACAGAGACAAACAACCACTTACATTCACACCTAAGAACAATTTGGGAGACACTAATTAACCTAGCCTGCAAGTCTTTGGATGGTGGGAGGAAGCCGGAGCACCCGGAGAGAACCCACGTGGACACGGGGAGAATAGAAAGGCCACACAGAAAGGCCGGGGCAACCGGGGTTTGAAACCACGACCTTCTTGCTTACAGTGCTAACCACTGTACCAACGGCCGCCCCTGGAATAAAACATCTAAAAGCCAAAATCCTATCAGGTACAATATCTTATCAAATGGAGGTCCGTGGTCTAATTTGTGTCAGTTTAGGGGTCCTTGACATGAAAAATGTTTTTTTTATTTCTATTGATGAAATCTACTCGGAAACCATAGATGGAATTTTGAAATCTGGTGCAGGTCATTTATTGTGTTCTGTTTCTGCTGAGAGAATAAATAAAAGTATAAGCGTGTGCCCATCTAAGCCCCTATAAATGACCATTTCCACTTCATTACCATGCTTTCCTCTGGCTTTTTCCACCCTTGAATTAATTCTCAGAGTTTCACTATTTCCTTGTTGCTAACTGCAGAAAAAGAATGGATATTTGCAAAAGGAAGTTCAAAGCATCAGTGTTTTAATTAGATAACTGGTGCCATTAATCGCAAGATTACAGTGTCAACATCTTCTTTTGCAGTTGTGTCTCAACCATCTGCTGCGTATCATGAAGTATGCTGTGTACAAGAAAACAAGCAAGGAAAGGCACTGATTAAAGGAAATTTAGTAAAAAAGAGCTTCTCATTAATTTGAAGCAGTAGCACAGAACTCTCTGTGTTTCCCCATTGAACATAAAAACGATGCAGCTGCTTATCAAGCTCTAAAGGCATAAAAAAACAAAGATTAATCTTGTGAGATCATTTCAATCAGATTTCGCTTCAAAAAGATCAAATGGAATTGCATCATATCTCCTAAAGAAGTATTAAAATGTCTGTCTCTGTTGATGTGTAGTAGAGCCAGGGTTTGTCAGGATAAAGATCTCTTTATTGCACTGAGAGCCACAACAAAAATAAATAAATAGATAAAATGCTGGGATGCTCACGGGAAGAGACAAAGGTGAGTCACGGAGGATTTGCTAAGTGGGGGGAAAAAAAAGAACATCCCAGCTGGTTTTGAGGCACAGCTGCAAGTCATCGGCAGAACTTGAACCCTGAAGTCTTTTCACTGCCCTTTTCCACGCAGATGCAACTTCTACCTCTCCTACATCTTCTTCACATCGTGTTCTCTCCGTCCTCATCACCCTCGTCTTGCTGCCCCACTTCTGAGCACTGCTATTGTGAGCCTAATGGTCTCAGATGCACAAAAACAGAGGTTTAAAAACACATAAAGGGGAGGGTGGAGAAAAGGAGAGAGAAGTTCCAGAGGAGGCGGCAACGGTGGCATTGAGTATATTTTTGTTAAGCTTGTTTACTGCATGCCCCACAGATGTACAAGAGCAGATGCAGCTACCATGGAGCAAAGAACTGGCGAATATTATGTTTGCCTCATTAAAAACGACACTCTCAGTGAGGTGATTGCAAACAAACAGACAATGGGAATAATAAGACGCCCTGCAGCCCTTCACATATTCAAATGAGTGGGCTACATGCAGATTTGCGCTTCATTATTTAAAAATGTTCCGTCCATGCTCACTAAATACAACCAGCCATCAGAAGAATGATACAGGCAGAGGGGGAATCAATTCCAAAGTAGTTCACAGCTGTGAAACCCATTAGTCTCCAGACAATAAGAGTGCATCTATTCTACAGTGTGTCGTGTGTAATATGAAGCTAAAAGGTGAATTAATCAGTTAATTAATCAGAGGCTTTTCACTGAATTACGCACCCGACTCAAACAACAACTCAAAGGGGATGAGAAAAGACATGAGAAGAGGAGTCCCTTGATATAATTGCATATGCATGTTCATCTACATAAAGCAGGAGTCGTCATCGTGTAAAAATAATTTCATTAAAAGTTTACTTCCATAACTGCTATTTAAAATTCAGATTGTTCTGGAGTCCACACGTTATGTAGTGTTATTCCCAAGTGTTTGTTATGATAAATGCATTTTGAAAGATAAACCCTGAGACGATTTTCCCTGGATCAGTATGAAATTACTACTACAAGAATCTTAATAAAATTTGTTAAGACTAAAACTGCTGTCAAAGCAAAGCAATTTCAAACTTTATTTCAATAAAGTGCTGATTTTAACAATGAAACTTGTAAAATATTAAACTGATTGGCATCAAAATAAAAAAAAAATGTTCAGAAGGTTATACTAGCAGAACAAAGAACACATAACATAAAAAATCCTCTCAAAATACCAAAAAGTGATGTTAGCAAACTGTTGCTCATTTCCACCTCCTGCAGCATCATTTACAGATCTGTATCACATGACAAAGGTAGGTCCTATATTCACTCTACTTTTAGCTCTGGTTTGGTCTTCACCGACTTGTGAGGGAAATATTTGGGTCATAGTTGCTAAATCCTCCACTATGTTCACCAGCTAGTGATGAGCTGAAAGACACTAAAACGCTATAGAGATGAAGTGACCTGCAGTCGAGTGATAATTCTTTGTGGATTCATCACTACTGAACGCTTTTGGCAAAATTTGAGTGTAGGGGTTCTTCACTGCTTTTATCGCATTGCTGTTGACAAAGGAAATTAAAATTACACATCCAGCCTTCAAAAAAAAAAAGAAATCTAATGAATGTTGATTATTTAAAAGCTTCAGTTCATTCAATTACAAAAATAAAAAGGCAAAAGATATTTTCTCAATTACCTCTAGTGGTATTTAGTCATGCAGATATTTTTAGTGTTTTGTGCCCAGGTTTAGATAACTGTCTCTGAAATATCTTCCATTAATTGAGATCTAAAGAGATTTATTTACTCTAAAAACACCTACAAACAAACATTGTACTGGTTATGCTGGATAACTCAGACCTCACTATGAAATTCATTTTTTTAAAGCACAACAAATTAAATTCTATTCACTTATTTTACATTGTGCTGAAATCCTGTACATATGTCAAGCATATGTATAAAATCCTACAAAAAAACCCCAAACTATGCATGACTCGCTATCACGAATGGTAAGCGAAAAGTTTCTGTTAATTTGGGTGAACCACAAATTCATGTAGAGTGGCAAAATGTAGATTTATGTATATTGTAATTTGGGTTATTACTTCAACTAAGAAATCTCTTCTATGGTACATGACTTGATAAAGGCAGCCTGAATCTAATTACGGTCCTCAGGTTCATTTATTTCTGGGGAGAATCATAATGAGAGGCTGGTGGTTTTCACGTCCCGTCACCAGGACACATGGTATGCAGTAATGGTGGCATCTGCTTGAGTGCACACACATTTTTGTAAACACCATAACTTAGTAATGATTTATGAGAAAAACATCAAACTCATACTCGCACAGACTCATCCCCGAGAGACGAAAATCTGGAACACCTTGCTTTATCCCAAAACTTCTATGACACATTAGGACTGACAGCACATTCTTCTTATACCAGTCAAGAGTATGGAGAGGGATGTTGAGAATATACATATGGGTTTGTTATGGAATTAATTAGCTAAATGAATGACAGATTTACTGTTATGTTCAGCCAGCCAGCTGAATGTACGAAACTGGGGTTTGGACCCAAACACAGACAGGCAGATGGATCAGGTAGAGTTGGTGTGGTTTATTTGAAAATGTGAGACATAAAGTGCAGGTGAAGCCAGATTGTCAATAAATCCAAATGTAGTGTATAATGCACAAAGTACTGGGGAAACATGAAACTATACAGGAGTCTAAACATTAAACACACATGAGACACACAAAGAGACTCCTGCAGCAGACAAACAATGAACAACCAAAAGACAGACAACCACTTAAATGCACAGGTGAGGGAGAAACTGCTTACACAATGATTACACACAGGTGAAACCAGTAAGTAAGATAATTAGATAAGCAAGGAAAGTAAAACACAATAACACTAGGGGCACACTAAACTACAAACTAAAACAGAAGTAAAACGCACAGAAACATACAAGAAGTGATATCACAAAACATAACCCGAGGTAGTATAGCACAACAGCTGTACTAACGAAATATATTCAAAAACAAAGAACACAGACAGCTAAACAAACCAGTGGCCAGTGGAATGCATGTTGGTAGTGTCAGGAAATTATCAACGTAAAGACATGTTAATGGTTAAATCTAACATCGTGGTGGACGTCAAAGCCGGTGAGGCTTGTTGGCATCGCATTGAGTGAGTTTGTAGCCTAATTATCTTCACAGTGTTTTTATTGTAGTTTAAATCTCTATTATGTATTTTATGGGCTCTTCTTTTATGGGTAATATGATTAAGATGTAAAGGTACAACTGCACATAAGGTCCATCGCAATAGAAAAAAAAGGAGCCAGCAGAGAGGGGGAATAATCAGACAGAATTTAATTTCCAAGATAAATCTACAAGTAAAAAACTTGAATATTCTCCGACATTATAGTCACACATTTATGAGAGAAACTTCGCTCTGCAAGGCTGCAACATCACACACACACACGTCTGCCGTGTATTATGCACGCACTGGAAAGTTATATTAAACTTTGCAATCGGATTTAGCAGTGAGGAAATACTCCTGAGTTTAGCCCACAATCACTATCATGCACCTTAGAGACTTTGCCTTGGATTGGGCGTATTCAGAAGAAAACAGAGTGATTTTCGACTTTTTTATGACATTGATTTCAGGAAATTTCTGAGTTTTCTTCTTCTAAATTTGACACTTTCATCTAGGATTTTTTTTTCTCGGATATTAACCCCGACCCTGGCTCCGTATTTTTTGGACACGTAAAATAGTCAATCTAAATATGTGAAAACACTTATGAGAATTCAATTATAGACTACAGATGAGCTACATCTAAGAAACTGTCGCGTTAATTAATTAAGGTTTCCTGTCTAAAATCACAGAGGCTGCAGGGCTCGCTGTCTGAACGTAATGCTGTTGTGTTCAGAACTTAATTGCAGCTGCAGTGGAACAAATCAGGATGAAATCTAAACATATTTAATGAAACGGTGTGTATTAATATCCTACTTCTCATCATTAAGACTGAGTACAGATGTGGTGTGTAGTACACATGCACGGTAACCTCGAGCTAACCATGAACAAAACCTGCTCGGAGCAGTTTAGAGATGCAGCGTAAAATGCCATGGCAACAGACCTCGGTTAACACCTATCCACTTTTGTAGTACGGTTTAATCAGGAAGTTACTCCTAAAGTTACTTGGATAAGCCAGTTGCCCCGCTTTGCAGTACCACAGGACACAGGACACTAGGGCAGAACAAAACTACAACCTAACACAGGAAACAACTACAAACACACCCAACTAACCCAAACCTGTGACATTTATAGTAGTATTACAGGTTTTTGTTGTTATCTAATAGGATAATAAAGATAAATTCCACTGGCCAACAACATTTGACAACAAAAGAAACAATCTACCTGCATGTGTCACTCCAAGCTAGCGGCATGACTATGGATGGTAATGTTGGTCTGTTGGTCAGAATCTAAACAACTAGTGGAGGGTTGTCACAGAATTTTATACAAGGTGTGTTCAAGATGACTGCAGCTGACTTTCGGTGACTTGATAGTCAAACATGAGCTGCAGGCGACTGCAGGGACAAGGTATAAAAAAAAACGTGTATAGTCAGACACATTTTACCTGTCTGAGCTTACTGCAAGCTTAGAACAATCCCTGATCTTGCGGCATTTGTCTTTGCAAATGCCGCAAGATCAGTTTGGTTTTTGTATGTTGCAGAAAAGTGAGCATTTAGGTTCTGGCTTGAAGGCAAACAAATGAGGTTCGTAACGCCTTTAACAATCTGGCAAGTGGGAATATTTCAGTTAAGTCTCTGCAGGGCTAGTGAGGTAAAGTCAGAACAGGTGAGATGGTTGCCGGAGTTGGCCAGGGGCGAATACAATCACAAAATGTTTAGCGGTTTGCAACATGTTTGGATAGAACGACACGTATGTTTTCTCCTGATTGGTGGGCGTGTCCAGTCAGCTGCGATAAGTTCGCAAACAGAATGGTTGTTAAAAAAGAAAGGAAATGCAGTGCACTTGCATACGCAACAGGGTCTTCAGGGAACCACCGTTTTTGTTGGGGTAAAAAAACATTTTGCTATGTTTTGTGTGCACTGAACTCGCCCCAGGTAACTGATGAGCAGATGGGTGTGGCAGTCAGGTGATGGGGAAAGGAGGGAAAGTCTGAGGGCATCTGGTGGATTAGTGGAGAACGACAGAGCCCAAGTCTCGTATCTAATTTTTTACCCACTTGCGTCTTTTCCACGCAATAAGAAATTGGGACATTAGGAAATGAAAGTGTTGCTCAAAGTGACCTCCATTTCTGTTCAGCTTTTACAGCTTTAGAGACATTTAATGGAGTTTATATTTACACATTTGTACACTGTGCTAATACATGATGCAGCAGGCAGAGCAGCAGTGTTTTCTCTCTGTAGCTGTTACCTGTAGAACAAACACCTGCACATGGATAACAACCCGCATTCTGTGTTTATGCTGTGCATTATGTCCTGCTCAGAGACACAGGATCATTTCTTTTGGCACAATGCCTAATTATTTATTCATTACATCTCTATTTATTGATATTCTGATTGTGAATTCTTTATTGAATGACCCAGAATATGATTATGGTGTCTTTTGTACACAGTTTCAGGGAAAATTTAAATTTAAATTATGCAACTCATCATACCCGATGCTCAGGAATTATCAGCCTCACATGTGACTGAATGGAAATAACAATAAATGATGTAAAAAGTGTTTCTTGCTAACAGACAGACTCTCCTAATCTCTCTGACTTTAATTGTATCCATAATCAAATAATCCATAAGTTATTGGGTGGAAATAATAGATCATTAAAAGAAAATCTTACTAATAAATTAAGAAAGTTATTTGTGGTCATTTTGTTGTTCACACCTACAATAAACACAGATTTTAATTAGATTGTGAATCAGAAAACAAACAATTAAAATAATTCAATATAAAAACGTGAGTGGGCGTGTCAGCCTCGTGTATCCTGACTCATGGCTCCTCAGATATCCATCCACACTCCATGCAGCATAATTAAGAGCTTTGAGACGGCTTGCAAGACGGCAGACCAGAACGAGTTCCGGATCAAGCAAGGACATATCAAACTGGATACTTGAGAATGAATATGTCTGAGGAAGTGGGAATGTGGCTGGAGGGAGAGACGGAGAGGTAGACTGTGGCACAAATGTGGCAGGTTGGTGATGGAGCAGTGGATAAGACACTTCCCTTTGGTGTGAGAGACCCGGGTTTTAATCCACTGTGAGACACCAAGGTTTCCCTGAGCAAGACATTTAGTTGCTCCAGAGGCGTGCGACCTCTGACGTCTGATATAGCAATTGTAAGTCGCTTGGGATAAAAGCATCAGCTAAATAAATAAATTTAAATGCTTGAAAAACATTGAGCTCGGCTGTGCTTTGTGTCTAGTGCTCAGTAATTAGTAAATGTTAGCATGCGTATGTTAAACCCCAGGAAAATGGATAGGAAGAACAAGAGATGTTTCCTCAGCGAGAACTTTACTCCAATGAGAAATATAGTGCGATTGCCCCAGGTATGAGGGCAGAAACAGAAGTAATCGATCTCAGGATCTGAGATCATTACCATCCTGCGGATCACTTTTACATCCTAAATTAAACAATCAAGATTTCAAGAATCAAGAAATCATTTTTATTAGCATTTTGACGGGGTAATATGTAATTTACAGCGGCCACTAGTGCTGTTTTAAGATTGCAACCAAGTGTGTGCTCACTTGAACTTGTAAGTGAGGGGCCATAAGCAAAGTTCTGCTATGGGGCCCTCCCACCTGACACATGTGCAATGTAAACAAAATGCCAATGCTGCACAGTTACACCTGACACCACAGTGCTCTCTCTGCAATCCTCCCTCCTTAAAAAACTCTGTGTCTGTGATAAGACTGAACAGAAACCTCTTCTACAAAAACCTGCTGCTGTTCTGAGCGGACCTCTGCGCACTGACAGTCCTCATAAAGCCAGCTAACCTGCTGGGTCATTTGGTGGAGGAGCAAATGTTCCATTAGGGTCTGAGCTGCTTGTATCTGATGCTGCCTGTGCATTTCTGGCTGTGCTCATACTGGCTAAGGCTGGATGTGGATCAACTCTGTGGATGCAAATCTGTGCAGGTAGCCTACTAAATTTGTTCTGCGGAATTATGCATTCACCTCTTTAGGTCCTTTTCAGACACTTTTCTGTCCTCATTGATCAAACACTGTTATCACCACATATATTTACTGAATGTCAAGGAATGGTACTTGTGCTAAGTGTAGTAAAATATTAAAGACTCCAAACGCTCATGAAATATATACTTCAAATCATTTATCACCATTGATGAACCTCACAAAGAATATTATGGCGTTTAAAAGCATTATTTGGAGGTGCATGCAAATTTCAACACCGGCATCAGACTTTGAGAGGAGAGAACGAGTTTACCCGACTGCTGTTTACGAAAGTCATTCCCATTTCTTTTTCTGTGCCCAGAGAGATAATCCCTTGTCATCCTCTCATCAACATGGTAAACACTGGATTTTACCTTTGACTCATTTTTTTTCATAATAGGCTGTATATTAACCTTTTTTGGAAAAAAGAGTAGTTACATGTAAAATGAGACGGTGAGCACCCCATATAGCTAAAAGGGTATGATCCTACTTTAATAACGCTGCTGCGAACATTCGACTGTGAAGACTGTCGAATCAGGCTCCGCCCATCGAATCTTTGACTGTTTGGGGTCCACCTATATGTATACTTTTTAATACTTTTTAATATTGCTTTTTTGTTAAGAATTTGCATGAATCTGCACTAAAAACATCAATATGGCCATTTTTTGTCAGGGAATGCCGCACAGCAAGGCAATAAAGTAAAAGTATGTTTGAATTATGCATATGTGAAGGAAGTGCTGTGAGTACAAAGCATTAGAAACAGGTCTTCAAATACTGGTTGTTATAATAGAATTCCACTCAATATGCAAATGTTCTCGATGTTTTCAAGGCAATCACAAGTATGCCCAGCCATCGCTCTTTCCTGGACATGGTCTGTTTTGTTTTAAATGGAAATATATTTTCTGAATTATTTTCTTTTTCTGCTCATCGCAGTTTACAGTATCTAGGCGGTGGAAATGGCTGCATTTTTTTCATGGCACAGACAAGCACTAATAGTGATTTAAGGAAATAGAAGTTGTCACATCATAAATTGATTATGTCTGTTAAATTTCACTGTATTCCAGTTTTCCTTCTGTCCTGTCCTGTGTTTTTGTTGACAACTGAGGAAGTGCAGGCCCTGCATACTGATCGCTTGACATAAACAAAACACAGTCACTACGTTTTTGTCTGCACTATTCAAAGCAGAAGGAGAAACGTACATTTGTCAAATGGATGTTTTATCAGTCAGCTCCTCTGAACTTATGACAGTCCTCTGAACACCCCAGTGGGTATAGAGGAGTCTCACCAAAGGGTGTCATTAGACTGACTAGAGAAATGAACGGTCAGATTCAAAGCTTCCTTTGTGTGTAATTAAGGGAAATTATCCTTCACAGTTTTGGCAGAGCAACGGGCTGATGAAAATTTGCCTCCGCTGTGGTCAGACTGACTGCAAAGAGGATAGTAAATAGCTCTGCCACTGAAAGATGTGTCAGAATGACTTCTCAGACCACCTAATGTTTTAAATTGAGGCTTTCCTTTCAATTAAGGTGACATTAAAGTGACTTTGAATCATGTGGCATAAATGGACTCTGTCTTATCTTACAATTACTACAAAACTTTTGCAAAAAGCAATTAGACGGAGCTCGCACATTTTCTGAACATCTCTTTTAGTTTGAATTCAGATTTCAAAATGAAACCTTATAAATATCACTTTTTTATAACTTACTTTGAGGTAATTATTTGATGGAGAAGTTTCAAACATGTGGAAACAGCTTGGGTTGCTTTGGCAAGAATTGTAAATAAATAAAATGTTTTTGTTAAACATAAGCCCAGTTTAATGAATTGTTAAACTGTATGTTTTCAACAGTGTAGCCAGTAACGATGTGTCCAATGTAATGATTGTTTTGTTGTTGTCCAAATAGCACTCAGTTTAAAGTTCAGTTCAACACATGCAACACAGTACAAACAGAGTCAGAACTCTTGCTTAATGCTAAATACCAACAAGTTATGTGTTGTGTGACTGCACACAGCATGTTTACGGTATAACAGAGTCAGTACACTCAGAGGTGATTCAAAATAAACAAGGAATCGTATCTATTTGTGCTTTAGTGCAGACAGGCTTTGTTCAACTCCCTAGGAACTTACTGTTTTCACCTGGCTACCAGCACCAAGCCCGTTGCTAAATTAATATAGGAAAACATCAACATTTGGGGAAAAAGGCTCATTCAGTTTCTAGATAGATGAGAATACTAGTGTCAGTCTCATGAATATGCATAGTAAGTATGGCACTGAAGATGGGCTGTTGTTGTCCCATCTTTTTATGAAAACAGGAATCAGGGTGAAACAGTTAGCCTGGCTCTGTCAGAAGTTAAAAAAATACACCTAAGAGCATGTAGTAGAGGCCTAGTGGCACAGTCACAAGCCTTGTAACCTTGTTGTTGGACGCTTTGGTGGATTTTCACTTGGAATTTTGTCAGCAAACCACTTTTGTGACCTCGTACACATTTGATCTTTCATAGAGCACACACTTTGCAGCTTCATTGTTCAAGTATTTCCACACAAAGCTGATGGCTGGCATCACGTTGTGTTAGCCTAATTTAGATGGGAAAGCCTACAACAGATGAATTCGCTGGGCCAAAAGGAAGTTACTGTTATTATTGGTCATGGCGCAATTCAACAGGGTCAGAAGTCAGAAGTGTGTACTTTGAATTCCCGGGAAAACCGTTTCCTGTGATTAAACCCTAATCAACACTATGTTTCCTCAGTGGAGGAAATGTTGCTGTTTTCATTATTAGCTGGAATACTAAATAATAGCAACTAAAAATCTCAGGAGAACCTTTTCATACTAAATGTGCTCTCACTGGAAATCAAACTGAAATCCAGATGCCTTTTACAGAAACAAACCATTGTAGAGTCACATTTAATTGTGTTTCTTTTTGTATGTTCTTACTCTAACGCATGCAGGGGTGTTTTTTCTTCATTGTTAAAATATATTTTAAAATGAATTCACAGGTCTGCCAGATTCCCCACACCACCACCGCTGCTGCTGCTGCCACACTCCTCTTTCCTCCCCATTCCTTTTGTCTTCCCAGCAATGCCGCCTCTGGCATTGTGATGTCAGATTCAAGGTCCCCAACGCCTGTACTTAAGTTGAAAGCAACAAGAGAGAGGAACTCCAATTAGCTTTTTCCTGCTCTCATAATTTATTTTCAATCGAAACAAAAGAATCACAGTGACTCTAAGAAAAATAAAGGAACAGCATCTGTGCTGTTTGTGAGCTCCTGGAGGTACTGTAAGTGATTTGACATGAGTTCAACAATTTCTTCCCACTCTATAAGGACTAATTTTCCCCATTCCTGTTGATATGCAATTTACCAGCCTACTGTTAAGCAGTGGGTTAGAGATTCAGATTTTGCCATGATCTCCATCAGCCGCTCATGTTCTCCATAACAGATTTATACAGTAAATAATGCGTCAATGTTGTGTGTTGTCTCCTCAATTCCTCAATAGCTTTCAGATACAGGCACAAATTTGATACCCTTCCCACTGCTTATGGAAAACAATCTCTGCAATACCCCTGGAAAAAAGCTGGGAGTTTTCCAGCTTGTCTCAGCACAGTCTGGAATATTGTTGATGGCCAATAGAGGAACGACATCTGAGGGCACTTAAAAGTGTTAATTTTCTGTCAAAATGTTAATGTATTTTATTTTACTTTTTTAACTGCTCATTACAACCAGAGCTACTCATACACCTGTGAAAATGCTCAGCTTACACATTAGAAATGCATGGCATTTGGACTCAATGTGCATTTTCTTGTCCTCATGGAGGTAAAGCGCCTTCATCTTTTCCACGTACCACAGCATTTCACAGCACTTTCTTCAACTTATTGTACAATAAACATTATCCTCTCCAATTTCTCATCTCGCCTCCTCACAAACGCACTCAGGTGTGATTTCTTATGATTCTTGGAGAGGGAGAAAGAAAGCAGGCTGAAAAGTCCGGGCCAATCAGCGTTACTCGGCGCCTTCCTGGATGTTTAGTACAAGGTTGCCTGGAAAGCTGACAGAACTAATCATCACCAAAAGGCCATACATACCCCCAGAACCTCACCCTCCCATCTGGACACCTCGTCATGTCACATTACCTCCCCCTCGAACGGCAAACGACTTGCGTGCATCCCACCAACCTGGAGTCATCTGGAACCACCTGAGGAGAGATTTCATCGGCAGGATCATCACGTTGCAGCTCTTCGGCCCCCGAGGCAAATACTGTATCTCCTCTGAATTACTTTGCTAGACCCTTAAACTACTTCAAAACAGGTAATGTCACTCCTGTCTGCTAAAAAGTCTTTCACGTAATAATTCAGTTTGAGTCATGGATTTAAAATCCCCAATTTCTGTTTTCATTTGGATTTAGTGTGACTTTAACAGCCCAGCGATGCCGCTTTTTTCTTTCTTTATAAAGAGAGTGGAAAAGCTGCTTTAGAAATACAGTGAAGGTTTATTGATCTTCTTGGGCCTATTAGGTTGCTGTAACAGCACGAGTAGAAGGGTTCTGCAGGGAACAAAGAAGCATCTCAATACAAGGCGTAATCTGTGTTCAAGCTGATGTTACTGCTTAATAAAAAAAATCTTCATTCATTTAAATGAGACCCCTACATTTGCACAGCATGGGTAAGGACCGTAGACTGCATAGAACATGGATCTAGTCTCTGTGATGTCAGTCATAGGTTTCTAAAGAGCGAGAGTGACGCTCAGTGTGGCGGCTGCGGCTGGAAACATGTTTATTTCTGCTTTAAAGTGGAGCATTTAAACAAGGGGATGGGGGATTAACTCAGAGCCAGCCTCAAGTGGCCATTCGAGAAACTGCACTTTTTGTAACTTCAGCGTTCATGCTGCCACAGAACTTCTAGCATGGTAACTGGTCCCCGACAAGCTATTGTCACAATGTTATTTTAGAGATCACATCAGGTCTGGGTTTGACGAAAATGTTACAAAGGATATATTTCAGTAGGAATTCACTATTAAAAGTCACTTTTGTTGTCTTACAGTGACATTAAGCTGTGCCCTCTTCATTATCTGATCATCTCCATTGAGACATTCTGAACAGAAATTATTATAAAATGCATCATTTATTCTCTGAAGTGCTCACATTATCTTTGCCGTAGACAATTTTTCTGATTTGTAAGGATAGATGGAATCTGTCAGTCCAGGATGAAATGACTTGTGAAACATTTTTGCTTCAGACACCTGATGTAAACTAGCATCTAAACAGACTTATCACGCATGACCGCAGTATAAGCAAACAACCCTTTTAAATATCTATCCTCTGAAAACAAATTTACTATCCATCCATCCACCAGATCCAAGTTTCAGAAAAGTGTCATAACTACAGTTAAACAGAAATGAAGCGCAGTGTACGTCCAATCAGGAATCTCTGTCCTCACTTCCAACTCAGTCAGCTGACTGAGTTCACTCCTTCAGTTAATCCAAGTTGATTCTGCCACGACCGCTGTGAGCCAATCGTTTCATTGCTGTCAAAGTTTAAAAAGTCTTCTTTTATCTGCTGCTGTCAGCTTCAGGCCAGTGTCAGATCGATGCAACCCATTCACCTCCAGACTGCATCCCAACCAGTCCTCCCAGTTGGTTCTTCCAGTGAGCCTATCAGAAGTCTCCTCATCTCATCCATCCAGATCTTCAGACATTGCGCTTCACCACCTCCAGCAGTTTCTAGACTTCACTGGGGGATAATTCCTGCACAGCTCACATCATCACTACCTGCTTAGATATGATGTCTAATCGCCAAAGACTCTTCAGCACATTTTATTATTCTCTAAATTAAAGATCTCTTGATTGAAATACAGTATGTATGCTGTGAATGTAAACTTATAAATAATCATATAAAGATGACACAAAAACTCAAATATATAAAGTTTTCATGTTTTGTTTGAATGAGACCCCTTTATTGTTTTGATCTTGTTCAAATTATAAATCATAAGAATTTTTAAAACAAGCATTATGTAAAGTGTGCTCATCTTGTTCCAGAGTTTGTATCTGTGTTTTCTTTATTTTTATCAGCTCTGTAATTCTTTTTGAATCCCTGAAGAAGAGTTATGTTTCTCAGACAAAAGTTTCCTTCTCAATAAGTCTCTTTGAAATGTATTTCCCTCTACTCAAGTCGAAGGTTGTTTTCCTTCTGAATCTTTGGTTTCCATGATGCTTTTTCAACTTCAAAAGGAACCAGAAACCAAGAACCATGTCAGTGTGTGTATGCTCTTGTGCTTCTGTTGTTGTGAGGTCCGATTTAAGACTAAAAACATTGTGGCCAGTCCTCAGGGTCAAGAATTGGTCATGGTTGGAATTTGGTTTTGGTTACTGTTTGGACTTTTCCAAATTTTCTTCAGGGGTTTAGGATTGTTTGAGTCTTGGTCACCTCATTATCTTTGGCTCCTTTAAGAGGACGCAGTCTTATAGACAGGACAATCTCTTAAGTCTTCCTCCTAACCCTTTACTGGTTTGTAGGACAATAAAAATACAGAGCTACATTTCCAACCTGTTCGTCATGTAAAATGTTTCTTAATGGCTGCATTTATGAAGTTGTATTGCCTTTTAGAAAGTAAAAATCTTTGGGGTTTTTTTGTTAAGTTTGGGCAGAAAAGAAGATAAAGTAGCTCGACCACGCCTAGACTACTTTCTCCAGCGCTGCTTTATTTCCAGTCATGTTTCCTTCAGTGGGAAAAGTGTGGGGTTTTTTTCTTCCTTATTGTGTTTCACAAAACATAAGGAGACAAGGCTCCGAAAGAAAGTGTTTTATCTAGCTCTGTAAACAGCTAAAACAAATACATGTTTGTTATTTTTCCTCATTTTCCACTTTCTGGGGAGACTTGAAGTATGTGTTAATAAGTAAGACAAGCGACTGGGTAACAGAAACCGCCTCTGTTTCTTCTTTTGTTTGTTTTAGAGAAACATTGTTATTGATGTCTCTACAGTGAATTGCGAAAGTCTGCCACAGACAGGTCACAGCTCTCCTTGTATTTGCACATTAAAAAGCCTCACAGTTTCCCCTCCTTATTATTATTCATTTTTTTTCTCTCTACAACACTGAAAAAGGTCCCTGCAGATGTTCCCTTGGCTTTTATGTCAAAAGCTATCTGACTGATACGGGGAAATGTCAGCCGAATCCAAAAGTAAAAAACAACCTGATTATTCCCTTCCGTGAAAGGTCACCTGTGACACAGTATCTCGAAAATGTAAGATAAATTTGTACAACATTAGGTGTACCCAGGCTGGTCACAAGCGTCTGTCTCAGCTCAGACTGGAAAAGATTCAGCTGGCTGTGGACACGCTCAACTTAAGCCACAGAGTCACACATTCTTGTATTTGTTTATAAAATCTGAGTTTCTGATAAACTCTGTGTAATACAACATCGACTGCAACTCATCATAAGACTTTCGCTGTGCCTTCACAGTGAGCGTTCACGGTTTGAAACAGCTGACACGAAATCTGATGTCTCCATCAGGCTGATTGTGCGTGTGCAGTCATTTTCTTTTCTTCCATAGGTGACCGCCTTGTTCACTCACACAGGCAATGGAAGATGTAAGAAGATTGCTTTTTATGGATTGCATTCTTAACAGTTGGGAGTGATGCTTTTTTTCCCTCTGGCTGGCTGGGGTGCTCTGTACAAAAACACAGTGGGTGAAGGAGACGCTTTGCATTGTGCATCTGTCCAGCGCCTCGTGAAAAGGTTCTCCTCTGATAGAAGTGGCAGATCATTTATTTTTGCAGTAAAATTGCAAAACTGATGTAATATTGTGCTGTCCGTCTTTTGCTGATTTACTATATATTGAAGGTAATATAAAGCTCAATCTAGGACCAGAGCTGATGGATGAGTACAAAATATACACTGGTTGTGTTTCATGTGGCTCCCTGCTGAGGATGGCACAAATTTCTACTGGAACTCTGACAGTGAACGCAGCACAGCACGCCTTTCCTCTTGCCTAATGATGCAAATTATTAAAATGATTTCCCTCCACAACCTGTTTCATGCATTTCCTTCCAGAAATAATTGAGGAATCTTTTTATGTTTTTCAATTAACTGCTTTTTTCCTCTTTCTTCCTCCCTGGTTGACATTCATTCTAATTGCTAAAGATTCAGGCTTTAGTTGTGAAATGTTGCGGGGCATCGCAATAATAGACGCTTTATTTTCCCTGTCAATCTTCCACAGTGGGAAGGAGAAGTGTGAGGGGAGCTTACAAATAATTACTGAAAGAAAAACATAATTTTTTTCTGCTTCAGAAGAAAATACACACATATTCCTCTCAGGGAGTAATTACAGTCAATACTGACACAGTACAATTGTAAATTTTTTGTTGTTTTCAGAAAATTTGTGCACTCACACCTAACACACATGCATCTCTAATCCAGCCTAGATTTTTCTTTTGCCTATACGCTTAACCAACGCCTCTTACAAAAGTTCCTCTTGTTTTGTTTCACTGCAAGTCTGATACCCGGCGATGTCCTGTGCTCCATTCCAAAGGAAAATGCCACTGAAATGTTTTTTAGTTTCAAACACTCAACTGTGGAGGCTTGAAAGGTGGTTATTAGGAGTAGGCAGCTTTGTACTTCATAGACACCAGCAGCTGTGGTCAGTTTCAATTCATGTCGGTTACAATGGATGGTGATTTAGTTTCACTGAAAGGGATGATGAAAACATTTATAGGAAACCTCTGAGACCACTTCTGCAGTGCAATTCACTTCACTTCACCCGCGTGCTCAGTATGTTAAAAGGATACTTTATCAAGTATCAGGTATCTATAAAGCAAACTAAAAATGTTTATACAGCTACAATACAGAGGTTTGAGTATTTGTTACACTACCATTAGTACTGAGAGCAAAATAACCAATTTTATCATAAATTGTTTAATTGATTGTAAATGTACATTCATGTAGGAAATAAGCATATTTATGTCACCAAACAAACCAAAACTACGTCCCTGGATGAAAGGGGAGGGGGGACCGAAATGCGTCCATATGGACTCTAAATTACATCTGAACTGGGCTTTTGCTGTGCATCCAGTTGATGGGAATAACCTCACCCTCCTGACTCTGCCAGTGTCCTGATGGAGGTGAAAACTAGGTTGTTTCCCTTGGGACAAAGGGGCAGATGTACAGAACCATACTTGTCCTCCCTTGCACATATACAACACACACACACACACACACACACACACACACACACACACACACACACACTAAACTAGATATCTCTCCAGGGTTCTGTCTCAAGCCGAGCCAAAAACCCAAGCTGGGTAATCCCGAGGGAGCTCAACTCTACCACCGGCTCTCTGCTCAAATCCTATTGGGTCAGAAAATCCAGAGAGCAACTGCTCCACCACTGGAGGGAGGAGGGGGGCTTGTTTTTTCACAGTCCTATATGGTGCCGCTGTCCCTGTAGAGAATATGAGGATGGCAGAGGGAGCAACTTAGGGGCGTTTCGTGACATTGTGAGGGCCCAGCTGGCCCAGTCTGGACGGCTGTGAGCACACTTTAAACAATCCCAAAAACACACACGTACGGTATACACACACTGTCAACCATCTCCTGGTGTTTAGCAGTGCTCCACATACTTTTTACACCACCGTCGTTCATCAGCAATGATTATGTCACCTAAGAGAGGTGGAAGGAAAATCAACAGGGAAACATTTTCTTCAACACGCATTCTGGAAGCTCAACAATCAATTTCAGACTAATCTGAGGAAATGCAATGGCCACCTAATCAGGAGTGAGGCTGAGAGGTTTGCCTTGAATCATGGCACGGCAGCGTCATGCCGGATAACTGGCGCTGGCGTGGAAAATTAGGAAAAACACACCAAAGATGCCAGAGATAGTTTAATAAGCCAAACCAAAGGGAGGAGGGGTGAGGGTTGTGTAAACTGTGACATTTTTTGAGCATATAGAAAAAGAAATTTAAGTTTGTACAGTACAAACAGAAGGTCAACAGATGTGAAAAAAGCTTTGTTTTTATTAAAATGAGTAGTAAAAAAGAAAGCACAGAGGGCAGCATCCTTGAACTGGCAAACCACGCAGTATCAGTGATTTACCTGATAATCATATTCAGTGCAAATTACCTCCCAGCATCATAATACTCATGAATCAATCAACTTAGGGGATTTCCTAGTACATACAGTGCAGATGTTATTTACAGCCGTGATATATTTACACCTAATATCCACATACAATCTGTGAACTGATGGAGTGGCCTAATAACACCTCATTTCCCATCCCCCTGTGCAAAGCAACCAAAGGTCAACATCTGCTCTCGCCAGTTTGGAAAACACTGGGAGGCAGAGGATGACTAGGAGGGGGGATGGTTTCATTAATTGGCAATCAGAATCTGAATTTCAATCACTTTATTCGTTCTGTACAGTAAATGAGAGGAACTTTGTGTAGATGTGGATGTACATGAGCAGGAAATTGAGTCATATGTCTAAAAGGAGCTCAAACACGTTTGCAAGTTGATGCACATGCAGTATCTCTTTGCACTATGTTGTAGGATGAAATCACTGCAAACAGTTTTAAGCACTGGATACTGATATGTGAAATTTTAGCCCTATCTCTTCATGCTTTGCCTTTAAAGTACTTCACCGGAAATCAATACAGTTTTTCTTTCCGGTAGTGATGAGTTCTTGTGGAGAGGAAAGTAACAAAACATCCATATAAACCTCTCAAACAACTTCAGCTGCAAATCCATTTCTTCACCTATCTATATCAAAACTTTTTTATTTCATAGTAGTGGGTTGAGTATGTATGGTCTTTTACAGTAAAAACCTGCTAACAGTTAGACTGAGCTAGAAAATAAATGGGACAGATAAACTGAACAATTAGGAAGACAAGCTTAATTAAAGCAGTTACAGGGTAATTATTTGGTACATTCTTTAAGTTAAGAGAGGGATAGAGTGGCAAAGTGGAAGTAATTATAATTAGTTTTCCCATAAAAGAAAAGATGGACATGAATCTCTCCTGGTTAAGACATCAGCAGAAAAGCTGCACACTGTCAAGCTTGCGAGCAGGTGCGTTAGATTCAAGGTTCGAGGTTACACAACAGGTCGCCAACAATTCTGACAGCAGTAATTCTACTAGTGCACTCAGTGGCTAACGGACAAACATCATTGGTCTGCATTAACTCAACTAATTCTGTCTTTTCCGCAGTTGTGAGCTCAGGTTGCAGCACAAATCTTTGCGTGTCTGGCTTACACCTCTCAGTGGATGTCTACTCAGCACCTGAAGCTGAACATCGACAAAACTGAGCTGCTCTACCTTCCCGGAAAGGCATCTCCCATCCACAAGCTCTCTGTTACTATTGAGAACTCTGTGGTGTCTCCGGCTCAGACTGTTAGAAACCTGGCTGTGACACTGGATGACCCAGCTGCCCTTCGCTGCAACGCCGCCCGTTCCTGCAGATTCATCGTCCACAGCATCCGGAGGATAGGTTCTGGCCCACTACTGCAATTCTCTCCTGGCTGGTCTGCCTGCATGTGACATCCAACCTCTGCAGCTCATCCAGAATAGACAGCCAAAGTCACTCGCTTCTGCTTTCCGGTTAATGGGACCTTTTTGGGGAAAAATATGTACGGTAGTCAATGGCGAGAGAGAACTTGTGTTTTTATACAGCCCTGAATTACACATATGATGTCGGTCAACTTTAAAAAAAAAACAATTTTGCAAGTCAAGAAAGTCGCAGTTTGTCATAAAACAATAAAGTTACATTTATTTTAGCGTGAAACCCGTTCAATGAACTACATCTCTCGTCTCGCACAATACGTCACCAACATGTTAGCGCGCTAATGCTAGCTAACATTCATTAACATCACTTGGTTGCCTCTAGCTAGACGACTTAGCTAAGGTCAGAGCAGAAATATATCTCACCTGATGTGTTTAATCCAATGACTCCTGGTGCTTTTATCACATAATCTTCTCAAGTAAGTATTTTGACGTTAGCTTCGGTAACGTAAGCGTCAGTCTTTGAGTTACGACGTCATATACGTAAATTTAGGGTTTGTATTATCAAAGTCTTATACCTCAACAATTTTACATCAAACTGCGACTTAAATGTGACATGTATATTTTAAATCAACCATCATCATATGTTTAATTCAGGGCACAATTCAAACGGGATCAAAATATGTGTTGTCCCTTGCCATTGACTACCGTACAGTATTTTTCCGTAATTGCCTTTGTATTTACACATGTAGTTTAGTTTTCAGGTTTATCATTCAACAGGGTGTCTGCGGGGTCTTAACATGTCTTGAAAGGTGATAAATCAATTTTGCGAAAATTAAGGCCATTAAAAAGTCTTTTAACAAGGTATTAAATTTTGAAGATTTTTTTTCAGTGTGAAAATCCTGTTTGCCCCAAAGTTAGTCTGCTAAAAGTGTCGGTGAACGTTTTTATTTATAGCGCAGAGCCAACAACACTCGACAGGCAGAGAGCAGCGACTGTGATTCGTCTCTAACGTCCGGCGCAGGGATCCACTGAGCGCCTGTTTCTCTCTTAAACGCCCCAAAAAATAGATCTGTGCAAACCAGAAAAAGATTTACGAGTACAACTGACAGTAACCTCCCTCCCCACCGAACCCTCAGTGCTAATCGTCCAAAACATAGTCGGAGGGGCGATCAGGAGTAACGGGATTAACCCGGTTGGCCGGTCGCTCTGCGGTCGCTTGAACAGCCCCGTTCCTGAAAAACAAGAGCGAGACGCGCCGCCAGAAGCTGAATCGGTAAGACAGAAGACAGCAGGGAGAATTCAAGCAGCGCGCGGGTTTGGCTAATGTTAGCTGGATATTTAGCTAAATCGCTGCCTTTTATTGAAACACGTTGAACTTTTCATAAATCTGATAATCTTGTCAGCGTCACTGTGAACAGACCAATCACAGCCTGGATGGATGGCACAAAGTTAATGAATAAAAAACAACCCAAACTGAAACAGCTGAAATTTGAATTAATATTAAACTAGTGGTAAGTTATATTCTGTTATATGAAAGTATATTGAATGAACATAACATAATGAAAATATTAATGCCAAAATTACAGTTTACTATTAAGTTAACATTATACTTTTAATTTAATGTTATATTATTATACTAATCCTGTCATTTAGAGCAGTTCCTCCTCCAGGTTGTGTCTGTGCTACACCGCCTACACTACTTACGTTATTCATCACTCAGTTTATTCTCTTCATCTTTGTTCCCTCCTGGTCTGTTTGAATATTGTTGTATTAATCAAGTGGTCAATTAAAGTTGTCACACATATCATTGCAGGCAAGCTCACATTGTCTAGTTTAAACCAACTGTACACTGTGAACTTACACTGTGTTTCACATGATTTGCTGTAATGTTGCTACATAAACGTCATAGCTTTTGTAAGACAGCTGCTTTTTGCAGAAAAATCTAACCAGTCCTTCAAAAAGAAAACTGTTTGCTCATACAGGCTGTTACAGGCAACTGAGAAAGTTTCTGACTGCTTCAATTTTTAGGTGGCGTTACAACCTGATGACATACAGGCAATCAACATGTTATAAATATATTTAAATTCCTTTTAAAAACTCAAATGTCCCTTTTAAAAGGTGTGTGGCTGACTTAATCGGTTAGCTCAAAGTGGCGCTGCAGTCTTAAAATATGTTGAAAAAGTCTTGAAAAGGTCTTAAAAAGGTATTGAATTTTACTTCAAGATTCCTGTATATACCCTGTTCAAAAAAGTTATTATAGTAATTTCCTTACAAACAAAACACCAGTCATGAAAACCAGTACAGCCAGTCAACAGGATGTAGGGACACTGACGCAGACAAATGTATGCACCTGCCAATGAGCTCAACAGGGTTACGTATGAGCATTAAGTGTATTGTTAGGAGATACTGTTGTTTTTTACAGCCACCTTTGACACACTGAGGGCTTAAACAATTATTGACTACACAACACGTGCTTCTAATACAGGGCTGAAAAAGTTAATATGAAAGTGATTATCACTTCATGCAGAAAGTTGGCAATATCATATGGTGCAGCAGACATATTTGCATATTCAAGGCCCTGAATAAAAGCAAGCATGGATTGTTTCCTGTTGGTTCGAGCTCTTCAGTAAACCTCACACATCACTCTCATGTTCAACCTCGCCAGTCTGTGATGTCTTATATCAAAGGAAGCCACAGGGACAAGAAGGGAAGAGACATTTGTAGTCTTGTCTCTAAGACTTTTTCCCCCATCTGCTGTGGTTGGCTGTTACATTCAGTATATCTGATCCACCATGCAACACTTATTCCAATGAAATTTTAGATATTGGATTTGATTTGCATCCTCATGTGCACAGCATGTATGGATCACTCTGCGTGGCATCTCGCATTTCACACATCTCATCACTGCGGAGGAGAGAGACGGTCCCTGCGGTGAGACACAGCAGCTTCTGCCAGGGGTCCGCCATATAAATAAATACACAAACACACTGAAGCACAAACACACATTGGCTCGGTCACGCTGTGATACTTGGAGCAGACTGACAGAATTTGGCTGAGAAAAAAAAAAAAGCCAATCCAGTTTATTTGCCTGTTGACTGGCAGGTTATTGCATTTCAGGTTTGCGAGACAGAATGCCGAAACATCAGCTGACCAACTGTAAAAGCGGGTCATGATCAAACCCTGCAAACCTCAGCTCGTATTACATCAAGTCAGATTTTCTCTGATCCTCCTCAGAGTGGTCCGAACCGTCACCTCTGGGACCGCGTAGAACTGTTCTCCAGCAAAGTCCTCTGTTTTCTTAGCGTGCAAGTGAGCGGCTCTCAGTCCAAATTATTCATCAGGCCAAGACTAGACAACCCACTGGAACATGGGAACTGAGAGAATGATAACTAACTGTCAAGAAAGAAATTGGTCGAGCCCTTTTCTTCTCTCCTCTGTTGGTTCAAGATGGCCAAAAACACATCAATCTTACATGTTGTTGACTGATTTTGGACACCTTTTCAAAGAGATTTGGTTTGTCACTTGAATAATTTGTGCCATTGTTCTTTCGAGGCCGGACCATATCAACAATTTACAGCAGCTGTGTGGTGTCTCGCAGCCGTGTCTTGTTTGGTCTTTCAAACTATGACAAACTTTAAGTGACAGTTGTGTTTGCAGTGTAACACTGATTCAATATAGAGAAGTGTGAGGCTCCCAAACCTAATTTGCCATATTTGGTACCACTGTGGCTCAGTGGTTTCTTGCGCTACACAACTTCTTTGATTTATCTTCCAACTACATGGCCATGACTCCTTTTTCCCTTTTTCTCTGAAATTCCTCTTAGATTTGTGTAAAGCTGTACAAATTAGACAATCTGTACTCTCTACAAGTCCTACTATAAGCTGTTAGGCATATACTCTACTAGCTAAATTTAGATATAATTATTGTTCATTATACATTTCAAAACTTTTTATTGTGTATTTTTTCTGTTCAATGCCAGATTGAAGTAGCTGTGAGGTCAAAATCCCTCACAGCCAGGGCAGAGCTTGGTTTGACAGGTCCAGTCCTTTATTTTTTTTATTATTTTTTTTTTGACTGCATAGATGCTTCTTACAGTAACAAGGAGCTGAATCATGAATCAGACAACCAGGACCAGCAGCCACTGCACACGTCCATCACAAAGCACATCACAGTTTGCATGACTGCGGTCCAAAAGCCATTGTCAAACTGCCAGCAATAGTCACAAAACAGAGAACTGTCACAAGGAAAAGATATAGCTGACAATTAAGAAGCTGTCGTTGTCATTCACTCCCAATCCTTCACATATGAAATTGACCAGTGGTCCAGAATGGGAGACTTCATCCAGTATTTTCCTTCTTTTTTTGCTTCACTGTTTTCTCTAATTATCTGCCGTTGATGCTTGACAGAGACTTTACCCACCTGTCAATTCTCACTAGTGGTTTGGCCATCAACCACAACAAGCAAGGGCATGTGGCATGTCCCAAGTTCTCCCTTCATATGACTTCCAGGAAACCGCTGTGTCCATTCACAGTGGACAAAATAAAAATGAAATGGAAAAGTGAGAAAGTAAGCTGGTATGTCATTTAATAACTTTCTACTCTTTCCACATATGCGTTAACTCAGACGAAAAAGAAATCATTTGAATGAACAGCTCTGATCTGAACTGCTCTCTGATCTTGTTGGCCATGGCTCTTAATTGGCTGCCTTTAAACATGAATGAGATGAAGAATACAAATGCAACTCTGGATTGAAATGTTGCATTAAAGGGAATTCTGTATTTTGACTTAGGCTTTGGGTTTATCAATTACGATATATCAAATTATCACTTTATTTACTGAGATCTGGGGATGGTGCAATCCCAGATACAAATCTGAAGAATGGAGTTTATTTTTTTTAAAAAGACCAGAGTATCATATCATTATCAGCCAATGCAGAAGCTGTGGTATCTAGAACCATCTAACCTTTTTCATGTCAATCAAAGAAAAATGTGGATTTTATGCCCATTCTTAAAACCTCTTAAGATCTTATTGGCGTGCGTTTCCTCTTCTGCTACTTCTTCTTCTTACTGAAAAATCTGATAGGATTCAGAGTTCTGGGACTTGGATAAGACCAGACATTTATAAAAGCCAAACAAACAAAATAAAAAGCACCAATTGAACCCAACATGTTGTGATTCACTTATTTGAAAATAAAACTGAATGTGAGAACACAGATTGCAACATTGCATTGAAAAACTATGAGGCTCAACAGTAGTATCCAGGAAGTCCCTCCATTTGAGTACTTTTCTAACATGTCTGTTGCACTCCAGGCCCATTGTTTTGCAGCAAATATATTTTAATTTAATAATAATAATTTAATTTCCTAAACAGCTGGTCACTGTAGTTTGTAGCAAATGTTAGTCACATGGGAGTAAATAGAGCATTTGTTGGAGACCATTTTCAGGGGCAGATTAATCCACATTTGGTGCTCTAGTGAGTATTTCTGGCAGTGGAGCAGTGTATGTGGGACTGAGTCAAGATAAACTACAGTGTGTGTGTTCATGGTAATGAAGGAACATGTCAAACAGTGTGACTCACTGATGTGTTTTAATAGTTTTCGGACAACAATGGAGCTCTATGGCACAGAGGAATAAGATATATCAGGCGATAGATGCACACACACACACACACACACACACACACACACACACACACACAGTACTTAATAAAATCGATTAATTATTGCTTTTTGGTGATATCTAAAAGTTTCAGTAAAGCTTTATCCTTAAATTCAAAAACTTGAAAAATGCAAATAAAAATTATTTGTACAAATTAGATAATAAAATGGTAAAACATTTACATTTTGTTAGTCAAAAGTTATTATTTACTTGATGAAATCTTATTTTTATAAAAGCATTTTATGATTCTCTGCGACCCTGTACACAAGATAAGCGGTTGACGATGGATGGATTGATGGATTTTATGATTCTAATCTTACAGGAACTGAAAACTGAGTATCAACCTATCATATCATATCCAGAATAAAGTAGGTTGAGACTCCACAGGTCAAAATGAGAAGGTCAGGGTTACCAAAAAATGTCAGCAATGGTGTGGGAAAGATATATGTGAGGAAAAAAGACTTGCTCTGCCCTATATTTAATGATTTCTTTCCCTGACACTTTGTTTCTGCACCTTTGACAGTTCATACCAGCATCTTTCTCATTTTGCCTTTTTCCTTTTTGCCTTCGCTTTTTTATTGTCTATCTATCTATCTAGGTCTTACTTTTGTTTCATCTCTGTCTCTGTGTCTCTGCAGGTTTACCGTGCTCCTGTAATTGTTTTCTCATCTCACTCTCCGGGGATGTGTTGGCATGGCCTTATTATCCCGGCTGATCAATGTGATTTATAGGTTTAGGGAGCGAGACATGCAAACTTTCTCATCTCCGGGGGATAAACCGAAGAAATCAATCACACACACTCTGTGCTCTGTGTGTGGGCCAATCCAGACCTGAAAACTACTTTCTCCAAAGACCATCATGGAAGCAGTAGCACTCTTCAAATCGAGATTCTGTGTCTAAGTTGTTCTTTTACTCCCAAATACTCAATTTAATCTTTATACCAGCAGTGCTTTTTGTGAATGCTAAAAATATACACTATCTTGATGTTACTCAGCTGAAACACCTGGAAACACGTTTTTTTTCCCCACAAGTTATCATTTTGTGTCTTTCACTACAGTTACGCTGATTAATTTGTTTATGCCATTGCACCATTGCACTAATTTGCCATCATGCAGATGGCAGCCTTGTTAACATAATCATGCTGGCCCTCATGAGGACAGCAGGAAATCATATTGTTGTGGATTCCCACCAAGATTTGATGGTAATTGCTGACATTTTTTTTCAAACATTCATGTTTTTTAATGGCATTCACCGTCATCAGAGAGGAAACTGCAAGATCACACTTCAGAATCAGATTGACTGTAGACTTGCAGCTTGATTTTTATTGATCCTGTACATGAGTCAGGCTGGCTGATAAAGGCTTAGGGTTAATAAAAGCCTGTAAAAGACTGTATTGAGTTAAAGTTAATCAGTTTTTTTTTTAAAGTCTCTCCCTTATCCTTGATGATGGATCACACTGTGCACCTGCCAGACAGGTGTGTGACGTCAAATCAACATACGGCAAGCTGTGTTAGTCACAGTGTGACTTCCACAGGATCGATCCCGTACAGTTTAGCATTCAGAATCAGGCTCTGGGCTAAAAAGAAGAGGTTTCATATTTAACACATGTAAAAGACTCTGGATTATCTTCATCCAGCTCAACAATAAAATACATCCAGTAAAGTCAAATGTTTTAGCTTTCTTTAGCACTGGACTTAAGCTGATGACACCGACAACTGGTATTAGTTGTGTTGTTTTGACAATGTTTTTAAGGTCACTGCTTGTTAAAGCAACATTATGTAGCAATTTTATCTTAAATTAACAGCTTTATTTTAATTGGCAGGGCAGGATTTCTATAGTGAGAACAGTGTAATGCTTTACAGCACCACAACATGTCATCAAAACTCTTCAGCAAGCAAGGGGAAGAAGCAGAATAAGTATACGAACAATGTGAGTTCTTTGGAGGAAGCTAGTTCGGTATTCTCAGTGTGGATATCGTGGCAGAATCTGCAAAGACACCAAAGAAGACGTTGGGGGAAGCAAAGAAGAGAAAAAGACAGTGTGAGACTCCGGACAAGAGTAAATACTAGACTGGCTTTTACTCGTTGCTGTGAGCCAAAAGAGCTGAAAGGATGCAGGACAGATGCCGAGCTGGCCTTATTGCTATTGGACTAGTAAGAAATGACTTAATATCTACCTTGCTGTGTCTTGTGTTGTTGCACTTGCTTGTCACTATTGTTTTGGTTTATTCTCACTGATCCCATAGTTTCGTTTTCAGCAGCAGAAGGCAGCTGTTTTCAAACAGATTTTAACATTGTTTAATACTTAGCTGGCTAACCAGGCTAATCCGAGTAGCATACTGCAGTTGATTGACAACAGTTGGGACACTGCCAACACATTCTAGGTAGTGTATGCAGAATGAGCAGTTTCAGAGTTGTTAATACCTGCAGGAAATCTAGAGACACTCGTTAGCTCCGGTGAATATTTGGGTTTAGTCCCTCACACAAGAAGTCCCCCGCTATCTCTGGACATTCTGCTTTTTCAACTAGCTGACGATGGCAACCCCTACACACACATTTAGCAAGGAAAAAATCTGTGGCTAGGACTGTGAGAAAGGTGTACAAAAAGCTACCAGGGCAGGGAGCTGCTGCCCGCTGCAGGGATGGTAAGTGGCAGGTGGGGGAAATCAGTGTGTGTACCTCTTGCAGCTCCTGGCTTGTTTCTCATTTTAGGGGATAAAATCCGTCTTTGACCTTCTGTCCATATCTCCCTACCTCAATAATACCCATAAAGTCGTGAATAGCTCCTGTCGGGGGAAGGGTAGAACCTTGCATTTGGACATTTCACTTCACAACTTTTCATATTTTTGTCCAGAACAGGGGTGGCAAGACATTCAGATCCACCTTTGTGCATTATTATTACCTATCGAGAACAGCTCCAGGAAGTTTTCCCTAAAGGCACGTGGAAAACAATTCAAATAACAGCAGAACACCCGATAACGCTTACATGTCATTGAGTTCCTCCTTTTATTGTGTGTAGATATATCTAAAGCCAGTGATGGCCAAGTCCCCTTGTGTGTGTGAACATAATTGGCCAATGAAGTTGATTCTGATTGTGTTTCTACAGAAGGAAAGATGTAACAGGCAGTAATCACATAGTAATCAAGTCTAAATCACAATCACAGACACTTGAGACGTGACATGTAATTGAAGATTTTAAATTGCACATGGACTTTTTCATCTGAGACTTGACTTAACTTGAGGTAAGACTTCTCTGAGACTCTGACTATGATTTGGTGACGTATTACCATCTCTGGCTTCCTGCGACACTGGTCACTGAGCTCATCGGAAACACTCCTCAGCCTGCGGGGACACGACCAGTTTACTATCGCTGGATGATATTTATCTGTTTCCATTGACTCAATAACTTCAATTAACTCCAATTAAAGGATGGGTTTAAGGATAATTAATCATTAATTAACCAAGGAAGGAGGGTGGTAAATATTTACTTATTCATCATACATATTTGTTGTTTTTCTCATGATTATTTTATGAGGCAATTTTCTTATAATGCGTGCTCATGTGTGCAGCCTTTTAATCTAACATGCTGCCGTCACTGATTGCACATTCACCATGGATGTTTGACCATAATCTTTTATCCCTGCTTCAGACAGTCTGTTGATAAAATCCAGTGGAGAGCAGGGACCACAAAGTTAATAGACTATCACTCCCCCCTAAAAAGAACTGATTGTACTATTCGGGAGGGTCACATACACAGTGAGAGGGGTCGCCGCAAAAGCGAGAACAAAAGAAAAACTGGGAAAAGTGAGTGAAGCGAAAGAGTGTATTTGGAGTTCTGCGGGTTAATTCAGCGCCTTTCAGCTACAATTGCCGTGTCTAAGCATTCACGAGCCATAGACGGAGTGAGTGAGGGAGGGAGGGAGAGAGAGAGAGACAGAGTAGGGGAGGCAGAGAAATGAGGGGAATGGATGGAGCAACAGCACAGCGCTCAGACACAAGAGGGAGAGCTAGAGAGGCAGCCGCTGTGTGAGCTCGTCCACAACGCTCTGAGCAGGTAGAGCGAGCACGCAATCAACAGAGGGAGAGGCGGAGAGAGAGAGAGAGAGAGAGAGAGTTTAGGGGGGGGAAAGGAGGGAGGGAGGAAGTCTGTCTAGTCACCTGAAGATTACTTTGTCTCACTTCTTTCACCCTGAGTGCTGGAAGGAGCAGCGAGGAAAGAGCTGAGTTGATCAGGAGGTGGCAGCTCTTGCTCTCTTGTCTTTTTTTCTTCTGCATGGGGGTCAGCTGGACGTCTCTGCAAAAACCCCGGTGATCATCCTCCACTGGAAAGACTGAGAAACAGAAACCAGCTCGTCAAGGAGAGAAAAAGTGAGAAAACTGCAGCTGCAAATGCAGAGAAGTTTTGCTGAAAATCCATGACTGACAGCTTTTAAAGGTAGGATTTGAATTTATTTGTTTGAGGATTTGAATTATTGCTTTGTTAATATGCTTCTGATAACACTGCATCACCTCAACTGGTGGTAAATGAAAATCCCCAACATATATTGATTTGTTGCACATAATGATCAGAAGAACCTGTTACAAGGTAAGTGGGTTTGCGTTTTATCAATAAGCGATCATAAATATGGTTTATTGACTTTGTGGAGCAGCAGCACTTGTTTTATTCAACTGGGCCGCGTGTTATGAAAATGTGAGACAACAATGTAAAGTGGAATAGAGTGGAAGAACACAATTTATCTTAAAAAGATATTCTTCAACAGAGCAGAGAATATAGAGAAAAATGTAGAAGAGTAGAGGGAAGGAGAAACGGGGGAGTTAGAATAAGCAGGGACTAGGTTGAGAAAGAAATACATGAGTGTGAATGAGTTGGACTGAGAAAGACGTAGAGAGTAAAATAGGGATAGGAGGGGGAGGGACGGGAGACTGGAGTGGCGGGGGCTCGCTGGCAGCCAACTCAGTAACCAAGGCAGCTGACATGAGGGAGAGCCAACAGGGGACAGTGGGATTTCTATTTTTCACCCTTGCCGAGATACGCCGGGGTTCTGCCAAGTCCCCTGCCTCATCCCCCACGGATAAAGATTTCATTGTGTGGCGCTGTGACCGAATTCATTAAGCATCTACATGTACTCTCCCCTGGCCGCACTTACTCTCTGACGCTCTCTATCTCTTTTCTCCCTAAACTCGCTCCCCGGCTGATATTCACTCTCCCCGCTTGTACCGCCCCCCCCTCGCTTTCATTATAGTCTCAATTGGCCCTATAATCAGCTCCACTCGTGTTGCATCAACAGTTGTGGGTTTTTTAAGCCCTGCAGTGAATAATAAACACATATGCTATGATTCTTGAGGGAGGCTTTCGAGACTGGCTCTAAACCCAAAGTATCTCAACCTTGGTTTTGGGATGCCACACAGTGTCGCTCTGTGTGCAATGAGAGGTCAAGGGAGATTTAATAGATGGCAACTTTTAGAATTTGGGGCATTTTAGGCCAGAAAAGGGTTGTCAAATGTTGAAAATTCTGTGATGCAGAAAAAAAAACTAAATTGTGTTATGTTTGGTTTTTTTGCATTTCTTATTTGAAACCACATCTCCAGAATGACAACATTAAAGTGACTAAAATAAATGATTTCATAATTACACTGAATGGCATGAATACTTGTATGTGAAAAGGGTAACATGTTCTGACAAACACAAAGAGAATTATCACCTGTCCGCATTTCCCCTGTGCTCTATAGAGCTTATTGTTTTGGTTGTCCAGCAGCAGAAGGAAGCTGTTTTCACAACCCGTTCTCACTCCCGACCCGTCACATATGGACGCATGGTCAAGATCCGATCTGCATCAGTTTGTAACGCACTGGGCATCCTTATAGCGTCATTCTTCAACACAGTTGGGGGAAGCTCTGTAGCATCAGTTTCTGACGGTAAAGGTAGGTATGATATTTAACAGAAAAGACTGGAGTAAGGAAGTGGGAGGGAGGGAGGGAGGGAGGATGGATGGATGGATGGATGGATGGATGGATGGATGGATGGATGGATGGATGGATGGATGGATGGATGGATGGATGATGGATGGATGGATGGATGATGGATGGATGGATGGATGGATGGATGGATGGATGGATGGCGAGAACCCCAACTTTGAACCAGGAGACCAGGGTTCATGTCCTATGTGAAACAAAAAGTCAACATTAACATTTTTTATTTAATTTACGTGAGTTATGTAAATTGCATAAGTTATGCAAGTGACGTAAGTTAACTTACATGTTAACTGACCTACGTAGTTATTTTAACCCAAACCCTGATCTTTTCCTAACCTTAACCAAATAGTTTTCCTGCCTTAACCGAACCAAGTAGTTTTTGTGGCGAAACCTAACCAAATTTAATAACTTGCCATTGCATTTATTATTATTATTATTATTATTATTGTTGCTGCTTTACTGGATGTTGCAAATTTGTTGTTGCTAAGCATTGGTAACTTGACCGCGGCATCTTAAACATCTAAAAATCACGCTATAGGGGTACCAAAGACGTCACAAAGTGACGCCAAAGGGCTTCGACCAAGTGTCAATATGTGATGAGTCTGGAGCGAGAACGTGTTGGTTTTCTGTGAAAAAACTGCCCAGCACCAAACAGCAGACAGACACCATAAGCGACTAGCTGGTGGAGCATTTAGCAGTGAGAGATCCAGATTTTTCCCTCAGAGAACAAGAGTTAAATTGGACTTACATTCTCACCAAACTATAACACCAAATTAATGCCAATTTTGCTCCAGTTTCAGCTTGATGTGTAAATAAACAGCTGTTTGCTAACAAGTATCAAACTCTTTATATGTCACTGTTGGGTTTACAGCTTGTTCCACTGCCCCCAAGTGGCTAAAAAATCAGCTATTCCAGGTTTAACCAAAACCCTAGTCCAGAGTAAGTTGCACTATTGCTAAGCCTCTTTTGACCAGACAAAGAGTTGACTGGGATCAAAACTTTGTCAGTTTGAAGACATTAGTGGTCTGGAGTAAAAATTGCCCCCATTACACTTTCCTTTGATGCTGTTTGCCTAACCTTGACCAAAAGACTACATAGCTCAATCTAATATTAACCAATGTGACAAATATGGCAACAATGGAGCCTTAATTTGTTCTGTCATCACAAATAATTGTTAATGTTGCTACTAATGAGAAAAATAAGTCATTTGCATTTCCAAGTTTAAGGGATGCCTGATATACCTGCCATTTTAGAGGCTTTGACATCCCCAAATGGTAGTATCAAAAGAGACACTGTGGCAAACAGCATTAACACCCCTCAACTTTTCAGACCCTCAGAGTTTTTGTACATCTGCAGTCTCATAAACCTTTGTACAAGTTTATGAGACTGCACTGGGAGATTCTCATAAAACAAAACTTCCAGAAAATGGCCTTACCACTAGGGATGAGCAAGTACACCATGCTCTCTATACACGGTCTGAATGGGCGAGGCTTAACCCGGATATGGGTGGGAAAAACCAGACATTATTAAAGCCTTAAAATGACATGGGTTGATCAGAAGTTGCTATGTTTATCTAATAAAGCTAAATTCAAATTGTATGTGTTCACTGTCTATATCATGCATTAGTCTTTTCATGCCTTTCTCCAGATTTAACACCATGTCATCATCCCTTTAGATAAAAGGCTGGTAAAAGGCTCGTTATTGTTTCCAAGATGTGAGACACATCGCTTGTGGTGAAATCAATAGCCCAGTAAATTCTTAATTGAATGACTGCAGGGCCCAGAACCTGATAGTGCTTTATGGGCTACCAGAAGGAACCTTTGAGAGCACATGAAATATCAAGGACCCTGCCCGCATTGTTGTGGTCTAGGAAAAGACGTCATGTCAATCAGCCAGGCCTGGCAGCGACAGCGGCGGTGGGAGTGTGTTCGCGCTTGTACACCTGCCATGTTGTGTTTGAGTGGTGTCATATTACCTCCAATAAGCTTTTGTTCCTTTGTAAGACTTTTTTTGCCCACTTGATCATTATGTAGCACATTTTGCCGGTATTATTTGACACCGGGGAGTGGTAATATGGATGTCATTATGGAGACAGAAAACCACCCTTATGGTTTCAGGGTATAAACATCATTGTCGGGAAATGGACACTGAGTGTGAAAACGAGATGTATGTTATCTGTACACAAAACACCCGCATAGAATTTTGTAGCAGAGCGAATCCTTTTGTTGGAGCTGTAACTCATAAATCTGAGCTGTTGGTGGATTGACTGACCTCGGGGCTCTTGTTGCCACTTCAACAGACACAAAAGACTACAATGAAATCTTTTGGTAAATTTGTAAGTGTCACGCTTGTTTCACGCCCGCAGAATCTCACCCATCACTTTGTTAACCAATTTCTCCACAATGTGTGAAGATGTTTTATAGCAGAAATCGTGCACTGAATTAATAGTATTTTACATTGAAATTAATGTAAGTCTTGATCATTTTGTGGATTAGTAGTATAATGAACGCCAAATATTTAGTTTACCCAGTAAATTCTTGTTTCTGCCTTGTTTATTTTTTTATTAATGGGAATGAATGGATTGGTAATTAGAATATTTCAATACATGCTCATTTAGACAAGCTGTTGGGATTGTCTGAACATGATGCAAAGCTCTTTCCATATGTTCAGACGGCGCTACTGTGTCATCGTATTTCCATACAGTAAAACCACCAAACCAAACCAATCCAACATTCACTCGCGATTGGCTCGCTCCCATAGGTGTGAAAAGGGGCAAAGCTGTACCACATGACTACCTCTGGCTTGAAAAATTTGGATGAGGTTGTGAAAAACAGCAGCAATAGACTGACACACCTCTACTGCACATTTTTTAATCCAAGTGAAACTGCAGCACATACCAGGAAGATGTAGCTATCTGTGTGCTATTAAAATGGAATATTTCAATTTCCAGTCAAGTTTAGTGCAAATTTTAAAAAGATCTTCAGAAATTTGGAAAAATGCTAATTTCCATCCACTAGTGACACACGAATTAGGAGTTGGGCCCATGACTCAATTAAATGAGCTCCAGTCAAACAATGAAAATATGCCATTAAAGTTTCATGAAAGAAACATAAGTGCTTTTTGGTGAAATTTCGACTTTTTCTCAAATTTGCAGTGTTTCCACTCAGGTTTTTTAATGCCAAATTGAAAATGAGCATAAAAAACAGGTAGATAGAAGAACAATGACCAGCAACTCCCCCCAGCAACTTCAACTTTGAGGGTGGCGGCTCCAGTAAAGATGTACACCTGCTAACTTCCAACCTTATTCTGACAGAGCATATTTTGTCCCAAACTGTAACAAGAATTAGAAATATTAACCGTTTCATCAAAATATGTCTGCACTTTAAGAAGATTGAAAGACTCAACAATCAGCACTTTTCCAGAGGCATCTATTTACCACTACAAATTAAAGAAGAGGCACGAGGTGGACAAATGGACTGAGGCAGCTACACATAAAAAAATTTTAACTGTCAGTACCAAGATTGCTAATTCAACTCAATACAACCTTAAAGAAAAATTTGCTCTGTGGCATTCTGATTATTTAAACACTTCCCCTGCCCGCTCATGCACTACTAGAAGGTGCAAGTTTTCATTTCATTAAGTTGCTCCTGCAACTTCCTCCAAGCTCAGACAGTGAATTATTCCATCCCCTCTTGGGTTGAAGAAAGCAATCATGTTTTCCTTCATTTTTCCCAGGATTGACTCTCAGGCAATGGGTCTATTGAAAATGAGAGTTGCTTAGAGTAATAGACAGATAGAAACACCTCATCTCTGAAATTAATTTGAATTGATTCTCCGCAGTCCTTTTCCCCTGCTCTGACAAGCTTCTGGGAGGGAAATTTCAAGCATTCAAGGCCACGTGTAAAAATACATTTCTTAATGAAGCTGATTCAAGAGATGAGCTGTCTCTCTCAGTAGTCCTCACTGTGGGCAGGTGAGCAGTCTGACTACATACCAAACCTGCCTTGCTGTGGAGCTCATTTTTGTTCACTGAACAGTTGGTGATTTTCGGGGGAAAAAAGACAAAAGACTGTGTTCATTAATTTGAGCATTTGTGAAGCCCATCCAAAGTCCACAACAGATGATTGTCATGATTTGTATGTAGACACTGCTCCTTGTAGTGGGCAAAAAGACAAATTACTTCTGAAAATCAGAAATGAACCATATTAAAATGACAGAGGTTAAATACAGTTTTATGCCATCTGGTTTGCTGTAAATCTTAGTGATTCAATGTCCAATGAAAAACAATAGTAAAACAGTACAAAACAGCCCAAGCAATTGATAGATGAAGCTTTAGACAAATGTTGTGGCTGTTTTTGTCAAAAGCTGGAACAAAACTATGTTTTGCTAAAGGATACTTGTCTTGAATATTCTAGCCTAATGTTTTCACCTCGAATGGACTTTGTTCACATCTCTGGTTGTTTGAATGTGAGGGAAAGTGTGTGGTCTTGATAGAATACAAGTTCATAGGAGAAGAAAGCTTTTATCTTGTTGAAACTAAAAGCAGACAGACAAACAGAAATAATTTGTAGTCTACCATCGTTGGCTTGACTGAGGCGGAATACAGCATTTGTGTTCACTGAACAGTTGGAGATTTTCAATAAAATAAAAGCACGTACACAAGCACATGCTTGGAAAGATAGTGTTTGCAATCTCAAACCTCACCGCTAGAGGTCTTTTTATGTGGCTAATAATGTCCAGAGGTTAAGGCAGGTAGACATCGTGGTATGGAAGTAGTTAAGGGAATGGATTTCATGTTCCACGATGTGGACTCAGTCTTTCCAAAAACAGTTGAGCACAAAATCATATTCAGGGAGCCGATTCTTTGGGCAAAAGGGGTTCATTTAAACTTAAAAAATGTTTTTCATTGGCGCCAACACCAAGTTAACAACAAGTAATTTAGAGTGTATTTGATGCTCACAAAAATGTAGAAGGCCCCCTCCTTTGGTGAACGAAAAATGCTTCAGAGCTTGTGTGTGGTGCGGTCCATGCAGTGCACTCTGTGATGGGATTGGAGGACAGGAATGTGTCAAACTGTCTTCTACCAATTGAGGAGAGTGAGTATTTGAGGAGGATGTCCCCCCACTGAAATGTCACCAGCTAAATTCATGCAACAGCAAATGTACTCACTGTCAACCTGTTCAAACATCCTACCCACTCAGTTATCAGACTCTGGATTAGAGCACCCTAAAATATAAGCGCAAACTACAATCTGCAATTACATCAAAACCAAATATCCCCTATTTAATTTTTTAACAGTCCATCTCCCAGGCATAGGCGGAAAGTAAACAGCTAATCGACCTTCAGCGAAGTCAAAAATAATGATCACATTGCATAAGGAATACAGAGTGACCTTGGTCCTGGCAGACAGTGATTACGTTTTATTGGCCCAAAAAGGAGCCCAATACTCACCAGTGTACTCCGGCTGAATAAAAGGGAGCACTGTGGGGAATGAATTACAGTCTCTGGAGTCTGTGGGCTCCAGTCAACTTTTTCTCTCCTATAGCAATGGAGGGGATGAGCCACCATAAATCTGACCCAGAGATCCATTAGGTTTCTGGGCTCTGCAGTATCAGGCTACTCTCCTTTTCTCACTCTGTCACTGCTCTTTGGACCAACCCTGACAGTAACATAATCTGTTAATTAACGTTATTCAGAATTTCATTCATGCATTTTAAGAGCGTACAGTAGGTCGTCACGAGTCCAAAATTTTGGACCTGATCTGACTAGTGGTATACCTACCCACACTAAAGAAAAACAGAGACTCAATCTGAAAGGGATCCAAGGACAGTCAGACAGTTGACCTGAGGATAACTAGACCCAATTCAAAATGTGGTAGACCTATAGAAACCCATATAATTAAACACAACACCAACATTTGCAGCAGAATAATGGATCTCCCATTAACGAGCAGCCGTGGCTGAACAGTGACAGTTATAGGTGACTAGCCTGAAATATAAAGCCTGTTTATTGACCTTTTGTGCCACCAGCTACTTCAGCTTTATAATACCCCCCTCACGATAACCAGCTTCCCGTAACAACCACACTCAAGTTGTACTACCTACATTTTCGACTTGATTAGACAAATCATTGTACAGCCTTGTTCATCATGCATGTTTTGTCCTGAACATGAAAGAGATAGGATTGCAAATAATCACATAGAACTGAATCAATTTAGTATGATCAGCAATAAATATAGGCAATAGTGCTTACTATTTGAAAATGGTTATGATTTTTGGACAATATCTCATACTCCTGCCTGGGAAACATTATAGATTTTACAATAAAGAATTGTGCTACATTTTAGGTGACTAACATTTATTTGTGTCATGTTGCTGTAGTGTCGCCTATATCACTTTTTCCAGGATTGTTTCAAGTCATCAAAATTGGACTGTAACTGCACAGTGGAATCAAAAGTTATGGCAGCGCTTGTGAAATAGGCCTTGCCTACAACCAGTTTTGGCAACCAGTTTTGAGAAAAACTATAAAGAATATCAACAATCTTTTAGTGTAAATAGGTAAATATGTTTGTAGTATTAGTAGTAAAAAGGTTTTGCAATCTGCTTTGCTGAAATGGGTATGGCTTATGCTGATAAATTTGTATTTATCCAAGGAATTCAGGATGAAAAGAATTTTGCTGCAGTTTGGCAGTTTTTTAGGAAATGGCAAAAATTGTATCTTTGTGGTGCTGTTCACAAAAAAAGTCAAGTCAAAATGAGTTCTTCCTTGGCTCAGTTTTCCTTTTCATGTCCAGGCTTGATGTGAAACCTGCGACTGGAGTGTTAGTGTGTGTGGGGGGATATCAGCGCAGATTGCTCATGAAATATGACCTCTGGAAAAGTTTCCTGTCCGCATTCTCCTCCTTGAACTCCAATCCATTATCTTCAGGTATCAAATTCATCCCAACAGGTGTAGGGTGTTAAATGATATGGGCCCGTGGCAGACTGCCACAGATGCTGGGATGAAAGAGAAGCACGAGATCAAGTGCAGAGCTGGAGAGCTGGCTCTGCTTATACACACAAACACACATATACCCACATACATTTCACAGGGGCCCTATACTGCAGTTATCACCCGCATCATCTGCAGCTGTGAGGGAAGTGAGAGCGTCACGCCATGACAGTCACATGATGGAAGTTTAGTGAGTTTTCTTTTTTTTCTGTCTTGCAGGAGATGTGACTCAAGTTTTGAAGACGTATTGCATTGCAAGATACAGTCTGCTCCCTGATTGGCTGGAAAGCTTTTATCTGAGCTTTCTTCAAACATAATTTTTCTTCCATATCCTGAAGCATCTGATCGATAGAGCGAGAGTCATGTAGACAAAGAAGACAAAGTCAGAACAGAAAAGGCTCACATCTGTTTCTTCCCTGCTGTTTGCTGAGACAGGCAAGAATTGCTAGTTGTTTGAGGAGAAAAAAAAACAAATCTTTGGCAACACTTTTTGCCTTATAGTCCTGGAAATAAAATTGTTTAGACTCATCTACTCCTGCCAAACAACACTTTCGAACAATACCAGATTTTTATTTCTATTTTAACCAGGAAGTCCCGTTGAGATCTTCCCTCTCTTTTTAAGAGAGAGAAGTGGCCAAGGTAGCAGCCATCCATAAACACAACATATTAAAATGCTACACATACATCATGACAAAATTCACAATAAAACAAAAAAAACAGTAACAAAAAGTACAGCTATTCAAACACAGTGGCCTCTCAAGAAAACCAACCTCCTTGTTTGTCTCCTTCACCACTTTCTTTATGATGCTCTCAAATTCATCAATTTATACAGGTTTTAATTTGAGATCTTTTTGCATATTATACCATACCCAGGGTCCATAATGTGAAAATTCCGTTTTCCCCACACCTGTCAAAACACATAATTTCTGTAACATAGCTGAATTAATTTATTTGTTAGAGTAACAGCTTTTGGGCTTTTAAAGTGGCTAAAATCAATATTTTTAGATTAATTCTGCATCAAATGATCATGTGAAAGGGGTGGCTTCACTCTCGCTGTTCTAATAGCTTTGTTTTCAGCTAAAAAGCTCTAAAACCCCACTATATGCTACCTGCCCGGCACAAAATGACAAGACAGATAAAGTTAGTGACATAATGGAGCATTTAGCAGGTAGAGAGACAAATAAGTCGCTCAAGGAGAGTGAATATTGCCAGAAAGATGACTCCAGATGAATGTTAATGCTGTTCGGTGTCTGCTGGATGTGTAAATCAGTAAATGCTTACTAAAACGTTTGCCATATCAGTTTTATAAGGTGTTAAGATGTCAGTGTTGTAGGGCTCAATGATTGCGGCAAAAACGCGGATGGAATCGCAGAATTTGATTGGAACATTGGAAACAACTATAAAGGAGGAAATTATTGTGGAATCAGCCAAAATATAGATGCAATTTTAAAAAAATACTGGTTTTTTTCTAGCATTATAAGCATTTTTTCCACAGCGCTTAAGCCAGACAAACAGAAAACAATTATACTGCAAGTTTTAGTGTCATTTACGGGCATCCTGCTTCTGTCCTGTGCGTTACCTTTGTTAGCGTTTTACTAAAGGGCAGAGCTCAGTGGCTACTCCACACACACACACACACACACACACCTTCGTCATATCGAATCCTACTGCCAGCAAGGATACGCTTTGCCCAAGCGAGAGGAGTCTCCATCAGACCCACTTATTACCATGTGTTCAAGCAGCACATGGAGACCGTCCTCTAGAAAATCCTTGGGAAGAAATTGTCAGTAGTCAAGTAATAACCTATTCAATAGGGTCCAATTCACATTACATGATTTGATATTTAATATATTTTCTTATTGAATTATTATTGAATAAAAGAAAATATTCATCCACCACATGATTGCACACTCTTTCTGGTAACAAAATGTGCTGCAATTGTAAATACAGAAAAAGGATTTTAATACGTACAACACTTAATTTGGGAAAAAAGTTAACGGATTTCATAGGGCCTTAGTATTGTGTGCACTGCCCGCAAATGGCCAAAAAATCTGTTAATGCAGACAAGAGACAAAAAGATATTTGGTTGTTTTAGGGTGACTGATGGGCTGCTGATGACTATAAAGTTTTTATTTCTTTTTTGCTCCTAACTATGAGGGTAAAATTTCAATAAATTTCCAGCCCATTTACGTAGTGTAAATCCTAAAGGGAAGTCATTATGTTATTGTGTTCATCTACATGTCCTCAGAGTTGATTGACGACATAAACTTCATTAGGTTTGATAGAAGGAAGATGAATATCAAGCTTGACAAATAAATGCATAACATTCAATTGTAGTTTTCTTCAAATACGTATTTCTGTTCATGTTCATTTGCATGGAATCATTTCAACCATTTGACAGTCTTTTTTTACTTGACTTTAAGAGTAATAAGCTTCAAAATAGGATTTAAGATGAAATTATTTGTGAGGACAGTTTCTTGCAGTTGAATTGACTGAAAGAACTCCAGTCAGAATCTGTTTTTCTTTTTTTTGCTCACACTAAGTCCCTTGTGTTCATGCACGCTATTTGATGGAGCCGGCATCACTGATGCCTTTTTGCAGTGATGGGTGGGAGTGGTGGGGCGGGGCACCTACCATTCCCCCCCTCTACACACAAACACAGATGAGCCGTTTGATCTCACTCTATCCCTGTTCAAAAGAGATCCACCCCTCAACCACAGTCATAACCCCCCGGAAAACACACACTTCAACACCCGTCCTCCCTCCTTTCCCTTTGAAATCACATTACCTGTGTCCTCTTTTCAGCTGAGGAGTGTATAGGAGTAGATGAGACAGAATGGAAGATGTAGAGGAGGAGAGAACTGAGGAAATAACCACAGTAAGAGATCAGTATGGGCTGTCTACAGGAATTCCCTGTCAGATAGGAGGATCGGTTGCCCTTCCTACTGTATTCAGGGTCTCACATGTCTCCCAGAGGAAATTTAAGTGTCTCATTTGGTAGCCATGAAATCAAACTTGTGGAAAACTTGAAGCAGAGCCTCTTACCATTTCCCAGTAAGCAAGGTTTTGGTCATTTGCAGGTCAAAAGTTATCTAGACACTTAAAAGTGGATTGGGTTTGTGTCCTTTAAGGCAGTATTAACTGATTTTTGGACTTTAGGGGAGCAGAACAACTTGAAAATCACCTTATGTTTGCTAAGAGTTGCACTTCACTAGATACGGAACAACATTTGCATTCATTTGGAGTCTTGTGTCTGGTCACGTAACCCAATATTCCCTCTTCTTTCAGCTCATTTAGATCTTTGTGTCACAAGCTTTAATTGATTTGTGAGCTCAACTATGTTCACCAGCTAGTCGTTAAAATTATCTATCTGCTGCTTGGTGCTGGACACGTACTGCAGGGGGTTTATCTGAGCTTTGTTGCTTAAAACAGCTTCCTGCTGCTGCTAGAAACAGGCTTGATGAGAGCGGTGACACCAAACCAAAAGTTGAGGGCAGTTAAATCAAAACAGTGAGCTGAAATGTTAAAAGTCTTTGCCTTAGGGGCCCCGCAGAGTCGGGTGATAATTCTTTGTGGGTGCATTACACTCATTTGACCCAGTGTTAATATAAAAAATGCAAAAGTGCACCTTTATATTCCTTTAAAATGAAACCTGGATGTCTGAAAACATTTTGAGAAATAATGATGTTAAAGCTGAATAATGTGGGATCTAGTGAGAGAAATATGTCCTTATAACAAAAATATCTTGTAAACATGTGAAATGACTTTAAAATAAGAAACGCTTTATGTTATAACAGGAAATTGAGCTATTTGTTTTGTCCTGGTGGAAACAACACGCTGCTGTAGCTGCTATATTTTTGACATGTAAATTACCATATCAATGGTTTCTGGAGTACAGTTCCCAAAAATTTCATTGTATCAGAATCAGAATACTTTATTGATCCCCGTGAGGAAATTCTTTAAAAAAGGGGGAAGGGGACATTTGTTGTTTGCATTTAACCCGTCCTGCTTAGGAGCAGCAGGCTGCCATTGTTTGGCGCCCAGGGAGCAGTTGTGGGTTCAGGGTCTTGCTCAGTGGGCAACTTCGGCAATGCTTCCATGCTGCGACACCCCTATTGCCAAGCCAAGTCCCAACAGAGTGAGCTAATGCAACCTAAAAATGAATATGAATATGAATATGTTGTAGGTAATGGAGCACAGGACACAGGCACCATGGTTTGGCTTCCTCTCTTAACTTCTGTGGCGAGCTCTTGTGGCCATATGTTTGAGTAAGTGTCTGTCTTGTACAACAACCTACCCTGTCTTGTCAAGTGGGCTCTGGGATCCATGTTTGCAGTCACTTCAATTCTAAAATCCTACCTTTAAATATTTGAAGAGCCAGACACGAATTAAGAACAAGGAGAAGACAGGCTGCACAGAGCACATGCAAGAATGGGAATACATTCATAATGAATGCGCCTCAGTTCCATCTCTTGATTTATTTCAGGGCGAATGAGTATAGCGAGCGAGAGGGAAATTAACTGGTTTACACACTTAACATGTGATGTGAATGTCAAAGATTTTTCCTGATTGGTCAGAGCAGCATGAAGTTCAGTTCTTGTTTTTGAAGGAAACGCACTTCCCCTCTTCCTGGCTTGTGGACGTCAACTTCAGTTTGTCATTTCTGACATTTCCCAGAATGTTTTTCTAAAGTGCCAGACAGCATGCTGTATGCAGCTTTGGGTTACATGTGAGCAACAGTCAAGAAAAAAACGGGAGTCATGTAGTGCGCCTGTGTCCTGTAGCTGTATGGCATCGTGGTCTACTGAAGCCGCTGTTGTTAGAGAAAATGGTCTGTGCCATACAATGGATGTTTCTCTGTATGATGCTTCAGGTGGCTGAAAAGGTTCTCTTGCTATCAGACGGCACTGCGGTTGGGATATTTTTGTGGATCACATCACCAACACAGATATCTACATGAATAAAAGAAATACACCACCAAACAAGAGAGGTTTAAGAGTTTTAGGATGGACTTTTTTTCTATAGATGACAACATATTATTTCAAAGATTAGATATAATCAGGGAAATGGCAGCAAGCAGAGATCCACTGGGTGGGTTTAAAACTCTGAGCTACACTTCAGCAAAACACTGAATCCCTTCCTGTTCATTCTCTGATGGACAAACCAACCAAAAACTGCAATAATAATAATAATTCCCCCTTTTTTGTGGTTGTTTGTTTTGTAATGGGAATTGGAAACACACATAATCATGAGAAAACGCCTATTTGAAAAAGCAATTCAAACCTTCAGAGTTTTATTTGCTTAGAGGACACTCTAATCTGTCATTTCAACACTGACAGCTTTACACATTTGGCGTTGCCGAATGGATTTGTTTTTATGGCTGAATGTTTATTAGAGCGACTGATGTAAATGACTTCTCATGAGGAAAACGCTACAGCGCAGTTTATTCCCCGCTCCTACAATTACACATCTCCATATAGTACACCACTTAGCAACACACACTACACGCTTTTGTTTACTACAGTTTTTAAATCATAATTTGCAAGTTTACTGTATTATGTTCTGCCTTGTAAGAAAATCATGATTAGTATTCAAACGCAAAAGAGAAGAGAGAAAAAGGGTGTGTGTGATTCTTTTCATAGACAATCCACGTGAATGTGCCAAGCTGAAAAAAAGTCAGAACACTGATATGGTGAGAGTAAGAAAGAGACAGCGAGACAGGCGTATGTAAACAAAGCAGGCAGAGAAAAGGCGAGGTGGAAGCCTGCTGAGTGTTGGACTGTGGATTTGTCTCCTCAGCTGCTGGCTAAGTCTGTCATCTGTTCAACGGTTGAATCAACATCTGGTGAAATCCGCATAAACACAGATCTCTGAGCCACCGACAGAGAGGCAGTGAGGGAGAGGGAGAAGCTTATACACTCGACTGGGTGTCACATTTGTAATACACCTATAGGGAGAAGAGACATTTTCAGGGGAAGTTGCTACAAGCAAGTCGATAAAATTGCAATTTAGCGATTGCTAAATGACATGAGGTTATTTCCATATTTACTAGAATACACAATGATGTCACTTAAATTCAATGGCCATCTCTTTTAGTTTAGATCTGTTTTTTGTAAACATAATATAAACACATTTTATGATCAGATATTTTTATTTTTAAACAGACCATCATCATAGCTTTGTTTAATTCATATTTTTCTTGTTGCATAGTAAAACATATAGTAAAGTCACACATGCATAATTGTAGTTGGCACTTTTATTAGTAGTTAGCTAGCTAGCTAACATAGCGCTGCCTGTGTCTACATGGCTGTTGAGCCGCCGCTGCAGCTGATGTGAATCACAATGCACCCTCGTAGCCAGGCAGACAAGACTGTGTGTTGTGACTGAAAATAGTTTTTGTGGAAAAATGCGAATGTTTTTCAGCTTTTCAGTTCCTTTTTAAAAGTTTTGAAAAGTTACCAAATCAATTGTAAGAGTAGCTTTTTTTGCTAGGTGCTTTGAAAAGAAAGTTGACTGAGGAGTCTGAAAAGCTAAATCTAGCAACAAAATTGCTAAATTGGCATCATTGAATCAGAAGCACAAGGAAGTAATACAACACATGTATAGTCATTTCTGCTGCTGTCGAATGCATTAATGCATTAGAAAGCAGCTTCCCTACTGTATTCACATTACTGTTTATTACCTGTAATAGAGTAATGCTGGACATTAAAGTTCCAATTTTAGTCTTCACATCACATTTAATGATCTTATCAACAGGTCATTACTTATGTTACATATGCAGTATTAAAAATAATCCTGAAATATCATACCTATTTGAGTCTTATTTAGTTTGCCCTGGTCATGCTTCTGCATTACAACAAAGAGAGCCCAGCGGTTGAGGATGCTAGAAAGATGAGAGGCAGTGAGATGGGAAAGAGATCAGACAAGATAGAGGAGAAGAGAGAGGAAGCTTTTTAATAGCCAGAGGAACAGATTTAGTTTAGCGTATTGTCATCTGGCAAAGCTCAATAGGCATTTTAGGCATTTCCAGGAGGTTAGGGATGTGGTGGGTGGACCTAAATTGCTTTGAAAGCAATTAGCTAAACCTCGGTCAAGTGTTTTCACACTGGTCTTGTTCATTTGAGTCCACGCCTCAGTTAAAAGGTCCAACCCTTCCTCAAAACAAACATGGCACTGCGTTTAAAAAATTGTGTGCATGTGTTGCTACTAGGTACTGCCTACATGGTGAAATATAATCCAGAAAAGCCAGTTTGAGGAATACATCCATCAGTTTTAATTAGCGTAAATATTTAACATAATGTAATATAACAACTCTGGAAAGTTATTATTGCAACAATCATTTTATCCTTCTTCTGGACAATCATGAGGAAAGGGTACAATTACACATTCACATTGTGTTGCGGCCAGGTTGAACTAGCATCCAAAGCCTTTGAGGGTTTTTTTTGTTTTTTTTACATATATAGTTAGGGTTCAGGGCCTTTCTCAGGGGCACCATACTAGACTCTAAACAGTGACCCTCCAATTTTCAAGCCAAGTCCCCACAGACTGAGCTAATGCCACCCTGTTAGTACTGTGGCAAAAATCTTTTCACGCAGTGCTAATGTCCGCCTTAACCCCGCTGGTCTGCTTTCACACTAACTGTTGTCCCAATCTTTGAAACATCCACATAATGCTTTCCTTACCAGAGTGGCAACACTATTTAACAGAAAACAATGCTGGGTTATAAAGGATTTGCGAAGATACATTTTCCTGTAGTAGTATGAATTACTAGACTGTTTATATTCTTTGTTCGTGGATTCAGTTGAAGCATTCATTATCAAATTACTGCTTTTGTCCAAAGCGACTTACATTAAACACAATCAAACTCTAGAGAAATTACAGCATGCAGCCCACTCCCAAATTACAGTACTAGAAGCATGCTACAGAGTCACATCTCAAGTGCTTTTTTGCACATAAAATAAAAACAAGATTATCAAATGTCCATCCGGTTTGAGAAAGTGGGATTGACCTTTACCAGGAAGTCTGGATTGTTGCCTTTTCTTCCTTGCATTACTGCATCTACATCATTAAATTGCAGCATGGCAGTTTTCATACTGTATATTGTAACTCAGCAGTTGATGTAAAATAATACAGAATAAAATTAAAGCTAGTAAATAAGAGATTTTAGTCTCACAGGCTGGAGTCAGGATTGTTTACAGAAGGCGATGAACTAGTATTTTACACTTTTGGCAGCAGCAACAGGAGTTTAGAATAAATAGAATGACTGTCTAGTTAGCATAAAAGGAAAAGGTCACTGTCTACGGAAAATAAATCTTCATCAACAGTGTTTGATAAGTGATCGTTGGAAAGAACTACACAGGAGCACAACAGTGATGGCAACACACCACCACAGATGGCACCAAAGTTAAATAAAGACAATTAACAGATTACCACTTTAAATGAGGCAGTGTTTCAGTCAGCCATCACAGGCCATCCTCAATGCATCAAACTGTCGTTCTATTTCTGGGGAGTGGGAGAGAGATGTCCTATATCAGTGCCTGTTCAGGCCCGCTTTATGGGAGACCTCCTCCTCTTGCAGTTCAAGTCAATTGTCAACATGATTTATGGAGAAGTGGGCTATCTCTAGACTGGCTCCTCCATCTTCCCCTGACGAACTGGTACCATCGGCCCATGTAACCGCTATTTGTTTTCTTCACTCGCCAATTTTCATCTACAAATTAAACCTGCCATGTTTTTGAGGAAGCTATTTTTTCCACCATTTTCCATACGTGAACTGCTTGACAATTACCGGAGATATAACACGAAGGAATGAACTTCACACAACAGTTTGGCACATGTCTTTTTTTCCCTCCTCCAAGCCTCTGAAATGAGTAATTTCCAGGTTTTTAATGGTGGTATAGTGTCATAACATTTAATGGTTAGGAACTTGGTTTGGATGACACGTTCTGAGTCTCGCATCGCTCAAAGACACGCACCACTTATTGTCCCAATCATCTCGTATAGCTCACCAACACCAACACAACTTGATTAATGTGACTGACTTTATGAGCAGGATAAAAGGCTCTGCATATTACTGAGGCAATTATTTTACCGCAGGAAACCCTGTGAAAAACAATGGAAAGCTCATGCAATCAATGTAATTGGTGGTAACTTTTTTAAGTTTGGCTATTTAAGTTTATAATTGACTTCTCTCCACTCCCACTAAAAGGAAATGAGGGTCCAGTGAGCAATCAGCCATATCTTATCCAGTAACTTTGTTGCCCTGCTCAGCCCTGACCTGCCTGCAGATTAAGGGAAATGAACTGTCAGTGGCAAGGTGACTGAAGGTTGAAGGAGACTGAAAAGGGAGCAGGTTTAGTGCACGCAACTACCAACAATCAAAATGCACGAATGTCATCAACATGCTTAAAATGTCAGTACAGTTGAAGGGCTATATTGCAGAACCTCATCAACAACTTGAAGTGTTCTTCAAGTGTTATCCAAGGAGAATTATAAACAGTACATGCTGTGTGATTTCATGAGGTTCACTTAAAAATTTTGAGTCCACATCCACACTAACAACTCTGTAAGCTGTACATGTGCAGCTTTCCAGACAACTCGGAAGTCAAAAATTTCTAACCTCCTATTAGAAAAAGTACAAAGGAGCACCTCCTAAACTTAGATTTTCTGCTAAATTATGTAACTATACCACAACTTCATGATGAAGAAGTTGTCTGACGTCAACCAACAACGGCACCCATGGAACTAAGGGTTTCACTGCAGAACAATATAAACAAAGTGGTTAGTTAAATAAATTAGGTTATGTATTTCAAGTGTAACCTCAGCTAAACTGTTGCAAGCAATACTAACAATGTATTTTCATGTGACGCTCATTATTAAGTGTGGGTCATAAAAACTACTTTAAAAAGTAAACATTAATATGGGACGAATTTGACTTTTGAGATGATCATATCAGGAATAATAATAATAAATTTATTTCTATAGTACTTTAATAAAACACATTTACAAAGTGTTTCACATAGAGGAAGAAATACACACAAATACAAGTAGGCTACATACATACTTTCATGGAAGAATTAAAGCACATGCCCAAAACAAACAAAATAGAAAGTATGTATAAAAAGGCCCATAGAAAGGAAAAAGATAATAAAACTGACCAAAAAGCTAAATATTCACTTTCCTGCAAGAATTTTAAAAGCAACATCCCTCGATCCACCAGAACAGAAATGCTGACAGGTTATTGTGAGGCCAACACTGCAAACACAATTATTGAGAAAGATATGATTAGTAGGAATGAAAAGTAATCCCACTGTTCATGACTCTGACATTAATATGAGATTTATCCAAATGCAAATATTTGTCAAATACATTTATTCATATTCAGATCCCCATTACCTGCTACCAAGGTAGCAATTTCCTGTGGTCCATGTGAAAACACACAACATACAGGAACTATCCACACTAAATCACTGAAAAGAAAAACGAATCGGGCTAAAACAGTAGCAATGGTGATTCATGGGAGCTGTGGATTTCCGGAGACATGAAGAAAAGCATAAGGCTTTTAAAACTCTTCATTACATTACTAACACACAACACAAAACAGCACAGATGCGTGTGGAGGCCATCCACGTCCGCACACAGTCCCACTCTGGAGTATCACCACATACAGTGCCAGCTGAGATGGATGGGACAGCAGTGGTTTCTGATTTAGTCTACACAATGAGGCTGAGTCATTTTCTCTGTGGAGCATGTCATGCCTCTCTTAACCCTGCGTTTGGGGAACTCACCCCCCACCCCACACTTAACACACTCCATACCTGCCCAACCCCCCCGTCTGCCGTGTTGCTCATAAGATTGCCTCCCCTTTTCCTGTTGAGATTGGGATGATAACCACTAATGGATGGAACCCTGGGTGCATTTCGGAGGACAAATGCTGGTGAATCTTGCTTTAATGCCGTAATAAGAAGGAAATGCTGGGAAACATGTTAACCTGGTGCCATCTTTAAAAATAGAGCCAGATACAGGCCAGATGTAATTTATCAATTGAATGTATGGAATTGAATTGACTAACTACAATTATTAAATAATTTATTAACTATAATAGATTTGTCTGCTCCTGTTCATGAACATAATGCTCCAAGACCTTGCAGTAAGGCAAATAAAGTAACATTCTCCTTCTTCACACGTTTCTGTTCAAATGAACAGAATGAGCAGAATCTCAGCAAATGGAAATCTAAAGCTATACAATCATAAATTCACATATGCGAGCACAAACACAAACAAATGTAGACAAACACTGGTGCGACAGCGTAATCCGTGTACAGGCGTCTTATAGCTTGCCTGGGGGCGGGCAGCCCTCGTTGTCATGTTGAACAAATGTGCCGTCAAAGCTGCACTTTAAAGACGGGATGTGTCACAGGGGGCATGCGAGAAGCCCATTCGCTCGGAGGCAACACGGACGAACAGTCTGAAACAGAAGGAAGGGAGGAGGAAGGAAACAACAGGCGGCAGCGACAATCCTTGACATTTCACTACGAGCACTCGCCTTAGCGGCTGCTGAATACATCCTCTGAGCAGAGAAATGATAAATATCACGACGGGTGAGGAGGTAGAGTTTTAGCCAGACCTCCAGAGGGAAGTGATTGGGTTTGAGGTGAGGAGCCTGAGACACACAGGGAGTCCATTAGACTTTCATCCAAACAGAGCCAAATCAGATGATGGCTTTGTACTCTGGGGGACTAGTCCACAAAACTCCTCACTTCATGAAAACAGCATGGTGCTGAGCATCGAGAACCTTCTGCAAGGGGCATTAAATTAACTTGGGGCTCCTTATGTTTTATTTATGTAAAACAAATCATACAAAGGGAAAAACAAGACAAAACCGAGTCTCCAAGTCAATGCCTGTCATTTTCTAATCGTGCACTCTTATCAGTAGAAAGACATAATTTGTCAGTTATGGACAGATTGTGGTTTGGGTTGAAAGAAAAACATTTTTTAATGGTTGAACGAAAACAGCGTTGGCTGTTAGAAGCTTTGTAGAGCCCTCCAGTCATCCTGACCACCTCCCTAAATGTGTTCAGAGAGGACAAAAAGTAAACATTTTTATCCTGTGCAATTTGCTTGAATTTTACCACTGGACTGTTTGTGTGATGATTGTTTAAACAACCAGTATGATGACCTCAGATATCTTGAAGAACTCCAGTCTCCCTGCTTTTCCTCTCACCTTTGTGCAGTAAGGGAGCAGATTGATAAAGCCGTGGTATTAGTGGAACATTTTTGCTAAAGTTGAAACATGTTTGTGCCCCCTCACCTTTTGATTCATAAAAAACATCTAAAATTTTCTTTTCTTGCATAGTCATGTATCCTGGGAGTTAAGACAGTCATAACCTCACAATCTCCGTTCAGTGACAGCAGGTAGTTTTCACTTTATGTAATGAGGCAGAAAGTAGGGATGCGTAGGTCAGAGGTGGTGGATGTAGCACAGAGATTGTATTCAGTTAATACCGGTATTTGCCTTTTCATTAATCACAACACAGCCATGATCTTTTCCTTCCTTAACTGGACCCAAGTACAGATAACACACCACACACCTCATGTCTGACTTCAGAAAGCTTTATATTTGTGTTCAAAACAAAAAAAAAACAGCTAATGCCAGGGCACACGCTGGACAGAGCACCCTGGACAATGGTTGTGACATTACCAAGTTGCCTAACCTTCACCATACCGTAACCTTATAAAACCTTATTTGTCATGATTACAGACTTTATTAACCTTAATCATACAATGCACAGATATTGTAGTAAGTGATAATTATAATAAGAAGATTTTCTGAACAGTCTTTGTAGCAAAATGATTGGAGCCTCCTGCTTGGAGCAGAAAACAACCTATGGGTATATAACATGTGGGTATAAAATCTGTTTATGCTCCATTTAGACATTTTTCAGAACATTTCTAATTCAAACACATTTTCCCCTCGATCAGTGACTAAAGACATCTTGACAACTTTTACAGATTTACAGTCAGTCTGTAATTAGAGCTGCAACAGATTTAGATTAATTACCTGTAGTACTGGAGACAACTGTAAGACAGCACTGGTCTTAGTTGTGTTTTGGCTTGAAAATAAAATCTCTGTGACATCTGTTGCAGCACATTGCGCTTTCCTCCAGCGTTGGAACACTGAGAGCACGAGTAGGATGGTGGGGAGTCACAAATCTCAGCACCTGGCAAAGTACCTGTTGCTTTATTTGAGTGCCATTTTGTGAAATCAGACAACAACGATTGTATCATTGTAAAATGAGTAAACCAATCTGTCGGTGGTTTGAGACTATTTTGAAATGCAGCTACAGTTGTTTTGTTTTTTGAAACAAGTGACATTATCTTCGCTGTGGTGTCAAGATTGCATCATTTGATTCTCCTCAAACAAGAAAACAGTGACATTGTTTCATCCCACTGGCTGAATATTTTACTTGTTTTAGGAAAAGTTTGAAGACAGAAAGATTGAACCGATTGTTGAGATGGGATATTTTTTTTTCTACCAGACCTCCTTCTGCTCATCTCCTCATGTTATCCCATTCGCATATCTCCTTTGCACCTCTCTCTATTCTGTCTGTCTAACACGCTGCCTCAGAGGGCTTTCATGCTTCGGTAGGTGTACATGCACCTAGATAGAGCTTCTTAAATGGGCAGATAGGTCAAACACTTACAGAAGCAGGAGTGTAGTCGAAGCAGTGCTTAGAGCTGGACGCACGGGCAGCATGGCCAATTATTTTTTCCCTCCACCCCATGTCCGCTTCCTTTCCTTTTCTTTTTCACATGTACATGATGAGTCCTGCGTCAAAGGGAAAAGCACCCTTCTCTTGTTAAAGGCTTTTAAAAAAACCTTGAAGGGATTGGGGAAGCTGTGTGTGGACAGCTTTTTGTGTCTTCTTATCAGTTTTATCTATTTTGACAAGTTTCCTGGCCATTCTGTAAAATGCTTTGGCATTGGAGGAGGAAACCAACCTGTGCTGGCCCCAGTAAGAAAGTGTGAAAATCAATGATGTTTAGATAAGCTCGCTATCAATCCTGACATCTGCTCTGCCTCCTCTTCATCTCTTTCCTCTACGGAGCACAACAACAAGAAAAACAAGCCTCGAAACGTGCTTTGTGTGCATGCATGCAATGTTGGATCGGAGCGTGTCGGGGCGAGAGGGGTAGCTCGAGTACGGAGGGAAGCTAAATACTGGAGACGTTTTGTCGGTATGGTTGCAGACTGGAGAACGCTCACTATAAATTATGCTAATTTCCCTCAAATTTTCACTCCTGTGCCTCACCCCAGCAGCGGCGGTGGGGAGTGGCTAAGATCAGAGACAGTGAGGGAGTGAAAGTTTGCAGATCTCACTGTGAGACGTAAACATTTAAGCATATAAACAAATGAAATTTGTTGTTTATTTTGTTATTTATTACTTATATTGATTTTATTTGTATGTTTACAAGTATTTTAAGTAATTTTAAGTTCTTACTCTTGTTTCTTTGTTACAATTTTAAAATGAAGGAAAACAGTCATTTATTTATTTTGTACAACTGCATTTCTCTTTTCATGCGTTTTATTTATTTATTCACATTAATTTTGTTTCATATTCTATTTCTATATGTTACTATGATTTTCATTGTTTTCTTACTGGCATGAGACCATTTGAGCAATGTCCTAAACGACAGACTATCTGCTGGTTGTAAAACACAGCACAGACAAGGGAATCAGAGAACTTGGCATTCTGGTCCTGAACTTTCTTTTATCCATTCGCTCTCCCATCAGCCTTTCGTCGATTTCAGACGTGCTGAGAAGGGATTGAGACCCAATATTCTCTTACCCCACCTTCCCACCCACCTATCTCCTCTACTTACAGAAGCTAACATGAGACATGACAGGAGGCATGAGATGGAAGATTCAGCTTCTCTGCAGCAGAGTAAGCCTCAAATTACCAGATAGATTAGAACCAGCATCAGAGGGGCACAACAGGCCTCTCAGGGATCGGAAATACCTGGCGTGAAGAGGTGCAGGTCAACATTAGAGTGCATCCTAGAGCCACATCTATATGGGCCCTGTCGCCAGTAGCAGATGGCATGTGGAATTGCACGTAATGAGGGATCAGAAGTATTTGGTGCAGGCTGGAAGATAGGCTCTGGGGTTGAGGTGAAGGATCGCAACCGAGAGCAAGACAGCATACTCATGTCTAATTTAGGAAGCACACCAATGTACGTTTCTGGATGGGGGATGGTGTCTGTTCTTTTCACTGTGGAGAATGCAGTTATTATATGGGTGAGTGGAGATTGAGGTGGACAGATGACTAAATGAGGAGTGAAGATGCAATCATGGTTGAACAGTAGTGGCGGATCTGCAGGGGCAGATGTACTGTTACAGTGCTTCAGTTTTGTTTTTTTCCTAGGTGTTTAGTTGCAGATTGTTAGTTTAACAACCCTTTCAGTGACAGAGCCGCTCGTGGAGAGAGAAATAGTGTTTTTTTATAAAGTTTCCAAAGAACCAGAGTTCTCAGGAAGTCAGTGCAGAAGGTGAGCTGAGCTACCATGTGATTGGGTGAAAGGTGCAACAGTGGTCTCACATTATGGGAAGAGGCCTCTTCAGAGGTTTTGTTGATATACAGTACTGCAGAGAAGAGTTACTCAAACTTTATACTGGCCACTAAACACTGCACTTCAGTATTCCTCATATTTCTTCGTATGAATTCAGTAGTAGCCATAGTGTTGTAATTTATAACATACCAGCTATATAAATAGTCATTTTTGTTTGTTTGTTTTTTTTACACAAAGTTTGAAATCCAACATCCATCAGCAAACAGTGGCCATTTCCACTCAAATTAATTCCTTTCAGTTTATATCAGTCCAACAGTATGTGAAGATCAGTGTTACCCATTTAGTGACTTTCTCACTAGCAACATTTTGGGCAGACCTAAACTCTTCTCTTTTATACAGAGTCAACAATATTTTCCAGTAAAAGTGTCTGTGTCAGGGGGCAGCAGCAGCACATTCAGTCGACCAACCAGCAGCCAGACAGAAATTTGAATAAGCTGTAAATGTGCTGTTCTTCTGTTGACAAATCACTAATCACTTCATACACTTCATCTTTTAAACGTCTGTTCAGCTTAGATGCTGTGTGAGATTTACTCTTCTGTCCACATTCATACAGATTTTTTATGTCCAAAGTCTGTGATCTGTCCCTGTTGATCCCATGATGTCTAAACCAAAGTACAAGGACAAGTTTATTGATGTTGGCTTCACCAAAGCAATTCAAAATGGAGAGGAGATTCTTCAATATGTAATATGTGGGGGAGTGCTCAGTAATGAGGGTATTTAAATGATTAAATTGGACAGGTATCTCTAAATGATACATTTGCTGTATCTGGGAAAGTCCAAACATACTTGTGTGAATCTGGCTTTCTGACTCTAGCATACCTGGGAAAAAACAATTCAGAAACAGACTAAATGCTCAGCATGATCTCAGAATTGCACTTTTAAAAACCGAGCCCAGATTAAAGATCAGCTGGTTGAAAATTTCAACCCGCCACCAGCCAAGGAGGGGATAAGAAAATGAGAGTAGAGAAAGGGGTGAGACACAGAAAGGAAAATAGACCGTTGTTGTTTACTTTAATAAGAAAATTAATACATTTTATATACATGGTTTGTTTTGCACTTTATCCGTAGTTTGTAAATGTAGATGTATTTTTGTAAATTTGTTCCCAGGGAGAAACCAGATTTCTCTTTTGGATTTTGAGCTGAAAAAGTGTGGGAATCAGTGGACTAAATAGTAGCATCTTAAAAAAAGCTAATAAGCTAGTCAGTTTAGATTTTAAAAATTTTATACAGATGTAAATCATTAAGTTACGGCGTCACATGACATGAGCAGTCTATTGACATCTAGCAACCTTTCGAGCAGGCTTTGGCTACTTTCGATTAAAAATAATTGGCAGCACTGGTGATGCTGTGAATGCGATGTCAGTTTGCCAAGACAGAGCCTCAGGGAGGATAGTAAAGCCCCTTCAAAGCTGGAGCTTGTGTGGAATTTATAGATAATTTAGCCAGAACCTTTGAAACATTATGTCATTTATTTAGATTTCTTTGTTTATCAGTAGTGTTCGTCACAAAGACAACTTGAACTCTCACAAAATGAATGAGAAATGAGAAGATTGATACCAGCCTGAGATGTTTACAGTAAACATGAAGCTACATCCAGGAGGCGGTAGCTTAGCTCAGCATAAAGACAAAGTAAACTGTCTCTGTCCAAGGATGAAAAAATCTGTCTAGCAGCTCCTCTTAGACGCACTAATTAACATTTTAGAAAGTTACAGTCCTATGGGGAGCTATTTCCGGTTGCTTTTTATGGCTAAGCACTTTCAGCCTCCAGCTTCATATTTAACGGACAGATAAGTGAATGGTTTCTCATCTAATGCTCAGCAAGAAAGTGAATATGCCTATTTCCTAAAATGTCAATCATTTCAGACCACAAAATATTTGTTTGGTTTGGCATTTAGTAAAAAAAACATCTGAGTAAGACACACAGCTGTTGATGGACGCAGGTTGCATGGTAACTCTGAAATTATTTTTGAACTTCCAGGTTTAGACAGTATGAAATGAAAGGATTTAATGCTGTATTGAAAAATGAAATGCAACAGAACTAGTCACGGCAGTAGAAATAGGACAAAGAAAATAGATGACCCCCTTGGGTTTCTGGTTGTGTCATTTTGTTCTTCTCTGTGCCAGTTGCCATTCCCTTTGGGCTCTATTACAGCCTAGACCAACTCCTGCTGCCCAGCCAGATACAAACATAATCCCTCTGCGGTATAGTGAAGCCAGGAGCTAGGGGCAGGGAGCATGTTTAACATCTCGATTCTTCTTATTCCACCGTGGGGGAAGCGGCCTTGGCAAGATCGTGCTCCAAGATCAACACGAGGTTGGTGGCCATCTGGTCTACAGCGCTGAAAATCCTCAAATGGCAAATACCACCCACAGCCTGGGCTCTGTCTCCCAACAAACATAGCGGCGGCAGACTCCAACAATCAGTTAGGCCGGCCAGCCCCACAGCAGACCTGCGGCCCCGGACCAAACTAGGGAGATTAGATCAAACAAACGATCCCGTGTGGGAAGGTGGCACGTCTCTTTAAACAGAGAGGTGACTGGCTTTGTGCTGTTTTATTTATAGCAGCGTTTATCTGAGGGAGAATGGACTCTGTGAAGGCCAGGAGGCTCAGTCATCCGAGGGAGCAGGGTTTGTGAGGCAGTCAAGGCTGTGTTGCACCACACTCCACACTGGATGGAAAGAAGCTGTGCACAGGGGTACTATTATCCTCCTGCACTAACATGCCCCCTCTGGACCATCATTTCTGTGAGAGCTGCTATAAATCATTTTTACTGCAAAGGAAACATCTATTGTGATTGCCTGCCCTTCTATTGGCAAATGTCATTGTCATAATAATACCTGGGAGGGTTTGCTTTACTGTGATTATGAGTGCCACGCTGATGCGGCTAGGTGGGCATCACCAAATAATCTGAATGAAGAACATCCTCAGGGGGAGGATGACTTTTAGACAGCAGTTACCGGCTCATGTGTTCTGTATAAAAGGTTCTGTGTAAAAAGTTAATAAAAACAGGAACAATGTCAACAGTAGTTCTGTGGTTACAGCCATTAAAGGCCCGTAAAACACACATTATTACAAGTGATGGGATTCTACATGGACACACTATTTTCTGTGAAAGTTGGAACAGTCTTGGTTATTTCTCAGGAGAGATTTCTACACTACATGCTAACAGTATACAGTTTGTACTGCATAAAACTTTTCATTGTATGTTGTGTTGGCAGTTGGTGAGAAACTGAACTGAGTGAGTGAACTGTACAGTTTTATGCTAATAGGAAATGATACAAACCTTCTGCAGACAGGCGTCTATAAACCTGCAACCTAACAATCAAGACAAAGTCGAGCGGTTTTCTAACTAATTTCCAACTATTCATTACTAATTTGTGTTGTTCACATTTGGGTCCTTCTTGTTCCACCTGCTTATACTGTCTGTGAAGAGACCTCTTCCTAACACACTTCCAATTTAAGTTTTCATAGCTCCCATATTATGTTGATTTTAGAAAATCATTCTCCAGACGGCATTACATTTCTTTCAAAACAAGTTTGCTGTTGCAAATGAGAAGTATATAGACATTAATCTTATTTAGGTGACAGGATTTGTGTTCATCAACATCACGCTACAAAATTGAGCCAATTTGCATACTGACAAAGTTAGAGTATTATTAACTTTGTCACTTCTCCAAAGTGAATACATTACTTATAACCTGCTTAGTATAAATATGTAGTAGGGGAATGAGGATAGAGCTATGCACATAAAGTAGGTGTGCAAGTAATTACTGAGAATCAGTTATTTGCTTAAGTGCAGTGAGACACACGAAACAGGCAAATCGTATGAGCTGTATGCAAAAGGAGAAATATCCTGAGTTTGAATTGTGCAGCATGCAAAAACCAGTTCTCAGCATCTTTGTGTAAACAATATTTTCCAGGAACCTATATGTCAAACATTAGCATTCAGAACAACTGACTAGCGCACAGAGGAATTCTGTTGTTTGGGACCTGGGATGTGTCATCCTGAGTTAAGGATATGTCAGCTACAAGGGTGGCTTCCTGCTCCCCCATCACCCTTCAGTGCACCCAATACATTTATGTATGTTTTTTTTTTTACTATACTACATATCTTCCTTCTTCTTTGTCTTCCAATTTGTACAGCCACATATCAGGTTTTCTTTACTTTACTCTCTTTGGACAGCGGGATCTTCCTTGTCTCTCTGGTTAGCTGTTCATAGATCAATCCTCTGCCTGTTTAGCTAATTGTCGGCAATTGGTAGCGGTGTGTAATTCATCCCCGGGCGTGATCCATCAGCCGCTCGATCGTATTGACGTGCAGAAGACTCCACGTCTCGACGTGTGTTTATCAAAGTGCTGCAGAGAACACATGCAGAGAGAGGCAGATGGATGTTCGTCGTGTTGATGAATATGGAACAATGAACTGAAGTGGGACGGAAGTCAACATGATTATGATTATGCACAATAAAAACAGTATTTCAAAGTTTATTTTATTTTAACATTAATAGTATTTGATTACATTTTTTTTATAAAATGTTCAACATATTGTTTCTTAACTCTAATGTGACTTAGCTGGTGGAACAATACAGTTTAAAACTGGTGCCAATAAATTGCTTTGACATGAAAAAATCTTCACTCAGTGTCCACTTACTAGCTTTTTGCAGCCTTCAAAGGGATTTGGAAAGCACTGAAATCTGGTATTTCCACAGTCAAGAACTTTCACACTCAACTAGTAGCATGAACTCCACTGTATTTATATGGCTATGAGCTTGAAATTAGGTATGCCGATCAATGGGGCCAGTCTATTCCATTCACTTACACGTGTACTACACGATGCATAACATTTTGCTAGGAGAGTTAACACAGCATTTTGTTTTAGAAAGTTAGGAAGCAAAGTCAAGCCTGGTGTTGCCTTACACAGAAAAGACATACACAGAAAAGCTAAAGCCTACCGATCACAGAGTAGAAGTGATCCACCATATAACCTAAAGCGTAATTTATACTTCTGCGTCGAATAGATGGCATAGGTGACGGCGTAGGCTATGGGGCTACGCAGAGGCTACGCCGGTCGCCTGACGTGGACCTCCTCAAAAATGTAACTACACGTCGAGTCGACGCGGACCCTAAAGTCTGTGATTGGTTGGCTGGGTAGCCTCGTAATGACTCCAAGCCGACCGGCAGTACCCAGCGCTTTGAAGTGGATCAATATATTTGACCGTTGCAACCCGAGCAAAATGACTAGTTTCGCTATCAGAATGTGATCCATTCGCTCGGTAACATTTGAAAAGGCTACACCAATTTTACCCCCATTCACGTTGGCAGAACGCTAAACCTGAAGTTAGCCGGCTCGGTCGGCAAAAGTCAACACAGTGGACGCTGTAGCGCTACTGCCGACTAGCGTTCAGGGGTGTAATCGCAGAATGACGGACACACCTACGCACAAGTATAAATGCATGGCTATGTGCGTAGCCTACGGCGTAGGTACGCACGTAGACCCTAACTAGGAGGATAAATGGGCCTTTACTATTGAGAAAGAGACCAACAATATTAAGGATCAGCACTGTCCTGTGCAGCTGGGTAGGTCTAGTTACTGCTACAGTAATTAAAAAGCAGAATAGTAGGGCTATATAATGTTCTATTCAGTGGTAAGTTAGCCAGCATTAGCTAACACATTTTTCTGGATTTGTTTTAATCCATGACAGTGTCGGACCTCAGTTAGACCGAGTCCTTTCTATTAGAACTTGTGTAGACATTTATAATGAAAGAACAAACAATTAATCAAAAAATAATTGATAGAGTTATCGGTAATGAAAATAATCATTTCTTGCAGCCCTGCTCAAAACTCCTATTGATTTTTGGTTATATGACAGAAGTATAAATCTGTAAAAAAAAACACCAGATGCAACTTACCTTTCTTGATAGACATACGGGGCTTCAGAAAACCTGAAATTGTTCCCACAAATCATTGTGTGAGTAATAAACAGCAGGGCCGGGGACTCATTTTTTGATGGAGATGAATTACAAAAAAACAACAACACAAAAGCAGCTGAGACACCAACTGACAACTCAGCCTCAGCGCTCAGATCTGAAAGTCCAAGTCTCTGACAACAGTGATGGCAGCGCCTGCACTGGGTGACAAGCCGGATCCATTTGGCGCCGGCGAAGACACAAACACAAGCTGTCTAAATGGAGTAAGGTAGACTTCAATCAGCTAAAAGGTGATAAAACATAATTAATTCAATCACCCACTCACTCTCGCTCTCCCTCCCTTTTCGCTGTCCTCTGAGAGAAAGGCAAAAAAACAGCAGTGAGCGTTTCCTCATGTAGGGATGCATTCACACAAGTGAGTTAATGGGAAACTGCATTCACAGTGTCTTTCAAAGAAGCCTCCTCTTTGTCTCTATTTATTCAGTACTCAATAATAAGCTTGCATCTGATTGTGTGCGGTTTCACAAGGTGGCTTACAATACAGCCCATGCCATGAAACACACACTCGCTCACAAACATACCATTACCTGTGCACGCAGGCAAAAATAGAGTTCTTTCTTCACACACTGCTGCTTGAGACCCTCTTTAGACTTCTACCTTTAGTCATTAACTGTAAGACCTGGAAAATGATAAATGATAGGCGGGTGAGAGCTGAAGAAAGACTCGAGGGAGCAGGCGTATAAACGTCTGTGGGTGCACTCATGCGTCTGTTGAGCATGATGCAAAAGAAACCGGTGACAGAGAGCGTACCATTAGAGCTGCTCAGCGCCCTGCAATGGCTGAGAGACCACTAACACCCCAACCAGCCTGCAGCCTTCGTCCGTCAGGGTCAAGTAGGCCGCGATTACTCCACCGCGCCACGCTCCAAATGTCCTCGAAAAAGAGAGTGTGACATGGAGAAACGTAGTGGGATGGAGGGGAGGGAGTATTTGGGGGCTTGTAGCCTCTGAAAATGATTTAGCATCAGATTTCTTGTCAGACTGGTGTGAAATATGCGCCGGGGAAATTAGTTGTTTGTCTGTGGAGATCATGATGGCCTGAAGGTAGATGTGCAGAGATAAGAGATGTGTGTGTGTGCACCTTTTTGTGAGCCCAAATGAGTGAGTGAGCAGTTAGAGTGAATCTGAGAGTAGGAGAGTAGATGTTCATTTCAGGCCATACAGGCAGTCTATATCCCTGAGAACTGGCGCACCAGTAAGAGTAGAACCCACTTTCCCGAGGCGCTCGTCTCCCACTACAGCAAGGTGTGAGGAATGAGAACAATAGCTGTTGAAGGCAGAGTCATGTTTCAGCACAATTGCTGCCCGCTGTAATACAAGGCCGCTACGTCCTGTCTCCCATGACAACCAAGCCCTATGCTCCAGGGATTGGCTGGTAACACAGGAGGTTTGTCCTCTCCGGTGTTAACCTGACCACAGTGGATAGTTGCCACTAGAGATGTTTCGGTAAAAAGAATCATGGAGGAGAACAACAACTTCTCTGTCTCAATTTAAAAAGCTATTATTACTAACAATAATGTGAGTCAGTGACTTTTAGAAGACTCTGATCACTTGGCTTTCTTTAGCCTGACACTACTTATAATCAGTGGTGGAGCAACTGAGTACATTTACTCAAGAACTGTACTTGAGTATTTCCATTGTTTGCTACTTTATACTTCTACTCAAGTACATTTTGGAGGCAAATATTGTACTGCACTACATTTATTGAACAGCTTTTGTTACTAGTTGCAAATTATAGATAATTAATACAACAAGTAAATCAACAAATATCTAAAACTCCATATAATATATGATTCTGAAATGGGCCAGTCTGCATTATGAATACTTTTTAAATAGGTACATTTCTTAACATTCTTCAGTAACATTTTCAATGCAGAACTTTTACTTGTAACAGAGTATTGTCGTGGAAATTATATTCCTGGTGAGGGTTTGAGCAAAGAATTTAGTTACAACCAGCCGTTGTCTTTGAAGAATTTATTTAACAAAAGAGAATAAAGAGAGAAGCACTGAAACACATATACAGCTGGTCCAGAGACCTGCTGCCTGGGGCGGCATCGGGCATCTGGCTCCGTGCAAAGGGATGCATTATCATTTACACTGTCTAGGATTCTATGTTTTGGGGAACAGAGATCCTCTCTCAGCCTTGAATGAACATTCCAGGAGAGGAGAGGAACAACAAGAGAGGAAAACACCAAAACAATCTCACAGCTCGGACCTAAACACTAGTAAATTTGGACAGACTAACATAAGGAGTATAGGAGAGGAAAGGTTAAGGATAAAAACACAATACATATCTATAACAGTAATAGTAATAATAATGATAATATTAAAAGATCATACATAAAAGATTAAATGTAAGAGGACACAATTCTCTGCCATAACAAGTATTTCCACACTATTTTTTTTACATAGATCTGAGTACAGCTACTTCTTCTACCTTGCTGCTGACATTTTGTTTTTTGGTCCATATGGATTTTTAAAGGTCTACTGCTCCACTAATCAATATTAATGTAATTTATATATAATAATAATTGATCAAATGACTGCATGCGATGTGAAAGGGGTTGCTCGCAGCTGACAGACCTGCTGTGCTTTGCTGTGTCTGATGGATGTATAAATAGGTAACATTTTAGTATGCAGTCTAAAATGAAAAATAAAACAGTTGCCTACATGAAGAAAAACATGTCCAGCTTTAAAACAATCAGTACTGGAACATGGAAAAGATCGCTTGTAAAGAAAGGTGGTGCATCCAGCAGCTAAAGGGTCACATATTTTGTCAGACGTTTGGTGGAAACCAAATCTGAGCTAAAAGACGGCCAACATGGGATAAACACAGGACTTGTGTTCATCAGGTGGACGAAAACATGACTCTAAAGGGAAGAGAAGGGCTGCAAGACTACCAGCATGTTTCACCCTCTAATGGCCAAGACCCTTGAAAGCAGTTTAGAGCAAAACTAAATTTATGTATTTAGTTTTTACTCCCCAGAAAAAAACTCTTGTCAGGAGCAGCTCCTGAAATATTGTCTGAACCATCAAGATACTATAGAACTGTCTTATATTTGCTGCTCGTTAAAGCTGATGGCTCACTCTGGCATATAGCCTACTGCTTTGATATAAGAACCTATTAGCAAACAAAACATTACTGAGCTAGACAATGAAAAAGAAGACGTGTAATTGCACTTTACAGATTGATTTTATGTCACAAATTATTAAAACTTAATCAGCAAACTCATATATCATTCTAAACTCTCTTGACATTGATTCCTTTTGACCAGAGCAGTGGACTTTTTTTGTGTGTGCTACAAAAACAACATGTAAACTGATTTACAATGGCTTTACTCTCCAACTGATGACAGATTACCTCATCGTAGTGCAATGTAGCATAGCTTGCATGCAGGACAGCACATTATAATCCCATTATAAACAAGTCATTTAGTTTGAAGTGAGTCTTATAATCTGGTTTTCCTGAAATCATGTCAAAATATGCCAGTGGGGTGATATCCTAATGAATACAATCATAATTTATTAATTTATTCTAGAGCGGTTTTGTCTGTTATGAGCATGTCTAAACTGCAATAAATGGACTTGAGGTAGGACAGAAATTCTAAAAATCACCTATGAGTTTCCAGTATGTTTTAAAAAACATTAAAATTATGAGATGGATGTTTTCCAAAGCCGAAATATAGTTCTTGTTCCCTCTTTGTGCACCAGTGGGTGATGTTGCACATCAACAAAGAACTAAGAGCAAGGCAGAAAGGGAGCATAATAGTTAGACACACAGCGAGACAGAGCGTGAAGGGAAACACAGGGAGGTTTCTGTCTCAATGTGGATAATTACATTTCTACCTTTCTTTGGCAGTTGCATAGCCTTAATGCTTGTAATTAATTTCATTATTTTTGGCCCTGGCTGTTGAGTGCAGATTAGTTCTCTCTGAGTTGTGGGGATAAACACATGGTAATTGCTTATTACTCTCAGAGCCCGCATTAGATTATACTAAAGCCAACGAATTAGAAAATATCCCATCACCTTTAGCTAAAATTCAAAACCTGTTGTTATTGTCGTCTCCTGTTTTCATTTGTCCAATACATCTTTTACTGTGTGCTGGACACTGTGGATCAGTTTACAACAATGCTTTGGCCCCTGTTACTTTACTGCAATCATTCTGTCTTTGTTGTTTTAATGTTATTATCCTCATTTTGTCCTTAACCTCAAAGAGCGTTGACCTATTTCAAATCATAGAGTCTTTTCTCCTCCTGTACCGTTCTTGGGAAGGTTATCAGAGCATTGTTGCCCTTTTTTCCAGTCTACAGCCCTTTTCATAGAACACAGTAACATTTATGCCCAGGAGCTGCTCACTGCAAACACAGTCCTCTCCTGCTGACTACTGAGCAGCAACAGGCTGTGGATGAAGTGGCTTTCTCAAGGGTACCTCGGTGGTTGTTTTATCAGCAGCTTCCGACTGAGAATTTCCCATCTGCCCTTGGGCCACATTACTGGTTCTCCAACATCTGTCCAATAATTAGCTCGTGTGTGAAGTAGGTTAGTATGGCAAATTTATTACCTGAAAATCAACGCAATCACAAATTTGTTTCCTCAGGGGGCTCCGGTTCCCACCACTATCGAAAGAACAACTTTATTTAAATAGCACAGTTTTGACACAGGTAAGAAAGTGCTTTACATCAATATCAAGCAAAAAAAACACCAAAAAAACCCACAAAGCTCATACAAGAGAAAATAATTAAAGTCATACACATACAGAAACATACAAACACAAAGCACATTTTACTACAAAAAGCATTTAGGTTAATACTCCTGTCGGTGCCATTGCCATTGAATGTATATGAGAGAATTAACATGATTTGAAATGTTTAGTGCCAGTGTTATATTTTGCTTTTAATCAAACATTGAATGACATCCAGTCAATTAATAACAATTTAAACATGACCATATGTTAACTCAAATAGGAAAGCAGGACACTTTGACAAGCAACAGTTACAATAACATCTTGTCCACAGGACCATGGAGAGTGTCAGCTACACTCAGAGCCCTTTTGACAGCGCTCACAGTGTCAGGCTTTGTACTTTTCAGGCAAGTACAGGTTTAGGGACCCAAACGCAGGACACAGAGGCAGAACAGGAACCGTTTCTGAGTATTTATTAAAGCCAACAAAACTTACAGCAGTGTCCAATACTATAACAAAGGTGGTCCACGAACAACAGAGATCAGGAACAGACAGTTAACAGGCAGACACACAGCGAGAAGACAATGAACCAGCACGAGCTGAACAGAAGCAACAAACATTTAAACACAGGCTAATGAGGACGGCAGGAGCACAAACCGATGATACTAATAAAGACAGTCACAGGCAGGAAGGGCGATGAACAGACAGAAACACAGACCGATACCAAGCAGGCCAAAACTAACTAAACTACCAACAAACCCACAGACAAAACCCAACAGAAATATGGACACAGATAAACAAAATATAGAGGGCACAACCGACCATAACAAGATAAGACAAATGAACCGAACAAAGAATACACCAAAACAATCATGAACACAAGCAGACAGATCAAAACCAGATAAAATATGGAAACAGACTGAAACCAGATTCACAGAACAAACTGACAGGTTACAGAACACAAGACAAGTATCGAACTACAGAGGAACCCAAAACACAGAACTGACGATGCGCATGAACTAAATAAAACAGAGCAGACACCCAAACTAACACTTATCAGACAAGGCAACACTAACGCCAGCAGAGACCAGAACTAAACAAGACATTAGACCAACAGCAGCGAACACACCAAGCAGACAAAATAACAGATACAGAACAGATCAAGACTAAGTAACGCGGGACAGCCAGAGAAATAACCTATTCACTACAGCATAACAGAAAAACCCAAGAAGACAGACAGTAACAGATCAGGATGGTGACGCACAGCTCCAATATGCAGCCATGTAGTTCCATACACATATGTGAAAGGAAGTAGACTTGAAGCCTTAAAATATGCCTCAGGTTCACACTTACACACGGAGAGTGAGCAATTACAGGGCTGGGCTAGATAATTATAGATATCTGTCAAACCACAGCTGAAATGGGTGTGATGAAGACCATGTGGAAGTTGTAGTGAAGCAACTGATAACATTAGAGTGAGTATAGCACCTACACTTTCTGACATACTGTTAACTCTAATAAAATCTACCCAATGCAGTAAATTAGAACAAAACCATTACAATATTCTCCCCTTTTATAAGAAAAGTCCTAATGTCTCACATCCCTAATATCTACACTTGTGTTGTGTGGTTACACATGAGCACCTCTCTGACTCGGGGCTCAATATGTTGTTACAACTGCTCAAAGGCAGAAACCCAGTTATCTGTCACCACCAGCAGAAAATCTACCTGAGAAGCACATCAGAGTGCAGGCTGTTATGAATAGATCATAAGTCAGTATCAAGATCTCGACACAGACACCTTGTGTACCATCAGGCAGGATGAGAGTTTGAGAGGGACTGAGGGCAGGACTTTTGACAGTGCATCTTTGTCTGTAGCCTGTGTGGCTCAGTGAAAAGGCATCGTAATGAGATCTAGCAGTCGGGAGAGGAGACGGGGGAGACAATGACCCAACGGAAAGAGCAAGACAGAAAGGGAGAGATCGTTGTGGCAATGGAAAAACATACTTCCAAGAACATGTGTTGAATATCTTCAATATGTTTTTCTTAATATCGCCTCTATTTGTATTCCACCGGCCTATTAGCGATTTGTTCGGACATTTTATATTAATCACCTGTGAGCTAATGAAGCTAATGAACATTGAAATTGGCCTCAAGTTTGGCTTCTTCACCCAAACTACAAAATAATTATTTTGTCATGAAGATATAGTAGATTCATTTTGTGTTTGTTTAGAAGGTTTTAAGATACTCAGCTCAGAGATTTCTGCCACTATACCAAAATGATGGAGTTCAAAAAAGTTTCGTTTGTTGCTCACAGCACTGAAAAATGATTAGAAACTGCTTTCTACAGTAGAGATGATGTAGTTCAAAATGTTACAGCGTGTTCTGTGGATTATCCAGAGTTGCCGGGACATTTGCTTCTGGCAAGACTGGATTAGCATCTGGAAAAGCAGGCAATGGCCCCAGGCCACAGAACTCCAGGGGCCCCGAAAGCTCCAGGCCCATTGTGCATGAATACTAATAATACATTTCGGATGAAATGACTACATGAAATATGAAAAGGGTTGCTAGTAGTTGCGAACCTTTACAAAAGTATCCCAGACTCTGAAGTTCTTCTCAGATCTACTGAGCGTTTTAATGACGATTCAAAATTTCGGTTTTATGACCCAGAATAGTACTCTCTGTGAAAAAGGTCTAAAAGCAACAAGTGTGCTCCTTGCCCAGCACCAAACAGAGACAACTCAAACACAGACAAAGTTAGCGACAAGCTGGTGAACATAGTGGAGCGTTTAGCTTGCTAACAAGCTGCTGTTTAGAAAACATTTTGTCGCTGTTGTCTTTATAGTGTGTTATGCTGCCCCAGTGTCCCAGAAATATTTGAATGCGTGCAATATCAACAGACATGATAAAGAGTTTTAAATGTTACCGGTTACCAGATCTTGAGGGCCTGAATTAAAAAGGGTGCATCGGTCAAGATCCAGAAATTTCAGACCTTTTTCATTTCAGTTTTACATCTGTGTATTCCATAGTGCTAGATTAAAAGCTTGAGCCAAATGACAGCACACAGTAAACCTCTGATCAGGTAACATCCCACTGCGTAGAAAACCATACATATTCCATGTGGGTAAAACAGAGGGTTTAATAATAAGCAGCAGCAGATTTTTGCCCAGGGGCTTGTTTCTGAAAAGATATGTTGCTGTTGATTTTTGAAAAATGTAATTTTTAAAGTCTGAAAGCACAACAGTCAAAATCACACCCCATTGCATTAAGGTGGTAACAAAAAAGTCCATCTAGAATGCACCTACAACTATCTGCCAGGTTACATACCACTAGAGGTATATAAGAGTGTTTTTGTAAATTGAACCAACCCCTTAAAGAATTGATATATTTTTTCCAAATTAAACCTTTAGTCCAACTGCACCTCCTCCACCATTCACCGCTTCCTGCTCTCCATGCAAAATAGTAGGGACGTTTTGTTCTAATCACTTATCAACGAAGCTAACAAGGGTAGCTTTCGGCCCCTTTGATGAAGTCACGATGACTTATGGAGGTTGACAGGCTGAGGGGCAACACACCAACACACACACACATGCTTATTAACCTAACTTGATTCACAGATAAAATTTTCTTCAAATCATACTCTCAATATCTCGATGTCATGTTCACATGTACGTTCAAACATATGCAGCATACATCTGCAGAGATGAAGGGAGCTTTAAAGCATGACTACGTTTTCTTCTGAAGAACTGCAGGAGCCCTGCTGGGATGCAGCAGCCTGGCCCTGCCACTAAAGGTAATAGGGTCAGACAGACGCATATTAGCTGTGGATCATCTCCTTTGACACAGCCGTTGATCTCGCTAGCAGCAGCAGTGCAGAGCCCATACCTGTACCTGCTAGGCATATCTGTACTCACTGCAGAGAGGAGGGAGTTTGGTGGGTATGTTTAAGCAGCGGGCAGAGAGCGGAGTGCCTTTTCCTGCCTTGCTTACCAGGTACACTTCCGCGCAGCGCTTGCCTTCGAAGACATCCTCTGCATGTGAGGGATGGCAGGTTTGTTTCTCGCAAAATGCAATGAAGCAGGTGTCCACACACTCTTATCATAGGCTGCAGAATATACACTCACTCTGACATTCCACAGCCACCGTCCGTCCATGCATACAAGTGGATAAATCCTGGAAAGATGCGGGGTCAGGCCAGTCATTTCACAGAAACAAGAACAGATCAGACTTAAGGAGCTGCTTCTCCCCAGGGCCCCTCATCTGAACAAGATAAACACAAGGCCTGTAATTAAAGATGTAACAAAAGCTCTGTCAATTGTTTCTCGTCTCATCTCTGCCGGCGCGTCGCCTTGCATTATGGCACAAAGCTTAGTCTGGCGTGCTCCATACACAGCGGCTATGAGTTAAGGTTCAGCTGTCCTCATATCCACTCGGCTAAAAGCTCCTTTGGCCCTTTGAGAGGGAAAACAGCACCACGGCTGCAGTGTTGTTCTTTTGTTTTAAGCTTTATAATATCAGCGAAGGAAATAATGAAATCCTTCAAAGCTCGTAGTGATTCATATTGCATGACTGAGCAGGTTGGGATTTGGAGTCTTGCTCAAGGACACTTTGCACGTGGCTGTTGATGGACGTATGCTGGCTGTAGAGGGAATATAACCTGTGAGCACATCTGAATTTTTGCCACAGATATTTCTCTGAGACAGAGCTGCTGTGGAGGCGGAAATAATTTCATTGATTAAGTTAGACCTCAGAGCCAAAGAATTGCAGCATTTCAGAGTGTGTTGAGGCAACTCATATCAGACTGGTCAAAATATGATTTTTTTATGGATATCTCTTCTCTTACTTTGACTGAGTTTCTTTCTATATTGTCCACGTGGTAAATATGGACATCTGGGGTTCATCTAATTATTTTCTAGTAGTGCAAATATTCAACTACTTTGCAACATGAGAGCCTTGTGTGTGTTTTTAACAAAAACATGAAACATGAAAATGTGAAGGCCATATGTAGATTTTCAATGAAATCACTTATTAATAAATCACTTTTTATTGCCTTTTTGTTAATGGGCTGTATCCTCACTTAGAAATTAATTCTGGTTATTTTGCGAAGGTATCGGGTCGGGTTGTCACTGCATGCTCGCTCCTGAGCCTCTTGCCGACTACAACGACAGCGCCGTAACTACCGAAATGCAGTCCACCAACATCACAAAACAACCGTCTCCCAGCACAGCACAGACTGCGACATAAAGTCCTCGTAAGGATAAAAACCAACAACAAAGTTTTATGTGTTGAAGCCCGTCAGGCCAAACAAGAATCAAATCGATGTCGGGTGAAAACACAGTCAACATCAGAAAGGCTGGAGTCACGGAGAGACCGCCACTTTGTCTCTATAACATGAAAAACGTAATATACAATAATGCAACATAAGCATGCAGGACAACAGCACGTTGGAAGACTCATTCACTACCTTTACAGTAATGTTACTTAATGCACTGTAACTAATGGGGTAGTGATGGTTCAGTGGATAAGCATGCCTTTGGTGTGAAAAACCTGTGTTCAATTCCCCATTGTGACACGTCCAACAATGTGTCCCTAACACTTAACCCCTAGTTGCTCCAGAGGCGACCTCTGACATACTTAGCAATTGTACATCACTTTGGATAAAAAGCTTCAGCTAAAATGAACAAATGTAAATAAAGTGTGACATTTTTTTTTACTGCATTAGAACTACATTTATGTCAACAACCAGTGAAGAAGCCAAGATGTTAACAAATAAAAAACAATAGACATGCTCTGCTCTTCCATATCTCCTACTGTTTAACAAAAGTTACTGTAATGTAACATGTGCGTCAGAAGCAAAATAAAATGTGGGTGGGTTTTTATATATATAGTTTGTGTATTAATATATTAGAAGAGTAAGATGAGATGTTTTTTAACATGGTTCTATAGATATCCTCATTGCTTATTGCTTATATGCTATTTTAAATGTGTTCAAAAGTTCAGTGTTGTGCTTAGAACTGCATTTTGTTGTATTTAGTATACAATGACAATGGTCTCTATTATGAATCCTGAAATCTGTTAGTTTGGGGGGAGGGGGTGTCTGTAGGTCCTCCCCACGGAAAATTTTGAGCATTAAACACTTAATTTCCTGCAGTCCGGTGAATTTTTCTGCACCAATTTCTGTCTTTCCTGCATCCATTTTTGGTGGAATGTTTTAATTATGCAAAGGGAAACTTTTCAGGTGGCATTTGAAAACTCTCTTAACTCTTAAGTTTACTCACTGCACAGTCTCGCTGGCTTTACATTTATTCATTTAGCTGACGCTTTTATCCAAAGCGACTTACAATTGCTCTACATGTCAGAGGATGCACGCCTCTGGAGCAACGAGGGGTTAAGTGTCTTGCTCAGGGACACAGTGGGGATTGAACCCGGGTCTCTCACACCAAAGGCGGGGCGTCTTAACCATTGCGCCATCCCACCCTTTCTGTCACACAGGCTTATACAATAGAAAGCCAAAGCAAGTCAAGTCTGAGATTTGGAAAACTTCTCACTTGTTACTGACAAAAATGAATGCAATGATTTATGTTGGTTATTCTGAACGTTGAGCATAGCCCAAACATTTGTGTCCTTTTTTTACTCTGCATGTCAAAATGTTTGCGGGTGCAGGCAGGAGTGGATACACATGTTGCTGGTGCCTAGACCTGCCAACAAATATCTGTTGTTGGGAGAAACCAAAACAGCCCACTGACCTGTAGACTACTGACCTCAGAATCACCTGTCCTGCCAATCTCCTGCTTCTTTCTCTCGCTCCTAAAATATCTTCTATTTCCATCTGGAAATTGAAGATATTGAAAGAATGAATGGAAGGATATACAACAGCATGAACAAGGACACTATGACATTTATTTTTCACTGACAACAACCTTCTATGGGGACTGATTTTTTTTTAAAATAGGCTACTAGAGATGATATAAATGGTGTTCAAATTATCAACACTAGTGTTTTCCATAGCTAACTAAAATATCCCCTTTCCTTTACCCCTGGTTAACATAGCTTAAGTTCAGCAGCAAGTAACTTTCACTAACAACTTAGAGTTTCACTCTGTATCACTCACTAAGCTGTGTCAATCTTCCTTCACCATGTCTGTGTGTCTCTGTGTGAAGTAAGGCAGAGCCTCCCCCAGGGTCCTAGTGCCCGACCACAGTAAGGATTTAAATTATGAAGCAGAAGAAACAACCACAAGAATATTTTAAAGACAATAAATACAAATTATATTTGTATTATCCCATAGTATTTATCAATATTATTGCTATCAGCCCCCCTAAAACAGGCCTAACAACGTCCATGGCAACAATCTAATTTTCAATATTCAGTCTAGCTCACTAACCATTTCAGTATCATCCAGTACATTTAGCTGTGTTGACATTGCTGAGCCTCTGGGGAAAGATGCAAAAATAATAATAGTTACTGAAAAGCGGCAGGCAAGCTAAAGCATATCATGTTGGTATTACCACTTTAACACTACCTGGAAAGCAGTATTCACTGTTTCAAGTCTGTGTAACAAAATGTAATGGATAAATGCTTAGATCTTATCTGTGTAGGTCCTGTCATCATTTATAGGTTATGACTAATTTAAGTTGACTGTTGACCTGGGGACGGCATCACTAAAAAGAAGTCAGACTGTGGAAGATGCACAGTCAGATTGTCAGACAAACAAACATCCAGGTTAGTCAGACAAAATCGACAAAATCCAAAGTGAATGGTATAATCATACCATTTACAGACACCTTCGAGGTTCAACTTCGGTTAATAACCTCGTTTAACCACATTTCAGGTGCACTCACTTTCAGTTTTAACAAAAAACAAAGTGGTTTAGATAACCTAAACTGGCTAAACTGTTTACAATCTGTCTGATCGTCCAAAATTGTACTGTCTGTCTCTGTGAAGACGTCTTAGCGATGTTGCCTCTATTCCAGATCTCACCGATTTCCCTGGTGGGCCCAATGTTTTCATAACTGATCAAAATTAAATGAAAGTTTCAACACTAGGAAAATAAGACAAGTTCTAATAAACTGGAATTGTCTTTAAACAGTGACGTTATTGCGTTACTAACCACACCCTGGAATTTCAACAAACAGAGGTCAGAATAAAGAAACAAGCTTCTTGGCATGTTGCCTTTTAAGGGAAAATACTATAGGTGCTTTTATTTTATATGTAATTCTGTAATTTGCAAATACTGCGATAGGATTAGGGAACAGTTTGCAGCATTAATAATAATAGGTTACGCTGGGTCTCTTTTTCCAGCTGTGAACGTTAAAAGACACTAAGAGATATGCTGCTCCTAATATTTCATGTCAGTCTGACTCTCTGGCTACAGCATCTCTACTAAATCTTCAGATGTCAATTCAGTGAATATAGAGGTGTCACATTAACCCATTTTGTGCATCAGGAATGAATTCTGATTAAATTTTCCCGCAGATAATGCCCAGATCAGTCCCAGAAGTGTCACATCTTCAAAAACGCATTCATAGCGGCGGCAGCGGTGATGCCAATTAATTCCGACTTTAGGAGCCCACTTTCTTCTACTTTCGTCAATACCAAATGTTTCCACATTCTTGGGATAGTTTTTGTCAGCTCCATAAATGAGGTATTAAAACTCTCCTTTGCTTTCTGTGACTGTCTATCCCGCGCACAAATGACTCTCTTTTAGAAATAACTGATGGCGACGTTTCTCAGACGCCTCCGGATTCTGCAGCCTGGAATGCTGCTTCACCGTGGGGCTGAGCACAGCAGTAGTCATTAGAGCAGTCAGAGAGAGATGATTTCAGATCAGTCTGTCACCAACCCCTGGGTTGCAACCCCGGCATAGCGTTAATGGGGACATTATTAAATCAGCTAGAAAAACAGGTGCCAGATTTTACTCTGAATCAAGCAACCACTTAAGGCATTGTTTCACCCTGTTCTCCTTTTTCTCTCTGCATCTCCTTTTCGCTTGTTATTTCTCTCCACTAGCAGGATAACACTACAGTCAGCTCATGATTCGAATAGAAACAAGATAAAGAGTTTATAGTTCAATACACTTGTGATATTATGAACAAAGTTAGAATGAAAACAAAGTGTGGCTGTATGACATCCTTTACCAAATCCTTCAGGTGTGCAAGAAAGGTGATTTAAATATTCCGCATTACGACTTTTTAATGGTTAAAATGCAACTAATACGATTTCTTGAATGGAAAAAAAAATAAAGCAGATCAGTCTATGTAAACTAAACTGAAGAATGGACACATTAGTATATAAGTCCATGTCCATGTAAAATACAAATTTAAAATTGATTTCAGATTCCTGAGGAGCTGCTGTGGTCATTTGGCTAAAGCCATTAATTTAGCAAACTGTAACATATAATCTTTAGTCACACAGGAATGGGAATGGTAATGCTGATTGGCTGATTGGTGGACTACTTTGATCCAGACTGAATGGATTGCCTTCAACTTTAGTGCAGTGGTCCAGGTCCCCAGAGGATAAATCCCTTTGACGTTAGTGATCCCCTGCTGGTTCCTCTAGCACTACCATGAAACTGACATTTGTGACTTGAAGTGAAACATCTTAACATCATTTGAATGGATTTACATTAAATTTGTAGCCAAAATGACGAATTGTTAAACTTCTGTGAGCCCTTATATTTTATCTAGTGCCATCAACAGGTCGACATTTGTATTTTGGCTGTAACTCTTGCTTATAACCAAATACCTAACCCTAAACTAATGCGATGAACATGGTAAATATCACGCCTCTATGCACCAGCATGTTACTATTGTTACTGTGATGTTATTTTGTTAGCATGCTGACATTAAAAATTAGCTCAAAGCACCACTGTGCCTAAGTAGAGCTTAACACAGCCGCTAGCACAGCTGCAGACTCTTAAATAAAAAAATAAAGCAAGTTTTTAAATTTAGATCCTTATCTGCATTGAGCCCAACTGAAGTAAGAAAAGTGTGTGTAATTGTAAAACAGCTAATTGAAGTAGGCCAGGGACAATTTTAAGACATAAAGTGCACCCGCTGCCATTAAATGTATGCAAACTGAAGTCGGTATCTTTTGGGATTCATTACTGATAAGTTTTAGTCAGTATTGCTTTCCAGTGTTCAGCTTCATAATGCATTTTGACGTTTTCTTTACTGTGCCACAGTTTATTCTAATCTTCCTCTACCTTGTCATCCTCTTGTGGACATAGCTATGATGCTGTCTTCTTTATCCTGTTGTACGCTCTCATGAGGGTGAACATAGGCTGGCTGCTGCTGCTTACAAAGCAACATACACACATAAAATAAACATGCACCTCATATCCAGCGGCCCCTTGTATAGTCACCAACATGGGAGTCTTCAATATAATTGCTGTGAGCGCACAGAGTCATTCTTAGGTAAAAGGGTTCACTGTCTAACGTCCAACTTTCTTTGACCCCCAGATAGCTTGTTTATAAGAACAAAGCCAGTTGCAAGGCAAAGGTTTTATGGATCTAAGACCTTCTGAGATGAACAGGTCCTTTGAAGCTTTTAGTTGCCAGGTGACAGAGAAAAAATGTATTTTCCCCCGCACAACCTGACCCAGCACACTGTTACAGACCTTGTGAGTAAGACTCCAGGTGGTGGGAGGACTTCATAACTACCCTAAGTGATTTTTTTCAAGCACCAGTGGTTAACGAGTAATTTGCCAGAATTGGGCAATAGCTTCAGCCACAGTGTTGCGTAAGTTGAATTTCTTAGGAGATGATTATAATGGAACAAATAAAATGTCCTAGTATAACCCCTGTTCCTTTTCCTCTGTTCAGATTTGTCATGTTTATGTAGCTGGAAAAGAAAACGGAAACTTTTCACGTATGTAGCTTTGAAAGGAACCACTGGTTTTTCCACTGTGATAAGCCAGGTTTGCTTCCAGGTTGAACGAGAGTGGCGTTGTTTAAACCCCCGCTGAACTATTTCTTCCTCTGATCACTGGATCAGTGTGGAACTACAAACACACAGAAACCAACAAAGGAGACATTTATCCTGTGTGTGTTTGTTTCTGGTTAGACGTGGCTGCCTGCGCATACACCGCCTGCATACCAAATGTGTAATGGAGCACGCACACTCCCCCTAATTGTTATTCTATTGACTCTGGGAAGTGGGGGTTGAGACTCACACTCAAACCTGCTGATATGAGACGCGTGCACTTGCTACCTGTGCAAGAGCCCTTTTGAACCCGAGATATCGTGCCCATTGGTTTAGTTTAGGTTAATTAAGTTCAGAAAAATACATCTTGTGATGCTTACAAAAAACAAGTTGCTGCCACTGGGTGAGTTAAAATACTCTGGAGTGGGATGTTATTTTTCATTTGGAGAAACATGTTTTCCTTTCTTTTTCATTTGCTACATGTAAATAATTAAGCAGGAATACCTTTGCAGACAGAATACATATGAATAGATTCATAATTCAGGCAGTTTTAATGTTCTGTGTGCATTTGTGTTTGTTGTTTGCATCAGTCACAACACATGTGGCCCCCCTTAATTTCTACTTCAAAAGTTACTTTAGTCTTTCATTTAAGATTTAGCAGACAGGGTCACAGGGGCAGAGCACAGACGAGGGGTTATGGGGAATGACAGAACAGGGAGGGGTAAATATCAGAGCAAGGCACACTGTTCCTGAGGTTTGTGGTCCTGCTGCTCCGAGGCCCCATGTCTCCTCAGCTCCTGTCAGCTCATCAAGGCCAAGTCCCTGCCTATCCCCGCTGGAATACCGCATCAAACAGCCCGGGGAGCCTTTTATCCCAAATAGAATGCCGCCCCCTGTCACAACGGAGGCTCTGCAACAAGCCGCACGCGGATGGCAAAGTTTAACACGGCGGAGTGAAAGTCAATATCCTGCCGAGGTGGTGTAGCTCAGACACGAGAGGGGTAAACGGTGAAAAGGTCACTAGGAAAATGGGATCCTGAAAGACACAGCTTGTCAGAGACAAGAGCACGCAAAGAAGGAAGCCGGATGATGCCAGGCAGTTAATGTCACGGTTCACTCTTTCGACCTGGTGCCAAGTCTAATGTCTCATAATTAAGGCCAAACGTCTTATTTTTGTCTTTTCCACCAATTACTGTAAAGGTTACTGCTTCAGTTGTGAACTTGGCTTGTGTATACAAATCCAGCTTTCACGTGTGCATCTCCCTCAACAAAGAAACAATGACTTCCCCGTCTAATTTCCCTTTGTTTCGACCTGTAGCCAAAATCAGACATGAAAAGGCTTGACTGCGCACCCCAAAGACACAGAAGAGCTCTTTGTACTCAGGCTTGTTCTGCTCCATGCCATTTTTAATCTCAGGCAGAAGGGAAGAGAGCTGCTCCTCTTATCTTAGATGACATGGAGGCTTTGCTCCCTCTCTCTGGCGCTCTCTCATCTTGTTCTTCTGAAACCTAACTCTCTTTCATGTTTTCCCCTAGTGGTGGTTGTGGTGGCAAAGTGATACACTGAATGAGACTGGCTGAATTTTGTTTAGGTTATTCTGTCTGAAGGCTTATACATGATAAGTGGGGGTAAAGAAGGGCAGACGACAAGTAGGGTATTACCATCCTGGGTTGTATTTTTCGGTCCGGTGCACCCAACTGTTGTCATTATTTTTATAATTGCCTATTGGATGCGCGGCACTATTAAGAGCGTATTTAACTTTCAGTCTTGGGAGAGGGGGTCAGGAGTGTTTATTTAGTGCAGGATTATCTGCTTTCTCTGGTTACAGACCACTGAAATGTCGCCCGGGTCTGCTTAGTTGGTGACACAACCGAACCACTACTTTACTTTACTTTTATAAATGTAATTGATTGTGTTTTGCCTGCCTCTTGGCCAGGACTCCCTTGAAAACGAGGTTTTTAACCTCAACGGGACTTTCCTGGTTAAATAAAGGTTAAATAAAATAAATTTAAAAAAACAATCCAAGGCTTTCTTTTTTGTACTGAATTTCATGTTGTTCTGAAGTTGTGGAGATTCAGACTGATTGGACCATCTGATATGTAATGTTAGTCTTTGGGAGTATGTTTTTTAGTATGGGGTGATGTGCTCTTGAAACAATCAGGGAAGGTTTGTGCCGCTTGCTGTGATAACTGTGGGTGAAAGGGACTAGGAGAGGAGAGGTGTCGCTTTAGCGTTAGTCATCATTTAGTTAAATGTCTGTTCCTGTACTGTAGAAATGTGGAAATAGCTGACTCAGGGTGGGGGTAGGACTAACGTAGTTACAATAATACATTAGCTAACTTAACTAGCTAGCTTGCAATGGTAGCCAGCTAGCCTGCTAAACTCTGTCTATTAAAAGGAGAACACGCTCAGAACATTGGCAGATGATGTAATTTACATCCTCGAGAACCCTGGTGGCTAAGGGAACGTGGAGCAATATTTTTGTCTTTATTTGATAGAGACCACTGCAAAGAGGCGGGAAATGTGGGAGAGAAAGAGGGAATGAAATGCAGCAAAGAGTTTGGAATCGAACCCGCCCCCCCTGTGGTGAGGACTCCTTAATGACTCAAGCGAACCAGGTGAACTAACATGTTGCCCTGAACATGGAAGTTCTAACCTGAGCTTTTGTGCAGAGCAGCAGGCCTACAGCTGAAACAAGTAGCCAATTAATTAGTTGATTGTCAGAACATGTATGTGCAACTATTTTGAGTATGAGTTTCGTTGTGGTTTCAGGCTCTCAGCTGTAAGGACTGGCTGTATTGCTGTGTCTTATGTGATAGTAAATTTAATATCTCTGGTTTTTGGATTGTTGGTCGGACAAAACAGGACATTGCAAGAAGTCAGGTAGCGCTCTGGGAAATTATAACAAATAAAAGATAATAAAAGTTATTGTTAGATGCAGACCTACTGTAGAAGATGCTGCCAGTGTGTGGGCATACAAACAATAGCTGCTAGTGTAGAGCTGTGTATAGAATACGCTGATGGCTTAGTTGCCCTTTAGCATGAATTATGGAAATTTTGAGTCTACATTGTCTTTTATTTTCCCATATTGGGACAGATGTGAAATATTTGCTCATTTAACCAACAAATTGTCATTATATAAACAGAAGTGTCATTCTCAGTATAGTGCAAACTGTAACACCGCCTATGTGCCGTCTGAAAATTATATTAGAGCAGGCGGATACTTAAGTCACAAATGACTGCACTGGGGGAAAAGTGGCTAATAAGATGATAATGTAAGACTGATTAATGGAGTGGTAAGAAATGGTAATTGAGAGGATACTTGTCCAGAGAGGATATGTAACCCTTAACAACCATGAAATCTGCTTTCCTAATGAAAGACCTTAGCAGTTTATGATAAGTCTTGGTAATAGTTACTACAAAGGGACACAACAAGTCATGGCCTTTATAAGCCTACAGCCCTCAACCTTAAGAGAAGGCGTACTTGATCTGATGCGTGAAAGCACCGTGTCCCTATAACATCGTGCATATTATCACAAAATCAAAGTCCAGCAACATGCAGAACATAACTGTATCCAATCTATTTCTACGGCGGATCTAGGCCTTTGTGAAGAGACCCGAAGGGACTTGCTTTCCAGACGTCTACCACCATAACAGACTTTAAAAACAGACAGAGGCCCTTCCATAAGCCCTACAGCTTCAATTTGTTCTGCCAATTATTATCCTCTGCTCTGCCACAGTGATGGAAGGTGTTGTTCAATGGGCCTGAATGCCACCTTCTCTGTGGCCCGCCTTGACAAAGAGGGAGCCCCTGCCTTTTTCTGGGGGTCCAGTCAAGCATTGGCTGACAGATTGGCTGGGGCGCTAACCAGTCAGGTCTTCAAAAAGACAAAGACGACGGGGAGGGCGGTGTGAAGGGAGGGGGGCCAGTGGTGAAGAAGAATGACCTGCCAAATGAGAAAGAAGACATATTGAAAGGGACAGAGTAGGAGAAAGGAAAAACATATTGAACCAATGAAGAAGTACAACCTTTTGACCATCTGGCTCAGTGGGTGACAACAGCCTTCATCTGTATTTTTAGAGCTGTACAACACACCAAATTACTCTGTCAGGAAGATTAAGGAGAGTCAAAGGGCTGTCGAGTGGAAGAAAAAAAAGAGCAAAGTCGTCCCAATGGGCTATGAATAGTGGAGAAACTCAAAACTTTGCTAGCTTATGTCTGGAGCACCATCACTTTCTTTTGAATATAAATATAATATGAAAACAGTTCAGGCTACGTAATGAAAAAATACAAAATAAGAACCCGAGCAGTAGCCTAGAACACTTCTTATTTCTGTGTAATATATTCTCATTTCTGTTTAAACATGGTTGACTACATCTCCAATATAATTTCACTTTCTCAGCCCTTCTCCTCCTGAGGAGAACTATGCAAGAGACTCAACTCTGAAAACCTCTTTTTGCTGCATTAATTCCGTGATTGCTTAAATGAAACACTGCTATTTTCTCGCTCAGTGCTAAACAGGGATCAGATCTCCGTGACCATGACTAATCTTCCGCTGCGCTTTTTGTGTGTATTGGCGTGCACCTAATTTTTCAGGATCTTTTTGCCAATTTGGAAAACTAATTGCTTTGACTCTGACTGGGCAAGCAGCGGAATATAATGCAGTTTAAAGCTTCATCTTTTATGCCCATAAATCCCTCTACAGATCCAGCCGTGTACAACACTGGCTTATTAAAATGCATTAGGGCAGGTTCGCCAGCGTGAGAGGGAAGGTGATTTTTTCTCTCCTCATCCTTTGCGTTTCTACTTCGCTGGTCAGTGATCCAAGGACTCTGCACTTGCAGCAATCTCCACACACACTCCCAGCTGTCACACACTCCTGAGTTTTTCCCCACCATGCTGGTCACTTTATTCACTTGCAAATATCCTGAGATGAAATGAGTTGCCTTTGTGATGCGGGCAGAAGCATTTCCCTCCACTGCTCACTATCTACCACCTCGTGTCTCTCTCCTCTCGTCTTCTTCTTCTCCATCCTGGGCTTGCCTGATTTTACCCCACCTCTTTGATTTACACCCCCTCTCGCTGTAATTTCACCCCTATCCTGTTGACAATCTACCCCCCTACGACTCTTTATTTCCACTCCTCCTCTTCTTTCTCCCCCTCTCCGCTCCTTCCCATGCCCGAGGTTGTAGATGGCTGGATTACGCTGGAGCGGGAGGAGGCCGTCCCACTGATTGTAAAGAGAGGGACAATTGGTCCTTTAGTCTGATTGGGTCCCCAGATAGGCAACACAAGGGATGAGAGTGTGCAGACAGCTTTGAGAAGCAGACGGCACCGGTGACAGAGTAGAGGCAGTAAGGGCAGGTATATATATATATAGATGAAGAGAAGGGAAACTTTACAAAGAGGACAGAGAGAGAGTGCGTGGACTCAAGGTGACTTTTGGGGAAACTGATGCACTGCAGGCAGGAGCTTTCTCAACTTTTACAAGGGAAATTTAGCGAGCGTGCAGGGAAAAGAAGAACAAAGAGATAAAAGAAGAAGAAAAACTAGCGTTTTTCACAGAAGAAGGGCTGAAAAAGAGGAATAAAGTTGAAAAGGAAAAAAGGTAAGGCATGGAATTTTTGCTAAGAGAAATTATCCTTGACTTTCACCGGCCACGTTTAAAACACAACAGTGCCAATAAGAAATGCCAATATTACTTTCAAGCTGTAAACAGGGTATGGTGAGAATGATTTAAGGGAGACTGGGGATTTGTCAGCTGTAACTGAGCTTTGAAACACTCTGAGTGGAGATGGCGAGCGCTGGGATGAATAAGACACGAGGTGGAAGCACTATTTCATTACTGCACTGAATCAATAGTTCATTTTTTTGTGTGTTAATCGATAAACAATATTTACAGAAACAAATATATCGCATGTCTGGCTGTCAAAAGTAGGTCACGGTGATTATTCGGAGAGACCTGCCTCAGCCGGGAGGGGCTTTGGTGGCACATTATAAAACTTTTGTGAACACGAGCCCAGGCTCAAAGCGTGGCTCCAATTCTCAGCACGTCTGCACTGTCGCTACTTCAAACAAGTCATGCTGAAGGAGAGGAATGCCTATCTGCTTTTTACGGACCTCTGTTTGGCATTCAGACCTCATTCCTCAGCCAGAGCCAAGGTTCTAGTTTCTCAAGATGAGGACATTCATTTTTTTTTCCCAGATAAAACCTATTAGGCTATTGCCCATCTTGTAAGCTCAGGTCAACATATAACACTAGACTGGCCTGCTTTCAACAGGGCAGAACAATTTTTCCTGCCATTATCATTGTCAGCAAGAGGCAGTGAAGGATCCTCTGAAAGATGAGCATTATTCGCTGACCTCCATATTAACAACACCTTTCAGGTTTCTGTGACGGTGCTTGTGGTTGAGATGTCTTCAATGACATTCCAGCACAGGACATGGTCTATTAGTGGAGAGGATTCTCCAGCTGCCACCATGTGGGGGGATGAACACTGTACATCCAATTCTCCTTCTAGACAAAAGCCCAAAATTCAAAAGGGATTGCGAGTTCGATATTAATTTGAAAGGATCCGTCCCCCAGACACCGCTGTTTAATTTGTGGCGGAGTGACACTGATTGCAAACTTTTCCAGATGACGCTTATGCACGGTGACATCATTTCCATGCACCAGTGCCTGGGATGAATGCCAGTTTGTGTGATTTAATTTCTCCATAAATGACAAGGTTCCTTTTATGGCCCCCGCCGAGCGGACTAAATGTGCACTGGGGAGGGAAGGGGAGGAGAAGGAGGCAGTCCAAAACGAGAGGAAGGATTAAGGCAGTCGGAAAGGAAACTAAAGATAAGTGCAAGTTCAAACGATAAATAACACAGATACAACAAAATGTTTAAAAAGACAGAGAAGAAAAAGGGGACAAATATCCTTTTTTTGGTCTATGTTAGTGTAAACAGGAGCAGCAGAGGCTTGAACAAACTTCTGAAGCTCACCCAGCACACAAAGGCAGATAGAGAGCGGAGGGAGGGACTAGTAATTAAAAACACCTTACAGTAAACGAGCCGCAGGGAGGGAGACGCTTGTCACGGCACAGCGGTGGTGGCGCACACAGCTGCACAGACCGAGGCCCGGGGAGCTCCCTACAATTAGAGAGCATGGCAGAGGCAGGTTCAAAGCCTGCCTCATGCCAGCGTCTCTGTCCTGAGGGGGGACAGGGTTGGAGGAATGAGGACGAATAGAGGGTAGCTCTGACATGCACACACACACACACACACATAGAGACATGCTGCGCATCCACAGCAAACTCATATTCATACCCACACACATACAACTGTGTGATCTTGAGAGAGTTTGGCCAGAATACACACCTCCCTTAGCCTGGCTCTGCCTTTGAAGGCAGCCATCTCTCCCTGTGAGCCGGCTGAAGAAACTGGGTCCTTGCTGCAGGCGGTGACGTTATAGTCCCTTTGCTTTAGAAACCAGAGGACCTGGTCATTTTATTCCAGCTTTAACACACACTCACACATACAAAACAGACCAGAGGCCATACTGCAGGCACAGCCTGCTTTTTAAAAGTTAGTGCAGCAGCACAGTCTGCATTTAATTACGTGTAAATAAGTAAATAAACATTTGCATTCAGAAATTAAAAACTACTCTGCAATGAGGAATGAATGTGGCTTGTCACACTCAGCACTGGGCTCTGGTAGTGAAATTAGATTCAGCAGCTGTATTTAAGAAAACTCGCCTACATTTTGCAACAGCACCCGCTCTTGCTTATTGTCCTCGGCTTATTTAAAGACTCTCATGTCGGAGCTTTTGCATCTAAAAAAAGCCAAAGTGCATAGATGTAGCCCCCAGCCTGGGTCAGAGATACACAGCCTTCGCGGTATCGTCACTTTCCCCCCGTGCTAAATCAATTGTGGTTAACAAATTGGCCGTGACGTTTGCCCTGCCAGGGTGGGTGGAACCCTTTTTCATGGGTCCACCCAGTTTTTAAGGACCTTTTCCACAGTCTGGGAGGCCTCTTTTTAGAGCTGAGGTGAGTGGAGCATAGACATGGCCACTGTGAAATTAACACTTAATAATGCTCCACATAGCACTTAAACAGGGCCGATCCATACTAATGTACCACACACTGAGTTGGCCCTTGGCAACCTTATTCAGTGAGTGGGAGTTTGGGGAACCAAGAGGTCGTGGTGAGGTTTTTGATAACATTAGGACTGGAACTAAATTTTTGTAATTAATCAATTTATCATTTGATCAGAAAATAGTGAAAAATGGCCATTGCAATTTCCCAAAGTCCAAGAGGAAAACTTCTTTGTCCAACCAGAACGTTTACTATCACATAAGTCAAAGAAAAGCGGCAAACCCCAACATTTGAGAAGCAGGAACTTGGTTATGTGTGACATTTTTGCTTGAAAATGACATAATAATAATAATTAATCTGTTTTCCTGTATTAATTTGCCAGTTCTTTCAGCACTACATAACATTTACCTTTACACTGCTGAAGTATTTTAGTTGGTTCATTAAGTATTAGGCTGTTTTCAAACTTACTTTTTTAATGTCTTGCTGTGAGGAATGAGAGTTTAATTAACAAGCAACCAAAATGCAGCCTTAAATAAGCTAAATTACTGCACAATTCAAATCTGGAACTATCTGAAGACTAAGCATCCAATCCCAACTGTTGGGTCCACATTTCAGTCTGTACTATAAGTACTGAGGTTCAAAACCCAGTCTGACATCCAAGACTATTTCTGTTACATTACAGGAAGGAAATACATTTTCTTTTTGTTAATTCTGGCGTTTCCGGCTCATTAATCGGAAGATGTGCAATTATGTGTGCTGCCTCAGCCCAGTGGTGGTCGGTCAGTCTTACTGTAGCAGTTGTTTCCTGTTTGTTTTCCTCCATTGGAAGGAAAAATGTACCTCCGTCACTCGTGCAAGTGCAGTTTGATAAAGTCTGTTGTTGTCACATCGCAGTTAATGGAGCAGCAGGTGGACTTGGAGTGAGATGATACAACAATATGGCCCATCATTTTGTCACACCAGCTGCTCCTCATGACAATCACCGTCTCTTCCACTGTCACTCAATTTCTTCCTCCCTTTAAGCAAACACCTTTTCTTTTTAGAAGCTTCTTGCTTTTCAAAACAAACATAAAAATCGGATGCTGCTGCTTCTTTTGCCATTTCCTGTTCAAGTGTAACACACTAACAACTCTAAATTGTGTTATTTTCTGATGAATACAAAGGCAGATTTTAGACTAGGGAAGAATGTTTCAGCCTGGTGGGAAAATACCTCTTCGCCTTAAGTCTGGCAAAGCTTTTTCATATGATTGCTCCTCCACCCTCCACCTCGCTCCTCTTCCCTTCATCTTCCCATCCCTTCAATCCACCATTCACAGCTAATGTGGCAAATGCCAGCTGCTTTTTCTTTAAACAAGTGAAATGCCATAAGATTAGCAGAAGAAAGATGTGTGCAATGTTTTGCTAGCACTATTACGTGGCATGTCACCTCATTAGGGGCAACAAAGCGGAGCAAAATGCTCGGGTGCAAGCTGTGACCTTTCAGGGGAGGAGCTGAGAGGCGAGGCCAAGGGTTTGTGGGCGAAGAACAGGGAGCTAATTTTACTTCATAATGGCAACCAGGCAGCTTGAATAGACAGAAAAGAAGGGAGCAGCGAGGTCAAGTGTCACTCTCTGGCAGGGAAGGCCCTGAAACACACACACATACACGCACACACACACACACACACACTGGGTCCAGCCTCACACTGACAATGCAGCCACGCCCCCCACCCTTCCCTGCCTTTTGTGCCTCTTCAACAATGATTAACTGAGTTTGGCGATTCAGAGAGTCTAGAGCAGCACAATGCACTCTCTCTTACAAAACATAATAGAGTCAACCCATGAGTCAAACAGTCTCTCTTTCTTCCGCTGTTTTTTTTTTTCAAACTTTCCATCTCCCCCTGCTAACAGCCTTTGCTTTTCTTTTCCGTTCTCCCTCCTCTCTCTGCCTTTAGACTATAAATCCTATTGTCCCCCATGCTCGTTAATGCAGGAAAAGCAGGCAGATGCGGCCGTCCTCCTAACACATAAAAACAAGATGCAGATGGAAAGAGGCAGCGTAGGTGCCATGGGCTGCATGTGGATAAACAAAAGGTATTGATTAGCTGAAATCAATGGATAACCCTAAAAGCGTCTCCTGCAAGAAATTCATGGAATTGATCGCTGGCCTTAAAGATCTGTATGATGCTCGTATGAAAAAAGAAGGAGACAGATTTTACAGACATGAAATCTAACATCCAGACAGTACCATAGGGCCCTTCAAAAACTGAGATATGGGGGAAAAACGTACACTCACAATGAGCGGTGTGCAGAGCTGACAGGAACTTGTAGAACATGGTGTGAGTAAAGCTGAGCAGGCATGTTAACAGAAACACTAAAATCTCAGAACATCACACCCCCGGGCCTTTTACAGGAGGTGTGAAGGAGCTCACCTCTCCTCGTGACAGGAGGAGGAGGAAGGAAGGGAAAGAGTGTGGGGTTTTTTTTCCGATGTGAAATGTCTGATTGTCCCAAGCTGAAGGAAAAGAAGCTGAAGCTGGTGGTAGAAAAAGGGCACAATGTTTTTTGTTTTTTCCTCCTGCGGGCTCCGAAAAGGTTTAGAGGTTTAAAGTTTAAGAATATGCCTATCAAAACATATCAAAAGGCTTTGTATTTAACACGGCATATCTGTCTCTTAAATCACAAACAGAAATGTAAAAAGAGTTTGTGGCTGTAGAGGAAATTTAGTGAACTGTCCTGTCCATTAGTTTATCTTTCTTTGTGGAAAGTCGCCGTTTCTTATTGTTATTCACAAAAAAGTAGTTACAGCACTTAACTCTGAACTAATTGCCTCACTAGGGCAATAGGGTTTGTTTTGTTTTGTAACCATTGTCCCCGTCTTCTTCTCCTCTCATTTTACCTCCCCTCCTCTTCAGCAGTACAAGAAGAACCCCCTCATTTCACTGTGATAAAGTACACATGTACACACAGCTCATTATGACAACAAAAACTCTGTAGTAGTAGATGGCTAATCTAGATGCAGGAGAAAGACGGTGAATATGTGTCATCCACAGGTCTCCCACAGAGCGACACAGATGGGGGCTCAGAATACGACAAAAGGATGATGATGTCCAAAAGGACATCAATATGACTCTCATCCGTCTCCTTTTTTTTCTCTTCCAGCACGCCAACAGTAGCCAGACAGAAGGGTACCAGGAAACAACTGTACTTGTGAAGAAAGAGGAAAAGTCTTTTTAACTTCTACTCTGCGCTTAACGATGGGAGACCGATTGTATCTTCCAGCAGTTGCCACCGCCTTGCTCCCCGTGGCCCTTGGCATATTGACCCTTCTTCCTCACAGCCTTTTGGGTAAGCCCATAGAGGAGGAAAACGCAGGCAGCTCAGCACTGCTCCAGAGGGTGAAAAGAGGCTGGGTGTGGAACCAGTTCTTTGTCCTGGAGGAATACACCGGACTGGAACCACTTTATATTGGAAAGGTCAGTGTTGACTATGTGCACACACATAAAAGTACAAGCTGGAAAAATGCAAAGTGTACATGTTTCGGGCCTGGTAGGGGAGCAGCTTTTCTGCATGACCTTTCCGCTTGGTGTACCTGGTGTATAAGGTGCCTCAGTGTAGGTGTTGCAAAAAGATTTCAAACAGTGCAAACTTTAAGATCTATAGGGGAGCTCAGCTGCCTGGAGGACATCTGCTGCTTGGCTAGAGCTGAGCGCATGAATGCAAAAGAGAAGATCATGGATGGGCAAAGGCAAACTTAAATAACTGCAAAAAAAAAATCTCAATTGAATCCCTGGATACACTGAGTCCATACTAAGACAGCCTCTGTTCTGTCCACTTTGAACCAGATCCAGACAGCAGTGATTGAGTTAATTGACTCGAACCGAGGCTTCGCTCAGTCGGCCCTCTTTCCACAGAAGTGGACAGCATGTCTGCAACACAACCGACATGCTCTGAAAAGAGCAGACGAGGGGTGCTCTCAAAGGAGCACTTTGATCGCTCAGTCACTAAAGTGAATTGAACATTAGATCAATAGTTGTAAGGCCAGTCATCATCAGCCGAGCGACACAACAATCAATGAAAACTGCCATTACATCACCACGTTTCTTTTGTTAAAGGTTTTTTTGACCATATGTAAATTGTTTGAGCCAGAACACACCATTGTCAGGATCCTTAAAACATAAAATATCCCTTCACTTTGACATCTCTGTGGCCAATAAATGAATCGGTATGATGAATGCTATTAGCAGGCTCCTCTTGTTTAGATTGCATCAGCTGTGGTCAAGTCAAGTCGAGTTAGCTAAACTGTTATCTGGCAAGCACGCACCACAATCCAGTGTTTGTACACTCACGGTGTTGTTACAAAATAAATATTGTTTCATTATGACATTTAAAACTAAAGTGAGGCATTCATGAGATTGGTGACAAAAACACTACCATGAAGGAGTTTGTACAACATTTTCTAGCACCCAACAGGCACACAGTTTATTGTACCCTTGAATGAGCAATGACCCCCCCAGAACAGCACAAATGGGCCACATTTGACACTCTTCTAGACAATCCTAGCTCAAACACTGAATTGTATTGCATGTAAATTTTGAATTCACATAATATCCGGTCCTGGTTTTTTTTGACCTGATAGCAAATTGAAATGTCACTCAACTGAATAAGGATTGCAGAGCATTCTGTCAGAACTTGGATGTTAGATCTCTCAGCGCCCATATGCAGAGCTGTTAAAACATTTCCTTTTCTCAAATTCCTCAAAATATGCTTCCCTGATCTTAAATAGCTGATTCCAGACCTTTAATTGAATTTGCCGTTGCCTCAGTGGTCCTCGATGACTTTTAAAACACTGCAGTACTACCAATCATCCTCTGAAATTTAGCTTCACAAATGATGTAACCTGCATAATTAGTGATCTGGAATAATTTCCCCACGGCCGCTTGGGAAAACTGAGGAAAATGCTGGATTCCAAAAAGACCAGATAGAAGAGTAACAAGTCCTGAGAGAGTGTCACCGGAGCTGCAGAAAAAAAGACTATGTCTGCATATCTGGTATGCTATATTCCTTACAGTTGCTGTAGCATATTCACTTTCATGTTACCACTTCTTATATCCCATTTAGTGTTTCTTCACTGATTCTTTCCAAGCCGCCCACCTTCATTTTTCCAAGCTGAATAAAATAAGTGATTCTGACAGGCCAGGCTACTACCCAGAGAGCTACTCAAGGCAGAAAGGCATTGTAGGATATGACAATTCAGGAGAAATATGTACTGTAGCCTCCCCCCTAAGGGTTATTTCCCCACCCTCAGCTCAGTATTCAGAGCCGTGGGGATGTCGGAGGTTTGGGCTTTGGGCTAGGACTAAGACCGAGCAGGTAATTGATAGTGTCAAGCTCCCTCTTTTCATAGGCTTGGATGTAGAGGAAGAATCAGTGCGGCAGAAGTCGGATAAGGTGGAAGGAAGGCACCGGCCCAGGATATATCACCACGAGACACGGTGCTGAAGCCCACAATGGGGTGTTGATTAAAAAAATATATTCTGGGCCTTGCTGGGCTACACAGTGCTTTGCAGGAGAGAGTGCAGGTGGCCACGTTGTCCGAAGAGATAGGAAAAAGCTGTATTGTCTGCTGCTCTGGGAATGATAGGTATTGCGAAGATTGCTGCTGAACTATCACCGCAATAACAACAATGAGTGCTGTAGCTGCAAACTTTTAGCAGTTCAACAACCTCAGCTTGGTAATTTCACTTAGTGGCTGCAGATGACAAAAGGCCACTGGGAGTATTTTGAAAGCCGTGTGTTTAGAGTCAGCAGGAGGATTTTTGTCAGTGTTGTGTTGCGTGCTCGTTATGCACGCCTGTTGAAGACATATGTCAATAGGGGCATTTAATTCTGCTCCGCCATAGTGATGGCAGTAAGTACTCATCATGCGCAGAGATCCTCTAAGTACAAAGTAAGGAGTGATTACGCATCAACAGACTGGCATTTGCACTTACAGGTCACAAAAGGCTTCTGATTGCACTGCAGGGCCCATGGCAACAATCAGGCTGTAGGCTGTGATTAGGTACTTACAGCTACAGTATTATGGTATACACATAATAAACACCACCTCTGGAGGTTTAGAGTTAATTTTACCCACTGGTTCATGAATATTCATTTTACAGTGATACAGAGAACGCATTGTCCTCACATCGAAGATGCCGCAACCAAAGATTGCAAATAACTTCATGTTCTGTTGACATGTTGACTATAGAAAGTAGACACTTGGTATCATGCTCTACCAGGCCTGAGCCTCGACCACCCCCTCTAACACATTTTCAGTTGGATTCAGATCAAGAACTCGCTGTTTGGCCCCTTCAATTCCTTTGGTTGTCTTCTCTGTTTGTGTACGATCACTGAGCTGCTGCATTGTTCTAAAATTAGGGGGTGTGACCTGATTAAATGTCCTGAAAAACATGTCACATCGTGACACCATATGTTACATTCCTGTTCCTGGATTCAAATTGTGACCGCTGTTACACTTTGTTGATGTAGTTTCATCTGACTCTTCCCTTGCATGTACAACTAAGGCACTAGCAGTTTAACTTTCAGTTGTCCCGTGTTACTTCCAAAGCCCTTGAGATGTCTCCAAAATACCTAAAAAGTGGATCCTTTCTTTGGAAATGTGCATTGTCGATTAAACCTTTTTTGTCTGATTGATAAACATCTCTGGGAACATCTCCACAGCTCCACTCAGACATGGATAAAGGCGACGGTTCCATTAAGTACATCCTGACGGCGAGGGCGCAGGCACCACCTTCACTATCGATGACAGCACCGGGGACATCCACGCCATCCAAAGGCTGGACCGGGAGGTGAAGGCCCAGTACATACTCCGTGCCCAGGCCCGCAACCGCCTGACGGACAGGCCTCTGGAGCCTGAGTCCGAGTTTATTGTGAAGATCCAGGACATCAACGACAACGAGCCGAGGTTTCTGGACGGGCCCTACCAGGCATCTGTACCCGAAATGTCCAAAATAGGTGGGAGATGAAGGCAGACAGATGGATGAGACAGAACCTGAACTGTTGGCTGTACATATTGTGGTTGTTTTTCAGGAAGTGGCTCAGAAAACAATAGCAAAGTACATCATAGTCCTGCACAGTCATCGTTGTTGTTTGTTCTTACAGGCTCGTCTCCATCTGCTTCATTCACTATTCATAAACCTGCTTTTGTGGTTACTTTGAAGTAAATAAGCATAGCTAATTCCTGGAGCTGCTGCCGCCACAGATGGAAATAACTTTTCCTTGATTTATAAGATAATATTGGTGTAGCTGACCGGCACCTTTCATCCACCTCATCCTGTTATTCCCATTTTAGCCGCTCTTCTTCACGTTTGCCTTAATGTTTACCCAGGAACATCTGTGATCCAGCTGACGGCTACAGATGCCGACGACCCAACGTACGGCAACAGTGCTCGGGTGGTCTACAGCATCCTGGAGGGCCAGCCTTATTTCTCAGTGGACGCCAAGACTGGTACGACTCCCTCTAAAACACCCAATCTGTAACCATGGAAACCAGCTTTTTTATCCATTACATGTAGCGCCTGATAGATTTCCAACTTCACCAGCCACTTTAACTATTTTATGAGCTGCATATGAATTTGTAATAAGTATGAATGATGTTAGATGACCTGATAAAGTCCACAAACTGACAGTCAGGATTTACTAACACTCGGCTGACAGCTGCTGTTAATTCCCCACCTTGTTTCTAACACTATATCACACTGTCTGATTTTAACAGTCCACACTTTAAGCCCCTGTGTACACGAACCAGCTCTGAATGTGGGAAGCTCAGCATGGTTCCTGTTGTTGCTATGAGACTACCGAACACTTGTCTGAAACACGGCGCTCTTTTGTTACAACTTGCAGCATCTCAAAAACTCCTGGCACAAAAAAATATGTGCTAAGCTCAAAGTGTGACTTCTCTGTTGAAAATGAGGACAGAATAAGACAGGCAGCCCCTCGTAGTGAAGTGATCAAGTGTATCCAGAAACTCGTCTCATAAGAGAAATCTCACAGGTTTAATCCACTAAAAATATATATGTCCATTTGTCACAAACCAAATACACTTAAGACTGCTGCCAGCTTAACAATATTATTGTGATTTTCATCATAACATATTACTGAGCTTATTTGATTTATTGTCAAGAGTTAGACGAGAAGGCTGATCCCAGTCTCATGTCTCTGCATTAAGTGCTGAGCTTGAACCAGGAGGCAATTAGGCTAGGTTCACTTAGCATAGAGACTGGAAGCTGGAAGAGGGGGGGGGGCTGTCAGGGCAGCTCTGAAGCTCACTAATTAAAATGGTTTATCTTGTTTGTTTAATGCAAGTGTGAAAAAGACTTAACAATAGGATAAAGCCATGCTAGCCGTTTCCCCCTGCTTCCAGTCTTTATGCTAAGCTAATCACAGTCTTTCTCTAGCTCCATACTTAATGCACATGAGAGTGGTATCAACCTTCCTAATCAATTCTTGGCAAGAAAGGGAAGAATATTTCCCAAAATGTCTTAAACGGGTAATTTAATATGTGAATCAAAATGCAAAATAACTATAAGTTTAAGTAACAATTGTTGCAGTTACACGCTATAACAAAAGATGATAAATAAAAACATAAAAACAGTTCATTTATGATAGGACAAATATATCAGTCAAAACACATATAGTGATCCTCCAGAATTGTGAAGGCATGGGACTCAATCGCCAATCACCAAAAGTATGTGGACAGAAGTGTTATTGCTTTAATATCTAACTGCAACATTGCAGCACATGGTAACAGCATTTCAAATTCCAAACTTCCACTTCCAAAAATCCATTAGTTTTCTAAAAGCAGAGAATCACTGGCCATTGTTTACCACAGCTGCCTCATTTACTTGTTTGTCAGCACAGAAATCTGTTGCCAAACCTCTTAGGCTGCGCCGGCCATCAGCAGCCTCTCAGCCTGCTGCTGCTGTAGGATCATCCATCACGGAAACACAAGTGGCTCTACAGCTATCAATCAGCCTCCCTGAATCGGCCCTAAGCACTGCTCTGAGTCTTTTATTGGTGGAAACACAATGTAAAACTTCAACAGATATAGCTCAAACCTTCAACATTGTTGCGTGCTCTCCTTTTCTTATTCTTCAGCACAAAACATCACTTGACCTTGGTTATAGCTGGCAAAACTGTCTGTGGATGTCTTTGGTCTTAATGCATTGTTAATAATAGTGTACAGATAAAACCCTCTACTGTCCATGACCATGGAAACTCATTTTTCAAGCTATCCATCAGTTTATTGTCAGTTTTACTTTTACTTTGGATTTAGTTGTTTGGGATGTCAGCATGTACCTCGTCATGTACTGATTTTTTACATTTCCACGCTGTTGATACTTTGATATCTTTGTCATACACACATGCACACATGAAACTTTACATGTATAAAATATATATTCCTCTAAACTGCAGAATACTTTTTATTTTAACCAAGTAAAAAAATCCTTATCCTGTGAAAGAAAACTGGAGTTGCCTCTAGCTAATAATAAATAGCCTTGTTAAAGTTGATTTGTTACTTCATGTGGGCAATGATACACAATCCAATGAAAAAATTAAGAATCTTTACAGTATGAACTTGGTTAGATGAGATGTTTTTTCTCTATCGGAGCCCAATAACAAAGTTTGATTATTGACCATGTAGTTTGGTAAGACTTTAAATGAGAATAGTTTATAAATCACTCATGCAGCCTCTTGTCCGGTCCATTGGGAGTGTTGACATTTCAAGGCACCATCGCTTGGACACATGACCCTAATCTGTGTCCCCAATTCTCGTTGCTGACCTTTAATTCACCTCGTGTGTCTCTTATTCTCCATGTTTTGGTATCTCTCTTCAGGCATCGTCCGCGTGTCCCTTGCAGACATGGACCGGGAGACCAGAGAAAACTACACCGTGGTCATCCAGGCCAAGGACATGGGCGGCCAGCTGGGGGGTCTCGCTGGCACCACCACTGTCAACATCACACTCAGTGACATCAATGATAATCCCCCCATGTTTGACCAGAGTAAGAGATAGACAACTCTTCATCCTTACTGCACTCTGTCTTTTTATTCGCCACATTTTTGTTTCTTATCTGATTCACTTTAGTCCTCGCTCTACCTGAACTCACATCACCTTTTTCGACTCCCTCCTGATACTCTCACAGCTGAAAAAAAAAGTTATGAACAGTTTCTCTCAAAAGTAGAGGAAACTATTTTATGGCATAATACATCACAATTCAAAAAAGTGACTAAATGCATCATGGAGCTGAAAATATATGCAATATTAACTAAACCTGATTGGTTATGACTCCCTGAAGTTAGAAATTATAATAAACAATTATTTTCTTGATTAATCAGTTTTTGTCCATAAAATAGCTGGAAACAATGTTTTGTTTGGTCCAACCAAACATCCAAAACCAGATCCAAAAGATATTCAGTTGACCATAGTAAAGAAATCTGAGAAAAGCTCCATATCCTTACTTGAACCACTGAAGTTTTTCTATTTTTCCGATCGATTATTTTTCGATCGTTATTGATTGACTAATTGTTTGAGATTTAGTCTGCCAGAACATAATTAAGTAAAAATGAATGTATTATACTTTAAACAGGTTTATAATCTTGAAAAACCACCTGAAGTGTTTAGATATTTCATCTTAATGAGGACATTCTCATTTTTTTAAGAATCATTTTTATGCAGATAAAGTTCTCATTGTAAAGTAGCTGCTTTGCTTTTATTTAAGGGGTTCTTTTATTTGCAATTTGCACCAAATCCTATAAGAAAAAAATTACATTAACCTGTATTATATATATTACAGAACCTGCATTTTTTAATCTTTCACTCCACATGCAGACATTGGTGGATGAGACGCACCACAAACCTCAAACCAAAGCCCTCAAATGACCCTGAAGTTCCAAAACAACCCTGTATTTCAGGGCTGATACTGACTTGGAGTTTGTACCGTTAGTGGTTTTCAGCTGCAAATGTCTGCATGTAGTGTGGCATGCATGCAATAAAACATGGACTATAAAATCCAAAGTGACACCACGAGAGTTTACTGTTTTGTATGGGTGGCTCCACTTGTATCCACCTCATTTCTCTCGAGCGTCCAAGCTCTTAGCCTCTCTGCCCTTCTCCCTGTGTCCTCTTCTGGCCACCAGTCTGTGGCCATTTACCCCCTGGCCTCTCCCCTCTCTCCCTCCCTCCTTCAGCCACCCGTCGCCCCGTGCTGTCTCTTTGATTATCCCCATTTCTGCTCCTCTCATTACCATCTTCCTGAGGTCAGAGGTTGCCTAGCTGTCCGCGGTCATGTATTCTTGGCCGACGGGTGGCTTCGCTCCGAGACAAAGAAAACACCCGCCGCCCACTTCCACTTCCATCACTAGTCCCCGACCAATTAGAGCCATCACTTCGATAGAACTTTGATCGGTTGTGAAGAGCTTCAGGGATTCCCCTCTGTCAAGCACAATGTGCAGGCATTTCACTTTGGACTGCAGGGAGTGCCACAAATTGGGCAGCTGTCACCTCTTCTTTGAGGTTAAACGGTAGATGAAATTGAAGCTGACCCATGAGACAGTATATAACCCAATTGTGAGGCATTTATGGAGCCATTTATTTTAAGCTGTCCGGGATGTGATTGTGAGAGGAGAGAACAACCTTAGAGGTGACGGAAGAGGTATGGCTCCCTCTAGAGGATAAAAAAGTAAAACTGATGAGAAAAGGTGTGACCGGATGATCATTCTGATTATTTATTTCCTCAGGGCTGTATCAGATGAGCGTCCCAGAGTCTGCCCCCGTGGGCTCGGTTGTGGGTCGTATCTGGGCGAAGGACAGGGACATCGGGGTCAACGCTGAGATGAAGTACAGCATCATCGACGGAGATGGACGGGACACCTTTGACATCACCACCGACCCCACCAACCTTTTCGGCATCATCATGGTGAAAAAGGTACACAGGCAAACTGATAAAGAATACATACATCTTTATTTTTACAACTTACAGGTAATAAATAATAATGATAATTTCTGATCCTTCCTTTAATCTAAATTAATGTTGATCGGAAAGCCAGTATTTTAAATGCTCCTTTGTCACAGTTACAAAACTCAAACAACCATTACATAACTTGTAAAATGCTTTAGTGGCACTAAAATCAATATTTTTTAGCTTTCACTCCTTTGGAAAAACATCTGCACCTTTCTGTTGTAGCATCCTTCATCAGTTTGTGTGCAGACACAATGTTGTCTTCTGCTCTATGTATATATACTGCGGAGATTCTTTCTTTAAAATCAAACTGGCACAACTTCCAAGTGTTTTTTGAAGGAATTACAGCTGAGAATTCTGACTGCAAAGAGCATAACTTGTTTTCTACATTCAGCTTGTGTTTAAAACTGCAGCCAAAGTGCAGCAAGAGTTCAGTTTCCATTAAAGGTTTCATCTGTGTAACATCTTTATGTGTGTTCACCCTCCAGCCACTGAACTTTGAGGGCAAGCCCAGTTATACTCTGAAAGTTGAGGGTGCCAACACCCACTTGGACCCTGCCTTACGCCACCGCGGGCCCTTCAAGGATGTCACCATTGTGCATGTGAGCGTGGAGGACGTGGATGAGCCCCCGCTGTTTGACTTGCCAGCGTACTACATCGAGCTGTCGGAGGATGCTGAGATCGGGACGGTGGTGAAGACGGTGTCAGCGAGGGATCCCGATGCTGCCAACAACACCGTGAGGTTAGGAGAGCCTGTCTAGGCTTTATACTGTTTTTCTAGCGTCGCTCATTGTTTTCAACTTGGTTTCCTGTTGCTAAATTTCACGTTTAGCTTCACTGCAAACACATTTATTGTACATGTTATTTGCAAGTTGCATGAGTCACAGTTCATTGTCCAAATAGGCAATGAAATACACCAAATACACCAAAAAAAAGTAACCACACATCATGTCAATTCAAAAGTCTAAAGTGAAAATCTGTCATCCACTGAAATATTTGTAAAGTGTACAGCAGCTGTGTAAATTGTTGTACATTTTAAAATTTATTTTGAATAAATATATGTTTTAGAAATGTTTTATCGGAGTTGTCTGCCTCACACTGTTGCATTCATTTGCTACTGCACCTGTAAGTTCTCAGTAAATTAAACCAAGGTGACAAACACAGTAAATAAGGACCTTGTGAAAAGGATCATATGGATTTGACAGCTCCTTCAATTAAAGATGCCAATAACAGTAAAAGAGTTTGGCTGCTGCTTAGCAGCTGTCATTAAGTTTTATTATGATAATAGCTAATTGCAGAATATGTCTCATCAATATCCAAATAAAATGAGTTCCAATAACATAATTTATACATAAAAACACATAAAAGTTAGATGGATTGGAGCATTTTAAGAGCCTCACTTCCTGAGAGTGAGCCACTTGTCCTGGGTGTTTTCCTGGATTTCTCCCAATGCTTGCTGGGAAAGCCTCTAATGCCAGTAAAGCATTAATGAGCAAAGCAAATGATCTGCGGTTAGAGCATTACATTTAGCTGAATTTATTAATCCAAAGCAATTTAATAAGAGTTGTGTTTCTTGCTCCAAGTGGGGATCAAACGATGTAGATGGTGAGTGGTGATGGAGCAGTGGATAACACACATGCCTTTGGTGCAAGAGAACCGTCTTCAATCCCTCAATGTGACACATCCACATAAACAGCAACTGTAAGTCGCTTTGGATAAAAGCGTAAATGTAATGTCATGTGATAACCAGCAGGGGGCAGCATCACAACATGACTCCTCGTTGCAGACTTTGACTGCAGGCTCTTGAGTGTAGCATCATGACTGATGCACCATTTATCAACATGTGTGTTTAAGAGCTCCATGAGGATGTGGAGGACAAACATAATGTTAATAACAACCCTGACAAGTTCCACCATGACAGCAATTAGTCGACACACAGAGACTATAAGCTGAGGACTTTCACTTCTCTTAGTGAAGAGTATGATTTGTGCTCTAACAGAACAGATGTCGTGTGGTGGGTTTACTGTCCAGACTGCACCTCTCATAAACTAATTAGACATAAAGACTTTAATTAGGCTATTAATCATCTGAAGGAATCAATGACAGCAGTAAATGAGTGTTTCACATGGCACAGGCTGCACCCCGTCCCAGCTGTCCGTTTTACAACCTCGATTAGGGCCAAAAGTAGTGCTCAGGAAATGGATGTAGGTGACATGGTGTCTGTGTGAGTGTGTGAGAAGTGTGTGTTTGCTGCTGAACTCCTCCGTCTGCAGGGACACTCAGCAGTTTATCTCAAGTGCTGCGTCTGATATTTCTTCTTCACTCGCTCATTCACTATTTACCACCAAACAAACAGTCAATAGTGAACAGTCATTATTTCCCCTTCCCCTGACAGGTAAAGTGTTACATAGCTGTAATTTAACCATCAAAAAGCAAATCATTGCATTGGGTTGTTTAGCAAAAAGTAGGGCACATACTGTGGACGTCTTCCCTTTCATTGTGGGAATTTATGAAGACGAAGGGCTTACAAATTTCACACAAGCTGAGTTTTTATGCTATGTAGCTTGTTTTTCTATGAACGGGTCCGTGTTTTGTTTAGATACACTGCATGCAGATGACCCAACACGCAATCCTGCCAATGGTGTCACACTAGTCCACTGCTCACTTGGTGGCAATGACATGCAAAGATATGCTGCACTGTGCCAGCAGAGGCAGAGACGAACAAGTAAATATGGATGCAGTAAGCGAGTAGATTTGGTAATTAACACTGAATGTAAACATTGTGTTTGTTTAGAAGAAAACTGCACAGGGAACCTTTAAAAAAATGGCGGAAAGTAAATTTAATGCGTCCGTCCACCGATTTTTTTGCCACATATGTAATGTTTAAGTACTCTGACACCACTGTGTCAGTCTCACAGACCTGCTGTCATGGCTACAGACTCTTAACATTGCGTATCATTGTGGTTACTTCTGTTAGTACACTTCCATGTAGCACACTGTGTACAGTATGTAGCTACTTACAGCGTAGTGCGTGAATTTTGACAAGGTATTGTTGTCTCAAATTGAACACGACCGTTGTGTACTTGACCCCCTTCTTCTTCTTCTTCTTCTTCTTCTTCTTCTTCTTCTTCTTCTTCTTCTTAATTAACAAATTGCAAACCAGACAGGGCATTATCGCCAACATTTGACAAAATATCTGGCAGCTTGTTTGCTCACTTGACTTAAAAATTAGTTTTATTAAAAAGAGAAGTGCTTTTACTTTTACTTGCCTGTGTGTGCATTTTCACAAGTTTGAAAAATAGGTTTGTTGTCCCTCCCCTTCTGCTACGTAGCCAAGATGGCAACTGTAGAGGGCGACCTGTGTCCTGTGTCCCACACTCAACATTTTTGACCATTATGAGTGCACCATCAACGCCAATTGAAACACAGCATTGATCTTTTTATTTTAAGGTTCAATGTTTATTTGTTTTCAATTTCTGTTGTCAGTATTTGGCATTCAGTTTACACAAAAACTGATATTCTCATCCAGATAGTTTGTCTGCTATTGGTATCTAAATTGAAATTTCGTCACTATATTGTAATACACATTGATGCCGAACTCTAAAATGACATCTCACGATCATGAGAATTTCCTGCCACCTTAAATATATTAAATAACCCTTGAGAATGTTATTAGATATTCCCAGTGTCCAGGGTGGGAACCACTGCTCTAAACTCTTTGATGCTTGAGGAGCTCCACTGATGACAATTAACCGCCGACTCCCTGGATTCGTGGAGAGAGAGAGAGAGGGAATCAGAGCAGTCAGCCACTGATGCAGCTAAAGCTCCAATCTGAATCCCCAGAGCTGGCGCTGTATTCTGACGGTGAATCACTGAGAGATTTTCAAAAAGCCGGTGTGGAGCATAAGGAGGGTTACAGCACAAGCGGCAGATAGCTGAGGAATCAGTTGAGGATGACAGTGAGGCCAGATACTGCAGCAGCAACAACAACATCAGATGACAGATAACAAGCAGCAGGTGACCTTCAGTCTCTCTGTTCTGTCTCGTTGCCATTTTACATCTTTCTGTCCTCTACCGACAGCAGCATGACTGGCAGATACATCCGAACCCACACAAGCACGTGGCCCACACACACACACACATTCTTTCACCTGCTACTTGACACACACACACACACACACACACACACACAGTAGCCCCTCCTCATGACTGTGGAGGAGTGATATTAATAGAGATCCTTCAGGGAGATCCTTGCCAGCCGTGGATGCGCCAGTCACGACTGTTCCCTTTCGGCGCATAGTCCAAAACACACACTGCAGACTGACATCACACGCTCTCACACACACACACACACTCTACTGCTACAGTGACTCTAATATATCAGTTTGCCAATGTCAGTCTTTTGTTGTACGATTAATGGTGAGTGTTGTGTGTTAATTAGTCACTTAAAGGCAGTTCAGTTTGTAGCAGACGTTCCCTTCAGGTAAAATCTTGTCAGAAGGACCCTGCTAAGCCAAAAAAATATAGGTCATTGGTATTGAAAGGTGAGTTTTAGTGGTTCGTGATGCTTAAAGCTGCTGCTTAAAACAATTCCTCCTTCACAAGATAACCACAGTTTGACAGTGGTTAGTTATTAATCAAATAAAGGCGTCAGCTTTCAAAAATCAGGTTTTAGTTTAAGATAGAAAAGTCCCTAAAAACCATCCAGGCCAAAACATGTGATGAGAAAGAGAGATCTGCCCAATGAGAAGACCTTGTAGTTTGACTTTCTTCTCAGGACTTACACAGGAGATTTGTATAAGACTGACTGCAACATTATCGTGCCGCAGGAAGACGTTTATAACTTTTTGAGAATGTTGAGAATCCTGAAGTTTGGAAAGAAACGCTCTGCTCTTCTCTTATTCTGAGCTCAAACTGAACTTTAGGCTGCCAGAAGCGAGTTTCAGAAGATTCAAAAGAACAAATGAACCAATTAATCCTTTGTTTAATTTTTATACAAACCAATACTTCAGTCGTCAGGAAATTTAACAATTTGGTATAATCACATAAATTTTTAAACGTATTGCCTTTTATGTGCTGATTATCTGTTGGTAGCTGCCAAAAGCATGAAAGGGTAAAGCGGCCCCCTTGTTGGAAGTGATTCGGTGTGATGCAGACATACACACTTTTAACTCCAGGTGAGAGGAGAATGAAGCAACTACAGGAGAATTCACTCCAACACAGGACACCTCATGGTTAATGGTTTCTGCTCCGCAGCCTGGAAGAAAATGTGCTCTACATTCTCCTGCTTCTCTGGCTGTTGCATGTTGCTCTCAGAAGAGTGTTTTTGAAATCGGCCTGCGGTGGCAGGAGACGAGCCAAGGCGGCACGCTGCAGGTTTGTGTATCCCCAGCGTCAGCTTGGCAGAGGAGACAGATACACTGATTAAGCCTTATCTGGAGCCTCTTCTTCTTCTTGTGCCTTCAGAAGCTGCCAGCCTGCCGCCTTATCGCACAGACACACACACGGTGCACATGCTGGATTGCGTACGTGCACCGAGCTTCGCCCCTCAGATAGGATTACAAGCTCCCAAAAACACACATGTGCACTTTATTCAACGCAGATCCTTCACGTGTCGTTTCGTGTCACCAGGTATTCCATCGAGAGGTCCAGTGACCCCGAGAAGTTCTTCTACATCGAAATCACTTCTGGGTCGCTGATGACGGTGCGTCCGCTGGACCGAGAGGAGATTGGCTGGCACAACATAACCGTCCTCGCCATGGAGATGAGTATGTTTCACACACATACACATGTTTGTTCCCTTATCCCTGTGGGGACATCTCATTGACACGATGCAGGGTCTACAGGGGGGCTCCAAACAGTTTCAGGGGAAGCTCAGTGAATGAAAGTGAAACAAAATTACATTATTTATTGCATTAGTTATCATAAGGAGATCACGCAGAATAGCCTACATGTCTGAGAGTTAAGAGATACAGTAGTTTTAGGGAACGGTTTTCCACCTATCAGAGTCAGAAACTAATAAACGCCTTAGGACAGATCTTTTTTAAAACTATTTAGTGTAGCCAAACAGCAATATTAGGCTATTTTGGCTAAATGTTGAGTCTCTATGAGATCAAATAATATAATCATGTTCCCTTGGGCATCCAGGAATTAAAACTTACCAAGTATACCAAAGTTTCCCAAGCTCTGTGTGAGGGGAGGTCTGCAGTCTCAGACTTTGAAAACCCCTGACATAATGTATTCCCTAGTCCCTTACCCTGACCATAACCCAATTGTAACCTGAACCCCTAAAACCACATCAGAAAGCGTCTTTACCCTCGGGGACCTCAATTTAAATCCCCATTGGTTTGTGTGCATTCAGGTTAAAATCCCTGCAGGGATATAAAAATAAATCAAATACACACACAGGCTTTCTCATACAAATCTCCACAGTATCACATTTCTGTCTATCATTCACTTCAAAGAACTGTGTTTTTCTTTTCTTTATTTAATGCCAATGCAATGGAAATATTTTCTATTTCTGTCTGTTTGTTGTAATCATAGATAGATAGATTTTTTTTTTTTAAAAAGGAATAAGATTACATGTAGCTGCACTAGAATCCAGAAAAATAAGTTTGTACGCAGGTTTTTTGACTTGTTATGAGGAAAAATGATTTTTGAATTCTTTTCACTGTTAATGTATTTACAGTAAAACATATTCTTCCATTTTAAAAAATCATAAAACAGATTGTGGATTCCATTTTTCAACAAGCTGGCATATTGGTTGGTTATGCACCATTTAAATAAGATTAAAGATGACTTTGCCTTTAAACCATTGTACATTTGGCAATACCCATTGAGTCTGACTTCCACTCAGCAAGCTAGCCAAACCAGCTTCCATTCAGTAAGCTTTACTTTTGATTCAACTAAATTTAAAACACTTATTTTAGTAAAAACAGTTTGAACCAAGTACAAGGTATCCTGATTTCTGGATACAAGTGACTTGATAAGAGATTCGTGGGGACAACAGATGGGTGAATATGAAGTACTTTCACAAATACAGACCTGCAGAGTTACATAATGTAGAGCAGGAGATGCCCTGCAGATCTGCACACAGCTGGTGGCACCGAAAGTCACCTTCACCCCCCCCCCCCTCTGTTTTGTTTGTCTGTTTGCCTCTTTGCTTGGTAGACACACCTAAAAGAAGATGGTAATTTAATTAATGACTAATTTGATCACTTTTCGCATGGTCTCTAATTATTGATGTGACGGAGAGGGCGAGAGAGGGATTGAGAGAGAGAGAGAAATGTGACATAACAGTGTGGGGAGGGAAATTAGCTGGAGCAAAGAACAGCTGACTGATTTGCTGATGTAAATAAGCAGCGTTAACTAAAGCAAAAGTTTTACAATTCACTCACGCTCCTTAAAAAAAACTCCTCTCTTTTACTTTTGCGATTGTTGTGTGCTGGCTCCGGGAAACCTTCTTATCCCCTCTGCTTCGCGGCAGCAGCTCTAGCGCCAGTTTGCAACTTGGCTAACGTTAGTTACATTGCTTACTGTGTCATTGTTCGCTCTATATCATGGTATTTGTCCTGGAATTGGATTGGAATGGGACTCTCATTTGTTAAAGCAACTTAATTTTTTAGTTTTAATTGAGCTGCTTCGTACCGTACAGTAATTTTCACACCACTGACTTCCCTTCACTGGTGAAACGTCAGCAAAGTTACAGCACTTTTGATTTAAGTGCTTTTTTCTGACCCTCAAACACACACACAGAGCTTCGACCTCCAGAGCCAAAGTCACACCACTGATTGATCGATCATGTGATGAAACCTGAGAAAGTAGTTACTACCCACTAATTGTTTTTCTATTGCCTATTACACAGCTGGTTAAGATATGCAGATTGCTGATTGGTAATGGAGAATAATAGTATTGTGATCTAAGCTTGAGAAGCCCTAATGTGCCGCAGGCCTGCTGTAAATGAGGGGGAAGATTAAGAGTCGCACAAACTGAACTCAGCAGGATCCTCAGAGTCATTTATCAGGCTCCGTCAATGTATCTCACAGCCTCTGACCAATTTTTGCATCTACTGTATGTGTGTCTGTGCGTGTTCCCGCAGATAACCCCACACAGATCTCGAGTGTGTCGGTGGCTGTTAAGATCCTGGATGTGAATGATAATCCTCCCTCGCTGACGCACTACTTGGAGGCTTATGTGTGTGAAAACGCCAAAGCAGGGCAGGTACAGAGACGCCAAACGTCTGATGCGACAACATTAAACGTGACTGCCTCAAGAATGATACAGTAGCAGAAATAAGTACATTTACACAAGTACTATACTGCATTTAACTTCACCAAACTCCAGAGGAAAATACACTCATTCATTTGACCGCTAAAGCTACTCGATAAAAGAATTTACACACAAACTAGATTATCATCCTCAAAAATATGATGCTTTGTTATACTGTAGATTAAACTCCCAACAGTATATTGAAATTGACTCCAGCTAAGCCTGCTCCAGCGTTAAAATGCTGTGTACACATGAATGAACCAGGAAAAGAGATAATAATCTACACAGTAAACTTGTCATACTTAAACTTACACTTTGAAACAGTGTCTTTCTTCCACCGGGATAAAACTCTGTGTCTGTTGATGTAATCCAGCTGATCCAAACTGTGACGGCGGTGGACCCAGATGAGCCGCTGGGCGGACAGCACTTCTACTACAGCTTATCTCCGGAGGTCGCCAACAACCCCAACTTCACCCTGAGAGACAACCAAGGTAGATTAAACATGTACTCTCCAGCTCCACTGCAACGATCAGGATGGTTGTGTTTTTCTAACCTGCGCAGTAGTAGATACTCAATCATTTCGGCTAATTATAACACTGATTTGTAGGATCAAAAGATCATCAGTTTTCTCCTTGTGGAAGAAGGCTCCTGAATAATCAATCTTTCCCTCATCTGCCATCACCAGAAACTCTGAAGGCTTTTATCTGCCATACTGCACATACTCTTTATTACTGTTCTCTTAAAACATGTATACCCTGTCAATTTTTATATGGATATATTTTATGTTTATTGTAATGCACCAAGTCACCAAAGCAAACTCCTTATATGTGTAAATGTATTTGGCAATAAGGCTGGTTCTGATTTAGATTTTAATGAGTTTGAGCTCCCATATGGTCTAGCGGTTAGGATTCCTGGTTTTCACCCAGGCGGCCCGGGTTCAACTCCTGGTATGGGAACACCAAGTTTATCTTTGGCCTTGTTTACACCTGGCATTAACATGCTTCTTGAGTAGTCCAATCGCAAGTGAAGGTGCGAAAACCTCCAGGATTCATTCATATGTGATCGCTCAGCTCACATTTGGAGGTCATCTTAGTCAGATTATCCCACATTGTTTTCAGTGTGTATAGAACTATGTGCTCATTGCTCACAAACGGCTTCATATTGAAATGTAAAACAACAAGAAGAAGCTAGAACAGATTAAATGTGGATGGAGTCCAGTGCCTCGCTCACGCCAAGGTGTGGCACCAGTCTGTATTGTTTTGATTTTGCCCGCACGCAAGATTTTTGTAAACGTTTTGTTCTTTGCAGGAAAGTGCCACCACCGAGTAAAAAAAAAAACAAATGCATTTAGGCTTTGCAAACAGAAATTATGTACATAATCTTCTGCATATGGAGCGAGAAAGTGAGACCATTGACGTCACTCGAGACACATGTGGAGACTAATGCCAGATGTGAACTGACAAACTAAAAGCTGTCCACTTGTGGAGAAATCTGTTAATGCCAGGTGTAAACAGGGTCTTTACATTACCTATACATTTATATCTTTATGTGAAGCTTTCTAGTAAACGCTCCGCTACCCTACCCTCTTTTTTTATAAACACATGATTGTATCTTTAAATCAAAGAACCAGATATTTGTTTCCTTTGCTGGATAAGATTCAGGAAATGAGGGGAGGGAAAGAGTAGGGATGACGTGCAACAAAAGATGCTGTGATTAAATGGACAGCGTCGCCTGAAACTCTAAAAGCTTTAGCCAGTTTGCTGTGGAAGAACAGTATCCTTTTTACTTTTTTGAAAGCAATTAGCAGAGTCCCTCCAAATCTGACTAAATGATCTATGGTGTGGAATAACCACTGTGTGTCCCATATGGTCTAGTGGTTAGGATTCCTGGTTTTCACCCAGGCGGCCCGGGTTCAACTCCCGGTATGGGAACTGTGTAATTTATTTCCGTTACCATTCATTATGCACCCCTACACTCTTGTACCACAGTATAAGTTAGACCTCAACCCTGTAATTACATCTCACAGTAGTAATTTGACCTCTATATAGGTACCGAACTGTAACTGGTGCTAAAATGTCACATATAGCACCTTTATCCATCTCTCAAGTCTCTGTTAGAGTCTAGCTATAACCCCTGAAGGCTTTTACTGATTTACTCTAGAGAATCAGCGCCTGTTTCTTCCTAATCTTAATTGATGGGTCACTGTGTAAAGTGTTAAACAATATTCTTAGGTGTCTTAATTGATGTAACAGGGAAAGGTAAGACAGGTCCAGCTTAGAGACATTTGCTGACCCCACAAGTGTTCGGTGACCTGCCAGCTCTAGTTATTTCTCACATCTAACTGTCCTTGTTAGGCAGACGACAGTTAGATTGAGAAGGTAGAGACAGTCGCTCGGGGCGTCAGGCTAGCAGATATTGGTGTTCTCTTACAAGGTTGAGTCCTGCAATTATGTTTACAAGAACTCACTGGCTCCACAGATTAGAGTCCAACTCATGGAATAGAATAGATTCTAGTATGATGAAGCAGTGGAGTCTAAACCAGATAGATTAGTTGTTCAAGGTTAAGGCCAGCTAAAGAGGATCTAATAGGGAAACCTACAGGAAACCTAGGGGGAAGACAGAAACATAAAAAGGGACCAAAAGATGTTTTCCTTCAGATTTGGTGTTGGCATTTTACGTGTTCACATGTTGCTGCTGGCACTGCGTCTCCTCGGCCGGGCTCAATAAACCATGCCAAGCTAAGTCTTCATCAGTCTCCAAAACTTCTTCACACCTTAACCTGGCTCACAGAGACAAAACACTGTTTTTTAGTCAAATTAATGAAGCAATGATTAATTCAAATATTATGAAGATGAGTGTGGGGAAGGCTATGATCACACAAGAGGTTAAAAGCTAAAGAAAATATTAGTTACAGTTAAGTGAATAAAGAACATTTAAAATAGTAAGGTATTAAAACAACAAGGAATGAATGACGTGACAGTTGGTGTTAAATTGCTCGTAAAGCACCAATCACCACTTCATCTTCACAGCTGTACAAATCTTTAATTCTCACTATAACTCCCATGAGTCTGCTCATTCAGTAACATTTTATGAACTTGAACACACACCTGCCTTGAGCCCTATCTGTCAAAGTCAGCTGTTGCAGGATATGCGATCTTCGCTGAAAAGACTCCAGACATACATTAACTCAACCTTTCCCCGACCTCTTTGTCTCTTTCCAGACAACACAGCGTGGATCCTGACACGGCGCGGAGGCTGGTCACAGCAGGACCAGACCGTCTACTACTTGCCCATCTTCATCTCTGACGGCGAGCAGCCGGTCCAGACCAGCACCAGCACTCTGACCATCCGCGTGTGCAGTTGCGACCAGGAGGGCAACGTCATGTCGTGCAACGCCGAGGCGTACAGCCTGCCCGCAAGCCTCAGCAGAGGAGCGCTCATCGCCATCCTGGCCTGCATCTTTGTCCTGCTGGGTGAGTTATGACCTGCTGCTGTTAGGATGTGCAGAGAGGAGCCAGGGGCCTTTTGTGATATTTAATCTCAAACAGTGTCGGCTAAAATGTCAGAGCCTCGGTTTAGGCTTGACCTTAGTTACTTTGCCACGCCTGTCAAGCTTTTCTTGCACAGCCCATATTCAGTTTACAATGACAGCAGATTCAAAATTCTTAGTAATTTTTTGAAACAATCTGTCCTTAATTTTACAAAAATACAGACAAAAGCAGGTTTCTCAGTTCAAGCCGGTGATCCCCAGTTTGACAGCTGAAATGGCCAATGTCACTGCTGCAGCTTATTTTTTCTCTATAGGGTTCTACACTGGATCCATGAGAGACAAAGTGATTATGAAAGGAACTATATATGATGTATATATATTAAATATTTTAGCACCAAGTGCCTACATAAAGGCACATTTATTAGGGTACATTACATACATGGTTATACTGCAATGGAAGTACAAGTGTGTGGCAGTGTGAGGGTTGGCTCATGGGGTAGAGTGGTTGTCCACTAACTGGCAAGTCGGTGGTTCAATCCCCAGCTCCACCGGTCAGCCTGTTGAAGTGTCCTTGGGCAAGACACTGAACCCCAAATAGCTCCCGGTGTGTGAATGTGTACACTTCTGTGCAGCGGCTGACTGCAAGAGGTACATTTCCCATACCAAGGAACTTAACCACCAGACCATATGAGACATTATAACCATGTGAATCACCTTAAGAGGGTGATTAGATGTATGAACATGCATGTCAATAGGAACTTATCTAACAACATTTAATTACTATAGTTAACAATAACATTTTAAGTTATAAAATTTACACTTTAACAAAATTGCTGGCAAGTTACAACAAGTTTTCATTGTTCTCATTGACATTACCAGCTAATAAAACACTCAAAAGCATAATCATCACTTATTGCATATTTGATATATTTAACAAACATTGAGAAATCCATTGAAATCCGAATGATTATTTCTATTCAAAACAAAGCTCATATTCGCAGCGAGCAAAGATTTTTTGGAAAAAGTATTGCTGCCTCTCTGGGGAGCAGAGTGAGTCAACCTGCTGAGCCCTCTTGCTCACATTTACAGGTCTGCAGGGAGAGATAAAGTGGGTCCATAACAACCTCCAGGAGAAAATAAAGTCGGATGTTACAGGGCAGCTGGTGATAATGAACGCTAGACTTTTGCCAGGATGCAAAAAGAGAGCCATATTTAATCCTGCACCGATTATGTCACACTGGGCCTTAGCAGGCTGCTTCAGATGCTCCTGTGGTATCTCCCTTTTCAAAGTGTGAATGTCTCACTCTTAAGTGTTGAGTTTGAGGACTGGAGATTATTTTGTTTAAGACAGATTTTTGCCCCAAGACAAACTCAAGTGCTCTCCTCCCTCTACTGCTGCACATCTTGGTCTTGAGTGGTAAGTGTGTGTTCAGCAAACAGCCACTTCTGAGCTAATAGAATATTTGAAATAATATCTTGATAACATTCATATTCATTAGTTTGACCTGAGCAGCACATTTTGGGGTTTTTTTTCTGGCTCAAGGTTGATTATTTTACACTAGAGGAGATATCTAACAAATACTTAAAAGTAGCACGCTCACTAGCCGAAAGGTCAGGGTGTAAAACAAAGTGCTGCAGTGATTTTAATCAAGGCCCTCTGCTGCCCGAGGCTAGCCCTCAGTACTTTTACATTCTACTACATACATTTAAAGTGCAGTCCGACCAGGAAAATGTTTTCTAACTAGACATTTCACTAATGGCAACTGCGTGACATTTTTCTGAAATTATGCGTCTTCAAGCTTGGCATGTAATGAAGCATTTATCCAGTGTGAGACAAACCAGTTAACGTCATTTGCACCAGCAAGGCTTTTCTTGTGCCAGCTTTCCTGCTCCTGTCAGGCAAACACTGGCTGTTTTACATGTGGAATAACAGTAAAATGTCTTTACATGTTGTTAAAGCTAAGAGAGCAACAATTTAAAAGTGTGATTAAATTGTTTGGGTTTTTTTGCTAATTGTTTGATCTAGAAAAAATGTGAAAAATGCTCAGCAAAGTTCTCACAATAGTGATATCATCTTATCGCTGGTCTAAACCCCAAAGATATTCAATCTTTAGTCATATAAAACAGAAAAAAGCAGCATATTTTCATGTGAAAGAAGCTGAAGCCAGTGAATGTTTGTTGTTGTTTCTTGATACATTACTTAAAGCTGAAGTAAACAACTTTGAAGAACTCGCAAGAGACATCTAGGTTCTGAAAGTACCCAACTGAAAAAAGCCAACTGCCTCCGTTAAAGCCTCCGTCCAAATACACTCCCCCAAAACACATTTCCACGTGCAGTGACTGCACTTGCCAGAGTGCTTTCACGTAGGCAGGTAGGTAGACAGGCAGGTTGGCCAGCCATTCATTTCATTCGGTCCAAGTGAATTGGCCACAAGGCCTTGCTTATTACAGTCCTGTGACAGCTACAGATGCTGGATTGTTTGTCTCTTTTTGTGTAGGAGCATTTGATTTATTGATTGCTGTCAGGATTTAAAGAGAATTAGAAAATATAACAATCAATGAAATAAAATTGCCATCCCAGCTTTAATGCATTAAACAAATAGCAAAATACTTTGATTAGTTGAAAATGAATCCATCATGTATTTGATCTATAAAAACCTAACGTGTGCTTCTTCTTTGCAAAAGCCTGCGTTGCTTCCAAAAAACCATCGACTCTAGATATGCTGACTGTTTTTTATCTCTTCCTTTGACCAGTGATGATTCTGCTCATGCTTTCCCTGCGCACCCATCGTAAGAAGCCCTACCTGTGTGACGAGGAGGAAAATGTCCACGAGAACATCGTGCGCTACGACGATGAGGGTGGCGGAGAGGAAGACACTGAGGCCTTCGACATCGCCGCAATGTGGAACCCACGTGAGGCGCACCATCACCTGGGCAAGATGAGACAGGACATGCTGCCGGAGATCGAAAGCCTCTCACGTTACGTCCCTCAGGCGTGCGTCATGGGCGGTGGCGGGGACAGTAACGTTCAGGGATATGTGCTGGCGAAGCTCCTGGAGGCCGACATGGACCCATGCGCCCCACCTTACGACTCCCTGCAAACCTACGCCTACGAGGGGGAAGGTTCGGTCGCTGAGTCGCTCAGCTCGCTCCAGTCGGGGACATCCAGTGCCGACCACGAGTATGACTATCTCAACGACTGGGGGCCTCGGTTTAAAAAACTCGCCGAGATGTATGGCGTGCTGGAGACAAACAATGCTCCACTGTGGTAGAACACCTGAACCTTTGCCTTTTTAATCTGAGATAAATTACACCAACAAAAAGATAAAGAGAGACAAACACATCAGAGAAGTGACGCAAAAAGTGTGCAAGAAAGACACAAAAGGCTGGGATGTGTTCACGTTCACATCCATGACCGTTAGCACTTGAATTCCTGCCGAAGCCTTGGTTCTCCACAGCCTTGAAGGCCTGAGATGCCCGCAGCAGCAGTGTGAGCTGGTTTTAAATCTCCCCCAGAGACGGGCTGGATTGGCAGCCTCATGAGGCCCGCAAAGGAACGGCTCCACGGCTTCAAAGCACATGTTAACTCCCCCGCCTGACCCACCCACAGGCAGAGCCACTTTGGTTCAAAGTGTAAGAGATGAAAACAAGAGAGAGAGCGAGAGAGGCTACCTTACTCTGAAATGCTGATCCGCTGCTCTGAGTTTGTGCTTTTATTCGACCCAAGTCAAAGCGAAAGCGAGAAGTCCTTGCTGCAATCGGAGATGTGTTTTTTTCGGTTCATCTGTGGCAGGTCTTAATTTATTGCGTTGTTTCATGTGCTGTATTTATATTTGTTGCTAACTTATTTGGGTACTTCAAACCAACACTGTAGTTAAACTTTCGCTTTGTGAGGTATTGTAACATACATGATGTAACTGCCCTCGTTTCAGTCTGTGTGATGAAGTTTTTCATCTCTAAATGTCACGTGACATGCACAGCAGATGGCGATGTGTAATCCCATATGGGTTTTCCCGGTTGATATGTTTTTTGTATTATTGTTTTTGTATAATTTTTTAGCTATTTGTATTGTAACTCTGTTTTTTCCCCAAAATCATTAAGCAGTTAGACATTCATGAGGATATGATGGAGGCCATTTTTGAAAATCTTTTGATGGAGCTGGATATGTCCCAGCAGAGAGAGTCAAATTCTCAAGCGGAAAGTTCTGCACATCACCTCCGTACCTGGACGGGAACATGACCAAGTCGCCTTTCATTTCGGATCTACCACCGTGCCAACCAGAGTCCGACGGCAACGAGGCTTGATCTGTCCCGTCACAGATAATGTGTTGCTTTTCTGCCACCACACAAATGTGGCTTAATCCTCCAATCATGTGGACTTCAGAGACATTGATAATCTGCATTAAGTGCCAAATGTAAAAAGGACAAAAAAAGACGTTTTTTGGATGAAAAAATAAACAACAAAACACAAACACCAAAAAATAAAAACGGATTTTACAAACTGCGAGGGAAGAGGATACATTTTGATAATTTGATTGGGTGACGTTTACTTGAAATCTATGTGGTCAGTCATACTACAGTAAGTGGTATGTGAATGTAGATATTTTTTGTATTCTTGGTAATAAAAAGGATAAAATTAAATTGCTTCTCTCTCATCCTTAAACCACCTCGAGTTGTTGTTATATTCACAACACTGATGCAAGAAAAGAAATCACACTTTCCGAGCATCTTGGTGGCAAAATCTGTGGTTAGGAATAATAAACTCCTTCTTTTGGCGGTGAAGAGCATTATGCAATCAACTGAGGCATGACAGAAATGTAAGTCCTTCAAAAGATTAAGTAGCTCTTTAAATTTGCAGTCATGCTGAATTGTCCTCCAAAGTGTTATTGCAGTTGCTTCACTTTTCATTACAGTTTCCTCCAAAGTGCTTAATTTGCTTGACTTATTTAGTTTTGCAGTGATAATGCTCGGCATTGATTAAAAGCTCATCCGCCACATTGCCTGCTGTACCTGAGCCTCGAGCCTCGGCAGCACCTCGCAAAACTCGTTCCATCTGATTGCTTTCAATGTAACATTTATATAAGTGAATGAAAAAAATGCCAATGGGAATCAAACAATTAAACAAGAGCCTCCACTTAATTGCTTGTGTCAATTAAGGTGACACCAATGAGGGACAGGAGCGTCAAACGAATCGGGAAGGAATCATGAAAGAATAAAGGAAAAGGTAAAGAACATTAAGAAGTGGAATCAAAGTGAGAATAACCCTGTGCAATATTATTTTCCACTATAAATTTCCATTGTCAAAACAAACAACAAAGAAATCAGTAAGAAATGAGCGGCCCTGGCCTACCTGCTGGGTGGCATTCAACAGTGAAATTGCACAGAAGATGAGCCAATAATATTCCCAGGATTTAAATTTCCCCTTAAATACGTTAATATCCTCTGCATGCTGAGCAGAACACTTAAATTACACAGAGGGGGGGTTTATCGGTGTTGTCTCTCTTTGTTTTAAAATTCAACAAGGGCTTTACAGATCTTTATGTTTCTCTATCTTGCGTCATAGCACAGTTTTCTATTCAGTATTTTAGAGAAACACTGTCTAACCTCCAACCTCATCTCATCAGTCAACACTATTATTGCTCCCCAGGATGGAACCATTTTTTCAAGCATGAGTCTGTAAGCAAGTTTGTTTTGTCTTTCTGCCCTCTAGTGGTCAAATATTACTTCATACAGCTTTAAACTTTACTGTTAAAAAAAAATTTCAAGCTAAATGAAGAATTCAATAGCACTAATGTATCGAACTTGAATTTTGTGATTCTGTCAAAAGTTCAACCTGCTAAAACTTAAACTTAAAATTTGAACAGAGCAAGGCTCACAGTTTCCCACTGCTTCCAGTATTTTCTATGTTTATTTTGTGTGCTTCTACAGATCAAAGCTCTTCATTAACCTATTTTTCCCCACTTCCTTGCATGGGTATCCTACTTGGAGCATAAAAATAAGAGCGTTTTGCCTGTGTGATTTTACTGACTTGTTTATATTTAGTTAATTTGGTCAGTTGTCCTTGATTTTTGTGCTTCTACCATTGTTAAGTAGGCTACATACTTAAATTGTTTCTTTTTTTGCCTGTTTTAAGTTTTTGGAGATTTCAGGAGTGTGCACAAGGGTATTTTATTTTGAAAATTGACCGGATTCTGTATGCAGTTTCTGTGTCTGACTTCCTGCCCGGATTATCTGCTCTTTGCTGCTTGACGCGGCTTCCTTCAAAAATAGACTGGCTGCTTACTCTACTACTGGGATGCTTCAAGGATGCACTGCACACAAGGAGCACAAGCATTGATTAGAGTGACCGCGATAAGCTCCAGCAGCCAGAGGGTATAATCCTTGTTTAACACTACGCGCACACCGCCTTAGTGGGTCCGGGGTGAGGAGTTCGGTTCTGAAAATTCAGCCCACTGTACTGCAGCTACATGCTACTCCTTCAAGTACATGCTGGAGCCTGGAGGGCGGAGTTGGTTCATCAAATAGATTCAACTCACCTGATTCATTGCCTGATTGCTGCATATGAGGTAGGGATTATTCTCCGCTCCTCACTGCCTTTGTTTTGTTGAATTTAGTTTGTCTTTTAGTTAAGTTCCAACCTCTTTTGTCTCCCTTCCTTTGTCCAAACTAAAAACTGCCCTGAACTGTCTGAACCGCCCAAAGTCTTATCTTTTCTGAACAAAAACTTTGAAAGCTTCAAGGATTTCATGGTAACATAAGATAAAGAAAAAAAGATTCTTTGTGGAAAAGACACTTGATTTTGCAGTAAGGTTTTCTATTATTCTGTTAATGTTATTCTGTAGGTTACCAAACTCTAAAAGCTTCTCTCGCTGTGACCTCACTCCCTTCAATCCTCACCATAAATCTCTTGTCAAGAGCATTTGTCAGCATATAGAGCTTGTGTCCTCTAGTCTGTTTCCTCCTCGGTGCCCTTCCCTACACTTTGCCCTGTCTCGCTGCATAAATTAAATGCTAACAACCCCTTCAAACTCACACAGATACCTCTTTGCAATCTTTTTCTCCTCCTCCTTTCTATTTGCCCCTTTGCCAGCCTCTCCCAGGGCCATTTCCAGGCCGGAGCAGTGCCATCCGAAAGGCACTGAGGGGGTAATTTGTCTTAAGCTCCACTGCTCTTTCTAACAGACGAAGGAGCTCAAACGGTAGAAGATAATAAGAAGCCTTCCAGCTCTAATCCTGCTGAGGGTAAACCGTAGCAGACCCAGTGAATCATTCCCTAATGCGAAGTGGAAAAACACACTCCGCTCTGCTGGAAATTGAGGGGTGGAAAGAAAGGCAAACTCAAGGCCCTGGGAGAGAAGAGCAGGTCCAACCCATTTGACATGTGGAGTTAGAGAGCGAAACATACAGACCCAAAACGCTGCCAGGCTTTCTCTCTCTGATCCTCTTTTTTTATCTCTCTCTGTCTGTTTCTCTACCTCTTTCATTCTCCCTGCAGTTCAACCTTTATTCTGTCATTCTCTCTCCTTTCTCCTTCAGCCCAACACTTGCTTCTTTTCCCATACAAATGCCCTCCATGTCTTTCATTCCCTTCTTTCCTTTCTCCGCTCACTAGCTTCCCTTTCTCTTCTCCATGTTTGTCTTTCCCTCCTCGTCCTCCTCTCAGCCCGGCTCATGAGTGCAGCGATGGGTTATTCCTGCTTTATCTCTTTAAGCCGCAGCAGAACATGAGCTTTTGCCGTCAGCGTCTTTGCTGCGAGAACAGAGAACGGTGCATCATCTGCGTCTCACAGAGGTTTACAGTAACTTCACACAAGGGCGCTGGTGCAGAGCTTTAATTTTATGCAATAATCTGCTGATTTCTTTTTTTCTTCTTCTTCTTTCTTTGCATGCCTTCTCCTTTAAATAGTGGGTGCTAAGTGACCATTACTGTTGGGTTAGTCTTAGTATCAACACTAACCCTTTAATGATGAAGTTCATTAATCACAGCCAAATTGAACTGATAGGTTCTTTTCCGTAAATGAGGAAAATGTCAAAATCACTGACATTTCTAAGAATTACACCAAACACCTCATTACTGTTCAATATTTCTGCTGTTAACAGCCTTTATGAATGTCATTTCCCACAAGGTCAATTTGTGGGTTAAAATGGCCACTTGCTTTGGAGTAGGTGCATTTTCACCCACCTGTTTTGATGCATACTTTCAGTCTGAGCATAAAAAAGTGGAGTGGAAATGGTGGCGGGGAAAAAAACATATCTGGCAAAAAGGTTTTTATACTTGGCTGAGGTGGAAAAGATGGTGTGGACAAAGTGCCGTGAAAACAGACTTATCAAAGAAACCATGATGTGCATTAGGCAAGTCACTCAAGCTTCAAAAATAAATGTCTGTTTCATTCCTTTTTAAGTACAATGCCTCATATTCACTTTTATATTTCACAATATTATATTAGAGGATTTCAGCTATGTGTATGAGCACATTTTACTATGTATGGAAGCTTTTTAATACTTCATGAAAAATGTTTCTGTATAAAATAATTTCACTTTTGTATGTGTGGGAGGTTTTCAGTATAGTAAGAGAATGACTTTGGTTTCATATGTGTATGTGAAAGGTTTATGTAAAAGCTTAATGCTATATGACAGCATTTTAACTGTGTGTATGAGCACAAATTACTAGCATGTGTGACAGCTTTTCAATAGCTTTTCAGTTGTGTATGTAAAATCATATAAATTGTATGCGGGTTTCATTTATCTAACGCTTTCATCCAGAGTGACTTACAGTTGCTATTTATGTCAGAAGTCACACCTCTGGAGCATCTACAGGATATTATCTGAATGAGTTTGGTTTCATATGTGTATGAGAGAGGAAAAGTTCATGTACACGCTTGGTAATTCTAAACTAAAATTTCTAACGACCCCTCATATTGCTAGTTTAATGACACCCGACTGGAGAAATAACGCCACAAACTTTTTTTCTTAATCACCAAACTCCTAATATTTGCATAACAGTAGTATCTACATTCATTTAAATTTTCAAATTTCTGGAAATTCATTTACATTTTGTATTATATTTCGATGGAAACCTGGGTGGTGTGATGGTGGGAGTCAGGAGGAGCTTTAATCAGGGGACAAACATCTGGCACAGATTCGTATACATTGCAAACTCATTAATGCCTCATCCGCAATTTGGATTTTAGAGTGAAATTGTTTGCCCTGGTATAAAGTAATTGTGGAGTATTTGCACAAGTTTGGCTCATGACAGTAGTGCTGCTAATGCTAACAATTACAGATTCTTTTTTTTTTATTCCAAACAAAGTAAAAAAGTATAAATTCCTAAAAAGACCCACCAGATACTTGCTACAGATGGGTAGTCAATCTGATACCTAATATTGTTGTTTTTGCATTGTAAATATTTTATGAAATCTTCTGTATTCATATGTTCTTAAATGGCTTTTTCTTATTCCTATTTATTGCATGTGATTATATATGATGTGGCTAGTTTAATTATGGTGAACTGCTACCTAGTCAAAGAAACAGCAGTATGAAAGTGTTTCCCTAAGATTAACCACAAGCCTAAATGTTATTAAAAAGATGACTTGGGATACATTTATTCAATTTGTGTGCATAAACCTAATGGCTTGCTAGTCCATTCTGATGATATGTGTTTTCTAATTGGCTAAATACACATTTATTTATTAGTTTATTGCAAGTAAAAGGACTTTGTGCCAGAGCTGTCTCTCACACACACACACAAATATTTTTTATGGATCTCTTTCAATTGGAACCGTTTACAGCTTATTTCCTGGAGCTACATAAAAACAGAAGCGCCAAAAATCAAAAGCAGCTTAAACTCATCCCTCCTCTCTCCCACTTCCAGAATAAAATCATGATTAGAGCTACAGTGCTGAAGCATCCTCACACACAAGGAATATACACACTACAGACACTACATTTAAAATACACCCTAGAGACGCTACAAGGATGGTGCTGTCCAGGTAAAGATGACGGCGACATGACTGAGAAACACAAGTACATGTTCTGCTTTCTGTCGTATACCAAGTTGAAATTATTCAAGGCAGGGGAAGACATTTTCATTCTACACTTCAGAGTGTTTTTGATCCTGTACGATTTGTCTCACTCCTGCCTGCACATTTTATTATTAATGGCATTGACAGAAACTTTCGTCTTGGAGCCTACATATGTGAATTGAAATGAAGCGGGGGGGGAATAGGTGGGAAGTGATGCAGGAGGTGTTAACTACAGTTGTCAAAGGCTATGGATTAGAAAAAGGAAGCTAAATTTAAAAAAAATCCCCCTACTGGTCCTCCAATCCCTGCTGCTTCCTCTCTCATCCTCCTCGCAATGACCAATTTGTTCGGTTGTTTCCTGCATCCCGAGAGGACAACCCAGGCGATCCGTTCTGCTTTGACAAAAAAAAAGAAAAGTGAAGCATGATAACACAAACCGGATCTGACAAATTGGACTTGGCACACAGCGTATTAGGTATCCTGGACCATTACAATGAATGCCACCCTACAAATAGAAAAAAAACAGCAAAGGGAGTGGAAGGAAAGTGATGGAAGAGTTGAGCGGGTTGATATGAAGTGTTTGTCAAATCACAGCTGGATTGGGATATGGCAACAGCACTGATTGTTGTGCCTGTTATAGTGTTCTTATTGAGCTGCCACTCCAGTAAATCCCAGCAGGACTGTTTGTTTACCAGCCTTCTTTATTTTGTCAGACCTTAGCAATTGAGTATATGTGGATGTGACTCCTTCCAGATAGATACCACACATCTGTGGGGGTTAAATAAACCTGTCTGCATTAGAGTCTTTGCTGGAATTTGTCTTCTTAGAAAATTACCGGTGCTCCTCTGCAGTTTTCATCATTAAACCATTTGGTATTTTTAAACCTAGGACATATTATAATGAGGCAATCATTAAAGCCTCATGACAACACTGTAATATAAGCATGTTTGTGAACACAAACTCACTAAGACATTGAAGTTAACTGTAATGTTTTTGCCCACATATGACAGAGCTGTGGAGTAATCTGCAACAATTTATTGCTGATCAAATCCTTCAACAATTTACTTCATTTATTGGAAAAAAGCATTGTCACCAACACAATGTCATAAAAGTATGAAGACATGAATAGCATTCATTTGTTCTTTTGACCAAATTCTATATAACAAAACATGTACATTTACAAGCAAAATGCAGATCTTCTATAACAATACATTTAATTAAATTAACATATTTAATTTCAATACATTTTTATTAATGACTGAATGTACCAACACAACAAGTTTTCCATTTAATGATTGTCTTTCTAGCTTTTCTGTGTACAAAAGTTAGCTGCTGTTGGTTTCTTGCTGTATCTATGTTTTGTTCACACTGCAGAGGCAGCTGAAGCATTGATTTTACATATCAAGTGTGCTTGTAAAGAGGAGTCGTACTGAGCTTTTTAAAAAATGTAAAGGTCTTCTGTGGTTTTGCAGGGAGCTTTCTGGTGAAGTTCATCGGTGTTGTTTTGGGTTGGGAACTCAAGAGACGCAATATCTCTGCCTCTGCTGCTTTGATTTTATGACTAATTGCACATTATGGAAGTGCAATGTTAAATTTAACAATACCTTCTAATAAAAGCCATGGACTGCATAGAGTGAGGTTGTGTTATTCATTACTATGAGTGTAGAGTTTCCAAAGATTTATACATTTACAGATTATTTCGTTTTTTTTGTTCCCTATATCTAGTTTTGTAGGCCTAAAGAAAAGAAGCCAATCCAATATTTAACAAATAAAATAAACCATTTCTATTTTGACGACGACTTTTCTAACCATTTAAATATTTTGTAACCTGTCTGATCCATCTTCCTACACCTTTACAGGCCCTGACCCACAGGTCGGGAACCATTGCTTTAAAGCCTAGGTAACAAATCTCAAAGATAATAATAGGCTGTAACATTTTGACAATTTTAGACCAATAATTCAAAAAAACATGTGAATTTCCATAATAATCTGCTTTGGACAAATCACACCACCTGGGAACAGCAATCATGTCCTGTGTTGCCATAAAGTCAACGGTGTGTAGGTTTTTATTTCAACCAGTCACCTCAGCAGGTGATTTCACCAAAGGTGATTTCTATTTGATGGTGTGCTAATCAGTGAAATCAGCAGGTGCTTGGTTTAAAATAAATCCTGCAAACTGTCAGTTCTACGTGGCACACGGCTGTCCATCCCTCGAGGCTACAGCCACCTAACACGTGCTGAAGATAGACAGGAGATGTGTATCCAGTCACGCACACATGTAATCCCAGCTGTGCAGACACAAGCTAAAATAAAAGCACATCATGTGCATTTTGTAAGGGGAGTGGGAGTTGCACGCACACAGGTAATGCATTTTTGAGAGTGTCCATTAAATCATAGTAACTTAACGTTAAAATGACCATTAAATTATAAATCTTCAATATAGAAACACATGACTTGCATAAGCCTTTGGTGTCATCTCTATAGCAAATTCAAAGCTAAATTTGGTTACTGCAATGTTGTGATGCTCCTAAAGAGATGTAATTAACTTCTTTTCTGAGATGTTTGTGAACACGCAATCTTGTACTGTTGACTTTTATCAATAAACCAGACTTTTTTTAATGTTTCAACTGTCTGTATTTTCTACATGGAAAATGAAAATAACTAACTTTTAACTAATTTGGCTTGGCAGTGTGCAACTTACACAAGTGTGATGTGGAAACTTGATACCTTCAGAGGAAGTAGGAGACATTTTGTGTCAAGCAGTTACAATTTTGAAATGGTTAAAGTTAACTGAACTTTTTGGGTGGAAAAACCCATTTGAGACTGATGATTCAAAGTAGAGTATTTTTATTTTTTCAACATGTTAATCCAAAGCACTTATAAAATAAGATGTAGGCCTACCTTTATTGTCCCCGAACAGAAATTTGTTTTGGACTCTCTGGCTCTTGTGCAGCTTTGTAAAAACAACACAAAATAACAATCAAATAGACTCTCAACACATGCTCTCATATGCATAAGAGAGGTACCTATATAAATATGCACATTCATGCCTTCTCATAATGGCCGCATCTGACGGCACAACCCATACAGCCTGCATTACCCACATGAAATGGTGCAAAGCCCAAACAGCCTTAACGTTACATTTCTTGTGTGTGTACTTTCATGAGGTCGACGCACAAGAGAGAGCTGGAAGAAAATACCAGGAAGTCCTTGAGTTAAGTTGATTGTACTTGTAAACTAAAATGGACTGAACTAAACTGAACAGAGCTTGGCATCGTGCAGTTACAAAGACTAAAACTAACACTAAGCATTTTCAAAAAATAAAAACTAAACGAGCAAACCCACGTTAAAAACTAATAAAAATAAATTGAAAACAAAAGTCAAAATGAAATAAAAATAAATAATAATGAAAAATTCAAAACTATAATAACCGTCATTGTTTCTGTGTCATGTAACGCCCGACAGTAAGAGGGGGCTCCAACTAAATTTTGATGCGGGCCCCCAAAGGTCTAGGGCCGGCTCTGCTGCCAATTATATCAAAACAACAACTATACAGTTGACATTTCTTTAGTACTATATGTCCAATTAGTGCGCCGCAGGATTCAGAGACAGGAAATAACTCTGTGACAATGTCAACATTTTTCTAAGACTCCTACGTGTGTTTGGCATTTTGAAAAATCAATATTTGAGTCTTGTCAGGAAGCCGAGCATCTGTTTTAAACATCTAGAGTATAAAGGAAGGCTTGTTTTGCTTTATATGTTAATGGATCTCATTTTGTGTTGTTAGATAGCCACTAAATGCCATTATTACCTGACTTGTGACAGCCAATCCGAATATCAGAGAGAAGATTTTTCTGACAACTCAGAGGAGACATCCAAGAGACCTTGAGGACAGGAAGTTGAGAGGCCACCTCCCCATGACTTAGAGTATCAGAGGTCAGTCATGACAAACTCCAAAATCCACATCCTCAGGTAGGGAAGACGGCGGGGCTTTGAAGGGCGAGCAGCAAAGGGCACGCCTCAGGCTACATCATCGGAGAGACAGGTATGTTGAGCTAGGGCTGTCATAATCAGGCTGGGATTACTTCAGAGAAAGCTCGCCCTGTGCTCGATGCATCACAGGAACTGACAGTGTACACCACTCATCGACACACTTCACCGAGATCCAGCTGCCTCCGTCTGATTCTACCTGCAGGCTAGTTAATCTTCTGAAAACTGTCTGATAGCGCGTAAATATTCATGTAACACTGGTTCAAAAAATAATGCTGAGGGAACAAAACTGTTTTTAAGCAATATTTAATGTGCTTGAATTGCAAAAAAAGACAATATGAATGTTCCTTAAAATGATCTTGTTGTCTAAGGTCAATATTTTCCAAAAAACTGTATTCAGATATGTTAAATATGGTGAAAACCTCCGTCAACATTCAGACAGGATTAATCCGTTCTGCAAATTTTTGTAACTTTAGAAAAGTAATAAGGAGCAGTCACATTCCATGGCTAGCCTAGCTCATAAAGATAGACGACTGCTGCCTCTTGGTGGCTGGTTGGTGTATGTAGTATGTTAGTGAAATGGACACAGGCTAAACAAAAAAATATCAAAGCACACGTCAATTAAATTTTTTTCAAAGATGGTTTCTGTCATTTTTGGTAGTTCTTATCGCACTGATGTTTAAGCGTTAATTATGATAAGCTTTGTTTTAATTAGATATTTCATGCAAAAAAATAAGAGTTTCACATCATGATTGACAGCTGAGCCCCGCTGCCGACTGAGTTGGCCGGGTGTATTGGTCGGACTTCGATCCAACCCCGATCACTGCTGTGCAGACTCCAAATGACGTAACCAGCGCAAGATTGCAGCGCCAGTTTCAGGGATATTTTGGCTTAATTTTTGTATGCTGTATATCAGGGCCTCGAACCTGCCCTGTCTTCATAAAAGTTACCCAATTTCTTAAATCCATTGATCTAGAAAGGGGTTTTACTAATCAATGTTTATCTTGGAATAGTCTGACTTTTCATTGAAGGACTGTGCTTCAATGAAGTGCTACAATAAGTTGCCGAAATAATATAGCCAAAGCCAATTTTACCCGCCCAATTAGACAAAAAGTTCTGGCTTCTTTGATGCAAACACATTTCCTTTTCCTTTTCTAACCCACTATTAAACAGAGAGATAGATCAACCAATCAACTTGCATGACACATTAAACCATGTGAGAAATTTCTAAGATGTGTGAGTCTGCTCATTCGCAGGCTCGCTGTGGATAGTATATATATACTATATATATATATATATATATATATATATATATATATATATATATATATATATATATATATATATATTAAATCCAGCCAAAGTTGTCAAATATTTTGTATGCCCTTTTTCACAATTCTTCCATCTTCTGTTTGTTTCCTGTTGGTAACTTTTCTGCAGAGTTTGCCCACACATTGACTGTGACCTCCATCTCTCTCAATCTCTCTCTCTCTGTCTCTCTGTAACTACAGTCCAACAGGCAGACTCACAACCTCATATTGACCATCCTAGGCTGCTTTTTCCCACTGAGAGAAGTCCAGCGAAGCATCTCTCTCCACCTCTGACTCCACATCCCTCCAACCAGCAGAAGCAGGGAAAGTGCAGCCATGTAGGGACATGGCCTCCTTGACTAGTGACAAATGGGAGGACAAACTAGCCAGCACACACTCCTCTGCAAGAACTGGATGTAGTTTTGTCATGCTATTTCCAATCTAAAGGAGCTTGTTTGTGACCTTTATTTCCTGTCCGGGAAGAGTTATGGTAACACAGACCGAACTTATTTCCTTCTACACAAGTCTCCAGCCATCAATGATCTTGCTCAAGGGTGCCACATCAGTTTATACAATTGAATAACCTTGATAGTCCAGTCCAAAGCATGTCTCTATCCCGTATGGGTCAGGTATGCCAGGATGCGGGATGGATTTGGGCGGACAGAAATCTCTGTGCCTCGTGAGAAAGCATCTTGTCAGGTCACAGCGTACACAGAGCAGCATGATGCATATTTCCAGGATTAGACACATTTGTTTTGAGTTGAGTATGACCTCCTTTAATCCGTCATACCGCCTCTCCAGCCTCCCCGGTGCATTCATTAAGGCCGAGAGGCGTAAACAGATCGATGGCAACAGAACAGGTAGAAATGGGGCCTCAAACAGGGTCAAATGCAGTCTCTGCTTACATGTAAAAACACTAAAAATAAACACAAATGTATGATCCTTACTAAAATACTGGGATTTGGATTGTAATTGATGTATCTCTAGCTGTATTCTCCAAGACACATTTTAAGTTTATGAATATTGTGTATCCCTTTTAAAGACACCTTCAGATAGCATTTCAACAACGCTATTTTGAGGTGGTAATATCGACAACACAGCTAAAGCTCAGGATTTTGAGCCGTTTTGTTCAGGCGATTTTCTTTCTCTTTCTCTTATCTTTAAAGGCATGCATGCAGGCTATTAGCCGTATCTGTGTTCACTCCTGTTGTGCCATCAGATCAAAGGATAATTACAGGCCTGTTTGGTGGCCGTGAAATAGTATTTCGTGTTCTGATGTGTCTTGTTAAAGGAGGAAACTATGCACATTTCCTGCATTCCAGTGGAAAGAACTGTTTGTCCTGTAAGAGTGGAGAGAGAGACACAGAAGCAGGGATACTTAACGAATTTTAATTTTAGCTTATTTTTAAGATGGCCCAATCTTCATTACTATCACTTATTATTTAATCTGTGAACTTGACATCTGGACATTTTTGATGGGCCAGTTGTTATTCGTGCTGCAGAATATTGCACATTTTCATGAACAACGTCCACACCAATGCACGCATACACACACGCACACATGCCACATCATATTTTGTGCTGGGGGCTATTTAGCTCAAAGTACAAGAGTCTGAAATGAATTCTGACATTTATCAAATGTCGTTGTCTTTTATGGATAAACGACAAATAAAGATGTCACATGCCTTAAAATGCTTCTCTTTTATTCCAAGTGCAGTTGGTGATAAATTATAAAAATGTCTCTTGTGTCTTTATTATGTCTCAGTATTTAAAGCAGAACTAGCAGAACATACTTCCATACATAAACTACAGATGGGCAGGTGAAGCAGAAAACTTTTTTCCAGACCCCGGTGTCATAGGTTTTATTCCCTGTTATTCCACTGATTTTTACATGTTCTCTTCATATCTGTGTGATTTCTCCCAGTCCAAATAATTGTTTGGTGAAGCACTGACTTTAACAACTGCATGTAAGAGTGAGTGCGTGTGGTTGTCTGTCTATATGCATCAGCTATGTGATGGACTGGCGACCAGCCCGCAGTGTACCCAGTCCACAGTGTGCTGCCTTAATAGATAAGCAGGGGTGGCTGTAGAAATCTAAGAATAAACCAAATTTTACCCATTGTGCTATCTGCATGTTTAGACAGATCTAGGGCTAAGTGAGTTTTTTTCTGTGATTTAGGCAAACCAATCCTTTAAGGATAAGGACAAGTCAAAACAATGTCCTCGCAAGTGACAAAAACAAGAGTGTGTGCAGCGTTAAGATCTTTTCAGGGGCATGAGGTGGGGACTGGCAGGAGGGCTGATGACTTTGACGGTGGGGGATTGAGTGAAAATGGCTGGCCTAGCGCTTTCTCCACAACTGATAGATTAGACAAGCTGGAGCGGGGCTGGGAAGAAAAGCGGCCTTTCTCACACTGAGAAAGTTCAGGTGTTTGCCTCTGTTCGTGTGTGTGTGTGTGTGCCCGTATGTGTGCATGTGCATAATTTTGCTTGTCTGCCTTTATGATTGTGAGTATAAAAAATGCACTGCTTGCAGAAATTGGCTTGCAGGCCTGTGTGATGATGGCACAATAAAGGTTTCTACAGTCAATACTCCAGTATAGTCCAATAATTTGCACAGGGCCATGCATCGCTGGAAACTATCTGAATCAATAAGTGGGTAAATAAATTAAACTGGCGATGGGACAGTTGAGGAAATACACAGGCAAATGGCAAAACGTCAGTGAAATGGAGAGAGCAAGAGCTTTGCTCCTCCACTGGAACCGGCAGAATTAATTTCAGTTTATGCCTTTTTGGACTATCAAAACACAGAAGGCTGTTAAGAGTGTGTGGGTGGGAGAGAGAACAAACTAAATCCAGATTCATCCACATTCCTGATGTAAAAATATGCAAATGTACATTTCTACCACCTGCAGCAAATGCCGTCTCCCTACAGGATTGATCCGCCTTCAGCTCTTTTACAGCCCTGTCACCACTGGCAGCAAATAATCTGTCACAAATCAAATTAAGAAACTTCCTAATTGAGGATGAGTGTTTTTTTTCTGCTGAAAAAATAAAATCAAAACCCCTCTTGGGATCAATGTTGTCTTCACTGGGTTTGTGAGCTTTTGCTGAATTCACAGGAGCGGAGATACATATTTGATATGTCACCTTTTTTGAGACTTTAAATAATCCAGGAAAAGATGAGTGAAACAGATGCGTGAAGAAAAAAAATCAATAACGGTTGTCAAGAACGACATTAGCCAGATGATCGTGCCTTCCAAAAACAGATAATCAAATCAAAAATGGTAAAAAGTTGGCTGAAATGTGGTGCAGAGCGGGACGTCTGCTTGAAGACACTGAAGAAGACTCATCGGAGGGCCATTCAGGCCAGAGTAGAGGAGCAGCCATTTGAGCGATTACAGGCGCAGTCAGGAGAGCGGTTGCCATTCTTAGTGGACTGCCAGGAATGAAAAGCTGGCTGGGGTCTCAGGGGGAGGTTACCTGCCATTTGATGGGCTGAGGAGGAAAGAAAACAGTCAGGAAAAAATTGTTTGGACAAATGAGCCCCTGCAGAAGCTTCATCGTCACGATCAACAATTCAGCCAAAGAACTGTGTCAGGGTGAAAATGGGCAGTTCAGGCCCAAACTGGTGGCTGTGCAATTTTTACTAGACAACCCGCATACTCAGCTATTTGCTGCTGACCATTTAACAAATTAGCAACACTTGTGCATTTGCTACAAGACAAAAGTTGACAAGACTAGTCCTGTGCACACTATGTACTCACATGACTAGTGCGGGAATTCCAACAGAGTAGTGTTGACAGAGCTGTTTTGCACTCACTAGGAATAACCACAACATTTAACTGCTTCTTGTTATTATTTTTAATGCTGATTGCAAGTGGACAAAGCATTACCGCCAGATTAACCCAATAAAACATACAGATGGCGTCCATGTGACAACAGTACAGTGGTACTGAGTGGGGGTAAAAAAATGTATAACTCACATTTGTACCGCTGCAGCTTCCCTCGCCTATGAACGCCATCAATTCATCCTGAGAGGGACATGAATGTGCGTACCAAATTTTGTTGGCAGTCATCTAATGCTTGTTGAGAAATTGGACTCAAAGCAACAACTGTGTCAACCTCTTTGTGACGTTAGAGGAAATGTCAGGGGATCACTAAAGTCATTAGGATTCATCCCCCGGGGGATGATGAATGCCTTTAAAAAAAATAATAGAAATCTATCTCAAAGTTGATGAGATTTTTCAGTCTGGACCAAAGTAGTGGACCAGCAAACCGACCAACAGTCCTACACTGACATCTATACTGTTAGCATGGCTAAAAACAAAGGGAAAGATGGGTCACACACTCTAAATCACCATGTGATCATTAAAATAATCAAAAGGGATAGTTTTACATTATGACTAATATGTTTTTAAATTGATTCTTAAGAGTCATATGTTGCCTTCTTCGAAGTATGGCATGAAAATCATTTGGGAAAATGATGTTGCCCCTATTTATTTTGTCATCAGCAAGCCTCATGAACGCATTTTTGCGAGCAAGAACATCTGACATTTGTCAAACAGCAACCTTTAAAATGTAGTATAAGCATAATAAATTCACATTATCCTTCAAGGTCCAGGTTTTTTTTATATTTGTCCACTGGGTTTCATACTAACAGTAAAACCTTGAAATACAATACCTTTTGGCATCTCAGTTTTGGCAACAATATTTTGTAAAACGGTCCTTGCTGATAGTTGCATAATCGTGTGATATAAAATTACAAATTGAGTTCCCTGTGATGGATTACGTATCTCAAGCAAGTTTCTCTAGTCTTCAATTTTCTGCTCTCTCTACTTTTCATCATCCTGCATTTGATATATTTCGTCTACTTAGGCAGAATTGTCAGTTTTGTAGAAGGCAATCTATAAATAAACATCACTGGATGAATTTGCCAAAAGTGTCAGGGTGGGAATAATGGCCGCTTGATCCTGTGGCGCATGAGTCTGCTCTCTCCAAACTGCTTACTCTTTGTTTATTCCCCTTGTTGTCATCGGCAGAGACACAGTATTGAAGCATTGAAGTATGAGCGGTCCATCACAAAGACTGACGCCACTTGATGGTTTACTCTCCAAACCACAAAGGTCAGACTGAAACAAGCCACTCAGCTCCTCAGGGGTTTGCAGATAAAAACAGCCTTGTGGAAAGTGTGTGTGTATTGTTTTTATGCACGCAGGCATATTTCTTTCTTTGTTATCCAATGACTAAAGTAACGCTCTGGCTTTTCCACCAAGAAGCTCGCATTTGTGGTTATGAGTAGTGAAATTTCTTTTGTTTGTTAAGTTTTGTTGTGTAGATGATAAATATTGCGTAAGATGGTCCAGCAGTGGGAAATCTAAAGTGACGGGTTAAATAGAAGCCTGCAGAAAAACAAACACACACAACACACTCTGAAATCCACCTTGTCCTTTCACTCCCCATCTCCATCCCCATCACGCCAACAATCACACTCGTAGATTGACAGAACTGTCTAACAAAAGGGGCCCTCCTTAAACAAGCAGCGCTCTCGGCAGTCTAAACTCCTAATTAAGCCTTCTCTTAATGGGTATCCCTGTGATCCTCGAGACCCCTCCTCTAAGATAAGAAGACGCTGATGGGCATGGAGAGACAGGGAAAGCGAAAAAACCATGTCTATTAATTAAATCAGTATTAAGTCAGAGCCCGGGAGTCAATCGGAGAGGTAAAAACCTGGAGAATCCTGGGGCAAAGAAAGCGGTGAGTGTCAACCGGTGTGATTAAGTCCTTGAAGTGTAATTCCACAAGGGAATAAGGGTATTGTCGGCGTCAGAGAGGGATTTCCAGGAGTGAAGCTGAAGGAAAGGGATGGGAAATGACTGCGTGTGAACACTTCGGGTCCTGGAGCTCGGGGGAGGAAGGAAGCCGGTTTGGGCTGGACTTGAAGCAAACAAAACCCAAGTTCAAAGAATAGCACGAGGGCTGAGCCGAGGAGCTGAGTGCTCGCCTTTGATAAAGCGTACCATCTGTTGTTTATACCCCACCGTTACCTCGTGGGCATCCTCTGTGAAGAAAACGAGACACGCACACGGGAGCCGGCATATCAATTCAAATTACAAGCCCTATTTTTCTTCTTTAACGGTCCCCCGATGAGCTTTTGGTTACCTCTCGAACTTTCCGTGCACGATTGTGAATTCTATGGTGCAGTTAGCGGCAGCCGCAAGCAACATCCCAACTTCTCACACTTGTTTTTCACACCAGATGTTCCTGTCAAGAGGAAGCTGTCTCTCTGAAAGAACTGGAAGCGGTTCAGGATCTGTTTTTGGCCATCTGCCCTGCACGTGACAAAGGTCACAGCGAGAATATGTCTGAGCAAAAGGTTCGCTGCTGATTGGAATGTGTCGCGCCTCCAATCAGTGTTTCCGTGGTGGACCTGCAGAAAGAGGAAATTAAAGAGCTGGAACGACGTGATGATCGTCACTTCCTGAGCGGGAAGCCAAATTGACATCAGGGCCAGATAGATATCAGCGTGCGGAGATTCATGTGGACATGAAGTATCTGAAATGCATGACAGCGCTTTTATCTATTCATGCATATACCAACTAAATGCATAGAGAATTTTGTTTTTGACCCCATTACCGAGTAACCCACTTTGAGTTCAGTGCATCAAAGGATTATAAATATTGTAGGATCACCGAGCTAGGAGAATGTTTCTTTGGCATGGAAACATTTTACTCCTTCCACTACGGGTTTTCACCTTCATTGCGAGCTCATTATTCTGAAAACATTTTTAATACAGTCACAAAATCAGATCAGTTTACTTATTAAGGAGTACTACTCAAATCTGTGAAGACTGACTGTGGTGTAATGTCTCCCGTGGCTCTGGAGGAGGAGCAGCTCCTCCAGAGCCACGGGAGACATTAGGAAATAGGAGAGACAGAGGAAATAACCCTGATGAGAGTGTTCAACCTGAAGGTGTGGGGTAGTCTAATGAATAATGCTTGGAGTTGCATGGAGAAAGTATGACTCATATAGGGACTAAAAGTCGGGGGATCTCGGCCTCTGCTGCTTTGATTGTGTCTTGTGAGTTCCTCAATGTTAGGAAAGTAAAATGATCTCTTTAAACGAACTGGACTGCTGTCCTATACTCACTGTGTTATCAACCTGCTGCTTGTTGGTATAGTATGCAGTAGTTTGTTTTTAAATCCTTTAAAATAAACACTGCTTCAAATGTGTGTTTCTTCTTTCTCGCACATGGTGTCCCAGTGTAGTCCACACAGGCCGTGGGATTACAATACCCTTGAATGTGATCTCTTGTCAGGGATACACAAAGATGTTTTTCATTGTGGTCAGTTACTGGAATGTGCAGTATGTACTAAGAGCTTCTGCGTTCTGTTTGCCTTGCCAGTGTCTTATTTTAATGTATTTCCATGCCCCTGTAAAACACTCCGAATTGCCCGGAGTCTGAATTTAAATAAACTTGCCCTGCCTCATATAATCATACACATTGACAATAGTAATTAACAGACTTAAATATCTTGTACCTGTTTTGTCTAACTGAAATTATAGTTTGGAGGACAAGCCCCTATCAGTGTTGCTACACCAGTAGACTAAATAAACCAACTCATTTTTAATAGTTTAATGTGAACAGGACTCCCTGTTCTCTCCTTGCATGAAACACAGAGGATGGAGTTGATGGTCATCATGGAGAATTCAGCTCACCAGGCTTTACTGCCACACTTTATAGGCTTGTGTCAGTCAGCCAATCATCTCTCTTTCCTTCTTTCTTAGTTTATTTGGTTCTGAAATGTGTCTCTGGGTACAGAACTCCTGAGGACTCATGTAATCAAGGATCAGCGGGTCAAGCAGTTCACGTTGAATAATTAAGTAATGTAAGGGACTCTTTTCAAAATGTTAGGCTTCATGTTCAGTCTGAATTTTTAAAAAGGTCTGAGTGTCAAAGGTTGGTAAATTAAAACTGATTTTCTATCATTAAATCATTAAGTAATTATGCGAGCAAAGGTCTTAAGATGACTCATTACAGACATGTTTTTATTTTCACGCCAGTGCTCATTTCTTTCAAGTGGGTGTCATTTTTAAAGAAAGAAACCCGTTCATTAATTTTGCTCTGACCATTTTAATGACCATAAAACTGAACTCGCATCTATTGGTGGGATTTAAAATGAACAGGAAGAAGCGACCTTGAGATCTTTTTCCCCGACTGCTGCTTCAAAACTCAAGTCAAGCAGTTTTAGTTTCCACTTTATTGTTTTCTTCCACAGTGACAAATGCTCAAGTTTCAGAAACCTAAACCGTTCCATGAAGAGCTCTCACTCAAGCCCCCAATAGGTGTTGGCCTCCAGAAAAAAAGATTAGCTTCTGAATTTCATGAGCGTGGGATTGATTGGTAATGTTCTGCTGCGCGGTGGACACTTTCAAAATGCAAATGAGGCTTTTTGTCCCCACCAGACATCAATTCCTGGAGCAGAATAAGGGGTTGCACGTATGCAAGTGCACACACTAATTAACCTGTCATTACCCACACCTGCACTCCAAAGGGACGATCACGCCGAATTGATTTTCCTCCTCGACTGTGCATTGAATTTGCCAGCTAAGCAGGGGTCATTTTGCCGGGCTGTCATATTTCAATTTGTTTGATGATCCCGGGTCGGACCGGGCGGCTGCAGCTTCTGTCCTGGAAGGAGGAACGGGAGCTCGGATACACAAGGACATTTTTTTGGGATCAGTTTCTCGCTGAATACGCTTGCATGTGGGGACTAAGACAAGGATTTCAGTATCCATGTGATTTACATTAAACCCAGCAGAGAGGAGAGTACTTATACATATTGAAGTATACAAATGAAACATGACCACGGGGTGTTTCAGTATTATTGAAGTATTATAGGGTTTTATATGAGTTTTTTATGCTTGTTATGACCAGACACCCTATGAGTTGAATTATCAACCTATTTGAGTTATTTCAAGAAGTGCCACTTGTTATTACCTGCAAGTCTTTGGTTGGATTCGCTTTATATGAATGTAATCCAGTTGTGTCTGTGCTTTTGTCCTTGCTGAGATTTCATTCTAGGTTTCCTTGTTGTTACTTGATATTTTACTGTGGGGAACAAGACAATCTTCAAATGATCATATCTTCAATGAGAAAAAAGACTGAAGCTCAGACTGGTGGTGGAAAAAACCTGATGATTAAACCAGTTAAATTATGTCCCCATAAAGCTGACTAAAAATTAACAGTAAAATGACATAATCACACTTAATATTGATTATCAGTGGTGGAATGTAACAATATATTAAACTACTGTACTTCAGTATAACACTGAGGCACTTTATTTGGGTATTTTCTTCTCATATAACTTCATTCCATTTCTACTCCACTTCACCTCAGAGACAAATATTATTTTTCTTCACTACATATATCTGACTGCTTTAGTCACCAGTTACTTTTCAACTTAGTTGATTTTTTTTCTAATGCAAAAGACATTAAAAGTACAGCTGAAACAATTGGTAGACTGACAGAAAATGAATTAGCAACTATTTTGATAATCGTTTAAGTAATTTTTCATGCTTTACAAGCGTGAAGATTTGTTTCTTTGCCTTTTAATAACTGTAATTTATTTGTTGGTTGGACACAATGAGCATTGTAAAGGCGTCACTTTGGGCTCGGAGTAATTGTGACAGCATTTCTCACTAATATCACAAATTTTGCAAACAATCAATCAGTTAATGGAGAAAATAATCAGCAGATAAATCCATAATAAAAAAAACATTAGTCACAGTCTGATAATAAATAGTCTAAAATGAACTACAGCAGTAAAATCCTGCTTTAAAGCACAAGGAATTTTAATAGTCAGTGATATTTTTCTAAATCTGCATTGTGTACTTTTACTTTAAATACTCTTAGTACATTTTCCTGATCATACTGAAATACTTTTACTTAAGTAACATGTTCATCACAGGACATACTTCTAACAGAGTAGTTTCTCATTGTTGTATCACTGCTAGGGTCTGAACACTTCCTCCACCCTTGTGTGTGAAGTACCAGTTACATAGTACCGCAGTATTTGCGCTGTAGTTTCACATGAACAGAATACCTTTAAGAACACGCTGCTCCGGTTGACTGTAACTTTAGTGGCTTTAACATTTTCCAGTCCCTGTCTACCCTTACAACATCCTGTATGTGAAGAAATTCTTGTGAGCTGGTCAACTCTCACTGATGAAGAAGGTTTCAGGAAACTCAGGAGGTCTTACAAAGCAATATCTATTGTAGCTCAGCCAAGGAGAAAATGGCAACAGCACCGTGTAGTCAAAAGAAATCCGAAGAATACATCCTGACAGGGGGATATTTATGATACGGTACAAGGTAGATATATTTATCCTTTTACTACACAGCGTCTGACAATGCTACTCACGGGGTGGATAATTAATAAGTCACAGACATAAAACTATTTTACAGTGCTGAGGATGAATTGAGGAGCCTCACAGCCTGGGGGAAGAACCTTCTCTGGAGTCTGGTGGTGCAACAGCAGATTCCATATCTCCATCCAGGGGGCAGCATGGTGAACAGGCTGTGGCTGGGTGAGCACTGTCCTGCAGTATCCTTCAGGCTCTGCGCAGGCACCTCACCGAAATCACTGATGCTCAGGAGATGGTTCCCAGTGATCTTCTGGGCAGTTTCAATCACCCGCTGCAGGGCCCTCTGATCCTGGGCCGTGCACATCCAATGCCAGTTAGTGATGTTTCCAGTCAGGATGCTTTTGTTGCTCCCATGTAAAAGTTCATAATGTTGGGGATTTAACATGGGGTCGGGTTTGGTTATTAGCTGAATATAATTCTGAGTCTATAAGAACAACTTTGTCTGTGAATTTTGCCTAAGTTAGAAAAAATGTTTCCCTGCTCCACCTCAGCACCACTGATGTAGACAGGAATGTATGTCTTCACCTCCTTTTTCCTAAAATCAACAATGAGCTCATTGGTTTTGCTAACGATGGAGCAGTAGGTTGTTCTCTGAGCACCACTCTGCAGGATTGTAAATTTCTTCCTGATATGAAGTCTCTTTGAAATCTAACCGACGTGCCATCCCCACACTCCACAACAGAGTTCTCTCCCTGTCAGGGGAAGCAGTCGTGGGTGTACAGTGTGAACGGGTGGGGGGGGGGGGTGAGCACACAGCCCTGGGGGTTCTCCGGTCTGCACTAGAGTGAAGGAGGTGTGACCGTCAATCTGAATAATCTGGGGTCTGTTTGTGAGGAAGTCCAATGCCCAGTTGCAGAGTTTGGTACTTAGGTTTGCCAATCAGTTTCATGGGGGGATTGTGCTGAGCTGAAATCCACACACTGCATTCTAATGTAGGTCTTGTTTATCTCAAGGTGTGTGAGCGCTGAGTGAAGGGCAGTGGGGATGGCATCCTCTGTGGATCTCCCTAGAGATACTGAGATCCACTACGTGTCTAAATAAGATTATTCCTCAACCATCTATACATGTGTGAATACTAAGTGAAGCCTAAGTCACATTGTGATTAGCAGATCACGGGTAGTGTTTTCTGAAGGAGAGACAGTCAGTCTGTCTAAAACAAAATAAAGCTAATCTTGACCTTGGGTTGCATTGGAGATGGACTACTGAGTTCAGTCTTATCAAGGCAGCTGCAGCTAGTCAGCCAAATACAGGCGAGTAAAAGACCTTTGGCTTACTTTAGCTCTGCTAATGACCCTAATGTGACCTGGGGAAACCTGTGTGACGGAAAAGGAAAATTTCTCCACACTGTACACCTCCATCTTTGTGAAACTTGCAACACAGAACTTTGTCCTCTAATCCTTTCAAATATTTAAGTTCCCAGCTGCCTGACATACTGTAGGAATGTTCTCTGAAAAATTGATATTGCTTTTACTCACTCCGTTGCACACTGTCACCCAACACTGCCTCCTACAAATAGGAACCATAACTTTTTTTTTTCCCAGTATGAGGAAAAGAAGTCTCATCTTCTGTCGGGCTTAAACAGATGACAGTCTCCCAAGCTTAATGCCAAGAATACATTCTCGAGAGCGCTCGCATAATACTATAGTGATAAAAGGAAATAGTTCCTGTGACAAACCTGGCATTAATACTGTGATCCAGTGAGGAAGCTGGAATTTCTGACTTGAATAAAACATGCGGTATGGTGAGCCATGCATTGGGGGACCATGTTTTGGTTTTCAAAAAAGAGGAGAGTTGGGGCAGGAGGCAGACGGACACCCACAGTGGTTGGAAGGTTAGCTCTGGGGGGGGGGTCAAGTAGTTCATCGGATTCTGATTATTTTCTTTTTAACATGAAACTTATTTCACTTCATAGTTATTTAATATTATATATTATATTCAGGTGGTGATGGAGCAGTGGATAAGATGCCTGCCTTTGGTGTGAGAGACCGGGGTTCGATCCCCCACTGTGTCCCTGAGCAAGACACTTAACCCCTAGTTGCTCCAGAGGCGTGCGACCTCTGACATGTCTAGCAATTGTAAGTCGCTTTGGAGAAAAGCGTCAGCTAAATGAAATATTTACTTGACATTTTATTCTTAATATTCTCCTACTGCTACTTTGTCTACTCTAAATACTTCATCTGTTGCATGTTTGTCCCTTTTCTGTTGCTCTTCCTGAGGGTTTTTTTTTTAGGGTGTCATATGATGTGTAGATCGTGAAGTCCTCTGAGACTGACTTTAGATTTGGGGCAATATAAATAAAACATCAAATGACTCAAATGATAAGTGATTTGACCCATTCAGGCCTCTACAACTTTTCAAGGAAAGACGTGAGAAGGAAACTCTCCCTCTTTGGTTTAACTGTGAATCTGCTATAAGGCCTGTGAATAGTAAAGTATATAGTATCTGCTGAGAGCTGAGTGGGGTGGGATGTAACTAAATACATTTACTTAAGTACACATTTAAGGAACTTAATACTTGAGTATTTCCATTTCATATCACTTCATACTTCACTACACTTCAGAGAGAAAAATTGTACTTTTGACTGCACTACATTTATAGGAGCTGTGGTAACTTGTCACTGCGCACTGATTTTTTATACAAAACGTATTGTTGTATGTTAATTGTATTAAACTAACCAACATAGCAGTTAAAATTAGAAGTAGTGTTTTCTTTCACGGTTCCCGCAAGTAATTTTATAGAAATTTAGAATAAACTGCAGGACAATGTTCTGAGACAGTTAATCCTGTTTAATTAGTTGTGCTGAGTTTATAAAGAATAATTTATTTGAAGAGAATTTTCCATTAAAGAATGTTATGGAATGGAATTGATAATACTTTTACTTAAGTAATGTTTTGATTGCAGGAGTTTTTTATTTTTACAGTGTGGTATTGCTACTTTTACTTAGGTGATTTACTTTGCTGGTCTGGCAAAGTATTGATGCCATTTTAAAATCCAATTTCATATTTAAATCATGATTTTTTTGATGATGGTTTTTTGAGGCCATGGTACGGTATTTTTTCCCTACCCTGCTTCAGAGCTGAACCACTGCAGAGCAATTTTCAGTTTCAAAACAAAACTTTCTATGCCAATTTTACATTTTAAGGCATTCGTATGGCCCTCCAGAGAGAGTAACATTGAAACCCTCCGGCTTCATCTGAGGATCTCACCTGGGATTACACATTGTTCATTTTGTTCTAGACTGTCTCTTCACTCCTGAACCTGAAAAGCTTGTTGGAGACATAACAGTTCTTCTTTATTGTGTCTGCTTCTTCCCTTATCAGCCCTGTGAGCTGCTGACAAGTCTCTGCACGCCCATCGAAACACAACATGCTGATGACAAACTACCTTCTCACACCTCAGCCCCCTCCCCTCCCCTCTATTCCCACCTCAGCCATTCAGCCAAACACAAAGACTGACATGTTTGTCCAACATTCACAGCTTGCTCTCCCCCTCACTGTATCTACACACACCGTTTGTAATGCTTCAAAACTAAATTATGTGATTGTTGACATTAAACACACAGCCTTTTAAAATACGCTGCTACATGAATATATTTTTGAAGTAATGACTGATATCCTTTTACTCACATTGTTTTATTACATTTACTCAAAAATAATTGCAATGCAGTGTTTCCTGCGAATTCCTCGTGCTTCGTTAGGAAATCTGAATCGAGTGTGTGAGTCAAGGACTCGGCCAGTACCAATAAAAACTACAGAAAACGACTGAATGTCAACACATTGAATGGCTGTTGCAGAAAATAAATGCAGATTATACAGTAAATACTGTCAGAAATTGGGTTTAATTTCATTAAAGTCTCAAGGATTATAACTTAAATGTTAAACGTCTTCTTCTTCGACAGGAAAAAATGCTGTAACGGTCAGCTTTCAATCATGTTGCTAAGGACTTCTTGTCTGTTTTAAAAGGTTAAGAATACCAACACAGGTCCATAAAAAAGTACATTTGAATTTGAGTGCTTTTCCATGACAACTGGGCCAAGGCCATTTGCGGAGGAAGATGATGTGATACAGTCAGAAGAACAGTTTCTATATTTGCCCTTGTGGTTAGATTGTTTTGTCATTAAGTGTGGTGCTGCTTAGTACTCTCCAGAGTCCTAATGACTGAAGACTACAGCCCTAAAACAGGTAAAAGGTCTTTCAATATTCATGCATGTCCTTGAATAATACACATAGCTTTAATCAACACTAAGCTACTGTGCATAAGAGCTTGAAATCAAGCAATTAGCAAAATGGCTACAAACAATTCACAAATGCTGGGAAATAATAAATTCAGCAAGTCCACTCTTTTCCAAGAATAATTCATGCACTTAAAAAAAAGCACTATTCTCTGGCCAATAAAGTAAAGAACCCTTTTATTAGGAGTGAATAGAGATGGCTGTGCAGTCCATGATGAGTGTGGTCATCATTAGCGGCTGCTGCTGTGCTGCCTGTGAGGAATAGAGGTGTTTTGCTCCAGCAAAGCCAGCTGCAATTGGTCCCTGGGGAGCGCTAATCACCTCCCTCACACCATATCAATAAATATTTGAGGAGAAAAGAGGTTCCTGAGGGTAAACAAAAAGAGCCCTGCTTTCCGGCAAGTTCACTCAACCATGAAATATAGCACTTCGATAAATAGAGCTACAAGTAATAAGCTTTTTTTTTATCTCTTAGCAGAGTTCATTGCAGGTTATTTGTGTTTTTCTTGTAATTTCATGCAGTATTTCTCTACAAATGTGTTGAAAAAGGTCCACAATCTGCCAAATGAAATATAATTCATTTCAAAATGAAGACCGCTGGAGCCCTTGTTGTTCAGATTCAGAGCGTTTGCTTTAATAGTTCACCAAAAACAGCTGCTGCTTGCGTCGTCGAACCTGACACAAACAGGAAACTACAACAGGGACTTCACATCATTTTACAAACACACAGGCACAGAAACGACAAGCCCCCTTTTCTATGCTTCTCTAGTCGTCACTCTTTTCAGTGTAAAAATGTGGTACAGGGCAGTTTTTGATTTGACAAAAACACAAAGGGACAGGAAGGATATTCAAGAGTAATAATATTCTGTTGTGTCCTTAGGAGCCTTTTATTGAAAAAATGTTTCAGTTAACAGGGAAAAAATATGAAATGCAATAACCAAAACAGCATAGCAGCATTTTACAGTGCTTGCTTCTAAATAATCAGATCAATAATCTCATGTATCAGCACTGTACAGACACTATAAGGGTGAAAAAATGAGGTGCATTTGTTTCTCCACCTCCCCCCTATCCCCTTACATCACATGCGGTGCCTCATTCATGATGGATTGGCAGAAGGAAAAGACTTAAGACAGGTTCATTTATCATGGTTGTGAACCTGGTGTGTGAATAATCACCAAGATCGTGTTAGTGATGTTAACACTGGGTTGACTTTCTGTTTCCTGCAAGAATTCTCCAATTTAACCTGTTATTTCAGCTATAGTTTAACGTCTACATCCCTATTTGATTTCCTCAAAATCTCTGAAACAAAAGTTGATACACTTTTCCCCCCTGTTTTATGTTTAAGAAGGGAACAACAGATGTTTTTTTTGCCGTGTTTACGTCACATCTTTGCCATGACGGTGACTTGGACGGTGACCGCTGTGGACACAGATTGCGCGACACATCTTGTGAACTTGCTCATTGTAAGATCCACGGCCGATATTAAGGCTCTGTGTCAGAAATCTCCCGGCGATCAAATCCAGTGCCGTCAGAGGTCGACTGGGAATATGGCTGTGAGCAAAAGACAGCTGAACAATCACATAAGAACATGACTGTTGTGGTGTCTGCTCTGATTCGGTATCAGATTCAGATTTAGTAAGATATTATTTTTAATGCAAACCATGTAAGCAAATTTTAACTTGTTAGCTTCATAACAGAAGTGATTATGCTTTATGCCAAAGAAATAAAATTACAGTAGAAGAAGAATTATACAGACATGAGCACAGGACCCCCAAAATAGCTGCACATATGAGAGCATTAAAGGCTTGGCTCACCAAAATAACTAAAAGGCCTGTCTTACTGCCACACTTAATGGTGTCTGTCTGTTTTCAGATCTATATCTCTCTGGGATTGATGCCTCCACCCCGGTATAATTGAGATAAATTGAGTTTCAGCACAATTCCAAAGCAACAACTCTTTCTAGAAACACTGTTAGTCTGAATAAAATCCATAGAAACCACAATGAATAGTTTTTAGTTCTACTGAAATCTGTCAGGGGTTTTACACAGAACTGGGGACATCTTTTCCTGGATAGAGATGTTGCTGCTGACGGTAAATTGTAAAATATTTTATCCCATTTACCTCCTTTGTATTGTGGTGGTGGCAGATATGTCAGCGGTGAAACCCTCTCTTTAAGAGTCCATTCTCCACTGTAGCCCCTCCACCTTACAGTGGATCACAGAGGGGCCACTATGCCTTTAACACTGTGTGTGATGTACTTATGAGTGTAAAATATCTTGTGATGAACAGTTAAGACTTTATAGCAAGAAACTCAGTTATTCTTCCATGTTTTCGTTTTTCCTCGATTCACTTCCCCCAGTATAAACGCTGACAAATTGTGACTGTGAATTCCAGCGAGATCATTATACTAAGATCAAATATACCACTTTCTAATAAGGCATACATTACACATAGTTTCGTTTACCTTATACATGGCTAATATGTTGTTATTAATGCTTTATAGATCAGTAATAACACATGAATGACAAATTTTGGGTTGCCAGGTTGAATCAGCCGTTGCCCAAGCGTTTGATAGGAAAACAAAAGTTGTTGTTATTACTGATTTATAAAAGTAATAATAAAGCCATTATTTATGACTTATAAACCAGTATAAAGAATGCCCTATTACAAAGTCATAGTAATGTATTAACATTTCATATAGCCTTCATCAAGATTTCCCCAGACCAATATACATTCATTATTTATTTATTTTTTTAAATTGGGATTTCCGTTTATTATGAGTTATCTTGAGCGGCACCAGAAAAACCACATCGACCTCTAGTGCTGAGAAATTTGCAAGTTTTTTTAGAGCCCACAGAGCACCAAGTGCTCTGAGCTAAAAATATTTCAGCTGCACTTCAAAAGGGTTCATTGCAACATCAGGACCTGCAATCAGCATCGTGTCCCACATTAACCAGTTCAGCTGAACTTCACTCCATATCTGTGTTTGCGCAAAACAAAAAGTTTCCCAATTGTAGCTTAAACACTTTCAAAACTGAATAGTCCTGTGCAGGAAGCCTTGACCTGTAAAATGGCTTAAGTATGTTTTGATTTCATCAATTTAAGTGTGATTTAAAGTCTCTTTTGTTTTATCTCAGACTTTGCTTTAGTGAAATCAGGTGATATGGCATACCAAATCAAAACACATTTAGAAAAAAGGCCCAGTTTGAACAAAATCAAAGACAAGTTGTGATTTTTAAGGGAAAAATCACATTTTAACCTTCAGGGACTGGATTGGATCATCAGTTGTTCAGATGTATCAAACAAGTCTGGAAATTATTTTTAAGTGAACAAGTGGACATATGTATATATAAATATCTAACATTTTGGTACGGTATATTAGGGCTGAACGATTTGAGGAAAAAATCTGCCAGATATTGCAATTTTTTTAATCTAAGTTTGCTAAAGTTCAATATTCACTGCTAGTCTATTTTTTGACGGAAGCCACGTCAAGCAGCAAAGAGCAGATGAACCGGGCAGATAGTCAGAGACCCAATCCAATCGATTTTCAAAATAAAACAGCCTTTGCAGACTCCCAATCATACATCAACAATAAACACAGGTAAAACAGACCCAAAAAAACAAATTTAACTAGGTAGCCTACTTAACCATGGTAGAAGCACTAAAATCAAGGACAACTGAACAAATAAGCAAAACCTGAGCAAGTCAGCAAAATCAGACAGGCAAAATGCTCTTATTCTGAAACGCTCCATTTGGCTACATAACGTTAGCCTTCAGAGAGAGAAACTGAACGGGCTCACAGAGAGATTTTATCCGTAGTTGAAGCACACAAAATGACAAATTAACAATGCGTTAACAACATGTACAGGCTAAACGCTCCGCTGCTGAAACACTTCAGCGTGAGTTGGCGCCGGACAAATCTGCGGCACAGCCGCTGCCTGTGTCACTGGCGCCATTATCCCACGTTTTCCTCTAGTTTGGTTCGTTGTTGTAAAATGCACACGCCCCGTGCCCTCTCTGATTGGTGTAGGACCGCAACAGGAGGCTCATGGCGCTTGTGATTGGCGAGCAGATCTCTCACACAAGGATGATAATGGAATGAATTTGAACTGCATGACTGTTTAAAATGGATCAGATTCGCTGTATAACGTATCGTACATTTTAATCCCCGTCTTCTCAATTAGCTAATCGTGTTCTTTCAAATCACAATTTTGATTTGAAAACTATTAATCGTTCAGCCCTGCAGTATTTGATTCTTAATATACTGTACCAAACACTGTTTTAACTTACTTCCTTATGTTGTGTCACTGGTGTATCATGCCAACTCAGAGTGCCCTGAAGCCTACTGAATTAACTTTTCATGTTTGTTTATTTTAGAGCAAAACCCGCACAGAGCTACATAATCTCAGTTCCGACTCTTATCATACCAACAAAGTAAAACATGTCAACAAAAAAAAAGTTTCAGAAAAAGACAAAAAAATTACAATCATTCTGTACATGATGAGGCTGCTGTACAAAAGTGTCCACCCTGTGTGTGTGTGTGTGTGTACTGTACACTCCATTGCTTTAACGATACAGTAAACAGAAATACTGCTTGCCTCAACATATAAAAGTGAAGAGAGAGAAACGTCCATCTCTGCAGATGAGAGAGATATTCAAAAGCAGATAAATCGATACAGTCGGCATTAACTGGAACCCTGCAGCGCCCGCCCACTCCTGACCCGTTACTGACTCACACACATATACACATACCATCAAACTGTTAAGCCCATAACCACCAGTTTTCTAAATTAAGGAAAGTATTAACATGAAGGGAGTCGATAGTGTGTGGGCTGCCGGTGAGGGCCTGGTCAAAGCTGAAGATTCTGTCTTTGGAGGACGGTGTTGGTCTGCAGGTCAGGGTGAAAAGCAGATGGACAGTTAAGTAATCGATGAAAGCCTCCGTGGGAAAACATAAAAAATGGATGCACTGCAAAAGAGAAGCAAAAAAACTAGGAACAAAAATGTTGCCCTGAATGTCCAATTCCATTTTGTTCTATTTAAAAACATAGTTTGACATTATGCGTATTGGTTTTCTTGCCAGGAGATTGATGCCAGTCTCATATACAGAGCCAGAGCTAGGAGGTGATTAGCTTAGATTTAAGCATAAAGATGGGAAACAGCTAGCATCTTTAGAGTTAAAAATATGCCCACCAACATCATAGTTCATAAAATCCTTGATGAATTTTTTACATTTCTCATTTTTTAGAGGAATGTAAAAACTTTTATGGGAGTGCGTGTTGTTATTAACTCATGTAGCATGTAGCATGTAGCTCCCTGTAAATCCCCCTGGAAGCAGGGCGACACAGCTAGCCTTGCTGTCTTCGATGTTCAAAAACACGCGTACAAGCATTGCTAAAGCCACAAATTACTGTAAGATGTTTTATCCTGTTTGTTTAATCCATACAAAAATGTTTAAATGTAAAGTTCTGGGTTTTGGTGGGCTGTAAAAATATAGCGGCTAGCACAACATTGCAGTTCTGTTTGTGTACAGATTAAACAAGATGTTAAGTGGGCTTTAGAAACGCTGATAAAGTGTCAATTTTTTAAACATATAAGAACTGTTTCCCCCTGCTTCTTGATTATGCTAAGCTAGGCTAATCATCTCCTGGCTCTAGAGCCGTACGTAGCGCACAGACAGTGGTATCGATTTAACTCTGGGACATAATGCAAATAAGAGTATTTCCCAAAATGTCAAACTAATCCTGTTAAACTTTTATCTTCATCCAGTCCTAAATACAGCACTCTGAGCAACTTGTTTGTTTATCAGATAGCCTGTACATTTTTGGCCGCTAGAATCCTACTAGAAGGTATTCACAAAGTTTCCCACCAAAATCTAAATAGGACAATAGAACTAATGATAATTTTCACTATCAACGAATTTCTTTTTTGGATAATAAGAGAGATTCATCGTTTAGTAACGAAAGTTGTGAAAACCCCAGTGATGTCTTCACATGAGTTGTGTTGTCCAACCAACAGTCCAAAACCCAATGATATTTAATTTACAATGATATAAAAGAGGAAAAAATCATCACATTTGAGACGCTGAAAATATCCAATGTTTGTCATTTTCCGACTGATCAACCACTGACTTTCATTTCAGCAGTAATTCAAACATTTAAGCCTTAATAAAGCAACTTGCTACCTGCATTTTTAATTTAGTAATATGCTGGCATGAATGAACAATGCATGTTTTGTCTTTTTTGACAACAGTCCCATTACTAACCACATGGAGCCATCACAGCAACAGTTTGTTCGGAACAGGAACAGGTTGTGTGAAAGAAAAAAGAAAAGAAAATGAAAGCTGTGTTGATTTTGAGTTTCCCAGATGATTCAAACGGGGCCGGACGTGGATCCTGCACAGTTAATTCCTGCAGCATCAGAGAACGGAGAGCAGCCAAGTCCGAACTCGTCTACTGCAGCACCAGCTGGAGACAACGCACTTGGAACCAACACTCACCTAAACAACACTATGATAACTGATGTACTTCTACAAACCACAGACTAAACAGGCAATCCAACGGCTGAGAGTGTGAGTGTCATATCGGCCCCCAGCCAAAAACAAATCAGCTGGCCAAAAACATTTCTGGATCATTTCCAAAAATGTTCTTTCAGAGAAAATGGAAAGACAGGAAAAGGGCGAGGGGGTTCAGGGCTGACAGAGTGCTGTTGACAAGAGGACAGTAAAGTTGTCTGTATTTCCATTTTAATTTCAATATCCAAAAAAAATAATTGGCAGACTGCTTGTCTGCTCTCTTCTTCTTCATCCGTTTCTCACTATGTTGCTCTGTAGCTTCCTTGGATGCCCATGATGTGAGTTTAGTCCCCTCTCCTCAGCAGAGTCCGTCCTGAGGAGAGGCAGGGCTAGTGGGGGAATCTAGGGGGGGCCGCGGCAGTCCGAGCAGCCTCCCTCCACCCTCAGCCGCAGGAGATGACAGTGAAGCGCTTGGAGATGCAGGACATGTTGTGCAGCACGATGCCCAGGAGGAAGAGCAGCACGCACGCCACCAGGATCACCGTGCACACGCCTGACCACGTGGAGCCCTTCCCTCCTCCTACCACCGGGCCAGTAACTCTCCTCTCCCCCTCGCCTCCTTCCAGGCCCATCCCCACACCCTCCAGACCCATCCCCAGGCCCAGAGGCTGCTGCTCGGGCACGGTCACCACGGTCACCCCCTTCTGCTGGCTGCCAGGCAGGAAGCGACATCCCAGCTCCCCTGGCAGGCCAAGCGCCCTTTCCTTGGCGATGGGCAGTGGCAGCATGTAGCAGCCGTTGCTGGGCAGGCGGATGAAGACGGGCGTGTGCTCAGAGGCGTGAGGGATGGCAATGACAGTGATGATGTCCGGGTCATCTGGGAGCTGGGAGACTGACAGGCCCGGAGGGAGCTTAGTGACGCCACGGCACCAGGGACAACGAATCTCCTTCTGGCTGCTGCGCATCTGGGTCAAACACACCGAGCAGCACGTGTGTCTGCAATCCAGGAGTTTGGGCCGCCGGCGAGGGCTATAGTAGTTAAAGCAGATCTGGCACTCCAGAATTGAATCTTGGGAAAGAGTCTCCATTTTTTTTTTAAAGATAGGTAGGCGGTCCCTTTTTATATTCACTGGCAGGCAGCCAGTAGAGAAGGTAAGTTACACAGGTCTAGTAGAAAGGTTGCACAACTCCACTTGAAGCTATGAAAGCACAATTGGCTCAGATGCTTGATGTTCCACTACCGTCCAAAACTTCACAGTGATTAGCTCTTTGGTGGCAACATGGCCATTCATCTGCAACAGAAGAGAAAACATAGTTGAGACAATGAGGAAACAGTAAAAACTGTGGAGAGCTAAGTATCTTGGTACTGACAAGATACTGAGATTTCATGCGAACACAAAAATGGTAACAAAAACTTTCGGTGGAAATTCATATTTTTTACTTTGACAGGAAGTTGATGGCGTTTTATATTACAAAATCCACAAAATCAGCAAAACGCAAATCAATGGGCAACAGACAGACATTTTTAGTCAGCAAATAAGACAGAAAGCTAAATCCATCTCAGCAAATCTGCACCATTGTAGAATGAATGCCACATCTGCCCCCGGTAGGAAATAAAGGTTTTGAAAATCAGGTGCAACAGGTAAAATTTTGTTGTTGTTTTTGTTATGTGCAAGAAAGACTCCTTTTTCTAACATTTTTTTCTAACATGGCTTTCTACACAGTTTAGAACTTTTCCTCATCCCTGTTATTATTGTTGCAGATTTTCTTTTTTAATCATCACATTTATGTTAGTGTATTTTGTGTTGTGTCAGCACTATAATAAAAAAGTTCTGAACTGAACCTTTATGTGGACAGTCTGACCAAGGCAGGCAGATTCAGGGTTGGTCCATGTGCTCCTCTCACACAGCCCCTTATCATGTCATATGCACCTCTCCTCATATGCCCATTAATTTGTCTTGTGATATACATGTTTGATTTTTTTTTTAGACAAAAGTTTTCTTCTGGCCCCAAATATAGGTCAATGTCTGTATCCATTTAAAACATCACCAAAACTTCTTTTATCTCTACAACCCTGCAATCATAACCCCTACTACAGAACACACACTTTAACCTGCAGCCCAAAGCTCTATTTCCTATCTAATATTCATAGTTTTCCTAAAATCAACCCACTAAAAACTGTCCTCCCTCTGAAGGTGTAAAAGTCAAACTCAAAAGGACAGCCAAAACAAAAACGCACTGCAAATTCTTTACACGAAAATACATGTCCAAACTATATCTGACAGGACTGTATGTATCAGTGGTTAACATGAGATGTTTAGAAAATGTGATTCTTCATTGTTTTATTAATATAAACAATGTTGCACACACTTTGCAGTCCCCTCTGCATTTGAAAATGTTCAACAGACATGATTTGTGTTCAGAGAGCTAAAACTTGCATGGTCCTTCAACACTTGTAAAATGATGCCAAACATCCCGAACGTTCAATGAGAGGAACGAATGGCCACGACTGATCTCATATTAGGTAACAAAGACACAGAGGGAGGGAGGGAGATGCAGCAGAGGTCAAAAAATGCATCATGTTATTATTATGAACAGCATACATCATACGTTTCAGCCGCCAGCTGACTGCAGAAGGGGCGAGTTCATGAGACCTTCCGCCTCACTATCTGTGTAAAGTATGGCTAATTCTTTTAACTGTCTCCTTCAGGCCACAGACTCCATCAACAATTTCTTCCTCCTCCTACTCCTCTTGCATAATCACGTCTACCGTGTTAATCCATGCGGAAGCTGTGATATTTTACTTTTACAGATGATTAAACCCTGTCAAAATAGCACCAAGGAAACAATGAATACCAAACAGGGCCCTGCCGAGTTTTTCTTTTATTTTTCGCCCAAATTGTCAAGTGTGAAAAGTGCTGAGGACTAGATTCTTCTCTCTCTTCCTCTCCGCTGCCATCTCCACAGAGCCGGTGTCCCTCCGGGCACGACTGTGGGTACACAGCAGAGAAGAGTGAGACAGACGGAGAGGGAAGGGGTGATACAAATAAAAAAAGGTGACCACCAATTGCCCTGCAATGCTGTACATCTCAGTCCTTTATCAAAAACAAGATCTCAGGCAATTAAACTGCTCATAGCGCCCTGTGGGGACACAGACGTGGCAATGACAGATAAGAGTGTGTTCACACCAGGCGTGCTTGGAGCGGTTTATTCAGTCTGGAGTCTTTTAGTTTGGTTCATTTGGAGGAAAGAGGATGATCACATTCGACCTTGGGCAGTGGTAAATAACTGCAAGACAAGACAAGGTTTAGGATTTGATAGCTTTTTATCGAATTAGACTCCGCTTATCAAACCTGAATCCTTCTGAACACATTTCATCGATCGATTCATCAATATCCTGCTCCGTGACATCATTGCTGCAGACTAAACAAAGTAGTCAAGATGTCCCTGTCGATTGCCCCGTCCCCCAGATGTTCCAGGGGGATCCTACAGCATTCCCAGGTCACATGTGATATATGATATGTATAATATCGGTTGTGAAGTTTGCAGGTGACACCACCATCATCGGCAGGATTTCAAACAACGATGAGACTTCATATCGGCACAGAGAACAACCTACAGCTCAACTTCAGCAAAACTAAAGAGATGATCACTGATTTTACAAAGAAGGAGATAAAGACACACTACTGTCCACATCAGAGGTGCTGAGGTGGAGCAGGTGAATAGTTTAAAGTTCCTGAGAATCAGCATCACAGAGAACCTGACACGGTCGTCTCACATCTCCACGCTGTTGAAGAAAGCTCAGAAACGTCTGTATTTCTTGAGGAAGCTTAAGAAGGCCAGATTCCCACGCCAAGTGCTTTACAGCTTTTAACAGAGGAGCAATAGAAAGCATCCTGACTGGAAACATCACAAACTGGCATGGGATACGCACAGCCCAGGACCGGAGGGCTCTGCAGCTGGTAAAACTGCAAAGAAGATCCCATCTCCCGAGCATCAGTGACATCGGCGAGGTGCCTACGCAGAGCCCAAAGGATACTAAAGGACAGCACCCACCCAGCCACAGCCTGTTCACCCTGCTGCATTCTGGGAAGAGATATAGAAGTTTCTGCTGCCGCACCACCAGACTGCAGAGCAGCTTTTTTTCCCCAAGCTATCAGACTTTTAAACTCTAAGCCATTCTCAGCACTGCTCCATTGATGTATATAATGTATATTGTCTGATATGTAGCAGAAGGGAGTAACAAAACAAAATTTCACTCCATAACTTGTTATATTGTGATCATAAACCTTCCCACCTAATCCTTCCAGCGCGTTCTGGGTCTGCCCTGAGGTCAGGTTGCCCCGACCAGATTTGATCAGATGTCCGAGCCATATCAACTGACTTCTTTCAGAGTAAGGAAGCAGCACTTCTACTCAACTCTATCCAAATGGCTAAGATTGTCAACCTACTTTCGAAACCATTACTGATTCTATTTAGGTGTGATTTTCAGGGGTGCGACTATGCGACCTACTGGATTCTGACCTCATTAAATGTCTCCAGTTACGGCCGGACATTACTAATCCACATTAAATACAGTTTTGCAATCAAAATTCTGCGTTTCTGCTATCAGTTAACAGCGCACAGTGCTTTACATATAAATGATCCCAGTGAGTCCCACACAAGGAGTGTGGTGTACAGATTTGGGAAGAGAACAGCACTGGTCACATGTTTAGGTTTGCCAGGAAGATTATTTGATAGATGTTTTGTGCATAGCTTAACGAATACACATCTTTCAGTTTATTCAATTTCAACTTGGGAGAACTGGATAAACTGAAAGACGAACAAAGTGTAACCCGATCTTGTTGTAAAACTAAGCAAGATGGCTCATAAAAAGGTAAAATGATGCATCTAGTTGGCATTTGGACCACAGGATGTGACCTAAGAGTGTTATGGGACAGATGGTCCAACATGTTGGAACCACATTCCACTTTTCCTCAGACAGTAAAGAAGAGGTGCTTCAGCACATGAAGAACTTGAATCCTTGTTAGTCTGTAAAAGTCTACAGGCAAAATCAACTATCTGTGGCCATCAAACTCATGTACGTCCCCTTCCTTTGCCCTCAGAGGCAGCAGCACCGGGCCCCACCACCCCGGGCAAAACACTTTCTCCCCAGCCAGGTCTAGAGGCCAGACCCTCCACTCCGCCTGCCGCCTCACTCTGCACTCCCTAGGTGACCTAGTTTCTTCACACCGTTACAGAGCAGAAGTCGAGGAAAAGTGCAGAAAAATCCTGGCAGTTTTATGGAGGAGGAGAGAGGGATTCGAGCACAGGAAGCAGAGAAAGAAACCTGCCCTTGAGGGGGCGAGACAGCCCAGGGTATTACTAAATCCTTTTCCCAAAGATAAGGATTAGCTTTGATCTGACATAAATGCTTTGTGGCTCAATATTCCCATACACTCAGTCGCTCTCTCTCTTGCCTTCCTTCTCCCTTCTGACTGAGCAGCTTGGTAAAGTAGGAGAGGTCTATCAATTCTTCATAATTTTCACCAGATAAATTCTCACCTCAGTCTTTTTCACAAATTTTCTACATGTCGAGGAATACAATGCAGCTGCACAATATATAAAAAAGATATGGAAACTGCAATAAGAAAATCACAAGAGGCAGCATATCCTTTTGCAGAGAAAGTAATTTCTGACACCTTTCACAATATCCAAAAGGAAATGGAAGTTGTATGGTGAACAAATTATTATAGTAATAGGTATATTAAAGTTTATATAACTAATGCGATATTCAACTGCAGCTTAGCCATTTTCATTCATTGATAAATTTGTTGATTGTTTGGTCCGAAAATATGTCCATTACAGTTTTGTGTTCATATTGCTTGTTTTTTTAGTTTAATATAATAGAAGACTGAGAAAACTAGCAAATGTACACTTTTGAAAGGTACCAGTACATTTTTTATCATTTTTTCTTTAAATAAACATTTTATAATAATAGTTGCTGATTAATTTTCTGCCAATTGCCTTATCAATTTATGGACTTGTTGCAGCTCTATTCAGCAGGATTTCACAAACAATGCCGGTATCATTAAGCATTCATATCCAAGGGCATCTGCAGGAGATGATGTAAGGTAACAATGAAAACATGCACATCCAGTGTCATTTTCTTTTTCTTTGAATCTGAAGAAAACACCACATCTGCTGTTGAGAAGAATTCAGAGGTCATGAAATAACAGCGTGGAGCTCGAGGAGAAACCGCGGCTGCAAATTTACAATATGATTTATTGGTTCAACCAAACTGTAACCAGGACAACCTGGCTTTCCGGATAAAAGCTCAGTTTGTGACCCACTTTCTATTAAACCTACCTAGAAACACAACAAGAGGCTCCCCTGAAAAGGTCCAAGAGCAGCTTTAAACAGTGTACTAACCAAGTCAGTTTGACCCAGAGATTCTCAACTTCAAAAACAAATCTGGTTACAAATCTGGAGAATCATTTGAAGGAAAGTTTAGGATTTAATTTAGTTTCTATCTGCCGGAATTACTAAGAGTCACGCTTTTACAAAAATAGAGCAGGTCTTTGTGGAGTCATCAGGGGAGCACAGAAGGACGAATGATTTAGTAATGACGTAGAGTGACCGGGTGAAGGCCTCTACCAACCCGACATGCCTGTAGTCCACTGGGAGTAACCAACAAAAAAAACACACACACAGGACTGAACCAAAACACACACAAATACACACACACACACACACATACTCCCTCAGGGCCTCAACACACAATCAACCGAGGAGAAAGTGCACTCGTCCTAGCAGACAGAAGTTAAAAATAACCGCCCCAGCCAGAAGTACACACACACACACACACACACGCCTCCACCCAGCTCAATATAATAACTACCATGAAGCAGCAGGGGAGGGGGGTTGCATGGAGGAAAAACTTGTTAATTTGCAAACCCCGAGGTGGTTTGAACCAATGAAATGGCAGCGAGATGATGACGTACAGTGTGATGTCACTGTTCATATAATGCCTACTGGTTCATAAAAGGACATGTGCTGAGCAGGTGCAAAGCATTTACCTGAAATGTACAGGGGGGTTCAGACAATATCAGCCACAGCTACTCAAGAAGAGTCCGACACTGTTTTTTTCATAATACTAAAAACTTACTGTATACACTCAGTATTTTGGCCACTGAAAACATTAGTTTTGGGATCTCAATTTTGATTAGTAAATTGTTGTGATAAAGACAGGTATGTCTGAAGCACGATATTTTAAATTTCAGTAAAAAAGTTTATACTCGACCTTGCAGTCAGTAGTTTTTACCCAAAAAAGCATAATTCAAGTTCCACTCACTAGATTTTTGTCAAGCAATATCAACCACATTAATGTTTTTGTGTTTGAATGGATGAAAAGGGCCAGCAATTGGACCTTTGGTTAAGATTTGTCAAATAATCTACTATATATAAATATATATTAATATAATCATAAATGACATTAACAGTAGACTTTATTGGAATTTTTTTTCAAAAGTATTAAGAACTGCAAAAATAACACTACACATACTTGAATGAAGTGAGGATCAATTCTACATAAAATATTTATTAGAAATGTATGTGACATATGTTTGTGTATACTGTACATGTACCAAGAATGTAAACACTAAATAAGGGTACCTAGACATCGCTGGACTTGCAGATCATCATGGCAATAAGTATGAAAATGTATATTATTGATATTGAAAAAATCTGAGATGGATTACCGGATTACAGGTCTCAGCACCATGGTAATGACTAAGGCCCATCTAGTTTGCAGTGCCCTTGCAGACTCGATGGGCCTAGGTCACAAGTCCAGAGGTTGGACACTTGGATGCACTTCCTATCTGGTGATAATAATAAATCCTTTCAAAAAATTGTTGGAGTGGCACCAATTGGTCCCTGGCCCACGGCTGAACATTCAACTCACTTTCATTGAAATCTGTTGGCAAGCTTTTGAGATATCCTAACCAACCACCAAACAGACAGACATATAAAAATGACTGAAACCTCTGTGGCAGCAGTAAAAATAATGTCTGGACTGATGCCAGTATTTCTTCATGGAGGTTTTAACAGATATGAGTCCATCTAAATTTAAGTCTTCTTCAATATACCATCCTTTATTCCCCAAAGATATTCAGCTAAATCTTTAAACACCAGAGAAACTGACAGGAGCAAACACATTTCCTATCACTTTCAAATATGGCAGGAAAAAGAAACTGAACAGCTCCATTTGGAGTCTATCCATGCGATTTGCGGCACTCTGGCATCATATTACGAATTCCATTATGCTCCCATGGACATTCGCTCATTTCAAATGACAGATAAATGCACTGCGCTGTGATGCAGGTGTTGCATGTATTGATTTTATACTAATTGCATGTGATTTAGACAGCTACAGTATGGAATTAATCTCAGTATTCTCACGTGTGATGAAAACATTTATCTGTGAATAGAAACTAAGACGGTTGATTAATTGTGTTTTCAAATTAGTTTATGTCTTTCAGCCATGGCATTTTTGCAGCAACATAAAAAAAGTTACAGCACTTAAACAAACATACCGAATAAAATGTGTTCTCTAAGTCTTGACTGTGAGCAGCTGTTGAGCCTGCATTTGCATATAGTTGGTGTGCTGATTTCCTCTCCCACACATCAAAACATTCAGAGTACATTTAACAGCTAAAGTAGTCAAGCAGGAGCTGCTGAAGGTAAAGGGCAACAGCAGATCCTTCACTGAGTGGCCGACAGCTTTTTATTTTTTTACACTCCAGTCTGCCTGTGTGTGTGTGTGCTAATCCAGAACACATCAATTAATTTTAACTGCAGCCCATTTTTCATATACGTTTAATGTTAACTGCACAGGCGAGAAGGACAGAGAACAGTCCGTCCTTGATTAAGGTTACAGAGTACAGTATGGATTCGTTTATGCTGATAATCACTTCTTAAAACGGCTGTTCGAGGATTAAGTCTTGGTTTTAAGGTTATGTTTAGAGTTAAGTCTGCTGTGTTGCATACATTTAAACCTCCTATGTCGGCGTACTCAGACAAACTGTCTGCATATGTGAGAGTGTGAAATTATTGTCCAGTTACTGAACGTTAGCACGCTAGCATGACTAACACTAACATGTCCCTGGCTGGCTATGTGGTAGCCGTTAGCTTGACAGCTTGTAGTTCATCGACTATCCCACCGAGTAGTCATATTTTGACACATGTAAGACACATGGATAAATTTCACCGTGCCACTTTTGGTGTTCTTAAATGTATGTTTTAGGTTGTTGCCATGTCAAGCTTGCTAGCAATATTGCTAGCTTACTACCTTCTGCTACTTTACCATGACATTTAGCTCTGTGAAGGAACAAAGAGTTGTGAGTGTGTTGCACCATGGAGTTTTATTTCACCTCCTCTGTATTTGCTAAACAAATAAGTCATGGTTTGCAAGCAAATTTCTTTTGGCTAAACTGTGTGAACTTATTGTCAAGTAAGTGACCAAGCTTACTAGCTGGCTAACTATTATTTAGCTCATCAGTTACAGTAGTTCACCTATTAGGCCTGAGAGTGGTCACTATCACTGTGCTTCTACAACCATATTTTTGACACACTGTTGAGTTTTGCTGCGCCACTTACTAGTGTGACTGTGCCTTAAATGTATGTTCATAAATGTACTTTGTTTAAAGTTGTGGCGAGCAAGCTGATGTTGCTATCTTGCTTGTAGCTTCGGCCACTTTCTATCTAGGAGTTCATGTCTGGGTTTTGCTGAGTTTGTGAAAACACTGTGTGGTCAAAAGGTGGTGGCCACTGCCATCCATATTGTACTTTTCATCTGCTGGATGTTTTCATGGTTTGGGCTAGGCTCCTTCATTAGTGTTGGACCTCACTAATGTTCTTATGGCCGAACAGGATATGTATATTGCAGCGAGTGTAATTGTCTGCACCACCACCAAGTATGACGTGTGATGCATTGTGTTTGTGTGTGTGCTAAGCACAGATGGAGCCTTTGATAGAGGCCTGTGCAGCCGACCACTGCAGGACATATTATGGCAATTTCCAGCTTGAGGAGCCAGCGAGCATCAGAGCTGGCAGGGCTGCTGGATGAGCACGGCCCCACAGATCTGCCCGAGCGTGACACCAACTCCTGCACTGCTGGGACGCCGCCCAACCGCAGGAGGTGAGGAGAGGACGGTGGTGTTCATCCATTACATCTCCCGAGGTACTTGGTTTCATTCTGTTAAGCCAATATTTGACTACAGAAGACCTTTTCCAGACTCAACAGCAAATTCAGTCGGGAAAAGAGAAAGGAGAGGTACTGCTGATTGAATTAACTCTTTGGTCAGAGTGTACTCAAACATATCCCACAGACGCATTTCCTTTACAAAAGAGAGATGTAAAAAGACAAATAAGTTTACAGTACTGTAAATTAAGACTTTTTTTACCTGTTTCACTGTCATACTGGCCAAAGTGTAAGTATGGTAAGCTAAGTATGGTGGAAAACTAGTAGGGCCAATATCCCTTACATGATTAGGGATTTATTTTTATATTCCCAGCAGTACAATTATTTCTACTGATATAATTAATTATTTGAATGTGACCTTGACCTGTGTAAGTGACAGGAAATGGCTAGATAAGACACACACACACACACACACACCACTGAAAATGACTGATTCCTTTGAGTTTTTGCTAAAAACCGACCTGGCTTCTTAGCTTTTGAAGCCAACAGTAGTGACAGTGTTTGCGGCAGGTCTGATGCAGCTTTCTGAAACTCCACAAAATAGGATAGAACAGCCTCTTGCAGAACAGTCCACTGCCACTTTTAGAGGTGTGTAATATCTCCCAACCGCCAGCAATCGCATACATACAAAACCATTTTATATAACTGCCAACAGCAGGCAAGAGACTTTTGTAAATGAATGAATATAACACTTTTTATTACCTTCTAATGCATTTTTGTGTGTTGAAGAAACTAAATTTAAATCTTTTAAGACTTTGTAAGACCTGTAGACATCCTGTTACAGTGAGTGTCAATGCAGATTTTTTTAAATGTAATTTTCCAATGCTCTGACCACCACAAACTAAATTCTATTCAGTTATCATTTGATCAGGGTAGATCTCAGAGACGGCACCTCAAAACCCGGGAAGATTAAAACCAAACAGAGGTAAGAAAGATGTTTTTTTAGAATTTGGTTGGACCTACTCATTAAACGGCCTGTCCTCACCAGAAAAACAGCCTTTTGGGTCGACTGTGAAAGCAGCTTATTATAACCCACATTTACACTTACTGTTAGGCCGTGCCCTCTAGTGGCCATACTTATTATTAGGAAGTCAGGTGACGTCGTATAAAGAGCGAGAAAGTCCATGAAAGCCTTGATTATACTCGTGAGCGGACGCGGATTACGTTCCACACATGCGCCAGTAGATCGGTTGTTGCCCTGGTAGCGCCAGTCGGCCACAAAAAATAGGAGGCACTTGTCCACCCATGTGGCCTGGCGGACACGGAAAGTAAAATCCTTGCCTTAGGAGGTGCATGGATGGGTGAAACAAACACAGGACTTTCACACAGTTTGAGCGGGGTTTGTGTCCCGTGTGAAACCACATCAACACTGGCTTATTTAAAGTTTTGAAATAAATATCAAATATAAATATTTTCCAAATTCCAACCAAGTGGTTTTGTTGCCTAAACCTAACCAAACTGCGACCGTTTCACAACATTAACCACGTGTTTAAGGTCACGTGACTGAGTAATTAGCAATAGACCTATTCTGTTGTAATGCTCCCAATGTTAGAAATCATTGTGTGTGACGCGGGTATGCTAAATCCTTTATATGCTAAAGCTTTGAAATTATCTGGTTATCTGGCACATCTATTACTAAAATACCAACCTGCTGAAAATTTAAATCACAGTAATGTCAGCTGTGATTGGTTTTTGACGCTCTGTCATGAGAACTGGAGAAAAGGGTGAAATTGACAGAGAAAGGAATTCATGCATTTTCAATTTTGTTTTGCCATTTTAGACGGTGATAAAATATAAAACCCTGACCTTTAAAGCATGATAAAAGTCCTATGTAAATACTGATACTTACATCTTTACTGAGAAAATGGGTCTAAATGTACAGTAACTAAGTATATATATGCTTGTGTGTGTCGTGTGGGGAGGGGGGGTATGTTTGAAATCGCATACCTGTATGAATGTGAGTGACAGGCTGTCGGCATATTGCTCCTACACTATCCCATCAATCCTCAGTGAGGTCAAACAGAGTCCAGAAACTCTCATCAGCAAAACAAATCACCGTCCCTCTTCTGCTCTTTGATGAAAGGCATCTCTACACTGAGAAATTGTGCAATTTCCAAAGCAGATGAAAAGAGGTGAATGCTGTGATTTAAGCAGCCGGAGGCCTGATCTCCATCTTCAGATTCAAATAAAGATCCTGGAGACCTGAGATAAGGGCAAGCACAGCAGCAAACTTCAAACAACACTGACACTTTTAATTAATCTCATCTGCAACAAGGCTGCTTATGGAAAATATGGAAATGGGGAGTATTTAAAAATTATTAACTGTTGGACTCTGGTGTAAACATTTTCTATCCATTTTCACTATATTTTGCTTCTTTAAAATTGTAATCAGTTTCAAAAACAGAAATGACTCTCTTGAAAACATTTCATAAATGAAAATTGGTCTTAAGATGACTCATACCTTTATCTCTGTAGGCCATAATGTGCCTTTTCATCTCATGCCAGACATTATTTTGTAAGAGCAGGTCAGATTTCTTCAAATAACAGAGTTCACCACCAGATAGCGTGATCTAATTAACTGCTAAGGACAGGCATCAGGCATCTGTTTCTCCAGAGGAAATGGCTCTAAAGAGACGTTTAAAAATGGCAGATGTTTATGGAAAAGAGCTTGTGCAGCAAAATGTGCTTTCTCTGAGGTTTGTCTGCTCTGTCAAACCTACCTGGGAGTCTGGGTTTGTGCTTTTTAAGTCAGACAGGAGGTGGTAAATAAGAATCGTTCCTGCCGAGAAGACAGGTTTTAACATTGTGCATCTTTTTGCAGCTGCTCGAGTCTATCCAGCACGGAGCGACGCAGCAGGCTGCAAACGCACCCCCGACCCCTGTTCCTTCGCCTGAGTATGAGATCAGCACACATCAGCGAGCAGCACTGCGGGAGTGTGTGGGTGGGTGTGCGTAGATGTTTTGTGTGTTTGAGTGTGTGTTTAAGTGTCTGTCTGTTTGCAGCATTTCATAAAAAGACCCGGCTTGAATTTTTAAGAAGCTCAGCAGGTTAATGTTCAGGGAAAAAAAGAAGCAAGAAACACTTTTACTAGATGTTCCAAACCAGCCCGATTAGACATTCATCACACGTACTGTCTTCTGTTCAACCTGCACGTCGACTCACACATCCATCGAACTTACAGCAACGCTGAGAGCTAATGCTTTCAAGAGTTTCTCAGTCAATTTGAACCACAGATCTAGCATGTTGCTAGGAGACAGACGTCGTCATTTCACCAACTGTTCTGTCAAAATCTTGCTCAGAGGTTTTCGGGGAATACCACCAGAAGAGGTAGAAGTTGACGAGGTGACGGCGCGGCACATTTTTTAGAGTTGCCCTCAAACTCATGTTTCATTTCACCTTGTCACCATTAAAACCCCAATGTCTTTCGCTGCCGCTGTGACAAGTTAATTACAGGCAAACCCAAACAAATGAGGCAGACTAGGCCAACATTAGCTACTTCACAAAGCAATCTCTCCCACACACACACACACGTCTGTGTTTTCAGGAGGAAAACTAAGTTGTCAGGCGAAGAGAATCAGTAACAAGCCTGAGGAAACCACATATAAGCCTCCCTCAGGGAATTCGTTTTGGATAAAATGCCTATTTTGGTGTCTTTTAATGCTTTCGGAAAACTTAATTTCATTTAAAGTCTTAATTATTGAGCAACTATTCACATGTATGCATGTGTTTTACTACAGAACTTAGTGGAATCCCATCCAAACTTAGTGTTTAGCCTTTATCACTGCACTCAGAGCAGTAAGTACTTGAATAGCAAAGTTGATTAAAAAGGGTTTAAATATCTATTACACTGATTACTAACATTTAGGGCGCTTTCACACCTGTAGTTCGGTTCATTTGGGCCAGACCAAGTGAAAATAATGATTCACTGTTGCATTTGAGTTCCAGTCCGGTTCCTGTCCACACTGCAGTTTTACAAACAATCCCAGAGAAGTAACCTTGACGTTACACAGACTTTCAGGAAACTTGTTGATTGGACAGCTTTGGCGATTGTCATCCTGCATCATTAGGACCCACCTGGGGAAACCAAACTCCAGTATACTGTGTTATCACTGTCACAAATGTTTTATTAATCATTTTCACAGACCCTATAGAAAATAACTAGATACTGAATTTGGACCATCTAAAAAGGTGCAGGGTAACAAAGAGTTAATCAAAATATGTTTTTTTCTTCTTAAGTTAGTTTAATGAATTGATGCATAGTTAAATGCATTTAAATATGTTATTTAAAGGCAATAAATCACATGAATTCCACTAGTTACATGACAGCTACTGCCACACTGCTAAGCTAGGCTAGTTAGCATTTATCAGGACACTTTAAAATCTTTAATGATTTATTTATTTGGTATAATAAACGCAATTACTGTACTAAGACGTTGGAAAACTCTGTAAATTAGCTTTAGCTAAGGCTATCTCACCAGCTGGCCTTAACTAGCTGAATACAGTCACTACAGTTTGATTTTTATCCAATATATTGGGGGAACCAAATGACCACCACACCAATGCATGTGAAGGGTCAACTCCTCAGGTCAAGACTCAGTAGTTCATCTTAATAACAACTCACAGAGGTTAAAAAGCTGGGATTCCCTACACAACTCAGTCACAACTGAAGAAGCATCTTTAAGTATCTTTAACCAGTCCAGCTGCCCTTGTTTTAATCTTCTTTAGATACCCGTGAAAGTCATTTTTAAATTAGGAATAACACACCACATTATAAACTCCCAAATGTTACATTATATAGTATAAAATGTCCCTGACCTTTTACCAAGAGGCACATGATTTTATTCAACAGCGAGTTTCAACTTCATGCATTAATTTCCTCCCTGGTATAAGTCATATTTAAATAGTGGATTATTTTCCTTTTGGACTGATGCTTTTCCCATTAGCTCCGATCGTGTCGAAACCCCACTACTGCTGCATAACAGCTACTTTCCATTTAATGCAATTAAGTTTTGAAAATGCCAATTAAACACAGGAATATCATTATGAATAACATGAAAAGGACTCCGGGAGGTTTCAAGTACCACAAAGCATTCGGTGCTGTTGCCAGGCAATGGAAGGCTGAAATATCACATGCAGACTTACTACCAAACAATAGTCACATTTTAAACTATAGACTTTAAAAATGTGCTGTGGCAGACAAAATAGCATGCAGTATCCTCTTTCAGTGACAGGCTGTGTGTTCAGTAATCCATACTGTGCAAACAGTCTGGCTGCAATCATTAAAAGGGAAAGGAATCAGCACAGAGAGTAAACGATTAATTTGCTTACTTTTCGATCTGAGATCAGTCGCATGAAGAGGATGTAAGCAGTCTTTATCTGAGCACTAGACTAACACAACAGAAGATTAATATGGCAAGCATGTACTGCGGAAGCTCAATCTGAGGAGGGAAAAGATGCGTTTAAGGGCTGTGAATATCAAATCACCTCCTAATTCAAATAGACTTCGGTTTATGGTGCAACAATTCGATGTAAAACTGATTCTGAACGCATCAGAAATTTTGATTTCAGTGCTTTTTCTTTCACATCTGTCATGAAGAAATTAAAATGAAGTTACTTCCACTATCATTTATTAACATAACTGGTAGGTTATGTGTGAACAAGGCAGGATATCTTCCCACAGAGGAAATGTGTGCTGCTTTGACACTCGCTCGAGGGGCTCTCTGTTTGGCATCATCATCAACAACAACAACAGGTTGTTTTCCTCCAGCTCCTCACGGACACATGTAATGTGATTTCCAGCTCGTCTCCTTTTTCTCCTCTACTCTGAAAAATCCCAAATGTGTCAATTTGGACGGATGTAAAATCCAAAGAGACAGCTCAGTCAGAAAAAAAGAAAACACAGACTCTGCTCTGCTCTCTAAATATCCAGTCTTCATCTCTGGGTGTATTAGGCCTTCACAGGCAATACTGCAAGTAAATGACAAATCAATATCATCATAGATTTGTCCTAATATTGGGCTTTTATATAGTTTTCACTGTCCTTGATATTTTAAAAAATGTATTTAATAAGACATTCCTTCTCAAACTTTTTACATCATGTAACATCAAATGCACTGTAATAAAAAGGATTTTAAATATATCATCCAACTTTAACGTTTCGTTATGCGACCTTGTACCTTTAAATAATTTCACCACATTTTGACTGACCATGACATTTAACATGTGCGTGTCAGCTCTGGATCGATTGGTTTGACTGGAAAATAACAACATAACTAATGACTATTCATTTATTTATATATCAGCCTTTATACAGCTCACTCTGGAGCCACAAAACACTTTTTTTTACATATGCGGTAGGACTCCCCAACACCTGGAAACACACTTTAATGTGTAAAATGGATGGAGTTCCCCTTTAAATATCCTGGAATCAGGAGGTGAATAACTTGGCTAACTCTTAGAAATCGATCAAGCATCTAACTCCCCGTGAAACCACAACTTATTTTTACATATTTGTTTGTGTGCAGATTAAATTCAAAGATGAAGAAAAGTGTCAATTTGTGAGCCTCAGACATGGTGGTAGTTTCTCCCTGCTTCCAGCCTCTATGCTAAGCTAATCACGCCTCCTGGCTCCAGCTCCATAGTCGACATACAAATACGACAATGGTATCAATATTCTCAAAGTCTCTGCAACAAAACGAATAAGTGCATTAAAGAAAATGTCAAAATATTCCCTAATTACTGAGTTATTACTTGTTAAACAAATCAAGCAGAAAAATGGCTCAGGTGGATTAGAGTAGCTTTAATGTTTCAGAGAGAATCAAAAAATATCTAAGAATTAATCATTTTTCTACCCCTAATTATCAATGAGGCATCAATGACATTGCTCCAGACTGCACCATAATTATCAATCAATGGTGCTTCTTAGCAGTGAGTGGACTGCAGACATCTCAGAGCACCCACTCATTGCTCGTCTCTCTGTCCTTGTAACTGCAGAAAGTCCCAGTTTCACTGTTTGTGGAGAAAGTGTTCCTTTTTTTTAATAATTCCATCTTTCAAGTAAGTTTAAATGCTTTTTTTTTACTATAATCCAAAATCCTTTGAGTGCAAACCAATTAAGAATATTTAATCCCTCTATTTAAAGTGCAAATTGAAATCCCTAAAACACTGAAAACTTGTGGAAACAGCAGTATTAGTAGATAGCAGAAATCATTAAGTAACAGCTGTACTGTCCCCGGAAGGACAAAGGGAAGCTGCTTGTGTTGTAAAATACACATTAAAGGCACTTGAAATGCCTCAAACACACATTCTGTACAGGAGCAATGAAGGGTAACTTTAATGACAAAAGCCTGTAAACCTAAGTAAAGTGCGCGGGAGTATTTTTCTTTATCTGCTGTAAACTGCAGAGCCAAGAAATGAGGTTGCCGGCCACCTGCTACTACACTTCTGAGTTTGACTAATGGCCGTGATGTCTTCCATTGGCCGTTTTCACACCCTCCCTCCCTCTTTCTCTCTTCCTGCTCGTCTCTTTCAGTGAGACAGACAAGCAGCGAGACTGTGGGTACGTTTGACGCTCAGCCAAGGAGAGGAATATTTCACAGTGACTGATGTCAGCGTGGACACCTCCGGCTGGCGAAAAAACACAGATGGGTCGATACACTGATTGGCATGTTGCTGCAGAGTCACGGGTCAGGTCCTGCTCTGACAGACAGAGACAAATCCATCAGGACGGACCACATGCTGATCCTATAGGTGCTGGCTGTCAGCCTCATGCTAATTTACATTTCTACAGCGGTAACCTCACATTCACTGTACTGCCGCCTGCCCAGTGGGGACTGAATTTAAGACTGTGTCTGCTAAATGAATGTAATGTTGTATATTTGCTCTCGGTTTTTACATGAGCAAACGCACCAACACAGCCTTAAAGCCTCTGCTCTTTCCCCAGAGGAAACTGAAGTGAAAACACCGGGCTGGTTCTGAAACAAGAACCAAGTCCTCGGTGACGTGTGGGGACTGTAAATCACCTTTGAGGTCTTTATAAAGAAACGAAAAATACAAGTCTCTCTGGATGAACCTTGGCTTTCTAATTCCCACTTTAAGGACAGCTTTCAATAGTTTCTCTCCCAACCATCCTCCAAAAAAACGTCCCCTGATGTTGCCAAATAAATAAGCTTTGATATTCCTATATGTCCCACCCTCGGCTGGCAAGCTCACAGTCTTTAGAGGCAGTGCGGCGTCGGTGCGTCTGACAGCTGAGCGGGACCCTGTGATGACGGTAACGACATGAGGGATGACAACAGAAGCGCCAACATCAAAGCCCTGCAGCGCTGACTCGCACACATACGCACAATACAGGGACATTTGCAGCAGATTACAGAGGCTGGTTAGTCATCAGTACTTACATGAGCTTGGTTACAAGTCAGAGCACATATACACACACAGTGCAGCTCCGAAATGACTCCTGCAGCTCATTTGTACATGAAAAGGAAAAAGCGAGCGCCTCTCAGCATCCTATCGACACTCACTTAAGATAATTGGCCCTGTTGGGGAGGATACAGATTGGAGAATGAATCTCGGAGCCTCTGTACGCCGAGTGGGCAGGAAAGGCAGATAAAGGGCTTTAGAAAGGTACAGTACCCGTGGTGGCAATTTGTCAGGATTAAAGCTGGATGGTGTCTTGCGTTTTTGTGTGTGTGTGTTTTAGCGTGGGGTTGTCACAGCGTCAGGTGTTGTTCATTACCCCGAGGTTGTCAGGAAATCAGAGCACTGACCTGCGAGCACACGAGGTCATCTGAGGATACGCTCTCGCTCTGTGCTCCTGCACAACCTCATGGGAAGATTTGACAGCATTGTTTTCTTTACCAGTTGGTATATTTTTGGTTAATTGATAATTCACTGATCAAAATTACAGAAAATGGTCAAATTTGTCCAACCAACTGTCTAAAATTTAAGAATATACGATCTTCAATGATAAAAATAAATCAGAAAAGCAGCAAATCTTTACATTTTTGCTTGGTAGAAGACCGATAACTTTGATAATCAGTCAATAGATTATCTGAATCTAGTTCTTACAATTACATTTATCAAAACAAAATTTCACTGAAAAAAAATAGTCATGTGAGATGTGTCGCTGTCATTTAGTTTTAAAGGATCAGTTTTAATTGCTGAAACAATTATTAGACGAATAGCAAATTAATCAACAATCATATTTATTATCTATTACAACAATTACCAAGCAAAATTATTCATCAAGCAAAAAAAAAGCAAACATTTTCTGGTTCTAGTTTCTCACATGTGAGGACGTGCAGCTCTTGCTCGGTTTATTTGAATGTAAAGAGAGTTTTGGAAGGTTGGTCGGACAAAACAAGACATTTGAAGTTATAACCAAAATATATGTAGCTAAAATAATTGAGAATTTAAACTAATTACTTGTTTGCAGCTGTACTTATTGTTAAATAAGTTAAATAACGACAAAATATTTTTGCACCATGCAGATATCTCGAGATCTTTGCCGCTCTGACTTTTGCCGCTGCCCAAATCAAAGCGTGTTCTTTTTTCAGACTTTAAATCATGTTACTGTATAACTCACAGACCTTTCAGAGATTCAAATGGGTATGAATCACCACAAAACCGCAGACAGGCTGTGATAAGGTTGAGTGTTCGGGTTGTTGTAAGCACACAACAGCAAACATTACAGGACCGCAGATTCTGAGTCGACTGAAAAAGACGTCGACAGAACAGAACAGTCACTTTCTGCTGCTTGGCTAGACCTCCCTTCTTCCAAACATTAAAGCGACTGATATGAAGACAGTGTCGCAACAGACCAGAGGAACATCACGTCCAGGTCGAAAATTCAACAAAATGTTCTAATAGCAGGTTTCCGACAGTGTGAGGGACATTTTCTTGTTGTTTTTCCTAGTTGTTTGTACTTAAAAAGGAAGATTATTATGGATGTATTTTGCAGTGTTTAGCGTGAACATGATTGTTAGTGGTAGTGGAGGGAAAGAGAAAGCAAGACAAAGATGAAAGACCCAGAGAGCCTCTTGTGATTGTCTCTATATCCACATGAGCTGAGTGACGCCCTTTGACCTGTACAGACATCACACACACCACCATCGCTGACAAACCTGTGATTACCTCTTTCGACACTACTCTCTCCTCTCTTTTGCAGCATCATCTCCCTCTTTGAACCTACTCGCACGCACACACACGCACACACGTTGCCTGATACAAGCGCCCTGCAGCATAGAGAATGAGAAAAGAAATAAAAAGGAAATGTCAAACACAAAACGCAGCAGACGCACATGCTGTACATACACAGACACACCTGACCTTCAACGGCTCCTCCTGAGGCCAAACATGTGAAAGGCTACCTGTGTTCAAGCAAAGATCCCTGAAGGGCCTTCTCCACATGCTTTCAAGCGACAATGAAATTGGTTCAGCCTCACAATACTACCTTCCTGAGCAGATTCTGCTGCTGAACACGGCTGATAAAAAGCCTGAGGAAAAAAAAAAAACCAGAAAGCAATTGCTTCCCACAGAGCACTCAGAGCTGCAGATGACAGTGGGAGCTGTTATTGCAGTGGTCAACAACATGTCGAACAATACGGAAACATCTACACCTGAGCACAGACGAAGGACACGCTGTCCTTCTGCCTGCAGAGGTAAGGAGACATGTTGATAATGCTCATATAATAGGTTTCCCTCGCGAGCACTTCCTCCTACACACTGTGACACCGAGTCATTCTGTCAGATAAATTCATTACAGTAGCTGTCAGAGCAATGTCATTAAAGACTAAACAGAAATCACCACATATGAGTCTTAAAGCCAGTGAGGAATTTGAGTTTGGGTCTGCAACACGACCTAAAGCGTCGAATTAGATAATTAACTAATCATGTAAGCATATTTGAGCGAAAACATTTAACATCACGCGGCTCCAGCTTCTCTAGTGAGTGGATTTGTTCCTTTTCTCTGTATTATATCTCCCTTTTTTTGGACTCTTGGTCAGACAAAACAATTGAAGACGTGGCCTGAGATGGACGTCATTTCACGATTTTCTGACATCTCTCCAGAACAAATGTCTAATCTGTTGATTGATAAATAATTCAAAAGGTTAATTGAAAGCTTTTGAAGACTTTAGTCCCCCCACCCCCCCCCCTCATTCAGATAGGAACCTGGTCTTGTTAGACCGAAATAGCTGGAGACGTTGCCAAGATGGAGGCCGAGTGACTTGCCTAATGACTTTACTTTAGTTCATTACAGGATAAAGCTTATGACAGAAATTTAGGTTTAGCTTTTAGACTAAACACTGCAAATGGTAACATGCTTTAAATCATTTGCTCAACATTAGCTTGTTTCTTTTGGATTAATGCTAGAATAGCATAACAATTTTAGCTTTTTTACTATTAGATTATTGCTAGACAACAATATTTAACACTTCAGCAAGTTGAATGAAACATTTTGCTGCACACACACAACACACACACACACACACACACACACACACACACACAATAACATACTTAATGTTGTGTGATAAATACATATTAACCTACTAATGTTAATATGCTACCAAGCTTCAAACCTTCAACCTTGTGGATGTCTTCTATAAAAGGTCAATGTACACAATAAGTGACGTTTTTAATAATTCACTAATTTCCCCTGTTCTAATGATCATCACACTTCCATGAAGTACATATTAAGGCTTAAAAATGGTTATTTTTGATGTCGTGTTGGCTTGATTGACAGCTGTCTGTGTCTATCACCCTCACACTGCAGACTTGAGTCTTGACTGAGGCCTACAGGCGACGTCACATGAACTGCATCAATATATTGTCTGCAGTCAGACACTGTTACAGTTTGCAGTGGAGGGACTAATCATTAAGTAGAAACTAGGTGTATTATATGTAAGAAGATGCATGTTTACATACTTGGCTTGAGGGGGCTTAAATAAATCATCTATCACTGACAGTGTTTTGGTTTCGCCGCATGTTTCCATCACATTACACATCACACTCTGCTCTCTGACAGCAGCACAGGCGTGGATGGACGCTGGTGAGCGGCCGAGCTACAGTAACACCTGGTGTGGCATTTTGCACAGTAACCTAAATGTTAATGACTCGGTGGGCAAATTGACAGGATAACAAGCTCTGATGAGGCCTGCGGAGCTAATCAATGCCAGTGACATCCGATGAAATGGCCGTAAAGAACCAGACAAACACACAAAGCCACAGTCAATGGGAGGCAACCAAGACCCAAGAGCACAGTCAATGAAGAGCACAATGCAAACTCAGCAACTGCTAAGCAGCCTCCAGCATCATAAAAAAAAGAAAACTTTTACAGGGTCAATGTCGAACGAAATACACTCCCCTGTGCTAGTACTGCTCAAAGTGAAGCAGATGGGGAGAGAAGCTTCACAGCAGGAGCGTCGGTGTGCTACAGAGGTCATAAATCAGCTGCTTGGAATCATGTGTCGTCAGTCAGGCTGCAGAGTCAGACTCCGGGCATCTTTCAATCAACAGGCCAACAGACAAGCTGACAGCACGAGACGCACAGCGCCCAAGGACTACGAGCAACTCGGGTGACATATGAGACACCAGAAAGAACGACTTATATCAAGCTTTAAAAAAAAAAAAAAAGGAGGAAACACCGTGAAAGAGCTTCTGAAAAAAGAAACTAGGGATGCAAATCAACTCTTCAAGTCAGGGATATGGGTCACATGTCTCTAGATAATCACTGCAGATTTAAAATGCTCCCGCACATACAGAACAAAGGCTCATGCACTGACTTGTGAATATTCTCTTAGAGAGGAACCTTTATCTCCATTTCTCTCTCCCTCTCGAGCTTATCAGTACCCTCAAAAAGCCCTTTCCTCCCTCCGTCTTAACTCTGCTACAACAAGAGTCTCAAAGCAACTTGTATCATGTGGACACATCTGATCAAAGCCAGGGATAAAGGGAGATTTTACTTGCATTGCCATTAGATTTTCAGAAAAAAAAATGATGAAGCAAGACAAAGTATTAGTGAAGTTGAAAGCTCGTTCTGGACCTTGGAAACCAGTTGACGAAACGCCTCCTTCCTCACAGAGTCAGTTTAGAAGCCAATATGCAGCTTTCACTAGGCTCCATATTGGCTTTAAAGTTGAAACTGAAAATAAATTATTCACCATTTTTCTAGTATGGATGAAAAGTCAGAACTTTGAACAAAGCAAACTCCATCTGCTAAGGAAGATTGTGTGATACGATCGAAAGCCCCAGAATTAATAGCCAACCAAATGGACCTTGTGATATTGTTTTGTCAATAATTCGTAATAATAATCAAAATTAGAGCCAACTGATATATATGAATGGCTAATATTTCTGGCTTATATTAGTGTATCACAGATACATCATAACTAGAGACTGCAGCACAGGAACATAGTGTAGCAACGTGCATAGTTTTCCACCAAATGAGTAAAAGCTATAAAATGTCCTGTTCAGATGATTATATAACCAGATTTAAGGGAAATTAATCAAAAATATATCAATGATTATTGGCCAATAGATTGTTATCAAACAAACCCTCAAAAATAATAAGGATGCAGTTGACGAAACAGTCTTACATTAAGTTCTACTTAGCAGCTGCTCTGAAGCTCTCGGTCATATCACATGATGGAGTTCAGTTTTCAGTAACTAGCTAAAATGGACAAGAAGCAGCCCGATAATCAGACTGATTTTGTTTCACTTATTTCATTGTTTTGTTTTTCCAAATTGCTCATTTAAATATCCCGGTTTAACAGCTGTTAGTAATTTTTAAATTGACTTGCAACAACTTGTACAGCTGTGTTAATCTCAGCCAAACTTGTCATCATCCTTCTGTCGCAATTTTTCTATGCATGTAGCTCGTCAGCTAGCTAGCTGTGCAGTAAAATTTAATTCCCGTTCTTAATCCAGCCTAGAAAGCTCCAATTGGTGGAGTCCTGCAAACAAAATAGCTGTCAACGGGCAAGAAAACCAACACCAGACCTACATGAGTCCCAATTTAAAGAAGCTAGCAAAGGTTTAAATGTCTGAACATCAGCAGCATAATTTAAACAGTGAACTTGTGTTTACTTCAGTCTATAATTGGTTAAAACTAACACTAACGTTTAACATTGGTGATCCAGCTTCCTCTGCATGGAGAGCTCACACACTAACACCATTTCCTGTGGGTGAACATATCCACACACACACCAGAATTTAATTCCAACAAACACAAATCCACAAATCTGTCAATTAGTGAAGGCGAATTAGTGAAGACCACATTTCTCTCTGCAGTCCTAGTTTGGGGTTTAGTTTGAGCTAATGGGCATAATTATACATGAAAAGCCCGTCTAGTCCGGTATTAAGTAAACACAGCCACGGGAGATGCAAACACTCAATTTGAGGCCAAGTGTGGACATCCGTTGATGCAATCCCATCAAATCCAGCCTCTGGGATTTCAAATATAGCAAGTGCACTGGCAGCCAAAAAGATGTGCTCAATTCCTCTCAGGGATCTGGAAACACCCGTCAATGTCACTTACAGATTCTGTGATTACCAAACCCGCAGCTCACAAAATGAAAACCCCAGCAGCCCCCCCGTTTTGCACTGTTCCCCACCCCGTGAGTTTTTGGCAACAAATCTGAAAAATTGTTTATTTTCCAACAAAAGTGTGGAGGGAAGCAAGGAGAGGGCTTGTTTGATCCGGCAGCCAGCTTGTGTTCTCACTCAGGCCACCTGAAGAGTGGACAGATTATCATCGACTGTCTGGGAGGACATCTGTCCCCAGCCCACTGAGGTCAGGCCTCTGGATGCAGATAAAGCTTTCCTTTTTATCTAACACCTTGCGGAGAAAACCAATCCCAAAAGCTGCAGTGTGGCGCAGCAGAACTGTCAGACTTAATGCTGGAAAGTGGTTAAATTAAAGCAGCAAGGGCACCTTGGAAAAATCATGCTTTTTTTTTTTAAATAATCAAATTGTTTTGGTAAGAATTGGGAAATTGTGTGGTTATGATCCCAGGCTTTCAGAGGGGTTTTCAAAAAGTTCATTTTCTGAAAAGCTTTTATTTTCATTTTAAGAAAAAGGGAATTTGGGCTTTAAAAAGTGAAAACATCTTGTTGTCTCCTTTAAACCTGAACCTGAATCTCAAAAGGTAACATCAATACCCAGAAATCCTGCAAGGTGACCTCAAGTAGAGGTGAACACATGTTTGCCATCCCGTCAAAGCTGCGAGGCTTTTTAACCAAAAGGAAACCCCCAGGAAGCACTGAGGCAACACATCTGACGCTGGCAAGTACAGCTTTCTCTGGACGGAGAAACTCACAACTCTAATTCCAATCAGTCCTTTCCTGTCAGCGAGGATTCATAACACATGCCAGAATTTAATTTGGAAGGAATCCATGTTGACTGGGAATGAATGAGACACTCTCTGTGCAGCCTCATTTTGTGATTTAGGCTGATAAACTGGCTGTATTATCATATAACACTCTCTGTTGCAGCATTAGACTTTGTACCACCAGATATTTTCTAGCATTAGTATCCAGTTTACATGTAGTATTAAAATGCATCGTGTATACTGTTACCTGATCACTTACAGCTGGTATTAAAGAAAATTCACATATTTTTGAACCTTAAAAGTGTGGCCAATGTGATTAATGAGCTGTGCTATCTTTGGGAAATGCGAATCAAAACAACATATACTGTAGCAAGCTGTGCAAACCTTCTAAAAGGTTTCCAAATTAACTTAAATTTTACATAAATTATTTGAAGTCTAAACAAAAATAAAAACATAAATTAGCCTCCTGCAATAGCTGTTTTAGGTAAGTGCACAGATAGAGATATTTCCAGTTAACAAACAAGCTGCCTCTTTAACTGCACACCTCAGTTTGTTGACGTGTGAGGCTGTGGGTTTCTCATCTTTGCCGTTTTCTTCGCTTTATTGTTCACAGAAATATGCAAAATAGGTCATCAGAGCTGGTGAATTTGTCAGAAAACATCATAGGTCAAGGGAAGAGACAGGATAACCTAATCTTAAGGGACCGTAACAGTTGCTTAAAAGATGAAGGCAGCCGGGTAACAGGCTACTTTACGATAGCCTTGATAACTAGGCTAATTTTACGGTGTAAGGAAGTAATCAGAGTAGAGCTGAAACCAGTAGTTGATAAAACAAGACATCTGAAGATGTCACCTTGGGCCCCGGGAACTTGTGATGGGCACGTGAAGAGGTCATCTGTTGCTTTTTAATGTGGAGCTCGAGAAAGCAGGAACAGGCAGAGCTCTGTGACCAATACAAAGACATTTTGGGCAACTCTTACTTCCTTCTTCAGTGTTAGATCCATACCACTCTCATATCTGTGCTTAAAGTACAAAGCTTGAGCCAGGGGACGATTAGCTTAGCATGAAGACTGGAAGCAAGGGGTAACAACTGGGCTGGTTCTGTCTAAAGTTCAAAAATACACCAAAAAACACGTCTACAGCTCTCTAATTAACATGTATTTTGTTTGAATAATCCAAACAACTGAGCTAATTGCTCCATAATTGACCCTTTGCTAAGCCACGCCCCCTTAGTTACTGTTTAGTGACTTTTAGCATGATGCTGCCACAGTCTATTACTTCAATCCCTGGAGAAATGTTGTCTAATTTTTTGGGAAAAAGCGATCTCAGAAAGAAGCAGACCGTTTTGAAGTTGCACTGTGCATTTGAAGGTTATACTCAGGCTGGTCAAACTAATGTGAAAAAAATAAAGACAGGAGCTAAAGCCTACCAGATTACAGAGTAAAAGTGAGCCATCGAATTATGACTATTGAGAGGTCTCTGCTCACTATTACAATCATTAAAAGGAAAACAACAGGGCTATTTAACGTTAAGTTCAGTAGTAGGTTAGCTAGCATTAGCTAACTAGCGTCACATTAGGAACAATCCACAGCCTACATTTTTCTGTATTTGTTTTAGGTTTTGGAGAGGTAAAACATCGTCCTTTACATCTCTCTGGGTACCGGCTGTAACTATTACAAGTGCCCCAGGAACAGCTTTGACCATATCTTGGAAAAATACAGCCAAAATAAGCTTATTTCGCATTAGAGTCAATGGATTGCAGCCATGAAAGTGTCGGACCTCAGTTAGAGCGAAGTCCTATACTGCACTGCGACTTAACGCTTAGACATGAAATGGTCTGTATCAATCATCTTCTTTCCTCAGCAAGAACACAAATAAATGTATTCCAAAATGTTAAGCTATTACTTTGTCCTCATCCAGACACAGATTCACATGTTAACACCAGGCAAAAACAAGGTATAAATGTCAGTTTATCCAAGCAAGACGTCTCATTTGGCACAAAAAACCCTCAATTGTTGGAGAATTCAGGAACATCTTTTGCAGCGTGCATGAAAAGCAACCTGAGGCAAAGTGTTGAATGTAAATCTTGCCCACTGAGGGAGCAGCTAGCTTGACAAAGATACCAATATGGACACCTGTGGGTCCTCCTGTTGCCATAACCACCAGCAGCAGCAGCAGCAGCCGCAGAGTCACTGTAGCGATATCGCGCCGGCAGGGGAATCGGCGCTTCCTAAACAAATTAGCCCAGAGAAAACTGCTGAGGCCCGAACCCTTTAATTACATCAACCTGAAACCAAATTATAGGCCGTCTCTGCTGAGCGTAATAACTAATGCACATCAAACAAGCCTCACTCTCCGCCTTCCTCTCCTCCTCCTCCTCCTCCTCCTCCTCTTTTACTCCTGTCCAGCTCCATCATCAGTTTGGAACATTTATATCGGGGTATTTACTCCCAGGAGAGACGGAGAGAAATGTCAAGACAAGGGAGACGCGGCTTATCCTCCCTCCCTGGCCTTTTCGCTTCTCGTTCTATCACTCCCTCCATTCTTTTTGCTCCCCGCTCCCTTTCCTCATTCATTCCCCGCCGCTCTGTCTCTTTCTCTTTTTATCCTGTCATCTACATTGTGAGGAGCGTCTGCAGTTCCTCTGAGCCTCGGCTGTGTAAGCAGAGCAGGCGAGATGAGAAGCAGAGGTGCTGTACTCAGAATAGCGAAGCGCAAAAGCTGGATGTGATTTAAAATTTTGCCACCGGTGCAGCAAAATGAGATGTCTCCTTATAAAAAGGATTGTGCACTTTAAAAACTACTTGTTGGCATTGATATAAAGAAAATAAAGGTGTTTTTAATTAAAGTGAGCGCTCTTAAAAAGCATGCTTTTTTTCAGACTTTTCTCAAATCTCTTCTTTTTTGTAATGAATGGTTTTACCCCTGAAACTACTAATACTACTAAGACATTAAAGGGAACATCACCCCGGGAACATTTCCAAAGGCCCAGGAACCATTTCAGGAACTTTACCTGGAACCAGGGACTAAATTTTGGTCTTGTCTACACATCCATGGATATTTTTGAAAAGCAATACTTAACTAAGACCAAGTGCCAAACAAATATCTGCTCCGGGTGCAGCACTTTCTGATGGCCCAGGAACTATTGTTGGCTCGAATATGAAACTCGCATGTGCTAAAACTTGGGTACAGTTTCATTTTACACAGTAAGTAGATGTGAGTGAGGCACTAGCATTAATATTAGAACAAATGTCGGACATTTCTTTTAATTGTTATGATGTTATGGTATGAAAGTTAAGTTGTTGGCTTGATGGCTAGTTTTAAGAGAAAAAGAGAGAGTGTTGGTGGCTGAAATGAGAGCAAAGCGAGTGGTAAGTTAAACAAAAGTTTTAAATGTTTCTCTCTGTAGACCATTTTGGAGATATGCATAAGTTTACTTTTCTCCCTCCGTATGTGTCCCTTTCATTAATTCAACAGGAAATACAAAAAAACACCATAATTTCTGTAATCTGACATCAGTGTGCCACATGTGGTTGAAATGCAAACAAGAATATGCAAAGGGGAGTTCGTTTTTAGTTTAGTTCCTAAGTTTTGCACCTGTGGCAAAAATATCTAATAGATGTTGTTGATTAAAAGGTTCACAGGCCAAGATTAGATGAAAGACGATAGAGAGACGCTTTAAGTCATTGTAAATGTAAGATCTTAGGTTTTTGGACTGCTGGCTGGACAAAAGTAGAATTTAAAGATGTTACATTGGACATTAGGCTTTTTATAGACTAATTGATAGCTCAACTAAAGTAACACATTGTTTGATGATCACTGGCAAACCCACAGTGTTCTAAAATCCTCACAAATTACATTCAGGCGATTTATTCCACAATGAATATACAGTATGAAACCGTTTTCAGGAACATTTGCCACAACATAACCCTCTAAGCTCTTACCAATACATTATAAATACATTTCGGTTTGACTCCACATCCTCTTGCTTATGTTTTTGGATGGAAAGACGAGTGCAGCAGCCTTGTGAAGGCAAGTCGTATTGGTTATCTTCAAACCCTTACAGCGTCATCCAGCCACTAAGGCAATTAATTACTGAATTATACCATGCTGGTGCACAATGAATGCAATAGGCCCTTGGGGCTTTTTTCTCATTACCAGGTACACACTGTCCTACACAGACGAAGCAGGGGAGGCTTTTAATAACATTTAGTATTCAGATTAAACTGTTGTATGCAGCCAAAGCTCCGACTTCCAGGGTTTCAGCTCCAAAGTAGGATCAATTTACAATCCAATTAATTCAAATTGTGTGGAAACATGCTCACAAGGAGGAAAACAATCGGCTGTCCTATTAAAGCAAAGACAAACGAGGGTTTGGAGCAGAAAAGGGGCACCTGATGTGTTTGACATGCCTCCTTTGATGATTCAGTACACTACCAATGCAACAACAAAGGAGCCTGTTGCAGGAATTCAAATCCTCCCCTACTTAAATGCATTGCAGCGGGTATTTATTGTACTTAAAAAGCCTGCTGCTGGCTTTCATTCAGTTTTGACGAGCTCTTCAAATAAAATGTCCAGTGTTTTCTATGATCAAAATGAATTGTTACGGCTCACTAAACGTTGCTGCTGCACAGTCACTCGTTTCATTCTCATTTTAAAATTGACCAAAATGTTTCACAGAAAGCACAAAAAGAGTACGTCTCACAAACAAGTCTCTGTACCAACGACCTCAAGGTATGAATGTGCCACTTATTGTCCGGAGGTGTAAATGCTGTACAAAGACAGATTACAGTTAATGCGTATAGACAGAGCTCTGCAATAGTCCTTTATTAAAGATTTCTGGTTATTCTTCCCGGTCACATAATCGCCGTCGTGTACGCTTTTGTTTGCAGTAAAGTTCCTTTAAAATCACAAAATTGTAATGCTGTCATCCTGTCTTTCTACTGTGGCACAACACGGTAACAACAACAAACACCATCATTGTCTTTAGGATGTTCGGTTTACTACCACCTACAGAGGTGGAATTTAAATGTAATATACTTACAACAATATTATTTTTTAACTGTTTTGTCTAAGTTGATGTACTTAAAGAATACAGCATATTTGTGAAAAATATAGAAAAAGTTTAAAGAAAAAAATGTATATATAAAAAAAGAACCTTTATTACCACCTTGACTGGTTACATTTAAAATCCGTCTTTAATTTTCAACAGTTTCAGATAAAGTTAAATAAACTAAGATTATCTGCATGTTTAATTTAAAATAACAAAAACTACTATACCATACTACTATCCCTGCTTCTCTCAGACTTGTGTGTGTGTGTGTGTGTGTGTCTTTCAGTATGTGTGTAAAAGTTTGTGTGTGTGTGTGTGTGTGTCAAAGGGGTCGGTTCCCACTGCGCCACATGTGACCATCAACCTCCCCGCAGGCAAGGTGCTGGACGAAGCCTCACCGGCTGCCATGGAGACACGGAGACGGCTAATGTAGCAGAAGGGAAAGCTGGCTGGCCCAGTTTGTCATTCTGTTTGTGTGCTGATTCAGACTTAAAAACAGGTACAGCAAAAAGAAAGGGGGGGGGCAAAGTCAGTGAAGCCGTAAAGACACATTAAAAGCCCAGAGGAGGATTTGCGATGGATGAAGTAAATGGGATGCTGCTGCAGACTCCCTGGTGGCCAGGATGATATGAGGAGTTTTTTTTTTTTTAAAGCAAGTTATCTTCTGAGGAGCATGTGTGAAATTTGCAGAGATATTTCCTTTTTTTTTTAAATTCTCCTGTGTCATACGTGACAGACGGGTCTATCGGTATCAAAGGCAATCACACACATGTGACATTTAATTTCGACACCCCATCTCCGCACTGTATCCTTCCTGGATGAAAATGAAAGAAATATGAAAATTATTCATTTCAACACCCTGTTCCCCACCTCCATCCCCACCACCCGTGACTTGTTTTACGTCCAACAACGATCCGTGGAACTGCTGCCAAGCATATAAATCTGGCTACGACGACAGGCTCATTGGCAGCGCTGAACAGAGTGAGTAGTGGTAAAATCCAAAGGCAGTACGTCTTTATTATACTGCGCGCTGCAAATGGATGGAGCGACAAAGGGGCACACAGAGTACGGATTCGAAGCGGCTAGTTGTGGAAGGACCCAGAAAGGAAAGGAAAGGAGGCATGTTGTCCATCTGGCACTGAAACTATCACCTGTCACACACTCAAGTCAGTCAATCACACATGGGGGAGCTTGAAGTAGATCAAAACATGAAGCGCTTACAGCACAACCTGCAGTGTTAAGACAGGTTCTATGAGGGGAAGTGTGATGTGATAGAAGTCGCTTAAAAGGAAATAAATACTTAGATACATAGGGTTGTAGACGACATTAGATAAGCCGCCAATACTGTAGAGGCACCCTACTTGTAAACCTACATATAACACTGTTACTCATATGAAAGGATTTCACTTTTTAACCGACTTTTTAATCATTCAGAATCCAGTAGCTATCGTTTCAGTGTACCGTTTTACCGGACTTGTTTGGCCATTACTGACTGATCACCTGTGTACTGATCCTGTGCTGTGGCAAGTAAAGACTTCAGTTTCTGAGTCCTGCTTTTAGGTCCTCTGGCATCGCTTACTTCAGCGGAAACAAAATAAAAATTCAGGGGCTCATTAAAGTCATTTCAACATTCATCCTCTGGGAAGCATGAATGCCAAATTTCAATCCAGCCGTAGTTGTTGCGATATTCATCCCTGGACCAAAGTGTTGGACTGACAGACATAGAGCAGCGCCTCCAGCATGGTTAAAAATCAAATAAACTCCCCTGCTGCTCATCTGCCTTTGAGCCTCATGCTGTCTTTCTTTTATCTGCCCTCCTTTCCTTGATCACTCATCTCGCTTCTCTGCTGCATCTCTCCCTCCTCAGTGGAGCTCATCGCCAAGGTTCCATCACCCCACGTCCCCTTTAGGGGATGTGTCCTTGCGTACCAGAGGAAAAAGTATGAAGAAAAAAAACAAACAATCTCAATCACGGCAGGCATGTGTTGTGACTCCTTTACCCTACAGACACAACACGGCATGAAGCCTTTTTCCACAGAATGTCCCCAAACAAGCTCTGCCAGGTTCAAAAGGCGAGGTCACCCTGGGAAAAAAAATACATTTTACAAAGACCTTCCCCTCCCGGGATAACAACCATATTAACAAGTGTCCTCCTGGGCCCCAGCACGCCAGAATCTGAAAAAGAAAACTATGAAAAATTAAAATAAAAACACACCCTCTGTACCCCGTCGGACTGCAGCTCAACCAAGCCACCGCTGCAAGCCAATTTTTACGAGGTGAAATAGCTTTCAAATTCAATCCCCAAGCCAAATCTCAGAGTAAAATTAGATGCCCATGGCTAGGAAGCGCGGGGAGAGCAGGGAGATATCTGCTTGTCTGGCCGGCAAAAACAGGACAGAGGATGTAAACAAAATAAAAAAGCAGCGGATTTATCTTTTATAGCGTGTGTACAATCATTGAGTCACCATATGCTGCTGCTGTTGATCATTCTCTCATGATGCTTTCATGAAGAGTGGTTGTCACATATTGTGTCATGTCCCTGTACTAAATAATGAAGGCATGCGAGAGCCGACGAGGCAGACAGCCCCAGATGTTGAAATAAAAGAAAAGTGGGTCAGGTGTCTAGCTGATGCCATACACATGAGCAGACGCCGCCGAGTGTTCAGCACCAGGAAACGGCACTCAAAGAATGGATGGTTATCATTTGTCAGGCTTTAATCTATATGCAAGCTGGTCACATGACGGTTGTCAGTTCCACCTGAGGCAACGGCGCGTAAATCCAGAGCATGAGGAATCTGATGGATGTAGTTCATAGTCAGTTTCATTAAAAGGTGAAGGGGTCAGGTGCTGAGGTGTGTCACCTGTGCTGTAAATGACTCCCAGGGGTCTCCCATAGCTCTGTCAAATACATCATTGACTTTGTGCTGGGAGGGGTTTGTAGTGTGAACCTTCACAGCTCAATGATGATACACAACCTCATCCATCTAAAATACCGCACATCCATCACCCTCCATATCTGCCTCAGATGTGTACCCTCCCCCCTCCCACAGGTCCAGGGTCCCATTGGCATCTGATCAAAAGTGACACACAAACCTCAACAACCGCTCCTGCAGCCAGCCAACATTGGATCATCATGCATATCCCGCTGTTTACGATGTGCCTCGTCCGCTCCCGTCGTAAATCGACCATAAACAAACAAACAATCCAGCTCGTCAATCATATCTGGATCATTTGACGAATCACGGCGCCACGCCCTTGTAAGATTAAAGCTCCTTTATCCCGGTAATAACAACAATTATCACCGCAAAGTTAAACGACCTTCTTCTGGTCTTTGCTCGCTCATAAAACCCACCTACACGTGAGGTTTATGAACGCAAACATTTATTAACGTCTCTAACAGGACTCATACTCATACTAGTTTGATAAGTAAGACATTCAATTAGTTATTACCCTGCAAGGCAATTTCCTTTGCGCCTAAGCTATGTTCACACAAACAAATAACAAAACAAAACAAACTGAAGGTTTGTTTGCATTTTGCTGCATGTTTCCAGTTAGATGATCAGACGCCAGGCGACTGAGTCTGATAAGTCTGCACATAACAAGGTGAGACTTTACAACACTGGAAAGTTTTCAAGAAGACACTTGTTTGCTGCGACACAGTGAGACGTTTTGTATTCTCCACACCATTTTTACACATCTCGAGGCAATAGAATTTTTTTTATAAAAACCATTCTGAATTATTTATAGGCAAGTAGCCTGCATTAGCCCATTAAAATAAAATGTTCAGATGTCAGTCACCAGTTTTAACTTAAAAGCAAAATTAAACTCTAAGTCCACTGTCAATCGCTATAAATAACCTTTCTACATGGATCCGTCTGCATTTTGAAATCAGGGATGCTCTGACAATAAAGCAAAGCTCATTCTGACCTCTTTGTCACTGGGGTCAGTGGCTCTTCAGTTGTGCAGGAGTAGTATAAAAACACTATAAAAACTCAGAGTACTATATTATCTGGATATAGATAAGGAATACTCTGGGTGCTGCAGCAATAAAAACACTATAAAGAAACTACCTGCCTTCAGGTTCAAGGTCTTTTATTTAATTGAGCACTCATGCAATGATACTAGCGCCTTTACTCAATGTGTTTTTTCATAATTATACATCAAACTATTTGTATTTATGTTCTAATGCCCCAAGGACACAAATTGGACAACAAGAAGCCTTTTTTTGCTGGAGATGTTTTGACAAGTCTCACCAGGAAAACGACAGGTAGAACTAATAACATTAACTACGGCTGCATTTAATTTAGTATGTTGTTCGGTTCAGGGCGTTGAGCTCGAAGACTGGCATGACTTACTGATACATTCAGTGGAAACACAGCAATTATGTTTCACAGTCATTTAAGCAAAAATGTCATTCTCTGGCTTTAAATTCTTAAACGTGAGGATTTGCTGTAACTGAAATATCTGGGAATTTTGGACTTTTGGTCAGGACAAACAAGGAATCGAGACACTTTGTGCTCTGGGAAACAGCGACTGGCCTTTTTTTTTTAGGTTTTCTTGACATTGCATCAATTTATCGAGAAAATAATTTTAAAATAAAGTTTAAACGATTATGAAAGAAACTGTAAGTTGCAGCCCTAGTATATTGACAAAAAAAAAAGTTAAATTGCCAAAAGTTTTAATAACTGATTAATCATATATCAAGCACAAATGCCAAATATTTATGTGAGGATTTGTTTTCCCTGTAGAAAATTATTTGGGTTTTGGACTGTTTGTCGGACAAAACAAGCAATTTGAAGCCACAAAAATTAGTTTTTCACAATTTTGGGGCATTTTCTAGACAAACCAATAAATCAATCATTTCAAAAAAAACGATGTACAGGTTAATCACTAACAATTGTTATTTGCGGTCCATGCTATTAGTTACACTTAGTCCTAAGTCAAGTATCTGCAAAAACAATCCCTTTTGTCCACACACCACCACGATGAGTGGAATTATATATTATTTGCATGAGAATCACAACACAAACTACATCTGCTGTCATGACAGAAGTCTCAAAAACAACTACCTGTGCATCCAGTATGGCTACTGAAGGGTGCATTACGCCTCGTGACATTACTCCAAATTGGACCCAAGAATGGCGGCTGGTTGAGCTGCCAAGTTGGCTGTAAAGACACACTAACCAACCTCCAACAGATGCATTTTAACAGACCTGGCAGGTTGTAACTTCCCACATAAAAACATAAATTGATATAAGTAAAGGCTGTAAGTGTAAACTGCAGTATCCACAGATTATTCAGCCCATATTCTGTCAGTGTCATGTATGGAGGGGTGAAACCCCCTCTGCAGATCTCATCAACTTAATGGATTGTGAAAGCAAGGTAAATAATTTTCCTCTGACAACAGAGGATGCATTAGCCTTCACTATTCGTCACCGTTTACAATCCATCCTGCAAACGGAAATAACGGCATCTATCATTGGAGGAGACACCCACAAAACAACGGGAACACCGGGGAGACGATGATTGATTCAAATTGGATCGTTTTCAGGAATCACAGGCAGGAAAAGGAAGAAGCGGAGCCAGATGCCAAAGGTTCACGGCTTTACTCCAAAATAGCATTAAATACTGTCATTAAGGATAGCTGCACAAGTAAGCAGGTGTATCAATACGCCTGTATGCTGCGTTCACAAGTCTCATTTTAGATAATGCAGCTAAACAAATCGAGTGTCAGGACGCAGGAAAGAGAAACACGGCAGTATCGGCTCTGCAGAATGCTGCAGACCATCAAAACCTTGATATCAGGAAACTAACAACATAATGATCACTGCATTAAATAACGCCTCTACTGGTGTGCGCAATTCTCTGAACGCGTCTCAATTTGTGGGGTAACCTTGGAGGTCTAACACTGCGAGTTACTTCTGTCATCTTCCCTCAATTGCCACTTTAAACCTCATCCTCTTCTCTTCTCATCGCTCTCTCTTCTCTCCTGTTTCCTTTTCATGGCAAATTTAATTTACCCAAGCATTGCAGGCCTCTGTATTTGAGTCTGCCTATTCAGGCTGTGATTCAGCTGAGGAGAACCCCAAACTGGCAGATACGGAGACCTTACCTCATTACAGAAGGTCAACGTTGGCACACCATCAATTGTCAGGAAGCTCTCAAAAAAAAGAGCTTGAAATTGACTCATTGTCGACAGCTCTCTCAAAGGGAATCATGTGACAAACATTATGAATAAAAATGTTCAGAAGCAGTGTGATGATGAGGAGGAGATCTGGACAGTCACAGAAAGCGTGTGTTTTCAAAATGGCAAGAGCTTAAATATACGCCAATAAAATATTGTATCACCATAACGAGGCCAATGTAAATCTGGGTTCTCTCAGGGAGGAAGTGTAAAATCTGCTGGGTTTTTTGCAGTGTCTTACTGAAATTACACGAGTCATCCCTTTAACAGTCAAGGTGATCATATATGAAAAAAAATTTTTTTGACTTGTTATTTGAACACACTTTACTTTGGATTTAAAAGTGCATCTCTGCAAATGCAGTATGCTACATTACAAAAGGTACTTTAGGCAGTCATGCTCATCGATTTCTAACAATGTCCAATGCACCCAGAGATATAAACTCTCTTAAGGTTGAAAAATCACTTCACAGTACATCATTCAATGCCTGTTTGGTAATCATATCGACATAACTACTGATCATTTGTCAAACTAGAAGCACAAGAGTCTCAATTGGGGCTGCAACTAATGATTTTGTTTTCATAAATCAATTAATCTGTGTTTTATTTTTGAGTTATTCCATTAAATTGTTCAGTCTGTCAAATGTGACGTTTTCAAATTGCTTGTATTATTTGACAAAAAGTCCAAAACCAAACGATATTCAGTTTATAATGATATAAAAAACACAGAAAAGCAACAAGTCCCCCACATTGGAATATAAGGTTCGACATTTTCGATTAATATATCACTTGCAAATTTCTTGTCAGTTTCTGTCATTGGTTAATCTGCAGGGTTTCAGACAGTGGAATTAAAGTTTAATGATGATGAATGAAAAGCATTAAGATCGATATTAAGTTTAGCGAGATTTATCAAGACAGCAGAAGAACAAGTACAAGATAAATAGTTTTGTGATGGGGAAGAAAAACAAGTAGTCTTCATCAAGTTACCTAAGATATGACAGTAGATATGTTTCCTGTCTAAAAGCGCAGTTTTAACTTGCATTTTCTATCTGCACAACAGAAACTCGTAGAAATGGCTGAAGAAATGCAATGCATGTTCTAGACGATCATGTTTCAATAAATTAGCACACATTTGCTAATATTGTTAATGGATAAGAAAAATGGAACCAGTTTATGAAAGGATAAGAGGTATGAAGCATTTCTGCTTCCAAAAGGAGCGAAAGAGAAAAAAAAAAATCAGTGTCAGCACTAGTCTCGCTTCCAAAATGTCATCAGATCTTGAGCTATCTGGTCAAAATAGTGGTGATATTTGAAGTGCAGTGTAAATGGTGTATGACAGCTATATGGGGAAAAAAACACAAGATACAATCAAAAAGCAGGATTTGGTTCATCTTGTGACAAAATGAACCAATCTACACTTTTCATAAACGGCAGCCCTCAGAGACCAAACAAAGAGTTGATAGTGAATGTTAAACAGGTGCGGTAAAGTGCCGTGTGGATGAGAGCCAACAGTCTCATGGGCTGCCGCTGAAATTATTTGGTTTTTTATCAGCTAACGCAAAAGGTAAACAAACTCTCCTTTTCATGCTTCTCATGTCTGTCTGAACAAGCGTCTCAGTGTTTCCTGTCACTTCCTGTTTTGGTTTTTCTGGGCATTATGCTAGATCTAGCCACTTCCTCCTCTGAAGGCTTATCGTTACACAGAAAGTAACTCGTGCTGCAGATGGTGATTGTGAAATTAAAACCTTGAATTGAACACAGCAGGAAGTGCACATTATCTGTCTTGTTATGCCCGAGATCGAAACAGCAGTGAAGAGATGCGGTGGAGACACGGACTAAAGTGGTTGCAAAATAAAACATTGCCGCATCAGGAGAACAGATTACTACATTTCATTTCTGCCTCAGAGAACCTCTTCACAACTGACAGAGTAGCAGAGTAAAAACTCAATCATGCATTTTGTGCATAACACACATTATTCCAACAGTGCTGCAAACCCTTTGTCCTGCGATGAAAAACAATCCAGAAGATGTCAGAGATAACAAAAAATATAAAATACTGAAATCCCAGAGCTCACCTACTGCAACAATATGACAAAAACAAAGAGATAACAGTATGTGAACTCTGGGCGGAGGGAAAAAACCAAATCAATATGGTAAAACTCCAGACACAAATTACCCAAGATCCCGTAAAGGCCGCTTTCTCCCAACAGATGGGAACCAATTAGCCACCTGACTCCAAGAAAACACTTGGGCAGCCGTGTGGAGCCAAGATGCAAATGAAGCAGAGGGAAAGGTGGAAGCGGACCTGCCAGCGTCTTGGGAGAGGAGAAATAAATGAAGGAGACAGTGGAGGTGCAGTTTTGGAAAATGGGGAGAGAATAAAGTGGGAAATGATGTATGGAGGGCATGCAGAGCTGGACTGAAGGTCCCTGAACAGGCTACAGAAACAACGAGCAGAGGGTAAAAATATCTGTTGACGGAGAACGCCGTCCAATCCTGCAGGCGGTGAATCCTCCATCAGCCCACATCAACATCAGCTCGACGTATTCAATTTGAGGCTAACATGAAATCATTGATCTAATTAATGAACATCTTGTCATATTTATGTAAGTGCTGCACTGACTAGACTAGAGGCTGCTAGAACTGCAGGAACATGGTAAACATATCTGCTACACATCAGTATGTTAGCATTGTCATTATGAGCATGTCAGGACGGTGACATTATACTATAGCCTTTAGCTTAAAGCACCACTGAGCCCAAATACAGCCTCACCTAGCTGCTAGTATGGCTGTAGACTGGTAGGGCGGGTTCACCCCAGCCTTGTTTAGGCCGGTTGAAATGAACCAAAGAGAGTTTGTTTACCCTCTTGGTGTGGTTTGTTTTCTGCACAAACTCTGGTGCAGATCAAGCAACTTCGGAGAGGTTAATTTCCAGGGTTAACACCATTGGAACCAATAGGGGGAAGTTTACTATTGTACGTAACATTTCATTGGTTAAAAGTTTACTCAACCTGTTTTAGTGACTGGAGAACTAGAAACACGTTCGCTACCAAAATGTCAACTAGCAGGGGACAAACTTGGATTTATAACGAGGTCAGATGCCTCCTGAATATTTGGGCTAGAGAAGGTGCATAAGAACTCTGACTTACTGTTAAACTTTGATTAATAGCCCAGGCTTTTATTTGCTAAAATCACTGTGTGTGACAAGCCTTGAATTCCTTTTGCACAAAACTGAAATAGGCTGCTATGAAACAGTTTATTTATTTCAAACAGAATATTACTTGTATAAAATTCATCCAGTAATATCAAATACATGTCATTCATTTCATCTGGCTCCGACAGACTGCTTATGCGCTTTTATTTTGTGGGAAGCAACATAACAAGTGAGGCAGAAGTTAGCAGACAGACAGCGACGGCCTTCATATGACAGTATTCACAACTGGAATTAATTTTTACGAAAAGCTGTTTTGGTTCTTTTGATCGATGGACCCTTACAGACTTAAGTGAATATAAATAATCAAGGAAGGGACACATTCAGAGTTAACGAGCATCTCAAAGGTAAGATCAAAGACTTTCTATTTGTACACAAAAGGCTTATTTCTCTCAAAACTTGCGACATCTGTGGCATTGAGCTGTGTGACGGAACTGCACGTTTTGGAGTGGCCTTTTGTTGTGGCCAGCCTAAGGCCTTTTATTGTGGCCAGCCTAACGCACAGCTGTGCAATCCCCATGCTGTCTGATCAGCATCTTGATATGTCACCTGTGAGGTGGATGGATTATCTCGGCAAAGGAGAAGAGCTCACTAAAACAGATTTTGACAGATTTGTGTACATAGAGAAAGTCTTTCTAGATCTTTAAGTTCAGCTCATGATGAATGGGGGCAAAAACAAAAGTGTTGCGTTTATAATTTTGGTCAGTGTACGTTTAAAACATTAATACTTGTATTAACGATCTAAGCAGCTTAGAAGCAGCTAAAGCGGAGGAGCCAGCTGGTTTAAGAGGTTTTATACATCCAAAGAACTTCTATTAATACCAGATCAGGTGTTTAATGTGTTCCCACACAAGGCCAGTAAATAGGGTAAGTTATGACCCGGCTATTAATTTAAGTTTTACTGTATTCAAAATATTCAGCGATTAAGAAAATGGATTCCAGTGAAGTGCTGAGTATTGTCGTGGAAAAGTTTTTAAAAATACGTAAACAGTAGTCTACATCAAGTATCTGTAGTTGAAGTGGTTTGTTGACTGTAGGAAGGTAGAAAATTGAAACAATGCAATCATTCTTTCATCAGTTCGATTCAGGAACCGGACCTTTAGGTGTGAACCCGCCCTTGGTCTTTTTGTATTTGTGCATAGAAAAATGATTAGAAATGAATCATCCCCAAGCTTGGTGTGTATATATATTCCCTCCAAAGAACAAGTTAAACTCTTAAGTACAACTTCCAAGCTGCCAAGCTGTGATCGTGTCTAAACCTACGTGACTGAGCAAACTCATAGGCAGTGTGTTTACCTTCATTCTTTCTGACCGCTCACACAAGGTATCAGGCAGCTGTTAGATAAAACCAAGTAAATATTGGTCAGTGTGGGTGACATATTCCCCAACGGATTAAGCTGCACTGGTTATGATGGCTGAATTCTATAAATTTGTTTAAGTTTTTACAGCAACAAGACAAATATTTACAGCAGGGCAGAGATGTTAGACTGTTCCTAAAAAATCTCACTGATTTTGCTTGTGTTTGACAAAAGAAAAGCCACTTTTACAACATAATACGCACTAAACGGGTTGGTGGAGTGGAACAAATATACTGCAAATTAAGATATTTGGATTCCACCTGAGAGAAAAGTGGGTCAAACTGGATATTTATTTACTTTAAGCATTCCTCTGTCTATAGCTCAGGGGATTAACGAGACATAGACGACACTGATTAAAGAAAATAGACAAAATGATTGCATCATATGCAGTGAATTACTGACTTTTAGTTTCTAGAATCAGTCAAGTTACAGAACCCCTTAATCCTACATCTCCCCGTCTACATGTGTTACTTTCTAACAATATATGTCCAAAAGTATTTGTGCACCTGAACATTTCACCCAAATGTGATTTTTGAGCATTTTAATTCCAAGACAACGGGCATCAATCTGATACTATAACAGCCTCCATTCTTCTGGTTTCCACCACATGTTGATCCTGCTGCAGGGATTCGCTCCCATTGAGCCACAAGAGCATTAGTGAGGTCCAACACTGATGTTGATAAAAATCAGGTGTGGCTCACAGTCGCCGTTTCACTTCACTCCCAAGGTGTTGAATAGGGTGGAGTTCAGGACTCTGTGCAGGCAAGTCAAGTTCTTTTGCACCAAACTGGAAAAAAACATTTCTGTATGGAGCCTGCTTTGTGCTCAGGGGCATTATCAAGTTGAAACAGGAAGCAGGCACAGGTATCCACCTGTCCACATACTTCTGGCCACGTTGAGGGTTATGAGGGAGTTGGAGCCTATCCTAGCATGTGTAAGCCAGTGGCTAATTTCTCACAATTATAGATCTTCAAAAGGACCAAACTGCCTCTAATAGAGTAACTCTCAATAAAATCATCCCTTCAGAAAAGTTTGATGCGTTGCAAGACTTTATTCAGATTCATAATATTTTGACCACGCCTGTATTTTCCTCACATACTAAGTGCCTCATGATCTTGCACAAGTAAAGTTCCTTATCTTGTTTTAACAACTTGAGCAAATTAAACTGATGCAATTGAATAAATGAGATGGCAATTTCTGTGCAGCTCCGGACCTTCGTTCTCATGTTGTTCTACATTTTGCGTGAAGCAAAGACCACAGGTGTTTTAGTGAAAAGCCTCAGCGGCTTTTAAATGGCTACGAGCCCAAATCTATGGAGAGGTTAGACTGAACACTTATTTCGTTTAGTTTATTTGCTCTTGTAAGAACAATGCCATTTGGACTGTGAAGATGTGAGTTGTCGCCCAAGAATTGGGAGCAATAGCAGGCAACGGGTTTATGGATAAAATCCAGCTTCTTCTCTGTGTGTTCTTTCGTTTCACATAAAAGTGCAGAGTGCAATCAGATTTGTTTTGACTGCCTGAGTCTTGTTGCCAAATTCTCTAACCTGGCTGGTTGACAAGTTACCGTAACTCATGTGACTGTTGTTTAGGGGAACTCAGCTCAGTTAGAACTTTAACAAAGCAAAAGCAAAAATGCAGAAATATAAACCTTCAGTTCAATAGTTTGATCCAAAGAATACAAAGTGCAGATGTGCTCTGCACGAATTACTTTTTACATCTCTTGGTGATGGAAGTGCAATGTTTCTGCATGACAAAACTCTTCTGTTAAAGGTAACTACTTGTCCTCCTGCGAACTCGTTGTTGTTCCTGAAACACGTGGACCTGTTTGTACAAGTCACTACATCGTCTCCTCGTGAGTCATCAGCGCTGATCCCTGTTCGGCTTATTGCACTTGGCAAACGCGGTAAATCTCATGCACATGTTGACATTAATGATGGCATTGTTTCACATTGAAAAGCATAAGCTTGACTGAAAACATCCAAACAGCCACATCTAATGCCCATCACAAGACAAAGTGGCCACCTGCCCTGAAATCTGAGAGCACCCTGGGCCCCAAAAGCTCCGTGCTTACTGTGTATCAACTGGTTTAAATGTTAATTTAAACAAACATTTGTATGGAAATATGCAGCACTGAAGAACGAAATCAACTGACAAGATAAAGTCTTTATAGGAGGCATTATTCTTCTTCCATAAAGTCAGGGGATTAATAAATCACAAATGAAGGAAGACAATAGTCAAAACTGTTGCATCATTTGTTGGCAAATCTCAACTTTTAGTCAGTATAATTGGTCAAGCTACCAAAACCCTTAATCCTGCATTTTACATAATGCAACTGACCAGCATTTTTGATTAGGCCGTCTACGCCTGGTCCACGACTTTCAAACGCCATGCCCTCAGGCTTTCATTAAAAATGTACGGTTTCCTGGCCGAAGCAGGGAAAATACACGACCTGTTTTCACATACACAGATTGAGCAGTGCTCCCCATGAGGGAGGAAATTGATGTTGATGTGTAAAATCGGTGGGTCCTGCTTGATTATCTGAAGAAAAATTTAGTGTCATTTTTTTTGTTTTAACACATGTTGCATTTCCTAAATTGACTTTAGTAAAATGAATTTACAGCATAATCTGGGGTCAGGAGTTTTACAGCATTAAAAGAAGGCCATGCACATTGCACAAGAGTAGGGTGAAGGGGGGGGGTGTTAAGGGCACAGTAGCAAATTTTTGAAGCCCCACCAAGCTGGTTAATCTGGTCTTCAGATTCCTTCTTTTGTCCAAACAACACCAAACAAGTATTTATTAACAACAACAGAAAACAAAGACAGACAAAGGTTGTCATATCTTTTCTGTTAACAGATTAATCTGAACACACGTGACTCTTGTGTTGTTGTCTACAAACTAAATAAATCTGTCTAATACCATGCTAAAGGCTGCTGCAGTGAGACCGAACAGAGGTGATGAGTCGCCATCTATACAGCTGTAAGCACACATACAATGGCCACCGGCTACTGTATGTCATCATCAGTGTAACACACAAAAAAACCCCAGCAGGAAATGATTTTACAGACAAGGAGGAAACAGCTCATAGACCAGGTTTACTGCTCACAGAACAAGAAATCATACCGACATAAACTCTCATTCTAACACAGTAATCCTGCAGGCAATTAAGTCCGTCCAGAATTAAGTAAGAGTTGACGCATCTTAAATGTTAGATAAAGTCCAGCAGCAGCAAATCGAGCTTTAAAAAATAGAGCAGGGGGATTACAAGGTTTTTAAAATTAATGGAGGAAGAAGAGGAACCACAACTTTAAATTTACATTACTGGCAAACAGAATGCAGAGCTTCATTAAACAATCTCCTGCCTTCTTGCTGGAAATCCTCCTGACCCATTTTTCTTTTGCATTTCACAAAACTAAAAACAACAAGTGCTTCATCAGAACATGCATGGCCTGTGGCACAGCTGGAGCCCTCATCAATTCTAATTCTGCATCTGAAAACACACTGGAGAGGGAAGGAACAAGCCACTTACATTTCATTAGCGCCTTGCACTTCCACTCTAGAGGTGGGTGAAACTAAAGATGCATCTGATAAATAATACTGTGGGGGAGGAGGCAAAAGAAAGAAGTGTCTCTTAATCACAAAAAAGCACTAGTTTGTGTTTAAGCCTGCAGAAGGTAAAGCTAAAAGTTTGCTTTACTGTTTTTTTTTCCAGAGGAGCCAGTCACTCTAACAATGGGTGACAATGGCATTACCAGCAAGAAATCTGTCTGTTGAAGGAATTCAGATAACAACACAAAGGACGTCTGATAGTGAGACAACAAAAGGAGCACATTGATTCATTTAAAGAAAACAACGTCTGTGGACTATTGAAGGGACAGATTAGGTGTCGAGAAAGAAATGAGTGGGTATGAAACTAAAGAAAATCTTGAATTTAAACATAATTTCAAGCAGCGATCATCAAAGTGGGTTGCAGACTCCTGAAATTAATTCTTATTCCAATACTTCCAACTAAATTAATGCCACAATCATGCATTCGCTTTGCATGACTGACTGAACACAATGCACACGCGAAAGTGTGCGGACAAAGCCAAACCGGGTGGGATGCTGCTCCCACCTTTCACGGCGAAACAAAGCGATCCTCACCTCCGGAAACAACTTTGTTGTGTTTCCTCAACACTCCGTAGCCTTTCGGCCAGACTCCAGGCAATAAATCATAATTTTAAGACGGAGGAGAAATCTAGAGCTCACCTTTTGTTAGTTCCTCTGTAGGATCACAGCAGCAGTCCTCGCTCTTGTCAGTGGGTGACTGCGCTCATCCGCTCCTCCGTGCGTTTAATCGGGGCAGCAGCAGCAGCAGCAGCAGCAGCGGCGCGCGCTTCGCCTTGTTTAGTGGGCGGCGTGGCTGTTCGCTGTTTTCTTCCTATGTTTCAAAACAGCGAAAAGCCCTCCCACTCCCTCCGCTCGCCCTTTACTGGCTCGGCCTCTCTCTGAACGCGGATACGCCCTCTCGCAGTAGGAGACAGACAAAAAGGTATCTACACACTGCAGGCTTCGGGTGACAGGCTGACGATAAAGCCGTTTCGCCGCAGGCTGGGGTGTGATGTGTTGTGATGTGTGGCCCCGGCGCTGAGCAGCACGAGCAGGCAGCGAGGAGTCCTGCTGCACCGCTGCTCCCCGCTGGCTTTGGTGGCTCTGACTGCGCTGCAAAAAATGTCCATCCTGACATGGCTTTGTGGTGTGACACACTTTTAAAGTCGCGTCAGAGGCGCGCACGGAGGGGCGCAGCCTGTCCTCTTTGTGCTTTATACCCTACATGCCCATGCTTTATGTTTGCCCTTCTGCAATAGAGATGACCCTCTTGTTGCCCAAATTCCCCCGACTGGTTGACACCATCTCCCCTGTGGCTGCCAACATGCCCCCTCTCTTCACCAAAGTGCCACCCAAATGTCCTTCTTCACGTCTTCCTTGTTATTTTAATGCCCTTCTGGTTGGTCCAATCGTGCCTTTAGATCGGCCCAAATGCCCTGCTGCTTGACCCAAACCCTGCTCTGGTCAGTAAAAATGCCCCTTTGGTCACCCAAGTGATCAGTGCTCGAAACGTGAATAAGTTAAGTAGCCTACTGTCTGTTTTTTGTCACTTCAAGCAAAAAGCCCCTCTGGCCGGTTCAAGCACTCCTCTGGTCAATAAGTGCCTGTCCTGTCACACACATTGTCCCTCTGATTAATCCAATCATCCCTTTTGATCAGCCCATATACCCCACTTGTTGGTCCAATTGTCTCTCTGGTCACCCAAAAATGCCCCTCTTGTCACCCGAGGACCCTTCTAATGCCCCTATGGTTAACTCAAGTGCTGCCCTGCTGTGATTTTAGCGCATAATCTTTACTGTATCATATAAAAACTCCTTCACTTTCCTCAGGGCTGCAAAGGGCAACATCTGTTATTGTCAATCCACAAAAAGGACCCTCACAATAACCAACACTCCTTTTAATTCAACATCTACCTTTGAAAGGCCAAGCCAATATAAGGCGCCTATGAAAAGAGGCGGAGCTCCGGACTTACAGCACAGAGAGCTTTAAATGTGAGTGTTTCTTCTATTTTTAAAAGCATAAGAGGAGCTTCAGTCAGAATATTGAGAACGGTGATATATTTCACATTTAATGTATTTTTTATTAGAAAACATATCAAAAAGATCCAAGGAAGGTTAAAAGCAAGGGCAAGTGGACTTGGTTTTAAAAACTTGAAGGCGTTTCTTCTTCAGACGGCCTCTGAAGCAGCTTCTTGGATGATTTAACATCTTCAAGTATCTTCCACTTGCCCTTGATTCCAACCTTCGTGTGACTGAATGGCTGAGAATCTTTAGAGACATATCAAACAAATATATATGAATCTTCCATGATGCCATCTACATATGAAGTTTCACACACACAGAGCAGGCTACTGCTTTTACTTCCTGTCTGTTTTAATATCATTCGTCCACATTAGGAGGCTTGTGTCACTAGAATAACAAATAATGAGGTCATTAAATACACTTTTAATGATTAATTCATTAAACAAGGTTTAGAAAGCTTTTGTCTGTTAACACATTGTAGCTGTCATCAAATAATCCATGCAGAACAAACTCACTGATGTTCAAGCTCGGGAAGCAAGGTGCTCCAATTCCAACTGCAGCTGCAACCAAGAATGTAAAATTTATGAAACTACAAGATTATGCATAAGGCACATTTGATTTTTGGAACCTTTGAAACAAACCAACAAGAATATTTTGCTGAACACGTTGCAGAATTTGCAGATTTAAATCCTTTTCTCTTCAAAAATTAAGCAAAATACTTTTCCTGTAGACTGGAGGTAAACACATATTTCCATTTGACATTTTTAAAGGGGATAGTTCTGGGGTTTTTTGGAAGAGGGGCTGTGTGAGGTATTTATCCATAGTATTACCTGCAGTGAATGTCTTCAGCGAGTGGCAAAGAAGTATGATGACAAACAGTGGAGAATAACTAACCTCACAGCCACTGTTAAAGCGTTGGAGGGTGTCTTTGAGAAGATAGGTAGTGGCAAGAGGGACCGGAGCCTTTGCGACACTCTCACCTGGGATGAGGTTTCGCGGGGAATCAGCTCCTGCTTCTGGATTTAGTGGGCGTGGCTTAGCAGAGAGATACCAGCAGCGAAGAGAGAGGTGCAGAAGGTTTTGCATTGAATGTTAAATTGTTACGGACTGCAGCTTTAAGTGGTTAAACTGAGCAGTGATGGCCAACACTGTTAAACTTCAAACTCAAACTCCCTCAAAAGAAAATCAGAGGAATGTGCCATCCAGCACCACCTTGGTGTTTAAAATGGGGGTCTAAAAGTCTGTAATGACCTTTTAAGATGGTTACTTTTTGTAGTGTGTGGCTGCCGAAAGCAGCTCTCTAAAGAAATGTGAGAGTGTTTCCATGTGACAAGTCAAGCCAGGCGCACATTTGCCTTATTTGGACTGATTATCACTCAACCACAGACAAGGGCTTCATGTATTTTAGTCTTGAGTTGTAAAAACCCTTGGCTTTAAAACAAAGTACTCTGCTAGTAAAATGAAAAGGATGCCATTTAATATAATAGACCAGATAAGAGTAGAACATTGCTTTATTCCCAATTCCTCAAAGGAGATAATAAAATAAAAATATAGTCAGTATAGACACATTCTTATTGTTCCTCAGAGAATAATACAGGAGTATTGTAACAATCTTCTGTCTGCGAAGGAGCCCTGATTTTCTGCAAAAATTATTTCACTGCCATCAGACTGAACACTATAATTAAATGTGGTGACCAGAGTGTAATTAAAAGTAGTGGCAATTACATTTTGCAGGAAGACGATTGTGATGTCTCACAGTTCTGAGTTAAATTATTAAAAGGAACCCTGAGCACACAATGCTCATATATATATATATATATATATATATATATATATATATATATATATATATATATATATATATATATATAATAATAATCTCCCTCTCACCCCTTATGGGTGGTATGTGTCATCCTCAAGCTCGGGTCCTCTACCAGAGGCCTGGGAGTTTGAGGGTTCTGCTAGTATCTTAGCTGTTCCTAGGACTGCACTCTTCTGGACAGAGACCTCTGATGTTTTACCTGGAATCTGCTGTAGCCACTCTCCCAGTTTGGGGTCACAGCCCCAGTGCTCCGATTACCACTGGCACCACTGTTGCTCTTACTTTCCACATCTTTTCTAGCTCCTCTTTCAGCCCTTGGTATTTCTCAAGTTTCTCGTGTTCCTTCTTCCTGATGTTGCTGTCACTTGGTATTGCCACATCTATCACCAATGCCTTCTTCTGCTGTTTGTCGATCAACACGATGTCTGGTTGGTTAGCCATCACCAGTTTGTCAGTCTGGATCTTGAAGTCCCACAGGATCTTAGCTCGGTCATTCTCAACTACCTTAGGAGGTGTCTTCCATTTTGACCTTGGTACTTCCAGTCCATACTCGTGGCAGATGTTCCTGTACACTATGACAGCTACCTGGTTATGGCGTTCCATGTACGCACTTCCTGCCTGCATCTTACACCCTGCTGTTATGTGCTGTACTGTCTCAGGGGCATCCTTGCACAGTCTGCACCTGGGGTCCTGCCTGGTGTGGTAGACCCCAGCCTCTATTGATCTTGTACTGAGTGCCTGTTCTTGTGCTGCCATGATTAGTGCCTCTGTGCTGTCCTTCAGTCCAGCCTTTTCCAGCCACTGGTAGGATTTCTTGATATCAGCCACTTCTTCTATTTGTCTGTGGTACACGCCTGTAGCGGCTTGTCCCTCCATGACGGTTCTTCATCCTCCTTGTCCTCACTTTCAGGTTTCTGCTGCCTGAGGTGTTCACTAAGCCCTTCATCCTTGGGGCCATCTTCCTGATGTACTCCTGGATCTTCGTTGTTTCATCCCGGACAGTGGTCTTGACACTCACTAGCCCTCGGCCTCCCTCGCTACGCTTGGTGTACAGTCTCAGGGTGCTGGATTTGGGGTGAAACCCTCCATGCATTGTGAGGAGCTTTCTTGTCTTGATGTCAGTAGCCTCTATCTCCTCCTTTGGCCAGTTTATTATACCAGCGGGGTATCTGATGACTGGCAGGGCGTATGTGTTGATGGCTCGGATCTTGTTTTTCCCATTCAGCTGGCTTTTCAGGACCTGCCTCACTCTTTGTAGGTATTTGGCTGTGGCGGTCTTCCTTGCTGCCTCCTCATGGTTACCATTAGCCTGTGGCACCCCAAGGTATTTGTAGCTGTCCTGAACATCTGCAATGTGGCCTTCTGGTAGTTCAACCCCTCGGTTCTGATCATCTTCCCTCTTTTTTGATACCATGCGACCACACTTGTCCAGTCCGAATGACATTCCAATGTCGTTGCTGTAGATCCTGGTAGTGTGGATCAGTGAGTCAATGTCTCGGCTCATTTCTGGCATACAGCTTGATGTCATCCATGTAGAGGAGGTGACTGATGATTGTTCCACTTCGGAATCGGTATCCGTAGCCAGTCTTTGTGATGATCTGGCTGAGGGGGTTCAGGCCTATGCAGAACAGCAGCGGGGATAGTGCGTCGCCTTGGTATATGCCGCACTTGATGGTGACTTGTGCAATTGGCTTTGAGTTGGCTTCCAGACTTGTTTTCCACAGCTTCATTGAGTTCTTGATGAAGGCTGTTAGTGTCCTGTTGATCTTGTACATCTCCAAGCATTCCAGTATCCATGTGTGTGGCATTGAGTCGTGAGGCTTTCTTGTAGTCAATCCAGGCAGTGCACAGATTGGTCTGTCTGGTCTTGCAGTCTCAGTGACTGCTCTATCCACCAGTAGCTGGTGCTTGGCTCCTCTGGTGTTACTGCCTATTCCCTTCTGGGCCCTGTGCATGTATTGAGCCATGTGCCTACTCATCTTAGCCGCTATGATGCCTGACAGGAGCTTCCATGTTGTGCAGAGGCAGGTTATTGGCCGGTAGTTGGATGGGATTGTTCCTTCTGGGGATCCTTCATGATCAGGATTGTCCGTCCTTGGGTTAACCATTCTGGGTGGGTCCCATCCATCAGCAGTTGGTTCATTTGTACTGCCAGGCGTTCATGGAGTGCAGTTAGTTTCTTCAGCCAGTAGGTGTGGATCATGTCAGGGCCTGGTGCTGTCCAGCTCTTCATACCTGCCACTCTTTCTTGGATGTCTGCCGTTGTAATGGTTACTGGTTCTTGTTCTGGGAGATTGCTGTGATCTGTTCTTAGATCCACTAGCCACTGGGCATTGGTGTTGTGGGATGCCTCTTTCTCCCATATGTTCTTCCAGTACTGTTCAGTCTCAGCCTTGGGTGGATCTGATCTTGTGTTATTACCCTGCCATTGAGAGTACACTTTGGATGGTTCGGTGGAGAACATCCGGTTTATTCTCCTTGCTTCTGCTTCTCCCTTGTATCTCTTTAGGCGGGTAGCCAGGGCGGTGAGTCTTTGTTTGGCAGTCTCTAGAGCCTCAGGTATCGACAGCTTGTTGTATTTCTTAGGTAATCCCTTCCTTAGATCCTTCCTTACACCTTTCTGTAGCTCTGAGAGCTGACTAACTTCTCTTCGTGTTGCCTTGATCTTGGCCTCTAACCTTCTCCTCCATGGGGGGTAATGCTCTTTGTGGCTTGTGGTGTTCATCTTATAGCCAAGCATCTCTAGGATTACTGTTGCTGTGGCGTACATCATATATATATATATATATATATATATATATATATATATATATAAAAAGAAGCCACCTGGGCTGCAATCCTGAGCCTCAGTCCCTCCGGGGTTCACTGACAGCATCCCTGCAGTGTAAGCAGTCTTTGATATATTTTGCTTTAATTATGGAGGATAATGAATTTAAATTTGTGATGCATCAAGGCTCTGAAATGGCAACCCCTCCCCTGGAGCCCGTAAATGCCTGATACTGCTCCAGGCTCCAGGGGAGTTTGGGAAATCTCGAGTTAAGATTTCGTTAATGAAAATAGAAATGGCCTCTGAAATGCTAATGTTGACTTTTGGTGCCTAAATCTGGCTCAGCCCATGGGACACGCCGAGCTGCAGTGGCCCCGCTGGTTTTAAAATACAGTGGTGTGTGTTTGTTTAGGAGACACTTTTCCAGGGAGAGTAAAGCTAACCTTTAGCTTACCCTCAGATAAATGCTGTACATTTTGTTGTTCGTCACACACAGACAAACTTCTCTGCAGAAACCAACCAATTGTGCATCTGAGATCAATGGCATGGAACAACACTAAGAAGAAGAAAAAACATTCACTTCATTCTGTCGGAGAGCAGCGAAGCTTTAATCTGCCTCAATTTCTCACCCTTTGTTTCACAAAGAATTATCCGAAGCGTGAGTGCTGTTCTCCGTCGCCATCCATATTCGCTCCGTCCGCCCACGTGTAGCCGCGCCGCTGGCAATTAATTAAAGCAACCACATGCGCCGCTCAGCCAGCTTGTCAGGCCTGCCAGTCATCAGCGCGGCGTGACAATGATCTGACCATCACCGGCTTAATTGGCATTCGGAGGACATGCTCTCCTCCTCACTGTAGGCTAAATAAACACACACAGGCAAGGATGTAACCTTCAGTCCTCGTTTCTCTTGATCAATAACCCTGCAACACCGCATCTGACAGGGAGTAACAGCTACAGGGGGGGGGATTTAACCTCTGCTATGTTGACTGAGCAGGTTTGTACTTTTACTGGCATTGACTCAGAAGATTGGACAATTCTTCCAGGGGGAAGTTTAAAAGTTTGAATCCAAAGGAAAAGTCGCGTATAATGGGTCGTTCTGGTGTCTGCCTTGTTTTATACCTCTGCGTACAGTTTGAAGGAATCTTGAGGTGAGATGTTAGCTTAGTTTAGCTTAATTATTTGCAGATCAAGTTGCAGTCTGACCCATAACAGCTTCAGGACACATGTGGGCGCTTTTAGGGTACTTTCTGTCCTCGCGGTCACCCTCATATTGATCAATGTTCGCTGTCATATAGGACGTTCCTTCCAATCTCTTACATGCTTCTTCAAGGAGCTTGGAGCAAGGAACCACACATGTATGCAGCCGTTTGTACTGGACGGCAAAAGACCTACCTTCAGAATCTGTTCAGTGATTGATCAGCTGATCTGATGAGACAGCAAAAGGAAAATATTATTACATAATGCCAATAATACAGAAATAACAGCACCTATATTTATTCATACAATAAATATTAGTATGAGTTTTTCTTTTTATTATATAAGTACATAAAACGCTTTGTCATTTCATCTCTTTTATATGCTCTGTATTTGTATAGCGCCTTTCTAGTCTTCTTGACCTCTCAAAGCGCTTTTACACTACATCTGCATTCACTCACATTCATACACTGAGCCTAAGTGCTCAAACAGAATTGCCAGGGGCAAATCTTGCCCAAGGACACTTCAACACACAGCCTGGGGGAGCTGGGGATTGAACCACCAACCTTCCGATTAACCCGCTCTAGCACCTGAGCCACAGTCGCCGTCCTGTATTGCTCTATGTATCCAGTCGCAGTTATTAATAAATCAGCAGATGCTCAAAAAGACTAACATATAGCCTCTCACAAACAAAGAATGTATTTTGTTCACCGCATTTATACTTGTTAGCATTTTAATTACGCCCTCACATCTGTTTCTGTGATAAACTAATTTTAATTGTCTATTGGTGTTATTCCTGTCTCTCACATTCAGGCACCCTGATGTCACAACAGATCTATAATCAGTGTAATGAGAGCAGCAGCCATCATGTTTCAACTGTTGTTTTCTTTAAAACTGTTTGTATTTCTGTGCATCATGGGTGACTGCTGTCTACCGAAAATGACTACAGTGAGGAAGAACATCGTTGGTCGGAGCTAAGAAGAGAGAGGTAACAAAACGCCCTTAATGTTTTTTATGATGTATCATAATTCAGTTTTATTGCCATAATAAATGCTGTTTGTGTTATTATTTTTTTCCATTCATGCACAATCAAGTCAAGTCAATTTTATTGATACAGCCCAAAATCCTAAATCCCCTCAGTACAAACACCATGTGTCCTTAGACAACTTGATTCCAGCATGACGTGACTTAATAAAACATTTACTTCGGTCCGTCATGTGTCTGTGTCATATGACGTCAACTTGGCAAGTCGAATAGCAAACTTTTCACAGACCGACTTGAGGGGATCTTCACTGAATTTACGTTAGTATGTTGCCCTGATGATTAGTCAAAATAACCTTTTATGCACCAAATTGATTGCTGAGATCTGGGGACATGTCAGCATTGCTAAAAGTCAGAAAGAACAGATATAAGCTGTTCATTAATGAATTTAAGAGGAGGGAGATTTTCTTGCCTTTGGACAATTGACTGTATAAAAGAAGTGTTTTTTATAAGCCAGAAGTGACCATATTTAGTCACTTCTGGCTAAATATGGTCACTTACGCGCAGTTCCTACTTAAGGACTACTAGCCAATCAGAAGCAGAGAAGGGTGGGCCAATGAGAAGCCGGTAAACAGGGCTTCAGTTCAGCTGTACATGTTGCTGACCAGCTTGGCAACATGGACTGGAGCAAGAGTTTCAGAGTGGTGAGTTATTAATCTGTAACAAAAGGATCTTTCATCCTTAAAGTTTTAACCGAGCTCTGTCTCTACATCACAGTAACAACTTTATGTCCACTGACTGCCTGGAGGATAGCTAGTGTTTGGAAGGGAGAGGAGAGCTGTGTGCTGCAGCTCGCTGCTTGGTCCACCGGTGTTTTTGAGGCTGTCGGAGTAGCTGCTGAACTAAAAACGAGCTGTTTTCAGGCAGTTCAGAGTAGTGTTTTCTGTTTGCGATGCGAACTCCCTTTGCACTGGACTTTGGCCTTTTTCACTTTGTAGATTATTACATGCACAAAAAGATATATAACTCAATAAAGGAGAGAGAAAAAGCCAAAAAGCATAATACCACCTCTTTAAGTAACTTGGTTGCTAAGTGACTTACCAATCCATCTTTAAAGCATATCCTGCTTTAACGTCTATTTTCCTCTAAACGGAGACCATGATTTACAAAATGAACATCACGCCGTCTCAAAGAAGACTTAAAACTAGCGTCTGAGACCATAATCTCATCCGAAAAAGTGTTTATTACTGAGGTAATAAATCAGATGAAAATTTTCTCATGTCTCCCCATTTCGAGTCCAACATGAAATCTTATTTTATTATTCCTTTAAGGTCCAAGCTGTGATAAAATGGAGTTATCCTTTAATTGTTCTTTATCCACATCTACACTTTTCTCTAAAACCTAACATATTTCATCATTTATCAATGTGTTCCACTGGCCACATCAGTTTCTATCTGCCTGCCATCTGAGCATTTGTATGAATAAAAAGTTTGTGTCACATCAACCTTTATCTTCTTCTGCGGCCGTTTGTTTACATGTGACCAGACAAGGACCGACGTGTGTCAGTGTGCATCCTGTCAGTCACGTGGGGAAGGCCTCGTCCGGCGTTCAACCTGGATCGCTGACGGATACAGAGAAAACAACGTCAACGCTAGCCTTCCTCGCTCACTTCCTTGAGTATGTATGAGAAATAAATGCTAAAAAACAAAAAGCACTTACATTCCTGGAAAATTAGGTCAGCCGTTGAAGGAAGCGAAGACTCCAAATGGGACGGGGCGCTGAGATGAAAGCCGGCACACTTCTGTGGCAGTTTTCACCGCTCCTGCCGTCTTTTACATCACAAAACATCAACCACCTGGTACCACTTCAGGCTAAAAAGAGAGCAATTGGTTTCTTCATCTTCTGCACAATTTGAAGCATCAGAGCCGAGTGTGCGACTGTAATTGTGTTTATAAGCACCGACAGCACAAAGACACGTTCCTCAACCACGCGGTGTATTCACCGACTAAATAAAGGTGATTGTGATTTTTCTACCGCCGGGATCAGACCCTTCAAATCCCCACCTCACCTCCTCCCTCCCCCTTCCTGCCTCCCTTTCCCAATTATACGGACACTGTTTCCTGTGCTTCCATGGGAGCTTCTAATTGCCTATTGTGCTTGTTTCTTAGCTGTCTGGGTGATGTGCAGTGACAGGCTGCATCCTCAAAAAAAAGTGATGTGTGTTCCTGAGGTTCTCCGGGAAGAGCTTTATCTTTCTCTCACATGATTTCTCTCCCACACAAATCTCCCCCCCCCACCACCACCACCACCACCACCACCCGCTTGTCTCTTGTAATGTAAAGTACGTATGTCAAGTGGAAGTGTAATGTATGTCGAGTGGAAAGTGAGCATGCATGCCTTGTTCCCAGGGCAACCGCGTGAAAAAAAGTTGAGCAATTTGTCAGTTGTTCTCGCCGCTCGTCAGACAGAACTTTGTTCAAAGTTGTTCGCAGAGGCTGTGAGCCGTTTTCTGTTTCCACTCAGATGAGTTGGAAAGTCTGGGAAGGAAAAACAAAAGAGCGTGGGAGAAGCCCCCCAGTTAGCTCTGTAGAAAGATGTCTGTGATATTCTCAGGTTGGAAAATTGAAAAGGAAGGTTTTGAAGGCAACTTCTTACAAATCAGCGTACAAATAAAAAAGGTAAAATCCACATAATTTGCTCATTATGTCTCAGCTATGATGATAAAACAGGCATATTTACATGTTATACTGCTCGGAAATAATGTAATGTTACATTTAAAATAATATTTTGGGAGATATAGATGAAAAGATTGATACCTCTCTCACATGTGTCCGTTCAGTATGAAGCTACAGCGGGTTAGCTTAGCTTAGCATAAAGACTGGGAGCAGGGTGAAACGGCTAGCCTGGCTCTGTCTGCTCACTAACTAGCTTCACATTTAACAAATATAAGAGTAGCATCAATATTCTCATCTAACTCTCCACCAGAAATGTTGAACCACTCCTTTAACAACGAAGGGGACGGGACAGGAAACGGCTCCAGAACTGACTCCAACTAAAGTAAATCAATGGACTCTATTAGGAGCGATGGAACTTTCTTCACTGTTGCAGTTCTACTTTGCGATTGAGGCTGATCGAACATGATAGTTCCCAAATCTACAAACTGACAAGGATTGAGTGAATGCTGTATTATAAAACTTATCAGTTAACACTGGATTATGGGAGACCAAAGACAAAGTCAAAGAAGGTCTGCACAGAAGAGTTTGAGTCCTTTTTTGTGCTCAGATGTCAATCATGATGTTCAAGATATCAAAGAACAATTTAAAATACATCAGTGTCAAGAAGTATCTATAATGACAGAAACATTTCTTTCTCTAAGGAAGGTTTAAATCAAGGGCAGCTGCAGATGCTTTTTAGACCTTTCGCCTCTCATCCAAGAGGCTTCCTCAGCTCTGAGTGACCTTCAGGGAACCCCAGCTATTGAACCTCTGTTATTAAGATGGTCGATACTGCTCGGTTCGTTAGAGCTCCTGGCTGATGTGACGGCAGTCGTTATAGTTGCTGGAGACACCTGAGGCCAAGTCTGCATCATCGTCGCTGGCATCGTCGCGTGAGGCCAAATGTTTGTGTACTTTGATTTTTTAGTTTGGCCTGTGTCCCATCCGCTTTGTGGAGCTTCCATGTTGTCCATTTCTATATACAGTTTATGGTCCTATCCATGACGTTTAATAATTAAATAAATTATTAGCCATTTAGCTGACGTTTTTATCCAAAGTGACTTACAATTGCTGTAAATGTCAGGGGTAACATGCCTCTGGACAAATTACGTTTTAAGTGTCTTGCTCAGGGACACAATGGTGGATGTCACAGTGGGAACACTGGTCTCCCAGATTAAAGTGTCTTATCCGCTGCACCATCGCCACCGACAAATGGAAATGCTAATTTCTAATATTTCGCTACAGACACAGCTTTAGCACTGAACTTTCCAACAAGTGGACAGATCAGCCCATTCAAAGTATAATTTCCTAAACCGTTGGTGTCATGTGAAAAGGGACATGAGAACCGTTGTCCAATGATCTCATCATTTTTATCCACCAGCAGTAGATACTGTATGCTTGTGGGAAGTGCTGATCGTAGCTGTTGTTGTTAATAAATGACTCCAAATCAATGTGGAAGATAGAGTTATCTTCCTGTGTGGCTGTGGCTCAGGAGGCAGAGCTGCTTAGTGTAAGATCAGCGGTTCTGTCCCCCGGCTCCTCCGGTCTGCATGTCGAAATGTCCTAGGGCAAGATGCTGAACCCCAAATTGCTCCTGCCGGCTCTTCCATCAGCGTATGAATGTGTGTAAATGGATGAATGTGACGTAATGTTAAAAAGCAATTTGAGTGGTTGGAAGACTAGAGAGGCGCTGTACAAGTACAGACCGTATATCACTCCTGTAAATTGAAATGCATTCAAGCTTTTAAGCACACTGAAGATAACGTAGTCAGAGCATATTGTGAATTACATAATGATACCAAGCAATGTCATATGTACCATCGAGGAGACTAAATTCACGTCCTCAGTATTATTTCTGGGACTCTTTAATAGCATTTTAAATCGAACTGAGACACGGCAGTTGAGATAAAAGTTTATTTAGTTAGCGAGAAGATTCGGGAAGGGTGGGGTGAAGCGGTCGAGGAGGTAGGGATGAAGGGGGGTTGATCGGGTTGTGGTGGTCAAAAGCGGCTAGGAACACGGGGGTCGAGAGTCAGGGTGGAGGTCTTTGTAAGCGTCCTACTTTATGATCTTGATCTTGATTAAATTAGTTAAGCACAGGTGGTTGAATTAGCGAGAGAGAGAGAGGCGTGTTCTTGTTGCTAATAATTTGATTTGTCATTTTTAAGGCTGATTTTGCTATTTGCGTGATTCTGATTGGAGTAAATCTTAAAAAGAGTATTTCAAATCTAATTTTATATATTTTAGTGATTTAGGGATTTATTATTCTCCACTAGAATGATATATGTTTAGGCAAGGCAAACTTTTAAATGATTAAAAAAGAATAAAACAGAAAATTTGGGGATTTTCCTTAAAAATTGCCTGAGTTTGGTTGGTTAGGGAGCTGGGCTGTGGGAGCTTGGACCTCATTTTTAAATCCTTGCTACAGCTCTGATGTCAAGTGCTGCTGATAACATGTTACTGCTCGAACGCCATGAAAAACAACTGAGGTCAGCAGTGCGGAGAGAACAACAGTGAACATGAAGAGAAGCCGAAAGGGCGCAGAGGTAAAGCCAGGCAGCCGCACACAAAAGAAGCAGAAGAGTAACTGTACAACATCCACGATTCGTCCTGGTTCTCTAATCCAGCAGACTGAAAATGAAGCTCATCCGTTAAATTAGTGTAATCAGTGAACCTCTCTCAGCGGCTCATCAGAGGGATCTGCCCCGTCCCCCATCTGCTCCCTGCCAATTCCACTCCAGCGCTGCCTCGGCCTGCAGACTGATAGGACCCCGCAGGCCTGGCACCAGGTTCAGCCACCATGATGAGGACATTTACATTTTAAGCATTTGGCCGATGCTCATATCGAGAGTGATTTACAGTTTGCAGGACTTGAGGGCAGAGGCTGACCTTGTGTGAATCACCGGCCCTCTTTGTTTTACGATCAAAGCGCTGTGGCAGCGTGTTCACATTCATGTTGCGTGTTATCAGACATCACGAGAGGAGCCGGGATTTTCCCAAAACATCATATTCTTATCTCTGGAATGAACTAATCAACCAGAGCAGTAACGCAATGGAATGTGTTGCTGAGGCCTGACTAATAATGTGAAAATTAGAATAGTGTATTAAGTGTTATTGTTATTTCAAGGCCCATGATGTATAAGGAATAAAAGGCTGTGTGTTTTCCATTTCAGTGACTACAGCACATTTTACTCTGCGCATAGTTTTTACATTACAACTTCATATCATCCAAAGGGACTCCAAAGGGACTCCTCAATGATTTAAAATTTTGTGTTAAACGTTGTGGTTTGGGTTTAAAGATTTCGGCTCTTCGGGCATGACAGAGAGTCTACGTAACTCCCACTGAATAGCAGGCACTGTTCTAAATACATATTGAATGTGTGAAGACTTTCATAAAACGGTCATTTGACCTGAGGGGGAACAAATCAAGCCAAAGTCCCAGGAACAGCACTGAGCTGTGCAGGGTTTTTGCTGGCCAAAGTAAGAATTGCAGGTCTTGTGATGCTCTTTGGCTTGTTTTTCTGTACACCATTAAGACAGAGATGGCTGTAAGAAGAAATAATGCTCTGTATTCGCAATTTCAGCCATTAGATCCATTGAAAATCAAAAGCCCTGTCGTACTGTTTATTTGTGTAGGGGGCTAACGGGACGTCCGTCGGCTCAGCAAGAGGACTAATGGACAAGCTATCAACTTCTTTAAATCCAAGTCACATTCATAATCTCCTGTAGTGTGACTGTGTCTGAATATAACCTATTACAATGCATCAGAATTTATTTGTTGATTATAATTTATAAATATTAATCTCAAATCTAAGTTATCAAATAAATGTAGAGGAATAAAAAGTCCAATATTTGCCTCTGATTTGCAGTCGAGTGCAGAGAAATGAGGATAAATAAGTTTTAGTGCTTTTCATGAATGAAGAGTTCAGTATACCTGCAGCTTAATTGTTGACATGGTTTATATAAAACCATACCGGCTATGGATTGTTCACAAAGCTCAAAATAACTGAACAGAATAATAACCGGACATCTTATCTCATGCTTCCAGGAGTTTCAGCCCTGCAAAGGAGAAAAATGTACCCTCCACCACCTTTCATCACCTTCAGCTCAAGATTAGAGCTGGATAAGAGGATAAAGAGTAATGTCTTACTAAATCATCACTTTTTAAAGAGTACTGTCTGACCCTTTAGAAGATACAACTGTAGCTGTAAACACAAGTCAAGTGTCTGTTGGTGATGACACTGGTTGCTTTACATTGAATCTGTTACGCATACAATGTTGACAGTTGGACAATCAATACAAATCAATATTGGAAAACACACACATGGACCGGTGGTAGAAAGTAACTAAATACAAGTACTGTACGTATGAGTAGTTCAATTTTATGCTGCTTTCTACTTTATTGCATTTCATAGGGGATTTATCTGACAGCTGGAGTTCGTAGTCACAACCTATAAGGTCATTTTAGACTTGACTTCACTCCTTAAAGTTTGAGTGAGGCCCCATGTGCGACCTTTTGCTACGTTTGCGCCTCCCAATATTTACTAAAATATTGTGTACCATGCAAATAACACTTATCTAGGCCTACTATGAATGTCGTCGTATGTCGACGACTCCCAGTCTGTTTTCCGCCGCCACAGTCCCGTGTTACATTCAGTAACAGTCCCAACTCTTTATTGGTGCATGCTAAAAAATGGTCTGATTCTTTGTCTGTGTTTATGTATTCTTTCGCTAAATCTTCTGTAACTACGGAATAGACCATCTGCGTCTTGTTTACACCGGCATGTGCATGCCCAGTGAACCTGAACGGCCAATAGACAGAGTTCAACTCCAAAACGCAGCTAAAACGCTGTTTTAATTCTCCGTTTGTAAGCTAAAACAGAGTAGTGTGGATGGGGCCTGAGTGAAAAACACTTTCACTATTCAATTCTAGTGCCAAACTGCTTTATTCTGTCTTGTTTCTAAATATCCCCTTAATGCCTATAGTCATAAATTTGCATCACACCCCTTCCATTTCAGACTGCAGCTGAGATAGCGCATGTGTTCCCCCATTGCCTTTGTGTGCATATTCGATACATCGATACCTGGGAACCTTTTGCAGTCACTGGTATATCGTTTATGACTGTTGTCACTACCTTCCATCATACCTGAATTTATACCTATTATATGTTCTACAGACAGCAACAAATGAAAACACAAATACTTACTTTTCTCATATAATTGTTAATAAATTCAGACGTCTCGGGCCACTTTTAACGCTAATTCACACTAGCTCCACCTCATCTACAGCATTTCGCTGATAATACGTCTGTACTTTTAAAGTATACACTTGTGGCAAATCATTTCTGTTTCTCTGTGGTATAGCTACTCTTACTTGTACTACTTTCACTTAAGTAAAGGATCTGAATACTTCTTCCACGACTGATGTGGACTCACGAACCTGCAAGCAACCACCGCACACACAAATGCACAAAAACAGGCTTAAAAGTGATAAGGCATCTGCTGACTCATCGCTCAAGTGACCACCTGACGTTCACACTCCAATTGCCCCCCCCCCTCCCAAAACAAAATGGACAGGGGTGGGGGTGAAAACGTACCTGCTATACCTCCCCACCTTCTGCCTCGACTGCTATCACCCAATCAAATCCCCCTTTCAGCCTCCGCTCGATGAGGAAGAGATAGGAGTTAAGGTGACCTCGTTCTGAATGAGGCCGGCGAGGCTGTATAATTGGATACACTCTGACGTGAGATTGAGTTTATCTCAGGTAAAAAAAGGCTCTGACTGACCCGCTTTCCCGGAGGCTCCGAGATGGATGTTTGTGAATGAGAGTAATCACTTTACAGAGGCCGAGATGGGGCTCAGAAACAACAATGAGTTTAAAACCGCAGCTCCTGTGAGGTAAACACACCAGAGGCTGACGACTTTTGACTCCTCAAGGATGTGTTCATAGCTGTTCTGTCTTCTGTATATTCAACCATGCTAGAGGCACGGCTCCATGGATGGCAATGCCAGTCCAGACTAAAATATCTCAACTACTAGACAATTACAGTGGATTAGCATGAACAGAGACATTCATGCTCCCCAGAGGATAAAACCTACTCCCCTGACTTTACCTCTAGAGGTTGAATTTTGTGATTTACAGTGAAATCTCCCCTTGACTAGGATGGATTAGATATTTTAATTAATCCCCAGAGGAGAAACTAGTTTGGTCACCCACAGTGACAAATAACAAGGTCACAGCAGACAACCTATGAAAACCACGCTGTCACAAAACCTGCAGTAACACTAACAAACAAATTATGATCCAAAAGGAGATCAGTGTAGTTCAGGAGCACACTAAAATGAAAAGCAATATATATGTAAAAGCAATCACTTAAAGCTGGGTTGGCAATTTATTTCAGAAGCACTTTTGGTTAAATTTTATTGAAATTGTCTTTACAACCTGACAGCAATCAATAAATCAAATGCTGTGACACAAAATGAAAAACATCCGGCACAGTGAAGGCAGTGAAGTGGTCGCAGTGCTGTTCACACAACATAACTTGCCGTCAAGTGACGGGAGTCTTGAAGTCGTTGTGGCGTGCCAATGAGAGGATGTAGATGCCAAGTCGGCCGACTTCTCCAGATATTTGGCACGCTAGATTTTTGTATGGCGTCAGCGATGTGTCAACAATGCGCCAGGGAGCTGTTATGATGCGTTGCTGAGTAGATCACACATAACGAGTGGTGGCCGCTGATCGATCGCTAATTTACCCCCGATCACAGCCTGACGGTCGACGAGCTCACTGACCGGCAAATCGGGTTTAAAATCGCGTAGTGTGAACGAGGCTTTACCCTCTGCCATCAGTGTATGAATGTTTGTGAATGGGTAAATGCAACAGGGGCGGCGCGGTGGTGCAGTGGTTTGCACTCACAGCAAGAAGGCTGTGGGTTCGTCCCCTGTTTCTGTGTGGAGTTTCCTTCAGTGGTTGCTGATGGATGGATGGGTAAATGCGACGTAGTGTAAAAGCGCTTTGAGTTGTCGGAAGACTAGAAAGGTCTTTTACAAGTACAGACCATTTACCTGCAACTGCTGACATTCCCATCAGCCTCTGCTGTAGGCCTACGTTGTGTTTAGTGCTGCTAATTAGCAAATGTTAGCATGCTAACATAAACATCAGAATGTTAGCATTGTCACTGTGCGTATGTTAGCATGTTGATGTTAGCTTAGTCTTAGCAAAATGCTTTTTTTGTTAGATTTTGATAGTTTGTGGTGTGTGCTGTGTTTTCTCTTCTACTTAACTTGATTTCTTTTCTGCCTTCTTTAAAGACCTCCTCTCTCCCTTATAAATAAAGTTTACTTGCTAAATAGGAAGAGGGAAAAGGGAATTAAATTGTGCCTCAAATCTCTTGGATTACAGGGAATTACAGATAAAACAACCTCTCCTTGTTTGATTATTCTTTAGCATTTAAATTGCTCCTTTTAATTACACCCTGATCGACTCTAAAGTTGGTGGTTTTGCTCAGCAGCATGCTTTCTGATGTAGTTTAAATCAGCATGTCGGCCAACAGCTTCTTTGTCTTTGAAGCCAAGTTTAAATGAATTCAGAGAATATCGCAGTAGAGGTCAGATCAAACATACACACCTCGGCAAGTCCAAAGCCGGCGAAGCTCAAATTAGTAACTGAATCTCTTTAAAGCAGTAGCTTCTTTCCACATTAAAATAAAAGATGAAAAAAAATACATCTCATGCATTATCAATCTGTGTCTGCAGTTCTCAGTTTTTCTGCTGTTTAATTTTCAGATTCGGAGCGTGCAGTGTTTGACCATGAAGCGGCAATAGCACTACATAAATTTACAAGTGATAGGACACAAACACTGACTGCCCTGTAGCTAGTGTAATGGACTGGGTGGCATGTAAAGGGCTGCTGTGCTTCATGTGTCACTGTGTTCAGAGATCAGTTAGTTCAGCTGGGGAGCTACAAAGTGCAGCACCTGCGACTTCCACTGGTTACAGTACTTTTACATGGTGAAAGTTGACAGTATACATACATCCAAAATGTAGCCTATAGACGGACTAACAGGATCAAACCAAGGAATGAACAAATGGTTAAAATGTTGGAAGTACTATAAATGCAAACTCAACTGAAGGTACTGCAAAAGAGAAAATGGAAACTAAGGCCCCATCAGCACTACTCCATTTTAGTTTAAAAACGGAATTTTAAATCTCCGACCACGCCAGCATTTTAGCTGCAGATCAGAGTTGATCTCCATCTATATTAAAAAGACTGAAAATGCACATCAAGTGGCCGTTTACGTACACTCTATGAAGAACCACACCAGATTTTATTTTGCATGGACCAATAACGAGCTGGGACTGTTACTGAATATAAAACGGGAGTTAAAAGTGGCGGAAAACAGACTGGGAGTCGTCGCAAATTAAATACGGCAACATGCACAGTAGGCTGTAAGTGTTATTTGCATGGTACAAAATATTTTAATAAAAAAAAACAAGTCAAAAACTCTATCAGCAACATGGTGTTTCTACTTTGCATTACTTATGAGACCCAATCAGAGAGCCGAGCGTGAGCGTCTGCATCATCCTCCATCCATCCATCTATCATCAACTGCTTATCCTGCGTACAGGGTCATGAGGGTCTGCGTCATCCTCCACATCCACTTTCATGTAATCAGTGTGGTTAACTATTAGACCATGATGCATTGCTGTAGATTACACAACAGGATATAAAGTAGTTTAAATAACCCCAACCTTAAACATCTACAGCAGTAAAATGCAACATACACATTAAAGTAGCGGGAATATTAATCCGAAACATCAGATATAATAGTGAAACACTGACAGGAACAAGTTACTGCACTTTTGTTACTTTAATTTAATTTTGCTATGAATACTTTTGCTTAAGTAAGGTTTTGAATGCAGCGCTTTTACTCATAGTATTAGTACTTTTACTCAAGTATACGTCCAGATACCAGTTCTGTGTCAACTTCACAAGCCGACGACAGGAAAAAAAAGAGGATGAATTTCTCTTGACACCTACAACATGTTTCTGTTATCTAGTCTCTCTCTCTCTGTTGTCTCCTGTACGCCCGTGCATGTATCACAGGAGAAGACAGCCAGCGATGATCTAATGTGTAGTCACACATGTGACACATACATGTTGTGTGGTCTGATCTCGCCATGAAACCAGTGCTGGGCCGATCAGCTCACTAAATGAAATTTTAAAAAGCTGTAAGTCCACACAGTTTCTGTCTCTCACCAGCCGGCTGTATCTCACTCTGCAGACACACTCCTCTCTCACTTTGTCTCTCTGTATTTTCTCAGCCAAATATCCTCCCTCTCATCTCTCCTCCTGTCTTCCTCTGACATTATTCTCACTTTCTGATCCCTCTGTCTGTCTCTCCCTGTCTAATTAATTCCCTCATCCCTCTCAGGCTGTGGGTGATCAATGATCTCTCACTAATTCAGTTGGCAGTGCGTACAGTGCAAGTTGGACGCTATCTGGTGGGGTTGGTGGCGGTTACATGTCAGCAGGCGCCCATGTGCAGTGTATAAAATGATCCGACCTCTGAATATATAGGAGGCTGTATTAACATCTCTGTCGCAGCCTGGAAATGAAGCAGAAATTGAATTTTGAGGCCGCCTGCTTCTTATTTCAGGAGGCTGACCTTCACTTCTAATAGTAAGTGAAGATGGATGAATATATTAAATGTTGTGTATACAGAAACAGCCCACACACACACTGCGTCCCCTTCTGCAAAGGTTTTTTGGACATTTCTGCACAGCCTCCTGCAGCGTCCAGAAGCCTAATGACCTTGTTATGAGACAATCTCCAGGGGAGACATTTCATGCATTTTCAGATGAACCAAACCATGACAGTAAATGTGTGCACTTTCACACCTGGATGGAGCCTCTGCCCATCAGCTCCATCTCCTCCCCACCTCTGATTCCTATTCAGCTCCACTAATCCATGATGGAGCCGCAGCAGGGTCTCCAGAAATCAGTGGCTGGGTCAGATATTTCCTATCCATAAGGGATTATCTGAGCCTGCCTCGGGAAAGTAGGAACAGAAATTCCATATCTTGCGTTAACAGGCCCGAAAAAGCAGGCGGGAGATCAAGTTTTTCCTCGCTGTTGAGGGTTTATTCATCACAGTTAAAGGGATAAGCTAATTTTATGGGAAAAGCATTAAATGCAGCGAGGTTACCTTGACAATCAGCTTCACTTTAAGGCTTTACATCCGACCAGCGGCTGAGAGAAGCCTCCGCTAGATAAATCATTCTGGGCTTGAGTATCTCAGATTTAATTAGGTTGTAAAATGTGTGTGTTGGGGAAGTATCGATGCTGGCACAATCACAGCTTGACTCTTTCAAAATAGGAACGTAGTGTACAGTAGAAGTCTGGGAAGAGTCTTTTGTGCAAGTCTCTTTGCAGACCACATGGTAGAAGCTTTCCTGCCATCTGTGCCTCAGTTTCATCATCTTTAGAGGCAATGTCACAGGGCTTATCACAGGAGAGGCACAAAGAGAGCTCAGCTAAAGAGGACATTATGGTATCTGACAGCATGAAGGCTGCGTATCTCAGTGAGTAAAAGCTCTGTGTTGTGTGAGTCTGAGCGGCAGTTTGTTGCCTCACAATAGACTATTATAGATACTTCTATAGAGGCAAGTTGCAGGTTTGATTCCCACAACATCTGTGCTTCACAGCAAAAGCCACATGTTCCTTTAAGGGTCAAGATTCGGGAGATTCAATTATTGGACATTTCTTAGGATTGAAAAACGTTTCTGTGCCAATTTAAAATATTCTGGTTGAATTCTTCACATATAGCTGGTTAATGGGCTTATGGTTGCATATTCTGCTTCTATTGGGCTCTACGTGCATTTGCAACAAATGCACAACACTGTGTGCTGTACCTTCTTTGTTCATACAGTACGTACAGTGGCTGAGTTACCATTAGTGTCCTCAAACATCTGAACAAATTACTATTAAAATCTCTTGTGTCGCAGATGTACGTGAAATACTTTGTTGTGAAGCAGAACAAAAGCTGCAGACTGAGGTGCGTTATGACTGACACTCACCTCCTGTGATGTACTTTGAATCTCCACAACAGGACTTACCCCTGACCTTCCAGCAGTTCTTCAGGCCACGACCCAGCACCACTGCTCCAATCAGGAGTGATATTTACAGGTGAGCAGAGGCGGGCTTAGCCTGTCTGGAGGGCAGGGGCAATAAAAAATATAAAGGGCACCAGCTGCATCCGGGGGGGAGGGTGGGGGGCACCAGCAACCACAAAGTGGTGATGCATTTATTGTGTAACAGCAGCCTATATGGCACTTTATTACGTTTTCTCCACTAGAGGGCACTTCATCACGCTATCTTGAGGGCACTTTATCGTAGGTGCGTTTGACTTCATGCAGCGCTGAGCAACAGTGACTTAATGTGACAAAGTCGGTACCACACTCTTGCCTGGTCTTGTGGCATTTTTCTTTGCAAATGCAGCGAGATCAGTAAGCTCTCGCAGGTAGAATACATCCAACTTTAATACCCGGCCCCTGCAGTCGCCTGCAGCTCACATTAGACCATGAAGTCGGCAAAAGTCAGCCGCAGTCATCTCAAATGCTCCTCATGTTGTCTTGCAGATTGAGCCACCTGAGAGGACACTTTATCATGTTTTATCTACCAGTGGGGCATCCAAGAGGACACTTGTATTTTTTCTTAAACATGGTTCACAAATTAATAGCGATTAAAATCCTCTTATAGCTGATTTGAGTGTTCAGCACAAAGTGCTTACAACTCCCTCAAAAATATTAAATTAAAAGCTCATGGCCACTGGAATAAATTTGAACATGAGTAGCATGCCAGCAAACATTTGAAGTAATTGAACTAGTAGCTGTGGCCCTGCACAGTATCCCACTGACATCCGAGGAACAGTGCTGCACTGTGCACCACCGTCAAAACTGCAGATCACATGATGCCCTAGGACCTACAAAGGTTTTATTCAGTACATCCAACAGAAGAAACTCTCCTGGACATTTTCATCTCAAAAAGTACTCGTGGATAGTGACACTTTGAGCCATAAGGTTCGTAATAAAAACAATGTCTAAAAGCCACCCAGAGTCGAACCAACAGAAGATATGATCGTGTGTCCCAGCCGTCGGTTGGCTCAGACAAAGACATGGTAAGTCAGGTTTATTCACAAAGCAAAATGTATACACTGAGGAAGTTCCAATGTGCTTTACAAGCAATTTAACTTCTTCTAAAATATGAATAACAGTGTAGGAAGATAAAAGAGTGAGCAACAACAAACTCTTTTGTATTATCAGCTATTCAAAATGCAGAGCAAATGGTAGAAGAAGTAGCTGCAGCCTCACAGGTAGGTGTGTGTGTGTGTGTCCTCTGCAGTACCCCACCTCTTTTCTCTACCGTTACATAACCAGGATTAGCTCATTTTTCCATCCTGCATGTTATTGTTTGCCAACCCTCGCCATCCTGTAATCCTTTTCTGCAAATGAATGCTTCTGCTAGCCACATCTGGTGCGTGTTTCTGGCAATTAGGCCAGTAGAGGAACATGACGTTCCTTCCTGCCCTCCAAGGGCCTCGGCTGCATGTGTTTGCAATCTTCCTCTTCCTGAATTCGGTCGTCATTGGCATTCCCCCCGTGGTGTTTGTTTGGGTAAAATGTCCTGTGGCACAGGCCTGTCCCTCTGCAGAGCTTAGACTGAAAAGCCCCAAACGGCGTGCTGATTACCTCCGGGTGGGGTAGCAGCACTGCCAAGAACTCAACCTAGGAAAACAACCCAGCGCTCTGCTGTTCCCACTGTGTGTGTGTGTGTTTGTGTGTGTGTGTGTGTTTCATCTGAGCAGATATGTTCAACAAGTAAATATTGTGACATTAATCATGTGGATGATTATTCTCACAGCAGAGCCAGGCGGCTGAATGCGTTTCCAGTAGCTGAACATGTCTCTTTATATGGGCTGATACTTTACTGTCTGCTGCTGAATATTGATTCTACGTCTGAAAACGGGTGTGATCAGGACTGCGGTATGTGCTGTTGATAATGACTCCACGTGACATGAACATGTCTTGGTTTTTGTTTCTTATTTGAAGCCCATTTCTGCCACTTCAGTGCTATCAAGAAAAGCACGTAATACGTTTTAGAAATGCCGACTGAATTGCCGTCATCATCCTGTTACTGCATAATATCCCTGCTCCATTAAATCCCCCTGCGCTCCCTTTCTTTCACTTCCTCTAAAACCCGGACCATCCTCTCGGGGTTCACTGCCACTGGCTGCTCCACAAGTCCCGAGGCCTGCGAGGTCCATTTTCTAAACACAGGTCATTTGTCAAGCGAAAGACATTAAAGTGTAAAAGCCCCAGGTATTAAGACCGCAGAGCACGGGCTGATCTATCTAGCGTCACATCGGCGGTGGAGAAATGCTGAGCCTGCAGCGATGGGCGCTCAGGCTCGTTCTCTGCCTCCGCAGTGTGATGGGCCTGTTTTACAGCTTCGCTCTCCGTGCAGCTAACAAGTGGACACGGTGAACTTTGCGGCTTCCGCTTTCCTCTGGGCTCAGTCATTACAGTACATGATGCCTGGAGACCTTACACCGTATTCCTTTTCACAGTACACTGACTCAATATCCGGCAAGGCCACGCTCCGTTTTTGTTTGTGTCGCAGACGACGGGCAGACAGGGGTTTTCAGTGTTGTTGTTGTTGTTGTTGTTCTGGTGCTCTCTGGTGTATCCGAGTGGGGCTGAGAGGCCACTGCTCCCCAAGCTAAGAGCTGTATGATAGTGTGAATCATCCCAACGAGGGAAGAAAAAAGAACATGCACCCTTGACATTTACGTGCGGAGCTCATGAGAAGTCGTGCATCACCGGTTTGTGAATCTGACCTTCTCCATAAACGCTTGTTGTGAATGTTTTCAAAATAACAACAGTCTGAAACAATATGTTTCAGGTTTTTGATTCTTCAGTTCCCTCTAATGTGCAGACAGTGAACTCATCCAGAGGCAACTACTTATGTGTTGAATATCTGTATCTTTTTAGAAAATTAAAAACAACTGAACAACTTTTTGAGATTTTGGTTTTAACTTATTTGTTAGGGCCGATGCTTATTGATCAACAGGGGGGGATGAGCCAAAGTTAGACTGTTATACTTGGGCAGATATTAAAAAGGATTAAAAACCATAAAATTAACATAAAGAAACACAAATATTCTTCAAAATACTGTAGATGTACAGTATTTTGAGGAACATTTTTTTATTCTATGGGTGAAAGGTCCCTTCTAGTTTTTCTAATCCCAGCTTTGAATCTGGTTTGCGTGCTGCTAAACTGTGTGCCAGTTCTGTGCATGAACTAATTCTGGGCAGATTTTGAGCGAAAAACTGGAAAAGCGACACATTTGGACTCAAAACTCAAACTTGTCAGTATGCAGACCAAATGTTCTTGAGCTGCTGTTTTTGTGTGCTATTTCTCAACAATGGAATTTACAGAAACCACTCACAGCTGCAAACAGTGTAAATAAAGCGTGAGATAGGAATATCTTGAGCTAACGATTGTTTGGAAAAGATTGTGATTTATCTTCGTGACCACTGGTATATCAAACAATTGTGTTCTTCAAACTTTGTGGCAACACGGACTTGCGTAACAGTGTGTTGTCAACATGTGATTTGTTTTGTGTTGGTAGTGTTGGAGCAAACCCCTGCAGCCTGGGTTAGGATGCAGAGATTTATAATCACACTCATACAATAATCAGATGTGGTTGTGAAATTCAGGTGTCTGCATATTTTTGGCCATGTATTAGTATGCAGTATGGGATTGGGACTCAGATATGGTACGACAGGTGACACGTGGTGAAGTTAAACAACTTTTGGTAAGAAAACTGTCACCACCCTCACTCATCACTTTGGAGCTCCTGTGTAAATGCAGTCAGTGTTGGGTAAAAGCAATAACACTGTCAAGGTCGTGTTCCACTGTGGCTGCTGGCTGATCTACATTTCCTCCAGCTGCAGCTCACTGCTGCCAATAACTACAGCGCAGCGCGACCTTGACTGTGTTATTGCTTAATTGAGTGAGTGCACACACCTGAGTGTGGGAGGCCCCCGGTGGAAATCAAACCCCCAACCCTGCCGATGTTAACGCCACCTCTCAGCTGAAATACGACCACGCGCTTTACAGCAATACACACTTTTACTGTGTTTGTCAAGTTTTTGTGTAAAATGCTGCTCTCATATGGGACCTTTGCGTCCACTTTCTCACTTGTAATACATTTTCTTAATAAATGTGCTAGTTTTTGTGTTTCTGTGAAACTATTCCTGATAGATATACACTGTCTCCTGAAGGACTGGCTTGCACACTGGAGAGAACTACAGCATGTACCGGCCTCAGTCACAGAGTTGCTTTTGTTATTGTGTCAGATGACCAACGGGCTAAACTGCCAAAAAGTCAGTGCGGTCCACTGAGTGACTGATGCTGCCCTCCTACCTCTCAGTCCAGAGTGGCCAGCCGTAGCCGGCCCCTAATTGGGCGTCTGGATGACAGAAGGGATCCTTCAAAGAAGCATCCATCATGTCGTTCAAGAGCCGCAGAGAGCAGACGGCACTGTCAAGATACCGGCCGGGTGTTTGTCTTCGGCTGAAGGAGGACTGAGGAGCTGATAATGTAGACACACAGGTTTCAAACACCACAAATGTATTCTGACAGCACAGGTGTTGTGCTGATACACACATATACTGATGCACATAAATGGCACAGGCATACAAACACCTAGTGGTGAAAGAAGTATTTATGTGCTTTAGCAACGACACACTGAAACTACTTTAAAATACCTGCAAATCAAAGTACGCATTCTGCATTAAAATGTTCCCTGCCAGTGTTTAACTAACTATACACTGAATGTTTCTGGATTAACATAATGCTGCGTTAATGTTGCATTTCACTGCTGTAGATGTTTATGGTGAGTCTATTCTAACTATTTTATATACTGTTGGGTAGTTTAATTAGTAGAAGGTCGTATTTACACATTCACCAGACACAGAACAACAATATCATTCAGTTTGAGTCATGTTTCTGTCCAAGAGATTCAAAGGACATGCCTGCAACAACCACAGCCACTAATGTCCACCACCAGCATCTCAAACTGAACCACTAATTTTACCTCGCAGATCATCGTAAAACACACTTAATTCTAACTGGACGGAAACAACATAAATCTCATCAAAAACTTCTCACTTCTTTCCACTGTTGCAACAATCACCAACTCAAAATAAAACCTTAATTCACTGAAATGTTCTGGCTGTACGCCTCAGCCAGCATCTGCGAAACAGGCTGCAATGGCTGCAAGATAATCCAAAGTAGCATACATCCTCAAAAAGCGCAACACGACAGCATTATGAAAAGGATCCCCACAGAGTTGATCTTTTTGTTTAACCAGAAACAGGCGCTCTCGCTCTCCACCAGGCTTTGTTGAAAAAAAACAATAATTTTACCTCTCCGATCATTTTAAAACACGCTTCATTCAAAGTGGAATCAATTCAAATCTCACCAACAACTGTCAACCAACAATCACCATCAAAATACTTAATTCACCAGGTAGATGAGAAAAGAAAAAGGCGTACACTGTAGCTCTCCACAAAGCCAGCAACTTCACAGTGAGGTACTAACATGCACTTACATGTGGCCAGATCGGCCAGATCAGCTACCAAGCTGCCGAACCCGTTTTTCGTTTTTAAACTCCGGGTGGCCTTTAAGTGTGAACGGGCAAAAACAGAGGACTTTAGAAATGATGAGGCAGACGTTCACGTTTGGCTCTCTGGGTCTTATAAGTCATGCAGAGCAGACACATGTTGCCACTGAGTTTTTGACTCTGTATTTTTATTAAAACCTTTTAATAAACCGTGCAAATAACACTTACAGCCTACACTGACTTGACTCCCAGTCTGCTTTCCGCCGCCACAGTCGCTTTAAACTCCCGTGTTGTATTCAGTAACAGTTCCATCTCGTTATTGGTACATGGAGAAAAAATCTTTTTCGTCTGTATTTCTTTAGTCTTTTTCCAAATCTTAAATCTGTAACTACAGAAATGACCATCTGCCTCGTGTTTACACCGGCACGCGCATGCCCAGTGTACGTGAACGGCCACTATACGTGCATTTTCAGTCGTTTTAATATAGACGGTGATCAACTCTGACACGCAGCTAACACGAAACGGAGTAACGTGAATGGGGCCTTGGTGCCATTTGATGCTGGGCAGGTAGGTGTTTGCTGAACAGCAGCTGCCTGTTGTTGAGCATCAGAATCAGAACCAGCTTTTATTTGCCAGGTATGTGACACATACGAAGAATTTGACTCAGGATTTTACATAGCTCACCATGTGCTTACTCATACAACAATACAATAATAAAATCAGATACAGGCTACAGTGTAGAGAAAAACAATATACACAGATTGACAAATAGTCCAATGAGCATAAAGCAACACATGTAGAGGTGCATAATGGAGGCGGCCGTTTGCGGCGGCATCTCGGTTGATGGGGCATGGTGAGAGTGAACCTGTGATAAAAAGGTGCCATTTTGATGTAATGTTATCAGAACATAATGTTATCACACATAAAGTAGTTTATTAACTTAACTTAAAAACACAAATAAGAACACATTATGCTTACTTTTAAAGATATAGGCTCATTTGAAACAGCTTTTAAAACCTGTAATAATATTTACTAGTGTAATAATCTCTATCTGTAATTTTGTTCAGGGTATATTTTTATTTCTCTGTAAAAAGAGCAGAGGACAAGAAACTCTAAGTAATCGTGTGCTCTGACACTACTTAGTCATCTCTGAGACGTCTGCTGATGATTTCAAAACACTTGAACCGTGTGCCACACGCTCCGCCGTTCTCCATGAAAAAAGGACTTGACAGCTTGACAGAATCACTCGAAACAGTTAAGGAGGCAGAATGGATGCTCTTAACCTCCCACAGCTTTTATAGGCATCTCAAGGAGCTACGTACACCCACACAGAGTGCACACACAAACACACACACACATACAGAGGCATACGCTGACATGAACACACTGAGAGACGTTATCGAGGGAAGTGCTCCAAAAGCGTTTTCAATCTCTCTCTTGTATCTGTAAATACACACAAACGCTTGCATGCATAAGCGTATAAAGTCACACATTCAGATACTGTAAACAATCATGCAAACTCTTGATCTGTGTTCTCACTGGCTTCCCCTTCAACCCGAGCTACATACATAAAGGCATAGTTCAACATTTTTGGTAAACGTCTTTATCAATCATATGTGTTACAATCTACATATGATTTTTGTCCATGCTGTCGTTTCATTCTGCACACACGACATCTGTTGCATGTCTGTCCGTCAAGGAGGAGCGATCCCTTCTCTGCTGCTCGTCCGTAAAGTGGACAGTAAATTCTGCAATTTGTGATTTTATAGGAGAAAAATGTGGAACTATTCCTTTAAAAGACCGTGCGGATGGTTTCGAGTGTTTCTTGTTTTGCATGAATCCCTGCTCTCCAGGGAGCCACAGGTTTCAGTTCATTAGTAGCTACTGCAAACACTCGCTTATAGTACAATCAAGGACGAATGAGTCAACTGAACGGAAACAATAACGATGTATATTTATTGAAATGGCACCCAGAGTTGCAAAGTGCTTCACAGTAAAGCCACAGATGAAAACAGAGAAAAACCAGTAATATATATTCTAAAATAATAAAGATACGCAAAAACAGCACAGCAGAAAACTCATCGAACCTTCCCTAACACAAAATAACTAAATAAACAAGCAATAATAATAATACTGTACCAAATGTTGTTGTTTTTTGTGATCAAACATGCACGCTTTTATATTTGTGTGTGTTTGTGCGGTAAAATGTCCTTATACTTCTGAGGATTTTCAGCTTATTTATGTCCTTTTAAGAGCTAAGTTCTAAGAGCATTTTGGCGTTCATGCATTTGATGCATCAAACGTTGATCAACTCACACCAGTCCTGTTTGGTCTGTTTGGTTTTTCGCACACAAACCCTTTTAATGTTGTTTCTCATTAAAAATATGTGCCTTCTCCTTTATATGATACTCACAGCACATCAGACATCCTGCCACCGCCACCTCATACTGTAAATCCCCTCGGGAGCCAATCACACAGAAGCCTTCCACATTTACCCATAATGCAGGCGTCATGAAGATGGAACGGCAGCGTGGATAAGGAGTCGCAGAGATATGAGCTCTGAGACCGTCCAAACCGAGCTGTCCATCTCTGCCCTGAAACTGACGAATCTGAGGGGAAATCATGTATTGTGCTCCAGCGCAGCAACTTTCCTCATCCCATCTGGCCTCCCTCGCCACACGTCGTTAGCTTCAAAGAACCTCTCCCCCCTTAGCCAGAAATCACTTAAGAGGGTTGTTTCAGATTGCAAAAAAAAAAAAAAAAAAGCTTTTGACTGTTTCAAACAATGCTCAAAAGCAGGCCTTTCTTCCCTTCGAAGACGGCGCATTGTGTGGGCTTTCTGTGCAGATGTCTCCACGGAGGATGAGGAGAAGAAAGCAAAGCAATCCGAGGCAAAATGAGCTGTAGTTGGCCTCGAAAATTACAAATACACACATCCACACCCATGATTCTATCGCATGAAGCAACTGACAGAAACACACAATCTTATTTACCTCCCCTGCAGCCAGGAAAGCCATTATAGCTGCATATGCCATTACATGTTTCATCTGGAACAACGTCAGTAAGATTGGTTTCATTACCTGGTCTCAAAGGCATGCTGAACACTGCATAAACTCTAATGGTCCGGCCCAACACGATTCATTATTTATTCAATACATTTGTGTTATTTTTTTTTTCCTTTGGGGGAGCCACATTACACATTATCGTTCAATAAGGGAATTCACAGTTGCCTTCACAGCTTCACAAGAAAAAATATTCTCAAATACTCTAATAATGTGCTTTTTGACTATTAATTCAATATATTGTGGAAACATCTTTTTTTTTTCACAAAGCAAACCAGTCCCCCGTTTAAGTATTGTGTTTTCATGTTTTAGCTGACATAATCAGTACCTGGACTAAGAGTTGAAGTCATGCGAGCGGCTCTGTGGCGCTTTACCTCTTAGTGGCCTTTTTAGCTAAACGCTTACATTAGCGTTATTTTTTTTCTCCGTGGGAGCCAACGAGTACTAATCAAAGGCAGAGGTGTCAGAAAGCTGGTGGTTAAAAGAAATAACAAATGCAAACCTGCTTACAATGACAATGCTAGCATGCTGATGTTTAGTAGGTTTAATTTTTACCATTTTGTATTTAAAGGGGCAACATTTCACATTTTCGAGAGGCCTTTTATTGTGGCCAGCCTAAAGCACACCTGTGCAGTACCCATGCTGAGGTGGATGGATTATCTCGCCAAAGGAGAAGTGCTCACTAACACAGATTTTGACAGATTTGTGATCAATATTTGAGAGAAATAGGCCTTTTATGTACATAGAGAAAGTCTTAGATCTTTGAGTTCAGCAAAAACAAAAGTGTTATAATTTTGTTCAGAGTATATATATACATATATATATATATATATAGACCCTTTAACCCTTGTAGTTCCCTTCTCATCCCTGCATAGACGGCCAATGACATGTGCATGTGAATGTCAGACTATTGGTTTTGGAAAGTTAAACACCACTAAGTTTAAAAACTGCTGTGCCCCAGACAATAATTTGCGACAGGCTTCGCCTTAGTTTAGTGCGTTAGCATGCTAATGTTTGCTAATTAGCACAAAGTGCAGCAGAGGCTGATGGGAAGTTTAGCAGGTTTTTGGACAAATTAAACATTAACTGATGATGGCGCTAGATAAAAAGTCAGGATCACCAAAGTCATTATAATTCATCCTGAGGGAGACGCGGATGTGCGTAGCCATGGCATTTCATGGCCTCCCATCCAGTAGTTGTGGAAGCGTTTCATTCAAAATCACAAATATAAGCCTCATGGTGGCACAACACAAAAGGTCAGAGGATCACCAAAGTTTATACTATTCATCCTCTGGGGACTGTGCAAAATGTCAAGGCAGTCCATCCTGTAGCTGTTGAAATTTCAGATGGGACTAAAGCGGTGGACAGACAAACACTCACCTAGAGCCACACTACAAAATCTGTCTCATCAGGACATTTTTGCTTTTAAAAAAGTAGTTTTTTTTTCCATATACAAGCAATAAGTTATTTAATGTTATGTAAAATGTTGTGCTGTATGAGCTTGTCATTTTATTCATCTTAAATGTCTGGAACTATTAAAGCTATCAGCATTGCTAAGAGAAGCTGCAGGCTTTTCTAGATAAAGCTGTCATTTGAAGAGGTCTTAGCAAATGTGTGGTCCCAGTGCCATGTTCAATGAATTATGTGGAAACCAGAAATGAAATTGCTTTGTTTTCATGGTCAAAAGGAAGATAAAGATCTTTCCAGACTGCAGGTGGTTTAATTTTCAACCCTTCAAACGGCTTCAATAGGGACTTTTGTACAGAGGATTTCCATTTAAATTTCAGTTTAATCAAAGACTGAGATTCGCCTGAAAAGACAAATTGTCCTGTAATTTATGCATTATTGATGGATTTGTCAATGTGAAGAAAAAAAAAGCCTACTTCGGTATTTTATCAGTCACCTGGTGGACCGTTTACTTACTGTACAAATAGTTCCATCTAGGGGACAAATACAGTTATTACTTCTTTCAGCACAATTTTACTGCCCAAACATTGGAAAAGCAGGAACTGCAGGTGCAAAAAACTGTGTTTATTTATTATTATTAAAGCAATACAAATATATGATCATACATCTGTGTTTATGTTAATAAATAGTGAACATTGTGATTTATTATACAAATAATTTAGGTGAAAATAATTTAAATTAAGTGTACATCATTTTTAAAAAAAGTGTTTTTCACTTTGTTGAAGTGTGCTCTTGTGCAAATTAACATCGTGTGTCTTTTCTACGAGTTCCTGTAGAGAGAGAGAAAAAAAAAATGACACAAAATATTAAATACAAGAAAACAGACTTTCTAGCTCCTTTTTCTTTATTCATCATGATGTGCCTGTATCTAACCCACTGGACTAAATGATCTGAATTCAACATACTGGATCATTTCACCATAATGATGGATGCGCGGCTGAGCAGTGGGAAAAAGACATTAAAGATAGTGTTCCTTTAGGTTAGCATTTAGACTTGGAAAACTTAAGTCAGGCCATAACCTAAACCCATATTATGCTACAGACCATAAACTGAAGTTTCCAACCCAGACCACTTTTCTCTGTTTACATCCACATCAGGTGGTGCATGTAACAGGAAATAGTGGAAAAAGTGTTCCTAAACAGATCAGTGATAATATACGGGAGAAATAAATATATATAAATAAATATATGGGAGCACTTAAAAGCAGAAAAGCAAAAACATTCAATACGTGTACCAATGCAGGCACTACATGGCATGAAGAACAAGAACAACAAAAGAAGACTTTGATCTAGGGGTTAATGCTGACATGTCAATTTCCATTTTAAGGAAAAAAAGTCAGCATAACATTCTTGATCTAGCGTAGCTGAAGTGTCATGACATTTAGTGCCTGTATTTGTGCACATTAGTCTATCAAATTTTCTTGTTTTTCCTGCTTTCCAAGGCTGCCCTTCTGTGAAAGTGTTTATTTAAAATGACTTTTTTTTTTTTTTTAAGTGAACAGCAAACCTTGTGATTTCTTGTGCTTATTCAAGTGTTGTGATGTGGCTTCATTCGTGGAGCCGTCAGGGTTTGTCTTAGCTGTTTTCCATGATTTCTCTGTCGGGTGAGAAGTTATACAGTCGTAAACACAGGCACAGTCACACAACAGCATGTTAAGTGTTAATTCTTCTTGTCATGAAAAACATTTTCTTACCGGTTTGCCACCTGTGCGTCTGGTAAACCTGATCCACGTTCCTCCATTTGTCCTGCAGGGAAACCGGCACGGCGCAGTTCTCATCCATTTCTCGGATGGTGTTGCCGTGGGGGCAGTGCCGCATCCTCTCCCGTGCACCAGACTGATGATGTGGCTCATTACACACACAGTTCTTCTCCCTCAGCTTCGGGCACACTGCTGCAGGACATTTCTCTAAGTTTTGCTTTGAGGCCAGCGGCCTCTTGAGATCGCCGAGCTTCCTGTGATTATCAGCTGCCCTCCATTTCGGCCTTGTGCGACATGAGCTGTTCTCGGACGATTCTCCCTCAGTGTCGTGTCCGTGACGGCGGCCACCACGGACATCAGGACTGGAACCTTGTCTCATCAGTCGTTTCTTGGTGTGAGATTTACAGGCTTCACATGTTGGTAAGAGCGCATCATTCCACTGTTGGAAAGCTTTTCGTTTTAAGGTGCGAGCATCGAGTCCTGGGCTGGGAGATGTACAGATCCTGCGCTTTGCCTGACATCCGGCGCAAAGTCGCTCCTTCTTGGACGCATAAGGGGTAAACGCATTCTCATTGAAATTTCTGCTAACGCAGCATTCGTGGTCGGAGAAGCTTCGTCGATCCACCTTGCCTTTGGGTTTGTACCTCTCTTTTGGCTTGCGAATTGTAGGCTGTTCTTTGTACTCTAGGTCTAGTTTTCGTCTTCTGGAAGGCACATCTAAACCGTGGCTGCTCAAAGGTTTGCTCTGTTTCTTGGGAGTTGGAGGTAACTTGCTACAGTAATAGACATTATCAAAGTCAGCCAGCCAGCTGGTTGAGGGGAGGTAGGCAGGCAACGATTCGAATGAGGTGTCCTGGTGATCCTGGGCATTTGTTTCTCGTCTATGTTGGTTTCTATCCACCTTAAGAGGAGAATTATCCAACAGCAGCAAGTAAGGTGCATGAGCCACCTCTGCTATGTGTGTAGACTCGGTCATAGGCGTTTCCTCTGCAATAGGAACACCAATCATAGAGCACATGTCAGCTTCAGACGCCATCTCATCGCCAAGACTCACAGTGGGGACTACGTCCTCCAGTTCATCCTCTGTCAGAGGAGGCATCTCGATCATGGGAACAACCTCTTCTGTAGGAGCCTCCTCTCTCACCGTCAGCACATCTGCTGAGGGCACTTCAGCTACAGCAGCCAGCGTTTCATCACAAGACTCTGTGCGAGCGTTTTGGATCAGCGATTCAGGGGAGGGAATCATAGTTTCCTCCATTGACCAGACGGTGGATTCTATCTTTCTCAGCTCATCCAGGTACTTGGCGTCAAAGGGCAGGTGAACAACTTTGAAGTGAAGGTTCTTGGATGTAACACTCTGATCTTTCTCACTGCTTGTCTCCTGAACATCGCCATTAACTGCTACTTGGGATCCAAAGTCTGGGGAAACAGTCACAGAGTCCATCTTGTTCCTCGACTCCTCCAAAGCCGGGATCTTCTCATCGCTGCTGGGCATCCCAACTAACAGGATGTCAGGACAAGCTTGGAGTGCCTGCTCCGACTCTTCTGCAGGAAGGCACAGCCCCTCGTCCTGCAGCACATGACCCTGGCGAATGGATCTACACTGGACCACGTCTTGGGAAAAGCTGTGGGATACTTCTGAAGTCTCATGAGAGTGCAGGAGTTGTAGTCCCACCGGTGTGGTGCAGCATTCAATCCTCACCTCCTCTGTCTGAATAACGAAGCTGCCATTTGCTGGTGTCCGTTTGTTGGAAGAGGGCAACATGTCTTTTGGCTCCAGAGAGCGATCCCCCTTCTGCACAGCCAACGCTGGCTGACTGGTGGGGACACTGGGGGCGTTGTCACTGCTGTGGACTGGGAGGCCATTGGAGGCTTCAACATTGCTGGAACCTGGGGTGCTGGATCTCTGGGTTGCAGATAGTGGCTCAGTTTGAACCTCAGAGCTTGTCATTTCTCTGGTCTGGCCGTTGTGCTGGTAGCGGAACCTGCGAGACTGGTAGGCCATGGTCTGGTAATACTGAGGGTTGAGCATGCGCCTGTAGTCCATCAAATGGAGGTGGGTATGGGGTACAACAAAGCCAGGTGGCTCTGTGTACGGATTTGGTTGATAGCTGGGCATCACTGGCATGCCATAACCTTTAATAGCAAAAGAAAAAGTACTGAGTATTAAAGTTCTCTAGTGGTTTGTTAATTGTAAAATTTGTAAATTTTCAAAGCAGATCTCACTAATAAATGAGAATTAGATTTCACGTTTGGCTGTACCAATGAGATTCAGCTGAGTTGGGTCTTACAGATGCAGGTAAGGGCACAGTACTAGTCTAGGTTTTAGGCCTGTGCAGAACTTTACACCAAAGAAACGACATGCAAAATGGTGTCACTACAGCAGTAAAATAAGATAATTGGTTAATAAAAAGACTGGACTAGTTTACAGTCACACAGCTGTGAGACTGTTCATCGTGATTCACCATCTTAGTGTAGCATGTTAGCATGCCAACATTTGCTAATTAGCCACTGAGCACAACATAGTGATTTAGATCACTACAATTGCCACCTCACCAGAAACTCAGGATGCAGGTAAATAATCTTAAAATTTGAGCATTTGTATTAATGTCATGTGTCTTGAAAAGTATCGTGAGATATTCACCAATAAGAATAATGCTGAAAAACATGCATATGTAGTAATTATGATAAACTAGAAAAGCATTTAGTGAAAAAAAAAAATTCTATTTCAAACCACTACACTCTCCACTACATTAAATGCTTTCGCAATAAAACATAAAGGGCCTTAAACAGCAGCAACTGCAGCAAGTTAAATATATTCAGGGAGCACTGCAACTCTAAAATCTATTAGCTGCACCAATCAGACACATTGAGATTTTGGATTTTTGGCACTTACCTAAACCAGGGTAGCCATAGTATGGGTTGTAGGAAACAGGCATGGGCACTGGCACAGGCCACTGCATACTCTGCATGGGCAGGTATGGCTGCGAGGGCTGGACGTAGAAGAAAGGTTTGTGGTGCTGCTGCTGCTCCTCAGAACGTGGAGCTCCTGAAGACCCAGGATCCAGCTGATGGGGCCCCTGGGCCTGCTGAGCTCCGTAAGGCGGGCTTGGACCTCGAGGGCCCGGACCGAAAGAATGTTGCAAGGTAGACGTGGCTGCCTCCATATCTGAAAAAGAAAAGCAAATTAAAGTAATAGTTTGAAATGTTTTGTTCTTTGCTGGTAAGTTTGTTGCAAGACACCAGATGGTTTCTGTGAGTTTCTAACTCCAAAACACTTCCTGAACAAGTGTACCTACATGCAAAAAGACGATTACCACTGACAGAACAACACAGCTTTCAAAGTATGTTTTAAATTTGAAATCTAAGGTGTGGAAGGCTAGCTTGTCAAATGCTGCACTGATTGGTTAGGTTTTGGTTCTAGGTGACAACTGTCCAATTAGAGTTTAATGACCTTCTTCCAAAGCCAATGAAAAATGTTTGTTTCCCCCTGATTCCCTCCCACTGCGGTGCATGCAGGTAAAGCAGGTGAGGAGCTGGCTTTAATTAAGGGTAACAAACCTGCAGCTGGTTGGAATCACTGGCACAGATATATGGCTCAAAGGGGCTTCCTGTCCTTTGTTAGCAGGAAGCTCAAGGTTCATCTCTAAAATGCAAAGCACATATTCACACAGCCCGTGTTGAGATGCAGGTATGACCCCTGAAGAGCCAATTAAAAAGTTTGATAAGCGCTTGTTTGGTAGCCCAGAGCAGTATTTATAGACAGTATTAGAGCAGACATGCTCTGTGTGACCAGTTTATTTATTCGACCAGTAATTTTTAATTAGTGTTCCTGTTTAAAGTGTTTTTTTGTTTATTGATTGGCAGTGTGCTTTCAGGACAAAATGTCCCTAAACAAAAAGATACCTGCAAGCAAAACTATCTACTTTTGCCGTTAACAAAACATTCTGGTATTTGCATTGAATCCCACATTCAAGTATAAAGCCTTTCCCTTAAAGAATGATAATCTAAATCAGCAGGTGTTGCCTCAGCTTTCTGTCAAAACACAAGTGTTGTGCACAAAAACATGTTAAAGCATCCAGCGGCACCCATAGGTTAGTAAAAAAACAGGGCTGCAACTAGCTATTCTTTTCATTCTCAAGTAATCTGATGTAATTTTCTCAATTAACTGATTAATCATTTTGGTCTATTAAATGTCAGAATAAAGGGGAAAATGGCCATTTTGTTTCATTTGATAAAAAGTCCGCAAATATATTTAATTTATGACTTAAAACAGACAATCCACATTTGAAAAGCAGGAATTATCAAATGTTATTCAGCTAATCACGCCAACATCTACAGAGAGCAGTACATGTGCGATACAGTATGACACTGGACAGAACGAGCACCTGGTTCTGCAAATCTACAGGTATTTTCCATCTGCTGCCATATCTACTGTAAACATCTACCAATATATAAGTTATGCTGAATTACTTGCAGATCTGCATCCGCATCTGATGTTTAAAGTATAAAATCTGCACTTAAGTGTTGGAACTTGTTTCCTTCCTGGTATTACTTCAAGTTTTCCAGATACAATACATCTCAAGAGTGTGAATCCAGTGAAACATATGTAAAATGATTCAACACAAAACATAAATAATGACAATATTTTATTGGACTGGCCCCAAACAGTGCAACCTTTCAGCCCATTTGCCTGTTTGTGAAATTCATAGGTAGTGCACGGCAGTGTCACCGAAGAAACTTTATACTTTTTTTTTTTTTACTTTTAGCTAACAAAAAGAGGCTGTCTGTGCAGTGCATTTCACCAGGTGCTCTAAATATTTTCAAACACATTATCCTGAAACAATTACACCTTTGGGGGGGCGACCTGAGGAGGAAAGAAAACATTTCATTAAAAACATATTTTCCCCCCAAGATTGAAGTTATATAACATATTGAAGAGTGTGTTGGTGTGTCAGCGTGTGAAACAATCTCTCCCCTGTGGAGAATTGTGAAATAGTTTTCATCTCGTGCATTTCACCTACAGTTCAAAACACTTTGTTCAAAAGTCAATCCGGGGACATCAACATCTCGGTTCTCCTCTCGTTGTAGAACCTGACAAAAGGCCAAACAAAAACAATCACAGTCAGAGAAATGTGATCAATCAAATCAGTGTTAATAGTGTTCCAATAGAAAATCTGATATGAACCTCTCTCCCAGGGTAATGGTGGCGGCTCGTCGTCGTCATTGTCTTCATCTCTTGGCCTGTGGTACATCACTTTCCTCTGAGTGCTCATTTCTATCCAATGATAGGAGCAGAATAAAATACCAGGTGTGAATGTGAAGATTTAAGGCCGAGAGACGATGCGTGCTGTATGTCTTTGAATTGAAGAAAAATTCACGACAAAACAATAATCTCACATCACCCAAGTCAACGGTTTCTCCACGTACATCCAAAGAACGACCGAACACTTTAAGCCAGGGACACTATCAAGTGTGAGAGGCCTGAGGCTCAATACAGAGATTTAAATCATGTGCTGGGGCCGAAAAACAAAGTTTCTTTATTGTGAGCAAGAAGCTCATGAACCACTTTCTGGCATATAATAAGTTTTACACCTAGAGCTTGCCGAGATAATCTTTGCTGGCCTAAATTTGTGTAATGTGCTCCCAAATTTGGACTGTGGGGTTCCAGCTCAGCATTTCAAAAAACATTTAAAAAATAAAAAATAGTGTTTGGACTGAAACTGCTCTAACTTGGCAGTGAAATTTTAATTAAGATGCACGGGCTGTTTGGGCATTTTGAGATTCAAAATGATTGGCCATGTAAATGCAGTTGCTTCAAGAGAGGAGATTTAATTTTTTTGTTCTACAACACACTCAGTAGCTAAATTCAACCTTGTCGTTGAAGAGGGGTTGCTTGTCTCCTCCTGGGGATCACGTCGCCGTCTCCCCACCTTCCTTGATCTGACATGGTCAGATCTTCTCTGCAGAGTCTGTCTATGAACGAGTTCACACATTTAGTACAGTTTTCCATGACTGCACATTTAGACATGAAAATACTGCCCATCAGTACAGCACAAGAAGTCAACTGACGTCAAAAAAGAGAGACTTCTGGCAGAGACTTACCCTGACATGTTCTGCACTGAAGCTCACTACTAGTCATCTCTCCACTCTCACCATCAGCTTGCTCCTGGATACAAACATCACGACCTTCCTCCTGATTGACTGGATCTGAGGGATCTTTGTATTGGCCTCTTTTATACCAAGGTTTTGCAGGATGTCTGAGTGGGAGCGAATGGGGCTTCCTGGACGCAGAATGCTTCCTCACGACCACTCTGACAGGCTGCTCACACCCTCTTCCGTATCTGCTTTCCTCCTCAGAGTCTCCGGCTTCGTCCCTGTACATTTTGGCGCTGTGGACTTTGCTCCTACCTGCCCCTTTTGCAAGGCTTTTCCCACAGCAGGCGCACATGACCCTCTTTGAGCCAGGCAGCCACACGTTTTCTACTTCATCAGCAACTTGCGGAGACCCACTTGCAACTTCTGCAAGCCTCCTGTCTGGATACACGCGTTTGGGGAAAAGCTCTGCATCGTCCAGATCTGTGGAGAACATCTCGTCTCTGGAGGAAAGCTCATCCAGAGATGGACTGAGAACGCTCATCCGCTCATGGGTGGTGTGCATGGATAGGTAGTTGTAGTAGTAGGGTGCAGCGGGGGAGGAGAGGTGGCCGGCTTCAGCATCACCACGTTTTAAAACGCTCTGAAAAGGCAGCTTGAGGATCTGGTAGCTTGGATCAGCTTTCTGATGTTCTGCCTTTGAGACCTTGTCGCCACTTTTAGCATCTTTGAGCGCTGGCTGACTGCAGGTAAAGGAAGACGACGGCGCCGATGGCGTTGAGGGCAGGACTGGATCCGCTCTCTGCTTCAGGAGCTCTTCTGCATCACATTTTGGAACACTTGGATCGGTCACCGAGGTATCTGACTGGATATCCGGGACCTCTTCTTTCTCGTGAGGGAGGAAGTGTCCGTCTGCAGCCAGCTCCTCAGGCTCAGGACACTCTTCATGAACGGAGGAGCTGTCGAGAGGCAACTCCTCTTCTAATCCTCCAGACCAGCATCCATGAGGGCTCAGGCCATCTAAGCTCCTTTGGCTGGACTCGCCGTCGTACACAGCTGTCGTGGAGTCACTGGAGGTCACAGCCGGAGACACCGAATGGTTGTCGTGAGGCACTGAAGGCAGGGCGTGGTCCTGGTCGTCTCTTTTCTTCTGCTCTCTCGGAGAAAACATCCCCGAGGACTGCGAGGCCACACCCGAGTCTAGTTCCCTCTCGGCGCCTTGCAGCTCACTGCCTCGAATCTTATCAAGGCACTCGATGAGTTTGTTTATGGCATCACTGGGGTCGGTTTGAGCCTCTGAACAGGCCATTTCTCGACGCTCCTGAGGCTGCGGGTGATACTGCGGACGAGGCACGTCGTTCCAAACAGGAGCATGGAAGCGAGGTTCAAACATTCGCCGGTGATCCATTGGATATATTGGGGCATGTGGGAAAACATACCCGGGATACTGCATGTACTGGTACGGGTGCATGCAGGGACGGCCAAAATTAAAACCTGTGAAATAAATAATTGCACACAGTGAGATTTCAGGTAATCAATGCTGGTTATTAACAACAAAATACTAGGTTTATATAGCGAGATACCTCCAGGTAAACCATAGTGACTGTATGGGTTGTTCATCTGCCAGTGCTGGTAGAGGTAGTAAGGTTGAGATGGTGGCTGGACATAGAAAAAAGGTCTGGGATGTTGGGTTCTCTGTTGTCCATTCCCAAATGTGTGTGGTTGTTTGCTTCCATCTACAGGAAGCAGCAGTTGAGCAGAAACAGAGGTATTAAAAATTATTATTTTAATATGTAATTCTCTACTTATTGAGATTAACAGAAACACAGCTCAAACGTAATTAAACCAATATTTGTATATGGAATTAAAAGGAACTCTTTACCGTCCATTTTCTCTTACGTGCTTGCTCAACCTGTGAATAAAAAAAACACCGCAGAGGAATGAAAACAACCAAATAAACATCCCCCAGCGTCGGAAAATGAAAGTCACGTTTTACAGTAGCCTAACTTCTTCGATAAAGAAACAGACGCGGCAGGAACACTTCACTCTCAGGTCCACGTGACGCTCTACTGACAAAAGCCGAAACATCTCCGCTAATTAGTCACATAGGAAACACCTGCTGCAGCTGCAAGCGGACAAATCAGCACAGAGTTTCAGTAGCATCAGTTTAACAGGGATGAAACGTGGCTGTGGGGTAAGATTTGCAAGGACTTGTGCGTCTCTCAAACTATTACACAGTCCCAAAAGTAACAAACAAGAGAAGAAATCTATGTGGGGGAAAACAACACATTGCCTACTTTATTTTTTTCTACTGGAGCTCATCACATCACACAATAGCTCATTAAAGGCCAGTTCATTATCCATGGATCAAGTTACCAAATAAGCCGCAACTGAATGGTAGTTCTAGTTTTAGGCTACACAGGACCAATATGAAAATACTGGAAAATATTTTGGCACATTTCTATCATTAAAAAACCCCAAAATATATACTTTAAAATTAACACTTGCAATAAAATGAAAGCCCACAAAGACTGTGAAATATTCCCCGATGTATTGATTTAAAGTACAAAGCATTGGCTTAAGTAATGTATATGGAGGAACTGGGTATCATTGATAATTTCTTATGAATTTATAAATTAATAGGTTTTGTTCCTATAATTTCCATGATTTTTGTTATATTGGTGTGTTTAAAAACGTTTTTTTTTAAAGCTATTCACATATTTTCTCATTGTGTTCTGTATGTCTGAACTAGATACAAAAACGTTTTTAAACTGAATAAATAAAATAAACATATGTACAGATTTTAGAAACATTAATTACATTTTTACATGACACCAAATAATAATAATAATAATATAAAATAATATAAATAATATTTTTATTTATATTTAATTTTTTTCTCATAATTTCCATGATTTGTTACATTTTTGTGGTTAAAATAAAACTCGTATATATTTTCTCATTGTGTTTTATATGTCTGACCTATACAAAAACAGGATATAGGGTTTTAGCAGGTTTGATATTGGCAGTGCTTTCATTTCACATCCGAATTTGTTATATTTCTCCTTTAATCGTCTGTGTACCACTTGACCAACATTAGATAAATTGTTTTTTAACTAAATTACTAATATAATATGTACAGATGCAGATTGTAAAAGTTTTGGAATATTATTGTTTTTTACATGACCAAAATAGATATCATTATTAATAACATCGATATAGTGTGATTATTTAAGCCTAGGTTAACTGATGTTAAATTGTATTTTCAGTTTTTTAACTTTACCAACATAAAGGTCTAAAGACTCTTTCAAACACCATTATAGTGCAGAAGAATTATTCATAGCCTACATGTAGTGACCCAAAAGTAGACTATGGCTAGTACAGTTTAAATATAAATGAACTTTGCACAAAAAGTACAGATTTGTGTTTGGTAGATTTTGTTGTTGTTGTTGTTGTTGTAACAATGCTTCTTGACATTAAATATTATACCACTGGAAAGCCTGATTATTTCCCTATTAAATGGTGCCACACTTGTAGAGAACATACATGTGTGGGATGAGCAGCAGAGCTGAGAATATGCGTTGCTTTCTTTGCGTTCTTTGCTGTTGACTCTTGTTTGTTGTTGTTTGGTGGATTGGATGATTGAAGTCTAAGAAGAACAAGACTTATTGGCTATTTAAAAATGTATATATTTCACAAACAGGAGCGTCAGTAGCATGTGGCATCCCATTCTTCAGCCAGCATGACGCTACATACAGTGTGTGACCAGGCTGGTGACCAGCATGCTTCTTCCTGTTTGTTAAATTAATAAATTGTTTAGATAGAAACACGAATTTCCTGAACCTTTTGTGCGTAGTTTCCATCCTCCACATGTCCCAGTGTTTGTGTGTCTCTGTGCAGCAGAGGTCACTGTTACTCTCTTCAGCAGCAGAGGCGGCTCACTCTGGGCGCATGCGCAGTAACCTCATATGGCCTCTTGGTCTTTCAGGCGCTTAAGATGCGCTGAGAGGTTGTCCGCTGCTCTCTGCACAACTCTTTAATGTCTAAATTCGGCGTGAGGAGCTTACTTGGCACTTTCTGCTGAGGAGAAAAGCCATCGCGACGGTTCAGTGTGTGGACTCTCCCTGCATTTAACTGTAAGGAAGCTCGGATTTGTGGGTTGTTGGAGTGGTTAAGTTAAAAAAGTGGGCAAGCTACGTTAGCTTAACGTTTATTTAGCTCTTATTAGCAGTTAGCCTAGCTGTGTGTCTGCTAGCCGCATCGCTGCTCTCTCCCTCTCTCTCGCTCGCTTTCTGTCTCTATTTTCGTTGCTGCAGATGATTTGTACCTACCATGTCCTTTCTGGAAAACATTTCACAGTTGAGCTGGAGCTTGTAGACTTTCTAACAGACGGGTTAACTCGTTAGCCAACACAGCTAACGTTACCCCGGAACTGTACAGCTCACCGAAGCTAAAAGTTGCTAACTTGCCGCTGGTGGCAATCAAACCCTAACATTAACATCGAAGCTAGCTGACGAGGATGGCCAATTTGTTTGAACGTTACTTTGTAATAAAGCTACAGGGATGGCGTTCAGATTTGTCGCGTTAGCTAACCTCAGAACAGATGTGTGTTTTGCAAACAGGCCCGTCTGTCTAGTGTTACTTTGCAGTGTAACGTTAGCATGCAGGGTTTGTTTTGGATGTAACGGTAACGTGCTAACGCAGCTAGTCAGCATCAGGCACGTCCAGAAAACGGTACCTATAAACACTCTTAATAATTTCAGCCTTTACATTAAGAAGTAAACAGTAAGTGAGCATGTTTCTTAGGCGTCAACATATCGCAAATGGACTGTCGTTAGCTGGCTTCATCGCTGGCTAGCTGTGTTCTTGAAGTTATGTGTGCAGATGGCCTAACGTTAAGGTGAAGGATGTGCCATGCAATGACCGATGGTGCAAGCTCTCTAACATCTATTATAGCCGGCACATGTTTGTAGACTCCATCCCTAACTTTTTGGAGACTAGACAACATAATAACACGTGTAGGCCATTTATCAAGTATCTCTTCATGTTTTCTTTTTTTTAAAACATGTGGTAGCGCTAACGTTAGCTACTGTTAGCTATGATATGTTAGCTAATGTTAGCTCCGGTAGCCGCTCACGTTAAACATCTGTGGTTCGTAGGAATTGAAGATATCCTGAGTCTCGTGTTGACAGCTGTCGCAGGGTGTGTTAAGGGCAATAAAATAAAAGATGAGACTCGGGTGGTCGCCGGTTATCAGCATCCAGCAGACCTAATTCAGTGTGACGAGGTGGATGTAAAATTCACCGATACACAACCTTGAGTTTTACTTGGATATTGAGCCGAGATGTTGATGAAACACCTGCCTGCTGCTGTAAATGATCTCCACAGTGCTTGGTTGAAACAGACTGTACAGTAGTAATAGTAGTAGTAGGATTGTTGGTTGTGTAACTTCAAACTGTGCTGCGTGAAGGCATTGGTGGTAAACGTGGCTTAATGGCTCGGTGTCATGATAACGTGCCAGACAGGCCAAAGTCGTTTAGGATGTGAGCAGTGGGGCTCAAACCTTACAGACAAACACTTGATCTGTTTTTATTAGCATGACCGAAATGATATATATTACTTTTGTCCTTTTAACATCTGACCAACTTCACTTCAGTCAGTTGGACTTCATGGACCGTAATATTTACATTTACTCATTTAGCTTTTATACAAAGCGGCTTTTAATTGCTGTATATGTCAGAGGTCACATGCCTCTGGATCGACTAGGAGCTAAGTGTCTTGCCCAGGGACTGATGGTAGATCTCCCACATAAAAAGCCGATTATCCTCTCATATCTAATAAACACAAAACTCTGCATTGAAAATCTGCCATAAACACATTGTTTAGTCTTTGCCTGCAAAGGATCAGAAAGAGCGTAATTTAGTTAAGGTGGAAAGTCTGAGTTTTGGTCCTGATATTGAGCGACATATCAAGAGTTAAATCTCTACAGCATTTTACAAAACATGGCAACTTCTTGATCACAGATGCAGTACTGTCTGAGTCTGTTCTCATGTACAGGTTGGTAAAAAAAAAACAGCTGAAGTGTTTTGCAAACTGTGCATAATAATATTCACTGGTATATATCATAGAAGCATCATGGCAGACAGAAAGACCTGGGCCCATGTTTCCCAAAAGCATCTCACAGCTAAGATGCCTAAAGTCCATGTACTTGTGTAGCCGTATGAAGGGAAACTCTGTTTGTGTGGCATGATGTTAAATCAGGGCATCTTCAGTTATTATTCTGGTTCTTCACTGTAGCACATAAAGTGAGTATGAATGAAGTAGCCTTTCACTTGTCTTTATTGAATTCAGAGTCTCTTCTTGAAAGCTGCCAGTGCAATTTCTGGAAGCGAGGATGAAGGGAGGTCATGGTGAAGGGAGGGTACAGACAGCAGGTGACTTGCAATGGGGAGAGTGCTGTTTTCTTTTCCAAAAGGATGTTGTTGAGGATGTCTGCTGCTCTGACATGCCCAACGGATAAAGACATGAGAGTGATAAAGAGAGTTAAAAGATTTAAAAGGAGTGAACTGCTAGTTTTCATGGTTTGTAGACTCATCATTTTTCTCTTTCTCCTGTGTTTTGCAGATAAGCCGTGATGTAGCAGTGTTGCGACTGTTCTCGTGCTGTCCCTCTACCTCCGGTCCCCAGTGCCTCACTGCATGACGTCAGACGACAGATAGGTCCACGAAGGGAAAGCAGCCCCTTCAACATCCCAGGCTGTCACAACGCCACAACCTTCTCATCTCATCTTTCAACTCCTCTCCAGCAGAATTTTTTCCACATAGGAGTTAAACACCTCCACTGACCCAAGTGGAGGTGTTGAAGAACTTTCCCCCACCCACCCTCCGGGTTACTCTCTTGAATCTTTAAGAATATATTTTTTTTTCTCCTGTTTGGGTCGAGTCCGGTTCTGCCGGCCGCGTGACTTTTCAAAACTGGGACGCGATTCATGGGATGCAACCATGTCGGATCTCAGTGAGCGCAGGCCGGTCAACACGGACTACGCTGTCTCCTTGCTGGAGCAGCTCAAGTTCTTTTATGAACAGAAATTACTGACTGACATTGTGCTGCTGGTGGAGGACACGGAGTTCCCATGTCACAAGATGGTCCTGGCCACATGTAGCTCCTATTTCAGGTGAGTGCGCCACACACCGTTGTCAGCTCAGCGCTGCAGGCGGGGAATAAGTCATGTTGTATGTGGGTGATTTCTGTTTGTGTGGTATAGCGCTACTGAATTTGTCTCCTGCTGTTTCAGTGAATACTTCCCCATATAGCGTTGGGCTTTTCATGTTTAAAAGACAGCAATTATTCCCCTCAGTCTGATTGTGATGAGCTGTAGGTACTCTGTCATTATGCTGCGCAGTTGTTTTGCCTGTAAGTGCTCACCTCCTACAGTTACAATGAATAATGCACCACGTTGTAGAGCAAGTGTTACCCGCTCTATACATGGTGGGTGGAAAACAAGGGGATGGTGTTTCCTTTCTGAGCTGGAGCTGGGGTCGCCCTCTGCACCAGTTATTCCGTCGTTCATGTATTTCTTATGGAACAAATGAAGCAACCTCTAACCTGTAGTTCTGCAGATGGATACCTCACGGCCCTCGGGAGGCCTCATTTGTACGCACAACATTGCATAATGAAGTGTGTGCACTGCGGTGAATGTGACAGAGCAGCTGCCTCGGCTCTGGGAAGAGTCCATCTGTATATGACAGGAGCTCATGCTGCATTTGAACCACCCTGTCTAACTCTCTGTCCCCCCCGCCCTCCTTTCCTCTTTCACTTCACACTCAAACATGCATTCCAAGAAAAGGTCCTGACAACTCGATGCCTCTCACACCCACCTCCCCGCGATCTTCCCCACGGTTTCCCACGCACTCGTTATCTGGTGCGAACATGCAAAGCATTTCCCCTGCAGGGTTCGGAGGTGTCGCGCTTCCTCTAAACTGCTACTCGTTCCTTTCTCTTTCACCGTCTGGTGTCTCTCCTTCCCACCTCCCCTCTCTTAGCACGCCTCGCTTCAGGGAAAGGGGGGGGACTCTGGGTAGAGCTTGTGTTCGGAGGGGAAAGTCTGGTCACGTAGGTCTTGGTGAGAGATGGAGAGAAAGGGGAAGAAATGGGGGGAAAAGAGGGAGGGGTGCAGGGGTATGCCTGTTGGATTGCGTAATACGGCCTGGCAGGTTTAGCCACTGCTTCGAGTGACACAGTCACACCCCCTAAACCCCCGTACAGGAGGACGGAGCGGTTTTACAGACAAATTATTGTTAAAAGTAAATTTGAAAATGACATATTTATTTATCTTTGACTAATTGGTCTATTTCATTTTAGGGCTGCAACTATTATTTTTATCGTCGATTATTCTCTCAATTAATCAATTAGTGGTTTAGTTTCTATAACTACAAACTGTGTTATTTACACATGTACATTGTAAATGGTCAGAAAATTATGAAACATTACGATCAGTGATTCCTGAAGCCCAAGATGACGTCCTCAAATTCAGTTTACTGTCATTGAGGAGCAAATATGTATATCTGCGGGCAAGTCATTAAACGTTACCTGACTGACACGGACATCGTGGCTGGACCTGCTGGATAGCGTTTTGTGGCTCGCCCATTATTTTTAATGCAAATGTCTTCCCTGCAACACCGGCATGCGTGGAAGAACGGAGCGCGGTGGAGTTTCAAGTTGGATATTAGTTTTACATTGGAATTCGAAACTAACTTCACCACGGTGCAAAGCGCCATTCCCTCACTAAAATATTGTAATTATAAGTGCGGAATTTGCGGCACGACAAAATAATAGAATTTTTTATATTATATATATAAAACGATATTCGTACCTCACAGCCCTAATTTGGAACACAACTTTAATTATTTTAATTGTCGATTAATATGGAGATTATGATCTTGATTGTTTTGTCGACAAAATCCCAGGATGACATCTACAACCCAAACATGTTCTCTTTACCATCCTATGAGATGATTAAAAATAAGGAAATGTATCATCTGACAACCTGGAACAAGTAAATTTTTAACATTTATGCTTGAAAAAGTCGTCAAATGATTAATCGATCCATGTAAATTGCTGCAGGTTAATTTTTGAATAATCAACTGATCGATTAATTAACTCATAGTGTTGTATGACCGTCAATCCAGAACACAGTTAGTTGATTTTTTTTTTTTTAAATAAGTTATTTATAATATTAAAGAGAATGTTGTTCTAGATTTGTCACCTGTCAATTAGATTAATGGAAAAAAATGTCAGAAATGTTCAACACTTCAGCACTTTTAGAAGCTCAGTCTGCGTAATTTATTCTGTTTCAGCATATGTTGATTTGGCTTTTACATGATTCTCCAGAACTCTTCCCTTAGAGCTGTTTACCAGGAAAAATGGCTTGGCACACAGGAAGTGTTTGTACATTCCTCTGCAGCAATTGCATGTTCTCTGGAATAAACAGAGGAAGAAACGTGCAGTGATGAACAGAAACTGTAAACACAAACAATGACAAACATCTCTGTACTGCCCGTGCTGTGTTTTTGTTGTCTCTGACATGCAGAAACATCCCTGCAGCAGTGAGCATTTGGCACCAAAGGCATAATCACAATAAATGCAAATTAGCAGTTCAAGCCTCCTGCTCTGGGAGGCCAACGATACTTCTATGAGCAATAATTTGGCCAGTCAGTTAATCTTTTTAAGTATTTTTTTTTGAGCAAAAATGCCAGAGAACCAGCTTTTCCAAAGTAAATATTTGCTGGTTTTCTTTGTCCTCTATGATTGTAACTTGAATACTTTTGGGTTTTGAACTTTATCACTATTTTCTGAAATTTTATTCACCAGAAATCCAGAAATAATCAGTGATACCATGAATGTGTCGCACTGTTCTAATGTACATCAAATCAACATATTAGCATTAAGCAGATACAGTATGTCACAAAAGTGAGTACACCCCCAAATTTACACTGTTAAACAAGCTGTACACTCACTGCTTTCACGTTGTGTCAGAGTGTCATTTCTTCAGTGTTGTCACATGAAAATATATAATCAAATATTTACACAAATGTGAGGGGGTCCCGTTCATTTTCAGTAATTTTGCATTCCAGCAACAGCTAATTACAGCGACCCTGATTCTGGCTGGTTACTTTGTCTGTTTTTACAGCCACTTTGGCGAGCGACCAACTGTCATTAGCAGTTTCTGTTTGTTTAAAAGAAAAACTTTGGGTAGAAAAACAGCGAACAAGACTGGATTTGGAGTTTCATTGCCCAAAGTACAGATACTAAGACCTGTTTTATGAGTTTATTATGAAGCCCGGTCTCTGTTGATTACTGTGCTGCACAAAAAAATTAACCTAGTACAGTTACTGTGGAGCCAGTTTTACAAGGAAAAACTGGTTTGTATTTTACAAGTAGAAATGTGACGTGGGAACATATTACAGCGCGGTTAACACAACACAGACACGCTAAGTGTGCAATGAAGTCCTGCAAGACATATGTGTACGTTGAATTGCTGGACTAGCTGATAAAATCTCTTATCTTTACTGAATCTACATCAGTCGTTCACATCCTCATTCTGCAGGTATTATTGTGTTGATGTGTCGACGGATGACCCTGAGTTGTCGTCTTCTTCTTCCTGCAGGGCGATGTTCATGAGCGGCCTCAGTGAGAGCAAACAGACCCACGTACACCTGAGGAATGTGGACCCGGCCACCCTGCAGATCATCATCACCTACGCCTACACGGGCAACCTGGCCATCAGCGACAGCACCGTGGAGCCGCTGTACGAGACCGCCTGCTTCCTGCAGGTCTGTGTAAAGTCCTCCTGTTATCCTTAAAGCACTATAGTACTATATTGTTGTTGTTTTATTGTCGGCAAATCCCAAGAAAAGGCCAAAGCAAAAAATGAATTGATCACTCTTATAAGCAGATACTCTCAAATATTGTATTTGTATCCTGACATCTTCGTCTGAGTCGTGGAGCTCCATTGTTGCCCAAAAACAACACACAGTAGTTTATTTTGTCTCAATCCCACATGTAAGCGTCCTGCTTCCCCAAACACTCACTAGAGCGCCACATGAAACTATATATTCATGAGCTGTCTGGTCACTTTGACTTCTAAAGCCTCTTTTATACTTCTGTGTTGAAACGACGGCTTAGCCTACGCGTTGCCCCTGACCCTACGCCATGGACTGCCTGTCGGGGCGACACGGACCATTAGGACTGTGATTTGTCTGCTGGGTCGCCTCGCAGAGCCTCTGAGCCGACAGGAGGTGCTCCGTGCTTTTGAAGTAAATTTTACAAGCGGCCAATCCAGCAGCTGTAACAGGGTAGATCAATATATTTGAGCGCGCCACAAGAAAGACTCCTTTCACTATCAGAATGTGATCCATTTGAAATGTCTAAAAGAGCCACACTGATATTATTTTACCCGCATTCAAGTTAACAGGTGGCTAAAGAAGAAGTTAGCCGCCTCAGCTGGCAAAAGTCAACACAGGTGACTAATTGCAGAACGACGCAGACACCGACACATGTATAAATGCATGGCAACGAGCATATGTGACGCAGAATTTTATATCACGCTTAAGAAGCCCACAATTAGTATTTAGTTCTTTAAATAACTGTACATTTTCAAAACAGATAAATCGTCACACTGGCCGTTCTACTTTTGTAGCTGTATCCTTTAATGCTGGGAGCAATGTGTTTGTCTGACAGACCTCTGACTCTCTTCCTCTGTCCCATTCAGGTGGAGGACGTCTTGTTGCAGTGCAGAGACTATCTGGTGAAGAAGATAAACGCTGAGAACTGCGTCCGCATGTTGAGCATCGGCGACCTGTTCAGTTGCAGTGAGCTAAAGCAGAGCGCTAAGCGCATGGTGGAGCACAAATTCCCCGTGGTCTACAGGCAAGAGGCCTTCCTTCAGCTCTCGCACGAGCTGTTGATAGACGTCCTGAGCAGCGACAACCTCAACGTGGAGAAGGAGGAGACGGTGCGCGAGGCGGCCATGCTGTGGTTGGAGTATAACATGGAGGCGCGCTCGCAGCACCTGTCCTCTGTGCTCAGTCAGATCCGCATCGACGCGCTCTCTGAGGTGACGCAGCGCGCCTGGTTCCAGGGTCTGCCACCCAACGACAAGTCTGTGGTGGTGCAGGGCCTCTACAAGTCAATGCCCAAGTTCTTCAAACCTCGGTTAGGCATGACCAAGGAAGAGATGCTGATCTTCATGGAGGCCATGTCAGAAACGCAGGGCGATGGATGCGTCATGTCCGGCGCCTTGCCTACGACGGTAGTGTGTTACAGCCCGCAGGCGGAAAAAGTGTACAAGCTCAGCAACCCGCCAGGAGACCTGCAGAAGGTGGGGACGCTCGTTACACCAGACAACGACGTGTTCATCGCTGGTGGACAGATCCCTCTAAAAAACTCTATCACCAACCACGGCAAGAGTGGAAAGTTACAGGCGGTCTTCCGCTCGGTCGATAGCTTCTTCTGGTTTGACGCCCAGCAGAACGCCTGGGTGCCCAAAACCCCCATGCTGTGTGCCCGAATCAAGCCCTCGTTGGTGTTCTGCGAGGGCTACATCTATGCAATCGGAGGAGACAACGTAGGAGGGGAGCTGAACAAGCGCACGATGGAGCGCTACGACTGCGAGAAGGACGAGTGGAGCATGATGAGCCCCCTGCCCTTCGCCTGGAACTGGAGCACCTCCGTGGTGGCGCACGACTGCATCTACGTGATGACCCACGACCTGATGTACTGCTACTTCCCCCGAGCCGACACCTGGGTGGAGATGGCCATGCGCAAGACCAGCCGCTGTTTCGCCTCCGCAGCTGCCTTCGGTGACCTCATTTTCTACATCGGCGGCCTCCACGTGGTCAGCAACTCTGGCATCCGCATGCCCACGAGCACCATCGACGGCTCCTCCGTCACCGTGGAGGTCTATGACGTTAACAAGAACGAGTGGCGCCTGGCCGCCAACATCCCTGCCAAGCGTTACTCGGACCCATGCGTGCGGGCAGTGGTGCTGCTCAACTCGCTGTGCATTTTTATGCGTGAAACCCACATGAACGAACGCGCCAAGTACGCTATTTATCAGTACGACATGGAGCTGGATCGGTGGTATCTACGGCAGCCCGTGTCAGAACGCGTGCTCTGGGATCTGGGCAAGGACTTCCGCTGTGCGGTGGGTAAGCTGTACCCGTCCTGCCTGGAGGAGTCCCCTTGGAAACCCCCAACCTACCTCTTCTCCAACGACGGAGCCGAGGAGTTCGAGGTGGACGGGGAGCTGGTGACGCTCCCGTATAGCTCTTAAGGCTCCGCTCCCCTACCTCGCTGACTGAACCAGGAATCTGTAACGCTGAGGGATGAACATGAAGGGGGGCAGATCTCTGAGGTATGAAAGGGTTTGTTATCTGTGTTGTGGAGGGATCTCTGGACTTGCATTAGCCACAGCTGTTGCTGATGAACAATGCAGCCTAAAACAAGCTTGGAGAGAAAAAGAAGCCCTCACTAAAATACTAGTAATCTGAAAACTGCCCCCCCCCTTCTTATTTTGTCAGTTGTGACATCTGTTAGATATTATTACAAGTCTGTCATACTGTTTCTACAATGTGATAATCTAAATGTCAACTGATTTTTGTGATGATGAGGGTGATGATGCACTTAACCGGTAAAGCTTCTTGGAATAACAATGGCAACTGTACCAAAATCCCCCAGCCCTCCCTTCTGATTGTGGCCTCCCTCTCTTCTCTCCCCACTTCTCCTCTTTTTCTCTTCTCTCACCACTGATAAAGGAATACGCCACTGCAAATCTGTCATTAGAGCATCAAAAATGTTCCCTGGAGGCTTGAAAAGGAGGCTCTGAAAAGGTTTATAGCAAAGGGACAGGAGATCATTCAGCTTTGATTTACAGCATTAAAATGGGTTCCTGTGGTGAGCTAGAATCAGTACAAACGTATCAAAAGAGATCTGTAGAAACTTCTGCTCCTCCTCACATCCAACAAGATGTCTGTTGAAGATATTAAACATATGGATCAGTGGTTGTGCATAATGCAGCAGGGAGCGGTTTGAAACATTTTGGTATTGAGTCTGTTCATTACTGACCTTGGAAATGGTAGTTTTTGACAAAACATTGTTGCAGTTGACGTTTGGGAAATGGTCCAGTTATGTGTTTTCAAACCCTGTAAAGTTCATGTCTCACAAAAACATACAAATACATATACTATACTAAAACTATTTCCAAGGTCAGTAATCTGGTTTGAACAGGGCTGCATCTAAAGATTATTTGCATGGAGGATGAATTTGTTCACATTTCTTCTAATTAACTGATTAATCCTTCATACCAAAAGTTTACATCTTTTTATAGTCCAGAAACCAAAAAGGTCTTTTCACACAAGCTGGAAATTTGTTCTTTTTTTTAAATGTAGAGCAGAAACAACTACTTGATTTAGCTGATAGAAGGATTCCACTTTAGTAATGTATGCGATTCTAATCCAATACACAATTTTTGTCATTCACTAGATGTCTGTGTGTACTCAGGCCTGGCTCAGTAAATGTGCCCGCGCCTCGCCACACTACGCTTTTCCAGCCGTTCCAGCCATGATTTGTGTGTCTGGTAACGTTAAATAACTTGCCCACAAACATTCAGCTCACTTTCTAGTTTGCCGTGCTGCTGTTGTGATGTTGGCTGTAGAAGCAGGAGAGTTGTGAGCATCGCTGTCTTGATCTGGGTCCGTCTCGTCCTCTCTGCATGTTGGCTTCGCAGCAGGAACTGTAGCACCAGTTTCGCTCTGTATCATATCACTTGTCCTGGAGTTGGATTTTGTTCCCAAATGTGAGGATTTGATGATTTCCATTTTTGAATGTTGACTGTTTGTCGAACAAAACAAGCAATTTGAAGACGTAGATTTCAGCAGTGGTAACTTGTGATGGACATTTTTTAGAGCAAACAATTCATCAGTAAGGAAAATAATCCTTAGTTGCAGCCATGGTGGTGAGTAAATGTTTTAAAATGTGAACATCTACCAGCCACAGACATGGAAATGTTTAAATTCACCAGCCACTAAAGAGTAAATCAATATTTTGTGTCTGAAGTCTGCCAGCCTCTGACATTTTCCCAGCATTTTACCTGCTCGCAGCTCTTCAGCCATGTTTTGTTGCTGTGGTTCTGGATCTCCATGGTAACCTGTTACCGCTGCTACCGTCGTCCGCCACAAAAGAGCCAAATACAAACTTTTCAGAGCCACCTTGAAAAGCTTACAGGTGCACGTATTTAATACTTTAAAGTTAGATTTGTTCAGAGTGTTTCTTTAAAAAAAAAAAAACGGGATCCATCTTTTCTTCTTAAGGCCCAGGAGGGATGACGGAGGGGCCGGGGGAGTGAGAGGCAGAGAGGGTTTAAAAGAGGGCGACTGCAGGTCCGGTCACCCGTCACCTCTCCTCCCTCACCGCTCCGTCCTCCACCCTGACTCTGCTATTGCGCCTCTACAGCCTGTCTGTCAGTCTGTTTGCACACAGGTCTTCCACACAGCCAGCGGTCTACACCTCACTCCATCCATCGTCACATCATCATGGTACTTTTGTTTGTTTTTTCACCAGGGTCTCTGCAAAATACACACAACTCCACTCTCGGTACAAACATGTTTCGGGCTCATGCATTTTTTTTTTATTTCCAAGCTGCTGAAATATATAATAAAAATATATATTTTTCATACGTTTTAAAAGACAAACTGTTTCAGTGTGGGGAAAATAACCAGGTCTATTTTGTATTAGTGTCTTTTTTTTTTTTAATTTAATATCAGACATTACTGTAGTGTGATTGTGGGTAGATATCCATTTTCCAGATTACATTTTTCTCGAGTGAATATTGAGGAATCTTGCTGCTGATCGGTTGTGAGAGGAGAGGGCTTGCGATGGAAATCGGCCCCAGCAACCGCTAGCAGTAGTGGAGAGGGCGGGTCGGGGAAGGAAGGGGTCTTCCTTCTACCTTAAAAACATGAGCACAGGTGCTTCATGACAAACCTTACTAGCATGTTTGGCTGCATCATATTCCTTTGGCACTGTATTTTGAATGAACGTTAATTTATTAAAAAACATACCAAAAACGTTCCTGAAACTGACTCACTGTTTCTTTTGTGTTGACTAAAATGTGGTGGTGGTGGTTGGTACTACTGCCGTTCTAATAGAAAAGATTAGCTAATGAATCTCCAAACGGGTAAAGTGCTAGAAGTTTGTATTGAACGTCTGGTCAGATTTGTAGTCTTTGTTTCTTATGGAAGTTTATTTTGTTTGGGCAGAGTTCTTCTACAGGTGCATGTGTTTAACATTTCACAAGTTTGCCGCCTTTTGTTGAATGAAAAATATTTGTCCTATTAGGCATCATCAGCCTAGTAGTAGTACAGTTCAGTAGAAGTACTGAACATTTTCAAACATTACCCCGCCCTACAGACCACAGTGGTTGTTGATTTACAAATAACTTCTGAGCCAAAGGGTTTCCAGTTCGAAATCTTTGGTAATGTCTTATCACTTAAGAGGAACTTTAAATGAGCTAAACAACCTTTACTGGTTACATTTTTAGGAAGTTAGATTTGAAAGCAGTTAGCTGATTTTAAAGCTTGCTAATACTAAATATATTTTATCTGAGGTAAGGTGACACTGTTTAAAATAAATCAGAAGAATAACAAGATAATTTTGAATGGAAATCTGTAGTTGCGGGCCAGTTCTGCGATGTTCAATCTGACATTGCAACTTTTCCTTAAACGATGGAGAAGATGGAAACAGAATTATTGTGTGTCAGGGAGTTTACCCTCTACCAAAACAATACTTTTCAGTACTTCACTTCTGTTTAAATGTCTGAGCAGTGTTTTTCCTCTACAATAAACTCAAATCTATTTTCGTCCAACACTAGAATAAAAAAGTTGGAAGGAAGACACTCAAACTGGTCTGAAAACAAAAAAGCTGTCATTCTCAATTTCAATTGTGAAAAATATTAATGATAAAGTGTCTGACTCAACAACTGGCACTATTTTAAAATGAGCACAAATGCGTAGACACCCCTGCTGAAATAATTAGTTGATTAATATGAAAGAACATAAAGCTAATCAATTCTGGAGAAAAGAAAAAGAACCAAGCTTTTGCTGTTTCACATTATGAGTTGAATATTTGGGGGTTTTGGCAGCTCATAAGACAGATGTAAGAAGATTTAAGGACACTTAATGATGTTATAAGTAATTATTAAAAATCTAATTAACACAAGCATATGAATTAGTGATGAAAACAACCCCTGCCCTGTCAAGTCGGGATCACTGGGTGTGAATTTCCGCTTGCCTCGAGCTGAGGTCGCGGGGTTCACGTGTCCCGAATTGTTGTCGGACAGCACATGGAGCACATGGGTTTTTGTCCATCCATGTGCTACCACCACCACCACAACAACAAAACCCTCTACAAACAAACACCACCGCTTTGTTGGCTGACCTCCATTTGTACCCAGACACAAACCCAGAGGGACAAAAGAAAACAACTGTTCCTACATCATAGACAACAAAAAATAAGTCTGCTGTGTTTTTAATGATTTCTTTAATACAGCAATAAAGTATAGTATCACTTTCTTCTCAAATACATTAAAAGCATCTGTCAAGAAAATATTGTCAATTTTAGATCCCAATACATTCATTTCTCTTAAATACAAAATGAAAATATATCATCGGAGGATAAAAAAAGGAAAAGAAATAGCTAACTGCTATTTTCTTATTTGTAATCCTGAAATCAAAAGAAGAGATGTCAATGGCCAAAGAAGGTTTAAAAACATGAAGAACAAAAAACCCCTCAAATATTAAAAGAGATTTAAAGACAGAAGGATGACACTCATTACAGCTGTAAAACCGGACTAGACAGAGCATGCTCACTGGACCACTTTTAATCCAACTGCTGTGGAGTATTTGTATTATGGAGGGAAAATATCCTGTAAGCACCCGAAAATTACAGTTATACAAGATAAACGATGCACATAAATAGAATATAATGGCTGCTTTGTGCAAATACACACACAGTGGTCCACAGATTTGGACTTGTTCCAGTGTTGTCATGACAAAACATGGATATTTAGGAGTTTACAAGTTTATACACAACAAATAAATAAGATATCTGACTTTAAAGTATCTTCAGTTTTACTAAATATAGTTCTCCCAATATATATATTCTGACAGCAAAGTACAAAAAGGCCTGGGTGAGGGTTAATAACACCCTGTCAAACACAGCTGGGTGCAGGTTGCTTCATAGTTAAGGGAGGTTTTCATCAGGGCACATAGTCAGGCATTAAGTACACAAGGATTTAAGTAATAACATTGTGGTTATTGCAGTAACAGTATTCAGATAGTGTAATCACGTTGTTGTAGTGTTTTGTATGTCACTGATGCTTGACAGCAGATACATATTAAAAAAGGGAATGTAATAATCTAGAGCTAAAATGATTAGAAAAATATATTTAATTACCATAATTTTGGGAATGTGTTAAACAAGTAAAATGGCAAATATTCTGTGTTTCTAATTGTTAATCACAAAGAATTTGCTGCTTTAAATACTAAATATAAGATTTTATGAATTCATAAAGTCTTGTATTTAGTATTTTAGGGTTTTGGACTGAGAGATCTGTAATTTGAAGATGTGGATGGAGCCCAGAAACTGACACAATGTAATAAAAGTTAAAACCTAACTGAATAAATAATACTGTTAGTTACATATTTAAAATAAAGTGTTATATAAAACCTAAGGTTTAACACTTTTCCTTAAAGCTCCGATTAGTTGTTATTAAAAAAAATTGTAAAAAGCTTTAATGTTTTTTTTCTTTACCACCAACCAGTTGATAAAACAAATTAAAACTTGAAAGTTATTTAACTCATTTTATATTTTACTCCTTCATTTTCCTATTTTGTCAGTAATTGCACATGAATCGGTAGACAGTGCGGCTAGCTAGCATAAACACTGACAGCTAAACACGTTGATCACCTGCCTTTTCAGCTAGCTACCTTACTGACACCACCATTTGTGTTAAAACTACACCAGCCAGTGCAGTAAATGTTGAGCATCCAAATACTGTACTGCATTTTCCCGTAGTATCACTCTTGTAACCGTAGCCAAAGCATTTTAGCCAACCAGCTAACGCTAACACCTTAGCTAGCTAACACTACATGGAAGACACTTTATCTTCTTTAAGTAAATCTTGGAGTTTATCGTTTCATCCTTCATATTCTGCAATGATGTATGATTTCAGGTCTTTTTACTCAAACGTCAAACAAATTAAACACAACTTCTAAGTAGCATTAGCTAGGTGAGTTAGCGTTTTTCTTGCCAGTTAAAATGCTTTGTTTGCTTTGCTTGTTACAAGTAAATGTGAATTTAAAAAAACTTTTGTGTCCAACTGATTACAGGTTAAATAAAAAAACATAAAGCTTTATATCTCCACTTAAATTACTTATTTATATTTTTGACTTCTATTTTTACTACACTAGTCAGTTTTGGGGCTCTACTGATGTTAGCCTTGGACAGCTAAGAAGATTTTTTAGACTTAACGAACAACTTTGCAAGTAATCTACGAATGAATTGCTAGCTGGAGCATCAACATGTACGCTATCACATCTCACACAGAAATTCACGCTCCTACCACGACAACCACAATGTCACTACAGAGGCATCACTGAACGTGAGCCAGGCAGAATTTTTTAAAAAAACAAAAAGAAATCTTCAAGGTGCCGTAGCTCATGCTGTTCTGTCAAATCCCGTGACCCAGATTTTTTTTGAGTTAAAACTTAATTTCTCAGCAAAATAGTCGACTATAGACAAACTCTAGAAATATGCAGCAAAGAGTCAACACTGCAAAACCCAACAACAGCATCTTTAACGCCTCACAGGAAAGCATCCAGCGGTACAAACTGCAGCAGCGACAGACAGGTGGTCAGACGTGATGCAGCCTGCTGACAATTTCTGGGTTTTGATCAAAAACGTTGGCAGTCTCTGCCTCACAGTGGATATGGACTGTACAGTTAGTATAACAGCAGCGCTGCCTTCCTGTCCAGCGTGGCGTCCACCAAACCAGGGATGACACTGTCAGTTTTGTTTTTTTTGGTTCAGACTTAAAACTCACTTATTCTGAAGATGACCATTTCTGCTCACATCCTTCATAAAAGCAGCCCTCCCTCCGCTGACCCTCAGGGCTTCACAGCAGCAAGAAGATCAGAGGACGAGGAGACAGTCAGAGACAGAGGACTGGTTCAGTTTCAAGGTTTGACCTCTGTGGCGGGCTCTGGACCGGCCGGGGTGGTTACAGCTGGAGGCTGCGCCAGTGTGGAGAACCAAGAGGACATGGCTGACTTGGCGCTGGTCAACGCTCCGCCAACCGACTGACCTGAGAGCAGAGGTGGAGAACAGTGTGACTTCTCTAACAAAGCAGGTACTTCAAGACATTATATGAATAAATGCACATTTTACAATAGCTGTCTTATTCCTGGTGCACACTGGAGGATTTTAAAACCGTGGTGTACCAAACCCTAACCGCAGACTTGTCCGATGATTAATATTTTAATTTAACAACGCGTACAGCGGAGGATTTAGTCAAGACACAGGACTTCACATTGCGTTTATTCAAAAATGATTTCAGAGTGATCTCACATAAACTTGCGTGATCAAACGTGACTTCAGACATAAACATTGCGAGCAAATATGAAACATGTTGATGATAATTTGGGTCGATAAAAGGGTCCGACCATCCTTGGCTCATGAAGGCTCCACAATCGTAGGGAGGGACAAAACGCACACCACAAAACCAAAACGTGTCTGTAGCACCGAAAAACTAAATTACAGAAAGGTGCCATCAATCAATTTCTGATCAGATTAAAACTTTCCTTTACTTTTTTAATCAGAAAGTTTCTGATTTAAATCACAATTGTTCCGATTATAACTATTGTTTAAAATAATTGTTTTATTTAGGCAAAGTAAAGTAAAACTGTAATGCTGTTTGTGTTTCACAAACATTAGATTCGCTTTGCTTTACAAAATGGGTTTTATAGATAAATGTTAGAAATAGAAAATTGTTGATACCAAAACTTGGATCGGTAAAAACATTAGTATTTGAAATTTTCAAAGGCTTTGCAACAAAGTGCAAGAGGTGAACAAGAGCCAGCATGAGACAAAATCAAGAGACAAAGAGTAAACCAAAAAAGTACTTGTTTGATGAAAGATTCTGGAGCAATGACTGAATCAAACAAACAAAAACAAGCACAAAAGCTCATGTACACAGTCAAAATCTGCATAATTACATAGGATTTTGGGTGTAAGAAGCAGAGGTAGCAGCATGTGTCTTGATCTTTAAGAGTCTGCCGCTGATAAATCACCTCACACAGCAAGAGAAAGTAAACAAACAAAAAAAAACTGCTTTTAATGAGACCAATCAATTCAGGGATCTTTGACGTTAGTGGTGAAACAAATTTACATTTACATAAGTTGATTAATTGATTAACTAATCAAGAAAAAATGTGTCAACATTGTTGATCATTTAAGTGAATGTCAAAATTACCAAACATTTGTTATTTGATTGGCATTTTTCTTTATTTTCTCTAAACAAAATGATTAATCAATTCATTAAAAAATAAATAAATAAATCATGAAAATAACTGATAATTGTGACTGATCTGGTTTAAGTTCACCAGAAATATCAGCAGCAGAGTCAAGAGTTCAAGTGTCGCGGGGAAAGACCGCTGAACCCTTCCAGCTTATTTATTGGGCGCTACCCTAAATAACCGTGTCGTCAGACTGCTTTGTGAGTGAAATGTCTTATTTTGTTTAAACTTCAGGGTTGATTTCTGAGCTTTCTTACCCACTACCTTCCCCGTCTGGACCATGTTGCGACTGGTGGTGATCATGGCGTTCCCGATCTTCTTCCCCCTCTCGCTGTTCTGCACCGAGCTGCAGTGGACATGAAAGAGAGGGGTAAACAAAAGGTTCACAAACCATGCATGCGTGCACTCCCTGCACCCGGGTGCGACATTGTACGAATTCTTCCACCTTTCCAGGAAACAAACTACTCAAATTGTTGTTGCTATTGCTAAATGTTGCGGCAACCTGTTAGAGGGGATTATCTAACAGCAGAGACTGAGCAGCAGTCACAGGTGGTGTATCTGATGATGGGAGCCGAGAGCGGAAACGAGCAGTGCTACGTTTCACAACAAAACGCACGGCTAAATGCAGCCCTGCGTGGCTTCATCTGAACAGAGGCCTGGTGTGCATCCAACTCACAAGCTTTCACGCGGATCCCCACTGACTTGACATTCAGCAGGAATCCCACTCCTGCATCATCTGGGAAAACAGCACGACAATGTGGATACGTGTCAGCAGCTGCCACTCCGCGGCTTCACACCCTCTGATGAGCCAGTCATTTCATCTGAAAATAAACCCTGCAACTGTGGATTTCACTACACAGCAGCTGCCTTTGATGATCACAACAGAGAGCTATCACGCACAGGTTGAGCGCATTAAAGTGGAGAAAATGACTCCATGTTTAAAATAACGTGGAAAACACTTGCATCTTCCATCATCCTCCATCCCATTGGCTCACACTTAAGATCGAGCCCTCACTGTCTTACAAACCCTTATGAGCTAGAGCCAAGAGACAGTTAGCCTAGCTTAGCATAAAGACTGGAAGTAAGGGGAAACAGCTGGTCCAATGATTAAAAACATTCCTGACAACACCTCCAAAGTTTACTAATTAACACGTTCCATATCATTTATTAAGTGTTGGTAGAGTTTCTTACATTTGGACAGATACAAGCTAGCTGTTCCCCCTGCTACCAGTCTTTGTGCTAAGCTAGGCTTCTGTTATTAATGCACAAACATGAGATGCTAGCTGTTTCCCCCTGCTACCAGTCTTTGTGCTAAGCTAGGCTTCTGTTATTAATGCACAAACATGAGATGCTAGCTGTTTCCCCCTGCTACCAGTCTTTGTGCTAAGCTAGGCTTCTGTTATTAATGCCCAAACATGAGATGCTAGCTGTTTCCCCCTGCTACCAGTCTTTGTGCTAAGCTAGGCTTCTGTTATTAATGCACAAACATGAGATGCTAGCTGTTTCCCCGCTACCAGTCTTTGTGCTAAGCTAGGCTTCTGTTATTAATGCACAAACATGAGATGCTAGCTGTTTCCCTCTGCTGCCAGTCTTTGTGCTAAGCTAGGCTTCTGTTATTAATGCACAAACATGAGATGCTAGCTGTTTCCCCTGCTACCAGTCTTTGTGCTAAGCTAGGCTTCTGTTATTAATGTACAAACATGAGATGCTAGCTGTTCCCCCCTGCTACCAGTCTTTGTGCTAAGCTAGGCTTCTGTTATTAATGCACAAACATGAAATGCTAGCTGTTTCCTCCTGCTAACAGTCTTTGTGCTAAGCTAGGCTTCTGTTATTAATGCACAAACATGAGATGCTAGCTGTTTCCCCCTGCTACCAGTCTTTGTGCTAAGCTAGGCTTCTGTTATTAATGCACAAACATGAGATGCTAGCTGTTTCCCCCTGCTACCAGTCTTTGTGCTAAGCTAGGCTTCTGTTATTAATGTACAAACATGAGATGCTAGCTGTTCCCCCCTGCTACCAGTCTTTGTGCTAAGCTAGGCTTCTGTTATTAATGCACAAACATGAGATGCTAGCTGTTTCCTCCTGCTAACAGTCTTTGTGCTAAGCTAGGCTTCTGTTATTAATGCACAAACATGAGATGCTAGCTGTTTCCCCCTGCTACCAGTCTTTGTGCTAAGCTAGGCTTCTGTTATTAATGCACAAACATGAGATGCTAGCTGTTTCCTCCTGCTACCAGTCTTTGTGCTAAGCTAGGCTTCTGTTATTAATGCCCAAACATGAGATGCTAGCTGTTTCCCTCTGCTACCAGTCTTTGTGCTAAGCTAGGCTTCTGTTATTAATGCACAAATATGAGATGTTGATCTTCTGCACTCGACATAAGGACGCATAATGTATCTGAAGCAGCACAGACACCAGAGGGAGGACAGAAATCATTCAAAGACCAGAGTAAATATTGGTCCTGAAGGTTTAACAAGGAAGGCATGCCGTCTACTTCCTAATTTCTTTAGTGACAAAGTTGAATAGAATCAACTGTCAGAGCCACGATTCAGAGTTAATCTAAAGGACAACTTCTGTGTGTGAAACCCAAAACCAAACAGAAATTGAGACGTGTGTGTGAGTTGCCGGCGTAACTGCTGTCATTCCTACACACCGCAGACAGATATAGCATTTCTCTGACAGCGCTCTGTGCACAACAAGACCCAACGGAGCGTGAACTGGCACCACGGCTCGCTGCCTTTGTGGCGTCTTGGAGTCAGACGGACATCCCATCGGCGGCGTCACTCATGGGACACCGGGTGTATCTGCCAAACAAGCTTGCGGTTGCTATGGCTCTTGTTGCTGGATCAATAACCCAGCGTCCACCAGAAATCTGCCCTCACTGTTACCAACATCCTTTTGTCTTTATTTTTAGTTCATCATTAGAGCAGTTTGTGTGTAATATGTTTTTTATTGACATGACCATTTGATTTTACTGCCCAGCAGCACTGTGTAACCATCATCTCTCATGTAGCGTTGGTGATATTACCGCTAAAAGTCACTAGATTAGTCTCAAGATATCACAATTTCCTGGTTTCTTGACTTATTTCTCATAACGTGAAACATTTGGGAATAAAAACTCCTCACTGTCTTGTTGTGCTTTCTACAAATCACAGATTCAAAACGGTCAAACAGAATGTGTTAAACCTCATGGACACTTCTGTGGCTTCAATCTCATCATGCAGCACTGTTTAAAAGGTATCCTGCAGAGTTTCCCCGTTCTTCTTCCCCCCCTTTTGATGGCGCATTGTTAGCCTGTTACCAACAGCAACTGTCCATCACTGGAATAATGTGAAAACAACACATGAAAATAATTTGTCTAATCCTTTTTTAATTTAATTTTGCTTTAAAGTTAAAAAAACACTAAAAACTAGTTTAAAAATCAAAAGTCTGGGTCTTGACTTGCTATGACTCGCTAATTGATTTACAGGTATTTACATACTTCAGGTGACTTCAAGTATTGAACTTATCCAACAATCTCTTTACCTCTTCCAAGGTCTACATATAAAATTTTGATTGGATTTAATTTATTTTAAATAAAAAGAAAAACTTCTTGATTTCTGAATATACCTCAAAGTAGATCAAAGTTCTTCTTCTCTATTAGTCTCAGGAAAGATATCGGGCTTGTATTGCTCTGTTTTTGGATTTCTTCTTTGATGTTATCTTTGTTTTTGTACTTTTACTATTTTATTGTCTATTTCAACACATATGGTAAAAAAAAAAAAAAGTATAATACTAATAGGATAGCAAAAGACATCCAGAGTCATGACTAAAATGTCTTGCTCAGTTTACTGCAAGTGTGGCATACTCTAATCATGGAAAAAATATTAATAACGTCCAAGCTGTTGAGCGGTGGAATAATGGAAACACTGTGGGAAAATGATCATATTTAAACCTTTTTTTTTCCCCCCCCGGACACCACCCAGCCTCAGAAAAGCTTCCAACAATCTCTCGGTAACAGAAGGCAGTATTTCCCCTGCCGTGTCCACTGTTAGCTCAGAGAGGAGCCCGGCGGACTCACTGACTCTCCATCTCCCTTGCTGACCCAAATAAACAGCTCCTTATTCAGCCTGGTGTGGTACGCTGACAACAAAGAAAGATCCTCTAACAGTGAGTGCCTGCCTGCAGCCGTGCAGCCCGTCACATGACTCTGTTTTCTGAGAACATCTCCGCCACCGGCTGCTCTTAGTCCAACGCCGATGACGGGGACACATGAAAAGGGTCCGCTGCGTTTGCCCCCGAGTGCTTCCGTGATACACATGCAGCACAGCACATTCACAAGGAAGTCATGCGTAGTTTTTTATTATTTTTTTTCCCAGGGGAGTATAAATAGAGGGGAGGGCAGCAGCAGTGGGACAAAGAGTTATGAGCTTAGCAGAGTGGATGGACTCAGCTTTCCACTTCCACTTTCCACTCAGTCAGCCTCTCCTTACAAGTGGGACACATCAGACAGTCGCCGTCTGTCCCACTAACCCCGGTTTCCCCTCGACGTCCCGCCTCAAGTTGTAGGAAAACAGCGCTGTGTTTACCGATGCAAGAATGTTTTCTGCCCTCCCTGAGTGATGAGAGGCAACAAGGCAAGGCTTTGGGGTCAGACTCAACACTGATGGATACAATACAAACAAACCAAACACTGTAAACATCCATCTAAGTCTCAGTGGGGGGGAGTAAAGCTTAGTAAGGAACCGGGTGATGTGATGCTCAGGAAGCGAACTCAACATCAGAGTAACAGCTCGTCATTAGCTTAGCTTATCCACCAGAAAGAAATAAGTTATTTAGTTTATGGTAAAGGCTTTTATTTAATGCTAACTATAGTTCAGTTTTTAAGTGTTATAAGCTGTGTTTGTGTACGCATTTTACTTTTGGTTTTGTTCTGTCTCAAAGAACCTGCAAATTACACACAAATCATGGGAATTAAAACGTATCAAATAATATAAAACAAAATATAAATGGCACATAACACAAACAAAGTGTTGAAGCAAAGTATTTAACTTGAACTTATTTCTGCAGACTTTTCCCTTATTTCAACTTAATAACTTTTATTTACCGTGTGTGCATATTGTGTAGGCTGCCTCTTTCCTTCTCACCCCAAACCGGTCGAGGCAGATGGCCGCCAACCCCGAGCCATGTTTCTGCCTCTCTCTTCGCCTCTGTCGCCTAGTGCTTGCTTAACATCACAGAGTACAGTCTCTTTTATGAAAACCGCTCTGAGATAACTGTTGTTGTGATTTGGCGCTAAATAAATAAATCTGAATTGAGTAGAATTGTTTAACTACAATGTCCCACTTAGTGCATGGTGACAATTCTTTAATAAGTGAACCTTATTAACCTTATTTTAAACTTGATAAAAATTACTATGAGGCTCAAAAATCCAGAATCGGTCAGGTTAAATACATTTTAAACACTTTTTTAGGGTGTTGGTTTGGATAAATATTTCTATTCGCTAGAACAATTTAGCATTCAGTGGCAATTAGAGCAAACAGGAAACATGTAAACTGCCCTCAAATATTTGGGAAAAGCCATGGGCGTAACCGTGCATTATCTGGGGAGGCCGTGCCTCTTGTTATCTTGTTACGTCCTCTTTATTTTCAATTAATCACCGTTTGCTGAGGAAGTGGGTGACCCGACAGTTCAGAAAAGCAGACACGACTCCAGAAGGTAAGCAATGTACTGCTGCGGGCAGCCGAAAAACTTATCGTAGCCACCTTAAAAATATCAATATCAGTTTAAGTGTTCGCTATATTTCAAATACTTTCACTCTTTCAGACAAAGCCACCAGACTCCTTTGACAAAAACAGTGATTTTACCTTGCAGAACACGGGACAAAACACCAAAGTCACACTGTGATGTAAACAAGTAATCAAGTGATCAAAGGAAAACTTTTGGAAAACGCTAATATAATATTTACAATTATCCTTATTATTGATTTAGTGTTGTTGGTTTCAGTTTTTTGTCTGGGTGGGGAGGATTTTGACATCCTTTAAGAGATGTACGTCTGCGAGGCTTGAAGCTTTTGACAGTCAATAAACACTCGTCTCTGATGTTCAAGGTCGCAGTGAAGACTGAGCTGTTTATCCGCCGCGGTGCCCTCACGTCTCCGTGTACACGCAAACACACACACAATCCCCTCCTGTTATAGAGCTCGAACAGAAAGCTGAGGCATGAAATCAGACGTGTTTATTCCCGAGTAGCTCCGATGGCCAAACTCCCTGCTCCTCCCTCGTCGCCCCGCGACACCGCCATGGCGGCCAAATCTAGAGTTTTACAGTGCAGCGAGAGGCCGTGCTGCTTCGCCCTCTCCTCTGACCCGGTCACCACTTAAATCCTCTCGTAAGACGAATCATCAAAGCGTTTTACATTTGAGAACGTGGACAGAGAGAGAGATGCCTTTTCAGTGGCTGCTCCTCATCTCTGGAACATTTTACCGAGTTGAGTTTTAAAATTTTTGACCTTTCTACTGTCTTTGTTGTAAATATTTATTGTGTATCCTGAATTTGGAAAGCGCTTTGGTCAACTTGTTTTTAAATGTGCTATATAGTAAAATTTGAACATGAACCGGTGAATTTGTCACATTGTTTAATTTATTAATTAATTTATTTTCTGACTAATCTACTAATGGTTTCAGCTCTAAACAAAATATTGGCTGATGTTTCTAGATATGTTCATTAAGATTATTTATAGATTATTTTAAATATTATTATTATTAAGATTATAGAAAAATATTTTAAAAATGTATAAAACTACTAAACATACAGTTACTGTTGTTATTGTTATAAATATTATGTAAGGTTATCACTTAATGTTTTTTCTTTCCTTGTTTTAAGTGAGTGATATCTATTTAGAATTTTTATTTAAAATATTTTATTATTATGTTTATTTATTATTTATTTATTTATTCATTATTTGAATTCATGTTCAGCTTTGTATAATGTTTTAATATTGCGTAATCTTTTATTGTTCTTCATTATCTTGTATTATGTTTTACATGTACTTGTAAAGTCTAAATCTGAAAGGGAGGTGCCTGATTAAATAAGAGATTATACTTTATAATGAGTCAATTTCTTTCAACTTCCAAATCATTTAATGGCTCATTTTAATCACGTTTTGACAAATTATGACATTACTGACGAGATTAAGTACAACATTAAATGAATAGGAACTTAATGTCAATACTGCATTGTTTTTTTAAATTGAATTGTTTCATTGTAAATAAAAATACATCTTTGGTTTTATTACATTTACTCATTTACGCCTTTATCCAAAGCGACTTACAGCTGCTATTTATGTCAGAGGTCGCACGCCTCTGGAGCAACGAGGGGTTAAGTGTCTTGCTCAGGGACACATTAGCTGATGTGCCACACTGGGAATTGAACCCGGGTTTCTCACACCAAAGGTCACCAAGTATTTCAGTATAAGTGTAGAAATTGTTTGTGTTAAAGGATAATTTTGGTACTTCTGAATCTGGGCTAGTAGGTGAAAAAAGTTTTGAAATCTGTGTGGTAAGCGGCTTCAGCCGGCAGCTGCAGCGTATTCCTTCGGGGCAATTACACCCGTCTAAATTACGTCCACATAAAGTGCTTCTTTTTGCCACCACTGTTACAATACAATACAAAAATATAATTAAATTATTTATATCTTTTTGTTATTTTTCATCTCATCTGGCTCCCTCTTTGGCTTTTCATTATTATATGTTTTCACATAATTTTTCCATTTCTGATGTAAATGCTGCGCAGACAAACCAAAGTTTAAGGTTCCCCTGCAGTTTGTTTGTTTACTGAGTATTTACGACCCAGTTCACAGCGCTCGTGTCACCAAACACCCACCAAACGGGCAAAGTGACAGCTCAGAGTTTCACAGCCACGCAGATCTGCCCGTGTTCTCACCGTAAAGCTAAATTAGGGATGGACACACTTAACTGTGTGTGTGAGTGTGCGTGTGTGCGTGTGTGGTGGGGCATTTATCCGACGCGTAACACTAGAAGCGGCGCTCCAGCGGTGGTCAGAGTCACCTTTCATCCAAACTCTCCGGGAATGAAACCAGAGCTAAAGTTGAAGAAGTCTCCGTTCGGCTCGTTCTTTTTTTTTTTGAGAATGAAACTCGCTCATTATTAATGACTTCAGCTGATATGAGACCCTCGCTGCCACCACAACCCCCGACCCTTCGCCTCCACCCACAGACACAGGATGAGGTAACACACTGCCTGCTGCTCTCTGTAACATACAGTCTCCATAAAGTATTCATGGCTGGCTGTCCAGCGCTGAGCACGACAACTTTTGGAAATGTAATCATTAGTGGTCTTAAAAAGACTTAAGACCAGACTACAGCAGTGAGGTATCAACTTTTACAGATTCAAAAAACAGACTTAAATCAATATTTTATACTTTTGTCTTTAATTATTTACTGTTTTTTCTTCTTGCTAATAAGCGCAGACGTCCGAGAACACCACTGAGGACACTGACAACAATTTACTCTTATTTAAAGCAGGGGTCTTAAACTAAGATCAGGCTGCGTAAATTGTAAGAATTTATTGTTAAATCCAGCACACAAATATGTTCTTCAAGTTTTTCCCACTTTAGATTATCCTCCAGTCGTTTAGTTTGGAGTGAGCTTTTACTTTTCCAGAAAGTATGGAGTCTAATCTGTGTCAAAAGTTCGACGAAAAACGAATTTGTGCTCTTAAAGAGCATAAGTCTTGCTCCTAAAACAATATTTCGTGAGCACAAATCAACAAAACATAATGATAAACAATATTTTTGACATTTTAACAGATGTTTAAGGTTTGCACAAGATATCAAGAGCGTTTTAACTGGCAAAATCTGACAGAGTGAAATCCACGTCTATGTCAAAATGTGTGTCAAAACAGAAATGAATTAAAATCAGGTGTCTCAGATGTCGGCCCCCAACTGAGGCTGCAAACTGCAGCTGTGCTTACTGGAACATCACCTTTCTGTATCACCACACGAGGGCAGCAACATGTAAGTTTTGGTGAGCACTGTGTCAACTGCTGCAGCAAATCATCTGATACAATGAACTTTAAAAGATAATAATAATAAATAGGTCACAGCTCTGCTGCTGCACTGCGCCTGTGTCCCCTTTTGTCTTGTCTGTTATTTATGTCTTACACGCTGTTATTTCTGATATTCTGTGTCTTAAAGTTGCAGTGTTTTATTCTAGTATAAAGGCCGTGATTCCCACTGCGATGAATAAAAAAACGCATGTATTGTAATGTGCGTGGAAGAATGAGTGCAAATACAGCAGAGGAATGACAGAGCACTCACTGTGAGAGTCGTAGTTTTACGTCAGCCACACTGTACTGGCCCTGGAACGGGTGTCTACAACAGGGAACAAAGGCAGAGGTCACTCATAAATAATGTGCAGCACACAAAACAGATTTTCCGTCTGAAGCAGGAAGATTACAACAAATCTCTCTCTACTCCTCATGTAAAACAATCCTGCACGCACACAGGCTGATCTGGATAATTAAGGTCTAAATACAAGTTATCTACACCTTCCAGGCTGGAAGTCAATTTAAATTGTACAAATTAGAGGTTGACATACAGTATATGTATTTTTTAATGGCTGATGTCCGATATTTAGAGAGCAGGGCAGCCGACTGATGACATATAATGCTTATATCAAAACAAAGCAAAGTCATTAATGAATGAAATAGATTTATTAATCCACCGATTAATCGGTCTATCACTAACGCAAACTACATCAGCTTGTGACAAGCAGAGGTGGAGCAGAACAATGACAAAGAAACATTTAAAAGCAGCTGATCAGTTGTTTCTCTGTATGTTTTTGATTTGGGACACAATCCCAATCATTTCTCATCTCTGAGTTGCATGTTTTGCGTCCCAACGTTTGTTTTATTTATTTATTTAATCAGGCTGATTCAATGTCTGTCGTCAAGAAAATGCAGAGTTGATTTGCTGCACACTTTAAAATAACAAGTTTTGGGCTCGGGGACGACATGAAGTCACTCAAAGTCTAAAGTCTGAGAGTTAAGGTTATTATTGTTTAATCTTGTAAAGTCAAAAGCCATCAGAGTCCAGTCTGAGACCAACATCTGGTACAAAAGCATGCTGGGAGGAAAAGTAAGTGGCTTGCAGTCCTTCAGAGGTCAGTGTCCCTCCTGTCCACTTACCCCGGGGTGATGGCGGCCATGGCGGGGTGCTTGTTGCTGTACCACACCCGGTAGTTGTGGGTGATCTTCCAGGCTGCGATGAAAGGCGCGCCGTAATCAGCCAGCAGCCTCTCGTTATCTGCAGGGACACGACACAAGGGAGACCAGAGAAACGAGGAGTGATGAGCAGCGCAACCGGATTCTCTCTACAAAGTTAATTACGCGCAACGATCGCTCGCATGACGCAACGATTACAGCTAATTAGCAATGCCTCTGAAGATGACAAGCTCTGAAGTAAAATTAATATAGAATCAACTCATTGTAACTCGACCGAGAACTAAATTACAGCTTTTCAGATGTTTGCTCAAATACACTCAAAACAGATTCAGTGTCTTAATGTGCAGTAAGAACATATTAACATCACAAATGCCTTTTGGTTTTTATGAGGATGTTATGTGTTTATTTTGAATTTTTAACCTTTTGTTTGGATATGAAAAGCTTGTTTTTGTTTTGTTGAACTGTGTCCACGAGCAAAAACACTGAAGAGGAAAGATTTTTTTTATCTTTGACATTAAGAGGAAACAAAGTCTGGCTTTTCTTTCGTCTGTCGAGCACTAATTTATCTTAGAAGGTATAATTGCCAATAATCAAGGAAAGGCAAATGATACCAGAGATAATAAAACTCGCTTATGTGTAAACTGAATTAGTTTATTTTTTATTTTCCCCCGATATTATGTTTGATTTCTATTTTTAGGAATACAGGCTATGTGAGTTAATCATGTTGTTTCAGTAAGTAAGGGATTATTTTATTCATAAAAAGTAGGGGTGCGAATCACCAGAGGCCTCGCGATACGATATTATCACGATATTTATGTTGCGATTTGGTTTTGTTGCAATTTTAAATATACTGAGATATATTGCAATTTATTATTAGGTCCCTAAAGTCAAACTTTGTCAACATATGTTTATCTAAAAAGGAACAATTCTCTGTTTGTTCATTTCACTTTTACTTCAGTTTTTACTTTTATTTCATTTCACCTCTATATGGTCCTGTAAAGTTTTCTAGTGGACTAAAAAAAAACAATAGATTTTATTACTGTAGTACAAAAAAGTTAAAACTCCAATCTGCAATTTATATAATAAAATATCGATACTTGGCGTCCGTGTATTGATACAGTATTGCCATGGCAACTATCACCATACTATGCTGTATCTGTGTGAAAATCAGTTGGCAGATCAATCCACCTTAAAATATATTAATGCTTTGGAAAATGATCTCAGCAGATGAAGTAAAACATTGTATATGTACAAAGACTTGAGGCCAAGCCATTTTGGATTTAAGGTTAAAAATAACCCTTTAACGGAGAGTGAAGGAAAAAGCGGCACGATTAATTAATTTTAAGGAACAACGAAGTGCATGAGGGAGTCCTGAGTCTTCCTACCTTGCTGCAGTGCAGAGGACAGTAAGGAGTGGATGTAGAGGGTGAACTGGGCTCTGATCCACTCGTCTCCGCCCTCCCAGCCCGTCCCGTCCAGGAAAACGTCATCTCGGTTCTCCGTCACGTGTTTGACCAGGTAGTCGGCAAAACGCAGGTCCGCCGTCGTCAGGCTCAGGATCTTCCGGAGCTCGGGGTCCTGGATCTGGACACTGGCTTCTTCCACCTACAACACAAAAACACATCCAGTATTTAACTTGAAAATTAGACTTTCAGGGTTCAGTGTGTAAGTTTTAGTGGCATCTAGTGGTGAGGGTTGAGAACTGCAACTAACGGCTCACGGTGCGTTCACATGCTCCTCGGATGGTCTCATCTCGTTCTCCCGACTTTGGTGCATTCATGCGCTCTTAAGCTACTCTGAAGCTACTACTGTGTTGGATTATTATCAGAGCACAACACGCAGACAACTATGATATCTTATATATATTTAATTTCTAAATCCACGGCGTATGTAGATGTAGAAATGTCTCATTCTGAGGTAATAAAACATAACGGTTCATTATGTAAGGTCTTTATACACCACTGAAAACATAGTTATGGATATTAAATTGCATTTCTGTCACTGGATCCTCCTGAATATTACGCACTGGACCTTTAAGGTTCAATTTAAGCACAGAATAACTACATACATGCAGGACTTACATCAACAACTGCGTCACTGAGGTGCCTCTGCTGGCGGAAGAGGATGTTGGTCGCCCCTGCAACGAAGCCGCGCACCGTCACGTCTGAGAGGAGGTGATGCTGCTGCAGGGCCATGTAGGGCAGACACAGGTAACCCTGGCAACAAAAGGCAAAGGTCACTGTGCATATACGAGTACCAGACGGGCGGGTTACCATCTCCAGCTGGGCTGGTAACAGGGGGAGGAGAAGCATCCAGACACACAGACACACCAGACAAAAGCTGTTTAAGGGTTAAATCTGAAGCAATATCCTGCTGGAACTCAAAACACACACGGGTTATTTGATGAGCGGGAGGTTGAACATAGATACTGGCTATTTATCAACTAATATTGATCTTTTATGAACTCGTGTCTGCACAAAAAGCTCTCACGCTTTTATTTTGGAGGCACAATCACTTAAGAGGAAGTGATTGTGTGAGTAACTGCTGCTGTCATGACTGAGATCTGTTTCAGCACCAGCCCCTATCAATTTATTTACTTTTTATTTTTCTGTTATCAAAGCAATCAGGCTGCCTAATAGAAACTACAAACATTAGAAACTTGAGCTGAATTTATATATAAATAAATGAAGTGATTCTTTCTTTTTAACCACTGGAGTGTCACCTTGATCCTGAATCTGTTTTAAAGAATGCTCTATATTTTAATAATTTGTTGGGGTCCTGGTTACCAGGTCACCTGGACACGTGCACGATTTACCACCGTAATGGAAATAAGCCTTGGACCTTTATAGAAGTCTCTCGTCTAATAATGGTAAATAAATTAAACTTAAACAGATCTCGTTGTCTGTCTCCACGTTTTGTGTCTCAGTCCAAAGCCGAAGCAAATGCTGCGCTAGTTTGAAGAGTTTTAGTATTTTAGTGAGACTGTTTACCTTAGTGAAGATGGGGAGCGGCAGGCCGTACTGATCCTCCTCCAGGCCGGACACCAGACCCTGGACGACCCCTCCCTGACCGCTGGCGGCCTGTGGCTGCACAGTGATGGGCGTCCCCGGCTTGGAGTCGAAGGCGTCCTCTGACGCCGTCTCTTTCCCCTCTGCTGCCTCTTTAGGACCACTTTCCTCTAACACGCTGGGGTCCAGAGTCTCCCAGTCGCTCTCTGAGGACTCCGGAGAGGTGCGTGACGGGGGTTTCAGGAGGTGGTTGTCCCCCTCCGTGCTGTTCCCGGAGGACGGAGTCTCCCCTGCCTCCAGCGCGGTGTTGGCGAGGTCGGTGACGGACACGGAGACGAACTCCTCGGCTCCTGAGACGCTCTCCACCAGGATCAGGTCCTCAGACACGCTGCTCTTAGGCCTGTAGTGGGACGAGTCCACCAGGCCGTGCTCGATCATACCTGGACAAATCAGATAAAAAGAAAATGCCAGCGTCATTTTATTTCATTTCAGTCCCTTTTTGTCCCATTTAGCCTTTTGGCGTCTACGAGATTTCAGTTTGATGTACATCTACAATCCCAGAATCTTTCCAGACCATAAACGAGACTACGAGGTGTTTTAACAAAAAGATCTTCCTTTAACAAATACAAATTATTAAATCATGAGCACCATGGCAACAGACTAACTTGGTTTCACGGCTGGACAATAAAACAATAACAATAATTATGGCAATATAATTTTTCTCAATAACAATATAGCAAATGTTCAATAAAAATTCAATAAATATTAGACTTTATTCACTTGAATCATAAACGAATTAGGACTTAAACTTCTTTATTAAGATGTTTATTTCGTTGAGGATTGAAAAAGCTTTTATTTAATTTTACTCATTTGTTGACAAGGATTTAACTGTGTTTAATGTTCTACCTAAAGTTTGTGCAGTGATCTGCTGTTTGGCATCAAGCGTCGACCATAAAGAAAAGTTTAAACCAGAATTAAGCGCCAACTTTTACTCAGGAGCAAAAATCTGCCTTCAAACTTGAAAGATTTAACGATTTGATATTTATCATGATAATTATCGATATCGAAAGATATGAAACTTTTTATAGTGATTACATTTATAGTGATCTCATCGTCCAGCCCTACTTGGTTTGGTATAATTTTAGCACAGACATTAATGTCCGTTTACTAATTTTGTACAATATATTTCCACACGTTTAAACTTTTATACTATTTTTTAAACTTGCCTAGATCTGGATTTTGCCAGATTTATTATTACTACGTTCTGATCTGATAATAAAATGTAAACATATTTTTTGTAAGACTGTTTTGTGTCAGTAAAGATTTTTTTTTTTTACAGTATCAGTACAGTCACTGCTTTCAAAAGGCATCATTTAATGTGCAAGAGGAGAGAAAATGAAACTTTTGGAGTTGCTGACCTGGAAAAAGTGATAAAACTGTCATCAGAGCTCCTACAAGTCTGTTGACAGGAGACACGTAGAACAGGACCTGCAAACACAAACAACAGCGTGAAGTCAAGACAGAAATACGGAGCCATTTTTCAGAAGAGTTCCGAGAAAAGAGAAAAGATTTGTTAGAGTTTGTAACCGTACCTTCTTCTCCAGCAGAATAAGCTTGAAGAGGATGAGAACCTATGAAGGTAAAATTATAAGAATTACAAATCCAAACGGCTGTAACACCACCAGCAAACACATTATTGTCCTGTCTGCGATTTTCTACCTTGTGTCGAAAGTGCAGTATTAAATCTCTTGGTGATAACCCTGAAGAAAGGAGACAGACAACAACTGAGGAGTTTAGCCTCGGATAAAAATGCAGTTAACAACAATCACAAGTCCTAATAACCATAAATATGGGCCGTTAATGAATATATCCATCTCTGGAACAACAAAACAAGTATTTGAAATGAGTATTTATGTGATATCAGACGTTACAACAGTGTAGTAATGCTCTATTTTACAAAAGTACATATATTTGCAGCCAGTTGTGTTTTTCCAGAATACTTTCTTGAGTTTAAATGCATGAAAGTGAAAATTAAAAAAAAGAGAAATTAGCGTCAAACTGCGCCTTTATTTGTGTTTATCTCCTCATTCTTCAGCCAAAACAATCCCACTGTGGAAACGTGTCCTGCCAGCTGTCGCCTGCAGCTGCACTAAAAAAAAAAAATTTACCTACCGAGATAAACCTGTGATCCTTCTAGAGCCGAACCCCTCAGAGAACCGTTCATGTGGTCGTACAGTTCCTGCGGGGTCGGAGGAGGAAGCAGAAGGTGAGCGGAGGCGACAACAGACTGGCGAAGCGTTAACAGACGGCGTCGGGAGCACGTTCTCACCTTTAAAATGGAGATCTGGGAGAAGTCTTTCTCCTCGAAGTAGGCGTGCGTGATGAGCTGCAGTTTAGCTTGAAGCAGGCCGTACAGAGGCTGGAAATCAAAACAAACACGGTCAGCAGCAGATTGTGTGTGTGTGTGTGAGTCATTTAGAGCATGACCCATAGAAACAGTTTAATTTATCCTCACAGGGACAAGCAACACTCAACACCATGTTTATCCTCCTTTTCAGCAGGAAATGATCAGACCTCAGAAGATCTATTGTTTTCAGCGTTGTGCTCATTAAACTTCTCTCAGGCTGTGTTCGTCTTCTGGACGCAGACAGTAGCTACGTGTCTTAAAATGTGTTAGTTTACTTTATGAGTATATTCTTCCCACGGCCCTGACACAAACCACAATACTGCCCAAAACTGTGTCTGTGTCCACAAATAGAAGTGATGTGGCAGCAAGATGAGGAACTTTCTAAGAGGATCAACAGATCAGCTGGATGGTCATTAAAAGCTACATCCTCTTAAGCAGTGGTGGAAAGTACATTACATTACATTTACAGTAACTCCTTCAGCTGACGCTTTTATCCAAAGCGACTTACAATTGACACACAGCTCTGGAAAAAATTAAGAGGCCGCTGTAAAATTATCCTTCATTTTGGTTTTACTATTTATACGTATATGTGTTTGATTAAAATAAACATTTTTGTTTTATTCTACAAATGTTTTGACAACATTTCTTCCAAATTCCAAATAAAAACTTTCTCATTTAGATTATTTATTTCAAGAAAATGACAACTGGTCAAAATAACAAAAGAGATTTCCAGACCTCAAAAACTGCAGAGAAAACAAGTTCACATTCATTTTTAAAACAACAAAATACAAATGTTTTAACTTTGGAGGAGTTCAGAAACCAATATTTGGTAAAATGAAATGAATTAACTGATTTTTAATTATAGTTTTCATGCGTCTTGACATGCTCCCCGCCAGTCTTTCACATTGCTGTTGGGTGACGTCACATCGTGTAGATGTTCCTTTTGTGCTGATCTGAGACGTCCCGATCAGCAGTAAATATATTTATCATTTTCAGTCTTACACTGACAGGAACAGTAGCCTCCGCCAGCTAAATGCTAAATTATTTTGTCAACCGCTCATCCTTTTTCCTGAAAATAATTTAGAAGTCATGTCATAATCTGCTAAATGACATTTAACCTGTCCCCTCTGATCTGAAACAGCCCCTTCTTTCACTCAGCAAGAGCTCAAGACTGAGTCCACAAGATTGTTTTAAAAAACAAAAAAGTAGGGGAGAGCCGGGACGAACAAAACACTTTTCAGATATACGTCATTTTAAAATATAACGTTACAGACAGAATCGTCCCGACAGAGACTCTTGACGTTTAAACTTCAGTAGCTTCTAAAGTGTACAACTTTGACATTTAAAACTTCAGGGTGTGTCAAAGTACTGACTAATCTTTCATGTGAGCATGACGATGGCACATGGAACAATAAACACAACTCGTCATTCAAAAAAAAAAAAGATTGCAAGAGTGAATTTACTTTCCGTGATTGAAAACAGCTTCTTTCATATAACTCTGTGAAAGTGGGTCCACCTGATGTTCCCTGTTCTGTTAATTACTGTGTTCTGTATGTGCTGAGGTAGTTTGGCATTTCAGACTCGTACGGGCTCCGAGAAAATCGCCGTGTTTCATTCGTCCCGCGTTTCAATCGTCGCCGGCTCTCCCCTACATAGAGAGGTACAAACTCCCTTTCCTAAATGTTTTAAAATGTGACACCAGATAGTAATAAATGGGTTTAAAACCAGTAGACAGCGCAGTATTTCACTAAAAACCTTCGATTAAAACACATTTTCTTAATAATAGTTTATCTAAAGGCTCATCCAGTATCATATCTTATTGCTCCAGAGCCTGCAGCCGCCACGGTGAATCTACCTTACACCATGTCATTTAAATCTCTGTGCATGAAGGAGAACTTCACTTATGTTGATCACTTCATGTGAGAGGAGACGCGGAGACTCGCTGGATTCATCCTCGAGCATCAGAGGAGAAGATGCCGGGAGATTTCCTGCTACGATGAATCACTTCTGCATGATCGTGGTAAGGCCATGACAAAGCTCAACGGCCCACTGAAAGCTGCTCTTTCTTATTATTCTGTCGTGTTATGAGATAACAGCGTCGTCCTCTGGACTGACTCACCACTCGACTGAGGACGCAGACGCTCTTCTGAACGGTCTCTCTGGTGACGTCGGCCAGTCGGACCTTGAGGGCCTGGAAGAGGGAGTGAAAGCATAAAAACCAAACCAAGCATCTGCGAGGCCGCTGTGTGACTCATCGCTCTGCAGACGACCTCGTGAAAAAAAAACCCACACTGATGTCATGAGAGACAAAAATAGAACGGGAGGATGTTGTCATTTTATTTCCCCGTCTTTCCTTCGAATCCAGAGGGCACATGAAGACGGCAGCAAACCGTGCTTTGTGTGGTAAATATAAACTCTGCGGCCAAAAGTAGGCGGACACCTAAACATTACACCCACATGATCGTTAAACATCTAATCACATAGCCTTGAACGCAACCTGCGTCTATAGCAGCTCAATATAGTCGAGCTCCAAACGAAAGCGTTCAGGTTTGATTTGGCTCCATGATTATAGCCCCAATATCTACTTTTAATTCTCTTCTGCATCGGATAGTTTGGTTTGTTTCTTTTAATATTTTACTCTCTGACCTTTGGATAGTTTGTAGTTGTGACATAAACACTTTCGTAGTGCTCTGTATATGTTTATTAAAGGGCACCTTCGGCTGTGTTGCTTTTGTCGTTTTTCCCAATCTGCACTCATTTGCACATGATTGTAACGTCAGGGCATCTGGAATGATCAGCATTGTGTATCATAATTACTACTAATTATAGTCTCAGCGCCATTAACAATCAATCAGATTGAAATTGAAACTGTATAGAAAACGTTTCAGCTCATAACGTGAAGTAACACGGCTTTAACCTGAAGCTAGCTCGCCATCTAACGCCTCCTGTTCAGACGCTCCGGTGTCTCCAGGAGGGCTCAGCTTTGCAGACGCTGCAGTTAACAACCTTTTTGGCTGAGCGAAGAGAGAAATGCTCCCACACTTTGGAGGTTTTAGGTTGTGACGTTACGGCCTGATGATGTCATGAACGAATCCATTATTAAAGTCGTTGGTAACTAATAATCGATTTTTGTCGATTAGCCGTTGCGCCCCTGCACTGAAACAGGAAAGGGTTTTCCCCAAACTGCTGTCACAAAGTTAAAAGCACTCTATTGTCCAAAAAAATCACTGTGTGCTTCCACCAAGTAGAACCTAAGAGGCTAAACCATAATTGTACTTGTGTATTGACTAAATCCCCTTAATTTATGTTGTTTATTTTAAATTATGTCTATTGATTTATATATTTGTAGCTATTTATTTTTGTATTTATTTATTTTTGCTTATTTACTTTCGCTTGTATGCTGTTTAGTTGTACAAATATGGAAGGTCTATGCAACGTTACAACGATGCCTGTTTGTTTACTGAAAATGCAAATAAAGTGATGAAAAAAAAAAGTACTTGTGTATTTCTATTCTATGTAACTTTGTACTTCTACTAACTTCTGAGGCAAACCCTGTAATTTTTACTCCCCTATGTTTATCTGACAGCTTTTGTTACCTGTTACTTTGCAGATTCTAATTAATATTACGAAATATAACCAACAAACAGATTAATTAAACTACAGTACAGTCTGTAAAGTAGTGACAGTTTGCCCCTAGCTTTATATTAACGTGTTGTACGCATTAATGCATCCACAGTAACATTATTCTGAAAAGGGTTAATCTGCATAATGAGCACTATTTTGAAGCTAATGTTTTAGTACTTTTACTTAAGTAAAATTGATTTAACAGGGTATTTCTATTATCCGCCACTGGTGTCTGCAAACGTTCGGCCACAGAGTTGACATCTTTGCTGAGCCAGATTACAAAATTCACGGCTCTGTGAGTGAATGAAGGAAACTAAACGACATGACTGACCTTTGCTTCTATTTGGCGATAGCAGGACACTCCGTAGACAGACTTCATGTCTCCGCTCAGCGGCGGCAGGTGGAAATACACCGTGTCTGCAAAACAACAATATTAATAAAAATATAAACAGCATCATGGGTTCTCGTCTGGAGAATCCATCGGGATCTAAAAAAAAACAGTCAGGAGCTCAGAAAATTAACAGGATACAGAAATAAGAGCCTGCAGAACAAGCTCCAACATCAGTGCTCTCACCTGAGAGCAGGATGTGAAAGGTTCACAGAGAGGATGGTTATGTAAGAGGGAAGGTGTGGAGGAGGGAATTTAAAAAACAACTGTCACTGAGGAGAGATGTTTAAGAAATTATTTTAGCTGTTAAATCCCTGGCAGCGGCAGATTCTCTCTTAACTACAACTCAGACGCCGTGATCTTTACTGCAGCGTGTCAGGGCTGCGAACAACTGGATTATTTTCACGATTAAATCGATTTGTCGTCCAGAAAATTGTGAAAAATGTTTATCAGTGTTTCCCAAAATACCAGGATGACGTCCTCAGATGTCTTGTTTCGTCCACAACCCAAAAATATTCAGTTTACTGTCATAGAGGAGCAAAGAAACCAGACCACGGTGTGTGGATTTCCTGCCTGCCAAGGCGCAAGTGATGTCATCTCATTGCAGCACACAATGAAAATCAGCTCGCCGTGAATTAAAACAGGCTTGACACACAAACACCAGAGTCTCCTTTGGAGCCGTTTCGGTGACAGACTCCGTGACGAAAGACGTCAGCATGCAGGTTCAAGCTGAAACTATTTTGATAATCAATTCAGTAAATAGAAAGTAATTTTCCAGCCTCTGTCGTGTGTCACCGTAAACTGAATACCTCGCTGCTGCAATAAAAGTTTGGTTTTTGTTTGTCTTCAGGGTTTTATTTCCCGCCTAAAAAAAAAAAACTAGCTCATGAATAAAAACGCCAGCTGACTCTAAAGTTTTGGATCTTAGCGCTTCCAAAACACAAATCCAAATGAACGTCCCTCCTTTGTTTTAAATGCTGAATATAATGTCACAATAAAAAAACCTGGATTAATCATCTCTGCCGTGTTTCCAGTCTGCAGGTTAATTCCCACACTGCAGTAATAAACAGAAAGCGATATGATATGGTTGTTTAAGCTTGTGAATCCAAGTAGGGAAAAACAAGTCGAGGACACCGTGAAGCCACAAGCAGCAGGACAGAGGCCACAGCTGCAACACGCCAAGACTGCAGCCTTCAACTCTCTGCTTTAAAGCTTACATTCACACTTTCAGAGCAAATGTTGATTCTGTTTTCTGAAAGCTGCTTCGTGAGGAAGAGTCTGAGGGGAAATGAGACTGCTACAAGCTACCGGCAAGTTAGACGCACAAACCGCGAGCTGCTGACCCGTTCACATCAGGCACGGCGCTAAAAGGGAACTCAGCCTCCATAAAGTAGTGGTTGGTGGTACGGAGGTGATGACACACTTTTATAAAAACAAAAATACAACTGTGCTGTTGGTTTAAGCGCACAAGTACTGGTGATAGGTGCTGATCTTTTTTATTTACTTTTCTCAGTTTATCTCCTGTACTTATTTCTGTCCTTGCTGTAACACCTGAATTTCCCCTCTGCGGATCAATAAAGGCGGATCTTATCTTATCTTAGTTTGCAGCCATGAGCACAGCCTTCATTTCCTCTACATATTGCACTGCGGCACAATGAATGCAACAGCACACTCATTGCTTTCGTCACTTTATATCATTATAGATATTAGTCCAGGAACGCAGAGCTTCACATCACCCCGACGAAAGGTTAAATGAAAGAGGGAGTAGCAGCAAGCTGGAGCCAAAATGACTCCAACACTCCTCCCAAACTGCTTTAGAGTGAAGTCAAAAACACTAGCTTTTTTTTTTACCGAAAGACAAGCAAGAAAGACAACAAACTTTCAGTACCAGGAGCTGGTTTTCAAGGAACTAAAAGGTTCCTTCAGCCCACTGTTGTGTGCGTTTAGAGAAGAGCAGCAGTAAAACCAAAATTCCTGAAATGATGCAAATGAACTTCTGCATTTGGCCTCTACTCGACCAAATTTAGAAATATTCAGCACCACAAAGTCCCAGTACTTTTGGAAAGTACTACCCCCCGAGCGGGGACTTTTTGGGGGGTAAAATAAAGTCCCCAGAACCTAATTTAGACTCTGGTGCCTGTGGTGGAAACAAAGGTTTTCCGAAAGGTTCCTGGGAAAAGTTCCTGAGGTGGAAACGGGGCTTAATTATGTTTAAGGGGGCTTTTCACACATACCTCGTTTGGTCCGAACCAAAATACAGGTGTGAAACGTCCCACGGACCACGGTCTGGACGAAATCTGGTCCGACCAAAAGAGGTAGTTAAAACTGAACCATGGTTTGGTTCGTTTTTTTGGTGGTTCGGGCTTTCAGACTATCTACAGGAAGCCCATCTTTTCAGAGAGGGCCGCTATAGAAGCCCACTGCCACCCATCCCTTTGGTCTCTCTTCAGACTTCTCCTCCTGTCCTGTCGGCGGCGTTATAATGTTCGCACAAGGAGGACGTTTAATTGCAAGGTGTGTGTACTAACATGATGGATCTGTAGCAGCGTTCCTTCAGTGTTGGCAGTAGAATAAAACTCTGCTGTAATTCCTGTGTAAACAACATACAGTAATATCAGTGCCACTGCTGTTTTTATGAGCCGCAGTGCAGAGGGCGTCGCTCGCATCACTACTGTTTGTTTGTTTTTTTTTTTACTCAGCACTCTGCTGTGGCTGCAGAAACAAAGGAGGCAAAAGATTAAGAAACACAACGGCAGGGATCGATTCGACTCTTCCAAGAGTCTCCCACGTTTAGAGAAGAGAAAAAGAGGCATCCTGAGGGGCTGATTCTGAGATCAAAGTTAGTTTAGAAGCAAATATTATCCCCATCATTCAGGCCGATGGATATACCCTCTGGGAACATTTTGCTCGTTCCTGCAACATGATAAACAACATTTTTCCCTCCTGAGCTGACAAACAGAAAGCCACAGCAGACAGAAACTCTGTCTTGTGATGCCAGTACAGTGTTAGCAGTGTCGATGGGTGTAGCTTTAGTTCAAAGTCTAGATGTGTACTTTGACTCAGCTCCTGCTGTTTGCCTTCGCAGGACAGTAGCAGCGAACCGCCAGACCGTCACATGGCGGCAGCCGCAGCACACGGGGCGTTGAGTCAGCTCACTGCAGGCTCTCTGTTTACAGCCGGGACGGTGTGATGATAACGTCCTCGACTTTAACGCGTCAAAAACTAAGGAATTAATTAGTGATTTCAGGCAGAACAGTAACGAATAAAAAGCTCGCATTATACACGGCGAGGACTCAAATTAAAGTTGGTTATAAAGCACAAAGTAACTGACCGAGGCGGCGGCAGCCCGGCCTCTCCTGTGTTCTGCCATTTAAAATGACGATAGCGATGTTGTCTGTTTCTGGTTGAACAAAAAGGATCTTACTAGTTTAAAAAAAAGTCCATTTCTGTAGGGAGCCTTTCCGTAATAATGTCAGACACTTAAAATAACAGTCTGAGCCTGTCAGTGGCAAAAACAAGCACTCAGTCGATGTACTGGACCAATTAGTCACATGGACACAAAAACATGGTCCAGGTTGAAAAACACCTCTGAACCAACCGTCCAAATCCCAAAGATTTACGATCATAGAACTGACTAAACAATTATCAAAATAGTTTTCTATTTTTAAATAGTCGAGCGACTTTAACACTTTGTAATTTGGGGCATAGATGCAAATATAACATCATAAAGGTTGAAGAGTTAATACATCTAAATATTTAAATAAGATTAGAGTTAAAAATACTATTACATATAACAGCTTTTTATCATAATTAATAGGCTACATAGACATACATGTATATAAATGCAGGATATAAGGACTTAATTCTCACTTTACCTACATCCCTTAACACTCCGTACACTGTGGGTGTGACGTACCTTCCTGGTAGTTGTGCGCCCCGTCAGGAAGGGCCAGGAAAGGGAGGTACTTCCACTCCTCTGGCAGCAGGTTACTGTCATGGCCCTCGTCTGGCATCAACGGCGGGTAGGAGAATTCCACCTGGCGGTCGAGGAGAGACAGTCAGCGTGCGGTTTGCTTTTCCTTTAACTTGCTCTCAAGCTGCATGCTCTTTTATGTCGGGGAGCGCTTCCTCCCGCAGGGTGGAGGATCTGCAGACCGCGATCCTCCCGGGAAGATGGAGGAGTCTGTCGTGTTCAGATGTGTGTGATGATATTATCATCTTACTACTGCATTATTTGTTCTTCCATCTTTCTGATTTTATTACTTTCCTATATGTCTGCATTATTTCCCAGGAGCGTGAAACTATTCAACATTTTGTAAGAATTCCAGAAAGTAACTCTTGGTTTTTAACAGCATTTTTGTTCTATTTACACACCAATCATCCTCAGTACCTGAACGTTTCTCAGTGTTCACTTAACATGTATTACTACATGTAATACTTAATAAATAGGCTTTGTGTCTTGCTCAGTGGCACTTTAGCACAGAAATTCATTTTTCATGACTAATCTACAAGAGAAGTCTCGCTGATGTCATCATTTACTCAGATTTGTTTGAAACATGTGTACTGCATAAAAAGTTAAGAAAGGATAATAGCACTCAGCTAGTTTATTTTTATTTTCTATGCATTATTTCCTACAAAATCATCCCAATAATTCTAGGATGCTTAATAAATTTCACATACAGCGACTGGAGTCACCTGGCGAAAGTTCCTGTATTTTTTCATATCGAAATATATATCACAGAAAAGAAAAATATCTCAATGTCATTTTTTTCCAGTATCGTGCAGCCCTAAGAGCTACGCTAACAGCTGCAATGCTGTGGCTTATTGTTGAGCTACATGCTAACATGCTCACAGCCTAGAGCTGGGTAATAAAACAATATTTACACTTATCATAACATAACTTTCCTCAATAACAACATAAATGTTTGATTAAATTCATTTAATCGTGAACATATATGCGATTTTCTAATAAGATAAGCGTTTTGTCTGGGAAAAGGGACAGAAAGAAGATGCGTGTGTGTTGAAAAAAGATTTTATCATAATTGTTTTTAATGTTCTGCCTCAGTTTTGTCAACTTATTGGCAGATGTTTGTCGCCTGGTTTCTTTCACACAGGAGCAAAAATCTGCCTTTAAATAATAATACAATAAACAATGAAATAATGATTTGACATTTATCATGATAAATATTGTTGTTATTCTTTTTTTTATTATTGTGATAACATTTTGGGCCCTATCAGGCAGCCTTATCAAAGCCACGTTGCCACCATGCTGATGTTTAGCAGGTGTTCAATGCACACAAGCTACTGCTATGATTGAAAGACATATACGTTTAAAAAGTTGGGTTTTTCTGAAATGCCAACATTTTTGTCATCCGCCTTCAGAAAGTGAAACAACCTTTCTGCTTTAGGACGCTTCTAAGCGTAGGGCTCGACTTCATCTCGAGACCTCGTTATGTTTCCACTGAGCTCGAGAAGAGGCTGCACTGAGGGAAAAACATGCACACCACTGTCGTCCTCCCAGAGAGCCCGGCCTCCCGCCAGTGGCAGACGAGATTAACCAGAAACCTGCTGGTCCTGAACGTCAAACACACACTCAACAATGATTCACTCTGTAAAGATGAACTCCTGCACTCCCTCGGGCCGAAGTGCCACTACTGACTCTGCAGAAGGCGTGCTCTCAAAAAAAAAACACGTCTGCTGAACAAGCGTCCTGCAGATGGTGCGGCAGGTGAATGAGGGGCTTCGATGCAGGCGTGCAGGCTGACAGAGAAGGAGATTAAAGAGCCGGGAACCCAAAATCTGATACCCAGCCGCAGAGATCGCTGACTCCTATCAGATAACCTGGAACAAAGAGCGAGCGCTGTCTGCTTCTCATTTTTTACATTAAAAAAAACGGCTTTTTTAAAATCTTTGCCTCGAACAGCAGCTGCTTCCAACAGGACAGAGCGGCGACAACAAGGAGGCACAGTGTTTGGCTTTATGGCCGCCGGCTCAGGCCAGTAAATTTAATAAATATTGAAGAAGAAGAAGAAGAAGGAGGAGGAGGAGGAGGAGGAGGGAGGAGGAGGAGGCGGTAATTAGGAGATTGCATTAGAGGCACTTGTGCTTAATGCCTCACATACACTTTCACTAATTAGCAGGTGTTAAAGCTGCTTCGGTCATGCAGGAGGGCTAAAAGGCCAACGCGCCAGCAGCTGATGTCTGAGCGAAATGTTGAATGTTAAACCTTTGCAAACAAGTTTACAGCGACGAGAGCGGGGAGATTTGTCTGTGGGCGAGTTTACGGTCAGTTTAGTTTAAACAGAAATCCAAACGTGAGAAGTGTCCTGTTCAGTCCTGCAGACGGAGCCTGGAGAGACGTTGGTGTAACATCGCGGTGATGTTAGTAGGCTACCGTCTGAAAAATGATGATTTAAATTAAAGTTTATACACCATTTTGTTTAAGAAATGTTCTTGCAAGTCTGCTTGTATTTAAACAAACGTGTAACATTTCTTTTCTTGAATGAAACAAAGGGTTTTGTTGCAGATTTCTTTCATTTTGTATTCCCCAAATGAAGAAATCACAAAGGTCTCGTTATGTCAGTACCAAAACTCAGGCATGTATCTGCTCTTTATAGCCTACTGCAAAAACTGAGCTCTCAAAACTAGAAAAAAAGCATTAAAATGGGGGGAAATAACTTAGAATAAGCAAAATTATCTGCCAAGAGAACAAGAATATTTCACTTGCTAGTTAAGAGCTTCAGCTGGGGAATGTTTGCTTTTAATTAGTTTTCAGTCTAAGGACTAAACAATTAGGCTTAGGTGAAACTTTATTTTCTAACAATGCTGTCGTAGCATCGGCCTCGGGAACCTCAAACGACACCCAGCCCTTATCAAAACACCATAATGTGTAAATATTGTCTCTTCCTGTGCTGACACGCTGCACTACAGTCAGGCGATCTGTAATCAGCTTTATCTAGTCAGGAAGTTTCATTGAGATTAATATCTTCTTTGCAAGAGAAATGTGAGAACAAATTGCAAAACATCACAAACACACACATTAATAATAAAAACATCAGTCGGTGAGGCTTTTAGGTCCCTCTGAGGAGAAAGTGTTTCAAACTTGGACTGTTGCAACAAACAAAACAAAGTCCGAGCTCAGATCAAACACTGTATGAAAGCACCAAAAGTACCGCTGGGAAATTAAACAATTATGATTATTATCGCAATAGATTTTTACTCAGTGACAGTAAAACAAATGTTCAATTAATGTTGAATCATAAACAAATCATTTTAGATATTTATTATGTTGAGGAAAAGGGACTGAAAGCAGGATTTAACTTGATTTTACTGAAAAAATATTTTATCATAATTGTTTTGAATGTTCCATCACAGATTTGTTTAGTGATCTACTGTTTGTTTGTTGGTTTCTGGAGCATAAATCAGCCTTTCACATTTATCACGATAATTATCGTAATCTAATGATATTAAAGTTTTTATCGTGATATCTTTCTTGGCCGTATCGCCTGACCAAAAATCCAAAATATTCTCATTATTGTTCTATCCAGGTGCTAAATCAGCCAGTTCTACTTGACAGACATTAATTAAACAGCTATGGTCTTGTGCTGTGGGAAGATAAACACAGCGTCCAGGAGGAGCAGGCTGCAGCCTGTGATCAAAAGTGCTGCTGGCTGCTGTTGAACACACTGATCTGGAAACATGTTGGCAGCAGAGCACACGTTACATAACCCTGTGCGCCCAGAGCCAACAGCTGATGTTGACTACAACCCTGTCTCTCTGCGCTGCATGTCGGGCTCTGAACAGTTATCAGGATCGCCCCTGCGGGGTTTGAGCTAAAACAAAGACGCTGTCGGGGAGCTGGACTCAGTGAAGCCATGCGGACATGTTGCGGAAACGCGCCTTTCTTATCAGGTGAATCTGAATCTGCTGTCTAGCAGTTAGCTGCGCTAGCGTGGAGCAGGGGTTCCTGTTACCTGACAGCCCTTTTTGTGGTGAAATCCAACCACCACGATGTGCAGCACCGGTCCCTTCGGGTCGTCTCTGCCGTGAGACTCCATCCCTCCCTGGTGTTTAGGCGGTCCTGTGTTGTTTTTAACTCGGGGCTCCGGATGTAAACACAGCAAACAAAGGTGATTTTCTACACCCTTAAAACGCTGCAAGTCCGCAGCAGGCAGGCAGGAACGAGCGCAACACAGCCACACACAGCGAGGACGACTTTCCCTTCCGCTTCAGCCCGCTGCGCCAGAGCACGAAGCGAGCGGGAGGGTTCACCGCCGCGCACTTCCGCCTTCGTCCCAACAGCGTGATTGAGCTACTGACAGCTTTGTGAGGAATTTTAAATGACACATTATAGATTAGGGAGTATTGTTAGTGCAACATATGTACAAACAAGTCTTATACTACCTGCGATAAAGCCGCAGTAAATTAAATTAAGACAGGTTCAAGTTACACTCAATGTTAATACAGTGTTTTATGATTTTATTTATACTGATTCCAGATTTCACCAGCACAAAACCCCACAAACAACAGTATGTATATAGCAATTCATTCACCCCCCCACATAACACTAATTAATTATGCGAATTTCATCAAATCCCTTAATTGTATTTATTGTTTTCTTGTAAAGCCATGACCAAAAGGCTTATTTTAGACAATTAATAACCCCTGGCAAGTGGTGAAAGAACATGTATTAGGATTTTTTTACTCATATTCAACATTTATTTTATTTCAATAACTACAGACGTATTTATTCATCATAAAATGTTTTAAAAGGCAGCACCATTTTAATGTCATAGCTAATTGAGGTGGAGCTCATTTTGTTGATTTTATAAACTGATTGTAGTTTAAACTATTAACTTCTAATATTTTATAAGATAAAATAGTCTTCTTCAAAGTGACTACAGCGGTCATGTTAAAAAAAGTATGTCATAGTATCCTAAGTATGATGTCACCTTTCCTCTAGTACTATTTTTAAGTAGCCTATATTTTCATAATATAGCCTATCATTACTTGAGTAATTCCATTTTTTGTTAATTTGTTCCTAATATTTCTCCACTTCATTTCAGGGGCAAACATTATATAATACACATTTATTTGACACTCGCTCTTTGACAGTTTTTACATTAAAAAACACATATGATATGCTAATGAAATGTGATGCTGCTGTACTAAACTACTAATCTACCCGGTCACATACAACATCACAATGCTTTTTCAGATATTTGTAAGAGATCAAAACAGAATTATATTATATTATATTATATTATATTATATTATATTATATTATATTATATTATATTATATTATATTATAACAAAACTCTTTGAAAGGAGCCCGTCTGCATAATGAGAAGGCTACTTTTACTTTTGACACCTTGAGAACATCTTGCTCACAATACTTCTGTACTTTTACTGAGGAATTTCACTTGTAACGGAGTATTTGTACGTACGGCATTTCTGCTGGTACTTAACTAAAGTGTTTGAGTACTTCTTCCACCACTGATAACTTCTACCACTGGACGTGACCTGCGGCTACAGAAGCTGTGGCAGGGCGTTATCTTGACCTTGACTCCGCTCTCTTTGTTACAGTCAAATAATTACGTCATGTGTTGACTATCGCACCCAGCGCCATCATGTGGAAATACATTGAATAACATCATTTAATCTTAGAGCCCTTTTATTTTATGATATATATCTACCCGACTGTGTGGTGAACTTAGTTAAATAATGTCTTCGTGTTTTGACGTAGATTTCTGATCTTTGGCTGCCGCGGATTCTCGCTCGATCCAGGATCGATTGCTTTGGCCTGGCTGCGGGCGCTCTTCTCTCCATTGCTTCTGACTGCACATGGGGGTCTACTGAACGAACATGGCGGCTACTCCGACGACAAACCCGTCACAGTTGCTCCCGCTTGGTTTGTAAATTCCACATCATGCTTCTGCTTTTAGGTCTTTATGTATTAATTAGCATTAAAAGTCAGCGGGCGGCGGGCGGCCTTGATAGAGACGGGAGTTCCTGTTGTGTTAGCTTGTTAGCATCATGCTGCCTCAGTCCCCTTCAGGAGCTCGTGTGTTTGCTAACAGCGCTGCTAACCACAGACTGCGGCGCTAACAGACACATTTACTTCGTTTTTATATGTTACACACAATTTAATTACCGCAGAGTAAAATTTTAATTGTAAAGAAAGGTCGTATTGGGAAATGAATTGCTCCAAATGCCGGTTTAAATTCGAAAAGTAGTGAAATTAATGTTGAATCTTTGTCTTCTTTGCCATTTTCTTGTTTAACGTTAATTCAGTTTCAGTTTATTCACGAAACCATTAAAATATAATGTATATAAGGACAGTCATAAGAAATATTGCAGATTTGTGAAATTAAGGGACACCTAAGCTGTCTGAAGCTTGTAAATAGGGACCTAAACACTAAACAAAAAATAGACATGTATTTAAAGTACTAACAAATTGTCTGAATAAATATTACAAATAAACAAAGCACATGTAATCTGCAGTATCATTTCTCACCTTCATACAGAAAACCGTAAGAGCTTAACTACCCTAGAAATTCATTGCATCAGTCTAGGAACAGTTTTATAGGTAAAATACAACAAAATATATATAAAATAAAAAACATTTGTCAAATGGAAATAACAGTACAATTTAATCAATTTCATTTTCAGGATGGGCAGACGGATTTAAAAACCAGTTTAGCTTTTTTCAGTAGTAACTGCTGCTTTTTTTTTCTTTTTTATTGCTCCTACATTTAAGTTTAAGAAAAGTGTAAACTACTTTACATTTTATCTCATCAGCTCTGACTGCGTACATGATTTAAATAAATTGTTTTATTTTAAGGAATAGCCATCCAAAGTGGTTGGTAACTACTAAGTTATGTCAATTTTCAAGCAAAATATTTTTAACTTTTTCAGCTATGTTTTGGGCTGTTAGTCGGAAAAAAATATGCTACTCTTTCTGGTACTTGCATTTTGCACTTAGCAGCAGTGCTTTATTATATTAAGTGCAAGCTAATGCATTAAAAAAGTAAAAGTGTGTGACGATAATATTTTAAATTGCCAGAAAAATGCATATATACTGAAACATTTGTAGGAATTTACCAAATAAAAACAAATATACAATATACAAATTAGTGCTTAAACTAACGATTATTTTCATTTCAAATATATTTATTTATTTTCTCAGTTAATCAATTTATCGTTTGCCTATAAAATATTAGAAAGTAGTGAGAAATGCCCGTGATGTCGTCTGAAAATGTCTTGGTTTGTCCGACAAACGGTCCAAAACCAAAATAAGTTAAGTCCATTATCTAAAATCACAAGGAAGCATCATATCCTCACATTTTAAAAAGCTGGAATCTGTGAAATTTTGGCGTTTGTGCTCCAAAAATACTGAACTGATTCAACAACTATCAGAAAAAGTCGATTGAGTTTGTGGATCAACTCGTCGTTTCAGCTCTGACCTCTGGCTAAAGAGTGCAAAGCAAGACACACACAGGATTTATTTCTAATTTCACTTTTTGCTTTTCTCCCTCATAGAGCTTGTGGACAAATGTATCGGCTCCCGAATTCACATCGTCATGAAAACCGACAAAGAAATCGTCGGCACCCTGCTGGGTTTCGATGACTTTGTCAGTATCCTTTCCAGGTTACGATCCAACCTGTTTAATGTGATGCACGACTTTACTGCTCTGAATGTTTCCCTCGTCCTTAACGCTACGTTTCAGACATGGTCCTGGAAGATGTGACAGAATTGTAAGTACACTGTTTGTTTGTTTTTAAGCCAGCTGCTTCACCTTTGTGTTTGTTTGTTGAATGAACTCGTTCTTATATCGGCGTTTCAGTGAAATCACTCCAGAGGGAAGGAGGATAACCAAACTGGACCAGATCCTCCTCAACGGCAACAACATCACGATGGTGTGTGAATATCCTGCCTTGTTTGGTGTCTTAAGTGACTTTAATTTTACTTTATACTGGATTTCCACGGGTCCTTAAAAAGTATAAAGTCCAATCATCTGAATTTTAAGCCATAAAATTCTTAAATATGATTTTGACGGGTCTTAAAAATATATTGGATAATGATTTAAAGTTACTTTTATAAAGTTGCATTAACTTCAGTCCTGCTTTTAAATGTGTTTTGAGGAAAAATTGATCACGGTGTAACAAAACTACAAAACAGAACCAACATGGAACCAACGACCACGGATCTACTTCAGCCTGCTTCTAGAAGTACTTTAAATTATTTAAGTTAAAACTGTTTCTGTGAACGTTACTTTCGTCTAAAGTGGGAAACGCAACTAACCCGATCTGGCTCCTGAAATAAATCCCTTTATTTAAATCGGTGATAATCCAAAAACTACTGAGTTAAGTATTAACATAGTTGAGTGTGTTTGTCAGAAAAAAACAAGCTGTTATTTCTTCTGACTGTTTACAGACCAAATGATTTGAATTTGAAAAATAACCAACAGATTATTTAATAATGATAATAAATATTTGTTCCAGCTATAAATATAATAAAACACAGAGGAGCAGTGTTTGTGTATGTGCATGAAAATCAAAGCGTGTTAAGATTATATGTTAATTGCCAGTAAAATTAATGTATACTGAAGCATTTGTACAAATTAGTAACTAATGATGACTTTTATTGTTATTAATCTGACTTTATTTATGTCTCAGTTAATCAAATAATCGTTTTTGTATAAAATATTAGGAAATAGTGAATAAATGCACTTTTGCAAGTAATTCTGGGACTGAAATAGGTCTTAAAAATCATAATGGTTTTAAAATGCTCTCGTTGAAACCTGTAGAAACCCTGCTTAGGTATAACCAGCTGCTTATATGCAGTAGTGTCGTCTCGGACTCGACCGCCTTTGTACTCAGTCTTGTCTCGGTCTCAGGATTTTATTTCAAGACCAGTAAAGACCACAACTTTTATGTCCATATGTTGTCTCTGTTTCTGCAGCTCATACCTGGAGGAGAAGGTCCTGAAGTATGAGAGTCGTCACTGAACACTGAGACTGTTTTTTTTGTGTGTTGTGGATTTAAGCCTTCCTTGGTTTGATTGTTGTTGTTATTGGTCTTCCCGGTTGATTTTGAGGGAGGGAAATATTTTTGTAATAAGATTCCTAATTGAATGAGTTTGAGAAAAAAAAAGAAATCAGATGTGTATCATGATTCACACATGACAAAATAAGCATTTTTTTTTTTAAATGTAAAAATAAACGAGAATCTCAAAATTTGAATAAAAACAAGCTTTTCTTTATTTTTTTATTGTTTTAACTCACAGTACAACTTTACTTTAGTGCAAGTGTTTGTCTAAAACTAACGTGTCCTCACACGACAGCAGGGATAAAACTTTGATCCAGTTTTTTTTTTTTTTATGTTTTATTGAGACAAATAAGCAAAATTGGAAACTCATCCAGGCGGAGCGTTGCTGAACTGATTTGATTGATATTGAAGAAGTGTTGAACAGAGGATCCCTCTCCTGCAGCATCAGTACATCGAGGGTTTCTCCTCTCCTTTGGGATTGGTCACCTTTTCGAGATTCTTGCTGACGATGTCGTAAAGCTCGGCCTTCGGTAAACAGATAGAAAAGAACAGTTTAAATATTATATTATGACAGAAAGCTCGTCAGTACTTCTCGACTCGGTTCAGTCTTTACTTACGTAGAAGCCGCGAATGTCGAGGACGATCACTCTGATCTCAGAGTAGATGGCCTCGTCCTTGTCGTGGACGAGCGAGCGGTAATCCATCTGTAGGGGGAGAAAGCCGAGTTTAAGGTCTTTATAACAATCAAAGCAATGATAAAACCAACAGCTCCAAGCCCACTGGTCCATAAATCTTCCAAATAAATACCTCACAAATATACAGTTTACTTTTTAAAAGGCTCAGGAATTATCTGAAACAGCTGCTCCCTATAGTTTTTAAACAAACAGGAGGAAATGGTGCATGTGTTGGGGACTATTTTCAGCGGCGGATGAATCCACATGCGGCGCTCCAGTGAGTGTTTGGAGGCAGCAGGACGGTGCACGTGGGACTGAGTGAATAAACTACAGTGTGTGTGTTCATGGTGATGAAGGAACAGGTGACCCAGTGCAGCAGAGACGGCTTTTGAACAACAGATCATTGATGACACCCGTATCCTTTAAGACTGTTGTTTCTCAAACTGGGGGGTCGTGGATGTTGAGTGGACATAAAGTTGCGTTAAAATAAACTTTTGCTAACCTGAATCTTGTTCATTTCAATCGTCTGTGTTGTTAAATGATGAAAAAAATGAAATCCATGAACTTTTTTTTTGGGCTTCTGAAAGGAGGGGCGTGACAGAATGCGTTTTGAGAAACGCTGCTTTGAAATGAGGTCATTGTGAAAACTCACCACATGAGTGTCTTTAGAAGCTTTTGCAACAGAATCTCCCCTCTCTGAAAAGTACCTGGATTAAACAAGAGACGGTTCATCAAGTCACAGCGAGGCAGAGTTGGAAAATGCACTGAAGTTAAACTCAAAACATCCTGCACATCTAATCAAACTGCCTGTACGCTCAACACAACCAGAATTTACTCCATTTCCAACCTACTTGTTGATGTTTGTCTGAAATCCGTCAACTTTGGTCTTCACTGCAGCGATTCTCTCCAAGATTTTCTCCTGCGGTGAAAACAGTTTTACTTGCAATTCATTAAAACTTCACAACATTTTGCCAAACTGAGGCTTGCACGCAGAAATGTACCTGGATGGCAACACCGAAGTCATTTCCATCTTCTATTTTCGGGATGAGGTGCTGAATCCAGCAGGAGACCTGCAGCAACACAGTTTAAAGTCAAAACACCAACATAGCTCAGTGTTTTAGAGGAGAAAGTGTCTCAGCGCTCGGGTTAACGTACATTAATGATGGTCTCTCTGAGAGCAACGATCTCTGGTTTCACTCTCTCTAGAAGCGTCATAATCTTCTCATTCCCCTTGATGAAGCCACATTTGGGAGCTGCTAGATCAGGGAGGAGAGGTGAGGCTGTTATACTGAGCAGAAACCACGTTACCTGCTACAAGCAAACACAATAAACACTTTTACCTTTCTTCTTTTTCTTCTCGTCGTCTTCATTCTTATCCGTCTCCATTTCCTGTGAGATTATCAATAGCACATGGTCAGAAAAGGGGACAGGACCCATGAGGGTCGGCTAAATATAAGAAACACCCGTCAGCTCAACAGCAAACGGTTGAATCAGCACGTCTGAAAACATTATGATCTTCACGTTGATATATAAGCTGTCTTTGTTTACACATGCACAATAACTCTATTTTGACTGCATGTAGTGTGGATATTTTATATTTTCTGATTATTGATTCTACTCTTATTGTTTTTTACTCTTTATTTAATAAAGGAGCATCTTATTTTATGAAGGGAGGATTTATTCAGTTTGTGGTGTGCCTTAAAAAAGGGACGTATTTCCAAATATGCAACATGTACGCATGCTTCCAACGGCATTCATATCAAATTCCTTCCTTTTTTTAAAGATTATTTTAATTTTAATTAATTAATTTAATTAATTTTAACACAAAAAGGTCCCCGGCCATAAATTAACGAAGGATGTTGCGATTATATTGTGCAGAAAATTTATGAAATACTTACCCCACTTTATTTTGTGCTTTAGCCGCGTATACGTTGTAACTTAACACATCTGCGTTTCATAAAATTAGCATTATTATCACACAGTGAACCTGCAGCAGTTTGGGCCCCTGAGGATCCAATTTGCCTGGTTGATAATCCAGAGGACCAAAACAACTGGTTCTTTTAAAACAACTGGTTCTTTTACTGTCGCAGTCACGTGTTGTGTCGCTCAGCTGGTGGAGCGACTTACCCCGCCCTCTTCACAAACTGGCTGTTTTCTGTTGTGCTCAGTGTTTCTCTTTTTTTCAGTTATAACACGATAATGTCCAGAATATCACTGTGAAGCGTTCTCTGAGGAACGATCATGCTTGACTGCACAGAAGCATGCAATAGACCAGAATGCACTGCGGCTACAGGACCAGTTTTTCCTCTTTTGGATAAACTCTCACTCTCTTCACCTACACATAATTATTATTATTAACATTATGAATGAAACAGGCTGGTTCAAGCCCTCTTTGGAAGGAGCCCCACTAGCTGAACTGGAGGTGGATGATGTAGCCCAATTAACCCGAGGAAAGTACTTCACCTCCCTTGAAATGTAATTTAAAGTGCTGATAATCCATTAACTTGGAGCACTTTTGGATTAAACCACTGTGAAGATGGTGCGTAGCTGGTCTCACCTCTTCCTCTGTGGAAGGAGGGTCAGGTATGGGGATGTCCAGGGGGGCGTGGAGCGAGGTCATGTCTGTGAGACTGAGGGCGTCATCCTGAAAAACACACAGGACACGATGAGAAGGCCAGAAATTAAATGAAAAGGTCAGAGGTCACTGGTGATGCTGCTGACCCTGAGCAGGGCGTCCAGCTGTACGATCTTCAGGGGGATGTAGTTGGAGAACAGATTCTCTGCCTGAAAAACAGAGAAAGATCAGAGATGCAGCTGCTTGTTTTAAATAAATGTGGCATTTATTAGGATAAAAAAAATAAATGTGCGGCTCAACGAACCTGATGATACAGCGACTGGCGGAAGTTTTCCACCTGGAAAACAGGATACAGTGAATGAAAAGGTCAGAAAATTGAAGCTGCTGACTCATGTTATAAAAAAACTTTTGCATTTACTTTCGTTTTCCTCTCAGAAAGGGGACTTTCCGCAGCGTTACAAAGTGAACTGCCTCTGTGCTTCAACGTGTTTAGTGCTTAACATTTCAGAAACTGTCTGCAGACACTATCACAGTTATATAAAGTATTTTAGCATTTAGCTCCCACATGTAGCCCGCTGCTGTGTCTGATCAGAGCTGGAGATCGACTTACCTTCACTGCGCTCGCGCTGCTTATTTTCAGGGTTGTTGTCTTTGACATGGCTGAGCGGACTTTTTGTACGTAAGACACAAATAAATAAATCCGTTTAACTTTTCAAATATGAAGAGTGCAGGGCAGGACGATGGCATACGACTCGCTAGTGTGATTTCTTTTATTTCCTCATTCAGTTTACTTTCGATTTGATATCGGATGATGCAGTTTGCGCCTCCCACTGTCTCCCTCCCCCTTTGCAGCCTTAAAACTTCAGTTTGACCGCTATCAGTTCTTTGCTGAGACACGTGCTGCTGCGGTCGAAATGTTGCTATTAATGCAAACAAACAAACATGTCGAAAAAATCTCAGGGGCGGAGGAAGTGTTCAGATATTACAAGTTGTCCATTACAAGCAGAAGTCCTGCATTGAAAAGTATTTAAGTAAAGTAAGAAAGCCTATTAAAAGCAGAACAACGTCCTATGTGACTGTTATACTAATATTTATTATGTCATTGGATTATTATTTCCCATGCATTCATGTGAGGAGGATTTTACTGTAGCTGAGTTGGAGCTCATTATGAGACTATTTTGGATCAGATTGCTAATGATTATTTTCCTAATGGATTATTCTGCTGATTATTTTCTCTCTTAATCGATGGATTGTTTAAAAAAAGGGGGGGCATGAAAGAAAACTAAATAGTGAGAAATGTCGTCACAGTTACTCAGAGCGAATTATTTTCGCATGAAGAATTACTTTATCAAAATTGCCTGTCAAATCGATTAATTGTCTAATCGTTTCAGATGCACTTGTACATTTTCATACATATTTTAATTTGTGAATTAACTAGTAACTGAAGCTGTCAGACAAATGTAATGTGGTAGAAAGTTCAATATTTCCTTCTGGGATGTAGTGGATTAGAGAAATATGAAGTGGCAGGAGCAGAAAAATCTCAAGTGCAAGTGCAATCTTACTTAAATAATTAAGTACAGTAGTTGAGTAAATATAAAAAATTGGATTTCTCCACTGCCCAACAGCATATAATGTAGTAAAATTGTAACATGCACATTAATGCTATATATATATATATAGCATAGAATTATAGTTAAACACTTACATGGGCCATTTTACTGCATAATGAGTACTTTTAATTTTACTACTTTAAGTAAATTAAATAATTTTAACAAAGTAAGGGTCACAATGCAAGATTTTAACTTATTAGTGAGCCACGTTTAATTTTTTTTTAAAACAACTTCCGGTAGGCTGTAGAAAAAGGGCTCTTTTATTTTGAAAAATAAAAATCGGACAGGAAGCGGATTCCAGAACGTCAAAAACGTCCAAACTGGAGTTCCGCTTTTAAAGCTAATTAGCTTCAGAAGCTAACTGACAGACGGCGCAGAGTTGCCGCTGGAGAGACATTAAACCTCTGAAATGGATATTAAAACAAGTTATTTACACTAGCGCCAACATAAAGACGTCTCACCGACACACGGATGACCTGATAAACTGTCGAAACTCGTGAAGACGTTAACTTAAATAAGCAGGTTTGTAGTTTTGACGTTGTTTTGTCAGTAACGTTTAAAGTTTCGGTTTCATGTAACGTTAACTGTTAACGTGAAGCGTAAAGCGTGAAGTTTCAAAGCCAACAGCTGTCACCACTAACCCGTGTCAGACACCTTTTTATTTTCATGTAACGTTATTTATTTATTTAGAGAAACATACCTGACAGCTCTGTCGGGTTGTGATTTCAGCTGGACGGTTGTTTATTTTCTGCAACTCTAACGTCCTTCAGAGAGAAACCTTGATTAGTTTGCTCTCTAAAATTGTCTTCTGGTTAATTAAAAGCGAAATTTCTGGGAACACTTTATATTTTACTTATTCCTAAAACAAATGGCAGACTTTGACATTAAAACGTGCTCCATTGTTTCACCCTACAAGCGTCAAAGTGTCAAGTCTCATAGGTGGTTTCCTGTTTTTTAACATCGTCCCTCAGATGACTTTTACTGACATTGATTATTTAATTACCACTGGCTTTCTTCCACACACTTGTACACTCCCACAGTCTAAGGAGTTGTAATATATATATCATGTGAATTCATCTGTCTTATCCAGAGGTGTAAGTCATGGCAAGTTTATTTGTATAGCACGTTTCAGTGTTAATTCAAAGTGCTCTACATAAAACATAAAAGAGTTGAATAGAAAATAAAAACAGACAGGCCTCTCACCTTTTGCTTGTTTTACTCCTTTGATTCCCCATCTCCCAATCCATCTGTTTTAACAAACAGGGACTCTAAGAAGTACTTAAGTAAAAGTAGAAATACTCTCGTCACAAGTTACAAGTCCTGCATGAAAATGATTGAAGCACATTTTTTTTCCTGATCAACATTGTCAAATGTAGTCACAAATGTGCTATGAATTAAACGACTAATTGATCTTCAAAATTGTCAACATCCCGTCCTGACAGCCATGAGCATCAACCCTGCTTTTGTCCAGATGGAGGAGGTCAGGAGGAGATTCCAGTCCCTCCTCTCCTCCTCAGGCTCGGCCCAGGATGTGAAGGCTGAGGTCCAGACCATGGCCAGCATCCCCCTGCCTCTGTCGGAGAAGTACCGGCACTTTGGAGCGGAGGCCATGCTGAGGGAGAACATGTCCGGCCGCAACAGACAGGAGGTAAAAGATTTCTGCTGTCTGAACGCGCCGTGCTGGTGGTGCTGCTTGGTTAGATGTTTCCCAACGTAACAGGAAACTCATCTTTATTTTCCCTTCTTTGATTGTCAAACTTGAAATGAGCATGAAAAGTCCTGAGGATAGGAAAGACACTGGCAAATGTTATTGTGGCTGAATGAAATATAGTCAGAATTTTGCACAGCAAGTAGATTGTTTAGCTACTTTGGCTGTGATCAGTTTGTCCTGTACAGAGTAGACACATCTTTATTTAAAGCTGAGCGATATCTGACCACTAGAGGGAGGAAAAACTCCACAATACAGACGCAACACAAAGCCTCAGTCCTCAGCTACACATATGAGATTACACAAATGAACTCTAGATCAGAGATTTAGTGATGTGGGGCTGAGAGATATTTGTTTTTTAGAATAAAATGTTATTTTGGTGAACTGAAATAAAGCTTAATCTAATAATAAGTTTCGGATAACTGATCAGAAAACTGATTTCATAGTATAAAGGGTATTTCGGGTGTTATTTCTTTTAGATTAGTATCTTTAAATTTGTACAGAGAACAGAAAAATAAGGGGAAAATCTATATTTTCTAGGAATGGATTTGTCTATTAAAAAAAAGATAAACGTGATAAAGTAAGAGCAAATATGAAAATGTGAGTGTTCAATAAAAACAAACATTAATAACAAGCGTTGAGCTCATAAATAGCAGACACTGGCTCAGTGCTGGAACTCCACTGGCATTACTAACTTATCACATTCATTTTGTCTCTACTTCAGGTTCTGGAGTCTTTGAACAGACTGGTCAAGGCCTTGAGTATCCTGGAGAAGTACGGCTGTAACCTGACGAGTCCCGCCAGGCCCAGATACTGGAGGAGCGTCAAGCACAACAACCCCGTCTTCAGAACGACAGTGGACGCCATCGTGGTGAGCAGAAAGTTATATACTGGTAGTTCTGGCTTAAACGGTCATTTGGTGTAGAGATTCTCTTTGGCTTTTAGTAAGACTTCGGTTGAATTTTGAAGCTTCTTGGTGTGAAAAGACATGATCTTGAACAATCAAGGGCAAATATTTCAATCATCATTTCACAGGGAGGGCGGAGAGTCCTCTACCTGTATGGTTACACCAATCAGCAGATAGATGGCCTCAGCTTCCCCGACGAAGTCGCTGAACCAGACACCGAAAAAGTCGCTGCAGTGACGCTGGAGGTCATGACGCTACGCACGGAGGTGGACATGCTCATTAAGGTTAGTATATGCTTCTAAACAGTCACCTGAAAGCTGTAAACATCTGTGATCAGATGTTTTATTGTGCGTAAGAAATTCACTGTATTCCATTTGTTGTATCTCTGTGTGTTCAGGGCATCCATCCTCACCTAGAATACTTCAAAGATATCATCCCATTTCTCATCCAGCAGGTCGGTACGAACATTTCCAGTGGCTGGAAACGCAAATATCTGTCAAAATGCATCCGTGAAATAAACATGTTTTTGTCTCATATTACATTGCTCTTTTATACACATTAATATATGACATATACACTGTGCATTTAAAATCATTGTAAGCAAGAAAAGTGAGAGAAATCAGCTGTTTGTGAGAAAATGTTGAGTCTCTGTGTCAAGTGTCAAGTTTGATTTAAAACAGCATAATTATGTGTTCATGCTCTCTGGGAAACATTAAAAAACTTAAATAAAGAAGAGTAGAAAAACGACCTAAAACAGAATAAAGTCTTTCACCACTGATGCACCACAATCAGCTGTCTTTACCTTCTGCTGTCCACCACATGGTTTCTGTGATGCTGGTTTCTTCAGGATGATCTGGTGAGCGACGCTTTGGTTATCCTGCCTGGAGACGAGCAGCAGGGAGACAAACCCCAGGTTCTGTCTACTCCACCTAAACCCACTCCGCCCCCCAGAGTGCAACCTGTGAAACCACCAGCAGGTGAGCTGCCGCCACGCCCCACAGCTGTTGTTTCTGCAGGTCTCTTGGGGCCTGTCCCAGAATGCATGGTTAACAAACTCTGACTCTAAACCTGAACTCAGAGTTGACCAGCATCAGGACACCTGATCTGAGATAGTTCTATCTACGGGTGCAGTGTAGGAGGCTAAGGGACGCCGACACGGAAACAGTGTCTGTTTTATTTGTAATTTTATTAGGTTAGAGTTCATTGTTATTGTGATGCACCAGTGGCGTTGAACATCTCTAGTGCAGCACATGTACATAGAAGCCTAAACACAAACACCATCTTGTTTTTCTTTATGTCCAGGCTCTGGTGGAGCGAGCGAGTGTAATTTGTGTGGTGGCCCTTCGTCTCTGGTTTGCCCATCATGTGACAATAAACCTTTCTGTGACGCATGCGATGACCTCTTTCACCGCCACCCGTCTAGGGCCACTCACAAGCGGGATAAAATACATAACACCAAACAGGGTATGCCAGATTAGATCAGGCTTCAAAACAGGAACACCTCAGGAAACAAAAGCTAGAAGTTTGTTTACGTTGCTGTCTGTGTTAACTTGTTTTGTTTTTTTCTGTGTGTGCCTGCAGAGACCTGCAGCATCTGTGGGATTTCATCTGTGCACGCTCAGTGCTCCACTTGTCTTCAGAGGTTGTGTCTGAACTGTGACATGCTTTACCACTCTCACCCTGACCGCAAAGGACACAACAGAACCACTATTACTCCAGCCAAAACGTCCAGGTGAGGAGAACAGGAACTTTAAACCCACATCACTACGAGGCTCACTTCCTCATTTGGCAGCAGTGTCGTCGAATGACGAGAGCATAATAAGTTAGATTTGTGCCACATCCACCTGTTGAAGTTGAAACTGCGCAGTCCTAGAAAGCTGTGGGTAAGAGTTTCTGCCAATCGACAAAAAAAGATATTATATATTAGATAATATAGCAAGATTGTTTTCAAAATTAGACATGTTAGTAGATTAAATTGTAAAGTGAATGGAATTAAAATCTGTATTTGGTGTGACAACCCTCAACATCCCTTTTGCACAGTACTGTGTATAAACATATTATGTTAAGCAAGAATTTAAAATGTTCTCGTAAGGATGAGCGACTTTTGTATTTCACATAGACGTGGAATAACTGTCAGAGATTAAAATTCAGGACTGGGCCAGATTAGAAGTCTGAAACTTTCCCAAAAAGGTAAAAAACAGACAACAATATGAGTCCAAAAGATTCACTGGAGTCGATCTCTTTTACAAGATCAAAGATCCGAGTTGACTTGTCGGCATTTCAGATTCCTTTTATAGCCGCGTTTCTAAGCATGACCTTGTCTCTTGGTTGTTTTTCTCCCTGGGATCAGCAGTTTGTGGTCGGACACCAGCCCCGTCCCAGGGCAGATACATGCCGGTTATATCTGGTTATTTGGAAAGTGCCCGAGGGGCATGTGGTTGTTTTGAATGTGAGCTGAGTTCTACACTGGGAAAAACAGAGCCTCAGCACTGTTTTGCACACTGCTGCACCCCCTCTGTGGCCTGGTCATGTGGTGATCAGGATGTCTTGCAACGCTCCTCGTCTCTCAGATGGCACATTCACACCGAACTTTGTTTTCACCAGGCAGCCAGCCAGCAAGGAAAACACACACAGTTACAAAGCCTTTACACATGCGATCGGGTTTTAAACAGGCACAGTCCACTATGGGTAACCCGGTACCTGCAGTGGGTCAGATCTGAGTGAGAAGTAGATCTTGAAGGTTAACTTTGCTTCAGATTGGGTTGCTTCCCCTTTTTTTTTGCCCTTTCTCATACTCAGGAGGCCCTTTGCAAGAAAGTGAACTGCTCTGATTGGAGCATCTTATATAAATATGATTTAAATCACTGATTGAATAATAATCCAGCAAGAAGTTGCAGTGCTGTTAAAGAAAGGAGAGGGGCGGCTAGGATTGATCGTACGTGTAATTTCTTGTCCAGTCCATCTCTGTCGCCATGGGAGTGTGCCCATTGCACTACAGTGAACGAGATGCGAGCCGTCCTCTGCACGACCTGCGAACGGCCTCGACTCGCGACGGCTGCATCCACTGTTCAAGAAAGCCTGACGTCAGTTCCTGCTTCACCCAACACAGGTGAGCGTTTAATAAATAATAATAAACAACAATATACACAGCACCTCTCAAAGCAAAGTTACAAAGTTCTTTAAAATGGGGAAAAGATTAAATGTCAGCGCTGCTATAAAAGGAAATAAGAAAAATAAAAGTACACCGCAAACAAAGGGAAAAGCAGACGTATTTACAAATGCACTGAGGTTTTCACCTTAACTTAGTCTGGGACAAACTATATCTGGCATGCGCCGTAATTTTATTCTATTGCCGCATATTTTAAGAAGTCTCTGCAATGCTGTCGAAACATTACCATCATCACCGTTATTACAGTGTTGACATACGTAAGCAAAGCTGTTGCGTGACGCAGTGCGGCGGTTTCTACCTACTGTCTGTGCTTTACCCCTCAGAGTGGCAGTGCAAGAGCTGCACAGTTGTGAATCAAGGCAGCAGCATCCTCTGTGAGGTATGTGAGCGCCCCCGTCTGGCCACCCGCCCACCCGTCGCCCCGGCAGCGTCCAGCCCAGGATCTCTGTCTGACCTAGGAACAAAGGTTTGTGCCGCTGCTGTTGAGAAAGCTTTCTTATGCTGTAATCTTTGTTTTTACAGGAGTTACCGCGGTAACATACTAACATCACTAACATAACATAACTAACATACTAACATGTTAAAAACGGCTGTACAACAGAGATTTATCAGCTGAATCTGCAGCTCCCCGTTGTCTTACAGAGCTTTATAGTGAGTTTACCTTTTTATTTGTCTGTCCCGCTGCAGCCTCACTGTTCTAGTTCGCTCTCACCGCTGTCATAGTGTAATTTTCAGGCTGCTGTTTTTAGTGATAAAACCCGTAAAACCCACAGTACTCAGCAGCAAACGACAAACAGACGGTTAGAGACCAGCTGGTGAACACAGTGGAGCGTTTAGCAGCTAAAGGGACAGATATTTCCCCCAGGAGCTGGTGGAGACCAAAACACAGAGCTAAAAAAGAGAGAATCATGGACTTAACACAGAATTTCCCTTCAATAAAGTATTTCTGATTCTTTACTTTCACCACACAAACATTTCATCGCCATATCAAATTAAATGGTGATAACTTGTTTCTGCGAACTTGCTGCTTCTTTCCTTCCTTTAATGTCTTTTATATAAATAAAATATATAAATAAATATCTGTGGAGGCAATCAGCTACAGATGCATGGATGATTGTTGTTTTGTTTATTTAATATTTCTGCTTTTGTCTTCCTTCTTTCCCTGAACAGTGGATGTGCCAGTTCTGCACTTATGTGAACACCAAGCCGACTCTGGTGTGTGAGATGTGCGACCTGTCGTGTAAAGACGACCCCGCTGGAGTTTCTCTGCCCCAGTCCCTGCAGCAGCCTCCGCCCAGCACCAAAGATCAACCCCAGCCGGGCGTGAGGCCCCGACCGAAGCCCCGAGTCAACCTGGAGCTGAACAGGCAGAAGACGATGAGGGAAGACGGCCTTCGTCTGATCCAGCAGATCAGAGTAGGTCCACGCTGATGCGTCTCACAAAGCCATTTTAAAAGAATTTAGCAGGGAAACTCTTGACTGCCATTTCAGCTGAATGTATTAAAATGTTACACAGAGACATAAATAAGCAGAATTTGTCCTTCGTAGGAAGCAGAGAAGTGCGGCGTCAGTCCTGAGGAGGTGTACGCAGCCATCCTGTGCGGTGGCAACAACACCAAACCCTGTGATTGGCTGAACTCCGAGCTGCCTCACCTGCTGGATGAAATCTGCGCCATGGCTGCTTCTGTCCAGCTGAACTACAAAGCAGAGGATTCTGGGACACAAGTCGTGGTGGAGGGAGACGGAGGGGAGCCGCCCAAGAGCGGTCCTACCGTCACAGGGGAAGGCGTGAAGCTGTCCAGAGCTGAAGCCAAGCTGGCCTGGCTGGCGGCAGGGGGAGACACAGACCGAGCCGTGAGACAGCTGCTGAGGGACAGACAGGTCAAGGTAGGAACATCAGACAAGACGGGTCATATTTAAGAAAGACAGAGTTTTGGTACTTTGTTAAATTAAATCATCTAAAATTTAATCTGGAACATTTCAAAGCTTTTTATTATCGATTTAAATTTGCAGTTATCCTGTTTTCATATATTATATGAAATATTATATATTTCAGATATTTAAATTATAATGTTTAAAAACAAAGAAAAGCTACAAACATTCAACAAATGAAGCTGGAACCAGACAAAGTTGTGAAAAAAACAACTCAAACTAATTTAGGGCTACAAGTTCCAATAAAATTGATCATTGTTTATGTGCTGGTTGTTTTATGCTAGAATTGATTTGACTATTTCATTGATGTCTTTGTTTAAAAATCTATTTCAGTTTCCTACAGTCTAAGAGGACATCTGCAGACAGTCCAAAACCCAACAGCATTCAAGTTACATCAATATAAAACAGAGAGAGCAGCAAATCAAAACACTTTTTGAGAAGGTGGAAAGAAAAGATTATTAATGTGACCAGACTGTTGACGCTAATTTAAAATAAATCTGTACCTGTCTAGCACTTCTGGGTCTAAAATGAAAAGCCAACACTGAAGAGCCACTTGCATTCTTTCTAACAGCCAGCAGGGGGCGACTCCACTCCAAAATGAGCCTGATTTATTACCTCAGTAAAGCCTTTCCTCATGAGTTTATGGTCTCAGTCACAAGTTTCATATCCTCTTCAACACAGCATCGTGTTCACTTTTAAATTATGGTCCCTTTTAGAGGGAATTAGAGAGATAATACAGGGGCTGCTTTAGGGCGGGGCTGCCTTGGGATTGCCAAGTTGCTGCACTGGTGACCTGTTCATCAGGATGGAGACGACTCCCATCTGCTGCTCTGTGTAAATTTAACCAGCTCCATTAAAAAAAGCTTATTAGGAGTCAGCTACTCATTTTTCCGGTGTGTTTTAAGCCTGCTTGTCTCTTGCCAAAATGAGCATCTCAGTCTTCCCAGTACGTCTGCTTCTTTTTTAAAGGCTACGGCTTCAGGACGGTGTAATGTAAATACATATTAAAAACTAAATAATGAGGTTTGTGATGATTTTAAACAACTTTGAGCGGATGTTTTTCAGACTTTTAAATCTCCGGACTTGTCGTACGAGGCTGGACCCTTTTCATCATTTATCAACAGCTGAATCACTTCATTGTTTTCTTGTTTTTATATAATTTTGAAAGATTAATTACAGCGGATTCCAAATTCCCCCCAACTGTGTTTTGTTTCCTTAAAACCAACTCCGCGTTGTCGATTTTAAAGTCCTCCGTTTTCGCCCGTCCGCACTAAAACGCTACCTCTGGAGATTTAAAACAAAAACGGGGTCGGCGTCGTTTTCAAACTTCTCTGTTTTAGATCTTCAGATTCGCTGTTTTAGTCTGGACGGGAGGTAAAAATACCTCAAAACCAATTGCAGCAACTGCAGCACAATGTGATACAATCCCTCTGAAGGTGAGACTGATACACTGGCTCTGAGAGAAGCTGCAAGTTTCCACAGCTGTCTGTCTTTCAGAGGCTCAACGAGTGACTGTGTTGAGGGAGATAAGCAGCTTCCCACAGATGAAATGAAAAAGGGAGTGAACGGGACGTCTCCCGAGTTTCCCATGGCTCCCCTGACCTTGAAAGATATCTGAGAACAAAGACTGTGTGGATGTTGGATAGGAGTGTTTTAAACAGAAGATTTATGTCTCCTGGAAAAGAAGTACTTGCCTTTATGGGCTTATAGACACTCACACAATCATATGTTGGAGAATAATCATATAAAACTGAGACATTAGTGAAGATAAAACCAGTTATTTTTATTATTATTATTTCTACTAATAAGATGATTTTTTTCCAACTCAAAATATTTCCTCCACCTCGGCTTGGGAGCCATTTTAGACTCATTACTCCTGAAGTCCGCCTGACATGTTTGGTGTCTCAGCAAACTTCAGCTAGATCTTAAAATAAATCCTGTGTGTTTGAACGGTGTTTGGCTGCACAGCTCGATATTTTAATTAATTACTCAAAGGCAACTCAGTGGGGTTATTCGGTTTATTGATGGTCAAGGGTAACGCCGTGTGTGTGTGTGTCTGTGTGCAGATGAGGGAGCTGCACTCTCTGGGCTTCAGAGACGTGTCGCAGTGCGAGGAGGCCCTGCGGCTGAGTGGAGGAGAGGTGAAGGGGGCCTTGTCTCTGCTTCAGCGCCCTCTCCTGGAGCCCTTCCACCAGCGTATCTGGACCAACAACCCGGAGCCGCCGATCGATCCCAAACACCCGGACAAACAGGTTGGGCTGAACAGCAAACTACCCGGGGCGCTTTTAGTGTGCGTACTTGGTGCTTGTGCTGACGTGGACGTGACGCGTTTGTATGTAGTGAAAAGAAAAGTATTTTTATCCCATTTTTAGTTGAGGCGTGGTGTTTTGTTTTCGTCCCCTCCTTCTTTAAACAGGCCATTATTTATTATTGCTGCTGTCTGTTATGTTTTCTCTGTATGTCTAAACTCCCTGTTGTCCTCGTGTGCTCCCCGCAGAGGATGTGCAGGCGACTGCTGGCGCTGTACGACCTGCCCAGCTGGGGACGCTGCGAGCTCGTCCTGTCCTTACTTCAAGAGCCGGACGTCACCTACTCTCTGGAGGACGTGGTGCAAGCTGTGAAAGAGTCGCACGACAAAGACTTCATCAGGCGTCTCCTCATCAACGAGTGCCCCTGCTGTCTGTCCATCTTCCCCCGCAGCAAGGTGGGTCAGTGACGGAGGTGGAGGTGGTGTTCTGTACGTATTATCTCAAACTAAGCATCTTATGCAGTGCAGCAGTTCCCATTTTTATGTGACAGCTTTTACTTTGTGCTCTTTGCAGCTGCTTTTAAGTAAATTAGACTCAGCCGACCGATTAATCAGACCTTTAGAATTGTAGAAGAACATGTAGTAGGCTATAAGAACAATTTTATAATAACGTGTCGTTTTAGTCCCGCTACTGGAAAAAGCGGCCATCCTGTCCGCTCTCCCTGGAGCTAAAATATTCCCGGATTCTGTTCTGGACCCGATCAGCTCAGCCTCTCACACTCTGGACAGCTACGGTTCCCCTGCTCTGCAAAGCAGCCACCAACCCGGTTCTGCACAAATCTAGTCTTCCAGTGTGCCTCGCTCTGCCCTGGCCCAGTATCCGATCCCTTCAACCCTGCAATAAACACTCCTCTCTTATCTAACTCCTGCACTTGGGCCTACTAGCCTACCTGTAACAGGGTTAAAAACAAAGTTCAAGGTTAAAAACAGAGTGCGCTCTCTTTCTTTCTCTCACACACTCACGTCACTGCCAGAGCTCCTTCTGCTGTTCTGCTTCTATCTACCAAAGACATCTTTCGCTCGTGAAATGACAGCTTATCAACAGACATCAAACGGCGTAACACAACCGTTGACCCAGAATCCTATTATTATAATTCAGTACGGTCACTTCTTGTCATTTGAAGCAGACGTTGATTTTAACTGTTGTGGATTTTCTTTAGTCAGTAGACTTGATTAACTTTAGTCAGACGAAACACAAACATGAGACGAGAACGTCTGGTGTGTGTGTGTGTGTCTGTCTGTTCCCACTTACATAACTAGCACATATCATTGTTAGAAATTTGTTCGTGTGCTATTTCTGCAGCATCAAGTGTCACCTTTACCCGTCATTAGTTATCTGCGGGTCGTCACGTACATCCATTTCAAGCCATATGTTTCAGCGTCCGATCCCGGAAATGTGGATTGATGGATGTTTCAGCCTCTGCTTAATCTCCTTCGCTCCCAGACGTCTCCCATTTTCCATTAGTAACAGTAGCCATCTTGTCCATCTCTGGTGTTATCTCCCGTATTGCTTAATGAGGCCACATCATGTCTTGTTGATAATTGATATCTGGCTATATAATCCTTTCAGCGTTCAAGTTATCTAACTGCTGTCATGTTTAATGTACAGAGAGCCTTTAGTTCAGTGCACAGCTGTTAACTTCTTCTTGCTTCTTCTCTTCTCTGGGTTACAGATGCAGTCTCTGACTTCCTGTCAGTGCTCCGTGTGCCACGAGTGCTTCGGCCAGCACTTCACCATCGCCGTGAGAGACAAACACATTCGAGACATGGTGTGTCCCGTCTGCAGCGAGCCGGACATCAACGACCCCGAACAACTGGACAGCTACTTTTCCACGCTGGACATACAGGTGCACAGAGAGAGAGAGAGAGACTGTGAAATCATTGGGTGTTCTGGTTTTTAATTGGCCGCTTCAACTCAAATTTTAATCTGAGTTTGACCGCTGGACTACTCGCACACAAAGTGACAATGCGAATAAACACAACCCGCAGTTACTGCAGCTGCACGAACCCAAAATGCACATTTTGCTGTGATTTTGTTGCAATAAACGGATCAAACTGATGCTGAAATAGCGACATCATGACGCCGCTTTGTTAAAGAGTTGCTCGGCCTGTATTACTGCAGAGCTCTGGCAGCTGCAGCAGCAACAGTCGGGGCCGGAAACACGGTAGTGAAGATAAATCAACGTTTAAATCCCCAAAAATACAAGTAAACCGTTTAATTTAATGAAGCAGTCAATTCTTTGCCCCTCCTGCCTCGTTAAATGGCTTCGCTGTCAGAGCAGAATCCGGTTCGCCTGCAGGTGTTTATTTGTCCAAAGCTCTCTCTCCTCTCTCCTCCACGTAGCTCGGCAGCTGTTTGTCGGCGAGCGGCGGCTCTGTCATAGTTATATTAATTAAAGTTTTATTAAGGTTGTGTTATTTCTTCTTTTAAAAGTTACACAGTCTCGTTTTAAAAGTCAAAATAAAATATTTAGATTATATAAAAGAGAAAAACGAACTCAGGAGAAAGGGGATTGAAAAGGAACTGAGGCAAATTCATTTTAATTCATACAAAATTTAACAGAACTTTGGTTCAGCTAAGTAGCTAAGGAAACACAGGGATTCACCGTTTATTAGTTCACTTTGAATCTACCAGTATTTATAAAATGAGCAGCTTTTCAAATGTATGCTGAGTCTTTACTGGCCGTGAACTTGATAAATAACATTATTTTAAAGCCATGAAGAGTGTTGGGGTCTTACATAAGATGTTTCAAACCGGATTACTTGGAGTGACGTCACATCAGGTTCAGGTTACTTTATTTGTACCCTTTGTTTTGCAGTAGACGTGTCATCCTCACATTTTAGAAAACCTCACAGACAGAAGACCGTAGATAAACATAATACAAGTACACACACACCAATGTCAGTACACAGAAAGTTAGAGTTACCAAAGCTCTTTTTAAAACACGTGAAAAGAATCAAAACAGTTAAGAGATGTAAAGTTTCAACGTTTCGTGTTTTGTTTTTTCCAGCTGCGTATCTGCCTGGCGACGGACGTGTACGAGCTGTTTCATAAAAAGCTGACGGAGCACGCTCTGATGAAAGACCCCAAGTTCCTGTGGTGCTATCACGTGAGTTTGTTCCCGACGTCATGAATAAATCCACTTGTTCGTTGCAGCTCTTCTCAGCGTCAACATTTTTGTGTAGTTGCAGTCCAAAGACGCTGCCTTATCTCCACATTCATTCAGATTGCAGCAGATTTCATGTTTTATATATTTTACTTTTAGTTATTTAGAATTTCTTTTAAGTGTACTGATGGTGCAGCGTTGACCTGTCTCCTCCTTTTGATTTTTAAAGACAGTATGATTTGAACATGAGGAGGAAATAACATAGCATACAAAAGCAATAGGAGACTAAACATTTACACTATTAAATTATTAAAATGCACAGAAAGTCTGGTGTAAAGGATGAAATGTAAATAACGGATGTGTCGTCCTCAGTGCACCTCCGGGTTTATCAATGATGGAGACCAGCTGAAGGTCACCTGCCCGTCCTGCCACAAGAGTTTTTGCGCTCAGTGCAAAAAATCTGTGAGTACAAACCAGGCGTGTTTCCATTTTTCATGAGACTTAACAGCCTGTCTTACAGTTAGTAAAGGAATTTGGCCTTGAGACGCGCTGGCCGCTCCTCAGTGAACTGGAGGAGGTGCTCACTCTTTAACTCCCTCTCTGGTCTCAGTGGGAGCCGCAGCACCAGGATCTGTCCTGCGAGCAGTTCCAGCAGTGGAAGAGGGACAACGATCCAGAGTACCAGAAGCAGGGCCTGGCCGGCTACCTGAGAGACAACGGCATCAGTGAGGCCGCAGTTCACTTATTTCACCTCATGTCCCTTTAGTTCAGCCAAACCCACCAGTTTATGTCCTGCTGTCATCGTTGACTCACTTATGGAGCCACTAAATAACTGTATTTTTTATATTAATACAATTATAATGAGTCAATAATACAACCACAGAGAGCTGAAACTATTCTAGTCGATTAATCGGTCTACATGAATAAAATTAGCAATTATTTTTACAATCGATTAATCATTAAAGTCACACTTTCTCCAGTTCCAGCTTCTAAATCACTGCTTTCTCTCTGTTTTTTGAGAGTATATTGATATATTTGGGGTTTTAGTGAGTTAAAATGGAGCAATTTGATGATCTTACCTGCGGTTTTAGGATATAATGTTGGACATTTTACGATTTAATGAATGAATAGCTAATGAAAATAACTGTAAGCTTAGCGCAGCTTTGATTATATATTAATCAACTTATATGTTGCTTCATGCAGCTTTAAATATGAACTAAGCAAACCAAGCAGTGGTATTTACATGTGTGGAATAAATAGATTTACCGAGTATGTGGTGTCGTCTTGCAGCCTGTCCTCAGTGCAGGTTCACGTATGCGCTGACGAAAGGCGGCTGCATGCACTTCAGCTGCTCCCAGTGCAGGTACCAGTTCTGCAGCGGCTGCAACAACTCCTACTACAAGGTGAGATCAAGATAAGATCAAGGGAGAAGTCATAATTTAGGCATCTGAACTTGCTTTACGTGCAGTATCTTTATTTTCAGAGACACTTTTTGTACGTTTGTGACCTTCACAGGATATGATCATAGATTTATTTACATAAGAGCATTTAGACCAGTGCTTCCTCATTTTTGTTTCAAAGCACAACACTCACACAGCAGCATACCAACCTTTCAAGCTCCATGTGTTCCTGTAAATCTACATGCTGTCGTGTGTTTTCTCGTACAAACATGGTCAGTGAGGTCCTGATTATTTTCACTTTCACCAGCACCTGCTGGACTTTCAGATGGCAAATTCTCATATCTCGTTTTATCAACAGGACATTTTAAAATAACATCATATTCCCTTTTGACCTCAGAGACTGAGGCTTCCCCTCCCGTATTTGTACTGTATTTGTTTTTCTCTCTCACGCAGACGATCTGTAAGACGGCGCAGTGCAATCAAGGCGGCCTACATGCTCACCACCCCCGAGACTGTCTCTTCTATCTCAGAGACTGGGAGGCGCCCAGACTGCAGGCCCTGCTGCAGGTAGGGAAGCCGTCCTGGTCAAAAGTTGTTCAGGTCAGCTCGAGGACAAAACTGTCACGTTAAAAATAAAGAAATTGTTGATCTCTTTGAGATTAGAAACACCACAACTGTGAATGGAAGGTGATTAAATACCTCTACAGGAAATCAAGTCCCCAACTTCGCTCTGGGTCTCCTCTGCTATATAAAGTAGATTTATGGAGCGTAATTATGTTAAAATTACTTTTTCAGGCCTTTGGCTATTAACAAATCTAATTTGGATGTCAGCCAAAATACTTTTTGCATCCTGGAGAACAATATTTTAGGAGGTTACGTGATGACGGACCAGCAGACATAGAAAAACAAGTTTATTTTCACTTTTACACAATGTTTCACTTTGAATTATTGTCTGTCAGCTAATTTAAGTGAGTGCGAGATATTAGACAAATGTATGTTTATTTCTTGGTGTTTGCGTCTCTCCTCAGAGGAGCGGTGTGGAGTTCAACACAGATCCTTCTAATGGAGCTCCAACAGGTAAAAACCCTCTTTGTCGTCCAACTCTGTCCTTCATCATGTTCAGGAAGTAAAGAAATACAAAATGTGACATTTTAAATGGCCGACTACTTGCTTTTTGTTGCGTCAGAGATTGAACACATCCTGGAATTCCTGGAATTCCTGGAATCCAAACAAAAGTTAGATCCTAATTTAGTAAACGTTCAATTAATTAAATTAAAAAGTAAAAAAAAATACATTTGATGCATAAGTGCAGGCTTTTCTAGCTTTTCTGGAAGACTTTAACACAAAAAAAACATTTCACTCTCTCCTGCCTTTACATTTATTAATACAAAACACAAAGTAATGTGCCTGATCTGTCTCCGTCTCTGTGACGCAGACGCCTGTTGCGTGATGGAGCAGAAAGATGAAGGAGGTCAGCAGATCGATTCACCGTGTGGCATCCAAACCCAGCCGGGACAAGCTGGACTCTGCGAGTGAGTGTGTGACGGCTGCAGGAAACTAATGTCTGTGACCGGCTGTTTGATTATTCTGAAATCCATTTCTTTTCTTTTTTAATTGTACAGACTTGATGTGCCGCTTCAAGGCGTTGTGTTTTTTCCAAAAATCATATAACCACATCAGCGTGTGAATGACGTATGGATTTCGGGGGAGCTCAGTTTTTTCCCCGTGACGGGGCGGAGGGTGGGATTCTTCCTGCTGAATCATTAATAGCCGCAAGCACGTAGGCCTGGTGCTGACTGTGAACGTATCAGGCACGCTTCCCTTATTATTATCATAATAATAATAATAATAATTTTTATGCGGCTGTGTTTGCGACCTGACCTTCATTTTCTCCGTGGGAGGGAAGAATTTAGAGAGTTGCGTGGCGCTGCGGGGAGCCGCCAGCTGCAGTAGTCGCCCACATGGATCATGCGTAATATTCATCCAGCCAGAGGAAACGATCACGAACCGTTCACAGCAGGTCGTTCGTACTAGCGACACAACCCGTACCGGAGGGCGACCAGGGACCGGAGATCAGGGAGCGACGGGCCCGTTAAGGACATCGGCTAGTTTTTGACAGGGGAAAAAAGGTCGTTGACAAATTTTCTTTTTTTTTTTTTAGTTTCGTCTGACGAAAGTAACACTCATTAATACAAGACAGGAACTAAAACGGGTGAGGCTCGTTAAAATGCAGGCGGTGTCAGCTTGTTGGTAAAGGTCTCAGATCAGCACGCTGTCCTGAAACTGAAAACATAAACCTCTTGTTTTGCCACTGCTGGTCTCTAATTTCTGTGCATTTTCTGTATTTGTGCCAAAAACATACTGAAATAGAAACCATCCATCGTCAATCGCTTATCCTGCGTAGGAAGCAAGAAAACATTGAAAAGCCTAAAATACACTTTAAAGTAAAACATGAATAAAGTAAAAAAGGGATAAAATAAAGTCAAGCAAGTTTGGGAAAGGCTCTCAGATAAAAGTGTGCTTTAAGAAGGGACTTAAAAGAGTTCACTGAGTTCACCTCGGGCAGGCTGTTCCAGATAAATAAATATTATAACTCTGTTTTTGTTCAGGATTAGATGGTAACAACTTTGACTTTTCTTTCTTCTGACTTCTCGAATGTTAAAATACAAACATTAGTCATAAATATCTCAGTATCACTGTAAAGTACTGACAGCTGGGACCAAATGTTTGGTCAGAGCCGAACTTTACTTATTCTTTAATCAGCTTCTGAGGTGCCGCAAACACGATGTAACAGGAAGTAAGAGCTCAAGGGGCACCGGTACAAGTACTAACTGTCCTTTTATCTCAGAAGCTGTAAAGAAAGAAAATAAAGCAACGAGGCAGGGATCAGTTCATTGGTCAACACCAGAGCTGCAACAATTAGGTGGTTAAATGATTCGTTTTCAACATTAAATTAATCTCCAGATGTTTTAATAATCGTCTAATCGTGCAGAGTCATTTCCAAAGTCTCTGATTTCAGCTTCTCAGATGTAAGTAATGAATGAAAACAGTCGTCAGCTGATGAGATGAAGAGGGGCCAGTGTGCTGCGGCCATAAGTCTTTAACAGAGGTCTTGGTTCCCGCAGGAAGCACTACAGGGAGTACCTGGTGAGTCTCATCAACGCTCACTCTCTGGACCCCGCTACGCTCTACGACGCCAAGGAGCTGATCCGGGCCTGTGAGAGATACCAGGTGGACACGCAGAGAGGAGGAGAGAACGAGGACGACAACGCCTACCACGCCCGACTGCTCAAGGTGAGAGCTCGGGGTCTTTTGCGTGTTCAGGCCGAAACCCCTGAGGATGAGGCGAGACTAGATAGGCGGCTCGCAACTAAAAGGTCACTCAGTGGTTTGACTTACCGGACCTGTTGGCGGGATCACGGGCGCTTCTCGCTACAACTCAGTTACTCTGTGGGATGATTAGACGGCCAGATGGAGAAAGCCAGGATGGGAATTTTTGCCGTGACACCGGGGAACCCCCAACTCTGCGCCACAAGTTCTGTGGGTTTTTTAATAACCGCAGTGAGTCAGGACCTCTGTCTTTAGTGCCACTAGAAAGACTGAGTCAACAAACTTTCACCGCACACTGCACGAATTTCTTTTGAAAACATTAAATTGAATTGTGTTTCCTTAACGTGTGACCACATTCTGGGTGTGTTTCGTCCGTGCTCTGACTTCCTGTGTGGGGAAATTAAATTGCGACATAACTGCTTAAAAGGTTAAATATTGTTCATTAAAAGCTCTTACAGCTCGCTGAGGATCTTACTGGATCCTCGTCACATGAAACGAAAATGTGTGAGTTTTGATGTTGGAGAATAGGGAACAGATACTGGTATCTTTATTTATTTTTTTTAATGTTGCACTAAATATTGTTTTTTTAATTTAATATTTAACATTATTGTGTTTCCCCCCCCCTCACAGAAACTGATGGAGGTCCCTCTCGGAGAAAAAGTTCCTCGAAACAAGTAAAAGGTTCCTCACCTGAACATCACCAGCCTCCACAAATCTCATCCTAAATCTGTCTCTCATTATCTACGGGGAGAAAATTGAAGCTAGCAAATGTTCTGAATGACAACAGAGTTTAATTTTGATACTGACGCCGCATTTGTTTTGCTGCTCTGACTGTGTTTTTCTGCCACGTGTGTGTGTGTGTTTGGCAAAACAAAAATCGTGATTTAAGCTCTTGTTTCTGTTAATCTTTTTTTTTCCTTGTTTGCCAACTGGATAAATTGATCATAAAGGAATGAAACTCTTAAATTTGTCTTCAGGTCACTCTGATACAGACTCTTTAAAAGGAGCTTATTTTTGGTATGAAGTCGGATCAATGATTTATCTTGTGAGAAGTGTACGTTAAAAGTTTCTGTCTCAGAACAATGAAGCAACACCCAGCAAAACTATATAAATAAATGCAGAAATGACTCACATGTTCAAGTTTTCAGCTGTCAGGGGGGTTTTGTTTTATATATGATGGATGAATCAATAAATATTATTTTGAAATTTATTGATTTACTTTAGGCAGTAATAATGAACGAGAGTCAGTCATTGCATGTCATGTTACTAATATCACAAAACGGTTCATTAATTAAATTAATATTAATGCTTGTGGGTGTGCACTTTATGCTACATGGAGCGGCGGTGGAATGAGGGTTCACACTCACTTTCCAGGACTTTTCCAGGACATCGTCAGTGCTGATGTAGCTGGTATGACAGACAGGGATCACACATTAATATATCCGTACATAAAGACGTGCAGCGAGAGCTGTAACCCATGAAGTCGTCTATTACATGCGTAGAAATGAAGTGATGTCGTTTTAATATTGTATTTTTTGTTTCTTCAATTCTTTGCAAGTTCTTTTCTTGCGAATTGTGTTTTAATCACTGCTGTCTGAACACAACCAACAATTTTGCCCACTAACAAATCCCAACATGACATTAAGGGTGTGTAAACTACGCTGCCACAAGTAATTTTCCAGGACATTTCACCGTTTCTCTTATTTTGACATGACTGGAAAATTGGTGAACTGTTTTCCAGGATGCGCGGGAACCCTGGTACTTCACTTGTGAGGTGTTTGCACTTGAGTATTTTTATTTACTGGTGCTTTATGAGTGAAATGTACTTTGTGGGTGTGGTAGTTACTGCAGAGTAGATGCACCTTCCTCCCTGAAATACTTCAGCTTTCATGAAAGTCTACTCCAGAAATAAATAGTAATTTAGTGTAGTTTCATCTAACCAAACTCTTTAAACTTTTTTTAAAGACTATCCAGGCCGGGACACAGCAGCGGCGTCAACAAGGTGTTACAGACATCTTAAAAAATTAACACACATGATCAGATTTCATCAGCATCCATCAGCTGTCTCATTTCCTGGAAAACCCTTGGTGCAAAGCCTTCACCGGAATATTAGAGGGATCTTGGTTATTGCTATTTAAGCAAAAAAAGTATTTGAGGATGTTTAATGATCAAAAATAGGACACTAATTGTAGAATTAAAAATAGTTTTGATAAAATGAATTTATTATTTAGAGTTTGGAGAAATAAATGTCTTTAAAAAACTTATTTAGATTATTTATTTACTCAGAAAAGGCCTCATTAAGATTAAAAATCCTTTTTTAAGCAATTTCAGCTGATTCCAACCAACACAAAGTTAGAGCCCTTTGACAAAAAAAGAGGTGAGAATTTAACATTATAAACTTGTAAAATAAAGACTTGATACTAACATTTAAACCACGACACTGTTAAATCGATAAGTATATAAGTAAATAAGAGTAAAATAGTGTGTTTGAGCTCTGCAGCTGTAACATATGTGTGTGTCCGCTGTCGCCCCCTGGCCGCCGCCACGCACACAGTTTCCCGCAAGTCACGTGACTTCTGGTAAAAGGAGCGTCTACTGCTCAGACCGAGTCCTAGACCGCAGAGCTGGAGCCCAGTCAGTGTCAGTACACAGGCATCGCGGAGGAAACGCAACAGAGGTAAACGAAACTTACATCTACTTCCTTAATTTAACACCTTACTGTCTATATTTGACGATATCTCTATAAATATGACGCACAGGTGAGCTCAGATTTGTGTTTCAGCGCCAGGCTGCTTTATAAAAAAGTGTTGACTTCAGATGTGGAGTTATTGTGTGTGCGTGCGCCCTCCGATTACTGTCTCGAGGCTTCAGCTAAAGCTGCACGAGTCTTGAACTGGTTTTTTGCATTAAAACAAATGGACGTTTAGACTTTGACGCGCAGATTTATACAATTATTAGGGGTCCAAGCCCGAAGTGGGCTGGGAACCCGCGTTTGCAAGGCAACGCGGTTCCCATACCACGAAGTGGCAGGGAACCCTATTGTTTTCGCTCGGATTTTTATTATTCTATTTTTTTTTTTTCTTCCGTGCATAAAACGCATACTGCAGCGGTCGCTGTAACTCCTACAAACGCGAAACTCTCAACGTAGCTTCACAGCCCCAAGAGTACCTCAGGCGCAAAAATTCGCACACTTCTACCGCTAGGGGGCGCTATAAGCAAGGTCAACGCGTTTGGGCTTGGATCTCTCGACTACGAAGGAATATATCAAAAACCTTATATCCACGCGTTCGGGGGATCGAGCTGAATCTCCTGGTATAGGCCCCGCCCATTTCCGCCTAAACTTTTTTCGAGCTACGTCGCGAAAACTGAAAAACCTATTTTAATTAACTCCTCCGAAGCCGCAAGTCCGATCGGCACGAAACTTGGCACGGATAATCTCTGGACCGAGCTCTACAAAGTTTGTAGAGGGAATTTTGATCCGACAAAAAATGGCGCAAATATATGCTAACAAACGTTTATGCAAAACGCTATTAACAGGAAGTGAGGTTGTAACTTCGGATTGGAATGGCCGATCGACACCAAATTTGGACCATTCATTTGGGACGCCCCCCTGAGGGCCTCTGCAAAATTTGGTGCCACTTGCCCCTAGGTGGTGCTCTTTAATCCAGAAAATTAGTTCCTCTATAACCACAAGTCACATTGACTTGAAACCAGTGTCGAATTGTTCAGCATGGTCCCCTGATGCCATGCACCAAAATGGACCCTAATGTGCCCATAGGTGGCGCTGCTATTGCAGATTAAAGACGAAAAAAAAATTCCCATTGACTTACATGCAATTTATATCTCCATAACCACAAATCCGATTGACACCAAATTTGGGTCAATTGTTACCCATGGGCCCCTGATGACACCACAAAAATTTGGTGCAGTTCGGCCTAACGGTGGCGCTGTTATCTAAGCTCAAATGCCCCATTCATTTCAATGGGATTTTCAACCAAAGCACATTTAGCCTCATAACTACGGCAAACTACATCGCACATTCATAAATCTTATGTCTACGTGTTTGGGGGATTCTGACGATTCCGACGGTATAGGACACGCCTCTGTGCGATTACGATTTCATTTTACGATATCACAAATCTGAAAAACCTATTTTAATTAACTCCTCCGAAGCCGCAAGTCCGATCGACACGAAACTTTGCACGGACCATCTCTGGACCGAGCCGAAGAAAGTTTGTAGAGGGAATTTTGATCCGACAAAAAACGGCCGAATTACAGGCTAACAAATCTTTGCAAAAACGCTACAAACAGGAAGTATAACATATCTCTGGCTTGGAAAGGCCGATCCGCACTAAACTTGGTGACCTTATACGGCATGACTTCCCAAAGGCCTGTGTCAAATTTTTCTTCAATCGGCCAAACGGTGGCGCTGTTCATCATATATCAAAAAAACTCCCATTCACTTACATGCATTTTAGATCTCCAGTACCGCAGCTCCGATCCACACCAAATTTGGCTCACTTCTTCACCAAGGGGCCCCGATGACAGCTGAGCGATTTGGTGCGATTCGACCAAAAGGCGCCGCCATAATCGAAGCTCAAGCGCGACGCTAAGCCCATTCGTTCCAATGGCATTTTCAAACACGCCGCGTTTCGCCTGGGTTCGGAGCGGCCCGTCGGGACCTCGCTCGGGGACATTACGCGGGACGTCGGCAGGGCGCCCGGGACGACTCACGCGCCCTCCGCGGGGCGAAGAGGACGACTGGCGACACGTGGCTTGGACCCCGTTTACAACTGCTCGCAGTTCTAGTTGTTGTTGTTTTTTTCCAAAATACCTTATTATCATTAAGGAAGTGTTTATTAAAAGTGTCGGGGGAGGGACATGCCGTGACTCGAGTCTGATGCTGGTTGTTTGTTTGTCAGTCTGTTGTGTTTTTTCAGTAGTTCAAAGGGGTCATGCCAGCAGGGAGAATGCGCTCCACACGCAAACTGCGCTCCTGGATCGTCGAGCAGGTGTGTGTGTGTTTTCATACTATATGTGTGTGTGTGAGAGAGAGAGAGAGGGCGTGAGGGAGAGAGACAGAAAGGGAGGGGGGAGAGAAAGAAAACGGAAAGGGAAAGATGGAAAGAAAGGACTCCAGGGACATTAAAACAAACAAATGACTGTGCAGACACTGACAGAGGAAATGTTCGCATCCTTTACTTAAGTAAAAGTCCTTGAAAATGTAACTTAAATAAAAGTATACTCAGGAAAATGTATTTAAAGTATTGAAATCTGTGAAAAACCCCCTGTGGCTTTCATCAGATTATTATTCCTCATCCATTATTGCAAAATCAGGATTTTAATGCTCCAGTAGCTGGGGCGAAGCTAATCAGATTGCACTGACTGATTGACTGATTATTTTCATTTTGTATTAATATGCATTTTTAATATTATTATAATATTATTCACGATGGGTGTCATTTACGCTGGGGACGTTGGGGACAGGTTCCCACCACTTTTTTGAAAGCATTTGTTATGTTCTCAACAATGTTCTTGCAACAGGAAATGTGAAATAACAAATGTAAGTGCTATGAGAAAGTTTCTTTTGGCACAATAAGAAAACATGCAATGCAATGTAAATATCCTCGAAACAATATTTATTTTACTGGATTACTGCATTATATTCAGTTATAATTTTCTATTCTCTTGTTTGTCACCTGCCACCTGAATTTTTTGTATTTTGTAATATTTTGATTTGGTGCAGAGAAATATCTGCAGAAAGCAGGAAATTAAGTGTTTAATGCTCAAAATCTTCTGGGGGAGGAGCCCCAGAATCCCCACTTGTCTATTTTCATCAATGAATATTTCTTTTAAATAGTATTAAAATATCTTCTAGTCTTGTTCTTGTGACCCCAACACTCTACTCGATTGTCACGTCTTGTATGCTAAGTTTTTCGTCATAACTCTAATCTGAATCTCTGTCCCCAACACTTTTCAACACATCGATTGATTCATTCTGAAAATAGTGAGAAATACCGTGACATTTCCCCAGAGCCCAAAGTGACATGTTCACCATGCTTGTTGTGTCCGACCAACAGTCCAAACCTCAACATTATTAACAAAAAGTACAATAATTAAAAGGAAAAGATTAAAATCCTCACAGTTGCCAATTAATTATCTGTCAGTGGATTAAATAATCTGATGCTTTTAGCTTTACTTGTACAGTTTCATATGTTTTGTGTAGGGCTGGACGATACGGCCAAAAATGTTATCACGGTAAAAAGTTTCATATCTGTCAATATCGATACTTATCGCGATAAATATCAAATCGTTATTTCTTTTTAAGTTTAAAGGCTGATTTTTGCTCCTAAGTGAAAGTTGAAGAAACCTGATGGTTAATTGTGTTTTAAACTCTTCTTTATGGTCAACACGCAAGATTAGAAATTAAGTAAGAGCTTTTTTCACTTCTTTTTCCTCAACAAAATAAACATCTTAATAAAAAAATCAAGTCAAGTGAATAAAATCAATCATTTATTGAATATTTATTATATTGTTATTGAAAAAAAAATATTGCGATAATTATTATTATTGTTTCATGTGTTTTATGTGTAAAAATCTAAACTCGTATAAAACTGTTAAATAAATAAGTAAAGCAAAAAGCACAATATTTCTCTGTGAGGTGTAGCGGAGTAGAAGAAGAAGAAAATACTCAGGTCAAGTACAAGAACCTGAAATTTATACTTGAGTAAATTCAAAGGCTGTAAAGCAGCGAGCCAAGAAATACTATGGGAGAACTTTGAAAACAAGATGCTACGTCTCCGTTATTACTGATATTAACTGACTGTAATCATGTCGCAGATACATTTTTTAAATTTATTAAACAGAGAGCCTCTAGGGCTGCAGCTAACGATTCATTATCAATTAATCTGATGATTATTATATTTCTTTAACTAAAGCGTTAATGTAGCCTTTCACTGTTAAATATAACTCTAAATCTGTAGCTTTTAAAAGAGTTTTTTCCCCTGAATTGTGTCTGCAGGTGCTCCTCTCAGGCCGGACTGTCAGAGGACCCTGGTCAGAGAAGCTTCAGTGAGTAAATTAAACTGTGTTGTTGTGTGTTTTTGGCTGCCGCAGGTCAGCAGTGGGAAATACCCGGGGCTGGTGTGGGACGACGATGCCAAAACCATGTTCCGCATCCCGTGGAAACACGCGGGGAAACAGGACTTCCGCAAGGACGAGGACGCCGCCATCTTTAAGGTCAAAATGCTTGGCTCTAAACTGGCTCACCTAATTCCCAAAACGAAAAAAAAAAACAGGTGGATGTTGGTGATTTCTGACAAAACTTCCCCGTCGTCCGCAGGCGTGGTCGGAGTTCAAAGGGAAGCTGATGGATGGGAGTCAAGATAACCCGGCCTCCTGGAAGACCCGTCTGCGCTGCGCACTTAACAAGAGCCCGGAGTTTACGGAGGTGATGGAGCGAGCCCAGCTGGACATCTCCGAGCCCTACAAGGTCTACCGCCTCGTCCCCATCAGCGAGCAGGGTGAGACTCACATCTACCCCCACACATGCTGGTTAGATTTAACCATGTCTGACTCTCTGCCACGTGGCGATGGGGGAAAAAACAAAAAAAAACACTTTCCCAGATTAGTCAGGCGAGACAAAAAAAAGCGAGAGAGACTGTTGGCATGTGTTGAATTAAGATTAATACTAAATCCACGTAAGTCCAAGCGCTTGTACTCTCTTCCAGCTAAGTTGCTCAAAACATGAGGTCACATCTTGTTGGCTCACTATTAATAATAAACATTACCACTTACAAAATGTGCAACTGCTGTAAAAACACTGAACCCTGAAGCAGTGGAAGTAAGACCAGAAGTAAAACATCAGGCTGCGTTTAAGAGCCGAGATAGAGATCCGTCCTCTGGGATTTCCAAACTGTGAAAAGAGCGTTGTGCAACCCCGCAAATATTAAAAGGTTACATGGGCGTGAAACTCAGCTTGTGTCTGCATATTGGCTAAATTTTAACCCCAAACAAGAGCTGACTTTCCGTTTTAGAAATGTTTGGGCGTCTCACAAATTTGAAGAGTACCAGGACTCCTCTGTCCCAATAGGGGGCTGTTTTTTCATGGTGTGGTCTTTCTTAAGGGAAATCTTTATGCTACAGGCTACAACTTTAGACAACAGCTCTTCTATCAGTTTGGCCTTTTCCTCTTTTAATATGACAACGCCCCCGGGGCACAAAGCCAGCTCCACCAAGAAGTGCTTTTCCTTGTTTGGTGTGGAAGAACTTGACTCTCAGAACGTTGACCTCCACCCTGCCAAACCCCTTAGGGATAAACTACAACAGAGATTGCAAGCCAGGCCCACATCAGCGTCTGACTGCTCAAATGCTCTTCCTGGAAGCAAAACTTGCCACAGACAAACTCTAAAATCTTGTAGAAAGCCGTCGCAGAAGAGTGGAAGCTGGTACAGCTGCAACCGGGGAACCAACTCGATGTTATTGCCTGTGGAATGAGATGTGTAGGTGTCCATATAGTGTATAGGGGTGGGAATCACCAGAGGACTCACGATACGAGATTATCACGATATTTATTTCACGATACGATTTCATTGTGATTTTAAACATATTGGTGGGTCTGAGAAATAGCTACATGCATTTTTTACATAAACATCAACAGGGCAGATTAATCAATGATGCCCCTTTTTTCGACTGTTGCTCGACCAAAACAAGACGTTTGAAGACGTCAGCTACGACTTTCTCAGATTTTATAGACAGACGAGTGTCAAAAAAACAACATCTCACCTCTTAGCTGATATCAACGCCACTTCTTCTCAGCGGCGTCCACACCAGCACGGCTGCGCACTCTGCACGACCGCACATACACAGGTCAGAAAACAAAGTCGGTGTGTTTCCACCGTGAGGAAACTGTCACAGAATCGCTGGGGACTCCCAGAAGCTTTTAATGCAACACGTTGGCAACACTGGGCATGAAACTCCACAGAGAGTTATGAGTTTGTCTTCAGTGCGTCAGTCATTTTGGGAGAGGCAATGTTGTGCACACAGCGTTAACCTAAAACCCCCACAGTGCTGCCACTGTAGTTTCATAATGAGTTGTTGTGTTAAACAGGTTGGCAGACGTGTCTGGTGAATGTAAGGAGCCAGAATACGAGTTTTATTCTGCGTTAACTGGTTACAATCAGTATGTCAGCATCTCCGTGTTGAAATCGTCTGGATGAGCGACGAGAGGCGGCCCTACCTTTTTTTTTAATACCATTTAATCTGAGAGGGACACGCCACAGCCGGGCTGAAGTATTCTGATAAGTTTATCAGCAGCAACAGGGAGGCTTAAAATGTGATACGTACACAGAAAAATGCTGGTCGTACAAAGTAGAGATGTCGCTTATATTTTCATTATTTGCATGTTTATTTGACATGAATAGATGCCAAACAAACAGGTTTCTAGCCATGACTAATTTGCATCCCCTGTCCCTGGTTACAGAAATGTAAATTAAAATATTATAGCCATTAAAATATACACAATAAATACATCCAGTGTCTGCAGCGAGATACAGGCCTAAATAAAAAATATACAGGCCTAATAAAAAAGAAACTTTTAACATAGTTTGTCCTAATAAGCTTTGTGTGATCGTGGAATACAAAAACTACCCAGTTTTTGGGTTGTGAGATTGAAATCAATAGAATATTAATTAATATTAATACTGACAAAGCGCTTCACGTAAAGACTTGAATGATTCATTTTGTTAGTTTTTAATGACTTAGCTTGCTTGGATCCATTATTTTGAACACAGAAATGTACTAAAATGTCTCCTCAAATATGTAAAAGAAGACAGTCTTTCTTATTTTCTCATAAACCTTGCAGAGTATTTATTTAAACAAGATCAGAGCTGAATTAATCAGTTTATCATATGTGATAGTAAACTAGAGGCTTGTTTGTGGGACAAAAACACGACGTGAAGACGTCCTGCTCTGCCACTTTGTGATGTTTCCTATAATAGACTTACAATAATTCAGAGTTGGGTTATAGTAAATGGGAGAATAGATGAGTCACTCCAGCTGCTCGGCATGTTAAACGGCTTCCAGCAGCGATTTGGTCACATGACACTCTTCATATTTTAGATTTTTTTTGTCTGGCGGGTACAGATCTGGGCGGTCATGACTGATATTTGCAGGCAGCGGTTCTGCTTCTTGTTTCGGCACAAAGGCTCAATCAGCACAAAACACTGATTAAAATATATTAGACAACTAGACTCTGGAAACCGCTCCTCTTCCTCCTCGTCTATTTTTACATTTCATAAGACCTCGTCACCTTTTCCACACTGTGTCACATCCGCGCTCTGATCTCGTGCTTCGCCTCCTGTGTTTTTTTTTCTCGCACTATTATTATATGCTATTATTATTTTCCCAAACAAAACCAGGGTGACTCTTGACCTCTTCACCTGGTGGTTCCTTGTTTCTTGAGATATAGATGCTTAGATTCAGCTTTTAAATCGTCAGAAACAACAACTAATTGCCTGAAATGTCAAACACCTGCTGAACTTTACACCACCTGACTGATATCAGCTGGTATTTACAAGCTTGGCTGTTTGTTCTCTTTATTTGCTCCTTGCATACGTGTGAATCAGCACGATTATTATATTTAATGACATGACTGATTCTCTGCTGCTCTTTGGTTTCCCACTCTGTTAAATGTAACACAAAGTATTACCGGCCTTTAACCCGTCTCTTTTAAGCTTTTTTAATGCTGTTTCAATGTGTGTCCAGGACTTACATAAGACACTTTGCGTTGCCTTTACAGCTGCTATACAAATAACCTTACAATGTGACCCAGTGAGAAAAGGCCAAAGTACAAGTACCCCTGATGTTAATTTGCTGAATCTTCCTCATTTTAATTAATCTGGCATTGAATATTTAAAAACACAAAAACTACAACACAATTTTTCAGCTCAACACAACTTTTTTGTTTCTTCTCTGAAACATATCTTCACTTGGAAGAACGAGTTACACCCGATAAGAGGCAATAACAGATCAAGTGGCTGAGTCAGCAGTGCAGTGAGCAGATACTGGGGCCAAAAACTGCAGTAACTGGGGCAAGTTTGTTGGGTTTACTGGGGAGAAATGAGTGACGACAGCAGATCTGTAGCTCTGCTTTACTTTGACAGCTTAACATGTACAAAGGAGACTTTCTTTGTTCAAACTTAATAATCTTTAACACGCAGGCTTTGGTTGTTGAAGGTTTGATCGACTGAAAGTATTTAGGAACTTAAAGGAGTTGTGTCTGTGCAGGTGTCGTGGCTCCTGCAAAGAAATGCAAAGTAAAAGCCACCAGGAAGCCGAAAAGGAGGAGGAGTGAATCGGACAGCGACGATGGCAGTTCGGTCAAGATGATAAAGGCGGAAGAGGTCACCTCACAGCTGGTGAGTGGCGTCACGGGACGGGGGGGGGGGGGGTCAAAATAATATAACTGGGCTTTAAGCATTAAGCTTAAACAGAAAATCTGAGTCTGACAAGCTGAACCTGATTTGGCTTGAAATGGCAACTGTACATGAGGGTTGATAGCAAAGTGGCCTCTCCTCTGGTGCCACCTTAAGGTCAAGCGATACTTAGCTGAAACCCTCATCCATACAAATTTCAAATTCAAATCAGCTTTATTGGCATGAATGTAAACGGACAATATTGTCAAAGCTACATAAAAGTGACATAAGGTGAATTAATTTCATACATTTCATTAAATAAGTAAATAAAACAGTTAAAAATAAAATAATATATAATAAAATCTACGTAAAAATAAATAACCATACTAATTATATACAGTACGCACACACCACATACTAATCACTATAATATACAGTTTCAGCAGTTAGTATACAAAAAAATCAACATGCTTTACAACTTAATGCAAAGAGGAAATAAAACAATTAGTGTTGCACAGTATACTGATACTAGAAAGGTATCCTAAAGGACAGTGTTTTAAAAAGAGACGCTCTGCTCCCCCTCCCTGCAGGCATAGCGGACACCACAGAGCCGGTCTGTAAAAGGTTTCTCTAACCCACGCAGACCGAGAGACAACACGTCCAACTTAGCAAAGCATTTCGCCGACAGACGTGCAGACAGGTTGTGAAGAACATAATTACATGCCCTCAAATATTTGTCCAAGGAGTGTGATTAATTATGTGACAAGCAAACCTCTTAAACGTCACGTTCACACAGGTAACGTTAACTTCGCTTCAGGCGTTCACAAGTATGCAGATCAACAACAGCAGCTACAGGTGAGACTCAGAGCTGGCCGTGGTGATCCTGGCATGTACATGTGCGTCAGTTATTTCTATTAATAGATGCTCTCAGCACGGCGCATCAACATACAACTTTATTTAGCATGAACATTATGACATTAACTTTGAATCGAGGTTATTCCTGGGTTTGAGTCTCATCACCTAGTTATTGAAATGCCTGCTCACTACAGTAGTGCACTAAAGTAGACTGAACTGTGAAACAGACCATAAATGAGAACAGACGCTTTTTTAATTAATAACAACTGAATTTTAAGTTCCATGTTCTGTCATTTGTTATTTTCATTACTTTTCCTGATGTTTTAGATTTTTGCCGCGGTGTCGTTTGAGAATCGCATCGAGACATTTAGGCAGGTATCGTATCGGAGTCATAATTTTGGTATCGTGACAACGCTAAACTCAATATGTGTAACGTCAATCAAACTGCAGCTTTGGAAAATTACTGCTCATTAAACTTCACAAAGATCTTTTCATCTTACATTTTTTGTTTCAAATGTTTTTTTCTTCCCAGCTGTGAGCAGCTCCAGTTCCTTTGTGCATTGCATTGTGGGATAATAGTTCCCATCACACATCACATTCTCAAAACCTGCTTTGAAATCAGTGTGTCGTTTTTCTCATGTTAGCTTTTAATCTCAAAAATTTTCTTAAATATAATATGACAAATGTTCGATATAATTCAGTTAAATTACGAACAAATCAGCCTTTAATTTTTCCTACTAGGATATTTTATTTTGTTGTTTAATTTTACTCATACATGTTTGTTTAAAAATAATTTTACCACAGAAGCAAAAATCAGCCTTGAAACTTGAAATAAATAATTACAACAATCGTTTATCCTGATAATTATTGATATTAGCTGATATGAAAGTATAAAGTTTTGGCCGTGTCGCCCAGCACAACATGACGGGGTCGCCAGATGAAAAGTCAGACGATCATCTAAGTCAGTGGGAGTCCTCCTGTAAGGAAACATGAATTTGGTGGCGACTGTACTTTAAATATACTTTAAATACATTTTTTAAATCAGATATCTATCCATCTGCTGTTCGCATGTCTCAGTCTCTTCAGCTGCAAACTTTCTGTTTCTCAGAGTGTCGACGAGACTCAGCTGCTGAGTGACATCTCCTTCCAGATGGAAGAGCCCGCTCAGTTCACCGCCACCCTGCAGGCCGACGGTGAGCCGAACCGCATTATCCTACAGCTCGATGACCTGACTGCTGTCTGATAGGTTAATCTAAATATGAACTTCCTGACTTAAAGAGATTTCTGTACAGGATAGGCTCAGGTGATGCTTAAGATTTCTAATCCTCAGATTAGAGATCTATGGATGAACAGAAACAGCAAGTAATGTAACTAAAGTTAGCGAAGTTGTGGGTTAGCAAACTGCTAGCTAACATCACAGCAGCATGTCCTGGTGAACTAGAAAGACAGCTGAATGTTTATGGGCAAGTCATTTAACTTTATCTTACACACAAATCACAGCTGGAACGGTGGGAGCGGTGTCGTGTGGCGGGCTGCGAGCCGCTTAGTTTCCATCCATCCACTGATTTGCTGCACCTGCTGAATGCTCGCCTGCAGAGTAACGAGTGACTGAGAGAAAACACGATGCTTTAACGTTTTTGATCATCCATTTTTGGATGCAAAGCATCAACTTTCTGCCGTTTGGTTCTACACATGTTGATCTGAAAGTCACAGCAGCATTTCAGACGTGTTTACAGTGACCTGATTTCTCGTGAAGAGAACGCCAGAATACAGGCTATCTGGTTTCCAATCAGCTTTGTTTATGTGAGCAGACAGTTCAGCAGCAGAGATCATGATATGAAACAATGCTTCTGCAGATTCAAAATAAATTAGGAATGCTTACTGCGTCACAGCGAGTGTTAAAATAAGATTTGCTACCAAAATAAGGTGATAAATCTAATTTCTGAGCTGCTGCATGCGAGCCAGGCTTCACACTAACACAGTTACAACAGTGCTGCAAACATGACCTCGTTTCTTGGGTGCATAATATCGTGTCAGCGATTACAATCAGCATCTGCCCACAAAACAAACTTTGGATTTGACGTTACTGACAAAACAACCAGCTGATCTATCGCTTTTTATGGTCCTCTCTGTCTGCAGTGGTTGATGAGATCCAGTTGGACGTCCGTATCGAGGAGAGCGTCTCTGCTCCTGCAGAAGGTAATAAACTGAACGCATGTACAGCCGAGCAGTTTGTTTACGTGCAGCTGTAGTTTTATATTTCTATACTAGAGAGCAGTGCCCCAGAAATGCTTTTCCAACTTCATCTTACAACAGTTAGTCTGTTTAGTTTCAGTTAACTGCTATAGTTTAACAGTTAATTACATTTTGCTCTGTAAGTTATTTTAAATGTAATATTTTCACTTTTATTTTGAAGGTTGACTTAAGTTGTCCTCTCTGTCTCTGTCTCTCCAGTCCAGGACTCTTTCAGCGTGGCGGTTCATTACTTAGGACAAGAGGTCCAAAAACGTCACATCCAGGGCAGTGATGTCAGGATAACCTACCAGCCTTCCTCTCTCACTCCGCCGACGTCGGCCAACCTGAAAGGCCGGTTCCAGCGCATCCCGCTGCCGCAGCCGCCCTCCACGCTGCCGGCCGGCCCCGAGCTGCAGGCCCTGTTCACCCTGCTGCCCTTCATGGAGAAAGGGGTGGTGCTCACCTCCACGCCGCAGGGAGTTTACGGCAAGCGGTTCTGCCAAGGGCGGGTCTTCTGGACGGGGCCGCACACGACCACGCCGGAGCTGCACAAGATGGAGAGGAACACGGAGCCGGTGATGCTCTTCAGTAAAGACACTTTCAAGCAACGTGAGTCGCGCGAACACGGCCGATCTGTGGCTCCACATCCAACTCTGCACCGAGACGCTGAACCTCAGCACGCATAATCCGATGTGACTATCTGAGTCTTAACATTTTAGATTAGTTTAATGATCTGAATGATCCTTCAGCGATTATGTATCTGCTACCTGCACACATCAGGCACTGTTGTTACTGCAACCCACAACAAGGTTATTTGATTAATTTAATTTGGTTACATGTTTATAAACCTTATTCTTTCAGAAATTCATGATAAGGAGGCAGTTTGAATTAGATTATAAACTGAAACGATTTGTTGGCAACGACTGTGATGAGTAATTCACCATTGCAGTAATTCTTCAGGCAAACAAAGTCAAACGTGCTCTGGTTCCAGCTGCTCAGTTGTGTTTTTGTTCGTCATATATCGTCACAAACCGCAATATATTTTGAGTTTTGGGCCGTAAAAACTGGATTCTGGGAAATTAAAATGAACCTTTTTCACTGTTTTCTGGCTTTTACACGGACAAAACAAATGAGGAAATAATCAATAATTACAATAACTTAGTTATTAAGAGAGCTTGTCCATAATCCAGAGTCCAACCTCAAACCAGTGAATCTGTTTGAAAATATTCTTCATTTTCAGTTTTGCTGTGGCCTCGAGCCAAAAACTACATCCGGTCTAATCTCTAGAGTCAAACTGAAGTACAGTTTATTATGTAACTCACTCTTCTTTCCCTCTTCACCAGAACTGGACCACTTCCGTTCAAACGGTGGCGTGCCGCCTCAGTGCGGCTTCACCCTCTGTTTCGGAGAAGAGCTGAGCGACACTGAAGACCCGTCCAGAAAACTCATTATCGTTCAGGTGAATATCCCGCCGCCTCCGTGACCTGATTTTAGGTTAGTTGCCGGTTTACTGACAAATATTTAACCATCACCTCATGTACTCATAACTGCTATGAACACATAGAATAAAGCTCCTTTTAACATCCCTGATTGGCTGAGGGGGAAACTGAAACACTGACAGGGAACATTTTACTGCACTATGAGAATGTAACTTGATATTTAAAGTAAATCTGGCTGAGAATACTTTTATTTAAGTAAGCTTTTAAATGCAGGACGTTTACTTGTAGTGGTATCAGTGTAGCGTATTTTCACAGTGTGGTATTAGTACTTCTATTTTAATAAAGGATCTGAACACTTCTTCCACCACGGTATTTAAAAAATATATAGACCTTTTGCTCTGCAGTGACTTTTTCCTTGTTTTAACAGAAAATTTATCGCAATACTTAATTTACTCAAAACTTTTTGCTGTGCAAACAAAAAATTTGTAGCTCAAACATCAGTTGGAAGGAGAACGACTGTGTGCGGGAATTAAAGAAACAGAAAATAAACTTTTATGCAAAACTTGTGAGAAGGTAAGAATGTTTTCACATAAAAAAACCAAACAATATTACTCTTCTCTCTGCAGATCACTTTACCGTGGGCAGAGCAGCAGGTCCACAACACCCGGTCCATCTTCGAGTCCATCACCATCCTCCAGTCTCTGGCCAGTCAGTCTCCACTGGGAGAAATAACTCTAAACCTGGTCACCGTGCCGTCGCCCGAGACCATAACTTGTGGGTCCATCTGAGCACTTCCAAAATAAGGGACATCCCCACTTACAAAATAAGAGTACAAAGGGCTGAGCGGTGAGTTTATCTCTCATCTGTAAATGCATCCATGTAAAGTGAGATTAATTCATTCATTGTAGATAATCAAGAGTCTCTTAGTCCAGTTTCTCACATCGCTCAGCCCTCAACAGGTTGCACAAGTCACAAAGAATCTTCTTCTTGGAGATTAAACTGCAAACTTAAATAAGGGATTTTATACTTGCCCAGAAACGGGATCTTGATCTTTTCTGGGTGGACTTTGGCCCCTCGTGTCCTCGTAAAGGTTAGCAGGTGAACTGGAAGCACTACATGTAAACAAACACTGAAGACGTCGGAGCTGCAGGGCTTCAGTCGGTCGGCAGAATTAATCAAACGTTCGCTCTCTGCTCTTCAAGTGCGATGATGTTTCTTTGTAATACATGACAGTTAATGTCTTAGGGAGGGGGTTTGAAGGTTAATCAGAAAAAGAATTTAAGAAATAATGTCTGTTTTTCACCATTTTAAACATTTCATAGAGTCAACCGATTCTGAAAATAATCGTTAGTTGCAGCTCTCGTCGTTTGAAAAAGTTAGCGTTTTTTTGTTCTGAGCCAGTGGTTCCCAACATGTGGGTCGAGCCCCCAGAAAGGGTCACAGGAGCGTCTGGTAATATTAGCTTTTGGATTATTTCAAGTATTCAAATGAAGGAAAATCTCCGTTTGGTTGATCTGGTCAGTTTCTACACATGCAGCCAAAAGCAGTGGCCACAAATACTGACTTTGTTTTGTTTCACGGGGTCACATTTTAAAAAAGGTTAGGAACTGATGACTATGATGCTTGTACTACAGCGCCAAATAAACCTCGTCCTTCAAGCCCCCCAAAGAAAGAGTAGCCATAGTGAGCAAAGATGTACGTACCTTTGTTTTTTAATGCCCGCTAGTTAGTTATGTTAGAACACAGATACATTTACAAATGTGCAGTGATGGTCGTCTTTTCATTTTGTAGCAGTGCTCAGTCTGGAAAAATGAACCTTCTATACTCCTCCACTGTTACAAATCATCCATCTGCAGTAAATTTTAAGGACCCATCATGTTAGAAACTGATCTCATTTACAAGAGAATCCTGTTAACATCGACCTTTTAACAAGGTGTAGACTTGGGGTTAGTGTTTCAAGAGTTACATCAAATTCCCGACATTTTTAAAATTGTTTTGTGTGTGTTAGAGGCAAACGAAAAGTACACAACATGTTTTGTTTCAGTACAAAAGTGTTGCAGTGAATACAGTCTGCTGACGATCGGAGTATTTGTTTTTTATTGAGGCTGTTTGGTGTTTATACAACTTGATGGTCATTATTAAAAGGGTAGTTTGGCAAATATGTGCTTGTATGTGCAACACTGTTCCTCTTTCTCAAAGCAGTTAAAGGTTGACGAGGAGCTTCCTCTTGTTGAGGAAGAGGTTGGCAGACGGCTGCACCCGCAATTCATGCAGGAACCACAGTACTGTAAATTACAAAAAGCAGCTACACGAGCCGAGTGTGATACAGGGTGGCACGTAGTTGCTGCCTGAATATTTATCGTCTCACATATGCTGCAAAACTATTTAGCATTAATAAACACTATCTATACATTTAATAAATGGTTTATAACTATAATGTAGTTCTAAGCAGATTTAAGGACATTGTACAGTAATTGTCACTACAGTAATATTTTAGTACATCTCCTCTAGACAGGAGGAGTTAGTTGTTGACAAGGACATTAATAAACACTTATAGCTACTTATAACTACATTATAGTGTCCTATAAACCATTTAATAAATGTTTAAATGCTGCTTATAAATGCTAAATTACTTTTGTTTAATCTTTTCTGGTTTCTAGCATGACACTGATTACAGAGCTTTCACTCCACCTGACAGTCTGATAAAAACCGAACTTTGAGCTTCAACATATTAGTATTTACTGTAAGTCTTCTTTGTTGTTCGGTGTTTCTGTTATTTCGTCCACCCTGTGGACCTTGTAATGTACAAAGGAATAATAATGATACAGCAACAAAGGAGAGAAATGGGACCAGAATTATCACAGGAGCATAGTAATAGTGTTAACTGTGTTTGTAACGGTGGCATTTGATCTACCAAGCTGTATATATTTTGTTATTTATGCATGTTGTGTGTGTCTCAGAAAAAGCATTAAAAATAAACATATTCCTAAACTCCCACGTGGTCGTGTCGGGTTATAAAAGTCACATCTTATGACGTCGGGTGACAGCATAAATAAATGTGGGCTCCTGGTACAAACCGACGGCGCTTCTCGGCCTACATGCTCCCGTTGGCCGGCGAGGCGAGCTCTGCTATCTTGGTGTTAAGTTTCTGATTGGTCCAGTCTTTTGTAATGTCGTCCAAGTGGCTGTCAAAATCCACCAATAGCGTGTGATCGCCCGACTCCAGCATCTGACTGGCTATCGCCTGAGTCTCCTCCCACTGCCTCAGCATTATCCTAAACAGAGCGAAAGGTGAGCATTAATGTCGGGACAAGGTTTGTGATGATTCATTTATTCTGTTACTGGAAAAAGAAAAGTTTAAATCAGAGGCCTAAAGTCTGAGACAAAGCTTGGAGAAAGGTGCCCTCTCAACCCGCCTAACATAGCTGATCTAACGTCACACTACACCTAACACATATAAAAGGTCTGTCCTGAGACGTATGTTAGTTTTTGACTCTGGGAAAGTTGGAAATACTGTCTCTGAACTCTCTCTTTAACCACATCACACGCACCTTTAGGATAATGTGATCTTCTGATAACTAATCACTGAGCCTCCCCTGGAAGAGTTCAGGACTCCCTGCCACTCTGAACACCTCTGGTTTAAATCAATCTTACCTGTACAACATTAATTAATTTAAAGATAATATCTCAGGGATTTTATACTCTTCATCTCCTTGGTGGTATTTCATTACTGCTTCAAAACCACATGGAATTTATTTGTTAATGAATGGATTTGGGGAAGGGGGGTAACAGGCAGCAAGGCGTTACAGTTTTGACATCCCTGCTCATCACTTTGCAGCTTCATATCTGGCATTTTAAATACACACATAAAAAACAGATTGACTGGAAACAGACTTGGTGTCACCTGTAATATATTTGTGATCTAAGCAATGTGTGATTGTGTTACTGAAGAATATTTGCAAGACTCAAACAAACTGCACTGGTGCAGCTTTACAATAAACAAGGGCAGATGAAGCCTCCCGGGCTTCAAACGCAGCGAGCACAGTGACATCTGGTGGTTAGTAAATCTTACAGCAGCCCGTTGTGACACAATTTAATAGATTTGGTCTCGTGTGAGTAAATAAAAGATATTACCTCTGAAGTAAATGTAGATGTTGTTGTGCCATACATTACAGTAAAGTTGTGCTTGGTCCTAAAGGCTTAGACATAAAACATTAATGTACTTTATGGGTGTAGTTCAGTCCGAGTGCCACTGTGGGCTCGTGTGTTTTAACTTCACGGCTGATATTTGTGTGACATTTCATTTAATTTGTGACGTGACTGGAGAACGATATTCATTAAATGAGCTCCTATAACATTAATACTTGGTATCAGGTGGACTTGCTCTCATCCTTGTGATTATGTCTTTAAGTGAACATATTTATTTCTCACCAACGTGCTGATCACGTCGGTAAAGCTGTAAAAACTGTCAAACTGAATGAAGCTGCTCCAACACGACGTCATCAAACTGTGACTTCAGAGGAGCTTTCACCGTGAAAAGCATCAGGGACAACATGCTACGGACGGTGGGGGGAGGGAGACTCTGGGATTTGGTCTTTCCCGAGAGGCCGTCACTCACGTGTGTTTGTCTTTGAGCATCCATCTTGAATCTTTGCGCTCGTACATCACGATGGGAGGAACCCGGACGTCTGGAGACATCTTACTGCCGTCAAGCTGTGAAGCAAAACAGACACACATTCAAGAAACTTACAGTTACTAAACAGACCGATCAGCGTTTCGTTTCACCTCTACGAGTGAGCAGGTACGGGGGTTATCCTCACCATTAATATAACTGCGTTATCAAACTGCTCAGCGATCTTATCAGCTATCTTCAGTGCACACGGCGTCGGGCTGTTGAGTTCAAAAGATGGAAACAGATTCAGTGTTAGAAACATTTTGTCACACTTAGCACTGTGTTATGCATCGCACTGAATTTACCACCAGACTGGAACATTTAAGAAAGTATGTTAGCCAGGAAACTCACCTGCTGTCTGATACGCAGGCGTTGGCTTGATAATATCCTACTATCCTCTGCTGAGTCTGCGAACACCACACGTCCACCTGAATCGAGAGAACGAGAGCACGGACAAACATCACTTTTCTCAAATGCAAAACTGGAAACTCTTCTTGCAAGAGCAAAGATTTCCTCCGATAGCAGGAGACAGATCGTCCCAAGGAAAGCTTCCTCTGCAGCTGGCAGAAAGCTCATTTTACTTTAGCATGTTACTTTCAAAAATGCTCTATTTTTATAAATTAAGGAGCACTTCCTTCATTGAGTGAAGTCACTATTTCCATCTTTATAGCCCTTGAACCCTTTTGTGTTTCTTTCTCATGTCTGGTAGCTCCTGATGTTCATGTGGTTTGATAATTGTACGTTTTGCAGTAAATTCAGCTGTAAACTGCTCTAATGTCTGAGGAACATGAACCTGTTGCAAAACGATGTTTATATGAGGTTTATAACTGAACCGTGTTTTTGAAAATGTTTAAAATTAGAGGTTGATTTCCCTGTTTTCCAATATAAAAATGTACAGCCAAGAGAACAAGTGCAAAATAATCTTGGACATCATGTTAAGGATGAGAAAAAAAGACTGGTGATTCACTGACTCCTTGTTGGGACTAAATCTTCCTTTATCACTGATTTTCCCCTATTGTTCAAATGCTGTCTAAACTACATGACACAGGTATGTGCACATTACAGCTGCGACGATCCAAACCAAGTTTTTTTCTAAGACGACTTTGGAAACTGGCTGCAGAGTATTTTTGTCTACAAAAAGGACATATGTAATTTAAAACCACCTGGATGGGAAATATGGGGCTAAAATCTTGATCCAGATTAGTCTTTCAGGAGTCTGGAAATACCTTCAAAACAGTTGTGCCTCAAAAGGTCTACTGTGGTCTACATGATAAAAGCACATAAATCGCACCTTAAAGTATTTTCACAAATTGAATAAAAGGTTTCACAAATCTAAAACTGTGTTTGGTTGAAATCTTAGACTCTGTGGGACAATCTAGTCCAGATTTGAGAGCTCTAGGTATAGTTGTTTTGGATCTGGACCTGGTCTAATGTGGAGAAAAAGCAGTGAAATTGCCCTTTTTTCATTTTCACAAATAATCGGCAACGTAAATTCAACGGAAGCTGCGAATTGGATGTTAGCTTCAGCGCCGTTTTAAACTTGGACTATGCTTCAAGAAACCGTGAGGATGCCTAACTTACACCTCTGTCAAGCAGGTGTCCTACCTGTGTGAGGGCCAGCTGGGTGATGGGGGCCAGGGACAGGTGTGAGTGCAGCAGCGGCACACAGTCTGTCACACACACGGGGTCACCTGCAGAGGAGGACGACAACAGCAGCCCGTTGATGCTGCACCGCGGAAACAGGCAGGAGTGCAGGTACATCTTCACGTAAGCCCGACAGGACAGCTCCACCTCGCCCATGATGGCTACTGAGGAGAGGACACACAAAGCCACTGAAAACCGGTTCAAAGACCCTCCCCCAGCGGCTATAACTGTACTTAAACACACATGAACGACCACGACGGTGTCCCTGAACATAAAAGCCAGCAGCCACCTCGCTTAGCTCCACATTTTAACATACAAATCAGGATTAAATCGTCTACTGTTGTTGCTCAACAGCTCAACGGACAAGCTAAACGGTTGCTGCAATGTGTAAGTAGCATTAGCATATTACAAGCAAACCAAGCAGAGCTGAATGAAGTCTTACCAGGATATAAAAGTAACTTAAGCGTAGCCTCAACAAACAGATTAACAGCGTATTTTCCGATTTTTAAATATATCGATTCATCTAGGTTTCTGAGAAGGTACAAGAGAGATGCAAGGAGCTAGCTGTTTTACTTGACAGCTCACGGTAAGCGTCTAAACGGCTACTTCTGGTCCCGCCCAGAAGAGCTGAATGTAATTATCTGATTGGCCGAAACGTCGATCTTGTGTAATCCGATTGGAGCAATGAGGTGCCAATCATTTTTTCAGCTGCTGCCTTCACAGAGTAGTGCTGCCTCTAGCGGAGAGGATGTCGCCCTGATGTTTGACCCCACAGGCCAAAATGATGACAATGCTTCAATCTGTGAATGTCCGGGTTTCAGTTAAGTTATTTAACTATTATTACCATACTTTCATAATATACAAAACAATCTTGAATAATGTGCCTATTTTATACACAGGTGTCATTTAGGCTGGGGACATGCACCTATCACATTTTGAAAGGGTTGATTTTTTCCACATCATTTTTTGAAAACATTTGTTCAAACTATTCTGAGAAATAGCTTGCTTCGTAAAAGGTTTATTTACACTGTAAGAAAAAATGCAATGCAATTTAAATGTATAAGAATCATCATTTTACACACTTTGTCTTATAGCAAGATATTTACAGAGGGTTTATTGAATTATCTTTTGTCATTTTATGTTTTATTTTATCTGTGAAAGGGATCTTAACACATGACTTGTATATTTTGAATAGGCCTAATCCTTGAAAAATATGTAGCCTATTTTAATAAACCCTTCTGTAAATTTCCTGGCCGTTTGGTATATTATCACAATTAAACAGAGAAAAACCCATCTGACTCAATGTGTTTCAGTGTGATATGCAAATCAGTGTATTTTTTTTGTACATGTGAGGATTTTCCTCATTTGCCCATTAAAAAAAACAACAAAAAGTTGTAATTCAAAAAAAGCTTCCAGCCTAGGTATACTTTCAGCTTGTAGAGTTTCATTGTGACATGAGTAAAGCTGAGGCGGAAAAAAAAGCCTTTGTGTGGAAAAAGCCCTAAAGAGCTTGCAGTGTAGCAGATTGTGCTGTAAAGTTCACTACCCAATGCCTTTGTCCCAACAAATCACATCTTGTTATGAGCAATATTAAAACAATATTTGAGGTCAGAGTAAAATGGGCAGCCATGATTTGTAGGGTAGTTTGGGGGTAAGTCCCCACTACTTCAACATCTTTCCTGACAAGAAAAGGTTTAGATTTTTTTATATGTGTAAGAAAGCTATGCTTAGGGTAGTAACATTTGACAAACCAATGTTTTATTTAAGTCAAGTGTATAAAAAGATGCATTTCCCCCAGCTACCGGAGTAAAATAGGCAAAATGAGCACTTGCTAGTTCCTGGCAATGCGAGCAACAGTTACTTTCAAATTTAACCTCAGATTTTCTGCAAGTTGCTGAGGTGGCTTCCAGGGTCTTAATTACATCTACAAATGAAAAAGACTAGTATTTGTTTCCCCCCCCCCCCAAAACCTTATGCCTGAGCCTGTTCACACGTCTCAACATTACGTTGATACAAGTAGAAAGCGGCCACAGCTGCAGCAATCTAGTTAACCTTAAGCTTTTGTGTTTAAACTAAAAAACCCTTTCAGCTAGCACACTGCGAGGCATGCAGACATTGAACTAATTTTTATTTTAATACTTTGCTTTTTCCTTGTACTTGAATAGCCTATACCTGAACTATTAAATTATTCTCTTCACTTGCTCTTTGCACATTGTAATAGGCTATTTGAAAAATATTTACATTAACACACTTTAAGTTGTCCCTTTAGCCTAATTTTAGATATCTGGCTGCTATAACATAGCATATCTTACTGTTGCATTTTTCTGGCATGATAAACTGAGCCCCATTAACAGATCTCTCTTGATGCCATTGACAGGGTTCTGGTCAAAAGAAACAGATTGTCAAGAAATTACAGATCAAAAGGTTTATTTTAATTTAAAGTCATACAATAGGTCAGTTGAAGTGGTCCTTGATGCATCTTCGTGTTCTAGTGCCTAAACACAACACATGGAGTTAAGGAAAATCAGTATTTGAGAACTTCAGTCATCAGATTGTTGAGTTTAATGAAAATAGTCAGCTTACCCATTTGTGTCACTTTCAGGGGCAACTCCTAGAGTTGCAGTTGGCCAGCCATTGTAGTGGTGTGGCTGCTTAGAAACCTCCAGCTGCAGGGGTGAGTAACTGATCTGCGGATACTGGGGTTTGTAGTGGTGCTGCAGCGGCACATGCACCCTTTGCTGCTGGCGGCTGCCCCACAGGGGAGGCCAGAAAGACTGGTAGCTGGGCCCCTGGGGCAGAGAGCTAGGAGGATGGGGCTGCTGGGGCAGCGGCTGGAGCACATAACTTGTGTCCTGGTGCACATGGCTGGAATGCTGGGGCAGCAGATGGAGCAGATAGCTCAGAGGCAGATAGCTAGGCTGCTGGAGAACATAGCTAGGCAGCTGGGACAGCGGAGAGTTAGGTAGCTGCTTGGGCGGATAGCTAGGAGGCTGGGGCACCTGAGGCTGGCTGGGCGGGTAGCTAGGCTGTTGGGGCACCTGAGGCAGCTTGGGCGGGTAGCTAGGCTGCTGGGGCACCACCTGGGGCTCAGGCTGCTTGGGCGGGTAGCCAAGCTGCTGGGGAAACTGAGGCTGGTTGGGTGGGTAGCTAGGCAGCTGGAGCAACTGAGGCAACTTGGGCAGGTAGCTAAGTTGAAGTGGTACTTGAGGCTGCGGCTGCTTGGGCAAGTAGGGCTCCTCTGGCTCCTGCGGCTCAGGCTGCTTTGGCAGGTAGCCGTACTGCTGGGGCACCTGAGGCTGGTTGGGCGGGTAGCTAGGCTGCTGGGGCACCTGAGGCTGCTGGGGCAGCTTGGGCGGGTAGCTAGGCTGCTGGGGCAGCTTGGGCGGGTAGCTAGGCTGCTGGGGCACCTGAGGCTGCTGGGGCAGCTTGGGCGGGTAGCTAGGCTGCTGGGGCACCTGAGGCAGCTTGGGCGGGTAGCTAGGCTGCTGGGGCACCTGGGGCTGGGGCAGCTTGGGCGGGTAGCTAGGCTGCTGGGGCACCTGTGGCAGCTTGGGCGGATAGCTAGGCTGCTGGGGCACCTGAGGCTGCTGGGGCACCTGAGGCTGCTGGGGCAGCTTGGGCGGGTAGCTAGGCTGCTGGGGCAGCTGGGGCACCTGGGGCGGATAGCTAGGCTGCTGGGGCACCTGGGGCAGCGTGGGCGGGTAGCTAGGCTGCTGGGGCACCTGCTGGGGCACCTGGGGCAGCTTGGGCGGGTAGCTAGGCTGCTGGGGCACCTGCTGGGGCACCTGCTGCAGCTTGGGCGGGTAGCTAGGCTGCTGGGGCACCTGCGGCAGCTTGGGCGGGTAGCTAGGCTGCTGGGGCACCTGAGGCTCTGCGGCAGCTTGGGCGGGTAGCTAGGCTGCTGGGGCACCTGAGGCTCGCGACAGCTTAGGCGGGTAGCTAGGCTGCTGGGGCACCTGAGGCTCGCGACAGCTTGGTGAGGTAGCTAGGCTGCTGGGGCTCTTCTGGCTCCTGACGCTCATGCTGTTTTGGTGGGTAGCCGTATTGCTGGGTAAGATAAGGCAGCTTGGGCGGGTAGCTAGGCTGCTGGGGCACCTGAGGCTGGGGCAGCTTGGGCGGGTAGCTAGGCTGCTGGGGCACCTGAGGCTGGGGCAGCTTGGGCGGGTAGCTAGGCTGCTGGGACACCTGAGGCTGGGGCAGCTTGGGCAGGTAGCTAGGCTGCTGGGGCACCTGAGGCTGCTGGGGCACCTTGGGCGGGTAGCTAGGCTGCTGGGGCTCTTCTGGCTCCTGACGCTCATGCTGCTTTGGTGGGTAGCCGTATTGCTGGGTAAGATGAGGATGCTTGGGTGGGTCACTGGGCAGCTGGGGCACCTGAGGCTGAAGCTGGTTTGGTGGGTAGCTAGGCTGCTGGGGCTGCGGGGGCACCTGCGGCAGCTTGGGCGGGTAGCTAGGCTGCTGGGGCACCTGCGGCTGCTGGGGCACCTGAGGCTGGGGCAGCTTGGGCGGGTAGCTAGGCTGCTGGGGCACCTGCGGCTGCTGGGGCACCTGAGGCTGGGGCAGCTTGGCCGGGTAGCTAGGCTGCTGGGGCACCTGCGGCTGCTGGGGCACCTGAGGCTGCTGGGGCACCTGAGGCTGCTGGGGCACCTGAGGCTGCGGCAGCTTGGGCGGGTAGCTAGGCTGCTGGGGCTCAGGATGCTTGGGCGGGTAGCTAGGCAGCTGGAGCAACTGAGGCAACTTGGGCAGGTAGCCAGGCTGCTGGGGCTCTTCTGGCTCCTGACGCTCATGCTGCTTGGTGGGTAGCCAGTGTTGCTGGGTAAGATGAGGGATGCTTGGGTGGGTCACTGGGCAGCTGGGGCACCTGAGGCTGAAGCTGGTTTGGCGGGTAGCTAGGCTGCTGGGGCACCTCGCGGCAGCTGGGGCACCTGAGGACTCTGACAGCTTAGGCGAGGTAGCTAGGCTGCTGGGGCACCTGAGGCTGGGGCAGCTTGGTGGGGTAGCTAGGCTGCTGGGGCACCTCGCGGCAGCTTGGGCGGGTAGCTAGGCTGCTGGGGCACCTGCGGCAGCATGGGCGGGTAGCTAGGCTGCTGGGGCACCTGCTGGGGCACCTGCTGGGGCACCTGCGGCAGCTGGGGCACCTGAGGCTGGGGCAGCTTGGGCGGGTAGCTAGGCTGCTGGGGCACCTGAGGCTGGGGCAGCTTGGGCGGGTAGCTAGGCTGCTGGGGCACCTGAGGCTGCTGGGGCACCTGAGGGCAGCTTGGGCGGGTAGCTAGGCAGCTGGAGCAACTGAGGCAACTTGGGCAGGTAGCCAGGCTGCTGGGGCTCTTCTGGCTCCTGACGCTCATGCTGCTTTGGTGGGTAGCTGTATTGCTGGGTAAGATGAGGATGCTTGGGTGGGTCACTGGGCAGCTGGGGCACCTGAGGCTGAAGCTGGTTTGGTGGGTAGCTAGGCTGCTGGGGCTGCGGGGGCACCTGCGGCAGCTTGGGCGGGTAGCTAGGCTGCTGGGGCTGCGGGGGCACCTGCGGCAGCTTGGGCGGGTAGCTAGGCTGCTGGGGCACCTGAGGCTGGGGCAGCTTGGGCGGGTAGCTAGGCTGCTGGGGCACCTGAGGCTGGGGCAGCTTGGGCGGGTAGCTAGGCTGCTGGGGCACCTGAGGCTGCTGGGGCACCTGAGGCTGCTGGGGCACCTGAGGCTGCTGGGGCACCTGAGGCTGCTGGGGCACCTGAGGCTGCGGCAGGTGGGTAGCTAGGCTGCTGGGGCACTTGTGGCAGCTTGGGTGGGTAGCTAGGCTGCTGGGGCACTTGTGGCAGCTTGGGTGGGTAGCTAGGCTGCTGGGGCACCTGAGGCTGCTGGGGCACCTGAGGCTCGCGGCACCTAGGCGGGGTAGCTAGGCTGCTGGGGCACTTGTGGCAGCTTAGGCGAGTGGATTAGGCTGCTGGGGCACCTCTGGCACCTGGCCTGAGGCTGCTTTGATGGGTAGCACGTGTGCTGGGGGAAACTGAGGCTGCTTGGGCAGGTCAGCTTGGCAGCTGGGGCTCAGGCTGCTTGGACCGGGAAGCCAGGCTGCTGGGGCCTATGAGGGCTGCTTGGGCCCCTGCATCTCAGGCTGCTGGGTCTCCTCTGGCTCCTGCGGCTCAGGATGCTTTGGTGGGTAGTCATACTGCTGGGGAAACTGAGGCTGCTTGGGCAGGTCGCTGGGCAGCTGGGGCACCTGAGGCTGAAGCTGGTTCAGTGGGTAGCTATGCAGCTGGAGCAACAGAGGCACCTTTGGTGGGTAGCTAGGCTGCTGGGGTACCTGAGGCTGCTGGTGCAGGTAGCTAGGCTGCTGGGGCCGGTGGGGCACCTGAGGCTGCTGGTGCAGGTAGCTAGGCTGCTGGGGCACCTGAGGCTGCTGGTGCAGGTAGCTAGGCTGCTGGGGCACCTGAGGCACCTGAGGCTGAAGCTGGTTCAGTGGGTAGGTAGGCAGCTGGAGCAACAGAGGCAGCTTTGGTGGGTAGCTAGGCTGCTGGTGCAGGTAGCTAGGCTGCTGGGGCCGCTGGGGCACCTGAGGCTGCTGGTGCAGGTAGCTAGGCTGCTGGGGCACTTGGGGCACCTGGGGCTGCTGGTGCAGGTAGCTAGGCTGCTGGGGCACTTGGGGCACCTGAGGCTGCTGGTGCAGGTAGCTAGGCTGCTGGGACTCTTGGGGGCACCTGGGGCTGCTGAGGGGCACCTGGGGCTCGCGGCAGCTTGGGCGGGTAGCTAGGCTGCTGGGGCACCTGAGGCTGCGGCAGCTTGGGCGGGTAGCTAGGCTGCTGGGGCACCTGAGGCTGCGGCAGCTTGGGCGGGTAGCTAGGCTGCTGGGGCACCTGAGGCTGCTGGGGCACCTGAGGCTGCTGGGGCACCTGAGGCTGCTGGGGCACCTGAGGCTGCGGCAGCTTGGGTGGGTAGCTAGGCTGCTGGGGCACTTGTGGCAGCTTGGGTGGGTAGCTAGGCTGCTGGGGCACCTGAGGCTGCGGCAGCTTGGGCGGGTAGCTAGGCTGCTGGGGCACCTGAGGCTCGCGGCAGCTTAGGTGAGGTAGCTAGGCTGCTGGGGCACCCTGGCAGCTTGCGAGCAGCTTAGGTGAGGTAGCTAGGCTGCTGGGGCACCTGGCGCTCTGACAGCTTAGGCGGAGTAGCTAGGCTGCTGGGGCACCTGAGGGCTCGCTGACAGCTGGTAGGGTAGCTAGGCTGCTGGGGCACCCTGAGGCTGGGAGCTTGTGGCGGGTAGCTAGGCTGCTGGGGCACCTGAGGGCTGGGGCAGCTTGGGCGGGTAGCTAGGCTGCTGGGGCACCTGAGGCTGCGGCAGCTTGGGCGGGTAGCTAGGCTGCTGGGGCACCTGAGGGCTGGGGCAGCTTGGGTGGTGGTAGCTAGGCTGCTGGGGCACCTGAGGGCTGGGGCAGCTTGGTGGGCAGCTAGGGCTGCTGGGGCACCTGAGGCTGGGGCAGCTTGGTGAGTAGCTAGGCTGCTGGGGCACCTGAGGCTGGGGCAGCTTGGGCGGGTAGCTAGGCTGCTGGGGCACCTGAGGCTGGGGCAGCTTGGGCGGGTAGCTAGGCTGCTGGGGCACTTGTGGCAGGTAGCTAGGCAGCTGGGGCTCAGGCAGCTTGGGCGGGTAGCTAGGCTGCTGGGGCACCTGAGACTCGTGGCAGCTTAGGCGGGTAGCTAGGCTGCTGGGGCACCTGAGGCTCGCGACAGCTTGGTGCAGGTAGCTAGGCTGCTGGGGCACCTGAGGGCTCGTGGCAGCTTAGGTGAGGTAGCTAGGCTGCTGGGGCACTTGTGGCAGGTAGCTAGGCTGCTGGGGCAACTGAGGCTCTTGACACCTTGGGGGGTAGCTAGGCTGCTGGGGCACTTGTGGCAGCTTAGGCGGTGGTTAGGCTGCTGGGGCACCTCTGGCACCTGGCCTCAGGCTGCTTTGATGGGCAGCCGTATTGCTGGGGAAACTGAGGCTGCTTGGGCAGGTCGGCTTGGCAGCTGGGGCTCAGGCTGCTTGGACCGGGAAGCCAGGCTGCTGGGGCCTATGAGGCTGCTTGGGCCCCCTGCATCTCAGGCTGCTGGGTCTCCTCTGGCTCCCTGCTGACTCAGGATGCTTTGGTGGGTAGTCATACTGCTGGGAAACTGAGGCTGCTTGGGCAGGTGCAGCTGGGCAGCTGGGGCACCTGAGGCTGAAGCTGGTTCAGTGGATAGCTAGGCAGCTGGAGCAACAGAGGCAGCTTTGGTGGGTAGCTAGGCTGCTGGGGTACCTGAGGCTGCTGGTGCAGGTAGCTAGGCTGCTGGGGCCAGTAGCTAGGCTGCTGGGGCCGGTAGCTAGGCTGCTGGGGCGGTGGGGCACCTGAGGCTGCTGGTGCAGGTAGCTAGGCTGCTGGGGCAGGTAGCTAGGCTGCTGGGGCGCTGGGGCACCTGAGGGCCGCTGGTACAGGTAGCTAGGCTGCTGGGGCAGCTGGGGCACCCTGAGGCTGCTTGGGCGCAGTAGCTAGGCTGCTGGGGCAGCTGGGGCATCTGAGGCTGCTTGGGCGCAGTGGCTAGGCTGCTGGGGCAGCTGGGGCATCTGAGGCTGCTTGGAGCAGTGAGCTAGGCTGCTGGGGCAGCTGGGGCATCTGAGGCTGCTTGGGCAGCGTAGCTAGGCTGCTGGGGCCGCTGGGGCACCTGAGGCTGCTTGGGCGCAGTAGCTAGGCTGCTGGGGCCGCTGGGGCACCTGAGGCTGCTTGGACGCAGTAGCTAGGCTGCTGGGGCGCTGGGGCACCTGAGGCTGCTTGGAGCACGTAGCTAGGCTGCTGGGGCACTTGGGGCACCTGGGGCTGCTTGGGCAGGTAGCTAGGCTGCTGGGGCACTTGGGGCACCTGGAGGCTGCTTGGGCAGGTAGCTAGGCTGCTGGGGCACTTGGGGCACCTGAGGCTGCTTGGGCAGGTAGCTAGGCTGCTGGGGCACTTGGGGCACCTGAGGCTGCTGGGCAGGTAGCTAGGCTGCTGGGGCACTTGGGGCACCTGAGGCTGTTTGGGCAGGTAGCTAGGCTGCTGGGGCACTTGGGGCACCTGAGGGCTGCTTGGGCAGGTAGCTAGGCTGCTGGGGCACCTGGGGCAGCTTGGTGGCAGTAGCTAGGCTGCTGGGGCAGCTGGGGCACCTGAGGCTGCTTGGGCACGTAGCTAGGCTGCTGGGGCAGCTGGGGCACCTGAGGCTGCTTGGAGCGCGTGGCTAGGCTGCTGGGGCAGCTGGGGCACCTGAGGCTGCTTAGGCGCTAGCTAGGCTGCTGGGGCAGCTGGGGCACCTGAGGCTGCTTGGAGCGCGTAGCTAGGCTGCTGGGGCACTTGGGGCACCTGAGGCTGCTTGGGCAGGTAGCTAGGCTGCTGGGGCACTTGGGGCACCTGAGGCTGCTTGGGCAGGTAGCTAGGCTGCTGGGGCACCTGGGGCACCTGGGGCTGCTTGGGCGGGTAGCTAGGCTGCTGGGGCACTTGGGGCACCTGAGGGCTGCTTGGGCGGGTAGCTAGGCTGCTGGGGCACTTGGGGCACCTGAGGCTGCTTGGGCAGGTAGCTAGGCTGCTGGGGCACCTGGGGCATCTGGGGCAGCTTGGTCGGGTAGCTAGGCTGCTGGGGCACCTGAGGCTGCTTGGGCAAGTAGCTAGGCTGCTGGTGCAGGTAGCTAGGCTGCTGGGGCCGCTGGGGCACCTGAGGCTGCTGGTGCAGGTAGCTAGGCTGCTGGGGCACTTGGGGCACCTGAGGCTGCTGGTGCAGGTAGCTAGGCTGCTGGGGCACTTGGGGCACCTGAGGCTGCTGGTGCAGGTAGCTAGGCTGCTGGGGCTGCGGGGGCACCTGGGGCTGCGGGGGCACCTGGGGCTGCGGCAGCTTGGGCGGGTAGCTAGGCTGCTGGGGCACCTGAGGGCTCGCGACAGCTTAGGCGGGTAGCTAGGCTGCTGGGGCACCTGAGGCTGCGGCAGCTTGGGCGGGTAGCTAGGCTGCTGGGGCACCTGAGGCTGCGGCTGCTGGGGCACCTGAGGCTGCTGGGGCACCTGAGGCTGCTGGGGCACCTGAGGCTGCGGCAGCTTGGGTGGGTAGCTAGGCTGCTGGGGCACTTGTGGCAGCTTGGGTGGGTAGCTAGGCTGCTGGGGCACCTGAGGCTGCGGCAGCTTGGGCGGGTAGCTAGGCTGCTGGGGCACCTGAGGCTGCGGCAGCTTGGGCGGGTAGCTAGGCTGCTGGGGCACCTGAGGCTGCGGCAGCTTGGGCGGGTAGCTAGGCTGCTGGGGCACCTGGCCTCTCTGACAGCTTGGCGGAGTAGCTAGGCTGCTGGGGCACCTGGCCACTGGCAGCTTAGGCGGGTAGCTAGGCTGCTGGGGCACCTGAGGCTCGCGGCAGCTAGGCGGTAGCTAGGCTGCTGGGGCACCCTGAGGCTGGCGGCAGCTTAGGCGGAGTAGCTAGGCTGCTGGGGCACCTGAGGCTGGGGCAGCTTGGGCGGGTAGCTAGGCTGCTGGGGCACCTGAGGCTGGGGCAGCTTGGGCGGGTAGCTAGGCTGCTGGGGCACCTGAGGCTGGGGCAGCTTGGGCGGGTAGCTAGGCTGCTGGGGCACCTGAGGCTGGGGCAGCTTAGGCGGGTAGCTAGGCTGCTGGGGCACCTGAGGCTGGGGCAGCTTGGGCGGGTAGCTAGGCTGCTGGGGCACCTGAGGCTGGGGCAGCTTGGGCGGGTAGCTAGGCTGCTGGGGCACCTGAGGCTGGGGCAGCTTGGTCGGGTAGCTAGGCTGCTGGGGCACTTGTGGCAGGTAGCTAGGCAGCTGGGGCTCAGGCAGCTTGGGCGGGTAGCTAGGCTGCTGGGGCACCTGAGGCTGCGGCAGCTTGGGCGGGTAGCTAGGCTGCTGGGGCACCTGGAGGCTCGTGGCAGCTTGGGCGGGTAGCTAGGCTGCTGGGGCACCTGAGGCTGCGGCAGCTTGGGCGGGTAGCTAGGCTGCTGGGGCACTTGTGGCAGGTAGCTAGGCTGCTGGGGCAACTGAGGCTGCGGCACCTTGGGCGGGTAGCTAGGCTGCTGGGGCACTTGTGGCAGCTTGGGCGGGTAGTTAGGCTGCTGGGGCACCTCTGGCACCTGACGCCCAGGCTGCTTTGATGGGTAGCCGTATTGCTGGGGAAACTGAGGCTGCTTGGGCAGGTCGCTTGGCAGCTGGGGCTCAGGCTGCTTGGACGGGAAGCCAGGCTGCTGGGGCCTATGAGGCTGCTTGGGCCCCTGCATCTCAGGCTGCTGGGTCTCCTCTGGCTCCTGCGGCTCAGGATGCTTTGGTGGGTAGTCATACTGCTGGGGAAACTGAGGCTGCTTGGGCAGGTCGCTGGGCAGCTGGGGCACCTGAGGCTGAAGCTGGTTCAGTGGATAGCTAGGCAGCTGGAGCAACAGAGGCAGCTTTGGTGGGTAGCTAGGCTGCTGGGGTACCTGAGGCTGCTGGTGCAGGTAGCTAGGCTGCTGGGGCCAGTAGCTAGGCTGCTGGGGCCGGTAGCTAGGCTGCTGGGGCCGGTGGGGCACCTGAGGCTGCTGGTGCAGGTAGCTAGGCTGCTGGGGCAGGTAGCTAGGCTGCTGGGGCCGCTGGGGCACCTGAGGCCGCTGGTACAGGTAGCTAGGCTGCTGGGGCCGCTGGGGCACCTGAGGCTGCTTGGGCACGTAGCTAGGCTGCTGGGGCCGCTGGGGCATCTGAGGCTGCTTGGGCACGTAGCTAGGCTGCTGGGGCACTTGGGGCACCTGGGGCTGCTTGGGCAGGTAGCTAGGCTGCTGGGGCACTTGGGGCACCTGAGGCTGCTTGGGCAGGTAGCTAGGCTGCTGGGGCACTTAGGGCACCTGAGGGCTGCTTGGGCAGGTAGCTAGGCTGCTGGGGCACTTGGGGCACCTGAGGGCTGTTTGGGCAGGTAGCTAGGCTGCTGGGGCACTTGGGGCACCTGAGGCTGCTTGGGCAGGTAGCTAGGCTGCTGGGGCACCTGGGGCAGCTTGGGCGCGTAGCTAGGCTGCTGGGGCCGCTGGGGCACCTGAGGCTGCTTGGGCACGTAGCTAGGCTGCTGGGGCCGCTGGGGCACCTGAGGCTGCTTGGGCACGTAGCTAGGCTGCTGGGGCCGCTGGGGCACCTGAGGCTGCTTGGGCACGTAGCTAGGCTGCTGGGGCCGCTGGGGCACCTGAGGCTGCTTGGGCACGTAGCTAGGCTGCTGGGGCACTTGGGGCACCTGGGGCTGCTTGGGCAGGTAGCTAGGCTGCTGGGGCACTTGGGGCACCTGAGGCTGCTTGGGCAGGTAGCTAGGCTGCTGGGGCACTTGGGGCACCTGAGGCTGCTTGGGCAGGTAGCTAGGCTGCTGGGGCACTTGGGGCACCTGAGGCTGCTTGGGCAGGTAGCTAGGCTGCTGGGGCACTTGGGGCACCTGAGGCTGCTTGGGCAGGTAGCTAGGCTGCTGGGGCACCTGGGGCATCTGGGGCAGCTTGGGCGGGTAGCTAGGCTGCTGGGGCACCTGAGGCTGCTTGGGCAAGTAGCTAGGCTGCTGGGGCGGGTAATTATGCAGCAAGTGAATCTGTGGATGGGGCAGAGGCTGCTGGAGCACCCGTGGTTGGGGATGAGGCAGGAAGCTAGGCAGCAGATAGCTATTCAACTGGGGTCCCTGCAGTTGAGGCTGCTGGTGCCCCCGTGGCTGAGGTTGTGGTTGCTGGGGCTGGTCGTCAGGATGCTGGGGGAATCTGAACAAAGACTCTAAGTTTGGCACAAACTTAGAGTTTGGTTCCTGTAATCCACTGTCTAATGCCAGTGTGCGCCATAAAGATTTGTCTCCATTGTTGAGGCTACTTGAATCTGGTTCATCGCCTGCAACTGGCACGTCATTTCCATACTTCATAGATCCAATCCTGTAAGCTGTCAAGAAAATATATTATTCCATGCATGCATCAAGCCACTACATAGTTTCATAACTTCATTTAAACTTACCATTTGTTTGTCTTCCAACTGCTAGCAAGGACAACAGCAGAAATCTAAAGACAAGACATTCAAGTTACTTTATGTCTCAATAATGAGTTAAAAAAATTAAAACCATCAACTGTACCTTAAGAGAAATCCCATGGCTTCAGCCACAGTTGTCAGCCCGTAAAGTGACAAAATCTGTCACTTCTATCAGCGCCGGCCAAACCACACAACTGATTCTGGCTGAAAACAATAACTCACCCAAGGCCACACTGGAGCTCTTTTAAAAACTGCCACCTCTCTCACCTTGCTGATTACTTGGACACAGGTGCAAGTAGTTAAAGGCAGTTGTGGCCAATTACCTGACAAGATAGACCCACTGCATTATAAGAACTAGAAAATGAGAAATGGATCTTTTCAGACTTTTTCAAGTTTATTTGTAGGTATTTCATACAAGTATAGGAGAGACCTCACCTATTCGGTCATTTTCATTATTATTTGTTATTTCACTTGACAGAAATTATGGTTTTTCACCATAACCGGTTCAGTAAGAAAAAAACAGAAAGGGGCATTATAAACTCATGAACATTGCAATGACAATTTATAAGTTCAAAAGTACATTTTATAATTTACAATTTTGTATATAAGTGTAAATGAAGATAAGCATTTATTGGTGAATTAAGTAAAATATTAAACTATACAAGAGCAATTATAGTCAAAATCAAACAAGAGTGATGGTGATGAGATCAGTAGAAGCAAAGTTAGTAAGTCTAGTAGCCGATGTGTAAACAGCAGACACCAGATTATATTGATAATTGTGTTTGTATCAATAGAATATAAATAGATTATAGTATATAATGGGAAAAAATCAATATATGATTAACATAGTAATGTATTTTAGGTGAAATAATATAGTATACAATAATATAGTGCAGCAATATAATATACAATATTAAAAATAATACATTATTTATTATACATAATATGTAGATTTTTTGAAAGAATTGGTCAGAACCAGAATTTGTCAGAATTTGTGTCTGTTAATTGTTTACTGACTATAAAAAACTACATTTCCCGTCAACAACTACATTACGCAATGAAAACTACTTCCTAGAAAGAGATTTCAAAATAAAAGCATTTCCGTATATTGTTCCCTTCGCCGCAGTGAGGTCGACTGAAATCATCAACCCCGGCTTTTATTTTGAACTCAAGGTCATTCCGTGTTTCGTCGATCCTTGGCGGAGCCAGCGATCGCTCGGTACCGGGGGAGCTTAATCCCGCATGAACTTCAGGCTTTAAGCAAGTACAGTCCGCCGCGATGAGGCTCCGTTTAGCCGGAGCCGTGCTGATGTCGGCGGCCGCATACTACGTCTACTTGCCGCTGCCGAGCGGCGTGAGCGAGCCGTGGAAGCTGATGCTGCTGGACGCGCTGTTCCGGAGCTTCATGCAGGCGGTGAGAGCTGCAGGATGGACAGGTTGATGTCAAGGGAAACGAGAGACAGAGAGCTGTGTCAGGGCTGGAAAAAACTAGAGTCAGAATATCCGAGTAAAGACAAAATATCTGTGTAAGATAGAAAACAAAAGACATAACACAAGGACAGGAGACAGGTGACATGTAGTGACATAATATATCAGCAAAGCATTGATAGAAATATGCGTCACGTGGGAAAGAGAAGGGATGTATGGAAGAAGAGAAAATAAATTTGATATTATTACAGATAAGAACAGAATCATTAATTCAGAATAAACTATAAAGAGATAACAATTAAACTATGAGATGCAATTAGAATAGAATAACATCTGAGTGCAGAGTAGAAAACAAAATAGAATACTATAGAATAGGCTACTGTACAAGACTATATTATAGTTGGACAGAATAGAGTGAAATACTATACAGTAACAGAATAGGACATAATAAAATATATCCACTTTAAACCATTGTGTCTCCAAAGTGTTCCTGTATGGCTGAAGAACATTATCTGACTTTTAAAACAAAAAAAATGCTTAAAAACACATTGGATAATCAGAAAAATGCACTGTCTCAAAGCTGAAAATACATTTCTTATGTAAGATAAGATATTCCTTCATTAATCCTCTGTAGGGGAAATTTAAATTTGCCACAGCAGGACAGAAGAATGTAAAGAAAGGAACAAAATACAATAAAAAAAACTGTAAAGTCTACCAAAATAAAGTCAAATAGAATCAATGGTCACATGAGCAAGGTCACACTCTGTAGCAGCAAGTTGACACCAGGCGAGCAGCGTGCAGCAGGTTCACAAGACAATGACCTCTGACCTGCACCTGATCTTTGAGACAGTATGTGGCATCGTGTGGCTTGTGCACACGAAACTGTGACTCTGATGTAACGCGTTCGGTTTTAACTTAAGCTGCTCCTGAGCTTCCATTGGCAGTTCACACACCCAAATCTTATAATCTTATGCGTCAATGCAGTGCAGCAAGTTTTTACGCCCTGCGCCTTTCTTTCCTTTTTGGGCGTATTTTTCTTTTTCCCACCTCATTTGAATATTAATTCATTTAAATCAACATAAAGGCAGGAAGAGGGCGGTCACCTGTCATTTACAAACAAATTAATATCAAGACACAAGTTGTATGTTCAACAGTTTAAGTACATTTACTCCAATATTGTACTTAAGTACAATTGTGGGGTATTTTACTTATTAGTATTTCCATTTTCTGCTACTTTATACTTCTTCTTCACTACATTTCAGAGTCACAAATTGTAATTTATACTCTACATTTATTTATTTACTACATTTATGATAACTTTATAAATCAACAAACAAATTATGGTGTAATATTATAGATAAACATAAAACTTTATTGATCCCCAATTGACACCCAGCAAAGTATAAAGTATTTAGAATTTTAGAAGAAACCAGAAGACACTCAAAGAAAACAAACGCCTACTTTTCCATCTCCAAAGTTTTGATTTCACTGTCTCCCTGTACTCGGCAGGGCTGCGGGAGTCAAAGCGAAGTCCTGTCAGGTACTGAAAACTCTCTCTAACAACGAGCGTGTTTGTATTCCCAGAGTGACGTGGCTCACAAGCTGGGTGTGTGCCATCGGGTCCACATGTTGAACCAGGTGGTGTCCTGGGTGGAGGTGATCGAGGCTCGCTCCTGCCCCGCCGTGCACGTGACGGACTCCACGCTGGGCGGCGTGCCCGCCCGGGTCTTCCAGCCGAAAGGGGGGAAGCAGCTGAAAAGGGGGGTCCTGTATTTCCACGGCGGTGGATGGGCGCTCTGCAGCGGACGTGAGTGTTGATTTAAAACCCCTGAAAGATGCAGGAAAGAGGATTTATTTGTGGGGTGGTGATGGCGCAACGGATGAGACACATCCCTTTGGTGTGAGAGACCCCGGGTTCAATTCCCCACTGTGACCCATCTACCATTGTGTCCCTGAGCAAGACACTAAACCTCTAGCTGCTCCAGAGGCGTGTGACCTTTGACATGTATAGCAATTCTAAGTCGAAGCGTCAAAGGAGAAAAGTCAACATTGTGGGTTAAGATCACTGCGGGATATGATATATTGTTCACATGATGTCGCTAACTGAGTCCTCCTGCTTCACAGGGATGCGATCGTACGACCGTCTCTCTCGGGAAAATGGCGGAGGACCTGGACTCTGTCGTCATATCGGTCGAGTAAGTCCTGTCACATTACAGCAAATTAATAAATTCAGAAGGAGGACTGTTTGGAGTTAATTTACTAGCTGTTGATATGTTGATAAGGATATGATTTAGGTGGACTAAAATATAAATAGTTCATGTATTTAAGGTGAAAAACCTTAAATGGTACAAAAGTAAGCAGCAAACACCAAAACAGACATTTTCAGATGTAAAATTAACAATTACAAGAAAGAGTTTTGTTCATTATTTCCCTGTATTTCCTTCATTAATTGCCTACAATAATGTCGAATAAAGCTTCTGAAGTTGTATTACTGGCTGTTCCAACTGGTTTACATATCGGGACGCCTTTAACTTTTCATTTTTAACTTATTTTCTTCTTTCTTTTTTTTCACTTTCTCTATTTATCTGCATTTATTTCTGTTTCTGCCTTGTTCTGAGGCCACAATCAAATTTCCCCACTGAGGATCAATTAAGGTTTATCTTATTTTAGCTGACGAAAGCCATGACATGCAGCTGAAAGCTCCTTAAAACAGCAGAGTTTGGGTGTAAAAAAAGAGAAAACCTGAATTTAAAAATGTAATTTTATAGATTTCTTTCCTGATGTCTGGCAGTCGAGCTTATTTTTAATTCCGTCTGTTTATTCTTTCACTTTTTATTAAATGAAACCTGATCTTTATTTACTTGCTGCTTTACTTTACCGATCGAAGCACCAACACTGTCCTGGTTTTTATTCATATTTCACTATATAATAGAAATAATTTTGTCCTGTTGCTGCAGTTACCGTCTTGCTCCAGAGGCGGTGTTCCCGGACCAGTACCACGATGCGTTGGCGGCGTCCCGGGCTTTCCTGTCCCCTCAGGTGTTAGAGCGCTACAGCATCGATCCAGAGAGGGTGTGCGTGTCTGGAGACAGCGCCGGGGGAAACCTGGCGGCCGCCGTGGCTCAGGAGGTGAAAAAAAACCCCAAAACGACGCACACATTAGATTTTTGCACATTTAAACATTTCACTTGTCAGCACTTGTCAGGATTTAGTTCCAGTCCCTTGAGTCGCTTGTTCACCTCTTAGTGGCAGCTTACCAGCCAGCTCACGGGCTGGTAGTAGTGATCCAAAATGCAAAATACTGGATTATCACTGTATTTTTTCATGTACAGAACTGAATGGCTCTCTGTTGTGCTGAAACATAAAACAAATACTCTGTGTGGTGAAGTCTTGTAGCAGTTCGGCCTGGTTTAACCTGCTGTTAAGACTCCAGACGGGGGAAACCCTCAGAAGAGGGTTCACCTCGGGTCAAAATGTGGGTCGGTTCAGCCAGAAACTGAAAGCAATCAAAAAATGTTGTTAGTTTGGGTTCGAGTGAGGAGTTTTAAGATGAAAAGAAGGAAGTTAAAAGACAAAATGAGGAATTTTTAAACATTTTTTACTCTGCTTTTCACTTTGCTGACCCTCCCTTTTAACCCGCTGTCACGAATGGACGCATGGTCGAGACCCTTTGGCGTCAGCTTGTAAAGCCCCTTACAGTCATAGTTCAACACACTGGGGGAAGCCTATTAGAACGCTAAAAGCATGTAGAATATAGATAACAGAAAAGTCTCAGTAAGGAGGTGGTTGGGTGGGCCAGGAACCAGGAACCAGGAACCGGGAACCAGGCTTTCATTTGTTCCCTGTGTGAAACAAAAAGTCAGCGTTAAGTTACTGTTATGGTTATTGTGCCCTCTTACATTTAATCTTTCATGTATGATCTTTCAATATTACTATTATTATTACTGCAGTATGTCTTATAGATATATAAGTATTGTGTTTTGCTCCTTAACCTTTCCTCTCCTATACTCCTTATGTTGGTCCGTCCACATTTACCCGGGTTTAGATCAGAGCTGTGAGATTGTTTTGGTGTTTTTCCTCGTCTTGTTGTTCCTCTCCTCTCCTTGAATGTTCATTCAAGGCCGAGAGAGGATCTCTGTTCCCCAAAACACAGAATCCTAGACTGTGTAAATGATTATGCATCCCTTTGCTCTGGGACTGACTGTCCTAGGAGACAGAACCTCTGGTCCAGCTTATTTGTGTTTTAGTTCTTCCCTGTTTATTCTCTTTTGTTAACAAATTCTTCAAAAGACAAAGGATAGTTGTAACTCAGTTATTTGCTCAATCCCTCACCAGGAATATAATTTCCGCGACAGTTACGTAAGCTACACAAGTAACCTGATGTTATATATTTATTTTAACCCAGAATAATTAATAATAATAATAATCAGAATAATTTTAAAGATGCTACAAACACAAAGGAGTTGAATATATATAATATTTTTAGCATTACATACCCATATCATCTGAATTATAATCTCAAACCTGACTTGTGTCCGCAGCTCAGCTCAGATGACACGCTGACAGTGAAGTTCAAGGCCCAGGCGTTGATCTACCCCGTGCTGCAGGCGCTCGACTTCCATACCGCGTCCTACCAGCAGAACCAGGCCGTGCCCATCCTCTACAGGCCCATCATGGCTCAATTCTGGCTGCAGTACCTCGGCGCCGACTCCTCCCTGGAGCCCCTCCTGCTCGCTAACAACCACAGCTCCCTGGACCAGCCGGCCATCAGCGCCGACACGCGCTCCAAGCTGAACTGGACCGCTTTGCTCCCGGCTGAACGCAGGAGGCACTTTCAGCCAGTTGTGAAAGAAACGGGGTCGCCAGGGGTGGCGGGCGTGATACAGGGGCTGCTGGACGTGAGGGCGGCGCCGCTGCTGGCAGAGCAGCGGGTTCTAAGTAGGACGCCTAAAGCATACGTGATGACCTGCGAGTTTGACGTGCTGAGGGATGACGGCTTGATGTACGCGAGGCGCCTGCAGGACGCCGGCGTCACGGTGTACAGCGATCACTACGAGGACGGATTTCATGGCTGCATGGTGTTTGCGTACCTGCCAATGATGTCTCGTGTTGGACTGAGGAGCATGAACAACTACATCCGCTGGCTGGACCAGAATCTGTAGACAATCAAAGTGCTCCAGATCCTCGTGAACCAGGATCTCCGGAAGTTGTTTGTGGCACCAAAGATGTCCTGGATTCAAGCGTCTGGTATTTCAGAGAGCTCCCTGTTGGATCACGTGTCCTCATGTCTTTGGTAATCACAAGCGTAATCCATGTGGGGGGGCCAAAATGGACTAAAAAAAAATCAAACCTGTAACCTGTAAGGTCACAGGTTTGATCCACTGTCCGTGTCAGCAGCAACGCGTCCTGAACAAGATCGGAGCATCTGCGTAATATGTCAGATTTAAAAACGTAGAGTAGACAAGTTGCTGCAACGTGATCATCTGCATACTGAGTGTGCACCTGCAGGATTAAAGTTATACCCACTAGGGGGCAAATCAGGGCCGAATCATCGACCCTGACGGGCGCCAGAAAACCTCCTATTTTTAAAACTAACTAAACAAGTTGACACCAAAGAAGGTTAATTATTACAGTTCAGTTTAAAACTCATCTTGTGGTTGTGCAGCGGGTTATTTGCTTAAAACATCAACGCAGTGCTGCTTAAAATCTCTGGGCCTGCAGGTCCAGAGTCAAATCGAGCACGAGGCGTCCTCTCTGAACCCCGACACCAAAACACTTCCAATCAAATGTAACCAAAGAAAGTGACGCTTTCACACTAACGTCAGAGGCCATAAATCCAATGCAGACCGACGGCTGCATACTTAAGGCTCATTATTTTCAAGAGGAACATTATTAAAACATTATTAAAACACTAGAGACGACATGTTAAACAACATACACATATTATTAATACGTAAACCAGTACTTTTGCTAATAGAATCAGCGATTAAATAAAAGTGAGAGCATCCAGAACAAAAACCAAAAACCACATTTCATGTTCACCAGGTTTGGGTTTTTTTTTTTGCTGTTTTCCTGCAATGTAACTTGGATACACCAGGATTCAAAACTGAATTGAAGGAAATGTTTTCAAAAGAAGGCTCGAGCTCCATTTGTTTTAAAATCCTCACAAATTTCTTTCATCGCGCACGAAAGGAGAAACACCTGCCTCGGAGGTGTCCCGTTATACCGTCCGTTACAAGAAACCAGATTTTGGGAGTCGCAGCTCAACAGCGTGTGTCCTTTTATTCTTGTTTATTTATAACTTTCAGGGATAACTTACAGCTCATTTTCGTTTTATCTTCTCTGACCCGTTCTCGAATGCTGTAAGCGAACTCACAGACGTAGCGTGTGCGCCACGTTACGGCTGTGCCGCGGTTTTGTTCTTTCCTCTGCCCGGCGTCGACGTCTAATAGAAACGTTTAGCCTGCCCCACAATACTGACTTGTTAATTTGTCATTTTTGTGCTTTTACTACGTTCTTCAAAGCTCTTTGTGACCCCAGTTTTGTTCCGTCGTCTGCACGGCTGCATATTCCCACAGGGAGCTTTTTTGTGCTTCTACCCTGGTTAACGAAAACTGACCAAATCAGCAAAATCTAAACATGTCAGCAAAATCAGGCAGGCAAAACGCTCTTATTCTGAAATCCTCCTTGTGAGCTGTGATCTGTAGTATTGATCTGTAGCTGCTGAAACGCCTGTGTTAGTCAGGAAAACATCCAACAACGCATGGAGAAACATCTTGGGAAAGAGGTCAAAGTCAGACGTTTTCGTCAGCTTTCATTCTTTTAAGCACTGAAACACACAAAACAGGCCAGACAAGAGTACAGTGTGCGTGTAAAAGTATGCCAGAGTTCACATGTGCTTACTCACTGGATTGTGCAATATTGTATATTAGAAAGTGTCCCTCACCCCCTGTAACTTCACTCCCTGGTGACCACTGTACTGCAGGGCCAATGCACTGATGATGATGATGATGGTGATGATGATGATGATGATGGTGATAGCTGTGAAATGTATGCGAGAGAATTATTGTATCACCACGAGAGAAGAGATCCCAAATGGACTATCGTGTTTCCCTCCCCCACCGCTGCTGGCCCAAAACTAATATAATGGACCGACGACAGCGAGCGTCAAGACAGACTCGGTTTTTGGCCTCGGGCCCAGAACCCAGCGAGCCAAGAGCGTAGCAGAAACACTGACTCGAGTGTGGTCGTTTCAGGGCTTCACATTATTCAAGAAAGTTGTAACACTGGCTATCAGGAGACTGTGATTTTCTCCTTTTCTCAAAGGATTCCAGACAGTTTATTGCTAACATGTGGATTTCTGCAAGCAAATTCCACACGCACACGTTTTGTGAACTTTATAGTAAAAAGTGACTGTTTTTAGATGTGCATATAGTAAAATAACTCATTTATAAATAAGAAATATGGATTTTTAAATCAGATAAGGCGATGTGTGACTGTAGAGAGACACTTCTGAATGTTTCTAAGTGCTGTCATTTTAATACTGGATGTGAAATTACGCATTAAATAGTTTAATATTGTATAAATACGGTTTAAATATAAGTAGAGTTATGCAACAGGTTGTTCCAGCCAAGCAAATATACATAACTGGCCCCAGATGTCCTCCTGCAGGGCACATAAATCGGATAAAGTAGCTGTTCTATTGGCAACTCTAGCGGTATGTAAGGATTAGGATCACAATATTTCTTGTTTCCTTTATGTTTTTTTTAAAAATAATGTACTGTATGTGCATGAAGTGCGACATTCCTGGACAGTGTTTCACTGCGATTACGAGGCGATGTGCAGCAGCACCTGCAGAGGGCGAGCTCTGGGCGACGTACTGGAGGTCCTCAGCTTTTAATAGAGGATTTGATATGAGAGTGTTTATCTAGTCACAATAAGCTAAGTTAAATATGTAAAGCACTACAGCATCTTTCTAGACCCATTAAACATCTGTCCAACTGATTGATGGAATCTGATGGAAACTGTTTAAGGTGCTGGAAGCTATATTAGTAAAAATATAGAATGAAATATTATCCAATCATCTTAATTGTTACGCAAATGGATCCATGTTACTTGTTTGTCCTTAAAAAAATAAGTACATGTAAACTGATCACACACAAAAAACATGTAACCGAGAAAAAATGCCAAACATCTGCTGCTGAATGTGATGTGAGTGCTTTGTTTTGTCTTTTCTCTGAATTAAAATCTCTGAAACATCTTTTGCTGGTGGACTGTTGGTCGGACAAAAACAAGCACACGTGACGGACATTTTCTCTGTTCTTCTGACATTCAATAGGCTAAGTTATTGTTTTTAAAGTCTGGGACTGTGGATCTTCCTCCCCCTGAAAATGTGAAAACATTGAACAGCATTTCACATGTGAACATTTCATGTGTGGTAAAATCATATATATATATGTGGTTTATTCACATTTTAAACACGTCGTCTGCAGATATTTCACATGTGGAATTTAATATTTGTGGTGTGACAACGTGAATTTTTTAATCCAACAAACTCCAATGAAGTAAATAAAGCTAAAATGAGAGTAAGTGTGAACTTTATGTCCTTTCCATCCTGCTAGTTCAGCTTCTACGTTGTTTTGTTTACATCTGCAAAGTGGAGCAGTTAACTTCCTGTTTGGGGTCACGGTGTTTTCACATAATGCGCAAGAGAGTTCATTCAGTTCACCGGTTGACGTCCAAAACGGCACCAGATGTGGTTGTTTGGTGATTTGATTTGTAATCGCAGCAAATAAATTTTTCCTTGCTATAATTACTAATTAATAACTGTGATGTAAAAGTATTTAAAGGGAAGATTAAGTCTTTAAATCTCCCAGCGGGTGTGCACAAAAGTAAAACGTTCACAATTGACTATATTGTGATTTATTTATAAAAAACCCTAAAGATTATTATAACACACAGATGTTTTGTTGGTGCAAACTCACACTTCATTTTTACATTTTTAAGGAAATAAACTCAAGTTAATATCCCTAATAAATACTCTGTAATTGTATTTTGTGAAACTAATGTGAAACTACTAACCAATATATTAATTAGCTATTAGGTCCTAGTTTATTAAGTCATAAATTATGCTTATTGGTTATTAAAGGAGTTAGAAATTGAGAAATCCTTTCAAATATTAGTTTATTATTACTTGTTAGTATTTATAATAACAAATCTTGTAGGGTGTTTCGATGGTACAAAATCATATAAAATACAATATTATGTTTTTATTTTAAACACTTATTAGTTATTTAAACATAGTTCATCTATCAAGTTAATTGTTATGATTATTTTAGGTATTTAAAATATACCAAGTATTGTTCGTTATTAAGCTTTAGTTTAAAAGTAAACTTTTAGGTTTATTATGTCTCAATTTCTATTTCTATTTGTATAATTATTAATTATAGATATTAAAATAATAATATATATAAATGATTGTAGTTTACTAAGTTGTTAATTCCCATTTCTATGTTAAAATGTATGTATATGGTGCATATTTATGGATTACAGGTGTCATCAAAGTTTTTCATGGTTATTTGAGAATTAAAGTCTTGACACAGGAGATGGCGCCAAATCCTCCTCCTCCTGGACACCAGCCTCCCGGCACTAAATCAGCTGGTATAAATAAACGTAGATATAATCTCTCGCATGAATCATGTGGCTTTAATTTCATTTTTTCTTGTATTATCCCAGATTTATGGACATCATAAAAGTAAATGTTTTTTCTGTGAAATATTTACACTTCAGTACTTTTTTAATCCCTGGATTCAAGAGTTCTAGCTTTTGATTTACGCCTGTGAACCGACATCCTGCGACACTGAAGAATAATAAAAACATCTCCATCTGTCGTGATAAACAGGTTTCACTTTCACCTCTCGCTGGATATCAAAGACACAAGCTGGCTTTTTGTTTCTTGCACCTTCACTTCTTCAAGTCAAAGCCTGCAGAGACACAGAAACCAAACGACTGCCTGACATGCCTGCCGGATCATGTGATCAGAAACAGCAGCAGACAGGTGAGCAGGAACATGCTTCTCCTGACAGACAGGTTTGTGTTTACGTGCCATTAGCAGCCTGCATCATCACACCTGCATCTGGAGCGCCCACGGGGCGCGCTCAGTGTTTGTCTGCTCAGATCTAACACTCCTCATTTGGTGTGCAATTGCCCATCAGGACTTGATTACCCAAAAACTGTGTGTGTGAGAGTGGGTGGCGGATCAGTGAAGCAACAGCCAGCCTTCAGCACTGCAGCCTGCTGCCAAACAGGCTGCACGACTGAGTGCAAACTCAATGAGCAGCCACTCAGCCATTGTTTTTTCCACGACCCCCGTCATCCCATTTAGAGTTACAGCAGAGCAGACAACTTATCCCAGCATGCAATTCGCCTGCAGATCAGAGGGAGGACTCCACAATTCAAGATGAAATAAGTCACAGCAGGTCGACACCTTAAAGAGTCTGAGAAATGCAGATTTCTTTTGCATGAATTTAGAGGAAACAGCTGGTTTAACCTAAACACCTTAAATGGTGCGTTCAGGGGATCCTCTTCAACTCGTAACTTACGTCTGCTCTACATCTACGCACCAGGGCTTTTGTGTTTTTATAGACACCCAAACGAGGTGCCGATGCAGACAGAAAAATGCTTGATGGTTTTAGTGTGCCGTTTTCCATCAATGCAATGATACAAAGGGAAATGGAGAAGCTGCTCACAGCTGCAAAACAATTTGAGTAAATTGGTTAAGTAGGTGAGACAGCTCCAGAGAGATCCGAGCAAACAAGTACATCTGCTGGAAAACTATAACTGGCGATTAGTTTGATTGATCATTTACAGTTAGTCTAAAATGGTAACGCTACATTTTTCTTTAATGACAAACAGTATACTTGGACAAATCCCAAACCTCTCCTGGAGCAGCCCTCGTCCTGCGTGTTTTATGTCTCTCCCTGCTCAAACACAGCTGAGTCAAACTCGCGATGAACTCCTGAAACTGCTCGATAACAAGCGGATCATTTGAATCAGCTGTGTTGGAGCGGGGAGAGATTAAAGAGCCGGACGAGGGGGCACTCCGGGAGAGGTTTGGGAAATAACAGTGTGCGTGCGTTATGTGCGTTTGTAGCGTGGAACGGGAACACAGTCAGGAAATGTCCCAGGACCAATGTTTGCACCGAGGTGGCTTAGTGGAGACATAAATTGTGTTTGTAGTGTGGCTGTTTTAATCCATTCACATCACGGGTTGTTGCAGGTTCACATGTCCAGGGCATCAAATACCTATAAGAAAGGTCTGAATAAGGAGTTGGTTGCGGGGACGGGTGGGTCATAAACCGGACTTTCACCCAGGAGACCGGCTTCGTTTCCCATGTGGTGAAACAAAAAGTCGATGTTGTAAGTTACGTTACTTGAAGTTAAGTCAGTTATTTTAACCCAAACCAGGATCTGTTCCTAAACCTAACCAAGTAGTTCTGACTGGTGGGGAAACTAAGCTGTTTAACCTCAGTGGGGTCGTTTGCCAGGATACGTCGATACGGCTGGTTCGTTAGTGTTTCTGGCTGTCGTAACGACAGTCGTCGTTAGGACTACCCGAGGCCGAGACTGAACGGCCATCGTTGGCATCCTCACCTGAGGCCAGTAGGTTACATTTGTTGAGCGACGGATTCTCAGAACAGAGGAGGGGGTCTACGCCACCACTTGTCCCCCGCTCACAATGCGGTCCTTTCATCACTCCCCAGGAAACTCAACAAACGCAACCGATCCTGGCAACCGACCCCACGGAGGTTAAACAGCTTAGTTTCCCTACCGGTCAGTCAGAACTGAAGAAGTCCTTTGGATGAGGGACAAAACGTCTTCCAGTATCTTCAACCAAGTCCAGTTGCCCTTGACTTTAACCTTCTTTGCATAACTATGACCTGGATGACTGAGAATCTTCAGACATCCTGTAACTACTCAGACTTTTGTGTTTCGTAGCCTGTTTTACAAATTTACAAATATTCGCTTGTTACAGCACCTTAAATGTGAGCATGTGCTTCATTTTGAGGACTCTGGGTTTGACATTTTACAGCGTCACCCTGTGATATACGTATCTGACATTTCAAATGCGATTAATTGATGAATTGAAGAAAATAATCCACAGAATAATTACCTTAAAAAATGGTATTTTGACCATAAATTATCATAATTTTTAACACATTTCGCAGCTCTGCCTTCAAAAGAAAATTACCTCGCACATCTATAACATGAGACAGGTGCGTGAAACACTGTGTAACTTGCAAAAATAAATTTATAAGCTGGCAACGTTTCGGTACTAGAACTATCATCAGGGAAATGGTGTTACATCCTACATTTATTCATTTAGCTGATGCTTTTATCCAAAGCGACTTACAATCGCTATTTACATCAGAGGTGGTCATTTACACTGTGATACCGTCTTTTGTAGGATGCGACTTGTTTGTCTGCACCAATCAGGTCAACATTACAAAACATTCATTCATATTTCCATTACTGTACATAGAGCTTAGATGCAGGTAGATTTCTGCATAATGAATGCAAACCAAAAATATAATCCCTGCCTTTAAAATCTTAAAAGGTTTTTAGTTGAAAGTTTCCTAAATAAACAGGTAGGACTCCACATGGGAGTACTGTTTGACTTCTGGAGCACTGGGCGAAGCATAATAAAGGTGCCACATGTTGTGAGCTGTGTCCACTGTACGAGATGGCTATTTAAAACTTGACAGGATATATAGCTGGTGGAAGGTTTGGGGGTCAATAGCTCATATTTTGCCCCAGGGCCCCGTGTTAGCTAAATCCATCCGGGCCTCTGGGTCTCATTTGCAGATATTTCCACTCAGCCCAGAAGGGAAATAAAATAAAATGATAAAAACACGACTTCATGCAGCTTTTCACTGTTCACACGTCACGTATGACTGTGACACACACAGTGACGAGACGCTCTCGGCTGCAGCGTATATTTAATGGTTGTGTATCTGTGTGTATGTGTCACCCCGCGGAGGCCTGACTTCCTCTCTGCCCCCTGGTGCGTCTCATTAATCATAGCGTGCCGAGATGGTCATTTATAAGGAAAACAGAGGCGCCGGGAGCGAAAACAAAACGGTGAGAATGTGAAAGGAAAGCCGGAGCGGCGGGGAATTCATGAGGGAGAATGTTATCGCTGCGACTAAAGGTCATATTGTTCACTTCTTCCTGACAGGCGGAGAGAGAGACGGGAGGGTAAGGCAATTTGGAAAGAGGTGGAGTGGAGGGAGGGGGGGCGTGCGAGGGAGGGTGAGACTGCAAAAGGGGAAAGAGAGAGAGAGAGGGAGGACAGAGAAAGATTGGTAGGGAGGAAGAGAAAACCACAATGTGGGCCTCAAACTGCACAAGGACACATTTTGAATTTTGCACACACACGCGCACAAAGACATGGACGCAAAACCGCACACTCTTACACTACATGGCCAAAAGTATGTGGACACGTGATTTCAAAACCACGGGCATCAATCTGCTGCTATTACAGCCTCCACTCCTCTGGTTTCAGGCTCTCCACCAGATTTTTAAAACCTCTCTGCAGAGATTTTCTCCCAAGATTCAGACAGAAGAGCATCAGTGAGGTCCAACCCTGATGTTGGGTGATCCGGGCCGACTCGCAGTTCCAGCTCACCCCAACCGTCGTGGAGAAGAAGACCATAACCCTGAAGCTGAGTTTTTATGAACTGGATGACATCAAAGTTTTATTGAAGTCCTGTAAATCCTGTAAAATGCATTAAAAATAACACAACCTTGAGTTTAACAGCCAAACCCGGACGCATCTCCCAGTCCAGTTTAAAATAAAACCATATCAAATCCATGAGATCCAGTGCGAGAACTGTGATTTGTGCAAAATCACATGTGCATTGCGTATACATATTTTGCAAACAATTTGTAATAAGGCTATAGCGGTTAGTTTGCTGTCCATGTAGAGTGAACTAGATGTCTGTGTGCTGTTTATATGCTCTGATAATGTTAATCCAACACAACGTTGTAGGAGCGTCCACATCAGACTTTAGAGCACATGAACACACACTGAAGTCGGCAGAACAACTTCACAACTTCGGGAAACGGGACCATCAGAGGAGCACGTGAATGCACCGTGAGACGTTGACTGCAGTTCACAACCCTCGCCACTAGATGCCAGTAAAGGTTACACACTGAATCCTTAAACAAAGTGGTGTCCAAATACTTTTGGCCATCTAGTGTAGATACAAGTCACACACACACACACACCTCACAAATGCACACTTAGACCAAGACATTCATCTATACACACAAGAACACTTCCACACACACACACAGGGATGTCACCTTGGACCTGAAAACTCTCTCACACACACACACACACACACACATTTTAGTAATTGTATCTGAGGGGGGTCTCTCTCTCTCTCTCTTGAGTGGCAGCCTCCTTGATTGCCCGCTTTTCACTGAACCCTTGATTCCTGAAATGAAATGAAGCAGTTAGCGAGCGGCCTCGACCTTCACACACACACACACACACACACACACATATAAGGAGGTGGGCCTCCAAACGCACACGTCAACTTTAAAAAAAAAAAATGAAAAAGCAAGTAGAGCCAAAAAAAGTTTGGAAACTTTGGAAAGTCCCCAAAAGTCCGGGTTCTCTTAGATTTCCGGCGTGCCCATTGGCTGCTTCAGATGGCCCACCTCTCCCTTCTCGAGGTTTGTGTGTGTGTGTTTGGGCCAGATATCAGTGATATTGTTCAGCTCTGGGTGCTGTGTTCTGTCTAATGGGAGGGAAAATTAATACAGTGTGTGTGTGTGTGTGTGTGTGTGTGTGTGTTAGCTCGGTGTTTATCTTGGCAAACCCTCAGAGAAACAGACTTAGATTGAGAGCATGCATGTTTTCACAGTTATTGTTTTAATAGGTAATGACTTCAGTATGTTTATATGAATAATGTTCCAATTTTGACAGATTTTGACAAAAATAATTAACCTAAACTAACCCTAACTAAAACTAAGTCTTAAACTAAACATTAAATGATTCGTGGAGACCCTACAATGTGACTAAACATGATTAACACACAGATAAATAAACACATTTATTTGCGTTAGTCGTGATGAAGTCCTTTGCCATTGATTTGGATTTATTGCCTTCTTGTCAGTCCAGCTGATTGGAACGGAGTCAGAGGGATAATTTTGCAGCCTACATGGCTGCCAACACTTTTCCACACATCATTAAACAAGGTTATGAAATCAGCAAAAGAAAAACAACAGAAAGTAAATTTTAAAATGACGCGTCGTCGGCCTCTAAAAGTGTCTGAATCAGAGTTTGAGTCAGTTCTTTAATAATTAATATCCACTGTGATGCGAGCAGTTCTGCCAACATCCTGTCTTCAACGCAGGAGGTGGTACTTTTATTTTATTTTGGGCTGAAAATAAAAAACTCCAGTGAGAAATCCAGGCCTACATCTGCATGAACAATGGCATTCTTACTTTCTGAATTATTATACGTAGCGTAGCCAGGTTTTCATGCACAGGTAGTGCAATTAGTATTTTTTTAATTCAGAAAATCGGCAGAAGAAAATACAAGATTTATGTGCGTTTTTCATCCACTACCGTTTTGCAAATATTAGGATTTGGTTCATCGAGATAAACAGTAGGTGGCGCTCATGCGCCGGTCAGGTGCCATTGTACCACTGCAGAAGAAGAGGGCTCAACGAGACGACGTAATAAAAAAGAGCGCAAGCCAAATCTCAAATGGCAAAAAAGAAACGATTTCTGTTTGTTTCCTGTATCAGTGGGAGGATGTTTACAGACGCTTATTTGTTTAAATCATACATGTACGGAAGCCCTAAGCGGCCATCCATTCAAAACAAGTTTTTCTCCATTTTCCCGTGATAACGGGACAATTATCTCGTTATCTTGAGATAACAAACAATAGTTACATACAGGGGTCGGCAGGTGCATTTCTTTAGGATGTTTGATTCCCACCCTCAAAAACTTTCTCTTCTTCTTTTGTGTGTTTTTTAAAATCTTTTATAAAGACATTCAGCTGAATCCAATCACACATTTCCCGACGGCTGTTTCAAAGATTCTGAAATAACAGTCGGGGAAATGTGTAACGTTAAATGGATTCCCCTGAATGAGAAGCGCAGGAACTTCACAGCCCAGCACGTGCGTGTCTTCATCCGAACTTTGCTGAAGAGGATTTTGAACAAGATAAAAAAAAAAGTTCATGCTCAGTGAGGATCGAACACACAACCCTAAAATAATACGTCCTGAACCCTAAAAGCTGAGCTAACCGGTGACACTGGATGTTACACTGAAATCCCCTAAACGTTTCTGTCGACCCCTGAGTTCAACTGCTGTTTCGTTATCCGGAAGATTATCCGGTTATTACAGGAAAAAAAGATTTGAGTAAAAAAATATTTGAATCAATGGCCGCCCAAGGCTTCCGTATACATGATTCATTTGCTGTCTTAATCGCACTGTGATACATTTTTGCTTTTAGCAATAAACCAACTTTTCCTCCTTTTCCGTTTTTATGCACAAATTGAAAGTGTGCATAAAATCTATTGTCAACTTTGTACAACATGCTTCCGCAGTACTTTAATTACTTAAAGACAACAAAGACAATTATAATCTGAGATGAAGAAAGGGGAGAGAAGCAGAGAGGAAAGATTAAATGAAGTACGCTGAAGTATGGGGGATAAATGTAAAGCGAAATGGAAATGCAAAGACAAAGAAAGAGGCAGACGGACATAAAGAGAGCATGAGAGGGAGAGAATGAGGGCAGCGGGGAGTGGAAGACAAAGTTTGCAAAGGCGATTGAGGAGGGAGGGAGTCAACTTTGCGGGGGAGCCGGTCAGCTCTCCTCCTCGTATCCTATCAAAACTTGGCCGCCGTTCAGGAATACACTCAGAGTGTGCGCCTGAGCCAGAATTAATCACAATACTGGGTACTGAGATCTGTTCACGTTACGGGGGAGTACGCCTATGTGTTAATGTAAGTGAATGACGAAGTCCTCTTAAGTGACAAAATCAAGTCTGTGAGTGTAAAAGAAAAATATTTTTGTCTCTAGAGCTCGAACTGAGGATGCTCTCATTGACCCCCGAATGTTTTCAGTGCTCTTTATCTCACACACACACACAGTTTACAGACTCTGTTACCCCCAGCAGGCCTTGCAGGCGTAGCGGTGGAGCACAGTGAAACCTAAGTGGAGAGCGGCTCCTGGGGGACGGCGGGGCGTAGGAGCAAGATTGAGGCCAGATGTTGCAGATGTAGGAACGAGCACCAGGACCAGAATCCATTTATAGGCTCAGCCCGCCTCGCTGCACGACAATACGCTGATAATACCGCGCTGGCTACATGACTACACGCTGCGTTTAACATCAGGGGAAACCGTCTCATTCAAGTACTGTTATTTTAAGTGTTTGTGTCTGATTGTGCCATCTTTGTGAAGCTTCAGGATGTGCTGCCATAATGCCTGAGCGGTCTAAAAACAAGGCTCCTTCTCCAAAGTTGACACAAAGGGCAGCAAAAAATTCAGGGAGGTAAAATGTCTGAAAAATTGGATTATTTGTGGAGATGTGGGGATAAAAACAAGAAGTGTGTTGGAAATGTCTAGTGATAAAAGCCAACGTTTTATGGATGAGGGCGTTAATGTGAAGTGTTTGCTATCTGTCAGGCATTTTTCATGCTTTTTAAGGTGTGGTGTTACTTTATTCTGCTGTCCCTATACGGGTTTCAAATACGTTTACTGTTCCAAACAATCAGTGTCAGAAAGGTCTTTTCCTGTGAAAAAACCCTCTGGTACACAGGACGTGATGCATTGTAATTTCTGGTTTGTAATAAACAGAAGAAGAAGAACTACTAAGTATTAGTGATTGAAGCTACCTTGTCAAACAATAGCACAACTGCCTACAGAAAGCACCAACAAGACCAACAAGATGAAACAGAATTTATCTCTGAGCTGAAAGAGGTGCTGTTGGCTGCAGCATAAAAAGAGAGATAAAGATGTTTCTCTTTCTCTCCTGAACTAGCAAGTTGTGTGATTTATTTATCAGCTGCCTCCCCTAAAACGAATGTACTGGACATCATATTTCACTGTGTTGCCCTGTTTTAAGAGTTTTTAATTAAAGTTTCTTAGCGGAGAGAATAGAGACGTCTGGCAAACTACTGAAGTGGCCATTTAAAACCAATGGAGTCGCCAAAATAAAGATATTTTATAATCTCCCATCACTTTTGACTTATTTTTGGGTAATTTGGATAAAATATTATATCATAATATATGTAATTTTATATGGCAATATCAATACAATATCATGTAGTGATAGACTGAATAATCGTTTGGCCGATTAATCAGGCCAATATCTGGCATTTTGACATAAATGGCATCGGCCGATATTAAGAGGTCGATATACAAAAAATGAATGGAGTCTCGATTTGCAGGCTAGCATTAAATATAAATTGTTATACTGTACAGTCCCTCCAGGATTTTCCAAGTTTTTTCTTGTGATTTTTTAGAAATGCTGCCACAAAATGAGGCATTTTAGGCAGCTTTTCTAAAAATGTAAAGGTTAAAGAGACATGAGCATCTACAGCTTGTTTCAGACAGATGCTGAAACGTGAAGTGCCAGTATGAGATAGTAGGGGAGAGCTGGGACGATTGAAACGTTACAGACAGAAATCATTTCTTTGAATATAATTTCACTTTGAACAAAAGGTTTTTTCATTCGTCCCTACAGTGCGGGACAGAGATGTTTTTATTTACAAAGCTTGACACTGCCCTTCTTAATACTGAATTGCAAACTCATTATGTCCTTTTTCTTCATAAAAAACAATATAAATAATAACATAGCGAGCTAACTAGAAAATCCAACAGCTAATGCACATTTGGATCAGAGCTCAGCTGCCCTTTTTATGTCCATCTGCAGCCTGTTTTCCTGCTCTACTGTGAAGACCCTGTTGTTTGGCTGTGAGTATCCTGGTGGTCCAGCCTGCAGCCTGGTGGACTCTGCCCCCCTCCTGCAGTATCTAAATAAGGTAGAATGGCTGCGTGTTGGGATGATTGAAACAGGTGTTTCACTCGTCCCCACACTGACTCCTGATGTTTATATGGGCTCCGAGAAAATCACTGTGTTTCATTCGTCCCGGCTCTCCCCTAAAATTATTTTTTTTAAACTTTGAATCCTGCAAAGCTGCCATTAAAAGAGGCACAGAACTACAGTACAGGGCAGTATACAGGCATGCAGGTCTCCTTTAAGCAGTCCCTCCAGGATTTAGCAGCCCTAACCCTGCACATTTAAACCAGCTTACCTTGATTCTTTCGGCGCAACAGCCCGTGTCACAGTGATTTGCCTCATCTGACGTCCTCCACGTGTTTGTTAGTAGATGATTTCCGCTTTGGTAAGGAGGATCTGGGTCCTGGTTTTTCACAGTCCTTTTTATTTTAGCTTTTTCTCTGCAAACGTGAGACGCTGGTATCACACGTGTCTGCTGCATCTTCTGAACGAGGAGTCTTCTGTCGTTTCTGGGAAACGGCGATGATAGGTCAAATCTGCAGAAAAGTTGGGGTGATTGGTCAAAATTGCGCTGAATTCACAGGGATTTGTTGGATTTGTGTTAACAGTTGTGATCACATCCCGGAGGGACTGACTGTAGAAAATAATGCAGCTAAATGACGTCGCTTCTGACAAAGTGAGCCGCTCTTCCTTAGTCACGTTCTTAAATCTACAGCATAACCCACTAATTAATAAAAACTCCATCTAAATCATCACATTATTGGCTGAGATAACATGTTTTAGATTTTACTCTGCCTGAAGAAGGAATTGACTTTTCTTTATTTTGAAATCGGTATTGAATATCGGCATCCGCCACTGAAAAACCCATTTCAGTCGACCACTAACACATGATGTGGTAAACTTGCAGGAAGAGTCACTTGAAAGACTGTTTATTGGTACAATAACCAGAAGAAATTAAGTAATTTCATCATATTGATCCAAAGATCACATGAATTGATTTACCAAACTTCATTTCCATACATGTCCGTTTTTTTTAGATGGAGTCTTCTGACCACTCACTGACACAAAAGTTGAACCTTCCCACCTTGTTCTGGCAGTTAAAGGTCAGAGATGTGAGACAATGTGGAAAATTGTGTTCTGTCTTTCATACTGACCTCATCATCTAACCTGCAGTTCATTTCCAGCGTACTTCATCCTTCAACAGGGCGGCAGCAGCGCTGAGTTACGCAACCTGAGAAAGACCCCAAGCCCATCAGCTTCCAAGAATCTCCCGTCTTCTTTCCAGATATCTGCCAAAAGAGAGACAATATATGGCCAGACAGGATTCACACCTACAATCACTGATATGAACATGATCATATTTTCACTGTTTACCTACTGTGTGTCCTTAAAAACCTTCTTTTTTTACCCACCTCACCTCATAAAAGAAACTTGATTGATGCTCAGTTTGAGGTGAGATCAAATGTGGAGAGATCTGGAGCTTAAACAGATAAAACAGTGGAAAGAAATGCAGGAACGTTGGTTAAGCTTTTTTATTTTAACAACCTGACATCTTGGCTACACGTGGTCTGAGTCAACATACAGTGGGGAATAAGTCAGGTAGGCCAAAGCCTTTGAAGAAGAGCTGAATTTATGACTTTCCCCTGAAAAGACTCCTTAGTTATAGAGCCCAAATCAGTGTGCTGCGCTTCAGTGATGCAAGAATTCCTGTAAGAAGGATTTAATAAGGGGTTTAAACTTTAGTTTGGTTGAGTTTAAACTATAACATCAAATAAAAGTCACGTACGTGCCAAAATTCAGCTGTCGTGCCACTCTGTGCGTGTTTAAAAAGCATTATCTGTGACCATATTCTGTGGTTAAATGTAGTTTTTATCAGAGTACAGCTCAGCACTGAGATGCACATCAAAGATATGAGTGTTCACAATAAACCAGGAGGCTATCTGTGTTTTTCCAGCGCAGAAATGAAACAATATCTCTCCAGGAGAAATGCAAAGGGGGAGAAAGCTCTTGTTCTGAAGGCCGGTCCCGCCTCCTCCTCCTCCTCCTCCTGCTTGCAGGGGACGGGGAGGGTAGAAGTCAAGGAGGCAGCGCTCTGCCATTGTTCTTGTTCTGGAAGTCTGGGAACGGGACGGGACGTCGCTGGTCGGGTACCGGACGGCGGGTCTGTCGTTATGACGGGCTCCGGTCCGAAGCTCGGGGTGCTGTTGCTGTTGGCGGTTCTGCTGCAGACTGTGGTCGTCACCATCACCGTGCTGCACTTCTCCACGGCTCTCAATTCGGTAAGGAAAAAAGTTTGGGTTCGGACTGACGGACCAGAGACGCGCGGAGGCTTTTACGCATCGCCTTGCAGCGCGCACCGCGGCGCGGGCGCCAAGCTGTTCGGCTTTTGAACGCAGCTTTAAGAAATTCTTTGTTGACCTCAAAAACGTCTCTGTAATGTCTATAAACTGAACTGATTTAATGTGTTGTTGACAGATGTTGGGGAAACGCTTTGATCTTATGCGCTCTGGTTCTGTTGCACAAACAGTCCAGGACACGTTTCTTTTCTTTTTTTTGTTGCACAATGCAACACAAGCCACAAAAACTGCTTACACAGTTAAACAGTTAAGTTCTGCACAATGTAGCTTCATGCAAGGTTGCACATTTTCATTTTCTCTGATTATGCAAACAGAAAAAGAGGACAAGGAAGTACAGCGCTCTGGCAGCTGCAGAGGTGGACAACACCTATTTTATGATTAGCTGAGATTATCAGGAAGAGTTTTTACAGTGTGTGTGTGTGTGTGTGTGTGTGTGTGTGTGTGTGCTGGACTCACTCTGCTTGTTTTGGTGAAGTCTTTTGGTTTCCTGGATTTAGTCCAGCTCAACTCTCAGTCTGTGTTTACAGGAGTTAATCATCATTAACCCAGATTAGATGCAGCAGCAATGCACTGTAAGGGAAATGAAACCTAAACAGATGCAAAGCACAGGAGAGGGACACATGCCAGGGAATTATGTTGATTCAGGAGAAACTTTAAAAGGATTGTGAGAACATAAATGGTCGTTCATGTCTTATTTTTCTCCAAAACAAAAGCATATATTCGTCTAATTTTGCCACAAACGTACGGCCTAAAGTTTAAACCTGGTCAAATTCTGCAAAGTTTACACTGCTGACAAAGTTAAAAGACACGTTCGATCTAATTGTTCGATGCTCTTCTTCACTCTGTGCAGATGAAGGAGACGTTTGCCCGGAGCAGCGTTTCCTGCCTGACGGGCGCTGACCTGCAGAGCATCACGGCTGTACGGGGCGATCCATGCTGGCAGGTCACTCAGCAGCTTCACCTGCTCATTGAGAAGGTATGCTGATCCTGCAATGACCCCAAACACTGGCCTCTTCCGAAGCAAAAATCTCTAAACTCTTACGTCTAAACCTGATCATAATCATCACTTTCAAGCTGCATGAAGTGTGACTTCACAGCGCACGATGACCTTTACATATCAGTATTAATGACTCAGCGATTATTTAGCCAGCTGCTGAGATTTCTGGCTTTCAAAGCTCAGTTTTTTTTCTCTGGTCTGCTCTGGATCAGAAACTCCCCACCCACTGCAGTTTGGAGCCATTACTCGTCCCAGCACACTTCAGCTGCAAAGGTCACCAAAGCAAATGATAAAGCAGCTCTATTATTATTGTTATTGTTATTATTCCAGGGTGTCATAAGTTTATTTTGTTCGACATGGTCATAGCAATAGCATTGCAACTGCAGCATGCAAGTTTTCCCAAGCACCAGATTGTTTAGTATTTAGTGTCTGTTGTACCAGGAGACTTTTTAATACAAAAGACAAAGGGTTCATTTACAATACAGGAATAAAAACACAGATGCATCTATGCAGTTATGTTCTACTTTTTACACCTGGGAGTTTTGCACTGAGTTGAGTTGAGTTTCCTCACAGTGACACGAGTAAAACCAAAGAACGAGGCATCTTGTTGGACAACACTCGATGCTGGTTTTGGAGACTTTTCTGATTTCGCAGACTCGAACTTTGACGACATCCATCCTGCCAGTGTGACAAATATTCAGTCAGGAGTACAGTAAAGTAGAGTTCTGACCCACTTGGAGCTGAAACAGTTTATTAATCTATAAGTCGACTGACAGGAAATTAATCTGCAACTATTCAAGTTAAAATGACTTCAAAACTGCTTCCTCCTGTTTGATTGATTGATTTAAGCATTAGCTGTTGTTAAAGATTTACACCTTCAGTGGGAACTGATGGTCTTAGAGCTGAGAGCCGCAGACCGGAAGTGAGAGACGCAATGATGGTTTTAACCTTTACATGGGATTCGTTGACAATTAGGAAAAAAATCGAAATATGCCAGCACATTAGGTCCTTGTAAGTACAATATTGAGGAGGTATTATCAGTATTAGGGGACTTCCCGTGCCGCTGAGCTCAGCTCTGAACATTAGCAGGAGAAGAAAAAAAGCTGAAATTATCCACATCACTGTCTGCAGATGTACAATGAGCTCCTTCATGGCTGGAGATGTGATGTGATCCTGTGCGGTTTAATCAGCGCAGGAATGCATTCACCTGCCCTGCTCTCTCTCTCTCTCTCTCTCTCTCACACACCAGAGGTTTTTTTCTTTACTTGGTATTTGTGCATATTGTTTGTTTTTGTTCGCCTTCTCCTGATACTCCTTCTCGGACTTTGCTGCTCTCTAAAATAACACAACCCTGGTATTTTCCGACTCAGCCGCTTGATTAAATTTAGTCCAGAACATAAACAAAATGCTGGGACAGTTTGAGCCAGACGATCTCGAGCGAGTGAACATTGAAGGTACAAGGTGGAGTGATTTATCATTTTACAACACAGGGTTATGTAAGCAGTCCCTTTTATGCTACTCACAAAAAGTCATAGACGTAAAACTAAAGCTGATGTTTGATAAAACTGGCTGTGGCTGGGTGGGTTTCTATCTGTTAGTTACCTCACTGAGATCACTGATGCTCAGTAGATGGGTACCAATGTTGGACAGATGCCAGCTTTGCTAAGGAAACAGCTAAATTCTAATTTCAGCCACACCCACAATGCTAACATGTTTATGTTTAGCAGGTATAATCTTTACCATGTTCACCGTCTTAGTTCTGCGTGTTAGCACTAAACACTTTGGACTAAAAGTGAAAGGATCACCAAAGTGATTACAATTCATCCTGAGGGTCACGTGAATGTGTGAATAAACCTTTATGGAAATCCATCCTGTAGAGACATTTTAACTTTAATCGAATGACCTCTAGATGTGTTGGTTAAATCGTCCAGCCACATGGTTGGTGGTTGAACTTAGAGCACATTGACAGTTATTTAAAGTTGCTTCTGAGGGCCGGCATAAATCAGAAATGGGAGAAACATCCGGATAGATTTTTTTAAAAATTTTAGAATAGCTGAGTCTGTGTTGTAACTTGAATTTGAAGTGTCTCACATTGTTTGAGCTTGTGCATGTTGAAGCTCGTCCTCCTTGTTGAGCATCTTGCACTTGCAGTTTCTCGGTCCTTTCTTTGAACTTCCCCTGCTCAAAATGAAACTTTGCTTCGAGAGTTCAAAGTTAATCGCTGCCTCAGATTCATTAGAGGGATCTCTGATGCAGAAATTCTGGCTCGCACTGACTGACTGCTGGTAAATTTAGCTCATAAATTGTTTATTTTCTTTCACCTTCCTCTCAAGTTATTGCTGAAGCTGTAAAAATATTTTTATAAGGGAAATCATTAACTTTTGCAACCTCTGCTGGCACTCAGTAGGAACTTCAACAACACCGGTGGAACGTTTCTCCTTCTACGCATGTTATTTATTATAATCAACATATGATATTATGGGAAACATTATTTTATACTTTATAATATCACCCCCCCCCCTCTTGTGCTTTCATAATGCTTATTTCTACATCATGTTTTACCAGTTTCTGTTAACAAATCCGATAACAGCTCATCTGTTTAGCAGTAGTTGCATTTCCTTGAGCCGGTTCATTGGGTAAAGGAATGTAAAACACGAGGAAGGGCAGCGGGGTTGATTTCCAGGAAGGGATCTGTTACCGACCTGATCATCCGGAGCAAACTTCCTGATCCCGACGTCAGCAGAATTACACGGTTAAAGTCAAACAAAAGGCTCCAGGATAGACCTGTGCAACGGGCTGACGGCTCTTCCTGGCAGCTATATGTTTACTCCATTTATAAATTAGTGTTTTTTGTCTCGAATCATGTTTTTGATTTGAGGCTCCAGATTCAGATTCCTTTTTATTTGACATTTTTATGAAGGTACATAAAAACAAAACATCGTTTCGCATTCAAAGCCACCTGGCAAGTTAAAAGACTTTCAGTGCAATCAATGTATAAATTAATATATAAATAAATAACTATCACAGGGGGAAAAATCCGTATAAGTGCTGACAAAGTGTAGTAAACACACCACTTATCAGTGAGTGTGCAGTTTCAGGCTTCTTCCCCCTGACGGCAGGAGTTTGAAGACATTGTGAGACGAGCGCCATCCTGACTTTAATGTGTCCCTTTTTTATTGTGTCATGAGGCTACTGTCACTGGAAATGCATCAAAAATACCTTCATATGTTCTTTAATAAATGTTTTCTACTGTTTGCCCTGCAGTCTCTGTCTCAGCGTTACCAGAGGCAGATTTCGTCGGCAGTCAGAGGTGAGAAAACTAAACCGCATAACACTGAACACTTTTTGATAAACCTGGTTCAGGATTATCACGTAGTTTCAGCTTCTTACAGGAACTCGTATAACTCGATTGGGATTTAGTCTGGTTGGTTATTTCATTCCTTTTTTCCCTCCGTGTCAGATGAAGTATCGCGAGTGCTGCCCTCACTTGTGATGGTGGACGCGGCTTCACCTCGCCCTAAAGTCGCAGCCCACGTCACTGGCAGCTATGTGCCCAAACTGGACCGAGAGGGAGGAGGTGAGTGCTGCAGAAAAAAGACACTACACGCAATGGTGTTTGAATTCAACAAGAAAATCTGAGCTGTGTTTGGGTTTAAAATGAATTTACGAGCTTTTCATTTGATGATTGGCAGGAACTTCAGTTTGCTTACTGCGGTCAGACGAGATTAAATGGGAATTTGCTTTAGTTTAGGGTGTCATCCATGGGCATAGACCAACATATCTTTGCCTGCACCAGAGTACATTTTCACTTCAGCTATTTTTTTATCCTTAAGTAAGAAACGGAAACTTTGCATGTCTTCCTAGCTCAAACTCAAATTCTGAGTGCAGCTTTGCAATAAAAGATACGTCTTGAAAAGTTTCTTTGCAAAGTGTAAATCTAGGAGCCTAATTCCAACAGGAAAGAGAAAACCGCTATTTAGGGATGATAAAAAATAAAAATAGTGATGGTACGTTAAGTCAAAACCATGAAGTGACATTTTTTCATAATAATAGTGACTTAAACTTGATAAATATTCACATAATTTGACCTAAAAAGTCACAAATATGATTTGCTCTTTGCATTTTCTTTGTAGAAATGGGCTTTTATAACAGATTCTCACCTTCTGGGTTGTGATTTTATTCTGAACGTGTTCGTTTTCCGCAGCTCCGGTCTCTGCCGGGCGGCGAGTTCAAGGCCAGAAGATTTCTTGGTGGGAGGGGCAGAAGGGGCTGGCCTTCCTCCAGGACGTCCAGCTGGTGGACGGGGAGCTGGTGGTGCCGCAGCCCGGCCTCTACTACGTCTACGCGCAGACCTACTTCAGACACACCCACTCCCTGGAGGAGGAGGAGGATGAGGAGGAGGAGGGGGGCGAGGAGGCGGAGGACAGAGGGAGACCCCTGCTGCAGTACGTCTATAAAAAGGTGAGAGTTGCTTCTTGTATTAGAAAAGGGATTTCAAGGGACAAATAAAATCTCCCGCTTGCTATTTCAGATCACGACCCATGGAGCACACGGACTCCGGCTCTATTTTTACGAACCGGGCTCATGATTAAGAAGGAGGTGTAAGGAGGTCGTGTGTGTTCTGCTGAAAGACAGAGGAAAGCCAAAGCATTTGCCAAGAATGTTTTATCAAAAACAAACTTTGAACTTTTCGATGTCGTCATTGCGAAGGAATAATTAATTTAGAAGTACTATGACACAGGTTCCCCAGGTCATGACAGGTTCAGCTAAAGGTGACAGCTAGTGACCCTCCTCCGAATCTTAATGTCAGACGCTGCGTCTCCTCTCTGCCCGCTTGTTGACTGACTCACGCAGCTGCTGCTGCTGATGCACTGCTGAACATTTGTTAGCCCAAGGTCGACATCTTTTGTTTTGTGTCATTACAGACAGGCTGGCTGGCTTTGTGTAGAAAGTGTTGTTGTGGCTTGAAGGACACACAGTGTGTCTCGATTTGAGCCGATAACAATCTGATCTGTGGGAGGTGGTGCATGGCTGATCTTTGTAGGTGGAGCCCTACCAACCATCTCCCTCTCCTCTCCCTCTCCCGCCAGGTGAGCTCCTACCCGGTTCCCATCCTGCTGATGAAGACGAGCCGAACCTCCTGCTGGTCCCGGGGCTCCCAGTTTTCTCTGCACTCCGCCCACCAGGGGGGGCTGTTCCCGCTCAGCAGCGGCGACCGCCTCTTTGTCACTGTGACCAACGCCTCTGCTGTGGACATGGACGAGAAAAGCAGTTTCTTCGGCGCGTTTCTCATCAGCTAGACAATCAGACGCAGGACTCGGGGCCGCAGGTCGATTTGGGCAAATCGACCAGATCTACAGACGCCGTCGTGGTTTTTTTTATGTTTGTGTGAACGTATCTGTCTGGTAAAACATCAAATCAGCCTCTGGACTTCTCGATTAATGAACACAGAAAATGAAAAACTGCAACGGCGAAAGCCTGTCTTTCTTTTTTCTGGTTTCTCGGATGGAGAAGAGACTGATATGTGTGAGAGCTAATCAAATTCAAACCACATTTATATTTGAGCGTGTTAAAGTTAGCATGGCTCGCACTCGACAGAGATTACATTTTCTATTGTACAAACATTTCTTTTTAAGGTCAGTGCAGAACGTTTGTCTCCCCCTTCTGACAGTGAGAGTAATTACACACAACACTGTCAACACCTGCGTGTGAAATTTAGTCTCTGCCGAACTGAGTTGCTGCTGGAGCTACGTTGCTCCCCACCTCAGCTCTTCATCGCCGGTTGGCATTAAACCTAAACTCTTTTGCTGGCGTGGGAACGTTCGCCACCAGACGTCAGAGAGATTAATCTGTCGGTGTTACGCTCTATCGGCATGTGAACTCATTTGGCGAGGGCTCAAATGTAACGGCCGTTAGCTCGCTGCTAATCTATGATTTACTCTACTTGGCCGTAATTAAACATTTGTTAAAAAAAGTCACAAACTCACCTTTAGCCGCCTACACATTCTCCACAAGGGGGAGCTGTTTGCTCATCGTGAGCTCAGACATCAGGTGCGTTCAAGATGCCTGCGGCTCAGTTTCGCTGACTTGATCCTGACTGCACGGGGGGGATAAAAACGCTGCCGTCAAGTCGAACGCATTCTGCTCGCTGTAGAGCGCGTGGGTTTCGAACAATCGCTGAAATGCAGCGGGATCGCAGGACTCAGAGAGCTGCAGCCGCCTTGCTCCCGCGAGGTTTAAATGTGCGAGAAAAGTTGGACAGAATCTCTAACCAGCATGCATCACTTTAATTCAGGTTAAGCCCTGTACACACGCTGAGCTGCGCCACCTATAGCAAAGGAAAGTTGTAGCGGTTTAGACCTTTGGATACTTTACATACATTACTCTCTATCCATGTTATTCGTTTTATAGCAAACGCATGATGTTTCATTGTTTTCTGAAAAACTGGACTCTTGTTTGTATAAAACTCTTATCGGCTGAACATTAGTGATTATCTGAGTCCACACACGTACATGTGTCGTACTGAGTCTCTGGATGTGTGTAAAGATGTAAATGTTGTGCTATAGTTTGTTGTTATTGTTCTGATCAGCCTGCAGATTCTGAGTCTGCAGCTCTGTGAACTGTTTTCCCTCAGTGAGACGTCGAACGTGAGGGTGGAAGCACTAAAACTATTTACCTGCTGCCATAGAGTGGCTGCCCAACACCATCCCCCTCTTGCAGCAAATACAAACACGGTGCTCCTTACAAACCAGGCCCTGTGCTGTGTTTTTGTTGGCAGCAACGCCGCAGTCTCCCCTTTTCTGCTGTCGCTCTTCCAGCGCGTTGGCTTGTCCATGGTAATCGCTCTCCAAGCGGTGCAGTAAACGCTCCCTGACGGCTGGTATTCTTGGGCATTCAGGTCATGTTGGATTGACTGCAGATGTGACCTGCAGACTTGGAAAACAATCAGCATCCAAACAAGCAGAACCGTGGGACTGTTTTTCTGTCTTCCTCGCGATTGTTGTTGCAGCAAGGACACTGACGCCGAGGAAATATAAACCACAATGATCTGTTTTATTTCTCTGAAGGAGAGCTGGATGAATCAGTGAATATAACTGATTGAGCTTGAAGGCTCATTCTCGATTTAGTAAATAGAAATTTAACAATTATCATTGTTGCTTTTTACAATATGACGTGAATGCAGCTTTCACTGAAGCACAACACTTTTCCCCTTTTCTCCTTCATTTTTTTTTGTTTTTGTTACAAATGTGTAATTTCTTTAAATGTGATTACTGTGGGAAATTTATACTCCAGAACCAGAACATGATGTTAAATGGATAGTGGTGCGAATGAACGGACGACTGATTGTGAGGCGGATGTTAAACAGAGCTTAGCCACAGAATAAGTTTCCCCTGTCACATGTGATCAGTGCAGCAGCATCCTGCAGAGACGCTGGTGTAAATGCAGCTTTACCTTCGGCCTCCATGTGGAGTAACTGGAAACATCCGCCTGCAGTCAAGTCGTCTTTGTCAGCTGGGCCGTTTCAAACCTGAAGAGCGTAAAAAAATGTACACCAATCAGCTTGTAGACAAACAAAATTTTGAATTGTTTACCAGACAAAGCGAAATGTGAATGTAAATAACTCAAGTGATTTTTTTTTGTCTGTAAATATGTGAAATAAAGACACTGTAAAAGGGATTCATCAATCACGCACCTTTGATACAGCAAACGCATCGCATTCTTCAGGTTGTCAAGTTGTTTCCAGTGTTTTAACTTATTGATCAGTTTGAAACATACAACACATCACCAGCTGTTACAAAGTCCAGTGTTACTGCCAGTGGAAACTGGTTGGAATTTATTGAAAAGTCAGTTGTAATATTTTATTTGCCTTTACAGTTTTATGGTTTATATCACTCTCGCACATTTCTGTTCACTAGGGGTAAAGTTTTATTTTGTAAAAACTATCAATAATGAAACCAGAGACAACTTCAGGCTCGAGGACGAAGGCCACACAGCTGGTAGACGTTGGTGAATGAAGCATGGTCTCCTGCAGTGAGGAGTCCTGACTGTGGCAGCTTGGCTTATTTAAAAATACAAAATGAGGTAAAATCACCTTTCGTTCGATGAGGATCACTCCGTTCTGGGTCTGCAAAACTTTTGACTTTAAATTAAATCACAATGTCAGTATGCGCTCTCTCGGATCTTAAGCTCACTCCTCATCATCTTCATCGTTTGTTGAAGGTTGCTGGACATTTGCAGGGCTGTTCCGCCCCCTGCTGGTGCTCATTCAATACTGCAACATGAAGCTCCGCGCCGGCCTGTAGCGTCCGCCTCCAGCAGAGCGCCTGAAAAAAAAAACGAGCGCTTCACAGGGACAGAAATAATCACACGACGCTTTGTAAGTTTTTTGATTTTCTTTCTTTTTTGTGGAAATATGTTACAGTTATATTACAGGTATTTAAATGCCCCGGGGGGGAGAACGAGAACCGCTTGGGGAGACACCAGAAACAGAAACGTTAAAGAAGTGAGAGACAGCAACTTAACCGAGACAGAAAAAGACGCCCAACGTGTAACATTTTACTTGGAGGCGTCAAATAAATACTGCAGATGTTTGTTAATGTGACTTATTAAAAACAAACAAACAAAAAGGACGAGGAAAACAGGTGCGCTCTCCTTTATAGAGTTCTTTGTGGTGTTTAGCAGCATGTGTGTAGCTTCCACAATCCAACAACTTGTGAATAAACAATGTGTGGGGAGGGGGCGGGCCTGCAGTCAACCAGAGTTTATAACACAAGTAAAAATAAACATGTGTGGAAAAAGTGCTTAATACAAAAACTCAGAAATGATTGAACAGGTTAACTCGCATCCTCGACACAACAGCAAAACGGGGATAAAAGTTTTCCCACCAGCCACAGCGGTCGGTTGACTTCAAAATTCACCATTTTATTTCTGTTTTAAATATATATGTATATATATATATGTATAACATTTTAGAGTAGGGTGTCTGAGAGTGGCTCACAGAGTATAAACATTCAACAAACAAAATATGAAACATACATTTTGGCTGGTGGCGTTAAAATCACATCATAGTTCTCGCAGCAAAAGACATTTTTGGAAATGTTGGGTTCGGGCTGTTTTTTTTTTTTTTAATCCTCCAGGGGAGATTTGATCGTCATCTACTCAGTCCCTTGTCTTAACTTCTAGTGCTCTGGCAAGAGTTTACAAAATACAATCTACCTTTTTACCTGTGTGAAAATATTCTGGTTGAACGCAGGCGTCTCCCTGCACCCGCCTCCACGGTTTTATTTTAACGTAACTTATAAAATATATCATAAAATGTCTTCTTAAATGGAAACTGATTCGTCCGTGTACAAAAAGTTCGTTCTTTTATATAAATTACACCAGTCTCTGATGTTGGTGGTGGCGACGTCTCCGTTCCTGCTGATAAAAAGGCTCTTCCCCTCACACACACAAACACGCGCACACATACAGCGAGGCGTTCGACCGTGGTCGACGCTCCCAACGTGGCTACACGACATGCTGTACACGTTACCCATAGCAGGGAAGAAGAAGAAGAAAAAAAAAAGGGAACTCTGTCCGCTCTGAAATGAAATCTCCGCACATACAGAAACGCTACATCTCCTCTTTGTCGTCCTCGCTGTCTCTGTATGCGAGACCACGAGCGTGGTGCAGTTTCGGTCGAAGCTTCAGCTGGTGACCCTCGTATCGCCTGTCACTGTAGCTGCCTTGTTTTCGGCTCCGCCGCCGCGGGGTCCCTGGCACGCCCAAGATGGATAACGTCCAGCTGGCGGGACGGGGAACGTGCGTTAACGACTGACCGGAGGGGGGGGGGCGGGACCTCAGCAGTCAAACCGCATCTCCAGTGAATCGTCAAAGCCCCGGCTGTCGTGTCCCGCCCCCGACAAGAAGGTGGCCGAGACGGGGGCCCCCGTGGCCGTGGCGACGTTGAGAAGGGTGCCGCCGGGGGAGCTGGCGGCCGGGCTACGGAGGGCCGCCGCGGTGATACTGGTGAGGTTGATGCCCAGCGTGAGGCGAGTCTGCTCCAGAGCTTTCTCCGGCACGGCGAAGGCCTCCAGCTTCTTCTCTCCGTTGGCCATGTAGGAGTTCTGGCAGCCGCGGCAGATGCAGTCCAGGCACGCCTGAGAAAATCAACCGCAATTGATCACAAATAATGACAACAACAGATCAAACAAAGACCGCCCTGCAGAAACAGACCGTTTCATAAAGCGCCGGCAGTTTACGGAAAAAAACTTTTAACCAACTGTGTTCTCGTTTTATTGGCTTGTTTAGGTTTAACATTCATTTGCAAAACTACAAAGCAAAGTAATCTTTATCAATTCAGTCAGTAAAAAATGGTGTTTCTGAATAACACATCTTCATTTTGCTCTTACTTCAGAGATGCTACATTTGTTTTGTAGGTTTATTATCTCATAAAAGATTTTCATGCTGTCGTTTCCAGCTGAAAGATTTGAGGACGTACTCGTAATGTGAAAAGAACATCGTTATGAAAAGGTGCTCGGGTTTAAAGAAGTCTAACAACTTCCTTCTTTAGTCGAAGCTCTTTGTGTCTGTGTCGACAGTGTTTCAATAAATCAACCCTGAAACAAACGAGTCATAAAGCTCAGGTGTAATAAACAAACACAAGGAACCTCTTAAATGTGTTGGGCCCTCGGGAGGAAATTCACCTTGTTAGTAGATGTGCTTTACCAGAAACAACACAACATAGCAGACTGTGGGGTGGGGGCCCCTGGGTTGTTCTCACCTTGCGGTTGGAGTAGCAGGGGCAGCGCTGCCCCCTACAGGTCAACACCGAGGGGTTCTGCGTGGCTCGGCCGCACTTGCAGCCCTTCTTCTCCACGGGCTTCTTATACAGTGGCTTCGAGGGGCTGGGTGGGTGTGTCAGGGGGTGCGCATGTGGGTGCGGGGGTACTCTGTCACGGGGTTGTGCGCGAGGCTTGGGGGCCCCTTGCCTGGCCTTGGTGTAGGCCTTCTTCGGGCCCCCGTGGTGCTCCACAGTCTTTTTGAGCACCTTGTTGGAGACGAGCACGGTCTTGCCCACCTTAGGGGGGACCGCCGTTGGGCACCGGGGCCAGGTGTGGGTGGGGCGTGGCAGCGGGGAACTTAGGCTCCTGTTTGGTGGTGGCACCAGGGTTTGGGTGATGGGGGGGGCTGTTGGCACCGAGGGGAGGCCCCCGCAGGAGGCTGGAGATGGGGAGGGGCTGCACTTTCTCGCTGTCACTTTCTGAGTGGGAGCGCTTGCGGTGGTACCGAGGGGGGGTGTGGGGGATGACTGTGGAGGGCTGAGGGGGGTGGTGCGGCGAGGGATGCGGGTGAGGGTGGAGCGGGCGAGGGCTGTTTTCTGTGGGGAGGGAAGGGATGAGGTGGGAGGGGTCGGGGCCAGAGTGAGACCCGTTGAGGCTGGACTGAGGTACAGAGGGGGGGCAGTCCGGCTGGGGCTCAGGGTCCGGGTCCGTCTCCAGAGTCCTGAGCACCTCCTCAACACTCAACAACAACGGCCCCCCGCCGTGTTTCAGGTCGTCCCCGAAAGGGCTGATGTCACAAAGCCCCGCCTCCCCGGCCCCCGTGACGCTCACACACACCGGGATCTCCTCCGAAAAGCTCTCCTGCTTCGCGACACCTCCACCTGTTTGGACGCCGACGGGCTGCAGAGCGTCCGAACTGACCAGGCCGTTACAACCGTGCAGCCCGTTCACACTGACGCGGCTCGGCTCCTCCCCCTTGAGCTCCTTCGCGGGTTCGCCGGGCTGGAGCGACTCAGAGGTGGAGGCCTTCTGCGACAGGCCCGCCGAGTCGGAAACGTCCTCCGCCTCCGGCTCGCTCTCGGCCAACGTGAGGCCCTCGTTGAGGATGGCTTGGAGGTCCGGCGAGTCGCTGGCGGCGCTGGCTATGTGCGGGGCGAGCGGCGACTGGGTGATGTAGAGGCAGAGCTTTCTGTAGCAGTGGACGAGCAGGGAGAGCTGCCGGTTTTCCTCGAAGCGGGAATAGTCCTTACACCAGCTGCAGGACGGCTTCAGCTGCATCCTCTGGCCCCTGCAGCCCCGACAGACGTAATGCTGACACGACGAGTCCGTGGGAGCGATCGGGTCCTGCAGCAGATTACCTGAAGACAAGAGGAGAAAGTTACAACATAAAGAAAACAACAGCATCCAAGCAAACCCCTGTGATCTGATAAACTGTGGCCCTGGCTTTAAAAACTCTCAGTGCTGAGTGAACATTAACATTTACAAACGACTGCGTCCTCATTCTCTGCTTTTCGAAAGCTCCCTAAACGTGTATATATGTATTTGTAAACCTGAGTGGTGTCTGGCAACTTGCCAGACTGGATGACAGCCGCTCTTTGAGAGGGGCTTCCTTAGCAACGCTGGATGCTAGGGAGCGCAGCTGCAGATAGGAAGAAAGGATGAAGGTGCATTCATGAGAAACAACCGTCCCTCACACAGTCTGCACTGCCTGGCTGATCAAATCCACAAAAAACTGCAGAAAGTCTGAGACATACGGACCGCTTTCGTATCGATCTGTTGTCTGCACAGCGGAGGAGCGATCAGTATGTGTTACTGTGATAAAGCTGCTCTTTTTTTCAAAGATTTATTTATTTTATTTTATTTTAAAAGGCCATATTAATGAACATTTATGCTTTTCAGCTGTGTAAATATGCCTGAAGGCTATTTTCCATCTGCAGTCCCGCACAAGGAACAAAAATAACAATTAAACAATAAATGAAAATAGGGCTAATATGAGGATAAAAATATTTCATATCATTGGATATTGATAATTATCAGGATAAATCTCTAATTATTATTATTTTTAAGGCAGAATTTTGCTCCTTAGTGAAAGCTGAAGATGTTTAACTGTGGTTTTAAACTTCTTTAACACTTCACAAATCTGAGGTAGTTATGATAATATCTTTTTCAATAATATGATTAGCAAAACATCTTTTAAATCCCCTTTCCTCAACAAAATAAACATTTTAACTGTAAGAGCTAATTAGTTTGTGATTCAAATTAATAAAATAAAACATTTATGGACAATATATTATACATTTGTTATATTGTTATTGTGGAAAAATACATTGTGATTAATATCATTATTGTTTTATTGCCCAGCCCTAAATTAAATATACAACACAGAATAATATAAAAGTTTCTAAAGTGGGTTATGTAAAGTTCTGTTTAGGCAGTAAAGTGACATTTTATGCCATTAAGTGCGATTTATTACAACAAAGTGCTGCATCTAGTGCGAGGCCACATAACAGGGCCAAAGTACGTGAGGGCCAGACAATCTGTTTGTAACTCTCCGCCTCACAGTTGGGCTGGGAAATAAAACAAAAAATGACAATTATCGTGATTTAATTTTCCTCAATAACAATATAACAAGATGTTAAATTAATGTTTGGAGTAATTCATTTGAGTAATGACTGAATCAGTGCTTATTTGTTTTTCTATTAAGATATTTATTTTGTTGAGGAAAAATGGACTGAAAAACAGATTTTACTAAATATTTCTCATGCATAACATTTTATACTTTTGTATTTAATTGTTTTAAATATTAAACCTCAGATTTGTTAAGTTATCAAATGTTTGGCATCAAGTGTTTGTTCTGAACATAAACAATAATTTAAATAAACCATCTGGTTTCCTCAACTTACACTCAGGAGCAAAAATCAGCATTTAAATTTGAAAGAAATAATAATTGGAACCTGATAAATATTGATATCAAACGATTATGTATGAGCGGTGACAACAAACAACAACAACAACAACAAAAAAACACAATAAAAGCCACTGATATAGGGATTTGTGTATAAAAAGTTCTCCCTGTTTTTGATGTCTGTCCACATATTTGACCGTGTTCAGTATTTAGTGATGAGGAGGGGGAGACAGAGATCAGCTGCACAGCGTCCAGTTTGTGTTGTGGCTGTTATTCAGCAGGATGAACAGAGAAACGCCCCGACGCTGCTGAACAGCACGCAGAGGGGGGTGTGTCATGACGGGGGAAGCTGTTGACTATGGTGCGTTCACTGCACTCTCTGATTTTATAGAAACACGTCTACACCGTGTGATTAACACTAAATAATAAAGTACAAAGATACTTTATGTGAAGCTCTTGATTCAACAGCGGTTAAGCAACGTTTACATGTCAGAGACCCTCACAAAGACTTAATACAACAGACAGCCGTCATTTGCTGCGATTCTTATTCCTGTAATATAAATAAGTATATTTCAGATATTTTATCTAGGTATGTATTAACAGCCATTTGTACTTGATTATCAAAAGTAAAAGTTATTATTGATGCATCACACACAAGCAGCATTTTGCGGCTGGTTTAGGTGGCAGTCGTAACAATTACCTTCAATATTATTCCTCATAAATATATAAGGTCAACTGTGATAGTATTAGGCTTCTGGGTCAATTACTCTATGACAATATCTCAAATTTATAGAAACAAATTTTAATTTTTAATCACTTGATTTTTTATTATATTGTATTTTATCCCATTTAATTGTGTATTTGTGATTTCATTTGCCAGGTTGTATTTAATTGTGCTGATATTTTCTCAAGTAAACACCTCCCATTAGATGTTGCACGCCAAATATTAATTTACAAAGTGATTATGACTAACATATGACTCTGTCCTTAATGTATCAGATTACATAATGTGTTTACACAGTGTGTATATTATTTATCTCAGTAAGAAAGCTAACTGATTCTACTTTTATTGTATTTTTGCTCTTTACATTCCTCTGTGCTGCTGTGCCAACACGAATTTACAAAATTACAAATTAAATGTGGCGGAGTACAATAGGTTCAAGTATAAAGTGGTATAAAATATAAATATCCAAGTTAAGTACAAGTAACTTAAAACTGCACACAAGCATAGTGCTTGTTTACTTCCCACCACTGCTTATCACGTGGCCTACTGGTCATTCAGTAGTGCAGATTCTGGTATCTCCGACTGTACTTGAAAGCAGCATTATTTAAAGGTTCGCTCCCACTGCGAGCACAGCTGACAACAGCGCGCGTCCCCGCAAACCCTCTCCTAAAAATCACCGCTTTATCACGTTAAAATAAACAAATAAAACCCACCACCCCCCCACACACTTACCGCAGACCAGGCAGGACAGGGACTGGCGGAAAAACGGCAGCAGCTTGCACAGCTCCGCGAGGGCCCGGGGGTCTCGGGGGTCGCACTGCAGCACCGAACGGCTCGCGGACACGTAGAGAGAGGTCGCATTCACCGGGTTCATCTCAGCTGCCTGTCCCGGGGGGGCTCCAAGTCCGGCCTGGTCCGTTATAATGTATTAAAACGTGAAAACACTCAAAGTCACAGAACGGCACAAACGAAACGCACCAGTAAGTCCCGTGCTCCGCTGCGTTAAATGACTGGTTTTCTCAATGGAGTCTGGTGGCTTTGATGAGAGCATAGATGGATGTAACGGCTTCAGATGCCTGTCGGTAAACCCCACATATAAAGCAGTCTGCGCAGGGAGCAGTCGAGGTTACTCATCCCCACCTTAAAGTCACATCCAATCCATCCTTACTGTGGTGTCCCGGCTCTGAAAGTACTGCTTTTCACGAGGAAGGCCCAGCATGCATATCCGTTCATGCGAGTCGGTTCGGTCTGTTTCCAAACAGTCCGTGAGTTATGATTAGACAAAGCATGGTGTGGCGCTCTTTTCCTCTTGTCAGTGGCCTTTGAACGTTACTTACAGTTGGTTAGCTAGCAGCCGCAGCTCCGGGATCCAAACACGGGCTTTCGCGACAAAGTGCTCCGCTTCGCAATGGCTGCCCCGGATAATCCCATAGTCCACATGCACGCCCGTCCCGGGGCTTCACGTCCATGCCAGAGCTGGTACCGCACAATGCATTTATTATCTCACAGAGCGAGGCGGCCGCTAGGCAGTGCAGCCCCCCCTCCCTCCTCCAGCAGCAGCAGCAGCAGCAGCAGCAGGCTCGTTATCGTTGTGTTATTGTTCGCGGAGATTCAAGGCGGCTCGAAAACAAAACAGGCCTCCCCGTCTTGAAAAGCTCCTCTCAAGCCGACAGCAGCACCCCCGATGGGTAGAGGGATAGGCGATGGAGAGGCTAAGGTGATTAAAATAAAAATAACTTCGAAGCTCCGACGCTGCTGTTGGTGTAAAGGAAAGGAAAGCAGCGGAAGCACCGGGCTCTGGTGACAGCGCTGCCCGCCTGAGGTGCACCGGGAAGCCGGCTACAGAAGCAGGCCGCTCCCCGACTTCTCGGGGATTAGCGGGTCTCGCTTGTTCTCGCCGCTCGTCCTCGGCGGGAACGCAAAAGCAAAAACCGACGGGTTTAGCTTAAAAGTATGTCCTCCTGTAGCTTTTGGTGCCCCCGCAAGAGTGTCAGCGAAGACCGAAAGTGAGTTAAAGCGTATTTGTGTACCTTGCTATCGTTAGCCGAGGAATATTCCCTCACAACCACCGTCGATTTACCACACACAACCAAGGGGGCGCTGTTGCTCAGATCTCGCGAGAAAAAACACGAAACGCGGTTTATTTAAAAAAACAATACATTCACACAAACCGACCGCCACGTCAAGTCTGATTACGAGACTGTCAAATCTGTGCTGGAGGAAACTGTAATTGTACCATAAATACTTGCTTATTGAAAAAGGTTAAGTAAGTATTCTTTAGGATTATTCATAGATTCTACCCCACCAAGCATTACATCAAGAGGTTTTAAAAAAAATCCTAACTTTACCTTCTATCAGAAAATTGACAACTTTTTGGCACTGTACTTATGTAAAATAAATAAATAAAATAAAATAGGATGGATGTCTGTTTTATTTTTTTGCTGTATTGTTTTGTTTTTGTGCCCCCTACCTAGCCCATACATACGTCTGAGTCCCTTATTGTATGGATCCTTTGCAATGTTATGGTTCGTGTTATATGGTGCTATCACTTTTCTACTAATAAAGAAGAAGAAGGGGGAAAACAGTTGTGCACCTCTTTTGGCATCATTTGCACAGCAGAACATTTTGGCAAAACTTCAGCAGATTCATTACTGACCTTTAGTGAGATTTTGCATTAATGTGGGAGGATGTGGTATTTTGCTTTTATAAAAGTCAAAATAAAGAAAGTAAGTACTTTATAATAAATGTAATCATTCTAATGGCAAAATTCCACATTCGTAAATGTAAATTAATTGGTAAAAAACTTAACGTTGTACCTTTTCTCCAAGAGGTTGAGCATTATGTCAATTTAACTTCTAAATCCAACAACAAAAAGGCTCTAAAACTGTCAACATATGGTCCTCTTTTAATATCTTTTGTTATATAGGCTAGCTCTGGCAAAGTGTTATTTTCTAAATCCAGTGTATTTAGTGATTAGAGCTGAAAGAATTAGTTGATCGACACAAAAATAGTTATTCAAAAGAAGAATCAGTTTTATTGCCAAGTAGGTTACAAAGAATTTGCCTTGGTACTGTGGTGTATAACAACAAACACAGTAAGTGAAAATAAAAATATAAGAAACACTGATGTGGAGACTTCACATTAATGTAAACTTTTGATCAATAAAAGAAAGTTATCAAAAGAAGCAACTTTTTTATTCTAATATTTTTTATCTTAAGCAAAATCGTATATACTTAAATGTTAATGGTCACAAGAAATCCACCAGGTCACAACTAATATGGAACATTATTTTGAAGCACTACAGGGCCAAATATTATTAATAATAATCATAATAACAAACAAACAAAAAAATATGTATATATATTTTTTTTATGTGCCCCTGGTTCTTTTATATTTTTTTCTTGGGTTATATGAACTTTTAAACTTGTGTAAAGTCATTCACAATTTCATAACAACGTTGTTGAAATGTTTGTGAGCCACAGTTTAACAACCTTCCTTTTTCTGTGCTGTTACACAACAGTTTTCCATTTAGAAAGGCAAGATTTCTAAATGTACACAGATTATCAATCTGAGTCACAAAGTCACTGAACAGAAGACTTATTCAGCATCAGGTTTCATCATAAAGTCAATTTCACACCAGTTACAAACACGCCTGGTAAAGAGAAAAGTATACTTGAAGCAGTCAGCAAGAATTGAAACTGAAGCAGATACATGTCTATGTATGTATAATGTATCTACAGGAATGACCTGCTGTCCAAAAACATTGAGTTGAAACAAGAACAATCACTAAATACGGTAATTACAGTTTTTTACTTACTTCTACCTTTATTTTTACATGTGCAAATTTTGTTAACTAATATTTAAAATGTAATTAAAATCATTTTATAGATTATTCTGTAATTTTTTCAGAACCAAACCGTGTGTAATTTAAAGAAATCACAATATTTTACATCTTATCTTTTCCTTTAACTGTTCTATTCTGTAAATTGTATCTCTCTAAATTTCTTTAATTTAATTTAACTTAAGATAAAGAAATTGCTTTAAAAAGACTTATTTGGTCGAAAAACATTAGAATTGGCCTTTAAAACATGTCTGATATGCACGTGGGTGCTCACTGACTGTAAACTCATCTTCATGTCATACCTTCCAAATTTGCAGAAATAGGATATGACCTCGGTGTGTTCAGCTACGGCCCTGTTGTTTATTCCTGTATGTTTGAAAACGTCGTGCAGCTGAAATAAGGAAACGCTTTGAGGCGCTGTCAGAACAAAGGGTGAACAAATAAGGGAACAAAGGGGAAGAGAGAACCCATCATGGAAGTCTTTTCTGCAATTTATGTTTAGCTACACGCCCACACCCACGCAAAGACATACTGAGAGGAAAGGTGACACACTAGTATAATGCAAACACACTGATAACATTGATCAGTGCACCCGCCCTGTTCTCTTTCTTAAGCACTGACTCCGGTCAAACATGACCAACAGGGACTTTCCACTTTGTAGGACGTGTTGAGGATAAAAATAGCTCCATAGAGATACATATATACATTCACACAATATATATATAAATATAAATATATATATATATAAAAAAAAAATATATATATATATATATATATATACATACATATATATACATACATATACATATATATATATATATATATACATATACATATACATACATATATACATATATATATACATATATACATATATATATATATATAGATATATACATATACATATATATACATATATACATATACATATATACATATATATATATATATATATATATATATATATATATATATATATAGTGTGTTCAGCAGTGAGAGACCAGATGTGTGGGTGTTTGGGGGAAAAGAGAAGTGAAGGGTAAAAGAGCAGATTCAAATAGTGAGTAAACTCTAAAAACATGAGCTGGAGAATGAAGTAGAATTAAAATAGCAAATTAGGAAGAACCTCCCCCTCAAAAACACTGAATTGTAAATGATTAAACAACTAATCAAGAAAATAACGAGCAGATGAATCCATGCAGTCCTACATTCAACGCAAAGGTCCTACTAATTTTGTTTAATTTAATCAAACTGAAGTTGATTAATTAGAAGTCTTTGAAGCTAACCAGGTGAACAAACAGAACCAAAAATATATGATATTTCAATATTCAAGCTTGTTTTTTCTTATTCATGGCAGCACAAAACTTTGTTTAAATACAATTAGACAAGTTTAAACATAAATGGGGTCTGAAGTAGAATTTTAAATAAAGAGTTCAAACTGTGAGGGGTTGTGCAAAATGTGTTTGATGCCAGGGCTAATAAAAAATGATTTCTTTAAGGTCATTGCAGCACCCAAAAGCATACAATTTTAAAAAATGTATGTATTTTAAAAATGTCAGCAGAGTATATATCTTATGACTGCTGTCATTTTATGTCTAAGTTTAGACAAATTATTTTCTGTCGCCTGGTTTCTGGAGTATAATCTTAAATAAAGTCATAGTGAATGTGACATCAGGGCTGTATTACCATAAATGGATTTTAAAAGTAACTTGTTGTTTTTGGACATAGAAAAAGCATGCACGTATTTTAAAGTGCAGATATTATAAATCCACTGTGGCAGCCAGCTCCACGTGCTGATGAAGACGGTGAGATGTGGAAAAGAAATGTAGTGTGAATATTTCAGATGAATTCCATGTGTGTGAGTAATTCCTCTTTTAGGGTTTTCAGCAGTGCCTCACGCCGCTATGACTGTTCTTTGAGATATTATGGTCACAGCGTCTGCCAAGAATAGTTGGATAATCTTAGTGTGTCTCTGGGCAGGACCATGAATGGGTGATTCCCCTTCTCCTTCTCACACGAAACACAGAAAACATGAGCTAATGTCTAATGACTAGTGTAATTGGCTACAGCAGTGAGGTCATTAAAGCATTCATTAGAAAACACTCCAGTCAACATATGAATCGTAACAGATAGCACAGAGTAGTCTGCATGACTCAGCAGGAAGGAGTTATACAGTAGCAGATTTGTAAACAGAAATAAAACTGCGAAAACTAAACTACCAGTCCCATCAGAAATTGAACAATAAATAAAGGACTACATATCAACTGCAGTCTCTGTAGTCGGTTGCTGCCATGCTGGAGGGTGGACAAGAGTTAGAGCCAGACGCCCAGGCCCCTCTTATGAGTTATTCCCCTCGTCACCCAGATCTAAAACACCCTGAGGGACAAAGCAGACACACGAGTCACCTTCATCCAGGAATATACATCATGACCAGCAGGTGGGGGGGAGAATGTAACCAGGGGAACATAACACCCCCATCCTTAGTTACTGAACGGGGCATACTATAAGAAAGAACCACCAAAACAAACCCAAGAACATTCCTTCAGAATACACCGTTCAGAACATTTTTGCTTACAGGCGCGACAGTCACCCAGAACATTATCCCTGCCACGAATGTGTCTGACTCCCACATTGAAGGCCTGCAACTGCAAACTCATTAATCTTCTGTTCTTAGTCCACATTCTCTGCAGAAAAATCAGTATAAAACACTACAGGGATAATAGATGAACAAACATCAAAATGTTCTAAAGTCTTGACCCGTGCCAAGGTCCCCTTTCTAATCAGATGAAAATCTGAAGTGGTTTAAACCCACACACTATGCTTTATCAAACGTTGTCAAAACCTTTACTTCTGGGAATCGAGTGGACACACACATCACAGTCAACAAAAACTTACCAGTTCTTGTACGAGGCAGGGGACCCACACGGTCAACCTGCAAAACTTTTGACGGTACGCCTCCGGCACCAGCTCATACGGTCTAAGCACAGCAGCTTTTACTTTGTCAAAGTCAAGACTGTCTTCCGTCGGAAGTGATGAATAAACAGTCTGCGCTTTACCACTCAGAACACATTGCAACAATGTCCACATTTCTTTTGGCCACTTCATTGTAGAAGCCACCCGTTCAAATAAGGTGAAATACTTGTCACCATCCTTTTTATTAAAAGGAGGAACTAAGCAAATGTTTCTACTTACATCAAAATTTGAAGATCTAGACGAATTTTGAGAAGCGACACTAAGCTTCAATTCACGCATGTGGAGATCAAGCTTCTATTTCAATACTTAAGTTCCCTGTGTCTTTTTCTTGTTCTTGAACATCTCATCAAACATAAGATACACTTTACAATACATTTTCTTTTTATGTTAGCCAACCCACCCAAGAACAATCCCCACCTGTTGGACCAATACAAATATTAATTTGAAAAGAAAAACAATCATCAACATGTTTTAGAAAAGAAAGCACAAGTATGTTCAATATATTACTCCTCAGAAATTGAGATTAAAGAGGGATCCACCTTCCTAATTTGGTCCAGAACCAGTTGTCAGGCATCAAAAAATTTGTAGGCACAGCCTGCTGTAGCATTCCTTATTTTTTCCATGGTCAGATTGTATAAAAGATCAATGAGCTACATTTTAAAAGTTGGGACTTGTCTTTCCATTTAAGCAGTGTCTGCCGTCGAGCCAAAAGAGTAGTAAATGCTATGAGGCTTTCTTTGTTTTAAGTGAAAATGCTGCGGCACAATGCTAAATACGGAGATCGTGGCCTCAGGCTCTATGACTGTCCCCAACATGTCAGAAATAAATTTGAATATAGACTTCCAAAAATATTTAAGTTTTGGACAGAGCAAAAACATGTGAGACAGAGTGCCTGGCTCAGCTTCACATCTATCACAGTGAGGATCTATGTCTGATTTAAATTTTGCCAGTTTTACTTTAGACCAATGCAATCTATGAAAACCTTAAATTGAATCATTCGATGTCTTTGACATATTGAAGATGAATGAATGTTTTTCAATATAGATATCCTCAGAGATTCCTGTAGTCAGTTCCTCTTCCCAAAATCTTTTCACATGAGCCATACTCCCCTTGGTGTATGGATTCACTTTTAGAACAGTCTCAAGAAGTGACTCAGGTGGCAATGAGGGGAAGTGACTAACATGATGCAACAAAACTGCAAAGTTGAAGATATTTGAAGAAATGAGTAAACATGTGATTTCTTACAATGGGAGCATAGACTGAAATATCATTAATTGGAAAATGTCTTCTTAACTGTCCCCATATTTTTCAATTAATGATATTAATATTTCATCTTGACGGTGTTTATCCTGCCTCCTAATGATAACGGTAATGTACCCCAATGCTCAAAATCTTGTTTTATAGAGTCTATCAGTGGAATAAAATTTGTTTTATAGTTACTAGTAATTACTAGTAACCCATATACCTAAGTACTGAAATTTATCTTTAAACAATTTAAATGGCAAGGAGTTAAATATGATAAGCCTGGCTGCAGTGTTAATCGGCATAAGTTCACTTTCTTGCATGTTTATTTTATATCCCGATATTCTTCCAAAACTACCAAGTAATGACAGTAGTCGAGGCAGGGTCTTGGCTCAGACACATACAAGAGGGTATCATCCGCATAAAGGGACACTTTGTGTTGGGATTCATCCCTCAGTATGCCTTTAATAGTATTATCGGACCGTATTGCCACCGCCAGGGGCTCAATCATCAGTACGAATAACGAGGGGGATAGTGGGCAACCTTGTCTAGTCCCGCGGCCTAATTGGAAAAAGGATGATATGTTATTGTTTGTCCAAATTGCTGCTACAGGAGAAGAATATAAAACATTTATCCATGAAATAAATTTTGCACCAAAGCCAAATTTCTTCAAGGTATAGAAGAGGTAGTCTGACTCCACCCAATCAAATGTTTTTTCAGCATCAAGTGACAGAAGCACCTCAGGTATATCGGATGGAGTGGGATGGTGGAGGATATTTAAAAGTCTGCGTATATTATAGAATGAAGATCGATTTTTGATAAAGCCAGTCCGATCATCAGACACTATTGAACAACAATATATAACAATTTCTAATCGGTATGCTAAAAGTTTGGCAAATATTTTACTATCAACCTTTAACAATGAAAAAGGTCGATATGAGCTACAGTCTAATTTACTTTTACCCTTTTTATGAATTAAAGAAATAACTGCTTGTCTCATGGTTTTTGGTAATGACCCAGAGATGGAGGACTCATCATAGGCCGCGAGTAAAATAGGGTAAAGTTCTGAGGAGAATTTTTTGAAAAATTTGCTCGGAAAGCCATCTGGCCCCGGCGATTTCCTACTTTGCATGGTGGCAATTGCTTTTAATATTTCGGCCTTTGAAAATGGTCTTTCCAAATCTGAGGAAAATTGTTCACCAGTGGTGGGCAGAGTAAATTTGCTAAAAAATGAGTCAAACAGTACCTCATTTCTACTGGATTCAGATGTATATAATTGCGAGTAATACTCCACAAACCTATTATTAATCTCTAATGGGTCAGTTCATTTTTTGTCGTGTTCATCAATAATTTCGAGGATTGACTGGTCAACACTTTGTTGCCGTAGTTGATGAGCTAAGATTTTTCCTATTTTTTCGCCGTGTTCATAGGACTTGTGTCTGGATTTATTCAAGAGGTTCTCAATGAGTTTCAGAGGTAACAGATTGAATTCTGTCTGGAGAGCCAATCGTTCCTTAAATAAATCAACTGACGGCGAGTGTGAGAGAGCCCCATCGATTTGTAGAATATCGCTTTCTATCTTTTTAAGCCTAACCTGTTGTTCTTTCTTTACACTGGCACTATATGATATGATTTGGCCTCTGAGATAGGCTTTTAACGTTTCCCAAATTAGATAGTAGGATACTCCTGGGGTCCGATTACGATCCAAAAACTCATGTATTTCCTTAGAAATAAATATAAACTCAGCATCTGAGAGAAGTAATGTGTTAAATCGCCACAGCCGATATCAACTGGTAGTAGGAAAGTTTAAGGAAATTGACAGTGGTGCGTGGTCTGATCACTATTGCCTGGTATTTACATTTACTGACTAATGAAAGTAAACTATTATCAACAAAAAAATAATCGATTCGAGAATTTGTTTTGTGAACTGAGTAGCACCTACACCCAGGATTTTGAAAGTGCCTAACATCAGTCATTCTGTAGGTTTTAAGAAGCTGATTAAGCACTACTGTTGAACGAGTTGGTTGCATGGTCTTGGGTGAACTGCGATGTAATGAGGGTGACAGTACACAATTAATATCTCCTCCTAGTATGAGATGATGTGAATCTATATCAGGTATTCAAGAGAAGAGGCTGGTAAAAAATGCACTGTCATCCCAGTTAGGTGCGTACACATTCACTAGAACTACTGGGGTACTGTTCAATCTACCCACTACTATTATATAACGGCCAGCAGAGTCGGCATCTACTTTTGACACTACAAACGGGATGGTATTTTTGATCAAAATAGCCGTTCCTCTAGATTTAGAATGGAAAATAGAATGATAAAATTGTCCCACCCATCCACTCTCTTCATTTATATATTAGTGTTAAGTATTTATAAATAGTAGTGCAGATCCAGGATAAGTAACACTTGTGCAACGTAAACAGAAGAGAATCCCTCCAGTAACCTAGAGTTAGTAAAACAAAAAAATAGGAGCAATCAATTTAGTGTAACGGTAATTTCCCCAGTCACCAACTAGAACATGTTGAAAAAGTAACCCCTCGCAAACAAGTCCACACATAAAGTGCTTTTTAAAGAACTCTAAGTTCCCTGTCTCTTAATGCCAGTTCCTTGTCATTTAATACCAGACGCAAAATGCCTTTTTCCACTAATGCAGCAAGTAACTCTGCCTTAACAACCTGTTTCTTCATTTGTCTAGAAACAGCTACCTCATAGTGGTCAGCAATCAACAGCAGATTTTCCTTAGTACACCAATTAAACACCTCTAGAGTAGGAGTAGTAGTACACTGAATAAACTCCACCAATTTAAACTCCATCTTAAAGAGAACCACAAAACTGAGAGTACAGCACAAAAATCAAGCAGCCTCAACACAACTGCAAAACCTCCTGACTCACAAATTACTGCACCCACAGTACAGCACAAGATCCTTTTCACCAAAAAGCCAACTATGTCCACAAAATTACCCAACACACAAAAGCTCAATACATAGTAAAAAAGGGTATAAACATAACACATCTAGATAGGTTTGCTGCCACCAAAACCCCCAAATCTAGATCTCAAAACCCTATTGAAAACTTTTGAAAACTCGTTACAATGGGGGTCAAACATAACCAAAGAGTCCAGGAGTCATGTTGCTTCCCTTTCCCCACGAGCCGGGTCGTAACAAAGTTTATTGAAATAAACATGAAATAAGTTCAAAATTTAACTCAAACAAAACAACAAGTCTGATGGGCTGCCCAAAACAAAAGAAAGGGAAGCCCTCCAGATCAGCCCGTAAAGGGCCGTGGGATCTGGAGGCTTCCCCTCTACCCTAAACCAATCCCTATCTGAGCAAACAGAAATAACTGATGAGTACCACTTCAGATGAAAATCTGAAGCACTTTATTTATTTTTTAAGCTTGGTTTAATATTGATTGATCGCTTGCACTAGTGTATTTAACAAACAGATCTTATATGAGTTTTTTTGTTTTTGTTTTTCTTAAATTTTTATTTAGAATTGTGGCGGTTATACTTTTAGTGGTTGTTATATTGTTTTCTGCTTTATGTGCTCAAGTGCAATTGAATATAATAATTCAGGTTCAACTTAATTAGTAATCAGTTATTGACAGGTTCTGGGTCTCGGATACTTGTGCAATGTAATGTAAATTTATGGTGCGGACTGTATGTTGTTTGTGAGTGTAAAGTACATATGTGTTACTGTTGTTACTGCAGCCTCAAGCGGCACTGATGCCCAAGACAAATGTCGCTCAGGGGACAATAAAGTTGATCTTATCTTAAATGTGTTGTCTCATTTATAATCAGGGGCCCAAACATGAAAATCCACAAAAGTATGTGGACAAAGGTGCAACGAGAGGCTGTATAGTTTATATAATTATTAAGTCATTGTAGTCGAGTTTGGATTCGAGCACCACTGAAACGGCAGCATCGCCGCCGAGAAATATGAATCCTGCTACGACATCACGACGAACCTGAACTTATATGGGCATGAAAGAGACACTACTATCCTCTTAGCATGTGTGAGTCTTTGTCTCCGTCTTGTCATCACTGCAACATGTTTTTTTCCATCTTAACAACATTACACATGACAGTGCTTCCTCTTTTTGAGTGAAGCCTGTCTATAAAATCCTGCTCTCGGGTTTAATTCATCATTAGACTTTGCCGAGTTGAGCAGTAAGTGACTGAAGGACGAACCTGCTCTCAGCTGAGATCCAGAGTCAGTTTTGGTGCCGCGCAGCTTTTGAAGTTTGTTTTTATTTGTAAGTTGCTTGTAACATGTGGCTGAAGATGTGGACGAGTCTCTCTAGCCAGCCGCTGGATCTGTCTGCTCACCCTGGCTGTCGTGATGCTCTTCTCTGCATCAGAAGGTACACTTGAGTTTTGTTTTGTTTTTAGACGGAGATACGTAGATCAGAAGGTATAACTGAACCCAGGATCGAATATTCATCCTCTGCATTATAAGAAATGTGTGCAGACTCCAGTTTCTGTCTTCCTGAATTTAAAAATCCCACTGAAAACCACAATGAAAACTGCTATTTAAAGAGCATGGATTACATGATTAGTTAATTCATCAGTTACTCAGAAAATTAATTGACAACCATTCTCAGTAGCAAATTATTTTAATATATTTGCTGGCTCCAGGTTCCTGGATGCGAGAATTTGATGCTTTTCTATGTGGTATGATGGTAAACTAAATATATTTAGGCATTTTTTTTTTTACTATTTTCTGACATCTAATTGGCAGATTAATTGATAAAAATAATAATTAGCTGCAGTCCTAACAAAGGGGGAGTCACAGAATGTAAATACATGGCAGTCAGATGGTCTTTTTCATCAAACAAATTCATGTACTAAATGAAAGATAATTGTAAAACATTCTCAGTTTGTTTAAAAACGATAATAAAATTTGATTCAGGCAACAAAGAAAAGCAGCACTAGCAGCTATAACCACAGGGTGTCTTGGGTACCTCCCAGCGTGCAACAGGTCACTCTTACTACGTTGATGACTAAAGAACAAGTCATGTGATGCTGAATAACGGCGGCATTTTCTCTCTTTGTGTCTTTGTGTTCCAGTGGATTCCTTTAACCCAATTAGTTTACCCTGCTGTCAAAAAAACAGCTCCAGGAGAGTGGACATCAAAGAGTGTTATGAGCAGGAACCACGTCAGGGCTGCAACTTCCACGCCTTCCTGTAAGCACGGCATGCTTTAAAACTCACACATACTCATTTCTGTCCGAAGTCATTTCCTGTAATTTGTTTTTAAAAAACAGCTGTTTCTCTCTCTGCTGTCGCTCTACGAGTTAAAAAGAAAAACACCAAACATTTGGGTAAATAAAATGTCTGATTGTTTTGTGTCTCTGTCTCCAGGGTTAAAGATCAGAGAGATAAACTTTGGTGCATCAATCCATCCACTAAGTGGCTCCAAGACAAGATAGCGAAGGTGAGAATCAGCCGTTTGCACACTCAGTCACACAAAATGTTAAAACACCAGAGCAGCTACATGACTGTCTCGCCTTATTGTGCTAAATTTAGAGATCTGGTGAAGACAATTTGTTTCTAACTTAGCAGAATTAAAAAGGTTTCTGAAGTTTTATCGAGCTGCTCAAGTTTAAAAACTTTCCCTCGAAGGTCTGAACCTCAGGAAGTACAAATACAGAGTTTATATATAGTTTATGTACAATTCAGGGGGACTTTAAATTAGCCTCTTTTTTATAAAAACTTATTTCTTCTACTCCAGCTACAGCTTTACTATGCAGATTCATATTTTACAAATTATATTATTGTGTGTAGCTCCAGCTTGACCTACTTTTTCTTTTGATATTTAAAGTTAATTTTGCTGACAAAGCTTGAATGTTTGTAAACTTTTGAATGCATGGGTTTTAAATAAATGATCTCAGTCACTACTGTACTGATATTTGCATGATTAGGCAACAACGTCTGTTGAGAAGTACTTGGTTAAAAGTGTAAAAATGGCTCTTTAGGAGAAAAGACAAGTTTCCCACAAGTCACCTTGAGCAGAAGTTTAAATTAGTAACTTGTCGCTGTAACAGTGTTTTAAAACAGAAACCATTTAGGAAGCACGTATCATCAAAAATGTTGGTTTTGCTAAGTACTGACCTTGTTACGTCCTACGGTGTAGGTCATGACAACCTGGAGAATCACGTCCTACAAAAAAAAACAGAGTCAGTTTCTCAGTACAGCATATTAACCTGCATTTCCTGTTCTCTCTCCTTCTCTACGCTGCAGGGAGAAGTGGCCTGTCCTCCTATTCTGTCGTTAAATGGAAACGAATGAGCAGCTACTCTGAACGTTTTCTGCTGATACACTATTTATTCCTTTCACATAAATATCTATTTAAATTTTAAGTTATTTTTGTATTTAATTTATACAGCAATGAAAACTGAATTGCGTGACATTGTTTTGTAAAGTTGTCAATAACAGTTGACCAGGAACCAAAAATAAATAATGTTAAACTGACTGAACCTGTGATTGAGTCTTATTTTTCTACATCTACATGTATGATGTCTGGTTTTGGCCCTCAGTACTGCATGAATGTGGATTTCCGTGTCTCATTTCAAACCACACAGTCAGGACTGTTTTAAAAGTAACACACTTAGAACAAGTAGGCATAAAGCAAATTAATTAATTCATAAAGATATATAATTTAGACCCCACTGCAGAATAAGAAACAGTTTAAATAACAGAGATAAGACCCCTTAAACTTTTTGAAGGACTGGGCCCAGAGCATCAGAAATGTAATCTGGATCAGGATCGAGTAATCCATTTTACAAAGCAGCTTTGGACGGGATCACCCTGATCCAGATTCAGACTTTTCAGGATTACCGAATCCAGATTACAAGTGCTCCAAATGGGACTACATATCACACTGCAGGCTGTTAGCTACATAAAGAACAACAGGTAGAATATCCAGCATGGAGTCCACGTTACGTCACTTGTGGGGTCACTTTTATATTAAGAGACAATAAAACGACACAAAACAGTAAACTTTAAACCCCTCAGACCCCTCATCTCACCCACAATAAATAAATAAAAACAAACAAATATGCTATACATTATTTACCAATACACTGTGGGTACTTTGTTTTAAATCATAAAAAGGCTAAATGTCCAACAATTAAAGTAAAGAACATGACACCGGCTTTTTGAAGCCTCTGATATCAGGAGGTGGATCTCAAACTGAGGGACTAACTGGACGGACAGGAAGGGATCCAGCTGTTAGAAACTACTTTAACTGGTTCACCTGTGATGACCGTGTCATTGTAATTAATGTAAAGTGATTATGTTAAATAAATTAAATACAATATTTATGTTTGATATTGAGAGCAGTTTGGGGGATGATTTATTTATTTTTAACCTCACTGTACTGAATGGCTTATAGGTAACATCTACTTCATCACTGTAAAGTTTAAAGCCCCCCTTCAGTGTTTTTTGCCATTTCTAAGATATTTCATATTTTTCTGAGTCATTTCCTTACAATATTGATTACCCACATAGTTCGCCAAATATTTTTTGACAAATAGCTTAATTTTGTGCTTAAAATTGCAAAAACTGCTTGGCCTAGTTGTTAAAACGGGATTTTACTGTATTCACCTGTTGTGTCTCCATTAAGTGCAACAGTAACATTAGCCTGTGTGACCAACCATGATAAATTACCTTAGCTTGGCTTTAGCTGACTTATTACATTAGCTCAGCTCGAGTCACGCATGTTGGCAAGACTTATGTTTGCCTTTTGTCCTTTTGCGAATTAGCTGTAAACTCTAGGCACTGGTAGTTTAATCCTTTGTTGGTTTTTAGTTAATCACCACTCACCTCCACACAAGCCAAGAAAAACACCGCTGGGAGGGGCTGCTGCAATCCGTGAGTTCCACCAAACTTTCATTTTTCTTATGCCCATTCACTTTGTATTTTGTTTTAAACATGTCCATTTTTAACTTACTGTATACTGTGCGCTTTGGAAACACTGTTCTTTAAAGCTGCATGCCAATAAAGCACTTTAAATTTAATATAGAAGGGAAGGGAGGATGCTCCCATAAGGTATAATACATTACAGTATGGATATATTTTTTCTCATGCGTCATAATTACTGACATTCTCATGTTATGTTAAGAAACATTCACATGTGCAACAAGTAAATATCAATCAATGCCAAAGAAGTTTTGGTAAACAGTGTAAAATATGCAAGGCAATTGGATTCAACGATGCATTTTAATATATTTGGGAGGATGGGTAAGTTTTCTTTGAATGTGATGGCTTCAAAGAAACACTTTTCTTTTCACATCCAGCAAGACCAGACAGGAGGCTATATTTCATGCCAGATGTCCCACATCTGGTTCAGAACTTGAAGAGTGCCCTGGATGGTGGACAGACATTTCTGCAAGCTCCATCAGCCTGGTCATCGCTCCTACTGAAAACAAACAACACATATAGTTGATTTTGGACGGCCTTGCAAATTAAATCTCGGCTGTTTGACAGCTGGAACTTGAGGCTTACTTTATTCTAGGTATGGATATAGCAAGTGAAACAAACGCCAATTCATACATTCCTTTAAACACAAGAAGGACTGTTAGTTTAAAATTCAATGTGTCATCCGCAGTGTGCTACTTTGATCATAATTCTGAATAACTAGTGTCACTTTTTTCTTTTATTAGTCACAGGGAGCCATTAACATGAGGAGTTGTGTGCAAAATAAATCATTGTGATAAATCTATCTAACAGATGTTCAAAATATGACCTCGGTCATCATGTGCCGCTGATCTTATCACCCGTCACCAACGCGCTGTCTAACAAACATTGTGTGTGATGCGTAGGGGCATACCTGTCAAGTCTCCCGTTTTGGCCGGGAAAGTCCCGTATATTACTCTTCTTTCCCGCCGTCCTCCCGTATTAGTATTTTCCCGTAAATCTCCCGTATTTTAACCTGCGTTATTGGAAATAATAATACCCCGGGCCCGGAGTAAAAAAAACATTCCCAGTCTGAGCTCTGTCAGTAGCCTCGCGATAACTGCCACCTGCAGGTAGACGTTAGACAGCTGAACTGTTTGCGCTCTACTCTCGTGTAAAATGAACCACTCTGGCCCAGCCCACAAATACACTCCTTCTGAAACAGTCTTAAAGAAGCAAAGTCTGCAACAAATTTGTACAATAACTCACTAAAAGAGTAAAGAAAAGTTACGTGAAATAAAAAAAAGAAATATGAAATGAAAAGAATGTGTGGAATGAAAATAAAATGTAAAGACAAGCAATGTTAAATGAACAGAAAATATGCAAATAAGCATTTAAATAAATGCTCTTCATATATACCATTTTGTGTTTTCATTTAGGCTGTAGTACCTGTCTTAAAATGTAAGAGATACTGGAGCTTGGTTGGGATGGTGGGACCGCTCGCGGTGTGCGCCGGAAATTTTCCCTTATTTTCAAATCAAAAACTTGACAGAAAACGCGTCGCACTTTCGCCTGCCACCGTCCTATAGTCTGCAACATGCATTTTACTGACGGCCGTTTTACCAATGCATCGGCGGAGGCACCCCCCCCCCCCCTTTTTGTTGGGATGAGGATAATCCTGATTTTGTGGATCAAAATACTACTAAAAAGCTTTGAACACAAACTGATGGCTTGATCCAGATCATAACAGGATTAAGTGATCTGAATTAAGAATCTTTCTTTTGAAAACAACCCCTTATCAAGCCTTGATCCGGACTGCTTCTGAACAACTGGGCCCAGTTCACCACAAAGGTGTTGGACAGGGTTGAGGTCAAGACCCACATACTAGTCTGTGGCGTTTGTTATCACGCAGGTGAACCCTGATTCGAGATAAACAAACCTGAACATATAACACTCTCTTCTGGGCGTGTGTCTCTACAGAAACGCTGCGCATTACAGCGGTTCCTCTTTTTGCGTGAAGCTGCAGAATATAAGCTCCGACCCCTCCGGTTTAACTCACCAGCAGTTAGTGACTGAAGAGCGAACCTGTCTGCAGCTGAGATCCAGAGTCAGTTTAGAAGATGAGTCTCTCTGCCAGCCGCTGGATCTGTCTGCTCACCCTGGCTGTCGTAATGCTCTTCTCTGCATCAGAAGGTACCGTTCTTCATGAGTGCTGTTTGCATTGTTCTGAATATCGAGTAAGAAAGAAATAACATCCACTAGAGGACTGTTCTTTATGGTGATTGTGGCTCAGGCTTCACCAAGTATCAGGCACAATATCTCAGGTTTTTATTTAATGGCAACAAAATCATGAAGTTCTTTTCAACCCAATAAACTGTCCAACACACAAAGTAGACAACTTATTATTAATAGGGTCTATTTGATCTATTTTACATGACATGTAAACCTTAGAAAGGATCCTTTGTTTTTCACAGAGGTAGTCAAAGTAATTTTGTTAGAAGGTTAACGTCTTAAAACAGATACAACAAGCTTTAATCTAGTTCTATGGTCCAAAGAACAGTACTCTATAGTTCAGACTGTGGTAAAGGTACAGCAGGTGTTTGAGGGTAAAACTCCAATAATGTTACTCCTGACTGATGACAGTATCTCTCTCTCTTTATGTCTGTTTGTCGCTCTGTCACAGTGGACACATTTCGAAGTCAAACCTGCTGTAAAGAAGTTGCCTCTAAGGTGAAAGGCAAAATCCATCGGTGCTTTGAACAGAAACCCGGAGGTGACTGCCATATACACGCCTACCTGTAAGCATGCTTCAAACTTAAATGTTCACATAAATAATAAAGAAGAATAAAATGTTTCTATGCTCATCTCTCTCCAGTGTGGTTAAATCTGTAAAAAAAACCTCACCAGAACAGCTCTCAGAGAGACAACCTTCATCTTCCTCCACTGTGGCCTTCATCCTGAAATTAAAAAATGATTGCTAATTAAATAGCTTTTCTGTTTAAATACTTACAGGACAGACATTACACTACTGGACACCTGAGCTTCACCTCACTCATCTGAAACAACCAAGGGCATTTCAGAAATGATAAATGTTTGATTCATAACTTTTCAGATCTAAATAGGAACAGAGGAACACAGAGCTGATCTTTAATTCAAAATGGCCTCAGTGGAACTAACGTTTTAATAGAGAGGCTCTGCGAAAGAGCGTCAGAAAAATGATCAGGTAATAGAAAAATGTCTAATTGTTGTGTTGCTCTGTGGCTTGTTTCCAGGGTTGAAAATTTGAAGGGTAAAAAGCAGTGCATCAGTTCAAACGTTCTGTGGCTAAAAAAGAAGATAGAGGCGGTGAGAATCAGCCATTAAACAAATCTTTTAATAAATGTCATGAACCTTCCTGTCTAATTGCGTTTTCCCTTCTCTCTCCGTCTTCCTCTCTCTCCACCACAGGGAGAAATAATTTGCCGTCCCTTAAATTCAAAACGCAGATCTGAAGTCCTGGATGACGATGTCGAAGCATGACCAGGACGTCAAGGCAAAGGAGCTACTGTGACTCTGCTGATTCACAATTCATAAAAAATACCTATTAAAAGCTTGAATGCAGTTTTACACACATTTAAAAGATTTTCTGTGATATTATTTGGACGAAACCTGCAAAAGAAATGTTCTGTTTTTCGGGAACTGAACTTCAAACTTACAATAAATCATGTTAAAAGGAACTCAAATGCAGTCGACTCATGTTTTTTAACCCCTACGTTGTTTTGACGGGCAGCACAGCTGAGATTTAATGCATCAACTGGGAAATCTTAACTAAAAATAAATCGAGTAATGTACAGATGTTAGTGGCACAGAAGCATTATGATGACTTTGGCTAGTTTAACATACAGTGTATGTAGATACCTGAACATTACACACATATGTGACGGTCAACACGTCATTCCAACACAAAGGTGTGTTAATCCGCTGCTCCTCTCCTCCTCTGCATCTGGATTAAACCCACCAGATGTTGAACCTGCTGCAGGTTCAGACCCAAGAGATCAGGGAGGTCCAACACTGATGTTGGGTGATCAGGTCTGACTCGCATGTTCAAACAGGAAAGGGCCGAACTCAAGACACAAAGCTGGAAGAACACGATTGTCTGAAATATCACTATATATGGAAGAAGTGTTCACATACTTTTAGGGTTAAAGTGTTAAATTATCATGTTGATGAACTGCAGAAGAACATACACGGACATGATCCACAGACTCTCTTCTGGGGGTGTGTCTCTACAGAAACGCTGCGCATCACAACAGCGGTTCCTCTTTTTGCGTGAAGCTGCAGAATATAAGCTCCGACCCCTCCGGTTTAACTCACCAGCAGTTAGTGACTGAAGAGCGAACCTGTCTGCAGCTGAGATCCAGAGTCAGTTTAGAAGATGAGTCTCTCTGCCAGCCGCTGGATCTGTCTGCTCACCCTGGCTGTCGTGATGCTCTTCTCTGCATCAGAAGGTACCGTTCTTCATGAGTGCTGTTTGCATTGTTCTGAATATCGAGTAAGAAAGAAATAACATCCACTAGAGGACTGTTCTTTATGGTGATTGTGGCTCAGGCTTCACCAAGTATCAGGCACAATATCTCAGGTTTTAATTTAATGGCAACAAAATCATGAAGTTCTTTTCAACCCAATAAACTGTCCAACACACAAAGTAGACAACTTATTATTAATAGGGTCTATTTGATCTATTTTACATGACATGCGAACCTTAGAAAGGATCCTTTGTTTTTCACAGAGGTAGTCAAAGTAATTTTGTTAGAAGGTTAACGTCTTAAAACAGATACAACAAGCTTTAATCCAGTTCTATGGCCCAAAGAACAGTACTCTATAGTTCAGACTGTGGTAAAGGTACAGCAGGTGTTTGAGGGTAAAACTACAATAATGTTACTCCTGACTGATGACAGTATCTCTCTCTCTCTTTATGTCTGTTTGTCGCTCTGTCACAGCGGAGGCACATCTAAGTCAATCCTGCTGTAAAGAAGTTGACTCTAAGGTGAAAGTCAAAATCCATCGGTGCTTTGAACAGAAACCCGGAGGTGGCTGCCATATACACGCCTACCTGTAAGCATGCTTTAAACTTAAATGTTCACATAAATAATAAAGAAGAATAAAATGTTTCTATGCTCATCTCTCTCCAGTGTGGTTAAATCTGTAAAAAAAAAACTCACCAGAACAGCTCTCAGAGAGACAACCTTCATCTTCCTCCACTGTGGCCTTCATCCTGAAATTAAAAAATGATTGCTAATTAAATAGCTTTTCTGTTTAAATATTTACAGGACAGACATTACACTACTGGACACCTGAGCTTCACCTCACTCATCTGAAACAACCAAGGGCATTTCAGAAATGATAAATGTTTGATTCATAACTTTTCAGATCTAAATAACAACAGAGGAACACAGAGCTGATCTTTAATTCAAAAGATTTTAATAGAGAGGCTCTGCGAAAGAGCGTCAGAAAAATGATCAGGTAATAGAAAAATGTCTAATTGTTGTGTTGCTCTGTGTCCTGTTTCCAGGGTTGAAAATTTGAAGGGTGAAAAGCAGTGCATCAGTTCAACCGCTCCGAAGCTAATAAAGAAGATAGAGGCGGTGAGAATCAGCCATTAAACAAATCTTTTAATAAATGTCATGAACCTTCCTGTCTAATTGCACTTTCCCTTCTCTCTCCGTCTTCCTCTCTCTCCACCACAGGGAGAAATAAGTTGCCGTCCCTTAAATTCAAAACACAGATCTGAAGTCGTGGATGACGATGTCGAAGCATGACCAGGACGTCAAGGCAAAGGAGCTACTGTGACTCTGCTGATTCACAATTCATAAAAAATACCTATTAAAAGCTTGAATGCAGTTTTACACAGATTTAAAAGATTTTCTGTGATATTATTTGGACGAAACCTGCAAAAGAAATGTTCTGTTTTTCGGGAACTGAACTTCAAACCTACAATAAATCATGTTAAAAGGAACTCAAATGCAGTCGACTCATGTTTTTTAACCCCTACGTTGTTTTGACGGGCAGCACAGCTGAGATTCAATGCATCAACTGGGAAATCTTAACTAAAAATAAATGGAGTAATGTACAGATGTTAGTGGCACAGAAGCATTATGATGACTTTGGCTAGTTTAACATACAGTGTATGTAGATACCTGAACATTACACACATGTGTGACGGTCAACACGTCATTCCAACACAAAGGTGTGTTAATCCGCTGCTCCTCTCCTCCTCTGCATCTGGATTAAACCCACCAGATGTTGAACCTGCTGCAGGTTCAGACACAAGAGATCAGGGAGGTCCAACACTGATGTTGGGTGATCAGGTCTGACTCGCATGTTCAAACAGGAAAGGGCCGAACTCAAGACACAAAGCTGGAAGAACACGATTGTCTGAAATATCACTATATATGGAAGAAGTGTTCACATACTTTTAGGGTTAAAGTGTTAAATTATCATGTTGATGAACTGCAGAAGAACATACACGGACATGATCCACAGACTCTCTTCTGGGGGTGTGTCTCTACAGAAACGCTGCACATCACAACAGCGGTTCCTCTTTTTGCGTGAAGCTGCAGAATATAAGCTCCGACCCCTCCGGTTTAACTCACCAGCAGTTAGTGACTGAAGAGCGAACCTGTCTGCAGCTGAGATCCAGAGTCAGTTTAGAAGATGAGTCTCTCTGCCAGCCGCTGGATCTGTCTGCTCACCCTGGCTGTCGTGATGCTCTTCTCTGCATCAGAAGGTACCGTTCTTCATGAGTGCTGTTTGCATTGTTCTGAATATCGAGTAAGAAAGAAATAACATTCACTAGAGGACTGTTCTTTATGGTGATTGTGGCTCAGGCTTCACCAAGTATCAGGCACAATATCTTAGGTTTTAATTTAATGGCAACAAAATCATGAAGTTCTTTTCAACCCAATAAACTGTCCAACACACAAAGTAGACTATTTATTATTTAATAGGGTCTATTTGATCTATTTTACATGACATGCGAACCTTAGAAAGGATCCTTTGTTTTTCACAGAGGTAGTCAAAGTAATTTTGTTAGAAGGTTAACGTCTTAAAACAGATACAACAAGCTTTAATCCAGTTCTATGGCCCAAAGAACAGTACTCTATAGTTCAGACTGTGGTAAAGGTACAACAGGTGTTTGAGGGTAAAACTACAATAATGTTACTCCTGACTGATGACAGTATCTCTCTCTCTTTATGTCTGTTTGTCGCTCTGTCACAGCGGAGGCACCTCTAAGTCAATCCTGCTGTAAAGAAGTTGACTCTAAGGTGAAAGTCAAAATCCATCGGTGCTTTGAACAGAAACCCGGAGGTGGCTGCCATATACATGCCTACCTGTAAGCATGCTTCAAACTTAAATGTTCACATAAATAATAAAGAAGAATAAAATGTTCCTATGCTCATCTCTCTCCAGTGTGGTTAAATCTGCAAAAAAACTCACCAGAACAGCTCTCAGAGAGACAACCTTCATCTTCCTCCACTGTGGCCTTCATCCTGAAATTAAAAAATGATTGCTAATTAAATAGCTTTTCTGTTTAAATACTTACAGGACAGACATTACACTACTGGACACCTGAGCTTCACCTCACTCATCTGAAACAACCAAGGGCATTTCAGAAATGATAAATGTTTGATTCATAACTTTTCAGATCTAAATAACAACAGAGGAACACAGAGCTGATCTTTAATTCAAAAGATTTTAATAGAGATGCTCTGCGAAAGAGCGTCAGAAAAATGATCAGGTAATAGAAAAATGTCTAATTGTTGTGTTGCTCTGTGTCCTGTTTCCAGGGTTGAAAATTTGAAGGGTGAAAAGCAGTGCATCAGTTCAAACGTTCCGTGGCTAAAAAAGAAGATAGAGGAGGTGAGAATCAGTCACTAAACAAATCTTTTAATAAATGTCATGAACCTTCCTGTCTAATTGCGTTTTCCCTTCTCTCTCCGTCTTCCTCTCTCTCCACCACAGGGAGAAATAAGTTGCCGTCCCTTAATTTCAAAACACAGATTTGAAGTCGTGGATGACGATGTCGAAGCATGACCAGGACGTCAAGGCAAAGGAGCTACTGTGACTCTGCTGATTCACAATTCATAAAAAATACCTATTAAAAGCTTGAATGCAGTTTTACACACATTTAAAAGATTTTCTGTGATATTATTTGGACGAAACCTGCAAAAGAAATGTTCTGTTTTTCGGGAACTGAACTTCAAACCTACAATAAATCATGTTAAAAGGAACTCAAATGCAGTCGACTCATGTTTTTTAACCCCTACGTTGTTTTGACGGGCAGCACAGCTGAGATTCAATGCATCAACTGGGAAATCTTAACTAAAAATAAATGGAGTAATGTACAGATGTTAGTGGCACAGAAGCATTATGATGACTTTGGCTAGTTTAACATACAGTGTATGTAGATACCTGAACATTACACACATGTGTGACGGTCAACACGTCATTCCAACACAAAGGTGTGTTAATCCGCTGCTCCTCTCCTCCTCTGCATCTGGATTAAACCCACCAGATGTTGAACCTGCTGCAGGTTCAGACACAAGAGATCAGGGAGGTCCAACACTGATGTTGGGTGATCAGGTCTGACTCGCATGTTCAAACAGGAAAGGGCCGAACTCAAGACACTAAGCTGGAAGAACACGATTGTCTGAAATATCACTATATATGGAAGAAGTGTTCACATACTTTTAGGGTTAAAGTGTTAAATTATCATGTTGATGAACTGCAGAAGAACATACACGGACATGATCCACAGACTCTCTTCTGGGGGTGTGTCTCTACAGAAACGCTGCGCATCACAACAGCGGTTCCTCTTTTTGCGTGAAGCTGCAGAATATAAGCTCCGACCCCTCCGGTTTAACTCACCAGCAGTTAGTGACTGAAGAGCGAACCTGTCTGCAGCTGAGATCCAGAGTCAGTTTAGAAGATGAGTCTCTCTGCCAGCCGCTGGATCTGTCTGCTCACCCTGGCTGTCGTGATGCTCTTCTCTGCATCAGAAGGTACCGTTCTTCATGAGTGCTGTTTGCATTGTTCTGAATATCGAGTAAGAAAGAAATAACATCCACTAGAGGACTGTTCTTTATGGTGATTGTGGCTCAGGCTTCACCAAGTATCAGGCACAATATCTCAGGTTTTTATTTAATGGCAACAAAATCATGAAGTTCTTTTCAACCCAATAAACTGTCCAACACACAAAGTAGACTATTTATTATTTAATAGGGTCTATTTGATCTATTTTACATGACATGCGAACCTTAGAAAGGATCCTTTGTTTTTCACAGAGGTAGTCAAAGTAATTTTGTTAGAAGGTTAACGTCTTAAAACAGATACAACAAGCTTTAATCCAGTTCTATGGTCCAAAGAACAGTACTCTATAGTTCAGACTGTGGTAAAGGTACAACAGGTGTTTGAGGGTAAAACTACAATAATGTTACTCCTGACTGATGACAGTATCTCTCTCTCTCTTTATGTCTGTGTGTCGCTCTGTCACAGCGGAGACACCTCTAAGTCAATCCTGCTGTAAAGAAGCTCGCCTTCACGTGAAAGGCAAAATCCATCGGTGCTTTGAACAGAAACCCGGAGGTGGCTGCCATATACATGCCTACCTGTAAGCATGCTTTAAACTTAAATGTTCACATAAATAATAAAGAAGAATAAAATGTTCCTATGCTCATCTCTCTCCAGTGTGGTTAAATCTGCAAAAAAACTCACCAGAACAGCTCTCAGAGACAACCGTCATCTTCCTCCACTGTGGCCTTCATCCTGAAATTAAAAAATGATTGCTAATTAAATAGCTTTTCTGTTTAAATACTTACAGGACAGACATTACACTACTGGACACCTGAGCTTCACCTCACTCATCTGAAACAACCAAGGGCATTTCAGAAATGATAAATGTTTGATTCATAACTTTTCAGATCTAAATAGGAACAGAGGAACACAGAGCTGATCTTTAATTCAAAATGGCCTCAGTGGAACTAACGTTTTAATAGAGATGCTCTGCGAAAGAGCGTCAGAAAAATGATCAGGTAATAGAAAAATGTCTTATTGTTGTGTTGCTCTGTGGCTTGTTTCCAGGGTTGAAAATTTGAAGGGTGAAAAGCAGTGCATCAGTTCAAACGTTCTGTGGCTAAAAAAGAAGATAGAGGAGGTGAGAATCAGCCATTAAACAAATCTTTTAATAAATGTCATGAACCTTCCTGTCTAATTGCACTTTCCCTTCTCTCTCCGTCTTCCTCTCTCTCCACCACAGGGAGAAATAAGTTGCCGTCCCTTAAATTCAAAACACAGATCTGAAGTCGTGGATGACGATGTCGAAGCATGACCAGGACGTCAAGGCAAAGGAGCTACTGTGACTCTGCTGATTCACAATTCATAAAAAATACCTATTAAAAGCTTGAATGCAGTTTTACACACATTTAAAAGATTTTCTGTGATATTATTTGGACGAAACCTGCAAAAGAAATGTTCTGTTTTTCGGGAACTGAACTTCAAACTTACAATAAATCATGTTAAAAGGAACTCAAATGCAGTCGACTCATGTTTTTTAACCCCTACGTTGTTTTGACGGGCAGCACAGCTGAGATTTAATGCATCAACTGGGAAATCTTAACTAAAAATAAATCGAGTAATGTACAGATGTTAGTGGCACAGAAGCATTATGATGACTTTGGCTAGTTTAACATACAGTGTATGTAGATACCTGAACATTACACACATATGTGACGGTCAACACGTCATTCCAACACAAAGGTGTGTTAATCCGCTGCTCCTCTCCTCCTCTGCATCTGGATTAAACCCACCAGATGTTGAACCTGCTGCAGGTTCAGACACAAGAGCATCAGGGAGGTCCAACACTGATGTTGGGTGATCAGGTCTGACTCGCATGTTCAAACAGGAAAGGGCCGAACTCAAGACACAAAGCTGGAAGAACACGATTGTCTGAAATATCACTATATATGGAAGAAGTGTTCACATACTTTTAGGGTTAAAGTGTTAAATTATCATGTTGATGAACTGCAGAAGAACATACACGGACATGATCCACAGACTCTCTTCTGGGGGTGTGTCTCTACAGAAACGCTGCACATCACAACAGCGGTTCCTCTTTTTGCGTGAAGCTGCAGAATATAAGCTCCGACCCCTCCGGTTTAACTCACCAGCAGTTAGTGACTGAAGAGCGAACCTGTCTGCAGCTGAGATCCAGAGTCAGTTTAGAAGATGAGTCTCTCTGCCAGCCGCTGGATCTGTCTGCTCACCCTGGCTGTCGTGATGCTCTTCTCTGCATCAGAAGGTACCGTTCTTCATGAGTGCTGTTTGCATTGTTCTGAATATCGAGTAAGAAAGAAATAACATCCACTAGAGGACTGTTCTTTATGGTGATTGTGGCTCAGGCTTCACCAAGTATCAGGCACAATATCTTAGGTTTTAATTTAATGGCAACAAATTCATGAAGTTCTTTTCAACCCAATAAACTGTCCAACACACAAAGTAGACTATTTATTATTTAATAGGGTCTATTTGATCTATTTTACATGACATGCGAACCTTAGAAAGGATCCTTTGTTTTTCACAGAGGTAGTCAAAGTAATTTTGTTAGAAGGTTAACGTCTTAAAACAGATACAACAAGTTATAATCCAGTTCTATGGTCCAAAGAACAGTACTCTACAGTTCAGACTGTGGTAAAGGTACAACAGGTGTTTGAGGGTAAAACTACATTAATGTTACTCCTGACTGATGACAGTATCTCTCTCTCTCTTTATGGTTTGTGTGTCGCTCTGTCACAGTGGAGACACAAATAAGTCTACCCTGCTGTAAAGAAGCTCGCCTTTACATGAAAGGAACAATCAATTGGTGCTTTGAACAGACACCCAGAAGTGGCTGCCATATACACGCCTACCTGTAAGCATGCTTCAAACTTAAATGTTCACATAAATAATAAAGAAGAATAAAATGTTTCTATGCTCATCTCTCTCCAGTGTGGTTAAATCTGTAAAAAAAACTCACCAGAACAGCTCTCAGAGACAACCTTCATCTTCCTCCACTGTGGCCTTCATCCTGAAATTGAACCAAAAAAATCAAAAGTTATTGTTAAATAGCTTAAACAGCTGTTTTTAGATAAATACTACAGAGGTACAACACTGTAATACTGGAGCCTCGGGCTTCACTTTGGTACAGCTTTGATTCTCAACTCTGAATATCTCTAGGTACTCTAATTCAAAATGGCCGCCGTAGGACCATGTCTTTCTTCATCTCTTGTCTAATGTTATTTCCTGTAATAGGCAGAAAAGCTAATTGTACCTCAGGATGCCAAAACACCACAGTGACGACCTCATCCTGAGCCTGTTTTCGATTCTCTGAAAGTATAGCGGTTTTGGTATAATGTGAAACGTAATGTACAGTTCTACGGGATTCTTGAGATTCATGTAGGTCTAATTGGGAGGCACTGAAATTGTTTCGAATTCCCAATTCTTATAATCTTGTGGGTAAAGCAAATTCAAGATGACCACAGTTGGACTGGTGTTTAATTGGAGATGTCATAAAAATGTCCAATCCTTATAGTTTTTTGTGTTTCTTCATTCCAGGATAATAAACACGAGAAATGAAATCTTTTGTGTCAAAGCAACCACCAGGCGCAGAAAGTGGTTGCAGAAGGTGAGTATGAGCCTGGTCACGCAGTCTGAGTCCAGACACACGCAGCAGCAAAGAAGTAATAACTACCTGTCACAGAAAGCACGACAGTGGGACTTTATTCAGGACTATTCAGCAAGTAAAATGAAGTCTGGACATTCTCTTGTTGTGCTAAAGGTAGATTATCTAGAGATGCATAATCGCGTCTAACCTTGCTAAAAATCTTTGAATGAAATTCACTCGCAACCTCTTAATTGGACAAACACTTATTTCACTTGTGACGAGGTGGTGTGAATTTCCGTGAGACAAAACTCAAGAATAATTTTCCCGCTAAGGTTTAACCAAACAGAGAGAAAACACACCAAGAGCCATCAGGGCATCAGGGAGGAAAACAAATAATAATAAAATAATAAGATTACATTTAGCTGCTACTTTTAGCCAGAGAACGTCAGAGGTCTGTCCAAAAATCTACTGAACTAAAAGTGGAATTACAGACTTCAATCAGCCTTTTCTGTCAGTTCTCTGTGTCCTTATACTCTCCCTCATTCTCTCTCCACCACAGAACAGATATTACTGTCCTTCAGTGATTTCAGAGCACAGATATGAAGTCCTGGATGAAGATGATGTGGAACAGCAGAAACGTTAAGATGTGGCAGCCGCGTTGAACATTTTCTACCGAGTCACTGCTTATTGCTTCAGCAGAAACATTTACATTTAAGATTTTTTGTTATTTCTGTAGGTGACTTCATGCAGCTTAAACATAGTACATTTGTGGCTTTATTTTGCAAAGTTCTCAATTAATACCAAAAATAAATAAGCACACGAGTCTAAAATGTGATTATGTGACTACATGTGATGAGTGATGATTTACTTTTTGGCAGTACTGCAGACTGCACCAATAGGGGTGCGGCAATTATCTTTTTAAAAACTTTGTATGTGAATTTATACAGCTTTAGAACCAATTTTTGTACAATTATTTTACAAATCATTTAATTACAGCAATGGCAGAGTTGTTGGTTTTTGGAGTTGAGCTTGAGACAAACAATAAATCATATTAAACTAATAACAAATGTGACTGACTCTTGCTTTTCTTCATGTAAGATGATGTTGTCTGGCAGAACAGTGGAGATTCACTGCATTATTTAACTTGACAACTAGTTTAGATAAGCTCACACATATGGCTTAATTCCTGTTTGTTAGTATAGTCATATATTGCATGTACATATTGCTATAATCATATATTTGGCTTCTTAGTGTTGGTTATTGGGAAGCTGATGACAGCCTTGTTTCGACACCAGTGACTCCTTCTGAGAGGTGGAAACCTCAAGCGTGCTGATTCAAGTCGCTTCAATCAGCTCAGTTCAAAGATTCGTGGTCACTGGCTACAGTTTCCAAAGCTAAGTGATTGAATCAGCTGAAGATGATGTGGAAAAACAAAAATTCTGCTGGTTTACTTTAAATTTTTAGTTATTTTTCTAAATGATTTGCTTTAAAACACAGTTTTTGGCGTTTTATTTTGAAAGGTTTTCAAATACAGTAATGGCAGAGTTTCTCTTTTTTCGAAAATGAACCTGCAAACAAAGACAAATCATTATAAACGTGACTGAATCCAGACTTCCTACTTGTTTAAGGTTTTCTTTTAGTGCAGTAGTAAAGTGTAGAATAGTACTGGCACTGCATCAATGGGGATTTGTGCGATGAGTATGTCACTCAAAATGGAAACACTGAATCTATAATTTGTGTGATGAGTCAGTGACGGTTATTCTTAGTCGTCTGGGCCACAATGAGCACATCTGCCCTGAATGCATCTGTGTGTGGACGGACGCACACCTGTTTTATTGCTGGTGTCATTTTATGGATGAATAAAGCTTTGGATATGATCTTATAAAGCAGCTTGAATAAAACAAAGGCCAATAACTTTTAGATTGTTTACACTGAGATTACAACTGACATTCAATTCAATAATGTATTAGATTTCATGCGCCGTATTCGACTTCTTTATTACAATTTATCAAAGGACAATGTCAAAACAAGTGACCAGAAACAGGACTAAAAAGTTAATGCAAGTGCTTGTGACCAATAAAATGAGTTACTGCAGGTTTAAACACACTTGATTACATAGATCATTATTGTTTATCCTCCATTACTGTATTTATTTCCACACTAGTGTCAGATTTAGGTTTAGAAAATGTGATTCTACGTCTGGCAGCGTTTTATTCTGAACATGCACAGAACCTGTGTTGAGCCCATGCGTTTGTGTAGTGGTTGTTTAGTTTCCTCCAATATACAGGTCTGTGCATTCCTCACTGCACTGGATCGTATATACTCTAGATTGCTTTTCTTGTGTTTGTGTGCGCGGTCTGTAGGGTGGATCTGTCTAAGCGTGTTTTAAAAACCCAGGGTATGAATCGTCTTCGAGTATCTTCAACTAAGTCCAGTTGTTCTTGATTTTAACCTTCCCTTGGATAACTGTGACCAGGAGAACCTTCACAGACATTGAAGTTTCGCTTTATATCAGGGATGCAGCACTTAGGCTAATTATAGTGTCTTTGATGATGTTATTGTGAAATTAAACATTTTTGCTCTTGGTTACATGCATCCAGTCCTGACAGGCTGCCATGTTATCTAACATAGAAATGCTTCAAATGAGTTCAGTGGTATCGATAAAAAAAGAAAACCCAATGTTTTCTCAAACTGATATAAACACGCGGTTAAACCATTTGTGCTGCAGCATGACATTGATCGTTTTAATGCATGTTGAAGCCTAGAAACGCCTTGTCATGCTGTCAGGACAAATGACACAACAAGAAAGAGGAAGAGCCGTTTTTTGCTAAGCCCAAATTTTGATATTCAAACAGGTTGTTGTTTTACATTAACGTTTGTTTCCATATGTGTATTAACTGAGAATTATAATCTATAAACTACAAAAACAAAATAAATTAACATGTTTATGTTAAAGGCCTATTTAAAGTCTGAGAAAAACATGGACATAGTGGTACAGTAACCTATCTACATTTACAATTATAAGGTCAGATCGTTTACAACAATGAATTTTACACCGGCGAACAGCGAGGTGCTGGGGTGGTTTGCTGATTCTGATAAGGATGAATTCAAAAAATGTGATTCTACATGTGCCAGTGTTTTATTCCACACATGCAGAACACTTAACTTGTTAGCCCCCTCTTCTGAAAAACTCTGTTACATTTATAAATATGCACAAACCTTACAGAAGTGCTTAATTTGTCCAATATGCTGAAATTTTTTTATTTAATCAAAGCATTTTATAAACTGAGTTGGGCCCCTTCTTCCTTCAGAACTGCCTTAATTCTTAAGTGTTGGAAACATTCCTCGGAGACTTCGGTCCATGTTGACATGATAACGTCACGCAGTTTTGTCGGCTGCATGTCCATGATGCAAATCTCCAGTTCCACCACATCCCAAAGGTGCTCTATTGGATTGAGATCTGGTGACTGTGGAAGCCTTTGGAGTTCAGTGAACTCATTGTCATGTTCAAGAAACCAGTTTGAGATGATCTGACTTCGTGACATGGCGCATTATCCGGCTGGGAGTAATAATAATAATAATAACTTTATTTGTATAGCACTTTTCAAAACCATGTTCCAAAGTGCTGTACAGCGAGACAAACATAATCCATATTTAAAAATGTAAATATAAGTAAAATTAAAAATCAACAATAAAATCAGAAAATACAATAACAGCCATAATATAATGTTTATAAAAAAGCCATCCGATAAAAGTGAGAAGTGAAGGGCGGCAAGGATTGGTGAGATGTGGTCACTCCTCTTAGTGCGAGTTAAAAGCCTGGCTGCAGCATTTTGAATGAGCTGTAATCTATGAATATTTCCCTTACTGATACCAGAGTACAGGGCATTGCAGTAATCAAGTCTTGAGGAAATAAAAGCATGGATTACCTTCTCTAGGTCAGCAGAAGAGAGAAATGTTCTAATCTTAGTTAGCAGTCTCAGCTGGACAAAACAGGACTGCACTACTTGTGTCACCTGGGCATCAAAAGACAGCTCTGAGTCAAAAATGACACCAAGGTTGCAAGCTTTTCTTTTTTCTGAATGTTGTCTGAGAAGGCCCTCAAGCTAGTGGTGAGGTTTTTGATGTAGCCAGTGCTGGCTCCGATGGGGGTATATACAATTATTTCTGATTTTGTGTTGTTTAACTGAAGGAAGTTGTTAGACATCCAGGCTTTTATTTTATTGAGGCAAGAGAGAATAGCAGAGACATCAGAGGAACCGGGCCTTAACGGGACATTCAGCTGGGTGTCATCTCCATAAAAATGGAAGTCAATATTATAAGACTGAATAATTTTTCCAAGGGGAAGCGTGTATATGGTGAACAATAGTGGACCCAAAATTGACCCCTGGGGGACCCCACAAAATAGAGGCGCATGAGAGGAGGAGGCTTCTCCAAGTATCACGGAAAATGACCTATTTGACAAATAGGAGACAAACCAATCCAGGGCCACATCCCTGATACCTACATAGTGTTTCAGACGGCTAATTAAAACACCATGGTCCACAGTGTCAAAAGCTGAGCTGAGGTCAAGAAGAATTAATATGGAGCACATGCCTGAATCAGCTGCAAGCAGTAAATCATTGGTGACCTTGATCAGAGCAGTCTCAGTACTGTGCAGGGAACGGAAACCTGATTGAAATTTTTCAAAAATGTCATTATTGTTCAAAAAGGAGATTAACTGAGTGGAAACGATTTTTTCTAAAACTTTGGATAAAAATGGCAGCCATCAGGAGATGGGTACACTGTGGTCATGAAAGGAGGGACATGGTCAGCAACAATCCTCAGGTAGGCTGTTGCGTCTAAACGATGCTCAGTTGGTATTAAGGGGCCCAAAGTGTGCCAAGAAAATATCCACCCCCACCATTACACCACCACCAGCCTGAGCCGTTGATACAAGGCAGGATGGATCCATGCTTTCATGTGGTTTACGTCAAATTCTGACCATCTGAATGTCGCAGCTGAAATCGAGACTCAGACCAGTTTTTCCCAATCTTCTATTGTCCAGTTTTGGTGAGCCTGAGTGAACTGTAACCTCAGTTTCCTGTTCTTAGCTGACGGGCGTGGTACCCTTTGTGGACGTGATGTGCGTTCAGAGATGGTGTTCTGCATACTTTGGTTGTAACGAGCGGTTATTTGAGTTACTGTTGCCTTTCTTTCATCTCGAACCAGCCTGCCCATTCTTCTCTGACATCAACAAGGCATTTTCGTCCACACAGCTGAGGCTCACTGGATATTTTCTCTTTTTAAGACCATTCTTTGAAAACCTTAGAGATGACTGTTCATGAAAATTCCAGCAGATCAGCAGTTTCTGAAATACTCAGACCAGCCCGTCCAGCACCAACAACCTTGCCAATGTTCAAAGTCACTTAAAACCCCTTTCTTCCCCATTCTGATGCTCAGTTTGAACTTCAGCAAGGTGTCTTGGCCACGTCTACATGGCTAAATGCATTGAGTTGCTGTCTTGTGATTGGCTGTTTAGCTATTTGTGTTAACAAGCAATTGAACAGGTGAACCTAATAAAGGAGTGTAGATAGATAAATGTATCTATAAGGATAAAAATCCAAGAGGTTCTCAGAATAACGAAAGCTGATGAGGTCAAGAAGTCTAGAAAAAAGTGAGAGGGTGGACCTTAAAGGATAACTCTCAATTTCTAGTACAAAAAGTCAATTGAATTGATCCTTGTACCAAGACGAAGGGATTTAACCCTCAGCCGCAGATCACTCGGGTTTATATCTCTCCAGTAGTTGTTGCTTTAGATACTTTTTAAATATAGATAATGAGACAGATTGTTTTAAATTAGTATCCAGCTCATTCCATAAATTTGGTCCACTGTAACATACACTGAACCTAGTACTAGTTAGAGTCCTACATTTGCCTCTTAAGAGCATCTTATGTCTAGTGTAGTGTGTGTGTGAAGGTGTATATATTGGAATGAGCTCACTCCACCTAATATTTAACCTACTGACAACATTGTACATTATACATGCATTATGATAAAAGTTACATTCAGGAAGCTTTAGTAGGCCATGTTTATGGAAGAGAGCATTTGAATGAGAATTAAGCGGGGACCATGTAATGGCTCTTATGGCTTTCTTTTGTAATATCAATAGTTTTTCAGTATAAGTATGGTAGGTATTATTCCAAATAATATTACAATAAGCCAAGTGAGGCTCAAACAGTGTCCCAATGTACAGGGACAGGAGTGCATCCAATGGGAGCACATGTCTCACTTTGAAACGAACAAACCAACAATTTTAGTTTTTTAACCAAGTCATTAATGTGTTCCTTAAAGTTTATAAATTGATCGATATATATTCCAAGAAATTTGATAGCATCCACTCTTTGAATAGCTCTTCCATCTATGTGTAAATTAATGTCACAGTCCCTGTACATCGTCGTCACTACTTTTTGCGGATGATGTGGTCCTGATGGCATCATCGGTCCGTAGCCTTCAGCTCTCACTGGATCGGTTCGCAGCAGAGTGCGAAGCGGCTGGGATGAGGATTAGCACCTCTAAATCTGTGGCCATGGTTCTCAGCAGGAAACCGATGGAGTGCCAACTCCAGGTAGGGAATGAGTCCTCACCCCAAGTGAAGGAGTTCAAGTACCTCGGGGTCTTGTTCACGAGTGAGGGGAGACTGGAGCAGGAGATTGGCCTGAGAATCGGAGCAGCGGGGGCGGTATTGCACTCGCTTTACCGTACCGTTGTGACGAAAAGAGTGCTGAGCCGTAAGGCAAAGCTCTCGATCTACCGGTCAATTTTCGTTCCTACCCTCAGCTATGGTCATGAAAGCTGGGTCATGACCGAAAGAACGAGATCGCGGGTTCAAGCGGCCGAAAAGGGTTTCCTCAGGCGGGTGGCTGGTGTCTCCCTTAGAGATAGGGTGAGAAGTTCGGCCATTCGCGAGGAGCTCAGAGTAGAGCCGCTGCTCCTTTGCGTTGAAAGGAGCCAGTTGAGGTGGTTTGGGCATTTGGTAAGGATGCCTCCTGGACGCCTCCCTTGGGAGGTGTTCCAGGCACATCCAGCTGGGAGGAGGCCTCGGGGAAGACCCAGGACAAGTGGAGAGATTATATCTCCACGCTGGCCTGGGATCCCCCAGTCAGAGCTGGCTAATGTGGCTCAGGAAAGGGAAGTTTGGGGTCCCCTGCTGGAGCTGCTGCCCCGCGACCTGACCCCGGATAAGCGGATGAAGATGGATGGATGGATGGATGGATGGATGGATGGAGTACACTGACTGGACATAGGGTGAATGGAGTTTCTGTCGTTGTCACTCCAAGAACATTTTGTACATTTAAAGTTGAATGCATGAATTTGGTGCAAAATTAAGAGGATATCTACAATGTTGTACTCTAGTAAACTTTTTGATCATAAACCCATTATACAGCTATAAATGGTGATGAAACAGCAACAAAAGTCAACAAGTGTAGCCTGTTTAATGTTTTTCGTAATAATGTGAGGGAGATCCTCCAGGTGGGGCGGCACGGTGGTGCAGTGGTTAGCACTGTCGCCTCACAGCAAGAAGGTCGTGGGTTCAAACCCCGGTTGCCCCGGCCTTTCTGTGTGGAGTTTGCATGTTCTCCCCGTGTCTGCGTGGGTTCTCTCTGGGTGCTCCGGCTTCCTCCCACCATCCAAAGACATGCAGGCTAGGTTAATTGGTGTCTCTAAATTGTCCTTAGGTGTGAATGTGAGTGTGGGTGGTTGTCTGTCTATATGTGGCCCTGCGATGGACTGGCGACCTGTCCAGGGTGTTGGCCCTATGCCAGCTGGGATAGGCTCCAGCCCCCCCGCGACCCTGTACGCAGGATAAGCGGTTGACGATGGATGGATGGAGATCCTCCAGGTATTTTCTCCTGACTCAAATCTCTTGCCCTAAACTTCACAGAGATTTGGTGCAGGTTACTCACGTGCTAAATAGTATGTGTCCTTTGGAGGAAATTCTTTTTTTGGAGGAAATTCTTTGGAGGAACATCTTTTTCAGAGATTGGCATTTCCCTCCAACTAAATTATAATCCATACATTTGCTAAAAAAAGTGTTCTTAAATGCAAACAAATAAAAAAAAAGTGTAGCATATTTATACAGGCTGGTTATGAGTGTCACATTCGGTTTAATTATCTTCCAGTACATTTATTTCATCTTGTTTTTCATCCAATAAATCATTTTTTCCAGAAACATTAATTAGGCTTTCATTTGTGTGTATGTAAAAGTATTATTTGCAACTGTTTGGCAATAGGGTTTTTTAAGTTCAACCATTTTTCTACACAGAATGACATGGCCACTTCAGGTTCACTAGGAAAAAAAGGAAATGCACAGTACATGTCATTCCAGTCTGTTTATCTGTGGTCATGATCAGATGATCATGCTGCTGATAACGATACGTAAATACCCAGTGAGTCCTCAAACGGAAAGTCTTATCTGATTATCTCATAAAAACTCTTGGGAAACCATCATTGCTGCAGCAGTTACAGCAGACAAAAGCAGATACATGTTGTTAACTTTCAAACACTGTCATGGTGACGGGAAAGATGAAGCAACCAGAAAAGAGGAAGAGTCGTTTTCGGCCAAACTCAGATCGTGATATTCAAAAAGGTTGTTGCTTCACATTAACGTTTGTTTCCATATATGAGTATTAACTGAGAAGTTTAATCTATAATCTGCATTTCACTGAAGGTAAGGACAAACAGACCAAGAAAAAAAGAGTGTAAGAATACAAACAAAATTTGTTAGTATATTATTATTATGTTAGAGTCCAATTTAAAATCCAAGAAACTATTCACAATTTTGTAATTAAAAGTTGCTGGAATATGCTGAACATACAAGACTCTTTGAGATAATATAAAGTATATTGCGATAAATGTTTTTAGATAAGAATCCATTCACTTCTGCACTGCTTGCTTTGCAATACATTGAAATGAGTATGTTTATGTCCATTTGTCATGGAATAGTAAATTTGATGTTTAAATTTCCTTTTCTTGCTTTTGACAGACCACTTTCTCTACTCAGGTGATCAGTCTGAGGAACCCGCACATCTCAAACAGTCTTATCTTAAATCCCGTCAGTCCAAGATGAAAAAGTTCTTGAAGAGTAATCAATATATCTTAATATATCTAGTTTAATGTAGGATTTATTGCTTGTGCACGGTTTGTGTATTGTTCATGTTTGTTTTAAATAAAAGTTCATTAAGTGTTTCAGATTGTCTAGTGTAGTAAATGTTATGTGGCATTAATATGCTCAGTTAATATTCTATGTTTATTTGTCAGTCTTCAAGAAAGAAAGAAGTCATCAAGTCACCTCAAACTCCCATTTAAAGGGGACCTATTATGCTTTTTCATATTTTCTGGCATATCGCTAATGTCACAATGTCAGATGTTCATGTTAAACATGACCAAAGCTTTAAATAATGAGGTCAAACCCAAAACCTCAAAATTCCCCCTGTTCTGAAATCTCTGTTTTAAACTGTTTTTCCAATTAACGGCTCGGTATGATGTCATTCCGAGGCGGATTTCCATATATGGTCATTTGCTCCAGGCAGATGATGCTGGCCACGGCCAAAAAGGAACGTGCAGCCCAATCCCTGCACCTGTACCTGGTAAACACAAAGGACTATGGCCAATCAGAAGGGGGGTGGCTTAAAGAGACAGAAGCATCTACAGCTTGTTTCAGACAGAGGCTGAAACATGAGGGCCTTCGTGGAGAGCCAGTATAAGATAGAAATTAATTTTTTTGCACTTTGAATCATGCAAAACTGCCATAGAGTCGTCACAGAACTACAATAAAGGGCTGGAAATGCAGAGTAATAGGTCTCCTTTAATCCAGTGCAAACAGCAGCTTTATTATTTACCAATCACTACGCTCACCTGTTACTAACAGTTACTTTGATTAAACACAACTTTATTCTTTACATTTTGACACAAGGCCACTCTACAAGGGCCATTCAAATACAGCAGAAACTTCCTTAGTTGTTAATGTGCTTTAGGGCTGCAAATTCCCTGACAAATTTGTATTGCAGTGAACCCCTTGACCTTTGGTGCCCCTGTGGGTGGCTACCAGTTGCTACTCCAGCCCTGTGAGTGTGGTATGCCAGGGGTTGGCGTGTAGTAATATTTCCTTTTTCTTTCAAAATGTGGCCAATTTGGCTGCAGGTTTTTTCTTCCTCCACTTGATGGCGGCAAAGTTGTGATAAATACTGACCTGTTTCATGACTGGTTGTTTCCCCAGACTGGAGGCCTGTGTTAGTGCGGTGCATATCTTCAAAGACTTTCATCTGTGTGGTTTCAGCAGCGTTTCCGTGTTGCTGATACATAAAACAGGTATTTCCTTCCTGAAGAGAAGAAAAGCTCTGGCATGGTAAAAAATCAGCAGTACAAGAATTTAACAGCTGGCCTACATCAACTAGTCATTAAAACCCTAAACAATGCGCACACAGAAGAGCCAACAGATGTCATATAGTTGTAATTGGTTTTTGAGTCTGTTCCTTCCAGGTCCTTATGTTGTCCAGCAGGGAGAGTTCAAGAGTCAAGGAGCTCAGGATGAAAACACCTCCCAGGCTCAGACTAAATATATTTCAGTTTTCCACACACCAACTAGGTGACTTTTGTACACATTTACAAGACATTTCTTGTAGAGTAGTACATTTATTAAAATAAAATTACAACAAAAATCCTACTGAAGTAAAAGACAGAATGACCACTAGAAATATCAGACTGTCACTCATATCTTTTTGAACAATAAACCCTCTTAATAATATGTATTAGTAACTAAACCGAGGGTTAAAACCAACATATCACACTACCTGATTTTAAGGCCTCGATCATTAAGGAGTCTTTGTGCTGATGTTGCATGTGTAAAATTGACCAAACGTGGAGATGCATGACTTTCCCTCAGCAGTAATTACTGTATGTTTATCCACTTCAGGCTACCCTCGGTTCTGCTGACATACTGAGTCACGGGGGAAGACTCATGAAATGCATTAATATGTGACTTCTAGCCCTTCTAAGCCAACACGTTTCCCAGAGCCGGCACAGGCGGCATGGGGCCCCGTGGCCAGCAGAGGGCCCCCTACAGTCACTGCTTGCTAGAAGTGGGGGGGGGGGGAATTACAGAAAAAAAGACATGTAAAATAATAACATAAAATTATACACAGCTATCTCTATTACGCCTCATAGCACAGTGGTTATTTAATTTAGTTCTTTATTATGGAAAATCAGCCGGCCTCATGGGTCGGCTCCCTCGAACCTCCACGTGACTCATGACCCTGACTGACCCAGCGTGATGTGCTCATGCTGCGTCAGTCAGAGGCTCTGGTGATGACTGACACAACAGAAGATGACTGGACATGAAAACAGACAAATGGCAGGCCTCGAATGAGACAGGAGGCAAGAGAATAAGGGTATGTAACAAGTCAAACCCAAAGGCTCCATTTCACAATGTCTGTGTTTTTAGACAATCTGCACATAACGTCTTACATTTGCCTTAGTAATGCTTACGCTTGCTAACATGCTAACACGCTAAACGCGATTAGGATCACAACTTTTACAAACTGCATAACATTAGTATAGTATTAGTATTATACCATAGCAAGAGCAGGGCTCGGGCCAAGAGCCTCTCGCTGAGCGTTTACTTTGATGAATGGAGGACATACGGACAGATACGGGGCGGTGTACCCCCAGCGTGCAAAGCAAGCCTTCATAATGTTTTGTGGCTTTGGGAAACAGTGCTCTGTGCTGTCCTGGGACTATTACGCTGCGGACATCGGTCTGGACGCCAGACGGACTTGGATCTGACCATTCGCGGTGTAACTTTTCTTTTATGTTCAGAGTGAAACATTGTCCAAACACAATGATGAGCTGCACCACGTCTGTGCCACCTGTTTGTGGAGCGCGTTCCGTTCAAACTAGAGGTTTTTGTCTGTTCCTAGAATTATACATTGGCTACTTGTGGTGCTCCAAGAGATAGATTTAGCACTAAAACGCCATCAGAGTCAAAGTCCCAAATAAGCTCCAAATGAAAGTATGTTGCTCTGATAAAAAGTTGCTCCATCACCTCCGGGACTGGGCTTTACGCACTGACCCAGGACTCACACATGAACAGAGATCAGCATGCCAGAGTCTGGGGACGCGGGGCCTTTAGCGGGGGTGTCGGTGTTCGCTGTGCCGTCATAATATAAAGTTTGTCTTATAATAAACGCAGGGCTTTGTGCGCGACATGTCTGTGCCCGCCTCACCTAAAGGGCGTGGGGCTGTGTCCATTTCGGCAGCCAGTCTCAGTGCTTCAAGCCACCCGCTTATACTCTTCGTTGTTTTAACATTTTTTGCTTGTAGCCTTTTCATTTGAAGGTACACATTTTCCTATTAAAAGCTAACCCAAATAAAAGACATCAAAAGCTACGATAAAATAGTCCAAATACAAATCAAAGCATGTTCTGACTGCTCAATAGGCTGTATAAAGTCCGTCTTGGTCAAATATAAACACCCAATTTAATGTTTCAAACGTTGTTTCTGTTACGGTGGGTCATAATATATCATGTATTTTGGATTGTCAGTGCGTTTTGTGCTGTTAGGAAATGATTTCTGCGCATTTCGGCTCTAACTCAAAACTTGCGTACATGTACACCACCTCCTGAGCTGGCGTAGGATTTGACCGTGCCGTACGCCAACGTCCATATTGATAAATCTCAAAGTCACCGTGGTTTTGGGTGTACGCCAGGTGTACGCTGGAAATTTGGTGTACGCACTTTTGATAAATGAGGGCCATTGTGAGGAGCTTTCTCGTCTTGATGTCAGTAGCCTCTATCTCCTCCTTTGGCCAGTTTATTATACCAGCGGGGTATCTGATGACTGGCAGGGTGTATGTGTTGATGGCTCGGATCCTGTTTTTCCCATTCAGCTGGCTTCTCAGGACCTGCCTCACTCTTTGTAGGTATTTGGCAGTGGCGGTCTTCCTTGCTGCCTCCTCATGGTTTCCGTTAGCCTGTGGCACCCCAAGGTATCTGTAGCTGTCCTGAACATCTGCAATGTGGCCTTCTGGTAGTTCAACCCCTTGGTTCTGATCATCTTCCCTCTTTCTGATACCATGCGACCACACAGATCCTACTTTTGTTGAGTATAGACATGGTTTAACGTTAAAACGATAACCTCTTGCATTTTAAAAATCAGTCAAGTCAAAGTTTAATTAATTCCTTTATATCACTGCAGGTTAATTTACCAGCTCTACTCCTGGTGCAGAACACGGTCTGGTAGGTTTAGGCCCGCATCAACAATAAATGAACAACTATTCACCTCTGGGAACACCCAATGTCTGAACATATCAGTTTACTAACATTAAGTAATGCCTGTATTAATCTTCCTCATAGGTCTGCATGTGCAGTACCATCGTGCTTACTACCACACCTGGCCCAGTTTCTACCTCCTGTGGATCCAGCTGCCTGGCCATCACTCCTAACTTATGAAATACACGTTGATGTGGTGAGCAGTAAAACTAACACAGGCTGACATTTTCAAAAAGACACTCAGACAGTAAAAGTCTTTTCTACCATTGCATGTTTAGATCACTCAGAGAGAAGCTGGTTGACATACTCAAAGAAAAGTGGTGCTTACTGTTACTGTTTCTTAAACTCTTGTCTGGCTCTTATTAAAGATTTAATTACGTTATCAGTCTTTTTATTCAGAACTAAGTTCATCAGTGATTACTGGGTCTTGCACTGGCATTAAGCTCAGTAGCTCCAGTGGTATCGTACGTTTCCTGTTTGACATCAAACAGAGGAGATATCATGAAATTTGCTTTGGTGTTTTAGCGCTAAACCAACATGAGAGGTTTAAGAATATGAGAAAGAATCACCGGGTTTCATTTTAAAACAAAAGATGTGTTTCTGTGTCATATATAGTACAAACTCCCGATAGTCAGAGGGCCTCCAACTAAATTTTGATTCGGGCCCCTGAAGGTCTGGGGCCGGCTCTGAGGTTTCCGCATTTCCACCCAACCCAATCGCCTGCATCTGACTTTCAGCTCCTTGCTGATCTGTCCGGCTGGAACTGTGCTGTTTTGCTTCACTCTCACTACTCTTAAAGCTGTAAAACCCTCAGTACACGACCTGCTCAGCAGCAAACAGCTGGTAGAGACGAGCTGGTGAACACAGCGGAGCATTTAGCGAATAAAGAGGGTGACTGCTCGACATGTAAATCAGCAACAGCTTGCTAAGCATATCGACTTAAAGAGGTGAAGATACGTCAGTGTTGTGTTCACAACTGGTTCCTACTGAGTGGCAAAGAAATCAGTCATTTCAGGTTTAATTAAATGCTCATAACGTCATCTACAGTAGACTCATACTCATAGCTGTGGTTGGGCCTTGACCTTCTTACTACTAACGTGGCTTTGAGCCCAAGGCTGAGTCAAAACTATCCAAACTATGCATGCCACAAAACAAACCAACAAAATAAGAGCCTGAGATATTTCTCTGAAGTTGCGTACAGCAACAGCATCGCTACAGAGGAGGCATCTGTTGTTGTGGTTAAAGCGTTTTCATTCTGATTCTTATCATCATCGTCACTTGAGAAAAGACAGAGCAGCCGGTGTGAACATTGTGTCAAACCCAACCTCATAATAAGATCTCAATTTGTTGATTTAGTGCCTGAGAAAATGTGTGTAACCCACTAAAACATGGGTCCAAATGAGACATAACTACTACTGAACTACTTTCAGAAAAGCCTTCTCTCCAAAGAGTACGTGTAATGCGGTTAGGAATTAAATTCTCCACGCTCCTGTACAAATCCTTAATAACTGTTTCTATCTGAGAGTTAAACATGGAAGTTAATTCCTGACAATGGAAAGCAGTTTGATGAAACAGTCCCAACTCAAGGCCCACTCATTTGCTTCCGGTCATATTGCAAGGTCTTCCTCGGAGGCTGAAGTTTGCTCAGCTGTCACATGCGAGCTTGTGTTTCAACACATCCATTTAAAATGATAACTAAGCAAACTCGCTAATAAAGATCATGCGTTGTGGTTGGGAGCTCGGAAGCAAAGCTAGTAAGAGTTGGGATTGTTTGGTCAAACTAATGTTACTTAATAAACTGTGTTCTGCACCCAGCATCTTGTCCTTCACGGTTCTGTATAGAAAAGGCTTTTAACTATAGAAAGAAAGAAAAACTGTTTTACATTCTGTGAAAAAGACACATGATTAACAAACTGAACTCTAAAAATGTTTAAAAAATGCTGATCTGTGGTCTCTGTGGCAGGAAACTGGCCATTCTGACCACATCCAGGAACTTTTCATACTTCAACCTGCTGTAGACAGTTTTCAGCTGGTTGTTATGGTGATTTGCTGACATGTTGTTAGCCAGAAACTGACCATCATATCATCACATCCCGTCACACAGAGGTGTGATGGGCATGAGGCAGCATTATTCACTGAGAGTATTAGTAAAACAATGAATGCTGCTTTAACCTCTGTAGAGCGGAGGTATGATTAGTGTGCCACATGACCCAGTCATCCTTCCAAAACTTAATTACTTCCCTTTTCTGCATTTTTTTTTCTGCAACTAAAAGCAGATATTGGCGTGAGGGCAGGAAGTAACTGAGCCGTTTCAAGGAAATATTATTCTTGCTATGTGGAAACGATGAAGTCACAGATTTCCCCGCAAATTCTTTAAAATATTTAATCTGAAACTATTTATCTATATTCATCATTCTGGTTCACTGACCACTAAAGCTGCGGTAGGCACTTTTTAATGAAGCATTTTTTCCTTATATTTATTGAAATTCTCTGGTATCTGTGGCTGTCACAGGACTGTAATAAGCATGGCCTCCACGCACGCTGCCCGTGCACTCACTGTGCATGAACATGTGATTTTGGGAGAGTTGGGGCTTTGGATGGAGGCCTGGAGGGACTGACTCAGCTGGATTCATTCAAAATCTAGCTGTCTCTTGCTACCTCCCCAACGTTGCCCACACCAGATTTATTCTATGATATACTTTCATTCAAGTAAATGATCAGAGGTCGTTTTAAAGCAGCCTCATTTCAGATTGAAAAGATTTGGATCATTTTCAAAATAAAAGATTTTTCCATTTTAGGCATCAGATTCGATAAACAGAGACACACACACACGCTTACTGTTTTATTTATTTATTTTATTTTAATTTAAAAAATATATGTATTTTTAAACACACACACACTGTTTTATTTATTTTAATTTAAAAAATATATATATTTTTAAACACACACACACACTGTTTTATTTATTTTAATTTTTAACACATTTTAATTGTTCTAACACAAACACACATACGCTTTAATTACTTGTTTAATGAAATGTATGGAGTTGATTGTTCTTATGTAGTTTGTATGATGCTTTGGCAATATTGTTGTTACACATTCATGCCAATAAAGCCAGTTTGAATTGAACTGAATTGAATTGAGAGCAAGAGAGAGAGAGACATATGCTAGATACAGACACTGTGGCTCAACCATTTCAGTGTCTGGACCCAGCAGCGACTCTTCTATATCTATAAATCTATAACTGCTCAGCTCAGTACATAAAAGAAGCAAAAAATACTTCAGATGAAACTCAGTTAAACCTCCCGTATATCCGTTATCTATTTCTTCCAGTCTCTTTCCAGAGTTTGTGAGGAGAGGGGTGAGGTTTCTAGATCAACTGGTAATTTGAGAGATTTAGCTTCTGCCACACCAGACTAGTGCAAACTCACATGTATGAACCTGAGATACCAGAGCCCCTTTCCTTGTGGCAGCAACTTGCTTCCAACCCAGTCCACAGTTTTGCAGAGTGTCATGGCCTGGAGGTTCTTACAGAAGTGCTCTATCAGCAAAGCATCGGCCTTGGTGGACCTGAACAAAGAAAGAGTTTTGACTTGTTCAGACGTTCACTTTACATGCAGCTTGGAAGCAGGTTCCCAGCACCTTCCCTCCACGACCCTTGCAAGAGTAAAGAGCTGGTCCCCTGTTTGACATCGTGCGTCACCCAGGTTCAGGAAGTCCTCACAGTGCTCCTTTCACCACCTGGTATTATCCCCAAGCCTCCTACGCCACCTGATCCCACGTGAACACCCATGGCAGCTCACTTGGCCTATCACCCCCCTCCTCCCAGATATAAAGTCATCATTTGTGAATGTATTAGCAAGCACTGAGCTCATTTGTGCAGATCACACAGGCATTGTTCTTGCATCAACTCTGCACCTGTGGTAAACCACAAGTTATGAAGACATGCTAAATGTGTGACTATATGACAGGAATTAATGTGTGTATAGGGTCACAATTCTCTGAATCTATGATTACATTTCACTTTTGATGTCACCTTTTTTTTTTTTTTTTGACATCTGCAGGAGCAAATAAAACTTGCAGACTTGTTTGGTTCCCAGGCTTTTACACTGATTTCTACAGATCAATAGATCATTTGTTTTATGCCCTGACAACTGCCATTTAGATTTTCAAAAACTTTAAATATCAAGCATTCGTTCTAACGCCACTGGTTGCAAAAAGGAAGTCCGATTCTTTTGAAGCTTATGAGACAGTGACCTTACTTCTCAGCGGATTTATTTCCTCATTGAACACTTTCCTAAAGGGGGAAATGGTCTCATTCACAAGTTTCAAGTCTCCTTCAACACTGAGTGATGTTAATTTCTGGCCCCATTTAGAGTAAAATAGGCGATAACGCAGGTTATGCTTTAGGGAGTGGCTACCTTGTGATTGACAAGTCGCTACCACGGTGACCTGTAAATGTGTGACCCCTCCACAGCTCCACCCTCTTGTCAAAACACGGTCACTTACGGTTCCAAAAAACCAAGACGGCAACGGCCACAATGCCAAACTCGAGGCTTCAAAACGGTAGTCCACAAACCAAACGGCGGTATCATGGTGGCTACGTCCACTTCTTATACACAGTGGTACAATGGCAGAAGGGTAACGTCGCAGCTTTACTTTCTGCAGCTGCAAAAAAAAAAGCCACCAGCCCACCATTAAGGAAGGTGGTCTTGTGGGTACCCTGAACCCTGTGTCACATAGTGGTTTGTGGTGGGAAGTGAGCCAACGTTACTACAGAGTTTTGTTTAACACTACTTACCAATGATACATGTAAAGAGCAGAAACGCTGCGGGATAACTGTAGTGATGACGGACAGTGGGGGTTAATCGAATAACTCCAATACATAATATGTTTGTTGGTCTTTTTTTTTGGGGGGGGGGCGCACAAGTAGGCAGGGGTGGAGAGAAACAGTACTGGGAGAATCCTGCTTTTGATTTTGAAGGCCGAAATCTAAAGCTCATTTCGATCGATTTTCAATTGGGAATCGTGACACCCCCTCTCAGTACGTGCAACACCACACATGTCACCTCGCGGCACTTATTTCTGAGAAAGATCTCTCATCAAACTCATTCGTAACACCCTCTACAGAGATGAGGACGACTGTAAAGTAATGATACAGTGAGAAGGAAAGAAGACAAGAGGTGCATGTGGCTGCACATTAGTCACTGACTAACGTAGTGTATGCGGTATATGTGCAAACTAATGAGATGAGTGCTGACGCTGTTACACACTGCGAGATAATCTGCACTACTACAATACAGGCACATCTGCAGAAATACTTCACCGATCATGTTTACGTTTAAAACGGCCTGGTTGTTCTGACAAAGTGTTGCCAGACAGCTACAATCTGCACTCTGCACAAGATTAGAGGGAAGTGGTTTATGATTTCATGCAGAGGAAGTAAGCTGTTGAAAAGAGGAAAAAAGACATGCTTGAAAAGTCTAAATACCTTTCAGACTGTCTCGCCGTTCTCGCCTCTCAAGGTGAGAAGTGTTTGTGATGCTCTCGTGTTTCACCCAGAAAGGGCATCCTGGTGCAAAAGCACGTGTGCACCTTGTTAGCTGAGACTCTGCAGTGAGAGGTGGATTTCAAAGATAGTGAAAAATAACCAGAAAATATTATCCTTTGCTAATTTCAGCCTATAAAATGTCTTTTATTCTAACTCACATTAACTGACCTCTGTATTGTGTCCTACTTTGCGGCCCCGTGACTGGGTTTTTGAAATTGTGTCGACCAGAGGCATTCCTTCGATGCTGCTCATGTCAAATAAGTCGTACCCAATATTGACGTAAGCAAACGCCATTTAAAAAGGACACTATTTGAAAAATGCAGCTCCTCCTCTGTTAACAGCTCTTCGCTTACACAATACTAAGATTTTTGAGATAAATCTGTTTCAGACGTGGACAGAAACAAGGCTTTTTTTAAATTGGGAAAGTCTCTTTAAGTAGGAAATAACCCCATCTGCATGTGAAGGCCTGCGGAAAAACACCCCAATGTGTTGCAAGTGTGAATGAGCAGTGGGCTAAAAGGAAAGTAGGAAGGAAGTTTTATTTTAATCTTCTGACCATCAACACTAAGTGTTAGCTAATGGGAAATTTTATCTTAAAGACACTTCTAACTTATTTCCCTAACCTCTGTTTGCCTAGCTGCAAATTAAAACGTTAAGTCCAAAATACTGTGCATACATGGAGGGAAAATAGCAGCTTATGTTTGGTACAGAAAATCAAAAAGCTTTAACAGCTGTTGTACCTGAGACAATCACAACCTTTACACTGTCTGAGGTACAGTTTAAGGTAAGTTTTTAAAACAGTGGACATCAAATTTTTTAAAATAGAGCAAACCAAATACAGGTCCAACTTAAATGGGAAATGTATTTATTTCCAGGATAAAAAACCCTTGAGATTTACCATCTCGCTTTCGAGGGGGTCCTGACCAAAAACACACAATAATATAAAAATACACAATATTTACAGCAAACACACAATAGTAAATTTAAAAAAACATGTTCACCCATGTACCTTGCACATGGCACAAACTGTAGACACACTACTAGTAAAACAGTAGAGTATAACAGAAGAGTAACAATAATTAACAGGAGCAGTCTGTTGTAAGGAGAATAATAAGAGCATTCTTAAATGAACCTAGATACTTCAAAGATGTCCAGTCTCCAGGAGCTTTAACCCTAAATGCTTTTTTTCCTATTTCTAGTGTAGTTTTTGGAACATGGGAAAAAAAAGATTGTTATTGCTTCTAAGATAATAAATATGATTAGAGTTATGCAAAATGAAAAACTCTTGTAAATAAACAGGATATTTAAAATTAATACATTTAAAAAGAAACTGGTACCAGTGTAACTGTCTTCTATTATCAGGAGGAAGCCTCTGCAGTTGATTGAACATTACACAATGGTGGGATTGAAAGTCACAATTCAGAATAAATCTGCACTATTAAATTTAACATTAACTTTGATAAGATCAGCTTTTGAAGCATTTTGATACGCAATGTCTCCATAATCAATAACAGGAAATAACAACTGAGATACCAGCCTCTGTTTTACATTCATGGTGAAACAGTTCTTTGACCTGTACAAACCCCCAATAGAACAGCCAATCTTATTACATATATAATTAATATGCTTTTTATAAGATAATCCATAGTCCCAGATATTTAACAGAATCAACCTTGGTAAGTAAGTAGGGCACCATTAGATGTTGCTTCTTATTAAATCTCTCCTTCATGGTTTTTCTTTAGTTTTACTTTGTCCTCCATAACAGTTTGTTTATATCTATTTAACTTATGTTTATTCTGAATCTTTTGAAAACATAAAAACTGCTTTCTTAAGACTATTTTTTTAATTGGACTATGATGGGTGCAAGCTTGTGCTAACATTATTTTAACAGCTTCAGTAACTGCAACACCACCCACGCCTCCCCCCATAACACTTATTTCCCAGAAAGTTCTGTCACCTAACTTACATGCTTACTCCTTCTACAGTGATGATAACACTGACTTCTAAGAAGAGAAGACAGGAGGTGCATGTTACTGCAAAATTAATCACTGACTGATGGAAAAAATGTCCAGTCATTAGGATGACCAAGAAGGGTTTGGCGCCATACAGACGTCTAGCCCCTCTTCTAATACACAAAATGAAACAAAACTATTAACAAGCACCTTAAAGCGCTGGTTCTCAGACTTGTTCACGTCAAGGACCCCTTAACTGACACAAATTAGACCACGGACCCCCATTTGATAAGATTTAGTCCCGTCTGATTCAGCCATCTGATAGGATACTTGGTTTTTAGATGTTTTATTACAGAAAATATATTAAACTCATGATCAAACTACTCATACATTCTGTCATTGTGCTACTAATGCATGGCATTATAGTGAAAATAAATGATTTCCTTTTGGCCGGGGACCCCTGGAACCTTCTGAAGGACCCCTGGAGGTCCCTGGACCCGACTTTGAGAACCATTGCCCTATAGGATATTGGTCAGTTAGTTCAAATCACTTTGGGCTTAAACAACAGCTTGGATTCTAGCTGTCGGCGAGGCTTTTACACTCTTACTCTAAGTTTTGTTTTCGAGTAAAAGCAGCCAGTCCAAAGATGCTTTTACTTTTACGTCTAGATCTTATGAGAACACAACAGACCGAAAGTCTGCCTGGAGTGGAAGGTTCTGCTTTCGGTGTGATGCAATTCCTAGTAATTTCCTGTCTCCCTTAATTTAATCTTTCCATTTTGGGTGAATGAGTTGCAAGTTTTCTCATTCAGCATCCTATCAGCTAATACTTACGTGGGTGTCTGTTATGTTTAGAGAGGTGTGCGAGCAGACGAGGGTCTGGGCGTGTGTTCCCTGCTCTGATTCTGTTCTACAGCTGCAAGTTTAAAGAAAGTCAAACAAATGCATGTGCAATTGTCTTCTGTTAACTTTCCCCCGTTTAGCTTTTATTTATACTAAAAGTTTTGAGTGCCATCTGCATACTGTATAAATGTCTACTTATGGCTCATCTGTGGTCGGTCAGTCCATCTATGCAGGATTATACGGATCAGTCTTAGTATAAAACGGGAAATTTATTAAAACTTTTCTAGTTGCTGCATGTCGCCACTGTATAATGTTGTTGATTTCTGTACACAGATAGATGGACCATATATGGGTGAATGCTCAGAGGCCCGTGTTGTGACATGTCTGTGTGTCAACAGGCCGGAGCGTGTTATGACCGCGCACACTGTAGCAAGTCTTACCCAGAATAATTGCCAATATCACTATGACATAAACGCAACAAAAGTGACTTCCCTAAAATAACTATAGCTTCAACTTTAAAAACAGAAATATCTTTTATTTATCATGTATTTTAAAAGAGTAAAAATATATAGCCGTTATTGGTAGCTTCAGTGTTTCATTATATTCAAATGATGCAGATTTACACTTAAGTTTAAGCATTAAATTTGCAGATTGATTCATTACTTGTGTCTTTGTTAAAGCTTTAAGAAATGCACAGAGAATGTAGGATGAGCTCAGGCCTGTGAGGGATTCCTAAAACCTCCGTAATGTCTAATACTACGTCAGTTTGAAACGAAACGCTGTGATGAAAGTATTTCCTGTTGGACACTTCATGGAAAGCCCCGTAAAACAGCAGGTCGTTCAGATGAAGAGAGAAGATGGAAAAAGAAAAAAAAAGAGGGGGGGGCGCTTCTTCTTTTTCAGGCCTTAAGAATCTGAAGCCTGCAGACGGTTTTCAGTTCACCAAGCTCTCTGGAGAGGAAGGACCAACAGTGCTTAATTTATTCAGTATTTATCCAACGAACCTCATATTTATCAATCTTTTTAAAAATGGAAAACTGCGGAAACCTGTTGAAGAGTGTGCTGGTCACCATCGTCCTCATGGCTGTGGTTCAGCCAGGATCCGCAGGTAAGATATTGATTTAGATAAACAAGGTACCGGATCTCACTGATTTCTTTTCCTTTTGTGGGAGAGCTATAATTTCATTTTTCTAATTAACTCTTCTCCCCTTTTCTGTTTCCATCCATGTTTAGCTGAGAAGCTGGCAGAGTGCTGCAAGACAGTCAACAAACTGGAGATAACTGAACCAATCATGGGATACTTGATCCAGAGAGCTGCACCTCCATGTGTCCCAGCTGTCATGTAAGTAAGAAGAACAAAGCTGAATGTCCATGTTTAAAAAAATTTATTTATCATTCAGAAATTGGTGCATTTAAAACAGGAAAACAGTCTGGAAATGTTTTGAAAAAAAAAAAAAGCTTCTTATTTTTGAAAACATTTTAATTAATTAATGATTTGACCATTTTGCATCTTATTTTATTTTGTATTTGCCATAAACTGAAAATATCTACAGCACATTATGAACAATTATATTTAAGACTCTCAGCTCCTAAAGGCAGTCTGAAGTCCTACTGAAAACCATTTCAACCTCTCAATCACTTACATTTTATATTTCTAAATGGCAAATGCTTTTGAATTAAGCTGATTATTAACTAATTTACTGGCACATTAATACTAGCCAGCTTGTATTTTAAGAAAGGACTAATGTTGTATTTGTTTCATTCCTGCAGCTTTCAAACAGAGACAGGTCTTTTCTGCAGCCATCTGAGAGCTCCCTGGGTTCGACGCAAGATTGTTGCTTTCGAGTGAGTTTTTTATTGCTGCTGATTTTCTCACACTTGGCTGTTTCTACATTCATTCAATCCCAAACTTCTGGTCTCTAATGTTCTTGTCTTCTATTATCTTCCTCACAGGAAGGCAAAAGCTCAGGCCACTCGTTCATCTGTGGTCCCCTCGTCTCCAGTCTCCCTCCTCTCCATCATCACATCCACTGCCTCCCCTCTTTCATCCTCCACTCCTTCCTCCTCTTCCTCTCTTCCTCCTTCCTCTTCTCTTTCTCCTTCCTCCTCCTCCTCTCTTCGTTCTTTCCCCTCCACATCCGAGAAGCCTGCTGGGGAAACCTTCTCAGAAAACAAAAACGAGTAGGCCTGCATCTTCTCCGCCTCCAGCCAACGAAGAAAAAGACTGAATTTGTCAATAAGTTAACGATTATAGCCTGATACAAACTGTTTAAAATAGCACTTGAAGAACATAATTATTACTTTATGTTCAATATTTAGTTTCTTTTAATGCCTTTAGAGTGAATTTGTTTATTATTTAATTGGACAGTGTTGGTGGAAGTATTCATGTATTTATTGCCAAGTGTATTTATCAATATTTAAGTTCCTGAATACAACTCATCAGTGTAATGTTTAAGTTATTACTGTACATCGTGGCTGATAAAGTGAATTTTTAAATTTATGAAATTGTTCTGAGAAAATGTGACGTTGAACTATTTATTTATTTAAAACAAATGTGATAATTGTTCATCAAAGGCTCAGAAATAAATGTTGCACATGGGATCTTCCATCCAGTGTTTATCTGTCTGTTCATCTCATCTGATTTCTTTCTCACACACAAAAGCAAGAAGCTAGACTTTTATCCAGATAATGATCAGTCAGGAAACATACCATGTGGCAGCTGCGGTTAGTGGTTGTAACATTAAACCACCCCCCAAGGACGTTGACTAAAGATGTTGAATATGTAACAACTTCTTCTTCAAAACGTGTCGATGCACAGGAAAAAACACAGGAACACTCACCCGCACAGAGATGGCTGGGTAAAAATGAGTGTATGCCAAATTTAGAAGCAAACGACTGTCACCGCTGACGCTCTGTGAGCACTTAGTGTGTCAATACAGTCCAATCCATCATGAATTAAAATGGCAGCTGTGGGGTTGGATCATTCAACTACCCCAAATGACAGCAAGTTGTTGAATTGAACAACTTTGTCTCCAAACATGTCAATGCAAATCATCACTTAATCAACTTCTTAGAAGTTTTGAGGTGAGAAATCAGCTGTGTAGATTTCAAACAGCTTTACAAAAAGTGATGGCAGAACAAAAACGTGCTTGCAACTTTTCAGAGTTCAGGAGCTCCACAAGTGGGGGCGGGGGAATCCTGCGGCGACCCGCAGGAAGGGCTGGCGAGGCCGGCCGCCCACAGAGCCCTCTGCAGCAACAACGGCAGAGGAAAACACAGCTGGAAGGTTTTCATACCGCTTATCTGTCTTTCCATTCTGAGGAAGCGTTGAAACATTTTAACTTAAATTAAGATTCGCTGGTGTGTGTGCCGCATTAAACATTACGTCGCGGCAGTTGTGTCTGGCGTTGCTATGACAACCAGCTTCATTGTCAGGTACTATCTCTGGGTACTATCTGCAATGGAAAACGGAGCACGGCGGGCCAAAACAGAGTTGAGGCGAGTCGATCTGGTACTGGTACTGGTTCTTGTGAAGTCGAAATGTATTAATTCTAGTCTCCTTAAACAAAAACCACACCAACAATTATATGTTTTCATGTTTTTACTGAACATGCTGTGTAAACATTCACAGTGCAGGGTGGGAAAAGTATGTGAACCCGTGGATTTCTAACAACTAGCTGACCCTCCTTTGGCAACAAAAACCTCAAATATTTCCTGTAGTTGCAGATAAGACCTGAACGGCCAAGAGGAACTCTGAATCATCCCTCTTTATAAAATAGTTTCAGTTCATCAAGATTCTTTGGATGTCTGGTGTGAATCACTCTCGAGGTCATGCGTCTCAGTTGGGTTGAGGTCAGGACTCTGACTGGGCCACTTCAGAAGGTGTATTTTCTACTGCTGAAGCCATTCTGTTGCTGGTTTAATTCTGTGCTTTGGGCCGTTGTCCTGTTGCATCACACGTCTTCTGTTGAACTTCACATGGCGGAGAGATGGCCTTACATTCTCCCGCAAATTTCTTGATAATCTTTGCAATTAATTTTTCCGTCGACAATAGCAACCATTCCAGGCCCTTAAGGCAGCCCCAGACCATGATGACCCCTCCACCATACTTCCCAGTTGAGATGAGGTTTTATTGTTTGTGTGCTGTGTATTTTATTGCTCCACACATAGAGTTGTGTGTTCCTTCCAAACAACTCAACTTTGGTTCCATCTGTCCACATAATATTTTGCCAGTAGTGCCGTGGAACATCTAGGTGCTCTTTTGCAAACTTCAGACATGCAGGAATGTTTTCCTTGGACAGCAGTTTCTTCCTTCATGGTGTCCTCCCATAAACTTAATTCTTGTGCAGGGTTTGACGTGTCATAGAGTTGTCAACAGAGTTGTAAGCATGTTCCAGAGATTTCTATAGGTCTTCACCTGACACTCTAGGATCCTTCTGAACCTCATTGAGCATTCTGCGCTGTGCTCATGCAGTCATCTTTAAAGAACAGCCATTCTTTGGAAAAAGCAGCAGCAGTGTTGAACTTTCTCTTTTTATAGACAATCAGAGCAGCTCTAACCGACACCTCCAATCTCGACTCACTGATTGGACTCCAGGTAGTCTGACTCCGGACATCAGTAAGCTTTTGGAGAAGTCATTAGCCTTGGTGTCACATACTTTTTCCACCCTGCATTGTGAATGTTTACACTGTGTGTTTAATAACATTAAAACATATCATCTGTGTGGTATTAGTTTAATTAGACTGTGTTTGCCTATTGTTAGATGTTAGATTTAGATGAAATCAGATTCACATACTTTTTCCTGTGACTGTATAACACTCTTTCTCAGCCCTGAAACTCAAGCCATTTTCTAAAGCACCAAAAATAAATAATTAAATAATTAAATTAACATCAGAAATGTGCGACTAATGGCTGGAACGACTACTAGTCGACTAGAAAAATCTTTGGTCAGGGGCAGCCCTGGCTCTTAGTGTCGTGTCGAAAAGCAATCCCGCTCGTCCAGCTTATTATCCAGTCACTGTACATTTTCTAGAAGGCTGGTTCGCACGTTTGCAAGTTGTCCAGCCTAAAAAGGACCTCGACCCACAACCCTAGTTCCCTTTGTCACCTTCGTTTTCCAGGTGCAGCACAGGTAATACGAGCCAGAGATGTTCGTTCTTGTTCATTGATCGTGGTAAGAAAGTGTTGAGCACCAACGATTTGATATGCTAAAGTTGTTCTCTATGATATGGTATAATAGAGTTTCTCTTGGGCGGTGCACATGATGGAATAAAGACAAAATAAATAACAAATAAAATCAAACAAGAAAAGCATAATGTTAAGGAGTACTGTCTGGACATGGCATGGGACTGCCTACATGGCAGTAGAATTAAAAAAGCACTTAGATGACTGCAAAAGCCCAGTAAGCAGTAAGATACAAAAAACACACAGTACCAGGTCCAGCCCATAATGCTGAACAATCTCTAGATTGCCAGACAGCATTTTACATATGGGTGGTGAAGAGGTCAGTGTTGTGACATGTCTGTGTGTCACAGGGCGGGAGTGCGTCAAGACTGCACACTGCATCAAGTCCTGCCCGGAAAGATTGCCAAAGTCCTTTTGGCATAAATGTCACAAAAGGGACTCAAAATGAGCTTCAACTTGGAAAAAAAAAAATTAATCAATTATGTTAATAGTGAAAAAAAACTATATAGCTGTTGTTTGGTAGCTTAAATGTTTCATTGTCTTGAAATGAGGAAGATTTACACTTATTAGTTAAAAAATAATGATTCATAACATGTTTCTTTGTTAATACTTTAACAAATGTACAGATTAAAAGAAATTGTGGCACGTGGATGACCTAGGACATGTGAGGGATTCCTAACAACTCTGCAATCCGATATCCGATTCAGAAAAAACGTGACTTTCAAACGAAACGCTGTGATGAAAGTGCTTCCTGTTGGTCACTTCACGGAAACCCCCGTAATTCAGCGAGTCATTCATTCAGAAGAAGCAAGAGGATGGGAAAAGAAAAAAGCAGGAAGATGACTAACCGGAGGGGCCGCTTCTTCTTTTTCAAGCCTTAAGAATCTGAAATCTCCAGACGGCTTTCAGTTCACCCAGCTCTCTGGAGAGGAAAGGAGACGAAGGACCAACAGTGCTTAATTTATTCAATATTTATCCGTTGAAGCTCATATTTATTAATCTTTTTAAAAATGGAAAACTGTGGAAGCCTGTTGAAGAGTGTGCTGGTCACCATCGTCCTGGCGGCTGTGGTTCAGGCTGGACCAGGTAAGATTATAATTTAGATAAACAAGGTCTAACAGATTGCTTCTTTTTTCTTTCTTTTTAATTAACCCTTTTCTGTTTCCATCCATGTTTAGCTGAGAAGCTGGCAGAGTGCTGCAAGACAGTCAACAAACTGGAGATAACCGAACCAATCATAGGATACTTGGTCCAGGAAGCTGCACCTCCATGTGTCCGAGCTGTCATGTAAGTAAGAAGAGCAAAGCTGAATGTCCATGTTGAAAAAAAATAAATTTAACATTCAGAATCTGGTGCCTTTAAAACAGGAAAACAGTCTGGAAATGTTTTGAAAAAAAATATGCTTCTTATTTTTTAAAACATTTTAATTAATTAATGATTTGATCATTTTGCATCTTATTTTTTTTGTATTTGCCATAAACTGAAAATATCTACAGCACATTATGAACAATTATATTTAAGACTCTCAGCACCTAAAGGCAGTCTGAAGTCCTACTGAAAACCATTTCAACCTCTCAATCGCCAAATGGCGAATGCTTTTGAATTAAGCTGATTATAAACTAATTTACTGGCACATTAATACTAGCCAGCTTGTATTTTAAGAAAGGACTAATGTTGTATTTGTTTCATTCCTGCAGCTTTCAAACAGAGACAGGTCTTTACTGCAGCCATCTGAGAGCTCCCTGGGTTCGACGCAAGATTGTTGCTTTCGAGTGAGTTTTTTATTGCTGCTGATTTTCTCACACTTGGCTGTTTCTACATTCATTCAATCCCAAACTTCTGGTTTCTAATGTTCTTGTCTTCTATTATCTTCCTCACAGGAAGGCAAAAGCTCAGGCCACTCGTTCATCTGTGGTCCCCTCGTCTCCAGTCTCCCTCCTCTCCATCATCACATCCACTGCCTCCCCTCTTTCATCCTCCTCTCTTCCTCCTTCCTCCTCTTCCTCTCTCCGGTCCTTCCCCTCCACATCTGAGAAACCTGCTGGGGAAACCTTTTCGGAAAACAAAAACGAGTAGGCCTGCATCTTCTCCGCCTCCAGCCAACGAAGACAAAGACTGAATTTGAACGGTTATGGCCTCGACACTGATACAAACTGTTTAAAATAGCACTTGAAGAACATAATTATTACTTTATGTTCAATATTTAGTTTCTTTTAATGCCTTTAGAGTTAAATTATTTATTAATTTAATTGAGCAGTGCTGGTAGAAGTATTCATGTATTTATTACCAAGTGTATTTATCAATATTTACAAGTTCATGAATGCAACTCATCGGTGTAATGTTTTATTAGGTATTACTGTGCATCCTGGCTGACAGTCAACTTTTAAATTTATGAAATTGGTCTGAGATGAAGTCATGTCAACTATTTATTAATTTGAAAGTTACTTTTAAAGATGATTTTTAATCTAATGGATAAGTTGTCCAACCATGAAAACTCTGGAAATAAATTTTGTACATGCGATCATGCCTCCTGTGTTCATTTGTTTGTTTCTTCATTTAATCTGATTTCCTTCTCAAATGCAACAGCAATGTGTGAGCGCTGCAGAGTTTGATCCAGATAAGGATCAATCATGAAATCAAGTGCCAGCTGTGGTTGGAACATGAAAATATCCACAATGAGTGCAAGTTGTTGAATTGGAAAGAACTTAGTCTCCAAACATGTCGGTGCATTTGATTGATTTCAGTTCACTAATCAGCAGTTTTTCCTCCCCCAAAAATCCAAACACACAGACATACAAATTGTTGGGTACAAATGAGTCTATGCCAAATTAAAAAGCAAACAACTGTCACCTCCGACTCTGTGAGCATTTACTTTCTGCTTCAATAAAGTCCGTGCCACAATCAAGCCGTTGTCATCGGCATGTCTGTCTGCGCTTGATATTATCAAACAAATTCACTGCTGTACTGTAACCAGGGATGGCACCGATCCAATACTGACATCGTGTAAAGGTCCGATTACACCTCTAATAGAGGGATAGGGTATCGGTAACAACGGGCCGATCTGTTCACTTCAATTACGTGTAGGGATGGGACGGTATGAAAATTTCATATCACGATTATAGTGACCAAAGTTATCACGGTTATCAATATTATCACGGTTTTGTTAAAAAGAGATGGAAATATTCAAAAAGAACTGATGCTCAGACTGACGTCTGATTCTCCTCTAAAAAATGCTATATTGCATGAGGTTGTACCTGCTACGGTTACGCCAGCAGAGACCGATAAAGTCCGCCTCTACCGAACATGCTCTTCTTCTATGAGAGAATTTGAGGTAGCGGCGAAACTAAAATGAACCTAACGGCTTCCGTGAGGCCACCGGCAAGATGGCGGCACCGAACGGTCTATACTGGACCACGAATCGCCGCTGTTTCTGGATCGGAAACCAGCTTTAAAAGCGCAAATAAATTACCGACCGATAGTAATTTGGTATTTTGTCCTCTTGGATGGCTGAAAAATCTCCTGATCACTGACACTGCCTTCCGCCATGTCTTCTCGTTCTCGCACGACGTTGCATGCTCGCGGCTGCGTCAGACTGATTCTGGCTGGATGGGATTTACTGCGAGTTTTCAAAATCACGATAATCAAACACGGTTTTTATGATAATTCAATTTTAAACGATAATACTAACCGCCAGGACATTTTATCGTGGTTTATCGTGAAACCGGTAATCGTCCCATCCCTAATTACGTGCCTACTGTTCGAAGCGTCAGCAGTGCGCCGCTAGACCGAAACGCTTTGCAAGGAGAGCTAACAGCATTTTTGGACTCTTCAACAAGCAAGCTATGAGAAGAAGCAAAAAGCATCCGATGTACAATGAAAGTTCTTTGGAAGAAGCATGTTTGGTGTTCTCAGTAGTTAGAACTCAAAAAAGAGAGCGTGGAAAAGCTGAACGCAGGTGGCAAAAAACCAATCTCTCAGGTTTATTATGACGTCTATAAAGAGAGACTTCGCATTTATAATTTAGAACTGAGAAATGCAAGGCGCTCCTTCTTCTCCGACGTCACCACCAAAAACACTAATAATATTATACGTGCCCTGTTTGCTGCTGTCGACAGGCTAACCAACCCTCCTGTGTCTGTAGCCTCTGAACTTCTATCCACCAACGCCTGCAATGAATTTGCCTTCTTGTTCACAGACAAAATTCAAACAATCAGACAAGCAATCGGCGCCTCCATGTCAGTTACAGGATATGTCCTGTCCCCACTTAAAAACAATTCATATAGCATGAGACAATTCGATTCTATTAACCATAAAAACCTGGAGGACATAATACAACATCTGAAATCCTCCTCATGCTGCCTTAATATTTTGCCAACAGGGTATTTCAAAAATATGTCTAAATGCATGGCCTCGGATCTGCTACAAACTGTCAACATGTCCCTCCTCTCAGGTTTCTCCCCACAGGCCCTGAAAGCTGCAGTCATTAAGCCACTCTTAAAAAAGAGTCAGCCTACTATGACCTGAAGAATTTCTCAAGGATTAAAGGATTTATGTCTCAGCAGGACCTGGAAAAGCTTATCCATGCATTTATTTTCAGTCGACTTGACTACTGTAACAGCGTCCTTACAGGGCTCCCTAAGAAATCCATCAGACAGCTGCAGCTGATTCAGAACGCTGCTGCTCGAGTCCTCACTAAGACCAAAAAGGTGGATCACATCACTCCAGTTCTGAGGTCTTTACATTGGCTTCCTGTATGTCAAAGAATTGATTTCAAAATCCTGCTGTTAGTTTACAAAGCACTAAATGGTTTGGAGCCAAAATACATCTCTGATCTTCTGCTTCGTTATGAACCATCCAGACCTCTCAGGTCGTCTGGGGCAGGTCTGCTTTCTGTCCCCAGAGTCAAAACTAAACAAGGAGAAGCAGCGTTCAGTTATTATGCTCCGTATATCTGGAACAAGCTCCCAGATAACTGCAGGTCTGCTGAAACTCGTCAGCTGTAGCGCTACAGCGTCCACTGTGTTGGCCTTATGCCAGCTGAGCAGGCTAACTTCCGGTTTAGCACGCTGCTAACGTGAAGTGTAAAATTGTTAACGTGTAGCTGGAGTAGCCTTTTGAATTGTTATCGGCGGAGTGGATCTCATTGCGATAGTGAAACGAGTCATTTCGCAAGGGTTGTGACGGTCAAATATATTGATCCACCGTGTTACAGCCGCTGTTTTGGCCGCTAGTAAAATTACTTCAAAGCGTGGACCACTTCCTGTCGGCTTGGAGTCATTGCGAGGCTACCCAGCTGACCAATCACAGAGCTTACGGTCCGCGTCGCCTCGTCGTGTAGTTACATTTTTGTGGAGGTGCACGTCAGGCGACGGCCAGTTTCAAGCTATAGTGTCCTCAAATAGAGAATTTAAATGATCTCAACTGGCAGATGATACTATTTTGAACTATTATGAACTATTTTATAGGAATAAATGTCATTATTTAAAGAAAGATATCTTATGTAACACACAAAAAATGGAGGTCTGGAGGTCTTAAGTTAAGTGAAACTTTAAACAATACTTTCAAAATTAAATGGCTACCTAATTTAATTGCAGAAAATGGTAATATTTGCACCTTCCCTAAAGATGTATTTAATGTGAAGAGCGGAAGTTAATTTGTATTAAAATGTGACTATAAAGTTGATAAATTACCCGTGAAGTTATCAAATTTTCATAAACAACCTTTGCTGGCCTGGAAGTTAATTTACAAGCATAACTTTTAGCCAACAAATAACTACATTTGGAGCAACAAGAATATGAGGCATTCCTCGCTGAATTCAGTTTACCGGTTACACCAAAAGGATATGCTGTGGTTTTTGATGCTGTGCTGCAACTTATTAGAGGCTCAGTTAGTGAGGTCTCAAGGATCCAATCATTTAATAGCAGTATATTCCTTGGAGAAACTGACATTCCTAAAAACGAATGTTCAAATAAATATATGAGGAACTGCATACAAGGTTTTACTCTTTCTCCAGGACTTCACTTTATGGAGAAATTAATTGGCAGAAAATGTGGCTTATTGTAGACAAATTCTGTCTTAACAACAAAGTAAAAGATGTTTCCTTTACATCCTATATATCAGGTAAAAAACACGTTTGAGAGATTTAGATTACAGTATTCTTGCACTTTCTTAAATTACATGAAGAATCACGTCATTTGTTTTATCAGCGTATATACTGCAGAATGTTTGGGTTGGATGTTGAACTTTAAATAAAAAGGAGAACTGGGCAAACGTTTCAACTTCAACAAAGAAACGAGAAGGAAAAAGACGTCATTTTTTTTATACAGTTGGTATCATTATTGGGGAAATTCCACATCCACAAGAAAAAATGGACTGACACCAAACCACACTTCAGACACTTTCTCCAGCACCTGCATCAGTTTAGCACCACAATTAAAAGAATTAAGAGCGAGAAGGCAATCAAGACTAACTGAGGGTTTGACAAATCTCTTTTGGACAGATGATATATTACTTTGAATCCATGTTACCCATCTGCTTTTTTTTCTTCTTCCTTTGTTATTATTTATGTATTTTCTCTTCTTAAAAAACTCCCCGTCAGGCTACGGCGTAGGTGACAGCGTAGTGTAGGGGCCTACGCCATCGATTTGACGCAGAAGCATAAATTGCACTTTATGGAGTTTTAGAGGCTTAAAAGCTTCAGTAAATTAAATATAAAGTGTTTGTATGAACATCAAACAGCGTCTGACACAGTTTGACAGAGTTTCTGTAACAAACAAACCACCTAGCAAACCGATTTCACAGCAATTGGCTTGGAGGTGTTTGGAGGTTGGAAATTGTGCAGGCTTTGAAAGTCACTTTTCGTGTGAAACACCTTGCCTTTGACAGTCCAAAAGTGTGCCCCATTACCAATTATCATTTAAGTTAGCCCATTTGTGTGAGGGACCAAGCAGCCAAGCACGAGGAGAAAACAAGGGGAATTCAAAATTAAGGTTGTTTATTTACAAAAAGAAATCATTACCAAAATAAAGATAAAGTTCTGGGCCCATAAAAGAGGTCAAATAAACAAACAATAACTAAAGTTCTGAACACAACCAACTCAAACTACAACTGACCTAAAACACAAGAAACAAAGGGGACTTATATATTGGCTGATCAGACCAATTGACACACAAGGGAAGACTGACAACACTGCTACATAAACTATAAACACAACAACAAAAACCTACCTAAAAATATATTCCCAAAAGAAATTAAATTTACCTAATCTTAATTTAACACAAACGGATACTCAAATAATATAAATCTAAACCCCAAAATATCACAGAAGAAAATAAAACCACCCCCCAGACATATTGACAGTGGTAGCGTCCAATTAGGCCTCCTGCTCTATAAAACTGCTTCAGCTCCAACCGCCACCCCTTTAATCCAGCAGACCTCCTGGATCTCTCCTGGGTGTGGCAGCCGTCTGGTAAGCTCAAACACAAAAACAATAATTAAACAGAATGACAATGCAAAAACTAACTAATTGTGCGCGCTGCAAAAAGATACTTCTGTAAAGTCAACTAAATAAAGAATAATGTATGTGGAATTAAGTGTCCTGTGGGTTATTTGTAACTGAATAAATATTTGCAACAAATGTCTATGAAAACTATAAACTAATCCTAAAGAAAACAGCATAAACTCAAAATAATAAGTGCACGAGGTTACCACTTTTTACACTGGTTGTGAGGCCATGGCTGTGGCCATCACAATTTGCTTGAACAAATGTACAGATAAAAAGACGTTGTGGCACGAGGATGACCTCAGGCCTTTAAGGGATTCCTAATAACTCTGCAATCAGATAAAACGTGACTTCATTTTTAAAACGAAAAGCTGTGATGAAAGTGCTTCCTGTTGGTCACTTCATGGAAAGTCATTCTTCATTCAGAAGAAGAGAGACGACGGAAAAAGAGAGAAAAAAAAAAGCAGGAAGATGACTAACCGGAGGGAACGCTTCTTCTTTTTCAAGGCTTAAGAATCTGAAATCTCCAGACGGCTTTCAGTTCACTGAGCTCTCTGGAGAGGAAAGGAGACGAAGGACCAACAGTGCTTAATTTATTCAGTATTTACCCGTCTAATCTCATATTTGTCTTTTTAAAAATGGAAAGCTGTGGAAGCCTGTTGAAGAGTGTGCTGGTCACCATCGTCCTGGCGGCTGTGGTTCAGGCTGGACCAGGTAAGATTATAACTTAGATAAACAAGGTCTAACAGATTGCTTCTTATTTCTTTCTTTTTAATTAACCCTTTTCTGTTCTTGTCCATGTTTAGCTGAGAAGCTGGCAGAGTGCTGCAAGACAGTCACCAAACAGGAGATAACCGAACCAATCACAGGATACTTGATCCAGGAAGCTGCACCTCCATGTGTCCGAGCTGTCATGTAAGTAAGAAGAGCAAAGCTGAATGTCCATGTTTAAAAAATGAAAATTTAACATTCAGATTTGGTGCCTCTAAAACAGGAAAACAATCTGAAAAAGTGATTAAAGATTTTAAATATCCTCTTGTTTTTTTAATTATTTAATGAAATTTGACCGATTTTCATCTTATTTTTTTGTATTTGCCATAAACTGAAAATATCTACAGCACATTATGAGCAATTATATTTAAGACTCTCAGCACCTAAAGCCAGTCTGCCTTTTATATTTCCAAATGGTGACTGCTTTTGAATTAAGCCAATTAATTAATGTATTGGTCTATTGATACTAAGCAGCTTGTGTTTTAACAGAAAGTCTCTGCAGAGCACTAATGTTGCATTTGTTTCATTCCTGCAGCTTTCAAACAGAGACAGGTCTTTACTGCAGCCAGCTGAACGCTCTCTGGGTTCGACGCAAGATTTCTGCTTTCAGGTGAGTTTTTTTATTGCTGCGGATTTTCTCACACTTGGATTTTTCTACATTCATTCAATCCCAAACTTCTGGTGTCTAACCCTTATGTCTTCTATTATCTTTCTTTCAGGAAAGCAAAATCTCAGACCACTCCTTCGTCTCCAGTCTCCCTCCTCTCCATCATCACATCCACTGCCTCCCCTCTTTCATCCTCCTCTCTTCCTCCTTCCTCCTCCTCTCTTCGTTCTTTCCCCTCCACATCTGAGAAGCCTGCTGGGGAAACCTTCTCAGAAAACAAAAAGGAGTAGGCCTGCATCTTCTCTGCCTCAAGCCAACGAAGACAAAGACTGAAGTTAACGATTACGGCCTCGACACTGATACAAACTAATGTTTAAAATAGCACTTGAAAAACATAATTATTACTTTATATTCAATATTTAGTTTCTTTCAATGCCTTTAGACTGAAGTTATTTAGGGTGGAAGTATTCATGTATTTATTGCCAAGTGTATTTATCAATATTTAAGTTCCTGAATACATTACTGAGCATCCTGGACGAACTTTTAAATTTATGAAATTTGTTTAAGAAATGTGATGTGAACTATTTATTTATTTGAAAGTGTGTCATAGCTCTTCATTTAAAGAACAAGTTGTACAACCATGAAAAAAGTGGAAATAAATGTCCTGCATCCAGTGTTTATGCCTGATTCTTCACATCATCTGATTTTTTTTTTCCTCACAAAAACGAGAAGGTTTAAAAAAGGGCAGCAGAGTTTTATCCGGATAAGGATTAATCTTAAAATTAAGTGGTAGCTGTGGTTGGAACCAGGTCTGCGAAACTGATCAAATTTTAGTCCAAATTTAAATTTTGGCCTACCATTATAAAAACTTTTTAATTTAGATAAAACCATTATTGTAGTGGAGGCTGTTTCGCAGTCACACTCATTTTCTCTTGTGTTACAGATAAAGCACATCCTTTCCTTTACAGCGGCGCCTCCTGCCTCCCTAAAACAAGATGACGGGTTATAACTGCAACAACTTGCTAGTCAACATTATTAACTTAAGCCAATGGCATTTTTACTGCACTAACACATTACGTATTATTTAAACTCACACTAATTCAGGTGTTAAATCTTGATTCACCTGGTCCGTGCTTGTAAAATACCCACAGTGTCTGCATCGTCTAACGTTGTACCAGATTCATACTGTTCTTACTCACCGTCGGTTTATGCAACTGCATTGCCAGATCGGACACCGAAGTTGAATTACAGTTGAATTTCAAAACCCGCCTCTTCCTGATTGTTGCGGGGCTTGAGACTGCGTGCCTTTTCCTGGTCCCCAGCACCACGGCGTGTTGCTTTGTTGCTCCTTTGTTTAAGTTAACCTGGAACTATGTTTTTCCAGCCGCATTTGTTAAGCTTTGAAAGTATTTGTTATATTTGTTAAATGAAATTACTTTTGTTAACCTGCCCGTGTCCACCAAAGCGTTTTTTTGCCAGCTGAAAACGCCAGCTGCTCTTCTGAAAACGCCCAGCAGGGAGCGCTAGCGGGCTTTTTTTTGAGGCGCAGCGTTTTTTCCGACTGCTTTGGTTGCTATGATACATTTGTTCCAAGTAGTTCTACCGACTTTATTGGATGTAGAAATGTAAACAGAGTAGAGTCCTGGCTCTGTATGAAGAGACGGCTGAAGCAGGTAGAGAGAAAGGACGGACTCGCCGTATGTGGGTTCATGAGATTTTGTGGGCGAGGAAACATCTTGGCGAGTACCATCGTTTAATTTAAGAGCTGAGGTTGGACGAAGCCCAATTCCAGGATAGTAACCGTTGCTACGGTGTGGTATTTGTCCCACCCCTCCTCTACTGTGATTGGACAGCCGATTAAAAAGTGACAGTGACGTTTTCCTCAGACTCTCGGCGACATTTTTCAACTCTCGGCGCTCAGCGCGGAAAAGATGCTCAGCGCCTCGTCCCGCTGCTGGCGGTTTTACCAGGTTGTAAAAACGCGGCGCTCCCATTGCAATAAATTTTTTTTTAAAAAGGCGCTGGCGTCAGAAAAAAACGCTTTAGTGGACACGGGCCCTTAAGCGAGGTTTCCTCTATTAGCTGCGGCCTCTGAGCCGAACACTTTCAGCTTCAGTAGTTCACCTGCTCCTTGAACAGACCCAAGACGTGGTGAAAGGTATCGGTCACATTCCTAATTGTGACCCTCTATCAAATGACAATTTGATGCTTATGAAAATGTCTGACGGCTTATAGAGGTTCATTTGAAGTATTTGTCGGATCATCAAACAGCGTCTGACACAGTTTGACATAATTTCCGTAACCAACAACCATCTGGCACACCAGCTTCATGCAGCAAACGGCCAGGTGTGTTGAGGTTAGCAAGTACGCAGGGGTTCACTTTTTGTGTGAACAGGCAAGTGCAACACCGTGTCCTTTGAGGAGTGTGCGCCATTATCCATTATTATTTGCACAACATTTAACGCGTCTCATCCCTCTCTCATGCATTACATTTATATTGTGGAGCATTACAATCTTATTATTAGGTCCAGAGGGAAGACCGCCCCCTACTGGCCCAAGCCCAAACCTGCTGATCTTCAGTCATTCAGCAGAGGCAGGCTACACGTTGGCATGGCTGCTGGCCAGTCACTTCACGGAAATCCCCGTTACTCAGCAGGTCATTCATTTGGTTGAAGAGAGAGGAGGGAAAAAGAAAAAAGCAGGAGCATGACTGACCGGAGGGACCACTTCTTCTTTTCCAGGCCTTAAATATCTGAAGTCTCCAGACATCAGTTCACCGAGCAGTCTGGAGAGGAAGGAAGCCGAAATTTACTCAGTACTCATTCAGTGAATCTCATATTTATCAGTCTCTTTGAAAATGGAAAGCTGTGGAAGCCTGTTGAAGAGTGTGCTGGTCACCGTCGTCCTGGCGGCTATGGTTCAGTCTGGATCAGGTAAAATTACGATTTAGATAAACAAGATCTAACAGATTGCTTCTTATGTATTTATTTTAATGAAGTGTTTTCTGTTCCCATCAATGTTTAGCTGAGAAGCTGGCAGAGTGCTGCAAGACAGTCAACAAACTGGAGATAACCGAACCAATCATAGGATACTTGGTCCAGGAAGCTGCACCTCCATGTGTCCCAGCTGTCATGTGAGTAAGAAGAGCAAAGCTGACTGTCCACGTTGAAAAGTGAAAATTTAACAAGAAATTGGTGCATTTAAAACAGGAAAACAGTCTGAATTTTTTTTTTAATTAAATTTTAATTAATTAACCATTTTGCAGGTTATTTTTTTGTATTTGCCATAAATTGAAATATCTACAGCACATTATGAACAATTATATTTAAGACTCTCAGCTCCTAAAGGCAGTGTGAAGTCCTACTGAAAACCATTTCAACCTCTCAATCGCTTACATTTTATATTTCCAAATGGCAAATGCTTTTGAATTAAGCTGATTATTAATTAATTTATTCCTTCTCTACTTAATTTATTTGCCTTTGCCATAAACTGACATATCTACATCACATTAAGAAGAATTATATTTAAGACTCTCAGCACCTAAAAGTAGTTAAATCCCTCTAATTAATTTGGTCAATTAGCTGACGCTGTTATCTAAAGCGACTCACCATTACTATAAATGACAGAGGTTGCACGCCTCTGGAGCATTTAGAGGTTAAGTATCTTCCTCAGAGACACATTGATGGATGTCACAGTGGCTGATAATAAAAAATATTCATTATTTATTGGCTTGCTGATCGTGTGCCAGCTTGTGTTTTAACAGAAAGTCTCTGCAGAGCACTAATGTTGCATTTGTTTCATTCCTGCAGCTTTCAAACAGAGACAGGTCTTTACTGCAGCCAGCTGAACGCTCTCTGGGTTCGACGCAAGATTTCTGCTTTCGAGTGAGTTTGTTTGTTGCTGCTGATTTTCTCACATGCTCACTGTTTCTACGTTCATTCAATCCCAAACCTCTGGTCTCTAACCCTTATGTCTTCTGTTATCTTTCTCGCAGGAAAGCAAAATCTCAGGCCACTCCTTCGTCTTCAGTCTCCCTCCTCTCCATCATCACATCCAGCGCCTCCGCTCTTTCATTCTCCACTCTTTCACGTTCCTCCTCTCTTCCTTCCTCCTCTCCTCTTACTCATTCCTCTCCTCTTCCTCGTTCCTCCTCTCTTCCTCCTTCCTCCACTCTTCTTCCTTCCTCCACTCTTCCTCCTTCCTCCACTCTTCCTCCTTCCTCCTCCACTCTTCCTCCTTCCTCCTCCACTCTTCCTCCTTCCTCATCCTCTCTTCCTCGTTCCTCCACTCTTCCTTCTTCCTCTCCTCTTACTCATTCCTCTCCTCTTCCTCATTCCTCCTCTCTTCCTCCTTCCTCATCCTCTCTTCCTTCTTCCTCTCCTCTTACTCATTCCTCTCCTCTTCCTCATTCCTCCTCTCTTCCTCCTTCCTCATCCTCTCTTCCTTCTTCCTCCACTCTTCCTCGTTCCTCCTCCCTTCCTCCTTCCTCATCCCCTCTTTCTCATTCCTCCACTCTTCCTTCTTCCTCTCCTCTTACTCGTTCCTCCACTCTTCCTCCTACCTCCTCCTCTCTTACTCATTCTCTTTCTACTTCATCTTCTCTTTATTCTTCCTCTTCTTTTCCGCCTTCCTCATCCCCTCTTTCTCCTTCCTCTTCTCTTCCTCCTTCCTCCACTCGTCCTCCTTCCTCCACTCTTCTTCCTTCCTCCACTCGTCCTCCTTCCTCCTTCTCTCTTCCTCCTTCCTCCTCCTCTCTCCAGTCCTTCCCTTCCCCATCAGCAGCAATCAGTAGGCCTGCATCTTCTCCATCTCCAACCAACGAAGACAAAGACTGAATTTGTCAAGAAGTTAAAGATTACGGCCTCGACACTGATTTAAATCTTTAAAATAGCTCTTGAATAACAAAATTATTATTTAATGTTGAATATTTCGTTTCTTTCAATGCCTTTGGAGTGACTTTATTTATTAATTTAATTAACCGGTGCTGGTAGAAGTATTCATGTATTTATTATACCAAATGTATTTTTCAAATAGATCCAGTATACTTGGTGTAATGTTATTCTTTGATATTACTGTGCATTCTGGCTGATAAACTTTTAAAGTTATGAAGTTGTTCTGAGAAAATGTGAGGTGAACCACTGATTTATTTGAAAGCGTGTCTAATCTAATGGAGAAGTTGTGTAACCATGAAAATATTGGAAATAAATGTTGCACACACGATCCTGCATGCTGTGTTGATCTGTTTTATTCATAGCTTTGAAATATATATAAGGCCTGCAGAGTTTTATCCAGATAAGGACCAATCGTGAAATCAAGTGCCAGCTGTGGTTGGAACATGAAAATACCCACAATGAGAGCAAGATGTCGAATTAGAAACAACTTAGTCTCCAACACGCGGATGCACAGTATCTTTAAATTTCATTTTATCATCTCGCAATCTTGATGTTCATTTTCCAGTTTGCTCTTCAGTTCACACTAAACAGCAGTATTGCTCCCCCCAACAATATAATGAATCTAATGAGTCTATGCAAAATTAAAAAGCAAACAACTGCCTCCTCTGACTCTGTGAGCATTTACTTTCTGCTTCAATATAGTCCATGCCACATTTAAGCTGTGTCTGTGCTGCTTTTGATATTATCAAACAGCTGAACTGCTGACGCTCTATCTAATGACCATTTGATGCTTATGAAATTGTCTGATGGCTTATTGCCGTTTAGAGCTGCAGTATGCTTCATATAAAGTGTTTGCAGCGTCTGACAGTTTGTGACAAAATTTCTGCAACCAATAATGGATCTAGCACGCCAACTGCATGGCGGCAACAGGCCATGTGCGGAGGTTAGAAAGTATGCAGGGTGTCTGTCACTTTACAAGCGAACAACCAAATGCAACACCTTGATTTCGACTAAGTGTCCATAAGTGCGCACCAATATCCATTCATTCATCACGTCTCATCCTTCTCTATGACTGCAGGCTTCTCGCGGCGCCGTCTAGTTACTTCTGCCTTTAGATGTGGCGGGACAAAGCTTTGTTTTAGTGCTTTAGTTTGATTCAAGCATGCCTCGGCCTTGACCGGAAGAGACCGAGAGCAGTCTCCGATCATGCTTGTGAAAACAATCTATGTTTTCAACCTCAGTCTTAACCAGTTCCTTATTTTGCTGCATGTGAAACAAAAGAAGAGGAAGACGACTCGTAGTCTTTTTTTTCTGTTGCTTTGGTGTGGTGAGCTTGTCAGAACCATGTTTGACACTCAAATGACTTTCTGAAATGTCCGTACAGTAGAGCGGACGCGTCACGAGGCTCCCTGCATGGCAGCACAATCAGTGATGAGCCCACTACCCACTATCCTGCTGTCCGAATGTACAGTGAGAATTATTATACCCCTTAACGTCCTCTCAGTGTATCCCAGAGTGCACTGGGAGCATCACTTCATTCACAAGTTTCATTCTTCAAACACACACCCTCCTCTCTTCATGAGTGGACGACCAGCGGTCAACCGTGCTGACATCAGTTTGCTGAATCCAGCAAAAGCAATTCTTTTCTCGGTACCATAAATCATGTGATTCCCGAGGCCCTCTCAAACTAGGAAGTGGCGAGCTGCATCCTCTTTATTAAATCTGCCACCCAGCCTCGCACTGCACAGCAGCAGGGAGAGGATGTGGTTACCACCCATCGAAACAAGCACACTTTACCTCCTTTCTGCCACTGAATACTAAGCATGTCACACTTCTGTCTGTGTGCAGCTGATTCCGGTGTTGCAGAATCAGCTGCAGCCTTAGTGGACTTGAAAAGGGCCTCCGCTCTTATCCCACAGTCCTTCTAGGTCAGTGTTAATCATTCAGCGTCACGCTCTCCTTCTCAGTAATCTCGCTGGTGTGGGCTGGTTGGAAACGTGTGAGCTCTGTTTTCCTTAATCAGAGGAAGCTGAAGAGCCATGACAGTAAATTCAAGTCTCCCCATGATGTTTTTTCAATTTCTCTCCTTTTCTGTCCTTCTGTGATCGTGTCTCCTTAATATAAGTCTTTATAATTTAACTGAAAGTGACAGGGAACTGGGTCCATTCTTGTCCTGTTGACACATATCTCATATTAGTGTTACTTCCTTATAAGCTATAATATCCTCGTATTGTAGGTTAAGAATATACTTTATTTATTCTTTATTTACTTTATTCTGTTCAGTGCTTGTGTCATTTAGTTGACTACCGTGTATTTACTCTTGGCCCAGTCTCTGTTATTGCCATAGGTTGCAGTGGTAATATTTAGCCATGCAGACACATTTGATTTGTGATATTCATGACTGAAACTTCTGCTCTGTGTGTGTCTAATCAGAAGCGGAATCAGCTTAAGTGCCAAATAGGTTTACACATACAAGGAAGTGCTTTGGTGTGTTGGTGCATAATATATGTAATGTACATTTTTTTTAGGTTTATCTATACATACTTACATAAAATACAAGCTATAAGAGACATAAAAGAATAATTAGGATGCTTCAGAGTAACTAAGATTAAAAATGTATGCTAATTATAATCAAAATGAAAGCATGTCAGCAAGTTTCTATCTACGTGCGTGTACATATGTGTCAATCATCTCCTCCAGAGCCGGGGGTGATGTGATCACATTGTTTTATTCACTAAATAAAATGAAGACGTGCCGACGCGGCACTTTTTGTATTTCAATGTTGAGTGTTTCTTTGTGTTTTTTATGAGGAGACGGCCTAACATAGACCTTCAATGCACTTAATTATGTAGTAAAGCACAAAACAAAACATTTGTGTTAATTCAGATTAAGGAGCATAAGCATTTAGGAGTTATTACAGGTCTGCTACGGATCAAATTAAGGTGCTGTGTTTCTACTTACTTTAAGCGTATTTAACACTTGCATCTACCACAGTAGGGCAGAATGTGAGTCACTGATAACCTGAGATGGTTTAGGAGGGTGTGTGAGACAATATGTGAAATTTATTTTCATTCTTCTAGTGAAGCGGTGGATAATTATAGTGTTTATGTGGTATCTGTTTGGTTTTTTAATTATTACAGAAAACAAAACGGAAAACAAAACTCATCTGCAGTCTAAATATATCACCCATGACAGTGTGAAACAGGTAGCACAGCCCACCATGCTGTGCATCTTTTTCGCACTTTGTGTCTGCCTGTGTGAAGTGTCTGCGCAGTGTGAGCAAACAGGTTTCAGGTTATTTCTCAGAAAGAGATGTCGGTGGTTTAAAGTTGCACAGTGGGCTAAAAAGCTTGTCTGATGAGGGGCGGAGGTGTGAAAGTACCAGGACCAAACATACATACGCAGATATGCATGTACACACAAACTGTGGAAAGCACGTCATTAGCACTGCCCTCAACTAAACACACACCCTTAAAAATGATGGTGCACATGGCAATAAATATCCGAACCTCCATCAGCTTGTGTATTTGCAGCCTGATCTGTCAACCTGTCCACCAGCCAGCCCACTGCTCAAAATGTCCTCCAAGATCCTGGCCATCACTCTCCTCCTGCTCTCAGTGAGTCTGTGCTTCCTACCCTCTGAAGGCAACAGTAAGTACTAAACATTAAAGCATTTTACTGTTTTCAAATCTTGCTTCAGACAAACAGATATTAAACTGTGACTGTTATTTCCCATCAGCAGGTCACACTACGCCCTGCTGTTTGTGAAGACGTTGTCCTTTAAGCTGCTGCTGCATTATTGTCTTCCTTCTCCATTTTGCATGGCCTGTTTGTAGCTGCCTTTCATATCTATCTCATTTCATCTGCATGGCTTCCGTGCGGGTTACGGTTAAGATATTTATTAGTGTGCCAACAACAAACCAACATATCGGTTCCCTCGCACCCAGAGATTCAGTAATGTTTTGTTTCAGCAATGCAATACTGGTAGGCACACATGACCTGCGGGCCCGGTCGGTTCGGAGGGACGGCGCCCTATCCCGTCTGCCTGATGGTAACAGCTCGTACACGCCAAATATCGCCTGCCCTTTCCCCACCGGTCGGGACTCGCAGGTCATCGTCGTGCAATTTTGCTGCTGTCCAGCACTCTAACTGGACATCTGGACTATCTTATGCAGCTTTATTATTCACTGACAATGTAAAATACCAGGCGATGGAGCAAAAAACAGAAGGGGACCGATATGTCTCTGTCAACACCAAACTGTCTCAGTTTACCCATAAAATACAGACGCTGCAGACGTTTCTTATAAATAACGTCTGTGTTAGAATTCCAGGAGAGTTTAGCATCTTTTATTATTATTCCTAAGTATTTGTAATCATCTACCATTTTAAAAGCCATTTGTTTGTGGATGTTATTAACATTTCTTAAATATAAAAATATTTAAAAATATTAATGAAATATTTAATGAATTAAACCAACGATTGCTGTGTGGTCAGTCGATTTAAAAGTACCTGCTCAGATGTGTTGCTTCTACTTTCATTTACATGGAGGGTAAATTAGACTGGAGAAATAGTGCTCCCTTGTGGAGACCCTTTACTTTAGCATCATTTCTGTAATAATGTCCTGTGTACTTACTGCAGTCTAGATAATCAACTCAGTCTCAACTCATAAACATTTACTTATTTGAAAATAGTACTTCAGTAACTTCAGCATGAATTTTATTTAGTTAATTAATCTACGTTAAAAGCTCTACCTTCATCCTGTTATCTGAAAATAATCCACACACAAACAAACTAGGATTTTATTTTGTGACTTTAATCTCATTTCCATCTGCCACCTTTCAAACTGTGACACATCACACGATTATTGTCGGTGAGATTACTGTTATTATTTTAGCTTTACAGTCATACTATTTTAGATAACAAAGATTAGAAATTACATCTGATGGCAACATCTTCCATCAGTTGTCTTATGTTCCTTTTAGAAGAAGAGTAGAAGATGCGGATTTTCAGTCACGGCTCATTTAATGGAGTTAATGTAATCACCTCGTAAACCAGCACAAAATGCATTAAAAAGGAATTAATGGATAAAAGCATGTTTTGTTTCACAGTGATAATTTGCTGCACACGTTTTCTCAACGGAGATTTGAACGAGCAAAAGCAAAGCTTACCGTTTACGCTTATTCTCTTTATCGCCTGTCAGTCCTCCAAATTCATTTGCTTAATTTGCTTTGGCCAAATAAATATTCATACATATCAATCTCTCACGTCCTCTCTGGCCTTCTCAGGTCGCTACCCTACCCGAAAAGTGCCCCATCCATGCTGCATTAAGGTCTCCGATGCTAATATCAGCAATAGCGTGCTTGGGAACACATACAAAAAACAATCTGCCAGACACCCCTGTGTGGAGGCTATAATGTAAGTTTAGACATGTTGTTTAACACTTTTAATATGCACACACAGACACTCCGTGATGTTTTTGTTTTCCTCCCCTCCAGTCTCTACACAGAAAATGGACAGGCCTGTGTTGATCCAAAAGCTCCTTGGGTCATGGGACGTAAGTTGCGCCAACACTCGCACACATTTACATACAACAGTATGAGCACGTAATCCCTGATGTTTGTTTTGTTCCGTCTCTCTCTGCTTTTCAGTCATTTCCACTATGACGCAGAAGTAAAGCATCGCCCGCCAGTCTGAGCAAAACATTTTCCTGCTGCTGTTCGAAAGCCCCCGCCATGCACGCAGAGCAACATGTATTTACACTGATACAGCCTACAGGAATAATCCACCTGAATGCACACACCTCGATGCCTCTGCAACTGAGCTCAAACATATATCTCTGCAGAAAGTGTAAGATGAAGCAATAAATATATTTTGTGTCCCTGAGTACATGTTTTTGTTTCATTTCTGGATTAACAACAAAGTATTTTGCTGATCACGGACTTCTTAAAAAGGTCGTTTCCTAATAAGATAAGGCAATGTTTACCAGCGTGTGTTATCTAGCTGATATCACCTTTTACTACTGAGGTTCAGCAGTGAAATGGCTGATGGTATGAACGAGTGTTTATATCCGTTGTTCTTGGTTGGTAGCGGGTACTTAAAGAGGAAACCCGAAGGCAGGGTTTGAAACTCCAGTACGAAATTAACTGCTATCTTGACAAAAGAAGGACAAAATATGTATACGACAGTGAAGTTTAAGTTTAAATTAATTGATTAATTGATTTTGGAGGCGTATTTAACTTCCTGTTGGTGTCAGTTGATTGACTGAAACGACGGCACCAAAAAGTTCAATGCATGGTCACTTAATTTGGGATAAAACTGAAATTTTATGCTTCCTGTGATAAATTAAGTGGGTTTTTAAAAAAAGTAAATATCTTCTTTAGAGAAGATATATAGATATAAGTCATGAGATCCTGCGAAAGTCCATGCCATACAATACTGATATAACTTTTAATACATTCAAAAAAATTGGATTGGTGATAATGGCAATATTCTGACTTGTGGGCATCCTGACAACACACAGTTACACGCTGCAACAACAAGCATGGCTGAAAGGGAAAGTAACACTGCCAGCGTCTGCACAGTGGAGGAGGGGGCGACTTCAGTAGTGTGGAAGTGGTTTGGTTACAAAAGATCAGATAAACAACAAACCACAATGATATGTAAGAAGTGCAAAAAGACTAAAGCAGCAAAATGGGCAATGCCACAAAAAGCAGCAGCACCTGAGTATGTGGAGCCAAAAGTCACGCGAGGAGATCTCGACAGATATTGTTCTAAACCCAAAATGCTTTTCAGTATTTTCTCACATCGTCAAGAATATTGTTGTCTCATAAAAACCCTGAACAGCGTCCAATGAGCCAACGCACAGTGTGTGCAGGCTGTAATGTCAGTTAACAGGGTTCGACAGTTGAATTTAAGACCATTTAAGACCTCAACAAATATAATTTAAGACACAAAAAAGTGTTGAAACAATTTCTTTGACCGATGGAGACAATTCCTATAAAAGGTAAATTAATATGCATATTCAAAATAGCGGCAAACTCGCTGCAATATGTCATCATTTGATATGAATGAACGGTGCCTGCTCAGTGTGTCACCTCTGCACTCAAAGCTGAGAAGTTGCGAAGGAGTCAGGACTTTCAGGTGTGCTACATACTAACTAGCATTGCCCTACACGTAACCTCCGAAACCTGACAACTTTTCATTAAACTTGCATCTACCCATCTTGCAGCCACAACAGACGAAAACTAAATATGATGCAGTCAGACTTTAACCGCTGCAGCTACTGTAAACATAACACAAAACTTGTATTAATGGTGGGGTCTCGCATTGTCCATTAGTAACTTAATCAAACAAATACACCCTAATTAGACGTTTTACAATAGGCCACTGTGTGTGACAATTTCCCCACCAGCATTAAACGCACCATTGGCAAATTCAACATCTACAGCAAATTGAGGGAAATGTAAGACAATTTATGACCTTAATTTCCTTGATTTTAAGACTTTTTAAGGCGCAGCCGGGACCCTTTTTGAGAGATGTTCACACATACACACAACATCTTTATATTTCTGCCTTCATCCATGATCCTAGTGCCAAATGGACGCAGAGGCGCAGGTTACTCGTACTAACAAGTGCACACACATGTATGAAAACATTCAAAACTTGCAGTAATCGCAGAAATCACAACAGGCCATGCTTTGTTCTTCACCGGCAGTGTTCGTAAAGTACTTTGCGGTACTGTGGTCTATTGCACGTCCTGTTGTTCTATGAGTAAACTCTGCAGTTGTTCTCTGCACTGATGCCCTGATTTGTTTCTTTTTCTGCTCTGTAGTTATTTCGAATATGAAAACCATTTTGATGTGAATCATCGCTGCTTGTCTGAGCAAAAGCCGCTGTTCAGGAACTGCCACAACTCGCCCCAGCAGTGACACAAAAACATATATACATGTGGGCATTCAATAATTAACCACCCTGAAGTCACATGCACTCTTGCTTCCAACAAACATGTATGTACAAAAAACATTTTGTACCCGAAATCGTGAAGATATTTTTTTTCTTATTGTGAATCTTTGCCCATCAGGTGAGTACTTGTGTCATTTAAAACTACAGCACTTACACATTTATACGTGTTTTTAAATCAAACCTAATCCTTGAAATTTACTTCTGCTTCAACTGACAGAGACACCCTAAAAAGATGAGGATGTGAAACAGAAGCTTGTTACTAACTTTGATAAGTTAGTTTCCTTTGAGAGGCAATAGACCAAAACCTAGACTGAATGGTTGAAACAGATGTTTTCTTCATCTTTATGTGATGGATTTTTTTTTTTAAAGCAAATAAGTTCTTCCAAGTTCTGCAATTGTGTTGAGTGACGGCATAAAGCAGCAAGAAATATCAATCAAATGTCACTCAGTAAAATAGCTTCCCTAACATCTGCCACTAACCCAAAGTTTAAATCTTTTTTATTTTCTTTCCAAACATTTCTTTGCGGCTGAGCACAAAAACCTGAATCAAAATTCACCAAAATGTGTCGTGAGGTTATGGAAACTTTGGGAACAGAACATGCACTTGTTAATTTGGGCTGCCTGAGGTGGTGGGAAATTGTGAAGCACTAAGTTGTGTTGAATTTTAAACTGGATTTTGGTGCCATCTAGTGGGGTTTGCAGGTGTGAAGCAACTGTGAAAACCAGACTACACAAAACTGGAACGTCCCCTGTGTTTACACACTCAGCTAGCGGTTTATTACACAGACCAACTAAAATTAAAACAGTCTAATGCAACAGACCTGCAATACATCCTACATTCAAGTTCAAAGTGTTTCAACTTTGTGAGCCGGAGGATGAAGTTTGCAGTGCTGTTTATCCTGTCAGGTGTTTCTATTATTGTGTCCACACTATTTATACCAACAATGTTATATAGCAGAAATACACCTAAACTACACCCTACAAAAATCCTCAATAAATTCAACATTACCACGAAGAAACGCAGAACAAATCTCACTTGCCGTGTCAGCCGGAGCCCCGCGTGACCTTTGACATGAACAGCGGGAGACCAACTCCTGTGGGGGGGTCAACTACCTGAAAGACAAAGACAATGATTACCTCAAATCACCTAAAATCTGTCACAGTAATTAGACTCTCACCCTTGTGTGGTGGCAAGTAGTGAGTCCTGCTGCGTGTAAGACTGGATCCTGCAGAGACAAAGGAATTAAAATGAATCAGAGCGTCGAGAAAAGATGACGTGTGTCTGCCTCTTGTTGACGTCTAACCTTGAAGCACATTTTTATCTGCATATGCTATGCAATATGACTAGTTATAATTACACCTGGGCACATTTTCTACCAAAACGTCCACTAGCAGGGGACAAACTTGGACTCATGACGAACTGAGTCAGCAGGTGAGGCTGGGGAACATCACATCCAGCAGCCCCCAGGGGTGCGTGCTCTCCCCACTGCTCTTCTCCCTCTACGCCAACGACTTCACCTCAAGAGATCCATCTGTCAAACCCCTGAAGTTTGTAGACGCCTCACCCAGGACAGTGATAAGCCTTCATACAGACGGGAGGATGAACAGCTAGTGTGTTCAGAACAACCTGGAGCTTAAAGCGCGTAAAACTGTGGCGATGACAGTGGACTAGGATGATAGTTGTGTGGATCTAATGTAGCCAACTACACAAACACCAGAGGAGCATGAGGCATGCCTCGACAGTCGCTGTATGACTTAGATATGGAGGTGAGATGAAGGACGGATAGATGGAAAGAAGACAAAGAGAAAGGAGAACACATACCACAGGAGGAAAAGTGAAAGAGCGCAGACTGAAAGAAGGGCCCAAAGAAGAGGAGGCAGACGGTGGCTTTCAGGAGGCAAACTGAAAATATAGAGGTGAAGGAGAAGAGGAGGACACAGGAGGACTGTGTGTTATTGTTTCAGGTGAGTGGATGTGTGTGTGCGCCCCTGTACTTGTGCGTTAAATTAAGTTTTAGTCCTTTACAGTGAGGACATTGGGAAGTGACACCATTTCCCCCAGCACTCAGTTCTTCTTCAAAGAGCTATTTAAGAGTTTAGATTTGGGTTTAATTTGGAACACTAAGGTTAGGGTGAGTGCTGTTGTGAGGGTTCAGGTTAGAGATAGCTATAGGGAATGCACTATTTCAGCGAAGGTCCTCACAAGTATACAGGTACAAATACAGTACAGTACAGGCTCAGTTTTTCAAAGGCCCAAAAAGCAGAAGTAGCTGCAACATGTCTTTTTCTATCCAAATCCGACATGATTGTTGAAGGTAAGTAGGCCAACTTTTGAATGCCATTATCAAGGTAAAATAAATGGGCCAATACCTTTTACTTTTTATGTGAAAATGGCTAAAAAAAGCTTAATCAGACATGCAGGCTTTCACAAAACAGAGAGCAGAGCAGCTCTTAACCAGGTCAGGGCTGCCAACTTTTCAGAAAACCTTGGAGTGGAGGGGTCCTATTTGGGGTAGCATAAGACATTTTGTACAAATGTTTGTATTTGAAGTCAGATGTCATTTTTTTCAACTGATAATTTACTCTACGTATAATTTATTAAATACAATAGGCTCAATTAATGTGTTATCCTTGTAATAATTATAACTATTTATAAAAATTCCGTAAAACAATATGATTCAAAGGGGGTTCCGGTGGTGATCTTCACCCAGAAAAAATAGAGCATTAAACACTTTATTTCCTGGATTCTGGTGAAATTGTCTGCACCAGTTTATGGTGGAAATGTCTTCACTTAAGTAAGGGAAACACAAAATTCTGGCGGCAGGTGACAATTCAAAATATAAAAACATATTGGAATATAATGTAGCAAGGCTCTCATGCATTCTGTATTGCTTTCAAATATGAATTCTGTAGTTGTGCTAATTAAACCCCCGTCTCTCACACCACTCCTGCCCCATCACCACCCCATCCTACTTAAAGCTGGACATGTTATTTTAAGAATTTTATTGGCTACAGGAAGTGCCAGTCATCGGCGCAATTGCTTGCAATTGGCTCGGCCTACCCACTATATAATAGGGGCGGGCCCTTTCTTACAGCTCGGGCTTTCGTTGGCTATTGTAGGCTGTGAAACGGAAATGTGAGCTCCTATTGGGTCGAATTAGCTGTCAGTCGAAAGGTTAGAGTCCAGCGGCTAATCTGCGAACAAAGATCAAATCGGAGTTAATTACGGTTATAATGACATATTAGCCACGTCTGCCGGTGTAACACCAAAATCTGTGACCTATCAGATTCTGTGACCAAAGCCCAAACGATGATGTTTTCCTAACCATAACCAAGTACTTTTAGTACCTAAACCCAACCAAGTACTTTTGGTACCTAAACCCAACCAAGTACTTTTGGTACCTAAACCCAACCAAGTACTTTTAGTACCTAAACCCAACCAACCCGCAGCTGCTTCATATCGTCAACAAAGCCTCAGACGCTTAACTTCCCATTTGGGTCACAGAATTCGATAGGTCACAGATTTTGGTATCACACCGGCAAATATGAAAGGATGCAGCAGCAGTCCCTGGGGATTTATTGATGGAATAATGTTTTTTGTGTTTTTTTTATGTTGAATGTTTTTACGTTCCTCTGGACCTTTGACAACGTAAGAAGACCGTTTTTTGTTGGAATATATCGTTAATCGATCGGTGGATTACTATGAGACTTCAGAGGTGAGTCGTTACTATCTGACAGAGGCGCTGGGGTTGTAACGTTACCCGCTGAGGTCGAATCACGAAGATTTTAGCTTTCAAACTGTGTTGTGTGAACATAAATGACCGAAAGCTGCCGCCAGGACATTTAAAGAGGTTTTTAAGTGCTTGTTAACGTTAGTTACTATGTTGTTTATACAGAGGAAAGGATAATGACTTTATATTAATTTAAATAACAGCTCACTGTAACTCAATGGTAGAAACTCTGCTATAATTATCAATAACTTTGGTCATCACGTTTGCCAACAAAAGCACTAACGTTACCATGGTTATACTATAGGCTAATCTTCTTCATTCATTCTTCTCCATCTTAGCAAGGTTAGTAATAGTAACTTAGTTTAGCCTGTGAATTGTAAAAGTCATGCTAGTGACAGAGCGAATCACAGCAACATTAACATCTCAGCTTAATAAAAAAAACGATAAAGCGACTTACACTCAGCTGCTCTCACAAAGTGAGACGGGAATGCGAGAAGTCGGTGGAAAAGTGAAGCTCCGGTGTAACGTTAACGGTGTACCGGTAGGAAATGGCTGGATGCGTTACTACTTCTTCATGGATTGGATTTGCGGTAGTTTAACGGCTCTGGATCATCGCTATGGATACCAGGTGGAGAGGGGCTTTATTTAGGTGACCATAGGTGTGCCTGACTGTAAATATCCAGTTAGGGCAGCCTGACTGTGCAGCTCACAGCGGGAGAGGTGTCCATTTCTTTACTGTCACGGTGTCGGATCAGTTGATTCGCGCCGCAAGTCAAATTTATCAGTTAACCCTAACGTTATTATACATTTATGTTTCGAGCGTGAGAAAGTTGATGTGTGGCGTGAGAGCGTGTGAAAAGTGTCAGTTGCGTGAGAGTTGGCAGCTCTGGCTCAAGTTAGGTAGCGTTAGCTCGCCGGCTAACGCCGAGCAGTTGCTAATGTTGTCCGGTGCAAAGTTATATAGCTTTTACATTAACGTTACTTCATCAACCAATCACCCATGTTACTTTCCTCTGTACCACAATGTCAAAGTGTCAAAGCCTGCAAGAAATGATGTGACGGAAAAGAGCTAATGTGGAGCGATTTGTTTACGATCCCATAGTGACGCAGCCACGAGCAGCTAGCTAACGCTGCAGTAGCTCGGACCCGCCGCCGTTTGCTTCGTAACGTTCAATTTAGATTTATTGCTTTTTACTGATGGGTTCACAGCTTCTCCACCTCTCAGTGGCTGTAACTAACATGACCCACATAATATGCAACCCAGAGAAAGAGCCATCCACTAACACTAGTTACAGTAAATTTACTTACTGCGGTCTGTCTGTTATAAAGTGTGACACAATCTTATAATATTCAGTCCAGCTCTCTACCCGTTTCATTATCATCCAGTACATGTAGCTGTGCTGACACTGCTGAGCCTCCGGTGACAGATTCACAGATAGTAAAGATAATTACTGAAAAGCAGCAGGCGAGCTAACGATGTAGCACGTCGGCTAAATGCAGTAAATGTACCGTGATCATGTAACGAGCCTGGATTAGTTCAACATCAAGCTGATAAAAACATTACTGTAACCTTGCAGTGGGAGTTTACCTGAGTTTCCACCATGTTGTGTGAAGCTGGCTCCCCTCCTCCCTAACCCTAACCGCTTGTGGCCGCTGGAAACTACATAATGCCCCTTTAACACTAACTGCAGGATACCAGAGCTTTGCTAAATGGTCAGAAATGATGAATGGCAATATTATTTTATTATAGGCTATTAATATACAAAAACAAATAGTGTACATAAACATAGAAAGTCCCATGAAAAGAAAATACTCAAGTAAAGTACAAATAGGCCACCACTAATTTGGACTGCAGTAAGTAACTTAGGCCTCCTTAAGTTACTGTCCCCCACCGGAAATAACCACATCTTAACGGCTAAAACCCACTGACTCCCCAGAAGAGGCTCCGCTCTGCAGAGAATAGGCAGCAGGTCTGTTTTTGATCGAAGACATGTAAAGCTGCACAGAGCTGATCGAACCAGGCAGGAAGTCAGCCACTGAACGGCAGAGAGAATCCGGTCAATTTTCAAAATAAAACACCCCGTGGAGACTGATCCGGATCGTAAAACAAAAATAAACACGGTTAAAACGGACAAAAAGGAAATAATTTAACTACGTAGCCAACTTAATCATAATAGAAGCACAAAATGCAAACATTGATTACCAAATCAACAAAATGTAAACATGTCAGCAAATCAGGCAGGTAAAATGCTCTGATTCTGAAATGCTCCTTGTGGGAAATGCAGCCTGCAGTTTACAGAACGAAACATAGAGCACACAACACATAGAGCTGTGAAGAAGTTAGTACAAGCACAAAAAGGACAAATAACGCGGGACAGGCTGCACGGTTCGCTGCTAAAACTCCTCTGAGATGTTTCTCGGCAGGTAGCATCCAACATCTGTTCTGCCCTATACAGTCAATGGGTCTGCCGAATTATGCATCCACCTCTTAATAAGGTCCTTTTCAGGCACCTTACTGTGCATTACATTTACATTTATTCATGTAGCTGAGGCTTTTATCCAAAGCGACTCACAATTGCACGCTGATCAAACTCGGTTCTCACCACATATTTTCATAAGGAATGCTACTTCTGCTAAGTGTAATAAATAATTAACGAATCTAAACGTTCATAAAATATATACTTTGAGTCGTTTATCATCATTGATGTACCCCACAAAGGATATTATAACGTTTAAAAGCAGTTTTTGAAGGTGCATGCAAATCTCGGAACAACACCGGTGGACGCGTCAAAGCCGTGGCGCAGCTGTAAGTGCTGTAGCAGACACCAGCGTAACACTGCAGAGCTGTCTATAAACTTACCTCTGTAGCTGATGTTCTCCTTGTTGATGTGCCGCAGCACGAGCACCAACTGGCAGTGGGTGGAAATATCAGCTGTCTCATCTGCCAGAATAAACATTCCTCTTGAATGTAATCTTCAAGAACTGACAGCATGCAAACAAAGTTTGTTTTGCAGAGTCTTTGAGGTGCCTTTGAAAATGGTAGCTGTCTTAAGTTGCTCCTCCAACAGCTGTCCAGCAAGATGTCCTGAAAACAGCAGGGTCGTCAGAGGACGCGGTCTCATTGTATCCATGTGTGCCCTGTACACTCGTGTTTCTTAATCTTCTCAGATAAATGTGTCCTTTCCTCCTGTAACAGTCCATGTTGTATTCGTCCCCGCCGTTTCAAAAAGCGAGCATGGGAAGCAAAATAAGGCATTTAAATCACTGCATCCAGCTAAAGTTAGCCAGGGCTGAAAGCCTGTGTCGGTCTTCCGCATTCATCACTGTCAACAACGTCACGTGTCTCTCTCCCGCCGACTGACTGCGCTTGCGGCAGATTCTGGAGCCCCTTCCGGCATCAGATTCGAGGACGCTGATTGGCTTAATTTCTGTTGCTATGGGCGTATCTTTGTGTCAGCCAGTCAGCTATTGGCTACGCTGCTGTGTTTGCTCGGGCATCACCCCCAACAATAATTATTTAACCTATATTTTATATATTACACATTATTGCCCATTTTAAACACACATATGCTTAAAAAGTAATTACTGTTTATTAAAAAATATATTTTAAACTAAAAATCTGAACACTTTCCACCCATAGACCATCTATGAAAAGTTTCCACCACCAGGGAGGGCAGCGCCCTAGCGCCCTCTATTGGCCAGAGAACACAGATACGTGGGAGAGATTCTGAATGTGCAGAAAGAAAGAGCAGATAAGTTTCAGTGTTTCCCATACGTTCATATATTTGTGGCGGCCTGCCACAATATCAACGCTGACCGGCACATATTGATTTTTACTAGGCCCATTTAAAATCGTGTTTGACTGCAGAGCTGCAGGCAGCGCATATTCGTGGAGCACATCCTCTCCCTCGTGTCCCAGCTATTAAAAGTTATTAGTAAGTAGTAAGGAGCCTAGCTAAAAAGGAGAGATAAGTTAATGTTAAAATACAGCTGGGTTTTCAAAGCTAGCATGCTGTAGCCTATAGCTGTGCCACAGTTATTCAGTCATTCTGTGGGAAACACTGAGTATGGAGAATAAAGTCCAGTCAATAACTGATTAAAACGGATTAATTTATAACTGAGATGAAAAGGGGCCACAAACACATTTAAATAGGTTACTACCCCACAAAAGAGGAGGGAAGACTTAATCATGTGTGTTGACTCAGCAGGGATGATATTAAATAAGTTGATCTACAGGAGAAAAATATTTAAAAGCAATAAGAATGGCTGAGAGCCTCACTACATTATAACCTATTATTATATTTTGAACTGTCACCTGCCACCTGAATTTTTAGACATTTCCAACATAAATTGGTGCAGAACTTAGAGGAAATTTTCACCAGAATGCAGGGTATTAAGTGTTTAATGCTCAAAATCTTCTGGGGGAGGACCCCCATACCCTCCCCCCTTTCCCACTTATTAAGTGTCCCATCCAAGAAAACAGTATCTGGCTTCACACAAAGTTTCTGGGAGGAACATTCACTTAAATAAAATAACTTTTCACATGTTTTTTCATCTTTTCCATGTTTTTATTAACAACAGTAACAATGAAAAAATCTACAAAATTCAGGGCAAATAGCAAAATAGCAAGGGGTAAGGGACCTGGAAAATGAAAAGGGGGGCACTGGCCCAAAAGAGGTTGAGAACCACTGCTCTAACTATTCCTCTTGTCCATATCCTCATAAATAAATCCACAGGTAGAAATTGTTTCCTTTTGCATAGATATAAGACAGCAACGGTACAGAAGATTACAGAAATGAGTTAATTAATGAGAAAAAAAGAGGCTCCACTCTCCGCCTGCCTGTCTCCAAGATTCCAAACCTTCTTGTGAGAGTATCCCCGAGCAGTTAAAGTGCATGCAGTTAATAGGAAACACCAGTCATACAGTATTCGTCTGTTTCCCAAATGAAATATGAGATTTTTATACAGTGTAAATCATCCACACACATTTTAAATACGAGAAATTACTTCTACTTCAATGAACATGTAAATGACTGTTTCACATATGAACTTTATAGTTACTGCAGGCTACTTAGTGTAATATTTCTGTTTATCAATAAACTGCATTTGGGCTCCTACGCAGCCTGAGGCCTCTGTCAGGACCAAGCAGCTTGAGGCCCCTGTCCAGCCCATGTAGCATGTGTCCACTAGCCAGCCTAACGAGCCCCCATCCACAACCACAGGTCATGATTGTCCCATGGAATCAACTCTGACTGACTCCCCTGTAAGTGATATCCTCATATTCAAACAATGTAAATGAGAACAATTTGCTTAACGTGATTCTTTTTTTTAAATTTTATTTTAAACTTTGTACATGATTATAACCAAATGTTGTGTTGTTGCAGGTGGAGCTAGAGGGTTGGGTGCGTCTGTGGGAAAACCCCAATGGCATCCCATCTGCCGACATTTCCTGGCTCAAAGAGGACACAGAAGGAGGACTGTCCCCCCTGTACAAATCTATAAGGACGACACTGGTCTGTTGAAGAGGTGACAGGTGATGAAGTCAGACCGCATGTGGTCTTACCCACCAGAACCTCCAGGTTATGTCGGGGGTGCTCTGCCAACTCCACAGCTTTTTCCGGAGCCGTGTCTTTGTGTTACGCCCTGTTGGAGAGTGGAGGTGCTCTCTGAAGTGTCCTTGAGGTGATGAGTGTGTGGGCAGAGGACAGAAAGTGCACCTCTAGAAGTCTGGCTTCTATTCACGGGTACAACTCACTTCCCCTGTGTTAGATGTGTTACATTACAGTAGTATATTTATTACTATGTAAGTAAACATGCAGGAAAAAGAACATAAAGTCATTGGCCTTTATTCATTTTTTTCCCATATGTACTTTAGGTACGTCACATCTGTGATGTGTCCAGGTACAAGGTGCTCCCTGCCATCCAGCCAGCAAGTGGGTAATATACCGATCATAATGTCAATTCAATTTTATTTATATAGCGCCAAATCACAACAACAGTTATCTCACAGTGCTTTTCATAAAGAGCAGGTCTAGACCGAACTCTGAAGTTATTTACAGAAGCCCAACAATTCCCACCAAGAGCAGCACCAGGCGACACAGGCAAGGAAAAACTTCCTTTAAGAGGCAGAAACCTCGAGCAGAACCATGGCTCAGGGTGGGCGGCCATCTGCCTCGACCGGTTGGGGGAGAGGGGGAGAGAGAGAGAGAGAGAGAGAGAGAGAGGGCAAGAGAAAGAGAGAGAGGGCAAGAGAGAGAGAGAAGGACAGAGAGAGAAAGCAGAGGGAGGCAGCCTACACAGTATACACAGAGAGGTACAAACAGTAAAGGTAATGTTGCTATAGACTGAATGAAAAATGGTACAGATATTTATAGTAATGTTAATGATAATAATAACAGTAATAATAGCAATAGGACTAGTAACAGCAGTTGCAACTGTAGAGAGAGAGAGACGGAAAGACGGACGGAGACGGACGGAGAGACAGACAGAGAGAGAGACGGAGAGACGGACGGAGAGACGGACAGAGAGAGAGAGAAAACGGAGAGACGGACGGAGACGGACAGAGAGACAGACGGAGAGACGGACGGAGAGAGAGAGACGGAGAGACAGACGGAGAGACGGACGGAGAGATGGACAGAGAGAGAGAGAAAGACGGAGAGACGGACGGAGATGGACGGAGAGAGAGAGACGGAGAGACAGACGGAGAGACGGACGGAGAGATGGACGGAGAGAGAGAGAGACGGAGAGACGGACGGACGAGAGAGAGAGAGACGGGCGGAGAGACAGATGGAGAGACGGACGGAGAGAGAGAAAGACGGACGGAGAGACAGATGGAGAGACGGACGGAGAGAGAGAGACGGAGAGACAGACGGAGAGACGGACGGAGAGATGGACAGAGAGAGAGAGAAAGACGGAGAGACGGACGGAGACGGATGGAGAGACAGACGGAGAGACGGACGGAGAGAGAGAGAGACGGGCGGAGAGACAGATGGAAAGACAGACGGAGAGAGAGAGAGACGGACGGAGAGAGAGATGGAGAGACAGACGGAGAGACGGACGGAGAGATGGACAGAGAGAGAGAGAAAGACGGAGAGACGGACGGAGAGATGGACAGAGAGAGAGAGAAAGACGGAGAGACGGACGGAGAGACAGACGGAGAGACGGACGGAGAGACAGACGGAGAGACGGACGGAGAGAGAGAGAGACACGGAGAGAGAGAGAGACGGGCGGAGAGACAGATGGAGAGACGGACGGAGAGAGAGAGAGACGGACGGAGAGAGAGATGGAGAGACAGACGGAGAGACGGACGGAGAGATGGACAGAGAGAGAGAGAAAGACGGAGAGACGGATGGAGACGGACGGAGAGACAGACGGAGAGATGGACGGAGAGACAGACGGAGAGAGAGAGAGACGGGCGGAGAGACAGATGGAGAGACGGACGGAGAGAGAGAGAGACGGACGGACAGACAGATGGAGAGAGAGAGAGACGGATGGATAGACAGACGAAGAGAGAGAGAGACGGCAAGACGGATGGAGACAGAGAGAGAGAGAGAGGGAGACGGGCGGACAGAGACAGAGGCAGGGACGGACGGACGGACGGAGACAGAGAGAGAGACGGACGGAGAGACAGATGGAGAGACGGACGGAGAGACGGACGGAGAGGGAGAGACGGAGAGAGAGAGAGATGGACGGAGACAGAGCGAGAGAGAGGGGGACGGACGGACGGACGGAGACAGCAAGAGAGAGTTGTAATTGTAGCAGAGGGCGTCGAGCAGGAACACGGGGGCAGCAGGAGACTCTCAACCACAGATCCAGACTCCACAGCTCCAGAGCCAGGAACACCTGCAGGAAGTGACAGGAGGAGAGAGGAGACGACAAAGCACACGACTACGGGAAAGGCAAGAAGTTGAGTTAGTAACATGCATTAATAGGATGAGGTTGCATACAGAGGGAGAGAGAGGAGAAGGGAGCTCAGTGCATCATGGGAAATCCCCCGGCAGTCTAGGCCTATAGCAGCATAACTAAGGGATGGTTCAGGACTCACCTGAGCCAGCCCTAACTATAAGCTTTATCAAAGAGGAAAGTCTTAAGCCTACTCTTAAATGTAGAGACGGTGTCTGCCTCCTGAACCCAAACTGGAACCTGGTTCCACAGGAGAGGAGCCTGATAGCTGAACGCTCTGGCTCCCATTCTACTTTTGGAGACTCTAGGAACCACAAGTAATCCTGCATTCTGGGAGCGCAGTGCTCTGGTGGGGTAGTAAGGTACTATGAGCTCTTTAAGATGGTGCCTGAACATTAAGAGCTTTGTATGTGAGAAGAAGGATTTTAAATTCTATTCTGGATTTTACAGGAAGCCAATGCAGAGAAGCTAAGACAGGAGAGATATGATCTCTTTTACTGGTTCCTGTCAGACCACGTGCTGCAGCATTCTGGATCAGCTGAAGAGTCTTAATGGACTTTTTCAAGCAGCCTGATAATAAGGAATTGCAGTAATCCAGTGTAGAAGTAACAAATGCATGGACTAGTTTTTTCTGCATCATTTTTAGACAGGATGTTCCTGATTTTTGCAATATTACGTAGGTAAAAAAAGCGGTCCTTTAATGTGAGAGTTAAACGACATGTCCTGATCAAAGATAACTCCAAGATTTCTTAGTGGTGCTGGAGGCCAGGGCGATGCCATCCAGGGAAACTATATCTTTAGATAATGTGTTACGGAGGTGCTTAGGGCCTAGAACAATAACTTCAGTTTTATCTGAGTTTAACATTAGAAAATTACAGGTCATCCAGGTTTTAACATCCTGAAGACACATTTGAAGCTTAGCTAACCAGCTTAGAGCGGTTCCTTTAATGCCAATGAAATGTTCCAGTCTCTGTAATAGGATCTGATGGTAAATGGTATCAGATGCAGCACTAAGATCTAGTAAAACCAATACAGAGACAAGTCCTTTGTCTGATGCAGTTAGAGGTCATTAGTAATTTTCACCAGTGCTGTCTCTGTGCTATGGTGAGCTCGAAATCCTGACTGAAAATCCTCAAATAAACTATTGCTATGTAGAAAGTCACACAGCTGTTTGGCGACTGCTTTCTCCAGGACCTTAGAGAGAAATGGAAGGTTAGATATAGGTCTATAGTTGGCTAAAACGTCTGGATCCAGGTTGGGCTTTTTCAGAAGAGGTTTAATTACAGCTACTTTAAAGTACTGTGGCACGTAGCCTGTTGATAAAGACAGATTGATCATATCTTGTAGAGAATTGCTGACTAAGGGTAAAACTTCTTTAAGCAGCCTAGTCGGGATGGGGTCTAAGAGGCAGGTAGATGGTTTAGATGAAGAAATTATTGAAGTTAGTTGGTAAAGATTGAGGGAAGCAAAGCCGTCTAAACATATCTGGTTTTACAGCTGTTTCTAAGGTTCCTGAGTTTAGAGATAAGTCGGTGCCAGTTGAGGGCAGGTCTTGGTGGATTTTGTTTCTAATAGCTAGAATTTTATCATTAAAGAAGCTCATGAAGTCGTAACTACTAAGAGCTATGGGAATACTTTGCTCAATAGAGCTGTGACTTTCTGTCAGCCTGGCTACAGTGCTGAAAAGAAACCTGGGGTTGTTCCTATTTTCCTCTGTTAATGACAAGTAGTACGCTGCTTTGGCATTACGGAGGACCTTCCTATAAGTTTTAAGACTATCTTGCCAAATTAAATGAGAATTTTCCAGTTTGGTGGAACGCCAATTCCTCTCAAGTTTCTGCGATATTTGCTTTAATTTGCGAGTTTCAGTATTATACCATGGAGCTAACCGTCTTTGTTTTAGTATTTTCTTTTTTAGAGGGGCTACAGAGTCGAGTGTTGTTCGCAGCGAGCCTGCAGCACTATCAACAAGATGATCGACTTGGGAGGGACAGAAATTAGCATAAGAGTCCTCTGTTACTTTGTGACCTGATAATGAATTTACAGCTGATGGGACACTATTAAATGTTCAATTTCAACACAATATACCAGACCAAGGTCGAGGCTGTGGTTAAAACAGTGAGTCGGTTCATGAACACTCTGAGAGAAGCCAATTGAATCTAATAGAGAGATAAACGCAGTACTAAAGCTGTCATTCCAAACATCCACATGAATATTAAAATCCCCTACGATAATAACTTTGTCCATTTTAAGGACTAAAGTTGACAAAAACTCTGCAAATTCAGATGAGAATTCAGAGTACGGACCAGGTGCTCGGTACACTATAACAAATAGAATTGGTTGCAGTGATTTCCAGCTTGGGTGTGAAAGACTCAGAACTAGGCTTTCAAATGAGTTATAATTTAGTTCAGGTTTAGAGCTGATTACTAGGCTGGAGTCAAAGATAGCTGCAACTCCAGCTCCTCGGCCTGTGCTTCGAGGAATGTGAGTATTAATATGACTGGGAGGGGTGGATTCATTTAGGCTTACATATTCTCCATCACCCAGCCAGGTTTCAGTAAAACAGAATAAATCAATTTCATAATCTGATATTAGTTCATTTACTAGTACACCTTTAGAAGAGAGAGATCTGATGTTTAAGAGTCCACATTTTACTCTCCTATTCGTTTGCACTATTGCTCTTGTGGTTTTAATTTTTATGAGGTTTTTATGCACAGCTCCTCTTCTGTTTACCTTTGATTTAAATAATTTCAATGGTCGGGGGACAGACACCGTCACTATAGGGTTTTCACTAAGTAACTCCTGGAACGGAGGAGCAGAGAAGTGTGTTAAACTGCGACTCTGCGTAGGGTTTTGGGTGGGTAACTGCTGAATTAGAAGGGCAGAGAAGTGTGTTAGACTGCGACTCTGCCTCCTGGTCTCAACTCTGGGTTGTCATGGATTTGGTCCGCTAATAAAGTTGGCCAGATTTCTAGAAATGAGAGCTGCTCCTTTCCAAGTAGGATGGATGCCGTCTCTCCGAATCAGACCAGGTCTTCCCCAGAAAGTCTGCCAATGATCTACAAAGCCCTCATCGTTGGCTGGACACCACCTCGATAACCAGCGGCGGAATGATGACATACGTGTCATCACTGGTCAGATTGGGCAGGGGTTCAGAGAAAACTACGGTGTCCGACATTGTTTTTGCGTATGAACACACCGACTCAACATTAATCTTAGTGACCTCCGATTGGCGTAACCGGGAGTCATTACCGCCGACGTGAATAACAATCTTACTGTATTTACGTTTATCCTTAGCCAGCAGTTTCAAATAGGACTCGATGTCGCCCGCTCTGGCCCCAGGGATGCATTTGACTATGGTCGCTGGCTTCGCTAGCTTCACGTTTCGCAAAATGGAGCTGCCAATTATCAGAGTTGGTTTCTCAGCAGGTGTGTCACTGAGTGGGGAAAATCTGTTAGAAACGTGAGCAGGTTGTTGGGGCCCCGTGAGCTTTGAATGCTTACGACTATTCCTCCTTCAGACAGTCACCCAGCCACCCTTTCCTGGCTGCTCAGGAGATGCCGGGGGACGGCTAGCAGAGGCTAACTCAGGCCGGTCTGCACCGACTAATGGGGACTGGCTAGCTACAATAGCTAAAGGCTGATCTACCAAGGTGCGGAGCCGGACTTCTAACTCACTGAGCCTCGCCTCCATGTCTACTAATAAACTACTAGGAGTAACTGAACATCTGACACACCGAGCAGGAGAATGCAGGAGAGCGAGAGGGAGAATGAGAAGCCCTCACTAGCTGCTAAGCTAAAGTCGCTAACGGCTAGGCTAAAGTATGGTAGCGTTGGCTACCAAAACCTTTTTTTTTCGTGAATTTTATTTATGCAGATCTGCACCCCCAGCTGTGAACTGATTCCAGAGGACCCAAGCCCTGGCGTTACAGGCCCAGTAATAATGTCGAAAGACAGCAGACCTAAACCACCCTGCTCGGTGGGCTTCTGTAAGTGGGTCTTTGAAATACGGGGGGGGCTTGGAGGCCCAGAAAAAAGGCAAGAACGAATAGCATTTCTGATCTCCTCCAGTGTAAAGTCCAATTCCAGCCTCGCAGGCCCGGAAAGTACTGGAATGTCTAAAGTATTGAGAAAATTGGCAATGTCTGTTTCCGTAGCCATAGATCTGGAAGTATATAGTTGGCTGTAGAAGCTAAAAAATCTATCATTGATCTGCTTGTGATCACTTAAAAGCTGACTATTGGGCGAGGAAATTCTCTCTCTCCCTCTGAGTGCAACCTCATCCCATTAATGCATGTTACTTACTCGATTTTTTCCCTCTCCGGTGGTCGTGTGCTTTCTCCTCTCCTCCTGTCGCTTCCTGCAGGTGTTCCTGGCTCTGGAGCTGTGGAGTCTGGATCTGTGGTTGGGAGTCTCCTGCTGCCCCCGTGTTCCTGCTCGACACCATCTGCTACAAATACAACTGCTGTTACTAGTCCTATTGCTATTATTACTGTTATTATCATTAACATTACTATAAATATCTGTACCATTTTTCATTCAGTCTATAGCAACATTACCTTTACTGTCTGTACCTCTGTGTGTATACTGTGTAGGCTGCCTCCCTCTGCTTTCTCTCTCTGTCCTCTCTCTCTCTCTCTCTCTCTCTCTTGCCCTCTCTCTCTCTCTCTCTCTCTCTCCCCTCTCCCCCAACCGGTCGAGGCAGATGGCCGCCCACCCTGAGCCATGGTTCTGCTCGAGGTTTCTGCCTCTTAAAGGAAGTTTTTCCTTGCCTGTGTCGCCTAGTGCTGCTCTTGGTGGGAATTGTTGGGCTTCTGTAAATAACTTCAGAGTTCGGTCTAGACCTGCTCTTTTTGAAAAGCACTGTGAGATAACTGTTGTTGTGATTTGGCGCTATATCAATAAAATTGAAATTGAAATTGATAATTATATTATGATCGTTATATTCCGTGACAATGTTGAATACCCCTCTCGCCTTGGAGGAGAAGCTGGATTGGTACACCTGAGACACCCACGCAGATAAACGCCTCTGCTCCGAAGGTTGGATATGGGTCTCCTGCAAAAACAATATCATACGACAGGTACTTTAGATGCAAAAATACTTTACCTCGTTTAAGAGCTCCGCCCACACCCCTGCAATTCCAAGTAGTAACAGTGATGTGACTCATCCCTGAACTAAGTGAGTAAGTGACATGGATCTATGTGGAGGGACAGATGGTAAAGTTTGACATGTGACATATAAAGGGCTGGCAGTACATCCAATGACAAAAAATAGCAGATAAGGAAAGACAAGTAAAACCCCCACAAAACCCAAACCTGCTAAACAAACGAGATGCTATTGAAACACATGCAATGTGCTGCGTCGGTGATCAGTTAAAAATAAGCGTCAGATCTGAACATTTATGAAAACGCTGGATAGGAAAATAACTTGTCAGAGATTCACAGCCCCATGGCTGGCGATACCCGCTAATATAGCATCGTTGCTAGCCGTTGATGAACTCGTCTTGGATGTATCCCTCTGACTATCGTCTTTCTTAGGCATGTTGATATGAACACATCTCCGACAGGCTGCGGCACGGTTTAATGAGCAACGCAGCGAAAAATAATGTTGAAGTGCAATGTCATTCAAATAAAATGAAGGAGCTGGCACGGAGCACTCGGAAAACACGTCTACTCCATCACTGCACGCGAGCGCCCCGCCCCCCCGCTACCAAAATGTTTGAAAACAACTATGAGAGTCTAGTCAGTCACTAAAAGGTGGAAAGAACTGTTAGTGCTTTGGCAAAATTACTGTAAGAATAAGTGTTTAGGGGACAGTTGGCCACTGTAATAACAAATCTAACAATTTTAACTGGTATTTAGCGAGAGCAACAAACACGCTACCAACACAGAAGCACCGGAAACGGAAATGAGTCGACACACTTACCGCAGTACGTCCCTGCGTACTGGGGTGTGGATAGGAATGTTGTCCGCCTTCTGAAGGACCGGACTGAAGGGAACACTATGGTCAAGGTGTGGCAGCAGATACAGGAGAACCACATTGAGGAGTAGCTTTACCTTAAGGAGCTGTACACCACGGTCCTTATGACTGTAGCAGAACCCGGCGGGATTGTCTCTGCGTTTAGGCACACGTTCCAGGCTCCACCTCCTCCAAGGGAGCTTCCCTCCGCTCGGCTCTTGCGACACACCTTCCTGCTGGCAGAGGCCAACAATGTGCAGGATTACCGGAGCCAGATCCTCTCCACTTTTGGCACTGTGCAGAAAATGGATTCCACCAAGAAACTATGTAAATCAAACCGTATGTTATTCCGTTTAAAACACATTTTTACACTGTTGCTAAATAATGAAGACAACCCACATGTCAATAGAATTTAACAGATGTTATCACATTATGCAAACTTCACATATTTTTATTTTAGGTGGTAAAGAAGCTTTGTGGGGAGGGTCAAGGCTCAGCTGAGTGGTTCACCAGCATCAGAAACAAGCACTCCCAAATAGTTTTGTTTGTACTGACCTATAGGGAGTCCACTAAGAAGCTGGAACCGATGTGCCGTGGAGTCATGGAAAGGTTCCGACTAGCCAATCAGCCTGTGCCCAAAATCTTGTACTTGGACCGTGGGTGTTGCCGTGCGCAGGGCCCGACAGGGGTGGAGACTTTGTTCAGGCCTTGGGTGACTCAGGTTTTGTGAAAAACGGCGAGTTGTGAAGTGGCGACACACACGCCAGCGTCCTCACTCACTCGCGAACCAGCAGGGCGAGCAGTGTGGATGTGAGTGTGAGGATACTTTTTAAATGCCGTTTGTCAGCCAATTTGCCCGCCTCAACACCCGCTGTCGGCAGCTGTTCGGAGACAGAAGAATTTCCAGGCCCCTGCTGGTGTCCCTTCTAATGAGCTGCTTGGGTTGGAGTACCTGTTTAGCCAGAGCACAGGTGAATCTGCACCCTTCTGTCTTCAGGACATTGTCAATGATGGACCTGGTCCAGAGGAAGAGGTGGTTCAGCCTGGGCAGCCTGCTCCTGACCCAGAGGCAGACGAAGTGTACCAGAGCGATGCGGAGGCACGTGACGATGCGCTTGATGCCATCCTGCCCCACATTACGCTCACCAGTAATGAAACCTTCACTGTTCTCCTTCTGGCCTTTGTGAGTAACAGTGTGTTTCTGCTAGAATGAAATACAAGTTGGTGGACAATATGCACATTTGAACTTAGAACATTTGTGCGGCAGTCTTTTAACAGGAGGATGCCTGCAGTCCAAACCCTCTTCCTGGCTCTGCTCTGTGCTGGTGGAGGTTGGCCTGACAGAGGACAAGCTGTCACTTACCACTGAGCAGAGGAACAAGGTCAGTGAAGTCTGGAAAGCAGTGGAGGAGCATGACGAGCAGCCTCAGCAGGTTCAACCAGCTGTACAGAACCCACTGGGCCAACACCCTCTGCTGCCGCACAAAAACAGATGAGCTTGCTGCTGTGATACAGAGGGTAAAGATGGCCATTCGCTACGCACCAGCACAACAGGACATCAGTGCTCAGCAGAACAGGCTGATGGTCACCCTGGTTAAGCTGTTGTGATTTGGTGGTACATGCAAATGTGCAATGCATTGATTATAGAGGATGGATTGATGCATATAGAGGGGAAGGATGGTGGTGGAAGAAGGATGCCCTCTGTTTAGGCTGGTCTGGGAGGGTGTTCAGAAGACCAGGTGGAGGAGACTTCGTGTGGGGGTTCTGTCTTGGAAGTGTTTTCACACGAGGTTATTACAAGCTCCCCCAGAGGGCACCTTTTTGAGTATGAAGGGATGAGGAGGAGGGAAAAGGGGATGAAGGGATTAGGGGAGCAGGGATGAAAGGATGAGGGGATGAGAGGAGCAGGGATTAAGGGATGAAAGGATGAGAGGAGCAGTGAGGGGAGCAGGGATGAAAGGATAAGGGGATGAGAGGAGCAGGGATTAAGGGATGAAAGGATGAGGGGAGCAGGGATTAAGGGATGAAGGAATGGAGGGATGAGGTGAGGAGGGATGAAAGGATGAGGGGAGCAGGGATTAAGGGATGAAGGAATGGAGGGATGAGGTGAGGAGGGATCAAAGGATGAGGGGATGAGGGGAGGAGCAGGGATTAAGGGATAAAGGGATGGAGGGATGAAGGGAACAGATTTAGTCCTTAGTGGATGGACTAAAGCAGCGTGTCATGGTCTTCCAGACACCACGGAAGAAGGCACGCACTCTTTTCTTTTTCTTCACATCCCTGTGATGGACGAGGGATTTCTGCGTGCCTTCTTCCTGCTGCAGTACTTTGATCTCATCGATCAGGATGACAGCCACATTGCTCTGCAGACTGACTGACGATGATGCTTCAGTCTCATGAGTTTGCACCATGGCCAGCTCTTCATCCCCAGGGACTTCTGGGGAGGCTTCCTCCTTCTCCAGGACTTGGGGAGAATCCTGTGTCTCCTGAAGAGGCTCTCTTGCCCTCTGAGTGCAGGGCAGGAGGTGTATTTCAGCCACAGTGGTCTGCAGATTGACTGCCGATGTTGCTTCAGTCTCATGAGTTTGCACCATGGCCAACTCTTCATCCTCAGGGACTCCTGGGGAGGCTTCCTCCTTCTCCAGGACTTGGGGAGAATCCTGTGTCTCCTGAAGAGGCGCCTCTTCTTGCCCCTCTGAGGTGCAGGGCTGGAGGTGTATTTCAGCCACAGTGGTCTGCAGATTGACTGACGATGTTGCTTCAGTCTCATGAGTTTGCACCATGGCCAGCTCTTCATCCCCAGGGACTTCTGGGGAGGCTTCCTCCTTCTCCAGGACTTGGGGAGAATCATCTCTCTCCTGAAGAGGCGCCTCTTCTTGCCCCTCTGAGGTGCTGGGCTGGAGGTGTATTTTATTGACCATATCCCGGATAGCAGAGATGGCACCATGTCTGGCAGACAAATAACTGTCGTCATAGTCCATGTGGTCGAAGGACTCGGAGCAGTCGGTGAACCCCTCAAAGATGCCGTGCACGATGGCTCTGGCAGCTGAAGTGCACAAGCTAAGCACTACAGTTCTAGGCACAGAGCCGAAGTGAGACAGAGAAGGAGCTACTGAGTCAGTCAGCAGATCGGCAATCTTGTCACTGGCAAGTTCACGCTTGTCTTGTAGCTCTGGTTCCTCCAGGAGGAACTTCAGAGCGATGTCCACCACCTCTGGCACCAGGGACACAGTCTTCTGTTCCAGCTCCAAGAGCTCTGCAGGTTTTGTGTCTGCTTCAGAGAGGGGACCACTGGGGATCTGAATGCCCCCAATGATCCTTAGCAGCTCCCTGTACAGAGTTTGAAGGATGTTTTGGACATCCTCCTCTGCTGCTGAGCTGATGAGTGAAACAAAGATTTCAAGGCCGTCCAGTGTGACCTTCCTGCTCAACAGCTGTGAAAGCTGCTCTTCTCTGTCCAGTTCCTGCAGGAGCTCTTCTTCCATTTGATTGAGACAGAAGTGCCTCGCTGTGGTCCAGGCCTGTCAAAAATCACACTTTAGTCACACCAGGAGCATAATGGAGCTGACAGTAGGCTATTTTTTAGGGCTGCAACAATTGATTAAAATCGATTTCTGAAAGAGTTGGCAACGAATTTCATAATCTATTCGTTGCACAACGCGGAAATGTTTGAGTAATTGTTTTGAAACATGGCGGAGGCAGAGAAAGCAGTACGACCTAAGTCATCCAAGGTGTGGGAGCATTTCACACCAAATAAACCGAAAAAAGTGTTGTGTTAATTGCAAGGTATGCAAAATCGACATGGCCCGGGACAGGAGCACCTAAAATTAATTTTTTATACATCATATGAAAGCTGAAAAAAATAATCTTTCCACTGATGTATGGTTTGTTAGGATAGGACAATATTTGGCCGAGATACGCCTATTTGAAAATCTGTAATCTGAGGGTGCAAAAAAATCGCCCTTAAAGTTGTCCATTTCTATTGCTGATTGTGCTGCATCCACGTACAATTATATATATTATTATTATTATTATTATTATTATTATTTATTTATTTTATTATTATTTTTTTTATTTTAAGGTGGGAAATTTACAAAATATCTTCATGGCTTCAAGGCTAACAATGATGAATATCTTTTTCTTTTTTATAAATGATTTATTGTTCTGACAGCTCAGGTGCACTTTATTTAAAAAAAAGCCTATATATTTGGCTAATGTAAAGCATCATGTTGCTTACATACAAAAATGTATGTTTTTTGTGTAAGTCCATTTTTTTAAATTTATTATTATTTTAGCAGCTCGGGGATGTTCAATGGAAGATGAGCAACCTGTTTATGCACTTTATGAAGATTTCGGTTGTGTTTTTGAAAAAAGGGTTGGAAATTAATTATTTTTTGTTTTGTTTTTATCCGATTCATCGATTAATCGAAAAATAATCAACACATTAATTGATTAGTAAGATAATCGTTAGTTGCAGCCCTACTAATTTTTACATGAAACTAAACAGTTAACATTAAAATATTGCTCTGAAGTCTGAAGATCCTCTATTGTACGTACCAGTTCAGCCATGAACAGGTCCCTTTCCCTGATCCTCTCCATCTCAAATTTTTCCTGAAGCCTGCAAAAACAAAAAACACTGCTTTATAAAAAGTTCTAATTTAACATGTTTCCGTCAGTGTATCAGTTAAACCAATGATCACTTTGACTCACTCCTCAAGGAAGCTTCTTCCTCTCAACAGCCAGGTCTTCATGTCTTTGACCGATAAATGAACAGGAACCAGACCCTCCTGCTGCATCAGCATAAACTGCCTCAGCATCATTTTCTGCAACACAGATTCGGTACAGTTCAGTTTAACAGCTCACAGAAACACCATATTATGGAATGTAACATAAATAATAGTAATAATAATAATCTTTATTTGTAGAGTACTTTTCAAAAACAAGTTACAAAGTGCTTTAACAAGTGTAAAGACAATAATACAAAAACAAAACAAGATAAAAGCAAGAAAACATTGAAAAGACTAAAATACACGTTTAAGATAAATATAAAATAAGTAAAATAGAATAAAATAAAGTAATGAACAGTGCACTTTTACATTAACAGGAACTCACCTCTGCTTTGTAGCAACATTGCTCTTCTGCAGAGAAGCAGGATGGTCTCATCTTTTCGACTTGTTTGAAAATGGCGGGGGTTTCCATGTTTGACATTTATCGAGGTTAAAGTTTTGAACAGGTTTGAAAAAACAGGTTTGCTGAACGCAGTGAACAAGTGAACGACTGTCTTTCAGAGGGACTGGATAACTGAGCTTTCAGATACCAAGTGATGGAGAATCTCCAAACGCAGCTCAAATTCACAGCGTGCGGAACGTAGAACTAGGTGACATCAACGCCATCATAATGGCGAAGGTTCCTTCACAGAACACATCAAAGCAAAGCATAGAACTGATATGCAAATTAGGGAATCAGCTAAGCCCCTGGTATTTTCATCACAAATGTATCTGACAGAAATTTAAGAGTAAACATCTTTCATACCACAAACTGTCAAACGATTAGAGTTATATTATTTACCATTTAGAAATCTTTGTTTACTCTTTATCTTTCTTATTGTCAACAAACCCCATTAAAAGACCCCAAACCAACAATGAATTGATCCTACTAACAAGTATATAACTTTTTCACCATCGAGCTCCATTGTAGTGAAAAAAATTAGACACACCTGCATGTTAAATCCCCACTGTTCAAATTACTGATCCTCTGAGCACTTTTGATGATCGGCTTTACTTTTCTATTGTTGGAGGTCCCACTGACTCTAATGTCTGCATACAAATTTATATAGTGATTAGAAAATCGATTTTGAAACTAAAACTCAGTGTTGGAAAAGAGAAGTGTTAAGGTGTGGTGATGGTGCAGTGGATAAGACGCATGCCTTTGGTGTGAGAGACCTGGGTCCAACTCCCCACTGTGACACGTCCACCAATCTGTCCCTGACCAAGACACTTAACCCCAAGTTGCTCCAGAGGCGTGCAACCTTTGACATAAATAGCAATTCAAAGTTGCTTTGGATAAAAGCATCAGCTAAGAAGTTTGTTAGCAATAATGCTAAAGCACCCTGTGAGCTGAAACGTCTAAAAATGGACTCACAGGTAGCAGGAAGACATGGACAGTATAGCTTGTCCAACTCTGGCGTTACAGCTTTATTGCGCGCGGCAATGAGTTTTCGGCGGATGATCAATTTTCGGCACGACACCCATCGCTTCCTCCAGCGTATGTTCTGAATGTGATTGCGGACAAAGAGGAGAGGCTGTTTGCAACAAGATAATTCTTGTCACAAATCTGATGAAGCACTTGAAGGTGCACAGAATAATCTGCGTAGGCTACGGCGTAGGCTACGGCGTAGGCTACGGCGTAGGCTACGGCGTAGGCTACGGCGTAGGTAGGCTACGGCGCAGGTAGGCTACGGCGCAGGTAGGCTACGGCGCAGGTAGGCTACGGCGCAGGTAGGCTACGGCGTAGGTAGGCTACGGCGTAGGTAGGCTACGGCGCAGGTAGGCTACGCAGAGCTAGTCTCTTCCTGCTTTCTCTGGTTTTAACAGCTAACAACGGAAAACTGAGAGCCTCCCTTAAAGTCACAGTTCTCAAGTACCAGAACAAGCATAATGTAACAGCCTGCTCTACACCAATAACAGTAAAATTTAAATAATTAAGTTGAATGCAGTAAAAAATATATTTATCCATTATGCTTAATTAACTTTTAAATATTTCCCTATTTTAATATAGTTTTCTAACTCAAAATATCTCACATAGTAAGACTAAAAACTGAGAAAAAATATAGCTGAATTGCCACGTAAAAAATGTTCAATAAATATTCAATAAATGTTTGATTTGATTCACTTGAATCACACACAAATTAGGACTGAATTTTTTCTAGATGGAAAGTGTATACTGTATATTGCACTTTGCTCTGTTATACTAAGATTTAGAATTAGAGTTCAGCAGTTTGATTGAAGATAACTTGAGTTTGTTTGATTTACATTTCCTGTAAGACCGGGACAAAAAAGAAAAAAGGTAAACCAGGTCAAGGTCCCTGTTTGTCGTACCTGATCTAACAATGTCGCGTAAACTGTAGGTCACACATTGTCTAGCAAGGTTTAACTTTCTCTTTCTGTTCCAGAAAGAGTAAACAAGTTATATGAGTGTTGTTTTCACTTTCTGTCCCTGTTTCTGAGTCCTTTCTTTAATATACCCATAAATTCATCTCCAGGATATAGTGTTAGTTGCCACAGAAAATTACATAGGGTTTTACATTTTTCTCAACATAGTAGTGTGTCTATATGCGTTTACTTGAGAACGATAGAACAGGGCCGAATGAGATAAACTCACACTAAGATTTGTTCAAAGACACATTTAGAGAAATACACTTACACTGCCAGAGTTAGATGAGAACATCAATACTAGAAGAACCTGTGGCCTGTGAACGCTGTCAAATGAACAGACGCATACACTGAAAATCAGACAAGATAAACTGAATAAGACAAAATAAACTACAGGAGATAAACTACAAACATCAAAGTGACCACGATTCAAAATTTTGTTTTGTTTTGTTTGTTTTATTGTTTTGTTTGTAATGTTATAAAACATTTGTACTTATTGTTCATTTTCGTTTTTTAATTCTATCCCATTTGTGAAGCAATAAGTGCTTTATCTCTGCGTGACAAATAAAGTTATTATTATTATAATAAACCACACAAAGTAACTACTTCTTCTTCATGGATTGGATTTGCGGTAGTTTAACGGCTCTGGATCATAGCTCTGGATATCAGATGGAGAGGGGCTTTATTTAGGTGACCATAGGTGTGCCTAACTGTAAATATCCAGTTAGGGCAGCCTGACTGTGCAGCTCACAGCGGGAGAGGTGTCCACTTCTTTACTGTCACGGTGTCGGATCAGTTGATTCGCGCCGCAAGTCGAATTTATCAGTTAACCTTAACGTTATTATACATTTATTTTTCTAGCGTGAGAAAGTTGATGTGGCGTGAGAGCGTGTGAAACGTGTCAATTGCGTGAGTCTCACGCCAATTGCGCAAGAGTTGGCAGCTCTGCTTACCATAACTCTCAATTTAGGGTATTGAGGATGGAAACCAACCTACGTCGTTACACAATGTATTGGGATGAGTATCCACCATATTGTGAGGCCACAAACATCAGCCGGTGTGACACCAAAATGTGTGACCTATCAGATTCTGTGACCCAAATGGAAAGTTAAGCCAGAGGCTTTGTTGACGATGTTGCTGTAGTTTGGTTGGGTTTAGGCACCAAAAGTACTTGGTTATGGTCATAGACTGTATGGTGATGGTCAGGAAAACATCGTCGTTTCGGTTTAGTCAGAGAATCTGATAGGTGACAGATTTTGGTGTTACACCGGTGTTATACAAAAATATGCTAAAAGAAAGAAAAGCCGGTACCTGTAACGTTACCTTCGTTGGGAAGACTATTTTCACCGTTGACAGGGTTAAAACTCTCCATGTTCCCAACCGTTGGTAAAGTGGACGTGGGCTTCCAGAGACCGAAATTGCTCAGCAGTATAGACACCTGCACCACAAACAAGATAAGTAAAAATATCAGGACATGTGACGGGAGGTGAGGCGTCAGGGTCGCGGATCCACTGGTCCTTCGGGAATTCACAAGGATTGACATTTCCAATGAAGTTGATTTATTTCTACATAGCGTTTCTTGGTGTCCAGTAAGAGTTTGGCTCTGTCCAATCCATGTTTTAAACTGCTCAAATAAATAATTCATACCACCAACCGTAGCCTTCGAGGTATAAATCGTGTGTTGCTGTAGATATGGATAGTGTCGCGCCAATGTAGTTACCCCCGACAGAAAGTGTTTACCCTGCCGCCGGCAACGTTACACTGGCATTAGGGCTACAAGGTTGTTTTTTTGTCATTATACAAGACAGGATTGTATACCGATAATTAAACATATATAAACAATTAAAAACACTGTCGTCCGAAGGTTATTTGTCATTGTACAGCACAAGCATTTATAGTCTAAGGATAAAAATAAATAACTAAAGCCTTAAACTACAAACATCATGTAGCGAATTTGAAGGAGTTATAGCGGCTGCTGCTACTACAAGCGCTGCCGGTTGCCAAAGCAAACAAAGCAGCTTTACCTGGAGAATACATTAACATTATAATATTCACATTTATTTTGTCTTTGTTTATGTCAAGCACTCTCAGCGACTGGATGAACCGCCTGTAAAACCATGTGTGATCGTCAGCAGCAGTGGAAAGGTGGGGTGTGTATAATGCACATGTATGGCAGGAGTAACGGAGACATGGACCCAGGTAGGCGCTTTATTATTTGAGGAACAAAAGGATACAAAAGCCCAGCATCACACAAACCTAAAAGTTGAAGCATGTGGTTTTATAATTAACCCCAGGTTCCCAGAAGTTGGTGCCTCTCCTGATGGACTTACAATGTGTGATTGCTGTGGGAGAGGCTGACTCGAAGTTAAGTGTCCCTTCAAATATAGATCATGCAGCATCCAGCAGCCCTTACAAATAAAAAGGACAAAGACTTCAGTCTGGAGTTGTCAGCTTCAAAAAACACATTACTACACACAGATGGAAATATTTGCCACTGGATCAGACGACTGTGATTGTTGCCGTCTGGACTCTTGAGGACTTTGTTGCAGCACAGGTACAGAAAGCACAAAAGTTCTTTGAGATGGTTTGCCTTCCGGAGCTTGTAGCCAAATATTACTCAAAGAACACACCACAGGTACTATAAGGCTCAGCTGCACAGCCATGTAGTCTGGATCTTGCACTCTACACAGACATGTTTATATTTATCACTGGAAAATTCAGCTGAATTTCCACCCGCCAAAAAAACTGTTGCTTTTGTACTTGCAAATTTCATTTTTATTAAACCAGTTTTGTATTGTATTGTAAGTATTTAGGTATACAAACATGTTATAAAAACAGTAAAATGCATATTTAACATTAAAATAAAACAGTTTTAACATGCACATTATTTGTTTTCATCTGGTTTTGCAACCACACCGGGACACATGTTCAGAAGTATACAGCAAACATTCACTATCTTGTCAAGAAGTGTCGTCTCCTCCCCCTCACATGGCAGTAACAAACTAATTGGTATTCTCTTATGTAACATTGTGTACTTCTTACGCATGCTGCCGATCACCTTTTCAACATGAATCCTCAGGCGTGCCATCGCCGGTGTGTTTTCCACATCCTTAGCATCGAGTTGACGTCTTCCTTTTGTGAACGCAGGAACTTTGATCTCTGCACACATCATCCCCACACCGTCCTTGATCCCGAAGCCTCGATCAGCTAGCACTATGTCACCGGGTAACAGTTTGTTCAGAAGGCCGCAGTTCTCAGTTATGTGCCTGTCGGAGGCACTCCCACCCCATGCCTTGGAAATAAATGATATGGCACCTTGTGGTGTACTACCAATGAGGTATTTCATGGTGTGTGTACCTTTGTAATGAGAAAAGGCCTGTGCACGTGCCTTTAGATTTGACGGCCTTTTTATGCGTATTTCAAAGCAGTCGACTATAACAGCAACACGTTTCCCAAAAGTGTCCAAAAACTGATGTGGCATTGTGGCTTGTAAGCAATGCCTCTCTGGCCAGTACACCAGTGGATTAAGCCGCGCATTCAAAACACCTATGGTGTCGGTAAAGGCAGTGCAAAGAGTTGCACGTGAAACATTAAAGAGATGGGCGAGGTGCTGCACAGGAAGATCAAGCCTCAGACGTATGAGTGTCAACAAAAGCATTTGAAAGGATGACAACTTTTTGGTAACTGGCAGGAAAGCCTTTACATTGGTGAACAATGACAACAAAATGGCAAAGCATGGAAGTCCTGTGTAGTACCTCACCTTGTTTGTGTTGCCCTTTAAGAAGTCCTCATCCATCTGTCTCTTGTTCAGCTCACACCTAAGCTCCCTGTTCTCCCGCAACAGACGGTTGACTTCTGCACTGCTGCGCTCACAGAACTGACAATCTGTTCTTTGTCTCTTAGCTGTTTGTTCATCTTCTGCCTGGTTTCCACCTTCCTCATCCTCCTCTGGTTCCACATCCGCCCAGTCTCCACATTCATCTTTTACAGCTCCTACATCTGCCTGGTCAACGACCTCTACATCTACTACCACTTCTGCCTCTGCCTGGTCACCGCCTCCTGCATCTACTGCCTCTGCCTGGTCGACGACCTCTACATCTACTACCACTTCTGCCTCTGCCTGGTCACGGCCTCCTGCATCTACTGCCTCTGCCTGGTCGACGACCTCTACATCTACTCCCACTTGACCTCTGCCTGGTCGACGACCTCTACATCTACTCCCACTTCTGCCTCTGCCTGGTCGTCGCCTTCCTTTTCTTCCTCATCTTCTGCAGTGGTTTCTCCCTGCATTTGGGATTCACCGCCGTCTCCTGCTACCGGCACGGTCATTTGTTGTCGCTGTAATCGACAAGAATACCGGTCTGACTCTGCGGCTCGCGCTTCAGAGTGTCCCAGGTGCAGTGTTGGAGTCCAGTCAGGATTGGACTCATCCATTTCATATGCTGGTTTACCTTCAAGAAGACATCAATAAATTAATACAAAGCTACTGTAGTGAAGCAAGTTATTTTTAAACAACGCTGAAAGTACATTTTAAGATGCGTGTTAAAGAAATCACACTTTACTTCCCATGATAAAAAATACCTTGGTAGCTAAAAACTGCAGTAGATGGCTTTAGTGATTGTTGTTTTTTTAGCTAATGTTCTTAATGGCAGTTTGATGAGAGTAACAAAACTACTTTGTTGGTTCTAGAGAATGAAAAATAAGTCCAGGATGACAACTACTACTTCATGCAGTGTTTCCCATAGAATGACTTTAAGTTCCATCTCTGTCACTTTTCCTGGAGTTGCTCACATTTGTGCCTGACAGCAATGTTGTTTTTTTCAAATCCACTACTTCCAGCGACCTTTTAAGACCGTCTATCTGAACTGTGCTGTAGTGGACAGCATCAGTTTGGTCAGCTCTTTCATTCAACTGTCCACAAAGACGGCAGTAATTATGGTGTTTTGTAGCTCAGAGAGTTGGTTCCTCGTGTAGCAGAGTGTGTGTTCTGAGAAGAAGTGCATTCTTCATCATTTTCAGCTTGACAAGCGTAGGAGTAAATCTCTTATGTTTCGTTTTCCGTTAATAACTGCCACGTCCATATCTTACAGCCTAAAGCTGCGTTCCCACAAAGCGATTCCAGCGTTTTGGGCGGCTTGATTACATACGAAGTCAATGCAAAGACAGGATTTCCTGAGAATTCGCTCCGCCCGGAAGTGGATGGGGAGCAGCGCTGCAGGTTTTGGACAAATAAACACCTGTAGTGGGTCTGGATTCTGCTCCGACAACTACGCCCTTTACCAGCGGGAGGAGGTCAGAGTTAACTTGTTTTATTAAATTAGCTTTTTACTTAGTTTTTGGAATTACAACTTGATTTATCTTCACTCACGCTTCTTGGCAGCTAGCTTCTGTGCACATATGGTTCCACTGTTTTGTTAGCGTCGGATGGCACCAGAGTCCTGCTAGACTCCTACTCCATATTTATATCAAAGCTGGACATTAAATGGAGAAAAGAAAGCGAGGAAGTTGTAACTACCTGTTGAGTTTAGAAAATGTGTGTCTGTCTTTAGTTGTCATTGTACTTTACTGTGAACAGGTCAGTATACAATCATTAGCCTTGATAGATCCGAACTCCATTCAGAAAAACATTTTAAAGGTTGTCGTCCTGCTTACTTTCTGTTTATTGCAATTAAATCACGGCAAATTTCACTTTGTGTTCATATAGCTGTAGTATCCGCGGGATTTGTTTATTCGCTTAAAACGCATGTGTGTGATCAAAATGTCCAGCGGTCAAACTCGCGCGAGTAAAGAGGCGTTCGGTGTGAACGCAGCTTTACACCGCCATCTTGAGTCGGCGTGTAAAATATCCACTGTGTCCACGTCTTGTAACCGTAGACATTTGATATATATAAATAAAATAACAGATAACAGCTCTCTGTGTCTCTCTGAAAAATGCTAAAATGAGTCGCCAAATTTCACGTTACGTTAGCTGGGCAGCCGTTCATCATATACCTGGGCGACCCGCCCAAGTAACGTTAACGTCTGTCTTTGGGAAACACTCCAGACAACAGAGCGTAACCAGTTTAATTTATCTAAAGCTTATACTTTGACACTCACCTGATTGAAAATGCCTGGAACACACTTTTACCGATCTTGGGATGGTGAAAAACTCCATGTCTGTACGTCCGACGGCTGAAATCCAAGACAGCCGGCGTCTCTTTGTCACGTCCGACACAAAGCTCCCCTGATTCTGCCTCCAGGCGGGAAAGCTAAAAAAAGACAATCCGTTGTCTAATTTCTTACCTTGTCGGTCATGTGAACGGACGTTACAACCAACAACACAACAAATCCTTCCCATAACTTTAAATTAATCGAAACCTCAACGTGTACTTTAAATATTAGCGGTCCGGATTCGCGTCTGCCAGATTAACAGCGGCTCGGCGACGGGATCACAATATGGCGGCGGCGCTTCTTCTTCTCGAGTTTTTAACGGCAGCTGGCATCCATTGAGTTGCATTACTGCCACCTTCAGGTTTTATTTACACTTATCTATCTAATCCATATATCTACTCTGCTTTGGATTGCATGAAAATGTCTCCCTTTTACTGCATTGTCCCAGATCTGTTGATTTACACTGCTCCACACTATGCCTCTCCCCTCTGATTTTGATAATTTAATATAGACTTCAACATCTTCTTTTTTAACTGCTTCTTTTCCCAACTTATCTGCTTTCTCATTTTCCTGAATTCCCGAGTGTGCAGAGACCCACATAAATATGACATTTTACCCCCTGCCTAGCTATTCTTAAGTTCATAAATAAGACTCCATACAGCAGGTCCAGGTGACTTCTAGCTCTGCCTGTCTTCATGCTTATAAGAGCTCACACAGAGTCACTACATGTTAATATTTCCTTATCACTAATTTGTTATGCGATCAATAGCATAATAGTTCAACTGCAAACACACTCAGACAATCAGATGTTCTTTTGCTACGTTCCACTTGACACCTAGAACAACAACTGCAGACCCTGTTGCACCTGTTTGCGTGTCCTTTGACCCATCTGTGACAACCTGAATTCTGAATCCTTATTCAAGTCAATTCAATTCAGTTCAAATTACCTTCATTGGCATGAATGTATAACAACAATATTGCCAAAGCATCATACAAACTACATAAGAACAATCAATCCCATACATTTCATTAAACAAATAATTAAAGGGTAGAGTTATTAAAGCGCATGTGTGTTTGTGTGTGTGTGTTAGAAAAATTAAAATATATTAAAAATTCAAACTGAATAAATAAATAAAATAGTGTGTGTGTGTTAAAAAATAAAAATATATTAAAACATACATTAAAAATTAAAAAATAAATAAATCAAACAGTAAGTGTGTGTGTTTATACTTACTGTCCCTATAACTATAATATACACTAGTTAAATCAGCAGTCTTACTATTGCATTTAATCTTAAGTAATTCCGAATCATGGTGTTTCTAATTCCCAGACAGGTCTGACGGACCACACCACATTTGCGCCAAACTCTTTATCATGAACTCCTGCATCCTTTGCCACTTGATCCCCTGTCCACCCAAAACTTGTTTTTTGTGTTGCCTCCTTCTCCCAGCATGTCTTGCAGCGCCCTTTTGCTGGATGGCCATCTCCATGCACTCTTAGATTGATTAGCCCCAAGCTGCTTCCTTTTCGACCACAGTGGCATTTCACCTGCTTTAACTTAGAGAGCAAATACTGGGGAGGTTCTAACGCACACTTATATAACATCCAGGTCTGCTAATAGAGATTTGGCTGCTGAACCATATACAATAATTAAATCCCCATTTCGTTCCCCGCTTTTCGACATGATTAATTCCATCTTGCATTTTCTTAGCTACATGTTCCACATTTCCCCCTCTTTTCCACAATGCTCCGTCATCTGCAAACAATAATCTCCTGATATCCGTTGGAATATTTACAAATGCATCATTTATCATGATGGAAAATAAAGTTGGACTTATTAAACCCCCCTGAGGTGACCCGTTCTCTACAGTATTTTGGCTATAAATTCTGCTCCTGTGTTCACCTGAATTGTTCTTTCATTTAAAAAGTCCATAATCCAATTAAACATTCTCCCTCCAACACCCATAAAGTTTAATTAGCAACCCTTCCTTTCATAACATATCATATATCGAAAAATACTCCAACCTCGACAAACTGCGACTTTCTTGATAGACAAAATTATATTTTAAATTGACCAACATCATGTGTGTAACTGCTCAATTCTAACTGGATAAAACACAAGTTGTCTCTTGCCATTGACTACTGTACATATTTTTGGAAATAAGGTCCCTTGGGCTGGAAGCGGAAGCGAGTGACTTAGGCTCTCTAAATAGACTCCATAAAATATTTATAAAACTGCAAAGCTCAAAGGACTGTACAACAAAATTAAACACTTATGACCTCATGGAAGTGAGTGATATTGGAACTCAAGTTGGTGCTTTAACCAGGACCTTTTCGTCAGAAAGCCTTAATGAACGTTAAATTATTTTTGTACCCCTGGACAATGAAATGTTGTACGTCTTTATATGTTGTGTGATAATGTTCTCAATTAAGTCAATTTAAAAAAAAACAAAGTTACAGTGATGTCAGTGCTTGTCCAATCAGGGACCTTGTAGGCGGGAGCACACAAATTGACCAATTGTATTATTATCTTGTTGACTCTTCATTACTACACAAGTATTAGCAACCTGTTTACAGCACACAGATTCAGATCCTTTAGAAGAATGTAAGTATTATCAGCAAAACGTATTTAAAGTATAAAAAGTAAAAGTTCTCACAGTGCAGTAAAATGTTCCCTGACTTGAGCTCATATTAACTCGATTACTGTTGAGTTTAATGTACAGCAATGCATTATGGTCTATAAGATCTATATGTGTTTGAGCTAACAAAAACATTCAGTTTTATGAAGATGCATTTCCAGCCGGTCCAAGGTTAAATAGTTTATATAGCGTAAGAAGGAGGAGGATTTCCTGCAGTTTATCACAAACATTCAAAATCACTACATCAGGAGATATGCCTACATGGTTTTCACTGGACAGGAAGGGGATAAATAGTTGTAATCTGTAAAGTAACCAAAGCTGTCAGATAAATGTATTAAAAAAAACAATATTTGCCTCTGAGATGTGTTGGAGTAGAAGTATAAAGTCACATAACATGTAAACTCAAGAAAAGTACAAGCACCTCGCCCACTAAAGTACAGCACTTACATAAATGGACTTATTCTCCTTAACTGTTTAAAGTACCCATGTGCTTTTTTTTCTTATTTTTTCTTGTGTAAACTCAACACTGGCTCTAAATGTTATCTGTGCTTGTTAAATAAAGTTGCCTGCAAACAATGGAAGATATGGCCTTAGGCGTCAATATGCTAAATTCATGATATCCCTCACATTACTGTACCGTAGGCATTGTTTATTATTATTATTACAGCAAAACAGAGCATATACAGTGGACTGCCATTCATCCATTAACATTACTGTGTTCTTTTTTCAGTAACTCATGTCCCTGAGCTCATCCTGACCTGTGAGCACAGACAACATGTTTTATAAAACATTTAACAGGAGAAAAGATAAATGATATTTAAATATTTGCTATTTTCCCATTTAAGTTAGCCTGTCATCAGTCTGTCTTCGGCCTTGCTGACTGAGTTATACAACCAGATAACGCATATCTCTCAGAAATGCTTTTTGCCAAAGTAAACATCACCCCTTCTCCAAAAGAAAAACACAGTCAACAATAAATTAGTTTCACACTTGAGTTTGTTTTCTTCTATTTACAAGTGTTGCAGCTTGCTCTCTCTTTGACCTCCGGCGTCTGATAGCGCGGCTCAGTGTGAGCTGTCCACTGCAGATAAACACACACAGCAGTGCTGCGCTTATTGGCCAATGGAAACGCAAACACTAGATAAGGACAGAAAAGTGTGTGTGTGTGTAGATGCAGAGTTGCATTACCCTCATGAGGGTAAGATTTATCGCAGGGATCTTAGATTAGACTGCCTTAGATTTAGCAAGGGATACGTAAACATTCATTTTTGGCAATTACGCTTTGATATTTAATTATGTGAGCATGATGCATCATAATACATGAGTAAGTCTGGCTTCTTTTCTTTATTAGCAAGCTTTAGAGTGCAATATCCTCACATCGCAGCCACTAAAACAGGAGAAAAAATGAGTCTGTGATTAAATCCAATGTGTTAAACCCATGGTAAGAGCTGACTGGTGACAGTATCAGCACTGTTTCTACTGTGCACTAAATCAGAGCGGTGATAAAACTTGTTTAACTTTGCCTCCAACTCTTCAGTTATTTCAATTCGTAGACATATTCATCAAATGTATTTTATAATATAAAGATATTTTACAATGTAGGAGCAAGAACAAATATATGACTCAGTCTCCATGATTAAAGCTTTTATACATGAAAGTCCCAGGTTTACAGTTCAAAAGCTTACACATCTCCCTCTCATGTACATAATCAACATTATTACACTCAACTGTGTAGATAAGACAAAAAAGACAAAACAATCATTCTTTGTACAAGGCAGGTGTGTTTTTGTTTGTTTTAAGTAGAAGTGAAACCCAGAATACTTCAGATTGGTGAGGGTTACACTGATCTGTCTGTTTGCTGATATTATTCATGTAACTGAATTTTACATGTCGTCGGTTTATATCGTTTTTTTCCTTCATATGATGGAAGATGCTTCCTAATAAAAGTGTGTCCATTTAACTCATTCATGTATTTAATCTTAAGGCAATAATTCTCCTATAATGAAGAGTTCATAATGTTCTACAGTTTCAGACCAGACCCAAGAGACACAGCGGTCACAGTGGTATTTTGGCAGAAAAACATACATATTATAAAAATAAAAACATTAATGGACAGTCATGATTTACATGACTACATTACCCAACTCCCAGATGAAAATGCTCTTTATCATCTGGAGATGGGGGTCAGGACGCAAACAAGGGATTGCGAGCTAAATCTGAGGGGTTGTGAGATGATTGACCAGGGGAGGAAATCATGAAAATGTATTTCTGCTACACAAAGCTTTTTGGATTGTTTCTGTTTAATTAAAAAAATATACTGTATAAACTGTTAAAAAACCCCAAGTAGTTTAATTTTAAAGGCCAATTTATACATCTGCTGCGTACCTTACTCCCAAAAATGTAACTACACAACGCAGCAGCGCAAGAACTGTGATTGGGCGCTTTGACAGCCTCGCATTTCCTCATATGACTTTCCGGTTTGTCCTTCTTCGACGCCATTTCCAAATTCAGTCCGATGCTCGTTTCTGCATTTTAGTAATTTCACTAAAAATAAACTGCTGTTCAACATCTATCAGTTCAGTTGTTTGTGGTAGCCTACAGCAACGAAGAAACTCAACACAGCGGAACATAGAAACCACCGCCAACTAGTGTTTTGGCAGGGTAATTGCAGAGCGCGCACACGCACAAATGCTCAAGACGGCATGTAGCCTACGGAGTCGACGCGACGCAGAAGTATAAATTGGCCACATAGGGGTCACAAGCCAAAAACGTTGAGAATCACTGTGGCCTCACGTCTTACTTAAAATGACCAACAGGAGACTGACACGAATGTTTAATTCAAAATCGGCAGTTAATATTTAAGGTTTATCCAACGTGAAATAAACATGGTAACAGGGCTGCACCCCTGGACTATAATTCAACAGCAATCATTGTCAAAATCTAAAAATTCTCCACCACGTTGTCCTTTTTTTGTCATTTATAAAATCATAATACTTCTGCATAATTTCTTTAGGGCATGTTTGTAATCTTTTTGGTAAATGCTGAAGCCCCCCCCACTCAAAAAAAGATGCTGCTGGCATGAAAAAAACAGTTGATACACTCAGCTGTCTCCCAGAAACATCCAACAATTGAGAAAATATATTTATGTTATGTACGTGTTGTTAATATATTCCCCAAAGCTGATGCAGTATTTTGGACTTCATTTGCAACAGGAAGAATTCATTTTGACTTAGTTGATGCAGGTCTCTGTTCTGCATTGTTTCAACAGGCACTGTTTGTGTCATGAACTGAAAAAATGTCGAAGACCACAGTTAGGGCAGTGATGTTAAAAATCTTCAGGAGGCATACACAGTCCCACCAGAAGTCCTCAGAAACGTCTGCAGGTCACAGATTCGGTCCCTGCAGTGGCAAACGTTATGTCAATAAAAGTGTCCTTGAGTAAGACTTAGAACTTCGACTGAGTCGCTCTAAATATGAGCATCAGTTCTGCTTGTCTTCACTTAAACGGGCCAATCTTTCCCCCTCGTCAGATCACGGTGGTCTCAGTCTGCAGGATGGACTGGGCTCTGGAGTTCCTGGGAAACTGAGAGGAGTTTTCGGTGCCGTTCCGGCTGACCGACATGGTGTGCAGCCGATACTCCCGCCCCACGTAACGCTTGAGAGATAAACTCCTCCACGTCCTCCGCAGCTCGCTCTGGACCTTTTTATACACAAACAAAGAGTTTAGTGTCAGTGAAGCCGAGAATTTAATTCACTGAATTATGTTTGGAAAGCTGTGTGAGGAGACTCACCTCGCTGTTTAGGAAACAGTAGAGGACAGCCACGATTAGACCCTAAAACACACACACATACACACACACACAACTGTTATTGATGAAGCATCATCGTGTAGTTCTGCAAAACAGGATTCAATTTGAAAATAAAGTGACACGTCCTGTACTAACAAAAAGGGTTCTGACATGAATTTATGTGTATAATGTGCCAAGAGGTCCACACAGTATTCTTTGGTTACTGTAATAATAATATCTGGAAGTGCAAACAATATGTTACCTGGAAGGATCCGAGGCCAAGTTCAAAGAAGATCTTGATCTGCTTCATGGTTTTGTCTGCCGGCTTCATCAGGTACACGAACACCACATAGTTTATCCCAAACAGAGGGATCAGCAGGAGAGTGGACTTAGCCAGGCGTCTGGAGAACACAAACACACACAAGACAGGGAGGTACGCAGACTTCAGGAACCCACAGATAAAGGAACACACTCAGTGCAGTACAAACAGTGTTTTCAGATGCTGGACATACTGACATATTTTTTATTTTTGAGTGTGTTTAGTGCATTTTGTTCTTTGTCTCCTACAAAAAAATGTAGGAAACTGTGTTTATTAGAAAAACTGACTGAACTTCTCTTTTAATAACCAGAAGTATTCAGATCTTTAACAGTAGCAGGACGTTGTTTATTATAACCAACAGTTTAAAGTGTTCTCCAGTAGCAACAAACAAGACACAACATTTACATTTTTTAAAACCCAAAACTGCATTTACAGCCAAAATATGTCAGAATATTTCATGCTTATTCTATGATTAGTAACAGTCTCATATGGCTGAGTGAGGTGGACTTTATGTTTATTTAAATGTATGCTGTCAAGAGACAGATTAAATATTCATTTAGCTGACGCTTTTATCCAAAGCGACTTACAATTGCTATTTATGTCAGAGCTCACACGCCTCTGGAGCAACGAGGGGTTAAGCGTCTTGCTCAGAAACACATTGGTGGATGACTCACAGCGGGAATCGAACCAATGTCTCACATGCCAAAGGTATGCGTCTTAGGTACTGCACCATCGCCATAGTCGCCTAACGTGCCTAAAATGTACAAATCAAATCAATAAAAGGTAAAACATGTCCTTGTATTGCGTACTTGTATTGCGATTGCTCATTTCCTCCGACGTCAGTGCAGCGCAGCTTCTGAACCAGGATGCGGATGATGCTGATGAACATGATGAAGTTGATCTTGTAGAGAAACACAAAGCAGGGAGACGGAGCCCCGTTAGTAAATGTCTGTCTTCAACACCGCAAAGATCTAATTTAGAATATGTGAAATCGTAAAAGTACAACAACAAAATTTATCCCAGTGACGTCTATTTAGAGAACTGAAAAAAAACAGTGACCTAATGTAAACAAACTGGCATTAAAAGGGTTAAAATGATGAAACATACATGAATATTTGGTATTTACAATCAGGACAGATGTTTGTCAAAAGATTAAAGTCACTGAAAGTGGAAAATAATTTTAATGCTTAATTGTTTTATTGCAGTTCATTGACATTTTTATCCCTTGAGCTGTATTTCTTTGTAATCTGACACAGCACAAAAAGAGCATGAAAGTCAATGTTGGTCCTAATCTTTGACATAAACCAGGCTCTGAAACCCTCCATAAAGAAAATCCACTTTGAATTCATTATACTTTTTTATTTAACAAACTGGCATTTAAAGGGTTAAAATTCTGAAAATGAATGAATATTTGTTTCAGCCACTTCCAGTTAATCATTTTTAAAGGGAGTGTTTGGGAAGCAGAAATCGATTATAATTAAACACTGTTGTCCATGATGAATCAAGCTGAGCTGAACTTTAGCAGCAGGTACAAAATAGGTTACTCAAAACCATAGATTGTACACAAATGCCACATCTTGCTCTGGTGTTCTGACTGATCATCTGCTTGCAAACATGTATAGAAATCCACTGCTGAATGACTGATCCTTATTTAAAAGTTATCTTTGTAGATGTTATCCCAAACACTGAGCAGCTATTAGACACACAAGCACTGAGATATCAGTTAATGCACCCAAATGTTACTGTTTACTGTTGCCATGTTTGATTAGTCAGAAAAAAAGCTGAATATTAATTGTTATAGTAGTTTTGTGAATCTACTGTATATGTTTCATAGTTATTTATTTGTAGTTATTATTATAACATCCAACTGTAAAGAGTTTGTAGTGTTTTAGTTGATAATATTAAATGTGCATTTTAAAATGACAGTATTATGAGAAGATGTTGGAGCAAAACTCACAATGACAGATGCGACGATGGGCCAGTCGATGAGTCTATTGGGGACAGGGTTTTCATTCATCTCCCAACACCTGAAAATAAGAAAATAAATCTGTGTTTAAAGTTTTTATAGTTTTATAGTATTTGTAAAACCAGTGCTGGCTTCCTCTGTAAGTAAACTAACAAGCTGCTCTAACGCCTTCATCAACCATCAAGGGACCGACTCAAAACATCAAACGTCTGTTGTCCATCAGATCTAAACGTTGTCCAAAATGTTTTCTTTGAGGAAACCAATGGGCCTCATTGGTTAAATCTGTGGTTGTCAAACTGAAGGCAGGCGAGGTGAGCGGGTAAATCTGGTTCATGTGGGAGCAACGAACGAATGAGACAACTTTCATGCAAGTTTGCAAGATATTTTTTAGAAGTCAAGATAATATTACAAAGAAATAAATGCATACACTTTGCAGCTGTGCAGAGCAGGACGTGCACACTCACCTTGTGTCCTCCATGTTTATCCTACATATGATCCACGCAACCATGAAAACAAAAGGGATTCCTGAGAGACAGAGGAGAGGAAAGTCTGTTTAGATTCTCCGTCTGCCAGACGCAGAACATCCTCACAAGGTGCCACGCAGGAAATATGACGACTGCTGTATACACACAGGTACATGAAACAGCTGGCGCTAAATGGAGATGCATTAGTAAGAGGAAGCGTTGGTTAAGTGGTGATGGATGGTGGAAGAAGGTGGCAGCAGCTGAGACAGAACGGGACTGAGAGGCCAGGAGACCAGACCTTTGTTGCGATACACTGATCCGCTTCACCAGCATGACGAGATCTATCTGTCTGTGCACGTGTGCATGTAAGTGTGTTTATGTACGGTACCACTCTCATGACGCTACAGCCAGTTAGCGTAGTTTTGTCACAAAATAACAGAAGGAAACAGCTACAGTTTTTTTGCACAAATCAAACAAACAAAATATAATTTTGTTGCCTTGAGACCGAGCCAGGCTTGCTGTTTCCCCATTTCAAGTCTTTATGCTAGGCTAAGCTAACCAACTGTCATGGTTTTTGTTTGTTATTTCCTGTTTTATTTTGAAAGCATCCTTCCTTGTGTCTTGTGTTACTTTGCTTCCTGTCTGTGTGTGTTTCCCAGTTTGTCTGGGCCTCTTTTCACCAGTGTCTTGTTATCACTTGTGTATTTTAGTCTGTGTGTTCCCTTTGTTAGTTGCCGTTTCGTCTGTTTTGTCATTGCCTGTCTCCAGTGTTTGTTCTTTTGAACTTTTTGTTGCACATGAGTATTATCAATCTTCTCATCAAACTCTTGGCAAGTGAATAGTTGAAACTACTAAAACATACAAAAAAAAATCCCAAAACATTTTCCTTAGACATCACTATTTGTAGAATTTAAAATAAAATTATTATAATCCTTAAATACTTAGGTCAATTATAATTATTCTGATGCTGTATGCGTTTGTTTATAGAAAGAGGACAAAATCCACTTTAAAATTGATGCAGTCTGTGTGTTGCTTGTTCATCTCAAACAATGTGACATGATTTTTACTCTTGGTTACCTAAAAATTGAAATACTGAAACAGTAAAAAAAAGGAAAAATCTCCTCTTCGCCCTCCCCTTTGTTTAGCAAACAATAAAACTGTGCATTATAGCCAACATCTGGCTGCCACAGTAACTACTACTGTGGCAGCCAGATGTTGCCTGATGCTCTCTGCCAGATTTTCCCCTGATTATTCCCCTGACTATTAATAACTAAACTATTGTACTGTATAATTAAAGAAAATGAAAATGTTGGCGTGCATTACAGAATATCTGAGTAATTTCCAAGAATTCAAATATTTTCTACAAATCTCGCCCTGATAGAAACAGATTGACTTCAGCAATCAGCTTGGCTAGAGAAATATTTTCAGAAAGACCCAGGCTCCTGTTGTTGAGCTGCCTACCCCAGCCGATGAGCATGTAGATGGAGAGCCGGATGGAGAAGTTGTGGATGACGAGCAGCAGCGTGTGCAGGTACAGACCCTCCACCAGCAGCCAGAAGAAGTTGGCCATGATGAAGTAGTTGAAGAACACCAGGCTGGCCTTACAGCCCACCTACAACAACATACTGTATTACACACACATGCAACAACAACAGTAAAGCTGAATGTAATGATGTGAAATGTTTTTTTAAGACTAATTAAATATTCAATTTAGACATTAAGACAAAGATTCTCCTGGTTTTTATAGACAATAAAATATGAATGAATTGTTGTCATTATACAGAGTTGCACAATGAAATTGAGTGGTAGGTATTAATTGTATTAGATCATATTAGACTGTCTATTTTCATCTTAGGGGTGGAAATAGCTCCTCTTCAGTACGGTAAAAATAAATGTGTGTGTGCGTGAAGTCACCAGCGACGGCTGCGTGCTGCAGTCTGTGTTTTCATCGGCTGAGAAGAGCAGCGTGTCTTTGGCCAGCACGGCCACGGCTCGCAGGATGAACGACACAAACAAGTTCAGATGGATGTAGTTCCTCGTGCAGTGCAGCCTCCTGCATGTACACACACACACAGAAGAATGTGGAGAAGTGTGTTTACAGACGGCGTCGGGGTGTGAATCCACTGAAGGATGTGGTATCTAAACATGCCGATAGCGGCCGAGTGAACAGCTGGAGCTGATCCAAGCCGAGCTGCAGCATCCATCACACATTTTTACAACACGCTGTTATCTCCCTGAGTACTCTGTGTGTTAGGAAACATTCATGTGTTTAAGAGAGTATACTTAGGTTTATATTATATATCCTGAGTAAATCCTTAACAAATCCTGAAAGGTTCTAAGGTTAACGCCTTTGCACAGTATCCCTGATATTGTCGTGCTCTAAACTGTTAACCAATATCCTACATTTTTATTAAAATAATCTCAATTATCTGTGTTTGCATAGAAAAAATACTTTAATTAATTTACTTCACATGGTGGAGAAACATATGTGAGCTTAAGAGACTGTTTCTGCCAGATGATTTATAGTTAACTAAATGATAATTGGTTATTTTTGATGTCTTACGTGTGAGGGATGTTTCAAACAAGCAGATCTTGGAATAATTCTTGATGCCGCCTTGATCGACGCTCTTGACACTTTTCCCGACAGAATCATCACATCTTTGGCAACATTCAACCACTTGTTGAGGAAGAAATTTATGATAACAAACATCTGACTATGCGGACTGTGGAGCAACCGTGGAGCACTGAACGCATCTATTCAATCTATGTTGTTGTTATTATATTAATATTATTATTTTTCAGACTTTTTTTTTTATTTAACAGATGAAGTTTCACAGCTAGATATGAAAATATAGCTAGTTTATATCGCAATCCAAGATATTTTGAGTATACATTTCATGCGTATTTATTTGACATATGGCTCAGAAGTGATCCACAGCGACTGAAAGCATGCAGAATTAACCAGGGCTGGTATTTATCAAGCTTCTCAAAGTGACATTTTAGTCTTAAGTGCTGAGAATTGATGCAATTTACACCTACTTTTAAACTTCAGAATAAAAGCAAGTTATCAAATTTCTCAAAGCTGAGAATCACTCTTACTCTCCCAGTTATTTAAGACAGCTCGAAAGGTCTCTCAAGGGATTAGGAGCCGCCAGTGGGGGCTTGTGATGGCGCTGGTGAGGCGGAGACATGTGCAAATATTTTAGGAGAAGAAGAATTTCTGAATTATTAAGATACACTTTTTTATTTATTAATGTGTAGACACTTTATTCATGATGTGCAGACATCAAATGAATTTCACCATTCAATGTGAATTCATCTGAGAATATTCTTAAAGAAGGAAATCTCTCCAGTGATTGGTCCTTGCTCCAAAATCCTGCTTGCGGCGCAGCAGCCCCACTGAATACAATCTTCCAAGGCAGACAACTTGCTCTTGATTTGAATTGCATAAATATATCTGGTGTCATTTTAAACCGTTACTGCAACGTTTAACGACGTGTAGTTAACCACAGTGATCCGACCTATCTGACGTTTTCACTGTGTTGCTTTGCTGACGTCCACCCAAAAGCACGATCTAGTTTTGGGGAAGCTTAAGCTTTCATTTAGGAAAATCAGGTCTCCAATCTCATATGACTGAAAGTGTTATTAATGTTATATGAAAGCATCCAGCATGCATTTTAGATGAATGAGATATAAACACTTTGAAATAACATCATGAAAAAAGAAAATATTCAACACGTCGCTGCAATTAAATTGTATATTTTCTACCAGGAAGTTTATGTAAACAAACATTGGCTCTATAATGCGTAAACAAAGGACTCGAATTAGTTTGAACACAGCACCTTCTGTCTGTGTGCACACAAACTGTATTTATTTATCCGAGATACCAGAAGATGCACCGAGCATCTGCGAAAACAATCTCAGTTTGAACACCTTGTCTCACTTGTTTAACCGCCGTGGTCGTGTGAACGGCGGACGGCGTGTGTTTACCTGAACAAACAGATGATGATGGTGCTGGTGAGCAGAGAGATGAGGGTCAGGCTGTGGCCCAGAGTGGACAGTATCTTCACCACCTTGTAAAAGACCAGCTGGACGCACAAGCACAAAAAATAAATGTTAATTGCATTATTTGATTTAATTTAATATGTGTTGTGAGGGTGATGTAATGTTGTTGATGGTATACATATTAAAAATGGAATATAAACATCCTATCTAATTTGATACACATAGCACTTTTAATACAAATGAATTTTTTCTTTTACTGTTGTCTATTCAGCTCGTTAACTTATGTAAAAACAATACTAAAGTGTAAAACCATTCTGTTGGAAGTAAAAGTCCTGCATCAGAATCAGAAACAGCTTTATTGCCAGGTAGTTTTCACATACAAGCAATTTGCTTTGGTGACTAGGTGCGTAGTAATAGACCTAAACCTCTAAAAAAAAATGAAATAAACAAGATATACAAGTTATAAAAGAATAATAGAGACTACTAGCATTCAAGCGTGCTCAGCAACACAATAAAATAAACTTTAAAATATATAAAATGTTTATTTTAATGTTTAACATTTCTATGTTTAATTAATTGCTCAAGTAGCAAATGTGTCAATCAATTAAGTCACAAATTCCTGAATGAACCTGGGAGTGTGTTTGGACAGAAGCCAAACTTCAATTTCTAAACATTAAAAATAAACAACTTTTTTCCTTCATTAAACTGTCTTTAAAAAAGTTTTCTTCTCTTTTAACATGGCAGCTACAGACTGTGGACAATGGTAGAATAGTGTAAACAATAAAACTCCTGCATTCATCTCTTACTTATGTAAAAGTCTGTTAGTATTGGCACAAAATATACTTAAAGTACCAAAAGTAAACAAACTCATTATGCAGAATGGCCCATTGTAAAATAACAAATATCAGATTACTGGATTATTATAAGCGAAGCATTAATGTGTTCATCAGTTTAATGGTGCAGCTGGAACAGGTGGAGCTAATTGTTACATTACACAGTGCTGTGTAGCTTAATAGTTGACTTCTATTAACCAGTAACTAGTAAAGGAAGCTATCAAATAGATGTCATGGAGTAAAAGTAGAAATCTTCAGTAAAGGCAGTCGGTTGAAGCCACTTGGAGGCGCTGCTCTCTGTTTTGTTAATCTACACATTAAACAAATAAAATGGCTGTGTGAACTCCTCCAACAAGCAAACAAAGCTGCAGCCTGGTAACTGCAGAGATCAGGAGGAGCCTTGTGTGGTCATTTCGAGAGCTGAACAGGAGGGGAAAAATAAACACCCTGCGGCCAATCAGAAACGAGTATTCTCAGCGTACCTGAAAACCACCTTTTGCCTTTGAAACAGCACACATAGGTCCAGGCACATTTTCCCACACCCCGCCCAACAGTGAGGAGACTGAAGGACGAGACAGCAGCACTCATTGAGCTTCTGGTTTTTAAGAGTGGAGACGCTCTTTTACAATAAGAGCAGGATCAGGACGAGTCTGGTCTGTTTCAAAACAGCACAAACTCTCCATAAACTCTTCAGGCCGACACGCAGAGATGGATCTGGACTTTAGAGTTGTGTATTACTGCTCTATTTCTGTGTGTGTGTGTGTGTGTCGGTGCCTGGCGTTCATCGCTCTCTCGTCATCTATAAACAACATTCCCCCCGTCTGACACACCATCTGGCGATTAACTGGACATTCACACACTCACGCACTCTCTCAGTAAATATATTTAGACCGTGCATGAGCACGTGCACATTCATGTACACTAAGTGTAAACCTTTTCACCTGCTGTTAAACACACACATTAAAAAAAGACACATACATTTTGTATGTGACAACACTGGCCGTTTGTCCAAGCCTCCCAAAAATACACATAACAACATTAGGTAAGTCACCTGACCTGTTTCCCATGACATTAAACACGTGGTTAACAGTTGCAGTTCGGCGAGGTCAAGGAAAACGCTGTGGTTTCGGTTAAAGTAAGTCGATAGCAAAAGTCATGTGACAGAAGTCAGTAACGCTGCTTAAGTTACCTCAAAATAACACTTTTACTTAGTTTCAAAAGCCAATCCTGAGTGAAAGTTTGGGATTTGAACCATCTGACCTCTTTGTGTGGACTTTAGGCCCTCGCTTCCCACTGTACGGCCACTAGAGGTCGCTGCCACAATAAACATAAGCCGAGGCCGCGCTGCCATCTTGCATGCTTTTTCTGACGCATTTGTTGCACACAGTTATTTAGGAACAAATAACTCACAGGACACTTGGTTTGTTTCTCAAACATTACTTTATTCAGTTGACCGTACAAAGGAATCTTTTTGGAGCGTGTACAATTATTTACTTCTGGATGGTCTTCCTGTTTTAATAACTATTTTCTTTTGAGCTTAGCAGTGTTGGGGATTCCCCACCCTGGACGGATCCATGCTGCTGCTGGTGTAAAGGGGTGGCGCCTGGAGCAGGGCCAGCGTTAAAGGGGAGGTGGCCTAACTGGACTCTACCACTGCTTGTTATGTCCAGTAGTGTAGTTTCATTCTCTCCCTAGATACTTTGAGTTTTATATTATGTTTGGTTAATGTTAAGTAAGATTACATTTCTTTTGGAATAAGTTTGTAGTTGGTTTTGGTGTTATTTGTAGTTTGTGAAGTAGTTTTATTGTTAGTGTCCCCCTGTGTGTCAAACTTGGTCTGATCAGCCAGTATATAAGTCCCTTTTTTTTTCTCTTGTGGTAGGTCAGTTGTAGTTTTGAGTTGGTTATGTTCAGAGCTTAAGTTACTGTTTATTTGACCTCTTTTACCGGCCCAAACTTCATCTTTATTTAGTAATATGGATTTTTTGGGGAAAATTAAAACCCTTTCTTTTGAAATTCTCTTGGCCCCTCACACGTCGTAATAACATGCACTAGTGTTACAGTTCTCGAGACCGGTCTTGGTCTTAAGACCACTTTTTGATGGTCTTGGGCTCGCCTCGGACTCGACCGCCTTTGTACTCGGTTTTGTCTCGGTCTCTGACATTAAGGACTCAGGATTTTATTTCAAGACCAGTCAAGACCGTAACCTTGGGAATATCAATAAATTGCTTTTGCATTGCCTGATTTCCTAACTTTGATTGGAAGTAAAACTTATCGCTTCAGATGCATCCAATAACCCTAATTAACGACCGTCCCCCCTCCCCGCGATGCCTACGTTGATTTCAGCTCTTAGTGTTTTTATGTGGGTGTTTCAGTGGGAAAGTGGATCTTTCAGATCACTTTGAGAAGTACCTATAATCTCGTTTCACATTTTATTGCGTGCCATGCAAAGCAGGGAACTGGTCTTGGTCTCGACTGCTCTCAGCCCCTAAAATGTCTTGGTCTCGATCTCCATAAACTCTGGTCTTGGTCTTGACTCGGTCTCGGTTCTTGACTACAACACTAGCGTGCACAAATGACCTATATTGTCGTTTTCCTGGTGAGGACAGTCTCGTATTACACAGTGACATGTTCATTTCACAACGGGCACGTTAACATCGCGCATGCCCCCGGCAGCCAACTCCATCCTTAGCCTTGACAATAAAACAAACCTCTTACCTTACAGTACAGTAACACAACCAAACAAGCTCACTTTTCCTCTCGCAACCTGAAAAGCACTTTCTTGGCAACGAATTGAACAACTTCTACTTCAAAAGACTGCCGTGTCGGGCTGAGCGGTATAGACAGACTGACCGTAGCGTTTGCCAGGAGGATACAGCTGTGCGCAACTGACCCTGGAAAACTGGCTCCGTATGATGTTATACCAAGTCGAGGGTAGAAAAAACAGTTTAAAACAGAGCGTTCAGAAACGGGAAATTTGAGGTTTTGGCTCACAGAGATTTCTTTTAAATATATTTACGTCATTAATTGAAGCTTTGGCATCATGAACCTCCGACAGCGTGACATTATAGATTTAACAGAAAACACAGAAAAGCACAATAGGTCACCTTTAATCTAAAAACTAATTCTAACTTGAACCCTAAAACCCGAATTCTTATCCTCAAACAGCAGGACCAGCCAAAATGTTTCTCAATAATAATAATAACGTGACTCCAAAGGTACAAACTCTAACCGGTCCTGTGAAGTGGAAAGTGCTGTACTTCCACTTCTGCAGCTGCTCCACTCACATCATATGGAGACACTTACACACTTTACTTAAAGATTTCTATTTCTGGAGGCTTTCTCCTCTCTGTCCTTTCCATATTTCTTTATTCATCCTTTGTCTTGTCCTCCGCTTTTCCTTCTCCCATTTTGTCTTTCCTTTGTTTTTGTTTTTTTGTTTTATAACTCTTGCCTTATTTCTTCCTTTTATCTGTTTCATTTTTTCCCTTAGTTCTATCCTAATTTAGTCTTTCCTTCTGAAAATCCTTCGATCTTCAGATTTGTGGATTTTCATGTCAATGTACAACGATCAGGCCCAACAGACGAGCTACTGTAGGTCAGACTGATGCTGGTCCTGATAGAAATGTGTCAGAACACACAGTGGAGTCAGAGCCTCGACTGGTCAGAGCTGTTTTGGCGGCGAAAGGGAGACTTACAATTATGACCAGCAGCTGGTCGTAAAGTTATGACTAATCGGCTATATCAGCACTCCTGACTCCAGACAACGACTGCTTTCTAATTTCCACACATTTGCATATTCCTTTAACTTAAAGCTGCTGATATTAATAACATTAAATATTAATTACCACAGGGAGTGCACAACAATTAAAGTTAAATTTGGAAACACAACACCCTAAGTTGTTAATCATTAAGAGGTTAAAATTCAGCTAATCTGCTGCATCAGGGGTGTGTGTGTGTGGTGTGATCAGGAACGCCTGACAGCGGCCTGGCAATATGAATAATCAAAAAAACAGAAATATGTGGCATCGACTTTTCCACACAAATCTCTGATGTGAAATATCTGATGTAACTTCTACGAAGGGCCTTTAAGAAGTGAACGCAGAGTATTTTTCCGCTGTGGCATTACTACTTTTACTTAAGTAAAGTGGTTCAGTACTTCTTCCACTGTCTGTCTGTCCGCTATAAATACGCACACACATAGACAAACATATGAGGATACACAGACAGTCACAGCCTGGCATCAGCGTCTCATTCCTGGGTTTGATTCTCAGGCCGTCTGGCTGGGAGCTGATGACCTGCTGGCTCTGGTCTGCTGCAGCCTCACTGCCTTCTATGTCCAAACACACCTCCGTCCATAAACTCTGGCTCGCTCGCCCTTTCTGTCTTCCTCTCTGACACCAAAGAATTGAAGCGATGTTGAACTTTAGGCTGAACAGCTTCCTGGCCGTGATAGAAGTCTAAATCTGGCGGACTGTCTTTTTCTTCTGCTCCTGTGCGCTGTGTTTTAAATCAAGCGCGACTCATGGCAGAGACCAGAGGAATGGGAGGACCATGACCGAAATTGTTTTTGTGGCCAGGACTTAAAATTTACACAGTTTTCTCATTCTCATTATCTTTCAAACAAAAAGATAAAATTGTTTACAAATACATGCACAATCAATATAGCTAAAACAGAGGGGTTTGGGTTCAGTTTCTTAGTTCCACTGGCAAAAAACCTTTAGCGTTCTGGTGTTTAAGTGTTCTTCTAACCGTGTGAAAACAGCTTGGGGCAGGCCCTTTCCTGTTTGTGACAATGCACCCGTGCAAAATGTCACACAAATGACGTCACCGCTGTACATTTAAAATGTAGAAAAAACATTTTTTAGAAATGTAAAAATGTAAAAATGAAAAAAGTAAAGCGTGTAAAGATGGAGGCTAGTTTTAATTGCTTCACATACTGCAAGGTGGCTTAATCTATAATAATACACCATAATTTACTACTTGGTTTATTTTTTTTGTATTAATAATGCAAATCTGGTAAGTAACTACTGCAGTAAAAAGCTGTAAAATAACATTTAGTGGGGTAAAAAAGTACATTGGCTTCCAAAATGTCTGAGACACTAAGCCAACGCGGAACGGCCAGCAGGGGGCGACTCTTCTGTCTGGCTCCATTAGAAATAATGGGAAAATGACCCTTCTTCTCACCTGATTTATGACCTCAGTAAACACTTTGCTGATGAGTTTATGGTCTCAATCGCTAGTTCCATGTCTTCTTCAATACAACATGATGTTCATTTAGTAAATTATGGTCCCATCTGGAGGAAAATACACCATAAACAAGGGCGTCACTTTGTGTTGAAAAGCGGTGGGGACAAGGTCTGAGATTAGGGGAGTGATGAAAGACTATAGTCACGAGAACAAGATGAAGAATATAAGATAAATAAGATATTTTCACAGCATTTTGAAGAAATATTCGTTGATTAAATATATGGGTGGGGGGTGTGGGAGTCCCAGAATGCATTGTAGGACAACTGTAACATATAATACTGCAGTTCTCGTGTCACATATAGTATTTTTAAGAGTATAAAAGAATATATGTGGTTGATTTCTCAGGACAGAACTGAAAAATTGCTACGATGTTTTCGGAGATGTGAGGTCCCGCCCGCTAACGGGTCCGGCCATCATCAAGTCCGCTGCTGTTCCAGTTTCTCTTTTTTGAATGACGGACTGCGTGCTCTCGTTCCTGGGAATTTGTACTCCCGAACCGAGCTTGCCAAGTCCGAGTTTTAAAGTACAGAAGTCCGAACTTGGCAGACTCGGTATTGAGAAAGAGCTATAGCGTTGGTTGAGCTTTTCCTCCATTTCGTTTGGACACATAGAGGAACAAGTTGTCTTTTCCAAACGTTAAAGGACACATCTGGTTCTGTCTTGTTTGAGTCCACACGTGAACGGGACATCAAAGTTGGTTTGAAAGCTAGTGTTTGAACTAAGTGTGTGATCGGTTCTGTCTGGCGCTGAAAGTGATCAGAGACGATCAGCTGCGTCTGCTGTGTGAGGATCTGTATCTGCGGTGAGTGCCAGCAGTGACGCCTGGTCTCAGCTGAATGTTTCCCAGACGGAAAACCTCTGTCTCTTCAACAGGAAACAAATAGAAAGCTCCACTGAGAGTCAAAGAGGTGGAATCCCACACCTGAGGGCTCTGGAGAGGATCACAAGCCAGCTGTGTGTGTGTGTGCTGTTAAAATCCATCTTTATGTTCTACTGTTTTCTGTCACACAGCTCAGATGTGTGTACAATACATGATTCATGAGCTTCTGTTTTGCTTTACTGCTACTCTCACATACTCGCCTCCTCAAAAACCCTTTGTTTTCGCTTCTTTTATCAGTTTGCAGCTCTATTTTAAACTTTGCAATTAAACAAAAACAATCAAATTCAACTAAAGAACCTAAATATGCTGCTAATCCTGCGTCTGTCTATTCAACACAGGCTGGAAACACAATGCTACTTGGATTGGCACCAAAAGCATAATATATACTCACAGGAGTAAAACTGTCCCTACTTTGCAAAACAAAGTGATGTCTGCTGCAGCTTCTTTATAAACTGGTAAACATTTAAACCTTAATTATGTTTGATTTCGGGGTACTCCATTGAGTTTAAATACACAAATATATCAAGATATCAAGGCTGTTCTTGTAAAACTTGGCGTTCATATTGATCTTCACGCTACACTTGTCCTGCTCCCACGGTACATAAGCATGATTGTCCATTATTCAGACAAGACAACCTCAATGCTGACAAAAAGACAGAAAGGCAGCAATGCTTCTCGCTATATTCAGACTTTTATCACAACACGATCTGAGTTTGAACCGCAACATGTGAAATACTCCAGTAACCAATTCCCTGCAGTTTATAACAGATCTTAGAGAGACAACAGCTGATTAAGACAGGAGCCTGGTCTGCTTTCTAAAAGTCAAAAGGGCAACAAAATTGGATCTGTGCAGTGTCTGCCCATAAACTAATTATTACCTTTCTGACATTAGATGACGACTGAGATGCGGCTGCTGGAGCTGTTTGAAGGCAGATGTAAACAATCGTCTATATGGACACTGTAAACAGCCACAGCCGTGTCTTTGTGTGACAGCTCCGAGCAGCTGTCAGCAGCTGTGGTGTTGTTGGAGAACCTCGCTGGTGCAACACAAAATGTGAAATTAGGCGTTCCTTTACTGACCTTTTCATTTAAAGGGAAGTACAAAGAAGAAGAAGAAGAAGATGTAGAATAAAGAGAAGATGTAGAAGAAATAAAATCAGAAGATGTAGAAGACAAAGAAGTAGAAGAAGAAGAATAAGAGAAGATGTAGAATGAGAAGACAAAGTAGAAGTTGAAGTAGAAGAAGATGAGGAGAAGAAGAAGAAGAAGAAGAAGAAGAAGATGTAGAAGAAGTAAAAGAAGAAGACATAAGTAGAAGAAGAAGAATATAGAGAAGAAGTAGAATAAGAAGTCAAAGTAGAAGTTGAAGTAGAAGAAGATGAGGAGGAAGAAGATCAAGAAGATATTGGGTGCGTTCGAGATGACGACAGCTGACTTTCGCCGACTTCATAGTCTAACGTGAGCTACAGGTAACTGCAGGGGCGGGGTATAAAAACGATGCCATAAAGTCGGACACATTCTACCTGCAGCAGCTTACTGTGAGCTCAGATCAATGACTGATCCCTCAAAGAAAAATGCCACGAGACCGGGCAAAAGTGTGAAGAAGACGAAGACCAAAAACGGGACACTGATATGCAAACGTGATTGTGATTGTGACGTGGATGAATCGAGCCCTGAGTGTGAAACAACGTGCCCGACGAGAATTTACTGACATCCACTTGTGCAAAGAACAAATCAATACAATAAAAATGTTAAGATTCGGTGCACAGTTCACACGCAGCAGTTGGGCCAAAGTCCCAGCACTTGTCACTACAGTTTATAAAAGGAAGTTCATTTGTTTTTCTTTGCACAACTGTCGAACGGAGCATTGGTTCATTTTTCTATACAAGGCAACATCGCACAAACAGCCTCCTTATCTATTTTGTGAGCTTCATTAAATCTCCACAGCATCAGCAGTGTCAGCTCTCGGTCAGGCAGCCAGATGATGTAGGTCAGCAGCACTCGCGCTTCATCTTGCTTTAAGTTCCAGCGTCGTTACAGTTTTAATTATTATAAACCAAGATATGAAATGTTTATCTAAACTATTGTACACGGGGAAGATTATGAAAGCGAGATTGCGATATGCACACATCCTGTTCCTAAAGCAGAAGTTTGAAAACTGCAGCAAGTGGGGAAAGAAATAAAAGAGACAGACGTCTCGAACAGCCATGTGTGAACACGTTTACACACACGGCGATGAGAAAAAAGATTCTGCAAACAGAGAGATGGCTCTGGAAAGGAAACTTCACAGAGAGGCACGCTTAGATGAGATGCTTAATGAGGAGAAAATTTGAATATTGCTCTCATTTAAGATTTGACCAGGAAAGTTATCGCAGACTTCATTTTGTCTGCAGAGGATTTAAGACGTCATTTCACTTCGTAGCTTGTGACAGCAAAGAAATTAACAGTTTAAGAGCTTGAAGCACTTAATCATTCAAATGTTTCTTTCTTCCAAGTGTCGAGTTAGTGAAAGTGGCGAATAACTTCAGACATGAAGGGTTTCTTGCTGCTGCGATTATGGATGGTAACTGATGCGTTGATTTCATTATTTATTTTTTTATTTAACCTTTATTTATTTAAGGCCCTGTTACACATTCACATCTGGAAGCTGCCCAGTAGTGCTGGCCACTGAGCAGCTCCTCTGCAGGAGTTATGGCCTTGCACAAGGGCACCTCAGCGGTGGTAAACGGGGGAGGGCAGGCACTGTTTGTTTTACTTTCATCACCCAGATTTATCCTGCCGGGTCGGGGATTGAACTGGCGACCTCCCGGTCACAGCTTTCAGAGTTTTGCTTAATGAGCCTTCCTTATCTTCAGAATATTTAGTTATTAAATTGCACCAACAGACAAATCTACAGCTGCTCTCCTGTGCCAACTGATGTGTTCTGTCTTGCGCTAATTTGTTTGAACTGTTATAACTGAAACACAAACCACCTCCTTCACAGCAGAGCCAACAGCAACATACGCAGTTGTGACATAAATACAAATCTCAGTATGATTCATTTTTTAAATTTTGTTTTTAAAGATTTTTGGGACTTTTTTTGACAGGACAGTGGACTGCGAGGAAATGAGGGAGAAAGAGATGCAGCAAAGAGCCGGATTCAAACCCGAGCCGCTGCAGTAAAGACTCAGACTTGTACATAGTCTACTAACTGAGCTAAACGTCATTTTAAACATTCACTTTTTTTGACATTAAAAGTTCTGATAACTGATAAGTTGTGGATTTTCAAATGAATCATCTAATTTTATCCATATTAAACAGTTTTCTAATTTATTTAATTTAGCTGCTTTTACCCGCCACATGTTTTTAATCACTTGTGAAGTGGTATGACTTGCCTGGTAAATCCACAGAAAAGTTTTATCCTTTAGAGGATGAGTCTTGTAATATTCTGTATTTAGCCGGTGCGGTGGTGCAGTGGTTAGCGCTGTCACCTCACAGCAAGAAGGTTGTGGGTTCAAACCCCGGTTGCCCCGGCCTTTCTGTGTGGAGTTTGCGTGTTCTCCCCGTGTCCGCCCGGGTTCTCTTCCTCCCACCATCCAAAGATATGCCGACTAGGTTAATCAGTGTCTCTAAAATTGTGTAAGTGGTTGTTTGTCTGTGTGTGGCCCTGCGATAGTTCTGTCCAGGGTTCACAGTTCTTCTTTGCTTGATGCTTAACAAACTGAGGATTCTGACTACTAATTGTCTCCGTCTGCTTGATAAAACAAGTCCTGTGTTTAGACTGATATCTCTTCTTCCTCTGAGCTGTAGAGCGCCATTATTGTCCAGAAACTATTAAAAAGCCATCAGTGAGCCTCACTGCTGCACTGGGTCACATGTTCCTTCATCACCATGAACACACGCTCTGTAGTTCAGTCTGACTCAGTCCCACATTCACCGTCCTGCTACCTGCTACATGTGGATTCATCCGCCGCTGAAAATAGCCCCAACAAATGCAATATTTCCTCCTGTTTGTTTGATAAGTATATAAAAGTATAAATATCAAAAATAACTATACCAACAGACAGGAAGTCAGAAAATATAGAAAGACGGACAAACAGATTGCTGGTTTTGGTCTTTTGATGGAATTTTTTGACAATAAAGGAAATAAAATAGATTATTTTCAGGCTTAACCTGTAACATTTGGACATACACACAATCAGTAGACCCTGACGCCTCATGGAGGGCTGTCACTTCCTTGTCACTTATGGTGAGTTCCATTCACCTCGGAAGTCGGAGCTGGGAATGAGGTCACACCTGAGTTGACGCCGTTCCAGGTAACATTGTGTCCAACGAGCCAGGTCAGCCATTGTTACGCCGTTGATTAAAAAAAAAGAGGCATTGTGTGGTATTTACTCACACTAAACACTGCAGCAACGCGTCCACAGACAGCAGCTGGACAGCACTTTGTGTACGAATATTTATGAGACACACGTACACAGAAGTGCTAATAAACAGGATAAACTACAGCTTTCACTAACCGCTGATGCTCAGTGCAGCCATCTTGGATCACAAAGTCGGGGTAGTGTGGCTTTTCCGTCTTTCCAAGTTTGAAATCTGACTTAAGGTGGCGTTCGGACTTTGAACTTCCCATGTCAAACGCACCATTACAAGAATAAGACAGCAAGAGGAGTGTGTGCAGCGTGGAGACAATAACGGTTCCGGATATTCTCTTAAACCTGGATGTTACTTGCTTGTTTAAAGCTCAGTATAAACCAAAGGCTCCTGGAATGCAGCCGTGACTACAAGCAATAACTGGGAAGGTCAGAAAATAAGCTCTGTGGCATCAAACAGGACGCCCAGGGGCGACTGGACGGGTCTAAACACAGATATACACACTAACGCAGTAGACAGATATAAAAACAGGTTTACAGCTCTGAGTAAAAGACAGTAAAGAAAACAATGTGGGGTGTTTTTTAATTTCTACAACCGTCTGCAGCATTCACAGGGTTAAATATTCAGCTGTGTCATTCTGCTTTATAATCCTCTAAGGAGTCGGCTGAAGAGAAGGAGGGGAAACATGCCTCCAGTTTGCCTTCATCTGGTGAAGAAGCAGATATGGGAACAGCCGAGGGCGACTTAGAGAGCAGAGAGAGGGAGAAGACCAGGAACTGAACCCCACAACTCAGCTGGAGGAGCTGAGAGTTTAAGCCAGTGTCTCGCCACAAGTCCACACAACAAGAGACTGGGTCAGCGTGGTAAAACTCTGAATCCTGGTCCAGTGGATGTTTTCTGTCTGTTACATGTGAAAACAGAAAATGCCCTTTTTCCACTTCTGGACCCTTTTTAAATGCAGGTCTTGAGTCCACATCACTGCAGTTTAATCTCCAGTTATTATAATACCGTCTCTCGGACATATCTGCACGGATGAAGGCTCGCCACCTTCAACTAAACCTCTCTAAGTCTGAACTCTTGGTCATTCCAGCAAAACAATCTATTCACCATAATATCAAACTACAAACTGACTCCTCACTCCAACCAGGGTGGTGAGAAACTTGGGTGTCATGATTGATTGATGACCAACTGTCCTTTTCAGACCATGTCGCTGCTGTCTCTAAGTCATGCCGCTTTGCTCTATACAACATAAGGAAAATCAGGCCCTACCTCACTCAGTATGCCACCCAGCTTCTGGTACAGGCCATGGTTATCTATCGCCTCGACTATTGCAACGCCCTCCTAGCAGGTCTTCCAGCTTGTGCGGTGAAACCCTTAAAAATGGTTCAGAACGCAGCAGCGGGTCTGGTTTCTGATCAGCCCAAAAGGACTCATGTCACTCCATTACTCAGTGACCTCCACTGGCTCCCCGTGGCCTCCAGAATCAAATTCAAGTCACTAATGCTTGCATACAGAGTGACCACCGGGTCTGCACCATCTACCTAAACTCCATTATACAAACCTACGTTCCTTCTCTGCCGCTACGCTCCTCCAACGAACACCGCCTGGCTCTGCCAGCCCTACACACAGAGCGATCCCAGTCCCTGTTCTCATCTGTGACACCACGATGGTGGAACGAGCTACACGCCATCAGAGCAGGGGCGTCAAGAAGTTCTTAAAAACTCATCTCTTCCGAGAACACTTCCTTTTATAACACCTCTAACTAACTAACCTCTAACATGCACTTCCTGTGCTCTTCTTCTTCTATCCCCTACAATTATCTTTTATTGATTACACTTTTTTCGTTCTGATTAGCACACTAAAGTGAAGCTGGTGAAAAGTTCAACATGTTTATCATCCTGTGACCCAAATCCTTCCACCCAATAATAACAATAATTTAAATACAGTATAAACTGCAAACAAATCATCATTTTAGAAGTTAATATAAAAATATCACCGCAGGAAATGACACAAGGCTATTTGCTACGCCGGACTTTATCAAACTGCAACTTTAATAAAGCTACTGCAATAAAACTTCACAAGAGACATCAAAGGATTTTTTTTAAATCTAAAAATACTTACACACAGTATATTTAATTTTCTTTCAGCTTTGTGAAGCTCCTCCATTTCCTTTGTGCATTGCATTGTGGGAAAATAGCATGCATTAACAGCACACTCCAAAAATTCACAGTCTTTAGTTCGCATGGTGTCCTTTTTTTCATTGTGAACAACCCTACATACTTAAAACCTGCTCAGAATTAGTGTTTAATCTGGATTTGGGATGTGGAGTCGTGAGTTTTACAGACCTGATGATGGCGCTGGATGTAACGTCAGAGGATCACTAAAGTTATTACAACTTTACATGGAGGACAATTTCATGCCAATGCATCTTATCTTAACCTATAATAACGCATCATTTATTTGACGAGGAAACGATGATTTCTCTGTGGCCAGACGAGAGAAAGAGGTCGCTGGAAAAAAAACTTTTTTCTTTATCGGCCTCAGTGGTATCTCTGAGCAGAAGACACATGCTGAAACGCTACGCTGATATGAAATCAGCTCCTGTTACACCACAGCGAGTGAGCGTCGACAGGTTTGGCTGATAAGAAGCGATGCAACAGGAACTGCGGAGATGGAATCTGATCCTTGACACATTGTATGTTGTTGCATTAAAATTTCTCTTCATTGGAACTCAGGGGCCTAAAAACTATGAAAAACACTTCTCAGTAGAGCAAAACCAAACTGCCCCAAACCGTTTATAAGAATGTGGAGACAGTGAACAGTGTTGGGAAGGTGACTTTGGAAGTGTAATAGGTTACAGATTAAAAGTCACCCTATTTAAAATGTGACAGTAGTCTAGCTATTTCAGTTACTTTAGTTACATATTACATTTAATTACTTTTTGATTCATTTTAGCTTCTACTGAACGTTTTTAACTCTTAACCATTTTTAAAAGACAGCTTGAGAGGTCATTTAACTGGCAGACGGGTGGCGCTGCAAATTCAAACATGAGAACCAATCAGAAGCATCAGAAGAGCATCAAACTTTGTGCACATGAGAAACATATAGCCGAGCTTTTTACACCCAACGTAATCATGAAACTTTTCATTATTAACTGAATTTAAATACACATTTTTTTCCTCATAACTTTAACAAATTACATTTATTTTGAAATTAAACTGCGTAACTAAATTACATATACAGTAACTACCGTAGTTACTTAAACTGACAGTGAACGAGGTAATGTCTTGGTTAAAGCACAAAGGTGTGCTTATCAGAGACTCGGACTCGAGTCCGACTTAAGTCGCACACACAGTGACTTCAGACTCGACTTGAGACTCGAGGTGCTGGACTCGTGAATAATGTTTTAGGAAACGTCTGATGAGCTTGCCGTTATTCCCCTCCCTCTGTTACTTATAACCTGCCTACGTAACACGTAGCATCTGCTGCTGAGCCATTCATCATAAACTTTGACCTTTAAATTTCATACAACAAGACCCAAACAAAGCAGCGCTGAACGCAAATAGGTTAGTAACCTGTGGTGAGTAAACATGTTTAGCTCAGCATTGACGTTAGTTTGCTTCTTTCTTCAGCTACGACCTACTGGAGGTTTACTCCGACTGTCGTTCGTTATGAAAAGATGAACGAGCGTTTGTTTACTTGCCAAACTCGCGGTGGTCGATTAGAGTAATAATTTATGTCCCGCTGGCTGCCATCACCTTAATTATCAACGCTGGCTGCAAAGAGGTTACAGGTTTATTGTTGATCATGTATCGTTACAGTGTTATTTAGTTGGTTTGAGAGTCTGCTGGATGTGTTGACTTACAGTTGTTAATAAGATGTCATTAATTGCATTACACATTACATGGTTGTGCTCTGTAAGTTACAGAATCCCTTATAGCTGTGCAGTTTTATAAGCAGCCTGGATTGAACACAGCAGGCGATGCAACATTCATTATAACCACGAGAGACTTGAGACTTGACTTGGACTCTAACTCAAAGACTTGTGAGCATCTCTGGTGCTTAAGCTTCGTTTTCAACCTTTAATTTTGCCCGTGAGAACAAACTGAATCTATGTTGGAGATATCTGCTGGATTAATGTTCAGATTAGTAGTTGCATTATCTTCATCCAGACTCCTGATTTGTTGAAGTTCAGGAGGACTGGAAACTGAAATCTGTTCCTAATTGTGTTCTACATTCCTGACCTTTCTGCACCGCACACGAGTTTCACAAAAAAACAAACTGAAACTAGTTTGTGGTCGGCTTTCTTTCTAAAACAAATCAGTCAAGCATCGCCTGTTTCAAAAGAGGTTCTGTGGCTGGTTTGCATTAAAAGTAGGTCGAAATGGAGATAAGATCCTCTAATGTGCCTACACCACAGACATCTGTGATTTGCACTGAGCAGAACGTTCTCCTCCGCATGTAAACTTGTTCTGAGTGAAAACACAAAAAGAAACCATTGTGGTATTAAACCCTGCACGTAGCATTTCTAGATTTTTGTTTTAACCAGGACACAACATAACAACAATACAATAGTCCTTCAGGTGAGATTGTTCTGTCAACTGAAATATAAATGAATTTAAAAAATATTAACCGGATCTCTTCTGCTGAAATTCAGGTTCCTTTCATGAAATCATTCATCTGGAAGTCAAAAACTGTATATAAAAACAAAAAAGATTATTGGTTTCTTCTTCAATTGGTTGCCGTCTTAGATTGTCATGTTTCAAAATTACACAGTGCTATCAAGGAAACCTTCCAGGAAATTAGACAAGTTCCATTTTAGCTTGGGAAAATGAAGCCGTGTCGACCTGCAAACCTTTGTCCTAAACATCTCTGTTAACCGTATGAGGCTTGAAGAAGTAAAAACATCCCATATTTCACACAAGAGCCAAATATTAGAGAAAAAATCATTGTTTGTCTATGTTTTTTTGCTTTCTTTCAAACCCATGAATCATCTTCTGACCCCTTTTTATATTATTATATTATTACTATGTGACGCTTCTGGTTCCTACTGAAATAAAGAGTTACTGATTATTTTGTATTAACTAACAACTGGTGCTTTTTGGCTCAGTTTCTTACGACCTTCTGTGCTTGTATCTCCCATTTTCGGACACGAAGCGTCGTCAGTCTGCCGTCCGTTTCGCAGTGGATATGAGACCGAACACAGAGCTCAGATCAGATGGATTCAGAACACAAAGCTTATCCTTAACTTCATCCAGAAAGTGATCAGACGCTCACCTCACTGGGTTCATCGGTGTTGTTTGACCAGCAGGCGATGGTGATGGCGGGGTAGACGACAGACCAACCGTTCTCTGTGCAGTTCCTGCTGAGGACACCTGGGACGCACAGACATCACATTTTATTACATTACAGTCATTTTTAGCTGAGGCTTTTATCCAAAGCGACTTCTGCAATTACCATATATGCAAAAGGCTGCACGCCTCTGCAGCAACCAGGGGTTAAGAGCCCTGCGACGACGCATCGGTGGACGGTCTCCCACACAAATGGCGTGTGTCTTATCAATAATGACCTGATGTTGAGACTGTCTGATTAAATAAAGGAATAAAGAGTGATTTGCATTATGGGACACAGCATATACAGCAAGGTAGAGGCGGTCCGATGCGCACTGGAGATTTACTCCGAAGGACACTTTGGCCAAATCAGTACATTTTGTTAGTAAAGTAGGCGTTATCGAATACAGCCAACCGTATGCATTATTTGTTATAGTTGAGATTTCTTTGTTTAGTCTTGAATGAGTTCTTTGATAAAGATTTATTAGAGTACCTTTGTTTAAATAATGTTTTTATTTGCCCTTTAGCTGTTATGTGATCTGTGTCAGTCAACTAGTTCAGTGGAAATCTTTTACATGGACAATAAAACTGTAATCTCTGGTCTTCATGCTTCATGGCGTTTTAAATAACCCTAGCTACCACAAAGTCAAATTTCAACATCTAGGCTTAATTAACATGTATATGGTGTGTTTAAAAAGATAGCGACATGGGGCAACAAACTTATAATAAATAAATAAAGAATAATGGGAGCTTTTCCTGTTTTCAGTCGGTCGGTGTCTAAACTTTTTGAGATGAAACCAGACTGTGAAGGCACTAAAATGTATATTAACTTTAAAAATTACAATATTTAATTTTGTTTTCACAAAATTCACAAAGACAGACGACCAATCAGCTGTCCGAACCGCATGTAACAACAACAAACAACTTGCAGCTTACTTACTTAATACTGAACTTACTTAATAGGAACCTCAGTGTAAATAAAGCGGAAGCATAGCAGGGGACTGGAAAAGGTCGGCCATATCGGAGGTCCTCGGCTGTTGGCAGCGGCTGCAGCAGATTGTGTTTCTTAACTGTCTTATTGTAAATACACTTGATTTGTGCTCTACAGCAGCGAGCTTGTTAATGAAGATGCTGGCTGGCTGACAGTTTGTTAACGTTAACTGAGCTGAACTCTTCTCAACAGGCGAGTAAGGTGGCAAAGAGGGCCCAACACACTGCAAACATCTACATATTACTGCTATTATTATTATTATTTCAGGCTGATTCTTTTTCTGTGGAGGAAAAAAAAAGAGACAACACGTTTAAATAAAGTATTTATGAGTGAAAACTGACAGCTGTATGTCTTAATGACGCTCCCATTTACAAAGACTAATACGTTGGCCTTTAAACACAAAGTACAATAATTTAAGTTCATATTAAAATCAAATTAGGGTTCTGTTGTTCCTGAAATGTTAAAGGCAGACCATTTAGATTTACAGATGTGAACTGCCAGCAGCTACACCAACCTACTGGGAAAACTAATCTGCATCTGGAAAGGGTTCTTGGTGGGCCAGTAGGGGGCAGTCTTTCCTCTGGTCCTACTACACAAACAAACAAAAAAACATCCTGGGCTCACTATGCTGTAGGACAAGGTCTTTCTGAGACTGTGGGCCTCCCCTCAGACAAAGCTCGGGAACCACCTCCTTAGTGTCGCTCAATTCCTCCAGGGATCATGATTATGTTATTTGATCCTGTAGACACTCAACATATGAGCCAAGATAGCCTAATATTACTATTTGACTTCAGGCTAAATACATAACAACCACCTGCGCTGCAGGTATCAAGATGAAGTGCTGTACAAATGTGATCCATTAAGATGATGCATTTCCTCGCCACAACATCACATCAGATTCAACAAGCAGCACGTTACACAATTTCCTCTTGATTTAACTGAATGTCAGCACGACATAAACAACTTTAAATACGGAGAGAAAATAAGCAAACAAGATCCTTTGAAATTATAAGAAACTATTTGCTGGGGGCTGTATGGAGACTTAAGGATGATCTGAAAACACTGCTCAAGGATGAAAAACATCCTTCACCACCTGATATAGATTTTCTAAAATATATATATTCCTTGTATATATATATTTTTTTTTATATCAGAAATGGGACACATTTCTGCTGTCACTGCTTCTGCAGGAGGCAAAACTCAGAGGAAAGGTGAAGATGCCACTGATTTAACTTTAACAGCAGTTGGCCAGTTCACAGTCGCTCAAGCACAGACGTTAATGTGTTGACAGACAGGAGAGTGACAACATTTAACAGTCTCAGTCAGTGACTGCTGATGTTGAGCAGCCGCCGTTCACACGCCTCATCTTTTAACGCTTCCCACCTCTGCAGGGGCAGCAGGGAGGTGGATAAACCGAGCCGCTGACAGATGCTGCAGAGGGAAATCACGGAGAAAGTCGGCCAGCCCAGATGTCATCAGCTGCCCCGCGAATAATTAGACTCATTAAGGGAAAGATCGCGAGCAGCGCAGGATGGAGGGAGGTGAGGGAAACACAGCAATGGAGAGGTGGGGGAGTTATTTTTTCCTCAGTGAGCTCATCTGTCATTTTTATTTTTACAAAGACAAGAACAAATCCTCTTATACAGCCCACAAATTCAAAATATACAGTTCTCACAACAAAATCACAACTTTTGTCTCACAAATGTAAGAAAATCTTGAAATATTACGACTTTCTTGTAAAATTTTGCTCTGTATTAGACTTTATTTTCATTACATTATTATTTCTTGTGAAGATTAAAATAGACTATAACAACTTCTTCTCTATTTCCCACTTAGGCCCGATCCACTCTACATGCTGCATTTTCAAATTAAAACGGAGACCTTTCGCTGGTTTGCACCGGGCTGAATCGATTAATCGATTGATAAAATGCTTCGACACAAATTCTTTGCATCGATGCTTCGTTTGATCCATATAACTTTGTAGCACACTGTTTCGCAGGGACATTTATTACTGTCGCACTTTCACAGTGAACACGACGCGATTTTGATGGAGCTGTTTGCAAAGCGGGAGGAAGAGAGAGAAAACAGAGAGGGACAAAGAAGAAAGTGTCCAAAGTATGGGATTATTTCAAGCTAAAGAAAACAACAACTCTGTAAAGTTACCGTCCGTCCACCATAACATGAAACTTATGTCGCCTCGGCAACAGCTCGACGGCAGCTGATCAGAAAGCAGCCGGTGTTCTGCCAGCGGACCAGACAAGGTAACAGTAACTTTAGCATTTAACTGAAATCATGACTGATTGTTGAGTTGAAGCCAAAGTAAGCCGCAGACCTCAGCTGGAAATGTCCACACGTCCATTTGTTGTTCTCCTTTTTGGGCCGCGAGTTGTGACCTCACAGTCAGGAGTTAACTGGGTGTCGGGAACGTTTTAACTCACCTCCAGCTCTCTCTGTAGCTCAGACAATCCCTGCTACCTGCATGCACTAATCCATCTTTTCACCCAGATTCTTTGTCTTTATAATCACCATCTTTATAATAACAAACAGCTGTTCCGTGGGGAGGATCGCTCATTTCCATTCATGTGTTGAAATCTTCATGGTTATGTTTTAGGCTACTAAAATATGACAACTGTTTAAATATTTATAGGAAAGGTGACGCGTCCTGTGACGTGCTTCAAGTCAGCATTGATCTTCACCCAAATACCAAGATCTTAGTTGCCTAAAACTAAACAGGTAAAACGCAGGACGCATGACAGTCTCCAGTGGCAAAGTCCCACCGCCAAAGACTGTCACGCTTCCTGCACCGAACACATTCAGTGAACACTGTGCTCAACAAGGTGAATTAGCAGCGTGTTTATAAACGTCCCGGATCATTCCAGCCAAGCAGTCTATCCACCATAACGTCAAACTACACGCTGACTCCTCAGCCGTCACTCCAGCCGGCGTGGTGAGATTCACGATTCATGACCAGCTTTCCTTTTCAGACCATGTTGCTGCCGTCTCTGTCTCTGTTGTGCCGCTTTGCTTTATACAACATAAGAAAAATCAGGCCACTGAAACACTTCAGTGTTGACGGCGGACAAAATCGCGGCATAGCTCTGATTGGACCGTAACAGGAGGCACATGGCTCTCATTGGCAGATCTGTCAGAATGGATTTGTAACTGCATGACTGTTTAAAACGGGTCAGACCCTCTGTATAATTAACCTAAATTTTAATGGCGGTCTTCACGATTAGCTAATCGCGTTCTTTCAAATCACAATTTTCTGGCTCTGGTACAGGCCTTGGTTATCTCTCGCCTCGACTGCTGCAATGCTATCCAAGCGAGTCTTCCGGCTTGTGTGGCGAAACCCCTACAAATGTTTCAGAACGCAGCAGCGCGTCTGGTTTCTGAAAGGACACCTCTAACTCTTAACGTCTAACCTCCTGTGCTCTTCTTCTTCTGTCCCCTTACAATTCTCGTGGAGCACGCTATGAGCTCTTACTGGTATTTATTGCCGCTCATACTAGTACGTACTGTCAGTTGTAGATCTGTTGCTGTATTCATGCTTTGTTGATGTTTGGATGTTGTTCCTCAAATGTAAGCCGCTTTGGATAAAAAGTGTCGGCCAAGTGAGTAAATGTGTTTTGTAGGATGCAGTTGCTCTTTTTCGAGAGTCCAGGCCAAAGCTTATTGTATTGCACTGTGTGATAATCACACAGCCCCACCAATGGATTTACTCACAAAATATACTGTAACAACAAAGAACAACCACAAGGCAGATTATTTGTTTGGAGATATTCTATGAACAAAACTCGCCAAAGACACTTTTCAGCTGTTTTGAATTAACAGAAAACAAGTTGTATATCCCACAAAAATGCTTCTATTACAATAACTCTTTTCTTAACAAAACAAATTTAGCAACTGCTAACAGTTCTGGGAAAACTGTCTGTTTTCAAACTAAATATTTTTGTTTTGAAGAAGACGAAGAACAGAGGAAGTAAGCGGACAGCAATAGGCAGCCAGATTACTTTGATACTGGCAAAGAAACAACATAATAGCAGCTGGTGCTGAAACACATCAGTCACGACAGCAAGTTACTCACATAATCACTTCCTCTTAAGTGATTGCGCCTACAAAATAAAAGCGTGAGAACGTCTTTGCAGCAGCGCATTATGTTGTGTTTAATTGAGAGCTTTTACTTTGAAAAGTTCTAAAGTTCTGCTTCACACACCTCTGAAAGAGTCGTCAGAAAACGCAGGAATTTCCTCTGACTGGAGACACTGGGGAAATGAAAATAAGATTATATGTGAATACAAGCCTATATGTGGGCCGATCGCCGGGGGGGCACGCACTCAGGACGCACATGTAAACTGAGGTCTTCACAAGAAAATTAGATGGCCCGCCATCTAATGACTTGAAAAAAATTTGGCCTGATGCCAGACTTGTTTGCCGCCTCCTGGAGTAAAGGATGGCAGAAGGTGAGGAAGGTTGCACGATCAGAGGAGGATGATGGGAGAGGAAAGGGAAGCAGAAGAAGAGGAATGAAAGACCTGTCCGGATAACAGAAGCTCGAGACGATCAAAGGTAGAGGGACAAGAATCGACACGACGGATGAAGCAGAATGAGTCGACTGAAAGACGAGAGTTTGTGAAATTGGCCTGGAAAGGAAACTGCGGTGAGGAAGGAAGCGTCTGGCAGAGGTCGCATGCAGCGCCGATTATTGCTATAAAGCGTTTCTCACTGGGTCAGAACCTGAACGACCACAAACCAAACAAGAGTGTGACACTTTTAATGAAGCAACTGTTTTCCTGATTTGAAAGACAAGACAGTAACTGACACTGAACAAACTTCACGATCAGACCTTCATCACATGGCTTTATTGAAGGATTCAACCTTTTTCAAAATAAGAGCCCCATTTGAAAATTGTTCCCTGACAGATCGAGCGTTACGTTTACATCAGATGTGACAATGATGTAGCGGAGAAAGAGTGTGTGTGTGTGCGTGAGTGCGTGAGTGTTGAAGCCTGAAGCTCACCCTTTTTTCCAAACAGGTGCAGGAGGGGGGAGGGGCAGGGGAGGGTCACCGTCTCGTTGACCGCCGCGCTCTGCCAACAAGACACATTGTCCCACTCGCCGCGACATCCTGCGCACACACACACACACACACACACACAAAAGGTATAAATTATATTTTCACAACTTCCTGTTCTGCTGTTTGAAACTCAGTGATCCTGTGGCTGCTGCTGAACGAGCAGTCGGCATAAATCAACATTTGGCTCAAGTGTTCACTAAGGAGGGAACAGGAACCCTTAATTTAACAGCTCACATCCCCTTACCTTACTTATTTCTCATACTAAGATTGAAATTAAAATTATTTTGGGGGCTAAAAAGACCACAGTGCAGCTTTAAATGTTGCTAAAGCTATTACATGAACACTTCAGGCTTTAATAACTTAATCTAAGATGTATTTAGTGGCGATGCAGAGAATGTTTGGCCACCACACCAAATAAATGTTACTGAACAATTACGCTGACATGTCGGCTGTGTGGAGGCATTTTAAAGATGCAAAAATGGCCGTTTGCAGACGCTGTTCTGCTGAATTGTCTCCCAGCACATTCACTCCATCTGTGGCTGACTTCTTAGACAAGAACCGCTTTGAGAGTTTCTGTCACTTGTTTCTGAAACGGCGATTAAACTTAAACCGCAACTACATTTGCAGTGCACACAGCCTTTACAGGAAATCCACTGAAACGGACCAGAGCGAGCTGACGGGCAGGTTAGAGGCTTTATCCTGTCAGTTTGTCTCTGTACAAAGACAAGTGTCGCAGTGTGAGAGTCCTACCTGAAGAGAGGATGTGAAGTCTTCATGTTACGACATACGAGAACCACAGACAACATTATTTATCAAACTGGGTCAGACTTGATGAATTTAGCACGGGGAGGACATGTGACATGTGACAATGTCCGGTTTTCAAATAATGTGTCTATACAGGATTAATTGGATTATATTAACAGAAAGTATAAAACATATTGTCTCCATTATAAGTAAACGGACTCGTGTAATTTACTTCACAGGACCCTCTCGGACCAAACCACCATAGTCTCTCCTCATCCTGTGGGAAACACTAAGTAAAAAACACATTTTGACTATTTAATTTATGCAATGGTTGAAAAAAACAAAATAAAGGGAAAAAATGTGAATGTACATGTTCGGCAAAATCTTTCATTATATTCAGCTTCGGCTAAGAATTTTCATTTTGGTGCATCCTTACTAATTAAGATAAGACAAACTTTATTGATCCCACACTGGGGAGATTCACTGGTTACAGCAACACAAGAGTCAAATGTAAAAGAAAAGACTGTTTTAGGGAATAAATACGTAAATCTGAAAAACCAAAACTGTCTTTGAGCTTATGCTTATTTCACATTTGCAAATGGGCTTAAGGCGATCAAGCGTCTCCACAGCCAAAAAGCGAAGACCTTCACATGCATATTTTTTAACGCTGATGTAGGGGTTACACATAAAGGTCGCACATATTTCACTTTGTTTGTTTCAGGACACAGCATCCTGCAGTTGCCTCATCTCAACCGCAGGTTCCTGTTACCTTTAAGTAGAAGCAGCAACACCACATTATAGAGATCCTGCGATACAAGTTGATCACAAAGCAAGTTACTTTCCACCACAGATGAGGATAAGCTGCTATTTAAATGAGCGGATTTACATGATAAGGTCTAAAAGGGGAATCAGATGGTGGTTTGTCCTTTAAAACACACACACACACACGCATGCATTATCACTGTGGAGAAACATTCAATCATACATGACCTTTTAGAAAGACAAAACAGGTCAGTATTGCATGTACATTATCTGTGTGTGTGTGCACTTCCTCACGACTCTGGAGTATTAGACCTGAGAGGTAAATAAGTGACTGGTAGTGAGTGTGTTGCAACACCGGCCGAAATGGCGTGCAGACACACCTTTTTCTTCACATAACTGACCTTAGCCAATCCCCCCCACACACCCAGGCGAGTGAGTGTGTGTGTTTTATGCCGAGTATTTTCGCCTGCTCGCACATGCCAACATTGTTAGTCACTGTAAAACTCCTGGTCCTGCATTTATATCACTTTAGAGCTTTACTGTTCGTGTTTTTATATCTGAGCGGGGACCTACGCCTGCACGCACACAAACCGATGGGGACACATTTTGAGGTAGAGATTGCTTTTTGAGAGTTAAGACTTGGTTTTAGAGTTCAGGCCACATTTAGGTTAAGGTTAAGGTGAGAGGCTAGTGAACGCATTGTGTCAATGAGATGTCCCCACAGGGATAGAGGAACAAACGTGTGTGTGTGTGTGTGCACCTGTGCTAGCAGGCGTCTGGTGCTGCAGATGTGTCTGACACTCTCTCCTGGCTCGCTGCATCTCCCAGTGGAACTGGCAGTGAGGAAACTTTCCATTAACCTGTCGGGACGAGAGGAAATAAATATTATGAGTTTTATCTCCAACATGAACAAACCTCCTGCCTAAGTTCACTCTCAGGCTCTACGTGTCTCGGGCTTTCACGCTCGTGTTTGATAAACGTGCTTCTAGTTTTCAGGACTAAAGTTCATGTTTTTGTAGATAAATTAGAAATTCTTGCCACTGTGGACCCGAGGGCTGAATTTCTCCCCCTCTTTTTGATTGCTTATGCCACTTAAAATTATAACGTGTACCATTTAGCCGTCAAGCCTGTGCTGAAAAGTTAGTTTTAAATCAGAAATGTTTAACTCCAAGTAACAGTGACACCTTTCCCCCCACCTGGAGAAAGACAACTGAACCCACCCTCCCTTCCCGTTAAGTATGATGTTTGTTGGCTCTGGGCTACAACTTCATAATAGTAAGAAAACTGTTTAATCTATCTAATATTGTGTTGGTCAGATTATACACTGATTTACGGCTTGTCCGTTTTCAATAATACAGAAGGTAAAGAGCTAAAAACAGTAATACTGGTAAAAAAAATTGCAATTAGATACCCTACCCAGTAACAAGTAAAGTAATATTATTACTTTTTAATGGAGTAATGAGTAACTAGAAACTTATTGCTCAACACTGTCCGTGATGCACAGCGATCGTAATGATCTGCTGAAAGTGTGAATCACACTGAAGCTAAAATTATCAGACTCAGAGACGGTGAGCTAGTTTTGATGGTAATCGTGGCAATCTGGCTTTGAAGTACCACAACTGCCTCTGCTGCTTCTGCTGACTGTGTTGATCAACAGACCAAATTTCATCAAGTAACTTAACTAAAGTAACTGCGACCGATTTGGGGGGAACTTGAAGATACAAATATAAAGATCCCATCTGCTTATTGTTGATTTTTCAAACTGGGTTTTCCGAGGTCAAGAATGAGCTCTTAGCCCGACAAAGCTTTTATGGTCTTGGTCTTTCCTGGTGGTGAGGACAGCTCAGAGTAACGCAGGTGACTCAGCCCAACAGCAGCCACAACACAGAAGGGCCAGCTCCTCAGGCCACGACTCACTGTTTACATACATTTGAAGGAAGTGGTATCCATCACGTCGATAACGACCCCACAGAGGTTAAACAGCTGGGATTCCCGTCCCAGTCAATCAGACCTAAAGAAGCCCCTTGCATGAGAGCATAGACTGTTTCTAAGAAATGTACTTAGTCATGGTGACGTCACTCGATGGTTTGTGGACTGCTGTTTTGAAGCCTCGGGTTTGGCCAATAGGGCTCTGCCATGTTGATTTTTTGCAACCAGCGGCACCGGATGTGACCATATTTGGACGAGACGGTGGAGCTAACGGCCGTGTGCGGAGCTAGCTAGCTAACTTAGCTAGGTGCATCTGTAACTCACGTTAACTGTCATTTTAACAGGGCTGATAACTTTCTCTGGAGAAAAACAGGCTTAAAACTAAATGTTCTCACCAGAGAAAGTGAACAGCCGACTCCTAATAAGCTTTTTCAACGGCGCTGGTTAAATTTACACAGCGCCGAGGGTACGATTCACTCTAGCTGACTTGTCAATCATAGATAATCCCACCCTGAAACATACTCTGCTTTATGGTCTTTTTTTATTTAAATGGGACCATAATTTACTAAAAGAACATCATGTTGTGTTTAAGAAGACATGAAACTAGCGACTGAGACCATAAACTCATCAGGAAAGTGTTTACTGAGATAATTATTCAGCTGAGAAGTAGAGTCATTTTTCCATTATTTCTAATGGAGCCGGACTTCTTTTTGCAACCAGGAGAGTCGCCCCCTGCTGGCCGTTCAATAGAATGCAGGTTTAAGGGACTTCAGCGTCTCAGACTGGAAGCTTCCTGCTTGGATGAGATGCTAAAAGTCACCAGGCGGCCTCGATTTAAACCCTCCTTGGATACTGTCAGCAAGGATAAAACAGCCGCTACCAAAGTCATTTTTAGACTTCTGTTACCACTCTGCAGCTGCTTGGCTTCATTCCTCTTGTTTTCTACAGGAGCTGTTTGTTGAAATGTAATGAACATTTTATTGGACCTGCAGGGCGTAGCCTCGGTGTGCTTGGCTTTAGTTTACGCTGATGTGTCCTGAAAGCAGATGATGAATATGAATTTGAATTTCAAGGTGGAAAAAATCTGTTCCAAAATAGTTTTCATTCCTCCTCTCAGGCTGCTGAACTTCATTATCAGTTGGAAGTAAATATTAAAAGAATAATATTTTGATAGCAAAAAATTAACACATTTTCCCCCCATGCTCGAGGTTAATGGATACTGATGTAAAGTCCAGATCTGACTTCTGGTGTCGACACTGACCCAATTCAAAAGTCGCAACCCAAACATTGAGTCCTGTAAACATATTTGCACTGAGCAGTAATTGGCTCGACTCTGTTAGAAAAAAAGAAAGAGAAAAAAAAATTCTTTCATCTAGAACACACTCGGCTCGTTACTGTTAATTAGCCTCACCTCATTAGCGCCTGCTGTGCTGACAATGCCGCTGTGTGACGAACTTACAACCCAAACTTTAGTGTGGCTGATAAATGATAACGCTTGCTGCCGTGTGTGTGTGTGTGTGTGTGTGTGTCTGGTACAGCTGACGGTAACCAAGGACACACACACTCAAACAGAGTGTAAACAAAGGGCAGCGTGAACAATCCACACAAAGAGAAACTCAAACTAATCCATGTGCCAACTTCACTACATTGATATACTGCGAGCATGTGTGTGCTGGGAGGTCACTGACAGACCCTGCCGCTCTCCGTAGCACACACGTTTTTTTAAAGGGTAACTTTAATATTTTTCAACTTGGACCTCCATGTTTTTGTGTCTTCATGATTAACTGGAACAGCATTTTTATAAACTGGTCCAGTATTGAGTGAGCGCGCTGCAGTCGGCAGCAGTGAAACAGGGCTGCATTGTAGCCTAATCCTTGCGGGAAACTGACCCTTCGCTAAGCCCCACCCCCCTTAGTTACTGTTGCTAAGTCCGTCAAACTGCCTGCACTGCCACTGTCTGTCACTGCACTCCCCGGAGAAATATTGTCAGATTTGTTGGAAAAAGCGATCTCAGAAAGAAGCAGACAGTTTTGCAGTTGCATTATACATTTGAAGGTTGTATTCAGGCTGTCAGACTGACTCAAACTGACTCAGACTGACTCAAACTGACTCAGACTGATTCAAACTGACTCAGACTGGCTCAAACTGACTCAGACTGACTCAGACGGATTCAAACTGACTCAGACTGGCTCAAACTGACTCAGACTGACTCAGACGGATTCAAACTGACTCAGACTGGCTCAAACTGACTCAGACTGACTCAAACTGACTCAGACTGACTCAAACTGGCTCAAACTGACTCAGACTGACTCAAACTGACTCAGACTGACTCAAACTGACTCAGACTGACTCAGACTGGCTCAAACTGACTCAGACTGACTCAAACTGACTCAGACTGACTCAGACTGGCTCAAACTGACTCAGACTGACTCAGACTGGCTCAAACTGACTCAGACTGACTCAGACTGACTCAAACTGACTCAGACTGACTCAGATTGACTCAGACTGACTCAGACTGACTCAGACTGACTCAAACTGACTTAGACTGACTCAGACTGACTCAGATTGACTCAGACTGACTCAAACTGACGCAAATAAAATGTAAGATAGAAGCTAAAACCTACCACATAGTAAAGTTTACAAGTGAACCACCGCATACCCCGACGATTGAGACAAAAGATAATAATATTGAGGATCAACACTGTTCCTGTAAAGCTGGGTCGGCCTCTTTTCATTATTTTATATAATTCATCATTAAAAAGCAGACCAGCAGGGCTTTATTACGTTACATTCAGTAGGAAGTTAGGTAGCGTTACCTAAAATTACAACAGGAACAATCCATGTTCGAAATTTTACTGTTTTTATTTTAAGTTTTAGTACTATGGCGCTTGTTTCTGCCGCTGACGGGCTCAGATTGTTGTTAGAAGTGACAAGGATCCCTACAGAGACGGACCTTTTTTTAAAGAGTAAGATCCTTCTTGTTTCACCAGAAACATGCGCTACGTCGGTCTTGTCAGAGCCACCACGTCTCCCGCTGCCTCCATCAGTTAGTCTGTGTTTGTTGTGTGACTTCACATCCCGCAGGAACCAGTTTTTCCGTTAAGTGACTTCATGATTGTTTGTTTTCATTATTCTTTTGCTGTATTGTTTTGTGTGTTGACTGAAAACAGTCCGCTGGCGCTCATCTGATGCGTTCAAGGACTGGTGGGAAAACTGATGTTGAAGGCTTCCACTTTAACTATTCAACAGCAGCGCTTTTTGATCAGAAAATGAAACTCCGACAACAACTATGAACGTCTTAGAAAAGAATGATGTGTATTCGGCTGCTTCCTTCTCTATAAATCCTGCTGTAACACCAAGGCTTCGAAGTAGGAAAACTGAGCCTCCTGACTTTTGAGTCCTGATGAGTCATTCCTCTAGAAGATATTACAGTCACCTAGAGTAAACTAGTTTGGTTTGGTTTTCTGCCAACTTTAATAAAGTTTACGCTGACATTCGGCTGAGCTGATGAGACATTGGCAGGTTAATTTTAATGTGAACATTTCTGTTTTAAATTTAATTTCCTGTCTGAAGCGGCTGGACATATTTCAGAAGAAAAAGGCTTTAATGATTCAAAGACATTTCATTTTCCGGGATGATAAATACTGACGTAAGCTCCAGGTGTGCCTCATGGGGGCGCCGGTACATCCTCACTGTCTCACATCTCATTGGAAATTTCTGATTTGGATTAGTGTCTTTCCTCTTTGCTTTTTCTGCTTCTCAAAACACAAACTATAAAAAGAAAGTGGCAGAGGGCAGAGGTTAAACCGTTTGACCCGATTTAATCCACCGCTGTCTAACAAACAACATAATCTCCGTCATCTAATGAGCTCTAATACATACAAACACACAGAAACACGCAGATCCATTACGGATAAAATGTTCTGGATTAAATAAAACAAGAGAATGTTTGTAATCCTGAACCTCGTCTGACCTCGACTTCGTCCAAAAACCGCAGATTAACCCGATGTGTTCATGGACAAAAATAAAAGTACCACAGTTTCTCTTGGTCACTGATGCTGTTGTGAAATACTAAAACAGAAATCTCTCTCTGGCAGATCTGCCTGGTTTTAAAACATATCTGAATGGATTCGGTTTTTCCCTGGCCCCCCTCCCACGTGGCCTTTGGCACCGCTGACCGCTGTAAGCTCAAACTGACCGCGAGCCAATCAAAACAAAGCCTAACATCCACATCGAGACGATAACAAACCTGACCCGCTGTGACTCCGGCTCTCAAATCTTTGCGCTGGTTTCTTCTGAGTCAAACTGATTTTAATACATACAGTTGGTTTATAAAGAGTCTGACACTGTGGGACTCACAATCAAGACAACAGCTGACGACCAATGAATGATGATCGATGAATAAACAGGTGCGTCTCAAAAAAATTAAACATTGTGGAAAAGTTCAACATGAGCATCTTGAAGCTGACAGAGAGATTAAAGGCTCAGGACAGCTTTGCAGGTGTTTTGAGGTAATTAGCTGGTTGGAGCTCTTCTCATGCCGACATTTCTGTTTTATAAAGTCTTTATTCTGAAATTAATATACATTTTGAGATCCTGGAGTTTTAATTTCCATGAGCTGTTTGGTGTAACCATCAAGATTAAAACAAAATAATGAAGAATAATAATAATTTGTCTTAATTTATTAATCATGCTCTAATGTTTGAAACTAGTTCCAAAAATTATTTTGGGAATATAAACAGGAAGTATAATGAGTCTGCGAGTTAGCTGTAGGCTGCAACTTGTTGACATTTTTTAATTTATTGGCACAAATAAAGGTGAGCAGAATTAGCTGTTTTCACTTCCTGTTTGCAGTTTACCCACGGATTTACAGACAACGTACAGATCACTCTGATACTGAAGAAAAACGTAAAGCGTAATGATTCTCAGGGACGTTCTGGCGTTTTGTTTCTATGGTTTCCAAGCAGATTTTTAGCGACTTATTCCCCATATACATCTGAGATAATGACAGATACCTCTGGGCAGTGTCAATTACACTGAATCAACAAATGACTCTAAGGTGTGTGATTTTTGGTGCTATTTGCTTCTAAAAAAGGCCACCACACAAAAGAAGACCCCCGGATTCAACAGAGAGGAGCTGACACCAGAATAAGCTGATACGAATCCAACCAGTGAGCTCTGATTTTAAGGTTTGCAGGTCAAAAGATGTCTTTAAGGTTTACCACTTTATAAATGTCTACATTTCTGGCCATTTTAGTAATTAAATTTAAACGTGTAGACAGTTTTTAAAATGCTGGAAGAATGGTTACATGTTACCCACACTGTCATCTTTTCACCTTGAAAAGCTGATGCTCACAGGTCACTGAAGACGTAAAGAAACATGTTTCTTTGGCAGCCTGAAAAAAAATCCACCTGTCAGAAGCAGCAAACATGCACGGATCCCATCTAGGAAGTGGAGGGAACATATCCCAGCATGCATTGGGTAAGAGTTGAAACCCCCTATGCATTGAGTTAGAGATGTCATCAACTATTTCTTTCTACATTTCTATTTATTTAGTGTTTATTATTGTGTGTTTTCAGACTGGGTGTGTGTCCTTAATAAGAGCTTTGGTTCACGTCTTGTTTCAAAACAATGGAAAGTGAAGAGGACTTTTAAACTCCACTGTAAAACGCCCCCCAGCTGAACTCTTACGAGGCTGCTCAGCTGCACTAATTGCCCGACTTGAGCAAAATCAAATGACGTCGCTTCTCGGTGTCAACACACAGAAAGTGAATCGACCTGTCTCCTAACCGGCAGCGAGCTGAGTGACTCTCCAACATCAGGATTTGCTCGTCTCTCGCTCCTCTTTAAAAGCCTTTTAGCAGATCAGCCAGGTTGATCTACGTGAGAGCGGTGCTCTGCAGGGTTTTTAAAGTTTTACAGAAGTTTGTACATTAAAAGCAAAAAAAAACTAGGATTAAATCAGCCCATCACAGCTGAGCTTCAATAATCACAGGTAGGATGATTGGCTCACTTATTTATTTTTTAAGTAAATATCCTGTATAATCTCTATATTTAGCACAGTATCTGTCAAACTGACAAAAACTCAAGCCATACGTTTAACGTCACGCTCCTGCAGCCTCAGATACCAGCAGGACTCTGCTCTCCAGTAAGATATATGACGCAGAAGTCATTAACCTTTAGCATAAGTAAAAACACAACTACTGTAACACACACAGACAGATGACAAATTTACATGTCAGAGAGCTGCAACACCGTCACAGTCTGGCTCCTCTTTGTTTGTAAGTCAGTTTCAGCTGTTCTGCTGTAAAATGTTCCCTCAGTGCAACGTTAAAGTCTCAGTCTGAGGGACAATTCTCGCCTCCTGAAGTCATTAAAAACTCTGTGCAGCCAAATTCTGTTCAGGCTTATTTAAATTTCCAGTGGAGCTCATAAAGTGTTCAAAGATGCCAAACACATCAGCCTGAACTTAGGAGGAAACGTGTACAAACTTAATGGAACAAAATACTTTTTTTTTCAAACCTTAAAGCTACTTAAAGGAGAAACAAAAAGGGAGAAGATGTTGACGGCTAAGCAAAAGACTCAATAATCAGCTAAAATCAATGCACAAGACTGGAAGCTGCCAAAATGACTGACAGTCAGAAGCAAAAAATTAATTCATGTCTATTTTTTTTATGTTTTTGATGCTTTCAACTGTTTATTTATATCTGCAATACCAGTAGAAAACAAGCCTTGAATTTAAATGATCAGTTTAACTGAAGCTTTTCTGCGTGCAAATATTCATAAGAAGTCTGTGGTGAAAGCTGCAGTAAAAGACAGCTGTGAAAAGTCTGGGGGGTTTTCAGACTGAAAACTTACATGAGTCAGTTTGAGTGGATTTCTGGCGCGCTGAGGTCACCTTTACAACATTTCTACTTCAGTAACATTTGAGTTAATCATCCACTTGAGTTGTCTGCATCCAAACCCACTGAGGAACAGTCCAACACTCAAAGCTTCACTAAAAGATGATAATATCTGTAAGTGAAGGTCCGGTCTAAATATAGAGACCAGCATACTGTGTGAACAGACTACCTGAATATTAAAAATTAATCAGCCAGCAGCCCAGAATCTATAATTAATATTTCCGTACAGTGGAAGAGTAAAAGAGTAGTCAGATGCAGAAAGTAAAGTACATCAGTAGTGATTCACAGTCCAATCAGCAATGAGACTGAAGGCAGCAGAGCGTTTGTTTATATGATGAAAATAAAACACACTTTAAAAAAGGTAGAAATGTTAAGAGTGCCAGTAGGAATATTAGGGGTAATAAAGACAAATCAAGCAGAATAAAGGTCACAAAAGACTCGCTGTGTGACTATTCTGGGAATACTTTGGCCTAATTACGCTTTTAAGACAATTAAGACAAAAGTGTTAACGCCACAGCAGATTAGCATGTGATTAATGCTGCAGAAAGAATTTAAATAAGCACCAATATAAACACCTCATATTAATATTTTAATAAAATGATCACATTAAGCCTGGTAATAATAATCATAATGAGTAAGGTACTGACCGTGTGGATGAAGGTGAAGCCGAGCAGGAACAGAGCGAGCCGGTGCGTAAAGGACATGGTCACATCTCCTCCCGCGGAGCGTTAAAGCCACCTGAACAGCAGCTCGGCGCTCATCTGACTGACATCCTCAGCGGCAGGAAACGCGCAGGTGTGCTGCTCTCAGGTTTGCGGTTTTAATGCGCAAAACGTCGCAAATGTCAATCAGTTTTTGGCACGTTGGTCAGCAGCTTTACGCACGGATTCATTCGGACCTCTCCGAGGCTCATATAAAAAGGGTTAAATGTTTCCCCCCCCCCAAACGTGCAGACAATCAAAGCAACAATATAAAAGATAAATTCACAACTGAAACAGTCCAAACAGTCACGAGCTGGTTCCTGTTTGATGCAAAACTCCTTAACAGACGGTGTGTTGTGATGAGTCCAGCGTGCGGACTCACAGTGAGGCGGTCCGGTTCACTCCCAGCTCACTTTCACAGTGCGCGTCCCCGTCACATGTTGTCCCTCAGGGCACCCCGGAGCTGATGCGCGCTCACGCCGAGCTGATGGAGCTTCCTGAGCGTGCGTTAATGTGGAAAAACCAACAGCGACCTCGCGTGGCTGAAGTCAGAACTCCTGTCAGTAAAAATGGTTTTCAACCACTGGTCCAGAGGCCCTCAGAGGGCCCTCATGTTGGGCTCCTGTGGTCCCACAACAAAATAAAACCCATTCATCATCTATTAACCACAAAAGAATGAATTACAATAAATTATTCAGAATGGACAGAATAAAACTTCCTAATGGGAGATTTTCCTCCCAAATATTCATTTTGGGACGCATCATTACTTCTTTTGCTTGATTTTATTTGCTTCTTTATTCAGTTTTAATGTGAAATAAAGATAGAGATCACATAAGTTAGATACACAACCAAACCAGCAGAATACAAATATGTTTGGTGGGTTTTAATAATACAAAAGTAAAATATATAAACAGTCTCCGGCCTCGTCCTACTGCCCAAAGACATGCAGGCTGGGTTGCTTGGTTGCAGATTTGCACAATGGAAAACCAAAACATGCGAGTAGAGTCGAGTCGAGCTGAGCTGGTAGCACCTGGTGGAAAGTAAAGTAAACTTTAGTAAAGAGTCTGAATACTTCCTCCGCTAAATGCTCCTTCGCCTGTTTGTGTCATCATTAAAGAATGAACGTCTCGTGGTCGACGAAATGACGCAGGAGAAGAAAGAGTTTTTGGGGCCAGCTGCCTTGCTGCTGACCCCACAGCTCATTTAGCCATTTATGAGTCTAAACACTTAAACTGGAATCAGGAATGCTTTTACAGCAGAGTCACAGCCTGATCAGACTGTCAGAGCCAGAGATAAGAATAAAAAGGAGGATACTGGTTTGTATTTATACAGTTAAAGCTTCAGACTTTAAAGGAGCTGAACAGTTTTATAGAGTTTTATTTCCGTCTGTTTATCCGTTTGTCGCTCTTTTCCTGAACAGTCGCTGCATTTCTGTAAATATTGTTTGCACGTGTCAACTCTGCTTTCACTTGTGTGCCATTTTCTGTTTACAGCGAATTAAAAATAGCAAGAGAGAGGACGCTGGACATGAAGCCAATAAAACCAGTCTGACTCTGGGAAAACTGGGAGATGAAAAGAAGCTTGTAACTCTGCTTTGGGGAAAAGTTATTAAACATATTTGCCTTTAAATGCAGATAAATATTTGTTAAAGCTCTTAATCAGCTCTTCGGCTGTTAAAAGGCATCTTAAACCTCCTTTCTCGTCTTTACCTTTGGCCTTCTGATGACCTTAACTTTTTTATTTTCTGTGTCCACATGTTTACCATCTTGTCTGTCTTTCCTTTTTCCGTCCTGTAACAAACTTTGCAAAAACTGCTTTGAAAAGTGCTGCAAGAAGCTCACCTTGAGGTTTATTTAGTGACTGTTCTGGAGCTTTCAAGCATATCACACGATCCTCAACAGTAGATATAATAGATATAGAAGAGATAATTTTTTAATTAATTGTATTAAAAATATATTTTTATCATTATCATAAATTATAAAAATATAATACATTTAAATTAAATTAAAATTTAATAAAAAATGTAAATAAATAATAAAAATATATTTATTTATTTTAATATAATTTATTTATAAAATTTACAATGTATATTTTTTCTTTAATTTTTAAAATTTCTTTGCTTTACCTAGTTTTCCAATTGACTGTTATGCTTTGACTTAATAGAAATAAATACAAATATGTGTGTATGTAGTGTATACACAATCTGTTCTGTATATTTATATATGTGGTTGAATAACTGCTTTTTTATAAACAGAGTTGCAATTTATTTTCTCTGGAGCACAAGTTTATTATTCTCTCAAGAAAACAAATAATTAATCTAACATGCAAAAACTAAAACTTAAAATCTGACCCTTGATTCTCTAAATGAAAACTGTATTTCCCAACATTTTCTGCTGCCTTGCTGCTAATCAATTCATAATAATGCAACTGCCCCTAAAAAATGCCGGTTACGATCAATCCTATTCATAAATTTACATTTTTTGTTTTTGGTTCCCATGAAAATAAAAGACGTTTGTCCTAAAAGAAAAGGTCGACTCCACATTCCAGAAGACATCAAACAGCATGAAAACCTTTTAAGCGCTGAGACAGAAACTTTGGTGGTCAGTTATGTTTTTACAAGCAGGAATCCGCTGACAGGAGGAGGCTGTGGGAGAGACAGGAGAGGAAGATATGAAGCTATTTCTGTACGGCTGCACAACAGAAATCTGATTAAAGTCAGACTGACTGCCGAAGATCTCGTGGGGACAAAGGCGCAAATCATGTCGGACTAAAACATCTTTTCATGAGATGCTGCGTCTGACTGAATTGGAGGAACTTGAATAGACGACGAAGGATCAATATTGGCCTTTCAGAAATCCCTGGTGTTGACGAACGGATTAATCTGGTCTGCTTTTTTCTAAATGTGCATCAGATAACACATTCCAGTGTAATCCTTAAACTCCCTGTGTTTATGTGTTCATGCAGTTTTTGCTCACTTTCTTTGAAAGTCAGTAAAAAGAGAAGAGGGAGATAACAGCAGCAGGAAAAAGGAGAGAGGCAAAGAAGGATCATAAAGACGGAACAACGCTCAGAAAGCAGAGCTGGAACTTAACTACCGTAAACTTAAATTAATGTCCCCGGGCTTTTATTGGCTTTAATCTCATGTCCCACAAAACTCCTGCTCTGCAAATATAGTAAATATATAAATATAAATTCAATAGTAATAGTAAACTTTTGAATTATTTATTTAAACCGGAGTCAATATTAATTGAATCGCTCTACCTGAGAGAGCATCTGATCCAACCTCAGCCAGAGAGAGAAATGAATCAAAGCACTGGTGACTGATTGTTACCATGGTAACATAGAGTCTTAGACCTAAGTTAGCCTGGGGCCTAATGTTTTGGTACAACCTTAGTCAGACTTTATTTTTAAGTAGTCTGACACTATAGACCGATCTAAAACAGCTTTGTGAAACCGACCCCAGGCGTCTAATTGAGTCATGTGATATTTAATATTTATAATGTATATAATATTGAAGCTTTTTAGTACATCTTCCACTGAGATTCTTACTTTAACTTTCACCAAATCACCTTTGCATGTGAAAATTGAAATATTCAGCATGAAAGACTTGTTTCTTGCTTTACATCCAACTCAAGTTACTCTTCTAAATCCTGCAAGCTGCAAATAAAACAGTCAGTACTTTCTAGTCTAGCTGGTTGGGTATGTTTGACCGGGTCAATCAGTCCCAAACATCTCAACAGCAAATGCATTTTCATGAAACTTTGCCCAGATGTTCCTCAAAGGACGAGTCCTGACTTTAACGATGCTCCGACTTTTCCTCCAGCGCCACCATGAGGTCACTATTTTACATCATCTACTGGAAGGACTGTCATAAAGCTTCATACAGGATCCAGGAATGGACTTTGGTGATCCTGTAACTTTTCATCTAGCGCCACCACGAGGTCGACATTTGTGGTTTTAATAAGTGAAATGTTCTTGGTTAAATGCCAACTGTGCTGAGCTTGCATGCTGGTTGTCTTCTCTCATCAGAAAGCGCTCTTGACGAGGTGTTAACTTCCGTGGATGTCACAGCGAGCTCCCCACAAGTCCATCCATTTTCAGGTTTTGGAGCACTTTTGCGACAGTATTCAAACTTCTAGGCAATACTTTACTCACTTTCTTATACATATATGTTCTCAGACACTCAAGGTCCCTTCGGGGTTAATTGTACTAACTTTGGTGGTGCTTTAACTTTTCCTCTAGCGCCATCATCAGGGCAAACTTTTAATTTCTTGGTACTTTGGTTTACCTGCAAAACTGACGACATTCCCATCAGCCTCAGCTGTCCTTTCTCAGCATGTCAGCATTTAGCTCGAAGCACCACTGCTCAGCCTCAATGCATTTTTAGCCAGAGGAGGAAATAATGTTACTAATGATGTTTACTGAACACACAAAGTTAAAACCTGACTTTGGATATTCTCACTTATATTATTAGGGTGTCCTCACTTTAGTTTCCAGCGGTTTAGACATTAACGGCTGTGTGATGTGTTATTTTGAGGGGACAGCAAATTTACACTGTTATACAAGCTGCACACTCACTGCTTTATATTGTAGTAAAGTGTCATTTCTTCAGTGTTGTCACAAAGATACAATCAAATATTTACAAAAACGTGAGGCGTGAACTCACTTTTGAGAGACACTGTATATGGACAAGATTAATTTATCAAACATAAAGCAGGATGTTACTGAGGAAGGAAGTAGATATCCTGTTGAGAAGTCTCCTGAAGCATCGAGACACACAGTCGCATAATAATAATGATAATAATAAAATTAATAATAATAAAAAGCAGCCTGAGTTTTAGCCAATCAAAGCACTTTATTGCACTGTATAGTGTGACGGTGAGCCAATAGCAGGCTCTTATAAAAGTGTCATTTAATCTTTTTATCATGTGTACAAAACAAGTCACACACACCTGTACCGTACAAAATCAACACTATTTACATACAATATACACACAGCTAACACACACACACACGCGTGCGCACACACACACACACACACCATGCAGTCTCTCTCCCATCCAGCCCTGAACACACACAGACGAGTCCTCCGGGTCTCTGATGGGATTTCCTTCTTAACGAACATCCTCCACCTCACACACACACACGGCGACTGAAACATGACGCTGCTACCAACAAAACCAAAAATGCTATGTTCGCCAAACTAAGCAACTAAGCAACTTCTGATATGCATAAAGTTTTTCTTTTTCTTCTGATACAACAGACGAGGGAGCGAAACAAAGATGGAGAACGATGAGATGATGTCATTATTCATCCAAAGGGATGTAAACAAACGACGCTGAATTATTCTAAATACCGTCCATACTCTGCAGAGTCCTGGAAACTAACACCGCTGATAATTCCCATAATTCAGAGCTAGCCAGGAGGTGTGGATTACGGCACCTCGTCTGGGGGATAAACGGATATTTTAGCTAAATATTAATCTGTAATCATATGTATCCTCACGTCTGAGGCAGTGCACATAAGGTGGTAACTGTTGTACCAAAGCCCAGAGGACGTTCTTCACTGAAGATCCAAAACAACCCAAAAGAAGCTGTTTCTTTGCTTAGGTTTGGTGTGAAGACAACATGTGCTAACTGGGAGGCGATAAAAGCAACATCTCAGTTGCCAGATGGTTGCGTTTAGCGTTTTTTATTCTCCCACAGTGAGTTAGATGTTCGCATAACACTTACCCTAATGTGTGAAACTCTAAGTGTTCAGATAAAGAAGCGTGCTGACTGGTCTGCCACAGAGATGCCAGCCCCTCTGTTCAGGGTGGTCTGACTAAACGAAAACAATCTGAAGTGAGACGTCACATTTATAGTTTCTTTAACCGATGACCACAAAGACAAGAGTCTGATCTGTGGATCAGTTTTTAACATGTCACCTTTCGTAGCAGCTGTAGAGTCGAATGGACGCTTGTTAAAGGAGGCGGCTCGGCTCCTCGAGTTCTGTGATGTTAGTGCCACATAATATTTTAACAATTTTCTGTTTCAACTGATAACACAAAAGAAAAACTTTTTATTTTCAGGAAACAAACGACTTTGCTTCCTCATTTCATAATCGGAGACTCCTCCTTCCAGTCCTTTCGTAGTTTGGTGTAAATATTCGCAGCACAGACTGATCCTCCAAACGGAAAACAGAGTCAATCCTGCAGCTTTTCGCATCGATGAGTTCGGCAGCAAATATCTAAAACAATCACCTGGGGGCGAAGAAACCAAACCAACCTACAGAAAGCTGAGCAGCCGGACAGTTTGAACTTACAGTCTGGAGATCTGAGAGATATAACATCTGATGCTCGCTTGAGAATATGTGCCAAAAGAAAGTATCTAACGAATGTGAGAGTTTATGCTCTGACATCTTCCCATAAACTCGACTCCCTGCAGTGAAGAACGTCCTTTTCGGGCGTTATTGCTACATTATGAGCTTTCACATGTAAACTTTGTCTACAGTTCACTTCTCCTCGCCGACAGCCTCCAGATGTGGCCGCAGTTAATCAGCATTTACATGCACGTTTAGCTGCGTTTTATCCTCCACAGTGTCACATCTGCTTTTCTTTTCGCTCTCTGATTAAAGTAAACTAAAGGCTGTTTCCATAAACTCCCTTTTAAATATTAACAATATTCCCTCTTTTATATTCACACAGTGCACTTTGCTCGACCAGATGCTTTGGATGCCTTGAAGACAGAAAGCCGTTTAATAAGCTGACTGAAAAAATAGCTCGACTGGTGCGATGAAAGACGATTACTGTGCATGTTGCTTTATTGATAGACATTGCACTTAACGTTTGCGTGTTAAAAATAGTTCAGTGGTCAGAAACTTCAAGTGAGATAAAGCTAGATTCAGAAAAAGATGAATCAACGTGTGTTTTTTTTTCTGAGCCACTAAAACTTTGGACACTGAAAACACACATAGTTGTTGTTTTTTTAATGTTTTCAGTTTAAGCAGATTTAACTTTTACTGTTTCTAGTCTCCATTTAAACAAAAAAAAGTTTCTTATTTGTTCGTCTAAGGTTAAAATCTGTTGCGTGAATCACATTAAAACTATGTAAAATGCTCCTGTCACACATTAACGCACACTCTGCACACACGCACACTCACACACAGGGTGCAGGTGGAGAGAGCTGCATATAGGGGCTACTACACCTCATCGTGTTTTAGGTTCCTCTCCATATAGATTATTATGTCTATGTACAATATTTATATTTTTACAATAATCTGGCTGCCCCTGTTCTAATTGAAATAATACCACAAGTCTGTTTTTTTTGTTGACTCGACCAGTAAAACATGATGACAGGTACAGTCTCTAGTATTTTTCTCTCTCTCTACTTTTACCTCCTAAAACCTCAGAAAAAAACGACACGCGGCGCGACGCCCGGAGCGTCCGCCCCGTACACAGTGTTCCCCCTAAGGCTTTTCTACAGTGACAAGCTCCTGGTTAACGGTCACGAAATCGAACGGGGGGTGTAAAAACGATCATACCACCACTGAGCAATCAATCGATCAATCGACCAATCAGCCAATCAACCAACCGGCACAACACGACTTTAAAGAAAACGGACGATTTAAGACCACACACCATATGCAGGTTCAAAAATACAGTACATCTTGATTTGGGGAAATAAATGAACAACAACGGCGATATTCACGGCATACAAACGCATGCTTGCTCTCTCTCTCTCTCTCGCACACACACGCACACGCACGCACGCACTCAGGCTACATGTTGTAGGCCACGTAGATGGGGTCTAGCTGGTCTTGTAGGAAGCCGTCGCGGAGGTGCATGCGCTGTTTCTCGCCGCGGGAGTTGATGGGGATGACGCCGATGTCCGTCACCACGACGACGCCCACGATCAGGTAGTGCTCCTCCAGCACGGCCTTGGTCACCATGGGAACCAGGTCCAGGGCCTCCTGCTCGGAGCCCTCCAGCTCCACCACCACCACCAGCAGGTTGGTCCAGGGAAACACCGCACTGAGGAGGACACAGATTTTATTTTCTATTGTTAAAGCTGCATTCATTCACGTTTGAGCCACCGGGGGGCGCTGACTTCAAATTTCCTGCATTATAAGTTTTATGAGTTTAAATGCAGGACTTTTACTTTAGTGAAGTATTTCTAAATTGTGACGTTGCTCTTCCAACTGATTTTACCGTGCAGGAGAAATTTTATTACTCTAAACTCTATATATTTCTGGAACACAACATGAATCAGGACATTTCCACCACCAGAAAACCCTATAATTTATATAAGTGAGACCGACCACTCCATGATGCTCTTGTGGGCGCGGATGACGGAGGTCTCGATGTCGATGGGATGGTACCTCATTCCCCTCAGCTCCATGGCCTCCTCCAGAGCTCCCACCACGAACAGAGCGTCGTGTCTCTCTGTTTGGAAACACGAGGAGACGAAGAGAAAAGCCTTGTTGGTGTTTCTGTAGCAGGCGGAGAGGAAACGTAGGAGTCAGAGGGGAAACTAACCTCCGTTGGCGTCGGTGAGCTCGGTGCGGCGGAGGAAGCCCAGGTACCCCGTCCTGGCCCAGACCGTCTGAGTGTCTCCAAAACTGAGTCTAGAGTTGAAGTGATCGGACTGGAGAACCTCTTCGCCGTAACCGCTGTAGTAGCCGCTGCCGTTATGAGCGCTGTGCACCCAGATCTGCAGGAGGGAGGGAAGAAATCATCGATTGTTGTTTTTGAGCTGCAACAGCAGACACATTTAGGATGCTTTCGGGTATTTAAACGGAAACTTCAATGAAGGGATAAGGCAGAGAATATTCTAAAAATAAATAAAGATGACCAGTAAATAAAGAAATAAATTGTTATTGTTTGTCTAGAAGTCAAAAGAAAGAAGAAGGAAACAAGGGGCAGACAGAAAAGAAATGACAACACACAAAAGGGAAACTAGAGAAAGAAACGACAAACAAAAGCTGCAAAAACAAAGAGGAAAAATAAAGGTATAAGAAAAGGAAAATAAAGAGAAAGAAAGACAGAAAGGAAAAATGGAAGATGGCAGAAAGGAAAAGAAAAGGAAACAGAAAAGCTAAGAGAGTACTAAGAAGAAAGACAGAAAGAAAAGGGAACACAAGGAAAGGAAACAAAGAGAAGAAAGAATTTAAATTTAAAAAAGGGCAGAAAAGAAAAGGTAACAAAAAAGCTAAGAAAGCAAAAAGGAAAACTGAAAAGAAAGACCAAAGATAAAGACGCAAAGAAAAGAAAAACAAAAGAAAAGAAAAAGACACAGGAAAGAAAAGAAAATTAAAAAGACAAAAGATAAATAAGGGCAGAAATAAAAAAAAAAAGTAACAGAGAAGCTCAGAAAGCAAAAAAAAGACAGGAAAATTTAAAAGAGGGAAAAGAAAGAAAAAAGGAAACTAAGAAGAGAAAAGAGTAATACAGAAAGAATGAAAACAAAAGAAAAAAGGGGAGAAATAAAAGAAAATTAAAAGACAGGGAAAAGAAAAGCAAAGAGAGGAAAAACTAAAAGACGATCAAGAGTAAGACAGAGTTCATATCTGGCGACCTCTCCGAGGTGAGAGTCTCCCAGCGGTCCTTTGGTCTCTGGGTTGGCGATGATGATACGAACTCCGGGTAGGATCTGAGGGGGATAATCAGTTACTGCTTCACTCTGACTCACGTCTTTGAATCCAGCATGAACTCCAGAAATAGACCCAGCGGTTTACTTTGAACACACAGTTAAAACTTCATCAGCTCGAACCTCAGAACAGATGCTTCACACAACCAGGGTTCATTTATAGATTCATCGATTTAATCGTCCACATGCACAAACAAACGCGCGCGCATAGTGCTCGTGAAGCTTTAAGATAAAAGGACGGACTGACTGGTAAACATGTTCTGTCCTCCTCCCACATACAGTGAGTCAAAATAAACAGCGGGCTGATCGATGGCCAGCTTCTGAAACATGACGTCCTCTCTTTGTGTGTCAGTGTGGAGGAAGAAGAGACACGAACGTCTCATCGAGCGCCAACAACAGTTCAATGTTGCTTCACACAGCCACGAAAGACTCACTTTCCTCACAGATCAGGAGTGTTTCCAAACCTCCGGGACCAGACTCCACCCATAAAACAGTACATTTAATGTTATAATAACACCTTCAGTCTCTCGTTTTATAAAATCCAGGAACTATTACTAAAAGTAATCATGAGCAAGACCACAGTGTAGAAAACATTTCATTAAAATAAAAGCACAAAAGCACAAAAAGTAAAAGTGCTCATCATGCAGAATGGCCCATTTAAGAATAACATATATTATTGGAATATAATTACTGATGGATTAATGTGTAATGACTTTAAAGTTGCAGCTGATAAAGGTCGAGCTACCTTTACTGACTTTATGCACTTTATATATTTCAACAAAGTCTTAATAATACACCATATTGTATTGGTTGATTATATTTTGTATTATTAATCTTAGTCTGCAAATTAAGTAGTAAAACTAAAGTTATACAAATAAATAAAATAAAAACTACAATATTTGCATTGAACTCTGGTGGAATAGAAAGTAGCAAAAAATGGAAGTACTCAAATAAAGTAAACTTCAAAAGTGTACTTAAATACAGTACTTAAGTAAATGTAGTTAGTTATTTTCCACCACTGTGTGAGCTAAATGCTAATGTCAGCGTGCTAACATACTGATGTTTAGTTTTTTATAATGTTTGACATGTTCACCATCTTAATTTAGCATGTTAGCATGCTAACAGCACTAAACACACAGTACAGCTGAGGACGTCAAATCAAATGATTGATGAATGTCCAATCGTCCTGAAGTAAAAATACTGTCCCAAATGTATTGTACTAGTGAAAATGTTTTATACTCATGAAAATTCTTTGTAACAGTGAAAATGTTTTGTACTGGTGAAAAAGTTTTGTACTTGTACATTCAAATGTTTGAATGTGTAGAAAAGTTCTGTACTAGTGAAAATGTTTTGTACTAGTGAAAATGCTTTGTACTAGTAAAAAGTGTTGTACTAGTACATTCAAATGTTTGAATGTGTGGAAAAGTTCTGTACTCGTGAAATTATTTTATACTTGTGAAAATGTTCTGTACTAGTGAAAATGTTTTGTACTAGTGAAAATGCTTTGTACTCGTGAAAATGTTTTGTATTATAGAAAATGCTTTGTACTAGTGAAAAGTGTTGTGCTAGTACATTCAAATGTTTGAATGTGTGGAAAAGTTCTGTACTCGTGAAATTATTTTATACTTGTGAAAATGTTCTGTACTAGTGAAAATGTTTTGTACTAGTGAAAATGTTTTGTACTAGTGAAAATACTTTGTACTAGTGAAAAGTGTTGTACTAGTACATTCAAATGTTTGAATGTGTGGAAAAGTTCTGTACTCGTGAAATTATTTTATACTTGTGAAAATGTTCTCTACTAGTGAAAATATTTTGGACTAGTGAAAATGTTTTGTACTGGTGAAAAAGTTTTGTACCTGTACATTCAAATGTTTGAATGTGTAGAAAAGTTTTGTACTAGTGAAAATGCTTTGTACTCGTGAAAATGTTTTGTACTATTGAAAATGCTTTGTACTAGTGAAAAGTGTTGTGCTAGTACATTCAAATGTTTGAATGTGTGGAAAAGTTCTGTACTCGTGAAATTATTTTATACTTGTGAAAATGTTCTGTATTAGTGAAAATGTTTTGTACTAGTGAAAATGCTTTGTACAAGTGAAAATGTTTTGTACTAGTGAAAATGTTTTGCACTAGTGAAAATGTTTTGCACTTGTTTGAATGTGTGGAAAAGTTCTGTTCGAGCACAAAACATTTTCAGCAGTACAAACTTTTCCACACAGCTCCAGTGCATTTGGTACAGTATTTATTCCATATTCCACCGGGGATTCAGGGGATTTAAACGTTTTACTGTCAGCTTCCACGTTTGCATTTCTCTGAACAGCTTCTAGCAGGTATAAAAAACATGTCCACCTTAACAGAACAAAGAGTTCACCTGTTCTTACAAAGTTTTAAAACCAATTAACACTAGTTGGTTTCTTATTTTTCCTCAGTGTTATATTCAGACATTACGCGGCACGGCCAGCTCTCCTGCTGACCTCGCTGATGGAGTTCAGTTAGTTGCCAAGAGATCTGTAATGAAACTGAAATAAGTGCTGCTCTGCACTGTAATTTGCTCCTGGATTAAAGCAGCAGATCTGAAGTGCTGCACAAAGACTCAGAAGTCAGTGAAGAAAGACTCGTTTCTGGGGACATTTCCTGTCTTTATCAGGCAGATGGAGTCGGAGCACCTTGTGACCCTTACCTCGGTGCATCGTATTTTCATTTCGCTCCTCTAAAAGCACGATTTAAGTTCGTCCTTCAGGTCAGGGATCAGTTTAGCTCAGCATGTCGTCAGTTTAATTTGTTGGCTCGACACTTTTGAAAGCTGTCTGACGTTGTGTTGCACAGAATCTTGCATTTCTACTAGCTGATGTATTATTTTCCAGTAAATTAGAAAAGTTATTGTTCAGAAAATTGAGCTGTCATGCGACAAAGTACCTGCTTACCGTCTCTCTGATACTACATTTATATTAGGGGCACACGTCAGTTTAAAATGCCGTTGGCTTTCATTTTGCTCTTCACATTTCTGTAAATGCCAGACTAATATAATGAGTTGTTTTGGATCGGCAGAGACGAACAGACACTTTGTGCCCTCAAATTCAATATCGGTGCATCACTTATTTCTACAGCAGGTCGAAGACAAAAAGGACACCGGTTCTAATAAAACTGCTGTCTCTCTCAGACGACAGAAAAGAGCAGAAACAAAATGTACCAGTCGGAATCACATGGTAACCTGGACGCCCAGCATTTGTTATTTTTTTTAAATGTGCTCTATAAATAAACTGACTTGACTGAATGTGGGCGAGTCATATACTGCGGGTTATAATATGTTCTTCCTTCACCATCTGCCAGGATGTGATATTATTTTGCTTTCCATCTTTGTTATCTCCAGATAAGAAGAAAAGTATTTTGTTATTTTGGGGAAAACAAAAGTTCATTCTCAGGATAATGTGATAACTATCTGGATTAAAGATACATTTAGTATCATACCGTTAGTCCGACCGATACCAAACTTAAAAAGCAACTTAAGCAACATTTTATTTTATGTTATACTGTGTCTATGTCTCTTAATGTCTCTCTATTGCAGTCAGCAACAGTGAAACAGGGCTGCAATTGTGCCCGTCAAAGTACGTCCACTAAAGTGCTTGTTTTTGCCACTGACAGGATCAGATTGTAGAAATGGTCCTTACAGAGATGGAGCTTTTTTAAAGAGTGAAACCCTTTTTGATTCACCAGAAACAATCAATAGTTTGCTGTCGTCAAAGCCTCCAGACTCCATTGACAAAACGGTAGTTTCACCTCGCAGAACACAGGGGTGGTTGGTCTACTGCTGCCTCGGTTAGGTTGTTTGTTTTTGTTATTCTGTAACTTTGGTGTTTTAAAGATTTAAAAACACCAAAGTCACACTAATACACACAGACACAAAAAAACAATCAACAGCAGCAGAAGACCAGAGAGGAAAAGTGACTATATTTGTTAAGGGAGTCTGGTGGTGTTGACAAGAGAAATAAAACAACAGTTTCTGGTGCAACAAAAAGGATCTTACTCTTTTAAAAATGGTCCGTCTCTGTAGGGATCCTTTGCACCATGTTGTCAGACACTTAAAATAACAATCTGAGTCTGTCAGTGGCAAGAACGAGCACTTTAGAGGGCGGACGTTGACAGGCGCAATTGCAGCCTTGTTTCACTGCTGCAGACTGCGGCTCATTCGCTGATACTGGACGTAAAATTAGTTCCAATTAGTCACGTAGACACACACACAAAAAAAAAGAAATAGGGTTAATAAAAACCATTCTATTTCTGCTGATCTCCACTGGTTTAACTTCTCACCTTGCTGCAGTGATATACACTATGTTGCCTGCCTTTACAAGCACATGAAGGTTGATGACATCCCATTCTTAATCTGTACGGTTTAATATGGAGTTGATCCACCCTTTGCAGCTATAACACCTTCAACTCTTCTGGGAAGGCTGTCCACAAAGTTTAGGAGTGTGTTTATGGGAATTTGTGACCATTCTTCTAGAAGCGCATTTGTGAGGTCAGGTACAGATGTTGGAGGAGGAGGCCTGGCTCGCGGTCTCTGCTCTGATTCATCCCCAAAGGTGATCTACCGGGTTGAGGTCGGGACTCTGTGCAGGTGAGTCAAGTTCTCCACACCAAACTCGCTCATCCAGGTCTTTAAGGACCTCGCTTTGTGCACTGGTGTTCAGTCATGTTGGAACAGGAAGGGGGCCATCCCCCAAACGGTTTCCACAAAGTTGGAAACAATCTAATTATAAAAAGGCGCCAAACCCAACCGTTGAAAAACAACCCCCCACCATAAACCCCCCTCCACCAAACTTTATACTGCGCACAATGCAATCAGGCAAGTACTGTTCTCCTGGCAACCGCCAAACCCAGACTCGTTCCTCGGATTGACAGACAGATAAGCGTCATTCGTCACTCCAGAGAACACGTCTCAACTGCTCTAGTGTCCAGTGGCGGCGTGCTTTATGCCACTGCAACCGACGCATTGCATTGCACTTGGGGAGAAACCTGGGAGCTAAACAAGATCAGAGACGTGTACGCGGACAGGAACGCCACCGTTTTCTCAGTGTGACTTCTGTCATCTTTAAAAGCAACAGAGGGGAGAGGAGAGGTGCAGGAGGTAGCGGAAGATAGCTTACCTGCGGAGAGACGGAGAGACGGAGCAATCTGCTAAACACTCACACTTTGCTACATTTTGCCACATTTGGGCAAAGATTTAAACAATGGCCTGTGAACCATGTGCGGACAGTTTTCTCCTTGACAAAGCACAACAGAAAATTGCTGACCTTACGGAGGATGTCCGACGGCTCTCTGATGAACTCCAACAAAGGAACTCACTCCTGTCCCGCTTTAAGGCCCGTCTCCCATTGATATCTAACTTCATGATGACAGAGCACTCACGAATGCTAACTTCGCAAAACACTCTCCAGGACACGTCAGTATGGGATCCTTCTTGTCATCCGCGGCCCTCCTGCTCAACACCAAACGGAACGCCCTGGACTGAGGTGGTCATCCGCGGTCGTAAGAGGGTTTCCGATGGGGCTGCCTCTCCACCTCACCTGTGCCTCGCCAACCGCTTCACGGCTCTGGCGGCTGACGGTGAGATACACCTCGCTGGTTCCTGCGGCTCAGATGCCCCACCTTGCCTTGGCACAGGCCGGACCGAGGCGCGGAGTGAGTCTGAGTCTGCAGCTCCCCCTTCACTCAGTGATACTGTCGCCTTCCCTCCATTAGTGGCTGACAGCGCCCAGACCTCTGTCCAAACAACGGGCAAACCCCTTCAACCGCCATCCCGCTCTGCAACTTCCATTGCTCGGCGAAAAATCCTGAAGGAGGCAGTGCTACGGCGATCCGGGGGCCTTCCTCACTCGGAGTCGGAGAGCAGTCGCCCTACCAGGTCTGAGGCTGCCTCCCCGCCGAGCCCGCCGGCCTCCGAAAACGGTGTGGACAGCCTGGATCACACACCCTCCAACTGTAAGTCCACACAATCACCATCTCTTCGTCCACTTTTTCTCCCGACTACCCTGATAGTTGGAGACTCAATTATCCGGACCATCCGGTTCTTCAATGCCACTACTCATTGCTTCCCTGGAGCCACAGTCCCGGTTATCCTGGATAAACTCCCGGAACTGTTCCACTCACTCCCACCCTCCATTTGTCGTGTAGTCTTGCATGTCGGGGCAAATGATGCAGCTCGGGGTGCCTCTGAATTAACAAAAGGGGATTTTAACAAACTTTTTAAGTTCTTAAATGGCTGTGGAAAATCAGTTTTTATTTCCGGCCCTATTCCCACGCTCGGTCGCGGAACGGAACGTTTTAGCAGACTTCTTTCCCTTCATTCCTGGCTCCAGTCAGCCTGCAAAACTCACGGCTTTGGATTTATTGACAATTTTAATCTGTTCTGGAACCGCTCTACTTATTTCCGGACTGATGGGGTTCATCCCAGCAGATTAGGCAGCCGCATGTTGGCTGCTAATATCCAGCACACTGTACAATGCGCCCCACGTGTCTGACTAGTTACGCCACACACCCCCTCCACAGTAGCTGCTACTTACTCTACGTCCACAGCTGCACAGACCTGCGCTGTTTCCACCAGGGGCTCCCCCTGGCAGTTGCCCTCATCTTTGATTTTGACAAGTACAAACATGCACCGCTCACATATTCCCATAGTAATGGCATCTGTTCGTTCACCTAAACCAAAAGTGAACAGAAACACAGCTGTGTCTCACAACTTAATAAAGATTAATACAACTGCTCAGAAAGAACATAATAGCATGAATATTAAGTGTGGGCTATTAAATGTCAGATCTCTGTCTTCAAAAGCTGTACTGATTAATGAACTAATATCGGATCATAATATAGATCTGTTCTGTTTAACTGAAACCTGGCTGGGTCAGGATGATTGTGTAAGCCTTAATGAATCCACTCCTCCCAGTCATAGTAATACGCACATACCTCGAGGCACGGGCCGGGTTGGGGGAGTTGCAGCTATTTTTCATTCTGACCTTTTAGTCAAATCAAAACCCAAACTAAGTTATGGATCTTTTGAAAGCCTTGTTCTTGGTATTTCAAACTCAACCTGGACAAATATGCAACAGATTTTAGTTGTTATTGTGTACCGTGCTCCTGGTCCATACTCCCAGTTTTTATCCGAATTTGCAGAATTTTTATCTGACTTAGTCCTCAAAACAGACAAAGTAATGATAGTAGGTGATTTTAATATTCATGTGGACGCCAAGAATGACAGCCTCAGCATTGCATTTACTTCATTGCTTGATTCGGTTGGCTTCTGTCAAAGCTGCTCATAAACCCACACACTGTTTCAACCATACCCTTGACCTAGTATTATCATATGGTATTGAAATTGAAAACTTGGTGGTTTTTTCTCATAATCCTATTTTATCTGACCATTATCTATTATCTTTTGAGTTCCAATTGACGGACTTCAAGCCACCTAGCCAACATGCCTATACTAGATCCCTATCTGATGGTGCCGTAGTTAAGTTTAAGGATGCTATTGCATCAGTGTGTACCTCTACCATGTGTCTCATACAACCTCCTATAGACTCCTATTCTAATGTCCTTCCCTCTCAAATTGATCCTCCACAAATCGATCATCTCGTGGACAGAACTATGGGACTGCTCCCGAATGACACTGGACACTATTGCTCCATTGAAAAAAGAAATTGATTAAACATAGAAGACTAGCTCCGTGGTACAACAGTCACACACGCAAGTTGAAGAGAACAACACGGAAACTTGAGAGGAAATGGCGTCACACACATCAAGAAGACTCTTACTTAATGTGGCAAGACAGTCTGAAAATGTATAAGAAGGCCCTCCGCAGCGCTAGAGCAGCATATTACTCAAAATTAATAGAGGAAAATAAGAACAATCCCAGGTTCCTTTTCAACACGGTTGCTAGACTGACGGGAAGCCACTGCTCTAACGAACAAGGTGTCCATCTTGATCTTAGTAGTGACATTTTTATGAACCATTTTAATGACAAAATTTTTATTATTAGAAATAAAATTCAGCACCTCCTATCCTCAATGGATGCCGACATGCCCTTATTCTATTCAGAAACACCTTTGGAACTCAATGGATATTTGGACTGTTTTGCGACTATCAACCTTCACCAACTTACTTCAATTGTGTCCTCATCCAAACCAACGACCTGCCTCACAGACCCTATCCCAACCAAACTGCTCAAGGATGTTTTGCCATCAGTTGGAATTTGTCTGTTAAATATTATTAACCTTTCATTAACAACAGGTTATGTACCTCAGTTTTTTAAGGAAGCCGTTATTAAACCACTTCTTAAAAAAGCCTACCCTTGATCCAGGGGTTTTAGACAGTTACAGGCCAATATCTAACCTTCCCTTCATATCCAAGATCCTTGAAAAAATCGTGGCAAATCAACTCTGTGAATTTTTAGATAGCCATAACTTATTCGAAAAATTTCAGTCTGGTTTCAGAATGCATCATAGTACAGAGACAGCACTGGTAAAAATTTCTAACGATCTTTTAATAGCATCAGATAATGGACTAGTCTCTGTACTGGTTTTATTGGATCTAAGTGCGGCATTTGATACAATTGATCACCAGATTTTAATACAGAGACTTGAACATTTAATCGGCATCAAAGGTACTGCATTATGCTGGTTTAAATCCTACCTATCAGATCGCACTCCAGTTTGTACATGTAAACGATAAGTCTTCTCTGCACAGCAGAGTTACCCATGGAGTTCCACAAGGTTCTGTCCTTGGACCTACATTATTCAGCCTGTATATGCTTCCGCTTGGTAATATCATTAGGAATCACAGTATAAACTTCCACTGTTATGCTGATGACACTCAGTTATACCTTTCTATCAGACCTAATGAAACAAACCAGCTAGCAAGGCTTCATATGTGCATTAAGGATGTGAAGACTTGGATGTCTTACAACTTCTTGATGTTTAACTCTGAAAAAACTGAGGTTCTTGTACTTGGACCCAAACTACTCCGAGACACCTTGTCTGCAGACATAGTTGCATTGGATGGCATTACTTTGGCCTCCAGTACCACCGTGAGGAATCTAGGAGTTATTTTTGATCAAGACCTGTCTTTCAATGCACACATAAAGAAAACTACGAGGACTGCCTATTATCACCTTCGCAATATTGTGAAAATTAGAGACTTTCTGCATCGAGATGATGCAGAGAAACTTGTTCACGCATTTGTTACCTCACGGCTTGACTACTGTAACTCCGTGCTTTCAGGGTGCTCCAATAAATCTCTTAAGTCTCTCCAGTTAATACAAAACGCTGCTGCACGCATACTGACAAGAACCAGTAGGAGAGAACATATCACCCCTGTTTTAGTATCCTTGCACTGGCTCCCCGGTAAAACTGAGAATTGATTTCAAAATACTTCTTCTTACATACAAAGCTCTTAATGGTCAGGCTCCATCATATTTAAAAGAACTCCTTACACCATATTGCCCCACTAGAACACTGCGTTCCCTAAATGCAGGGCTACTTGTAGTGCCTAGGGTCTCCAGATGTAGACTAGGAGCAAGAGCCTTTAGCCATCAGGCACCTCAGTTGTGGAATCAGACCCCTGTTTGGGTTCGGGAAGCAACCAGCATTTCCATATTTAAGACTAGGCTAAAAACTTTTCTTTTTTTAGTAAAGCTTTTAGCTAGGGATGGTTTTGCTCCATTTTGTGAGAAGGTTTATAGTTTAGGGCTGGGGTTTCTGAATTTTTAAACATTTTAACTGTTTATTTTAACTGTTTATTTTATATTTTATTGTTCTTATTATTAGTTTTAATAATTGTTTAATTTATTGCTGTTTTTTGTGTGTTTATAATGTGCTGTAAATTCAATGTGTCTCTGTTTTCTGTAAAGTGTATTGGGACCACACAGCTGGTGATTTTACACTTTAATAAACTTTAACTTTAACTTTAACTTTAACTTGCGTGATGTAAGGCTTGGATGCATCTTCTCGGCCATGGAGACCCATTCCATGAAGCGCTCTACGCACTGTTCTTGAGCTAAACCGAAGGCCACACCATGTTTGGGGGTCTGTAGCTACTGACTCTGCAGAAGGTTGGCGCCTCAGCGTGCGCCGACCCCGCTCTGTGATTTTATGTGGTCTATCACTTCGTTCTATCGTTTCCGCTTTGTTATAATACCACTAACAGCTGACCGTGGAATATTTAGCAGTGAGGAAATTTCACAAACGGACTTTTTTTTAATACACTTTCACAAATGTTTGTAGAAGCAGGGTCTTGGTTTTTTACACCTGAGGCCCGAACAACCAATGATTCAGAGGGATGTCCTAAAACTTATGGCTATATAGTGTCGACTTTGCAGTTTGACGGTACACTGTGACGTCACTGCTTTCCGGTATTTTTACCACATTTGAGACGACCATGTGGTGAATGCGATGTGATCTCCCCTTCACCCACATGTCCACAGTCACAGACAGGGAGGACGGATGTTTCGGGGCTCGTCATGGACTCAAGCCTGCTGTCTCTTATGACTCACTGAACGTGGGAGGATGTGCAGTCGAGAGCAGAAATAGAACGGAAATCGTCTGTCATTCAGTTTGTCGCCTTTTTTTGCATCTGTTCTGTGTCCGTGAGGTTTTCTTAAAAGGATCCTCGACAAATCAAAATGACTGTTGTTTGATTTGTTTCATTTTGATCTCTTTAAGAGTGCACGTCCATCATGCTCATGAATCATATCTCGCCACAAAGCTCTCAGGTCTCAAAGGAGAGAAATCCAATTAAATGGCCGTTTCATTGAATCTGTTTAGACAAAACACTGTGTGGGCCAACATGAAAGTGAGCTTGGAAACATATGAGTGTTAACGTAGATCTGGATCGCGCTCACCTTGCCCGACTCCATTAACGGCAGACTGTGAGGAGAGCCTCTCTCCACCAACCGAACCCTGAAACACACACACGCGTGAGTAAATGTCACGGTTTTGGACAGCGAAGGGAAAATTATGAAGGACAAGCTGACGGTAACTGCGGTACCTGTCATGTCGCAGAGCTCTCATGTCCACGTACACAGTAGTGGGGTCCGGTCCTGAAGTGCCCTGCAGCCAATCACAACACAGACACAGTGAGCGTGTGATGAGAGAGATATCCGGGAGCCACGCCGGTCATAGCTGCAGCAGTTTCTTCAAAGATAAAGCCCGTTTCAGAAGCGATAACGACGACAACCGCTTCTTTAAGCGCCGTAGTGTTTGTTTAAATTGTGGAAGATAAATAGTGAGGTAAATTGGGCAACACCAAAACAATCCCACAGAAACCAGAACAATACTTTAATACTTTTGTTTTTATCCTCTTTTTTTCGTCATGTGACAGTTTTACAACGTTAAATATTGTCTAAATACAAGCAAAATACAGTCTACAACCTAATTTACACACGGTAGCTGTGCTTTAATCTTGAGAAGCTGCAGAGCTTCAGTCTCTATTCATTGAACTTACACTGTAGATTTCAAGCTAAACTGAGGCTTTTCTCTCTCTCTCTCGCCTGTCATTCACCGGTCTTGTGCAGAGTTACGCGTGCACGCCGTGTTGCTGACAACTGCATGCACGTCGCGGTTCCTCGCGGGCCTATTTCAAGTAGCCAGCTATTTAAAAACTCTAAAACTATCTTTGTGTGCTTCATCAACGGTGATAAATTATCTGAAAGTCCTGCAAAGTGCAACCAACTCTGCACAACACCAGTGAAGTTCAACTATTCAGTACCAAAGTGGCTGTGAGGTGGCAAAATGTAGAGCTACAGATGAACAGTGGACTCGATTTAAAACGCGTCTCTTTGCTGCCGTGTGCGGCGGCCGCTCGTGTGTTTGTACCTGCAGGCAGATGGCCAGGTTGACCCTGCAGCCGAAGGCCGTGCTGACAGATCGCGGGTGAAGGCCGAGGTCTTTGAAGAGCTTCGAGAAGGAGTGCGTGAGTGACATCCTGGGCCTCTCCTCCGCCACCACGACACAGGCCCGAACCCGGGACAGATCTAGACCGCGGGCCTGGACGAGAGACGAGGGGAAGAACACATATCACATGAAGGACTGAGGTTTTTTTTTATTATGAGACAGATTGGGCATCGAGCATTATACATTTTTACATAAGCAGATGAGAGTCCTCTGTGAGGTGAACGTTGTGTTTTATACTCCCTAAAGAAAGAAGGACAGTTAAGTTAAAGTACGGAGCTGCTTGTGTGTAAAGATCTAATGATTTTTCACTCTGAGTCGGTCCGTTAGTCTCCATGGAGACTAAAAGGAAGATAATCACTGAAATTAACTGCAGCTTCCCCCATCGACCAATCAGAGGCGTCTGTAGCTTCAGCAGTCAGACGTGGCCTCGGGCTGAGCAGACACAGACGCAGTGTGAGGGAATTAACTCTAAACTACAGCACGAGTGTTGAGTCCAACTGTACTGATGCATTTTGGGAAAAGTCACCAAATCATCTTCTGACTGTGACTGAGGGCCCCAACGCTTCACAGTTTGAGGACCGATCAGCGGTAATCTGGTGGGTCGCTTCACCTCCTGTCTTAGAGAAGATTTATCTCACAACTGCTGCTCTGATTTATCAGCAGTTTAGACAAACAATGAGGAACAGTAGTAGTTCCAGGAACTATGAAGCCACAGGAACTAAACTCAGTAACAAAAAGTATTTTTGTGAATTCCTGTTAAATTAAATAGAATAAAAATGCATAAAAAAAGGGGGGGAATCACCAGAGGACCCACGATACGATAATATGATGATATTTATGACACGACAAGTTATCGTTGCGAATTTAAACATATTGCGATATATTGCAATTTATTACTGTTTTTCCAAATTCAAATTTTGTACCTAAAGAAAAACTCTTTTCTCACGGACTGAAATAGCAACTGATTTTATAATTTTAGCACCAAAAAGTAAAATTCCCATGTACAATCATATAATAAAAGATCGATACTTGACCTCCATGTATCGATTGCCACGGAAAATATCGCGATACTATGCTGTATCGATTTTTCCCCCCACCACTACAAAAAATGCAAAGCTACTGTGTTTGACGGGCAGTTTTTACACATAAGAAAATACAGTGATTTTTAAAAACAAAATGTACAGTACTAAACAGACGCAAAGGAGACATGCAGGGTGGGAAAGAACACACGTCTCTGAAGAAGAAACAATCTGAGCACGTGTTAAACAATCGTACAAAATAATCAGCGAATTAAGATTTGTTTCTGGCGTTAACTCGCTCGTTCGTTCCCTCTCGTTCACAAAACCAATCTCTCTTTTTTTGTTCAGTACACGTCACAGAAACTGTTTGTTCCTCATCCTAATATTGATACTGTTCGGGGACGACACCCCATCATAGAGGAATCACATTTAGACTCTGGTTCTGAAAAACAGGCAGGAAAATTTCCTTTGGTTGCAACGTTTCAAAGCATCACAAGAACATTTTTTGTGGGGGCCTTTCGGGGCCCATGATCCAAAACCTGGGCCGGGTTCCTGCTGTCAAAATGGAGCTAAACAAATCTATGTTACTGGCTTCCTACAAAACGATCTGTGGTTAACAAAGGTTTAAACGTGCAGAATAAATGTCACAAACATTACATAAGCTGGCATTTTGCGCCAGTGTCTTGCTGACCTTGAGCGCCTCGGTCTGCAGGCCGAGTCCTTTGGTGCAGAGCTCCATGACGCTGTAGGAGCAGAAGGTGTCTCGCACCCTCAGCTGGCTGACGGCCAGCAGCCACAGCGCCGGGTTGGACTCCAGCTCCACCGGTGGAATCAGGATGGACTGGTGTCCTGAATACACACTGCAGACAACACAACACACTTTCCTCAAGGACCTTTTTAATGGCTGCAAGCAATAAAATGACCGCTCATCCATTTTATAATCAGCTGGTCTCACTGAGATCGAAACCTGAGAGAGACATTCTTTTATTATAACAATCAGGTAAAAACTTATTGTTGCTTTAAAGGCACTGAGGTGGACGAGAACTTCTCATCCCGAAGGTGATTTGCAGTCCTGCTTTATTAATGAGACATTCGGCGGCTGAAATCTGCCTTCGCCAAGATCAAAATTTACGAGCTGAGGATTTAAAAGTAAGCAGAGCTGAGATCTGGAACCAGAGTAAGAGGATTTAAAGACAGTCGAGTTTCAAACAGAGAGCTGCACAAATAAAATCTCTGTCCTTGTTGTTAAAGGACAACTTTCTGACATAAATCAGAATTAAGAGTATAACATGTGCCGGCCCTCCTGTGAATAAAGAGGCCGTCTGGTGAACTATACTGACAGATGACTGCAATCTGCATAACTCAAAATATCCATTTTAATGGAAGTAGACGGAAACACGTTTAGCAGTTGCGCCGACCTGCAGAGACACCAGAGGACAAAGCCGAGGCCGCAGTAGGGATCCAGACAGATGGCCACTTCTCTGGACGGGTACAGCTCACACTGCAGCTTCACCGACCGACAGAAGGCTCCAACGGCATTATGGGACATCTGGAGAGAGGGAGGGAAGAGGAGAGAGAGACACAAACACACACGAACACAGACGGACAGGAAACAAGGCAGGGAGACGGACAGTTAATCTTACATGCCATGCACATATTTTGGTAGATGCTGTAACTCAGGGCTGAAACTTTTTATTAGACTTAAATTCCCAAACGCAACAATCTGCATATGTTCAAAATTATTTCATACTAACTAGATGCATATGCTTAAAGTAAACTGGGAGGGGACACATCTTTCAGTTTTGTGTTTATTTAAACAAGCTCTGAGTCAAATGTGCTTTTATTCTGCTCTTTTTATCACGCTTCCTGGACGTGCTGTACTGCTGAATGAATAGACGGGAGGTCTGTCCCCGGCGACGGGACAAGAGGCTGTAAGAGGTTTGGCTCGGGGTGACGAGGATTAGCGCCGAGCTGACCTGAACTCCGGCCAGCATCCCGGTCGTCGACACACTGAAGTCCAGATAGGCCAGGCCGTCGGGGTTGGTGGGCTTGTGGAGCGCTGGAGGCTTCTTCTTTGGCAGGTCATCTGCAGTACACACACACATTTTTGTTTTATTACACTGAAGAGTCTGCTGGGCTGCATTCATTTCAGAGACGCTGACCTCACGCTGAACCCACAATGTTACTTCAGCAGCCTGTGAGCAGTCATCGATGGGGATTTAAGACGTCCCGTCGTAGCAGACGACAACATAAAAAGTAACTGTGTGTGATTGTTTACAGCTACCCGGTATCAAGATAATGACGACCTAAATCTTACTCTGTGATAGAGACCAAACGTTAACCCTGTCACATCGTGGGGACTCCTTCCATCTGGATCCACACACGGTTACATATTTCTAGTGTAACACACACCAGATGTCTTAAACGGACAGAACACGACGTGTGTGCGGGCATAAAAAGGTGTTTTGTGCTGCGTGTGTGTGTGTTGCCCAAAACATTGGGTAAAAAAAGGGTGAAAAGATGCAGTTTGAAGGATTTGGGGAAAAAATCAAATTGTGATTTGCAAAAGTTAAAGTTCAATATTCACTGCCAGTCTATTTTTGACGGAACCGGGCAGGAAGTCAGACCCAGAACGGCACAGAGAATCCGGTCGATTTTCAAAATAAAACCCCCTTTGCAGACTCGTAAACAATAAACAGAGTTAAAACAGAAAAGAAAAGAAATAATTTAACTACATAGCTACTTAACCGTGGTAGAAGCACAAAGACAACTGAACAATTAAAGCAAAATCTGAACAAGTCAGTAAAATCAGACAGGCCCGTCTGCCCGCTTTGACTGGCGAGCAGGTCTGTCACACAAGGATGACAACAGAATGAATCTTTAACTGCATGGCTGTTTAAAACGGGCCAGATGTGCTGTGTAATTAACTACATTTAACTACATTTTAATCGCCGTCTTAACGATTAGCTGAAGGCGTTCTTTCAAATCGCAATTTCGACTCGACAATGATTAATCGTTCAGCCCTGGTTTGTTCAATATCTTGCGCTGTCGACAGTTTCACGCTGCGGCTGGTGACATTAACAAGAAACAAAGTAAACTGCAGGGAAGAGGACCGCGAGCTACAAAACCATGTGAACAAAATGTCTTTAAAACTCTACGCACCTTTGAGTTTGGGGTTGAGGTTTCGGGTAAAATGAGAGCAGGAGCTGAGATCATGTTCATGTCATGCAAATTCACGTCTTCACAAGAACAGCAGTGTGTGTTTGTTATAGAAGCTGCCGTACCAGTGTCGAGGACGGGCGGCCAGTTCCTGATGTCCACGGTGGCCGTGGCTTCCTTGGAGCGCAGCAGCTTACAGATGACCGCCGTGGTCATCACGCAGGCCGAGTGACTGACCTGCAGAGAGAGGCGAGGGAGTTTCTTTAGCTTATGGGTACAAGATCATTTAATTTTAATAATTATTTTCCATCTTTATCAGGTCCTCAAGATGGCCAGAGGTCAGCTACACAGTAACAGGCCTGGAGCAAGCAGGGCGAGCTGGGCTGCCTAGCTTAAGGACACTTTTTACATTTTTATATTGAATAAATATTCTTCTCAAAGCAAACAAGGAAAATAACAAACAATCCTAGATTATAAAAGTTTATGAAAGAAAAATAAGAAAAAAAGTCAAAATTGTACCTGAACTGACGATGTGGCCAAAAATGTTATCACGAAAAAAGTTTCATATGTTTCGATATCGATAATTATCTCGATAAATATCAAATCGTTTTTTCTTTAGAGATTAAATTTTGTGAGTGAGAGTTAAAGAATCTTTGTCTTGTTACGAATAAGTAAAATTAAGTAAAAGCTTTTTTCCCTCCTTTTTCCTCAACAAGATAAACATCTTTAAAAAAAAAATTCTACTTTGTGTAATTAAAGTGAATAAAATCAAACATTTGTTGAATATTTATTGAACATTTGGGATGTTGTTATTAAAAATAATATATATTGTAATTGTTTTATTGTCCAGCCCTAACTGAACTAACACAGCAGTGCTGTCTCAAGCATAGTGACGGAGTGGTGTGATCAGTGGCAGAAACCATCTTATAGTAAAACCACCGACCTCGACGATCATCTTGACGGTGGGCAGGGTGGTGGAGATGTTCTGAGGGTGAGGCGGCCGCACCGTGATGGGAACGCAGCCGGCGTACAGGCTGCCGTAGAAGGCCGCGATCAGGTCTATACCTGCAGGACGGACACACGCAGAGGGGCAGAGGCGTGAATGATCGGTTCAGGTGCCTGAGGAAAGTAGGCTGGCGTCTGTGACTCCTTTAAAATCTTATTTTTACTGGAAATAATCCTGATCTCATCTGACATTTAATCAAACTTCATTCATCTTTTCTTTTAGTGCTGTGGAACATATCTGTTAAACTCTAGACTGATCATTGTTCTTTCATTACGTATTTTGCTCTCTTATCTTATTACCGCTCTGTTTTGATAAGCGCTAAACAAATAAAGCTTGTTATTATTAGTTCTGTCAAACAGTCCAAATCTGCAAACGTAAGGAACAGCGTGCGTCATCTCTGACCTGGCGGGTACACCAGGGCGACGTGGTCTCCTTCCTGCAGACCTGCTCTCTCCATCAGCAGAGCCGCCACTCGCTCCGCCCTCTTGTGGAGCTGCAGGCAGGTGAGGGAGCTGGACACCGCCCCCTGGAGGAGGAGGAGGAGGAGGAGGAGGAGGAGGAGGAGGAGGAGGAGGAGGAGGAGGAGGAGGAGAGGGCGATGAAGGGAAAAAGACAGGAGAGCAGGATGGATTTTCAGAGTTATCGGTTACAGCCAGATGCTCGTTTATCTCTCCCGCAGCTTTTTGACTCACTTTTATTAAAACCCATGAACGTCTCTTCAAAACCGAGCTGCAGATACTGACACAACTTACGTCTTTTATTCATTAACTTGATCCATCGCTCACGCCTCACACTAATATATCTGGATTTTAAGACATCTTATCAAACCCAGAACACAGTTAATTTTTGTACTTTATATATATATTCAGTTTTAAAATGTTTTATCCAGCGTGCTGCTGGTTAAAAAACAAGGAAAGACCTCCTTGATCTTCTGTAATATGAATTGTAACCGTGGTCGGAGGTGTGTGTTGTTACCCGGGAGCTGAGCAGGGTGTAGAGGACGTGGTCTGGTGTGGTCTGAGCTCTCCACTGCAAAACCTCTGACAGGAACAGGAACTGAAAAACAGAGCCGAGGTGATCACAAACACCCTGCGCTGTTTTACATCCCACAGATCCTGACATTTACACGGACTCTGTTTAATCTGCGTGTGTCAGGTTTAATTCCTGCACGTAGTTCCCCACATTTCATCTTGAAGTTCAAAATAGACCCAATTACTGTACAATACTTAAGTTATGAAACAGACTTTCTGCTCTAAAATCACTGTAAAGATGCATCAAACACCTTTACAGGCGCCGTAAAATGGTTTCTACTGTCAGCACATCATATAAAACTGCACACAAGACGTAAGTAGTAAAGGTTTTTATACAGCCAATATAGCTGCTGGCTTATCCACATGTAAATAAATCTTTTATCTATCATATTTAGAAATGCTGCTGATAGTGCAGGACTTTAACACCGTAGCGGCCGAGTTTCCAGCACATTAAAGTGGTTTGATCAATATCACAGTGAAATTTCAAAGTAAAGAGGCAAAGTAAAGTAAGAAACGACCTGCCGCCGGCGTCGACCCGCCTCACAGGAATACATTCATCACCGTGTTACTGAGACCTTTTCTTCATCGGGGACTTGATTGGGCTGTTTAGAAAGTTTATTGTCTGTTTGTGATTGTAAATCAATTTGACTCACGATGAAGTCAAGACTGTTGGCTGCATTATTTCTAGAAAATGTCAAGTTGTCAGTTACTAAGAAACAGACATGACCTTCACTAAAATTCTGAATTTGTTAATGAAAAAGAGGATTTGAAAAAGTCTCTCAAAGCACAGAGGGAGTCAAGATAAAAACATTTACATGATGACAATATTTGAGTTACCTGAAAACAGAGCTTGCTGATAAAGTATCATCGAAAACAGGAGGTTAAGCACATGTTGGTTGGTCGAGACATTTTGGTCTTGATTACTTTCAACATCGAATTATCTGCTGATTGTTTGTTTGAAAAATGTCACAAGTTCAGAAAGTCTTTGTTGGCATTTACAGATGTCGTGTTTCTGCAACAAATTACTGTCAACTCATAATTTATTTTCTTTGATAACCAGTTCTTGACCTGCTCGGTAAAACGTCGTGTTCGCCTCGTGTATCGTAGCCTTCTAATTTCTTTAGTTGGTTTTATTATGTTGTCTTCTTTGAATCAACGTGATGCTGCCAGAAAGATTCTTTTAAAATAAATAAATAAATAATATATATACATATATATAAAACAGAGAGAAGCAGGAAACCCTCATACGTTGAGAAGCTGTAGATTCTTTTTCTGTCAATCTACTAGTTAATTAATCAACTAATGATTTAAGCAACAGTCTTGTCATTATATTAAAGTCTTTTTAAAATTTTCTTTCCTTCAGGGGGAGATTCTGTCTGATCCTCTTCTTGTGGATGATGTTTGTTTATCTGTGTTTGTGGCTGTTTGAGTGAGTTTACCTTTTTGCCTCGTATTTATTTAGTGTCTCTCACCTGGTCGTTGTCGTCAGTCTGTCCCAAATCTCTGCCGCTGGCCTGAGCGATCCTCTTCCCTGACACCAGATTCCCCACCATCACAGAGGCAGGTCCGATCTCTGCAACACAGACACACACATTAACACAACAAGGCCGTTTTACAGACCCACGTGCAGACAGACGGAGGGACGGACACGTCTGTGGGTTCAAACGAGCCCGTTTCCCACCTGGTTGTTTCTGCCGCGGTTTGGGCAGGTTGGTGACGCAGGTGTGGGGGCACATGAGGACGTTGCAGGGGTGCAGCCCCCCCTCCAGGTAGAGCTGCTTGATCTCTGACAGGTGGATGCCGCCCAGAGGAGTCTTGGGCAGCGTGTTGGCCGGGACCAGAGCCAGGCAGAACACACCCACCCCGTGGATACTGTCGATGGCCTGAGAGAGAGAGGAGGGCGGGGGACAGTGGTGTTATCTGCTGAGGAGGAATGGTTGTGAAATTATAAATCTCTTCGTCAATACGTTTCAAACAAGCGATAGACTTAACTCTGTAAACTACAGAGTGTTTGAGTAAAGCATGATGGTCAACAACTGAAAGTGTGAAAAAGGAACAGAGCGACTGAGTGTGGGTCGGACCGACAGATAAAAAGTGCTTCGCTCTGTGTCAAAGTGCGACAAGAAAACGAATCACTCATCATCTTATGAATATTTCCGTCTTATATGTTCTCATCGTGCATTTAAACGATGACGAGAGTCGATTTGTTCCCGGCCTTTCTCAGTTTGCATGTTCTCCCTGTGTCTGCGTGGGTTTCCCTCACCACCTAAACTTTGTTAGGTTCTCCAGGCCCTGCTAGACTGAACACTGGTAAAGATCTGGTCCCCTGCTCTCTTGGGTGCAATGAATGAATTTCGCAACATGTCTGTGACAATGAAGTTTGTGTAAGTATTTTTGCAGCCTGTCAGTGTTGTTTCACAGGACTTTAATATTCTGCCTACAGATAGTTATATTTATTATAATTTCATGCATTTTAACTCTTGGTATATTATTAACTTCAGTTACAGCTTTTTTTTCTGGGTTGTTTTTATTCATTCAATCCTTTTGCAAGAAGAACAGTCTTGGTCTGTAACTTATTAATGCTAAGAACTAACTGATCAATAATCATGACCACTCATGCAGAAGAATTACTGTTATGTTCTTCAACATAAATCATTTTCCCTGTTCACGCTTATCTCACGTATGCGAGTGGAATCCTCTGCAGAGCGATGCATCATCCGTCCTGGACCCTTTACGCTGCTGCTCTTTTCCGTCTTGTTATATTGACAAGATGTATTTATTTCTATTTAAATTATAAACTGCTCACTTGCTGCTTGTTTGGGGACTGAACGATAAAAATGTTACACTCTGACAGTGTTGCTGAATTCATTTCAATTATTATTTTCTGTTTGTTTTGATATCTTTCGTTAAAAAAATGCTAGTTTGAGGAGACATTGGGCCTAAAAACAAAACATTTTAAAAAGCTGTTTTAACTCTGCAGTAAATGCCAGATTGCTGCATCGGTTACAAGAACTGAATCTGGGTAAATCTGCAACACACTATGTTCCTAATAAGATGTTATCCAATCCAATAAGACATCTATGTAGAGCTGCAACGATTAACTGTCTGATTAACTTAATTAATTTAAGTTAATTGGCAGATTTTGATAATCTATTAATCGGTTTGAGAAAGAAAAAAGTCAAAATTCGGTGATTCCAGCTTCTTCGGTTTGAATATTTTCCGTTTTCTTCGCTCCTCTACGGCAGGAAACTTATTATCTTTGGGTTGTGGACAAAATAAGCGTTTGTCGCGGCCCTTCATCAGCGAGCTGACGCAGGGCTGCGAGAGGTGCGGCAGGTGGTTTACCTGCAGCACGCGGCTCATCCACTGGAAGCTGTCCTCCTCCGTGGAGTCGGGCCTCTGCTCGGCCACCACCACGATCCTCTCGTCCCTCAGCACCGTCACAGAGAACACCGCTATCCTGCAGGGTTAGGAGGGGACACGCATCAGTCAGGAGCAGCTGAGGCCGCCTTCATTCCCACCATATCTTTCTTTCTTTTTTAAGTTTTTATTTCAAGGAACTGTAGCTGCTACTGATCGAACCACCGGCTCAAATGCATCTCCATAAAATGAATAGCAATAAATAGGTGATAGTGGAGGATTTAAGTGTCCTGTTTTGTCCCCCCTGACAGAAACATTTCCCCCACTACACTTTACTTTACTACAAAATCCCACATTGGTGTAGCATTATCAAATCTCTGTGTGTGAGATCCAAGATTCTAGGTTTTCGGTGATTAAACGGTTAGAAGTCGCTTAAAATAACACAGAAGTTGACATCAGTGATCGGCAACAAAGAGGGCGTGAGGAGCAGCTTGTGCGGACACAAAGATATCGGACTTGAAATGTGATTCCTTTATTTCATCCTCAGATTTTAAGAGTCTGGTGTCACATCAGAGGAGCAACAGGAACCTGAAAGACAGGTGTGATGAATTACAATCGTTGAATGTTTGTTAGAGGTTCTTCACTGCAGATGGATTCACTCCGTCTACTCTAATGTACTTATGCAGCAGATGTTGCGGAGGATCAGCAGTACACGGGGGGAGGGGGGGGGGGACTTAAACGAATCTGTGTGTACGATCAAGAAAGGAAGGATAGTGCACAACAAACAATCCAACTACAAACACTCGTCTGATTTTATTTGAGCATATTGTCGGCAAACAGACGGCGCTTACGAACAAAACATGAAGACACGAACCGCCGACGCACACAGGCAGACGCTTCAAACGCCTCTCAGCCTTCAGCCCGCCTGCTTTACCTTCGATCAGTGAGTCAAACTTGCGGTAAAAATGTTTGAATCCTGTGTTAACTGGGTGGCTCACAGTTTCCGCAGCTGGTTTCTACCTCAGCTTGGACCTTAAATATCTCTGGGAAACGTCATCAGTCCCTGTCAGGTAAAAGATGAATTTCCTCCTCGGCGGCCGTGGACACAATTAAACTTCACTCTATTACTGCTTCTGGATTCATCCACTATTGCTCTACTTTATTAGATTTATTATGAGAGAGGGGATCGCTCATTTATCAGGGTGACAGCGCATGTACTCGATTTCTGGCTGGTTTTCAAATACTGTCGATGGGAACGATGTTAAAAACTATTCAGCGTGACGTGTGAACGCTCCCCGGGGAGTTCGGGTCGACACGCAGCGCCGTAAAAACAAACTCTCCTCATGTCCCACAAACCCCTGCCACCTCGCACTCACCTGCCCCTGTACACGAATTTCATCGGCTCCACCGCCAGCGCCGTTGCAACGATGTCGTCGGCGTTGTGCCTCCGCCCGCTCACCATGATGAGTCCGTCCATCTTGCCCGTGATGAAGATGAGGCCGCCGGGGCCGATGAAGCCCAGCAGGCCCGTCCGCACGAAGGCGTACTCGCTGATCAGCCCACCGCTGGCGCTCACCGGGTAAACCTGCAAAAAAAAAACAACCACACACAGGCGTTTCAGCTGCAGAGTCGCCACGGCAACCAGCCAGAGTTTGAGCTGCACGGTGGAGCAGACTTCACAGTATTTTTAACTCAGGACTTTTATATTGACGATGTCACGCCGCCGGTCTCAATGAAGCGGACGTTCTGACCGAGCAGGTGCTGCAGAGGCATCCACTGTTCATCAGGTCCAGGAAATGAAACACCATGAAAAGGTGACATTCAGGAAGCATTACAATAAATATCACGACATATAATATCAAGCAATCAGGTAAAAAAGCATTTAGAGGAGAGACAAAGGGTTTCTCCAACCTCTGAGCAGGAATGCAAAACATCTACTTTTAATTTAGATTTTATGTTCTTACGTAACAAAATGTAGTTTTTCCAGACAACAAGTGAAAACTGCTGCTGATTAAAGGAGAAATTCAAGATGCATTAACATAATTCTGCCGTGAAACATGTTCTGAAAGAGAACAAGACAACAAAATGACACGATTTCCACCAGAAGAAGTTGCCCTGTATCAGCTGTAGATATTATTTGTATGTTAGAGCAAATAGATTTTCATTGTTTGCTAATTTTCCAAATAAGAGAAAATAAACCACAATATTCTCCCTACAATCAATAATGAATTAAAGTAATTTTAAATGATAGTTGAGTTAAATGATAATATCTGATCAATATATGCAGTTAAGAAAATCTTTTGACATGCAGGTGAAAAGAATGCAGTGTTGATTTACGGTCAGATCTGAGCGAATTCAATCGTGGGTTAGCAACTCACACTGGAGCAATTTGAAATAAATTTGAAATGAATTAGGAGACTTCGTAGTGATTTGTCCGAAACACTGACAAAGACATCGTGTTGCAGCGGTGACCAGTTTAGTGATTAAAGCTGAGCGTCTAGTTAAACGCACAGCGTTTAATTTCAGCCGCCGGGTGTCTCACAATCAAATCTATAACAAAAGACGGCATTTAACCCTAAGTAGCGTGGGATCATTGGAGTTGGCGACACCGATTTCCTTTCTCACTCTCTGGCGTATCATCCGACGTACCTCGTGCTCTCCATATAAGCTAAAGCAAGTAAAGGGGATCGGACGCCGCCGACAAGCGACCAAATGAAACGCACCTTAACCTCTAATAAAATTACAATTATTTCTCCGGGGGGTTGAACATTGTTGGAAAGACTTTAAATACGCAGCTCAACAAAATATGTAACATACTTTAATGCAGAAATGTTACATATTATACCTTTAAAGTAATCAATAAGTTGATAGAAAAATTATCTGCAGCAATTTTGATAATTTACTGTCATTTCTTTAAACATAAATGCTCAAAATCCTCTAGTTTTAGCTTCTCAAATGTGCCTTCTGTGACACCAAGGTGAACACAAGAAAACAAGACATTAAAGAAGCTGCCTCAGACTGTGGGACCAATGTTTAGAGACACTTTACAGAGCAAACAATAGATTAATCGAGACAATAATCGGAAGATGAATTGATTGTTTGTTGCAACTTCAGTTTAAACACTGAGGTAGACGTCTGCAGACGAGATCGATATCTCTTGCCTCCAAGATTACAGGGACAAACATAGATTGTGAGTGTTGTTTTCTCCCTGTCAGCGGGTCCTTAGCGAGATTCATTATGTTATGAACAGCCAGCAGCTTGTTCCACTGTGTTATATTTGGTGGACCTTGGTGTTAACGAGCGGAAAAATACCATGTCACAACCCAACAATACCAAACAACAATCACGTAGTTCAAATGTGTGCTCGGTTTGTTTGTTTAGTCAACTTCCAAGAGTTTATAGACAGAAGGTCAAACCGCCAGCCACCTCACCTCAAACGTGTTCTTGGTCATGCCGGTGAGGCCGTAGTAGGAGGTGCCGGATGCGATGGAGCAGACGCAGAGTTCACCGATCTCATCTGTCTGGCAGAGCTGAGGGACGCCTTCTGGTTTCACCACACACGCCAGGCCTAGACGGGCGAGAGACACCGAGTGAGAGAGAGAGAGAGAGGGAACGCACAGGGTTAACACTTTTGAAATTCCTTCAGTTTCCTTAAATAAACCTAGAGAGTTATTCTTCACATCAACCCCAAATACACCTGTTTGTGAGAACAATCCAGGCCAACATCCCGGTTTGAGTTTAAAGTAGGACGTCTTCTAACCCACAACCAGGTTACCTGAGCAACTGGGTAAAGAAGAGGATATCTCCAGCAGGTAACATCTGCAAACAACTTACTAATGTTGCTGATTATAAACTTTGGTATCAGGATAGATTTTATTGCCCCACGAGACTAATGTACTGCATCTGTAGGGGATTAACAGGGTTGCTGATCAATTTCCAGCGACTCAGGGATCAATTTCTACATTATAAATCAAATGTTAAGGCTGACGCTGGAAGAAAACCTCCTCGCTCGTTACAGGGTGTCCTAACAAATCCCTGGTGTTACAAGGCGTGTAGTTTTTGTGGTGAACACCGGGTGGCGTGAGCGGACAGCGACAGGAAGCGAGCGCCGCTTGGAAGAAAAGCCCAGGAGTCTGTGACAGTGATGTTTGATTAGCTGCGGCAGCCTGCGTGTTTGATCAGCAGGGTTTACACGTTCCCTTCTGCAGATTACTGCCTTCTTTGTGGATTATAAGAGACAGACCTTCACTTCCTCATGTGTGAATTCCACTTGTATATTTCACTCACTGCACGAGTAGATTAAAATGTACAGTCTAATTTTATTTTCCAGGGTATAAATCTGTTTATTTACCGTAAAAAATGTTATATGATGCTATTTTTACTATCAGTTTGTCTCCAAATATTCAGTACTAAAGTATTATATTTGTTATTACTTATTAAATCAGCATTCACTGTCTTGACACATTTAATTTAAGTCAATTTAAGTCCATGATAAGCTAGGAGGTAAATTGTATTCGTTATCACTGTAATAATTACATTGTAAACTGAAGCTGAAACGATTTGTCAATCAATACTTCAGTCGATTGCTGAAAATTAATCAGCAACAATTTTGATAATCTTTTAATCTTTTAAGCACTTTTTAAGCGAAATGGCGCCGGTTCAAGCTCGTCAAATACCAACATGTGTGTGTTTTTGTAGGATACTAAACTGAATATCTTTCGGACTCACTGTTTTTTGATCAGCTGTTGTATAAAGATGATGGTCGACCGCTGAAAATGATTGAGTGTGGTCCAGATCGACAGATGAAGAAGTACTTCCCGCTGTGTTAAAGTGTAACATGTGTGTGAGCGTGTGAACAGGAAGGTTTGCTTGCGTCACCATGGACGCTTGCACGCTGCCTGACCGTCTTCATAGCCTGCAATTTTTAGACACAGAGGCTCTTCGTGTCTTCTCTCTTCGTAGATGCAGCCGCACGGAGGGCGCTTTTCTGAGAAGGTTCGAATTTAGACTCTGACTTGGTTAACAATCCACTCAATTGACTTTGACAAGACTTTATTACCTGCAGTGTGTTTTAATAAAATTTTCTTGAGTGTGCCAAAAGTAAGATAGGGAAAGTCTCCAATGGACTCTTCTTCTTCGCTTCCTGACTCGTTTAGGACTCAACTGTGGGGCTTCTTTTGAAATTCTGTTTGAAGAAATTCATTCAGACTTTTAGTCTATACAAATTTCAGTAATACAAAATGTGCATCTATCAAGAGTTGAACGGGTAGTACAAATAGAAACTGAAACTGGCCTTAAAAGGTTAAGAGCAGTGTCAGCCAGAAAAAGTGCAATTCAATTTTGACTTAGGTATTACCTGGATATACTAACATGCTTTCACTAGAAACCAGCTGTGTAGCTTTGAGAGTGTATTGAAATGTTTAAATATGTTGAAAGTAGTGAAAATTATGTTTTAAGAACGTACCGGAGAAGATAGGATGTAGAGCTGCACGATTTGGAGAAAAAGCCAGGCTGCGATTATTGTGGACAATATTGCGATTAGATTATAGTGGATCAAACGGTTCTACGAGTCTACATGCTTAATTATCAAGGAATGAGTGAAATACTGACATTTTGAAATGTGTAGTTCTCAACTTGAACAAAGTTAAACAATAAAAAAATATTTATGACAATAACTAGTAAAACAGATGTGAAACAGAACAAGGGGAGCGTGTTGCTCTGCAGAGGCGTCGGCCAGAAGCAGCACATACATCTGTCTGATGCAGAGTCTCTACCCACAACCTGGAGGAGGAACTGTACATGAGTGTATTATGTAAAGAGTATAATGTTTAGTTAATAGTTTATTGTATTAAATACTACATTCATTAGAATTTCATATAACAGTAAACTTTTTGAGTATTAAAACCAGTTCCAGCTGTTTCATTTTTGACTGATCTTTTATGTGGTTTTATTTGAGATGTGTAAAAGAAAAGATTCTCACTTTATGTGGGAAAATCCTCTAAAATGCTGGAACTACCTTGGGCTGGGTGCACACATGAAGTCAGCCAATGGAAAGATCCCATAACTTACAAGATTGGCGGGTGTGCACAGTGCAGGGCTGGGGTAAGCTCTTGCCTGTGGCAAAGCCCGGCTGGGACCAGACCTTAAACCTTCCTGGTCGCTAAGGAAGACTCACCGTGGGTATCAGGTGTTGAAGGCCTGGCACAATGTCGCTTGATATTGTTGCTATGAAAGGTTTGTATGAAAAATGGCAGACTCCGCCATGCTGGAGACGCAGAGAAGGACTGTGGATGCAGTACTACAACCCCGGGAGCATACGCTAAGTTAGGTTACCCATTAGGACCACAGCTACAATCAGGGAACCAGAATTTGCACCCTGAGCATGCCAGACGGTTGGGCTACCAGAAAGGACCCTATAGGGTCTGTGGACGTCTAACCTGGACCTTTTCTCGGCCCCTGGCTCAATGCTCCAAAATATAATTTCTGAACAATACCCTGGGCTTGACATGGTAGCAATAGTGAGCAGACAACAGAGCACTTAGCTATCAGTACTTCCTGGGCCAGAGAGTGAGGCTCTGTTTCCCAACACAGACCAGAAGAAAGCCCTGTTGTCCGGGATAAGCGATATACTTATACTACAAATGCTGGAGGATGAATTCAGGAAAAACGACCCTGTGACGTTGCCCGATGGAAAAGACTGGGATCTTGACCTACAACGTGAAACAAGAATTGTAATATTACTGTGTGTACCGCTTGGCCAGAAGCATGGGCCCACGACACACCGGATGATGAAGTGAACTCTGTCCAGAGAGACTATGCAAGGCGGATGCGATGAGCGTGCCCTGAATATGTCAGGAAACCTGCACCAGAGGCGGAGGTGATGCACAAATGGTTCCAAAAGTTTAAAAAGAACAAAACAACCATTAAATAATTGCTAAAACAGACCTCTCTCTGGATTACAGGATCAAAAGAGGGACTGGAAGGCTGAAAGGAGTACAGAATGGTTGATCCGGAAAACAGAAGACGACGCTCTGAACTGGGGGACGAGTGGGAAGAGATAGATCTGGAACCACAGCCAGAGGAAACAAAAACTCCCAGACAAAACTGGGAACACTGGGAAAATACTCAATAATGGCTCTGTTTTTAGCTGTAGTATTAATTTTGCCACTAACAAAGGTGTATGTCATAAACGATGATGACCACAGTTAGACCAAGAGCGGGGAAGTGGCAGGAGCCAGCCGAGAGACTTAAGAGTGGAGAAAAAAAGAGGGCAAAACCTGCACCATCCCCCAAAACTTGCTGAGGACTCTGAGATTGTTCTGACCATAGATGAGAGGGAAAGCTCAGATGAAGAAGTATATGTAATAATATGCCAAGAAATTAAAGAACTCAAAGGTTCTGGGGAACCTAAAGAGGTGAGAATGAATGATTCCCTCCTATAAGGAAGGCGCACCAGGTGTTCCGCAGGTGAGGAACCCCAAAAGAAGCAGATTAAGGAAAGCCGTAAGGGAAAAAAATTGGGGGAAGAAATTTAAGTTAGAAGAAATTGGAAGACCTGGTGCTGCTGCCAAACCCTGGGACAGACCAGGAGTGCAGGAAAATGCTCTGCAACTCGTGACAGAATCAAAACCATACAGACAAGGCATCTATGGACAAGTGTTCGAAACTAGAAATAAACCTCTGGGGTGAGGTTAGCTATTCTCTGTAAACAGTCCATTTTTCAAGGGAGGGTGTTGTATAAACACGGTGAAGATGACAGACACATCAGTAATTTAAATAACTGCTGGTTGCAGCTCTCTAAGCTAAAACAGTTTCTTATGATCAAAAACAGGTTTAAATTCGGCCCACGGCATGTCTGCCAAGTGATAATGTCACTGGCGTCTTTGGATTCTTCGTCAGGACCAGAACAGATGATGTATTATGTCCTAAAAGCTTTTTTTTGTTCTGGATAACCCTGTTAAACTATCTATGTGACTTTGTCCCCAGAGACAAACCTCTCTGGGGTTGATTAGAACGGATTGCAGCCGTATTGAAAACTCTCCTCTCTACTTTGTTTTTTTTTCAGGCGTTAAAGCTCTTGAAAACGTTAAGCAGAACCCACTTATCCCGCTCGCTCATGAAGAGAGGGAACGCTCCCGAAATTGGACATTGATGAAAAGGAGAGGCTGCACATTTACACACCCTTAAAACTAATTTTACGATTTAATGGACTTAATTGATTTTTTGCCATTCAGTGCGTGACCGAAGGCCGATGGTTTAACTCTTCAGATGGTCACGGGCTTACAGTATTCAAGAACACACACATGAAAACCTGAACCAGGAACATAAAGCAACCACACATGTTTTAATAATCCAAACTTAGCTTAACTTTAGAAACTTTTCTAATTGTGACTGTTACATGAACCTAAATGTAACTGTAACTATGAATGTCACAGTGACATAAAGCTTTTCACCTTAATTCTCAATCTACAATATGTCGAACGTCTACAATTAAATTAAATCACAAAATTTGTCTGTACTATTACAATAAGATACCACAGTTTACAAAACACGTGATACTTCTCATAAAATATGATATAACTATGTTACAAAGCCGTTATTTATAAACCTTTATTAAGAAATGCAGACAAAGTTCTCAAATGTTATGCTCATTTTCAGGTTTAAAATCCAATTTAGGGGTTGTACCAGAACAGGTTTACATGGTGTCATTTTCAAAAAACACCTTATTCTTTGTCACACTGCAGCTGCACATTGCTGCAGCTCCTCTTTTCACCCTGTGTAGAAGGCTTTGTTTTAGCTGCGGAGTGATGCATCTTGCCTCTAAATGATCTTTGTTGGGAGTTGCACATGCGCAGTTCCTAGTTAAGGACGACTAGCCAATCAGAAGCAGAGTAGGGCGGGTCAGTGAGAAGCCGGTAAACGCGGCTTCGGTTCAGCTGTACATGTTGCCGACCAGCTTAGCAACATGGACTGGAGCGAGAGTTTCAGAGCGGTGAGTTATTAATCTGTAACAAAAGGATCTTTCATCCATAAAGTTTTAACCGAGCTCTGTCTCTACATCACAGTAACAACTTTCTGTCCACTGACTGCCTGGAGGGTAGCTAGTGTTTGGAAAGGAGAGGAGAGCTGTGTGCTGCAGCTCACTGCTTGTCCACCGGTGTTTGTGAGGGCGTGTCAGAGTAGCTGCTTGGCGAGCGTTATTGTTACGACCCGTGAGGTCTGTGTGGGGGTTTGTGTTGCTGTGGGCGTGTCCTTCTTTTCTTTTTGCAGGTGTGTCCCTGGTGTGATGCTGGGCGGATCCCGCAGCTGTGGCTGATCAGCCATTAGTGGACCTTTATAGGCTGAGCAAAGGGAATGCTCTGGGTCTCACTCTTTGCCCCAGCCAGCTCGTCTTAGGACCAACCTGTGTGTGCATTAGAACTGTGTGGAGAACTGTGTGCGTTATAGTCCTGTGTGGACTACTGTGTGGTTAACTGTGTGGAGTACTGTGTGTATCGCTGTGTGGTTGCAGGAGTTTGACTGGCAGCGCCTCACCATCAACCCCGCTTCGAGGGAGTTATCTCGGCGTCTGTGGACGGCCGGTGTGGTGAGCAGCGGGCCATCTCCATGGGCTTCCCCAGCGCGGTGGGAGCCGTGGAGACTGTGTGGCCTTGTTTTTTGTTGGTTTTTCTAGCATATACTTTACCTCGTCTCTTGTGTTAACAGAGATCGTTTTTTGTTCATTAATCGCTTTATTTTTGCTTTGTTTAATAAATACATATTAACTCGTACACGTTTTTGAGTCCTCCTTTAGTTTTCCACCCGGTTTATTTATCTTTTGTTCGTCCCACACCCCTAGACCAGCCGGGGATGTAACAGTTATATAGGGTGCATTTAGCTTTCACCCCTGTGATGTCACAGGGATGAAAGGGAAGCGGCTGGACTACAAATGAGCTGTTTTCAAGCGGTTCAGAGCAGAGTTTTATACACTATATATATATATATATATATATATACATATGTATATATAACTCAATAAAAGAGAGGGAAAAAGCCAAGAAGCACAAAACCACCTCTTTAAATGTTGTCTAAGTAGTTTTGATTTAAGTCTAGAACTATCTGATAAACAAAGTATAAACAAGATTACAAATCTGACCAGATATTAGATGCAACTGTAATTGCTAATTTTCAATTGCTGATGCTTTTAAACACATTTCAGTTCATATTTTAGTGTCTAGGCGCACCAGCAGGAAAACATACAAATTCAGACCAATATTATGATTTTCAGAACATGAAAGACATAAAATAAAATAACCTGCAAATTTCTAATGTTCAAAATAGCAGCCTTGTCAGTGTGGCTGCAGTGGAGTAATGTTAGCGTTCCCCCTTGTGAGTTTTGGAAGGTGGTAATAAAGTTAGTTCGGAGCCCTAAATGTCCTCAGTCATCATCGTCTTTCCTGAATGTTAAGATAGCAGCTCTAACTTAAACCAATTCCTAGCTAGCATTAAACATATATATATAGTTATACTGTAGAGAATAAGCCAGCTGAATGACGTCACTGCTGACAAACTGTACCCCGCTCACCCTTAAACACCGGCCACGCTCTGAAATCTACAGCAGAACCCAAATGTATGTTTCTATTTCATTCATTAATAAAGCTTCGTTCTAAAACAACACGATAACATGTATATGAGATTGTACTCTGCATGAAATAATGGAAATATACATGACTTGCACACAGACACAGACGTACCTCCTGGTGTGACGGTGCCCACGTCCTGCACGGTCAGCACTGAGAGGCGTTCCTCTGTGTCGACCCTGACGACCCCGTAGGTCAGACCCTGCATGGACAGGACGCCTCGGCCCGGAGGCTGGCTGCTGTCCTCCACCGGCCTGAACACAACAGAGTTCACGCTGTCATTAACCTGCATTTAACGGTGTGATTGACCGATTAGTTATTGTATGTAGGCTCTTCCTGTTTCTTCCCGTAATGAAAGGTTTTGTTCTGAAGAGGGAAATAAACTGCATTTGGCTTCACGTTTGTGTGAATTTGTATATTATGTGATTACAGCGTGTGCTCCCTGTGGATGTGTTTGCATAGGTGAGCCTGTGTGTGTGCGTGAGACTGCATATTTGTGCTTCTGTGTGCGTGATCACACGTTTGCATAATCTGTGTACGTAAAGCAGGGTTGTGTGTTTGTGTACTTCATGTTTTTATACTCTGGTGGGGACTTCAACCTGAATGTACACAAACCGACGGGAACAGAAATTTAGGTTTTCAGGGTTAAGGCTTGATTTTAGGTTTCAAATTACTGTTGGATTAAGGTTAAGGCATGTCGTTGTGATGGTTAAGGTTTGGGTAAGGGGCTGGTGAATGCATTATGTCTATGAGATGTCCCCACAGGGATAGAGGAACAAACGTGTGTGTGTGTGTATAAATACCTCCTGATGGCCACTGTCAGGGCCTCGGGGGAGCTGGCGCAGGGACAGATGACGTCGGCTCTCAGCCCTTTAGTCTGAAAGACGTTGAGGAAGGCGTCGCAGGAGGAGATGGACCCTGACAGACAGAAACAGCCACAAACTGTCAGAACTGCTTCAGTTCAGGTGCTGAACTACTTTCACACAAACCCCTGGCATGAAACAAGAAATCAGACAGCCATTAGTGAGGCTCTGGAAAGCGGAGTGACATTAAAAAACACTCAAGGACCATTTTGCACTATTTGTTTTGAGTGTTTTCTCCCAAATAACATCACTTCTGGTGTCCTTTCTTTCTTTTAGGTGCAACTGTTATGTTTTTACTTAAGGTGACATCAGAGGCTCAACGCAGCCATAAGCAGGAGCCCTTTTGAAAAGATCTCATGGGCAGTGTCAGAAGAAATACTTATAAAAATAACAAAACAACAGTGTTGGGCAAGTTACTCAGAAACTGTAATATATTGCTTCTTATGTTACTCATTACGTTTCTAGTTACTTTCCAGTGTTTCCAACAGAATGACAGCGGGAGAGGGAAAGGGAAAGAGGGAGAGAACGAGGAGGTGCTGCACCAATATATGTCCTCAATACAGCTCCTATTCATATATGATGATTATTATGAATTATAGGCTAATTATGAGAAACACTGCTTTCACTACCACTCCCCCTCCTCACCCCCAAACAAAGCAGTCTCCCCCGACTTCTTAACCAATATCATATTTATAACTGCAGAAAGTAGTGTGGTTTTTACAAAGCATATAGCCCAGGGCTGAAATAAAAAAATAAGGCAAGTAGATCCCGACTTTTGAACTTCTGTTTTTCTTTACATGTAGCCTGTTTATGAGAGCAGACTGCAGTAGTTACAAAACGTTACGTTACGTCAAGCATCACTGGTAGCGGCTGCTGCTTCTGCTTCATTAAATCAGATGTAGAATTGTTCGCGGTTGAAAGCTTTTTTGCTGGTCGCACAGAGTTTACAGTAGACGACAATGTTCTTTGCATCTTAGACTGTGACACATTAATGGCGGCAGCTACTTACAGCTGTGGAAAGAACGCCTCGTTCTCCGTTCTTCCTTTTAGTGTTTGGCTAGCAAACACAGAAGGTTCGAGGCCGCTGAGCTGTATTCACTTTAAGTGTGGTGCGTTCAGTAACGAGTAACCCAGCGTTACTTGCCTTAGTAACTAGTAATAATATTACTGTTTTAGAAAAGTAATTAGTTACACTACTAGTTACTGGAAACACTGCAAAACAACAATGTAAATATACTCTGTTACCTACATACAAAATTCTACCTAAGCAAAAGTACAAAAGTATTATCGGCAAAATGTACTTCAAGTATCAAAGAACAGTAAAATGTCCTCTGACATATTATTATATCTGACATTATTATTAGTTTATTAATACTGAAGCATCAGTGTGTGAGCAGCATTTTATTTAACAATGTGTTGTATTTGTATAAAATGAATCTGCTCATCATGTGTTTTTTAATGTACAATCTAAATTTGAAGTAAATAGTCACTACAGCTGTCAGATAAATGCAGTAAAGTAGGTACAATATTTCCCTCTGAAATGCGGTGGAGCAAACTGTACAATTTTGAGGCACTTGTACCTTACTAAAGTACAGCGCCTGAGTAGATCACCATGGTAACTTTCCACCGCTGTCCATTGGTGGTGCTTTCATGTATTCTGCAGTCCAAAAATCAGAGCCGTGTCTCAATTCTACACTGCGTACTGCACTAATAGTAGACAGTAATTATTCATTTTAATTGTTTTAACACTTTGTGTACAAGAGTTTAAGTTTGGTACCTAAAGTAAGTAAAACACGTGTTAAAAATAAACGAAAGGACAAAGCTTCCCGAAGATGTTTTTACCAGTTGTTTTCATTTTTCCCAGCTGAGAGCGGCTTCTCCATTTCATTCGTTTGTTGTGACGTGACCACTCGAAAGATAATCTAAATTCAGGGGTCCACTTTTTTCCATCAGCGACTGGAGCTCCGGTGTCCGGTGTCAAACCTGCCTATAATGTGTAGTATGTCACTGGGATGCAGCTCTTGCTGACAACTGATAGAGTAATTTGATAATTTATTGTTTTAGAAAGCTCTTGGCTCATTTGCTTTATTTGTAGGATTAAATCTTTTATTTGATTTGGTTTTATTCATATTTTCATAACAGTATTTCTGCCTAATTCTGATTTAGTGGTGCATTTTGTGTTATCAGACACACGTTTGTCTGTAACACCCTGTTAATGAAGCCTATCTCGGCCAGGAAAATGATATTTCAAGCAGTTTCAATGAGGCTTTCCTGGCAAAACACATTAAAAATGGCTTCTCTAATTTGAAGTTGTGCAGTTTAGCACCTGACTCTCTGATGTCGCAGTGCACATGAAGGCACCACAGGGGAGGTTTAAAAACAGCTGCATCACAACGTGACGACAATTAAAGCAAATTTGTCACAGAATACAGCAGACTAAAGGGTCACAGTGATGGATTACCAACGCCAAGCAAGTTTCAAGTGTCTGCAGGTTGATACTGAATTGAAATGAAATCAATTGCAGCCAAGTACACAGAACAATAACGTGTTGTGGTCAGCAGTAACTGAATCAACATACAGGCAAATATGCAAAACCACCAGTATGGATCAGGAAACCATATAATTTCCTGGTTTCGTACTGTTCTTGCTTACTGCACCCACTCCTCTCTATAGTACCAAATGTGCGCAGTCGGACACATCCTGCTCTATTCCTGTAAAGTGACCCAGTTTCCCGACATCCCGAGAGAGTCTATCCATTTCCCTGACGGCCTCTATCTCAAATACACCTCTCTAAACTCCCCCGTTAGTGACGGAGCTCTGCTGTGGAGGCTGAGCGTGACCTTACAAGGGTTTGATCCGTCGGCCACCAGCAGCATGCGCAGCGAGCTCAGGTTGATGTCCTTCTGGTCTTTGTGGGCCACCAGAGCCCAGTGCATGTCTCTGGACTTCACACACGCCACCTTGGCTGCACACACACACACAGAGACAGGCAGAGAGAAAGTAAGCATTTAATCTATTTGACAGACAGGGAGTGGAGTGAATTGACTGAGCTGAGTGGCAGGTGGAGTGTGAGTCTGACCTTTGTACTGGCACACTTTCTGGATCCATGACAGAGGGTTGACCTTCATCAGCGAGTAGGGGACGCTGATCACGTGCATCATGTTCATCACACTCTGCACACCACACACACATAACGCCACATTTAAAGCTGAAAAGGTTTCATTCCTTTACTTTTAAAACTACTTTTGAACTTTTAAAACGGTCTTGAGCTGTAATTATCCATTTTAAAGTTAAAATTAAACATGTTTCTGACGATTTGTGTCTATTTTACAAAGTGTTCTCACCTAGTTGTGGTCATTAAATATTCAAATACAGGATTTTAACTGTGTCTCAAAATATTAGCTAAGGAGATTTGAAAAGAAGTATAATTGGTTCAAAATGTGTCCTTATCTGCAAAAAACAAACAGATTGTATATCAGCCTTTATTGCTTAACAGAGGTGAGGGTGTAAAGCAAACAGGAAATGAAGGTCATGATCCCTGACCTCTAACCTTTTAGTAGGCAGGTCTTACCGTCAGGATGCCGTGCCACAGGCCCACATCCTTCTTAAAGTCAAGGACGTTCACTATGGTCTCCGCTGCAGACACAAGAGGGAGAGAAGAGGGTTAACTTGCAAAATCAGAGACTGAACCGGGTGTGTTTGTGAGTGTGAGTGTGCGAGCCTACCCTCGGTGTAGCTGCAGGACTGGGTGAGAGCCTGGCAGTGTGTGAGCAGAGCGATCCTCGTCACTGTGACTCCCAGCACGCTGCCGTCCTTACAGGTTTTATACTGAGAGAGAAACAACAGACGGACCAGTGAAACCACAGCAGAGGGAGGCGAGTCATCGCGAACAATCACAATCTACTGTTTTAAGATGTCAACAAGTTGTTTTCCATCAAAATATAGTCGATTTAAACAAAGTTGAAGTAAGGGTAAACAAACCTTTACTAAGATAAACGGTGCAAAATTAAGGTCAACTAATGATTGCTGTTGAAAACTCTTCTGATTATTTTTTTCAGATTAATTGTTTGGTCCATGATGACGTCAAATTTCTTGTTTTGTCCCACTCCAAAACACTGAAACGTTTTTAATTTATAGTGATATAAAACTAAGAAAAACAGCAAGTGGGAGTGGCGAATTCTGTAATTTAATCGTTGGAGCTCTATTTCAAAACACCACAAAAGGAGCTGGGGGTCAAAATTCAGGATTTGGGGGCACTTTCACAGAATAATGGAGATCAGTACACAGTAAGGCTACAACGAACAATTATTATACAGTTATGTTTAATATGTTGATTAACGTTTAATCAGTTGCTTAGCTTAGTTTATAAAGGCTTGTAAAATGGTGAAAAATGGCCATTGCAAGTCCAAAGACGAAGCTAGTGTCTTATTTTGTCCGACCAAGAGTCCAAAAAAACTCAAAAATGTTTAGTTTCTAAACAATAATAAAATACTGAAAAACTGCAAAGCCTTGTGCTGCAGAATCTGCAACTAGAGAATTAACAGAAATTAATAATTTGAGCCCAAGAGTTAATTATGCTTAATGCTCTAATTAACTAAATTAAAATACGGTGAGAAAAAGCTGGTTAGTTGTTTTAGAAACAAGGTTTAAGCTTAGTTTCATTTTTAGAGCGACACAGAGATGGAACAGTTCAAACAGCAACTTCCTTTAAATAAGATTCAAAAAGATTAATTTGCCGATTCTTTTGAAATTTTGCTTTCTTCATAAGCAACCTCTTTTTCACATGCACAGAAGAAACTGGACGACACTTCACTTTATTTAACGCATTGGATAAAACACAGCTACACAGCATCAGCAGTATCCCAGCGGCTGGTTGGTGAGGTGACCGGAAGAAAGTCAGAGGTCTCAGCTTCTGTTGAAACGTCCGCAGTGAAAGGAGACACTTTATCGCTCTGTTAGCTCACCTCTATGTAAGCAGTGTCGTTGTTTGCATCTTTGATGTGAGGGAACCAGTCTCTGGGAGGTTTGGAAAGGTGCTTCGACTCGGTCACAAACCACAGCAATTTGGGCCAACCTGCAGGGAGGGAGAGAGACGGTGAGTTTATTTATATGAATAATCAAACCGGGGTGAAAAAAATAACAGTTCAGTTGTTTCACACCTTCAGAGAAAAAAAACTGTGTTTACAAACATGCAAACAACTTTTCAGCTTATAATTAATTCTAAGTCTGAGTTTTCAAACTGTTTATACTCCTTCAGGTTTAAATCCGCTCTCTCTTTCTCTTCTAGCGTTCTCGTTATGTGCACTAAGACGGGCCACCCCTCCCCCACAGAGAAACAAGCCTTTATAATCCAGCGATGATTGATGAGTTTCTCTCTCACCTTTGAACTGTGGGATCTCGCCTGTTGCACTCTTGGGCAGACCCTTATGGCAGGCGTCACTGGTCAGGGCCACGGTAACGCCACAGCTGCCCAACAGGAACCCGATCTGCTGACTGCCGGCATCCTATTGGACGACAAATAAAGGGGGAGAGCAGAAAGTCACTCAGAAATGATCAATAAAAACATGCCAAACGTTTAAAAGCTGATGTATAAATCGTGTGGTGTTTCATCTCCTATAAGAACAATACGCAGGTGCTCACACAGCACAGGTGCGGGTAACAGAGGTGATGTTTGCTGCACTGCTGCTGCGCCGTTTCTTAAACAGATATTTTATGGAAAATCCTGCAGCACAAATGCAGGATGGGGGGGAAGGGGTTCAAGGGAGGCAGCCAACGTGCGGCAAAAGGCTTTTTCTGCTGCAGCAGTGATCTCTGTGTTTCCACGTCGCCGACCCTGCGCTGCACAGACGTCTCCACGAGGCTCCGGACTGAGCAGAAACAGCTGGGCTAAGATAAAGTTATATAATTGGCAGTTAAAAGGTTTTTCAGCCTTCAGAAAGCTTTTTCTTTCACAGCAGGGACTTCCATCCTGCAGACATGTTAGGTCCCCGGGGTGACGGCACGAAGATCAACAGTTGTCACCTAATTGATGACAGTATTCCTTCTGTGACACAGGGCAGCAGCAGGGCTTGTTTCTTGCTTGTTGGGTGTCTGACGTGTTTTGCTGCTCGCCGCGCAGGCTGGATTATTCTCTCAGAAGTACTTGTTGCAAGCAAACAGCTGAGACTGAAGATCCAACAGAGAGCAGGATCCACACCAACAGAAATGAAACACAGCAGGAGTTTGGAGCTCCTGCGTACGAGGTGAAACAGACGTGGCCGAACCAGAAAGGATTAACTTTACAAATTAAATTACAGTCCCTGACCTCCCGCAGAGAAACTACTCCTGTCAAATAGTGTCAAACCTAGACATCACAATGGAAACAACATTTAGGTGGATTTCATGAAGTACCTTGCGACTTAGGGGGACTTCTATAGGGACAGGGACCACCTCGGCCAGCAGACATCCATAGAAGGCCACCATGAAGGCCACAGGGTCGTTGTTGGGAAACACCAACGCCACCTGGAGGGAGGGGAGACAGACGCCGGGGTCAGAGATGCTGGGAATAAGCCCATTTCCTAACCTTAGCACGGCTCACGGCTAATTACAGCTGGTGTTTATTAATGTCCAACCCTAAACTCTCCCTAATGTGAGTCTGAAAACCTTTTTCACGCAAACAAATTTGCGATCGACACCACTAACAAATCTGTCCATTCAATATGTACCTGGAGCCAGGTGACAGCAGGTTAGCTTAGCTTAGCATAAAGACTGGAAACAGGGGGAAACACAAACGAGACATAACGTGTTAATTAATGAGCTTTAGTGGTGCTGGTAGGCAGATTTAATTAACGCTGGACAGAGCCAGGCTAGCTGCTTCCCCCTGTTTCCAGTCTTTGTGCTAAGCTAAGCTGTAGCTTCAGGAAATTGGTTTCAATCTCTAATTTATGTTTCAGCAAGACAAAAAGGAAGCAAAATGTGTAACTATTTGTTTAAATGTGACGTGATTACAGATTTGAAAACAAATAAATGTACAGAAAATCATTTTGAACGAGAGCAAAGCAACAACATGTACTGTAAAAATGAGCTTATTCATTACCAACCATACTGTCCAAACAAACTAAAAACGCTGCTACAGTGAAATAACCACAAAGGCCAGAAACAGTGTGAGGCGGTGGAGGAGTGTGACTCACCCGATCACCCGGTCGCACCATGGGCTCCTGCTTGCTGCCCAGTTTGTGGAGGATGTTGTAGGCAAGCTTGATGCTGCGAGACCACAGCTTTCCTGCAGAGAGCAGGACGCAGGATACGAGGGTGTGAGAGAGAAAGAGAGGGTGTGAGGGGGGGAGGGGGGGAGGGAGGGAGGGAGAAGGAGAGAGGGAGGATAGGAGGGAGGGAGAAACAGAAAGAGACAGAGATAAAAACAGGGTGAGAATGGGAAAAAGAAAGAGAGGAAGAGGGAGGGAGGGAGAAACAGAAAGAGACAGAGATAAATACAGGAATGGGAAAAAGAAAGAGAGGAAGAGGGAGGGAGGGAGGGAGGGAGGGAGGGAGAAGGACGGGAGAGAAGGAGATGAAGAGAGGGAGTGAGAGGGATGAAAAAGAGAGAGAGAGAGGAAGGGAGGAAGAGGGAGGTAGGGAGAGAAGGAGAGAGAGAGGGAGAAGGGAAGGGAGGGTGAGAGAAGGAGAGAGGCAGATGAAGAGAGGGAGGGAGAGACAGCGGTAGAGAGTTCACAGGATATGACTGTGTGTTCTTGGACGTCTATTTTGAGGACATGCAGTCGATAAAAGAAAAAAACTTCCTGAAGTGACATTTAAGAGGTTTCAGCATCAGGAGAGATCAATATACTGGTGAAGTATATTTATGTTTCAGGGATTAAAAATGGTAAAGTGTTGTCTGATGCACTTTTGGTGGACAAGGGACAAGAAAAATGAATAAATGTAAAAAAGAAGGGCTGCAAACCAGTTTTCCACCAAAACTGATGACAGATTATCCTTAAAAAAATACAGTGTCGGTGTGTTGTATCAGAGCTTTAACTGGTCAAAGCTGGTTTGTAATGTGTGGAAAAGGATTAGGGCCACATGTGAAATGTTTTTGAGTTCTGAGATTTAAGTCAGAATTCTGAGATTAAAGTCAGAATTATTCAGAATTCTGAAAAATGTCAGAATTCTGTGATTAAAGTCAGAATTCTGTGAAAAATGTCAGAATTTTGAGATTAAAGTCAGAATTCTGTGAAAATTTTCTGAATTTTGAGATTAAAGTCAGAACTCTGAGTTTAACGTCAAAATTCTGTGAAAAATGTCAGAATTTTGAGATTAAAGTCAGAATTCTGTGATTAAAGTCAGAATTCTGTGAAAAATGTCAGAATTATTCAGAATTCTGTGAAAATTTTCAGAATTCTGTGATTAAAGTCAGAATTATTCAGAATTCTGAAAAATGTCAGAATTTTGAGATTAAAGTCAGAATTCTGTGATTAAAGTCAGAATGCTGTGAAAAATGTCAGAATTCTGTGATTAAAGTCAGAATGCTGTGAAAAATGTCAGAATTCTGTGATTAAAGTCAGAATTCTGTGAAAAATATCAGAATTCTGTGGAAAATGTCAGAATTCTGTGGAAAATGTCAGAATTTTGAGATTAAAGTCAGAATTATGTGAAAATTTTCTGAATTTTGAGATTAAAGTCAGAATTCTGAGTTTAACGTCAAAATTCTGTGAAAAATGTCAGAATTTTCAGATTGAAGTCAGAATTCCTTTAAAAATTTCAGAATTCTGCGAAAAATGTCAGAATTAGTCAGAATTCTGTGAAAAATGTCAGAATTCTGAGATTAAAATCAGAATTCTGTAAATAATGTCAGAATTCTGAGATTAAAGTCAGAATTCTGAGTTTAAAGTCAGAATTAGTCAGAATTCTGTGAAAAATGTCAGAATTCTGAGATTAAAATCAGAATTCTGTAAATAATGTCAGAATTCTGAGATTAAAGTCAGAATTCTGAGTTTAAAGTCAGAATTCGTCAGAATTCTGTGAAAAATGTCAGAATTCTGAGATTAAAATCAGAATTCTGTAAATAATGTCAGAATTCTGAGATTAAAGTCAGAATTCTGAGTTTAAAGAATCAGAATTCAAGTCAGAATTCTGATGAAAAATGTCAGAATTCTGAGATTAAAGTCAGAATTCTGAGTTTAAAGTCAGAATTCGTCAGAATTCTGTGAAAAATGTCAGAATTTTGAGATTAAAGTCAGAATTCTGAGATTAAAGTCAGAATTCAAAAAAAAATTCACATGTGGCCCTAATCCTCTTCTGCAGTAATGAGACAAAACGAAGCATGGATTTCAGAGGTCTGACTTTTCCCCACTTCTGGTATCTGCAGATGTACCGAAACAGTTCAAATGACACCCAGCTTGACACATAATCATATCCACAACTACACAACTACCAGTGTTTGTGGGTCTGCTAACTCAAAACAGGCCTCAGAGTTTTAATGTCCTCACTCTCTCTAAAAGCCGTTGTCCAATAAAATAACACAGTGGATACTGGCTGTATTTTGGGGATGGTAAAACTCAAAAAATCAATGTTTCAGGCAATGTGTTCCAGAGGAAAGGACCAAAGTCACAAAAACCTTGTAACCTAATTTGAATGTGTGCAAATCTTCCCTTTGTTTATTTCCAGTTTAAGCACTCAGAACAACTTGACACGAGTGCAACAGTAAATTCTTAGCTCAACCAAAACACTCAATTAGCTTATTTGAATAAATACTGAGCTGCAGGAGCGTCTGGTTACCATATGTGAGGACGTAGAGGGGCTTCCCCGCTGTGTCCAGGCTGGTGAGGCAGGGGGCTTTCGGGGAGATGGTTCCCCAGCGTTGGAGCGCCGCCTCTAGAGACGGGGGCCAGTTAGTGACCACCCCAAGCGCCTCTCCCCGCACCGGCATCATCTCCGCCCCCTCGGGCCGCGGCTGATTAGGGTCCGGCTGCTGGACTGGAGACGAAGAGACGAATAATCAGTGCACAGCTCACAAACCTTCACACTGCTCACAGTCTGTCGTGAAAACACCACATGTAAGCAAAGCCAGAGGCAGTGAGACAGCTGAAGGAAGCTTCACACTCAAATACACTGATAATTAATTAGGTGTACCTGTTATGAACACAGATGCACTGTGGGAATGTGTAAAATGTGCAACTGGACAGATGAGTTCCTTTAATATATATTTAGTTTTGACAGAAAGAAGGCAGAGAAGCAGCAGAGGGAAGGATTTGGCAGGATTCAACCTTGAGCCTTTGTCATAAAAAGTGGATCCAGAGTGAATTGGAGCTCTTAACCACTAAACCAACCTCAATCTATACTTTATCTTGTATGACCACACCGCCATTATTTACAACATGTCGTAAAATGAATCCAAAATACACCACAAAACTTTATTTCCCAGTCAACTAAAGAGGAGCACTTTTTATAAAAACACAAGGTTTCTACAGAAGACAATTGAAGACTGTGGGCTAGAAGTGAAGAGACAAAAATAGAAAATGCAGCCAGATGGTGAGAGCCAAGCAAACAGCAGACAGACATGATGGACCGCAAAGATCTCGGGGCTCAAGATTTCCTACAATGTACGTTCTCGTAATACTTGGTGAAGAACTTTGTGTTCTATATGAAGTGATCATCATCTGGTCCGTGTTAACTGCTCCATGTGAGGCTTCAGATGAAAATCATTGCGTACACAGGGTGAGATACAGGAAGTGTAGCACAAGTGTACATTTTCCATTTTTCTCTGGGTAATTTTAGCAGTTACAATGTTTGAAAACCTGCATATGACGGCTGAAAAAACATCTAATTGCAATTATTTTTCCCATCATTATTCTCATTTTCATTGATAAAACATTTTAAAGTCATTATTTTAACAGATGTGAATACCAGGAAATGAGAGCTGAAATTCTGAACTCTTGTCTCAAACTCATCTTTTGATCTTAAACCCAAATGTCTCCAGTGAACAACAAAAACAAAGGAATTTGCCTTATCGTTCAAATACTTTTAGAGGGGACTGTATTTCTACACTCATCTGTCTACATTTTAAGACTTTCCACACCTTTGTAAGATCCATTTTTACACCAAAATGTCTGAAGTTTTCAGTCCACATCGGCTGATCACAACCCTTTTGTAAACTTTAACACAAACTAATAAAAAAGATAAATCCTTTAAAGCTTAGTAAAGAACGGCGAACCAGTTCAGGCCGTCTGCGTCAGCTGCACTGCTCCTGCCCTGCAACACTCTCTGCGTCACCTATTCAACACATCCTTTCACAATTGGCAATCTATGTGGGCAGCCAGACATGCCCAGCTCTCCCTCTGCTTCCCCGCTCTGCAGGTATCTCCTCGACCTTCATTGCTGCTGATCCTTTGCTTTACTCAGCCCCACTGCCTCCACAGCATCCACCTGCAGGCTCCGACTTTAGTCCCAGTGGGAGGATATCTGCTATCATCCCTTCCCCAAAATCCTTCTCTCTGTGCAGTGTGTGTGTGCTGCAGGGAGTGAAAAAATAACTTGACAAAGGATCAAAATAGTTCACTTTCTGTCGGCTGACTGATGGACGATTCGTTTCAGCTGTACTTTAATTTAAATTTATAACAAAACATGACATTTTATAAGCTCTTATGTCTAAGATCTAAGTAAAAATGACAGAGTTTTCCTCTGAGATGTGGCGGAGTAGAAGCAGAAAGTGGCATTGAAAGAATTTCCTTGTTTCCAGGTGTTCCCCCTCATGACAAAGGTTTGTGTTGCACCTCGACAGACTGAGGTGAAGTGAGCCTGAACACCTGAACACAAGGAGCACGTGGGGGGTTTCTCACCTGTCCAACACAAGTGTTATTTAAAGGAACCATTTAGAGAATCACTCATGTCTCCCGAGTATGAAGACAGATTGGATGACACACTGTTAACTTAAAATCAGACAGACAGAACAACGAGTCATGCAGAGGCGGCTTCTAACCCTCCAGAAGTTCGTCAAAGTCATCGACAAAGAACTCTCGTAGCGGAGGTCTGCGAGGCTGCTTCAGCGTGTTCACAAGCTGCTGGATTTTAGCTGACACACGACTGCTGACTGGAACACCTGTAAAAACCCCAGACACATAAACACGGGGTGAGGAGGAGGAGGATTTTGGGCTTATTCTCCACAGTGGAAAGGGAAGCGGTGGCCTGGACGGCTTACAAGACAGTCCTCTTGATCTTATCAATAACCTCTCAAACCTCAAAGTGTTACGGGGAGTTTGGTAAGCTAGCGACTTGGGTTTGTGACGGGATTTCATGCAACAAGGTCTCACGATATGAAGATGTGACAATGGCTACGTTCGGACTGCAGGCCTTAATGCTCAGTTCAGATTTTTTTATTTATTTTTTATTCCCATATCAGAGTCCGCGGCCTGAAAGTGACCCGCATGCGCAGAAGAATAACACGACGTCACACGCAGCAGCACGCTGTCGTGCAGAAGGAAACAGAGCCACAGAGGTTAGCTCCGGTTAGCTCGCACTTGCTAACCCTCCCAAGTTTCACGGGAGACTTCGCAACTTTCTGTTGTTTTCATTGCGGTTTCTGGCGCTGAACAACGCAACTGCCCCAAAACTCTCTCTCTCTCTCTGTCTCTATCTCGCTCTACTGTGTCCGCTTAGACAAATAGCATGCACGTAACTGAGAAGAGAGCCCACGGTGGATTTCAGGAGGAAGACAGGGAATTTGTGAGGAGATGACAGCGATGTAGAGGAGGAAGAGAGCCACGTGTTTAATTATGGCTTTTTCGTTCAGCGTGGCTCCGCCCACAGCAGAACAGCTGCTCTAGAGTGACGTCAACGTAGCATCAAACGCGAGTGTCCAGACTGAGGACGCATTTAAAAAGATCCGATCTATATCGGATTTGGACCACATATGGAAGTGGCCCCAGTCTGAACTGGAAATGATCAGATTCCATGTGACTTGGCCTGTTCACACTGCCATACTCAGATCTGAGTCACATGAGAGCAAAAAAATCTGACGATTTGGGTCACTTTGGCCTGCAGTCTGAACGTAGCCAATATTTACCTATAAATTGTTTTGTGGCAGCGTTTCAGGTACTCGTGGAAACAATAAACGGCAACATTTCAAAATAGGGCTGGGCGAAAATGTTATCACAATAAAAAAATGCCGTATCAGTGGATAATGAAAATTATCACGATAAATGTGAAATCATTTTATTTTAAGTTTGATTTTTGGTCCTGAGTGAAAGAATGATTTTGATTATGTAGTTATGTGTTTTAAACTATTCTTTATGGTCAGAACAAAGGCTTGATGCCAAACTGTGGATCATTTTATTTCAGACTGGTATTTATTGAACATTTGTTATGTTGTTATTGAGGTAAATAATATCGCGATAGTTTTATTGCCCGGCTCTATTTCAAAGTGCACCTGCATTGTTTGGCATTTTGTGACTTTCAGTTAAATAAAGCTGTGGTTCTGGATCCCAGGGGTCCTTGAGGGGGCTCCAGGGGCTCCCCAGCAAAAAGGGCAATAATATATTTTTACTATATTTCCAATCATGAGCAACACAACGACAGATTTATGACTATTTTGATTACTGGTTTCTTACATTTTCTGTAATAAAACATCTGAAAGATAAAATCCCTGTAGACCCGGGGACAAAATCAAATTTGGGTCCGTGGTCTAATTTGTGTCAATTTAGAGGAAAAGTCAGAGACCCACTGGAATAAAATACTATTTTTCATATATTTAAAAAATCATCTCGTCTCCTAAACCCAATATCGCGTATCGTCTTGTCTTGTGATCTGAGTGTATCGTCAAAGCCCTACTAAGGACAACACCCTGCTTTGTTATCAGCTTTTAAACTGTGCGGGAAAAAGAACTGGCTAAAAAAAACACTGTTTTTCCTGAACGAGGCATTCAATTCTCAGCTTGAATGGACGGCAGACGTCCGGTCGTCTAGTTTTCTAACTGTGCCTGCATGATTGTGAAGCATGCTGAAAAAGAACAGAGGCGCTCAGTCAGCTTTAAAAAACAAAACAATAAAGGGTAAAAAAAAAAAAAAAAAGTCCAATCTGTTCATCCAGGGGAGTGACATGAACAGACGCAGTCTAATTGGTCATTTCTCCAAGGCGGTGGTCCAATTCGAGCTCACCTCCTGATAAAGGAGTTTCTATTTTTATCCGACTGTCTTCGGTGTCTTTACTCAGAGGCTGCGTTCGGGAGCAGGCTGAAGGCGGAGGAGATGACTCTTACCATCGCCCGTCTCCATGCGCTCCGCGTTGCCGTACTTCTGCGTGTTCCTGGCTATGGTTCCCATATTGGCCATGTGGTGACGCTCGGTGTGGGAGTGGGACGAGTCTGACGAGTAGCCCGTCACGTCCGGGGGGGCCGAGTGATTCTCTGCAGGGAGACGGAGAGGGAGACAGATGGAGAGAGACAAACAGCCAGCAGTGACTCATTGTTCAAACTTATCGCTGAACTGTCTGTCGAGGGCCTTCTTTTATTGCTCTTATGGACAATTAAACACCGTACGCTGGTCATTTCGTGTATGTTACACATCCCCGGCAAACGCAGGAGCGACAACGAGCTCTGGGTCGGCTGGAGATCCATTCAGTACAACATGTGGTCCACAATAATACTTCCTTTGTTTACTACCTGAAAGCACATCTTATGATACAAAGTGTAGAATTTCTACACAAAACCTGCTTTTTCACACATAATCAGACGACACTGAACTGATTTCTTCGACATCTACAAACACATCAAATCATAGCAAATCATGTTTTCATAAGAGGCTTGTCAATAACTTTTAATGTGAAATCAATAGCAGATTGAAAACGTTTAAACAGATGCAGGATCAAACAACTCATCAGTTCTCCCGTCACTCTCTTTTATCTCTGATCAAAAACGCTGCTCTAATAAATCACAGTTATTGGGAGCTGTCAGTAGAGAGTTCAGATAAATGTGTGCTGTGAACCTGTGGGAGGTCTGTTTCCCTGCTAATATTTGATTTACTGGTTGTATTTAAGGTTGATTGATTAAAACGCGTCCACGTCTTGTGATAGATAAAACACCTCGGTGAGTGCGACGTACCGTCTGACTCCAGCGGCGGCGGCCACAGCATGTCAGATCCGAATTCACAGGATCGTCGCAGAGACCCTCCGTTCTCCGCTACATTCAGAGCGCCCTTCCTCTTCAGAGACAGGTGGCCGATGCCTGAACGCACACATGCAGCAGTAAAAAACAATAGTATTGTGACACGGCCAAAGGAAATCAATAGGGCATGAATGAACCATGAATGGAAACAGATTGCAGCATTAAAGTGGCTGCAGAGTTGGAAGCAACTGCAGGCCTCACTGGTGAAGAAGAAGTGTGGTCCTCTATGTCGATGTAATGTGTAAAAACTGGCTGAAAAATATCTGCTGACATTTACTTGTTCTTTGATCCGATAGTTTCCGTTTTAAATCAAACTTCGGACACGTGTTAGTTAATCTCATTTAGGCGATGTTGCTAATTCTGTTTAGACAACATTTCTGAAATGAGTTGTTTTTGTTAAATAAAATTAAAAAAACACTCATATTTATTTACATAACGTTACAACAGTCAAGTTACAAACTCTGGCATGACATTGGTATTGGTGACACCATGCAGCGTGTATTCATTTTTATCATAATGCATCAAAATGTAAATATACCATTTACTATCAAACAAATGAGAGAAAAAAACATGTTTGGAAAGAGCTCAAATGAAGAACAATAATCTGAGATAGATGTATATATACATCACACGCAAAAATGCTGTTTAAACACTGTTTTTTTATATTGCTAAATCTCTTAAAAGGTATTCTTACATATGTGCACCAAATCTGTTAAAATGCATGGAACAAGTGTGTTTAGCCTCCACACATACTCACTTCCTCCACCTCTGCTTTTACACTTTATTCGGCCCAGTTTTTAGGACCCACATTCATTAAAAAACACAGGTGCTTTTATCGTGTGCTGTTACATAAGTTTAAAACTCAACAAGCAAGTTTTTAGATAAACAGATCTAAATTTAACAAAGTACAAAAAGCAGACAATCAATCCAACAGCGCGACCCAGTAAAGTCTCACCGTGGTGTGACTGTGACAGGTGGCTCTGCTGGTGGTGCAACTGGCCCAGGTGTGCGTGCGCCAGGTGTGCGTGCGCCAGGTGCGAGATGTGCGCGTGCGCCAGCGAGTCAGCCAGCCGCCCGGCGTTGCCGCTGCCTCCGCTCTGCGTGGACGAGGACGAGGAGGAGGTGGAGCCCAGGTGGGCGGGGCCTAGCTGGGACGGGCGGCTCATCCAGTGCTCCATGCCCGACATGTCGTCGCCTGGCCCCGCCTCCTCCTCTGAGCCCGACGACGAGTCTGAGCACAGGGGCGACAGGCCTGGTGAGAGTCAGTGCCCGAAGTTATTTATGAACAGAAAACCAATCATACGACATGAACACAGCATGAGCACAGAATCTATCAGGGCCACTGAAGCGGTCGGGGTGGCCCACTAACCAATCAAATCAATCCAACAACAAAAAGGTTTTATTCAACATGAAAGGTTTGACAGTTTGGTAAATGCACTTACTCTCTTTCTCTCTGAGCGTTAGAGAAGAGGAGCGACACCATCTGTCCTTTAAACGTGGACAAAGAAAGTCTCCCCATAAAAATGGAAACTTCGTTGTCGGCTGTTTCTGCCCGTTTCCAGTCTTTATGCTAAGCTAAGCTAACCGGCTGTTGCTTCCAGCCTCATATTTACCATATAGATATGGTATCAATCTCCTCTAACGCTCAGCGAGACAGCGAATAAGCGTGTTTTCCAAAGTGTTGTGCTTTTCCGTTAACAAAGCAATACAGAGGTTTGCAGCTGCTGCTGTCCAACTCAAAGAGAGTACTCAGTTAGTGTGAATAAACTTTGTGGCACATTTCAGACGGCAACATAAAATAAAAAAGTGTTTTAAGAGTCATAAAAAGTAAGTTTAAAAAATCTGTTTTAATCTAAACTTGAGCTAAATTGTGCCACAATATCTGGTGCATTACGCTGCATGAGCTGTCCGGGTGATTATTACACATTCAGACTTCACTGGTGATTCGTCCAACACGATAAAAAGAAGATAAAAGTTCATCATCTTTAGGTTTCTTTTATTATAACAAGTCAGTGTGATAGCTTATCACTTCCTGTAACTACATCCAAGATTGCCCAATGGATTCATCAGCTTTGTACGATCTAATTTGTTTTCTTGAACTTGAAAGTAAGAATGTACTTTTGGTTTGACTTTGTTTTCCAGTATGTTGACACCTCAGACTGTTCCTGCATGTCTGGGACGGGTTTTCGTCATAAAGACTAGACCCAATACTTCTAATAAATAAAACTGTAATGCTACAGCATACAGTGATACATCAGACTTTGTGTCCATAAGGAAATGTATTTCCCAGTTTGATGTAGCTAACCTTTACTAGCCTGCTCAGAGTCCTGACCTCAGCTCCATCCAACACCTTTGGGACGACCTGGAGCAACACTTGTGAGCCAGACCTTGTCACCCAACATCAGTGTTCGTTGCTGAATGGGTGCAAATCCCAGCAGGCAGGTTCAACCTAATGCCCATTGTTGTGGAAGGATATGTATAACTATGACGTATGCGTGTAATCTTTGGGTGTCCACATACTAGAAAAGCTCAGTAAGCACTATTATATAAATAGAACAATAATAATAATTCTTTAAAGTCCTAAGAGAGATGTAATCAAAGAATCCCTCAGATAACAGGACTGTAACGGTGAACAGATCCATTTGGGGGTTTTAAAGGTAATTTCTGTAGTAAAACAATGATTCAAAGAGAGGCAGCAGACGATGATTCACCACTATTCACCAGTGAAGTTTCATGACCTCTAAGTGGCAGAGCAGACTGCCGCTGCTCGAGCTCGCGGACCCGAAATGTCAATAATTAGTCAGGTTGCGTAGAACAGCCACGAGAACCAATTTAGTTGAAACTGGCTTCAGGCTGCACTTCAGAAAAGAACCGCAGAGGCTGAATTTAATTCTTTAAACAGGAGTTAATCATCTGAACGCAGACGAGCAGGCACACGGAGCCACAGTAAACATCAATGTGAACACAAATCTTAAATTTAAATAACATAAAAAGGCCCAATTAACTCAACTTTCCACCCAGATCTTATTGTCAGAACATTTAAGAAGTCTCTCTAACTTGCGTTCACGGGTTATGTGAGGCTTTGGCGAGACGTCAGGTTCACTTAAGGGTTTTTCATTCAAAAGGTTAAAAAGCAAATTGCCGGAGAACAAAGTTATTACATTTCCTTCATTAAAATTCAATCAACACACAAATGATGTTATCAACTCTGATTACGTTCAATCTAATGAGCTCATATTTGAGGTAAAGGTCAACTTCATCCCATTTCAGCTAAATTCCTGAGGTTACAGCGAGCTCAGAAACGTTCAAAATTGTCACTAATCAGTATTTTTCCTGTTTTTCACGGCAGCCCACGTTTACAGTAGTTCACTGAGGGCAACGTTGCTGCTGTCTGTGGTTTGTTTTTTACTGTAAATCTATGAAGTGGGTTTGCATGCCTCAGAAAATGTGCGTGTTTGCAGTTTTTTTCTTAAAATTAGTGTTTCTGTGTCAGAATAAAAAAATCGTCTGGCGGTCTGGGCACAGGGCCGCCTCTCTGGGGCCACATTTTAGTCTTAGTACAAACCAGTTTAGCTGAGATAACCGTGTGTTTTGCACTTTCTGAGCATTTAAATCGCACAATTATTTCAAAAGTCGCTGCAAAACAATCAAACTCTTGGTAGTAAATGATTTCTACTGTTGAACTGACTCCAAAAAATGAACACCTCGGCTGCTTAAATCAAATAAAGACGAGTTATTCTTCAAAGCAGAAGTATCTCACTTCCAGACTTAACAGCCGACTAACTTGCTAAAGTAAGTTTAATGTTTGCAGTGTGTTCTGTTCTGGCATGTGTCTCGTCACCTGGAGGCGTGTATGCATCCATGGAGGTCTGCACCACCAGCGAGCGTCTTTTGGACGGCATCGGCACGGCCACCTTCCTCTCCACGTGTCGCGCCAACACGGCCTGCACCGCCTCGGTGTGGACGTCTGAGGGCGAAAGATTCATTCACAACAAGGCAGAGGGGGGAAAGTTCCCTCGCTGGAGTTCACCGGTGATGTGACGGCCCTGAACGATGGGAGCTGCCCCCCCGATTGATTGAGAATGTAACTGAAGAGGTGACCAGCAGAAGTGGTTCTAAATAAAGGGTCGTTCAATAAACCTAATTGGATTTTTAAACGACTTTTAAATACCAATCTCAGAGGCTGAGTTAAACCTTAATGGAAGGAGCCAAATATTAATTTATGTAGTGCCACTTACGGTAGCTAACTAAGCAGCAATGAATATGAAGTGAAATATCAATCCAGTTAACTGTAATTGGCAATGACCTGTGAGATTTTAACTGTTTAGCAAGTTAACTTATGTGGAAGCTCAGCTCAGCTAACTGGCTCCAAATGCTGCGTTTTCTTTTGTTTTAATTTCTAATTTAGTAACTGAATTTTAGCTATTAACTTTTTGAGTTCATTATTTTTACGTAAATGCATTTTGACTTAAGAAGTCCACATTTTTAATCAGGTGGTCACACATAACAAAGTACATTACTTGAGTAAATGTACAAATTTAAAATACTTAAAGAGTATTATCTTTTAAACGCCACATTCTACTTCTACTCCTCAAAATTTCAAAGGGAAATATATTGTATTTTTTTACTGCACTACATTTGTCTGACAACTTTAGTTACTAGTTATTTTACAAGTTCAGATTTTTTTTTACACAAACATCCGAGAGCTCATAAACATAAATATGAATTTTGTAAATTAAACTGCCCAACAGTAAGTTGTAGTACAGCAGCTTTACCTTTAAATTGTTTCGATTATTTTAAACAGTTTCTATATGATTGATTTGGACTGTTTGTTGAAAACCAAGATTGTGAAGGTGTCACTTGTGACAGTATTTCTTACCCTTTTTAGATTTTTTATAAACCAAATAATCAATTAATAGACACATGGAGTTTCTCCAGTCAATGATCAGCAGATTAATCCATAATAAAAATGATCATTAGTTGCAGTCTGATACAAAATAGTCAAAAATGACTTCAACACCTTCAGCAGGAGGCTTTTAGATTAATGCATGAGAACTAATAATCTGATGATGGAATATATAACAGTACAACAAGCTCTGGGACCTTTTACAGCTTTTACTTTTAAAACATTTACCTTGTTATAATTACATGCTTTTACTTAAGTAACATTTTCAATGCAGGGCTTTTACTTGTAACAGAGTGTTTTAGTATTTTTACTTCAGTAAAGGATCTGAATATTTTCTCCATCACTGACATAAACTTATTAGAGAGTACTAGTTGGCTTATCCAGATATCGACCATTAAAATAAATATCTAGCGTCACAGCTGAGCAACCTGAGAAGCAAACAATAGCTAACAGTAACAGTCTCCAACTTCACGAAAGTACAATAAGTATTTGCTCGAGCACTCCAGGCATCCAGATAGCTGCAATATTATTTTATTGAGTAGACTTGATAACTACTTTAATGAAATAGTTCGTATCAATGATCCACATAGGTAGGAAGATTTCTTGGCCTTTTTATATTTAATTTCAGCACCTTCAGAGCTTCCTGTGTTCGTTCTGCACGTGTGGTCTCCGTACCTGATCGGTAGCGTTCGTCTCTCGTGCCGGAGGTTCGCCGCCGGTGGAAACGGGCAGCAGAGGGAGGGCCGAGAGGGGCCCGATGGGACATGGGCCCTTCCATACCTACAGAGGCAAGCAGACAAGCAGGCGGACGGACGCACGCACACACACATATATATATGCAGACACACAAACACACACACACACACACACACACACATATGCACACACACGTTTCACAAAAGCAATAATTACAGTGCAAGAAAAACGAAAAACAAACATGGAGATGATTTGAATCGGCAGAAAAATTATATTTTTCTGACTTCATAAAACAAAACAATAAAAAAAAAAAACATAGAACAAAATAAAATAATAATGTGGTAGTTGTGTTGCTGCTCTCCGACAGAGTATCCCTCAGTATCTAGTGACCTGTGATAGCCGAAGCTACGTCCCTGTGCGGGATGGAGAAGATAAACCCGGGCTGTGATGGATGCGTGTGTGTTTTAGCTGCAGCGAGGCCTGTGGGAGCGACTACAGCACGTTCAGATACAGAGGAGCGGGCCCGAGCTGAGCTCTGGGGAGTCCTAACCTACATTCACTAATGGCGGCGGCTGAAGGCTGAATCGATAGAGTGGAGTATCATCGCAACTGTGTTTGTCATGATACCAGATCGATACCCTCATGGTGGTATGGGAATATTTCAGCCAGGAGGGCTGTGTGTAGGGAGGTCAGAGGTTGCTAAATTACCTCCAGCATGTGGAACATATGCCCTGATCAGCTTGTGCCTCTTCTTCTCATAACCCTTCTGAGTGATGTCCCCTGCAAACAGATAGAGATAGATAGATAGAGAGTGAGAGAGCCAGTGACGGCTGTGTGGGCTGATTTGTTTTTAAATTATTAAAATAATTTATTAAACATGTTTTATCGTCGCTTCAATTTTTAGTCTCAAGTCAGCCAACCTCTTCTGTCTCTCCCAGTCTTTTAAATGCCTATTAAAGATAAAAATGTAAAAACACAACTAAAAAACAACATAAAATAAATGATGTGATGAATATTGATGGAAGTGAAGAACGTGAGAAAAAGAATAATAACGTAGGGCCGTGCACAGATTGTTTAGTTCAACAGATCTCTTCCCACGTGTGACGTTAGTACAAAGTCTGACGACATGTCTAAGCCTTGTCTGCTGTCTTATTTCACACACAAACACTTGATATTCTCAACAAAATGTTACTCATTTTACTTCGATCTTCCATCATCCAAAGATCGGGAACAACGGAGGGAGCTCGCTGTGGCATTAAGTCCCAGGGGGGACGAAGGTCTAAATGACTAATAGGTACAGAAGATTTTGGATTCGGTCCAGTAGATCGTCTCTGCCGGCAGCAGAGACGCAACAGACTGCAATGGCTGCAACATAATCCTTGTACCAGCCAGAAGTACGTCCAATAAAAGTGCTTGTTTTTGCCACCGACAGGCTGATTGTTATTACTGTTGTTGTCTGACAACATTATGGAAATGATCCCCAGAGAGACAGACCTTTTTGTTACGTTTTGGCCATTGCAGCTTCACAGCTACTGGACCAATTACAAAATTTTCTCTCTACCTATTAGTGAGAGGTCTGACAGTACACTAAGGTCACAAGATGATACAAGATATTAGTTCATGAATGAGAATGAGATGATATTTTAACACATTTTTTAAGAATCAGAATCAGCTTTATTGCCAAGTAGTGTTTTATACGAGGAATTTGCTTTGATGATAAGGTGCTGCACGCAGACAAACATACAGCTGACATTAAATAAATGTGGAATAAACAAATGCAAGTTATATAAGAATAATAAAAGAATGGAGAAAAATAATACAACTATTTGCAGAGAAAGAACAATGTGAACAAAATTATAAACAAAACACTTTTGTTTTTGCCCCCATTCATCATGAGCTGAACTTAAACATCTAAGACTTTCTCTATGTACACAAAAGGCCCATTTCTCTCAAATATTGTTCACAAATCTGTCAAAATCTGTGTTAGTGAGCACTTCTCTTTTGCGGAGATAATCCATCCACCTCACAGGTGTGGCATATCAAGATGCTGATCAGACAGCGTGGGTATTGCACAGGTGAGCCTTAGGCTGGCCACAATAAAAGGCCTTAGGCTGGCCACAATAAAAGGCCACTCCAAAATATGCAGTTTCACTGTATATAAAATCACTGGAGTTGTTCCCCTGATGTTCATGAGCTCTTCTCTGGTGAAAGAGCTCCGGGAATCACAGCCAAAAACCGTATTAATACACAAAAACAAAACAAAACCTAGCGCCGACAGGTATACGCAGCGCCATCTTGAAATCTTCAATGATGAAATATATGACTGGAAAAATAGTCTTTTATTCAACTAAAGGTTGAACTGCAACTAAAACTAACTAAAGGCACAAAATGCAAAACAATGTAGGTGCATTTTGAAAAGTTGCTTACATATTGTCAGTGCCTCGTCTGTCACTCAGTCGCCGTTTACTGTTTCCACCGGGTACCGAAAGTGCTGCCACAAAACGATTTTAAAACAGCTAATTTCAGCCTCACACACCCTGGACAGGTCATCAGTCCATCACAGGGCACATAGAAACGAACAACCACACAGGCTGGCTCACACTCACACATAAGTGCAATTTAGAGTCACCAATTAACCTCGCCTGCATGTCTTTGGACGGTGGAAGCTGGAGCACCCAGAGAGGATCCACGCTACCACGGGGAGAACCAAGTGACGACCAAGGGCTGAAACGATTCATCAATTATGAATCGATTAATTTGATTACTAAAAAGCATTCTTTGCCTCGATGCTTCGTTTAATCCATATAACCATGATGGAGCTGTTTGCACTATGGAGAAAGAGAGGGAAAATAGTGAGGTACGAAGAAGAAAGTGTCCAAAGTATGGGATTATTTCAAGCTAAAAGAAAAAAACAACTCTTTAATGTTACAGTCTGTCCTCCGCAAAATTAAACATATGTCGCCCACGGCAACAGCACGACGGCATCTGACCAGAAAGCAGCCGGTGTTCTGCCAGGCGACGTAACAGTAACTACAACTTTAGCATTTAACTGAAATCATGATTGATTGACTTGACGGCTAGCCAAAGTAAGCCGCAGTCCTCAGCTGAGGATTTACACCCGTGCGTTTGTTGTTCTTCGCCTGGTTGGGCCGTGATGTCACAGTCATGAGTTAACTGGGTGTCGGGGAGCTGCACCTCAGTGTCACTTGTAGAGCAACCGGGTGATGTTTGTGTTGATAAAGCAGTTGTCAGGTTGTTGGTCTGTTGATGTTGTTGGTCTGATGTTTGCTGAATCGATGACATAATGTATAGAAGCTTTGAGTATTAAAATCATCCTCACGTTTTAATATTGCAAGATCCCGTCACACTCCAACCTATTAGCTTTTTTAGACCCCAAAATATGTAAAAACAGGGCCCAGGTTAAAGAATACTGGAATCATCCTTCAAGTAATTTTGATGTAATTTCTGTTTTTACACTGCATCTCCAAAACATCCCTTACTTCCGCACGGTGTTTCATCACTACGGACCTCAGTATGCTAAAAAAGTGGTTGTCAAACTGCATGACAATGCCTCAAACCGCCTACAGGGTCCGATGTTGGAATCAAGGGGGGCCACATTTTTGTTTTACTTTCTGAAATCTGACAATCATGCCCACTTCACACAGTGAATGGCGAGGTGTGTGGAAACGCTCTCCATTATGTTTCTTCCCACGACTACTTCTGTCACTTTTTTTTTTATGTACAACTGAGCACCAGGAACGTCCTGAACACTGCAAAGAAAAAATGCAAAAGACGGAGTTTGCACAGAGAGGTCAGCCAGGGCGTGGTTAGGCGATGCGTCGAAACACACTGACCTCTTAAGGCGTTGCTTTTCTTACGTTACAGGTGGTGGTGGGAAACACCAGAGGCCCCACGGTATGATATTATCATGATACGATATTATTGCGATTTTAAACATATTGTGATAAATTGCAATTTATTACCTTTTATCCAACTTAAAGTTTTGTCCCCAAAGGAAAACACAATTAATTTTATTATTATAGTACCAAAAACTAAATTCTCATGTACAATTTATATAATAAACGATCGATACTTGACCTCGGAAAATATCGTGATACTCTGTCGTGTCGATCCCCCCCCCCCCAATTACGGGTCAGTCAAAGGAGGCAAGTGTCCCTGATGTCACAACTGCCTTAGCCAATCCCAGCCTCACCTTGGACGACAACCATCTCAGTTGGAGATCCCTGAGATAAGTTCACCAAAAGATGTTTACAAAGACAACACAAGATGGCTGCACATATGTGATCACTGAAGGGTTGATATTAATTTAATATGGGTTGATTACCTTCAGTGTCTGAGCTTAGCTAACCTGTAAGGCAATCCTGTAAGTGTTCGCTTTATCAGGCACTTCCATTTTAAATGCCTCCGCATCGACAAAGCACAGAACACTAAACAGCTTCAATCGTAAAATGAAACTACGACACTTCCTTTAACTGCATGATAAAGACGTGGAGTTACACCGTCAGCAGACGTTAGATATGAAGACATGACTTTAAAGATTGAGTGTGACTGGTGAGGTGACGACAGCAGAGATGGATGGTCAGATAGAGAGGTCAGTGAGGGGCCGTGGAGAAGCTCATTACAGTCCCTGAGGGGGGTTTTCACTGCATAGGCGACCACTGCTACCAGCTGTCAATCACAGCCCCCCAGGGTCCTCGCAGCAGGGCTAATGTGAGCTAATACCTCCTTGTTTGTCCCCATTAAAGGACTGCTCAACCGCCTCGCACCAGTTTTCTAATTATTGATTTTTATTTTATCGCCACAGAGATGTTTTGCTCACCAAACACCAGAGAACCCAATCGAATACGACCTTGAAAGAAATTCGCGATGGTGAGATAATAAGCTAAAAACAAGACAGCTGACAGACGTGCATTTTATCACACTATGAGAAATATCTTCCTCCTCCTCCTCCGAAGGGAAAATAACCACAAGATGGGGAGATACGTTCCACTTGTTCTAAAAAGATAAGATGTTTTTTATTGTTGTCAACAAACTTAGAGTTAGTTAGTTTGAATCCATTTTTAAAAATTAATCCTTTCCTAAAACAGTTGCTCAAATAAGGCTGGACCATAAAAATGTTATCACAATAAAAACTTTATTTTTAGTTATTAGTTATTGTGATAATCGATCATTATCACAATAACTGTCAAATCACTATTTATTTTTAAGTTTAAAGATTTTTGCTGCTGAGTCAAAGTTAAAGAAACCAGATGGTTAATTGTGTTTTTGAATTTATGGTCAGAACAAACAGTTTTTTTTCTGTCCCTCAACAAAATAAATTTCTTAATTGAAAATGTAACTGCTAATTTGTTTGAGATTCAAATTAATTAAATCAAATATTTTTTAAACATTTGTTATAATAATGAGGAAAACTATACTGTAAGCTCAAAGTGCATTTGTTTGGGACTATTTTCAGCAGCGGATTAATCCACATCTGGCGCTCTACAGTGTGAGTCTATAGTAATTCATTCATTCATTGTTGCTTTTGATCTTTTAATAAGATTAACTGACAACAAATTTTCCTTGTAAGAAGCTGCAGACACATTTTTCCCATTTCCCAACGTATTTCTGCTATAACAACAGAAAAACATCGACCTCCGGGGCGCGAAACTCGCTCACTTATGTCCAATATCTATCTGCTTTTTGAAAAAGTCAACACTCGCCAGTTTAATTTGTTGCTGCTAGAGGTATTTGAAGCAGTTTCATCTGAAATAAGTGAAACTATCACACCTGAGCGGAGACTCTATTACTCTAAAAGATGAAGTCAGCTGTTTGCCACACTCACTGAGTTTTTGTGACGCGTCACGGCTGCAGAACACATTTGCAGCTGTGCATCAAAGCATACTAACTAATTATGGCTGCAAACAAATATTATATAATATCGGCTACTGCGACTTTCAGGATCCAGTTCCCAGAAGAGTCGTTTCTTAGAGAGAGAGGGACGTCGTCTTGTCAGCTTCATGAAATGTGGTGGAAAAACGAACGAAAACAACAAATGTTCAAACTCAGACTGAGGATGGATTTTTTTAAAAACAGAGTGAGAGACAGAGAACAACAAGCCGAGAGTCTGTATTTCACAATCTGACCGTGGAGGACGGCCAGAACATCTGGGTCCAATCTGCTCATCTGTGAGTGTCAGATCTGAGTTAGGCCTTTTCTCAGATCAACTGCAGCATAACAACATTCTTGATTCTTGCCACACACACACACACACACACACACACACTCGACGTCCACGGGGAGACGCCATCTTCCACTTGCAGCGCAGCAGAGCAGGGAGGGAGTTGCCTAGCAACGGTTCTCCTGGAGAAGGCCAGAGACGGCCATCTTGGATTTGGAGCATCAGATGTGGGCTAATGATACCTGCATGGTGAGTGCATATGTGTGTGTGCGTGTTTGTGCCACACCAGTCTGTACTGGCAGCCTAATTACTTTCCTCCCTCTCCTCGCCGCTCTCTGACACTCGGCTGTTTTAACGGCACACAGCTGAGAGAGGATCGATAGCTGCCGACTGCAGATGACTGCAAAAGGTCTGAGCTTTCAGCGCCGCAAAAGGAAAAAACTCATTTTAGCAAGTTCACCACAAACCTGTGATGTCGCCTGTAGTAAACACATCGTCGCTGATCTCCTCAGCTTTATCTTAAAGGACGGAAACTGTCCTTTAAGATGAAGCCGAGGAGCTTTCATCAACAAACACACTGTCTTTTTCTTCTATTGATTAAATAATCATCAATAAAGATAAAAAAAAGTAAACGTTATGAATTCCTAAAGTTCAAGTCTTAATGTGGCTTGTTTCGTCTGACCAACAGTCCATAGAGGAGAAAAAGAAGCAGCAGATCTTCACACGTGAGGAGCCGGAGCAAAGCGAATCCAATAATCAAACCAAATACTTTAAATTAAGTTAATAAGTTTCAGCTCTAGTTGACATTCTCATGAGGCGAATAAGATAGTATAGTCAGCTGATGGATGAATTATCAACTTATGGTTTCTGTTACACTTAAAACCAATTTAGAAAAATAATTATTACTTCAAAGAGTTGTTCTGATCCTGCTTCTAGAGGACGCTGTAAATCATGATTTACAATAAACAGAAAGTGCTGCAGCTAAAATGAAACAAAGAGCTCAAGTTTTTGGGTCGTATTTATAAAAACATGATTATTTTCAAGTACTGAAAATGGTATTGTTTTGTTTTCCATTCAGAAAGTATTGTATCTATGCACCTGTGTGATGATGCATTCTGGGAGTTATTCTGTGATTAAGTCTTATCATTTAACCTGCCTTGTTTACTTTTGCTCCAGTTGGTCATGTTCTACATTTCCCAGAAAGATCCACACCCTTGACTCAAACCCTCATCCAGTCTTGTTATGCTGCATTGCATTCTGGGCTCTTTTTCTTTCTCCTCGCTCTTTGAGGGTCTGATGTTAAAACCCAACAGCTTCTCACTCAGCTGCTCGTTTTGTGACATCTTTTGAAAACTTCTACATTTAAAATGTGTTTATATTTCTCAAACAAGGCGTCATTTTGGCGTTCTGGTGTTGGCCCAGAGAAACAACGTCACCACAGACAGCTGAGCGGACGTGTAAAGTACAGGGCTTTACAACTATCAATCCGTTTGATGGTTATTTTCTCAATTATATGATTTATTGTTTAGCCTCTAACAAACAGTCCAAACGCCAAAAAAAAAATTAATTTATTATAGAAAAGAGCTGGAAACAAACGCACAAACTGCTGCCTGTCTCTCCGTTTCTTTCCTCAGCAGCTTTTATTTGATCTCTCTGTCTCTCTCTTTCTTATCGCATCATCATAACCAGGCAGTCCACCCACAAAGCCACCATGGTAACCAAATCTACCTCCAGCAGGCGACACACACACACACACACAGAGGACTGAAGGATGCGTCATGCGTTGGGACCTTGGGCTGTCACACTCACATGCAGGGACCCGTGTGGACTGTGGAGCGTCCACTGGCTTTACAACGCATGTGTCCGCAGCAGGGCCAGGGGCCACACATGCAGATTTACACACAGTTGCAGCCAAGTGTCACGCCCACAAGGTTAAGATGCCACCAGAGGAAATACATTACGACGACCCGGGACGTTAGTCACATTCAGCTGGTTATCTATGAATTATTCTCTCATTTCTGCCTGCTGCAGAGGTTTTTAAAAATGTGGGAGACCACAGACGTAACAACACGTTTTTTAATGTTTTAAATCGTTAAGGACACACACAGAAGGCGGTCAAGTGGCGAGCCAGGGGATCTCAGAGAAACTCGCAGGATCAAACGAGACTTCAGAAAAAAACAACAAACATGGAGGAGGGCTGGCGCCGTCAGATGGTTGCACAAAAAAAGAGAAACAACATATTGCGGGTTTCTGCTTAATATTCCATCGCTGTCCCTTTCACACTGCAGGATTTCAAGTTGTCCGTATCAAACGTGTTCTATATTAGGATTAGAAACCGGGAAGCGCCTATCCAACCTGTAACATTAATATTATGTCTTTAACACACTACAGGATCTGGGCCGATAACCTGTTCAGACCAGTATCCAGAATCTGCCTAATTATCCTCTAATTACTTTTTCAGTTAGTCTAATGATTGAAAAGAATTAATCTGACAATTATTTTCACAATTAAGCCAATAACATATCAGTAAATACTGAAAAATACCCATCACAGAGTCCAAAGTGACGTCTTCAGGTGTCTCAATTTGTCCAATACCAAAAGATAATCATGTAAAACTGAAACAAATTCAACAAAACAGCAAATATTTGGCAAGTTTGCTTAAGAAATAACCTAAAGAGGCTAACTGATCGACACTGTAGCAGATTACTTGTTTGAAATTCGACTTAATCGTCTAATTGTTGCATCTCTACGATTAATAACTAGCTCTACCAAAAGTAAAAAAATACTTAAAGTTACTTAAAGTTGCTAAAACAATTATCAAATCATAATTGATACTAAGAGAAGTTTGCTGTGAACAACTAGTGAAATGTATCCATAACAGTTTTAATAAATATTTAATCATTAGCTGGTGACAGAAAATGTTTGCTTTTGTTTCTTTTCTCTGGATCGTTTGAGTGTTTTGTTATGAAATACGCGGTTTGATGACTTGTGATGTTTCTTTTCGACACTTTATAGAGTAAAGCAATCAATCAATCAGTAGTGAGAACAATCCCATGTTGCAGCTTGTTGCTTTGTGAAGCTACAACCAGCGAATGTTTACTGCTTTCACTCAATTAATAAAAACTAATGGCTCATTAATGATGAAAACCAGACTCTATTTTGGGTTGAACACCTTAATCCATTCGCTGTTTCAGCACTAGTGACACCTCGCTCGCCGCCTCTCACACTACGCTCTAATTAAAAGTTTAAACTGTCAAATTCAAACAGCAAGATTTTCATGCATTAAACGTCTTGATGTTTCTTTTGCTTGTTTTCATCCCCATCAGGGCAATGAGTGGCGTTTTCAGTGCCCTTTAGCACGACACGAGGTCAGTTTGTTTTATATATCATTATAAATTAGTTATAAATTAGTTTTGGAGAGTTGGTTGGACATAAGACATTGAAGACGTCTCTTCAGACTCTACGAAACTGTTTATTATTCACTATTTTCCCACATTTTATGGACTAAAAGGTGGCAAAACTGATCGAATGCGTTTGGAAGTGCGATCATAAGATACAAAATGTTGAAAACAGCAGAGTCTGTTAACTGAAGCTGATGAGTTTGGGGTTCAGTTCGATCACTTGTTTATAAAAACTAAATATGCAAATTAGCTTTTAAACATTAAAAAGACCAGAATGGGATTAGAAGCCGCTTTGAGTAATTCTTACATTTGTCTGAATTTTACTAGGCCCGTAAATTTCTGACTTTCACCTGTTTGGCTCTGATTGGCTGTGACTATCACACTGTATTTATCAGATGTTATTGTTTGTATCGAAAATAAAAGATGGCTGGCGAGGGAGCAGTGAAGCAAATCAGTGCAATTCTATTGTTTGCCAAGTTGCAGTCAGTGAAGGCAACACGTATTACACACGATTGATGTTATGGTCCTTTTATTTGTTTTTAAATGCATGCCCTGCCCTCACCGTAACTCCAGGCCTCTTAAATCCCCAGAACTGCATTTAACCAATCTGAGGCTAGTCAGGGTGAGGGAGCGGTGGCAGCTCCAACGTTTACAAAAAGCCATCTGCTTTCAATCATTGCTTACTGCTTACATTCATAACTTTAAAGTGGTCATATTTATGCTCACTTTCAGGTTCATCTTTTTATTTAGGAGTTGTACCAGATCAGGTTTACATGGTTTCATTTTCAAAAAACAACACATTTTTTGCCTTTGGTGCAGCACATCTTTTCACGGTGTATTGAACGCTACGTTTCAGCTACAGAGTGAAGCATCTCCTGAGCCAGTCAGACGCAGAGTAGGGCGGGTCCTGACAAGCCGGTAAACGCGGCTTTGGTTCAGCCGTACATTTTCCCGAACTAGACTGTGGCAAGAGTTTCTGAGTGCTGAGTTATTAATTTGTAACACATTTGTCTTTCATATGTAACGTTTTAACTGTGCTCTACATCACAGTAACAACTTTATGTTCACTGACCGCCTGGAGGGTAGCTAACGTTTGATAGGGAGGGTGGGGGTGAGGGGAGGCCTGTGTGTTTCTTTGAGGGCGTGGCTGACTAGCTGCTAGGCGAGGATTACAAAGGCTGCAGTTCAGACTGCAGGCCAAAGTGACCCAAATCCTTCCTTTGTGAGTGTGAACAGCCCAAATCACATGGAATCGAATCTTTTCCAGCTCGGTTTTGGGCCACTTTCATATGTGGTCCAAATCAGATACAGATCAGATCTTTTGAAATGCGACCTGAGTCTGGCTCCACAAATACCATAATGTGGCTCTCCTTCTTCTCTGTCCGCTGTCATCTCCTCACAAACACAGTGAAGAGAGAGAGAGAAAGTGAGTGTTGGGCAGATGTGTTGTCCAGCGCCAGAAACCATAATGAAACATTTGTCATAATTCAAGAGAAATGTGACCCCGGGACTAAACCGTGAGAGGAAAATGAAACAGCCAAAGTCCCCCCTCTTACGGTGGTCCACCAAGGAACCTACTTCGGAAAAAGTATGAACGGTCGGTAGTCAATGGCAAGGACAACTAATTTTTTAATCCCATTTGAATTGTGCTCTGAATTACACATATGATTTTTGTCAATTTAAAATATACATTTTAAAGTCTAGAAAGTCGCAGTTTGATAAAACTGTTGAGTTATAAGACTGTGAAAATACATAATTACAAAGACCACAAATGCAAAAGTTGCGCATAGCGATGTCGTAACTTTTTCTCTCAATGACTGAAGCTAACGTTACTGAAGCTAACGTTACTGAAGCTAACGTCACTGAACTTACATGAGAGGATGACGTGATAAAAGGACCAAGTTGGATTGAACACATCCGGTGAGACATATTTCTGTGTGGTTATCTAATTAGCAGCAACCAAGCAATAAATGTTAGCTAGCATAACCTCGCTAACACGTGCACATTATAAACGGTGACGTTTATCGTGCGAGACGACAGATGTAGTTCATTGAACTGTTTTATGACAAACTGCAACTTTGTTGACGGACAAAATTATCTTTTAAATTGACAAACATCATGTGTGTAATTCAGGGCTCAGTTCAAACAGGATAAAAAGATAAGATGTCTCCAGCTATTGACTACCGCACTCATTTTTTCCCAAAATAAGGTCCCATTGGCATGTATTTACAGTCATCTATATTAAAAATCTTAATAACTAACTAATCACGTTGGAGGAAAGTTGCTCTTTTAAAAAACCTTTGTTCTACTTCTTCATTCAAAACCGAGCAGTTTAAGCAAATCTAACACGAATGAAACACACGTATGCAGTATATATATATATATATTAACTGACTGGTGTCTACGTAATGTGAAATGTCAAATCATGATATTGATTTTCAGTGAATCAGAAAGCCTCTGATCAAGTTTTCAATCACATTACACAACACACCCACAGATCCGGCCTACAGCTCCGCTCACGGTGGTCTGACGGAGACAGACGTCATCTCAAGCAAATGACTGACGGCTGCTCTATTTTCATAACCCATCAACAAACACAGCCCTCACCGAGCTGTCACTGGTCTGTTTAAACTGGAAACACATGGCTTTTGTTCTGTGACATGTTCTGTCAAATTTTAGCCTGCATTACTGACCAACTGGGGTCGGCATCAAACCGCCATTGCTGCTCTGGTAGAACAGGAAATGAGAATTTTGCCATTTTATTTAGGCAAAGTTCTTGTGCAGCTCCTTGTTTTTAGATGTAATCTAAAAAATGTGTTTATGTAACTCAGATTTGGGAGTCAGCACTACTGAGATATCAGTTTTAAAAGCATTCAAATGTCAAATTGCCCGACTGTTCCTAGTTTGATGATTGGTTGTTTGTGCTTTCTGATTTTTAAGAGACAAGTTATGTCATTATCTTAACCCCTCCCCAAATCTTACTGGTTGGTCCAACTCCCAGCTGCTGGACTCAACCAATTCTTAGCAGATGTTTTCAACTTAGTCTTCAACTAATAATTATTTTACATTATGAATTAACCCGTTACTTTTTAATCATCTACTCTATAAGTATCCTTCGCTTGTTCCAGTCAATCTGACAGCTTCACATTTCCTCTTTGTCTGACCAATTGTCCAAAACCCAAAGATATTAGATCTACAATTATTTAAAAACACAATAAAGCAGCTAATTCTCACATTTGAGAATCTGGAACCAGCGAACGTTAAACATTTCTGATTCATGAAGGACTAAAACAATAAAGTCATCACTGGAGATTTAAAGCTTTGATGTCGCCACCTGAAAGCTACAGAATGAGGACAGACGTTGAATTTAAAACATCTACTCGGCCATATAAAAATAAATCCACTGATGCCTCTAAGAACAGCAGAGTACCACTAACACTGATCTCTATTGGCTCTATTAAAGCAAAAATTCATATTTACTTATTATTCATAAACTGATTACACACTTACTGTTATCACAGCTTTGCCTGCAGAGGTAATATCACTGATCAAACATCCAGGGCAGCTTTATAACCACTTTGTTAATCAACTTAACAACACAACATGGAATAATTAGAGTGCTCATGAACCTCCCTAGTAAAGATGGTGATTCTTTTTTGTTTCTGTGTGAGGCAGCTTTGCAGATACAGGACAACAAGGCTACACTGACCTAAAATGCACCGCTTCGGGCCACAGATGTATGTTGTTGTTGTTGTTGTACGTATGCACAAACAGAAACTGGGGCTGCCAGGGTGTCAGTGTGGGGAAATATAGAAACTGCAGTGTTGCATTTTCCCAAATGTGCATGACTTTGGAAGTGAAACTCCACAATCCTCCAATCACTTAATAAATATCCCATATAGAAAAAAAACTGTTTAGAAAGAGGAGAGAATTGCGCCGTCAGTTTCACGCAGATTAAATAAGCATGTGTGTGGACGTCCCCTCATTTTAAATCACTTTCTTTCTCCTGGTCAGACAGCTTAAAGTCATTTTCCACAGCACGCCTCACACAAACCCTGCTTGAGATTCTTCCTTTTTGGCAAAACAATGCACAAACGAATCTCCAGAGGACATTAAACGCACCAAAAAGCATCACGTAAGACTTTTAACAGTCACTTTGTGGTCTGCTGGACGTCTCAGCGCTGGACTTTGTTTGCTTAGACGTCTCCTCTAGGACCACTAGGTCAGTTTTGCAGTTAAAGCTCCCAGATTTCCTCCTCCTATCATCCAACGAGTCCGTCGACAGCTCCGTTCGTCCCATCTGCAAGTCAGTCTGCATCAGAGCGCCAGCTAAATGCTCCAAAGCGCTCCAGAACAGCGCCTTAATGCCTAGAGGTCACAGTAATACGGCAGAGATGATGTGATTTAGGCGACACTGAGCGAGGGAGCGGGAGAGAGGCTTATCTGCCAGAGCTCGGCTGATTGCTGCGTTTATCTAATAAACAGGTGGAGCGCTGGTTCGACTTCTCAAAGACGAAGAATGAAAAGTTCCATCCCTCAGCGCCGCCGCCGCCCATCAAGTCTGACAGGAAATTGTCGCCTGGGGTTCATAACTCTGTATTTCAATAACCCTGATGGATCAGTGTCTGTAAACAGTCTACTTACTTGAAAGCAGACGTCTCTGTGGATTGAAAACTTTGTTAATCCTTCAAAAGATTTGTTTAACTTTGCTGTTAGTAGTTGTTTTGTCGACTCGCGGGACGCCTCCTCTTATGAATTGACTGTACTGGTGCTGAAATGACGAGTCAACACGATCAATTAATCACTCCAACGAGCAAAAACGCCAAACAGTCTCTACTTTCAGCTTCTCAATCGCCCGACTTTGCAGCTTTTTTTTCTTCAGTGATCTTTTACGTTTCCAAGATCAGGAACTTCACAAACAAAGAGATGATTTACTGTTTGGTTTCCAACTTTTTAAAAAAAAGTTCTTTTACAAAACAGTTTCTGAGCTACAGGATATTCGTGGAATAAGCGGCCAAGGTGCTGGAAACATCTTGATCTGTTTACAAGATGTTATTTAACTCGAGGAAATCATCAACGGGGCGATAAAGTGAACATTAATCAAGTGCAACTGCTATTTCTACATTCTCAAATGAGAGGATTTTCTGCTTTCTCTGTTGTATATGACTGGAAACTGAATAAGAACTCTAACTGACAATTATCTCCATGGCAGATGAATGTGCAAATTATTGTATCGATCAATTGATTTGTCGTTTGGTCCATAAAATGTCAGGAAACGGTGAGAAATGCCAAATGCAATTTGGTGACGTCTTCAAATGGCTTGTTTTGTCCCACCAACAATCAATAATTTCAGTTGGCTGTCACAGTAAACAAGGACAAGAAGCAAATGCTCGCATTTTCTATCAGTCTACTAATCGACCGATCGGCCAATTGTCTCGGCTTTAAACTGAATATCTTTGGGTTTAGGACAATCTGAAAACATCGATCTGAGCTCGGCGAACTTGATCCATCTACATTTACACAGCCTCACATCCTGCACACCGTGCTCTTATTTTGTAATAAACACACACACACTCGTGGCTGACAGGATCTCGCCCTCTGTGTTTTTTCCGATCAGCTCCAGTGACTGAAGCAAACACCGTCCATCGCAGTAAGAGAAGGCCTGTCAGGCTTCATCCCGCTGTGATCCACCAATAACACTCTGACAGTCCCGCACACACACCTGAATGTTTGGAGTGTTTCATGCTGTCTGACGTTGGGGTGTGACGTTTCCGCTTCCTCCCGCCGTTTCCATCATTAATAACATCTGCCAGCAGCAGGTTCTGCTCTGATAAACACTCTCGGCTGGATTAGGAGCTCCAAAAGGCCTGCAGCTGCCACAGCTTTACCTCAGTGTGTGTGTGTGTGTGTGTGTGTGTCACTGCAGCGAGAGAAAATAAAAAGGCTTTTATGATTGATGAGAATGATCAGAAGTTTTTTTTTTTTAAAAAGGGATTGGTTGATGTATTGAGGTTTGACTGCTTTCTGGGGATTTCAAAGGCGAGTGCTGGTGTTGTTTTGGATTAAAGCGTCAGATTTCTGTCTGTGCGAATGAACTAGGGCTGAGATCAACGATTATTTTCTGTCAATCATTTTCACAATTAATCGATTAGCTGCTTGCTCTATAAAATGTCAGAAAATTGTTTTGCAAAGCCCAAAGCGACGTCCTCAGATGTCTTGTTTTGTCCACAACCCAAGTATGTTCAGTTCGCTGTCAAAGAGGAGCAAAGAAACCAGAAAATATTCACCTTTAAGAAGATGAAATCAGAGAATTACGAGTTCTTTTCTTAGAAAAATGACTCAGAACGATTAATCCATTATGAAAATAGTTGGCGATTCATTGTATAGTTGACAACTAATCGACCAATCGTATGAATGTGACACTTTTCATGCTAAATTATTCTGTATTTGCTCCAGAACACAGACCTTTGAAGCTGCATCTACTACACCTTCATCCTGGAGACGCTGACTGTATTTTCCAGCTGCACGTCGCTGCAGGTTTCACTGCGGACCTGACACAAAGTGACAGACGTAGTAAAACTGAATCTAAATCTCCACCTTCAACCGCACAACATTTGATCTTTTTTTTTGCAGCAGCAGCAAAGCAAAGCGACGTAAAATAAAACCCCACGTTTGCTACAGACGAGTTGCAGTTACACACATCTGGTACGTCTCTCATTAACACCTCTGCATTCACATTCATCCCCAGTAAATGATGTTTCAGAGGCAACAGGGTGGCTCACATCCAGCGTGTATCTAGGCGTCCTCCCTCACAATGTAGGCCTTCCCGAAGCCCGTATGAATAAAATATGCCACGCCATGCATTATATAAGGCAGAAATGCTCTGTTCCTATCTGAAACAACAGCAGGGTGGACTGCTGTGATTGAGACTCAACGGTCCATTTAGCAAGAGGGAGTGTTTGTTGTGTGTGTGTGTGGAAGTGAGGATGAGGAGGAGGAGGAGGAGAGAGAGGAGGCAGGCAATATTCCCAAGCATGCTCCTCATCCTCAGCTGCTCTGCAGGCCCAAAAAACACAAGAGGCAGGATGCTGAGATCAGGGGCATCAAACGCCGAACTGCCCCTCTGTGCTGTCACGCTGCGTTGCATCGCAATGCTATTATTAAACCCGACCACACACACACACACACACTGTACACACTGTACACACAGGTAGGCTCGGCTGATTGTGTCAACATCTCAAGGTCAAACAACGGGTTTGTTTTCGGACCCAAAACGGGCCGACGGGCCGGGTGTGTGTATTTTTTAAACAGCACCGCCGCGGAGACAAAGAGCAGCGGCCGAATCCCGCAGTGTGTTCCCGCTCTGCCCTCATCCTCTCCCGGCTACAGAGAGCTGGCCAGGCCGGTCCCTGGCTCACAAACATCTGGATGGGAGGAGCGGGAGGAGGAGGAGGAGGAGGGGGGGGGCGCAGGAATGAACGGTTAGATTCCGTTAGTAGGAAGGCTGCCGGTGTGGATGGGGAAGATGATGATGATGGTGGTGGTGATGAGATAACGGGATAACGAGGAGGAGGAGGAAGGAAGGAAGGAAGGAAGGAAGGAGGCTTTATTCGCCCCGGTATTAATGAAGTCTTACCCTCTGACAGCTCCAGCTCCAGCTCCGCCAGCCGGGCTCGGATCTCCAACGGTATCGGCGACGCCTCACGGTCCGCCATTCGGCTTGCACCGTAGAAAACACCTCCCCGGTTGAACTGCTGCCGCCTCCGCCGCCGCCGCCGCTGCTGCTGCTACTCCTCCTCTCCTCGTCCTCCTCCTCCGCTCGGAAAGGGAGAGCTTCTCCTCGGCGGCCCCTCCTCGGCGGAGGCGCGTGAAGACTAACGAGGCGTCGAGGGAGAACAAAGAGGATAAATCTGGGTCTCGGTTTTAACGGAGGCCCGCCATGACGCCCGGCTCCTAGAATCGGTGAAGACCCCCGGTTTGCTCGCTCGGCTCTCTACGCTGCCGCTGCGGTGGTTGTGTTGCTGCTTGTGATGATGATGATGATGATGATGATGGTGATGAGGCTCGCGCACTCAGCGCCGTTTGCAGCTTCTTACCGCTGGTGTCACGTGACGGAGGAAGGAGGGAGGGAGGGAGGAGGCGGTGCCGTCCGTGGTCATCACCGGCAGGGGGCGCGGCGAGCTGCCACACCTACAGACCGGAGTGAGCGTGTTGTTTATCGGCGTTTACACCTGAACCACAAAATCTGGTTTTAACTCTTTTATTTAAATTTAAAACGAGGTAGAATTGAAAAAAAGTGATTTTTAAAAATTTATTTCATTTTTTTAAATAAACCTTTAAAAGTCCATTTTTGGGGGGAAATAAAAATGAAAACAAAAAACGATGCTAAAAATAAACTAAATCAATTTTATAAAAATACATGTGTATTTGTCAATTTTCTTTAGTTTAATTTATTATTTCATTGACTTGGTTTTCATTTAAATCATATTTGTTCAATAGGTTCAAAAATCAATGTTTCTTGGAAAACAAAAATGAAATGAATTAAATTAAAATAATTCACTGAAATGTCTATTGCCATTTTTCATTGGTATAATTTACTTGCTTTATTTTCATTTACCAATTAAATTCGGTGCCTTTGGTGTTCTCATCACTTAAAAGCGGGGTGGTGATGGTTCAGTGGATAGCACACATGCCTTTGGTGTAAGAGCACCGTGTTTGATTCCCACTGTAACACATCCACCAGTGTGTCCCTGAGCATGAAAATTAACCCCTAATTGCTTCAGATGTGTGCAACTGCGGACATATACAGCAATTATAAGTTGCTTGATAAAAAAAAGCGTCAGCTAAATGAGTAAAAGATAGTTTCCTCTTAGCACAAGGTCACTGACTGGGTGTTTTCCCAGAGCTTTCAGCCACAACTTGGCCTTTATCAGGAGGTGAAAGTTGGCTCCCTGTTTTTCAGCCTCGACCTTCCTTAAATTTAGTTTTTTGCAGAGCACATCCTAACAAATACATACAACCTAATGCTGCAAACACTAAGGCCTGCATACAAAAGGTTATTTAAATTAAATTATTTAAAAACAAGGAAATCTCATTGTATATTTAGGCTGACATGTTCTAATAAAAATGGTCACAAATGTTGGTTTACGTGGTTTACCTGATCTAATCATGCCCAACGTCCTGCTGGATGGAGCCAGAAGAAAAACACCAGATTTATCTTTGTGAAGCCAAGCCTGCCTGTCTTCTCTGTTGCGCTGCCTGTTGCCTCTTAATGCTTCCGCTCTTTATTTACCATCTGCATATGGAAACTAAACCTCAACAGAATATTCTGATTAATATTAAAAGGTCAAGCTTCCTTTAATTAAGTCCAGTATGGCAGAATGCGCCTAATGTGGCAGTGACACATAAGTGAGCATCCATTTGTCCTTCTTAACGCAGGGTATTTCATTAGTATTATGCATCACATTCATTAGGCATATGGCCTTCCAGGAATCAAATCATCCTCATTGTAAACAAGCGGAGGGGCCACATTATGGAGTAACGGCTGTTATGGAGTAACGGCTGTTATGATGTGGCTCATCTGCCCTCTGCTGGTTATAAGAAAGAACCACAACCAGAACCCTGAATTCACCTGTTAATGGGCCTTTTCGGTTTGCTGTGACTCTCTGGGAATAATAATGCAGCAGGATGCAGAGAATGTCTTGTAGGGTGTTTAAATATATAAATAATACATTAAAACATACATTTTAAGTTCAAAGGCACTTCTTTAATATTTGTTCAATCTGTACATCTGTATAAAGTAACATGTGCCACAACCACGCCTGCTCTTTCTCCATGACAACATTTTAAAACTGTATATTTTAAACAAAAGAGCACTGGAATCAATCAAATTCAAGTTCTCAAACACGTTGTGCTGTTTATGGACACCAGCCAAAAGCATGTTTCCCTTTATGGGACGACCTGAAATGTGTCCCAAACACTGGACGTTTTGACAGAGGTACATCAACTACATTTTGTTCTCAACGCCGATGAGACTAAAGCTTTAAAACACAAAAGCACCCCTGTCTAACGTAAATAAAAAAAAATAAGACAAATTAAATTCTAAAACGAAATCAAAAAAACACGCAGATTAAGTACTGAGTGTTTTGTTTTTTTTAAAGGGGAACATACATTTAAGTCCAATTGGATTCCTGGACTAGTGAGACCAAATCAGTAGAGTTCTGATCCTCCCAGTACTCACTAACATACTTGGTTCACTACAGGCCTGGACTTCACCAACAAAATGGAAACAAACTGGGTGACTAGCAGTAATATTTAGAGAAAAAGCATCGTGTGTGCCCACAGCGGACTAAAGAATAACACAGATGTATGAGGGGGGAAAAAGGTCATGGTAACATCCTGTACAGCAAGAACAACAAATGCACACAGACAGCAGGAAAAGAAGCGCCGATGCCGTCAAAGCAAATCAAGACTAAAGCAAATCAATCAGACGACCCTCAATAAACTGATCTGAACTACAAACCAAGAAATAAAACTAACGTAAAATTGCAGATCAACATTTACAGATTCTTTCCAGCTTCCTCTCTAAAAACTGAAAAGTGGGATTAAACCTCCTGAACGGTTAGAGACCGCAGACCCAGCCGGTCCTGTCCTGATCCAGCCAGACTACCCTCTACAGCAGGACTGATGAAGGTTGAGTTCTAAGATCCAGACTGTTTTTCATTTAAAGGCTGTGATGTCCTAATCCTGCCCTGTGAATGACACCACATCACTCTACACACAGTTCTTAAACAGCTGGCAAAAAAAGTTGATAGTCTTTTTCTCTACTCAATTTGTTCATCGTGGCATCAGAGCTGGTTCGGGCGCTTGGCCCGGATAGGTCAGGACGTGCTCTGCCTCTGGAGAGGCGTGGTCAGCGGGCCGCACCGGCTCATTGGACGATGCTCTCTTCTGGCAGATCTCGGCGTAGCTCAGCTTCTTGGACTCCTGGCCAATCAGAGCACAAGGTGGGGTCAGAGTTACAGGATAACAATGGTAACATTTCATATTTGTCCTGTTGTTAATGCTCAGACTTCTTAAAAAGAGCTTCACAGGTCAATCTTCCGTAGATTGAGGTCCATAACTATGTCCATCAAAATACATGGACATAAATACAAGTTAGTAAAGATCACCTGATTTGTTATGTTTGTAGTTTTCACTCTTTTTGGGTCTGTAAAACATCTTTGAGTACACAGAAAAGTGTCATATAAATCAGATTGTTATTAATAAATCATCTTTTTTTTTTGTTCTTCATTTTGTTTAGTGCTTACTGATGATGAATCTCTGGATTATTTTGACTGGCATTAATAATGAAAAATGAATTAAAAATAAATATAACTATTTCAGTGATTTCCTGTATAAATAACATTCATCTTCTTCTGGGTTTGACCTGGATGTTTTGGACTGACGGACGTGAGCAGAGATGGACAGAGATCCAAGAAGTCCAATTCAATTTCAGTTAAATTTCAAGGTGAAATGTGCTCATGAATAAAAATAGGAGAAATTCAACACCATGAAGTAGTTGGGAGTCTTACTGTGACTGGTTCCTGTGTAAGCTGAGCCGGTTTGGCCTCACCGGTAGTCTCTGCACGCTCCTTCACTTCCCTATGGAGAGCAGCAGAACAATGTCAACACACACACACACAGCTCTGAACATAGCTGGCACCATGACAACTGGAAAACTAATACAAGTTCATATGAAATATCATTAAGGGCCGAGGTACGCAGGAGGGAAATAAATGGAAAAACTGGCTGCAGATTTAATCATGTTACAAGTAAAAGTGAAGAGCAAAAATAAAAACATATGTAAATCATCATCCAGCTGCGGCCTCAGGACACTCACGGCTGTGAGACAGGCGGAGGCTCCTGTGACATCGCTGGCACTGATGCGCACAGGCTGCTGCTTCTGACTGGACTCTGATGAACAAAACACAGTTCAGCCGTCAGCGCTGCTCATGTTAAGGTTTTACACAGTCTGGGCTCTAAATATGAGAAGAGATTCTGCTACCTTGTGGAGCATGAGGCTATAAAAAGTGTGTGTGTCAGACATAGAGAGAGACTCGGTTACCTTGACATTGCTGTTAGCTGCAGGCACCGTTGCTATGGCAGTGTTTGCCGGAGGAAGAGGAGGGAAGCTCGTCAGCCCGAGCTCAAGAGGAGGCGACGGCTGACGAGGAGGCGACTGACTCGGTGCGTTCTGTAACACACACACAGTCAGAACACAGTCTCAACATAGTGAACTTTACAAACAGTGATAATGTTCACTGGGGACTTACAGGATTTTTTGCAGCTGATTTGTCCCATGACCTTGGGTTCTCTCTCCTCCTCTGGCTGAGGTTTCCTCTCCTTCAGAGCAAAGACACACAGCAGAGCAGTAATGTTACTGCAGCTCGGAGTAAAGGCTGACTTTTAATTCTGCATTGAAGCGTCACTCTAAATGAGTGTGTGTGGACACAGAGGGACTGCGTATGTGTGCACTTGTTTACAGTACAATGAATTTAACAGACTCCACAGCTATAAATCACTAACTACATTGTAGCTTTAGCTACGCCAACATTTTGATGATTAAGAATTCATCTTATGGTCTTTGAAGTTTTACGATTTGTATTTTCTATTAGTTCTTTGGTTATTTAATTTTCTATTTGTGTGCTCACATATTTCTCCCAGCTGAATCTTCACACCTTTGATGCTGCGGCCGGCCTGATTTCCCTCCTTTCAGAAGAGGTTTATCTCACACCTAAATTTCTTGGCAAGATTTAAATCTCCCGTTTGGGTTCTTCCACAGCTGTTTGGTCCTGTCCTAACACACTCAGTTTCCACCTGTTAGTCGTTATGACATGCGAGGTTACAGACTCAACTAGAGATGATCAGAGTCAGTTGTTTCTTCGTGAGCTCTCTGTGACATCAGGGAAGATAAACAAACACAGTCGGGCAGTAAAGCGCAAAATGACCTGCTGTCGTTTCCCCATGTGGGTCCATGTAGCGCTAGAGATGTGTGATCGGCGGCAGATCTCGTGACACAAGAGATTAAATGATGAGATTTCTCGTCAGGTAAAGAGCTGTGTCGCAAGACTCACGCAACTGACATTTCATAAAATGGTGTAAAGGGTATAAAGTTACTACAAGCGGATCAATAACGTAATGCACAGCAGAGTATGGGGAGGGTAGACTTCTCACAGAATGATGAATTTAGTCTCGTAATAACTTTTTTTCTGCGCATGTCAGAGCACACACGTGTGGGAGAGATTCTGAATGTGCAGAAAGTTTTGAACATGAACAGAAAACCTGCTGAAACACAGGAGCTATTAAAGTACATGAAGTTATACCTGAAATAAAATTGAATAATTTTTTATTGAGGTGAAAAGGTGCCACCACCTGAATTGTGTTACTCTTTAAAAAAACAAGAAGGATAAACTGGTGCAGAAAAATTCATCAGAATGTAGGAAATTAAGTGTTTAATGCTCAAATCTTCTATATAATTCAGCACTAAAGATTTTTTTAAAAATATTGTGAAATCTCGTCTCGATCTCGTGAACCCAATCTCGAATCTCGTCTCTCCCCCTATGTAGCGCTGATGAGGCGGGATGACATAATTAAAACTGTTTTGTTACCTTCCCCGGTCAGAGGAGGGCGACACAACTTGCCTGTTGGGCTCCGTCCTTCCCCCTCTGCTCTGACGGCGCACGTTGCCCCGCGATCGCGCCCGACCCGGCTTCGTCGGAGAAAAGGATCGCTCCGGAGGCGCGTGCTCCGTCAAGTATGAGGAATCAGTCTGATGGGACTGCCAACGCTCTCCAGAGTTTGACCACCTCGAGCCTCTCCTGGAAGAAATTCATTATGAATGTCAGTGATTATTCACGATGAATATTTTCACAGCTAATAAATGGAATTATTTACAGACTAACAGTCAAAAGACAGAATGATCTACCTCTGCTTGTGGGAGTTAAAAGGTTTGAAGCTGGAAGCTGCTGAGAATCCATTCATGAAGTCATTCATCAGTGTTGAAGGCTGCTGACAAAAACAACAGCTAAATCCCACTGCTCATGAACTATCAGCCAAAACAGGTTAAGAAGAGAGAACAGAGCGAGTGTTCACACATTCAATGAGCCATAACCAGCAACAGCATCTATTCTTACTCTGTCCCACGTTAATAAGCACAGCTTCATGTCATACGATGTCAACATGAAATGACTCACCTCCGCACAGTCTTGGTATCCTGCCGGAGCTGAAGCCCACACCTCGTTGGCAAAATCATACAGCTGTTGTGCTGGCATGTGGGTGGGGCACGGCTGCTGGAAGGCTCTCGGGGGGAAGTAGGAGCTGTAATGATTGCTGCACTGGTCCAGCTTCGAGGGTCTGTAGCCATTTTTTGGACCGTAAGAAGTGACTGCCATGGTTTTGGCCTTTATCCTCGCCATGATGGGCTTTCCCTTAAACACCCGAACCTCTTCTCTGAGGTACTTGTAAGCCTAATGGCGTGCACGCAGACAGTGACACGTGATTGAAGAGTGCAGATTATGAAACTAACATCTAAAGTAGGGATGCACCAATCTGGCCTTTTCGGTCCCGATACCGATGTCTGGATATCGGCCAATGCAGAGCACTGATCCTATTCCACTGTAAAATAAATTATTATTAAATAATTATTGTGTTATGTGTAAGTCAACATCAGGCTTGATCTCCAAATATATCTCCAAACTGCTGACCCCTTGTTTTTACATCCCTCCATGCAACGTTAGCTCTAACAGCTAAATGGTCTACCGGTGCACTGTTGTCGCATCAACGTAATGGAATTGAATTGATCGGCCCCCCTTGTCATTATCAAATTGGTGCATCCCTAATCTACAAATTGATTACAATCGATTACAAATAAAAACGTCACAACATGTTTGGCTGGATTTTACCTGTTGTGCATCGGATTCTGATTTGAATGTGATGAACCAGTTATCGTTGCTCACAAATTCACAGCTCAGGAACTTGGGCAGATCCTCCCCCTCAAACAGAGCTTCCACCTCCTAAACAACAACAGTAATATTACACACACATAAACTGTCACTTATAAACTTCACATTTAAAAAACACTGCTTTTTACCAGCTTGATGACATGAAACATGACACAGCATCTACAGTCGCTCAGCCGTTTGAAAAGACGTAAAGACAGTGAATTAGTATCAACTTGTGAAAACAGCAGCTGAGTGAAGGAGAGGAGAGTTGTGTTGGTGCGTTAGGCCGACTCTTGCCTCCTGAGGTGTGCTGTTGGGGATCTCACGCAGGATGACGACACATCGACTCTGACGGGGCCGGACCTTCTGTCCGCAGGGAGCCACCTGGACCAGCGGCAGGGCTGTCAGCCAATGAGAGCGAGCAACAATAAACCACATTTATCACTCTCAACTTTAAAGCTCAGCATGAAAATCTTTCTTGTGTTGTTTGGATTGTTTCATGAAAAATATTTAATTTTAATAAAATGGTATTATTTAAAAAACAATTCTTGTTCATATAACTTTGAGTGTGGTTGAACTCACAGCACGAGAAACGTTTCCCCCAAAATAAAAACTTTAACAATAAATGTTAATCAGACACGCATGCGCAGAAATGAACACTGACATTTCAAAATGTCGGAGATGAGGTCCAGGTCCGTGCTGAGGTTCTTGATCTTGTCGAGGCTGGCCAGAGTTGCGATGGAAACGTACTGGTCACTGTCCATCTGAGAGTTGAGGTACAGGTCGTTGCCAAGATGCTCCCTGTGAAGGGACAGAAGGGTCCGTAGGAACAATCTCTCTCGAGGAATGTTTGTGGAGGTCACCAAAGGTTATGACATGTCGCACATGTTGGACGGATCACCAACAAAATAATTGTGTGAATTTCCTGACTTCATGACTTTGGACTTAAAAATCATAGGGGACTGTGAGTACTTACCTGGTCAGGCAGGTCTCCAAAACTGTCCTCAGCTCTTCTCTGATCTCATCTGAAATCAACAAAAGTCATTACCACATCCAAGCTGACATCCAAGTTTTTGTTTTAAAAAAACAAAAAAACACAAAACAGTAATATAACCTTAAAACAAAGTGACTGAATTGGGATGATACCTGTAACAGGTGCTTCACTGGGCTCTCCATTAACTATAGGAGCTTCGGCAGTCAGCGTCTGATACTCTAATGTGCTGGGATCTGCCTCCACCACAGTCTCAGCCAGGCCCATTTTCTCCAGCTGCAACTCTGGCAGGTATCCTAAAAATTAACACAGAATTTTATCCCACTAGAACCACTCATCTGCATGCAGACAACAACATCCATGAGGTTTTCATCTTGTTCAAAGAATAAATTACAAACTCTTCATCACAAAATAACTCCTGGAATAGAGTGAACATGATAAAATGATATTTTAGTTTTGGGGTCCAGTCAACGGTAACTTACCTTCGTGATTGGTCAGATCGTTAGGGAACTGCAGCCATGGCTGCGGGGGCTGCAGGTAGGCGGGGCCAGGGACATCCACGGTAAAGTTGGGATTGGTCCATACCTCAGCATTAGGGTTCAAGCTAGGGGCAGCAACAGGTCCCTGAAACAAAAAGACACAATGTGCAAAATATTAATCTAATATGAAAAGTTAAGTCAGACGTATTTATAATAATCCTTTGAGTTATTTTAAAAGAACAAATATACATGTGAACAGATAGGACAGCAGTTTTAATGAATAAAATCCACCAAACTAAATGTTTAATCTTTAGTTATTCTCGGATGTAATCAAATCATACCTGATTCAACTTAAAGATCAGGCGTTAACACCTCGTCCAACTGAATTTTGTCTACAGGTGTCCTTACTGTGTTTTCGTTTCTTATCTCATTCTGACAAAACTGACTACATATCAAGGACGTCTGGGTTAACAATGACCACTCATTATGTAATATATCTCTGTCAGTGTGCTTGTATCAATAAACAATCATCTACTGAGCCCCTCCGAACCTCAAGCCAAATCTTTATTTACCTGAATCACAAAAAAACCTTACTTTATTTTTTTTAATTGAAAGCTTTCACTGAACCCAACCGTCTCACATGCTGAGTGAACACTTACAGACTGACAACAATCTGTGTGCCAGTCCCACACACAGGGTCCCTGAGGCATCACAGTGCTGAACGGGTAAGCTCCCAGCAGAGCCATAGAGGGCTGGAGCTCTGAGACCAAGGCTGGGATCTGCTCTGCGTTGGTGCCCGCCTTGCTCTCACCCTGGCTGGGCTCGGCCTCAGCCGCCCCCTGGGCCCACCCTGCGCTGCTCTCTTCCAGACCCAGCTTGATCCAGGGGTGGGGATAGAGGCGGCAGACGGAGGACTCTGCGTCCTCTCCCAGCAGCTCGGACACCATTTCCCTCATCCCTCCTTCCCTCTCTCCCTCCTCTGCGGTCGCTGCGGGTTCGTGACCGGGGAAGTGAATCTCGTATGACGGAGTAGAGGCATAAACATCGATCTGACCTGGGTCCACAGTGATCGTGGTGCGGTCCTCCTGGTAGTCCAAACCCGAGGCTTTGTGGTTTAGACAGCTGAAGTCATTAGGAATCACATGTGAGTCACAGACGCTGGAATCAGTATGGACCTTGACGCTTTGGGACGATGTCTCTGTGGCTGAAATATTTGGAGTTTCTGGGGGAATAACTCTGTCAAGAGCAGGGTGCTCCTCCTGTGACATGTTCATCTTCAGCTCATTTAATTCCTCTGATTGAATTCCGTCTGACGAATCTCCAGCTTGAGGTGAACAGTCAGCAGTTTCATGCTGCAAGCCGGTGTCAACTTTAGGGTTCACAGAGTCAGAGGAAACACTGAATCCCCTCCCAGTAGTATCAGTTTCAGCCTCTGGACAAAAACCATGCTCACCTTCTTCAGAAAATGTGCACAGAAATGAGGAACAGGGAGGTGGAGTGAAGGAAGTAGGAAGAGAAAGCTCATTTTCAGCTGGAGGAGGATGTTTGAGGCTTGTATTTAAAGGCGTACAGTCATCAAGGAACTCTAACAGGTCACATTTTCCATCACTTGTCTCCAAGAGAGAGGTGTTTCGCCCGCTTCCAGGTAAAAGGACTGTAATGTCACCTCCCTCGATGCGTTTGCTGTTCTGACACATTTCTGGCTTTGGTTTTTCGACGGCCTGTCTGTCGTCTCCGCTCATGAGAACATCCTGAACAGGCTCATCAACCAAAGCATCTTCAGTTTTCTCATTAGACCTGACATCCCTATGCTCACATTCAGTGTGCACATGTTCAACATTTTGACTAGTAGTGCTGCTCAAGTTAAATGTTGGATTGTTTGAATTTACATCTAATTTGTCAGATGTGATGGAGTCAGACTGGCGAGATGCAGTTTTCAAGTCCGATAGGGGTGTCAGATTTGTGTGGCAGGAGAAGGCAGTCGGGTCAGTGGGCAGGGATGAGACAAGTGGGACGGTGGAACCTGAAGACACCTCGGTAACAGTTGTATCTGCTGTGTCACTGTAACAGACGTCACCATCCTCGCTGTAGCTTCTGCAGATAGTCACAGGGACAGCCTCGCCCTGCAGGGAGGTTTTATCCTTCTCAGTCTGACCTCCAGAGAGAGGCAACGCAACCTGATGCAGCTGATCGCCCAGAGGGTTCAAGTCGGAAACAACACTCTTATCCGACTCTTCCTCCTGGGATTTAACCACCGGTACCTCGGTGGCACTGAAGCCTCCCTCTGCTGCTCTGTGGACGCCTAAGTACAAACTCTCTTCCACTAAACACACACTCTCCTCGCTCACACACTCCTCTGATCTCTTCACAATCCCCGCCTCCACACATGCACTTTCTTCTTTGTGTGATGTGAACTGGATGTCATCCCCGGACTCATTTGTGTACTTTGCAGCTGTCTGGCAGCAAAAGTCTTCAGGCTGAGGGCTGTCCCGGGTGGACGCCTGAGGATGATCTTTCATTTGATTGGTGGCCGGGGGCAGCGGGTCACACAGAGGCCTTACCAGCTGTGGAGATGCAACAGGATGAGGTGAGGTGGTCTGCTCTGCTGAGAGTGACAGGACAGTGGGAGCCTGTTCTGCAGCACGTGATTGTGCTGAAGAGGGTTCGCTGGTCATTTTAGATTCTGTGTCATACAGCTGGTAACAGGCTGTGGGCACCTCTGCGTGTGATTGGCTGGAGACTGGAGACTCCACTATGCAGGGCAGAGCAGCTGTTTCTACTTCAGCTGTGTGCGGTGAGTGTGTTGCTCCAGCTGATTGGGATTGGCTGTGGACATGGTCATGTTCAAGGTCATCGGCGTCAATGGAACAAATGCTGTAGAAGCTTCTCGTCCTCGTTTCGAAACCTTGACCCAGCGTTGTTGCAACGACACAGACTTCCTCTCCTTCTTCGTCCTCATGCTCAGGCCTGGGGAAATCCCGCAGTGTCCCCTGACACACGCTGACCGGTGACGGCGGCTGGTCACTTAAAACCTCACTCGCTGTGACGTCACCCTGGCAGTTAGCAGAGGGCAACATGGCGGGAGCTGACAAACAGCCGGATGGTTTGTGCTGTTTCTCCCCATTTGGGAGCTGATTTAACCATAAAGCCCGGACCGTAGCGTTCTCCAGAATCTTCTGTCTGACCGGACTCTGTGTGAGCACCTCCATATACGGAGCCGGTCCACAGCTGGGCCCGGCGGGGTGTGTCATGCTTGCCTCTGCGTCCGTGTCTGTATTTATGTTTGTGCTGGTTGAGATAATAATAGCCCCCTTCTCCTCATGAACACTCGCTGGTTTAAGGTCCCTCTTACTCCCTGTAGTGATGTCCCCGCTGACCGCCTCCGTCCAAACTTTGCAGTCCAGTCCTTGATGTCTGTCCTCATCTTCCAGAGGCTTCCGGCAGGCCGGCCCGTCTGCCACCCACGTGTCCTCTTCGTCTAAGCACACATGCTGAGCTACAGCCGCGGCGTGTTGCCTGACCTGCTCTGTCACCTCATTCTCCCCATTGTGGAGCGCAGGCTGTAACAGACCGCTCCTCTCATTCTGCAGGCCGGGGTTGAGCTCCTTACTAAAGCAGCACCCCATCTTCTCCGGCCTAGAGTGGGAATAAAACACAAACTGCTATGGCCACACACACTAAGAGCCTACACAACACGAAACACAGTCATGAGCAGCTCCTCACGATGGCTCAGCCACATGCAGAAAGAGAAAAAGACCCTCAGCTCCCCCTTGCTTCACCCTCTCCCCTTCCCTCCCCCCTTTCCCCTCCCCTGCCCAGAATAGCAAATGTGAAGGGGCTCACATGTCTCTGCCACTCACCAGAGGGCTGCACACCACTGTGTGTGTGTGTGTGTGTGTGTATGAGTGTATGCCGGAGACCTAGTTAGGCTACAGTTTGAGAGGGGTCAGCACATGGCCCAACGGGCGACCAATCACAGAGCAGTAATGCAGCGGTGTCCACTCCTACTTCTCCCTCCCTGAAACTCCTTCATCCCGTCGCACCATTCACTTCTTTTTCCCTCCCACTGATACCTTTCCATTTTACTTACATCAGTTTTGCCCTCACTGCTTTAGCACCCCCCGCCCCCAACTTCCCAACCTCCTTCCCTGACAAGACGACTAGCCCCCCCACGGTCCCCAGGCACGCTTGAGTGGGCGTCCAGGCCTCAACAATCGATCAGATTATTCTGTAGTTGTGAACAGGCTAAAGAGTAGAAACTCTGGCCTCAAAATGACTTAAGGGAAGTCGGTCAATGGCCTATTTTTAAATATTACATTTATATAACAATAGCTATTTAATATTATTATATGTCTGTTCTATACATACATCTGTTGCTCTTTGAGAGGTTTTCTTAAAATGTTTTTTTCTTATTCAAATCCAGGGTTCAAATCAAAGTTTTTAAATCCCCTTGAGGCACATTTGTGATATTGGATTATATAAATAAAATTTAATTTTTCAAGGAAAACTTTGGTTCCCAGATTGAAATCTGACAATTAAGTTTTTTCAAAACTTAAATGTATCTATTGCAGTGAGAAGACCAGACAAGATTGCTGGGTAGTTATGAGCTATTAGGCAGATAAATATTGTAAGAGTGTCTGTGTAGTAAGTATTGATATTACAGTACCTGGCAGAAGCAGTAGTATCCAGGACCCAGCGCGCCGACCGATAACTGCACCTGTAGATCAGCTGGACACTGTGGATTCTGGTCTGAAGTCATGTGACACAGGCAGGTGGGTAACTCAACGGGAGGAGTGCTGCCGCAGTCGATGGTCACCACAGAGACTGGCGGGGGGAGCAGTGGGCAGAAGGAAAATGAGTCACAACACCAGCTGGCATGAAGGAAACATCGCAACCACTATCTGCTCTATATGGGCCGAAGCTGAAACCGTCCTGGTGAATACTGTGCAGACTGAAGTGCTGTGAAGTAAACAACAGAGTGCCAATCTTAAATTTGTGAGTTAAGTACGGAAGTTTAATCCAGTGGATCCAACCTAGGGGTAGGGACACTCCAAAGCGTCACAAAACAAATCTGAGGGGTTGTAAGATGATTAATGTGAGAGGAAAGAAGAACAATGAAACTTCTGCTACACACATTTCTATTACAATTTAGTTTGTTTGTGGAATATTGGTTAATTTCATTTCAAGTAAATGAAACCATCTGAAAAGTTTAAAAAAGGGGAAAAGTCCCAACAACAAATCATAGACAACCGAGACATGACAACAGGGCCAAACTGACTGCAATTTGACAAACTGCATTTTATAAGCTGATCACATATAACGTTATACATATTCTGTTTTATGTAAAATCAGCTGTACAGCTGTCAAATTAACCGTTTCTCATTAGCTAACACGTGTTTTTAACGATCAGTCTCACATTAAGTGAATGCTACGGCTAAATTGGATGACAGAATCCATAAATAGTTAAATGGGAAAAGTTGTGGAGAAAAAAAAGCAGTGATTTGTCCTTCATTGTTGATCTTTCCCAACTTTCCTGACACATGTTAACGTTAACGGCTAACGTCAACTTTTCCATAGCATCTAGCTAACAAAAAGCCAGTTAGTTTTACTTTTGTAACACTGAACTTTATCTACTTCAAAACGAAAACAAAACAGGAATTTGTAGACATTTTGCATAAAAACGTAGGTCTAACTAGCTAAATATTCTAACGTTAGCTCTGGTGCGTGTTTACCGTAACACTTTAACGTTTCCGACCTTATTCGGCAACGTTCAGACACTTCTTCTCGGTTGACAACTTGTATTAACCCTCCATGATCGTGTTAGTTAAATTAGGAAAATCACAAGACAAGTAACCCGCCTCTTAACCTCTTATCTTCCTGAACGTAAACACAATTTCAGCCGAAAAGCAGCAGCTAACGCTAACTGAACCAGCTACCGTTAACGTTAGCCTTTTAACGTCCACAAATCGAACCATAACATAAACCGTTAGAAGAAGCTAACGGTTAGCACTAGCTTTAACGTTATAACGTATCGTCGACTTTAAATTATATGTTTTATTTTAAAGAGACTGGCTCTGTCCCGGTTGTTTTCGTTGATTGTGATTCAGGGAGCTCACCTGTCACCTGTCCTCCTGCTTGCCTTGAAGGCAGGCGGTGATTTCTGCGCTTTATTTTGCGGGGAGTGCGTGACTTTCTCTTCCGTTTGCTTCCACAAGGCCACGCGTTAACGTTACTGTAGTCTCCATGGAAACTGTGCGTTTCAATAAAATCTATATGTTAATTTATTATTCATATTTATTTTATTTGATGATTTTAGAAATAGTGTGGAAAAAGCTAAATTATCAATTTTGTTTTATTACATATAATTTATTTATTTATTTAATTACCTGTTAAATGACTCTTACTGTACATTTTCCCCAACATAAAAAGTCCCACTTTTATTTTGTTAATCAAAACTGAGCAAAAATTTTAAAAAGTAATGAAAGCTCACGTTTTTAATTGAAACACCCCTGCAGGTTGCTAAAAACCCCAAATTCTTACAAACACACACACATACACACACAAAGGACAATTTGGTCCTGCAGTAGACATAAAACTTTTACATCCTCATGAACAACATAAAAATTTAATGAGAAAAGAAATTCAATTAAATGTACAGTAGTTTCTTGGCTCCACTTACATCATTCATCAAAAAAAGAACATTTTCACATACAATTCTAATTTAGTATTTCCCTGCAGCTAAGCAAAATAGATTAAGGTAGAGACAGAAGTGTAATAACCTTTTGGAAATAAGTTGCACATAAAGAAGAGTCACACTTACAGATTATTAAAAAAAACAACTCAGGATCCATCACTCAGCTCACTCCCATGAGACAAATGTCAGGATGAAAATGTGCACAATTACTACTCTGAGAAGTCGAGTGCTTTTATGTCTTTTGTTCATGATTAGAGACGAAGCCGGAGCTGAAGGGGCTCCTGTGATAAAGAGTTAGAGCTCTGTGGAGATGAGGACTCCTCAAACACTCGGACTCTTGTTTAAGCGAACCAGAGTTCATGCAGTGCGGGATCAGGAGTACAGGCTCCAGTAGATGGTGTTAAAGAGCAGGTAGGACAGAGGGAAGGCGAGGCGGGAGTACGAGTCGATCATGTAGCTGTTGCTGACCAGCAGGTCCACGTTTTCACGCAGAGACCGCTGCCGGCGGAGGCGAGTCCCCTCCATGGGCCGGATGTCCGGGGTTTGGGTTGGCGTGGTGAGGGGGTCAGAGGTCAGGGTGGGTGCCAAGCGTGGGAATGGAGACAGCTCAATGTCATTGTCATGGAAGCAGCCGTCGAAGGCCATCGCCTGGCTGGCGTTAAAGGTGGATGGGATCTGAAACGGTACAGAAAGAAACTCAGAACATGCTGTGAAACATTATCGTGCGTATTGTTTTGTACACTGGAAATTTTCAGCACAGCATGTATACACGTCCAAAATCCATCTTTAGACATCCTCAAATGAAATGTGGGGTTTTGAGTACCGGTTAGTGTTTAAAGGTGCTGTAATCAATATTTTCATATCAACAATAAATGTAATGACTTTGTATAATGTGAAAGGGGTCTCTCATAGTGGTAAAAGTATTCAGATTTTTTACTTAAGTAAAAGTACTAATACCACATGTAAAAGTCTTTGCATTCCAAATATAATTAAGCTAAAATATACTTAAAGTACCAAAAGTAAAAGTAACCTACTCATGTTGCAGTAAAATGCTTCGAGACTAATATTCCTGCTGCATTAAGGTGTATGTTACTGCTGTAGATGTTTGAGGTTGAGTTTATTTTAACTACTTTACATCCTGCTGGGTAGTATGTTTAATCTACAGCAATGCATCGTGGTCTAAAAGATCCTCATATGTTAGTAGAGTCGCTGACCTGTGAGAACAACGTATCTCTCTAACAGTCAGAGAAACAGCCCGTTTACAGCTTTGTGTTGAAGCATTTTCCATCTGATCCAAGGAGGGTTTAAATAGTTTATTCAGCTTAAAGGGTGATTCCTGTATGTTTAAACCTTGGCCCTATTCTTACATATTTTAAAAATGTGTAATAAGTACCAAAAGGTTTGGAATTGGTCCAGAAGATCGCCTCCGCCAGCAGCTGCAAAACAGGCTTCACTGGCTACATAGTGCTTGAGGATAATTGCACTTCAAAAGTACGTCAACTAAAGTGCTTGTTCTTGCCACTGACCGGCTTTAAAATAAAGGTCTGTCTCGGGAGCCTTTTCATAATGTTGTCAGACACTAACAATCTGAGCATGTAAGTGGCAAAACAGGTATTTTAGTGGACGTACTTTTGATGAGAGCAATTACCCTCAAAGACTACACTGCAGCCATCACAGCCCTATTTAATGCTGCTGGCTGAGGTGATCTACTGGACCAGTGGCAAAACCTTCTGTACCTGCAGTGTAAGTCATTTACAGCTCATCATCTGTAAAGACCCAGGTTTAAAAATGCCATAATAAGTAGGAGAATTTTCTCAATTCATCCTCACCATTCACATTCAACATTGCCACAGGGTTTTAAAACTGTGATCTGAAAAGTAACTAAAGCTGTCAGACAAAGGTAGTGTTATGGAGTAAAAAGTACATTATTTGCATCTGAGATGTAGTGGAGTAGAAGAATAAGGTTGCATAAAAGGTAAAAACTCAAGTAAAGAATAAGTACTTCAAATTTGTACCTAATTACTTTCCACCTCTGAACTCTGCGTTTTACTTTGCTGTAATGTGTCTGTTTGGCCACTAGAGGGAGACATTTAGTAAATGATGTGTTTCCTGACTGTCTGTTATTTCCAAGGTTCCCTCCTTGTTTCATCCCTGTGGTATAATAATCCCCTCGCGTCCTCTGTGCTGACCTTCCCCCTCTTCATCTTCCTCATCTCCTCCAAAGTGGTGCAGTAATTCACGGCTGCGTATTCGATCACAGACAGGAAGACGAACAGGAAGCTGGTCCACAGGTAGATGTCCACAGCTTTGACATACGACACCTGGACGACAAACACGCAAGGCACACATGGAAAAATAACGTACAACTGGTTTATTGAAGAAGAAGACATAGAGTCGATGCACATATAACAGATGAAGAGGTTAAACACGTTTAAATATTTACAGATACAATTCCTGATTAGCCAATGTATGGGAATAAATGAACAAAGAGTACATTTAGTAAAATACAAAATAAAAACAAACAAAAACTTAAGCAAACAAACTCATGTCAAATCAGGAAAATATCTCCAATAAAATACATCTTAAGCATTTTGAGTCAGCCAGGTTCCTCCAGAGTCTCGGGGCCCTGATACGAACGCTCCCCTTTTCCTCCCCCTAGTTTTAAGTCTGGAATGTGGAACTGACAACTAATCTCTGCATGAAGTGCAGCCAAAAGGCTTGGACCAATGAGCATGAAGACGTGTAGAGAGGCCCAGTCAGTTGTTACCTGAGGCATGGAGGAGGACACTCCTGTGATGATGGTGGACATCGTCAGAACTGTGGTTATACCTGCAGGAGGAGAAGGAACAGCTGGTTTACACTCAGCATGTTTCCAAACATAAAATAACCTCTGACATCTGGTGGATCCACTTTTAGAAAATGATTAATACACTGAGTTTTGTGAAGTTAGATCACTTAAAGGTTAAATCAGTTTCACCAAAGTGTCTTCAGGAAATACTGATAGTTTTCTCAACCTGAAGTCAAAGACCTTTGCTCCAAAATCCTAATTTTCTTTTTGATTAGTAGTAAGATTCATTCAGAGCAATTAAAAGAGTAGTAATGCATTTTTTCTTCAAAAGTAAAACATCTTTAATTTATTGTTGTTTTACTTTTAATTTAAACCTATTATAGGTTCTTGTGTAATTGAAAAACATTTATTTGTCCAACGAACACAAATCCTTATCCTTATAGAATCAGAATCAGAAAGAGCTTTATGCCAAGTAGTTTTTTACACATAAGAGGAATTTGCTTTAGTGATAAGGTGCTACACGTAGACAAACATAAATAAATGTAGAAAGTATGGAATATTTACATATTTTACATGCCAGTGTAATATTTATTACAGATGTGCACCTGCTGTCTGTCTCAAAATTAAATATCTGTTCACACAGTCAGATTATGTATGTCATCTCGTTTAGGGACAAAAAGCTGCTCCCCACAAATTAAATCATGAGATCACAGGGTTCAGACCCTGTTTTTGGTTCTCATTAAAAATAATATATGATGATACCCAGCGAGACGCGTGCAGGGACGGCCCGCCTGTCGATCCAGAAGGAAACCCAGGACAGGACGACCATCAGCATGGTGGGGAAGTAAGTCTGCAGCATGAAGAAGAAGATGTGCCGCCGAAGGATGAAGTTAATGAACAGACGGTTGTACCAACCTGAGAAAAAGATACAGGGAGGATGCTGAAACCATGTTCTGCTACAACAGCCTTCTGGTTTCAGTCGTTCCACCACATGCTGGAAACCTGGCTGCAGGGATCTGTTCTTTATAGACACGGCACAAAGTTAGAACACACTATCGTCTAAAATAGCTGTTTTTGTTGCCAACCTTTTCTTATGGGAAACCTTAAAGACACATTACACAGGGCGGCTGTGGCTCAGGAGGTAGAGCGGGTTTCCTGTTAACCAGAAGATTGGCAGTTTGATCCCAGGTTCTTCCTGCATGTTGAAGTGTCCTTGGGCAAGATACTAAACCCCCGCCTCTGATTCCATCACTGTATGAATGTGTTACTGTTTGAAAGGTGTAATACAGAGCATTTACATTTAACCATCTCAACTAGGGAGTGATTTATTTGATATAAATACTTTTTAGAGGCCTGAAGAGTTTTTTTAAAGAACATCATTAACAAACATGATTTTATTGTGGTAGAAATATAAATTTTTCCTCTTGCCTATCCTGTTGATTATTTGGTGACCCCTCAGATTTCCCCAGATTGACCCTGAGGTTTAGCAACATCTAGTGTTAAATATCATTAAATGCTACTCCTTTAAGATTTTTTACCGTCTTTAGAGGTAAAGGAGCCCAAACCATGAAAAACAGCCACCACCCAAAAGAATGCAAAACAAAAACCCCACAAATATTTGTAAACACATGTCCATATAGTTTTGGCTACAGAGTAGAAACACTTTGGCTCTACACTCACAAACACACCCACACATACAGACCGGTGCTGCTGTAGAAAGCCAGGCCACTGGAGGCTTGGAAATGCTCAATGAAGAACTGAGACAAGACGATCTCATCCGTCCTCAGAGAGTCGTTCCCATTCTTCCAGTAAAGCATCAGGTCGTTTTCATTATACGCATCTGTGCAGAGAAAAAGAGAGAGAGAGGGAGGTGTCATGTGAAACAGAAAAGAGACGGAGTTTGGTTGAATTATGCTGAGTTTATCCTGCCATTGTTCTATTGTTGCATGTGTTTCTTCTTGATGTAAGAACACCGGAGGCAATGTGTATATATACAGTATATTTATGTATATATTGTGTGTGTGTCTCACAGCTCTCCAGCTCCAGCGAGCAGTTCTGTGTGTCCAGAGGGAAGCTGCTGAAGTCCATCGAGCAGAGAGCCGTCACAGTGACCCTGAAACGCGAAGACAGACTGGATTAAATCTTATTTATCGTACAGGACTTTCTCTGAAGTGATGGGTGATGCCTCCTCTCCTGTGGCCTCTCTGACCTGTGGGGTTCCCCGAGACTCCAGTCTTGCCCCGCTGTTACTCTGTGCTGCCACTGGGGCATACATACATAAACAAAAAAATCAAGTTCCTTTTTTATGCTGATGATGTGCAAATGTATGTCCCAGAGGAATTTTCATTATTTATTATCAAAAGTTTTCTCCAGCTAAATGAAAACAAATCCAGAGTCTGTAACTATTTCACAAAAATGTCTTGGCTCCCGGTCTACAAACAGCCAGAAACCAGGGTGTAATATATGACAGTGACCTTTCATTTAATAAACAAATAACAAAAGTCATACAGTTATGTTTTTATCCATTGAGGAGCATCTCAAAAAACAGGTCTTTTCTCTCTAGGCCTGATCTATATAAGAGTATTTATGCTTTTATATCATCTCGGTTAGATTTTTGTAATTCATCGTATACAGGGTCAAAAGCAGCTGGTACAAAACGCACCTGCTCTGCTTTTAACAAACACTAGAAGACAAGATCATGGCAGGACAGCGAAGCATCAAGTGCTATTCGCTACGGATCGACCTTCAAACTGCCCCCGTAACAGTCAGCCTTGAAGGCAGCATCGACGCTGACATGATACATATCCATAAATCTGTGCACCTGCGGTAGCTCACAACACAAAGGTGGGGGACAAACAGGCCAAATTCAACTTCAAATTTATATTTTTCGCTTTCGATTGTTGAAAAGTTAGTCTAAACTAAACACTGAACTATCATATCAGCCCGTGACTGTAACCAACCAGGTTTGTTTAGTATGATTTCTGAGGCGTCTGTTAGCCATTTGCCTTTTCAGCTAGCTGACGCTAAAGCTAGTGACTGACAGCCATAAGAGAAGTGAGACGCCGTGCTGATGTCATTTGTTACCGTACGTGCTGCCAACAAGGCTGTTGGAAACCAGTGTTGACAGAGATGAGCGTTAACTTGAAAGTGATGCCTTCTGAGGCAGCTGTTCATTACGGCAGTGAGGAAGCTGCCTTCTGTTTCCAACAGAGCCCGTATCAGCCGTGTTTCAGCCTCTATCCACTCACCAGTCACTTTCACAACTGATTTTACTGATCACCTTTAAAGCGCTTCCTGTTTAGGTCAGTTATACTGCTGCATTGCTGCTCCCCTATGAGCCAGAGCCCAGCCTCAAAACCTGAGTCCTGGTTCGGGACTGAAGGTGACCTCTCAGGGCCCCTCAGCTCCGCAGCTCCCTGCCTGAAGACCTGAGACGTCTTTTAAATCACTTCTCAAGACATTTGTTAATGCAAGCACACCATTTTAGTTCAAACATGAAATTTATTTAAATGTTCTGAATTTATTTCATTGCAACCCTGAATAGTTTTTGCTCCTGGTTTTATCATGTAAAGCACCTTCTTTTAGCTTTCTTTTGAAAAGTGCTGTATAAATAAAGTTTATTATTATTATCAAAGCTTTCCCTACAGATATTCAGGTCCTGAATAATCTTTCCTGCTTCAGCCAAGGAAACCTCCTCTTTCTGTCTCATGCTAGTTTACTTTTAGTTGCCTTTATTGCCGTGGCATGTGAAATCCTGTTTTGGGGTGAAAGAGCAGGAAAATAGTGGATAAATAAAGGAAGAGAAACAACAAAGAGTGTTTCGGTCATCTGGACCAACAGGGCTTCAGAGGTTGTCATTGCTTCACCAGTCGTGTCCTCAGAAGCATCTTGAAGTCTGCATCCTACTTCCTCTGTTTCCACCTGTTCCTGTACCTGACGCTGTAGAGGATGTTTCCGTCAGGGTAGACCCGCAGCATGATGTTCTCCATTGTGGTGTCGTGGATGAACGAGCGCTTGGAGTGGACGAAGAAGACGTCAGGAACCCAGATCTTCTTCACGCAGCCTGGAGTCAAACGTCCTGCTCAGATTGTTTCTGGATGGAAACGCCAGCCGCTCGTCTTTCCAGTAGTGACGCAGGTACAGAGTCATGGTGAAGTCCTGCAGGACGCAAAACCAGAGATTTGATATTTGACATTTGCTTATTTATCTCAGCCTTGATTTTTCGATTTATAGCACGTATGTCTGCAACAAATCAGTTATTTATTTGTATCGTCTCTTTTCTCTCTTTTTCTGCACGCTTTGCTTTGTTTGTTCTCGTGTTTTATAGCTTTTTAAAACAGAGATTTGAAAGGCTAAAAAAATGCCCTTGAACTACGGAAGCTCTAAGTATGGAAGACATTAGAGGCCAAATATTGTTTACATTTTATTTATCCGTTTTCCTGTGATAACGAGTTAATGTAACTTGTTTTCTTGAGATCTCTACGAAAACAAAACCATAGTCTGGTATATTGAATGATTGCGGAAAACGTTATTTAGCATAGCAGTGTCAGAGGAACAGGAGAATATTGATCAGTGCGTCACTTATCTCTTCAATCAAGACCTGACACAAGCTCAAATAGCTCTAAGTCTCGCTGTTACAGATAATATACACAGTAGTGTGCATCACCTAAGGAGACGGATAGCAAGGCTACAGCTTTATCACATTTAAATCATGACTGTTTTCAGAAAAAGAACAAAAGTCTAACAAAATGAGAAGGAAAAAAAATCATTTGATGTCAGAGTCTGCCATTTTTTCCCTCTAAGATAGCGTCACATTTACTTTGGGATTACTAGAGCTGAATAGGCTCAGAAGTCAGTGTCAGTGAAGGATGAGATGGACGTTTTTCTGCAGCAGCCCGAGAACAAGAGTTGTCCTACATGCAGATTTTAACCGTTACAGTTGGCAACGCCCTTCCTCGCCACCATTTATCTCTCTCGGCTTGGGGAACCCGATGAAACACTTGTAAGTAAGTGGCCGGTTGAGATAAAAGCAGAGAGAAAATAGGGGTCACAAACCAGACGAACAGGAAGTGATGTCAGAACAATATTTCTTTTAAACCCTCTGAAGTTGCAGCTTTCATTTGCAGCATATGCTCCATTTTATGAACTAACCAACGGTCATGACATATGGAAATAAGAGCAAGTAGAAACCTGCCAAATGTTATAAAAAGATTTGTGCACACAAAGAACAAGAAATTTGAGATTTATTTTGTTTAATTTTACTAATGATCACTTGCTTTAACTTAACTTTTTAAACAGTCACTGTAGTCTAAAGTTGCACAACTCTTAAAATTATGTAATAATAATTACAAATTAGGTTGTATAAATAACTCATTGCTGCTGTTATTATGAATATGCTATTAGTTTAGTTTAGTCGGGAGAAACTTGCTTTGTTCTTTTGTATTTCAGCCAGTGGCATTAAGATGTTATGTTTTGCAAAAATTACACTCCTTGATACTGTTATGAATACGAGGTTAGTTAATAATACGAGAGGCTGCCGTGTTTTCAGTTCAGCTGCGTGTTGACTCCTCAGGTTCACTCTTGTTCCAGTGAAGTGGATTCATTTCTAAAACGCGCTGCTGAACAGGTTTCCTGTCACTTTTGAGGATGGGGTGTGGTGGTTAAAAGTAATAAGTGACGTGACTAGTTTTAATACCCAGTAATAAGTAAAGAAACACTGTTACTTTTAAAGGAGTAATAAGTAAAAATTAACTCATTACAATTTCTGAGTAAATTTACCACCACTGCTGCCAGATATACAGTATAAACTGATGTGCTGTGAAGACCGAGTGCTGCTTTCAGGCCCCTTGTTGCGAGCATCTCTGTGATGACGTTGCACAGAAACCCGTCAACGTGAACATGAATGTGTTTTTTGTGTCTGTTGAGGAATTTTGTGAGCAGTGCAGATCCTTTTCTCTGCCACGTTCGCCAGTGGACAGAAAAGAAATTCATATATTTACCAGTCACCATGAGTTGGATAGGTTGGAATTAACTCCTCACCATGTTGACCTCTGAGATGCTGTCGATGCTCTCCACCTGCACATCGATGCCTACAGGGATGGCTCCACCTGGAACAAGATAAGAACTTCATTCGTTTTGCAGTCAGTGCCTCAAACTTAAAAAAACTCATAAATCAATATACAGCCTCTGCAGGAAATGACACTGTACACCAGAACAGCCTACGGGAGAACATTCAGTCAGATGTACTTTCTGTTCTGCAGAAATGTGGATTGCAGTGTGTATTAAGAGTCATGAAACTATGACAAAGTTAACTGTCATAAATATTTCATACACTTTTCAGTAAAGAACTGTAGGTGGAAAAATGCTGAAACACTGTAAATGCAAATAAGAAAGCAGCACTTTATCAGTTGCCACAATTTTTGAGTTTTATAAACTCAAAAGTCAAAAGTTACCAAAGCTTAAATATTCGGAGTTTGTGTAACATGTACTTTTTTGATTACTGTTAGATGAAATTACTGATTAGGCCAACTCATTGACAGAACTAAATAATTTTAAGTATAACAACCCAGTGTTTTGTGAACAATTAGCTGGTTAAATTCAATTAGTTCAATATTTTTAATTACTACTAAATCAAAAAACACTAAAACCCAAATAACTCATCCCAAAACCTAAAATATTTGTGCCTTAATTACATTAATTACTTCTGACTTCTGACAAATTAAAAGTACAAGTCAATATTATTTCCTATTTAAAAGTTGAGTGAACAAACTTTTGCCCGACAGACTGAACCATAAAAAACATTTTAAAGAAAGAAAAAACGTAAAATAAAAAAGAGCATCTTTTTGTCAGATGATTTTTCTCAACAGCATCAGAAAAACTCCACTGAAAGCTTCAGTAGAGATATGTTTTTTGTCTCATGATGGTATATATTTATTCACCCTACCATGAGAAAACCTTTATTTTTTTAAAAAACACATAAAATGTGTCCGTGTCTTTCAGCAGCTTCTGTCTCAAACACCAAACAAACGGCCCTCAAACATCATTTTGGTAACAACATCCTTTGTTCTCTCCACCTGCTCACTGCAGCCATCGACATCTGTCCTCCACTCTCATTAGCAGATTAAGCTTGTTTAAGCGCTAAACCTGAGCAACCTAACAAACAGAGCAGATACGGACAAACAGCACAAATCCCCCCCCACCACCACCACCCACCCAAAAAACAAGCTTAAATCTCCTTGTTTGCTGCTCTGCCTCCGTGAAGCAATCATGACCTGACAAACTTTGGTTTGTCAAAGAGGATTTCGGGACGTTTGTGGACCCTGTGACGACGTTTGGTGGTCAATCTACTCAGCTTATTTTAGGATTTATCCACCGCTGCGGCCTGCATGCTAAAAAGCTCATTCCTGACCTGACCACAAGCATCAGCAATGATTTTACTGTCCTAAACTGTAACACTAGTAGTATTTTCTTTAGAGTCAATGTTAAAAGGTTAACAATGAGTGCGCAGGAGAAAGGAGCTTACAGCTTACTGCTAAATCACTTCTGAGAAATTGAAACTTACCCTCAGTGTACATGTTCTGCTGATTTACAGCTGAGAAAATGTCTGGATATCCACGTTTAAACTGAGCTAAAACTGGTTAGACATCTAGGTTACATAATGAGGATCCTAACTGCACATAGTTATATTTTGATGCTGTCGAGAGGACAGTTTTAAACCATCTATTTACCCAAGTAAGCGGGTTTTATTTATAAAACATATTTCAACCCACAAAGTTATAATACCAGGAAAAGCTTAATAAAACAAATAAACTATGGCAAAGCAACAAAACGCCCCGGAGAAGACAGGAGGTCATATTGGAGGTCAATAATTACTTTGTTAGAGAAACTGATCATGTAATGCCAAATGTCAAAAGTCAAAAGTGACAGGGAGCCAACGTAAGCCTGTGGTGGCTTTGAGGGGAAGACAACAGAGGCCAGTGCCCCTGTAACACAGACCTTGGACCCCCCTATGGCTCCCCTCTGAATGAAAGTCTTGAGCGGGGTGTCTGGGGGTTCTCCCCAGCATTACACACTTAATTTCCTGCATTGTGGAGACTTTTTCTGCTCCAATTTATTGTGGAAATGTCTTTATCTATACATGGAAACATTAAATTCAGCTAGCAGGGGACAATTCATAAATATAAAAACAGAATGCAATGCAGTAACCAGCAGCTTGTTTTTGTTTAGCTTAAGTTACAAGCAGATTTGTTTCTTTGAAATTTAAATGCGCATGTTTTCTTTCTTTTTTTGCAAATAAAGCTTTCTCAAAGCTTTTTGATTTGTTAGTGAACATTTCTTAGGGCAAGCTATTTTTCAGAACATTTTTAACAAATGCTTTCAAAAAGTGACGGGGACACGTCCCCAGTGTGATGACACCTGTACTTTAATGGGAATCCATCCAGAGGTTGTTAAGACATTTCACTGAAAACCACAAGTGTCAACCCTCATGGGGGCGCTAGAGGAAAGATTCTGCGCATCACCGAAGTCGTTGGGATTCATCCTCTGGGCACCGTGAATGTCTGTTCCAAATTTCACGGCAATCCATTTGAAACTTGTTGAGACGTTTCAATGTTTTTTGCTAGCACTGCTAAAAAGCATAACTGAGTTATACATGGAGCTCAAAATTTAGGCTGGGATCGAATATAATCCCATGATTAAAAAAAAAAGTAGTATCTGTGTCACATTTATATTGTGGAAAACTTTGACACATCCATTCTTATATTCTTTTCAGCTGTAGCTTCATGGAGTTGCTGCACTTAAAAACTATTTAAAAATAACTCAATTACACTCAGTTTTCACCTTAATGCCTCGCAAGAGTTGCCTGTAGTCTTGCACATACATTTTGTTAGTTCTGGTATTGGTGTAATCGTTTCAAAGGTCACTGAAAATGCCTTTTAACCTACAAATCACCAAACCCTGTCTGCTAAGTTAGCATAAACACACATAAACAGCCTCACATAGATACTGGTTTGGGTTTGTCTGTGGCCTCCGTCTGGAACGTGGTTTACAGGGTTACATTCCTGTTTTTATTCTCAAGGACAACAAGAGAAAAAAAAATGTACTCAAAAGCTTCTGTGTGCTTTTTGTGTGAACGTGGATGTAAAGTGTGTTAATTCCACATGAATGTTAGCAGGCCGTCAGCTAGACACTTTATTTAATGAAGTTCATCTGACAGCCAGGACCATAAAGCTCCAGCCGCAGCCCGGCTTTGTCCCAAAATCACCAGCAGTGCAGACTCAACATTCAGCGTAGCCCCAACAACGACTGCTGTTGGTGGGGAAAAACAGAAACAGAAGGTCACTCACGCAGATTTACTGCTTTCCTGTTCCAATATCAGGAATGAGGCATTTTAAGACAGACACATGTGCAAAGAAGATCCGCTTCAACTCTCCAAGTTTATATGACGCACAGATTCAACGTCAAACTTTTTGTATATTTATCATTAAAACATCCTGATTAACCAAAACATGAGCAGTTATTTGTGACTCCCAAGTCAAAACTTTCCACTTCCTGGGCACCATCATCACCCAAAAACCTCATCAGCTCCCTCGCTAAAAAAGCCCAGCAGAGGACGTACATCCTGCGGCAGACAAGTCAATCCATCCGTCCATCCTCACCTCCTGCATCACCATCAGAGAAGAAGGTTATTGGCTGTAAACTGTCAACCCTCCAGGACCTGTTCGCCTTCAGGACTCTGAGGCGAGCAGGAAGGAGTGTCGCCAACCCCTCCCACCCCGAGTAGAAAGTCTCTCCTCAGGCAGGAGGCTGTGGTCCATCAAGATCAAAACCTCACGCCACAAGAAAGCTGCAGCTGGCGCCCATAAGGCCCCGGAGCCCCACTGACACGCCTCCCTCCCCCCTCACATAAACACTATCTACTTATTCTTGTGAACAACTGCGCATTGTTTAGTCAATATTTGTTCGTTTTAAACAGTTTCATTAAAAAACCCTCAATGGCAGAAATTCAGAGGTCTGGATCCAGAACCACACATTTCACAAGGACACTTTCTGGTCTGACTGGATGTCAACACAACAATATCTACTGCTGGGGAAGTGTGTGTGTGTGGGGGGTTGTACCCTGCTCATTATAGCCGTGATTTCAACAGATGCATCTTTTTCTAATTAGCTGATGTAAACAAGTTGATGAGTGAGTTACAGTGAATCTTTTTTGTTTTGCAAAAGACTTGAATTATCTGCAGAATGAGCCTAAAATGTTCTGGAAAAAATACACAGAGAGGATAATTGTACAGAAGAAGACACTATTGTATAGCGTAAAAAATCTTTAGTTCTGGTAAAAACCAAGAAACTGGAGGGAAACTGCACGTTCAGCCTGTTTCACTAACAGAGAAAATCAATGAACAGCCTCAGGTTTTTTAAGCAATGTAATTAGTGAGTGTAGTTATGTAATTGACAGCTTGATTGATTTGTGTTTGCTAAGCATCCGTCACGCAACAGTGCTGGTAACTCTGTGTGTGCAGGTATTTCAAAATAAAGTAAAAGAGGGTCCTATTTTCTCAGTATGGTCCCACATGGCACCAGAAGTTCATGGTTCCTGTATGTTGCACAGATACACAGAACAAAATTATAAACGCAACACTTTTGTTTTGCCCCCATTCATCATGAGCTGAACTCAAACATCTAAGACTTTCTCTATGTGCACAAAAGGCCGATTTCTCTCAAATATTGTTCACAAATCTGTCAAAATATGTATTAGTCACTTCGCCTTTGTGTAGATAATCCATCCACCTCACAGGTGTGGCATATCAAGATGCTGATCAGTCAGAATGGGTATTATACAGGTGTGCATTAGGCTGGCCGCAATAAAAGGCCTTAGGCTGGCCACAATAAAAGGCCACATGGTGCCATGTGGGACCATACACAGAAAATAGGACCCTCTTTTACTTTATTTTGAAATACCTGCACACACACAAGAGTTAGCAGTGTTGCGTTCATAATTCTGTTAAGTATAAATCCGGCTCTGGACTTTTATTTGGGTAAATCTGCACCATCGCAGCGGATGAGCTGCGGCAGTCTTACCTTAATGACACATAAAATAAAAAAATTGTGCCCAGTGCAGCTTTAATGTCGTGTTTTTTTGTCCCAAAATGTTTGTGTGCTCAGCGTTTTAGAATGAGTCGTTTAATCCCTAAACACAAACGCCACAGATGGATCAATTCATGCAGTCATAATGCAGCTTTAAGGCCGCAGGATGTTTCTGTCCGGGCTCCATCGCCAGTGTTTTGATTTTGAATCTGCCTCACCAGCAATCAAACGAGGGGGAGAGGTGAGAGAGATGGAGAGGGATTAAGGGGAGATTCTCTGGGCGGCTTTTTCGAGAACATGTCAGAACAGACTCCTACACAATCTATACTGACTCCACCCGGCCGTGCGTAAGCTGACAGCCGGGGCTGAAACACTGTAATGTAATGAAAGCTCTGTTGACAGACTGAACTGCCTGCCTGCACACACTTAGGTTTATAAAACCTTTAAAGAACCGCAACAGTGGTTTTCTATGTTAAAGCACACTGCAAATTACGTCTGCTTTACATCACAGCTAACCAGTTTGGAAACAGTATATTTATGACTTTAGGATAATTGGATACACAGCTGAGGTCCTTTAGAGGTGCTTTTCTTGAGTACTTTCTTCTCATGCTGCTTCCTACTTCATTAAATCTCAGCTGCGAATATTGTACTAAAAACATTTTATCTGACAGCTTTAGTTAATTTAATGTAAAATAAAATTAACAGTTTATACAGTAAAGTACAGCTGAAACAATTACTTGATCAAGTGCATTTACTTAAGTACAAATCTGATGTACTTTACTTGAGTATTTCTACTTTTACCCCACAACATCTCAGAGGGAAACAGTGCACTTTTTACTCCACTACATTTATCTGACAGCTTTAGTTACTAGTTACTTTACAAATTAGGATTTTTACACACAAAACATTTGAAGAGATTATAAAATATGATTAATATGTTCTACCAAACTACCCAACAGTTTATCCAGCTGAAATGATTCTCACTTAGTTAATTGACAGAAATTTAATTGGCAACTATACTGAGAATCATTTTAAGTCATTTTTCATGTAACAACATTTGATGGTTTCAGATTCACAAATGAACAAAACAAGCTTTGCGAAGGCGCTCTGATTCTTATCATGATCAGTTTGGAGCTTGACCCACACTAGAGACTAAAAGTCAGGATATCTCAGCGTCTGTTGATTTGATTTTGCTCATTCTTTTTTAATCCATCTCTCAGGAGTCCCCCAGCTTTGTGAAAGTGAAATAACAAGTCAGAGGCGGACTCCTTTAACTTCCTTTTTTCTCACGACAACTAGCCAGGTCATTTGAACTGTCCTTTTGCCAGCTGAAATATGAATGCACAAAAAAACAGGTAACAAAATATTACTGTTAATAAGAAAGGAAGTGGAGACATGTGATGCTTTCAGACAGACTTTCAAGGAGAAGGAGAAAAGATCTGCGATAGTAATGCCAGCAATCAAAAAGTCATGCCTGGGGAAACTCTTCCAACCTTGATCGGAGGACAGTTCTTTCCGCCCATCGTCTCTGGGGGCTCTTGTTGTCCAAAATATATTAGAAACCCAAATGAAAAAAGTCAGGCCACATCTACAACTTTCTGCCTTCACCCCATTCGGCCCCTGTTGTAATAACCGTTTTTTCCTTCCTCTCTTTTGGCTACAGCTTTCAGAGGTCTGGCTCGTTTCCCAGATATGTATTTAAATGGCTCATTTGCCACTTTTAATGATCTACGAGTGAAATATAATTTACTCCGATCTACTTTGTTCCGGTATTTTGACGCTCGTGATTGCGCTCACACATATTTTAGATAGTTCCCTCGGCTTTCAGTGTGCTCCCTTGTCGATGTGGTGCTTTCTCCCCTGAGGCACACGGTACATTCTCAATCTTATGTGACCATATATCATCCTCGGGTGCGGCCTCTCATGCGGTGGTTAGGGGGTAAATTGGGAAAAGGAGCTTTGAGCTTGACGTAACAGAAGAATGACGTGAAAAGGTCAGGCTCAAGTCTCCATGCACTAATCTAAGTTTAATTCACTTTAAGGTCCTGCGCAGAGGTAATTTCACAAGTTGTTTCCAAGCACAAGTGTGATAGATGTGGCTCACCATCCATACTTTGAAATATGCACTTTAAAGGCTATTATATTTCATTTTATTTACGTTTTCTGTGGCTTTTATTTACATTATTTAGCTTTTTTCAATGTGTGCATTTACTTCTCTGTCTCAGAGTTTGGTATGGGTGGGGTCTTGTTTTATTTCTTTGTTTAATTAATACAAAGAGGACCAAGTATTTATAACTAACACAGACCTGTACTTTGTATGTGACATTTGTATAACACCTCCACAGGAAAACACATGGTGAAAAAATAATAATTTAGGGATGGATTATTTTAATAGATTTATTGACTCTGCACCTTTAGTGAGGTATATTTTCTTCCTGTTGAATCACAGCGGTAAACAAACCCTCCATCAACAACAGCAACAACAACCTTAAAAAACTGCTAACCCTGTTTTTTATAACAGGAATTAAACCACCAATCAGAGCCAAGGTTTGTTACCTGAAACCGGGGCCGAGACGAGGTCACACAGCCAAAACACCACCCTGCTCGTAAATCAGTTACAAGTATTTGGCATCGTCATGTCTAACTTTAGTGCAGAAAGACCTGATGGGAATTTCTATAGCTAAGTTTGTAGGGATTTATTTAAGTTTATAGACGTCCTTGAGTCGATATATTTAAGTTGGCAGGGCAACAGCAACACGGGGTACGACCCAAATGCAGACCCCCGAGGCAGAGGCGAGCAGGAAAGGTCGGGTAACTGCAGGGATGATAACAGAAGCGGTAACAGGTGTGGGTGGGGCTGTCAGGTGAGTGGACAGGAGGGAAAGACCCAATCCCAGTGTCCCCCCTAAGCCCTTAGCCCTGAACCCTCACAGACTTTACTGATGTCACTTGGAAAGTGATTTGAGTTTAAGAGGCTGCAAAGGCTCAAAATGCTGTAAACAGTAACGGCACAGTTACCTTGACGACGCTGAAACACGTTGCACACTTTTTATTTTATGTTTTTGCCTAATTTTAGGTATTGCAGGCTCTACAGAGTGAAGGAGAGGTAAATGTAAATCTACATTGTCAATAATCAATACACTGTTGTTGGTCAAAACAGCACCATTAGGCAAAAAACTAAAATAAATAGTTGAGTAAATGAAGTGTGTAATAAGAGGATTGCATTCCTCTGACTTCATGTGTTCTATGCACCGTCTTAAATCTAAAAAAAATGTTACTGTTCTTGTTCTTGTTCTCCTATAAGGCATATTTGCAGTGATTTTTCTCTTGCTTCCGGGTGTCCGCTGGTAAACCCCGGGTTTCACGTCACAACGCTATGTGGACAATTCCCTCAGGCAAAGTCTGCAGAAATGCTGCTGTAAAAAATGGCTCAAAACGGGCTCAAAATGTCCGCGAGAGAGCCCTCACGCACTTGACAATCTGAGAGCAGGACAGACCCAAGCCCTCACGGACTTCCCAGGAATGCGCCTCAAAGTCTGTGAGTCTGTGAGGGTGGATGTTGGGGTCGGGCCAAAGTCTGAGGGCATCTGGTGCACGGATGGAAAATGGCCATGAACAGCCCGTCTTCATCAGAAACATGGCCGTATGGGTTGGATATTATCCAGCTTATTACAACCCACGTTTGTGCTTTCAGCTACCTCTAGTGGCTGTACGACTGTATCAATGGAGAAAGTCGGACGACGGATTATAAATAGTCGAAAAAGTCCCACGTGAAAACCAAGAACAGGTAGAGTTTTTTGAGTTTTAAGCTAAGTTTGTTAGCGTTACTAACTTCTGTGACTTCTGTCACAACAATCTTGTCCTGAGCCAACCAAGTGGGTTTGTTGCCTAAACCTAACCAAATCTACAACTCCACGAGACTTACAGGACTTGCCTAACATCCGGTAAGCCTGTCGCTGGGCTGAAAAAGAAAACTGTCTTATATGTCGTTTTGGGACACTTGACAATCGACCTATTTTGTTCTTTAGGTATGAGGATGTGTTGCAATGAAAGGGCAGGAAGCAGGAAGAGAGACGGAGAAAAGGATTGTGACACAGACGGTAAAAATGGGAATAAAGAAAAGAAAAGGCACAAAATACGTCATCACTGTAAGAAGGCTTTTACATGACAAAAGGTTCTGAAATGAGATTTAAAAGAGGACACTGAGGTCTAGATCGTCAGGTAGGGAGTTCCACAAACCAGGGGCCCTTACTGCAAAAGTCACCTTTTAAGAAACAACAGGGGGGTCCCAGCTGAGCAGCTAAGTAAGTTTGAAACATATTTGGGGCCCAAAGAGCGGCAGAGGGCTTTATGTTAGAGGCCACCAAGATTTGACACGTCACACGGTGTATTTCAGGACTGGGGTTCATGTTGGGGGGGTGGTGGTTTTGATTCCTTAGCTTCTTGGGTCTCAAACACACACAGCAGCTATAGGCTTATCTGAGGCAGAAAAAGCTGAGATTTCATTCTGTGTAAAATTATAGTGCGTGGAAATGCCGCAGGGCCGTGGGGCAGACAGTGGTGCTTTTGTTGCACCCGCCCTGAGCGACAGGCGGGACGCCAACCAACCGTATAGCCTGACGAGACAGAGATACGCCAGCCACAAGGAGGCTGTGAGTGACTGTGTGGGTCAGAGACATTTCCTGTGAGTGCACTTCTGAAGGTGCCTGTGCTTTACACAAGTGTCTTAATCTAATCCTACTTCACTGACGTACAGAGGTACTTCCTGCTTAATACTCCACTCCTTTAATGTGACACAGGTACTATGAAGGTTAAGATTTTAAGAACCAACAATGAGCCTTGCACAATGCAAGTAACGATCGTTTAAATTATTGATTATTTTGTCAAGTTTTGCTCTATAAACATCAGGAAATTGTTAAAAATGCCCATCACACTTCAAAACTCAAAAACATCCAATTTGCTGTGACATAAGACCAAATAAAAACTGCAAGTTCTCACATTTGAGAACCTGGAAACAGATATTTTTTTTGCATTTTTGCTTGAAAATAAACTATAAATAATTCATACTAATATTGATTACTGGTAGTGTTGAGGTCAAATCTGGATTAAAATCCTTTAAATTCCTTAAATACTTTAATATTGGGAGATTGTAAATGTTTTCACATAATTGGTAGGTGAAGGATTTTAATACGTCTTCCACCTCAGATCAGAAAGTAAGAATATCTCGTGGTACAAAAACACTGTAATACTGTAACTTTATAAAATATTGAAATAAAACACAAGGGTTCAAATAAGATTCACGCCTGGAAGTCCAGGTATTTCCGGTCCAAAGCAGAGGTCGTCAAAGTGACAAAGAGTTACGTTTTGTCCCGTTTAGAGATTTTTATGTTTAGAGATTAATGAACGAATGAAAGGAAGAGACTGTCATCACTGGAAAAAATGACAGCATTGTTCAAAAACTTAAAAAGAACTATGTTTACGTTGTTTTATGACATAATTGCGTCTTAGGCAGGGATCAATGACTGGGCGCACAAACTGGAGACCACAGGTCGAATCCTGTTTATACCAGCAGTCAGTGTTGGTTTTCTTTCAACCGTGACCAGAGTCCTTCCCTAACCCTCCTAACAGGAATTTGACCATCACGTCAGTACCCAACATGCCCCACCAAAATTTCACTTTCACTAAAGTATTACCAGCAAAATGGACTTAAAGTACTCAGTAAAATGTTCCCTGTCGGTGTTTCTGGATTAATATTCCTGCTGCTTAAATGTGTAACGTGCATAACGATCTTTTTCCATAAGATGATCATGTTTGTAGCGTCGCAGTCCTGTGAGAACCATTAAGAAGTCATCTTTTGATCGTGATCTCAGAAAAACAGCCTGTTTTCAGCTTTGTGATGATGCATTTTCCCGCTGATCCAAGAGAGGGTTTAAATAGTTCATTTAGCTTAAGAAGGAGGAGGAGGATTTTCACATAAACTAACAAATTAATCCTTCCCTTAATCACGAGCACTCAAAACAATTACCACATTTGGAAAAACAAGCTTTTCACTGGACAGGAAGGGGATGAAAGATTGTGATCTGAAACTTAACTAAAGCTGTCAAATCAATTATTTGCCTCTGAGATGTGGCGGAGTAGAAGTCGCATAAAATGGGAATATTATAAGTGATACTGGGGAAACAAGTTGTTTTAGAGGCATTTTAGAGGCAAAATCTGTTTCTACTACTAATTTGCAAAAGCAATGTGTTTTTAAAAAACACGAAGAGAGGAAGTGTCTTTGATTCACAAATGTGCAAAGTCGGACAATGTTAGTGTTGAGCAACCAAAGCACTACATGTTGAAGTTACCTGGTTACACATGTGTTTATTTGTAATGTGTTTTTCACTCTTACCAGAACCACTGTCTTTTTCCACCCGTACCAAAGTGCTGTTGTTACAGGATTATGGTTTGAATCCTGTTCTCAGTCACGTGACCACCGCCCACCCGGACAACCTCCCTGCATCTTTACACTCAAAATGTATTAGACAGAACCATTAAGTAGTGTGTAATTGTTATTCATAGGAGCCGAGGTTGTTTAGACGGGAAGGAAGACAGATGGTTTTAAATATTGTCTAAAATGAGGCCTGAAACAAGGCTGTTCCTGAAAAGAATTTGTGAAAAGTTCGCATTTTAGGTAATAATTTTACTTGATTACAGAGATAATAATTAATTAATGTATATGCAAAGTATCTCCAATGTTCCAAAAATATACAATATTCAGAAATGTTGTGAGGGGAAAGCAGAAAGTCTCCTAAAATGGAAATACTCGAGTAGCATAATCTTCAAATGATGAGGAAATGTACTTAATTAATTCCTTCCTTTTGATTTACACACACAGACTAATAAATGTACAATGTTTATTTCCTTTGAGAGCGTTTAGTTCATAATTTCATTTAAATCCACAATGCCGATTATGAAAACCGTTGCCATTTAGCTTAAACTGTTCTCATCAAATGTGCCTCTCTGGGTCTACTGTTGCGCGTTTGATACTGATGATCTTTGTTGCAGACGTCAGTTAGTTTCCAACCCCTCCATCTGCTCCAGACCTGGAATATAATCCAGATTAATGCACACATCTCCCCTCGACTCACACAATACACACTCACACACGCTCTCATTATATTGCCCAAACCCACAGAGGGACACACAATCACATCTGAGTGAGCACACACAGTCCTACTGTATTTCAAATGCATAACACACACACACACACACACACACACACACACACACACACACACACACACACACACACACACACACACACACACAAACACACACAATAGCATAATCTGGGTCAGTGTTGGTGTTGCCGACTTTTGGATTGACACATCCCCGATGTCTGGGTGACCCAGTGCCCATCATCGCATCATCAATCCACCGCTTTACGCATCATCAGCGCGGGACAGGAGTGATTTTGTTTTTTATTTTGTGGGAGGACGTGTGAGTGAGTGGATTAAAGGGATCAGGGATGAAATGAGGTGTCCTATTGTATCTGCGTGTGGGTGTGTCTTGCTATCTTTGTGAGGACCAGTTTCAGTTTCAAACAGCCGTAGCGAAGACATTTCTGCACTGTGAGGACGTATTGCTTCATTACTTCAAAGGACTGTTTGAAGGTTAAGAATTAAAAGGTCAAGGTCAGGTCGAGGTTGAGGCAGTTAATGATGGTTAATGTTAGGCGCTGGGGAATGCATTATTAAGGGTCCTCACATGTAGCCTAGACAAAGACAAATGTGTGTGTCTGACCTCCGAACCCCGGTCTCATGGCGAAGTCGTGCTCCTCGATCCTCAGCAGCTGTTCACTTTTTATCAGCAGCGTTTTGGTGCTGTCCTGCCTCTTCAGTTTGTAGTCAATACGTCTGCGGAAACAACAACAACAACAACAACAACAACACAAAACACAGTGTGTTCAGGGATTAGTTGGTTTATTACATCTGTAATTGCAGGTTTCCTCTTCCGCTCTCCCCCACGCTTCCTCCTCGCCATTTCGCCTCATCCTGCCAAAGCCGTGACCCTACTCAGAGGCACCACGAACAAACCAACGCACACGCGTGCACATGTTCTCTATCTCACCCACAAAACAATCCTCAGTGCAACTGCAGCACCGACAGAACAGCCTGCTGGGAGCAAATAACGTAATGCAGATAATAAGCATGCCACACTACATTTCCCATGAGGCCTTTCTTCCTCAACTTTCTTATTAGAGTCAGAGTCGAAAGAAAAACTATCTCTCTGCATCATAACCCACCAGTGCTAGAACATAACTAAGTACATTTACTTATAATCTGACAGCTTTAGTTACTGGTTACTTTACAAGTTAAGATTTTTGCAGACAAACCATATAAAAAGCTTATTAAAAAAGTGTTTTATTATAAATAAACAACAGTTCATACAGCTGAAATGATTAGTTAATTTATCAGAAGGTCGATCAACAGAACTCACATTTGTCCGACACTTTTAGTTACTAGTTTCATTTTACAAATTAAATCTTCTGTGCGTACGTTTTGGAGGCATCTAGTGGTGAAGGTTGCAAATTGCAGCCATCTATCCAGTCACCGCTCACCCCTCCCTTTCCAAGTGCGCAGGAGAAGCTACAGTGGCCTTCTTATAATAAACCAAATGACTACTTCTATTACAACTGCGACTTTTCTTCTTCATACGTATTCAATGTAGTGATGTTTGCCCAACAGGACAAACGACGCTACAGAATGAAAAGCGCTTTGGGCTGTTGAAACGTGTCGACTCCCATGTAAGAGGTTTGTATGTACAGAGAAATGCCTCATTCTAAGGTAATAAAATCATGATGTTTCATTATGTAATGTCTTTATACACCACTGAAAACATAGTTATGGATATTACATGGCATTCCTGTTAATAGATACTCCTAAATATTACACATTGGACCTTTAAGATTACAACTAAAACAATTAGACAATTAAGTCTAACTTGTAAAAATATATATTGACACGTTTCCGTACTAGACCTTCATCAGGCAAATCTTCTTTGTCTACACTAATCACCTACTTCCTCATAAAAATAAGGCAGCCATTGCAAAACATTCATCCATATTTCCATGGCATGAATGTAGATTTTTGTAGACTGAATGTACATCAAAACAATATCATAAAGGGTACACAAATATACATAAATAGATATACTCACAAATGTTACTGATGCCTTATATATCAATAGACAAATAACTTGAAATAGCAAATAAACATAACACATAATGACGTATAACCCAAAAACAAAATGTGTCAATATATATTTTTTGCAAGTTAGACCATGTGCTGCAGTTTTTCTTTGCTTCTTCTGACTCTCCTGCCCCCCTCCGACTCACCTGTCTCTCGTTATAGAGGTGATGAGTTATTTGCTGTTCTGATAACTAAGGTATTGACAGAATATTAACTGGCAACTATTTTGATAATCGTTTTTAATCATTTTTCATGCAAAAATGCTAAAAGCTTTCATTGTTCCAACTTCAAAAATGTGCAGATTTGCTGCTTTTAATTTTAATTGTGAAGGTGTCGCTTTGGACTCTGGGTAATTGTGTAATTGGCTGTGTTTGTCACTGTTTTCTAAATTTTTACAGCCCAAAAAAATCATAAAATAGAGAGAAAATAATCAGCATCCATAATGAAAAATAATTATTAGTTGCAGTCGCTAATGTTCAAGATGAGCTCCAGCTTAACAACAGTAAAATCCTGCTTTTACATGAATGTCATTAATACTGTGATATAATATCTCAGACACCTGGAGGTAAACAGGGAGACAATTGTGTTTTTTAAACCAGAGTTTAGTTGGCAGCTCGTCACACATTTCTTAGGTGGGTGGTGTTTTAAGATGTTCTTGGAAAAAAATCCTCTCATCACAAGGTTCACTTTCTTTGTTTTTCTGGAGCGTTCAGCCACAGCTTGTGACCTTTATCAGCGTTATCCCGTGACCTGGATGTATGTAACATAATCGGTTACGTAATAACAGGTTTTATATCAGGGGAAGCTTCTGTGTCTGATGAAGGCCGTGATGTGTGGCTGAAATGACACGAAAGTCAAAGTTTCTTAAACTGTTTCATCAGGTCAAGCAAAACAAAAAATGCAAAGTTTGTATCTGCTAGTTTTGTCGGGCGGTGCTGTTCTCAGAAGTGAACACACTGTGCAGTTAAAGTAACTACAAGCTGTTAAATATGTCTGATGTTTAACCAGGGAAACTCTGACGAGGAGACGTTCAGGATGTAGAAGGTGTAATTACAGCCTGACTCCAACATGCTGGTGTGTTTGTGTGCGTTTAGAGTGGCTAGACACGCGTGCCGTTCATAGGTGAGCACGCGGTGGGAAAAAAGATAAAAGCTGTTTGATATTTTCTCCGCTGACGGATCAAAAGCCTCTTTGAAAGTCACACACCTTGACACACACACACACACACACACACACATTTAGTCCTGTTATTGTGAGGCCCGACTATTTATTTGAGCCAAATCCAATCTCTGTAATCCCTTAAATTAACCTTGAAACAAACCCTGCAGTGCCACCAAACAAACAACATTTAACAACCCCTGATGCTAATTCAGTTAACTCAACACTGGACCCAAACCTAACCACAATATTATCTCTATCATTTCACCGACAGTAAGGACAAATATGATGACAAATGGAAACATTCGGTCCTCGTAAAGATAGAAGGACTGGACGCCCACACACACAGACAAACCTCAAGTCAGGCAAGACAGATGAGGGCAGCCTGGCTGCTACTGTTGACAGCAGCGTTCAACCATAACCACACTCATGTAATACTACACTAAACACACACACACACACACACACACAGCTGCATGGTTGGTTACAGTAATTTAAGTCTCCATTAAAGGATCACTCCAACCATTTGGAAAATATGCCAATTAACCGTCTTTTAGAGAGTCAGCTGGAGAATATGATATTAAATTTATCAAATCCGTCCTCCGTCCTATGACCTCATAGCTTTGAAAGAAGTATTTAGATCCTATACTACAATATATTACACTATACCGATTTCTAATTGATGATAGAAATCTATTTTCCCCACCTCCACCCTCCTCATAAAAATACTAATACTGTTTATATTCTTTATCGTTTTAAAATAAGTCCTAAAGCTAAACCTAAATAAAAATTATAACTACATTTCACTGCTTCTGTGTCTAATTTGTACGTTATTCTTCACATTACTGTTTAAAATAAACATTTTTCTAAGGAGACTGATTATCACTCAGCACTACTGAGTGTAAGTTTTGATCTGTTCAGTGATTTTACTCACTGACACAGCTTGTCAGAGACAAACTGAAGCTGCATTCATCCACTCATTCTTTCCAGCAGAAGCTCCAGGAAAACTACTTTTTTTCCCTCTCGCTCTCTCTATTCGACAAATAAAAAGCTTGTTTGAGGAGCGCACCCTGCCAAAGCTGGAATATTTCAAACCTCCAGTGGTCAGTTGTCTGCTGTGAGCAATAAAAATCTGCACAGTCCTGCTTAAAACAACATTATGGGAAGTATATTACCATGAGCTCACCATTAAAAATAAAATAATACACGGTTAAGGTCATTTGTGGTTTTTATGTGAAACAGGGAAGTGAAAGTGAGGGAACCATGGGAACCTCTGCGGGACGTGTTCCTTAGAAGTGAAATCACAGCTTCCTGACGAGTGCTGGAAGAATTATTATTTAGATCCTTTACTAAAGCAAAAGTTTCCAGGGGGGTGGGCCACAGTTTTCTCAACCCAAGAGGGAACACTTCATCCTTCTATTTAACCAAATTTGGAGATAAATGGTTTTCACTGGACAGAAATATTGAAAAGTAACTGAAGCTGTCAGAAAAATGTAGTGCAGTAAAAACTACAATTTCTGAGATGTAGTGGAGAAGAAGTATAATATAGCATATAATGGAAATACTCTACTACAAGTACCTTGAATTTGTACTTTGTACAATGCTTGAATAAATGTACTTAGACCTAGTTACACTTCAATACTGGCTGGCTGAAGCACATCTGTACTCAAGTAAAACATTTGAGGTCTTAAACGATCTCATCTCTGCTTGAAGCTAGCGTTAGTGTTTTGAGGCTACATTAGCTGTTTCTGGTAAAACACACCTGAAAATCCTGAAAATAAAAGTATTAAAAGTTTTCTTTTAAACAATCAATCTAACACTTAAATGTAAAATTATTTTTTCCAACTTTGGTTTATGACCAAATACAAAATACCTAGTTAAGTTAATGACATTCCCCTCAGCCTCAGCTGTTGTTCATGTTTAGGGCTAATTAGCAAATGTTAGCATGCTAACATGCTAAACTAAGACAGTGGCCACAAGACACAGCTGCAAAATTAATGCTAACGTTGCTCAGGAGCTACGTTTCCATCTGATTGTCATCCGAATTTTAAGCGGACGCTGACAGCAGAAACATCTGATCAGACTTAAGTTACAAGTTCGCTACGTCAGAACATATTTGGCATCTCCCATTTAGCGCGTTAGCTCTTTTTGTCGACAAATGTGGAAACCACCTCAAGCGAAAGTAAAGTTTCTAATGCGACACTTAGTGGAAACACACCTTGATGTTATGTTGGTGTTGTGTTCACAGCGTGTTGCTCTGCCCCCAAGAGGCCAAAACATTTAATTTTAAGAAGCACAAACAAATCTGGTTTGAGAAACATGAAACTAATCATCTGCTGACTCGCTGGTTTTACGTCATTTCACACTAAGCTGTGAGAAATGTGTCAGTGTCTCGTCTGTAATTCTCACCCTCCAAACTTGAATTTCCTGTTCTCGCCGAGGAAGACCTCCTTGTGCTTCCTGCGTCCGGAGTTGCGGCCGCCGGTCACCATGGCGACGAGGCTGGCCACGGCCAGAGCCATGCAAGTCAGCACGTCCGCTTTCATGTCTCACAGGTTTCCCCGCCACAACTGACGCAACGCCAGCATCCCGGCCACAGCTCCACGTCCCTGCAGTCGGCTGCCCAGACCACCTGGCAGGCTAACTCTGGTGGTTTTGGTCAAACATCCCACTGTGCCTGGAAGTTTTCCTCAACCAGAGAGCTCCAGAACATGGGCAAGACTTCCAAACATGGCAAATACATGAAGTTCTCTCTTAAATGCATGTGTTTCTTACATGTATGTTCACATGTCTCTGCAGCAGATGTTTGTGCAGCTCGCCGGTCTCCAGCTGAACATCCCGGCGGATCTCCAGGAATCTCTCTTCGGTCCCTCCAGCTTCTCTCCCCCTCGCAGCCCGTCTGCGTCTGTTTTATCTGCGGTTTGGTGGATCTTTCTATCTCTGATTAAAATCGATATGAATCTATTCCTCGCGGCGATATAGAGGAATGACACTAATTCCACAATAATCCTCTTATCTACAGCCACAGCAATCTTTCACTAACCTACAAACAGTCACACACACACACGAGTCCATCAGTAATCAGGATTTTCTCAGCGGACAATGAAAAAACAGGCACCTGGTGTGATTATATGAGGTTAGCACACACCTCCCACTTGTGTGTGTTTGTGTGTGTGTGTGGTTTTTTTTTCATGAGGAAATGAATCGTGGAGTTTGGAAGCAGCCCAAACAACAAAAGATCGTAAATATCGTCCGAGGTTTAATCCGAGCCGGAGTGGAAGGAGCTACGTCTAATCCAGCCTCACGCAGCGCCTTCCTCAGTTTACACCTCCGGAAGATATAATCCACCACACACACACACACACACACACTAATAACAACACGTGTGCATGTGCAGCCTAATGAGCCATGCAGCTACAAACAACAAAAAATGCAATTTTAGGTGTTGCATCAGTGTTCAGTTTGGTGTTTGGCAATTGAGAAGTTTGGGGAATTAGCCCCTTGAACCATCAGAGGTGTTGAAATTAACCTGAAAAAATACTCAAGATACCAAAGCTGGTTGGGTTAAAGTCACCAACAAATGAGAAAACAAAACATTAGAAATCGTTCCGGCCTTCCACATCACGCAGTGATCATTTTCTGCTGAAATAAGAAGTGAAACCACTGGAGGTCAGCGGAAACAAGATACTCAGCTGCTCTGAAAGGTTCAGTGTGAAAGGATTAGTGGCATCTAGTGGTGAGCGTTGTGAATTGCAGCCAACGGCTCAGTCACCGCTCACCCCTCCCTTTGCAAGAGGGTGGGAGAAGCTATAGTGGACATGACACGCTAAACGATACGTGTAGTCCTCCATTCGTCCAAGTTTCAAAACAAATCAGTCGACTACTACTTTTACTACTTCCTATTCTTTGTATGTGTTCAACAAACACGCTCTGTAGTGAAATTTGTCCATTTGGGCTACTGTAGAAACATGGCGGTGCAACATGGCGACGTCCATGTAAGAGGACCCGCGTATGTTGATATAAACAGCTCATTCTGAGGTAATAAAAACATAACTGTTCATTATTTATGTTTTTTATTATACACCACTGAAAACACAGTTATGAATCTTATCTTGCATTTCTGTCAATAGACCCTCAGAAATATTACACACTGGCCCTTTAAGTTGCTCCTCAAAATGTTATTGGTTGATTTTAAATAACACTTTACAGTCTGATGATGAGTAAAATATTCGTTTTAGGATGACGCTTTACTTTTGGGGCACAAAAGTAGCAGCTCAGAGCCAGATAATTATGAAGTAAGGAGGGATAACTTAGCAACAGCTCAGTATGATCACAGAACAGTAAATGATGTAAAGTAATTAATGAGTTGTTACTAGTTTTGTGCCGTTTTGCAGCCGATTTAATCAGGAACAAGGTCGTTATGTTGATATTTATTAATGAATGATTACTAATGATTCATTAATTTAGTATCTCCCAGTCTGTTCTCTATTAACTCATCATTATCCACTGCAGAGTCCTCTATTCTGAGTAATCCACTACTTATTAACATTTAACGTTGTTGTTTGTACTTTTGTACTTTGTGCTTTTCTTTCTTTTATTAGTTTTGTGCCCAACAAACTCAAAGGTACAACAGGTGTAAGACATGGCCATGATTTGAGTTTAAAACATTCAAAAAAGGAACTGACATGATCGGCCGTATGTGAAGAAGTGACATCATGTCAAAGATGTGTGTTGCAGCGATATCTGCTGAGGTCAGCCAGCCCCGGCCCATCCTGTGCTGTAATACAACCTTGTTGCTCAAAAGGCGACAAAAGGCGAAACTGCGAGGGAGGCCTGACTCTCTCACAGTTTCGCCTTTTGTCGCCAGTTTCAGCTGGGAGAGGCGATTTCGCAGGGATACAGAAGCTCTGTTTGCTTTTTCAGTCAACAAATAAACCACAAAATGTGAAGAAAGGAAATATTCCTATTTAAACTTTATGCAAAAAGGACGGAAACAACATAAAAGTAGAACCACCTTCTTTAGCATCTCAACTGTTCCAACAGTATAGTTTGATGGAAATAAACCTGAGTTAAGTGTGAAGATATTCTGGCTCTACATGCCATCACTGCCTCTCGGACGCCTGACCTCCCTCCCTCTGGACGCCCCTCCTGTCCCCGCCTGAACCCGCCGTGTCTCCGTCCTGGTAAATCACCTAGGCACTGTACTACCTGTCGTCCAGCTGGCCTCCGTCGGACCGCTGATGAATTCAGCAGGTGGAGAGTAGTCTAAATTCTTACGCACTGCACTCTTAAAATCTGGTAGCCTAATTTTACTGAACAATTATAATTATCTTTTTTTTTTGTTTCTATCAGTTGGCGCCCGACTTGGACCTGTTATCAATGTCTGGAACAAGAACAGTGGAAAAAAATCATTATGTTTGTTTATTGGTTTGTTAAGAATGCAGTCTTATCAGTCATAATTGTGCAATAAAAGGTAAAAGGTCAAAGTAAATGAGCGGCACCTGTCCCTCCCTCATCACCGCCACTTTGTGCCTTTAACCCAAGCAGCCAGAAGGTCAGACTTTTTTCCATCCAGCTTCCAGATAAATGTGTGTAACTGTGGTGGGGCTTCTCTGAAAAGGAGAACAAAACTAACTGAAGTTCAGTCATCTGTGATTGTTTTACTTTTCTTTTCAGCTGCAACTAAACTAAACGCTGACTACATGATGATTTAAACATGAGTAAAAGGAAGTGTCCTGGTGCTAGAAGATGAACCCTTTACTGTGGATGTGCTGCCTCATTAGATGCAGCTCTTGTTTGTTTTGTGTGCGACGTGTGATTACAAGTAAACAGAGGGAAGCAGACAGTTCTTGCCTGTGTGCTTGTGTTTGGTGTCTGGCTGGCTGTTTGACATAGCGGCGCATAGCAGCACACGCTAAAACAGCTCTGCACTGTGAAAGCAAACCCCACTGACATTTGATGGGACGGCAGAGGAAACACTGACTCCTGTGGAGGGTCTTGTGTGTAATTGTGTGCGTTTGCCAATCACAACCAAACTCCGCCCATTCAGAGGGTGTGTGTGTGTGTGAGAGGAGCGACCTTACCCTCCCTAAAGTACCTTCTGTGGTGAAATGTTTGTGTGTGTGAGGGTGTGTGTGTGTGCGCGCTGCCTTTTCTCTAAATAACCTGTTGATCCAGTCACTCAGTCTCAGGAGGCAGCAGACTCGGCTCTTCATTTGTTCCTCTTTCTCGTGGGTTTCATCTAACCAGGAGCTTCAGCTGAATCGCTGTAAGTGTTTTCTCAGATTTCAGTGCTGTAACAGCTCAATGTGGCATCACAGGACTCTGAAGAGGTGACTTATTGTAGTTATCAAGAGATAGAAGCTCCTGTAAGTACTATGTTTTTCTGTAAAACTACTACATTCATTTTGTAAAGTTAGTATAGTGTTGAGTAAGAATGCTCTAAAGTCTAGAAGAATCCAAACCTGTTTTTTTCGGGTCAGCAGCTTAAAGGTCACTTTCAGCGCTGGGATGAGCTTTAAACTGCCCAGAAACTTCTAAGAAAGAGTTCATTCATAAAAGGAATCAGCTGGTTGAACACAAACTTAAATCACATGTGGTCCATGATGAAAGCTGCTTCACTCAACCGCCTCTGCGACGAGATAAGCTCAGAGCTTACCTGAGATCAAAGAGTAAGTGCTATAAAGGTTTTAATAACTCGTCATATATAAAGAAAATGAGTTTCATTTTGTTCGCTGTAGCTTGTTTTTAGTGGAAACTGTGCAATACTTTATTAATTACATGAACAATTAAGACATTTATTTTGTGCAAAAGCAAAAGTGTTAAAGTTGCATAGAGGCAAAAATACTCAAACACGTGACACAGAACACATGTGTTTACTCGTCAAAAGAGATTTCGGTGCACAGGTGAGCTGTCAGGTAGCAGGCAAACAGTCAGCAAATCAGGGAATCAGCAAAGGCAGACCTAGAGGTAGAGGATGATGCGGGACAATCAGTGGTGCGGGGGGGTTGGTCTCACAGGTAGGTATCGCAAAAGGACAGGAAGTGAAGTGGTCTGAAACGAGAGGAGCGGTGAGTAACAAAATAAAACAGGAAACAAGCAACGGATGAATGAATGACATAAACACATACCGCAGGAGACATGACAGGACCTGTCACATAGAGGCGGATTGGCCTGTTCACATACCAAACATTTAAGTTCATGTGAGAAACAAATATATATGTACATGTAAATATTATTAATGTAAAGCTCATTGAGTTTAAGATAACAAAGGAGCGCACCAGAGGTGAAAGAGTTATTATTAGTGTTTTAAAAATATCTAGACGTCATTAATAACTAATATTATAAAGCATTGCTGGATGCAAAGTTATTAAGACTCTAACAACATCCCTCATTTGTCCCAGTTTATCTTAAACACTGTGTGCTTTAAGTGAACAACACTTACACGAACACACTGTGCTCACTTTAAAGCTGTTCTGTGAGTCCCTGCACAGTCGTTTATCGACAGCTTGTTCCAATTTCTCATATTTTATTCAATATATTCGTCTCTACATGATACGTGTTGCTACATCTACATTACGTTTATTCATTTAGCTTTTATCCAAAGCGACTTACAGTTACTAATTATGTCATATGAGGTTGCACACCTATGGAGAAACTAAGTGTCTTGCTCAGGGTCACATTAGTAGATGTGTCACACCAAAGGCAGGCGTCTTACCCACTGTTCCATCTCCATGCTGTGTGTATTTTAATGTTAAGCTCAATTTAAGCTGTAATGAGCTGAGCTCTGGACCTGGTTGCCTTGCTTAACCTTTTTTGACCTTGTAAAGTCAGCTGTTTTGGTCAGATGGGGCTTCGGTGCACCTGTTTTCCAGCAATGAGTAAATGGTCTCTCTGTCAGAAGTTTGCTCATTTGGAATTAGAAATAATTTATTGATTTGGTTTTCTGCACATTTGCACAAATACATTTATCTGATTTTTCTTTTTAAAAGAAAAAGTTTTATGTTTTGTTTCAAAACAAAAAAAACAAGAGACAGAAGTCAGCTTGTTTTGAAAATTGGAAGCAAAGACAAAAGTCATTTCTCATTAAGTGTGGTATTTGATCAACTGCTGCAGAGCCTTTTTTCTCTGTGACCGAGAGGATTTATTTGGAGAAAATCCAACAAAAGTGCTGCCCTTCTTCTTCTGCCAACGGAAAGCCCTCAGCAGTGAGGTTGAGATAATGTGCTTCGTCTGCACTGCATAATACTTTAAAAGGAAATTGTCTTCAGCTTCATTACAGGAAAGATCCAGTGTAAACACATGAAGACTCTAACAATGTCACCCGCAGCTCGCTTGACTCACCTCCTGCCAACAAACGTCACAACACTTCATCACCATGAAACTGACTCACCCCCCCTCCTAAAACTTCCTCAACCTTTAAGACTAATTGACGGCTTTATCAGCGGCCCGGATATACCTCAAATTTCCATGCGCTCATTGAATTATGGTTCCAAGTTCACCTGTGTTTGCTTTGAATACTTAACACAGTGTCAAGATAAGGTTTTATTGTGCATGAACAACAGATGTATCTTCTTCTCCGTCTCTTAAACCACTCGAGAGATAAGAGGAAGATGCAGGGGATTATCTGAAGGAACGAGAGCGAGAGGAATGGTGCGGAAGAAAAGGGTTCCACATTTTTGCGGTGGATGAAAGAGCGCATGGTTTCAGCCGCAAATCTCACTTTTATGTTTTGGTTTGAGAGAAGGCAGCCGGATCCTCATCAAAGGATCAAACCTGAATTCTACCCTGAAGGCTGCACATGTGCTGTCACGTTTTGTGTTGTATATCTTCCTGTGTCAGTTTCATCAGAAATGCGCCTCTAATTATATTTTTTCTCTTCCTTTTTCCTTGTCTGTGTGTGTGTTTGCTATGATGCCAAACCACCCAGACAGCTCCGAGGAAGACCCTGCCGGAGAGGGGATAGCCTCGCCTGAAGTGGCCTCACTGACAGAGCTCTGTGTCCGTTTGAGTCGTAAATCTGCGTAGCTGAAAGGAAACCATGTCAGCGATACACACCTTGGCCTGCTTCCTCCTCTGGATCAGCTTTGCCACCCAGAACAAAACCCCAGGTAAGACACAAATGCCTCTTTGTCCAGCAGCCTCAACTGATCCGTAAACAGGGAAACATTCACAGGGATTAAAAACAAAGAAGGTTTTTTTTTTGCAGAACCTGACGCACAGATACAGTTTCGGAAAAAAATACGATCTGTGCATCTTACTTTTGCAAGGTTGGGAGGCTTTTCTTTCTGCAACAGAGAGCTGTCCCTAATTAGTCAGATGGCTTATTCAAACGTTTGGTATGAAGTGACGTCTGGTATGAACTCAGGATGGAAATATTTTCCCTCCACAGCAAGTGAAAAAGGCTGTCAAGCAGCTGGACTTCAAGGAAACGTCTGTCTGGTCTTGTTTTAACGAGTTCAATCCCAAGACTTGAGGTACATTACTCATCAACTGCATTGCTGAGAGCTGGAACAGAAAGAAAAAAAGGGATAGAAGCTGTGAAATGTCGAATGTTAAAAACAATATAAGATGCTAAGTCCATGTAAACAAAGACAGACAGTTACGAAAAACACAAAAAAGGCTGCAGCCTGAGGAAGAAAAACCTGTTGTAATTCAGAATAACTGCCAAACCAAGAAAACCTCCAGTAAGTGCCTGTTTGTGCACATATTTATCATATTTACAATAATTTCTCACTTTTCAACAGCTCTATGCTCAGCTATGGTTTTACCACATAATTGAAAGCATGTATTACTTTATCATCCCCAAGAAGACTAGAGACACTCAAGGAAGGAGGTCAAGGAAATGACCATTTACAGCCAGCGGTTTTTCAGACAGACTTGGCGGAGAACACTCTGTTTGAGGGAGCGGTCAGATTTTTTTCCTGGACAGAATTCAGGCTGGAAAGTTAAGATTGTGCTATCGCTGATTTTGTAATCGCATGGAGAAATACGCATCTGCTTATTTATCAGTCAAAGTGCGTACATGGATTACGTTGAGTGTTTAAATGGTTAAAGTTAAAAGTTAATGTTTATTGTGTGTTAGCTACCTTGAAGAAATCGCGTTTGCTCAGCAGATTGTTCAAGCACAAAGGCTAAATGCCAAGACTTTCTGCAAGGACACCAAATGTCACATTACTGTGCCGGCCGGGAGGTCACCAGGCCGGCTGCTTTGCGACACCTTGCAGGCGTGAGTCATTACTCTGCTGCTGTTAAAACTGCGATTCAGAATTAGAGAGAGAGAATGAGAGGAACAACTGTGAGCGAGAGCTGACGGTGTCAGCCAAACACAGCCTGGAAGGTGCGGACAGAACAACCCGGGTGAAAAAACAACAATCACTCCCTGCAGTCATTCAGCTGTTGTCTTGCCGTTAACTGCCACGCACTCATGCAAACACATGGATGTATATCTGCAGTACAGCAAACAAATGGTAATCTGACACCCTCAGGCACAAACCAGTGATCTGGTTCCAGGTTTGGAGTGGTTTTCTGAGAAGAAGTCATTTCTCCAGGATTGATGTCAGTAGTTGAGTTAATTCAACGCCGCTTTCTGTGGGATCAGCGAGGCATTTTTTACCCAGTAGTGATGTCAAAGCAGATGTTTTGCCTTTGACAGCTAGTAAAAAGTTTACTCAGAAAGGTCACCATGAGGACAAAAGGTAAAAGAGCAGTTTGAAGCTCCTAACTGGAACATTCGACTAAGATTAAATATTAGATCAATAAATTGTTCTGGCAGCAGGATTTAGACAAGATCCTTTCTTACCTTGTCATCGCAGGTGGAAAACACTAACTATGGTATCACTATTTGTATAAGGGCGTGGCCAAAAGCACTTTAACGGTCTTAAAGGAAAGGTTCAAAAGTTCATCATGCTCAGTCCTCGCTTTGTGCAAAACTGTGTCCAAATCTGAAGCTTGTATGAAGCGTATATAGTCAAATCAAGTGAGTAGCTTCCAAAGTTTTTGTTTTTTGCACAATTGTCCCTGTTTGTGTTAATATTCCTGCACTGCAGCTCAACAAGTAAACACATAAAAGGGGAGTTTTGTAGTAAAAAAAGACTCTCAGACAGCTGAAGCCTCATTTTAGCTTTAGACAAAGGTTTGACTATATTTTCTATGGAGCACCAAATGTGATTTGATCTGCTACTGAAAATAGACCCCTACAAATGTACTGTTCTCAAATTACTGAGCCTTAAAAAAAAAATATATATATATATATATAATTTCTGTGAGCTGTTTGTAAACATTTACATCTTGAAGGTGGGGCAAAGAGCCAGGTAGTCCGAATGTATAGAGAGACTAAAACTCTGTTGTTGTGGAAAAAGCACTCAAAAAGGCAGAAACAGAGAATCAAAGAGAATCTGCTTCAGCTACATTTTCCCAGAGCTCATGATTACTCACACAAGCTGTTTAATCAACTTACACTCTTGTACCTTTACGCAATGTCAGGATGCTGGTCTGAGCAGGATCTTTCCTCTACAGCTGTAGGTTTTAGTCTTTTCATGAGGTTTGTTGACATTATAGAATAAATATGAGCCTGTTGAACCTCCAGCGTCATTATCGTGTGGTTATGAATTAATGACACTTTTTAAAAAAAGTTTTGCATTTATTATTACCCCAACAGGTTGCACCCAAAGAAATGTGATTTAACCAGTTGGATTATTTTTCTGTCTCAAACAGCTCACCAATCAGAAAGGCTTGTGCAAGTTAATCTGGGAAATGAATACCTCTGTGTGATTCATTATATTGCACACAGGCTCAGGCAGGTCGTCAGTGCTATTAGCTTCAGTGCTGTTGAAAAACAAAACTTAATGTAGCGGGGTATGATTGTTTTGATAATACTGCTATCACAACGCCGGTTTCTGTTTTCAGTCAGGCAGGCTGGCTGCTTCTCACGATGCCATAGAGAGTCGTGTAAAAACTAGAAACTTTTGGTAAATGTGAAAGCTTTGCCCACTTGTATTTCACAAGAATAAAGTGTGATTAATCTGTCAATAACCGCTGAGATTATTAATCCACCCCCTCACTGGATGTGTGGCAATAAAGGGAAGTTGAGGGTGAATACTTCCACAGCGTGTTCACTGTGTAACACTCACCAAAAAAAACAGGTCCCTGTTTCAGATTAAGGAGTTGCAACACTTCCTGTCACTTCACTTCTTGAAGTGTTTTTCCTTCTTTTCTATTTGAAAGTTTCCTTTAAACGATATCTTGGTCACTTATTTACTTGAACTGGAGTCAAGTATCACTCCAATTTTGTTTGTTATCATAATCAGAAACTCTTCTATTGACCTGGCATGTGTACACATACACGAGGAATTTGACTCACTGCACATACGCAGAAGAAGGATGAACGAACAAGCTCAACAAAAACAGACACAAACTACCATGCACAAATACACACATACACATAAAGAAAAACAACATTTGTAGACAGCAAGGGAAAGTCTAATGTTTAAAATCTGGTGACCAAAGCAAAGAAAACAGAACAAAAAAAGAAGAAGAAGAAAAAATAGTAGAGAGCAGAGTGCCAAGGCGGCCGTCTGTGGGGCCATCGGATTATTTCATGGCTACCAGCTGTAATTACCTGAACTCTAAATACTGCAGTACCACTGAGCCTCCACAGCTGCTGTGACAGACAAATCACTGTAACCTGTGTGTAATAATGTACAACGGATGAAAAGGATAATGTTTTGTATGGTTGTGTGTTGAACTTATAGTCATCAAATGCCATAAAAATAAAGGTTATAATCTACAAAACCTGAGCTTCATTTTGTGTGTCATCATTTTGTGTTATTATCAATTTAAAAGTGGAGCTTTGAGACTAAATTTGGAGCGACTGCCGACTCTGATTAACCCTTTACTTCTCTGCCTCCACTGTCAGTACAAATGTGTTCATTGCCGCTCGGTTGTAAATGTAAACCAGAGTTCGCAGAGTTGTTTGTTAAATTGTAATCTGAACCAACTAAAAGGAAAACAAGCCCCACAACACAAGAGTTTCCAGGTATGAGCAGAGTGATGCTGATATCTGATATCTCAGTGATGCTCACTTAATCTTTTCCTTGTACAGTACAATGAGTTTCTAACTGCAAAGCTGGATTACCAACCGGCTTCCCCAGCGTCCTCAAATTGTATATCACATTGTATTTTGGTAATTTGGTTAATTTAATATGTTGTGTTGCAGCACCCAGCAACAGGTACATTACTCAGCCCGTCCTCACTGGAAAAAAAGTCTTCATAGGTTGATAATTATAAAGCTTTTTACGACCCATATTTACACTGAACAAAATTATAAACTTTTGTTTTGGCCCCCATTCATCATGAGCTGAACCCAAAGATCTATAGACTTTCTCTCTGTACACAGAAGGCTTGTTTGTTCAGCTCATGGTGAATGAGGGCAAAAACAAAAGTTTATCATTTTGTTCAGTGTATTTTTTTTGTTAAGCCATGACCTCTAGTGAGTGTTTGTCTATGTGTTGCCCTGCTATGGACTGCCGACCTGTCCAGGGTGCACCCTCGCCTTTCGCCCTATGTCAGCTGGGATTGGCTCCAGAGGACAAGTTGACATTACCAGCTAACTTGGGTACTGACATTAATCTTGTAGCCCCATCTTGTAGAGGTGCATATTAGCTTAAATGACCACAAACTAGCTCACATATTAAAAACATGAGGTCAGGTAGTTTCATTCCAGCATGGGAGCAGTGGTTGGTTTCTTGGTCATGCAAAAAGCTTCCATATGTAGTCTGTTGTTTGCAGGGTACTCAGTGTGAACGTGTAGACACCTGCTGCACTGAATGCAGGAGGTGGGGCAACAGCAAGTATGTGTCCCCTCCAGGCCGTGTTCAGACTGACTTGAACCATGTGTGAAAAATGCAGCCCTCTCATTCCCTTGAATGGAGCCAGTCCGTCAGTGAGGTGGGGGGGCCAACACAGGGGAAGTCAGGCTAAACAACCAAGGGTTTTCTGGCTAAGAAGCTGAACCTGCTTCAACTTTTGCTTTTGGTCAATCACAAATACACAAACGCACATATCTGGTAGATAACTTTGTATCATGAATGGCACGTTTTTACTGTTCACGTCACAATCTTCACACTGAAAGGTGAAATTGTTACCACTGTGGGGAAATTCCAGCTTTGTAACGTTCTGTTTGTCAGTATTACAAACAGTGTTTTAAATTCCAGGGTCGTATTTCATTGTCTCACATATCCCTGAAGCAACGCGCACCGACCAAAGCAGTTATTTTAAAGCCAGTGTTAAAGGCTGTCTCCAGCTGTTCATCCCCTTCCCCCATCTGATCTTTTCCCCTGTCTGTTTCTCTCTGTTTGTCAGCCTGCATCTACACATCAGCTAATCAGTCTGCCTCCTTATTTCAGCCTCTGCGGCAGTTACTCTCTGCCAATACTCAGCAAACGTTAGTTTTCTGTCTGGCTCCTTGTGTGTTTGCCTCACAAACGTGTGTGTTCTTTGGGCCCCAGGATCATAGTTGCTTCCCATTTGCTTCCTCCCAGTGTGCCAGCCACACTTCAGCCCATTCTCTTCTGCCAGGCTATCTTCTCTGGCATTACCTCAACACTCCCAGTCAGCTCCAACCCTGGCTTTCATCCAATAATCATTTACTTATTCTCAATAAAAACCTTTATAACTTCCTGTCTGAGTCCAGTCTGTTAAAACATAACACAGAGGCAAGTATCCTTATACCCAGAATCCAGCCCCTATCCAAGAGTTTGGTTCCAGAGCAGGTGTTGTGCACACATCTACTGGATGTACTGTATAGTTGCTACTCCTCCACCTCCTCCACAAGTTCAAGCACCATCTTCTCCACAGGAGAGATGCTTCATTGATAGGTCTTCACCCAACTGGCCAAACACCAGATCCCTGCACCTAAACTTGCAGGTGCCTACATGTTGGTGTCCCTATATTACCTCTTTGGCCTTAGCTCGATTAGGCCCCCATGCATGCAGGGCAGGTCACCTGTAGCTCCCCTGTTGGGATCGCCTCCTGGAGGATCCTTGGTTTCCCAGTTCTGGGTGGGGTTGTTCTTTTTAGTTGGAGGTGTTTTTCATGTGTTTCAATTGCGCCTCACTTGTGAAAACTTTGCCTTGGGAGACCCAGTTTTTCATGGTCACAGAGACACACGAGCAAAGTCATGCAGAAGCATTCATCGTTCATGTTGCTAAACTACAGCAGCATAACAACCTCAGACTAACCGATATGAAAACTGTAAAAATTAAAAACATTGAGGCCTCATCTTGACTCTCTGGGTCTTCTTTCAGATGTCACTGTGACGTGTTTTGTTTCGGAGGAGTGCTTACTCCCCTGCAGCTTCCAACCGGGCAGCAAAGAGACCATCGAGTGGTTCAAACAGGACGCAGCGTTTTACAAGTTCAAGCGGACGACGACGACGATGACGATGACAGCAGGGAAGATGATGATGATGATGACAGCAGTGAAGAGCTCATGCCGGGTGACGACCGAGCCTCCATTTTCCCAGCACTGGTTTCCCGGGGCAACGCCACACTGATGATCAAACAGAGCACTCTCAAGGACAGAGGCATGTACAGGTGTCACGTGAACACCACGAAGGGCGAACACAATGCGAAGGTCATCGTGAAGGTGGAAGGTGAGTTTATAAATAAGGTCAGATGTAAGAGCGCTCTGAGGTACAGTTTAAACAAGCTGTGACGATTCAGCCCGGTTAGTTTAGGCGGGTTTGAAGGTCATTATTTAAAAGGTTTCTCTCTGCTTTCAAGAGGGTAAACCAGCCCCTTCACTCGAACTGACAGCAACTATTACCCCATAATATTACAGAGCAACACATATGTACTAACTATTGTTTACCTAGAAGTGGGAACCAGTGTGCAGGGAAGTCAGGTGATGGGTGAAGGAGGGACAGTCTGTGGGCATCCGGTGGACAGCTTGTGGATGGCAGGTGTGGGGAGCTGAGGCAGGGACAGAGAGCAATGCAGAGGGCCGGGGAGGAGACAGTGTGGCCGTAAGAAGGGACGGAGAGGCGAACTGTGACACATGTTTTAATAATCAGTCAATAATCTTGACCACGAGTACTTTTCCACACAACAGCAGGATGTAGGAAACTTGGCAACCTTGCTGAGGAGCTCTTAATCAGCTCGCCGTGGCTGCTCTGGACTCCTGTGCAAAAAATGCAGAAATAGAAACATTTTTGATAATCAGTCGCTAATAGTGCTAATCCAAAGTGACAAACACATTCCTGTGGCAGCTTCAAATACAATTTTAAACATTTTGTTTCTGACCAACACCTGCATAACTAATGAAATCCACATCACCCTCAGCTGTACTTTGTGTTTAGTGCTAAATAGCAAACATAAGACGGTGACATATGTTTGCATTATACCTGCTAAATTATCAGCATTTTAGCCTTGTGAGCATGTTAGCATGCTGATGTTAGCACATTTAGCTCAACTGCACTGCTTACAGTCTCACAGAGGTGCCAGCGTGGCTGCAGACTCTTTGTCTTGTTTCATAATTCCCTGCTTTTATTCTCATTGCCAGGTGCATAATTACTTCAAAATTACTTCAAGCCTTTCTGCACACAGATTTTCATGCCAGTAGCTTTTTTTCTACCACACAACCCCCCCTGGGAGGCTTTGTAGTTAAAGGGACATTAGGGGACTTTTAAATTGAATTAAAAAACTGTGTTTCTGTAAGAATGTTTGTGGTCGTATCATCCTTGGTTAACAGAGCTCTAATGTTATCTGCATGAGAATGATATCACCCACAGTCAGGCTATATTGGGCCCTGGCATTTAGAGTCTATCATCAGGGGCTGCTGGGAAACATTTCAGCATGCTGTGAGTGCCTTTGTGTGTGTGTAGCTCCCATCAGAGGCCTGTCAGTGGAGCTGTCCAGGCTGAGCGGCTACGAGGAGATGAAATGCATCGTCCGTAATGTCTTCCCGGCTCCTCGTGTAACCTGGGCGACCGAGCCACCCACTTTCGAGGACCTCCGACCGGTCACGCGCATGCTGGCCGACAAACAGAAGCTGTACACGGTCGACAGCCGCCTCAAGAGGCTGAACGGACACCCTGACCTCATCTACATCTGTAAAGTCACGAGTTCCTACGGGGGTCCAACCTGGACCGCCTCACTCAGGGAAAGAGGTAAAAGGACAGAGCTCTTTTCAGTGAGGAGAGGTCTCTACCCACACAGTTAAAAGTGATTTTAAGTAGGGGTTGTGTTTTAATAATACAGCAATTTACACAGCATTTCAAAATATACCTCTAATTTGAAAGGCATGATGACACATTCAAAATAATGTTTTATTTTTAGGTTGTAAATGCAGCTTTCACATGCTTTAATTCTGTTTATTTACTTGCTGGAGAAACTGACTGTTTTGTGTCTCACTCTCTTCTGAAACCAAACCTACATCATTGTTTACCAGTAGATATTAAAGGAACTGAAGGAAAAGACCTAACCATCCCCTGCCACGCCCCTCCTTACCTGAACGAACCCTCCCTCGATTGGAGCTTCTCCAACAGCGAGGACCCCTCCCACATCCTCACCTACAACAGCCGGTCGGGGGACAGCACGTCCTCGTCACACTGGGACAACCACGTGGAGCTGGACGGCTTCAGGGTCCCGTTTGGAGACGGCTCGCTGCGACTGATGGACCCAAAGCACTCGGAGCACACAGGCAGCTACATCTGTGTGTTCTCCCTCCCGTACACCACTCACACCGAACGCACTGAAGTCACCATCCACAATCCTGCCGGTGAGGCCACAAACGCTGACCCCAAAGAGGCAGACTGTGTTAGTCTGTCAGTACTTTCTGACTTTGTGTCTGTAGCTCTCCAAGCTCCAAGTCCATTGGTTCTAACTGAAGATGTAAATAATTTAAAAACACCTAACTAATTAAATCAAAGAAATGTTAAGGAATTTTCTCAAACAGCTGCTTACTGTAGTTTTTAAAATAAAAAACAGGAACAAATAGTGCATTTGAAGCTCCTTGCTTGCAAAAAAAGAGATTATTTATCAAAAAGATCATCTTATGAATATTATAAAATAAAATATCGAGTCAGGAGCCTTGAGTTGTATCTATAAATAGATGGGTTTTATCTGCCTGGGTTTTGAATTTCTGACTCTGAAACAACACAGTGAAGGTGAATAGAATTACATTTTCGGTGCTCAGAGTGTTGTATTGTAAGATGGCATGTTGTAGATAAAAAAAGAAATCACTTAATTTCTAAATTAATTATCAAAAATTAAATATTAAAAATTGTTAGAAATTACGCAGTTGAGGAGTAGGGTAATATTTCAAGGAAAACCTCATGTCAACAATAACAATTTAAGATACAAGAGAAGAATTAGAACTTAGATAAAGTTCTTCTAGGACTGGGCGATAAAAAATATCATATGATTTGATATCGATAATTATCTTGATAAACGTCAAATCATCTTTTAGTTTTTGAAGTTTTGCTCTTGTGTGAAAGGAAAAGAAACCAGATGGTTAAACTTTTCTTAATGGTCAGAAGATGACAAACACTTGGTGCCAAACAATGAATCACTTCACATATCTGAGGTAGAATATTCAAAACAAATATGATTCAATCTTCTTTTCAACAAATGCATGAGAAGAAATAAAGAAAAAATAAAACAAAATTAGGTAATATGTTAAATTATTAATTCCTTCATGATTTAAACGAATTAAATAAAATTTTATTTACATTTATTATGGCATTTAATAACACAAACTTTAATCTCAGAGAATATCTGAGATTTTTATTGTAATTCTTGTTATTAATTAAAATAAATTAAAAATCCAAAATTAATATTAAGTACATTTGTTATGAAATCAGTTGAAAAATACTAACAATAATAAAACGATATATGGATTGTATAACAAACGGGATTGAAATATAAAGACAATGACATTCACTTTTCATAACAGAAAATGTCTGTTAGTTGTTGTTTCTTGTATTAAAGTTAATCTGTGTGTATTTGTTTCCTATGTGCAGGTGAGCAAAAAATTTCAGAAGCGTCGTCTTATTGGTGGGTTGCCGGTCTGGTGATTGCTCTGCTGGTTCTTGCTCTGGTGGGCTTGCTGGCCTACCTGAAGGTGAAAGGTAAAGATGGACCCAACAATCATCACAAATACCTGCATTAACATACTGTCATTCAAACTGGGCGTGGGCAGAAACAGCCTGGGGTATCTGGGATGAGTCTTAAACTGTTATTGCTATTACAATTTATATACTTTATCTTGTGTGTCAGTATATCATTTTCAGTTTCTTAAAAAAGGGTATTTTACGGCCAATACAGAAAAACATTTTCCAAATTTTTTAGCATAAACAGCAGCTATTCAGTTGGTTTCTTCACCAAACTGCTAAATAATCATACAGAACATTCAGACAGTGACACATTTTATTAGACTTTGTAGTTTAAATTAAAAATGCAATTCACAACTGTGGGTTTTCATCATTATGTAAGTACAAGGACTGAAAGGTAAAGTCTCCAAAAAATCTTTATTGCAGAATTGAACTGCTAAATGATGAGTTAATGGTCCTGATGCAAGTGTTCAATGATGGAAGAGCATTCAGGTATTTTACCCAGAAAAAGTGAAAAAGTATTCTGTTACAGCTAAAAGCTTTCAGAAGCCTTCAGAATCCTACTTGGACAAGTACAGAGGTATTATCAGTGAAAGTACTCATTAGGCTGCAGAATTGCCCCTAATCACTGTTATACTGTGTCTATTATTTATTACTACTGATACATAACTGTGTACGCAGCATTTTTATGTTGCAGCTTTGCAGGCAGCATAAAATCTGAAAACAAAAGTCAAGTAAAAATACCTCATAATGCTACTCAAGCACAGTAGTTAAACATATTTTTTAACATGCAGCTAAAAACAACTAAAATATATTTCCTACAATCTAATTGTCAGGATTTATGGAAAGTTATCAGTATGTTTTTTTGAAAAACCTTCTGAAAACATAAATGACATCAAAATGACCTGTTGGATGGTCCTAAATATCTTCTCAGATTCAGGGTCACTAGTCCTAAAACAAAATCCTTCTCCGCCTTGTGGTGAATGTTCAGTGAAGCCAGTTTTAACAGATTGTTACAGGAGAATAAAACAAATGTCATTCATTGTTCAGACCCCAACACTTAATCTGTTTGAGGATACATAAACACAAAATTACTCTCCTTTCACCTTCATAAATAACAGATACTCTAAGTAAAAAACATTCTTCATACAGGTAATAGAGGAAGCAATAGAAAATAAATCCTAAAGGCAATCCAAATCTAGCGTCCATTGTTACGCCTGTCATTTCACACCCAAACCAGTCACACCAGTTAGAATTAACTGGATCTGGGTCATGTCTTTGTTCTCAAACATTATGTCTCTCCCCTCTGCTCTCAGGACACAACCCGAAGTGCAGAAATGACACCGAGGCGCCAACAGAGCTGCGTTCAGTCAAAGGTGGGTCATTGAAAATACAACTTGCACTACCAAAACCAGCAGACAGATGGAGCCGTAGGTTAGGGCTTTGCTCTGGTGCCTATAATGTAGGTTGTTTGCCTTTACAACTGGACTACAACCTCCAAAATTAACATAAAATTCGTAACCTCTCTTAAACAGCTTCAACAAAAACTGAATATAATATAATAAACTGAATGAAACTTAAAGTCCACTTCATGAAAGTGGACTTTTTTTGAATGACAATCATGATTCACAACCTTAATGGTTCACCACATAAATCTGAGGGCTTGTGTGATTATCAGAAGATGCCAGCAGAAAAAACATGTTTCTACTCCAGACAGGGATGTGCTGTATTTATGATAAATGTATTTCAAATATGTCTTTTTAATTAATTTGAAAAAACGGATTTTATATTTGATAGGGTTGATCAAAATGACTTCATGTTTTGTTCAAAGTATTCAGTGTTCTGTATTTTGTAGTTTAAAAATACTGTAAAATATTTTGATAGGAGATTATGTGATGCCATCATAAAAACACCAACAAGGGGACAAATAAATACACTAATAAACACTTATATCTACTTATTTCTACATGTGTTTAAACTCTATTAAAGTTTATTAGACTTAGCCAGGACGACCCAATAAAATGGCAACTGAGTGCATAATCAGATAACCTAAGAAATCTAATATCTTATAATACTGAGGTAACCGGCACACATTTTCCAAAATGCACCAAAAACAACCATCAATTTCAGATTTCATTCAACTTATAAAAGTACAGTTTTAAAATGATGACAAAGTTAGAATTTCATGTCTGCAAAAGTTGGGACAGAGTTAAAATAAAACTGAAAAGTTAATTGATAGCAGGTCAGGTGTCATGATTAGATCTAATAGTAGCATCCGTCAAAGGCTTAATGTCTGCAAATAAGGAAAGGGGAAAAGGGAAAAGCTTTCTGGGGCCCAGCTGCTATGGGGGGCCCATGGAGTCCTGCACTAATGATGTTCATGCTGAACATAAGAAAAGATAAACAAATTTTATTTTGAACCAAAATTCATTTCTGTGGGCAGAACTGCCACTGACGCAGAGCCATATATTGAGATTTCAAACAGACATAGAGGAAAATCTGACAACAGCGACATTGAGCGTGTTGCAGGCATTAAAATCTCTTAATTACCTCCAAATTTAGAAACTATTTTAATGCAACTGTTACTTTGTCAGTTTAATAAAGGTTCAATCAACAAATCACAGATTTTTCTTTTTATTCCATTTTGGAAAATATCTCGACTTTTCTGGAAACAGGGTTTGTTTGTCAGAATTTGTTTTTCTGCTTAACATGAAGGCCTTTGTTTCTTCATCCTTTTATCCAGAACCTTTTTTTTCTCTTTCCTTCAGACGCGACAGCAGACAGTAACCTGAATGAGAGCAGCCCTTTGACTGCAGGCGGCACCAACGGACAATCAGACCTCCAGACCGGCACTCAGTTAACATGACAACCGAAACAACAACCTGGGGACACCTGAGACTAACAAATTATTAACAAAACACACATGCATACATACACAGCTCCACAAGGAACTAACAGCTTCTTAGGAAAAAGTTTATTTAAAGTTGAATTATATTATTTCTAAGTACTATGTTGGCATATTTGGGTGTTTTTGAAGAACGTTTGACACCCTGACATAACGTTACTTTTTAGAGTGTATATGCTGAAGTGTAGAACATGCACTCACAGAACAGATGCTTTCAATGTATTTAAGAGGGGTTTGTGAGCCCCGATAGTGCAGCTATGAATCCTTTGTTATTTCAGGAACTATTTAAGTGGAATGTCGTCTCGTAGAGAAGCCTAACGACGGCTCCTGCTGAGCCTAAAAGCCTGTTTCCACCACAGGAATGACCAAGAAACCTTTGTAGGAATTCAGGAACCTGCCTTTTGACCAGAGGAATAAAGACTTTAGTTCCTGGCCCCACAAATAACCCTGCTATGTGCACTTCTTTGTGAAATATTTGCTAGCAATTAACCGCTAACAGCTGGTTGAGCTAGCGCCAGTTACTCACAATAGCTCCTCGATCATTGCCAACCCCGGGTCAGCGGATGAAGATGGATGGATGGCTGTCAACCATTTCGGTCAATAAAAAGTTATTGAAGAGGGAAAGAAAAGCTCTACAGCCGGCAGACTCATTACCTTGTTAGCTTAGCTTAATGAAACACTACGTTCACGCAGATAAGAAGTCTATGTGCCACTGACTGCTGCTTCATAATGGTCTGTGTAAACCACTGCTTTGTTTTGGAGCAAGTGATACTCCAACAGATGAGGTTAAATAAATGTGAATATGTAGCTTCCTTCATTTTGGACTCTCCCTTAAAAAGACAACGCTGTCTGTCAAAGTTCACCAAGGTTACAGAAGTAGATGCAACAATGTTTATGGATTTATTCGCAGTGATTCCACTGAAGTTACTTAAATTTGCTGCAAAATGGATCTGCTTTAAACGCTGTCATGACGAGGCCTTTAATGAGACAGCAGGCTAAGCAAACACTGGGACAAGAGGAGGAAATGTTTTATGATAATGTTTATTGTTTAAAGTTTTATGTTGTTGCACGGTTCTTCAGACGAGATGGAAATAAACAGGAATGCAAAAAAATACTTTTAGTTATTAGGTTCCTGTTGTTGGCTGTATTTAGTGGAAAACAGGCTTTCCTGAAGAACTTCAGGGATCATTTGCAAAGTTACGACGGAGCTGAGAACCAAAAAGCCGCATCACAACACTTGTGAGATAAAAAGAAAGCCTCACAAGCCTCTGTGTGAATTTTATGATGTTTTAAACCAGGTAAGGATTTATGTTTTCTCTCGAGGTCGGTGCCAATCCTCCCAGGCACCAGTCGGGATTCAGCATTTTGCTCTCGGCCACTTGCACCGGCTGGGTTTCCAAAACCAAAGACTGACTTCATGTTCTACTACCTAAGCTACATTTAACCCTTCACTTCACTTTAAAGGACACTCAAGCTATTTCTGGGAATTGCTTCCTTAAACTATAAATACGAATGTGACTGTGAATCACTGATGTGACTGACACAATACAGACTTTCCTTTTGACGTGGAGAGATTAACGTTTAACTTGCTGTCATAAACTGACAAGAACTCTTGTCAATACACATGTCTATATATATATATATATATATATATATATATATATATATATATATGTATGTATATATGTATATGTATGTATATATATATATATATATATATATATATATATATATATATATATATATATATATATATATATATATATATATATATATATATATATATATATATATATATGTATATGTATATATATATATATATATATATATGTATATGTGTATACATAAATATAATATACACTTTGCTGTAAACATGCACCACGTTTCACAAATTATACTTGACTTCTTTCACAGATGTGTCATAAGTGATGTAATGTTATTAAAAAAGCTAACTAATCCCTGACGGCTTGTGTCTGCCTTTTATCTTGGAACAATCTTCACTCAAGGTCCACTTACTAGCTTCTCTCTGCTAAAAAGTAAATGGACCTTAATTTAAGATTATTTTGTCAAACTGCTGTTTGTTAAAAATTAACTTTTGTTCTCAGAAAGCAGATCATTTCGGTAGAAGTGAATGAGGAAGGATTTTAATGTGAAGTTGCTTTCATATCTTAAAATCTAAGTTTGTGTCACGCTGTGGGCGTGTCTGATCTGTTTAGTTTCATTATTCTGTTATTTAGTCTGTTTTGGTTCCATGTCCTAGTTCCCAGTCCTGTTTTCCAGTCGGTCCCGCCTCTGTTCTTACTCCGTCCTGTTAGTCAGTTGTCATGTTCCTGGTCTTGTGTTCTGTTAATTCTGTGTCTCAGTTCATGTTTACTTCAGATCTGTATACTTCTGTGTTATTTTGCCCCATGTCTGCTCTAAGGTTTGTGTCATCTTTGCTTTAGTCAGTGTTCCTTGTTCGTGGTTATTTGTGATCAGTTTGCTTGTGTCTGTTCCCCCAGTATTCCTCTGCTCACTTGTCCACTAAATACTTTGTGTTCCAGTTAATGTATGGTCTTGTGTTTGGAATCTGTGAGTGTCTCTCTCTTTCCCCCTGCTGTCTGTCTGCCTGCCTGCTTGTCTGTTTTTCCATGCTGTCTCTCTGCCTGCCTCGTTAGCCCTGATCCCACTCACCTGTGTTGCTCCTGCCCTGCTCGTTAATCCCTGTGTTTCATTGTTTGGTGTTTCTGTTCATTCCCTGTTTGGTCATTGTTGCGTGTTGACGCCTGCCTCGTCCCAGCGCAACACAGACTCCAACATCAACTCCACATCAGGTTAAAAAACAAATGTTTTGATTTTGTGCTTCAGTTGGCTCAAGTTAGATAGCATTAGCTCGCCGGCTAAGCAGTTGCTAATATTGTCCGGTGTTTCGCATTATTTCACCAACCAATCACCCATGTTACTTTCCTCTGTACCACAATGTCAAAGTGTCAAAGCCTGCAAGAAATGATATAACAGTACAAAGCTAATATGGAGCGATTTGTTTACTATCCCATAGTGATGCAGCAACGAGCAGCTAGCTAACGCTACATTAGCTCGGACCCGCCACTGTTTGCTTCGTAACGTTCGATTTAGATTGATTGCCTTTTACTGATGGGTTCACAGCTTCTCCACCTCTCAGTGTAACTAACATGACCCACATAATATACAACCCAGAGGAAGAGCCATCCACTAACACTAGTTACAGTAAATTTACTTACTGTGGTCTGACGGTTATAAAGTGTGACACAATCTTATAATGTTCATACCAGCTCACTAACGTTACCCGTTTCATTATCATCCAGTACATGTAGCTGTGCTGACATTGCTGAGCCTCCGGTGACAGATTCACAGATAGTAAAGATAGTTACTTAAAAGCAGCAGGTGAGCTAACGATGTAGCACGTCGGCTAAATGCAGTAAATGTACCGTGATCATGTAACAAGCGCGGATTAGTTCAACCTGCACTTTGCCTTTTTTCGGGAGTACTGTGCCGATATGCCGCTGTCTCGCTAAGCTGAATTAAGTAACGTTATGGCGCCGGTGTTGATCCGCCTCTGAGACGGGAACCTTGAAGTAACAGAGCCTGAACATGTCTGAGTGAAAAGCCACAGCCTGCATGCTGCTGTTCCTGCGTTTATTGCAGGATTTCTGGATGAAAGCGGTTGTGTTTCGGATTATGCTCGCTCATGAGTTCAAGCAAGCACGCGTACGAGCACACACCTGGTTGCAATCTTAAACCGCATCGCTAGTGGCCGCTGGAAACTACATAATGCCCCTTTAAATAAACCGTTTGAACTATACCTGCTCCACTCCGTGTCCCGAGTTCGGGTCCTACACCTATCCTCACACAACCCTGACAGTTTGCCATTATTCTATATTTTTTTAAATCACCAAATCCTATAATTAATGTGTTACAGACAGAAGACGCAGGACAACAGCAACAAACCATTAAAACCAGGCACAAATACACAAAGAGACCAAATGAAAGAATAATAAAACACAGACAACAAGAAACATGATAACAGACTAAGACAAGATAATCTACAGAGAGTAGACGATACAACAAGTGGCTCAATAGTTACATAAATATATCAAGATAGGGAAGTATTTTCAGCAGCGGATGAATCCACATGGTGCTCTAGTGAGTTATTTGGGCAGCATGTGGGACTGAGTGAGAATGAGTCAGTGCAGCAGTGATTTGTAGCAGTGTTCAATGCTCTTTATGCCCATTGAAATTCTGCTCTGCTGTGAATGAGACAAAGTCACAAAGGTGAGCCCCAGCTCAAAAAAATTCACCAATCATTAATCCATCAAAGACAAAGTTCACCATTTCTCTTGTGGGTGGAGGTTATAAGAAAGTGACTAAAGGCGATTTCAAGGAAAACTTAAATGCCAAAATGCCTTCAACAGTTCATTACTCCCAAGTAGCATTCATAGGCCTTACAAGTTATGAATAATTGACTGCTGGATACAATATGTTCAAGTGTCTTGCTGTTACGCCCCACCCTTTGGTGGCTACATGGGGCGAACAGCACTCCAACACTGATCCTAACTCAACACACATAACACCTTTAAAACAATCAAATCAATGGGATTTATTTACATAACCATATAAATCAAGAACACCAAAACCACAAGGACAGAATACAAACATCTCTGGCCGAGAAACAACAACACCAGCAGTCCCAAATCAAAAAGCCTTTCTTCTGAAGCTTGCACAGTCTGAGCTTTTAAAGACCAAAGCCAGGTGGATCTTGTTCAGCAATCAGCTGTAGCACTCCTGAGGCAGTAACACTTACTCAGGGACACAGTGGGAATCAAACCCAGGAGGCCTACACCAAAGGCATGTGTCTTATCCGCTAAATCTCACTTCCAGTCAGCACTGATAAGATTCATTGAAAGTTAGTTAAATAAGATTATATGTTGAGTGTACTGAGCTAACAGATAAGATAATAAAGTAGGTCAAAAAAGTAGGTTTTGTGTTTTTACATACATTTATATGAGTTTGGTGGATTGTTTTAGTTTCAGTTTTGTAATGGATGTTTTCATCAACACAAACACAACTAAGCAATCATGGTTGACAAATCTCTTAGTCAGAGTTTCATGGTGTGTACTGGGTGTGTTTACCAGTACGTAAAACAAGTAAAGAAATGACCAAGAAAACATTTTAGGAACTCAGGAACCTGCCTTTTGACCAGAGGAATAAAGACTTTAGTTCCTGGCCCCCAAAATAAGATATGATGTCTGAATATTTTATTTGCCTAGCTTGATAAAGATAATGTTTAACATGTTTATTAGAATAATTTTTAAGGTGTTTATTGAAAGATACACTGAATTCTGAGGTGCAGTTCACTCACTCAGCCTTGTTGCTCTCAGGCTGCGGCCTTCACGTTTTTCAAAGACGCACACACCCGGCTAGTCAAGCAGCGTTGCAAATTGGCCGATGGGAAAGTTAGGGTGAAGACCGTGATCCAAAATTAATTAGACATCCAAACAAGAAACAATGGGGCCTTGTTAGATTCTCACATAAAGTTGATAGCACCTGGGTCCAGGCTCGATAAGAGTAAACTAAGATTTATAAACATAAGAGGCCCCCGGTAAGGAGGGCCTGATAAGTGTGGAAGACTAGATTTATGAATACAAAGGGGCCCATGTGAGAAGGCTGCAGCTCTGAAGGTCAGCCTGTGATGCAGCACACAAACCTGTGGTTGTGTTGATGTTAACTCTTGTTTGTCTTATGCACATAGGCTTTTTACTAATGTCAAGATGATGTCTTATTTCTGACGTCATGTTTCAGTCTCGTTTCTTTAGAAGTGTTGTAGGATAGAATATGCTATTGTTTTAATTTTGAATATGTGTGGAGGTGGAAAAGGTGGGTCTGGCTCTCAGCTCTAAGCCCATTGGTTCCTAATGAAACATAAATCTTTATAAAGAGTATTTAGAATCAATAGTAGTTTTTATCAAGGGAGAAATTGCATTTATTGGGAACTATTTTTAGCGTGGATGAATCCACATGTGGTGCTCTAGTGAGTATTTTGGGGCAGCAGGACACATGTGGGACTGAGTCAGAATAAAATGTACATTTATAGTGATGAAGGAAAATGTCACCCAGTGCAGCAGAGTTACTCACTGATGTGGTTTTAATACTCACACGCTGATTTTGGTTTTGATTTTTACATTGAATTTGTTGACAATAAAGAAAACATTAAATATCTCCAAATTTATATCACAAATTAGGAAAGGAACCGGGGCCGGATATAGGCATGGGCAAGGAGGGGCAATGCCCCCCCAAATGCCGTGACTGCCCCCCCAAATGTGATGGCATGCAAAGATCCCAAATTTAAAAAATATTTCAAGAAAAATGGTCAGAGTGAGTGCTCTCTGCTCTCTATCCCTCATTCAAAGTAGCTACTGATTGGAAGATACATAGGGAGGGCGTGGCCAGTCGCTTCACCGGCTTGTGGTGAACCTGCTGAGCAGTGTTGCCAACTTATTTTTTGCGACTTTTCAGACACCTTTAGCGACATTTTTTCAAAAAAGCGACTAGCGACAAATCAGTGATCACATAGCAGCTGTCTTCTCCTTTGTTTTAATCTTTTTACAGTCTATGGTTTTAATTCAAAACATTTAATTTGACCGTTTTTTCTTGGCATGCTGCAGCGCGCTTATGTTCGCTAGTGCTGAGCTTTACGTTTCAGTCAGTCCTCTGCAGTGACTGACTGAAACATGAAGCTCAGCTTCACAGACATATGAAGAACCATGTGAAGAAGATATGGACAGACAGACAGACAAGACAGACAGACAGGAAGACAAACAGACAGACAGATAAAAAATAAAAAAATAAAAAGATAAATGCAGCCTCAACAGGGCACAAGCCAGTGCTGTGTACAGAGCTAAAGAAATGAAAACAAAACAAAAAAGAAATAAAAAAGATTGAAGTAAAAAACGAAAGGACAGACAAACAGACAGACAGACAGATAAAAAAAAAACATAAATGTAGCCTCAACAGGGCACAAGCCAGTGTCCTATTTGTGCCGGTCCCAAGCCTGGGAAATGCAGAGCGGTAGTGTCAGGAAGGGCATCCAACATAAAACCTATAAGACAAATCAAATGGATCAAAGGAGCTGATAGATTAGAGCTGGGCGATATAGGATTTTTTCATTTCACAATATATTTTTTCATTTCTGGCCATATCGATATATATCACAATATAAATCAAATCACTATATTTTACAAATTTAAATGTTCCGTTAAATGACTTGCCCCCCCTGATATTCTACCTGCACCCCCTAGTGGGGCTGGCTGAATCCGGCCCTGAAAGGAACCCAATTCCCAAAGATTACAGAATTTTAAATTTGCTCTTGGTGCCCATTGAAATTCTATCGTTCTGTGCCCAAGTCCAAAGTCACAAAGGTGACGCATAGCCCCAGCCAAAAAAAATATATCAATCATTAATCCATCAAAGACAAAGTTCACCATACCATATCTCTTTCTGGGTGGAGGTTACAAAGAAAAGTTAAATACCAAAACACCTTTTACAGTAAATTAGTCACAAGTAGTAGCAGTCGTAGTACGTACAAGTTATGAATAATTGACTGCTGGATGTAATTATGTTTACTCAATTAGCTGACACTTTTATCCTTTTCAGTTTTGTAATGCATGTTTTCATGCAAGCAGCAACAACTAAGCCACCAAGATTATTTCTCCCTGAAGACAAATCTCTCACAGTCAGAGTTTCATGGTCACTGTTACCACTACCAAATACCAGTTTCTTATCTAAAATGGTTTCTCTCGAGATCAGCTAATTAATTTGTTACAATACTCACTGGGCAGACCTTTAAACCTAACAAGACTTATCACACTCACCACTCACACTTACACCCCCCAGACACACACACACACACACACACACACACACACACACACACCAACCAGCTAAAGTTACAGCATCAGCTGTTCAGTTGAGTAACGAGTCAGACAGGTTGTCTGTCACACTCATTGCGGATTGACATTCTTTCCGTTTTGCTACCATCAGTACAGACGAAGGAATATTTATCAAAAGGATGACAACAGGCAAAAGCTGCGTGTTTTTGGTGGTCTTGACCTTTCTATGGACTTTTACCAGAGGAGGTAAGTGAGGCACCCACTGGCTGTCAGATCTTATTCCACTCTAAAAATAAATCACAGATCTGTTTGAACTTGGTGCACTGTTTTTTTTCACCAGAGAAATCAAGAATACCAGGAAACATAAGAATGGATAGATCTATTATTAAAGCTATTGAGTCAATCCACCTACGAACAAACGCTTTATTACAGTGACCTTCAGTTTCGGTCATATGTGCCAAGGTTTTCAGATAAGAAACTTTAGCTTCGACCTCAGGAGAATTCGCTTTCTTTTGTTCAAGCTTTGAAAAACAACATTAATGAAGTACAAGCTTATGTTGAGTATCACTGGTTTAAGCTTTAAAAAAACTAAATGACACTACCTTTAACTGTGTGTCTAACAATTTCACATAACTTGTGTAGCTAAGTGAGAACATGTCTTTCTAAAGTGTGTGAGTCAACAAGTAAATCCTTCCCTTAAGGTCTTAAAAACAAAATATAATTGCTAACAGATAGAACCTGAGATTGATTATTAGCAGTCAGACTTTGAACTTTAGTCAAGTCTGGAGTGACCATGGTTATTAAAGAGGTGGTATTATCCTAATTTTGGGGTTCAAAATCTTAATTAGGGGTTGTACCAAAATAGGTTTACATGGTTTAATTTACAAAAAACACTGTATTTTTCTCATACTGCACATTGCTGTAGCTCCTCTTTTCAGCCTGTCTGTTGCACATGCGCAGTTCCCAGGTAAGGACTACTAGCCAATCAGGTGCAGAGAAGGGCGGGTTGTAAGAAACAAGGCAGTGAGATCCAAATCAATGCAGATTGTGACCTAGCAGGTGGTATAAGTTATTACCAGTCCACAACATCATTGTTCCACATCTTACCATCAGGACTAAATGTTGCCGGTGTTCTGACGATCTATGCTGGCTTGCCGAAAATACCATAGTGCAAATCGATAGACTCGACTCTACTCGGCCCTGCTGCGTTTTCCATTGCAGACAGTACCCAGAGATAGCTTGTTGTGTGTGGCGTCACTATGACTCCTCTGGCGGGTTGGCGCAGGATTCTCCCGCCGCCACTTGCGGAGCTCCTCAACTCCGAAAATATTCATCACATTTTTGTTCAGCCATCACTTCTCCTAAAACTGTCAATATTCGAAATCTACACAGCTTATTTCTCACCTCAAAACTTCTCAGAAGTGGATTTAGTGATGAAAATCCATACAAAAACTGTAAAATATAAAACTCTCTGTTGCTGGCCTCTGTCTGGTGCAATGTTGATGCAGTGAATAGTGAATATTCTCTCTGACTAATCAGCAGTCTGTCGTGTTTTCACGTTACATTTTAGTATCCCTCAGCTCGCTTGGAACCTCGACGGAAGTGAGGTGATACAAAAAAAAGTACCTGGAAGTAGGTACAGGTACAACATTTCTACAATGGAAACCAAAACAAAGGCGAGTCGAGCCAAAGGGCCTTCGCTCAGACTAGCTTGGTTTGAGGGCGTGCCTGACCCCGTCAGCCGCTTGGCAAGCCTTATGACGCATTTTCATTGTGACGTCACAAGTCAAGGAAGTGAAGGATTGGACTACAGACGAGCAGTTTTCAAGCGGTTCAGAGCACAGCTTTCTGTGGGAGATGGGAACTCTCTTTGGGCTGGACTTATTGGACTTTGGGCTTTTTCACTTTGCAAACCTGTTACATGCCAAAAAAGATATAACTCAATAAAGAAAGACAAAGACAAAAAGCATAATACCACCTCTTTAAATGAGGAAAAACAATAAAATAAATCAGTTATGGAGTACTGTAGACAGAAGATGACTAGTTATATGTTGTAAACTTGTAATCTTGCACAACCAGTTGGGATGCATTCCTAAACACACAAACACACCCACAATGAATTTTTGTTCTGTGGTAAATGTAAAACAATTGATCTTGATGCCACCACAAACTTCTCATCCCAATGCTGACTTTTAAATTATGTGTTTTTTAAAATTTATTTTATTTACTTTTGTTTTTTTGTTTTTTTACAGTGGATGATATATGAATCTCAAATTCATCTCAGCAGCAGCAGGAATTTTGTTGCCATACTATTGTCCAAAACACCAATAGTTTGAAAAATGTCCTATTGGACCAAAAGCCCTTATGTCAAAAACAAAAACAAACGCTCATTGATCGGAAAGCACCAAACAGTTCTCATCCCCTGTCAAAACAAAAGAAAACAATTATTCCATCGTTAATCCTCTCAGATCAGTACAAGATGATTATTAATATGGTCATTCTGCTACCACAAGGTCATATCATTCACCAAAATAATTTATTGTTCTCTTTTTATGCAGATGACAGACAGTTATACATATCAGTAGAAACCATTGACTCATCCATCTCTACTCAATAGAATACATAAATGTGAGAACTGAACCTTGATTAATGTCTCTTTGATGTTTTACAGATGTTGATGTCTCCTGTGTTTTCATGCAAAGCTGCATCTTACCGTGCAGCTTCAAGGCCGGCTCTGATGTGGTCATCCACTGGGTGATAGGAAACAGTCCTGTTCACTCCTACTATCACAACCAGGACCAACTCGCACACCAGGGCCAGCGCTTCAGATACAGGACATCACTGTTCAAGGACCAGATCTTCAGAGGAAACGCCTCGCTCCAGTTTACAGAAGTGCAGTTTGAGGACCAGGGCAAATACAAGTGCTACACCAGCACCATCACTGGAAACAAGGAGTCATTTATTAATCTACAGGTGGAAGGTATGAAATCCATAGTAAATACAGGAAACACATCACAAGAAACGCCATTTACTGCAGTTTTGTATATATGTGCAGTCATTTCTAAACAGTAAAACATATTGTCTAATTGTCTAGAAAGGAACTAGGGGCTACAGAGATCTGGTAAACTAATCCTGTGTTCCAGACAACTTGGAACTTGAAAATTTCCAACCTGCAAATAATAAAAGTACCATGAAATGCCACTTGACATTGGAGTTTCAACTTGTGAACTAGGAGAAAAAAATGTACCCCGACTTAAGGGGAATGAGCTGAATGAAGTCACACAACAATGGCAGCTCACAAAGAAGAACACATTGTAAAGGGTAAACCAATAAAGTACAATAGTTTCCTGTATTTAATAAAAATTATACAAACTATCATATAGTAAAACCCGTTCTGCATGTAAATTTGATGTAGAAATATGTTGCTAATGTTATTTTAGGTATACCAAGGGCACTGCTGAGAGTTCAGTTCTGTGCACACTTGACAAAGACGCATCAGTTTGACACGGTCAGCCTTGTTTTTATTCACTTGCAGAGCCATGAACCATCATGCGTCTGGAACGCTTTGAGGTCTGAAGTAGGAAATTTGAACTGGGAATTTCCAAGTTCCAAGCAGTCTTTGTTGGGTAAAACCAGTTAATCATAACTCTGATACAGTTATTAAAGTGACTAGTAAAATGTTAAACAAGGCTAATTTCTGAGAAAACAGGAGTGCAGGAGTGAATCTAAACTCTAGGCTTTAGAGATTCAGTTAAAAATCCCATAACATAGTCATAGTTTCTGTTTGAGCACTTTGGCTCAGTGTATAAATGTGTGTGAATGGTGAATGCAGATGTAGTGTAAAAGCGCTTTGAGTGGTCAAAAAGACTAGAAAAGCGCTATACAAATACGGACCATTTAGATTTACATTTAAAATATACCAAGGACCTGAGAGCCAAACACAAAAACTTCAGTGTTCAGTTCTGTCAGACGTGTTGATCAAATATGTTTAGTGCAAAACGTGGCTTGGTTTAACTGAAGGAAACTATTTTAGATTGGCCCTGGTCGGCCCTGCAACCAAGCAGTACCATAACAGCCTGTCTCAGTGCTCAGTGCTTTATAGTTTCAGTGGAAATACGTGTGCTTATGTCTTCACCAGCACAACTGGGTTAAAGCAGGCAGAACTGTGTCTGTCTTGCTTTGGCATTTTCCTCTCACCAACGTACTCCGTAACATATGAACACACATTTAAGTGCATAAGACTGCAACATGTGACTGACCCTTCAAACTGTTATCTTAAGTTCAGTGAACTTGCAGGTGAACTTACAGAATGTTTTCAGACACTGGTGAAAATGTACATTTTATCCTTTTGTTTTCTCAAAAAAAAAAACAGTTGAAAACTGTTGAGCTCTCTCAGCTACAACAGACAGACATTTAGCTGATAACATTTCACTCCCAGGAAAAGGAGCCAGATATTTGTGCCAGCATGTGAAAATAAGGTCATCTAGTAGATTAGGGACATCTGCACAGTAAACCTAATCTCACAGTTTCTCGTAGAGAAATGTATTGTGTTGACTGAAAACCCCCCTAAACAAAAATGCGTCTGTGGTGAAAAACTTGTTTATTTGATTATGAAGATTTAGAGTTTTGAAGAGAAAGTTAGTTAGTTAGTTAGTTAGCTAGTTAGTTAGTTAAAAAATGCTGCTTCTTGGTGTATGTTGTCAAAGGACAAACTGGACCTTTTTGACAAAAAACAAAAGACAATAAAAAAGGCTACATTTCTGCTTTGTTTGGAGGAATCTGCATGAACATGCATGACCATGAGCAGTGAAAGAAACCTGTAAGAAAGGGCAGGGCTTTTTCTTTAATTACTTCACATGAAACATGGCAACCAAGCCTTGGAGACACAACAAAAAGCAATAAAAATTATGATATAATTTGATCCATCCTCAGAGTAAATACCACAGGCTTAAGTGCAAGTGATGTATTACCACATCCCAAATGTATGCTCTCAAATTACCACTCATTCCTTCAACAATGTCTGATAATGATCTTTATTATTTCCCCTCAGTTTACTAATTAACATATTAACATATGAGATGACGGATTGTTTTTGTCTATGTCATAAAATCGTATCTTTAAGGTTCAGGCTCAGAGAAAATGAAACTCATAAATGAAAGGGATTCTTAATAATAAGAACAATTCAGTAATTGAAGGGTTTGATTAATAAGCTGTATAATCATACAGTCGATCCACTGCATAAAAACAGAAGGAGCTCTCACGTCAACATTCAGAAACATGTTTCTATTAAGTGAATCTTTTTTTCCTGCAGCTCCTGTCCGTAAAGTCAACTTTCAGCCGGTTGAAAACAGGATCACCTGCAGCGCAGATGGGATCTACCCTCAACCTGTACTCACCTGGTCCACCAGCCCTCCGTCCAACCTGACAGTACTGGACAAAACCACAGTCCAGAATCAGCAGCAGCTTTACAACATCAAAAGTTCTCTGGTACTTTCAGACAGTATCTCTGATCTGGTCTACAGCTGCACCATCAGCACTGGCAGAAACAGGAGGACAGCCACTTTATTTCAACAAAGTAAGTGTTTCTCTGAGGACTTGCAGTCACTGTGGACCTTTATGTGGTGGGTCAGGGTGTGTTAAACATCTGGTATTAAAGCTGCTGGTTAAAGTGAAATGACCTGATATTTTATAACTTTATAAATTCTTGTGTTTTTGTGTTTTATCATTTCAGCTAATATCAGTGGTTCCCAATCTGAAACTACAATCCCCTGCACTCCCTTTAACACTCCCCTAACGGGCCTCATGTGGAGATTCAAACACAGTCAGATCATCCTGAGCCAGACCAGCGCTGACGTCCCCTACACCGTCTCAGATGAGTGGAAGAAACAGGTGAAGGGTGTTTCTGTGTCAGGCAGCCTCACGCTACAGGACTTATCTTCAAATCATGAGGGAATCTACACGTGTGAACTCAGTACTGCTGAAGAGGACTATATAACTGACACCTGTCTGAGCATAGAGCAACCTCCAGGTAATGCAGCAAAAGAACTCCTATTTTATGAGCAAGAGCTGTTGTTATCTGACCTGCAAAAATCATGGGGCATCTCAGGATCTTTGTTGAGATCTCGCTCTCTCTCTGTTTGTGACTTTAGGAAGTAAACAAATTACAAACAAAACATAAAAACTCACTTTCACATTTTATCATGAAAATATGTGGGTTCTTTAAACACTATAGTACAGCCAGGGCTGGACTGAGACAAAAAAAATTGGCCCTGGCATTTTTGGCCCAGGCGGCCCACCAAAATCAGTCTGACACACCTCACCAATACACCATCCTTGCTTTTAAGAGCTTAGATTAGGGGTTTGACAAAACTCTTAGCCCATAAGACTTGACACGGCACAATAGTCGGGCCCTGACAACAAGACAACAACATATTTTAATTAGTATTTGGGGGAAAAAATGTATTGACAAATTAGTTGATAGGGGGGTTCCCCCCGAAGATTTTAAACATTAAACACTTAATTTCCTGCATTCTGGAGACATACCTGTATCATCCTCAACTAAACACTATAAATCCATCCATCCATCTACGTATCTTCATCTGCTTATCTGTGATCGGGTCGCGAGGGGGCCACTCCAGGCTCCACCGTATAAATCATTGAGCTCCATTTTAATTATTAAATATTATAGGCCCTTAAATACATTTATTATGATTTTTATAATTACTACTGATAATTAATTAAGAAAAAAAATTAAGAGGGGGGGCTAGAGTTCCCCCCCCCTGAAAAATTTAGGCTTTTAACACTTCATTTCCTGTATTCTGGTGAATTTTTCTGCACCAATTCATTGAGGAAATGTCTTTATTTATATAAAAGGAAAAACAAAATTCAGGTGACAAAAAAAGTGTACTATAGTGCTGTAAGGCTCTCAGGCATTCTGTATTGTTGTCAACTATGTTTCTCCTGTTTCTCACTTTATTTCATCCCTGCTGAGTCAACACACATGCAGGCATGATTGAAGGAACCTAAAGTCTTTAAATGTGCATGTGGCACCTTTTCACCTCAATGATAATTCAGTTATAAACCCGTGCACCTTAATAGCTCCTATGTTTCAACAGCTTTTCTGCTCATGTTCAGAACTTTCTGCACATTTAAAATCCCTCCCACATATCTGTGCTCTCTGACATTTGCAGAATAACAATTTGCAATATAAAAACTATCAACAAAAACTAAATGTGATTTTAGGGTTAGTTTATTGATAATAGTGCAATTCACACAGTATTTCACTTATTTTTATTGATACGATGCACCAGCATCAGCACCAGTATCATAATTTTTACATACCTGTGTGACACAAAATAGGGAGAAATGAGTGGTAGCTTCTCCTGTGTGAGGATTTGCTACTTTTCTCTTTTTATATTTGATTGAAGATGGAGTTAAAACAGTATCTTTAACTGGCTGTAAAACATTACAGTTTTAAAAAAAACATCAACACAACCATTTCAAAAAAAAAGTCACCCAACATTTTAATGCTTCAGTAATTGTCAATGCACTTGTGGAAGTTTGGTTATACAAAGTTCTATTAACAGACTCTTTTTTTGTTTCAGACTATTCAACTTATGCTGCAAAAATTTCAGCTGTGGTGACTGGAACCATTTTGTTAGCAGTAGTAGGAGGACTGACAGCATTCTGTGTATATAAAAAGAGAAATGACAGAAATTCCACAGTTTAAACAGAGTAAGTATTTCCTCTGTATTGAATACAATGTCATTGCTACACTGTAATATAATACTGTAATGACGCCATATTAGGTACGACTATGTTAAAGCAGAATAAAGTTTATTGTTTTTATTATCTTGATTGGTGAGATGAAGACAAATCTCCTGCTTTGATGCAACGATCTATTTTATGATAATCAATTAAGCCTGCTCCTTCAGTTAAAATCTATGTTACATTTTACTTCAGCTAAAAGGACGACCTACTGAACTTAATTTAAATTTGTTTACAGATCACAAGGGTCGAATTATGACGTTCAAGAAAATGGAGGAGAACAAGGATAGCTGGAGCCAAATGAACAGACAATCCTCCCCACTGGGGAAGAACGATAAAATGATACTTGATGCACTTATTTGCTGCAGTGAACAAAAACTCTAACAGGGAGCGTTCATGCTGAAACAAGACCTTCAGTTCTGTGTTTTGGAGCCGTTCGGCAAACATCTTATCCAAACTGATTAATGAAGGACGAGGACACTTTGCTCGGTGACGCTCTGTGACGCTCTGCACTACAGAGCTTCTACACAACAATATGCTTTGTGGGGATGTTTTATGAGACTCCGGCTGATGAAGTACAGCATGCTGTTCCTGCTCTACCTCGTGTCCTGATTCTCCACTCAGACTTAACGGTGAAGAAGAAGAAATTTTAAAAATAGACTCACAGAGAATGTTGGTCTGGAGCAGAGGCGGCTCTGGTTTGTCTATAAAAAGCACAAGTCAGATAAGTAGGTGAGAAACTTATCATGTGGGTCGAGTGGTCCACTACGGTGCTAAAAATAGAAATGAAGAAATAAAATACTTAATTTGGGGCTAAATGGAAGTTCAAAAAGGCTGAAATTAAATCTTTGGTAAATTAATTCACTAAAATTTATGAACATATAAATAATATACAATACTTGCTGTATGAGGTAAAAAGTATCAATGAGTTAAAGTTTAGACTTTTTGGTTGTTTCAGAAATATCTGAATAAAAGTACTAAACAAACACAGATTCTCATTTTCTTTTGCAGACTTCAGAAATTTCTGAAGTTGCCCAACATTTGGGACAACTTTTATTTATGTCCTGCAGCCACAATCTTTCAAAAAATGAAGGAAAACAAGTTGTGTTTTGTTTATTTGTATATACTGTGCAAGTAGTTTTTTGTGTTTTTCACACTGTCGTGAAGTTCTATTTATTTTACAAATTAAAAAAAATCTGGTTTGAATTATTTGTTTTTGGCCTGTTTGAATAATTTAATGGTAAAGATCATGTTACTGGGTGCTACGGAAGAGGTTTAGGACCACATGTGAAAAGTCCTCAAATAAACCTCAAATAAAATTACAATTTTCACATGGGGCCCTAATCCTCTTCCATACAAACCTCATATCTACACATGGATTTTAGATGATAGCAGTGCCTTACTGGTTTTATCCACAAGGGTTTAAAATGGTTTTATATTTACTTAAAAGAATGAACAATTTTCTCAAATCACAAACTATTTTATCTGTCAGATGGGGTAAAAACTGGAGTTACGAGGTCTTCACACAATTCTTGTGGCCAGCCTAAGGTACAATTGTGCAATATCTATATTGTTTTTGTTCATAGTGTGTATGTTTGTGTTGTCTACACTGAAGTCTGTGTCTGATTTGGCTTTATTTTTATTATTGTGATTTTGTATTTTTGTATGAGTAAGCACATCGTGAGCAATGTACAATCCTGAGTGAAATTCCTGATATGTGTACATACCTGGCAATAAAGCTGATTCTGATTTTGATTCTGAGACTCATGCTGTCTGATCAGCATCTTGATGTGCCACACTTGTGAGGTGGATGAGGTGGATTATCTCAGCAAAGGAGAAGTGCTCACTAACACAGATTTTGACAGATTTGTGAACAATATTTGAGAGAAGCAGGCCTTTTGTGTACATAGAGAAAGTCTTAGATCTTGAGTTCAGCTCATGATGAATGGGGCAAATGCTGTTGTTTGTGCGTATGCACCAAACAGCAGTTTAGAGTACTCTGCCTTCTTAGAGACCCTGAATGGAGTCCTGTATAGGGCTCCAGTAGGGGACTCCATAGTTCCCCTAGGAGACTTCAACGCACATGTGGGCAATGATGGAGATACCTGGAAAGGCACGATCGGGAGGAACGGCCCCCCTGATCTGAACCCGAGTGGGTGTTTGTTGTTAGACTTCTGTGCTAGTCATGGATTGTCTATAACAAACACCATGTTCAAGCATAAGGATGCTCATAAGTGTACATGGTACCAGAGCACCCTAGCCCGAAGATTGATGATAGATGATCGATTTTCTAATCGTTTCATCTGATTTGAGGCCGTATGTTTCGGACACTCGGGTGAAGAGAGGGGCAGGACCAAGGGTGGATTAGTACCCCCAGGGGCCCCTGGGCTTTTGACACCCAGGAAACTACAGGCAGCTTATAGAACCTTCACCACACCAGACAGACTACACCAACACACACAGATGGTAAGGCCCACCTTAATCAGGCTATTTTAATTTCCAGCCAAGCTGGCATGTCAAATCACACACACATTGGTAAAAAGTTGATAACTAATAGTCCAGCTGAGCAGGCAGCAAGTATGCCTGTCCAGTTCAATAAACCAAGCACAACCATGTCACTCACAATTCACAATACAGTTATACAGTGAATTCAATCATCCCAAGATCCCAAATAGTGATCACTGAAAATCACCCAAGCAGAAAGCACACCAGTAATTCTGAAACATAACTGACTGAAGATACACTGTCACAACACTGCTGAGTGCAGTTTGCAAAAGAACAGTCACTGGGCACAAGTGAGCTAGGCAACTTCACACACTCCAACATATACTGCACTGACAAATTAAGGGCAAGACACAAGAGCATGCCAAAACACCTCGCGGCGATTTGACCCTAACCGTAAAGCCACGTTGGTTAATCAGAGCCTAATAAAATTTTAAACAAAGCAGGCAGTGGCGCACAATCTGACATCAAACACAGCGCACACTCTGACGTTGGAAGGCAAACCCCGGTTTTACTGTCTTCACGACAACACAGCAACCGGCGTTTCTGAAAATCCTCACCCTGGCAGGGGTTTTCAAAAATGTTCAGTTTCAGTGACCTGATACTGCGTTTCCGTGTGGACGACGGGCGAACTGCGTAAAAAATTTTTTAAAGAGTGAAAATGAAACAGTAGATTGTTTAAGGGTGTTGACTGCACACTCGCACTACACTCACACACAAGCCTCAACAGGAAGCCTGAAGTATTTGAAATATTTCCTGGCTGATTCATGACGTCAGCACGGTGAGTAAACTTGTAGTTTCCGGATATAACAAGTCAAAGCTGTTGGCCGGCTTCAGAGAAATTCACTAAGTTACCTCTGCTGATTTATTTTGTTTAGTTCATCAAACAGTGTCGACAGAGGAATTTTAACAGAAGGATGACTGGGATCAGGTGTGTCGTGTTTGTGGTGGTCCTGACCTTTCTGCTGACTCTCGCAAGAGGAGGTGAGTGAGGCGTTCACAGCCCGTCTGATCTGATAAACAGGATTATATTAGTGCTACTTAATGAGAAGTTTCACATGAAAACTCTTCAGGTCTGTCTGATGTTTATAAAAAGTAATCTGTTTCTGGAAACACAACTTGCATTACATTTCCTTTTATGCTTGTGGAGTCTGAGGTCTCAGACAGATATAGCCACTGTATGCAGATGATGTCATACTACATCTCTGTGTTTTCATGGTCGCATCAGGCAATGAAATGGAAATTTGATGGACACATTTACCCAAGATTGAACCTGACATATTTTTTTTATCTTTGGAAACTTGAGGATCTCCACTAGACTTTAAAATAAAGATCTGCTGGTTGGAAGTACAGCATGAGTTTGTTTAAACTGACCCACCAGGTCAAAAAGGTCTGAATTAGTTTTTTATACTATAGTAAAAATAAATCTATTGTAAAGGAGGAAAAGACTGAGAGCATCATCTTGTCAACAACTAACTGGGATCCTGCTGAACCTGTCTTGATACATTCCCACACACACAACACACACACACACTGAAGCCTTAGCTGAACACTTTTATTTTCCCGCTGCGTTAAAGAGAAACCAGCAGGTAGAACATTGGAGGGGCCGCCTCTCGATCGGATTTCTGTTCCCCGATCAGATCAGAAATCGGGGATTTCTGATCTGATCGGGGATTGGGGGGATCCCCGAGGAGAAACGCACGCACGTTCTGGAGATTATCACGTGAAACGAAACAATATCCAATCAGAAAGCGAGATGATTGAAGACGGAAGCAGAAGCAGAAAGCATAAGAAACGCTGTCATGGTGCAGATTTTGTGAGATTTCCTGTGTTCCCAGTCTAGACTCGGGCTGAAAATCTGTTCGTGTGGTGTGCTGTCTTTGTCACATCATGGCACACCACACACTATTGGAGCAAAAACGGTTAAATCTAGGATTTTTTCTCCTCATGTTGGTGATCACATTTTGAAAATCTTATAAGATGTAAAATTCTTTTGGTTCCCAGCATTAGTGAGCACTTCTGCTTTGCCGAGATAATCCGTCCACCTCACAGCTGTGGCATATCAAGATGCTGATCAGACAGCATGGGTATTGCACAGGTGTGCCTTAGGCTGGCCACAATAAAAGGATGCTCCAAAATGTTATGTCCATCTTTACAATTTTCTTTCAACCGCAACAACCTCCATCATTAAAATCACAAAGCTGGACCCTACAATCACTCCTGAAACTGACATGCCATTCACTGCATTTTTAGACCTTACAGACAAAATTTCATGTGTCTTCCTCTAAATCAGAGGCTTTCAACCTGGAAGATTAGATCTCCCAAAGGTCAATAATTCTGACAGTCTTTAGGATGATTAGTTTGGAAAGATGACAAATACTGACAAACACAAAGACATATTTTTTGCTGCATAAAATGTGGTTTATTTTTTACTCCACCTATACATGTTTTGTCTTGTGAAATGCTTTTATTGAGGATTCTTGGTTGGGCTACTTTTATGTTGTTTGTTTCAAACAATTGAAAATAAATCCACGTCTTCATGCAAGTCTCTCAGTAAAGGAATTTCAAACTTCAGTTATGTTAGTGAATATAAATAAATGTAGTTAAACACATTAATAACCAAACATTGAAATGCAGCTCAGTTGGATTCAGCTGTCATTTTAACTGAACTGAACGTTGACAGATTTTTTTTTACCTGATGTGTTGCAGATGCTGAGGTCTCCTGTGTTTTCATGCAAAGCTGCTTCTTACCGTGCAGCTTCCAGCCCGGCACTGATGTGGTCATCCACTGGATGATAGGAGACACTCCTGTCCACTCCTACTTCCACAACCAAGACCAGCTCGCATACCAGAACCACAACTTCATTGGCAGGACATCACTGTTCAAGGACCAGATCTCCAGAGGAAACGCCTCGCTCCAGCTGACAGAGGTGCAGGTTCAGGACCAGGGCAAATACAAGTGCTACACCAGCATCATCAGTGGCAATCAGGAGTCATTTATCAGCCTAAAAGTGGACGGTACGAGAAACACAAAGAAAGAAAGAAACCATCAAATACAAAACATATTTAACTGATGTGTGTTTTCCATTTTATTAGGTTATTCAAACAACAGTAATAACTCCTCCTTCAGGAAGGTCATCATGTTTTTGATAAAAATGAGAAAGAGATTCATGAGATGTGTTGATTCAGCTGATGATCAGTTTGAAAGATGTTTTTGTTTTGATATTTAGTCTGTCCTCACTGATGTACTCTATATGGGTTAAACAAAATAACAGAAACAATTTCTTTATGTTTTGCTGGTAGTGCGTCGTGCTGTCACTGCCACACATAAACATAAGTTTTGTCCCAATGCCACAAGAATAATGGGATACTATCATACACATACATATTCCATACCAAAAACATAAACTACTGCATGTACTAACTGGTGTCCCACAACAGAAATCAAGGAGCTACTCACAGCTGGAAAACATGAAGTTTGTGTGTGAAACAGCTCCAGAAAGGTAATTTAATCATTATTCTGCCTTTATATTGCAGATGCAGCTCCAGTGAACCCAACATCAGCCCTCACTACTCCTACCCAACACTCAGAAGACGAAGGTGAGCAGTGTTTTGTAAATAGTTAGTTTTACGGAAGTATTTGAGGTTAAACCCTCCTCTACTTCTGCCACAGAAGAGATCATTCAAAATCAGTAAGTAATTATTTATTTTGAATGATTGTGTGTTGCATTGTGGCTAATTTCACCGGAAAATGGATGATCTTCAGGAAACACAATAAATTAATCAATTTATAGTAAAACCTAAAAGTCTGTTGACCCAAAGTTACAGAAAGAAGAAAGTGGTATCCAGCTACTCAGGTAGTGGTTTGGTGTTATGTGTGTAAAAGTAAATCTGCTGTAAAGTAGAAAAGGACTGAGAGCATCATCTTGTACAACTTCCTGCAGAACCTGTCGGGCTGCATTCCCAGGTGGTACTATCACCTGCAGTGCAGTTGTCAACATTTCCTTGTTTCTGAAAAACAAAATGCAGCAACTCCATCAACTATAACTCATGTAATAAAGCTGCCAGGACCCAATCTGTGTCACACTTATAACATTTTATGATACAGCTCTTCCAATGTTTTGATATCTCTTCATTTAAATTAAATGTATTCCTTTTCAAGTTGTCTTAATTTTTTTTCCATAAGGAAAAGTAATAAATAACTCAATGAGCAATGTATAGTTATAGCTTAGGGCAGTATTTCACTCCCTGGAGAAATATTGTCTAATTTACTGGAGAAAGTGATCTCAGAAAGAAGCAGACAGTTTGAAGGTTGTTTTCAGGCTGTTAAACTGACGTGAAAAAAAAAAAATAGAAAGCCTACCGATTACAGAGTAAAAGTAAAACTCTGCATAACCTGATGATTGAGACAAAGGACGATATTAAGGATCAACACTCTTCTTATACAGCTGGGTAGTTCACTGTTCACTTCATTCAAAATAAATCATTTAAAAGCAAAAGCACTAGGGCTATATAACGTTAATGTTACATTCAATAGGAAGTTAGCTAGTGTTAGCTAACTAACATCACATTGGAAACAATCCAAAGCCTACATTTTTCTGGATTTGTTTTAGGTTGTGGAAAGTGAAAATATCGTACTTCTCCTTTCAACCTCTCTGGGTAGTGTTAGATCCTGAGTTACCCCTGTACAGGAGGTACTGGACCAGCTCTCCGTCTTAAAGGGTCCGATCCTCGTGGCCTATGGGTATTACCCTATAAGGGTAGCGACTGTCACTATTACAAGTGCCCCAGAAATAGTATTTGGCCTTATCTTGGGAAAATATTGGCCAGCTGCGTATTTGGGGCATGGCTTGGAAAAGGGTCAATTACCTGATGGAAACAGTGATCTACACAGTATTTTAAGCAATATTCCAAATGTCCACCAGAGGTCTGTCTGGGATCTCCAGCACATTGTATCATGGTGATGCTGAAAAGACAATGTTTATATTACTAGATAGTCATTTCCTGTTGTAGTTAATAACTGTCATTGTTGTTTCCAGTCTGTTTTATTAAAACAATCAAAATAAAAATTCTTCCCAACACTAAAATTAAAATCACAAGGCTTGACCTTACGATCACTCCTGAAACTGACTGAAAGGCCCTACAGTCATTATAATACCTCACAGACACATTTGATCACATGCAGTCCTGCTAATTCTAAATCTATAACTCTACAAAGGCCAATCGAGGCAAAGATCAGTCACACCAGATCTGCGTCTTCTTCTAAATCAGTGCCTTCTGACCTGCAAGTTGAGATTCCCCACAGGACAATAAATCCGACAGTCTACAAGATGATTAGTTTGGACATGCTCAGGAAATATATTTTTTTGTTATTTGTTGTAAGAAAAGGAACTAACTGTAAAAAAGTGTACTTTTTATCAAAGCTTCAGCTGTGATTTTGAACTGAACTTTGACAGATGTCTCTTTACCTGATGTGTTGCAGATGCTGAGGTCTCTTATGATATCATGGAAAACTGCATCTTACCGTGCAGCTTCCAGGGTGGCAAAGATGTGGTCATCCACTGGATACAGGAGACAACAGGAAACACTGTCCACTCTTACTACCATAACCAAGACCAGCTCGGTAACCAGGACCAGATCTTCAAAGGCAGGACATCACTGTTCAAGGACCAGATCTCCAGAGGAAACGCCTCGCTCCAACTGACAGAGGTGCAGGTTCAGGACCAGGGCAGATACAAGTGCTACACCAGCACCATCAGAGGAAACAAGGAGTCATTTATCAACCTAAAAGTGGACGGTACGAGAAACACAGGGAAAAAAGAAACAAGCAAATACAAAACAAATTTAACTGGTGTGTATTTTCCAGTTTATTAGCTTTTTATTAAAACAACAGCCCTGTAATAAATCCTCCTTCGGAAAGGTCAGAATGTTTTTGTTGAAACTGTTTCAGATGTGTTGGTTTAACTGTATGATCAGTTTGGAGGATATATGGGTTGGACACAATAATAGAAACATTTTCTTTGTTTTCTCTGGAAGTGTGTTTAACATTGTGATGATTCAGTAGTTCTAATTGCTGAATTGTTGAAGTTCAACAAACTCTTTTTCTGTTTTAGACCCTTCAGAAATGCAGGAAAAGATATTACTTGGAGAGTTTGCAGTCATTGTGGTTTCAACAGTTACTGGATGGTTGGCAGCATTGTGTATATACAAGAAACCCAATGTGTGTAAAACAAAATGCAGAGGGACCACAGATCAGACAGGAACAAGTGACCAAGCTGAGTAAGTATTTTCTCTGTCTTGAAAACAGCAGCATTGCTGCACTCTAGTGAACTCTGTTTGAGCTTTGACCCTGTTTAAGCCCTGTCATCATTTAATTACTATAATAACATTAAATTTCCCAAAAACATGTTGTAGGACATGGGACATTACTCTAATGCTTTTACAGATGATTCACTGTGTTTATATTTATTTTATATATTTATGTTGTGTTCTGTCCATTGTTTTCAGTGTACTCTACTCTACTCTATAATAATCAATTAATCCTTCCTCTTCAGTGAATATGTATATTCAATTTTTCTTCTAGCTCAACTGAAAGGACGACCTAAATAACTTGAATTATCACAGTTGTGATGAGGATTCATATTCAAGACACATAAATGAGATTATTTTGAGCTTGATGTGTTTCAGCACTGATTTTCACTTAATTTTGTTTACAGCTCACAAGAGTTGACTCCAATGACAGATGTAAATAAAAATGGAGGACATATACAGCCAGAGCCACTACAGGAGGAGTCAGATGAGGAGACAAACCTCTCCACTGAGGACGAAGGATAAAATGATACTTGATGCACTTATTTGTTTCTGTGAACATAAACTCTAACAGGGAGCGTTCATGCTGAAACAAGACCTTCTGTTCTGTGTTTTGGAGCTGTTCGGCAAACATCTCATCCAAACTGATTAATGAAGGACGAGGACACTTTGCTCTGAGACTGTGACTCTGCACTACACTGCGACGCTCTGCACTACACTGCTTCTATACAACAATATGCTTTGCAGGGATGTTTTATGGGACTCCGGCTTATGAAGTACAGCATGCTGTTCTTGCTCTACCTGGTGTCCTGTAGCTCGAGACTAAACAATAAAGAAGAAGTAATATTGAAAATAAAAACTGTTGGACTGGAGCAGGACTGGTTTGTCTGTGAAAAGCAGTCAGATAAGTAGGTGATAAACTTATCATGTGGGTCGAGTGGTTTACTACAGTGTTAAATAATAGAAATAAAGACATTAAACACTCATTTGGGGCTACATAGACTGAAATTAAATATCAGGCAAATTAATTCACTAAAACATGATTTTACACAATGTATATTATAATTGCTGTATGAGGTGAAAAGTAGGCATGAGTTAAAGTTTAAACTTGACCGATTCTAATTTTCTTTGGCCGACATCTGGAACTACTTTTCTTTTCCTGAATCCTGTAGATTGAGTCTGTGAAAAATGAAGGAAGATGCCTTAATTACAAGTTGAATTTGATTATTTGTATATACAGTACTAGATTTGAGTGTTTCTAATATTTTTACTTTTGTTGTAACCTTTTTTTATTTTATTTATTTGTATATTATATGTTTTCAATCATTCATCCTGGTCCTGTTTGAATGATTGACAGGATTATCAGCCACAAGGAATGCAAATGGTTTCATTCATTTTCAAAAGAGCAAACAAGTTTGTTAAACCACAAACTATTTTATCTATCAGATGAAGTAAAAACTGGAGTTACAAGATATTCACAAAATACTTGATATGTAAGAATGCCATAGTGACAAGGTAAATCTAACTTTCACTCTGAATGCATGTTGTTGTTAAGGTTACTGTGGAAAAGTCATGTAACATTTAACTTACCTGCTTTTGTATTACTTCTATAAATTTCTAATGATTTCTTTTCAACTGTTTTATTTTCATCATTTTCAAGAGACACCTTGAGAAACAGTTTAACTGACAGTGGGTCAACTGACAGCAAATTCAAACATGAGAACAGCATCTAACGTCACTGAACAGCTGTGGCTGTAAATGGTAAAAGAAGACATTGAGCAAATGGAAAACATGCAAAGCAACAAAATAATATATTCAACATATAGCTGAGATCTATACAGAATATTTATGTAACCCCTAATGTAATTTCCACTGAACATGAACATTTATTTGTAATTAAATTACATGTCACTAGTTACTCCTCAACACTGAAATGATCTATTTTACACCTTCAGTTCATTACAGGAGTATTTTCATATTACTTGTACTTAGCAAAATGTACTTACAATATCAAAGTAAAAGTACTCAAAGTGCAGTAAAATGTCTCTGTCAGTGTTTCACTGTTATATCTGACGTTTCTGGATTATTATTCCTGCTGTGTTAATGTTTCTGCTGTAGATGTTTAAAGTTGAACTCATTTTAACTCATGTACATCTTCTTGGGTAGTTAAATCTACAGCAATGCATCATGGTCTATATGTAGGGACCTTTTAAATATGGCTTAATGAAAAGACTGTTTCTTTAGTTTAACATAGACTCTACATGCCAAAGGACGCTAACAACACTGGAACCGGATGTGCACAGAAACTAGCTGCTAAGAAGCTCTGAAGATAAATCAGCGTTATAATCCCAAAAACTAAAGTAAAAAGCTAATTTTATAAAAGCAGTTTACTCCAAACACCTCCCGTGAGCAAACAGCATAGTTGTCAGAGCAGAATCCAGGCCGACCACGGGTGTTTATTTGTCCAAAAGCTAGAGGCTGCTCCATGCTCCTCTCCCCCAAGTTCAACTGCTCTCCGCCAGCCAGCAGATTTTCGATCGCCTGCTCTGAAGCTGTCAGTGATGTATGGACAATCTCAATGCTGATAGGCTAACGCAGCGTCATGCGGCTTTCTCGCTTGAGCTGAAAATATTCAACTCACTTCAATAAAGATTTGAGAAAAAATCATTCAACTCACTCCAGTTCCTTCTCGCGCGCTGCTCGTCAGGAAATTGCGGTTCTATTCGTCTTTGCATTGACTTTGTATGTAAACCCATCGCCTGGAACGCTCGCTTCACTTTTGGTCTGAAAGCACCATCATGCAAAAACAGTCTTTTTCTATTGAAGTCATTGTTAACAACTATTATTAAATAGGGAATATTTAGCCAGCTTGCCATCAACAGCTAAGAACCCAGCATCCTGTTTAACACACTTTTAATATAGAAGCCCGGTGTAATATAAGGTGCACCTTAGGTCTTGTTTTGATCAGGTCTACTGGTGTCAACCATTGGTTACATATAAAAGTGTGAGACAGGTCTCCCCAGAGAGGCTCCGAACAGTTTCAGTGGAGACTCAGTGAGACTCAGTGAATGGGAGTGAAACAATATTAAATTACTTATATTAGTTATCAAAATGAGATCACATAGGATGGCCTACAAAGGATAGACTATAACTGATCAAATAATATAATAATGATTCCATAGGCATCCAGGAATTGAGCTTAACAGTAGACTGTAATTTATAAACAGTATATTTAAGTTTATTTATATCTTAATTATCCACATTAGTTAACAATCTACATGCGTTGTCATGATCCTGTTTGTTTTATCCTGTCTGTGTGTTATTTTGGGGGGTTTAGTTTTATGTCATTAGTCTTAGTTCTGGTGTTCATTATTTTGGTCTGTTTGGAGTTTTGTATTATCTAGTGTTTCCCCAGTGATCCCTCTGCATGTCTGTCTCTGTTTTCCTCTGCTCCCTGTGCCTCGTTATCCCTGATTCCCATCACCTGTGTTGCTCCCGCCCTGCTCGTTACCCCTGTGTATATATACCTGGTGTTTCTGTCTTGTCTTTGTCGGATCATTGTTTGTGTTCTCTTGTGCCTCATGTTACTCTCTGTGTTCTCTGTATTCCTGGTTCTGGTTCTTGTATTTTGGATTTTCGTTTGTCTTTTTGGATTTGGACCTTGTTTCTGGACTTTGTTTTATCAGCCACCAAGTAAGTGTGCTCGCCTTCTGTTGCCTTAGTCTTTTGTTTAAATAAACCATCGAACTGTATCTGCCAGCCTTCCGTGTCCTGCATTTGGGTCCTCAACCTGCTCTGCTCCTGCACCACGCACGCCTTAAACATAACATGCGTAAGTCTGGTGGTAGACTGACTTCTGTTTTAGGATTCTAATCTCACAGATTTTATTACAGGTGTGGACCATATGAATACCTCACATCCCACCTAGTCTGGACAGTAGATGGCGTCAGAGACTAACTGGCCTCACTTTACTCTGTTGCCTCAGTTAACCTTTCCTTTTCTGTATCAGTGTCAATTTCACAGGAAGAAGGAAAAAAATTTGTTTTTCTTGATAACAGATTTTGGTTATTTTATCTTCTGATCCAGAAACTATTGTGTAACACAGGTTTAACACAGTGGAGGACAGTAACATTGAACAAGTACATTTACTCAAGTACTGTAGGCCTATTCCAATGCTAATAGCATTTTCTTAACCTGTATTTAACAGTACCTGTAGTTTGTCCTCGTTTTGACTGAAGTATAGTAAGTAAAGTTATTTGTATGTTTCTGTCTAAAGCTGACATGGCCACAAATCAGCTGTGGTGGATGTAGGGATCTGGAGATACTGGTCTATGTATCTTCATGAGTTTTAGCCCTGTGATATTTATAGTTTTTTATCCTTAGCACTGGAATTCTCCTTCCCTCCTGATGCATTACTGTCGGACTTTCTGTAACCCTGGTTGGCTTATATTTTATTCTCTGTTAATTACGTGCAAGGCCATGTCATTTTGGAACATGAAACTAACGTCCTTTGTTTATTTTTTTAAAGTCGGAGCAGACCAGCCTCTGTGTTCTATTGTTTTATCATTTGTTTCTTAATCTGTTTTCCAGTCCAGTGTTAAGATGTCTATTGCTCGGTTTAGTGCCCTACTGTGATTGGAATTGATGTTCCATACTGGGCATCTGCTGGGGTTCATATTCTGGATGGTGGTTTAAATACAGGTTGCTCTCCTCTCTCTGTGTATCCACAGCTTGACTCTGTACAAGGCTGGGTCTGTGTCTGCTCCCTTTCCGTGGTGAGACAGCACCGGGTGACATTCTGTAGTGGTGTGTATACTCGACTTTGACACTGCATGGTATTTCGTAGTGAATAGTCAAGATGCTAAGTGTGTAGTGAATAGTTTAAGATGTTAAGTGGATAGTGCATGTACTACTTGGTGTTCGGTCTGCTGTCTCCTTCTGTCTCCCACAGTCACTGATCGGGGTGGTGTGTACAAGCCAACCTGACCTGAGGAGAGTAACACTGTTTTCCCCAACCAATTTAGTATCAGGCTAATTTTATTTACACTGTTGGTATTTTAATTGGGATTTTAACAATATACTTTGTAATAAAATTTACTTACTTTTGTACAATGTATGCCTCTATGTAATTGTTCATGTTCGGGGTAAATCAGAGTTCACAACACACAGCCTTTATACACCAAGTGTTTTAAAGGGTTCCTCCTGCCCTTACCAGGAGGTGGCATTGTCAGGTCTAAAAAGGAATTCTTTCTACTCTATTAGGCACCACACAGAAAAATATCAAAAGCTGTAAAATGAAGACACAAACATGAACAGTCGTATAATTATTCTGAGGTCATATTAACAGTGTTTTAGAGGGTGAAACATGTTGTGCCATAAATGTAAATCACTGGAGAGCATCATAACCAACCAAATTACCACAAATCTAATGGTTGTAGTTCCTCCCCAGTAGACTGATCTTTGGTTGTTTATTTATTATTTGTTCTAGCTTTTCCAACTATTTGTTCAGCGATATGGTGAAAAGAATTGCCTATGATGATGTGAAATGACTACCACAACCACCACCATTCATCTAAATCTCACATAATAAATATGGGGAAACACTGAAATTTCAAGCTATTCATGCACATCGCATGCTCATGGACACAAGAGACATTTTGTGTTGGTTTTATATTAAGACATTTAGTTTCACCTTCGCTGCTACAGCTCCATCCTAGGGGAAACACTGGTCTCTGTGCTATGATGAGCTCTAAATCCTGAGCTCTAAAAGTCACACAGCTGTTTGGCGACTGCTTTCTCCAGGATCTTATAGAGAAATGGAAGATTAGATATAGGTCAATACTTGGCTAAACCATCTGGATCAAGTTTGGGCTTTTTCAGAATAGGTTTAATTACAGCTACTTTAAAGTACTGTGGTACATAGCTTGTTGATAAAGACAGGTCACATCTAGTAGAGAAATGCTGACTAAGGTAAAAGAAATTATTATATTGAAGTTAGTTGGTAAATATTGAAGGAAGCAAAGCAGTCGTATATCTGGTTTCACAGCTGTTTCTAAGGTTCCTGAGTTTAGAGATGCCAGTTGAGAGCAGGTCTTGGTGAATTTCGTTTCTAATAGAATTTTATCATTAAAGAAGCTCACAAAGTCGTAACTACCGTTTTAAGGATTAAAGTTGACGAAAACTGTGCAAATTTAGTTAAAAATTCAGTACAGACCAGGTGCTTGGTACACTATAACAAAAATAATTGGTTGCAGTGATTTCCGGCTTGGGTGTGAAAGACTCAGAACAAGGCTTTCAAATGAGTTATAATTTAGTTTAGGTTTAGAGCTGATTACTAGGCTGGAGTCAAAGATAGCTGCAACTCCACCTCCTCGGCCTGTGCTTCGAGGAATGTGAGTGTTAATATGACTGGGAGGGGTGGATTCATTTAGACTCACATATTCTCCATCACCCAGCCAGGTTTCAGTAAGACAGAATAAATCAATTTCATAATCTCATATTAGTTCAGTACTAGTACACCTTTAGAAGAGAGAGATCTGATGTTCAAGAGTCCACATTTTACTCTCCCATTCGTTTGCACTATTGCTCTTGTGGTTTTAATTTTTATGAGGTTTTTGTGCACAGCTCCTCTTCTGTTTACCTTTGATTTAAATAATTTCAATGGTCGGGGGACAGACACCGTCACTATAGGGTTTTCACTAAGTAACTCCTGGAACGGAGGAGCAGAGACGTGTGTTTTGGGTGGGTAACTGCTGAATTAGAAGGGCAGAGAAGTTTGTTAGACTGCGATCTAAGGATTTTCTTAGTTGATGGTATTGTTAGTTGATTGTATTTTTTAAAACTGCCTTTATGTTCTTTGTTTTTGAAAGGTGCTATTTATTTTTTTAAAGTGATAATTAAATGGATGTTAAAGATTGAGACAAGAAGTAGATGGCAGAGACATAGTTTCCGCATAGTGAGAACACCTTAGATTTCCAGATTGTCTATAACAAGTCAGACCAGTTGGCCGGCCTTAGTGTGACATTCACTAAGTTACCATGGCTGATTTAATTCTTTCAGTTCATCAAACATTATTGACAGAGGAAGTTTAACAGAAGGATGACCGGGATCAGGTGTTTTGTTTTTGTGGTGGTCCTGGCCTTTCTGCTGAGTCTCACAAGAGGAGGTGAGTGAGGCGTTCACTGCCCGTCTGATCTTATTACAGTCTTAACATAAATCACAAATATGTTTAAACTTGGTACATTCTGTTGTCAAGGATACTTTCACCAGAAAATGGATGATCATCACTATCTGAATATTGTTTGTGTTACTGTTTGTGACAATTTTCACGTTGAAATCTGTTCCCTGTCTGACGTTTATCAAAAGTAACTTGTTTCTGGAAATACGACCTGCTGTTTGAGAACAATAAATTTTCATTAGGTGGAGTCTGAAGTCTCATGGATAGATATCTCAAAATGTTGGCACTTAACACTGAAACAATTGTTCTCTAATAAACTTTTTATGGCCGCATCATTCTACCAAATATGGAAATATTCTGGATGTCTTGTTCATCATTTTATACATATTTAACTCAAATTCAGCCTGACATATTTTATATCTTTGTAAACTTCAGGATCCAACAGAATTTAAAATATTAATAATTCTGTTGGTTTAAACAATGTTTGGTTTGTTTAAACTGAGGTTTTAATTAGTTTTACTGTCTGTTAACAGTTTTATTTACTCAGACTTATATTTATAACTTACCAATACAACAAGCTTATACTGTAATCTAAGGTTTTATAAAAACATTGTGCCTAACATATACAACTAGAATAAAAAAATATTATAACTTAGGTCAAATGTCAAGTACTCATTGACTGTTTTTTTAAATACCAACAAATACATTTTAAATGAAAGTCAACTGTGTGTAAAAGTAAATCTGCTGTAAAGTAGAAAATGACTGACAGCATCATCCTGCAGAACCAGTCGGCCTGCATTCCCAGGGAGTACCTTCAGCTATCAAACAGCTCATATTTTAAATTCCTGAGAATGACATTTCCTCATTTCTATATGTATTCCATTTGTATGTACTGTATTCAGTATGTGCTTATGACCGAATTCAATTTATTGTGTTTGTATCTGTGTTTTTCATGTGAGACAGACATGTGCAGGCTTTGAAAACACATACAGAACTAGTGTGTGGACATTGTCTAATCCAACTTTATTTACACAGTGCATTTAAAAACAATCAGGTTGACCAAAGTGTTTTACATGGACATAAATCAATAAATAGACAAATACAACACCAACAAAACAACAATATACAGCTCTCATCCCAGGTTAAAAGCCAAGGAGTAAGATTATTTTTAAGTCACAATTCAAAAACTGGAAGGCTTGGGACCAATCTGACATAAAGAGGCAAATCATTCCACAGTCTTGGGGCTGCGACTGAGAAGGCTTGATCCCTCCATCCATGAGCTGTGTTTTAGGGACAACAAGAACTAACTGGTTCGCAGACCTTAATGACCTTGAAGGAGCATGTGGCTTCCATTGATCAGTGACATAGGCTGGAGCTAGTCCACGAAGGGCTTTAAAACAAACAGAATCTTAAAATTAATCCTAAAATTAACTGGGAGGCAGTGAAGGGAGGCAAGAATAGGGGTAATGTGATCCAGTTCCAGTAAGGAGACAAGTGGCAGCATTTTAAACCAGTTGTAGTCGAGAGAGGGAGGCCTGGCTAACACCTAGAAAACATTACAATAATCAAGGCGTATTGTGATAAATGCATGTATGACCCTCTCGAAGTCTGTCAGAAATATCACTGGGTCTCAATATCATGACCGCAGTTTTACTGAAGCCATCCAGGTTTTCGTCAACCAATCTTTTTAAAGAGCTACCATCTTTTTTTTCAAAGGGCAGGTAGATTTGCGAATGGTCTGTGTAAAAATGGAAGCCGATGTCTTTTTAAGATTGACCCAAAGGGAAGCAAAAAGGGTGACAAAAGAACTGGCCCGAGAATCGAACCCTGAGGAACTCCACATGTGAGGAACACAGAAGGTGAAACAGAGCCACCAAAACTGTCTTTAAACTCTCTGACAAGTATAACCTAAACCAGACAAAGACAGTGCCTTTTATCTCCAAAACATTGTGTTTGTCCTTACTAGAATAAGTTTTTCTTTTTTATTACTAGGCCATTGGCTATGGTTATTAGGAATGAAAGTGCTTCTCATTCTTTACATAAAAGGTGTAAACAAAAGTCTAATTTTAAAACAACGTATTTGTTTTTCCTAACAGCTTTACACTTAAAGCTTTTGCAATATTATTTTAACAACTAGAAGTACCAGTAGTACCAGATATACCATTAATGTGAAATTAATCTGTAGCGCAAGAGATGCTGGCATACACAAGTCTTCTGCAGCTATAAGGAGTTCAGTTCAACAGTCTTTAATAATGTTCTACACGGGTAAAGTATACAGTGGATCCTGTAACCAACACCGACAGGCCCTTTACCGACACTTTCATCACATGGAGTCCTGCTGTAAAGGTCATAAACTCCAAAGATCAGTCAGGCCAGATCTGTGTCTTCTTCTAAATCAGTGACTTTCAGGCTGGAAGTTGAGATCTCCCCAGGACAAATTTTAGTTAGAAAAGAGGATGGAAAGTCATGTTTGGCTATGTAAAATTTGGTTTATTTATTCTTTTTGCTTAACTTCTTGTTAAATGCTTTTGAGGTTGTGTTGATTTCATGTTGTTTGTTTTCAGTCACTGTCTTTTGGTTGTTTTCTACAAGGACTAAGATTAAAACAAATTTAATGTTTTAAGTCTCTTAATAAAGGGCACATTTCAGTTGTGTTAGTGAATATAAATAATAATCAGGCCTTTAAAAGCAGCTGAGTTGGTTTCAGCTGCCATTTTACCTGAACCGAACTTTGACAGATGTCTTTTTACCTGATGTGTTGCAGATGTTGAGGTCTCCTGTGTTTTCATGCAAAGCTGCATCTTACCGTGCAGCTTCCAGGGCGGCACTGATGTGGTCATCCACTGGATGAGAGTAGACACTCCTGTCCACTCCTACTACTACAACCAAGACCAACTCCCACAACAGGCCCAGCACTTCAGAGGCAGGACATCACTGTTCAAGGACCAGATCTCCATAGGAAACGCCTCACTCCAGCTGACAGGGGTGCAGGTTCAGGACCAGGGCAGATACAAGTGCTACACCAGCACCATCAGAAGCAACCAGGATTCTTTTATCAGCCTTAAAGTGGACGGTACGAGAAACACAAGGAGAGAAAGAAACAAGCAATACATGAACATTTATCTAGTGTGTTTTCTGTCCAGCATGGACAGTGGAACACATTTGAAATTGTTTGAGCCCTATTAGGCAACACTCGCAATACCACACACACAACACACAAATGCACCCACATAAAACACCATTATCCCCTTCGTCACAGAACTGATTTGCATCACATGACACAAGCCAATATATTTTTAGATAGCAGAATTTATTACTTTCTCACAGGCTGTGGTCACTGAGCGTGATAGATGTGGCTGCATAGAATTTATAATGAAAAAATTTTTAGAAGACAGTGTCTTCATCTGTCATTACGCTGGATGAAGTCCCTGTCTAACCCCAAAGCATCCACCACTGGTGTCAAAAATTCCCTTTGTTTGTGTGTGCACATTAAGCTATTTAATCTTCTCTGGGTCATTGCTGATCTCAGATATGTCTTTATACAACGGGGGGTCGGAAATTACCTCTCAGCACTGGTTGTGGACTCATGGATGGTGTAGAATAACTTCAACTTATGCACTTATTATAACTTATGCACCTCTGCAGTATATTTTTGCCACATGATTGGCATTCAAGCCAAAGCTACTGAGGATACTGTTGGGCCTCCTTAAACCCCAGAAGTCTGAATCAAGTCTGGCAAAATATCCAGCTGTGCACGAAATGTGTCAAAATTCTTCATGTCAAAATCCACGATGGGAGACAGGAAAGGGGCCTTTCAGCAGCAGACACAAACATTTGCTCCAGAGCAGCTTCCACATGCAAGTCTCTCTGTTCAAAACGCTGCTCCCCATTCACCTTAAAGTGGATTCAGAGCTTCAAAGTATAGTCTCTCCTATGATCCTCTGGGTTCTGGGATGCGTGTGCAGGGTCTCTTCCCGTATCCAGTTTAGGTGATAGATTGATGATTCTTCATTTATTTCACTCATCAGGGTGGAAAGTAAAGCACAGTTGTCAAGGACAGATGTTACTGCAGCTGTGTGCACTCTCCATCTCGCTGGGCAGAGAGTGTGTAGGTTAATTTAGCCCAGGGTCATTTCAAGACTTGAAACTTGTCCGCAGGATTGTCCCATTTATAGCTTGCTGCAAGTCCATTCAATGTCCAGACATACTACAACCTCATCCAATACCTCTCCACCACACATAATGGGAAAATATTGCAGTATGTGGCAAGAAATAAAGTTGTTTAGTGCAGTCGTTCAACCGCAACTGTTGAACAGACCTGCTTTTCTCTGTTACACCTTGTACCCAAGAGAATAGCTGGGGTGTCTGGTTGGTGAGATCCCTGCAACAGTCACTGAGGCAGTGGCCTTCTGCCAGACTTGTAGAAGGAGCAGAGGTGGAAGCTGGAGGTGATTGAAGAGTTAATGTCCGGGGCAGAAGGAGGCATATGGTTACCAGGGGGAGCAGCAATGACAACGATTGAACAGGCAGAGAAGCCAGTGTTAGTTAGAGCAAAGGCAGATGAAGTAATTACTGTTGGTTGATTTGGACACAACAGACACAGTGTGGCTAGTTGGGGCAGCTGAAGCAGTTTGATTCCGTGTTTTTTGTGGGTTTTTTTTTTCGGTACAACTAGTTAAAACTTCTGCAATCTAAAACAACAATCCTGTTATAAATCCTCTTTCATAAAGGTCATGTTTTTTTTAACTGGTTCAGAGATGCGTTGAATCAACTGTATGATTATTTTGGAGGCTGCAGTTTGTGTCACTGTTGAGTTATGTTACGGTTCATGGTGGTGTGGCAGGTTGGAGGACCCAAATGCAGGATGCAAGGCAGGAGGTACAGTTCAAAAAGGGGGTTTATTATGGCAAAAAGCAAACAAAAGGCGAGCACACTTACTGACAGAGTGACTGGTGAACAGTCCAGTCCAAAAAACAAAGTAATCCCAACAGAAATCCAAAATCCAAAGTCCAAAATCCACAGTGACAAGACAAGCAAGGCTGATAACAGGAACGACAGACTGGGGGGTAACACGAACAATGACCTGGCACAGACTGAGGGAACAGACAAGTATATATGCACACCTAGGAGGAAGCAATACAGGTGAGGAGCATGAGGCTAATGAGGCAGACAGAGACAGCAGGGAAAACAGAGCGAAAGAGACACAAAGGCAGACAAACTGACAACTGGGGGAACAGACGAACACAGGTTACTGAACACATAACAGACCAGAAGAAGAAATATAAACTAATAAAGACACAAGCAGACAGATCACCACAACCTAACACCAACAGGGAAAAACAGACAGAAGCTAAGGTAAAACAGAACTCAGATAGACATGGGCAAAATAACACATAAGAACACAGACCAGAAGTAAACACTAAGACATGAACTGAGACACAAAACTAGGAGCTAAGACACAGGGCTGAGATGGAGGGAACAATCTATAACAAATGGCAGACTGGTACAAGAGAGCTGAACAGAACCAGTAAATGAACAAGGGTACACACAAAGCTAAACGGGGAACACAAGACCAGGAGTAAACACTAAGGACAAGAACTAATGTACAGGACTAATAACTAAGACACTGAACAAGGAACTAAGATACGAGAAAAGACAAATACTAAGTAACTAGAAGATGAATAATAAAGGCTACACATAAAAACACAAAACCAAAAACAGACTTCAACAGGAAAGACATGAACACAGAAACCACATTCCTAACAAGTTATACAGAGAGGTGTTTCTGTTACTTAGCCTACCCTCACTGCTATAAATAGGGTGGAAAAAATAATAGACTTGGTGAACATATTTTCTCTATTTTTCAATTTTTTAAAAATGTTTTCTCTGGCAGTAGTTTGATGTCCATTGGTGCACATACAGTTTCCTGATAACACAAAACAGAAAAGTACTTTAATATCTTGTCTTGTCAAATTTACAATGTTGATTGAAAATCTCCAAAAAATGACTGAAACAAAAACACTCAGTCATCACCTTTTCTTTGTTTGGAATAAAGAGAAGAAGAACTGTGGTACTTAGCATGAACAATGATAAACATTGAAACTACAGAAGCTCAAGCTCAGGGAGCCCATGTTCACCACAGGTAACTGTTTCCTCCCACATTATTTCATTAAAGGAATTGATATGAATTTTCTTTTTTCCTTTTTTCTGCAGCTCCGATCCGTGAAGTCAACATTCAGCAGGTGGAAAACATAATCACCTGCAGCTCAGAAGGGATCTACCCTGAACCTGTACTCACCTGGTCCACCAGTCCTCCACTAAACGTGACCTTAAAGAACACAACCACAGTCCAGGAGACTGAGCAGCAGCTCTACAGCATCAACAGTTATCTGATGCTTTCAGATAATGTTACTGATCTGGTCTACAGCTGCACCGTCAGCACTGGCAGAAACAGGAGAACAGCCACTTTGTTTAAACAAAGTAAGTGAAGACCTGCAGTCACTGTGGACCTTTATGTGGTGGATCAGGCCGTAGTAAACAGTTGCTATAATGTGTTCAGAAAGCCAAGGCTACACCATCCTCATAATGAGTGATTATAAGAATAGATAATGTTCCGAATCTGGAACCAGATGTGCATTACAAAAAAGATTTTACCACTTTTGTTCATGTGGTTTTGTGTTTATTAGCAACTATCAGTGGTTCAGACACTGAAACAACAATCTCCTGCACTTCCTCAAACACTCCCCTAACGGGGCTCATCTGGAGATTCAACCACAGTCAGATCATCCTGAACCAGATCAGCGCTGACGTCCCCTACACAGTCTCAGAAGAGTGGAGGCAGCAGGTGAAGAGTGTGTCTGAGTCAGGCAGCCTCACACTACAGGACTTATCTTCACATCAGGAGGGAATCTACACCTGTGAACTCAGTAATGCGGAGGAGAACCATAGAACCGAAACTTCTCTGAGGATAAAGAAAAGTCTAGGTAAGGTAGCATAAGTCAGGGAATCTTATCTGTAATATCAATGCGACCTGCAAAAATCATTATGGAGATCTTTGTAGGGATAACTCTTTCTCTCTCTCTCTTTGATTCCTGTGTGTATCTCTATTACTGACTGTTCATGACTTTGACAAGTTAACCAATATGAAACAAAACATAAAAACTCACATTCACATTTTACCACAAAAATATTTGGGTTTTTTCTACACTACAGTACTGTGTTTGTAAAGCGTTACTCCACTTTTGATCTTGTTTTTGTGATGATACAATTGTTTTAAATTTTAGTTAGTGAGCAGTTCAATTAACTTAATCTTTTTCTATTTCAGAGAATTCAATCAGAGATCAAGGCACGAGAGGCATCGTGGTGGCTGCAGCCTTTTTGTTTTTAGTAGCAGTAGTAGCTGGCCTATACTGTAAAAGGAAAAGGAAATGTAAAATGACTTAATTTTCTAATTGATTTAATTAATGTTGCATATGTGTTTTGAATGTAACAGTTGTAACATGCAACTACACATATAACTTCATGTCCTTGAATAACAGCAAAGCATGTCTTGAAATGTGGGACGAATATCGTAGTAGTGTTAAAGACTCCTACAACCCATAAAATACTATATAAAACACACAAAGTGAAATATTTCAGGCTTTATTTCTTTTACTCTTGATGATTACGGCTTACAGTTCATGAAATCAATCATAGATTCAATATCAATCAGTATTAGAAAGACAAAATTATAATATGGAAATATTGACCTTCAGAAAAGTTGAAAAATTCTGAAAAAGATTAATTTATGTACTTGGTCGGCTCTCCTTTTGCATGAATAATGCAATGTAGTATGGAGATAACCATGCCACTTTAACCTCCCAGCCAACTTTTCATGAATATGCTTTGATCCAGCACTCAGTGAACAGCCAGCCCACTCAGCAATGACCTTCTGTGTGTCTTCCTGACAACAATCAAGTCAGATGTCTTCCCCAGTGGTTGTGTACTGCACCAGACTGAGAGATTAAAGGGTCTTTACCGGTCAACATTTCTGTATTTTACATTCTTTATTCTACAATTCTAATATTCTGAGAGAAGGATTTTTGATTATTTTTAAGCTGTAAGTGATAAACATCTAGATTATCAGCAAAAAAAGACCTGAAATATATCAGTTTATTTGTAATGAATCTCGAAAATATGAAGGTTTCACATTTTGAATTAAATTACATTAAAAAAAAGTTGAAGGCTCAAAAACACTCTCTTAGTCACTCACATGTGTTTCACTCTGAAACCTGTCTATTGATCATATTGTCTTTTGGTTGTATTAGGTCAACAAGGAAACAGACAGAATCTGTCAAACGCTGATAAAGCACAACCGTAAGTAAATCTTCTATATTAAAATAAACTGCTGCATTGATTAAACTCCAGTACATGATTTTCTGGTAAAGGAGAACATTGTTGTCATGAAGTCTAATTTGCATTTCTCCATCATTTTCTAAAACGTGGCTTGTTATAATTTATTGAATTATAAAACTAATTAAACTTTTCCTCTCAGTTGATTCTTAATTGCCATCTTAGCTTCAAAGAGATAAAATCTGACAAAATCAAATAAAGGAATTGAGATTCCTGTGATGGTTTATGTCACTCTGCAAAGGTTATTTTTACTGAAGAAGAAAAAATGAGAGATTGATTTATCTATATGTGTTTTAGTTCTGAAATGTTATTTCATTATGTCTGCAGGGAAGATACTACTGAAAGTACAAATGGAGCAATACCTAATCAGAATTGTGGCAATTCAACCAGCAACCATCTGCTTCAGAAAAGTGAAGACCCAATAGAAGAAGGAACAGAAAAAGCTCAAGACAAATGATCATCTCCAGTATTTCAGGGATTCCTTTGTGGATTTCTGTTTACGGGAAAACTTTAAAACAGTAAAACCAAAATAGACCAGTATTAGGTCGGTAGCTGAAATAAGAAGTTTGTCTATCAGCTCAACTGAGTGTGAACTTTTTATATAATATGTCAAACCTCATGAACAAGACCTTCATTACTGTGGAGCCATAATGAAGGACGAGGACACTTTGCTCTGTCTGACTGTGAGCCTCTGCACTTCACTGCTTCTACACTACAAAATGCTTTGCAGGCATCTTGTATGAGACTCAGGCTAATGAAGTACAGCCTGCAGTTCCTGCTCTGCCTAATGTTCAAAAGCTTCTCTCAGACTAAATGGTGAAGAAGCAGTATTATAAAAAATAGACTCACAGAGACTGTAAGACTGGAACAGAAGCGGCTCTGGTTTGTATGTAAAAAAGCACAAGTCAGATACGTGTATCAGCCACAGACTGAATGTATGCAGCTTTGGTGGTTTATTATGCTGCTAAGAAATAAAAATGAAGGCTAAATTTTCACTGCTAAACAAAGCTGGGAGGGGTTTCTACATGTCAGGGTTTGGTCTGTGCCTCTGCTTCCAAACTTCATCTTTGTTGCTTATTTAGTCACAAATATTTAATTTTACAGTGAAATACTTAATTTTCAGGGTCTTTAAAGAGTTGCTGTGACATGTAGGGACATAAACTTTTTTTTTTTTTACCCTATTTTGGTTTATGAGGACAGTGTCACATGTTTAATTTAACCAATAACCAAAGTGAAATAGCACAAGTTCCAATAAGCAGAAATTTAAGCTTTTCTGAAGGGGAAAAGTTGTTGAATCGATAAAGAGAAAATGTGAAAACAGATTTTAAGATCTTGTTGCAGGACCTGCCTCATACTTCTGTAAAAGCAATACTGATTGCTGCAAAATAAAGTTGCACTATTGTACACAGTGACAAATGAATACACTGAAATATAAATGCTGTATTAGCAAAAAAGTAGCAATGACAGTCTTTAATAAGAGCTGAAGTAAAACAACACTGAGTCTCATTATCTTTTTCTGACTTTCAGAAATGTCCTTAGTAACAAGCATGAAAGTGAGACAGTAGTATTCAGCAGCAGGTACATGTTTCACAATCAGTGTAGGTTTTATAGTGGGGTTCCAGGTTAGTTTGCTGTAGTGACTGTATCTGTCATCATCAAAACTAAGGCAACTAGCTAGTGAGTGTACCTGGAAATGCTGCAGCTGCAGATGGCGTGCAGAGGTGCTGGATTACTATGGTTTACTGTCTGAGAACATTTGTGTTTTGTGCTTTTAGTAGTCAACAATTCATTCTTTTTGTTAGTTTTTTTTACACAAAATCTATTTTGAATTATTTCCTGTTGTCCTGTTTGAAATTAATGTTTAAGCTCATGTTGTGTCGGGTGCAAATCTCCACAAACTAAGAAAATTATGTTTGTAGATGTACTGATTTATTTTATCCACAAGGGTTTGAAAAGTTTTATGTGCTGAGGTCCGAGCAACTTCTTGCGTCTTTACGTAAAAAAAAGAGGATGCAAGGATCACACCGAGAGAACTTCAACTTTTACTGCATTTACAACTTTACCCAACAATTTGTTAACCAGACCTTCAAATAAACAAGATGTTTCTTGGTCTAAATAGTTCAAAATAGTTTAAGATTCTTAGTTTAGTTTGTTGTCTTGTTTAGTTTTTTTTAACTGTGCTGTTGATAGACTTCGTGTCCCCTTTTCATGTCCCTTAGGTGGACAAAATAAACCAAAATAAATTCAGAGCTCTGAGAAAAATAACAAACCTCATTAAATAAAAACAATGTTCATCTACCCAGGTAGTATTTTTTTTAAATATTTTTCTTTGAATAGAGGGTTGTGAGATCTACCTGCACAAGGCAACATTTAATTATTCTCTTTTAAAAGAAATTGAGACCAGATTTGAAACAAATATAACCAAAAAAAAATCCAAATAAATGGATTTACAGTGTTCAGGCTCACTATACAGTCCTCTTAGCTGCTGCATGTGTAAACATGTGACACTAGCACACCACACAGCACATGACCAGTATTCTCCACCAGTTTCCTCTAATTGTCACAAAATCCTCTGCTGAAGCTTGAGCAGCTTCTCCCCACAACCCTTCAGGACAGACTGCCCCCCCCAAAAACTTTTTCTTACACTTCTACTCTCTGCTGCTCATTTGTTCCCTGCTCTCGCTTCACTGCCTCTCCAATATCAAAGGCTGTTGCTTCTCTCTATCGGCAGCGCTATCACTGCTCTCTGCTGAACAAAAACGGCTACTGCAGATGAGAAAAAGACAAGGCAAAGAAAATAAGTTCACCCTGATCAGAGGCTACTTGGAGTGGGTTACACTGTAGGCTACTTTTTTGATATTTGAGGTATTTATCTGTGCTTAAAACAAGCTTTACAACAAAGAAGTTTGTTTTAAGTCTAACACTCGTCAATACTGTTGAGGGACATAAACTTCTGGTTGAAACAATAAAAACTCTTACTGTTGAATTTAGGCTAATATCTTTTATCTGATAAATTTATAGCACAATGTTGACTTTTCCAAGTGTTTAATGTAATTTGTGATTCAACTAACTCTTATTTTTGCATTTTAGTGCCAAAGTTTGTGGTAATTGTACAAATAATTACAAAAGAAAAAACTTTTCAGAACTTTCATTTTATTTTTTAATTACCTAGCGTGTATGTTCTGTTTCTGGAGATGAACATGCCTGCTTAAGAAGATTTTTAAAAAAAAGACATTTTCCAAAGTAAAGAGGAGGGTGATCTATTTATGCAAATAAAAACACAGGATGAAGTCATATTTCACGCTTAAAGATTGTTGAATTCTTCTTTCTCAGAGATCACAGGTGGTTTGATAGAACACAGACAGAATTTGGTGATTTGATTTTTCCTTTTCAGACAAATGATGGTGGCTTGTTTTGGAAAATACAACAATAGACTTATCAGATAGGAGAAATCTGCTCTTGTTATATTTGGAATCACTGAAACTCTTTTTATAGGAACTGCAGGAACCAAAACTCATGATGTTGCAACTCCAGTGCTTGCACATTTAAATATATTTTAAGAAGTAATAAAAAGTAATTCTTTGCATCTGATGTGTCTGAACCATCCTGTGAATTTCTTCTTCTTTATGGTTTAGGCTGCAGTATGACTTTTACAGACAGGCCATAGAGGCAGCTACACCCTGCAGATGTCCTGCACAGTGAAGGCTCTGCGCTGTTTGGGATGAGAGAGATGGTTTCGATATCAAAGCTCAGGGGAGCAGATGGCAAATGTAAAGCAGAGGCTGGCTGAGATTCACTCTCTGGATCTGTCGCTAGTTGCTGTTTAATAATAAAGTTGCTGAGGGTCTGAATAGGGTCTAATAGCGCTGACTCATCATCCCTCTTCATGGACTGATGAGAAATATCGAAGATTTAAGTTAGTTTAGGTAATAATGCATATTAAGGCACTGTGCAGGTTTCTCATGCCTTGTAGAAAATGAAAGAAAACTGCGGTGGGGTTTATTCCTGTTTCAATAAAAAGTTGAAGTAAGCACCTCTAAGTTTATCCGGAGGACTTTTGTTTTGCAGTCATGATTCACAGCAGAGGAATGACGGAGGATGGTCGGGATCGGCTGCGCTCTGTGTTTCCTGACACTGTCTGTCCTGTCAGTTCTTACCGAGGGAGGTAGGTGAGGCCATAGGCGTCGCTAGACCCCTTGTGGTGCGCGTGCCAGTGTATCCATAATATGCTTTAACCCAGTAAAATTATCAAGACCACTGTTTTGGATGTGTGGGGCTCTGCGGTCAAGTTAGGAACATTTGGAAACATCTGCAACGTCCATTCAAGTTAGCAACGTCGTAAAAAACGAGTCAATGTTGAAAGAGAGTGTTCAAGAGGCAGTGCTTGAAGTGGGCATTTTACTCTTCGGCGTACCGGGACATTTTCTTGCATACCGGTCCTCTCCTCTCACAGAAGCTCACAGAAAGCTGATGGAGGTAGAATTTGTCCGACTTGACGGACACATTTCTTTCTTTTATTTCTCACCCCTGCAGTCTCCTGCACATCACATGCTCAGCAGCACTACAGTTGCTAATGTTAAAAAGAGGCTGGATAATATGCCAATTATCCGATTGTTTTCAGGGAGGTAAAAGACTCAAGTAATTACAGAATACCATCTCATTTATCAGTGGATGCTTTCAAGGTAGCCTATATTGTGTTTTTCTAAATGTAAATAAATAAAATCCTTGAGCCGAGAAACTAAGTGACTCAGATTTAGGCTACTATAAAGAGCTTTATTTACAGCTTTGAACAAAAAGGGAACCATGTTGCCAAAGAACAAAACATGTGATTTGATTTGAGAAGTAAAACTAAATACGTGTTTGAAACCAGCTTACAGCATTTATGTGGTTAAATATAATGTGGCCTAAAATATTTTACTGATGGTTCATTGGTACAATTCATTGTTTCAAACTGAGTTAATTTGTTTCTTTCAATGGCTGTTGTATTTTCATGTTCAAATAATAACATTTCTTTTTTTCCAGTGTAGGAGGGTTTGTGGATCTGCAGTGTTTGAGTATCAGTTTAATAAGATTAGTGATAAAAGAAAAATCCAACTTTGCACGTGGCTCATTGCATGCTGTAGCTTAAATGTGATATTATAGATTAATTGATCCATGGGACTGTAGCAAAATTCAAAAGATATGGTCTGATATTGAACATTGGTTATCAGAGGTTTTGGGGGGTGAATTAAATTTTAATCATTAATTATTTTTCATATTTCAAGATATACTATAACATGCAATGAGTTACACAGCAGTTGGTTTAGGTTTTGCTTAGCCAGAATACTTCCACTATATACTCAAGAAGGTAAGGTTAGAAAGAACCATACATGCCTCTTCTTAGCTATCTGTTCTTTATGACTAAATAGTGTCAGCACACCACAGAGGGCACAGAGGTGGCAGTGACCTCTCTGGGTTGTCCAGCCATGATTCAGCAATTTACACTGAGAACTGTTTTTGCCGCAGCAACCCTGCAAATCGATCCCTCTGCATCAGAAACTATTTTGATGTGAGCCACACCACACTCATTTACTCCCTAAAATGTATAGGCTTTTAAATCATACCCACACATTATGAGACATCGTAATTATGAGCTGGATTGTTACATTTACAAGGAAAATGTACTTTGGGACAGTAGTGACTGTTTGTAAATGTGCTATATAAATAAACTTTGACCTTGACCTAAGTAATAAAACTTTGGTCTCAGCTTCCAAATTTTATTTTTTTTAAAAGTTTCATAACTCATGCAGTCAGGATGATCAGGAGCATCAGACGGGTTGTTACATGCACACAGTCAGAGGGCACACACAGCTGAAAGTGTTATGGAGAGTTTGTTCCCTGTGTCTCCTGGGGTCTCTACTACGAAGCAAGTTCACCAAACTCAGGATATGTTTATGTTATCTGGCTTCACTAACCCCAACAAACGCAATCAGGCTGAGCAGTCATTTGATGCTGCTCATAACCTTTGTAAGTCAAACCCAATCCAGTCATGTATAGGCCGTGTTGTCACTGAATAAGTGGTCGTTGTTCACTTGTTTCGTCACTTCAAAATCAGATTGATTTATTTAATACACTCAGAAATGTTCCCAACATTTTTCTAATCAAAGCAATAAAATGAAAAATCCATTCAAGCCATAAAAGTACTAAAATATTGGTTGAATGGCAGAATACCGATGGGCGGTACATGACCAGTCTGTAGAATATAAGAAACAAATGCAGCCTAAAGTTATTGTAAACAAATTCACATTAAACTTCCATACCAAACTACATGCTCATAACATTTAGTCTCTCGTAAAAAAGAAAACTTTAACCATTTCGTTTAACGGCTGCAAGAGGTTGTGTGAAAAAGGACTTGGGAGCAAATAAAAAATACATTAAAAAAAACATAAATCAAAAGAGTAGCATTGCCGCTTTATGTTGTTCCCCTTCCCTGTGTTCATGTTTTGCCCTGTTTTCCAGGCTGGTTATCTCTCTGTGTTTGACTATGAGTCTGTGGGCGTGGCTTCTATTCCAATCAACCAATCATCCTGCTCTCTCTACTCACCTGTCTCTCATCACGTCACCAACCTGCATTATATCCAAGGGGGGTAAGCCAGAAGATCGAACAGTAAAGCTGATCAAAGCCTGAATGGAAGGATTCATGTAGTGGTGGGAACATAGGGGCTCAGATTAAGGGTGTGAAGAGACACTTAGCTCGTAAGACATCACGAGACGTGATATTAGGTTCATGACAATTAGACAGAAAGATCCTTAAACAGTGTTTTAAAGATATTCTCAATGCAGAGATTTATGAGCGGAGTGTCTGGGGGTTAGAGAATGGACAACTTGGCCAAAAAGAAATTGTGTCCAGAAGTTGTTAAAGTTACTGATTGGTGCTTGCACGTTTTTGGGTCATTAATATATAATCAGTAGCTTTTGACTTAAGTTACTTTTTTTTGGACACTGCACATTTGTTTCTTCTGTATTTTAATTGCATTACATGTTTTCTTATTGTGAATATAAACCTTTCTAAAGGCGTTTTTATTTGTTATTTAACTTCAAGCTATATTTCAGCTATGTTTAAAAATCCCAACAAATTATGCTTTAAAAAAGGTGGTGGGGACATGTCCCCAGTTTCCCCAGTGTAAATGACACTTATGGATATAATCATATTGGTTAGATTCATGGCAAAAACAACAACAACAAAAAAACTCTGCCATCAGTGATGCTGTGTTGGTGTTCAGCAGATGAGCCTTGTAGGTGGGCTGATTAAACAGTGACGATCTGAGTCAGACAAACACACTGAGACAGAAGACTTTTGTTTGTGCCGCCATGCAGCTACCAGAACTACGGTGTTTCTGCCGTTGCTCTACGTCACTAAACCACACTTATGCTGCACCTTCATGCGCAGTAGACTCTGGTGCCAACAGGAAGTAGCCCTGTAGTAGTATTTCATAGGTTCTAAAACTGGCTTCACTGCTCTCTATTCAAAACCCGCAGGGTGGCTTCATCCAGCTCTACACTGACGTCTCACCAGATTGTTGTTTGTTTAACTCTCAGCCAAGATTGGCAACCATTGAAATACTTTCTGAATTTTTATCTTGTGAGTTTTTGCTTCTTGTTAACTTGTTGTGTCTTCTGTAATCCAAGACCAACGCCTGCTTCCCATTTGCTTCCTGCCAGTCTGCCACACTTTCCTCCTTTCGCCTCTCCACACACCATCTTCACCGCCATTACCTCCACAGTCAGCTTCAGATCGACAACCCAGATATAAAATGTGCCATAGTTAATATATTGGTCTGGCTTTCAAACAAGAATATTGGTGACTAGGAACGAGTAGCTGTCAGGCAGGTGTGTATGATGCAATGAGGGAAAGGAAACTGCTGACAATTCAGTGATTTAATGATAAAAGGATGATACATAAACTCACCAGCAAGTGTATCAAGTCCAAACAGAAGTAACTAAGCGTCCACAAGTAAACAGGAATGGGGCAGGAAAAAGGTGCAGGCCAGTTCAGGGTAATTGGGGAGTTAGGAACAGATGAGAAGTGGAGTCAGGTGCTGAGACCGGTTGGGAAGTTTGGTAGATGGATGGATAATGGCAGGTCTGAAGGGTTGCTGAATTGCTATGAAGTCATGCGTAGGCTTGAGAGAAGTGCAAAGCCAGCGAGAGAGGGGCAGACTGAGCAAAATATAAAGAACTGAGGCAGCTGCTGTGACTGTAACAAGCAATAAGAAAGCAAAGGAGTGTCAAATAAGCTACTAACCTGCAGACAGAAACATTCTCCTTCCGCACAAAAACCCAACAGGAAAAGATGGTAATGACTTAAAAGTCCTGTTTTAAATTGTAGTTTTTACATTGATGTATAATAATCGAAATCTAATATTGTACATATGGAAAATATATTTTTCTTCCTAATTGCTTCAGTATAATGAAGCAGATACACTTTTAGTTACAGTGTTGAAACTCTTTTACAGAGGTTGATTGAAATTTGTTCATTTCAGAGGCTGTTTGTGATGCTGATCAATTGTAATGTTTCACACTGAGAGGTGTTTCTAATATTTAGTCCACCCTTTAAACATAGCTCACTTGGATTTTCCTGAATTTAACCTTAACTGTTGTCTCCTTCCTTGATACTCAGATGCTGAGGTGTTCTGTGTTTTTATGCAAAGCTGCATCTTACCGTGCCGCTTCCCGGGTGGCACTGATGTGGTCATCCACTGGAACAGGTTGACAACCCGACACACTCCTGTTCACTCCTACTACTACAACCAAGACCAACTCGCACTCCAGGATGAGCACTTCAGAGGCAGGACATCACTGTTCAAAGACCAGATCTCCAGAGGAAACGCCTCGCTCATGCTGACAGGGGTCCAGGTTCAGGACCAGGGCAGATACAAGTGCTTCACCAGCATCATCAGAGGAAACAAGGATTTATTTATCAACCTAAAAGTGGACGGTATGAGAAACACAAAACCTGTGTCTGTGCAGTGTATGAATCTAAATGTAGCTTTCTAAAGTGTGTCTGTGTTACCCAGCAAATAGACACGTCCATGCAACGTGTTTTTACGTAACCGCACAAACTTTTGCTTTGTTTCCTGCTGTTTTTTTGTTGCAGCACCAGTTGCTAAAGTCGACATTCAGCGGGTAGAAAACAGGATCACCTGCAGCTCAGAGAGGATCTACCCCGAGCCTGCGCTCATCTGGGTGACCAGTCCTCCATCAAACGTGCCCTTCAAGAACACAACCACAGTCCAGCAGACTGAGCAGCAGCTTTACAACATCAACAGTTCTCTGATACTTTCAGACAGGGTTTCTGATCTGGTCTACAGCTGCACCGTCAGCACTCGCAGGAACAGGAGGAGAGCATCTTTGATGGAATTGAGTGAGTATTTGATCTGTCTGGGGTGGTGATGGAACAGTGGATAAGACACATGCCTTTGGTGTGAGAGACCCAGGTTCAAATCCACTGTGAGATACCAATGTGTCCCTGAGCAAGACTCTTAAGCCCTAGTTGCTTCAGAGGCGTGCAACCTGACATATATAGCAATAGTAAGTTGCTTTGAATAAAATAGTCAGCTAAATGTAAATCAAGTCAACCAGTATAGCCCTCAACCCTCCCATTTTTCTTTTGATTGCTTTTTTGTTTTATCATTTCAGCTTCTATCCTTTCCAGCACTGACACAACAATCCCCTGCATTTCCTCAAACACTTCCCTTCTTAACTTCAGCCTCGTCTGGAGATTCAACCACTTACAGATCATCCTGAACCGGACCAGCGCTGACGTCCTCTACACCGTCTCAGAGGAGTGGAGGCAGCATGTGAAGGGTGTGTCTGAGTCAGGCAGCCTCACGCTACAGGACTTATCTTTGAAACTGGAGGGGATATACACCTGTGAACTCAGTAATGCTGAGGAAACAGACATAACCAACATCATTCTGACAACAGAGAAAGGTAAGCTCAAATCTAGCTGAGTAAAAACTGTTCTTTAAACTATAAGCATAAAATCACAGGTTTAGGAACTGGCCATGGTTTTTAACAGTGGTGTAGTTTAGCATTATTGACACGGCCAGGCTCATTGTCAGACACACAGGTCTACTAAATAAAACAATCAAATAGAGTGGGGAGGTGATGAGTGAAAATGTGCTGCATGGATGTTGTGTCGTATAAAGATAAGGAAACAAAAGCCACAACACAGAGCTGTGTGTGTGCACATGGGGCTCCCATGCTGCTGATCAACAGGTCTGCATCCCTGGACACAGAAAACAGCAGCAGAACAAAGGAAGCAGAAGGGCTGAAACAATTCAACCTATAGATGTAGGTACCTTTATAGTTGTTTGCTAAGGTATCATGGGTCTTTGTTAAGGTGGTGGTTGCCGTGTGGTTGCTGGGCTTTGCTGGGTGGCTGCTTGGGTGTTTGCTGGGCTGTTGATAGGTGGAAGGGCACACTTGCTTTAAACGAGAACATACAGCTGAGTGGTCTGTGTTGTGGACTGATACATGTGTATAATGAATCTGCTCTGTGAAATGGACATGTGAGCAATGTCTAAAACTCTCCAGATGTTCTTCAAACCGAAGGTGTCTGTGAGAGGTCCAAATCATCCAGGTCATAGTGATCCAAAGAGGGTTAAAATCATGCTCGACCGGATTTGGTTGAGACTTGAAAACACTGACGGTGTGTTGCCCACCTGGAAATATTTTGAAGCTACAGTAATTATCGGTCGGTCCACTCATGGAAGTTTGTTTAGTAGAAAGTTCAATAATCTGACTCCTTTTCTGTTTCAGGGAGTCAAACATATTTTACAGGCATTACTGTAGGTCTGGTGGTTGGAGCCCTTTTGGTTGTGTTCCTAGCAGGCCTTGTTGTACGGTACTCCAAATACAAATAGGTAAGAAAAAACAATCTGCCTTCACCTGCTAATTATTTATTGGGTATGTTGTTGTTGTACTGATGATGATGTGTGTTGGACACAGAGAGTAAGAAGATCAGACAAAAAAGTTTAATGAAATCGGCTAAATTGATGAGCTAAATAAGAAGACACAAGCAGTGTCACATCATGCACAACTAATCGAAAAAGAAAAAATCTGACTCAGTAGTTTGAAGATGAAAAGAAAATCTAACCAAATGAAGACTATGAGTTGGCTGCAACAATTTATTTTGTTCTGTGTATTGTTCTTTATACTGAAGTTTCACTTTGATGTATTTCACCAATGGATTTTGTTTTGTTTTGTTTGCAGTAAAGAAGAAGAAATCAATGAAGAGAAACAAGGTCATTGTGTGGAAGACTTGATAATAAACCCCAGAGTAACTACCTACAAGATGTCACAACCCACTGCTGCAGTGAAATCCAGATCACACTTTGCTCCTCTGAAGTGTGACTGCATTAAATTAATGTGAGCAAATGTTCTATGGAGAAATTCATGTGAGATGGAAAAGAAGTGAAATCTATGCATGTTTATACACATTTCACAAAACATACCAAAACAAATCAGCTGCTAGAGTTAAGAGAAACAAATGAAACATCATGACTCCTAAATGTATGATTATGCACTTTTTTTATTCTCTAATCAGGTCACCAACAAAGTATTATAGTCCGATAACACCAAAGGCACAAATTCATCAATAATACATCAACAAGTATTGTGTTACAATTTACAAATACTTTCTCATCATCTTTGTTTCTAAATTAGTCCTGGGCAACGATTGAAATTTTTAATCGTGATTAATCGCATTGTTATGGCAAAGTTGAATAATGAATTCTAAAGTAGTGTATTGTGCACTTTTAATTTAAATGTACTGTTATAAACACAAAAGTGCAATAATGTGGTTTGCAAACACTGAAAGCAATAAAATATTTATTGTAAATCTCAACTTAAACATTAATGTAATCAAATCAAATATAAAACCAAAGCTAGAGTCTAGAGCCACGATCATAACCTCATACCAGGCACCTTCTGAGCAACAGGTTAATAAACCCCAATTATATATAAATCTGTTTTCTTGCCTTTTTTTCTGAACAGGTATTAGCAGAAACATTTTTCTTTTATCAGGGAGCAGCAGAAACTGCTATGTTGCTATGTTGCTATGCTATGTAGGTGTAGCGACAAGCGGGTGCGTTCCCGTGAAATTTTTGCAGTGGGACTCGCCTCACGCACACACCGGCCCACTGCCAAAGTTGAATTGTCTTCAACTTTTTGTATGCCACGCGAAGCACAAATCGTTCGAAGAGAGACTAATCATGCTGTTTGTGAGTTTCCAGAATCTATTACTGTTATCAGGACATCAGCAGAATGGAATTCACATGGCAGAGCATCCCTGCAAAACTAGATGACGGCCTATCAGGTAAAGTCATGCAGCCATAGACTACAGCTGTGTAGTGCACAGAAGCCGTTGCCATGGTTACTACCCATAGAGCACCTGCTGTTTCGAAGTGGAGCACTGTCTTACTTTTCCCACCCACTGTATCCTGGCGACGCCTCCCTCCACTGCTTGTTTGGGTGGGTGATTTGCAGGCTGATCAACATCCCACCCATCATGTGGCCCATGGTTTGACTGTATATGTATTCAGAGCAAGTAAGCAAGGGACTTTCAAAATAATAATAATAATAATAATAATAATAATAATATAGTAAAAACTGTGTTAACGTGCGATAAAATAATTGTCGGCATTAATGCGTTAACAAGCTAATAACACAATAACAACAAAAGGCTAGCCACTTATTAAAAACGAAGACTGTGTGACTTTGCTGAACAAAGGCAAAAAACAGCAGCAGGAATAAAGAAGTGTTAGAGGCCCATCCACACTACTCCGTTTTAGTTTAGAAACGGAAAATTAAAATGAATACGTCCACACCAGCAAAATCCGTCTACATTAAAATGAGTGAAAACACACATCTATTGGTCGTTCTGGTATACTGGGCATGCGTGCGCCAGTGTAAACATGAAGCAGATTGTCTATTTCGTAGTTACAGAAGATTTGGTGAAAGAATAAAGTAATGCAGACGAAGAATCAGACCAGATTTATTTTGCATGCACCAATAACGAGCTGGGACTGTTACTGAATATGGGAGTGTGGCGGCGGAAAACAGACTGGGAGTTGTCGCAAAGTAATTACGCCAACATGCACAGTACAAGTGTAGGCAGATAAGTGTTATTTGCATAATACAGAATATTTTAATAAAAATACCAAGTCAGTCAATAGCAAGTCAAAAACTCTGTCAATAGTAACGTGTGTCTGCTTTGCATGACTTATAAGACCCAATCAGAGAGCCAAACGTGAGTGTCTGCGTCATAGTTTCTAAAGTCCTCCATTTTTGCCCATCTTCACTGAATCCCCTCCGGAGTTTCAAAACGAAAAATGAGCGTTTTCAAACTTCTCCGTTTTAGGTCTTCGTTTTTCGGCGTTTTAGTCTGGACAGGAGGTGCAAATGTCGCTAAAGGTCTCCGAAAACGCAGTAGTTCGGATGGGGCCAAAGTGAGGCTGTAGCAGCAAAAACCCTGAGTCTATGTTTTATTTTTACTCATTTGTTTTATCTATGTATGCTTTAGTTTACTTTATTTTTATCACTATAATTTTTTTTAATTTACAGGTTATACTTTCCTAGCTCATATTTCCATTTAGACTTATTCATGTCATGTAACTATGGTATAATTTTGTTTTTTCTCTTTGAAGCACATTGAGCCTATATTGCTTTACTTGCTGTTCGAGATGTGCTGTACAAATAAACTTCACTAATGACCATTAAAGGAGAATCTTTTTCTTTAGTTTTAATTGTGTCAAGTTATTGTTGCTGAAAGTTATTTAGATACTACATCTCCTAGGAGTCTTTGTTAAAAGTCAGTGAAATGCTTTTAAACCATTGGCAGATTTTACGCATTGAAAAACTGACTGACTAACATTTGCATTTGCAAAACATGCATTTCTCTACAGATCGTACAAACATCACTGCATAGCGGAGTAACTTGCTCTAAATCCTTTCTGTCTCTCAAAAGTTAAGTGTCAGTAAGCCAGTTAGTAGCATCAGAATGACAAGTCATTGTGTTATTGTTTACTGAATAAGATAGTCATTATGTTTAGCCATTTTGTCAATATAACAGTTTACTCTGTAAGTACTATTTAAATGTAAACTGATGTAATTTCATTATGATTGAAAAAGCTGCACCTTTTCTATATCAATTTCAACAGTAGAAAGTTAAACACTGCAAGAGATTGGACAGGATTCACAGTTATGCTTTTGCTGTTTGTACTGTAATTTGTTGACAAATCATGTCATTGTGATACACAAAGACAAAGATGAGACTGTTTTACAGCGACAGAAAAAAATACAAAATTAGAAATGTAAACATGGGAAGCATCCATTTGGCTGACATTCCTGTCTGTCGGACCACAGATTGTCATCCACACCACAACGATGCTCATTATGACAACAGGTACAACTATTTTGCATGTAGTGACTTATAACTTATGGCAATATGTTTTGGTGGATAAGACTATTCAACAGATAACCAGCACAATACATTGTGATCAACATGAAATAGGCAATTGATTGTCAGAGCATTTGCAGTTTGTTCAAAAGAATGAGAAATTGCTTTTATGATGTGCACAAGTGACTAGATGATGTGGAAGCTGAACAAGTAGTTTTGAGAATTTGAATTCTGATTTGAGAAATGTTGCTGAAGCGACTGAGAAAAATTGGAATGTCAGGTCTAAGCGGGTGATTGTTTTACAAAACCACCATCTTTGTTTTCTTTATTTCACTGTTCTACATTTAATTCACAGCTATACTTAAATAATATTGATTAATGTTTTAAATACAAATGTGTGATCAGTTTACAAAATATGAAGCAATATGTAAAACCAGCCAACACCATGACCAATTACAACATTAGAGTACCTCCTATGATCAATAATAATGATTCAAACATAATAAAACTGACAGGGGTTTTTCTGCATAATGAGCACTTTTCCTTTGAATCCCTTCAATCTGTAATCTTTAAACTTCTGTATTTTAAGTGACGTAACATTTTGAATGCAGGACTTATAACTTTTAAAGCAGTGTTTGTGATACTTGTACTAGTATATGATCTGAAAAATATGCGGTTAGCAGAAACCACCTTTATTTTCAGCTCATTCAGGTCACTAATGGTAAATGAGGCGTTTGGTGACTGAATGAAAATAATAGATTTCACTTATTAACGTGACTGTTAGGTTTGACAGACCACAGCAGTTGTTTGTGGTGCTGGTGTCTGACTTTTAGGCCCATATTAAAGGTAAATTATAGTGTATATCACACTTCATTATAGTGGTTAACTTCATTTCAGTTTACTTTAACTTCAACTTAATGTATAGAAGATGACCGAACCCTAAACTTTCCCGGAGTGAGAACCAAATGTGGTGGAAACATTGGTAATAAAGTCATTGAAGTTTAGTGTGTGGTCATCTGCTCTCGATTGTACCACAACCACCTGCCAATGTATTGTTGTGGTTTGATTTAACAGTGTGAAAGGCTGCCTGCACACAAATATTTATTCTTTATTTTTTGTATGACAGAAATTGCTTATTTGTACACATGTAGTATTTCCTGCATCCTGCTCTGTGAGAGCTGCTGTTCTTGTTGTTGCTGTGGTGTACAGTGGAATATTTAGTAGTGAGGAAATTTAACGAATGGGCTTGTTGCACTGGTGGCAACATATCACTGTACTACACTTGAATTCACTGAACTCCATAGAGCGATCACATATCTCAAATGTTGGTAAAAGCAGTCTGTGTACTTGATTTTATACACCTGTGGGCATGGAAATGATTGGAACGCCCGAATTCAATGATTTGGAGGGGTGTCCCAAAATTTTTTGGGAGAGAAAGAGAGAGTATAGACAGAGAAAAATTTAAATTTAAAGTAAATTTTACATCTTTGCACATTGACCTTACTGCTGTGAATTGACTAAAAGATCGGAGAACACTAGCAGTAACTTGAAGTTGTAGCAATTAAACACTGTCTTAGTTAGTGCAAAATGACATAGCATACATCAGATTTAAGTTCCCTGTCGCTTTTCTTGTTCCGTGAAATTGAGGTTACCCTGATATTAAGACTTAATTACACCGAGTGATCTTATATAAACATGCACTATAATTCTGTAATTTCAAACAGACTGTGATATCCTTCACACATTATTTCAAAACTATGACACAAATCCAGCTAGCAGCAACAACTGAAATTAACATACATTAAAATAATTTCAAACCAAAACTGGGTTAAAAATCCACAAAAAGCTGTTAAATGGAAAGATGTTAACTGATTAAAAATGAGGGGCTCCTGTGCCAAGATGAACTATTTGTGTAAAACAACATTTAGATCATTTAGTTTAAAAGACTTTAGTTGGAGATTAAATAAAATGTTTTATTTACATCATTTAATCTTTATTTAAGTAGGTCTACTGACATTTTGTTTTTAATTCAGTCTGTTCAGGCCAAGAGAGATGCTCATAAACACATCATGTTAAACAGCTGATCTGTGTGAGCACCTCACACACGCGTGCACACACTCGCACACACGCACACACACACACTCACCTGGAGTGAGTTCAGCAAAGACAAAATGTAACAAAATTTTTTTTCAACAGAAAGGATGGTTCCCTGAACACCCTGTTTTGTACGCTAGAGCAAGCACACTGAATTTTTCCACCTTTTTAACACGTTGTGTTTACAAACTTGTGGCAGCTGGTTGGGTAACACCTAAGACACGCCAACAAAAGGGAGAAAACATACCTCAAAGCCCGTTGCAGAATCTTGCGCAACGTTGCAAAGAAACATGTCAACACTGATCAGGTGATCCAGGTAGAACAGGGAGGGAACCTGGAACTGAAAGTGTTCAGTCAGTCCAGCCTCCACTTTGAGTCGACAGAGCAGAAGGAGGAAAACTGAAGGCTGAGGCAGGGTGAGTGTTAATCCAACATTTTTATTATTTTACTGTCAAAGTCTCTGAGTAAGTTTTCTCCCTGTGCACTGTAGAGGAAAGAAATGTTGGAGTGAACTCAACAGTTTGATTCATCTGTGGGCACAAAGTCATGATTGGCGGAATTAAACACATTAAACCTGCAGTAACCAAGAAAACAAGCACAGATTTAAAGAAATGTGACCAGAGCTACATAGCAGTATTTGAGGTTAGCGAGGTGACTTAAGGGTTAATTCTGGGTTTTCAGTACCACAATGGTGGTTCGCTTGTTATCTGGTTACATCGCCATGGTAACTTATGCTGAAGCCTAACCTACTCCAGAGCGAGCAGATAAGCCTTGTAGACTACGCTACTTGTTGTACAAGATAGATGTTGAAGATATGATAGTAAGTCTAATTATCACTTTGAATGAGTCTAGCTTTTTAGTTTTTTCCTCACAAGTCCGTTTCACACATCCTCTTGTAGCTGTTATGGCTGGTTTGGGAAATCCTGGATTAGTTTAACAAATTAATAACTAGCTTTGTGTGTGTGTGTGTTACTTCCTGTTCTCTCAGTCTTGTTTGTGTCTCTTGAACAAACTTGTTCTTCTTGTTTCTTGTGTTCTGAGCTCACAGTCAGTGTTACTGTTTCACCTCTCAGACTGACTGAAGTGCAGAAGATGAGTGTTTGTGCGGAGGAAGAGGAGGACAGAGCAGAGTCTCCAGCATCCAGCTGTCTGTCTATGGAGAGTGACCAGTCCAAAGGTCATCCTCCATTCTTCAGTAATGAGCCTGGACCCTCAGATACAAAGTAAGAGATTATTTTTACTGTTGACTGACCTGATGAAAGATGATGCATTGTGGATCAAGACAAAGTGCTAAAAGATTGATATTTATAATGCAGGACTACAGTAGATTCTGTTTCAAACAAAAAATGGATCTTATTTTAATTTCTTTAGTAAACAAATGAGAACCTCCATCTCAAATTTACACCGCAAGAAAATATATATATAATATTTTGCTCTAATGTTGAAGTTGCTGTAAAAATTTACATCCATTCAAAATGTGAAAGTTTTCTTTTTTGCATATTTTTCTTCAAAGTATTGAGTTGTTTGGCTCTTCCTCAGATCAGCTGTTATGATCCGCCAGATGCATCTTTAATCAGTTCATATAATAAGTGTTCAACATAAGGTGAAAAGCAGTTATAGAAATGCTTTCCTCACCTTGGTTCTGTGTGTTGATGGTTTGAGTTTACTCTTTAACTGACTCCTTTTTAAAAATATGGTGAAGAAAATGTAAGCTCAAGGGTCAACTGCCTAATGTTTCTGTGCTTGCAGTTGAAGGCCTATAAACATCAGTAAGTGAACATTCGAGCTCAGATTCTCTCCAACATATATTGTTACTAAAGATAAAGAACACGTAAACTTATAATGGAACCAACTCAAATTATGAATTGACAGAAATGGTCCCTGGAAAATATCAAAGGTGAAGAGAAGACCCCTGCCATGGATAAGTACAGAAATTATAAGTCTCTTGAAGCAGAGGAACAAGGAACAAGGGCTATATATATCATCAGACAAAGAAAAATTAATCGGAATCATACAGGCAACCAAGAAATATTTCTAAGACTATGACCCACAACACAAAATCTAATTACTATAAAGAAAGTTTCTCTAATAATTTTAAACAGTTCTGGAACAGTTTAAAAGCCATAATAAACACTTCAGACAAATGTCCCATTAATCAATTAATAGATGGCATTATAATAATGTCTGACTCTTCATCTATTGCCCAAGTGTTCTGTCAGCATTTTTTTTCTGTCTGCTTTGACCCAATACCAAATTACCAAAAGTTTTAAGACCATTTCACCTTGTCAGTTCCTTTTTTTCCTTTATGAAAATAACACCTACTGAAGTTCTAAATGCTATCAAACAACTAAGTTTGAGCAGTCGTGCAGGACTTGATACAATTGAATCCGGATATATTAAATTAGGGATATATTAAATTAGATTTTTATATTCTAATGTTTCCACTAGCTGACCTGTTTAATATGTCTTTGTCTACTCCTGAGTTACCAGCTATCTGGAAATATACACTCTACTCCACTCTACAATGGTGGTGACAGTCTTCATCCTAATAATTACAGATTATTGGTAATCTGTTCTATTGCTTAAGTGTTTCAGAAACTAATATTTAATCAGTTATCACAGTATCTTACAGTTTTTCTCAATTGCTTGAACACTATAACCAGATTTTTAAAGTAAGATTTCTAAACCTTAAGTCAATTTTTCAAAAAGCACACCCTTTCCCTAAACTCTACACACAAATATCTTCAGTTCTCATTACCTACATCAAGTGTGTTTTACTCTCACAAAAACCCTGATATTTTAATGAAGGTAGTCAATGAAGAACTTGATAAGTTATCTACTTGGTTCAAGTCCAACAAATTGTCACTCAACATAAAAAAAACAAGTTACATATTTTTTTGGAATTAAGTCTGATACACTTAAATCACCAATGAAAATTCAAATTGACAATATCTCCATTAACAATGTTAGATCTGCTCGTTTCCTCGTCGTTATATTAGATGATTCTTTATCCTGGAAACCTCACATTAGTGCCATAAGCACAAAAATAGCTAAAGTGGTTGGAATACTAGGTAAAAAAGTTGCAATTATGTTGTATTATTCAATGTTGTACCCATATATTAATTATTGTAATGTTGCTTGGGCTAGCACCCACCCAACTAAACTGGAATCTGTTTTTCGACTTCAGAAGCGAGCTTTAAGAATAATATTTTCTGTAAATTGTAGACACCCTCCCAACCACTGTTTGCTCAGGCAAGTATTCTCACGGTTTACCAAGTGAATCAACTTCAAATTGCTTTATTCGTTTATAGCTCTATAAAAAAGTTGCTCCCTCCGCACTTTTGTAACATTTTTACTTTTAATTGTGAAATTCACCAGTATTCGACTCGTAGTAGTCTTCTTATTAGGCCTTCCTACTCTCGTACGACTCAAACACAGTTTAGTGTATTAAACAGAGGGGCAAAAATATGGAACAATCTTCCCAGATCATTCATTGAAGTTTCTAAAGAACAGTTTAAACAGAAAATAAAATTGTTGTTCTTAAGTTGTCTATATTTTCCATATGGGTTTGTGCTCTAAATTGCAAATTTAATTGTTTTATATAAAGAATTTCTATTCGTTGAAATTTTTATATATGTTTTTATTACTATTATTATTCAGTTTTTTTTTGTTTGTTTGTTGTTTTGTTTATATAATATATAAATGTTTTTAAAACTGCTAAACATAATTGTTTCTATGGAGATTGCCACTTATTAAGCCCCTTGAGGGTTTTTGGGCAATTGTCCATCACATCTGTGTAACATATCGCACTCTTTTAATGTTTTTGTCGTGAAAAATAAAGAAAGAAAGAAAGTGGTCATTGAGAAAGCAGTGAAATTCAATATTATTCACTTAAGGCACTGTACAGTATGACACAGTACAAAGGTTTTGAGGGAGAGAACCATGCAACATTACTAATAACCAGTTTTTGTGGTATTGTTTTGAATTTATCTCACCAGTGTGTAAGACTGTGTTGAAGTGTGTGTGTTTTTGAGGGCTTGTGTGTTATGTCTGAGGGCAAAGTTTTTCAGCATGAATGGTTTTGAGTGGAGAGCTTCATTTTGACCTGAAAATAGGATGTTTGGGGAATTGGGTGAGAAGTTATGGATTTGTGTTTAGAGTTTCGAGAAAAAGAGTTATAATTTCAAGAAATGTGTTTAAGCACTTGAGAAAAACTGTAAGACTAATAATATATCCTTTCACCATTTCAATCTGGTTTTAGACCTAATCATTCAACAACTAAACTTACTAATAGTGTGTTTCCTTTGTACAAGAGAGAAAAGGAAAAAAATGCTCATTGCCATTACCTTTGAAGCCCTGTTAAGTCCGCTCCTTAAGTCTGAATGTGTCCATTCCTTGATTATTTATATTCTTGTAAAAGGTCCACCAAAAGAAACAGTTTTTTAATAATAAAAACACTAAGTTGTAAATCCTGTTGTGAAGTCCATCACTCTCTGTCTGCGAACTTCTCTCATCCTGCACCGTGTTGTTTTTGTGATGTTACTTCAAAATAAAAGCGCATGTCGGATCTAGATCTAATGAATGATGTGTAGCCTAATTGATATTATTGGAAAAGTTTTATACACATAATATTCAGTTTGAAATAAATAAACTGTTTGTTAGTAGTTTCAGTTTTGTGCAAAAGGAATTAAAAGCCTGTCCCAGATGGACGTGTGTCCCAAATATAGGCAGGGTCAATTCAGTGATTTTTAGTAAATAAAAGCCCGGTGCCTCAGACAGGACGAAAGATATCCTCTGTGAGATAACAGAAAGTTTCCATTCAAGAAATCAGGTTTCTTTAGATAGATATATTAAGAAATTATATTTATTTATTCAGTAAAACCATGTGTTTTTATGAAGATTATTATTTGCCAAACACTGTTTGTAAACACTGAGTCACTGGTGCCTGACAGCAGAAATATGGAATGTAAATATAATCCTTGACTATTTGAGAATTTTTAACATAAGATGTTCCCTGGTGGAGAGTGACAAAAACATAAAGAGAATGACATACAAACCAGAAAACCCCCCCGTACTTGAATATGTGACATCACTGTTACATGCTATGTGTTTTAGACTGCTGGTCCACCACAATTGGACAACTTCTAGCCTCAGTTCAAACCTAACTAACTCAAACTAAGCTGCCCAAAGTGACTGTAAAACAGCAAATAAGCTGCAGGAAGTGTTGAGTTTGTATTAATAATAAACTATAGGCAGATCACTAAATGTTTAATAAGACAAGTCAGATAGTATAAGTAATCAATTAGTGTTTATGTAATAAGGAAATAAAAAGGAACAATAATCTTTATTAAAGACTAAAGGCTAAGTTCAAACAGGAAAGTAACAACACTTATTGTTCTCTGGGACCATCTGAGCTTCTACACAGTATCGACCAAATCTTGAGATTTTTCAACAACAAGCAACAAATCATTTTAATTCTAATGAAACGTCTTCACAGAGAGAAGAGTACAGTGGAGGAGCAGCCGTCCTGCTGTGCTTTGTGTCAGGACGTCTTGAAGGATCCAGTCTCTACTAGCTGTGGACACTGGTTCTGCAGACAGTGCGTCACCTCATACTGGGACCAGTCTGCTTCACCAGGAGACTCCTCCTGTCCCCAGTGTGGAGAAAGATCCAGAACAAGAGCTGGACTGCAGACAGCCAGTCACAGCAACTCTGTACGAAGTAAGACTAGACATGTGTCTGCTCATGTCATCATGTCTGAAAACAGCACTGTTTTAATTACAGGGACATTTGTTTTTTTAAAATTATGAATAGCATACATCCAAAAACATCTGGTTTCTTGCTTTCTGTTTAGTCTTTAATAGTTTTATTCTCTTTCAGCAGGCAGTGGTCTGCAGGATGTTTTAGATGAACATAAGATCAGTCTGAGGAGGAGATGTGAACGTGTGACTGAAGGAAGTGATGAAACAGGAAGTGGAACCCTCCTCAACAGGATCTACAGTGAGCTCTACATCACAGAGGGACAGAGTGAAGAGGTTAATACCCAACATGAGGTGAGGCAGCTTGAGACAGCTTCCAAGACTGAGACCCTCCATGAAACTCCAATCAAGTGCCACGACATCTTTAAAGCCTTACCTGGCCAACAGAGACCCATCAGAGTGGTTCTGACCAACGGCGTCGCTGGCGTTGGAAAAACCTTCTCAGTGCAGAAGTTCACTCTGGACTGGGCAGAGGGCTTGGAAAACCAAGATGTCAGTCTGCTGGTTCTGCTCTCATTCAGGGAGCTGAACTTGGTCAAAGATGAGCAGCACAGTCTCCTCACGCTGCTCCATGTTTTCCATCCAACATTACAGAAGGTCCCAGCAGAGAAGCTCGCTGTCTGTAAACTGTTGTTCATCTTTGACGGCCTGGATGAAAGCAGACTTTCATTGGATTTCCAGAACAATGAGGTTGTATCTGATGTCACACAGAAGTCATCAGTCAACCTGCTGCTGACAAACCTCATCAAGGGGAATCTGCTTCCTTCGGCTCTCGTCTGGATAACTTCCCGACCTGCAGCAGCCAATCAGATCCCTCCTTCATGTGTTGACAGGGTAACAGAAGTACGAGGCTTCACTGACGCCCAGAAGGAGGAGTACTTCAGGAGGAGAGTCAGTGATGAAGAGCTGTCCAGCAGAATCATCTCACACATCAAAACATCCAGGAGCCTCCACATCATGTGCCTAATCCCAGTCTTCTGCTGGATCACTGCTACAGTTCTGGAGCACATGTTGACTACAGAGCAGAGAGGAGAGCTGCCCAAGACTCTGACTGACCTGTACTCACAGTTTCTGCTGGTTCAGACAAAAAGGAAGAAGCAGAAGTATGATGAGGGACATGAGACGAAATCCACAGGAGCTGATGGAGGCTGACAGGGAGGTTCTTCTGAAGCTGGGGAGGCTGGCGTTTGAACAGCTGGAGAGAGGAAACGTATTTTTTTACAAAAAAGACCTGGAGCAGTGTGGTCTTGATGTCACAGAGGCCTTGGTGTACTCAGGAATTTGTACAGAGATCTTCAAAAGAGAGAGTGTGATCTTCCAGAAAACAGTCTACTGCTTTGTTCATCTGAGTGTTCAGGAGTTTCTAGCTGCAGTCTACATGTCCCACTGTTACACCAACAAGAACACAAAGGTACTGAAGAATTTCTTGGGAAAAAAACATGCTGATTCAACCCTGGATGTCTTCCTGATGGGAGCAATGATGAAATCCCTTGAAAGTAAAAATGGCCACCTGGACCTGTTTGTTCGCTTCCTTCATGGCCTCTCTCTGAAGTCCAACCACAGACTTTTAGGAGGCCTGCTGGGTCAGAGAGATAACAGTCCAGAAATCATCCAGAGAGCCATCAACAACCTGAAGGAGATGAACAGAGATAAAACCTCTCCTGACAGAAGCATCAACATCTTCCACTGTCTCATAGAGATGAACGACCACTCAGTACATCAGGAGATCCAAGAGTTCCTGAAGTCAGGGAACATATCAGATAAGAAACTCTCTGAGATCCACTGCTCAGCTCTGGCCTACATGCTGCAGATGTCAGAGGAGGTTCTGGATGAGTTGGACCTGGAGAAGTACAACACATCAGATCAGGGACGACTGAGACTGATTCCAGCTGTGAGGAACTGCAGAAAGGCTCGGTAAATCCAGATGTGCTTAAAATTATAAAGCAACACAAAGCTAAAACAATCAGTATTATATTAATGATATACACTTTACACGAGTGTACTATTTATAACTTCCACAATATAAAGCTTTTCTAAACTAGTATTAAACCTGTTTATTGAAATACTTTTAAACCTGTTTCACTACAAATGTCTACAAAAATAGTTTATGTTTATAGCAATCAAGTATTTTCTATCATCTTCTAAATTCTTTGGTTGATTGTTAGGTTTCAGTTTTAAGGATTCAAAAGCAGACCAGGGGCCTGTACCACGAAGCGAGTTCAACATACCCTGGATATGTTTTTGTTATCTGGCTTCACTAACCCTAACAATCACGATCGGGATAAGCTACACCACGAAGCTGGTTTTCAACTACGGTAAATCAACCCAGGGTTTCCCAATCCAGCCGGGAGCGCGTTCACATAAAAGAGTCGGTGTTAGCAGCAGATGACCAAACAGACATGAACAAGTACACTGTCAGCAGAGCGTCATATTTCACGAACGAGGATTAAACTGTAACACTACAGAAATACGACAGTAGCGAACATCTGACACATGCAGGGAGACAGAAATTTGCAGACAGTGTGAATACCTAAATGAACAGGCGTAGTCTATAATATTGGATTGATTTTTATGAGCTGTATGAAAATATCAGCCTTATTCCTTCAGCTCGGCTGTGTGTCTGCGTTTCCACACTAAAAGACTTGGGCCGTTCTCCCTCACTTAAAAAAACTTGTCGTCACTTCAAAAATTAGATTAATTTATTTAACACACTCAAAAGTGTTCCAAATATTTTTCTAAATTAACTTCATAAAGCAATGAAACGAAAACTCCATTCATGCCATAAAATGTGCTCAAATAGTGGCTGAAAGACTGATTCTCAACATTTAGGCTGCTGAAAACTCACTGTTCCACCTTTTGTGCCCACATCGCAAAAGGTGGGCTGACTACAGTCTCTGCAGTAGGCCTTAGAAAGCTACACTAACCCAAAAACATAGCTTACCTTCATATTAAAATTGAGAATTTCAATATCCCTACCAAAGTGCTCATAATATTCAGCCTCACATAAAATAAAACCTAGTTATTTTAATGGCTGCGTCAGGCTGTGTGAAACGGACCAGGAGCAAATAAACAATATTAAACACATTTCAAAGCAAGTAGTTCAAAGTAAGTAGGCTGATCCTGCTACCATAAAAACCTGTAGGCAACAATAGCCTAAGGCTTTTTATCAGTCTCTGTAGGATTACATTGCTACAAGAGTTTCTCCACATCACCGCTGCAAACATAAAGCAGCCTATTGGCTAAAACAGTCTGTGGGATTTCCTACAGATGGTGATGTCATTTTCCAGAGAGCTGATTGGTCAGTAGGCGGCGTTTTCACAGAGTTGATCTCTTATCTGGAACATAACCTGCTCTGGAGCAGGTTAGCCGTTCAGCATAAGTTACCATGGCGATCTACCCTGGTAAGAAGTGAACCACCTTTGTGGTACTGAAAACCCATTAAACCTAGAAGGCTACGTTCAGACAGCAGCCAATGTGACCCAAATGCGATTTTTTTTGTCCATATGTGGCTTTTGTGGAGCTTTTTCGTTCATGGCGGCTCCGTCTACAGCAGAACTGCTGCTCTACAGTGACGTCAAAGTCGCATCAAGTGCGACCTGAGTGTCCAGACTGAGGTCGCATTTAAAAAGATCCATATCGGATTTGGACCTCATATGGTAATAATGGACTCAAGTGGTCCATTCTGAACTGGAAAAGATCAGATTCCATGTGACTTGGCCTGTTCACACTGTCATAAAAAGATCAGGGCCCGTATTCATAAAGAATCTAAGAATCCTCTCAGAAAACTCTTAACTTAGCTAAAAAACCTTTACGTAGGAGTCTTAGCTTAAGAGCTATCAAGGACTGATCTGAGAGCAACTCTGAGAAAGGAAAAGACTAAAACTTTTATCTTAGTGAGGAGGCGGGGTTGACCCCGTTGCTATGTATGAGACAATCTTTTGAAGACTGTGATTGGTTGATTGTCCAAGAAGAAAAAAAAGAGTGATTTTAAGTACAGGTTATATTCTAAGCTTCACTTTGGAAATTACATCCGTAATATTACCTATTTGACCGTTCTCTCCTCTCACACACAAAAACACATTATGTGTATATAAATCCTGTTTATTTACCATGCTGTTAATTTCCTATAAGGTATTTGATTGGCTTAGAATGATAAAAATTGTTCCACTCTTTCCAATTACACTGACTGCTGGCGTTTCTATTTAAGTGGTGGTTTAAATGTTGGTTTTAATGCATCAAACACGGAATCAAAACCAAGAACATTTTCCCAGTTGCCAAATATCGTAATGTAGTGATTACTTTCATTTCTGGCGCTGTGGCATTCCTGCGCTGTGTCAGAGATGTCAGAAACATGATCCCTGCACGATCTAATCTATAGCATCTGATTAACTCACTGTCATCCATTGTCTGCAACACATTTCTTCTCCCTCTTCGTCTGTCTGCCATTTTCTCCTCTACTAAAGAAATTCTTACGCCTCTTCCTCGTCCGTGCTCCTAACAATTCTGACCTTAGGAGCTCTTTTAAGGGTTAAGATGCTTTATGAATTACATTTTTCTTTACTAGGATTTTTTCGCCCACATTTCTAAAAATTTTCTTAGAATTTTGTCACTAGGAGCTACTCTTTGCCTTAAGATTCTTTATGAATACGGGCCCAGATCTGAGTCACATATGGGCAAAAAAAATCGGATTTGGGTCACATTGGCCTGCAGTCTGAACATAGCTTTTAAGGACTAGAACACATAGCACGGTAGGTTAACTGACAAACTGGCAGGGAGTGACTGAAGAGCCAGGGTATTTGTAGAGTGGGTTGATTGCTGATGAGCCTCAGGTGAGTGGAGCTGCAGGTGGTGAGCCAGAGAGAAGGAGCCAGAAAGGCACGCCCACAACACACACAGACTGACAGAGACAGACAAGGACAGCAGGGAGGGGAAAACACAAGAAAAAAAGAGGATGTGGGAGAAAGCAGAATCACTCCTGACATTGATGGAGGCTTGATAATAATCCAGCAGGAAATCTTGAGGACTGAAGAGTTTGTCCTGAGAAAATTTTGGCAGTGATCTATTTATAACAACAGAGTGTTTATTTTTATCGTGCATACAGTGCACTGATGTGCCAGTTAATGTTTTTTATGTACAGATATATAATGTCTGTGATCTGCTGAAACTAAAATCCAAACTGTTTTTGTTAATACGCCCATGCAGTTATTGCTATCATATTTTTTTCCTGCGGTTTCTGAGCTATTTTAAATGAAGTACTGTTTTGTCCATATTGACAATTTCCACAATATCTTTAAAAATTGCTTGATGATTTGAGAGGATGTGAGGGAAGGCCATCCTCCTTCTTGAAGGACAAACTTGATGTTCCAGAAATGAATGTCTTTTTATGTGTCTTGCCACATTAGAAATGAGTTTGAGTTAGAAACAGTAAGGAATCTCTCTCTCTCTCTCTGTCCCTCTCTCCCTGGTAGGATTTGAATGGACTGGTTTGTAAACTGGTATGTTCCAAAGCTACATTAGTAATGGTTACTGATTTTGCATCTGGTCATTTTAATGTGAGAAATTATAGTTGATAATTATTGTAATAAGTTAATACAAACATGCAAATACAAACTGTCAATGTGTCTTTCTGCACAAGCAGTACCACTAAGGGTAAGATATTCAGAGAAAATAGCAGCACACAATTCCTCTGTGGTTTTCATTGAATTTGCAGCCACAATCGTTGTGTATTTAAACTAATTTCCTCACACAGCAATTCATTACACAGCTGCTGGCATGGCCTCCAGGTTTGTCCTGCCAGTGAAGAGAGAAGGACAGGTCAGTAGGTTCAGTTCAGTGGAAGGATTTTATCACAAAAAAACAAAAGTCCCATACTACCACTACAAGTATAATAATACAAACTTCAGTACTAATTATACTATTAGCAGGGTGTCCGCGCGGTCTTAAAAAGTCTTGAAAGGTGATAAATCAATTTTGCGAAAATTAAGGCCATTAAAAAGTATTAAAAAGTCTTAATCGCCATTTAACAAGGTATTACATTTTGAAGATTTTTTTTTCAGTGTGAAAATCCTGTTTGCCCCAAAGTTAGTCTGCTAAAAGTGTCGGTGAACGTTTTTATTTATAGCGCACAGCCAAAAACACTCGACAGGCAGAGAGCAGCGACTGTGATTCGTCTCTGTAACGCCCGGTGCAGGGATCCACTGAGCGCCTGTTTCTCTCTTAAACGCCCCAAAAAATAGATCTGTGCAAACCAGAAAAAGATTTACGAGTACAACTGACAGTAACCTCCCACCCCGCCGGACCTTCAGTGCTAATCGTCCAAAACATAGTCGGAGTAACGGGATTAACCCGGTTGGCCGGTTGCTCTGTGGCCATTTGACCAGCCGTGTTCCTGAAAAACTAGAGCGAGGTGCGCCGCCAGCAGCTGAATCTGACAGAAGACAACAAGGAGAATCCAATGAGCGTGTGGGTTTGGCTAACGTTAGCTGGGTATTTAGCTAAATGGCTGCCTTTTATTGAAACACGTTGAACTTTTCATAAAGACGACGCTGTCGTCAGCGTCACTGTGAACAGGCCAATCACAGCCTGGATGGAGCGGGATTTAAAAAAAGTTTAATGTGCTGCAACAAACTTTATAAATGTTGAATCAGCGTCTTTCTGGCACAAAGTTAATGAATAAAAAACAACCCAAACTGAAACAGCTGGAATTTGAATTAATATTAAACTAATGGTAAATTATATTCTATTATATGAAATTATATTGAATATAGTAATATAATGAATATATTAATGTCAAACTTACAGTTTACTATTAAATTAACATTATACTTTTAATTTAATGTTATATTATTATACTAATCCAGTCATTTAGACTAGTTCCTCCTCCAGGTTGTGCTGCACCTCCTGCACCACTTACGTTATTCATCACTCAGTTTATTCTCTTCATCTTTGTTCCCTCCTGGTCTGTTTGAATTTTGTTGTATTAATCAAGTGATCGATTAAAGTTGTCACACATATCATTGCAGGCAAGCTCACATTGTCTAGTTTAAACCAACTGTTCACTGTGAACTTACACTGTGATTCATGTTTCACATGATTTGCTGTAATGTTGCGTACATAAATGTCATAGCTTTTGTAAGACAGCTGATTTTTGCAGGAAATCTGACCAGTTCTTCACATAGAAAAATTTTAGGCTCATACAGGCTGTTATAGGCATCTGAGAAAGTTGGTGAATTCCTCAATTTTTAGGTGGCGTTACAACCTGATGACATATAGGCAATAAATATGTTATAAACATATTTAAATTCCTTTTAAAAACTCAAATGTCCCTTTTTAAAAGGTGTGTGTCTGATTTAATCGGTTAGCTCAAAGTGGCACAGCGGTCTTTAAATATGTTGAAAAAGTCTTGAAAAGGTCTTAAAAAGGTATTGAATTTTACTTCAAGATCCCTGTATATACCCTGATTAGGAGACATTAAATCAATTTCATGGGAGATGAAAAGTAGATGGAGTGACATAACAAGATGCATCAAAGATGCACAAAACACACCCAAGCACATGGCTGAGGTAAATAAATTCACAGTGCAGTTTCAACTTGCTGTATATTTTTTTTACTGCTCATTAAACATAATGTTAAAATAAAGTTTAACAAACATAGCACTCTGATATCCAGGGAAGGTTAAAATCAAGGATAACTGAAATTGGTTTAGTTGTCCTTGATTTTAACCTTCCTTTGACGCCCTGGATGACTGAGAACCTTCACAGACATAGCACTCTGTTAATCACAATATGACACATTTGTATTTCATTTGGAGACACATTTATCTGCATATTGTGGATCATTGTGTTGCTCAAGGACACTTTGACATGTGGACAGGAAGAGTACAAATTTCAAACCACAAACCTTTTGATCAGTGGCTGACCAGCTATTATATATTTTACGATAAATTCTCAGATTTTTTATACAATAAAAATAATGTTGCATGTTCTTTACAGACTTTCCTATTGTGGACTCTCAGAGAGTCACTGTGAAGTTGTGGCATCAGCTCTGAAGTCCAACCCCACCCATCTGAAAGAGCTGGACCTGAGTCACAACAAGCTGCAGGATTCAGGAGTAAAACTGCTATCTGCTGGACTGGAGAGTCCAAAGTGTAGACTGCAGACTCTGAGGTGAGTTCATGTATTCTACTCTTGTAGTGTGTATATTTTAACAAATAGCAACAGCTCTTTCATAAAGTTTTGTCAATCTAAACAATTTGGCTTAGATTTTAGTCTGTAATCAAACTGGATTCATGTTAACAGTAGGATTTATGTGTTGCAAAGTTCAATATTTTTAATTTGTGTTACATGTTAGAGACATCAGTATATAAAATATTAAAAGAAGTTCAACACATTTTGAGGACTAATGCATTTTCATGCATAACCTTGTATTTGTACAGGAACTTATATATATATATTTTTGGGATAATAAGATTCACTTCAGTGCACTGGCATAAAAGTTTAAGATGCAATTGGTACCAGTTAAAATTTAGGATGAACTCGAGCTGTATTATTTCTAACATCTTTGCATCAATAAAATCCGATTTTTTTAATATACAAATATTAGTAGAGTCCCTATGCCTTTATTATTTAGAAATGGTTACATTCCTTTTACATTGATTGCTCCTAAAGTGTTACTCTCATCTCTACTGCTGCCAGTGCCCTGTTAGCTACTACAGAGAGAGAGGTGTGTCACATTAGATTAACATGGGGGAGGAAGCACTACATGTTCCTCAAAATTCCTACAAATCAGATGTTTGGAGACATTTTGGATTTTTCTAGAGACAAGACACATGCAGTTAGCAAAATATGCCATCCTGCCATAAAGTACACAGGCAGCACTACTAACCTAAAAACAAACTCAAATGAAGCAGAGATGATGTGAATTAGGGGTGTGAATCTCTAGGCACCTCACGATTCAATTATGACTCAGAGAGCTTCTATGCATCTAAGAATCAATTTTTTCACCCACCTGCCTAGTGAGAAGTTTGCCTCCTCTGGCCCCTCGGATTCAGCTCTAGCTATAGTAAGCAAGATTTGTGAGCAAACTATTGCAACTTCTAAAATAGTTTGACTATTAAAAGTATGAGGTGTTATAAATTGAAACGATTTATTGCCTTGTGAAAAATAAAAAAAAATTAATGAAACTATGTCATTTATTCTAAATATATACTTGAAAATAGTAGCATAAAAAACATGCACATTGTGGCATAGTTTGCTTTGCTGTCACCTGCTCCTGTGATAAACCTAGTGAATACTAAAGAAGACCGTGGTCTCTGTGTGAACTGATTATTTTGTAGAAAAGTAAAAATGTTGTTGTGTTGATATGTTTGTCTTGTTTAAAAAAATTGCATTTTTTTCACTTGAGAACCTGTCCACCAAAATGTCTGTGCATATCCCTGATTGAAAGGGGCTGGTGAATATACTGAGGGCTAAATTGGGAGAGGGGAGTGGGAGAATTTGTGACAGAGAGTATCATAAGTGCGTCATATATGATTGTTATAAATTAGAAGACACCCAAAAATTAAATTAAATTAAAAATTAAAATAACAAAACTAGAGTTAGGAATAGGGTGTCTGATTTGAAAATTACACTGGACTTGACAAAGATCAGCAGCATGTTAATAATCTGTGTTGACTGTATGTATGTATGTATGTATGTATGTATGTATGTGTATGTATATGTATATTGTATGAATGCTGTGCTGACATTTGGATGATGTCTGTAGAAGGCTGACATTATGATGATCCACAATAAGACAATGACCAAGTCACTCTACTCATTTCAGGGAAAAGCTCTTTGATTAGGACATAGTAATGCTGAACTACACATTTAAAACCTAAACACATCTGATAGGATTATAAATTGATTTATATGTACATAAATTTTGCTTTGTTCAGATTGAGGTCTTGCTATTTGTCAGCGATCAGCTGTGCTTCTCTGGCCTCAGCTCTGAAGTCCAACCCCTCCCATCTGACAAAGCTGCAGCTGGGTCTCAACGACCTGCAGGATTCAGGAGTGAAGCTTCTGTGTGATTTTCTGGAGAGTCCACACTGTAGACTGGAGACTCTGAGGTCAGACACCATTTTTTACTTTTGCGCTGACTCTGAGATTAATAAAATGTGAGAGTTGTGTTGACACCAAACTGCAGACATAAATACAATGATTAAATAGTCTCTCCTTCACATATATTCAGAATTAGCTTTTTGCAACATTGTTATGAAGCTATACTTTGTTGCTCATACTGCCTGAAAAGTTTAAAATGAAGATGCTTTGATTTTATAACCCCACTGTTCTTTAAAGAAAATTTATTGATGTATTTCGTTCACATTTCTACAAAATTTATCCTGACATATTTGGCATCTTTGGAAACTTTGGGATCTTGAGTCGAATCTTAAATCAGTTTCTGTGAGTTTTTATTTGTGTTTGGCTGCACAACATCAGTTTCTATAGATGGGGCCACTGGTGGAGCTGGCAGAGTTTAAAAGGTGAAGTCACTACGTCTTTATTAAAGTAGAAGCACGTTGTCATTAATATTAATGAAAGCTCTTATTACCTTTTTGCATTTTACAGTTTTAAAACTTGTTGAAAACAGATGCCCCCGGTACCGGGGACAACCGGGCTGTGTTCAAAATCGCTGACTGAAGTTTTTATCTTCGCCGTTTTAAGTTCAATATCCACCAATGTTGTTGCTCCGAATGTCTGCGGGCACCATGACGATTATTGCGCAATACCTGGAAGCTGCTTGCCTTCTGTCGTCTTTCTGCAGACAGGAAACGTGCCGCTTTGGAACACACAATCTTTTTTGCCATTTTGTGGCAGACCCGCTGGAGATACATAGACATGCAGGGTACCAATGAAAGGTCTGCTCAAAATGAATCAGTTATTCCTGATTCATTTTCGGTATGTTATTTTAGGCATTTTTCCTGGAAAAGGGTGCCTGTCCCGAACAGGATAACCTGCATTCTGTTGAGTTCAGGTGTTTGGATTTTCCGTTTTCTAAACTTCTACATTCTAAATGTTCATTAACTTTTGAGATTATTAACCACTGTATGATTTCAAGCAGGAACATTGTCTTCTAAAGTGACTTCATTTATTCTTTATTCAGATTGTGGGGCTGCAGTTTGTCAGAGATCAGCTGTGCTTCTCTGGCCTCAGCTCTGAAGTCCAACCCCTCCCATCTGAGAGAGCTGGAGTTGAGTAACAACAAGCTGCAGGATTCAGGAGTGAAGCTGCTGTGTGATTTTCTAGAGAGTCCACACTGTAGATTGAAGACTCTGAGGTCAATTACCTTTTTATTTATTAACTCACAACTCTTTTATTCGGACAGAAATCTTACCACAAATCAGCACAAATGTTAACTTCAGTTTTTTCTTGCAGTGCAACTCACAGTCCAAACAGAGCAAGTCTGCGCCTCAGTTTTTTTAGCTGTACTGTATATGTGTACAGATGATCCTATACTGAAATCCTCCAGTTATTTCCTGTTTGCTTAGGCACAAGTTTTGAAACTATTGGCAATTTTTGCACAACTTTTTACACTAATTACAAAACCTTACACCAAAAACCCAAAACATTAACACAATTCAGCCTCAGATTTTGGGAGGCAAACTTGAGAATTTGGGCATGGAGCCAGCTCTCCTCAAATGGATTATTAGTTATCTGACAGAGCGGCCACAGTATGTCAAAATGGGGAACACGGTGTCAGACACTGTGGAAACAAGCATTAGGGCCCCTCAAGGAACTGTGCTATCCCTTTTCTCTTCACCCTTTATACATCAGACTTCTCATATAGGACATCATCATGCCATATTAAAAAAAATATTCTGATGACACTGTGGTGGCGGCTTGTGTGAGGGAAGGTGACGAGGAGGAATACAGGAGGGTCACCTTGGAGTTTGTGGTCTGAAGCAGGTGCAATGGTCTCATCCTCAATACTTCCAAAACCAAGGAGATGATAGTGGACTTTGGGAGGCACAAGTTAAATCATCTGCCTGTGGTAATTGAGGGAGAAGACATTGAGGTGGTCCAGACGCATAAATATCTTGGAGTCCACCTGGACCATAAACTGAACTGGTCAATACATGTAAATGCAGCTTATATGAAGGGTCAGAGCAGACTCGTTTTTCTTAGGAAGCTAAAATTCTTCCAGGTATGTAATGAGATGCTGTACCTTTTTTATCAGTCAGTGGTGGCCAGTGCTATGTTCTTTGCTGTAGTGTGATGGGGCAGCTGTATGACAGTCAGGGAGGGGAACCGACTTGACCAGCTGGTTAGGAGATGTGGGTCAGTTTGGGGAGGAGTGTGGACTCTGTGGGAGACTTGGTGGAGGTAAGAATGAAGAGCATGATGAAATCCATCCTTAGCAACAGGAGCCACCCATTGCACGACACTGTGGTTGCTCAGCAAAGCAGCCGCAGTGACCGATTCCTCTCTATGAGCTGCAGGACTGAGAGGTTCAGGAGGTCATTTGTGCCGGCTGCCATAAGACTGTTTTTTTGGATCAATACAGTACCCACAAACATACACACAAAAGACACCATGATCATATTTTGTTATTCAATAAGGAATTCAAAATCAGAATATCACAATCAGAATATTAATATGCCAGTAGAATTAATCCTGTGCCTCTGGACAGAACACAGTAAAATTACAGAATGCAGGTTGTTCTTCATGTGCAGGTGTTTGTTACAGTAAACAGTTAACAGCTACAGAGAGAAAAAACTGCTGCTCTGTACTGATAACTGTGTGCCTTTAATCAGTATTAGCACATTGCACGTGTGCAGACACTGACAAACTTCATTAAATGTCTTTACAGCTGTCTATCAAATTTTTCTTATTTTTTCACTTTTTTATTATAACTCTGTTAAAAGCCTTGTCATTTGTCTTTCACACTTTACCTGGAAAACATTACAGCCAATTCTAATTTTTAATCGAGTTTAGTCCTTTTAACAGATAAATTCATGATTATATTTGATTTTCATATTCATATGGATGTTGACAATGACAATGATAACCTTAGTATTGTGTCTCACTATTAGATTTAATTGGCTTTTGTCATAATCTTCAGACTGACGTCATACTGACTACTTCAACCAGTTTTACCACCCTCAACCTTGTTCTGGCAAATGGCATTGAAACTGAACATTTATTAGTCTTTACACAGAATTAATTTTTATCTGACCACTATTTAATAACCTTTGAGTTCCTATTGAGTTTCCATTTTCTAAACTTCTACATTCTAAACCTTTTTCAGCTCTGAACAGATTATTAAACATAAAATGATTTCAAGCAGAAATGTTGATTTCTCTATTCTTTATTTAGATTGGGTGACTGCAGTTTGTCAGAGATCAGCTGTGCTTCTCTGGCCTCAGCTCTGAAGTCCAACCCCTCCCATCTGAGAGAGCTGCAGCTGGGTGACAACAAGCTGCAGGATTCAGGAGTGAAGCTGCTGTGTGATTTTCTGGAGAGTCCACACTGTAAACTGGAGATTCTGAGGTCAGACACCATTTTTTACTTCTGTGCTGAACTTAATATGATGTGAAAGTTGTGGTGACACTGAACTGCAGACATAACACTGATTTTGAAAAATCTCTTCCTGTAGTCGGCATGGTACGTGTCTGTGCAAAGCAGTGTTAAACATGTTATCCTATGTTAAACCACAATCCTACTGTGCACTTGTTTTACCCATGCATTTCAACTTGGTAACGTTGCTTAGTCATCAGACGCGTGCATCTAAAGTGTTTTTAAGCTGGCTGTCAACTCTACATGGCCTAACGCTACTGGATTGCCTTCACTGCTGTTAACAAAAACTAAAAAAAAACACCTATCTAAACCATCATTTTTACTGTGGGTTTTATGCTTTTAGCACTTTTAGGCCCCACTATGCATTTTAAGTTTTTAGCACGTTTATGGTCAAACTGTGGTTAAGTTGTTCAAGTGTGAATCTTGCAAACCCAAGGGGGAGTGATGGCGCAGTGGTAAGAACGATGCCTTTGGTGTGAAAGACCCAAGTTCGTTTCCCCATTGTGACATATCCACCAATGTGTCCAATCTTGATCTAAATATTTAAAAGTGACAACAGAATCCTTTTATAATGCTGGAGTGTTGTGGGGGTTGGCAAGAACGTTTCTTAATGGCAATTTCAAAGGGCTGTAAGTGTCACTGATTAGCTCAGTTGGACAGATATATGACTCATAATCTTAAAATTGTGAGTTTGATCCTCATGGAAGACTAACTTTAAAAAAAAAAAAACTTTTCATATTCCTCTTCAACAAAGTTGTTATGAAGATGACTGATTCACATGCTCACAATTAATCACATGCTGAAGTGTGCGCATCCCGGTGATTGGTCCACATTCATCAACCTATAGACTTTTCATTTCCCATCATTCCCAGGCAGAGGAAATTCATCGCTTCACCGCTTGTCGTTCAATTGAGTAAAATAAAGATATGAATCAATGGCTGCTTAGGGCTTCCGTAATAAGGTACCCCTGCGCACCAGCTGTTTCAAACCGAGCCTGGTCTTTGGGCCACACCTGCTTTGCATACACTTCTTAATCCTAAATCCCAAATCCCCAATCCTAAATACCAAATGCATTGTTGAGCTTCACATTTAAAACCCTAATAGAACAAGAAAAATCTATACTGGATAGTAATATTATTATTATAATTATTATTATTATACACTTTATCTATAGAGCACAAAATATAAAGGGCTTCATAGAGAAAGATGACATGAAATACCACAGTAAGGAGAAATATAAAATAAAAAAAAACAATAAAATAAACAAGCAGCTTAGATAAAATCAGGATTGGCTTTCTGGTAAGTGTCTTTTTAGAAAAGACTAAAAAGAAGACACTGACTCAGACAGCCTAATTTCCTCAGGCAGGTCATTCCTGAGGCCCTGACACCAAAAGATCTATCCCCATTACTTTTAAGTCTGAACTTAGAAAGAGACAGAAGACCTCTGCCCTGATCTCAAACTATGCAAAGGTGCATAGGAGGTTAAAAGGTCCATGTTGTAAAGAGCCTTAAAAGTAATCAATAAGATCTTAAAAGCAATCCTAAACAAACAAGTGATGTTAAAAAGGTAAAACAGGTGTGAACGTTTTTTGATCAAGACAAGAAAAGAGGCTGTTGCAATAATCAAGGCTTGATGAGATGAAAACAACAGTTTACGTATCTTTGAAATTTAAAATAGATCTTATTTGTGCAATATTTCTGAGGTGATAAAAACATGATTGGAGAAGCTAAGTAATTGAACCTCGAGGCATGAATTCATTGAATTGAGCACGTCTGCATCAGCATTCATTAAGTCACTAGTGACTCTGAGAAGGTCTGTCTCATTGCTGTGATACTGATAACCAGATTGAAACTTTTCTAGTTTTCCAAGAAGCTGCTTTCAATTAATGTTTTGGAGAATCTTAGAGTTAAAAGACAGTTTAGCGATGGAGTGATGATTGTCTAGGATGGTAAGATCAAGTCCCAGTTCTTTTAGGACTGGTCGGAACCAAGTTTGTGGTAAAATAATCTGGGAAACAACCAGTATATAGCAAACTGTTTAATATACATAGATAGATCTTCAGCTCTGAACAGATTTTACAACACTGAATAATTCCAAGCAGCAACATTGTCTGCTAAAGTTGTATCATTTATATTTTATTTAGATTGAGTCTCTGCAGTTTGTCAGAGATCAGCTGTGCTTCTCTGGCCTCAGCTCTGAAATCCAACCCCTCCCATTTGAGAGAGCTGGACGTGAGTGACAACAAGCTGCAGGATTCAGGAGTGAAGCTGTTGTGTGGTTTTCTGGAGAGTCCACACTGTAGACTGGAGACTCTGAGGTCAGACACCATTTTTGACAACTGTGCTTTGATTAATTTGATGTGAAAGTTGTGGTGTCTCTAAACTGCAGACATATGGCTGATATACTGATCCACACTGTATCTTAATGCTGAAGTCTGTTATCTTCTTCAGTGGTCTAGTTCATTGACTGTGTCAGAGCACTGTTGAACATAACTTTTAAAACCTAAATATGAAAACTAAAATTTACCCTGGATAATTAACTCTGAACTTTCTGAATTTATATTATTTATTCTTTATTCAGATTATGGAACTGCAGTTTGTCAGAGATCAGCTGTGCTTCTCTGGCCTTAGCTCTGAACTCCAACCCCTCCCATCTGAGTATTCTGCACCTGGGTGGAAACAAGCTGCAGGGTTCAGGAGTGAAGCTGCTGTCTGATCTTGTGGAGAATCCACACTGTAGACTGGAGACTCTGAGGTCAGTAGAGGTTTGGATTCAATCTGTGCTGGTTTCAGCTGTATTCTACAAAACACAGTGAGCATCAAAGCAAAGATCAACATGGACGCTATTACAAAGATGTGTTGGATTAGCCTTTTCAGCGTGTATAAACAACACACAGACATCTAATTCACTCTACATGGAGTGCACACTAACCGTTAAAATTACAGATTACATCTATGCAAAATATTTATAAATGATTTTTCTAGTGGTGGGCCGATATCGTCGTTAACGTGCTGCGTTAACGTGAGACTCTTATTGGGCGATAAAAAAATATCGCCATTAATCTATTCTCAAAGTTGGGTTGGGAGCTGGGTCTATACTACGCAAGCTTGATATCTTAGCGCAGATGTATACTGAATTGCACTGTAGGGGGGAAAGAACAGGTCTTCGAACCTGTGTGTTTGCCTACTGTTTGGAGAGCAACATAACTGCAATTCAAATGAGCCATTTTAATCTAGATTAATCTAGATTAATTTCAAGATTACAGTGAGATTAATCTAGATTTAAAAAATTAATCTATGCCCACCACTAGATTTTTCACAAATCAAAGCTTTATGTCCCATGTACACATTATTTCTCTTTTTATAATAAAGATTTAACATCTCTGCCGCCACTGTAGAAACACTATACTGTTTAAGCATTTTTTTCCGGATTTGTGCTTTACTTAAGTATTTGTAGTTGTTTCAATGACGTTTATCTCCATTGCTTTCTGCTTACTCACCAAAAAACAAAAACAAACATGAAGCGCATCTGTTTGGACCTGCAGTGAAAACAAATATAAAACATCTAATTTCAACTCAAATGCGCAAATCAACTTCCACCAAGTGGATGCAAATCTTGGCAGCCTACATCGTCTGTTCTGACCATAACATCTTTTTCAGACACTTTGCTATGCACATTGATCAAATATGGTTATCAGTGTAATGGTAGCCTACTTATACTCAGTGTAATAAAATATTGATGAATCTAGAAGTTCATTAAATATATAATTTGAATCCTTTATCACCATTTATGAACTCCACAAAGTTTTTAGCATTTTTAAGCAGTCCTATTTTGAGCTATGTGCATTATTTACATAAAATAAAACACCTGCAGAAGTGTTAATATGTAGCCTATAACTTTGATGAGAGGATGAAGAGGAAACTATTCTGGGCACGAGAAGAGTACAAAATTCAATAAGAGTGAGAGTGAACCGCAATCAGGTAAAGCTGTGTTCTTTCCTCTCAAAGTCTGTCAGAAGATAACAGGAGCTAATGTTATGGTCCATCTCTCTCTAGTCTGTTTGTCTTGCTAACCCTGCTGGGTAGCACATCTCTGTATCTTGGTTGCATGCCAGACTTTGTTTGAAGTACAACTATTAAGTTTCACAAAGTGCAACTCAGAAAAGACAATTGCATCACAGCGTGAAAATGAAACTTTTGCATTCTATTAAGGAATATCTGTGGGACAAGTCCAGAGAATACATGGATGTGATGGCACTCCTCAAAGGTGCACATCATTTGAAAAAAAGGCAGGGATCATCTGTCAGTCAAAGTCCCTCACACAGTATAGGCTCACCTGTCCTCTTGCAACGCAGTTTTCCTTGTGATTCACTGTAACTTAAACTGCTGTATTTAAACCTGTCTTGGGTGAATATAAAAAGGTCATTTTGGTAAGATCAATAGATTTAAATGTGTAGTACCTTTAATACCAGGTACTTTTTTTACTTTTACTTGAGTAACATTTTTTTTTTACATTACTTTTACGTAAATATGAACATTTTGTACTTCTTCCACCACTGAACAGTACTGGAATCTGACAGCTGATGAAGAAAGTGTCTCTGTAAACACTGATTTATGACATTTATAAACAATGGTTTATAATGAATAATTAAAAATGTACTAAAACTTAACGTCTTCATATAGTGTAGATAATAAAGAATAAAACATTTATAACTTTGTTTGTGACTGACTTACTATTGTGTATTATTGTATGAACAATGCTTTATAAATGATGAATTCCGTATTTACTAATACTTAACTAATGCTTTATAGTGTGTAGTTATTATAAAGTGCTACCCTGTTTTATTCTCTCATCAGATGGAAGTGATCTCTGTCAGAGAGTGAGTGATGAGAAAAGTGGTGGTGTTGAGAGGATCAGCTGTGTCGTGATGATCCAGAGAGGTTTAAGCAGCTGCATCAGCTTGTGTGTGGAGAGGCTCTGACTGGGTCATGATACTGGGAGGTAGAGTGGAGAGGAGAGCTTCATCCAGCAGTGACGGACAGAGGAATCACAACAGTGCTGAAGTCTGAACTGCTCTGAGATCAGCTCCACTGTCAAGACACAAAGTCTAGTCTACCATCTGTCTCTATATATTTTTGTGTTGCACCTCCACACTGTTGATGATGGAGAACTGCCATTAATTGTCACATTATTAAGTAATAAGCACTCTGGGTAGTGAAAACTCATCACAGGCATCCAGTTACCCACCATCAAGAACGTTTATCAAAAGTACTGCTTGGACAGGACAAGAAACATCATCAAGGATGCCTCCCACCCTAACCTTAGACTTTTTAACCAGCTCCCATCCGGCTAGCGTTACAGGAGCCTACGGTTTCGAACCAAGGGCTGTAGTCTTGCTGAACTCCACACTTTCAATCTAAGCACCTTTGCACTCATAATGCACTGCTCACAGCACTCTGTACGTTATTGCACTGTTCATATTTTAGTACAGCCTGAACCCCCCTACTGTGTTATAATGACACTCAAGTGTATAACCAACTTATGCCTTGCTATACTATGCATACTTACCAAATGCGTAGATGTTGTTCAGACTGTATATTCAACCATACATTTGCACTCTCTATTCACTAATTCTGTCCACTTCTCCTCTGTATGTTTTTTTTAATATATTCTCAAATAGGCCTACTGTATAATATCTGTATATTGTAAATCCACTGCACATATTGTAAGGTATAGCATAACTACACTTAAATGTAAAAACACTATTTCTGCCACAGAGCTGCTTGTGCAGGCTGGGATTTTGCTGCTCAGCTCTGTGAGAGCGTGGTACACTTGTGGGGGTGGGGATTATATGCTCCAATGTGGTAGTGAATTGTTGAAATTGAGATATTGTCATCACATAGGTTTGATATGTGTTAGAAATGAATGTGTGAAATGGAATTGTAAGTGCTGAATCATCTGGCAGAATCTCCGCCATTGTCATGGTGTTTCATGAAATAAAGAGGAAGTGATAATGTGAGTAACCTGCTGTCATGACTGAGATCTATTTTAGCAGCAGGTGCTGTCAAAGTATTTATGTATGTATGTAGGTAATTTCGGCACTGCACTCCCTCTAAATGCAACACATTTAAAATAGTAGCAGTTAGTGAAAATTAGCTAGTAGCTAACTCTCGTGCAATGAATTTCTTATCTTTGTATTTGTCCCTGACAATAATAACAGCGTGACTACATGTATGAGAAAGTTAAATTTAATGCTTTTTGTGGCATTCTTTTGATATGGGTTAGGTTGCTTATGGTTGCTAAATAAACATATTATTCCAGGAACCAAGAAGTTTCACTTCGGTTAGACAGCAAGCAGCTACTGTATTAAACCAAATAGGCTTATATTCCATAGAAAGTGGGACAGGTAAAGTACAAGGGATTTCTTGATATTCTCTACAGATCATAATGGCAGGTCTACTGTCTACCCCAGAATATAAGTATAGTAGGTCACTATAAGAAGTGTTAGGTTTTGTTTAATATCAGAAATGTTGACTGATGCTCCCAAAATATACGTTATTTTGAGGGAAAGGACAGAAAAAAGATTGATTGATACAATTTGTGTTTATGTTGAAATTAATAAAATGAAATGTAGACTATTTAATGACCTTTGATGCATAGTATGTTTAAAAAGAGAATATCAATGTTTCAAGAACAATTTTTACAAAGTTTTAGAAATGTAGACCTTCTCATGAAGGACAGCACAATTAAACTATTGCTATGTAGAAAGTCACAACAGTTTTGTGACTGCTTTCTCAAGGATCTTAGAGAAAAAAAGGAAGGTTAAGGCTAGTTGGCTCAAACACTGTCTTTTAAGAAGAGGTTTGATTACAGCTACTTTAAAAGACTTTGGCACATTTACATGTGTACATTGTATCAGTCTAGATCTTTAATACTTGTTAGAAATACTGGTTAGTTTTTTACAATGTGCCTGAAGTGCATCTGAAATCACTGAAGTAAAAAGGCTGAGTTAAACAAACACATGTCAGTATGTGTTTCCTTGTACTAATAAGAATCTGCTCAGACCAGTCAGACAACACAGGCTGCAACATTTCAACATACGTAAATTCTAAGCAGTTGGAAACCTGATTTTTGCAGAGAGGATTTCACTTTCATTTGGCAGATAGTTTTTTTTTTTTTCATTTTAAGTTTGTTTCCTCTCAATTTTCATTACAACTTATTTAAACAACCAGTAATAACTGTGGAAGGCTGTTCCAAAACCTTCATTAAAGGTGCAGTACAATGGAAAACTGTATTTCCCTTGGCATTGTTGAATAAAAAGAGTTCAGTCCATGCAACTGGCATACCTTGAGCCTTAATCTCTATTGTTTCCTCCTTCATATGTAAATCTCTCGCACTCAAAATACCCCTGAAAAATGGCCAAATGCCAAGAAGTTCTAGATGTTAACTAACATCTGGGGTGTTTACTTCCCCAAAGTTACACAGACCAGCCCACCAGAGTTAGCATAGGAGTCATAGGAACTCATAGAGCTGTAGGTTGTGCAGTGCAGTGCATCTTACAGAAAGTGCTTTTAGGGTTGTGAAGGAAAGGTAAATATTTTCTGTTTTTCCCTTTGATGTGCTGTGGCTGCTCTGCCTCAGTGTTTTATGACCAAATCGGATGCAGTTTCGGTAAAACCAGCTAATAAAGTTCCGCCCCTCTTATGTGCTTGGGCAAGTTTCTCTGTATACGCGGGTGAATATGTCTGTGAGTGTGTGTGTTGGTATGTGTGTATATGTTTATGTGCATAAGCCTTTACGATGCAGAGAAAAATCAGAGTTCATAATATTTTATTTAATTTACATAAAATCTTCTATATCGGGATAGATATTATTGGAATATAAAATGTTCTATATCGGGAAATGAGATTTTAGCCATATCGCACAACCCGTTGCTGATGCAGTACAAAATTATAAATATGATGTGTTTTTTGAACAGTAAAGTATTTGAACATTTTCTAGCAGAAAAAAAGTATTTCTTGTAGAAACTAAAAGTATACACGTAAAATGAGCATTCTACTGCAACTTTAAGTAAAAATATTAACCACGCAATGAGAAACACTTGATCACAGGTAAAAGTTCTGTCTTTGAATTGTCACTACTTAATGTTTCCTGTTAAAATGCTTGAGTATCAAATTAAAAGTACTGATTATTTGACGAAAGTGATTAAAGTTACTTGTCATATGAAATCTGCAATTAACAATGATTGTCATTATCGATTAGTCTGTCAATTGTTATTTTGTCTAATAGTCTATTAAATGTTAAAAATAGTAAACAAATGCCAATCTCAAATTCTCAGAGATTTCTCAGAGTAACAACACAAATAATTCAATCATTTTTCATCCATATGCTCAGAAGAGTCTTTAAATATTCTGAAAATGCATTAATTTCAGCAGCAAGTGTTGTGAAATGAAATGTTTTGGGTTTATTAACGACGGTCAGGTTTCTCAGATTCTTCTCTCTGTGTAATGGTAACACGTTTATTATGTGAAAATGAGTTTCAGTGTCAGGCAGGGCGCTGTGCGTGATGGGTTTTTAAGTACTGTATATTGAGCAGGAGATAGTTGTGGTGTACCTTCAAATGGAGAGGGGAGGAGCAACACTGACTACGTGATCCAGGTGAGAACTGGGAGGGAACCTGAAGCTGAAAGTGTTCAGTCAGTTCAGACTCCATTTTGAGTTGACAGGGTAGAAGAAGGAAAACTGAAGGCTGAGGCAGGGTGAGTGTTAATCCAACGTTTTTATTGTTTTACTGTCAAAGTCTCTGAGTCAGTTTTCTCCCTGTACTACTGCAGGTTTAATGTATTAAACTTGCAGTAACCAAGGAAACAAGTACAGATTTAAAGAAAAGTGACCATGGAGTTCTGACTGGTTTTATGGTGTGCGTGTGTTTGAGCGTGTGTGTGTGTGTGTGTGTGTTACTTCCTCTTCTCTGTCTTTGTGATTTTTGAACAAACTTGTTCTTCTTGATTCTTGTGTTCTGAGCTCATTCAGTCCCTGTTTTATCTCTCAGAATGACTGAAGTCCAGAAGATGAGTGTTTGTGTGGAGGACGAGGAGGACAGAGCAGAGTCTCCAGTATCCAGCTGTCTGTCTATGAAGAGTGACAGGTCAAAAAACTTTCCTCCAAAGTTCAGTAATGAGCCTGGACCCTCAGACACAAAGTAAGAGATCTGAACTCATTCACTCTTTGCTGGTAATGTTGTAGCTTTTGCCAATTGTAAAGTAACATTAGGCTTTATGATGAAAGAAAGTTTTTGTATCATGTTTACACTTTAAAATACAATCCACCTCACTCTTGATTGAGTGAAATGCTATGATATGACGTCAACATATCAATTCACACAATGAATAATAATTCACAGTATTCCTCATCAGGGAGGGAAAACTGCATATTAAGGAATACATTGCATTCATTGCAATTTTTTGCAGTCTATTGTAGGGTCGCAGTATAGAGGACCAATTCTGACATGAAGAGAAATAAATACAGAAATAAATACATGCTCAATAAATAAATAAGCATCCGACGTAATAATTCACCGTTGTAATAATTACCTCATTTATTTATTGTACGTTATAATCTTGTACTTTATTTATTAATTACTTATTTTTTAAATGTATTTATTTACGTGTGTGTTTTGTTTTTGTCTGTTTTATTCTTCTTTTGCATTGCTACCCTATTTAGTTCCACAATGGTAATATACAATTTCTTTCTGCTCTTTTTACATTTCTCCATGCATTTCTGCCTCATTGTGGAAATGAGAAGGGGCTGTGTCTCACTGGGTTAACTTTTTGCCTATTGGTGGATCAGTCAGACAACAGAGGTTGACTCTAAACTCACGCATCAACAAGATTCTCAACCAATCACAAGAGATGGCTTCCTTAGTGAACTAAGTGATTAGCAAATCTGAGGACAATTCTACCAGCCATGTCTTCCTTCTTTTTCGTGTGGTCGCACTGACAGTGTATTCAGTTTGCAACATGCATGGACACAGAACTGTAGTAAAGGCAGTCGTTGTTTGTGAGAAGCACATGGTCAGCTTGTAGCAGCTAAATCTGGAGAGCATTGTAAAATTCAGTGCAGAGCGAGCTAACAAGCAGGTTAGAGACTTTGTTCTGTCAGTTTCTCTCTTTACAAAGACAAGTGTTGCAGTCTGAGAGTGTTATCTGAGGCAATGATGTCTCAATAGTACGGGATACAAGCACCACATACAACATCATTTATCAAATTACGTTGTGAAATTTGTGAAATTACCACAAAGACACATCACAACGTCCAGTATTCAAAATAAGGAGTTAACACAATGTATATACAGTATGAAAATAAGATAAATTGGATTGTAGTTACAGGAACAGGGCTTGACATTAACACCCACCAACCCGCTCAATGCAGGTGGATTTTGCCCGTGGCGGGTAACACAGTCACTCCCACTAGCCACTTTGGCATGTTGAAAAATTGTAGTCTTGTCAAAAGACTGAAATAACAAACAAATTGCAGTGTGACACAACGACACTACAACTCCCATGAGTACTACTTGCACATTGCGTTTGCTCATTGGTCCATTAGTGAAGCATATTGTCTTGCGCGCTACTGACTGACAACACTGTAAACAAGACACTGTGGAGATTAAACTTGAGGCTGGCCGTTGGACCGAGGGCTGTTTGGCCTGCCGTTAATTATCAATTTAACCAGCGGCAGAGATGACAAAGCAAGCTTTTTTAATATCATGAGAATCCACACAACATGCGCATCTCACTCTCTCACCTCTCTCGCGAGGGTGCGCACGCCAAATATGACACCCAGACTTTTGTCATAAGTGAATATAAAAGTTGAATCTGTCACAGGGCAGCCACAGTCCCTCAGACCAGCAGAGCGTCAGCCTCCCGTCTGCTTTAAACCTGCTGGTATGATCTCTGTCATCACAAGCGACTGGTCGCATGCACACACACATCAACACAGCGGCCAGTCAGTGCGTGAGTGTGCGTGGCCGAGCAGTGTGGAGAAGAAATGCACAGGAGAACGAGAGAAATAGAAAAGGCAGAGCTGAGATAAAGAAAAGGCAGGAGGAAAGTGCCCTAAAAATGCTGTAAGATTACAGAAGTATTCATGATTAAGGGAGAAGATGCGTCTGTATGAGAATATTCTGGAAAAAGATCTGTAAACTTGTTTCATATCTCTACTCAGGGCGACCACAGCTTCGTGATGATAAACAAAAATCCAGTCAGAGCTCTGAGGAAAGGCAGATGCAAATGATTCTGGTGAATTTTTTTTCAGTTTAGTTTTTATCTTTTTAATTAAAGTTTTACACCCATGCAGCAGTTTTATTATATATAAAAAGAAGCTGTGTTTATTTTAAAACATTTTTTTCAAAAAAGGAGCTTTACACACAACCTTACCAGAGGTAATGATAATATTAGTGTATTTTAACACGCCATTGTCAACTTTAATCGTATAAAACGTAATTTCCCAAAAACAAAAATGTGGCTAGTGAAAATGCTGTGTGGCTTGTAACTTTGGAAAATCACTAGCCACATTGGCTAGTGAGCAAAAAAGTTAATGTCAAGACCTGCACAGGAAGTATAAAACCTGTTAACAATACACTACTACAATTAGCCTAGGGGCTAGCATGAACAAATTACATGTATTATTCATAGTATTTCAATATTACAGTGTGTCTCAGGCTGTGGAGGTGTGTCACAGCAACCTAAAATAATTGACAATCTGCGCCCCTCAACCCATTAGTTGAGGAGTTATTTTATCAAATGGAATAGCTTTTATACAAAGTTGTTTATACGTAGCTGTGTACAAAAAAACTTCTTTGAATTAAACATGTCTGAAATGGATCATACATTGCTCTACTTGCTTTTAGATCCTTTTGTCTTTTAAGATTGTAAATAACCTTTACACACAGTTATCTAATCAGTCAGTTTATTGAGAATTGAATTCAAATATGGATAAGGTGAGGTGACTGAGTGTACTGTTAATTGAAAAAATGTTATGGTTATAAAATAAATACACAATTTGCTGAGAAGCAAATGACATAAACTGGTTTAATTGTGTTACACTCTACTGTATAAAATACGTAGAATGCCATTTTGAAGCCTCAAGTTTGCCATCATGGCCACCGCAATGCAGATTTTTTGCAACCAGCTGCACCAGACGTGACCATATTTGGACGAGACTGTGAAGCTAACTAGCTTTGTTAGCTAGGTGCATACTGTAATTCACAATAACTGTGATTTAAAACGGGATGGTACTTTTGGCTTGCTAAAAACAGGCTTAAAACAATTCAATTTTATTTATGTAGCACCAATTCAACATAACGGTTATCTCATTGCGCTTTTCATATAGAGCAGATCTAGACAATAGTCTTTGTGATATTATTTACAGAGACCCAACAATTCCCACCAGGAGCAACCATTGGCAACAGAGGCAAAGAAAAACATCCTTTTAAAAGGCAGAGACCTTGAGCAGGACATTGACTCAGATTGGGAGGTCATCTGCCTCAACCAGTTAGGGTTGAAAACTAAATGTACTCTCCATAGGAAAATTACAGTCAACTCCTAATAGTTCACAAGCTTTAGCTTTATAAAGCTTTATAAATGGCGCTGGTTAAATTTACACGGTGTAGTGGATAGCAGTCACTCTGGCCTGATTGACAGGTCGCAATGGTAGCAACTTGTCACAAGGTTGTCCCTGTCACACTCTGCCTGTCTGCCATGCCATGTTTTGCACTTTTGAGTTTAGTTTATTATCTGTTATTGTGGTCTGTTGGGTTTTGGGGTTCTGGCTTGTCTATAGTCTAGTGTTCGGTAACCTGTGTCATGTCTGTTACCCCAGTGATCCCTCTGCATGTCAGTCTGTCTGTTTTCCCCTGCTCTCTCTCTCTCTCCCTGCCTGTGCCTCGTTTACCCTGATTCCTGTCACCTGTGTTGCTCCCGCCCTGCTCGTTAGTCCCTGTATATATACCTGGTGTTTCGGTCTTGTCTTTGTTGGGTCATTGTGTTGTGCACCTCCTGTGTGTGGTCTACCCATTGTTGCAGTATTGTTGCCAGCCTTACTTGTCACGTCTCCCTGCTTATTTTGGGTTTCTTTTGGATACCTTGTTTTTGGGCTCTGTTTTATCAGCCACTCAACCTGTAAGTGTGCTTGCCTTTTGTTGTCATTAAACCTTTTGAACTATATCTGCTTGCCTTCGTGTCCTGCATTTGGGTCCTCCAACCTGTTCTACCCTGCCTCCACCACCACAAACCTTGTGATAGTCCCGCCCTAAAGCATCTCCTACTTTATGGTCTATGTTCCTCTAAATGGGACCATCATTTACTGACCATCACGCTGTGTGGAAGATTTGAAACTTGTGACTGAGACCAAAAACTCATGAAAGTGCTAGCCAATCAGAGCACAGGTTTGGGCAACAAGAGTACTTGATTAGGGTTAGGAAAAAAATCATGGTTTGGGTTAAAATAACTACGTACGTCACTTAACACGTAAGTTAACGCCAATGGGTCTTGACGTGGTGTGGTGGCAAAACTCCATGCTTGTAACTTAACTGTGGATGCTCATGCTCATCTATACCAAATTTTACATGCTTGGTAACAGTCCCACCCTGAACATATCTACATGCCAATATTCAGTAATATTAAAAGCACCACCTACTGGAAACAGGATGTAAGCTCTGTGTGACAATCATCACATGATTTACGGGAAATTTATGTATAATTACCTGGGTGCTCACAAGCAGCACATTTGCACCACAGGAATTAAGTCCTGTGTGAAGCAACCAAAGTGCTGACAATTTAGGGCTGCGTTGGCAGCGCTGTGGCAACTATGATGCACCTAGGGGTGAAAGGGCCTGTACAACTACGCAGGCAGCTTTAATTGTAGTTTGAATTTCTTGAGTTGTTTAAGAAAGAAAAGTCTATTTTGGACTTTTTTGGTTATATATTTAAAACTTTATTTGCTCAGTCTCTAGTTGATTGTGACTCTTGAACAATCTTGTTTTACTGTTGTTTTTGCTGTTTTAACTCTCAGACTGTCTGAAGTCCAGAAGATGACTGTTTCTGTGGAGGAAGAGGAGGACAGAGCAGAGTCTGCAGTCTCCAGCTGTCTGTCTATGAAGAGTGACCGGTCAAAAAACTTTCCTCCAAAGTTCAGTAATGAACCAGGACCTTCAGACCAGTAAGACAACTGAACTCATTAATTTTTTTCTGATAATGTTTTGTAAACTTCTTTCTAGTCTTTTCGACCAGTTAGAGCGCTTTTAAACTACATCTGCATTCACCATTCACACACTAAGCCAAACAAAGTGCTCAAACAGAAACTGAAATTCTCACACATACATTCATACACTGGCAGAACAGCTGCTAGGGGCATTTTGGGGTTCAGTATCTTGCCTAAGGACACTTCCACATGCAGCCTGGAAGACCTTCTGATTAACGGGTAACCCGCTCTACCTCCTGAGACACAGCTGCCCACAGCCAATACTTTTCTAGGCGACCGAACTTAACTATGTAATGTAAGTCACATGACATTAAACACATGATTAACTTTGCAGTTTGGTTAGGTTTAGTAAAACATCTTGGTTTGGGTTAAAGTAAGGATGTTATGTAAATCACATAACTTCACGTGATGGAAGTCAGTTACGCTATTAAACTTAAAACCTGTGTCAATGCTATGTGCATAAAAATGCACACATTTTTGTCACAACTACATTTATTTAATTTGTCATGGAAAATTATTATTACTATTTTTTTAGTCAAGTTTTAGTTGACTAAAAGTCTAGGTATTTTAGTCTTATTTTAGTCAAAAGTAAATCAAAAGTATTTTAGTCTAGTTTTAGTCATTAACCACCATTTTAGCCTTTTCTAACTCATTATTAAAAAATTTATTAGCATTTTGGTCAATCTGCTCTAACCAAAATAGATTTATTTATCATTTTAGTCTTTATAAATGTTTTGTATAATTTGGATGTCAGGAGACAGCCTTGATATGCCTCTTCAAGTTCATAGTGTTTTTTTTCCAAATATCGTATAATCACATTGCTTGCTGTCGAATACAATTAGGCACTCAGTTTTTTTGTCCGCCTCACTGTAATTGAAATGGGACCAAATATCTAAGCGCTTCTTTCTCCCCAGCATGTTGTGTTTATCACCAGAATTTGCATCCTCCACAGTACAGTAACGTTTTTCCTTCACATTTGAAAGAAAGGTCCCCCATTGTACAGCAGGGTGTTACACCAATGTGATATCATGAACGGCACATAAATAGCATGCCACTTTTAAGGAAATTTTGGCATGCCACGTCAAAGCATTTTAAGGTTTTCGTGTGTCATTTCACGCCATTCAAGCAACACAAAAGAGGCTAACCCTACCTGCTAACGGCCGATCTGCACAGCTCTAGGGTTAACCGGTCGATATGTATATTTTAATAATGATGGATAAGATTAGCAGGAAACTTACTATCCACCCGACCACCCCGCAACCACCTTAGTGTCTGACTTTCATGGCTATTTATATCCCACACACTGATTTTACCTGTGATAGTTGGCATGAAATGGCACACCATTGTATTGCAGACCATGTACTTCTGTAGTGTTACAGTTTGCTCTTCATTTGTATAATACGTAGCTCTGCTGACAGTGAACTTGTTCATGTCTGCGACTGGTCATATGCAGCTAACATGGCCTCTTTTATGTGAACGCACTCACGGTTGGATTGGGAAACCCTCAGTTGACTTACCGAGTTCATAACCTGCTTCGTGGGGCCCACTTGTCCCAATCCCAATTGTTAGCCAGATAACAAAAACATATCCTAGGTATGTTGAACTCACTTGTGGTACAGGCCCGTGGTTCTGGATTAACATGTGGATTATGTTTTGGTTTGGAGTTTCTTTGGTTTGAACTATTAAGGAAGCCTGTTTGGTTTGTTTATGTAAATTTTTGAACTGTAACCACCTCACCTATAGTCTGCATTTGGGCCCACACCTCTGCTCTCTGCCACTGCACTTAGCCGACTCTTGACAAGAATGTATTAAGGTTTCATATGATATGAATAAAATCACACAAACAGAGCAGAGACTGCAGTATCCAACTCAATTTCTATGAAGGATAAATTATCCTCATATACTCTTCAGTATTTTTTTTTACTGAAGAGTAAATTCAATTATATACTTTATTAATTTATTTATTTAGCGAAACACCTGAAAAACTCCATTTTTAGAATTTAAACTTAAATATTCACATATTTTTGCCCTCATGTTGAAGTCACCGTAAAGATTTACAACTATTTCAAATCTGAAAGAATCTGCTTCAAAAGTATAATTCAGTACAACTTGTCTTCAAACTATTAAGTTGTTTAGCTTTTCTTCAGATTAGCTGTTATGATCTTCCAGATGCATCTTTAATCAGTTCATACCATTATTGTTCAACATGTGGTCAAAAGTCATTTGTAGCAAATGCTCACCTTGATTCTGTGTGTTGATGGTTTGATTTTACTCTTTAACTGACTACTTATGTCAAATATAGTGAAGAAAACTGAAACTCAAATGTCCACTTACTAATTATTGGACCTTTGAGCTCAGATTCTCTCCACCATATATTATTCCTAAAGACGAAGAACAAATATCAGACAGTCAGATGTGTTCATGAGCAGGAGAGTTGAAATAAATGTAAATGCTCTGTACTTGTATAGCGCCTTTCTAGTCTTTTCGACCACTCAAAGCGCTTTTACACCGCTTTTACACTACTTCTGCATTCACCTTTCACACACACATTCACACAGTGAGCCTAAGTGCTCAAACAGAAACTAACATTCACTTTCACACACATTCATACACTGGCGGAACAACCGCCAGGGGCAATTCGGGGTTCAGATGTCTTGCCCAAGGACACTTCGACACGCAGCCTGGGAAGCTGGGGATTGAACCGCTGACCTTACGATTAACGGCCAACTCGCTCTACCTCCTGAGCCACAGCCACCTGTAAAAGGAACGATCATTTTCATTACAGACTTAAAGCTGAATTCAAACAGAAAAGTAACACTTTTCCTTTCTCTGTGGCCTGAGCTTCAAACACAGTGTCGGACAAATCTGGATATTAACAATAAGCAACAAATCATTTTTGTTCTGATTAAATTACTTCACAGAGAGAGGAAGAGGAGTCATGTTTCTGTGGAGGAGCAGCTGTCCTGCTGTGCTTTGTGTCAGGACGTCCTGAAGGATCCAGTCTCTACCAGCTGTGGACACTGGTTCTGCAGACAGTGCATCACCTCATACTGGGACCTGTCTTCTTCACCAGAAGACTCTTCTTGTCCCCAGTGTGGAGAAAGAACCAGAGCTGGACTGCAGACAGACTGTCAGAGCAGCTCTGTAGAAAGTAAGTAAATTGCTGCATTTTATTATGTTTTTAGAGACTTACAATAAGTGCATTCAACAATGTGGGTAAAACCTAAAAATTGCAAGATTCATACAAGTACATTGACTTCATGAAGTAAGATTAACAGCTTCAAGTGCAGCATTTAGTTTTCAGGCTGAAGGATAATCCATGTATGGTTTGTTCTTTGGTTATTTCATTTCAAAACCATATCGGATAACAGAACAAGTATTTTTTTTTGTTTTTTCTGTTTTAAAACCAAAATGGAAAAACAAAGCAGCTGCATTTTGTTTCTCAAACTAATTACTTTTAATCACACCCCACCCTCGCCCAAGTGTATCTGCTGCAGGTTTATTAAGTGTAGCACACAAAGCTACATTATGAATCAAAATTAATATTTTTCCATTTTGTTTTAAAAACAAAAAGCAATGTCTGTTTTTGTTTTGTGGTTTTCTGTTTTGGTTTTAAAACAGAAAAAACAAGAACAGACTTGGTTTGTTGTTTTTTCTGATTTGGTTTTGAAATGAAATAATGAAAGAACGAACCATACATGCATTAAGGATGTACACTTTCTGGTGTCCTGATGTCAGTCGGGAGCATGGTCCACTATTCTGGATCCAGGACAGCAAACAGTTTTTTAGGGATTTGGTTGAGCGGGAGATGGGCCACCCTCGTAGTGAGTGAGTAGCAAGCTGCAGTAGTAAAGTGGACTGGCTGTGGTGTTTGGTTGGACCATGTCCTGCATGTAGGATGAGCCGGAGCCATTCGCAGCACGATAGGCAAGTCCCGGTGTCTTGAATCGGATTCAGGTCACCAGGAACAGTGCGGGGGATGCACGCTACACTAGTCTCTCTCTGTTCACCCCACCATAGTTGATTGTGTAGTAAATGGGACTTTGTGTGTGTCAATTGTTTATATAAGAAAGAAAGTACCATCACAATCCATTAACCTCCGGGAACTCCCAAACCATGGACAAAAGTCATAGTGAACCATTTGGTGGTTCTGATTTCTGGATGACAGAGAGATTTTGTCCATATAGTATCCCAATCCATATGTCAGGAAGTATCGATCTCTCTCTTTCAAAGTCTACTGGTGGCAAAGGTTTATACAGGTGAAACTTGAAAAATTTGCATATTGTGCAAAAGTTCATTTAATTAATTTAATTCAACTTAAAAGGTGAAACTAATATTTTATATAGACTCATTACATGCAAAGTGAGATATTTCAAGCCTTTATTTGATAGAATTTCAATGATTATGGCTTACAGCTTATGAAAACCCCAAATTCAAAATCTCAGAAAATTAGAATATTACATGAAATCAATAAAAAAAGGATTTTAAATACAGAAATCTCAGCCCTCTGAAAAGTATAATGATGCATATGTACTCAGTACTTGGTTTGGGCCCCTTTTGCATGAATTACTGCCTCAATGCGGCGTGGCATGGATGCCTGTGACACTGCTGAGGTGTTATGGAAGACCAGGATGCTTCAATAGCAGCCTTCAGCTCTTCTGCATTGTTTGGTCTCATGTCTTTCATCTCTCTCTTGGCAATGCCCCCGTAGATTCTTCCACCAAAGCATTTTGAGAGCCAGTTCGGAGCCGGTGCCTACTCGCGAACCAGTTCTTTGTGTTTCGACAGCCAAAGAACCGGTTCTTGGCCAGGAAAACTGGTTCCAAAGCGGCACCAACTCTTTGCTGGACTAGAACCGTTCTTTTACCACGTACAAAGTGACGTAATGACGACGTTTGCTGGGCTCTCTAGTCAGTGGAAAAACAAACAGGTTCTGGGAAGGTTCGCAAGTTGAACCAACTTTGAACCAACTTTGAACCAGCACCAGTTCCCGAACCAGTTTTTTTTTGGTGGAAAAGAGGTATATGTGGTTCAGGTCAGGCCAGTTTGCTGGCCAATCAAGCGCAGTGTGACAACCTGTTCAGAATGTACCGCCCTTGTTAGGACCGCCGATACCGCCCACCCGCTCTGATTTGCTTTGCGCTACAGCCGCAGGGGAATCCTCCCTGTGATTAAAAGAGCGAAAAAGGAAGAGGCTGGGGGCTTAAGCAGTGAATAGAACGCGATTGCGGCGGAGTGAAAACGACTCATTTTCGTGTGAGTGAATGGGTTTTAAAACAAGGTAGTATAATCTTGTCGTTCGTTTCATCATCTACACAATCATCGGCCGCGATACCGCTTATCATCCCACATCACTCTACAAAAATCATCGCCTCTGCTGCAGAACACCACTAACCACTTACCGGCATTTTACCACGCCAAACAATCACCAAAAGCCCGACCAGGATCTTTCTGCCATTAGACCGCCTGGTCGTAAGTCAGCCAAAGCATTTTATCCCTTTGTTGCCCAGCTGGTTTTTTTGTGTGTGTCTGTTGTCATTCAAACCTTATTTTGTGATTAATTGAGTTATTGTTTTGCTGGAAGAATTGAATGAACTACAAGACACTATTTTGTGTTTTCTGACTGAACTGAAAGACACTATTTTGCGGTTTTAGAAGAGACAATATTTTTTGCTTTTGTGGATTGATTTTGTGTTTTTTTGCTTAGTGAGAAAATACCCTGAGAGGACAATTTGTGTTTTGACGTTGCCTAATATGTTTTTTGTTTGATGTGCGCAATATACAAGCCAATACAAGCTGTTTTGATTGTGCTTTAAAAACTTTTGTGTGATTTTGTTGTACTGGTCATTCAACGTGGGGGGGGTCCATATTTTGATATATGGGTCCCTTGCGGCACTTGATTAAGAAACAAACAAAACAAACATTAATATCTTATATGTCAGGAGAGAGACCTGACTGGCACCCCAAAAATAAATAAACCCAGAATCAAACTGTCACAACAGTAATCCCATGGTCACTGAACCAGGTTTTGAAACTTTTGGCAGTGTAGGCAGATGCCAAGTCCAGCTGGAAAATGAAGTCGGCATCTCCATAAAGCTCGTCTGTTGAAGGAAGCATAAAGTCCTCTAAAATGTCCTGGTAGACTACTGCGCTGACTCTGGACTTAAAGAACAATGGACCAACACCAGCAGATGATATGGCTCCCCAAACCAACACAGACTGTGGAAACTTACACTTGACTTCAAGCATCTTGGATTGTGTACCTCTCCATTCTTCCTCCAGATTCTGGGACCTTGGTTTCCAAATGAGATGCAAAATTTGCTCTCATCAGAAAAGAGGACTTTGGACCACTCAGAAACAGACCAGTTATTTTTTCCTTTAGCCCAGGTAAGACGTGTTTGACGTTGTTTGTTGTTCAGGAGCGGCTTGACAAGAGGAATTTGACATTTGAAGCCCATGTCCAGAACCCGACTGTGTGTGGTGGCTCTTGATGCAGTAACTCCAGCCTCAGTCCTGAAGCTCCCCCACACATTTGAATGGCCTTTTCCTGACAATCTTCTCCAGGCTACGGTCATCCCTGCTGCTTGTGCACCTTTCTCTTCCACACCTTTTCCTTCAACTTAACTTTCTATTAATGTGCCTTGATACAGCACTTTGAGAACATCCAACTTCTTTTGCAATTACCTTTTGAGGCTTTCCCTCCTTGTGGAGGGTGTCATTGATGTTTTTTTGCACAACTGTCCAGTCAGCAGTCTTCCCCATGATTGTGAATTCCACTTAACCAGACTGAGAGACCAGTAAAAGGCTCATGAACCCTTTGCAGGTGTTTGGATTAATTACCTGATTAGAGTGTGACACTTTGAGCCTACAATACTGGACTTTTCACAATATTCTAATTTTCTGAGATTTTGAATATGGGGTTTTCATAAGCTGTAAGCCATAATCACCAAAATTATATCAAATAAAGGCTTGAAATATCTCACTTTGTATGTAATGAGTCTATGTAATATATTAGTTTCACCTTCAAGTTGAATTACTGAAATAAATGAATTTTTGCATGATATGCAAATTTTTCGAGTTTCACCTGTATGAGGCCTCAAATATACATTTATATAGGGCAGAGAACATTGTTTTTACCTTGGTGCCAAGTATCAAATGCAGGGCATATGATTCCAGATCAGTGCTCCATGCAACTGTAGATAAGAAAGAGTTCATGGAACATTGTTGGACCTTTGTAAATTGGGTCTAGAACTTGCATTTCATTGTGCAACCCTGTGTTGTTGAATGACAAATAAGTGAACCTTGTATTTGTTCTTAGGTTTGTAGCTTCTAACTAAATCTGTCGTTTTGAGTTCACTCTCACTCCTTCATTATGTTTTGAATCCCCAGATGTTAGCTTTCTTTAAGTCATATAAGAGCTTTGTTATTTCCTGCTGATGTGAACTCGACATTCACACTTTCCGCTCCTGCTTTCCTGCTTAGAGGCAGCCTTTTAGTGTGAAGCAGCTAAAGGAAGTGCAGTGTATTTGTCATAGAGATGTGCATTTCATTGTTAACGGTGGTATTTAATAATAAGTCTACACAGGAAGACGTGGACATTTTCTGTATTATTTGTTTGGTGGATCCATTTTAAATCAACAAGAAGAAAAGGAACAGCCACAGAGAGCTGTTAAGTTGAAGAGTTGCAGACCAGCTGCTGAGGCTCTGCTGTCACTCCACTCAGACACATACACAGACAGTGTCAGAGGCTGAAAAACAAGCAGAATTTCTGATGTTCCCTCAAAACTTGACTTTATAATCTCTCTATATAATGAAAAAAAATCACGATATTGTCAATTTTTCTTATATTGTCTCAAACATTTTTTCTCTGTTTTAGTGAGTGGTGATCTGCAGGACATTTTAGATGAACATAAGATCAGTCAGAGGAAGAGATGTGTATGTGTGACTGAAGGAACTGATGAAACAGGAAGTGGAACCCTCCTCAACAGGATCTACACTGAGCTCTACATCACAGAGGGACAGAGTGAAGAGGTTAATACCCAACATGAGGTGAGGCAGCTTGAGACAGCTTCCAAAAAGAAGACCCTCCATGAAACTCCAATCAAGTGTCATGATATCTTTAAAGCCTTACCTGTCCAACAGAGGCACATCAGAGTGGTTCTGACGTACGGCGTCGCTGGCGTTGGAAAAACTTTCTCAGTGCAGAAGTTCACTCTGGACTGGGCAGAGGGCTTGGAAAACCAAGATGTCAGTCTGGTGATTCTGCTCTCGTTCAGGGAGCTGAACTTGATCAAAGATGAGCAGTACAGTCTCCTCAGGCTTCTCCATGTTTTCCATCCAACATTACAGAAGGTCCCAGCAGAGAAGCTCGCTGTCTGTAAACTGTTGTTCATCTTTGACGGCCTGGATGAAAGCAGACTTTCATTGGATTTCCACAACAATGAGGTTGTGTCTGATGTCACACAGAAGTCATCAGTCAACCTGCTGCTGACAAACCTCATCCAGGGGAATCTGCTTCCCTCGGCTCTCGTCTGGATAACTTCCCGACCTGCGGCAGCCAATCAGGTCCCTCCTTCATGTGTTGACAGGGTAACAGAAGTACGAGGCTTCACTGACGTCCAGAAGGAGGAGTACTTCAGGAGGAGAGTCAGCGATGAAGAGCTTTCTAGCAAAATCATCTCACACATCAAAACATCCAAGATCCTCCACATGATGTGTCTAATCCCAGTCTTCTGCTGGATCACTGCTACAGTCCTCAAACACATGTTGACTACAGACCAGAGAGGAGAGCTGCCCAAGACCCTGACTGACCTGTACTCACACTTCCTGCTGGTTCAGACAAAGAGGAAGAAGCAAAAGTATAAGGGACATGAAGCGAGTCTACAGGAACTGATGGAGGCTGACAGGGAGGTTCTTCTGAAGCTGGGGAGGCTGGCGTTTGAACAGCTGGAGAAAGGAAACATCATGTTCTACCAAGAAGACCTGGAGCAGTGTGGACTTGATGTCACAGAGGCCTCAGTGTACTCAGGAATTTGTACAGAGATCTTCAAAAGAGAAAATGTGATCTTCCAGAAAACAGTCTACTGCTTTGTTCATCTGAGTGTTCAGGAGTTTCTAGCTGCAGTCTACATGTTCCACTGTTACACCAACAGAAGCACAGAGGTACTGGAGGACTTCCTGGAAAAACAAAATGCTGATTCAACCCTGGATGTATTCCTGATGGGAGCAATGATGAAATCCCTTGAAAGTAAAAATGGCCATCTGGACCTGTTTGTTCGCTTTCTTCATGGCCTCTCTCTGGAGTCCAACCAGAGACTCTTAAGAGGCCTGCTGGGTCGGACAGACAACAGCACAAAAATCATCCAGAGAGCCATCAACAACCTGAAAAAGATGAACACAAAAACCTCTCCTGACAGAAGCATCAACATCTTCCACTGTCTGGTGGAGATGAACGACCACTCAGTTTATCAGGAGATCCAAGAGTTCCTGAAGTCAGGGAACAGATCAGAGACGAAACTCTCTGTGGTCCACTGCTCAGCTCTGGCCTACATGCTGCAGATGTCAGAGGAGGTTCTGGATGAGTTAAACCTGGAGAAGTACAACACATCAGTGGAGGGACGACAGAGACTGATTCCAGCTGTGAGGAACTGCAGAAAGGCTCAGTAAGTCCAGATGTGATTAACAAACGCAGTAAAGCAAGTTAAGAGACACACTTTACACACATGCACAATATAACACTCCAACACTATAAACGTTTTATAGTCATTACCTATTAATAACTATTTTAATCCAGCAGGGAAACTTGAGAACTTAAGAGTTTATGCTGAAAATGTTTTACAGTCATGTTATTGCAACAGTCTTTTTATTTTTACAGTAGATACAGTGTATGCATTCTGTTTCTATCTTATGTCTGTTTTTTGTTCGTTTTATGTACAAACACACACATGACACACAGACATGTACTATGTTATCTGCTGTGACTAAGGTTACTTGAAGGTTTTTTCATTTTACCTTTCATGCTGTTCTTGCTATTGCATTTGTTCCCAGCAGTTTCCGAGCAATTTCATATGAAGGACTGCTCTTTCCATTTTTACAATGTATACGGAATCTATAATTATTTTTTTGATTTTAGAGAATGGAGAGATTGATTGAATTCCACTTTACATTTTATTTACAATGTAAATAAAACAATCTTTGGTATTAGTGTTATGATTAGGTGTCATAAAAGAGTCATTAAATTAATTTCATGGGAGATAAAAAGCAGATTGAATGACATAATAATAGCTGAGCAGAGCTACATCAGCTTGTGTTATTTTTCTTTGTGATGAAATCGCAGTCTATTTTTAAAATGTGTGTTGATTTTATTATACTTTTAGTTTTAAATTCTTTGTCATCACAGACTTTCTGCCTGTGGACTCACAGAGAGTCACTGTGAAGTCGTGGCCTCAGCTCTGAAGTCCAACCCCTCCCATCTGAGAGAGCTGGACCTGAGCTTCAATAACCTGAAGGATTCAGGGGTGAAGTTGCTGTCTACTGGACTGGAGAGTCCTAACTGTAGACTGGAGACTCTGAGGTCACTTCATGTATTCTGCTCTTGTCCTGTATAGTTGTGTTCTGAGTTTGTCATAGTTCAAATCACAGCAGCTCTCTCAAAAGTTTTTCGATCTGAACAGTTCTGTGTGTACCCAAATTATCCACACAAAGTTAAAATCATGTGCAACTGGACGTGGTTGAAGATACTTCTAGACACAACACTTTAGCCAAACAAACAGAAAAACCTTTTTTCGTGTCATTTACGGACGCTCTGTTACCAGTGCTACTTCTATTTCTGGGCAAGCTTTGTAAACAAGCCTCTGTCAGACCCACTTATTGTCATGGTGTGTTTGAGCAGCATGTGGAGGAAGATAGGGAACTCACCCAACCAGAGGAAGACAGTCTGGCCAAAGGATTAAACTTTGCCATGACACCACAGCAACTACCTATAATGACCCTCATCACAGCCACAGAATCGGCCATTAGGAAAAACAAATGAACAGAAACAGAAGCGTAACAACTCAGACTAAAGGTATCTGCAGCCCTTTCTAATATGCAAAGGCTCCCCCTTTCAGCCTCACCATCCAAGACAGGAATGCTGTGACATCACTGACCAAGGATCAAAACATCACTATCCTACCTGCTGACAAAGGAAGATGTACGGTAGTCCTTAACACAGCAGATTACCAGAACAAGGTCAACACACTACTAATGGACACAAATACACATGAGACACAGAGGCGAGACTCAACTAGCGGATACAAGGAAAAAGGCCATAGAATGTCTACAACAGCTACAGAAAGACAATACCATCTCTTGTGAACAATATTACTGTTTGTATCCTGGAGAAGCCATTCCATGCATATAGGGACTACCCAAGATACACAAAGAAGGAGCCCTACTCAGGCCGATTATCAGCAGTATTAAGTCGGTCACCTACAACATTGCCAAACACATTTCTACCACCTTAACTGCCTTGGTGGGAAACACTCCACACCACATCCAAAACTCCATAGACTTTGAAAACAAAGTTCGACGACTGAAACTGGACCCAGATAAAACCATAGTATCCTATGACATGACTTCTTTGTTCACCTGCATCCCAACCACAGGAGCAGTTGAAACCATAAGGAAATGGCTAACACAAACCACACCCAGCACAACAGATCTAGCCACAGCCCTGACCAGATCTGCAAATTACTCGACCTCTGTCTAAACAACACCTATTTCCAGTACAACAGAGGATTCTACAGAAGAAAATTCGACAGAAGCATGGCTGTGCCATGGGTTCACCGGTATCCCCGCTTGTGGCGAAAAATCTACAAGTGGAGAGCAAAGCCCTCAACAACTTCAGAGGAACAGCACCGAGCCACTGGTACAGACATGTTGACGACACCTGGGTCAAAATTAAAGGCCAGGAAGTGCAAGACTTCACAGAACACATCAACTCTGTGGACAGCAACATCAAGTTCACACAAGATGTCCACAACAACAGTTTGGCCTTCTTGTACTATGCTGTACACATTGAAGAGGACAGGAGCCTACAAATTGGTGTTTACAGAAAACCCACACACAGACCAATACTTACTCTTCGATTCCCACCACCCACTGGGGCATAAACTAAGGGTCATAAGAACACTGCACCACAGAGTGGGAAACATACCAACAAGTGCCCAAGCCAGAGAGAAGGAACAGAAACACCTGAAGGGGGCACTCACAGCCTGTGGATACCCTAAATGAAACCAGCCACAAGATCCTGGAAGAACAAAACTACAGGGGATGAGGAAAAGAAGGTCAAACGCAACAACATTGTGATTCCATACATGTCTGGAGTATCAGAGAAACTCAGGAGGATTTTCAACAAACACAACATCCCTGTGTTTTTTAAACCCAAGAACACACTAAGATAGATGCTGGTACACCCCAAAGACCGTATATTGGGGAGATTAAACAACCACTACACAAACACATGGCTCAACACAGAAGGGCCAACTCCTCAGGTCAAGGACCACCAGGTGCACATTTTAGACAAAGAAGATGGATGGTTTGAAAGAGGTGTCAGGGAAGCCATCTACACCCACGTTTAGAAGCCGTCGCTGAACAGAGGAGGGGGTCTACAACTTATCCCCCACTTACAATGCGGTCCTTTCATCACTTCCCAGGAAACTCAACAAACGTAACCTGTTAGCCTTAGGAGAAAATGCCAATGATGGTCGTTCAGTCTTGGCCAGTCTTGACGACCATTACGACTGTTGTTACTGTTGTTAAAACATCCAGGAACACTAATGAACCAGCAGTATCAACAATCCTGGCAAATGACCCCACTGAGGTTAAACAGCTTAGTTTCCCTACCAGTCAGTGAGAACTGAAGAAGTCCTTTGGATGAGGGATGAAACGTCTTCTAGTATCATCAACCAAGTCCAGTTACCCTTGACTTTAACCTTCTTTGGATAACTATGACCTGGATGACTGAGAATCTTCCCAGAGGAACGAAACCAGTAGCCAAGAAAATAACCAATTCAACCAAGACAATTCACAGTACTTGTGAAGCAACAATGCATAGGCCTACATGTACTGTGAATGCTGCTGTCTTGTGTGAAAGTCCTGGGTTCAACCACCCCATCAACTCCATCCACCTCTTTACCCTGACTGTCTTGCCATCTATAATACATAACCCAACATCCTCCTTTGCTACCGTTTTATAGCCACTAGAGGTTCCTGTCACAATAAACCCAAATATGAGTTGTAATAACATGCTGAAAAAACAACCTATTTGAATCAAGGGGTTTTGCAGGAACAAAATCACTGGGGAGAAGTCAAAGTCAAATTAAAACTGCAAGCAGCGTTGGGTGGGCCCATGCACGTGTAGCGCATTGAGGTGTGAGGTGGCCGCCTTGCCACCCTTTGTGGCGCTACATAGCACTTCACTCTACGACTATAACTGAACATAGAGATGTGGACAGGGCGGGACAGTTATCAAGCATGTAATGTTTGGTGCAGATGTAAGCATGTACACTGACGTTAAAACAACTTCCTCTTTCATGGCGAATTATTGGTTTTGGACACCACACAGTTTCACGAAAACACACCATTTGAACAACTTTCAATCGTCAAGGGCCATTGAGTAGACAAGGAAAATCTGAAGTCTGTCAGACTAATTCTCTAGGAGGAGTTTGTTAACGTACGGAGGCTGTAAATCATCCAAAAAAAATACATAAAATTCAAAACGGTCGACTTCCTGTTTGGTTTAGGCAACGGCTCCAAGAGGCTTATTTTGTACGTCTGGACATGATAATACGTACTGCAAAAATTTTTTACATGTAAGTGAAAAGTAGTCTGGAAGCTCTGTAGGGAGCGCTAGCGAGCCATTTTGCCACACCCATGCGCAAATCCAATAAAATACAAAATTTTTGTTTGGTGAGTTTTTTGAGTATGTTTAGACCCCCAAAATTGAGGTTACTTTGCAGAAAATAGGAAAAACAATCCCTTCAGTTTCAATAGGGACGTGGATTTAATTAGGGTTCGTGCTCAGGCCTTAAAAATAATCCCTTCAGTTTCAATAGAAACCTCACGTGGTTCATGCTCAGGCCCCAAAAATAGAGAGCTAAGGTAAGGCTAACACACTAGCGCACAGGCTGGAACATTTCTAGGACACTGACAGAGGGGATCAAGACGAACTGCCACAGATACAAAGGGGTAATGGGTTCATACTCTTGGAAAGGGGAGACAACGAGGCACTGATGGAGCACATTACACAGGGCAGGAAGGCAGACAAAGACCTGAAAAGAGATAAGATGATAAATTCCAATAGAACAGGAAGTTGTTGCAGACATAACAGACAAAAATTCAGCTATTATCAAATTTCATTTTCTGAACTTACACATTATAAACCTTCTTCAGCTCTATTAAACTCTGAATGATTTCAAGATGGAACATTGTCTTCTAAAGTTACATAATTCATTCTTTATGCAGGTTGAGGCGTTGCATTATGTCCAAGATCAGCTGTGCTTCTCTGGCGTCAGCCCTGAAGTCAAACCCCTCACATCTGAAAGAGCTGAGACTGGGTAACAACAAGCTGCAGGATTCAGGAGTGAAGCTGCTGTGTGGTTTTCTGGAGAGTCCACACTGTAGACTGGAGACTTTGGGGTCAGTGCACTGACTTTCTGCTACTTTTATAGATTTATAGACTTTTATAGATTTTATATGTTTAATTAAGAAATTAAACTAATTTATGTTCATACAACTTACAAGTTGTAAATGTCCTTATGTCCTGTTCATATATTCATGCAAGTCAAAAGACTACAGAAGCTGCAGAGTATGTCGGCTGTTATTTGTTAAAGTAATTGAATGTTTATAATTCTCGGTAAATGGTCACATCTGAAGATCCTCTCAACTAATATTTGTTTTAAATTGATCAAGTTTACTTGGTGATGCTGAAATATTTCTTTGATTCCTTTTAACTTTAATGTGTCTTTACAAATTTCTGATCTTTGATAGTGATAGTGATAGTGAAGAATGAGTGTGGATTTGACACTAACTTAATTTAATTGCATAAAGAGTCTCTACTATGCCCAATTACACATATGATTAACTTAAACATTGAGTTTTTCCATCAGCTTGGAAAGACCACAATTACACCAATTTTTAAATATGGCAGAAAATCAAATATTAGGAACTAAAGACCAAGTATTATTCAAGATATATCTAAAATTATTGTAAAATGGATAGCAAAATAATTAATAGATCATTTGAATAAATGCTGTACCCCTCAGCATCCCTTTTGGCTTTTGTGCCCATCATTCAACTGAAACTGACTTATCAAGAATCCGCACAAATGCTCACATCTGCACTGACCTGTGTCCAGGAATGGCTCACAAAGTCATGTCTGCTACTGAACTTAAAAAAGCTGTTTGCATGATGTTTTCTTAATGACCAAATGAAAGGACACATTCAAATGTGTTTCTGAAAATCACTTCACCATCACTTCCAGAAAATGCTGGCAGAATGTTTCTTCATTCAGTTATCTTTTCTCATATTAAATCCTCTTTTACAAACTGGTCACTTATAAATGCAACAACACTTAAACCAGAATCACTTTTTTAAAAAAAGATAAAAATCTTTGATAGAAAACCACTTTCTTTTCATCACTGCCTCAATAAAGGGCACTTTATTTTAGTTTACTTAAATTTAGAATTTATTATTAGAGTATTTATTATTTATTATTCCTCCACTTTGATGTGAAAACTGAATATTGTTGAAATATTGTCAGTTGTTGACTAAAAACATATGTTGATACAATTATACCTTATGGCACTGAATGATAACGCAAGTTAATCGTTTTAATGTTCTGGATCTTTGCTTCAGAAAATTTTCTCTAACTGGACCTCTTTGAATTCTAATTGAATACCCCTGGTGTATTGTATTATTCTTTCCATTGTTTGTTGTACTTTTATGAAATTGATATTTGCAATGTAGTGATCTGCCAGGTACTATTAAATAAATATTAAATATAATAATAATATTAAAAAATAGCCTTCTGGATACATTTGACATATTTACACTAAAATGTTCATAATATGCGCTGTCCAAGACACACCCACACACATACAGAGGAACAACAATTTTAAAGCATATTTCCAAATACAGCTATTTAAAGGTTAATAAAGGTTTTCTTTCCTCTAGTTCAAGACTGGCCTGAGATCAGCGGCATGTTTTCATTCTGTGTTGACATGAATAGGTGAATGAAAGTTCTGCTGACATTTGGATGATGTCTGTAGAAGGCTGACACTATGTTGATCCACAATAACACAATGACAAAGTCGACTCATTTTAGGGAAACACTCATTTATTAGGACATAATAAAGCTACACATTTAAAACCTGAACACAATTTATTGGATTATAAATGGATTTTTATTTGCAGCATTTATTCTTTATTCAGATTGTGTCGCTGCAGTTTGTCAGAGATCAGCTGTGCTTCTCTGGCCTCAGCTCTGAAGTGTAACCCCTCCCATCTGAGAGAGCTATGGCTAGGTGGAAACAAGCTGCAGGATTCAGGAGTGAAGCTGCTGTGTGATTTCCTGGAGAGTCCACACTGTAGACTGGAGACTCTGAGGTCAGAAACCATTTTTTAACCATTTTTTTTCTGTGCTGAGATAAATATGATGTGAAAATTGTGGTTGATTTTAAACTGATCCACACTGAGTATCTTAATGCTAAAGCCTTCTCTTCTTGGCAGAACAATGTTGAGCTACAAATTTAAAACCTTAATACAACAAGAAAAATCTGCTCTGGATAATTCCCCAGAAACTTACATTTACATTAGCTGACGCTTTTATCCAAAGTGACTTACAATGGCTATATATGTCAGAGGTTGCATGCCTCTGCAGCAACTAGGGGTTGCTGCAGAGTTCAAGTGTCTTGCTCAGGGACATATCACCGTGGATTCAAACCAGGGTCTCACACACCAAAGGCATGCATCTTATCCAGTGCAACATCACCACCCGCAGCGCTTGATTTTTATCTTGTATTTTCAATGATTTTAATAATAATTACATACAGTGAATAAATAATTTATCTGTCAACTCTAAGTAAAGAACAAATATATTCAGTATTTGCCTTTTTTAACATTGTTATGAAGCTGTACATTCCTTACACTGACTAAATAGTTTAAATTGATTGTTTTGATTTTACGACTCCAATATTCCTAAAAAATAATTGTCAATGTTGTTTGTTTACAATTTCCCTAAGTTCATCCTGACATATTTGGCATCTTTGATAACTTTGGGATTTTGAATAGAATCTTAAATCACTTTCGTTTAGTTTTTATTTGTGTTTAACTGCACAACATGAGTTAGTATAGATGGAGCCACTGGTGAAGCTGCAGAGTTTAAGAGGTGACGTCACTACGTCTTTATGGAAGTAGCAGCATGTTGTCATTAATATTAATGAGAGCTCTTTTTACCTTTTTGTATTTTACAGTTTTTATCCTGCATCCTGTTGGTTCGGGTGTTTGGAGTTTCCATTTTCTAAACTTCTATATGGAAGCATAAGGAGGACTAATTGAAAAATGAAAATGTAATCCTTTTGTAATTCCTTTTGATCATTTTCCACATATGTTTTATTTTGGTAAAAATGAAAATAATCGTCCAATTTCCATTTTCATTTTCACATACTGGTGTGGATATTTCATTTTCAAAGACGTAACCTGCTCTAAAGTGGGCATTATTCAAATGGAGTTAGCAAAACAGCTCCACCAGTGTATTGCATTTACATGTACATGTCCGCATGGTCTTTAGGCTCAAAATTAAAATTAAAATGCCATGTCAATAACTATTGGAAAATGAAAATGAGAACAGTATTTGAGATTTAAATTTTCAAAGACTAACTCTGCTCTGTAGCAGACTATACAAATGCAATGAGTGAAACAGCTTCCCCAGTCTATTGCAATAGGCTACCTGTAAAGACAAACATTAGACAGTGTACATTTATGGTGAGGGCTAATGCACAGATACTAAGCTAACAATGTGTCAGAGACATAAATAGCAGTATTGACATGAGATCAACAGCTAAATACAAACCTGAACTTGAGGAGGAGTGAGGAGTCTGCTGTTGTCTTCTGTCAGTCTGGCAGGAAACACCTCTGCTGGCCTGTCACCAGGAAACACCTACTGTTTAGTCCAATATAATTTCAAGTGTGTAGTTAAGCAATGTCTTTGCACTGTTCATAGCTCTAATTGTTAAAGCCATATAGAGGGGATGACAGACAGACTGACTGTTGACTATGCCTATAACCTTAAGTGTAACGAAGTTGCAGTATTGTTGCTAAAACTAGAATTGGAATGATGTAAAGTATATTTCTGAATGAGAATGGTTTGTATTAACTTTGGCTCGACACTGTTTAGCTGATGTTACAGCTTTCAGGTATAAGTAAGTTAAAGGTCCAGTGTGTAGTATTTCTGAGGATCTATCAACAGAAATCCAATATAAGATCCATAACTGCATGTTTTCAGTGGTGTGTAAAGACCTTATATAATAAACCATGTTATTTTTATTACCTTAAAATGAGCCATTTATATCTCCATAACCGTGGGCACCCCCTTCCATGGATGTGTTGCATCGTCATGTTTCTACAGTAGCTGAAAACAGATCAAACAAACAGCGCTACAGAGCGCATTTCGCGTTTTTTATATAGTCTATGGTTTCGTCACTAAGTTCTTTTTCTACTTCTCATAGAATTCAGGCAGAGCAGACACTCATCACTATGTTGAATACATATGTTAGAAGAAGAAGAAGGAGTAATAATATACTACAGGGGTCTGCAAATAAGTTTTTAAACGGAACAATAGCTTCAAGCATCAGATGGTGGTTGAGAATGTAAGCCATAATATTACACCTTCAAGGCCTGTTGTTTGGTTAGCTCAGTTGGTAAGGTGCAGGACTTGAAACCCAAGGATTGACGGTTTGATCCCACCTTGGGACATTGTTTTTCTTTTTCTTCTCTCTTCAACAAATGAATTCTGCAGCAAATGTTTCTCAGATCACGACATGTGCTCCACTGTTTTTGTTTTGGTGTTTGAGCTGTATCCATCAACCTGTGGATGCTTTTGCATTTTCCCAGTATCTCCAGGGGAGGTATTACTCGTATAATACTCGTACTCGGCAAAAATGCTTTATCCTCGGCTGAAATGAGTTTTCGGCTCAAATCTAGTGGATTGCATTTTCATTTTCAAGTTTGCGTGATAATTTGAAATGAGTCCTCTATAAGCTTCCATACTTCTACTTTCTAAACCTTCTTCAGCTTTGAACAGATTATTAAACATTGATTGATCTTCCAAAGTTACATAATTTATTCTTTATTTAGATTGTGGAACTGCAGTTTGTCAGAGATCAGCTGTGCTTCTCTGGCCTCAGCTCTGAAGTCCAACCCCTCCTATCTGAGAGAACTGGAGCTGGGTGACAACAAGCTGCAGGATTCAGGAGTGAAGCTGCTGTCTGATCTTGTGGAGAGTCCACACTGTAGACTGGAGACTCTGAGGTCAGTAGAGGGTTGGAGTCCGTCCATGCTGGTTTCACAGTATTGAACTAAACACTGTAGCTTACCAGGGACCTGTAGGAAGGGAGCAGGGAGGTGTGACATGCCATAATGATGATGATTTAGTTAAGGTCAGTCATAATAATATAACCTGAAATGTTACCATAAAATGAGACCGTCGCATTTTTTGTCCTAGTCCAGCCCTGGTGAGAGGCTTCAGGATTGGACAGAAAAACAGAGAGAGAGAACAGTCAACTAATCAAATCAGCCAGAAGCTTGTTGTGACCATGTGTTTGAATTGATGTGAAGACGACTGTTGTTGTTGTGTTCATGTCTAAAGGAAAAGCTGGATTACAGCTGACAGCATCATAAGATGTATAGTAACAGTGCTCCTCATTCATCAAATTGTCGTACCATCAAATCTGATCTCACAGTGTTCTCTCATTTCAACACTAAACTTTTGATCAGTTCATCTTTGTCAGCTCTGCTGATGAAGGGAGTCTATGTAAACACTGATTTATGACTTCTGCAGTCTGTCTTCTTCTCTCATCAGCTGGAGGTGATCTCTGTGAGAGAGTGAGTGATGAGAAAGGTGGTGGTGTTGAGAGAGGATCAACTGTGTCCTGATGATCCAGAGAGGTTGAAGCAGCAGCATCAGCTTGTGTGTGGAGAGGCTCTGACTGGGCCATGTTATTGGGAGGTAGAGTGGAGAGGAGAGCTTCATCCAGCAGTGACTGACAGAGGAATCCCAACAGTGCTGCAGTCTGAACTGCTCTGAGATCAGCTCCACTGTCAGACATAAAGTCAAGTCCACCATCATCCCTGTGTGTTCCTCTGGATGTGACAGAGTATCATCAGTGTATCTGGACTGCTCTGCGGCTGCTCTGTCCTTCTTCAGTCTCTGCAGACACACGGACTCTTACATTCTTTCTGCTCCACACTCAGCCACCTCCTCCACCTGCACCTGGACCTGGACTCTATTTTAATTCAGATGTTCTGAACCCAAAGTGCCTCTGCTGATTAGTTATGTTTATTAACATAATTAAATTGATCTTTCTATTGATGTTTTCCACCCTGTGGAACAATGGTGTGTCACAGTTTATTTCCACAGCTTTCTAATAGTAGAATTTGATATTGCATTTTTAAAGTTGCCTCTCTGAAGTTCAGTTTATTACCACCAATACCAACCTTTTCTCATATTAAGACAGATTTACTTGTAACAAACAGAAAGAAGACAATAAAAGTCTGGATTCAATCAAAGCTTTATTCAGTTTCTCAATTGACCTCAATCAGACAGAGGTGGGTACCCTAACCCACCCCCTGACATTTTACGTCCTAGTCAACCGCCTGTGTTGTCAATGCCACGTGCCAATCCTGGTCACAGGTGTGTACAAATAACTGGATATGTAAGTAAACATGCATATGTTGTTCTTATTATTATATAGAAAGAAATCATTTAAACACATTTAGAAAGTCTGAACAACCTGAAGTCTCAGCATGTTTCAGGCTCTTCTCTCAACATACTGCGATTACTGTGTGAACTGTGTTACAACACTATTGAACATTGTCTCTGTCATAGATATTTAAGTCTTTACTAGACTCTGAGCATAAGACAAAGGTGGAAAGCCGTTTGACTCTGACTCCTTCCAGAGAAAGATTTACTGTATTTCATAATCAAATACAACTGAATAAAACTTAACTGGAATCACGTTTTATTTGCAAAAATTGAGGCTGTAGGAGCTACAAATTGCACACTGCTTAGGCACTTGTGTGGTGGGTGCATAGGTGTCATTTACACTGGGGACGCTGGGAACATGTCCCCACAACATTTTGAAATGGCTGATATTGTCCCCATCACTTTTTGAAAGCAGTTCTGAAACTGTTCGGAACTTAAAAATACCTTGCACCAAGAAATGTCAACTTACAAATGAAAATGCTTTGAGAAAGCTTTCACAATAAGAAAACATGCAACTTCCATTTCTCTCTAAGATCCTTGAGAAAGCAGTTGCCAAACAGCTGTGTGACTTTCTGCATAGCAATAGTTTATTTGAGGATTTTCAGTCAGGATTTCGAGCTCATCATAGCACAGAGACAGCACTGGTGAAAATTACTAATGACCTCCTAACTGCATCAGACAAAGGACTTTTCTCTGTACTGGTTTTATTAGATCTTAACGCTGCATTTGATACCATTGATCATCAGATCCTACAGAGAGTGGAACATATAACTGGCATTAAAGAAACTGCTCTAAGCTGGTTTAAATCCTGTTTATCAGATCAATCCAGGGCTGGACTGGTAATCTGGCATACCGGGCAAATGCCCGGTGGGCCGACGCACTTAAGGGCCGGTCGGTATAAGTAATACGGTTTTTTTTGGCCAACGACCGGCCCATAAAGCAGGGACAGCGGCCCATTGGTTCATTTTCCATACTGACACTGGGCTGGCCCAATCATCTCTTAACAGGCTCCAACCTCCCCCTCTGTTTCTTTTGTCAGATGCAGCCAACGAAGCTGTGCAGTGAGTAAAGCTCACTCCCCGACACCTTAAGAGACGCACTGGCGACCGACCCTTAAATTTTAGTCTCCTCGTCAGTGTGTCTGCCTCCCGTACCCGAGGTTGCCGGTTCGAGTCAGGACCGTGCAGTAACCTACGTTACTCGGGGTCAGCCGGTTACACTGGCTAGAAACATAGACTGTATATAAAAAGGTTTGAAATCGTGTCCGATTTTAGCCGGCGCTGCAAAACGTCACCAGGACTCATGACATTAAAAACTCGCGGGAGCAAGGCCACTGAAGGTGCCGAGTCCGGAGGCCGCAGTTGCTCTTTTCAGGCTGCACAAAGTTGGACCCACACTTGCCAAGTCTCGCGGCATTTTTCTTTGCAATGGCAGCGAGATCAGTCACTGATCTCAGCTCACAGTGAGCTCACGCAGGTAGAAGGTGTCCAACTTTATGGCGCTGTTTTTACACCCCGCCCCTGCAGTCACCTGCAGCTCACATTAGACCAGGGATGTCAAACTCATTTTCACCACGGGCCACATAAGCATTTTGGTTACCCTCAAAGGGCCAGTTGGAACTGTAAGACTGTATAAAGATACTTTACTGCATAAACTCTTCACATATTGTAAAATAACTGTCTCTTTATTTGATTATTTAGCTTATTCAAGTTAAGGACATTTAACCCAACAGATGTAAAAATATAAGCAAGCACATTTACTGTATCTGTGTTATTATAACATACATTAATTAATTCATCAGGTTTAGAAACCCATAATACTCCATCAATCTTTGTTATGTAGGCTACTTGAAAAGTATATAACAAAAAACTATTGATTAACTTTTGCACAGACAAGAGGGGCAGAACCATTGTAAAACAAATAATTGTGAGCTGCTAATAACGTGTGACAGATGTGGCATTTGATAAAACAAACGGCTGCACACAGCCTTGCAGAGGGCAAACATCTGACTAATAACAGGACAAAATTAGCTGTGATGGAGACATTCTGATTCTAACCTGTCCCCAGCATCCCCATGTAAATGACAACTATCTGTCAATATTTTTAAATGTCCCGCCCCATCCAGGCTGTGATTGGTCGGTTCACGACAAGTGACATTGACGAGCAACATTCAGCACACGGCTGCTTGAGAGGCACCGAGCTCCTCTTCTCCCTCGTCTCTCTGCGCCAACAGAGTTTAGCAGGCAGAGAGAACGGGAGTAGGTGAGCGTCACGTAACGAACCTGATATGAGAGCAGAGGAGAGGACCGGCAGCTCGGGAGAAGTCCCGGTACGCGAGAAAATGTCCCGGTACGCCAAAGAGTAAAATGTCGAGGTGCTGTCTCTCTCTCTCTCTCTCTGGATGCCCTCACTTTGTGTAGGCCCTACTCCACTTGCCATCTTTGATCACTGGTCCACTTGCACTGGTACAGGGGTCCATGGCACTTAGATCTCAGCTTTGTAGGGTTTTTTGGGAATGGAACAGTAGATATGCATATCTACAGGGATCGCAAGGATGGTTTGTACTGGTTGGTTGTGTCCGACCGATTGTGGTGGGCCAGTCTGAGCAAAAATGCCAGGGTCGTGATATTGTCCCAGTCCAGCCCTGGATCAATCTCAGTTTTTACATGTTAGCGATGAATCCTCCATGCATGCCAAAGTTAGTTATGGAGCAAGCAAATTTCAAGGACCGCCTTTTTTCATCTACGTAATATTGCAAAAGTCAGAATCATCCTGTCTAAAAATGATGCAGAAAAATTAGTCCATGCATTTGTTACTTGTAGGCTCAATTACTGCAATTCCTTATTATCAGGCTGCTCGAAAAAGTCCATTAAGACTCTTCAGCTGATCCAGAATGCTGCAGCACGTGTTCTGACAGGAACCAGGAAAAGAGATCATATTTGTCCTGTTTTAGCTTCTTCTCAAAGCTCTTAATGCTCAGGCACCACATTATCTTAAAGAGCTCTTAGTACCTTAATAAACCACCAGAGCACTGTGCTCCCAGAATGCACCTTGATTCCTAGAGTCTACAAAAGCAAAACGGGAGGCAAAGTGTTCAGCTATCAAGCTCCTCTCCTGTAGAACCAGGTTCCAGTTTGGGTTCGGGAGGCAGACACCGTCTCCACATTTAAGAGTAGGCTTACAGTATTTCACAATTGCTAAGACACATTTCTTGAAACATCCACCCATATTCTCAAAACTTTAAACACAAACCCCAGTCTTTAAACTACATTCACAAAACCCCAGACTCTTCTGGCAAAATCAAACACTTGCCCCAAAACCATGTGACCTGTGTTCAAAATCAAACAATACATTCAAAACATTAACACAGCCAGTCAATAGGTAAAACATTACAGGCATTCTTTAGACACTACATTAAAAAATTGAGAACACATCGTACAGGGCATGTAGTTACAGAAAATGTTTCATTTTTTTGCGTAGAGAAAACACATCTCCCAATTTAGTTTTTTTACAATCGCTAACATTTTTTTTCATTATTTCTCAGTACTGAGTTTACTTTTTCAAAACTCTTCACACTGTTGTTTGTACCAACATGCAGCTTGCACAACAGTTACAGTAATTTCACACCCAAAATGCACCAAAACTACCAAAACACTGCATAGTTGTGTCAATATCAAATTATTTTATAAAAACACCAGCTCTCCAGCAGCAACACTTTGTAGAAACACTTTGAAGAAATTGCTTGTTAGCAATTGTAAAAAATGGTAAAAAGTATAGTAATCACAACTAAGTACAGTGAATATAGTATACTGTAAGTACTGCAAGTAATACAATATTGAATATCTGTATATTCAAGTTAAAAGAACAAAAAAACTATAAAGGAAAAGCACATTACACTCAAAAATGTTGTGCAACTGCAAAATCAAAGTCAAAGTGTGACATTGCCACGACGCTGGCCAGGGACTTGACCACAGATTGGTTGATCACATCATTAGAAACAAGTGTGCAGAATTATGAGTTGCTGTGTGTAAAAGATGACAGTTGTGTTGTAGTTGTGTTTAACTTTTGCTGCATGTTTTTACCATTTTGCATCACAGTGCAAAATGTGTTTTAGTGGGTGAGAACGTGTTTAGAGTTTTGCAAAAAGAGTGGAGGAGATTTGCAAACAGTGTCTTAACTACCTGAACTTGTTTAAGGTTTTGCCTACAGAGTGACTGATTGTACAAATGGATTTAGGCCACTGAGCATTGGGTTCAGAGAATGGGGTTTAGTGTTTTAGCAATTGTGAAAAACTGTAATAACAAGCATGAAAGCGGGACATTGTAGTTTTTGGCAGGAGTTATGTGTTTCACAATCAGTGTAGTTTTTATAGTGGGAGTTTCTCTGCTGTAGTAACTGAATCATCAAAACCAAGGCAACTAGCTTAGTACCTGGCAACACCTGCTGCAGCTGCAGAGGTGCTGGATTACTATGGTTTACTGTTTGAGAAGATTTATGTGTTTTTGTACTTAGTAGTCAACAATACAACAATTTTGTATTTCTTACAAATAATCTATTTTGAATTATTTTCTGTTGTCCTGTTTGATGTTTAAGATCATGTTGTTGGTGGATGTAGGTGCAAATCTCCAGAAACTAAGAAAATGATGTTTGTAATTGATGTACTGATTTATTTATCCACAAGGGTTTGAAAAGTTTTATATGTCCTGAGCTCCGAGCTACGTCCTTCAAATAAACACGATGTTTCTTGGTCTAAATAGTTCAAAATAGTTTAACATTCTTAGTCAGTTTCATTGTTATCTTCTTGTTTAGTTTTTTTTTTAACTTTGCTGTCCTTTAAGTTGAGAGACTTCAAGTCCCTTTTTTCAACTCAAGTGAAGGACAAAATAAACCAAAATAAATTCAGAGCTCTGAGAAAAATAACAAACCTCATTCAGGGCCGTTTGAAGGAATTTGGGGGCCCCAAGCAAAATGGACATGGAGACCCCCCCCGTACACACGCACGCAAAGCCTACAGGAACCACAGCATAGCCATACAGTTAAAGTTCACCCACACTTTATATACATAATTTTTTTTTACAGTGCAAATACTGCTCTTGCAGTATCCTGTTTCCACCTTGTTCCACTCTGACCTCCTGTCCATTAACAGTTTATTGTAACACACATTATATATATCATATATTATATTAGCTATTGGGTAATGATTAAAAAATGTTTGTAAACCTTTAAGAAACCATTTTTAAAGCATCTATAAACGATAGACGGACCAGATATTCCTAACACTTTGTTAAGGGTTACTAACTAGTTGGTTTGTAAACTGTCTATAAACTATAAACATTATCTGGATGGTTATTATAAAGTTGCAACAGATGACTATATACACCTTGTAAAATAGATAATAATAAACAGTACCAGTAAAACATGTGGGTTGTCCTGATACTGTAGTAGCCTACTTCAAAATGTAACAGTGTAAAAATTGCCACACAGAATAAAGTTACTGTTCAAGATCCATTGTTATGATAACTTATAAAAATAATGTCATATAGATTATCACGGTGGAATAGTTAGCATGCTATGCCACTTTCATCAAAACCTACAAAGCTATAGCAATGTCATGTCATTAAATACGATAAACAGTGATTCTGGAACAGATCTGCGTCTTCCTTATCCCGTTAAAAAACATAGATATTACTGTATGTAACCATATAATCCGTATCCTTTCGTTCGAAAAAAAAAGTTGCACTAACTAACTGTTCGTTACAACTAAGCAGCATTTACCGTCAGGCAGGTAAAGTTACGTTAGCTAAACCACATAAACATATTTTTGCTAGCCTAACGTCGTTAAAGTTACCTGCTGCAAAATTACACCATTTGTACAAGACAAGTAGAGCTATTTTTATCCAGTTTAATTTATAACTTACCACTGTCTTGTTTTTTCTTATCCTCTTCATCTTCTTCATCCTTTCTCTTATTTCTTTTTTGGCTTCCCGAGGCATAGTTCGCTTCATGACTGCCGACGAGGAGGTTTGTATTTTGCCGGCAGCAGAGATAACGTGTTTGGCGCTGTTGTCAGCCTATGGCTGTCAGCGACTAGTGAGAGGGGCCCCCTTGAGGGGGATTCCGATAACAGTGTCATTGCACTTTGCTGCATTGACTATCTATCAAAGGGCGCTCACAGTTTGTCGTTGCATTTTATTCTTAAACAGTTGTTGTCTTGGGGCCCCAGTCCAGCTCGGGGCCCCAAGCAATTGCTTGGTTTGCCTGTCCTGTCGCGACGGGCCTGACCTCATTAAATAAAAACAATGTTCATCTACCCAGGTAGTATTTATAAAAAATCTTTTTCTTTGAATAGGGTGTTGTGAGATCTCAGCTCTTATCGCTATAACGTGATAATGAGAGGCAAGTAAATCAGTCCTCTTGCACACCCACTGTCTGCTCCTCTGTCATTCGTCCTCTGCTGGTCTGGTGTATGCCCATCAGATTTGTCCCACGAACAGCTTCTCTCTCACTATGAAATCATCAGACACAAAAAAAACTACCTGCACAAGGCAACATTTAATAATTCTCTTTTAAATGAAGTTGAGACCCCCTCCCCCAAAACAGACTCTATTCCTTACACTATTCTCTGTTGCTCATTTGATCCCTGCTCTCTTGCTTCGCTGCCTCTCCAAATCAAAGGCTGTTGCTTCTCTCTGTCTCTGCAGCGCTATCACTGCTCTCTGCTGAACAAAAACAGTTACTGCAGATGAGAAAAATCCAGGACAAAGAAAATATGTTCACCCTGATCAGAGGCTACTTCGAGTGGGTTACAATGTAGGCTACTTTTTTGATATTTGAGGTATTTGTATAACACTCTTCAGTGAGCTGCCAAACACAACTACACAACTACCATTAAACAGAAAAGTCTGCAAAGTTAAAAAAACACCTTTGCCTTTGAAAACTTCAACATAATCTGCACAACATCACAATGACAAACAAATAATAGATTATTTTTTGAGTCTAAATGCAAACATGAGGCTCCAAACTGTATATAAGCTCAAGACAGATGCTGCTGAGGGACATAAACTTCTGGTTGAGACTATAAAAACTGTTGAAATTAAGATCTTTTTTCTGATAAATTTATAGCACAATGTTGACTTTTCCAAGTGTTTAATGTAATTTGTGATTCAACTAACTAACTAACATTTTTGCATTTTAGTGCCAAAGTTTGTGGTAATTGTACAAATAATTACAAAAAAAAACTTTACAGAACTTTCATTTTATTTTTTAATCGCCTAGCGTTTATGTTCTGTTTCTAGACATGAACATGTTTGCAAAAGAGGAGGGTGATCTATCTATGCAAATTAAAACACAGGATGAAGTCATATTTCACGTTGTTGAATTCTTCTTTCTCAGAGAGATCACAGGTGGTTTGATAGAACACAGACAGAATTTGGTGATTTGATTTTTCCTTTTCAGACGAATGATGGTGGCTTGTTTTGGAAAATATAACAATAGACTTATCAGACAGGAGAAATCTGCTCTTGTTATATTTGGAATCACTGAAACTCTTTTTATAGGAACTGCAGGAACCAAAACTCATGATGTTGCAACTCCAGTGCTTGCACATTTAAATATATTTTAAGAAGTAATAAAAAGTAATTCTTTGCATCTGAAGTGTCTGAACCATCCTGTGAATTTCTCTTACATACCCTTTATGGTTTAGGCTGCACTATGACTTTTACAGACAGGCCATAGAGGCAGCTACACCCTGCAGATGTCCTGCACAGTGAAGGCTCTGCGCTGTTTGGGATGAGAGAGATGGTTTCGATATCAAAGCTCAGGGGAGCCGATGGCAAATGTAAAGCAGAGGCTGGCTGAGATTCACTCTCTGGATCTGTCGCTAGTTGCTGTTTAATAATAAAGTTGCTGAGGGTCTGAATAGGGTCTAATAGCGTTGACTCATCATCCCTCTTCATGGACTGATGAGAAATATCGAAGATTTAAGTTAGTTTAGGTAATAATGCATATTAAGGCACTGTGCAGGTTTCTCATGCCTTGTAGAAAATGAAAGAAAACTGCGGTGGGGTTTATTCCTGTTTCAATAAAAAGTTGAAGTAAGCACCTCTAAGTTTATCCGGAGGACTTTTGTTTTGCAGTCATGATTCACAGCAGAGGAATGACGGAGGATGGTCGGGATCGGCTGCGCTCTGTGTTTCCTGACACTGTCTGTCCTGTCAGTTCTTACCGAGGGAGGTAGGTGAGGCCATAGGCGTCGCTAGACCTCTTTATGGGGCACGTGCCAGTGTATCCATAATATGCTTTAACCCAGTAAAATTATCAAGACCACTGTTTTAGATGTGTGGGGCTCTGCGGTCAAGTTAGGAACATTTGGAAACATCTGCAACGTCCGTTCAAGTTAGCAACGTCGTAAAAAACGAGTCAATGTTGAAAGAGAGTGTTCAAGAGGCAGTGCTTGAAGTGGGCATTTTACTCTTCGGCGTACCGGGACATTTTCTTGCATACCGGTCCTCTCCTCTCACACAAGCTCACAGAAAGCTGATGGAGGTAGAATTTGTCCGACTTGACGGACACATTTCTTTCTTTTATTTCTCACCCCTGCAGTCTCCTGCACATCACATGCTCAGCAGCACTACAGTTGCTAAAAAGAGGCTGGATAATATGCCAATTATCCGATTGTTTTCAGGGAGTTAAAGACTCAAGTAATTACAGAATACCATCTCATTTATCAATGGATGCTTTCAAGGTAGGCTATATTGTGTTTTTCTAAATGTAAATAAATAAAATCCTTGAGCCGAGAAACTAAGTGACTCAGATTTAGGCTACTATAAAGAGCTTTATTTACAGCTTTGAACAAAAAGGGAACCATGTTGCCAAAGAACAAAACATGTGATTTGATTTGAGAAGTAAAACTAAATACGTGTTTGAAACCAGCTTATAGCATTTATGTGGTTAAATATAATGTGGCCTAAAATATTTTACTGATGGTTCATTGGTACAATTCATTGTTTCAAACTGAGTTAATTTGTTTCTTTCAATGGCTGTTGTATTTTCATGTTCAAATAATAACATTTCTTTTTTTCCAGTGTAGGAGGGTTTGTGGATCTGCAGTGTTTGAGTATCAGTTTAATAAGATTAGTGATAAAGAAAAAATCCAACTTTGCACGTGGCTCATTGCATGCTGTAGCTTAAATGTGATATTATAGATTAATTGATCCATGGGACTGTAGCAAAAGATATGGTCTGATATTGAACACTGGTTATCAGAGGTTTTGGGGGATGAATTAAATTTTAATCATTAATTATTTTTCATATTTCAAGATATACTACAACATGCAATGAGTTACACAGCAGTTGGTTTAGGTTTTGCTTAGCCAGAATACTTCCACTATATACTCAAGAAGGTAAGGTTAGAAAGATCCATACATGCCTCTTCTTAGCTATCTGTTCTTTATGACCAAACAGTCTGAGCACAGAGGGCACAGAGGTGGCAGTGACCTCTCTGGGTTGTCCAGCCATGATTCAGCAATTTACACTGAGAACTGTTTTTGCCGCAGCAACCCTGCAAATCGATCCCTCTGCATCAGAAACTATTTTGATGTGAGCCACACCACACTCATTTACTCCCTAAAATGTATAGGCTTTTAAATCATACCCACACATTATGAGACATCGTAATTATGAGCTGGATTGTTACATTTACAAGGAAAATGTACTTTGGGACAGTAGTGACTGTTTGTAAATGTGCTATATAAATAAACTTTGACCTTGACCTTGAAGTAATAAAACTTTGGTCTCAGCTTCCAAATTTTATTTTTAAAAAAAGGTTCATAACTCAGGCAGTCAGGATGATCAGGAGCATCAGACGGGCACACACAGCTCTGTCCCACACAACATGAAAGTGTTATGGAGAGTTTGTTCCCTGTGTCTCCTGGGGTCTCTACTACGAAGCAAGTTCACCAAACTCAGGATATGTTTATGTTATCTGGCTTCACTAACCCCAACAAACGCAATCAGGCTGAGCAGTCATTCGATGCAGGTCATAACCTTAGTAAGTCAAACCCAATCCAGTCATGTATAGGCCGTGTCGTCACTGAATAAGTGGTCGTTTCACTTGTTTCGTCACTTCAAAATCAGATTGATTTATTTAATACACTCAAAAATGTTCCCAACATTTTTCTAATCAAAGCAATAAAATGAAAAATCCATTCAAGCCATAAAAGTACTAAAATATTGGTTGAATGGCTGAATACCGATGGGCGGTACATGACCAGTCTGTAGAATAAAAGAAACAAATGCAGCCTAAAGTTATTGTAAACAAATTCACATTAAACTTCCATACCAAACTATATGCTCATAATATTTAGTCTCTCGTAAAAAAGAAAACTTTAACCATTTCTTTTAACGGCTGCAAGAGGTTGTATGAAAAGGACTTGGGAGCAAATAAAAAATACATTAAAAAAATATAATTCAAAAGAGTAGCATCGGCGCTTTATGTTGCTCCCCTTCCCTGTGTTCATGTTTTGCCCTGTTTTCCAGGCTGGTTATCTCTCTGTGTTTGACTGTGAGTCTGTGGGCGTGGCTTCTATTCCAATCAACCAATCATCCTGCTCACTCTCCACACCCGTCTCTCATCACGTCACCGACCCGCATTATATCCAAGGGGGTAAGCCAGAAGATCGAACAGTGAAGCTGATCAAAGCCTGAATGGAAGGATTCATGTAGTGGTGGGAACATAGGGGCTCAGATTAGGGGTGTGAAGAGACACTTAGCTCGCGAGACATCACGAGACGTGATATTAGGTTCATGACAATTAGACAGAAAGATCCTTAAAGAGTGTTTTAAAGATATTCTCAATGCAGAGATTTATGAGCGGAGTGTCTGGGGAGTAGAGAATGGACAACTTGGCCAAAAAGAAATTGTGTCCAGAAGTTGTTAAAGTTACTGATTGGTGCTTGCACGTTTTTGGGTCATTAATATATAATCAGTAGCTTTTGACTTAAGTTACTTTTTTTGGACACTGCACATTTGTTTCTTCTGTATTTTAATTGCATTACATGTTTTCTTATTGTGAATATAAACCTTTCTAAAGGCGTTTTTATTTGTTATTTAACTTCAAGCTATATTTCAGAATGTTTAAAAACCCCAACAAATTATGCTTTAAAAAAGGTGGTGGGGACAAAATCAGCCACTTCAAAAAGTGGTGGGGACATGTCCCCAGTGTCCCCAGTGTAAATGACACTTGTGGATCATAAGTGTGATTATCAATAAGATAATCATATTGGTTAGATTATAAACTCATGGCAAATAAAAAAAAACAACAACAAAAAAAAACTCGGCCATCATTGACGATGTGTTGGTGTTCAGCAGATGAGCCTTGTAGGTGGGCTGATTAAACAGTGACGATCTGAGTCAGACAAACACACTGAGACAGAAGACTTTTGCTTGTGCTGCCATGCAGCTACCAGAACTACGGTGTTTCTGCCGTTGCTCTACGTCACTAAACCACACTTATGCTGCACCTTCATGCGCAGTAGACTCTGGTGCCAACAGGAAGTAGCCCTGTAGCAGTATTTCATAGGTCCAAAACTGGCTTCACTGCTCTCTATTCAAAACCCGCAGGGTGGCTTCATCCAGCTCTACACTGACGTCTCACCAGATTGTTGTTTGTTTAACTCTCAGCCAAGATTGGCAACCATTGAAATACTTTCTGAATTTTTATCTTGTCAGTTTTTGCTTCTTGTTAACTTGTTGTGTCTTCTGTGATCCAAGACCAACGCCTGCTTCCCATTTGCTTCCTGCCAGTCTGCCACACTTTCCTCCTTTCGCCTCTCCACACACCATCTTCACCGCCATTACCTCCACAGTCAGCTTCAGATCGACAACCCAGATATAAAATGTGCCATAGTTAATATATTGGTCTGGCTTTCAAACAAGAATATTGGTGACTAGGAACGAGTAGCTGTCAGGCAGGTGTGTACGATGCAATGAGGGAAAGGAAACTGCTGACAATTCAGTGATTTAATGATAAAAAGGATGATACATAAACTCACCAGCAAGTGCATCAAGTCCAAACAGAAGTAACTAAGCATCCACAAGTAAACAGGAATGGGGCAGGAAAAAGGTGCAGGCCAGTTCAGGGTAATTGGGGAGTTAGGAACAGATGAGAAGTGGAGTCAGGTGCTGAGACCGGTTGGGAAGTTTGGTAGATGGATGGATAATGGCAGGTCTGAAGGGTTGCTGAATTGCTATGAAGTCATGCGTAGGCTTGAGAGAAGTGCAAAGCCAGCGAGAGAGGGGCAGACTGAGCAAAATATAAAGAACTGAGGCAGCTGCTGTGACTGTAACAAGCAATAAGAAAGCAAAGGAGTGTCAAATAAGCTACTAACCTGCAGACAGAAACATTCTTCTTCCGCACAAAAAACCCAAGAGGAAAAGATGGTAAGGACTTAAAAGTCCTGTTTTAAATTGTAGTTTTTACATTGATGTATAATAATCGAAATCTAATATTGTACATATGGAAAATATATTTTTCTTCCTAATTGCTTCAGTATAATGAAGCAGATACACTTTTAGTTACAGTGTTGAAACTCTTTTACAGAGGTTGATTGAACTTTGTTCATTTCAGAGGCTGTTTGTGATGCTGATCAATTGTAATGTTTCACACTGAGAGGTGTTTCTAATATTTAGTCCACCCTTTAAACATAGCTCACTTGGATTTTCCTGAATTTAACCTTAACTGTTGTCTCCTTCCTTGATACTCAGATGCTGAGGTGTTCTGTGTTTTTATGCAAAGCTGCATCTTACCGTGCCGCTTCCCGGGTGGCACTGATGTGGTCATCCACTGGAACAGGTTGACAACCCGACACACTCCTGTTCACTCCTACTACTACAACCAAGACCAACTCGCACTCCAGGATGAGCACTTCAGAGGCAGGACATCACTGTTCAAAGACCAGATCTCCAGAGGAAACGCCTCGCTCATGCTGACAGGGGTCCAGGTTCAGGACCAGGGCAGATACAAGTGCTTCACCAGCATCATCAGAGGAAACAAGGATTTATTTATCAACCTAAAAGTGGACGGTATGAGAAACACAAAACCTGTGTCTGTGCAGTGTATGAATCTAAATGTAGCTTTCTAAAGTGTGTCTGTGTTACCAGGCAAATAGACACGTCCATGCAACGTGTTTTTACGTAACCGCACAAACTTTTGCTTTGTTTCCTGCTGTTTTTTGTTGCAGCACCAGTTGCTAAAGTCGACATTCAGCGGGTAGAAAACAGGATCACCTGCAGCTCAGAGAGGATCTACCCCGAGCCTGCGCTCATCTGGGTGACCAGTCCTCCATCAAACGTGCCCTTCAAGAACACAACCACAGTCCAGCAGACTGAGCAGCAGCTTTACAACATCAACAGCTCTCTGATACTTTCAGACAGGGTTTCTGATCTGGTCTACAGCTGCACCATCAGCACTCGCAGGAACAGGAGGAGAGCATCTTTGATGGAACTGAGTGAGTATTACAGTTGATCTGTCTGGGGTGGTGATGGCGCAGTGGATAAGACACATGCCTTTGGTGTGAGAGACCCAGGTTCAAATCCACTGTGAGATACCAATGTGTCCTTGAGCAAGACACTTAAGCCCTAGTTGCTTCAGAGGCGTGCAACCTGAAATATATAGCAATAGTAAGTTGCTTTGAATAAAATAGTCAGCTTAATGTAAATCAAGTCAACCAGTATAGCCCTCACCCTCCCATTTTTCTTTTGATTGCTTTTTTGTTTTATCATTTCAGCTTCTATCCTTTCCAGCACTGACACAACAATCCCCTGCATTTCCTCAAACACTTCCCTTCTTAACTTCAGCCTCGTCTGGAGATTCAACCACTTACAGATCATCCTGAACCGGACCAGCGCTGACGTCCTCTACACCGTCTCAGAGGAGTGGAGGCAGCATGTGAAGGGTGTGTCTGAGTCCGGCAGCCTCACGCTACAGGACTTATCTTTGAAACTGGAGGGGATATACACCTGTGAACTCAGTAATGCTGAGGAAACAGACATAACCAACATCATTCTGACAACAGAGAAAGGTAAGCTCAAATCTAGCTGAGTAAAAACTGTTCTTTAAACTATAAGCATAAAATCACAGGTTTAGGAACTGGCCATGGTTTTTAGCAGTGGTGTAGTTTAGCATTATTGACACGGCCAGGCTCATTGTCAGACACACAGGTCTACTAAATAAAACAATCAAATAGAGTGGGGAGGTGATGAGTGAAAATGTGCTGCATGGATGTTGTGTCGTATAAAGATAAGGAAACAAAAGCCACAACGCAGAGCTGTGTGTGTGCACATGGGGCTCCCATGCTGCTGATCAACAGGTCTGCATCCCTGGACACAGAAAACAGCAGCAGAACAAACGAAGCAGAAGGGCTGAAACAATTCAACCTATAGATGTAGGTACCTTTATAGTTGTTTGCTAGGGTATCATGGGTCTTTGTTACGCTGGTGGTTGCCGTGTGGTTGCTGGGCTTTGCTGGGTGGCTGCTTGGGTGTTTGCTGGGCTGTTGATAGGTGGAAAGGCACAGTTGCTTTAAACGAGAACCAACAGCTGAGTGGTCTGTGTTGTGGATTGATACATGTGTATAATGAATCTGCTCTGTGAAATGGACATGTGAGCAATGTCTAAAACTCTCCAGATGTTCTTCAAATTAAAACCGAAGGTGTCTGTGAGAGGTCCAAATCATCCAGGTCATAGTGATCCAAAGAGGGTTAAAATCATGCTCGACCGGATTTGGTTGAGACTTGAAAACACTGACAGTGTGTTGCTCACCTGGAAATATTTTGATGCTACAGTAATTATCAGTCGGTCCACTCATGGAAGTTTGTTTAGTAGAAAGTTCAATAATCTGACTCCTTTTCTGTTTCAGGGAGTCAAACATATTCCACAGGCGTTACTGTAGGTCTGGTGGTTGGAGCCCTTTTGGTTGTGTTCCTAGCAGGTCTTGTTGTACGGTACTCCAAATACAATAGGTAAGAAAAAGCAATCTGCCTTCACCTGATAATTATTTATTGGGTATGTTGTTGTTGTACTGATGATGATGTGTGTTGGACACAGAGAGGAAGAAGATCAGACAAAAAAACTGAATGAACTCGGCTAAATTGATGAGCTAAATAAGAAGACACAAGCAGTGTCACATCATGCACAACTAATCAAAAAAGAAAAACTGACTCAGTAGTTTGAAGATGAAAAGAAAATCTAACCAAATGAAGACTATGAGTTGGCTGCAACAATTTATTTTGGTCTGTTCTTTATACTAAAGTTTCACTTTGATGTATTTCACCAATGGATTCTGTTTTGTTTTGTTTGCGGTAAAGAAGAAGAAAGCAATGAAGAGAAACAAGGTCATTGTGTTGAAGACATAAATGTTTGACTCGATAATAAATCCCAGAGTGACTACCTACAACATCCCACTCTGCAGTGAAATCAAGGTCAAGTGAGACTGCATTAAATTATTGTAAGCAAATATTCTATAGAGAAATTCATGTGAGATGGAGAAGAAATGAAATCTATGCATGTTAAACACATTTCACAAAACACACTAAGACAAATCAGTTGCTAGAGTTAGGAGAAACAAATAAAACATTATGACTCCTAAATGTATGATTATGCACTTTTTATTCGGATGGCAGGGTCTAATCAGGTCACCAACTAAGTATTACAGTCCGGTAACACGGGAGGCAATGCTTTATTCCAGGGAGTATTAAGCTTTTTTGAGCATTATGCAATATAAACCATAAACAGAGCTAAGCACAAATGCATCAACAGGTATCGTGTTACAATTTACAAATACTTTCTTATCAAATGTATCAAAATGAAATACAAAATATTGGCATGAGAAAATGTATTTAATTCAAATATAAATAAATAAAATATAAAAATAAATTCTGTACAAATATAGATATTATCACATTTAGGAACTGACAAATGGGAGGCGGTAACTAAATAGAAAATATCCAGACTTTCACTTTGATTTGGTTTTATTTTTTCCCTTAATTTTCATCTGAACTAGACTTTGAGTCTATTTCCAAATCCTTTATTTGAATAAAAGCAACTTTCACTAGAAGGGTGGTGATGGAGCAGTGGATAAGACACATTCCTTTGGTGTAAGAGACCACGGTTCAATTCCCCACAGTGACATCCACCAAGTGAGTGTGAAGGGCATTTCAAGTTTTTTTGTTTTTTAAACAAACTCCTGAGAAATGACCACAACACAGTCAACAACAAAAGGCTAGCCAGCTATTAAAAGGAAGACTGTGTGACTAGATAGATTAGATAAGATAAGATAGATAGATAGATAGATAGATAGATAGATAGATAGATAGATAGATAGATAGATAGATAGATAGATAGATAGAGTACTCAACCTGCTGACCCTGAGAGGTTGGAAGAGATGGAAAGATGTTTTAACTTTGCTCCCACAGTACAGTTACTTTGTTTTCCTTTTGTTTATTTTTTAAAATTTTTTATTTACTTTCCTAGCTCAAATTTCCATTTAGACTTAGTCAAGTCATGTTACTATGGTATACTTTTTTTTCTCCTTGAAGCACATTGATTCTATGCTGCTTGACTTGCTGTATGAAATGTGCTGTACAAATAAACTTTACTTCACTTGACTAATTACCATCAAAGGAGAATGGGTTTTTTTTTAATTTTTGATTGTGTCACTTTATTGCTGCAATTCAGACTCAAATGGGCTTCTGTATAATTAATAACACTGTATATCAATTTATCTGTATGGATGTGTCAGAATTGTCAATATTTATACTGTTTCTGTATCTCAGCCTAATACTTAAAAAACTTTCCTTAAAGGCCTATCAGGCCAATAGGCTCTGCAAGAAAAAGTATTAATTTTATTATTATTATATTAATAAGGAATAACTTTATTACTGGCCAGTGCCCTTATGCACCTACCGTGAACACAGCCTAGAAACTGGCTTACAACCTAGCATTAGCTAGTTTACATGTAACACAGAAACAAGAAGATGAAACCTGAGCAAAGTTTGGATTAAATTGAAGGTTGTTGATATCTTCAAACTGAAACACGATTCTGACTCCAAACTTAAAGTGAAAGTGAAAGACATTCTTAGAGACAATTACGCATATAATTATAACCAGACTTTACAGTTCTTTAGCTCATTTATGTGCACTAAAATAATCTTTGGAAATATACAAGTAAAAATGACTAATTTAAAAAGTAAATAGATAGATAAACTTGCATTATTAACAATGATACTTAATATAAAAATATTGATTAGTCGCTTTCAGTGACTGAAATGTCTCTGGATTTTGGCGAAAAGCCAGAGCTCAAACTTTGGTTAAACTTTCAACACTAGAACATTTTAATAACTTGTTATATTTGATTATTTTGTTTTGACATTAAATGAATCATCAAAAAATTTATAAACGCTAAGGTCGTTAGCGAATAAGATTATGTACATGTTTACATTTGTTCTGTTTTCTTATATCCTGACAGTTTGTTTTGTTGCTGGAAAAACAATAATCCTGATGTTCAAATCTCATTTCTCTTCTCATGTGATGTAATTCTCCACAATCCAGTTTCTATAAATACCATATAGATGTCCTGCATGTTAGTGTAAATGAAGCCCAGTTGAATAATTTCTCTGGATTTCCAGAGTTTTATTTGTGACTGCAAGATTCAAGTGTTGCTCATTTCCAGCAGCTGCTAGACTCACCTAAGGCTTTATAACTCCTCTGTGCAGCCTTAGAAAGCAGCAGTCCATGAATAAATGTATGATCCTGATGTGTGATGGTTGGTTTTGACTAACAACTCAGCATGATGCATTACTTAACACTGAACATAAAATGACACCCTGGACTTAATGAATTGAATGCTTTACTCTGCAATTAAATATTTTCATCAGTTACTTTCTTAATGATAAAGGAGAGTTGCTTTGAAATCACAGTAACAGATACAGTGGATTTGCTGCACGTGCAGTGATTATGCATACAATTTATAATCTAAAGTTGTGACATCTTGGTCATCATGTTTCCTGCAGCATCAGTGAGGTACAGTTGTATGTGTGACCCTGTTAGTTTTCACATCACATGATCAACTCAGACACATAAAGTCAACCTGTAGAGTTTCCCCCCCACAGAAATCAGTGTTGAAGCAGTTGTTATCAGCAGTGTTTGAAGGTCTATCTGTTGTATAACCACTGTACACTTTAGTGGAATTTTGACGCTCTTGAGTACATCTAGTTATGCCACTTTTAAACTTTTTACTGCACTACATTAATTTAACATCTATAGTTATTAGTTACTTTTCAGATTCATATTTTAAATACAGACATGTGATCAGTTTATAAAATATGAAGCATTCATTTAGATAAAACCAACCTACAGTATTAAGAAGCATTTCAAGAGCAGGGGCCATTCTGCGTTATGAGTACTTTTTAGGTCTGCTTTCTGTCAAAACTAAACATGAAGAAGCAGCTTTCAGTTTTTATGTTCCATCTGGAACAAACTTCCAGAAAATTGCAGGTGTGCTGAAACTCTCAAAATCAAGACTGAAGACTTTTCTTAACACTGCCTTTAATAAAATCAAGTTAAAAGACTGTAGATAACACTTACTCTACACTGTAGCTTCCTGTCCTTTTTTATCCGGTTTTTATTTTTTATTTCACCCCTTTAAAAATTATATTTCTATCTATCGCAACACAGACAGAGATAAACTCACCTGAAGAGGGGAGGAGTTCAAATTGATCAGGTGCTCCAGGTGAGAGCAGGGAGGGAACCTGAAAGAGTTCAGTCAGTTCAGACTCCATTTTGAGTCGACAGAGTAGGAGGTGGAAAACTGGAGGCTGAGGCAGGGTGAGTGTTAATCCTACATTTTTATTATTTTAATGTCAAAGTCAGTTTTCTCCATGTGCACTGTAGAGGAAAGAAATGTTAGAGTGAACTCAACAGTTTGATTCATCTGTGGACACAAAGTCATGATTGGCTGAATGAAACGCATTAAACCTGCAGTAAACAAGAAAACAAGCAGAGATTTAAAGACAAGAGACCAGGGCTGAGTTCAGCACAGACAAAATGTAGCAAAATGTTTTTTTTCAGTGGAAACGGCAGGGTGTTTCCTGAACACCCTGCCGTTTACGTTGAATTTTTCTACATTTTTAACACTGTTGTGTTCACAAACTTGTCAAACAGCTGATTTGGTAACACCTAAGACACGCCCACCACACAGGAGAAAACATCTCTAGAAGCCTGTTGCAGACGCAACGCTGCAAGGAAACATATCGTTCAATCAGAAAACGTTGAAAACCGGTGCAAAACGTTTTGAGATTGAACTCCGCCCAGGTGGAGTTCTGACTGGTTTTATTAAACTGGATGTTGTGTTTGTGTGAGTGTGTAGGTGTGTTTGTGTCCGTGTTCTCTCAGTCTTGTTTGTGACTGTGAAACAACTGAACAAACTTGTTCTTCTTGATTCTTGTGTTCTGAGCTCACAGTCAGTGTTACTGTTTTTAACTCTAAAGTCCTGAAGATGAGTGTTTGGGTGCATGTAGAGGAGGACAGAGCAGAGTCTGCAGTATGTAAACAGGTCGATGATGAGATGACTGAAGTCAGGTGTGCTGCTCCACTAAGTGCCCACAACTAAGCCATACCCATACACACATATCCTTACACCATGACAGAGAAGGGAGAGAGTGAAACCAGGAGAAACACACAGAAACCCCAGAATCAAAGCACTGTCTGTAAAAAAATACCCTACCAAAGTTATTGGGATAAAGATCTACATATGATGAGGGGGGTTTTTCTACCTTCCAATGAAGAAACATTAAAGCTGTGTGTAGGAGCCAAATTGACAGTTTATAATGATTTTGTTTGTAACTTTGGATACTTAGCTATTTTTGCGTTATTTGTTAATGCTCATGTCTTTGCAAGTCCAAAATTGATAAAGGAGTGTGCTGTGGCCTAGTGGCAGGGCTGACTGAAGGAGCATACAGTTTTTAGACCTTGCATGTCTTGTATAGATGCCTTTAATACTTCAGTTAACGTTTAGTTCATTCAATCATTTCTTTAAACCTTTTGTAAGCAAGAACTAAATAAAACACATTTGTTGGAACGCGCCATCTGGACATTATTATATTTTGGTTCACGTGTTTCTACAAACAAGCAAGCATCATAAACTCAAAGTGGACAGTACACTGTGATTGCAGGTGAATAGATGACATATGCCTGGTTGAGTTAGGATTGATGATCAACCAGAAAGAAAGAAGTTTATCCCAAATAAAACAGAATCAAATTAATATCATTGGTATTTGTGATACTTCTACATTGATAAAGGTTATTATTATAGACTACTGTTATATAGTACACACATTGTGGTCATGTGCATTTAACCTAAGAAACTCAAAGTAACTTTAAAATAGTGAAAGACATAATCAGCTCTCTTTAATGACTTTGACTATGAAGCAGCTGAATAAAGTTTTTTTTTTACCTTCCCTTATTTTTCCCTTATTTTTGTTATAGCATTGCTCGCTTTGTAGTTTATTCATTGTGTTTATGTAGATATCTTTAATGAAAGTTGTTAGCGCTTGTGATTTAGCTGTAAACTGTAAGGTAAGCTAGTTCATGGCTACAAGAGTTTGGGACAGTCATTACAACATTGAAAATGTTTAGTTTCTTTTTATTTCAGTGTGTGTCACACACACAGTAACATTTCATTGTTTTATTATTATTTTTAAATGTTAAGACCTATAGGTGTCTCTGAGTGCCCATAAGGGCTGCACTCCGTGAGTGCCATGTGTCTGTCACCACTGTGACTTTGTAAGGTTAAAAAACACACACACAAATATTTAGCTGGCAAATATATAGACATTTCACTATCAAGGACCACGCCAGTGATTTTATGGTGGTGTATTATGATGAATAGTTATGGAAGGAGGGGCTGAGAGGGGAGGGATGAAAAGGGGTCAAGAGAAGAGGGATGAAGGGGTCGAGCTGGTTTAGGGTTTGGTGGCCAGAGCGGCTAGGAACTCGAGGGATTGAGACTCAGGGTGGGGGCTCGTCTCGATAAGCAGCTTGGTCTTATGAACCCCCCCGTGGTTCCTGATGTAGAAGAAAGAAATGATTACTAAGCAGGATTATGGATTTTAGCGTGCATGTCTTTCATGGTGGGAGGAAGCCGGAGCGCCCAGGGGACACCCACTCAAAGCGGGGAGAACGTGCAAACTCTGTGCAGAGAGGCCTGGGCTGAGCGAGGTCTAAACTCAGAACCTTCTGCTGTGAGGCCGCAGTGCTGGCCACTGGGCCGCCGAGCTGCCCATTAAAAGAGGTGAACAAGCAGAGTTTGGGTGGGAGGGATGTAAGAACTGAGAAACGGGAGAGAAAACGGGTTAGACAGCTTATATACGTGAGTGCATGTGGCTGGATTTGAGAAGCACAGGTGGATGGAATGAGTGAAGTACGGGTGGTTGATTGGAGGAATTGAATGAAGCGCAGGTGGTAGAATAAGTGAGGGAGGCGTGGTCCTGTTTCTGTTAGCGTTTAAAACTCCATTTTGTCAAATTTTATTTTTACAGTATGTTACCCTCATATTCCTATTACATAATGTTACATTTTACCCCAGGGTATGTTACAACCAACCTAGACTATGGGGTGAATTGTCACTTTTCACCCCTTGTGTTTGAGACTAAACCATGCATTTTCTGTGTTTTAGAGATAAAATCTAAACCATTTAATAGCAGATACATGTAACAAGTTTGTATCACATTTCAAATGCACTGGCTTGAAAGAGGTCTGTCAAATGCTACAACCACCCCCGGTCTCACCTACAGGCTGAAAGTTGAATTCAAATAGAAAAGTAACAACACTTTTACAGTAAAATACAATAACGCAAGCACTGATTTAAAGAAAAGTTACCAGGTGGCGTGCTGGCTTATTGTACTGTATACTGTGTGTGTGTGTGTGTGTTATTTCCTGTTCTCTCAGTCTTGTTTGTGACTCTTGAACAAACTTGTTCTTCTTGATTCTTGTGTTCTGAGCTCACAGTCAGTGTTACTGTTTTACCTCTCAGACTGACTGAAGTCCAGAAGATGAGTGTTTGTGTGGAGAAAGAGGAGGACAGAGCAGACTCGTCTAAAGGAAATCCTCTATTCTTTAGAAACCAGCCTGGACCCTCAGACACAAAGTAAGACAATTGCTAATTTATATGTTAAAATTTTCAGTAACACATGGCCGATGTCATGATTTCTGTACATTTTATACCAAAATGTATTTGCTACCTAAATTTTACAAAGCTTTTGGAACAAAGAGAAATCATCTGTGCCATCTTAGTATCTGTAACAGCTGTCAGTCACCTAGAGAAGCTGTGATCTGATCTAACAGGACTAATACAAACTTTTAAACCTCCTAATCATCGACAGCAGTAGCAGTTTAGAACTTCCTAAATGTTTAGAACTTCCTAAATATCTTTCATCAGAGAATATATCAAGGTTTCATGCGATATGAATAAAAACATATTTTGTGTTTGCAGAGTTCAGTCCAACAAACAGAGAGCAGAGTCTCCAGTATCCAGCGGTCTGTCTATGAAGAGTGACCAGTCCAGAGGTCTTCCTCTGAAGTTCAGTAATGAACCTGGACCCTCAGACACAAAGTAAGAGAACTGCTGCTAACTCATTTATATAACAAATTTCCGTTAACTCTGCCGATGTCACAATTTCTGTTTTTCTACAGCCTGGTATCATCAAAAGGCATATGAATAACACGCTGATTTATTAAGACATTTGGCGTGAAATGACATGCGAAAACTGTGGTAAAATGTGTTTACATGGCACGCCAAAATGTCCTTAAAAGTAGTGTGGTAATTATACACCATTCCATGATATCACATTGGTTTCTACTTTACATTTTCTACTAAAATGTATTTTGTAACTAAAGTTTAAGAAACTTTTTGTGACACAGGAAAATCATTTGGACCATGTTTCCCTCAGTTACCTAGAGAAGCTGTAGTCTGATCTAAGACGACTAATACAAACGTTTAAACCTCCTAATCATAGACAGCGGCAGAATTCTTTGTGATTAGAGCTTCCGAAATTACTTTCATCATAGATTTTACCACTGATTCATACAATATGAATAAAAACATCTCTGTGTTTGCAGAGTTCAGTCCAACAAACAGAGAGCAGAGTCTCCAGTATCCAGCGGTCTGTCTATGAAGAGCGACCAGTCCAGAGGTCTTCCTCTGAAGTTCAGTAATGAACCTGGACCCTCAGACACAAAGTAAGAGAACTGCTAATTGATTTATACGACTCATTTTCAGTAACTCTGCCGATGTTCTGTGTTTCAATATTACATTACAGGACTTCAGGGGCTCCATAGTTTTAATTTTATTGTTTGACTATTGACTTAATTGTCTATCTCAAAGCAGTGACAGAAATTCTCCTTCGACAAGGCTCATTAAAAACACATTAAAATAAATAAATAAATAAAGTAGGAGCTGTATAGTGTCTATATTTGTTGTTCAGAGTTATTATTGCAAAGGGAATGAAAGGGATCTTGTAAATGTTTTTCCGGATCAGTTGAACTTTATAATGTCTCCCTGATGGTAGTCACTGGAAAGAGTGGTAGAGCAATTCAATTCAATTTTATTTATTATAGCGCCAAATCACAACAATAGTTATCTCACATTTCTTTTCATAAAGAGCAGGTCTAGACCGTACTCTGAAGTTATTTACAGAATCCCAACATTTCCCACCAAGAGCAGCACTAGGTGACACAGGCAAGGAAAAACTTCCCTATAAGAGGCAGAAATCTCGAGCAGAACGATGGCTTAGGGTGGGCGGCCATCTGCCGAGAGAGAGAGAGAGAGAGAGAGAGAGAGAGAGCCTACACATTATACACATAGATGTACAGTCAGTAAAGGTAATTTATGACATCTGTGGCATTGTGCTTTGTGACAGCCTTTTATTGTGGCTAGCATAAGGCACACCTGTGCAATGCCTATGCTGTCTGATCAGCATCTTGATATGCCACACTTGTGAGGTAAACATGTATATAGTTTGAGGGGTGAGTGAGTGGGTGGGATCTGTTGCACAGTGGTTAATGTCTTTCCTTTGATGTGGGAGACCAGAGTTTGACTCAGCGCATTTGTCATTGCTCTTCATGCAGCAGGTCTGGGGATTATGGGGACAACCTTCTTTTAATTTTTTGGAGGGATAAAAGTGACTAAATGAGTAGTTGTACATGGAGGAGGAAAGTTCTTACCCTTTTAATAAGTAGGTAAAACGATGTTAGCTATCTAACTATAATTCTTATCTTTGTGTGATTGCCAAATTAGCAATGTTGTTCGTCCATCCATCTACACTGCAAAAAGTGGGCTCTCAAAAACAAGGGAAATAAGCATTAAAATGGGGAAAATATTACTTAAAATATCAGAACAACAGAACAGAACAATAGAACAAGAATATTTCACTTGCTACTTAAGGACAAAAACACTTGAAACAAGTGAAATTCTCTAACATTAAAGCCGCCTGGTAAGAAGAAATGTCTTGTCAGACAAAAAACAAGTATATTTTGCCTTCAATTAAGATAATTAACCTTAGTTAGATTTTAGTTTTTACAGTGTATCATTAAGATAATTACTTAGATTTTAGTTTTTACAGTGTATCGTCAACCGCTTACCCTGTGTACAGGGTTCCGGACGGGCTGGAGTAAATCCCAGCTGACTAAAATACACGTTTAAGATAAATATAAAATAAGTCGGGCAAGAGGCAGGGTACACCCTAGACAGGTCGTCAATATTGTTCAGTGTCTATAGATTTTCAGATGAATGTAACCTATGCTGTATCCGTGTATGGAGACCTAACAATATTAACAGGTCATGCTGTCTGTCAGCCTCTCATCTCCACAGGAGCTGCATCTAAGGAAGAAGACGCTTGATGCAGGTGTAGTCCATAAAGCAGATTCCTTAACCCTGAGAAGAGTGAAATAATACATTTTCAATTCCAGAAAGAGCCACCTTAACTCCCTTGACAGCCCGCTGTAGTGAGTGAGGAGAATATGACATCACTGCTGCATGCTATGTATTTTAGACTGCTGGTCTACCACAATTATTTACACCCCTCCAGACTCATTAAACCTAACTAACTTAACTACTACTACTAACTAACTAAAGTTAAGCTGACAAAAGTGACTGTAAAACAACAATGGACATAATCAGATCCCTTGAAAGTAGGCTTTTACTGTGAAGGAACTGCAGGAAGTGTTGCGGTTGTATATAACCTGCAAGCAGATCACAAAATGTTTAGGAAGTCAGATCAAAAATCATTTATAAAATGAAAAGTGTTATAAAAGTGTTTATGAAAGCAGGAGAGTTGAAATAAAAGGAACAAACATCTTCATTACAGACTGAAATATGATTTTTAAACAGAAAAGTATAAAATACTTTTACTGTTCTCTTTGACCATCTGAGCTTCTACACAGTGTCGGACAAATCTGGATATTTTTCAACAATAAGCAACAAATCATTTTAATTCTAATGAAATGTCTTCACAGAGAGAAGAGGAGTCGTGTTTTTGTGGATGAGCAGGCAGCCTGCTGTGCTTTGTGTCAGGACATCCTGAAAGATCCAGTCTCTACTAGCTGTGGACACTGGTTCTGCAGACAGTGCATCACCTCATACTGGGACCAGTCTGCTTCACCAGGAGGCTCCTCCTGTCTCTATTGTGGAGAAAGAGGTGGACTGCAGACAGCCAGTCAGAGCAGCTGTGTACAAAGTAAGACTGTCCATCTTAATAATGTAACTTGTTACATTTCATTACATTGTTTGTTTAGAGACTTAAAAGTTCATCTAACCATGTGGATACAACCCAAAAATTGCAAAAATCATGCAACTTTATAAAATAAGCTTAACAGTTTCAAGTGCTACGTTTAGTTTTTCAGTCTGAAGAATGTGTGCACTTTCACTTTCTTCCTTCTTTCATGTTCTGATTTCACTGGGTTGCTTGGTCCACCAATGTGGATACAGGACAGCTCTGATGGCAGATGCAGACAGACCAATTTCAGTTTTTTAGGCACAACATGACAAGAGCCTCCTGGGTGAGGAACAGGCTCTTATCTAAAAATAGTACATAGAAACGGGCAGGCGTTTAAGCCTACAGGAACCACAGCATAGCCATACAGTTAAAGTTCACCCACACTTTATATAAATAGTTTTTTTTTACAGTGCAAATACTGCTGTTGCATAAAATTTGAACATTTTCAACAATTGAACATTTGCAAAAAACACCACTGTACCACAAAATCAAATATACATTAAAAAAAAGTGCACAATAACTAAATCCAACATACTTGAAAAAACACACACACACACACATACACACACACACACACACATACACACTCAGCAGCAGAGATAACGTGTTTGGCGCTGTTGTCAGCGACTACTGAGAGGGGCCCCCTTGAGGGGGATTCCGATAATAGTGTCATTGCACTTTACTGCATTGACTATCTATCAAAGGGGCGTGGGTGCTCACAGTTTGTCGTTGCATTTTATTCTTAAACAGTCGTTGTCTTGGGGCCCCAGTCCAGCTCGGGGCCCCAAGCAATTGCTTGGTTTGCCTGTCCTGTCGCGACCTGGAAACAGGAGAATTTACATGACCACGTAGTGCTAAAGAATGAATATGACTAAAATCCTGCTACATAACATGTTATCTAACATGTAACTTATCTGGGTCACAGCGTAAAAAACCCTGACTGAGCTGGTGGTCATTTACAGTGGCAAACTTGAGATGGTCTACTCCTTCAAATCGAAGGAGCTAAACTGACTGAATCAACACGTGTCTGTTCTGGTGATAAAAGAGAAGCTCTGTTTTTAAAAGTCTCTCTGTGTTTACCAAAACATAAAAATGATTTTTCATACCTAGCAATTTGCACTACAACTTTCTACTCAGTAGTCACTGTATGCGTGCAATAGTAACTTTAATTTGATTAGGGAGGCCATGGGTAGCCAGTGAAGGTCGCTGAGTGATAGAATAACAGGAGTCCTTAGCATACTAATTAATTTAGGGCCTGAATTGTTTTTGTTCCATAGCGCAGAGACAACAGCATCATAGTCTGAAAAAGAACGTTTGGCCATTAATGATGACGCCCAAGTTTCTCACCACCCTGGTTAGTGTGATGGTTGAGGAGGTGATTCATGGTTTTGAGGTTTAGTTGAAGATGCCAAGCCTTCATCTATGCAGATACAGTATGTCACAAAAGTGAGCACACTTCCCTCACCCTCACAGTTTTGTAAATATTTTATAATATCTTCTCATTTGAGATTGAAAAAAGTGTCACACTGAAGAAATGACACTGACGACATGACAACATCACAGAGCTGCTGGATGTTGGAGGCCTTGCGCTTCTCCACCTACCATTTGAGGATGCCCCACAGATGCTCAATAGGGTTTAGGTCTGTAGACATGCTTTGCCAGTCCATAACCTTTACCCTCAGCTTCTTTAGCACGGCAGTGGTCGCCTTGGAGGTGAGTTTGGGGTTGTGATCATGTTGGAATACTGCTCTGTGGCCCAGTCTCCTTAGGGATCAGGATCTGCTTCGTTGTGTCACAGTACATGTTGGCGTTCATGGTTCCCTCAATGAACTGTACCTCCCCAGTGCTGGCAGCACTCATGCAGCCTCAGACCATGACACTCCCACCACCATGCTTGACTGTAGTCAAGACACACTTGTCTTTGTACTCCTCACCTGGTTGCAGCCACACACGTGACACCATCTTAACCAAATAAGTTTATCTTGGTCTCAAGCAAACTTTTTTTGTGCATCATCTTTAGAAGAGACTTTCGCCTTGGACGACAGCCATACACATCAGTTTGATGCAGTGAGCGGCGTATGGTCTGAGCACTGACAGGCTGAACCCCCACCACTTCAACCGCTGCAGCAATGCTGGCAGAACTAATACGTCTATTTCCCATTGACAATCTCTGGATCTCGCTGAGCATGTGCACTCAACTTCTTTGGTCAACCATGGTTCTGAGTGGAAGCTGTCCCCGCTGTATGGTCTAGACCATCGTGCTGCAGCTTAGTTTCTTGACAATATTCTTATAGCCATATTTATGTAGAGCAACCATTCTTTTTTTCAGATCCTCAGAGAATTCTTTGCAATGATGTGCCATGTTAAACTTCTAGTGACCAATATGAGGAAGTGGGAGAGCGATGACATCAAATTTAACACACCTGCTCCCCATCCAAACCTGAGACCTTGTAACACTAACGAGGCACATGACACCAGGGAGGGAAAATGGCTTGGGCCTAATTTGGACATTTTCATTTTGGGTTGTACTCACATTTGTTGCCAGCGGTTTAGACATTAATGACTGTCTGATGTCTTATTTTGATGGGGAAAAAAGTTTCATTGTTATACAAGCTGTACACTCATTACTTTACATTGTAGCAAAGTGTCATTTTGACAATATTGTCACATGAAAAGATATCAAATATTTACAAAAATGTGAGGGTGTCCAAGAGACTGTGGGGGCACATGGTGGAAAGGTTGGGCAGAGTTGTGTATCGTCTGTGTAGCAGTGGTGCTAGGATTCATGCAAGCAGGGATGTACCGGCACTGAATATCTGCCAATGGCCAGTCCGCCCCTGCATGCAAGCGAATTATTGGCTCCAGTGAGGTGGTGTACATTGAGAAGAGAAGGGGCATTGGAACACCCTTGTGGAGAGGCAGTAAGAGGAGGGACAGTTGACCTTGCCAAAACACATTGTAGAAACATACATATAGTATAGTAGAAACACTACAATACTCAGAGAGGTAGGATTGGAACCACTTTGCACAAGATGCCCAAACGTCCCCACACCAGGACTTCATAACCTTTACTTCTCTATAAATTATCATTATTATATATTAAATATTATTTTATAGGAAATTAAAATAATCACCTGATTATCAAAAATTCTGTTTTTTTAGTGATTGGTGGTCTGCAGGAGGATTTTGATGAACATAAGATGAGTCTGAGGAGAAGATGTGAATGTGTGAGGGAAGGAACTGATGAAACAGGAAGTGGAACCCTCCTCAACAGGATCTATACTGAGCTCTATATCATAGAGGGACATAGTGAAGAGGTCAATACTCAACATGAGGTGAGGCAGCTTGAAACAGCTTCCAAGATGGAGACCCTCCATGAAACTCCGCTGAAGTGTCACGACATCTTTAAAGCCTTACCTGACCAACAGAGACACATCAGAGTGGTTCTGACTGAGCGGCGTTGCTGGTGTTGGAAAAAACCTTCTCAGTGCAGAAGTTTACGCTGGACTGGGCAGAGGGATTGGAAAACCAAGATGTCAGTCTGTTGGTTCTGCTCTCGTTCAGGGAGTTGAACTTGATCAAAGATGAGCAATACAGTCTTCTCATGCTGCTCCATGTTTTCCATCCAACATTACAGAAGGTCCCAGCAGAGGCGCTCACTGTCTGTAAACTGTTGTTCATCTTTGATGGCCTGGATGAAAGCAGACTTTCATTGGATTTCCACAACAATGAGGTTGTATCTGATGTCACACAGAAATCATCAGTCAACGTGCTGTTGACAAACCTCATCAAGGGAATCTGCTGCCTTCGGCTCTCGTCTGGATAACTTCCCGACCTGCAGCAGCCAGTCAGATCCCTCCTTCATGTGTTGACAGGTTAACCGAAGTACTGAGGCTTCACTGGCGCTCAGAAGGAGGAGTACTTCAGGAGGAGAGTCAGTGATGAAGAGCTGTCCAACAGAATCATCTCACACATCAAGACCTCCAGGAGCCTCCACATCATGTGTCTAATCCCAGTCTTCTGCTGGATCACTGCTACAGTTCTGGAGCACATGTTGACTACGGACCAGAGGAGAGCTGCCCAAGACCCTGACTGACCTGTACTCACACTTCCTGCTGGTTCAGACAAAGAGGAAGAGGCAGAAGTACGATGAAGGACATGAGATGAGTCCACAGGAGTTGATGGAGGCTGACAGGGAGGTTCTTCTGAAGCTGGGGAGGCTGGCGTTTGAACAGTTGAAGAAAGGAAACATCATGTTCTACCAAGAAGACCTGGAGCAGTGTGGTCTTGATGTCACAGAGACCTCTGTGTACTCAGGAGTTTGTACAGAGATCTTCAAAAGAGAGAGTGTGATCTTCCAGAAAACAGTCTACTGCTTTGTTCATCTGAGTGTTCAGGAGTTTCTGGCTGCAGTCTACATGTTCCACTGTCACACCAGCAGGAACACAGAGGTACTGGAGGCTTTTGTGGGGAAAAAACATGCTGATTCAATCCTGGATGTCTTCCTGATGGGAGCAATGATGAAATCCCTTGAAAGTAAAACTAGCCACCTGGACCTGTTTGTTCGCTTTCTTCATGGCCTCTCTCTGGAGTCCAACCACAGACTCTTGGGAGGCCTGCTGGGTCGGACAGACAACAGTCCAGAAATCATCCAGAGAGCCATCAACAACCTGAAGAAGATGAATACAAAAACTTCTCCTGACAGAAGCATCAACATCTTCCACTGTCTGATTGAGATGAATGACCACTCAGTACATCAGGAAATCCAAGAGTTCCTGAAATCAGAGAACAGAGAACGAAAACTCTCTGTGGTCCATTGCTCAGCTCTGGCCTACATGCTGCAGATGTCCGAGGAGGTTCTGGATGAGTTGGAGTTGACGAAGTACAACACTTCAGTGCAGGGACGACAGAGACTGATTCCAGCTGTGAGGAACTGCAGAAAGGCTCGGTAAGCTAAGATGTGTTTAAAATTATAAAGCAACATAAAGCTGAAGCCACTAAAACTTTTATAATGTGAAGTGTTATATTGTGCATGTGTGTAAATTACACAATATAAGACTTTACATTATAAAAGTTTTATTAAACTAGTATTGAACCATCTTATCCAAAATTTTGTAGATCAGTTATACTACAAATGTCTACAAACCTCATGTTTGTGTTTTTATCTATCTAGTTGGTGACACAAGTATCGTCTGTCATCTTCTATCTTTCTTTGGGTGATGGAGGCTTGATACAAATCCAGCAGGAAAACTTTAGGCTTCGTTCGACCTAAGCAATGCCGCGTATGTCAGACAAGTTGAATGGTCTTTTGCTGGCCTATTTAGGCCAAAGACAGTTGTTCTGTCGACATCTGAAGTATGCTGCCTTGCTGCCTACTTTATCTCCAAAGGCAACATTGTAACAGATGGATCTTACAGTTCCCCTGTGCCCCCCGGCTGCTCTGCCTCTACTCTCTGTGATTTACAGACTTTGCTGATGAGGGGTAGGGTTAGGGTTAGATGAGGACTTGCAACTTTGAGATTTCACACTAACATTTCACATTTGAAAAAGGAGCTAGATAACTTTGTTCGGTTGGAAGCAGTGTTAGATGTACTTGTTCAGCTTGTTTATTTACATCTCCACTCTGATTTAATAATTGATTTAATAACAAGATCTATCTATCTATCTATCTATCTATCTATCTATCTATCTATCTATCTATCTATCTATCTATCTTAAATTTACTTAATGGAGATGAACGCAGATAAAGAGGCACAATAAGATGCATCAAGATGCACAAAACACACACAAGCAGATGACTGAGGTAAATACACGAGTGCAGTTACAACCTGTAGTGATTTTACATTATAAAGTACAGTTGGTACAGTTTACCAAACACAAATCACAGCACCCTGTTAATTACAAAATGCCATGTTACCATTACAGTCATTTGGCAGACACTTCTGTCTAAAGCAGTGATTTGTGTTATGTTAACTTATTATGTTGCTCAAGGACCTGTAATATTTATATGTTTTGTGATCAAAATGTCTATTTTTATTGTCAAATATAAGATTTTATTATATTTTAAGCTGAAAATTTCTGTCATTACAGACTGTCCTTCTGTGGACTCTCAGAGATTCACTGTGAAGTCGTGGCCTCAGCTCTGAAGTCCAACCCCTCCCATCTGAGAGAGCTGGACATGAGTCACAACAACCTGCCAGATCTAGGAGTAAAGCTTCTGACTGGTGGACTTGAGAATCCAAATTGTAGTGTGGAGAATTTGGGGTCAGTTCATGTATTCTGCTCTAGCAAATTTAAATTTATTACAGACAGACTGATGACTTAGATGAAGTTAGTGAATATCGGTGGGAGAAAAGCTGTCTAAATATATATCAGGTTTAACAGTTGTTTCTAATGTTCCAGAGTTTGAAAATAAATTGGTGCCCATTGAGGGCAGGAGAAGTTTTTGTCTTTAATAAATTGAATTTCATCAGGAGTTTGTAATATTGACAAGTTGTGTGCTAAAGACTAAGAAGAAGGTTTTGAATGAAATTCAATTTAGTTTAGGTTTAGAGTTGAATAGGCTTGAGTTGTAGACAGATGCAATTCAAACTCTTTGGTCAGTTTCTCAAGGAATCAAATGACAAAGCCAGGTTTCAGTAAAACAAACTAAATCAACATGATAATCTGATATTAAATAATCTAGTAGTACCGCTTTAGATGACTAATGGCCTGAGATCAGTAGCATGTTATTAATCTGTATTGATAAGAATAGGTGTATGAATGTTGTGCTGACATTTGGATGATCCACTATTACACAATGACAAAGTCAATAAAGCTCATTGGTCAATATTAGGACAAAGTAATGTTGAGCTACACATTCAAAACCTGGACACATCTGACTGGATTATAAATGGATATTTATCTATAATTTATTCTTCATTAAGATTGAGGTGCTGCAGTTTGACAGAGAGCAGCTGTGCTTCTCTGGCCTCAGCTCTGAAGTCCAACCCGTCCCATCTGAGAGAGCTCCAGCTGAGTGCAAACAAGCTGCAGGATTCAGGAGTGAAGCTGCTGTGTGATTTTCTCGAGAGTCCACACTGTAGACTGGAGACTCTGGGGTTGGTTCATTGGCTCTCTGTTGCTATTGTAGATCTTATATGATTAATTAACAATCACTAACATTTATTTTCATACTTAACTTACATCCATGAAGTGATACATTTCCTATTATATGTATTTTCCTTTTTGTACTGTTTAGTCTGCCCTCACAAAAGACTTGTTTCTTAAAGACACTGTTGAAAGTTTCTGTAAGTTATTAAAGTAAATTAATGTTTATACTTTGTGGTAAATGGTCACATCGGTATACAGAAGATACTCTGAACTAATATTTGTTTAAGTTGCTCAAGGTTACTTGCTGAAGTAGGTACTTTTTTTGACTTCTTTAAAAAAGAAAACTTTAAAATGTATTCACAAATATTGTGTGCTCACTGATATTAATCCTTCAGCACACACACACAGCCTTGTGTTACTATCTTCTGAGGACCCATCATTGACAAAATGCATTCCCTAGCCCCTACCTTATCCTCACCAGTACAACTACATTCCTAACCATAACCTCGTTCTATTCTAAAACGAGGTTACACACGTGCATATATTTGCAGGAAAGTATGTGAACCCTTTAGAATCGCCTGGATTTCTGCATAAATTGGTTATAAAATGTGATCTAATCTTCATTTAAATTACATCAATAAACACAGTCTGCTTAAACTAATACTACACAATTATAATTGTGTAAACATTCACAGTGCAGGTTGAAAAATGTATGTGATCCCTAGGCTAATGACTTGTCCAAAAGCTAATTGGAATCAGGACTCAGACAACCTAGTTAGAGCTGCTCGGTCCTATAACTAACACACACACACGCACACCAATTTTAATTTAGCTATTCACATGAAGCATTGCCTGATCTCAACCATGCCTGGCACAAAAGATCTCTCAAAAATCCTAATATTAGGAACTGTTGACTTGCATGAAGTTGGAAGAGGTTATAAAAGTATCTCTACAAACATTAATCTTCATTGGTCCACAGTAAAACAAATTGTCTATAAATTGAGAAAGTTCAGCACTGCTGCTACTGTCCAGCTCAGAATTCTCAATGAGCAGTGTCTACTAAATCTCTGGAACCACCCATCTGGGTGGCGATGGCGCAGTGGTTAAGACTGTGCCTTTGGTGTGAGAGACCTGGCTTCAATCCCCCACTGTGACCCATTCACCATTGTGCCCCTGAGCAAGACACTTCACCCTTAGTTGCTCCAGAGGCATGCGACCTCTGACATGTACAGCAATTGTAAGTCACTTTGGATAAAAGCGTCAGCTATATGAAGTAATGTTACGTCAATACGTCAAAAACACTGAACAAGAATGGAGTTCATGGGAGGAAGCCATTGATGTCCAAGAAAAAACGTGTCTGAAGTTTGCAAAAGAGCAACTACATGTTCCACAGCACTACTTGCAAAATATTCTAGAGACAGATGTGACCAAAGTTGAGTTGTTTGGAAGGAATACACAGGCTGTGCTGTTTTCCCTTCACATTCATCTCAACAGTGAGGTATGGTGGAGGGGACATCATGGTTTGGGGCTACTTCTCTGCCTCAGGGTCTGGAAGGGTTGCTATCATCAACAACAGAAACAATCGTTTCAAAGTTTATAAAGACATTTTGCAGGAGAATGTATCTGTCTCATATATGAAGCTTAACAGAAGATGGGTGGTGCGAAAGAGCAACCATTTAAAGCACAGAAGTAAATCATTAACAGAATGGCTTCAGCAGAAGAAAAGTGCAATTGAGATGCTGTGGCTTGACCTCAAGAGAGCGATTCACACCAGACATCCCAAGAATATTGCTGCACCGAAACAGTTTTGTAAAGAGGAATGTCAAAAATTCCTCCTGACCGTTGTTCAGGTCTAATCTGAAAATATAGTAAATGTTTGGTTGGGGTTATTGTTGCCAAACGAGGGTCAACCAGTTATTAAATCCAATGGTTTACATACGTTTTCCCACCTGCACTGTGAATGTTTACACAGTGAGTTTAATTGAAAAAAACAACATTAATTTATATCATTGTGTGTGGTTTAAGTTTAAGCAGGCTGTGTTTGTCTATTGTTGTGACCAAGATGAAGATCATATCACATTTTGTGACGAATTTATGCAGAAATGCAGGTAATTCCAAAGGGTTCACATACTTTTTCCTGCAACTGTATATGTATATTTTTATGAAAGGACACAGACATAAACGCAGATTTCCAAACACAGCTGTGTAAAGGATCAATGTAATTTTTATTTTCTAATTCCAGACTGGCCTGAGATCAGCCGCATGTCTGTGTTGACATGAATAGGTGTATGAATGTTAGAATAGGCTATGGACATGGACATGTTGAGATAAACATTTTAAACCTGAACACATCTGAATGGATTAAACATTTATTTTTAACTACATATTTTTTTCTTTATTCAGAATGAGTCTCTGCAGTTTGTCAGAGATCAGCTGTGCTTCTCTGGCCTCAGCTCTGAAGTCCAACCCCTCCCATCTGAGAGCACTGTGGCTGAGTGACAACAAGGTTCAGGATTCTGGAGTGAAGCTGCTGTGTGATTTTCTGGAGAATCCCCACTGTAGACTGGAGACTCTGAGGTCAGAGATGTTTGAATTCTGTGCTGAGATTAATATGATGTGAAAGTTGTGGTGACACTAAACTGCAGACACAAGGCTGATATTATACTGATCCACACTGAGTATCTTAATGCTAAAGTCTGTTGTCTTCTTCTGTGGTTTAGTCCTTCGACTGTGGCAGACCAATGCTGAGCTCCTCATTTAAAATCTTAATATGACTAGAAAAATCTACCTTGGATAATTCATTCTGAACCTCTTAACCGCCAGATTTACAGCCTATATTTCACATCACGGTTCAAATTCTAATAAGAATATAATAATCCAATGAACAATATAAATAATACATTTTCATGAAACGATGCTTATAATGCCAGAATAGTTTAAACTGAAGATGCTTTGACTTTATGACTCCACTAAATTTAAAAGAAATATTGTACATGTATTTTGCTCATATTACCCCAAAATTCATTATGACATATTTGGCATCTTTGGAAACTTTGGGATCTTGAGTTGAGTCTTAAATCAATTTCTGAGGGTTTTTATTTGTGTTTGGCTGCACAATATGAGTTTGTATGTATGGAGCCACTGGTGTAGCTGCAGAGTTTAAGAGGTGAAGTCACGATGTCTTTACTGAAGTAGCATTACATTGTCATTATTATGAATGGGAGCTCTTTTTTTGTTGTTTTTAACCAGTATCTTGTTGATTCAGGTGTTTGGAGTTTTAATTTTCTAAACTTCTACTTTCTAAACCTTTTTCAACTCTGAACAGGTTATTAAACACTGAATGATTTCAAGCAGGAACATTGTTTTCTAAAATTACATAATTTAATCTTTGTTCAGATTGTGGAACTGCAGTTTGTCAGAGATCAGCTGTGCTTCTCTGGCCTCAGCTCTGAAGTCCAACCTCTCCCATCTGAGAGAGCTGGACATGAGTAGAAATAAGCTGCAGGACTCAGGAGTGAAGCTGTTGTGTGATTTTCTGGGAGTCAACACTGTAGACTGGAGACTCTGAGGTCAGACATTTTTTTTACTTATATACTGAGAAATAATATAATGTAAAAACCAAACAAGAAAAGTTCCAAAAGGGAAATTAATAAATTACTTATTAGTAACATAAGGTTGATGATGTTATGGATATAGTGAATATGGATTCATGTGGCTATGTCCCCCCAAGTGAAAATGCTGCTAGACTTAAATAAATTGCCTAGCTGAATGTGTACATAACCAACTCCAGCGCACTCCAGGGGCACTTATTTGAGACTGCTTTACTGGGATTTAGTAAATATGTCAAATGTGGCACAAGGTAAAATAAAGTTTCAAAACAAATGTTCTGAAAATATCGAAAGTGCATATAAAGCAACGTCACTTCCACCTTTCTCTAACTCTGCCCACTCAACTGTCCATCTTATACTCACATACAGATCAGCAAGCCCCAAAATAAGACTGTGTTTCAGTGGACTGAGGACAGTGTAGAGACTTTGAGAGGCTGCTTTTCTATTACTGACTGGAGCATTTTCACAACCTGGAGTTAAATAAGGCTACTGAAACAGTTACTGACTATTTTGATTTCTTTGTACAAAATGTTATCCCCAAAAAGGATGTTTTACATTTCCCTAACAAAAGGTCACATATTACCAAGGAGGTAAAAGCCTGTATCAATAAAAAGAAGCTGGCCTACAAAAACAAAGATCGACTGGGAGCGTCAGCTGTACGCAATGCTAAGGAAGGTTAGAGAAAAGTACCATGAGGCCATTAAACAGAACTTTCACTCCATGCTCAATAAGAAACTGTGGGATTCAGTTAAAAACAAAACTTAGATGAATTCTAACAAAACTCAGTTTGTCACTGTGAATGACTGGGACAGTGCAAATGATTTAAATTACTTCTAAGATATATACACAGAATGACTCTTCTTTAGGGATGATAGTGGAATTACACTGTTTCAATGCCATTTCAGGCTATAGGAAAATTGACATTCAGAAGGTACACTCAATCTTTAGCAATATACGTAACAAGAAATCCATACTGGCTACTGCTTGCAGTTGTCCTAAGTCCTTATGATTTCTCCTTCACATCTTTCCTTTACCTCATAACATTTTCTACATAATGCTTTTGTTCAAGTAAATTCTAATAAAATACATAAATAGATTCAATAATAATGTTCTGCTTTCTAAACCTTCTTCAGCTCTGAACAGATTATTGAACACTGAATGATTTCAACATTGTCTTCTAAAGTTACATCATTTATTCTTTATTCAGATTGTGGGGCTGCAGTTTGTCAGAGATCAGCTGTGCTTCTCTGGCCTCAGCTCTGAAGTCCAACCCTCCCATCTGAGAGAGCTGGAGCTAGGTGACAACAAGCTGCGGGATTCAGGAGTGAAGCTGTTGTGTGGTTTTCTGGAGAGTCCACACTGTAGACTGGAGACTCTGAGGTCAGACACCATTTGTTACTTCTGTGCTGAGATTAATATGATGTGAAAGTTGTGGTGACACTAAACTGAGCAGCTATAAGGCTAAACGTACATTAATGCTAAAGTCTGTTTTCTTCTTCAGTAGTTTAGACCATTGACTGTGGCAGAGCAATGCTGAGCTCCACATTTAAAATCTTTATATAACAAGAAAAATCTACACTGGATAATTCACTGTGAACCTCTTTATTTTTATCTTATATTCCACACCATGTTTTGGTTAAAGAAATGATTATAAGAAGACATAAAAAAATATCCATTTTCAACTCTAAATGAATTATTAAATATGTAAGGATTTCAAGCAGGAGCACTTTCTTATCATTTATTCTTTATTCAGATTGAGCTGGTGCGGTTTGTTAGAGATCAGCTGTGCTTCTCTGGCCTCAGCTCTGAAGTCCAACCCCTCCCATCTCAGAGAGTTGGAGCTGAGTGACAACAAGCTGCAGGATTCAGGAGTGAAGCAGCTGTGTGATCTTGTGGAGAGTCCACACTGTAGACTGGAGACTCTGAGGTCAGTAGAGGGTTGGAATCAGTCCATGCTGGTTTCAGCAATATTGTACTAAACACAGCATCAAAGCAAAAATCCAGTATTTCCTGTAAACTATGGGTATGACGAGACACTTGGCTCATTAGATATAATGAGACAAGTCTTTGGTTTCACAAGATCAATATTTTAACACTATTTTTAAGAAATCTTCAATTCTGAATTATATAAACATTTTAAGTATTAAACAGTAAATTTCCTGGCTTTTCTGCAACTGTTTATGGTGGAAATATTTTATGTATTAAAAATAAATCGCAACATTCAAGTGTTTATTAAGTAAATGTAGTCTAACAGAATATAATGCAGTAATTCAGTGAGGCATTCTGTGTTTCAGATATGTTTCTACTGTAGATCTACTTTTCTCATGTAATATCATTCCTGCTGAGTCAGCATACAGGCAGGCATGATTTAGTCTTCCCTCCTCTTTGTCTTTTGGTTGGGAAGTAATACCTTCAAATGTGTATGTGGCACCTCTTTACCTTTAGTAATAAATTAATTCATTTTAATTCATTTACAATCTCGATTAAATGAAATGATAATCTTTAACCCAATTTAGGAGATTTTGGGTAACTTTGCAAAACTGACAAATGACTTTGAGCGGAGCGCCAACAGTGTTTGTAACCATAGCAACTGTCAGTCAAGAAAATTTTCCAAAACTCTTCACAATTAGGCTACGTAGATACATAACATTTAAGTAGCTTAATTGCTTAATTCCAATTTATTTCCCTGATCCGATTTCTTTGATTAACAGTTTATTTTGTTGTTTAAATGTGTCCCGCATCAGACTCAAGTGTGAACTGGCCGAGGCCTGCAATTGATATGCAGAAGAAATAAAAGATCACACGCAGCACAGTCTCATATGGACGTAAACAAGGAAGCCACAAAGTTTATCTCCGGTTAGCTCATACTTGCTAATCCACCTGATTTTCATGGGAGTCTCTTAATTTTGCTTTATTGGCATGAATGTTAATAGAACAGTATTGCCAAAGCTTCAAGGAAACTACAAAAGAAAAATTCAATTTATAGTTCATCAAATAAATAAAATAAAAATAAATAAAACAATAAAGGTATGTGTTTAATGAACTGTATTAATTCAATTCATACAGTTCATCAAATAAATAAAGCAGTAAAAATGTATGTGTCTCTCTCTCTACCGTTGCTGCTTGGACAAGTAGCACGCATCGTAACTCAGAAGATAGCCCGTCACCTGATGGATTTCAGGGCCAAGGAAGGGAATTTGTGAGCAGATCACAGCGAGAACAGTGAGAAAGAGAGCCACATGTTTAAATATGGCTTTTGTGGAGCTTTTTTGTTCACTCCGCCTACTGCAGAATTGTGACACAGCCGCTCTAGAGAAATGTCAGAGTCCTGTTTCAAAAAATCCGACCTGTTCTGATTTGGACATCACCTAAAAGTGGCTAGAACTAGACAAATTTAACTAGAAAAGATCAGACTCCATGTTACTGAGACTGTTCAGTTAAAGAACACAGCTGAACATCTGAATGCAACTTTGTAGAGTTATGCCCAAATGGCTGAAATCTCCCCACGTTTATATATATATATATATATATATATATATATATATATATATATATATATATATATATATATATATATATATATATATATGTATATATATATCATATCTTCTTCTCTCAACAGATGGAAGTGATCTGATGTTGAGAGGATCAGCTGTGTCCTGATGATCCAGAGAGTTTGAAGCAGCAGAATCAGCTTGTGTGTTCCTCTGGATGTGACAGAGTATCATCAGTGTATCTGGACTGCTCTGGTGCTGCTCTGTCCTTCTTCAGTCTCTGCAGACACACTGACTCTATCATTCTGTCTGCTCCACACTCAGCCACCTCCTCCACCTGGACCTGGACCTGGACTCTATTTTAATTCAGATGTTCTGAACCCAAAGTGCCTCTGCTGATTAGTTATGTTTATTAACATAATTGATCTTTCTATTGATGTTTTCCACCATGTGGAACAATGGTGTGTCACAGTTTATTTCCACATCTTTCTAATAGTAGAATTTGATATTGCATTTTTAAAGTTACCTCTCTGAAGTTCAGTTTATTACCACCAATACCAACCTTTTCTCATATTATGACGTTTGTTACTTGTAACAAACAGAAAGAAGATAACAAAAGTCTGGATTCAATCAAAGCTTTATTCAGTTTCTCAACTGACCTCAATCAGACAGAGGTGGGTACCCTAACTCACCCCCTGACATTTTACACCCTAGTCAACCGCCTGTGTTGTCAAATAACTGAATAAGGAAGTAAACATGAATATGTTTTTCTTATTATTATATAGAAAGAAATGTTTTAAACACATTTAGAAAGTCTGAACAACCTGAAGTCTCAGCATGTTTCAGGCTCTTCTCTCAACATACTGCGATTACTGTGTGAACTGTGTTACAACACTATTGATCAATATCTCTGTTGTAGATATTTAAGTCTTTATTAGACTCTGAGCATAAGACAAAGGTGGAAAGCCGTTTGACTCTGACTCCTTCCAGAGAAAGATTTACTGTATTTCATAATAAAAGACAACTGAATAAAACTTTACTGGAATCACGTTTTATTTGTAAAAATTGAGGCTGTAGGAGCTACAAATTGCACACTGCTTAGGCACTTGTGTGGTGGGTGCATAGGTGTCATTTACACTGGGGACGCTGGGGACATGTCCCCACAACATTTTGAAATGGCTGATATTGTCCCCATCACTTTTTTGAAATCAGTTCTGATACTGTTCGAACTTAAAAATACCTTGCACCAAGAAATGTCAACTAACAAATGAAGATGCTTTGAGAAAGCTTTCACAATAAAAAACATGCAGCTTCCATTTCTCTCTAAGATCCTTGAGAAGCAGTTGCCAAACAGCTGTGTGACTTTCTAGATAGCAATAGTTTATTTCAGGATTTTCAGTCAGGATTTAGAGCTCATCATAGCACAGAGACAGCACTGGTGAAAATTACTAATGACCTCCTAACTGCATCAGACAAAGGACTTGTCTCTGTACTGGTTTTATTAGATCTTAGTGCTGCATTTGATACCATTGACCATCAGATCCTACAGAGACTGGAACATATAACTGGCATTAAAGAAACTGCTCTAAGCTGGTTTAAGTCCTGTTTATCAGATCAATCTCAGTTTTTACATGTTAGCGATGAATCTTCCATGCATGCCAAAGTTAGTTATGGAGCAAGCAAATTTCTTTTTTCATCTAGCTTCTTCTCAAAGCTCTTAATGCTCAGGCACCACATTATCTTAAAGAGCTCTTAGTACCTTAATAAACCACCAGAGCACTGTGCTCCCAGAATGCACCTTGGTTCCTAGAGTCTACAAAAAGCAGA